>OX421425.1:10030000-12639253 GCA_949126915.1 Musotima nitidalis
AGACCAGTGAGCAGACCCTGGGCCGTGAGCTTAAGTCTAGGGTAACCGGGATAATGCTAGGATATGATTGAAGGACTTTATGACAATGTCGATCTACCAAAAATCGTTTAGGCTCCGTACGTCATTACAAAGAAGCCCTGTTTGAATACTTTAGTCTTAAGTTACAACGACTCAAGAATATGACGCAGCTTGCCAACAGCCGCCCAGCCCAAGCATATATTATATTGTTCCATTCGCTTTCTTTTCAAAATTGCTCTGACCGAGTTGTGCCCAACAGTGTGCAATTGCTAAATTTCGCGAAATTCCCCAATAATTGCTATTGAGCTGTGCCCTAATAATTATTGGAGGCTCGGCTCTCGAAGTTGTCGACGACTATGTATAACTGGGACAAAAAGTCCAAATGGGTAGGTCCAACTTCGAGACAGAGGTCGATCGTCGAATCCAGCTTGGTTGGGCTGCGTTCGGGAAACTGCGCTATATCTTCTCGTCAAAATTACCTCAGTGTCTTAAGACGAAAGTCTTTAACCAGTGTGTGTTGCCAGTGATGACGTACGGTACTGAGACTTGGTGCCTGACTATGGGCCTCATTAGAAAGCTCAAAGTCGCTCAGCGTGCAATGAAGAGAGCTATGCTCGGAGTATCCCTACGTGATCGATTCAGAAATGAGGAAATCCGTAGGAGGACTGCAGTGACCGACATAGCGAGGCGATTTTGCAGGCTGAAGTGGCAATGGGCGGGGCACATACCTAGCTCGAAGAACCGACGACCGATGGGGCGTCAAGGTTCTGCAATGGCGACCGCGAACCGGTAAACGTAGTAGAGAACGGCCTCCCACGCGATGGACCGATGATCTGGTCAAGGTGGCGGGAAGCCGATGGATGCGGGCGACTCAGGATCGCTCTATGTGGAAATCTATTGGGGAGGCCTATGTTCAGCAATGGACGTCAGATGGCTGAGATGATGATGATGATGATGTGACCTAAATTCCCGACCTACATAGAAAGGTACTTCATGTTTATAATCCTGTGGCATTACAAAAAACTGATCATATAAGTACATACATACGAAATTAAATATTATCCCTTTTGAGCGCTTTTTTATTCTGGGTAAAAAGCGCTCAAAAATACTTCGCTATCCGTTCGTCCACCTGTCACCAGGCTGTATCTCATGAACCTTGATTTCTGTTGCCGCTATAACAACAAATGTTTTCTTAATTCAACATTTCTAATTTTTGGTGATGATATGAAAGTGTACAAAGTAGTAAATTGTGTGGCTAATGCTCTTCTGTTATAGGAGGATTTGCATAGACTTGAAACTTATTGCCTTTTGAACAAATTAGATCTCAATGTATCTAAATTTTATTTAATAAATTTTACTCGTAAGCGAAATACAATAAATTATCATTATAATCTTAAAAGTAAGGTTTAAATTAATGCCTCTTTTTGCAAGGATTTGGGTGTAATTCATGATAATAAATTATTATTTGATCAGCATATTGACAGTATCACTGACAAAGCTTTTAGGAGCCTTGGCTTCGTTATTAGGTCTCCTAAGTCATTAAAGAACATTCCATGAAAACTATAAAAAAATTATACTATTCATATGTGCGAAGTCACCTTGAATATGCATCACAGATCTGGAATCCTGTTTACAAGAAATATGTAAATAGTATTGAGCAAATTTACTAGATACCTAGTAAATTTCTCTATCGAGAAAGCCCGATAATTCAACAAACCAGCCTACATTTGTTTTGCTGATTTCTCAAAAGCGTTCGACTCTGTAAAGTGGCCGATACTTTGGAAGAATTTGCTAGCCATGGGTACACCAAAACACCTTGTACATCTTCTCAGGCGTCTCTATGAGGACGGAACAGCACCAGATACCAGAGAGCAGATGACATACTGTCGAATAATTTCCACTCTAGGGCAGGAGTCCGTCAAGGATGTATAATATCCGTGGCTTGAGGATCTCGAACTTTCGAATCAAAATTTCGAATGGTGGATGTCCACCATTATTTACACCAAATATTTCTGCTTAAGAAAATTCTGGAAAAGAAATCCATAAATAGGGGTAGACTTCTTGGCGGGAAAGTGAAGCGTCATATCTGCAGTTGTGTTTAAATTTCTAAAATTTGTGGTACTTTTTACATTAATTTGTAATAACGGTGGATTATTAACCGTCAAGTGTTTGATATACATGAGTGTTGGTAAATCAAACAAAACGGTGCAACATCACATTTCAAATTTTCTCCCAAGAAGTCTATTTGAGATCTCAGTATAGTCCCACATCTTTACTGAGGACTCAAGGGGCTTAGGGGAGGGTACCTCATTTACCATTTATCATCTTTATCACCACTCATTCTCATTTACTATGAATTATATATTATTAATATATCACTTACTTGACACTGGCTAAATGTGCTAGACGCACGAAGCCATTATTTAAATGGAAGAAGAAATAGGGGTACACAATTTAATTGTACATTTAACCAAGGCGTTCTCTATCACATATAACCTTGATTGATTTCATTATGTAATTTCTATATTGCTGAAATTTATTACATTCGATTTTAATTACTCAGTTTCCAATTTGTTTCCTATACTTGCCATAATGCAGAAGTCGTGCAAAGATTTAAATAATGCTGTCATTTTGAATGGACGCATCGCATTTTGGCATATGTATGTCTATTCAATACATAGTAGGTACTCTGTGGTGTATTGTGTGGTATTTTGCGCCATTGGGTGCGGTGGTGATAAAAATATTATTTCGGATATTCGTTTCTTTTGTCATAATTTTTCAATCCTATTTGTTATAAATAAAGGATTTTGAAATGTAAGCTATGTTTGAAACAATTTATGAAAATACAAGAAAACATAAATGTTCGTGTGTTATTAATTAAAATGTCGGTATTACAGGGCCCGTAATAAGTCGCCCGCAGCAACTGCGGAAAACAAGGAAAAGAAGAAACCGAAAGAACCTAAAAAGAAAAAGGGAGATTCAGGATCCAGCAGCAGTGATAGTAGTGGCAGGTTAGCTAGTTATTTTATAATTAAACTTTTATAGGTTATAATAATTGCTGTCCCGCCGTTTGTTGCTATATATTTACCTTTCTAGCCGACTTGCTTTTGTCAAAAGCTATAATTCCATTAAAATCAAACTGAAACTGAACTGAGTGAAATTACGATCCCCATACATTCTCACTCTATACTATTTGAACATAACTTTTTTGATAGCTGCGGTAGTTGCCTAGTTTTGTACATTACAAGATAAACCCTCATGTGGACTCTGAAAGAAAACTGATATGTGCCTTTTAGCTTATTTGGGAGCCCTATCTTGAAAATTTGATGATTACACTATAAGTTATTTCAGAGCTAGGACAATTATTTATTCTGTATACTGTATTGATTAAGAATAAAATATATAAATTTTGTTTCAGTTCATCGGAGAGTAGTTCATCTCGTTCATCATCTCGTTCTTCATCAAGCAGCTCAGGAAGTTCATCAAGGTCCTCATCATCATCTTCATCTTCCAGCAGTAGTAGCAGTAACAATGACCGTTCCAGACCCAAGAAAAAGTAAGAAAGATTATAAATTCTGTTCTTAAGATTAAAATTAGAACTGAATAGTTGGATAAAAGAAAACCATTAAACTATATATATTATTTATTGACATTTAAACTATAACCTGTTGGTTGTAGGGTTCTGTTACACCATACATATTTAGCACAGTTTTAACTGAGTAGCAATGAAATCGCTTGTTATCGCTTTAATTAAGCAAATTTTAATTTTATTTACATAAATTTATGTGTGTTAACTATTCATATGTACTTTCGATCATTTTAATCCCTTGAGGGGGCAATTAAAGCCCTGAAATAAAAGTAGGTACTAAAATTTTAAAAATCTGTACTGTCCAAATATAAATCTTAATTAGGATTAACTTAACTTAAACTTAATGCTATTAATGTTTAGTTTTGAAACTCCTTTCTTTGTTGGTGCCATTCTTAAAATGTTGAACACCATCAGTTCCAGACACAAAATCTATTGTTGGTTATTCATTCAGCGTTCAAAGACATAAATGTATGTTATTGTTTGTTTGCCAGAGTATCCCCCCGCAAGAGTCCATTGAAGGATCGTCGTGAACCTGACAGAGACAAAGTGCGTGACCGGTCACCATTAGGAGATAAGAAAAAAGTGGTACCAGCTTCTCATGACAAAGTTAAAAACAAGGATAAACTGGAAAGGTGTGTATTTCATAAAATTTTACTTACCTGCAAGTTCTATGTCATATGAAAATAAAGCTAGAAAAATTTTGTTTTACTTCTAGAAGCTTAAAAAAACTTATGTCTGACAGAAATTTGCATTTCATGCAAATAATATTTGTATTTTCACTGAGAAAAACATGCAATGGAATGCCAATCTTTAATCCCAATTGTTTAGGTAAAAGTTCATTTGTTTTTAAATCCATAACAATTTCAGGAAGTAACTTAATATTGTAATTTTTAGATCTCCAGGAAGAAAAAAGAGGGAACGTTCACCACCTCCTCGGCCGACCAGAATACACATTGGCCGCTTGACTCTCAATGTCACAAGAGATCATGTGCATGAAATTTTCTCAACATATGGCACAGTCAAGGCTGTTGAGTATCCTATGGATCGACTACATCCCCACAATGGTCGAGGTTACGCCTATGTGGAGTTTACCAATCCTGATGAAGCTGAAAATGCAATGAAGCATATGGATGGAGGTAGTATTTATTTATTTCGTAACACAATAATGTTGATAGATATTTAATTTAAACTAAAACAATTATTATTACATTATATTGTAGTAACATTGGCCTATTTTATGAGATGATTTAACTGAAATGTAGGTAACGCCAAAAAACATTCTCGTCAACATAGGAACGGCTTATTCCTATTCAGGGCCACATAAAACGAATATGCTAAACTCCTAATATAACCCATAGGTGCATTTTGCTTATATTTATTTGATTATTAAAGTTTAGTTAACTATTACAGGCTCTGGCCATATATCACTTTTGTAGCAAATTACTAGACTACCAAGAACAGTAAATGCCTATGAGTCATTGCTGCACAAATGTGCAGTGCATTACATTATCATTACTAATGATTATTTTTACGAATAATTACTTAAATAATTAAGTGGATAGATCATTACTAATGATTTTTATACTTAATTACAATATTGTGTATTGAAGGTAAATAATGGATAGCCCTGTAGTTAGCATGATTGCAATTTTTGTATATAAAACGCGCTTCCAAGAGCATTGTTTAGTTTATTTTCCGCAGTTATTACTAATGTATGATTCTCTACCACAATGTTCAGGACAGTAGATCACTTCAAATAGTCAATGCAAAAGTACTCATGTCTTTCTACGACCACAATGTTCAGGGCAGGAGATCCTTGTAATAGCAAATGAAGTAGTATTAACGTATGGTTCTCGACCGCTATGTTCAGGACAGATCGACGGGCAGGAGATCACGGCGGCGCCGGTGCTGATACCGACGCGGCCGCGCCGGCCCTCGCCGCGTCCGCTGCCGCCCAGACACGCGCCACTGCGACGACACTCGCCGCCACGGTAATTATATACACTAGTAATATATTGAGCGTTCCATACCGTAGAATAAGTATGATAACAAAGGCGTCAATGCCGCGGCATACAGATGTCCTCGATTCCCATACTGGCAAAATAGCTGCGTGAATACAAATAAGTGGGACTTTCCTATGTATTATAAGTATGTATTAAAAACAAAATATTGAAGTATGGTAATATAGTACAAGCTCTGTACAGTTTGGGGTTAGAAGCGACATGTGGGATGTTCAGTAGTAATAGGTACCTATTTAGCTACAGTGGACATGTATAAAAAAAACATATTTTTTTATCATCTTTACAGCCCATCTACGTCCCACTACTGGGCACAGGCCTCTTCTCACGAATATATATCATTATCGAATAAAAGGGATGGGTATAACGAAATTTCTATTTTCGTTGAACCAGAGTAGGCCCTCAGGTCGTACTCAGAGATAGGCGGACTTTTATAAAGATATTTTTGTCATGGTCAGGTTCCGGCGGCGCAGCCCCCCCGGGCGCCGCCGCTCGCCGCCGCGCCGACGCCGCTCCCGCTCGCGCTCCCCGCGCCCCGCACCGCGCCGCCGCCGCTCCAGGTCCTCCTCCTCTTCGTCCCGGTAGACAAGACTCCACCCCCACCCCAGCCACCCTTACACTCCACACTCACCACTCACGGGTACACACACCATACCGACATACACCACGAGACTACTCACACTTATTCAGCGAATCTCCATAGAAAATAACGATTTTTATAAAGAAACGCGTATACATAAGATAGACGCGAAAAGCTAAACGAATGCATACGCATCTCCATACAAAGTCGTTGTTTTCTATGGACGTACGCTGAGTAGATTTTAACAGGTGTGTCTAAATCAGCCTTGCTTACGCCGGCTACAATGCTCGACCAAATTAATTGTACAGTGCTTGACTGGCCGTTTATACCTACGCACTGTGTACGAGTACCGTCGGTGAAGCGCGTGCGCTTGCGCGACGCGATTGCAACAAAAATTCGTTTGGATATAATGTTATATCTACACCTTCTGTTTCTAAAACGTTTTCGAAGATAATAAGCATCAACTATTTGTAAATGCGACCATTTCGGGTACCAGTCCAGTCAGTTGGATGGTCAGGAGAGCACTGAATGTTACAAACTGACGCATCAAGCGTATAGTCAAGGCGGAAAGTACGAACCGACAATCTGTGACACCCTATAACCAGCCTAAATGTCACGAAATACGGTTCTCTATAGGCTACGGTGACCACTTTCCATCAGATGAGCCGCGTGCTTCAGTGCCACTGTGTGGTATAAAAACACGACTGGCATCACACATACATACTAAATATCGAGCGAGAGTAACTTGTGTTCTATCATGATTGCTTTCATTTTGACTTGGGTATTTGTTCTAACAGTTTAATGTTAGCTGCAAAACTTTCGAAGTGAAAGCGATGGATGGATAGATTTTGAATAAGATGGCCGAATAAACCTAATAAAAAACAGCCCCGCTGTTTCTTACTTTTAAAAGATAAGGTTGGCAGAAAAGCTTTTCCCTCGTTCTACTTTATGCTCAGTTTGTACTTTACGCACCTTACACTATTATGCTCTCCCTTTAACTGTGAGATTTAAAACTAACATTTTTAATTGTCAAACTAAAAACATATTTTTTACACAGAAACACACCCTTCAATTTACAAAAATCACGTTGTGCATGCCGTGCAGTGCTACACAATCATCCTTCTACACATCACAATAACATGTTAACCTCAAATTCAAACACACCAGCAAAACAGAGTAGTTTATAGTAGACTAGTATTAGATTTTTTTGTAATTGCGTGTCTTAAACATGCATTAAATCTTAGGTTACGGCGTATGCATGTAGGTAATGCAATCAACAATTATTGCAATGAAAATTATAATTACTAACTAAATTTTAACTTAACATACTTCTATTACCACATACCTTCTACTCACAACACAGTCATGTACACATATAATCAAAATGAAACGCACATTTCAGAAACTGCGAGCGGTAAGTATAACCCGGGTTTTTGATTTATTCGCGTTTTATTAGATAGTCAGTTTCATCATTTTCTTTAAGATAAATGTCAATAAATAGAAACAAATAAAGTAAGGGATATATTTATTAGATATTTAGAAAGTGAGCAAAAGTATTCCCTGAAACTTATTGAGGCTTATCTAAGAACCTGATGAATTAGTTAATAAATTACAATTGTCCCCCTCATATAAGGTTTTATCTGACTGTTGTTTAACAAAATGCTTTTTGTTGTAAAAGCTTGCAAAATGGAAACTGAATCAAGTGAGTGAAAGTGATACTGGGACTCGAGTACTGACGAGAGGTGAAGAACAGTTCGCTACATAATATAATGTAAAGTCATATGAACTCTTGACTCGTTTTAATATAATAAACTGTAATACTAAATGAACTTTTTTATTTTGATTCCTAGATCCTGTTTCAAATAAGAAGTATTTTTTTATGATTTGTGTAACATTAAATGCTTTTAATAAATTAGATATGAGATAAAATTTGTTCTCTAATTTTTTTTTTAAAACAAAGTTTTGTTTCGATAGGTTTAAGACCATGGAGTTTATTTATAGGTGGCACTGTATTAAATCTTATAATCTATCTATTAGACGAACATCTAACCCAAACAGCCAATAGCCTAAAATTCTTTAATTTACATCTAAAAATTAATAAGAATTATAATTGGACCTAGCATATAGAAGCATTGCGGGACTTTAATAAATAAACCAATATGTTATAAAGCATTCCTCATTATTTTTGATACATGTAAGGTAAAGTGAAGCACTCTTAGCTCCACAGTGGACGAAAAACGGGGAAACAGTTCACAGAGTTCAGTGTTTGGATGGGTGGCATATTATATTGAGCGCTTCCATGCTTCAAATAATACCCAGTGGGGTGATAATGGGCTGAAATTGATGATCATGGATCATCCAGTTAATTTTGAATCAGCGATATCTTCTGAAGTAAAAGACGACGGCAATAACAAATTTGTATTGAAAAAAATATTTTAATAACGTAGCAATAAATTATCACAGGTTTTTAAGTTTGACTTGCAATTATGTTATAATATGTCTTGTAATCTGTAGCTAAAACTTTACCCTTGTACAAAATATTTTGTTCTAACAATGGAAATTCACTTGGTAATCTAAAACAAAATCAGAGATTATTAATCATAATGGTATTTTGTATTAATGGCATTTGAATTAAATAAAATATATCAGATTTACTTACAAATACTGTATCTTCATATTCTTTGGCCCTCTCACTGGATTCCACGCAGACACTGGTGTTTTGTTAGCTAGCATCAATCCTGCAATGGCTGTATACAACCCATACTCTTGGCACATTTTTTCCTAAAAATAAAGCAGTTCTAATAAAAAATATAGAAGTTTTTGAAATATGTCAACTCATATAATGCCCCTTATATTCTTAGAATAATTACACCTAGAAGCCCAGTCCGCGTCGTCAAAGTGAGGCAACTAAAACCTAGCCATATTGGCTAAGTTTGTTAAGCGGCCCGTCAGTGCTCAAGGTCGTGTCGTATTGAAAACTACTCCTGATATTTTTATTAAAAATGACGGTTTTCGCAATGAACGGATATCATAATACATCGGAAAAGCACAAGAAACATATTGACATAACATTACACGAGTAAATTATGCGTTTGAAATTAAATTATTAAGTAAAACATTCATTAAAATGAAAAAAATAATTTCAATATTTGTTACCTGACAGTTAATGAAAGCGCTCGTAGCTCTGCGATGCTAGGTGGTCGGAAACGATCACCGAAGTAAAGCAGAGTTTACAGAGGTCAGTCCTTGGATGGGTGACCGTTTGTGTGGCATTTGATATCGAGCGCTTCCGTGCTTCGGAAGGCACGTTAAGCCGTTGGTCCCGGTTATCACTAAATGTGGTAGTCGTTAAGCCATGTTAGAGGCCTAATGGGCGGCTTGATAAAGTCTAACAGCAGGACGCCATACACCTGCCTCCACCAATCCGCACTGGGTCAGCGTGGTGGAGTATGACCCAATACCCTCACACCTTGGTATGTGAGAGGAGGCTCGTGCTCAGTAGTGGGACGTATATGGGCTGACATGATGATGATGAGTTAATGAAAATGTTGCCATTAAGGGGAAAAAATCTCCTACATTTTGTTGTAAGTAAAACACGTCTCAATTAGACAATAATTAAATTTCACAAAATGTTATTTGATAATTATCTGATACTTCCTACCTTCTGCTACCTTCCGCCCGCGACTTTGTTCGCGTGGAATACCTTCTTTAATATACGATAACACAAAAATCTTTATTTTTTCATTGATTGATTGATTTCAATTGATATGGCATAAATCACATTTTAAAAAGGTTAAATAGCTTTATTCGATTCTGGTCTATCTACATCAAACAGTTGACTAACTATAACAATTTAAGCGTTTCATAGTTCTAAATATATTAAATAATTAATTGGTGAAAAATTATTCACCCCAGGCAGGATAAATATATATATACATTTTCAATAAAATTATAATGTAAGTGGTTTTTCGCATAAACGAATTGCAATAAATAGCTAAGCTAAAGTGTAAAAGTTTCAACTTCCCTACTTTTAGGGAAAATTGAATGAAATGACAACATGATTTTTTTAACTGTGTGCGTTTCGTCGAGCGTAATACAAGTATGTTACGCACACACAGATTTTTTTCTTGCCTCGCTTTTGAAAGACCGCTTTGGAGGGAACTATCGTTCTAGGTGTTATTATTCTAAGCTTATATTATACGAACAGAGCTTGTGTAATGAATTCAGCTTCATAAATATTACTTCAATAACTCTATGATTAATACGAATGCATTAGGAAAAATAAAACTAACTGGTCCCCTCAATTAGATAGGACACTTTTTATAAAAACTTACTCTCCACTCAGCTAACATAAAGTCTGCATCACTCATTGCTGCAGCAGCTTTTGCAGCGTGATCTATATTTGAGAAATGGGGTAGATAATTTTCTCCCAAAAAGTTCACAAAGGAGCTTGGGTGACTTAAAAATTGATCTATTAAATCTCTTGGATCATGTGTTAATTTTTGAGCACCATTTTCTGTGATTACTGAAAAATAAATTATAGGTCTAATTTATAAAATAATAGATTTTGATAGTGTATATTTGATATAATTGATAAAAAATATATTTGAACACCACAGCGCTATCTGGCAAACTAAGTAGAGTTCATTCTATTTAATACTACAAAACAGATAAAAATACTTATTACCTTTATTTAGTTTATAAGAAACATTTAGACCAAAACACATTAATTTAAGTCCTGTGTTGAAATCTAACCCACAACATGAGCTGAATATAGAATAGAATAATTATTTTTTTAGAATGAAGCAGTGAAGCAAGACTATAAATAATTATTTAGACAACTGATATGGTATTCGTACTGCCTCATACTTTTCTGCTAACCCAAAGGTTAACTGGTAGAGAATGCCTTGCAGCATTAAGTTCGCCTTTCGTACATTTTAAATTTAATTCGTGCGATAAAGTTTAAATAAATAAATATGGCGAGGTCGGTATGACTGCTTTTAAACAAGAACTAGACAAATATTTGTACATTTAAACGTATCGGATTTGGCCAAAATGTTGTGTGATAGTTTGGGGTCAGTTGGCGCTGTGTGATATGCCTGAGAATATATATTTATTTTTACCTTTTGGGTTTAACACTCTTCCAACACCATGCAATATGCTTACTGTTTGATCTTTACCTAAAGATAAAAATTTACTAGACGATTTTTTTTTCTTAGGTGCTTTGCTTTTAGATTCTTTATCAATGATTATACTGGTTTCCAAATCGCAATTACTTCCTGTAACAGAAAGGTAATAAAGGTCATAATCATCATATCATTAGATTAACAGTCTAACCACATTTTGGCTGAATTTCAGTTATTACATGGCGTGACTGCCATCCACAACCTAGAGGGAAACATCATTTTATAGGTAAACCAGCTGCCAGGGTGTTAGGAAGGCACTGACTTCCAAATAACGACTGCCATAGATGTTCATGACAGCCAGGACCAACGGCCTAACGTGCTTTCCGAGTCACGTAGCAAGAGCGGTAACTACGCACATAACTTTAAAAAGTCACATGCGCCACCAAGGTTTGATCCCGAGACCCTCTGAATTTTAAGGCGATTGGTCTCGCCACTAGGCTAGCCGAAAATTAATAAAGATGTCTCTTACTCTATATGACTAGTTTACTACTAGTCAGTATCTCATAAAGTCTATGTCTTTATCAGAAGCACGAATAAGAAAGAAGTATGTCATACCTTTTAAACATGCAAAATGCAAATTGAGCACTGCTGACCTAATATCACCAGTTGAAGAATTAACCACACATTCTATCATATCAGTTGTGGGAACATCATACAAAGTTGAATACTTCTTGCTGATAATATCTGATACTCTCTTGAGTGCTGACCTCAATCCTGTTACTGAAGCACCATTGAATCTAAAATATGAAATCGTTATATAGATCAACAATTTAACTCTTATTTTGCACTTGGTCTGACAAATATATAAGATTTCTGACATAATGGTTTAAGTCTGCCATTAACCAAAATAACAATTGCTTAAATATGTTAAGATAATCTATAAAGCAATACTAAAACCTGTATGGACATACGGTATCGAACTCTGGGGCTCAGCATCTGACAGCAACATCGAGATCTCGGAAAGATTCCAAACAGAGACTATAAGTAGCATGTTTAATATACCAAAATGTATAGCTAACAAATATTTACTACAAGATCTAAAACTAAATACTGTGAAACAGGAAATCACTATCCGAAGTTTTAAATACCAGAATAAACTATCCAAGCATGTAAATGCCTTAGCTGCTAAGTTATCAGATAATAGTATCCAACACTCAAGACTGAGGAGGTGGATAGTATTCCATCCCTTCACAGACGATTCTGAACATGAAAGTGGTTGAGGTCATTGGATCCTCCTAACAAAAAGACATACCCAGATTTAGGTCACGTAAATAAGCAGCTAAATGTGTAAAACAGATTGCTCTGCTATGCGGTAATAAAGAAGAAAAAAAAAATATGTTACTGACTCCTCCATCTTCAAAAAGAAATTATATCACAAGAACTTTGTCTCATGAGGATTATTCAGTGGTTACCTAAGAAACAAGTGTCTAATGATCAAATTGCAGAGAATATCTTTTGTCAGGAACATGTGCAAGTAAATTAAAACTTACGTTATATGATTAATTTTGAATTGCTCCTGTATACTAGGTGTAAATAAACTGGCTGCTGTGTTTTTAGAATCTGTGTGACTCTCAGAACATATGAATACTATTGGAGATTTCGCTCGGCTTTTGTATTGGCTGAAAATAATAAAATAATAATTAATAAAAACTATGACATACTCATTATTTGCCTTGCCAGTAATTAAAGTCATTATATTAAACGAAAAACTTATTGTATAATACATACAAAACTAATTAAACAAAGGAAATTAACATGCCAACAAGTATATACGCAATTAATTTTTATTAATGAAGTTGCTAGTATTAGCTTTTCTAGTTTGTAAAATATTCTTACATGTTTTCACAATTTATACACTGATTATAGAAATCTATTCTTAAGGATTTTGGAAAATAATCAAAAATTTTAAAATAATAAATATATATGATTTGACCAACTAGAGCTAGTGATTTACTAAATCATGGTTAATATAAACTACCCTGAACTCACTGAAGGACTTCTGTAAATTCAGATGGAGTTCGCAAGAAAGTATTTGGAAAGTCTTCAACTAATATCAGTTTGTTAGCATTATTGTCCAATAATGATATAAAGTTCGCCCCACTAATAATGAATTCCAAAAATTTTCTTGATTGCTTTTCTTTAAATTCAAATTCACCTGAAATAAATAAAAGCTAAATTAAAAAACTCCACCTGCATTTCATATTTAATGTGAAGAGTGGTATTTCTTCACACAAGGAGTATTTGGCAGGGTATGACATACCCTTTGATCATGCTACTATCCCCTCCTGCACTCTTTAAATCTAGCTACTCAAATCAACAACAGGTTTGAAGGCCACTAAAAATAAATACACGCAAATAAGTAACATGCTGGGTATGACATACCCTGCCACACTTTCGCTGGGTTAAGTATTATGTAATATTGTTTTTATAGGTACATTCCTTCTATTACTCAAAATCACATAATTTTTCAGATTAAGATATTTATTGTTATATTTTAGTTAAATTATTAAATATTGGAATATAATAAACTGAACCTCTAAAAAATACTTTTTGATCATCAAAAATACTGAGTGAGCACCTAATGAGGTGATTAGGTGCTCAATCAGTATTTTTGATGCACAAAAAGGTTAGGTTAGGTTGGCAATTTATTAATTCTGATAACACGTTAAATACAAGCCTTAAATATTATAATGTATTACAATACATTAAGTACATAACTATAATCAGTTTTTTTTAATTATGGGTAACTTTTATTTAAGTCCTTTCTTAATTACTATTAAAAAAAATTACCATTATCTGAAACCATTTCAATGTCAAGAGGTGTTATCCATTCTGTGACCTTTATGTTGTATTTCTTCCCTAGTGTTAGGAGAGTAATAGACTTTCCACAGCCTACAGGGCCAGTCAGCAGTAACATATCACTAGAGTTCTTATTGCTGACAGATTTTATCCATTCTTCAACTTCTTGAATTTTCTTGTTATGAACTGCTAGATCTTCTACATTTACAGGATCAAAGGTTTTGAACCAATTTTTATCAAAAATATGTTTGCCACTATTATTGTCATGTCTGGAGGTGAATTTCTGTAAATGTATTTTTATTTAGTTGTTTGTCATATTAAATAACAAGGTTTGAAAATGTGGATAATACCATAATTTAATAAAAAAATCCATATGAGCTAAGAGGACGAAAGTTACACCACTTTATTGTTAGAATTTCTTTCCGCAGACTTCACATAACTTTTATGGAAAAATACGATGAATTGTTTTTAGGTCTGCTTAGATAATTACTTACATTTCTAGAAGTATTTGTATTGATTTGTGCAGAGCTCTTATCTTCTTTTTTAATTTTCTTCGCGGCGACTTCATGATCATCTTCGAAAGAAGGCTGGAACCACTTCCTTTCCTAAGTAAATTATTTAAAACCAAATTACTAATATGTAAACAAAAAAAATATAACTTATAATGCACAAATATTAAATACTTAATACCCTCTTTATGCAAGACATTTTCCAATAATTATTTTATTAATGTACACAATCTTTTAATAACACAACATTCATAAAAGTAGCACCGACCATAGTTTATTATAAAATTTGAATATTTGATTGAATGTTTGTTAAATTGACAGAGGCAGTCCTCCTTTGTTGTCAAAATGAGTTAGTAAGACGGGACTTAACATGCCTGGATCCAGTTCTATAAGTCCCACTTAATTTTATATTTTATACTAAATAATATATATATGTCACGCGCGCCTGTTTCCCGTAGTGGTCAGCAGAGATCATATCGTCCGCGGCCAACGTCCCTCGGACCAAAACCAGGAGGACCTCCTCAGAGAGACGCAGTGGACGCGCCCCTCCTTCCTCCTTGTGCGACCATAGCGTGTGTGGCCGACTTCTCGGAGGGTCCATGGTTAGACAGCAGAGGCCCCCTACCCCCGCAGCCTAAGACCCTCTTGGCGCTGCTTGACGGGCCCTCCTGGCCAGTCCGCTGCGCCCTCCACAGAGGGCAAGAGGGACTCTCTTAGTTTCCCCCCCGGTAGTCAGTACTAAGGGCACCCAGAGTCGCTAATCTCTGGGTGTTACCTTTTCCCTAGCGCCTCCTGCGCCCTACCGGGAGGTACTCAGCCCTCTCACTACGACAAGGTGGAGACCAGTCGGGGGGGATCAAGTATACCTTTCTCAACTCTGTCATTATATTTTGTTTCACATTACTCTCGCCAAATTAAAGAGAATATTATTTTCTATATTAAAGTTATGCATTTGGAGGCTGTGGTGCCTATGGGTAACGATGATGTCTACTTATTATATTAACCAATATTTCGTTAGTATTTCATAAATCTAAGAAAATCTACTAATTAGTAGGCACCATTGTTTCTGATCTAAGCCGTTTCCACAAATCCTATCCTAAAAAAACTGTCCTTACCTAGGTACTGTCAATGTCAACTGAATTACGTAAAATAAAATTACGTAAATAAACTTTTTGTTACATTTTGATTTTAGTGTTGGTTGTTGGTTTATATAAAATACTATTTATTAATGCATTAGTAATTATAAGTAAGTTAGTGTAGTTATAACAAATAGTTGTAAAATATAACTTCAAATCGATTCTAACATTCGCATGGTCTGCCTGAACTTATTGAGATTTTGTACTATTAATATGATTTTTACAGGCTAAAATGTTGGCTATTAAAGCGTTAGGAGCCTCTGCTCCATCGACTGTTCTATCAGTTGTGAAGAAAGGGGCATTTGCTCCAATAGTTGACCAAATTCGTCAAACCCATTTACCAGCGCCCAGTCCTACAGAGAGACGAACATATTCTCCCTTTCAAGATGCATCTAACATCGCAGAATATGCTGTGGCCAGACTTGATGATTTGCTTAACTGGGGCAGGAAAGGATCAATATGGCCCATGACGTTTGGTCTTGCTTGTTGCGCTGTAGAAATGATGCACTTTGCCGCACCGCGATATGATATGGACAGGTACTTAAAATTTTAACAACCTATTTTAATTGTATTTTTCTGTTCCATTGCAGTTCCAATGCAATTTAGGGTTTCTAAATTGTTTATTACACTTTTTGTATTTTTCTTTAACATGACACATCATAATGACTGCATCCTGCATGCAGATAAGCAGTTGATGCAGTTCACAAAAATGAAGGTGCTCTATATCTAGAAATAAGCACTGTACATAGCGCACCTACATGACGGTCTGCTAAAATGCTGTATTGAGTTTTAATTTCTTGGCTGTAGTGCTGATAGTCTGCACAGTATGTAGATGTTTTCTAAGACCAAGACTTATTGTTCGGGTGAGGAAAGGAGAGGGCAGGATGACATCAAAGAGCTCCTCAGAATACTCACCATAGTAGATCTAGTAGAACAGATGAGGGATGCAATGTCCCTACATAGCTATAGATCCTCGAGAGAGGCTATAACCTCAGTATCCCCTGTAAAGGGGAACCACTCTCCTTGGCAGTCTGTCAAATGTGTTGAGGAGATACTTAGCAGAACTGTCCCAAAGATGATCATGATACTCCACATTTGATTCATATCAGTCTTGTACAACAAACAGCACTGCTTGGGAGTGAAAAACGGCCTCACCTTCGATGTAGCATTTTGGGTTAAGGTCCTGGCTGATGTCCATGCCAAGAATGCTGAGGTCAACCGAAATCTTTTTTGGCAACTTGGAAAGAAAGGAATAATGCCATACTCTATCCAAAGCCTTGGCGACATTCAAGTTTACAGCCAGAGATTCGCCATGCTTGTCCATCGCTTCACTCCATGCGCAAGTAACAAATGCTAGAAGATCACTTTTGATTGCTCGGGTTTGTTAAACCCATAGTGGCAATCGTCAAGTCACTACCACCACAACTTTTAAAGTGATATGTTAAAAAGTTGTGGTAGTGGTGGTAAATAATAAATGTTATCTTTATAGTAGTATCTGAATCTAAAATACATAGTTGCATTTTAAACTAAATATGCAGATCCTAATATGTAAAATACAACTACGACTTAGGACTATGTATGTATTTTTTTTACCAATGAGAGACTCTTAGATAATATGTATATTATACAGGTGTCCCAAAAAATAGTGTCAAGCGAAAGTCAAGAGCTAGAGCACCTATTGGAGTATCCGAATCACCCCCATGTATGTTCTGCGATTATGCATAGTTTTCAAGTTTTTTTTTTTCTGATTTTTTTTAAGATATCGGTCTCAATATCTACAACTATAGCAAAGTTTCTGCCCAACACAAATTGGATGATTGGTTGTGAGATTATGTATTTATTTTCTTACCATTAGTTACTAAAACTTATATTTTACATGTCTATCATATAATTTTACATGTATGTCATATCTATATTATATCTGTTTAAGTTTGAAATGCAAAAACTTGTTGTAGATTTAGATAACATACTGACTACTGTTGTATTTAAGTGATCAATATTGCCATATTTAGCAATAATTAATTACTAGAAAACTATTTTAGTTTACCAGCAAAAGCTAAAATATTTTTTTAGATGTTTTTATTTTCATAATATGTTTTAAATTTTTAATTTTTTTTCAGATATGGTGTTGTGTTCCGTGCTTCCCCTCGCCAGTCTGATGTTATGATCGTTGCTGGAACCCTAACTAATAAAATGGCTCCTGCTCTTAGGAAAGTATATGACCAAATGCCAGATCCAAGATGGGTTATTTCTATGGGTAGCTGTGCTAATGGGGGTGGCTATTATCACTATTCTTACTCAGTTGTGAGGTAACTTTTTCCACTATGTTTTAAATGATTGTAAGTAACTTATAATGAATACAAAGTAAAGAATACAGAGGCTGGAGGTATTAATAAAGGCCAGTCAGGAGGAATAACTCATCATCCTGCATTGTGCCCTAGACTTTAGCTTAGGGCCTAGGGTCTGCTTATTGGTTAAAGATTTGGCAGAATTTCAGTTTTTCCATGACAGCAAGGACCCAACAGCTTCACATGCCTACTGGGGCATGGAGCAAGCAATAATAATGCACATAACCTCAAAGTCTTAGTTAGATCCAGGTACCAACTGAAGTTTGAACCCTGAGACCCACTGAATTTAGAAACTGAAATTCAGTCGATATAATTACACATATATAATACCATAGGCTATCTCTGAGTTGCTTTTGTTATAATTATTATATTTTTAAATATTCTCTTACTTATTGTGTACAAAAAGGCAATGATTTTATTTAAAGAGACTTTTAATGCGAATAGTTTTTATATTGTATAAGAGATGCTGGTTTAGCCAACTTAAATTTTGACTATTTCACAGAGGTTGTGACCGTATCGTACCTGTTGACATATATGTACCTGGGTGCCCTCCAACAGCAGAAGCATTACTATATGGAGTACTCCAACTACAGAAGAAAGTAAAGAGAATGAAAACTATTCAAATATGGTATAGAAAATAAATCAATCAATCAATATAAGAAATAAAGCGATGTAAATTAGTTTGTTTTTTTTATTTACTTTTGTTTTTAGTAATTTAATCTCAGCAATAATAAAATAGTGTTTATGTAAGCATTACCAATGTTTTTATTTATTTGCGATGTGATTGATACAATACCTTACAAAATTCGATGAATATTGAGTATAGACTGAAAACAAATATTTTTTATTGTTCGTCGACTCATAGATATATAAAAAAAACTAACTAACTTGTAATAAGTTTTTAGACTACCATGTAACAGAAATATATATATAACTAGCGGCCGCCCGTGACTTCGTCCGTGTGACAAGTGGTACATTATAAAATTTGAGTTTCCGTGGGAAAATTAAAAGTTGCCTGTAACTCCAGCTATCTCCAGTTGATGAAAGTCCTGTTAAAATCAGGGCAGTAATTTCGGAATAGCCCATCCCGGAAAAATCTTTCCCCCGGGAAAATAAAAATAGTTTATAATTTTATTAAAGATTATATTGTGTGCGTTTAGACAAGCTTTCAAAATAAACGATTTGCCACACCAACCCCTTTGTAATGGTTTTTTCGGAAAAAATATTACTTTTTATTTCTTTAAAAAATAAATATATGCTAGTAATTTGGAAACCCTACTATTAAACTAGAAGTTCATAACCTTAGGAGTTGAAATTTTGCATAATCACGTCTTAGTGAGCACCTATGTCTTAAAGTTTCTAAGATATCAAGATGGATGAGTGAGCGAGTGACCCTTCGCTTTTATAGGTAAAGAAAGATGTATGAAATTCACACTTTCTTTGATAGAATTAATAATTTATTAAGTTCCATCTGAAATTCTATTTTTAACTTCACAAATTAGATATGGATAGTTAACTTATACCAAATCCAGTACTAAGCAAATTAGTTATCGCCTCGCTGCGATATACGGCCAGGTAGTCCAGGTACTAGCCCGAAGCCTAATCCCTAAGAGACCTAGAACATGACGAAAATACCAACTTTAGATCGCCTTACGGTTTGATCTCGGCGCTCACCGGTCTCGACACTATTGGCTGAATAGCCAGGTTAGGGGGCAACTGGTCTTCATATTTAAATTTAATTTATCTAGGCAGAATTCAAGTTAAAACGTACCAAACTATAATATCAAACATATTTGGTAAGATGGGTTGGGTTAGAATTGTAAGCAGCCCCCCCCCCCCGACTGGTCTCCACCTTGATGTGGGGGGGGGGGGGGAGCTGAGTACCTTCCGGTAGGGCGTAGAGGGCGCTAGGGTTTTCCCTATATTGAATATTCCCTATATTGCGTATTGAATGGTTACCTTTTGGTAACACCATAGACCCTCCAAGAAGTCGACCACACACGCTATGGTCGCACAAGAAGCTAGGAGGGGCGCGTACATTGCGCTTCTCTGAGGAGGTCCTACAGGTTTTGGTCCGGGGACGTTGGCCGCAGGCGGGGTGTCAGACGCTGCAACCAAGGTACTGGCCCCGCCTTTTTCTCAACAAGCGGCGGGCGTCGTCGGTTGATTTTTTAAGTGGGTATTACTGCTTGCAGTCGCGTCTGCTGGTGGTGAGTCCCACACCCCCTTTCGATCCCCCTTTGGCCGGAAGGCTTGTTTGGCTTTTTGTTACCGACGTAAAACAAAAAAAAAGAATTTTAACCAGCAAAAATAAATGAAAATGTTCAGATAAGTTGCCCTAACAGCCACACAAACCCTGCGCCCGTATCTCTTTTTGAGATAATTTATTTCTTTTCTTAAGAACTACGCTTGTGGTCTTGGGAACGAGACTCTCAATGTGAAGGCTATCAGCACTCGTAACAAAAAAAATGGTTAATCGTTCTTCCGTTAGACCCATTCGGCTTTTGAATTATGTTAAAGCGCGCCGTCAAATTTATGCATTTATGCAGGCCGTCTACGAGTAAAGAGGGACCGGTGGAGGGCGCAGTGGGTGGGCCAGAAGGGCTCGCCAAGCAGCGCCAGGAGGGTTTTAGGCGGCGGGGGCATAGGGCCCCTGCTGTATAACCATAGACCCTCCGGGAGGTCGGCCTCGCTATGGTCACACACGGAGAAGGATGGGCGCGTCCACAGCGCTTCTCTGAGGTTTTTCCGGTTCTGGCCCGGGCGACGTTGGTGGGCGGGGTGTCAGACGCTGAAACCTAGGTACTGAGCCCCGCCTCTTTCTGTCAACAAGATTGACGGAATATTTTTAGTGGGTATTTCTGCTTGTGGTCACTTTTCCGGTGGTGAGTCCAAAAGTGAGTGAAAAAGGCCGTGCGCTTGTTACCATAATTGTTACACAGTAAAAGGGCACTCTTACTTTTTTGAACTGCATCGACTGCTTAAAATTAGACAGGCCGCAACAGAATTAAAAAGGAAGTGAATTCTGTTGAACTTCGAGGCTCATTTCGAACTAGAACCGCGTAGCTACGAGCACTAAAAATCTATTAAGCTCTCTGTTATTTAATCTTGATGAGGTCCACGCTGAGTTTTCTAAGTGGCGCCGTTGAGGGATCCCGATAGTGACGAGGTATTCAAGCTTGCATGGCCTCGTGTCTGTAGATTAAAAGTCAATTGGGACATGCACTTTCAGTCTCATTAGCTTTTGTTGGCAGATATTTACTAACGGAATTGAAATTGGCTCAGTTTACTTAACCTACTCAACATCTTTTATAGAAGTAAAATAGAATAAAAATAAAAATAGTAGATTTTCAGAACGCATACTGAGTGAACATCATTAAAATCCCATTTAAAGTTTTTTTTATTTAGTACAATTTGTTTTAAGTTTAGACCAATAAAAATATGATTTAAAGATGGACCATCAAACAAGGAAAAGAACACGAGTAAAATGTAATTTAAAATAAAGTAAAGTGCTCTCGCTATCATTATCAGGGGTCAAAAATAATATTCAATCTGGGTGATGTTCATTCGCTAAAACGTTCAATCGACTTGAACGCACCGTAAAGCCTTGTAACAAGAACTAACTCTAATCTAACAGTGTAATAAAAAGATGTTTGTCACAACTGTATGTGACGTCGTATAGAAGTTGTCCAATCAGTGGATAGACGAACGAGAAAAGCGATATTACAAGAGGCTAGATATGCAGCTTCAGATCTATTTTCTGAGCGGAAATTGTGTCACCTACCATAATACTGCCGTATTGAATGGTTAAACATCGTAAATATGATAGAATTATCCAGACAGCCTGAGATACGAATGTTTTGTGTCTGCTATAGGTAGGCTGTCTCGTGATAGGCATTTAAATGGATCATGCATTGGGTAAGGAACAAAAAAGCTTCTTGGTATAAAAATCAAAAGTTTTAATGGTATTTTCTGAATCGCACCAAGCTTTCATTACTTTTAAGTATACAGAATGATTTTGTGAACTATAATACATTTCTGACATGCTTTTCAAGATTTGATAACATAATCATCCGATGTGCCTTATTTTCGACTGATTCTTAATTCAATTTTGTCTGACTCTATCCACAATTAATTATATTCATTCAATGGCACTTAATGAACAATCTTGGTAAACAATAGCCAAATATGATGATATCAAGTTTACAGACTACACAATTATTTCAAAATAAATATCACTATGTATGGAATTATAATTTTGAACAAACTGTCATATAACATCTATAATACTCGTCAATGCACTACTTTGAAGTCAGACAAAATGTATTCCACTTTACAATAATATCACATACTTTAAATGCATCAAATGAAATATCCACCTCTATTAAACAACAGTATTTTTACTCAACTAATCATGTTCGGTACTAGTTAAAGGGGGTATAAATAAATAAATCAAGTTCCACTGGTACAATCGAAAAACCATTATGAGATTTTTAACGGAAGTGTAAATTATAACTTCCGATACAATAATAATTTATGGGATTTTTTTTCCTTTGTATGACGTTAAATAAACCAATTCTATATTATAACACTAATTTACAGACTAATATTTACACTTTATTTATAAGTATATATAAATATGTATAATTATATCGATAGCGATTCTGATATTCCTATCCTTCACATATTCAGCATTTTGATGTATAATTAACTAATAATGGTCACAATAACAACTCGATAGATATTTCCAAGTAAATAAACAAGCAGTAGTGTACAGGCCGGCAGAGTCCTCGTCCCATATTGCACATACCGAGGTGCGGCCGGCTGCCGATCCGCGCCGGGACTAGCGACCGTCGTCCGGCAAGCGACGTTACAATAAATAATTCTCTAAACCGATACTGCAAAACGATATACATTAAATTAGTCGTACTCTCACTTGCGACGTCGTTTACACTACTCTATGTACAGCGGGGAGACGGCGCGGCGCAGGTGCGGCGGCTCGCATCGCTATCATCGCGGCTCCTCTTTCTTGAGCAGGTCGAGGGGAGCGAGCGGCGTTAGGGGCGGGGCGAGCGGCGGCATCGGCCCGAGCGGCGCGTGCGCGGACATCGGCGGCAGCGGCCCGTGCGGCGGCATCGGCCGGTGCAGCATCGGCCCGGCCTTCATCTGCTGGTGGTGGGCGTACGCGCTCAGCATCTTAGCGCGGTCCTCTTCCGCGCGAATGGCCGCCTCCACGAGCGGTGCGAACCGCATGTGCTGCAGCGGGTCGAACGGCCGGTAAGGGTCCCACGGCGGCGGCGGAGGGTACGCGGACAGAGTGGGAGGCGGCGGCCGCGGGGGCTCCTTCCGCTCGTCTTTGGGTTCGAGTCCGTTGCGCAGAGGCGAGCGCACTCGCACGCGCTCGAGGTCTCGTTCGCGCGCCTTGCGCCTTTCTCTCTCGTCGCGGTCCCGACTTTCCCTCTCGTCTCGTTCGCGGCGCGCACGCTCGTGTTCGTCGCGTTCCCGTTCTCTCTCCCGCCGCGCGTCGACGACCTGGTTGTGGCCGGGTTGGGGCTGCGGTACGGGAGGCGGGGCGGGCGGCGGCGCGGGCGCGGGTCGAGCGGCTCCGGCGCGCCAAGCGTCGTGCAACGCCCCGAGCGGCGTGTGGTGCACGCCGTGGAGGGAGGAGGAGAGCGCGAGCTCGCGGCCGTAGGCGGAGAGCGGAAAGGCGGCGGGCGGCCCCTGGAAGGCGGCGGCGCCGTAGCGCGCGAAGGGCGAGACGCCGGAGAGGCGCAGGCCGCGGTCGGCGGGCGAGCCCACGAGGCCGGCGGCGGCGGCGGCGGCGCGCGCCTCGTCGTAGCGCACGGCGCCCAGGTGCGCGTGGTGCGGCAGGTAGGCGGGCGGCAGCTCGTAGGGCGAGCGGTAGGCGGCGGGCGGGGGCGGCGCCGCGGGGGGGAACACGCGCAACTTCTCCTTGTCGCTCGCGCCCGCCGGCATCGTGCTGCCCCCAGATTTCTCCTTGTGTTGATGATTGTATATTTCCCACGCGATTCGAACGTGCATGGCGTTCCATTTTCCAGTTTTCTGAAATTGCAACATAGATGTTTTACATGATGGTTCGACGGGGGAAAAATAATGATATTGAAAAAGAATGGGCATGCAGGTAAAAAGAGAAGTGATGAAGAGGAAACCTACCGCGACAGCGGGACGTGGTGGTGGTTTAGTGGCGGGGTCGCTTGCGGCCGACACTACGGGCTGTTAACATGATGCGTTGCAGGGTTAATTATCACAGAGCAACATAAAATGTAATATGTACAAGCATTAAGCTAGACAGTAAAAGAAAAAGAGAACAATGAAAGGATTTTACATGGGTTTGCTGCTACCAGACATTAAAACTATTTTTATTATTAATTCTAACAAGTAGACAAATAATTTCAAAAGAAGTGCTTGAGTAAACTGATAAGACTATTCTGTGTGCGACAGACATCAATTGTAAGCATGACGTGACGTTTCTAGCCAGAAATTAACTAATTTATTTAGTTAAAACACATACTATGTGAAATATTACGTTTATTAATTTATTGGATTAAATTTTTCTGAACTAATTTGAGGACCTTTGCCTGAGGATATTTTATGTACTTCCAAAAGAGACTTGTTTTTTTGTTTACATTTCTAAGGCAATTTCGAAATACCTTTGACAAATTGTTCACTTCATTTAATTAATGTATTTATCTACTTGCATGTTTTATAGTTACTCAAAAGTTACAGATGACTCCGTGATTTAAATGTAATCTTTTAAAAATGACTGTACAATAGAAGAGCTATAAAAAGCTAAGAGCTAGAATTGCTTGTTAAGAGTGTTTTGTTAAATAGGGTGTGGTTTATACCTTAGGCGCGAACGTGGTCATCTGCGCAGGAGGTACATAGGGCGAGCCAGGATGCATCAGACCCGCTCCGTACGGGTAACCAAGTCCGATACCCGACCGGTACAACGTGGACATTTTTCCCATATCTTTGAACTGTACAAAGAAACATAATTTATTGATTAGTTATAACATAATAAAAAACCAAAAAACATATTCAGAATTTAAGTCTCTTGTGTTATCGTAGATGGATCTCATTTATTATTATGGCTTGGCCAAACACATGATATTCTGTATATGATTCCGTTTCGACTTACGGTAATAATTGTTGGACATGCGCCAAAAGGCGCTGCGAGTGCGGCACCAGTAGATGCGGGTGGTGGTGATGCGGCGGCGGGGGCGGGGCGGGGGGCGCCACGTGTGTGCGTGTGTTGTGTAGTGTAGTGAGACAACAGTACTGACCAGCTGCGAGTGCGGCACCAGTAGATGCGGGTGGTGGTGATGCGGCGGCGGGGGCGGGGCGGGGGGCGCCACGTGTGTGCGTGTGTTGTGTAGTGTAGTGAGACAACAGTACTGACCAGCTGCGAGTGCGGCACCAGTAGATGCGGGTGGTGGTGATGCGGCGGCGGGGGCGGGGCGGGGGGCGCCACGTGTGTGCGTGTGTTGTGTAGTGTAGTGAGACAACAGTACTGACCAGCTGCGAGTGCGGCACCAGTAGATGCGGGTGGTGGTGATGCGGCGGCGGGGGCGGGGCGGGGGGCGCCACGTCTGTGTGTGTGTTGTGTAGTGTAGTGAGACAACAGTACTGACCAGCTGCGAGTGCGGCACCAGTAGATGCGGGTGGTGGTGATGCGGCGGCGGGGGCGGGGCGGGGGGCGCCACGTGTGTGCGTGTGTTGTGTAGTGTAGTGAGACAACAGTACTGACCAGCTGCGAGTGCGGCACCAGTAGATGCGGGTGGTGGTGATGCGGCGGCGGGGGCGGGGCGGGGGGCGCCACGTCTGTGTGTGTGTTTGTGTTGTGTAGTGTAGTGAGACAACAGTACTGACCAGCTGCGAGTGCGGCACCAGTAGATGCGGGTGGTGGTGATGCGGCGGCGGGGGCGGGGCGGGGGGCGCCACGTCTGTGTGTGTGTTTGTGTTGTGTAGTGTAGTGAGACAACAGTACTGACCAGCTGCGAGTGCGGCACCAGTAGATGCGGGTGGTGGTGATGCGGCGGCGGGGGCGGGGCGGGGGGCGCCACGTCTGTGTGTGTGTTTGTGTTGTGTAGTGTAGTGAGACAACAGTACTGACCAGCTGCGAGTGCGGCACCAGTAGATGCGGGTGGTGGTGATGCGGCGGCGGGGGCGGGGCGGGGGGCGCCACGTCTGTGTGTGTGTTTGTGTTGTGTAGTGTAGTGAGACAACAGTACTGACCAGCTGCGAGTGCGGCACCAGTAGATGCGGGTGGTGGTGATGCGGCGGCGGGGGCGGGGCGGGGGGCGCCACGTCTGTGTGTGTGTTTGTGTTGTGTAGTGTAGTGAGACAACAGTACTGACCAGCTGCGAGTGCGGCACCAGTAGATGCGGGTGGTGGTGATGCGGCGGCGGGGGCGGGGCGGGCGGCGGCGGCGCGTGGGGCGCGTGCGGGTGTTGGTGCACGTGCGTGTGCTGGTGCTGGTGGTGGTGCAGCTCGGTGCGCGCGCCGGCCGCGGCCAGGAACCTGTTGTCGAGTTCTCGCCGAAGCAGGTCCGCTCCGGGGCCTGAAATGCGACCAGTATATCCATTCATAAAGATCCGTTCACTAATGGCGATCATATGTGAGTTCGTAGAAAATATTTTTTAACAAAAATAAAAACTTTCGTATTGAGGATTTGCGGGTTGAACTACATCTCGCCGCACCGTATTGCACTTTCCTGTTTTACTAGAGCGAGCCGCGGCGAAATCGTTACGCGCTCGGCATAACGGTCAAAGTGCGATGCGTGTGCTATAGCATCCTTTCGCTGATCAGTGCATGCTGCCAGTTGGAATTTAACCCTTAATAACTCAATATGTAAATATATTGCTGGCCGCAATGGAAATTAAAAATAAATGTAAAGCCATAAAAACAGCATTTTCACTTACTAGATTGGAAGAGCGATTCAGCAGAGAAAGGATTGGGGTTAGGCGGCGCCAAGGGTGCACCAAACAACGGGGGAGCAGGCGCGAACCCGCTCTGCCGCTCGGGACCTGGCGGCCTGCTGGAAACAACAATACAATCACGTAACTATTTATACTGGTTTTTACTACACTATAACAAGAGCAAATATTTGAATACAAAACAAATTTCCCTGCTCTGTGCCTCGGCAAGCACGTAAGGCCGTTGTGTCGGCCGTCCTATGGTAGTCGCTATGGTAATATCAGTGCCTTCTAATATTTTGACAGCTGGTTTCACAATAGAATTATATTTCCCACTGGATTGCGGAGGTAATACGGCAATGCCTCCTTGTAATAATTAGAGTGCAGACCCTGGCAGCGAGTCGGCCCAGTTCCAGCTTCTACAAACAGCGTCGACACTTCATACAGGTGATGCTTATTTCTCTCTCCTTTTACTGTCGGCCGGGGCTATCCCAGGTCAGTTCTTGCTGGTGGCCAGGGTATCCCCTATTATAGCACTTCCTTCCCTTCATGCTGGTGGCCAGTATGTATATAATGTAGTAGTAACAAAGAGGTGGTATACTCACGTTACCCCCCAGTGCGCGGGTGGTTTGGCACCGGAGCTGATACTAGGCACGGTAGGCACGGGCGCCAGAGAATGCGCCAGGTGAGTCGGAGCCGCGGCCGGGGTGGGCGTCGGAGCGGCTAGCGGGCCCGCCAGCGACGTAGCCAGGGGCATACCTAGCCCCGTCTGAACAACATATATACACATTAATCTCGACCTAGAAGTTGAAACGACTTCTTAACTATGGTAATTATAATTTTCTTAGAGGTATAGATCTGTCTTATGAAGCTCGGTTTTTCTTTCGGTGTCAAAGACAAATTAATATTACAGCCTGCAGCTGGATAAAACTGTTTTTGTTAAACATCTTTTTTTAAAGGACTTCTATAGAAGTAAAACCCCTCAGACATGCGAGGCTCCAAAATTTGCAGCACATAGCTGCCTCTTTGTTATTCTATGCCTATGTTTTTTTTTGCCTCAGCAGACTGTGTCGCATGTGGTTCTCTGCCTTTTCGCGGAATTTTTTTCCTCTGATTATCATTTTGCCAACTAACATTTGGACCAATTAAAATAAATAAATATTCTCTTAGAATTACGATACTCATTAAGAAATTGTGTTATGGATACTAAACAACGAAAAAACAAACTTATATACCTTTTTTTTGTACATACATAATATAGGTACATGGAAATTTTATTTTGCAGAATATCATTTTCCCACTTTTTATATGATTTGTTTTATTTCCCAACCGCACAGTTGCCGACTGTTCGTTCTGTGGACATTTCACACTTTTTAAAAGGCCGGCTTTCAAATAGCCGCATGTTTTAGTTAGTGTTATATTCATTTAGTGGTATATTGTATACCAAATGTTGTACTAAGAGGTGGGAAAACTCTATATAACTATTGTAATGAAAATCATGCTAATGGTAGGAAAAAAAACCTCAACCTAACTCAAAAAGAGAAGCAATTAAGTAAGTCTTAATTAAAAAATGCATGTAAAACATACTAAATTAAAAAAAAATCATTACATCAATGTTCAAAATGGCAACTCTTACACTGACAAAACGTAATAACGTCTTGTATAAAACGTCTAATAGTTGTATGGGCTAATGAAAGATTTAACGGTTTGTGTCATTATAATAATCAGCTTAACAATAATTCTTCTAAACGAAAAGTTGTCATACCAAAATGTGATAATCGTTAGTTGTCATAATAATATGTGAAACGTTGGTTGGAAAGTGATACTTTTCGGCGAAAAGGCAGGTTACCGTCGCATGTGTAAGTTAGCCATACTTAACTTAAAACTCAATTCTATCCATGACTTTTTCTATAGAAGTTTTAGGATGCGAAACATCGAAACGAGAGCGGGTCGGTCTGTTTAAAAAAAATGTAGGTTATCATTTTAATTTGTTCTATTAACTGACCGATAGTGGTGCTGCGAGTGGCGCGGCTAGCGGAGCGACAAGTGATGGAGCCATCTGTGTCGGCGCGTTAGCGGCAGATGAAGGCGTACTTCGAGACAAGCTGCTGATGTTGCTGCTAAAACAAACCGGGTAAATTACAAGCAACTGTAACCGTTACTGAGCAAACAAATTCTGATTCCGTTGTGATCTTTTAGCTATATTATAGGCATTATATATAGGGCGGCTTAAAACTATCTAACAGCAGGCCGTCAACCCACTGTGGGTCGGCGTAGTGTTCACCTGATTCTCCCTCACCTTGGTTTGTCAAAAGCGGCGCGTGCGCATAAGTGGGAAGGTTATAGCCGGAGATGATGGTAGCTATCTTTTTATATTTTGTGTAATATCATGAATAGTTAAATATACTATAAAAAATAAATATTTATCCACTTAAACCAACTGGTAATTTTTAAATATGAACTCTCTTTATCAAAAGGTTGAAAACTTTAACCTTTGATAAAGAGAAGTCATATAAAAAAACTGAAATCTTTAAAACAGGAAATCGAAGATTCTTAAATACTGGAAACAAATGGTAGAAGTAATAGAGAGTGAAGATTATGTTTCTGTCATCCTCGCAAAAGTTGCTAGCTTGTTAAATGTAGTATTACACCACTATCATATACATAGCAGATATTTTAGGAACTGAGCTAAATTTATCCTATGTCTCCAGTAAACATTGCTTGCTAATCCAGGTCATCAATACGAAGAAGGTTCAATAACCATCTTTAATAAGAGCCGTTATCAATATCCTCACTTACATTTGTGGAAAAGTAGTATATGAAAATGATTCGCACCTGAAACTCTCTCGCTCCCTGTTGGGGCTATGCCCTCGCGGTGAGTAAGAGAGAGGCGCGTGAGTCGGAGCTACGCCCGCCGCGCCCGTCGAGCCCGGAGTGTGGGGCCTCACGCCTTTGGGTGTCTTTGGAGCCACCAAGGGAGATGCAGACAGACTTGTTCTCTGAAATATACAAAACTGCATTAAATACAAAATAAAGCACAATTTGAGGAATTAAAATGGAATTTTTTCGAGGGATAGTAACTAATATGTAAACGTTTCGTAAATAACTAACTTGAATAAATTTAAGTGAATTAAATTCGTTTTTGTGCGATCAATCTTAATAAATTTTTAAAGGTCGGTTTGCTCTTATTCTTTTCCTAAGCTTGAGTCCTACCTTGTGGTATTCAAAATGTTATTCTTACCGTATCGCAGTTTCTGGGCGAGGCGGCCGCCGGCGGAAGATAGGGGCTATGCTGTAGTGTAGTAGCGTACGGCGCATACAGCGGCGGGTACGAGGCTGCCGAATATACGGCAGGCGGCGGGAAGCCAGACGGGGGCAGCGACGCGCTGACCGCCGGGCTCTCCGTGCGAGCAGGCAGCTCCGGGTGCCCACTCGACACCACCGCCGCTGCCGATGACACCGCCACAGACGACGCTGCGCCGCCACCAGCGCTCGGCAGCGGCGACGCCTCGCGGCCCAGCGGCGCGCCTGTCGGACCCAACGCGCCCGGCTGCGGCCCCAGGCTGAATCCAGGGTGCTTCAAACTTGACGTGTAGCTCGGCATTGTGCTCGTGCTCATCGACAGAGGGGGCCCAATGTGATTTGGCGTCGATGGCGCGCTCGACGGAATACTGTTGCTCATCGGAAGATGACTCGCGTGGTGCATGATGGAATGGCTATTGATAGGATGGCTCATTTGGGACACAGTCGCCGGATTAGACATAGACGAAGGGACGTGACTCGAACTGAGATGGTTGGCAACACTGAATGGTGCGAGATGCGGAGGTCTATTCGCGTACATTGATGGAACGGAATGTTTCTGTAAACTCGGCTGACTCTGATAGGGCATATGAATACTGGAACTTATACTCGTGTTTATATGACTAGACCCGATCGACGGTGTAGGGTAGGGGCGGGAGGTCGGCGCAACCGGCGAAGCGGGCCGGATGGCCGAAGTTTGACTCGGAAGACAACTGGTGTTGGAGGGCGTCGTCGAATGAGGGGTGACAATAGGGGGCACCCCATTAACTCGACTCGGATAAGAAGTAGGAACGGAGGCGTGTGTGGAAGAGACTGTGGAGGCGTTTCTGACGTCATGTCCGGGCATGATGGGGTGCGGCTGCGTATGAGGCACTCTGTTGGGGAGACTAGCGTGAGCAGGCGAGGCGAAAGACACGGGTGGCTGGAGCGGACGGGCAGGCGCGTGGTGAGCGTGCAGGTCCAGAGGCGCTGGCGCGGGCGGCGGCTCCGGCGGCTCGGTTCGCGTCTCATGGTTTGTATGGCGGTAGTCGGGCAGCGCGGCAGCCACGTGTGACTGGTAGGCAGTGTGCGAAGGGAACAGCGACGATGGCGCGGGCGGAGCTGGCGGCGCAGGCGTCGGGCTGTCGGCGGCGGCCCGAGCACCCGGTTGTAACTTGTTATTATTGCTGGCGGGCCGCTCGGGCGTGTCTGGACCGGCGGCTCCCACGGGTTTGGCGGGTATTTGTGTGGCGACATGACCCTCGATTGTGGGTATGTGAGCACCGCTAGGCTTGTGCGGCGTGTCTGCGCGGAAAGGCGGCGGAGGAAGCGCGGGCGGCGGCAGGGCGGCAGGCGCGGGCGAAGGCGCGGGTTGAGGGAGCGGAGCAGGCGCGGGACTGGCGCTGCCACCGACGGGCGCCCGCGAAAGGGCTAGAGCGCCGCCACTCCCGCCTCGCGCTACCAACTCATTTTTGCCGCCACCGCCACCACCCGCGCCCGTCACCCGGAACAGAGAGCCAGCGTCTGATGCCTGAGAAAAATAACAGACTTAATTTAATATCTCATTTCTATCCGAAGCAAAAACAAGAGCGTAAGTAATTTAATTAAGTGCACGCTACTTCATTTATTTTTATGATTTGGCAAAACATTAATGCAGAAGTATAAATTTGCAATAGGACCAGCTTATGTCTAACTGTATAGCATATTATTAACATGCTAAGCGATGAATTTTCCATAGAAAGTTACTTACATCATCCATTGACGCGTCATGATATCGTGGTGAAGCATTTCTACTATTTTCCGGACTTGCCTGCAACAAGAAAGAAACAAATTTAGCCATAAAAAAGGTAATCGCAGATATATCTATCTGTTCATAACGTTATGTAACTATAATAAAAAGAACATATTAATAAAACTATTTGCTGATTCTGACATATAATATTATCAGTGTTCTTATAATTAAAATGACGTAATTGTGACTTTCGCAATAAGAAGTATTGAAATAATAAGGACAAACTCGTTTCAAAATGGTCCGGTGTCGGCTATCAATAAAATGTGTTTTGTTTCGTTCCATTCCACGTCGCCGTAGCCCGTGAACATACTGATGGCATAACTGGTTACTAAATAGTACAGCACCGTTCTATATTATGTACTAATTAGCATTCTAAAATTGTAGGTCCATTGTTTGAACATAACACAATAACCACCCACGACTTTTTAGTATTCAACGTATGTAAGATGAAATCGCGTCTGACACATAAACCAGCGACAGCGAGAATTATAACTAACACTCAAATAATCGAATGTAGTATGACTTGGAATTCGAATAAGTAGATCTATTAAATAGTTAATACTTGTCGGATTATGAGCTATTCGCACGAGCACTGAATTAGCATGAAGTAATAACTTTTAAACATATAAATGTTTGCAGGAATTTGCCTTTATCGATTTGGTTTCGAATTGTGGTAGCGAAACGAATTTAATATTCACACAAAAAGGTAGGCAAGTACTACCGATATTATCAGTTTGTACATTGTAAACAAGTTAACAACTAGGCGGGTGCCTATAAATACTAAAAAACAAAAGCGATCGTAAATCTGATCGTAAGTACAATTAACATTCGTCGAAAATGTAGCGATTCGTCCGTCAAAGAGAAGAATTTCTAACGTCAAAAGTGTGAAAGCAACATCTTAAAAATATATTTATTTCGCTGCATCACAATCCCGACTTCGAAGGGGAATGGAAAGTAATTACTTGGAAATATTTACGAGCAAGCAAGAGAATGGCTCAATAAAACTAGCCGGGCAACCACACCGTTTACGACTGACGCAGTTTAAGTGGCTTTGTCTCTGCAATTCGACCGAAAAAAACGAATCGCCTGATTTGATACATTTAAAGTATCCATTAGACTGATATTTTATGATGTCGAAGTCTTGGTGTAATTTTTCAAGTCTTCTTTTCAATTTTATATATTTTACGATATTACAAAAACTGCGGTAACTGACAGGTACTTAAATATAAAACTTTTCCAAGATCTCATCTAGATTTAACAAGTTCAAGGAAGTAATAGTCAATCGATCGAATTGGAGGAACAAATCGTTTCGGGAGCATTCCGGCAATTGAATGTTTAGTCTATCCGGTAAGGGTGGGTCGTCGCTCCGCAACAATGGAGTGATAAATCAAGTATGGAGTACGCGTGCCGTGCGGGCGGCTCGGCGGCTCAGCGTCCGGTCCGCGATGCATTTAAAACACTTAAAGGTGCCGCGGACACAGAAAAACAACATTATTTTCTTTGGCACTCAGAGTGACAGAATGGGTATGTTCTTGAAGAGCTAATATTTGTAACAAAAGTTATTAACGTATGCATTGGTTCCATTAAGTAATATTTCATTGGATTGTTAAGTTGTTCAGAAAATAGGGGCTGTCTATCACCGCTGGTATGTCGCTGGCAGCGGCTCAACAAAACAACGTTATATATAAATAATATAATAATCACTGATATATTAGCCCGATGAGTGATGTCGTGTCGGCAAGCAATAATAAGCGTTCAAGCCCACCTCTGAGGAAAAGCGCGCGTCCGTAAATAACCCATCTATAAAAATAAACGATCGCATTAGTCAACGCTGTCAAAATAAACTGACAAAGAATTCATGCTATTACAGAAACTCAGTGTTATGTTTCTGAATACTAAATCATAACAACACTAATTGATATATTTTTACATAAATAAATATTCTGTTTCACTATGTAGGTACATATTGTCAACAGAGCTTTTAGAAACAGTTTGAAAACTTTTAATATAATTTAAGTTGAAGACTTCTGAATTAATTACGTTGAAATTACGAATTCAAAACAGATAGCGAAGCATAATCTCGCGATCCGCGCCTCGGGCCCTCTGCCCGCCCGCTGTGCCAAAACGGGGAGATCCGGAAAAAATGGCGTGATAGCTTTTCGCCCCTCATTCGCAATTCTAATACTCCCACAAACTTTTAATAGGATCGGTCTTAAAATTCAAGAAGACTTTTGTCCACGAGTAAAGTTCAAACGACGTCTTCGATCATAGCCTGAGGTTACTTCATAACTGAAGTTTTCAATTACAATCATCAGGGTCGAAGATAAAACACAAGTTAAATTAAATAGCGCATAAAGTATTCTAACACATTATGTGACTAGTAAAATGTTAAACAAAGGGGATGTTGACTATTTATGAAATAAATCTTTATAAATTTTGTTTTTTACTACTCTACTCGTACTAAATTACCTCTTAAAAGAAGAGGTATATAAATATACCTATATAATAGCATATTTTTCAAGATTTTTATTTTCATAGTACATATATGATTTCTTAGCATTTTTTACCAAACTGGCAATGTTATTACTCCATATTGGTTTAGGGCTCGTTTCGTAGAACAAAGCAATTTATTACTGAGGTTGTATTTTACTGTTTGTAAAAAATTGTCGACCCCGAGCAACTGACATTGTTTGAATTAATTGGTATGCCAAGAAATATTTATAATCATATACTAAAAATGATTATAAGAAATATATATACAAGTAATAGACATAATAATATGTTAAAAAATATTCAAATTAAAATAATAATTTAGAGGAACAGTGAAAACGGCAAATTTATTGAACCTGAAGATAGTTCAGTCTAGTCAGTTTAGTCATAGTTTAAAGTGCTGATGCTGTCAGAGAGCTCTGTTATTTTAATTAATATTTTTCGAAGTATTCTTAATTATTTTCTGTAAAAGTTTAAAGCAACCAGTTTGCCAAAAGTATTTAATAAAGAGTCGAAATTTTTATTTGAACCTACAACACCTTAAATTAAATTTAAATGGCAAACATGCGAGGCTTTTGCCTCATAGTCATGACCTAAATTCAGTTTTGCATAAAAAAATATGCATAGATATCTGTTATTGATTCCGTATTGGATAATTATTATATTTAAATACCTTGGAAATAATGTTTACTAATTATGAGTAAAAATCTCGCAAAACATGCGATATGTAATTGAAGATTGTTAACATAGAAATGTTTGTTTTTTTGTAAAAAAAAAAAAACTTAAACAAATTAAATATTGATGTCGTACCTAATATCTATTCCAAAAGTTTTCAATAATTTTAATTGTATTACACAGTAATCGTTTTTTAATAGAATTTACGATAAAATATTATACTGAATTAGTGGTGTATCATTTAAAATTTAACGACTTGGTCAGTAGTAATTTGTATCAGATTAAACAATTTAATAAGTATTCATAACAAAGTAAGTAAAACAAAATCAACCAAATTTAATTATGCATGTGAACGGTATTATAACGCTGATTTGCATATACCACCTGCTTCACAATTTACTGCCCCAATGGTTATTAAATTAAAATAAACAAATAGTTATATCTTGATAACAACTCGATTTGATTTTAAATTAGAATACAAATTGTTGAGAGTTATGTTTTAATGGCTAGTAAATATGTTTTACTATTTAATAAGTTGCATACAATGAATACTCATGTTTCTTATTACTTATCAAGGCTACTAATGGCTTTACGAAAAGAACCGGAATATAGTTAGTAATCAGAAAAAAATAATTATGAAATAAGGTAAGTAAATACCAAATGTAACAGCTCGTATTTATCTTCATAGGCATTTCTATTTCACGTATTAAAGCGCTTATTAACCTAGATGTGAAGGATAATAAAAAATAAATAACAGTGTGTTAGAAACTCTAATTATACAGTACGCATAGCCTCCATAAACATTCGAGCTAAATTGTAGCGTAATAGCTGTAAAAGCATTGCGTTTCGGATATATCGTGACCGAGCACTGTAACGATACCATTACTTTTTCAATGTGAAAACGTGTAAATTAAATAGTAGCCGCATTGTATTGTTTTTCACTGATGCAATTAATGTACGTAGATTTTCGGCATACAATTGTCCTAGTAACTACTGTATTTAAGAAAGCCATCTTGTAACTTGGACTTTCATGTTCCGTTTCTTCATACTCACTACTTACTCAAATACCACGCAGATCATATACGCAAATCTAACAATGAATTTGTTATCTAATTCCTTTGTTGTTGCGTTGAGGATAAGGTTTAAGAGGTATCTGATTCACATATTTAATTTTGTTATTTATACCTGTTGAGATTGTGGCGACGCTTGTTCGACTTTAGCTGACTTTGACTTTAGAGCCTCTTTCTCACTTTTTGAAAGCCCTTTGGTTTTCTCAGTCTTGTGTGTCACCGTCGCGTTTCCCTCCGTCTTTTGTTTATTAATTTTATTTTTTTTCTTGCTTTCTTTCTTGTTGCCTTCAACATTGCTTTTGGGAGAATCTTTGATCCTCACTATGCTAACTGTGATAAACTATTAGACACGCAATCTGTTTCACTATAAGCCCGCTTTATATCGATCATTCACCAATCATATCACAATTTTATTGCTAACAAGTCACAAAATCACAGCAAAATCCTGAATAAAGCACTGCAATCCAATTGCACTGAAATCCAGTAGGTGGTGTCCGAATATGGCTGCCTGCGATGTCGTGATCCACTAATAACAAAAATAACGACTGATCGCGAACAGAGCGTCGACGTGCGTAGACAAAGGAAAAACCGTCGGAAACGTTCGTGCAGACGGCCCGAGAGCCGCGGCGAGAGTGCGGCCGGCGGCAGGCGCGAGACCGGTCGTCGCCCGCCGACCTGCCCCTGCCTGCCTCGCGCAGGCGTCGCCCGCCCGCCTAACATAACGCCTTCTTTGCTACAATCATCCCAATTCCATTTCTCTCTTATCCATGTTTTATATGGTACTTTCTTGGAACGAAACACCCTATACCTAACAACATACAGTAAGATCCACCAGTTAAAACTTTTAAAACTGCTAGAGCTTTGAGTGTTCATATAAATAACAACCTATACCTTCTAGTAGTCAACAATAATAACTCAAGTATTTTTTTCTTAAGCAAATGCTAATTTGTCGAGAATACACCATCAGAATAAATTAGTAGTAATAAAATTATGAAAAAATTGATTAATAGGTACCGTAATGGCATTAATAAATCACGATAATAAACAGTGGCTATCAAATGGTAATGAACTTGTGATATATCCGAGATTAAATTTTCAAGCGACTTCGTTCATCGCCTGGGGCGCTCGACGCTCTCTCGGTTATTAAGCCTTTAATTATTGTATTTATAAAAAATACATGTTGAGAAATGAAGAGTTGAAATAATTTGTTGACACAGTTTACCAATACACGTTACAGAATAGAAGCCGACATCATTTTATATAGAATGTGTCTAGTGTTAGACGAACTAAATATCAACAATCCAAGAACAAGAAAAATTAATAGACTGAGTTAAATCTACTTTAGCTTTTATTACACATCTCCACACACGTATAAATGTGTTTATACTATTGGCAGCGTCCGTTTGTAGCAATAACACATTTGTGAAAAGCAGTAAAACTGCCATAAAGCGATTTATTTATATTCGTTTTATAACTTATTGCTTTACGAGTGCGATAAATGCAGCCGGTCGTACGGCCACCATTACAAGCAAAGCGATTCTAGTCGACATATTCGTTGTGTTACAACGCGACGGTTTTCTATGTTGCTATACTATTATTTACAAAGCCGCAAAGTCATAATACAGTTAAGAACTCATTTACTGGCTTTAACTTTTATCGTGAACAAAACAAATTATAAGTTGCAAGTATTTTTTAGCTGAACATTCACAATACGTACAGACGTATTGCAACATTTTCAAACAAACTAGATTCAGCGAAAAGTACAAAGAAAAAATCAAGATAATTTACGTTATTTACAAAAAAACGAAATCATGAAGATAGCTCTAAATAAATCTGACGTACAATAAATGAAGAATAGAATAACAAAAGAACGGTAATAAAAACGCTCCCCACAGAAAATATTAATTTGGAATCATTTATTCGGGAAGCAAAAAATGGGATAAAAGACGACCCCTTATTTTAAGAGAGAAAGGGAAACAGAAAAGCGGCAGGGATAAGCGAGATAAATCTCCGCTTGTCTTCGGTAACTGACTCCATAGAACATATAAAGAACGTCTACAAATACAAAGAGCAATTTGTGTGAGTATTCCCGGCGAGAGGAGCTGATTATTTTTACGAGACTTGTGACATCAAGTAAAATATTAACGTACGTATAATACCGAGGGGAAATTAGAATGATATGAATCTCTTAGCACAAACAAACAACTTGCGACAAAAAGCCCGGATCAAAGAGAGCTCAAGAGCTCAGACCGACGCTTATAATATTCAATACTTTACTGCGAGATTTCTTTATGAACAACTCGGTATTTTATATTACGGTACACTGATAAAAAAGCTATTAACATATTTACTAGACTATAGCGAAAGTTACTATATTATTATCCTTTATTATATTAGACAACTTATTTTATTGTGTAGATTATATTCTAGTATTAATTATGAATTTCTGATAAAAAAATTAATTTCACTTTGAGTAAAAATAGTGATAGACATAATTTTAAGGCTCCATAAATAAAGTTACAAATTCTTTTGCGGGGAACAGTATTCGCATGTACAATACGCTGCCAGATGATGTGGCAAATTTATCAATAAATAAATTTAAAGATTACATAAAGAGTAAATTGTACCAGAAGGCACGTGTGAAAGATTTTATAAACGACAAGTCTGCCTGGAAGTGACATGAATTGCTCCTTTCTTTCTTTAGATATTAGATTTTGTTAGTTTTAAGAACAGCGGTAATCTTAATTTTTTTTTCGTCAATTGTATTATATCTATTATAAATTATACTAAGTATATATTATATCTTAAGACATAATTTGAAAAAAGCCGAGATGAGTTTCTTGAGGCATTCTTCTCAATCTCGTTGCCTTTTGGAAGCCTCGTTAGAGTCACCGACAGACTGACTGACGGACAATCCCCTCCCTCCTTTAGAATCACGACAGGCTGACTGACAGATCCCCCTGATAAGAGTGACAGACAGACTGACAAATCTTGAGAAAAACCACAACAGACGAATAAACTGACAAACCTTGACAAATTCTCACAAAGTACCCATTTGCTTTTATTTATTATTATTGTACAGCTCATATCTCATTCATTGTTGTTAAAAAAATATATCGAATTTCAATTTTGTGTCTGAATGTTTGACGAATCTAAATGATCATGTTGATCTTAAAGACAATAAAGTATATTTTATTTTTACAAAAATAACTTATCGTTACATTAAGCCCATTCGAAAGTTTTCCGAGATAGTATTTTTAAAGCATTAATAGCCCTAATATAAATTTAAAAGAAAACCATTCTAAATAATAAAATAAAACGCTAAGTTTTAACTGTAAAAATATAATTATTTGCCATTAAACTTATGAATGAAGCAATTAATTTTACTTCAAAATGGACGTTTCACAAAGCAACTTAATTTTATGTTAACAAGCAATTAGTTACATCAAGGCTGTAGTTGCACGCTTCGAATATATCGAATTAGTATTCAGCGACCGTGTTCACCGTGCGTTTTACAGAGAATCCAGAGCATTGAAATGAATTAATTTTAACTAAATAAGCTGATGTCAGATACGATGCGAACGCTGTTTACTCTCATACAAAGATATCTATATCGATACATCGTACGACAATTTGCATAATTTACCTAAAAACGATCAGTGGCTGCAATTGGTCATAACATTAGTAGTTCAATAGTTTGTTTCCTTCTATGCTATGAATGGTAATAATGAATCAATGTTAACTTAAGAAAATCTAAAAATATCGTCACCAATATTATAGATTGTTATTACATTTTCAAGACAAGGAAGACAATTAATAGACCCTAACGAAATTATAGGTTATAGAAATATACACGGGGTATGTGTACATGTACATAATGAAATCAAAAATTAATTGTATTGTTAATGAGTATTTTATTGCATCTATTTAGTTATGCCTGTAGTAACAAGTATATATATAAACAAAGAAACTAAAATACTTACCTACTTGGTACAAGTTTATATTTTGTGAAATTGAAACGTTCCGAACGGTAGTGAGCCGGAAATATGCTAGCGAGCGCCACTGCAATGTTTATTTTTTCCCCTTGTTTCTCCATATTTGGCAGCAAAAGCAATAAAAACGAGTGGAGCATTTTAAAATTAACAAAATATGCTTCGGCGTACAGTTTCCCAACGATATTATTTTAAAACGTCAAAGCTTCTATTATAGTATTATAAGTTAACTTGAATTTGTTTTAACGAAGCATCTAAGTTAAAGCATTGTTCACAAATTTCTGTCGGTCTTTGGATAGGAGACCGTTTGAGAGTTCGCTTTTTCCAAATCACATACAATTTGACCTGAGAAAAATACTGTTGCCATATCTATTTATTTAAGCCAAATTTATAATTAGGCTACCTAATCTTTAAAAGCATATAGTTGTATGTAAACACTGTGATGCTTGGCCATTTCCGAAAAATATATCCAATGATTGTTTGATAAAAAAAATAATAAAAAAAATATTATCGCCGCCTCAGAAAATGGCCGTTAAAGAACCAATGGTTTGTTATGTCAACACGAGTCAGGTGGCGATGTGTACCTTTCAATATTTCTAGCACCAATTAGGTATCGCTGTGCGCGATACGGGTAGGTCGCTCCTGGCGCCCGTTGATTACGCAGATTGAAATCGGCTCGCCCCTCGCGCTGCTTGTTAATGATGCAATAAAAACGACGCTTATCGATTTAGACGCCCGTTAAGAACACTCCAAGGCATAATTTATTATCCAAACAATGTTGCGTCAGTCGATGTAAATTACAGTACTGAACGGCGAAATTATGTAACGATGAGATTTGTTAACCACCCGTCTGCGGAGTGACAAAAGTTTAAGACATGACTCTGATAACAATCGTTAAACAATTAAATTTCCCTGATTCCTTTCACTTATAATTTAATACAATGTCACGCAATAATATTATTTGTTAAACAAAAGCATAAGTCGTTGTTAACATTTGATTATAATATCTTGTATAATTAATGATAATAATAAAACGTTTAGCTCTTTAAGGTTGTGCCACTTTTGTATGTTAACAGTGAACTCAAGGGAAGAGAATAAATATTGAACGTTTGGACAATTTTTGTCAGATGAATAGCAAACAACAGCGAACAGGGGTGAAATACGAAAGGGAGGATATTGGGAGTCAAACAACCACCGCAGGATTTATTTCGAGTCTCATTCAATTTGCGGTAAACGTATTGTCGGATTGCGTTTTTGTATCGCTAGCGTTGTGGACATTGTTATTTTACCTAAAATAATTCTGCATTTACAAATTTGTACAATACAATCAAATCAAATACAATACATTCATTAAGTTACTATTGTGCAGTAGCGACATTGGTTGAGCTGAACGAGGACGTCTGACATTTAAAAGAGAAAGCTTTAGACAAAACTTGAAAGTGTTTGAGCGAATTGAAAGTGTTATATCGAGAATGAGCGAGTACACGCATGCATGATTAAAATAAGCAAATAAGTAGCTTGTAGAATTTAAGTCAAAGAATTAAATTCGACAAGCTATTTATTTGCTATAGAGCGAAACTGGTGGTTTCTATTTAAGAGATCAAGGATTTAGTAGGCAAGAGAAGGACTTTATACTTACTTTTTAAAATGACAGGATTTTTAAGAACTACAAGAATTATAATGGGGAACTAATTATGAGAAAGAAATGAGATAAAGTGTCAAGCCAAAGGAACACAGAAAAGCTTTACTACAGAGAGGAGGGAGGATCTTAATTAAAGCTTGCATAAACGGTGTCAATTTGCTAAGCTCTAAAACGCAACATCTTGGTATATACCCATATGGGTATATACTCATACTCATATGGGTCCAGTGAAGCAATTAGCACTACCAAACATATTTAAAAAAGTTTTCACCAACAACTCACTCACTTCACACTTTTATTTGAATTGCATTTAATATGTACATTAGGTAGAAATATTATTTTTAGCCCGCTCTCCGATCCCTGTTTCTAAAGTGATATAATTAAAAAACTTATAATGGGACCGAATACATTATTAAATTTATTTTATTATTTATAGTTTAAAAGTACCTACTTTTAATCAATTCTATAAAAACCCACAAAAAATGTTTACCAAGATGTTGCCGATGGCAAGAGACTTTTAAATCTGAGAGGAAACTTCAACATTGTGAAAGTTGAAGAAATCAGTGTCGCGGTGCAGTGTACGAAGTATATGAACGTTGCATAACACAAGTCGAATGGCAGCAGCACTTAAAGAGGGTGCGAAATTACGGATGCGGGGGGACGGACGCTGCAGTCGAGGATGCAGCGAGAAGAGAAGCGACATAAAATTTTCAACGACTGCGCCGAGTATCTGACGGCATTATCTAGCCGTTTGCGAGTGCTCCACCGCTTTTCATATCTTTTGAATAAAAATTCTCTAGAGTAACATTGTTTTCATGTGGCTTTTCACGAGCGCACGGATTTTATAGTGTATTTACTGTTCAGTTAATTCGTTTAACGTGTAATACACGGAGAACAATATAGTTTAGATTTAAATAAATATTGTGAATACTCAAATAGATATTTAGCATTCGAGTTACTTTTCGGGAAAGTGCTTAACATTTGTAACATTACATGGGTAAATGTTATTCCTTCGTAAATACATGAGTAAGAAATAGAAAAGAGTGTTATAAACCAACAGACATAATATACAACCTTCGTTAAGAATGTGAATAATTAACAAGACGTTCAGTTGGTTTTAGGTTTGGCCGGTTTACTGCTCACAAGGGGATTAAGGCAACTATAACTACTTTACACTGATGATTTATTAAGCCATTCATTATGTGGCCCCGGAATAGATACCTACATTAAAAGGAAGGAAATCTAATACGGCAGAAATATACATTATATGAAGAATTATAGTCTAGTAAAACAAATATTTAATTTGACACATAATAACAAAAGTGCTTAGACAGCACAAAAACTATATTCACAATATAGAAAAGGTGAACTGCAGTTCGCCTTTGCCGACTTTAAGCCGTATGATCGGTTAATATGTATGTCTAATACTGGAAGTATGTCGGTATTCTTATGTAATTTTATCAGACGCAACAACGTGCAATAAAATGTAAACAGACTGTTAACTAAGTATTTTGATTATAACATAATAAATTAGTTAAAACTATTTGCGACACCACTTAATTACCGTGTCGGTCGCCTATTCATATTTATTTGTTTATCTGTTGTTGGTATCATCAGCGCGTTCTCAGTTGACATCAAAGGAGACGGCGATATGCGCACGCCCACAAGCCAGGTGGACAGGTCCAACATTCCGCGGCATGCGTGCGCACTTGCCAACAATGTAGTTCCTACACGATTAAATCTACTTGCTGACACGCCAGCTATCGGTCATTCTCACTTATGTCATCCGCATCCCTATACTGGCCGCGCATTATCTGTCTTTTCAATAAACACACAACACGTATTTTTTTAAACTTATTAATAATCTAGTATTTACTCTTTATCTTAGCCTTGTAAAGTAGCGATTTTCGCTAATCAGTCGATAAAAAGATAAGAAAGAGGCTACACTCGTTACAACTGTCAACAATGGATGTAATTTCCGGGTATTTTCATATACTTTATTGATAAAAATACACATAACCAAAAAAGTGAGATAGCACGATCAGTGACTATTCGACACTAATGCAACATGCTAGCCAGTTACTTTTCTTGTTTAAAATATATGGCCACAAGACATTTTTAATGACAAAATACTCCTTATATTTCAACACCTCTGAAGTGTTAAGCAATCCGTTTCCAAATATCAAGTTACATAGGCTGTTAACTCGGAAACTGTTGCCAACAAAGCGTTATTGCACAAGAGGATACGGTCAAAGAGATGGAGAATTTCGACGCGAGCTTTGTGCATCAAATTGAATTGTACGTCATACAAAACACATTCCGTATTATCAAAGGGAGTGTAATAGCGATCTGACAGCTCCATTTTAAGTGTATCCCTACAAATCTGGCGTAAGCATGTCGCGTGTATGAGCAACTATAGCGACGACCGCAAACACGATGCGAATCGCGCGTGGCGTGGCGGTACCAAAGCCATCCACTTGTGTTGCACACCGCGACTACTTGGTCGTTTGCCAGACGCTTTGTTTAATCGTTCTCGCAAATTATTTGGCATCTAAACTATGTTTATTTAATAATACAGAACAATAATGAAAGATTTATCAATGAATCTTTATTTTCAAATTTTATTTTACACATGCATACAATATTGTTTCTGTATCTAATAACATAAAATATTTGAGGGGACAGTTAGCGTCCCATAAATATACCATGTCAGTATAAAAAAAAACAAATACAAAGAGGGCATCGTAGTGGTAATTAATAAACAAGACATGGTGTTGGCGCGGCTTCTCGGCGTACACACCACGCTACCGTATCGGTATGCTGTATTATATTTACATCGTTTTTAAGCTGTCGCACTCAACTGGAATGTATTTTAAGGCAATGCTGACATTTTAATGTGTTTAGCAATCATTACGTTAATTTTACCGACCTGCCATCTCAAGTCATTACATACTTAAGTAGGTAGGTACTATTTTTACATAATCAGTTAAAACGCGTCACTACGTTTAATAACTGCAAAAGTGATTAAACACGGATCCAATAAAAGAATTAGTCCGTAAACAATCGATAAATCTGATAAAAGTCGCAAGAATATTACGTGCCTACATACCGTTAATAAAATAATAATGCCGTAAAAAACGAGCAACAAACCAAAAGAGATAAAGAGAGAACGTAATAAAAACACTGCAATTTTAGGGGTATTTTGTCGAGGTTATATCCATAAAACAAGTGGAGTGAGTGAGGGGCGCACTGCCGCCCCGCCTGCGGCGGAAAGTAATGAATAAACTCGACTGCCTGGGCTCTACCTATTTATTTAATTTTGCAATGAAAATGATCGTACCCATGTTTCAGCAGTTAATTGAAGCATTTATTTATCAGATTCAATAAAGAGATTAATACAATGGTGATTTCAATTAAATTCGTAACGCTTTAAGGAGTGAAATATGAACTATACATATCTACTGTTTCGTATTTTCAATTAAAGCAACGTAATACCTTGTGTTTATATAATTATCTACGTAATCAGTGCTTACATACGAAACTAAGTGAGCTTAAAAAGTGTTTATTTCTAAATATTATAACTTATGTAAAATTATATTGTATCTAATATACTATGTAATATATTTTAACATTAATTTCTAACAATAATCCGAAACAACAACAAGAATTATGCGGTCAACACACAAAAAGAATTAAGTAGAAAATATTCACATATAAAGGAAATCTCAGCACGGAAAATATTTCCGAGCAACATGAGAGCTGTAAAGCGCTGTAGAACAAAGGTATTAAAGCGAATTTTCAAGCTCTCTCGCTAGGAATACAGGAAAAGCGACGCAATGGCACCGCTAACTCATTTTGTTTGCACCCCGAATAAAATTGTAGTTTGTTTCTCTGAGCGTTTGTCGAGAACCGGGCGCCGACTTCAGTTCTCGTTATTACTACATTTCTCGCAATAGCTGCTACCTTGTGTGTGACGAAATAATCATACAAATTGTTCTGTTTATAGGGCTGACTGGATTTACTCGTAAAAATAATGAAATAAACCTAATGTAAAAAAGTTATAGACTTTGTATTACATCAGCCTCGACATTTCATATTACATTCATCTTCAGTGAGCTTCAATATTGATATTTACATTTATATAGTCATTTTACACATTTTATGGTGGCACGTCAGGCAATGTCGCTAACGGATCGCTTGTTCGAAAATAAATTTACATAGTAACGAGAGACTAAAATAGAGGGGAAACTAAGCGAAACGACGAAAAGCAATGAGGCGATGCATAAAGTCGCTTCGAGACGAAGTATAAAACAACAAAGTGGTCGACGCATCTCTCTCGCGGGCATAAAGAGGGGAATAATCCGACGACGAACGCTAAAGTGCCGTAGAATAGTACTTTAGGGTCCATATAAAATAATGATCTGTCTTCTTGCACGTTACCGGCGTAGAGTTTACGGCTTGCTATAAAAACAAAATTAGAACCTCACACGGAGTCTGTTAATAGCCATTTAATATAGAGAAATGTATTGTGAACTAATCGGATTTGTATTACGAGGAAGATTGATATTTTCATCGACAAATTGCAGGAGCACCTTGCATACGTGGGGGACATGTCAAATAAGATAGGATCTTTAGCAGGTTGTATCAACATCAGTCATCTGAGTGAACTTTTATGTTAAGAAAGGAAAATGAACCAAATTTATTACAATTCTACACAAAAGATTAGACTTTTTTCTACGAAAAAGATTTGTAAAAAGTGTAATACAAATAATGCAAAAAATATCCACACCATATTATTAAAATATCATACAAAATAAACAGATTTATAACTGCAAATAAGCCATGAGACTGATGGACAGGGTCGCCTGATAATTTGATACACAAGGTGCTGATGTAACAGATAGTCGCTGGTTCAATAATATCGTGGTAAAAAGACAAGCAGGACAAGGGTACAAAAACCTCAAAAGCTCGCGGGAATGTTCGTCGTCGATATTACATGGACGCCTGCGCAAAACCGGTTCTGTTTGCAGCTATACTTAAACATTACATTATTATGCCCGTTTTAATCTTTTACACGTTTTAAATACTAATTTAATTAGTAAACGCTCCAGTTACGACGGTATATGTCATTAAATAAGTTGCCGTTTCGCCTAATACGTGTCAGAGTTTTATAATTACATTGGTATTTGACAGCGACGGGAATTACCCAGATGTGTGTGAAAATTTTCTTTTTGTATTTGTTTTATTACTCTGTCAACGCTAAAAGAGAACAAATCTAAAAAATATGGTTAGTGTAAAACTGTAAATTTAGAAGTAGAATAATGAACGTGGTCAGCCTCACTGAAGAGCATTAGCTCACAAATTACTTATTTATTATGACAGGAGCGAAGTGTCGGCGGTGCGGGTGGGGCGAGTAGCGAGACGTGCACAGATAGCCAATTAGGGCCAGACAGGCAGACGACCGGCCCGGGAGAGCGGTGTAGGTACGCAGACAGGGTTACTGCATGCCTGTCATTACTTTGTTTTTAATCGGACAACTATTGAGACAACACGGATAAGGAATGCGCGGAACTTCATTTCTTTTGGACAACTATACCTCACCTGAGTGTAAGCTAATTCCGTAGCCAATTCACGTTTGCGTTGCGTATGCGCACTTTTGAGCTATACCGGTCCTATAAAATATTGAAATACACTTATAATTTTTTTTTTGCTTTTCTCCATATAGAAATTCTGTATTAATAACGATTTGAGCTGTCTTTTTGATCAGCTCACAAACTGTAGGAATTCGTATAGATATTGACTTTTCTTCTGGCTGTACAAAAACATGCTTTATTTAGAACAGGCATTTATTGGCAAAGTTAAGCAAGCCTTTTAGTAATAGCCAGTCTTGACATTTATGAGACATGAAACTAAGGCTGTATACTTTTTACTGCAAGCCGGTTAAAAATGCGCGTAATAATTATCATCGATAACAACTTTATGCCCGTCTTGTTCATTAACAGCCCCTTGTTATTGACTTTTATCTTATAAATAAAACGTGTATGGTGATTGATCAATTCAATAAAACTAAACTGTTTAGTGGAATGAAAATATTGGCTAAAATGACTTAAGCTTTCAATTCACGCATAACTCTTATTTTTATAATCATAATGTATATTATAATACAAAATAAATTTTATTTTAAACTTATTTCATAGATATTAAAAATAATAATAATGTCGTTGTTATAAAAACGAAGGTTTCAAAGTTAATTTGAAATTACAAATTATCCTTAAAAATATTCAATTGATTTTGCTCCATACATCAACATACGTACCTTTCTTGTACCAAAAATAGTTAAAATACTTGTAATTATTGTTGTCTAATAAAGCCAGAAACTTATCAAACTTTCTGCTAATAGGAAAACGTGCAATGATACTCAAAGCAATCGAAACTAAGAAAGAGGCTATCGGAAGTCGAGAGTAATCACTGAGGGATGGCACGCTCGCCAACTTTGCACTTACACCTGTTCGGAAAGGGGCGGGTGTTGCCTCTAGAACCTTGGTATTGTGGTAAAGTGGCTAGCGGGTGCGACTTGTTGAACGGCGAACAAGTTACTTAAATATAAATACTAGTGGGGATTTTAATAAAGTTCTTACCTAATTAGAGAGCAGTGTCTAACATTACAGACTTTCAATGAAAGTGTTTATTTAATAGGAGGCGAAGTAGTGTTCTATTTAAGTTATTTACTTTCATTATTACAATAGGCTATATTATTAGAGAAGCTAACATAATCCAATGATCACTTAATATTCTAAAAACGACAATTGTAAAAGTACTCTTATTTTTGAAATAAAATAATTCAATAATCACATGTCCATTCATGACTTCTTTGTCGGATATTATCATAATGTGCGCGTTTAATGGCAGTTATTAGCTTTTATTACTTTCCCGCATGAAGCCTCATTGACACAAATATCCCACCCGATCCAGAAAGCTTTACGTAAAAAGTGGTTCGTTTCTTCTCCAAACACCGATGACTGAGTCAGCGATTTTTCTGTAAATGACTCTCTCCGAGTGCTATTTAAGCGGATGAAGCAAAAGGAACAAAACCGACGGCCCCGTTGGGACGTGTATAAATTATGTACGGTATGTGTATCGGTAGAATGGTGGTGTGTTCGTGTAGCATTCCGGTGAACTTTGCGGGTGGCTAATTACGGCCCGGGCCGTGGCAGACGATGTGCAAATAGCAGACTGGCTTATCTGCATGTCGCTCTCATCGCTTGCTCATACTGCAAGCGGCTATTTTTGCTAGTTACTACAACGTTTTAACTTTATGCGACAAGGATTCATATTAGCTTACGTTGCATGACCGTAATATGATAATACAATCACATAAAGCTTATGACATAATAACGCGTCCTACTCGTAAGTTTTGACTTTACCGAGCATTTATTGATATAAGTTGTATATTGTAACTTATGCCGTGTGTACATCCAAATAACAAAGTTAGAACAGAGCTAGCGGCTAAAGCATGTCTCGCATTCAAGGCACGTTGACATGCGTTTATCAGAGCGAGAGCTAAACCGCAACCGGGCACGGTGTGCACTGACAAACGGAATCGCAGAGTGCATCCCAGTGAGCTGCTGATCCGTCGGGAGATATCTCGACCTCGGCGTCGAGTACTAACACTCGCCCGCCTACGGATAATTACGGCCCTTTGACGACATGCCTTTGTCCTACACGCTGCAAAAGTGGCAACAATGTTTTTAGCTCTTACAATGTTTGTGTCATTTGCAAAAGGCATAGAAACTTTTGACAGATAGATTAACGCGATATTATCTCCCAAATAGAACTCTTAAAAATCTTTATTATGCACAGAGAGCTATTTGGTAATAACAGTACTCGTAAATGTGCTGATATCACATAGTTAATTTTCAATCTCGGGATATAAAATAAGCTTGAAATGTGAAAGTTGTAAGCGGTATGTTTATGGTTCACTTTGTACCGTAGTATGTTAGGTTTTATCCAAGTCAAGCCGGTTAGGGAAGAGCTCAAGAGAGAAGTAAAACGAATCTCCGTAGAAGTTTGCAAGCGGGTAAGCCTGCGGGCGACGACGCGCCCGGGATGACGGGTGGAGGCACACCGCTCGGTGGGTGGGGCTAGGCAGCTCTTGTTATTACACCCTCTCACCTACGCAAGGAGTTCAGCTCATAGCAAAGCTGTACTATCGCGCTACATTATTTACAGCTTTTCATACATTACTTTTTTGTCTAACATAAATAAAAGCCCAATAAACAGGCGAAGGAAAAAAAATGGTACCATACATAAAGAAACAACTGAAACTACTGGACGGATTACGACTAAGTACGATTTTAGAAAATTAACCCATAAGCAAAAGAAACCTCCAGTTAAAATTAACTTCTTGTTTGTAATATACACAGTTTTATTTTCAATTATTCTTATAAATTTTAAGATCAAATTTTAAATAAACGATAAAGGAACAATCATAACAAACATTTCGTAATAAAAAAAAAATTATAGGTTCCTACTAAAAATATCAATAACTAACTTCACTAAATGAAGCTATAGAAAAAAATCACAAAACGGAAAAAAAGAAGTGTCAAACAACCAACGGATGCGGTAATCGTTTATTTCTCGATGTTACATTTCAACACTTTGGGTATAAATAAAGTGCCGAAGAAAAGTCAGATAACACGACACAGAAATAAGTTTAACCGAACGGGAGAAGGCATTATCATTGGCTGCGAGCAAGGAACAAAAGAAAATGGTGGAGAGCGAGCGTACTAGAGTACTTTATAGGCGCGTAAATATGTTTTATATCCCTCTACTGTCTGTTATACACTGGCGTGCCGCCGCCCCATCCCCGACACTCGTCACCACCCCCCCAAGAGGGTTGCCTCGCTCTCGGAAATGCCGAGCTTTAATAAAACATATATTTTTCCGAGCGAGGAAAATACTGGGGAAACTCGCAATTTGTTCTTTCACTTTATGATCGTTTACAAGACAAAAGTGGAACATTCTACAAGCATTATGTTAATCATGTAGTTATGTTAGTTTATTATTATTGCACCTATTCAATTTCTGAATTATGAAAGACTGATATTACCGAAATAACGTAAACAAGTGAGTACAGAATGTAACGTACTCACGTTCTGATGGAAATCGTTGCAGTTATTACTTGTTAGGACTGAGCGAGAGCGTCATAAATGCGTTTGTGGGGTGGGTTAATGCGGTTGATCGGAGAAACAGTGACATTGTAGAACTTAATGGTGTTGCGGTGACCCTTATCTCGCGTGGCGCAGCGCCGTAGTCGTGGGTGCGAGCGATTTATAGCGGTTCATGTGGGCACATCACAAACATGACCCTCTTGCTTTAATGCTAATTATTATTCGCTCTTTAGATAAGTGCTACATAACTGGTGTATATTAATTACACAAACGTGAAGACGAAGCATACGTATTTTCCTCCAGTATGATGGTTTTGTTCCTAATTATTAAAATTCATATATCCTTATAGAAATTGAAGTCAATGTAATAACGTTTACTTTTATTTTCTTACAATTATTTTTTTTTGCTTGCTAACAAGCCTGAGCCTTCTATGATATGGCAAATCATAAAACATGTTATCACAATGTTAAAATTATTAACTAATTGATTTTCTTAATTGTATTAATCATAAAAATATATTAAAACGGAACACTTGTTTCTTTTGAACAATCATTTAGAGAAATCAAAATAGAAGTACCTACTTAACGATTAAGATAATGTTGAAAACAAATTTATATTCTGATTCCGTGAAGCAGATTAAATTATTTTCTTGTTGCCTTTGAAACGAGTTCGCCAAAGAGCAGTAAGCGCCTTTCGAGTAAGAGGCGTTTATATGAAAATTAGTTCGAGTCGGAAAGGGAGAAATATAGTCCTTCTGCGGTGCGGCCGGGCCGACAGACTCCGTGCCATAAAATATTACGCCAAACGAAAGAAGCTCTTTCAATTAACCGAGGCAGGTTTGCGTAAGGTAAACCTTGCCAAGAGGCACCCGCTATTGCAGACTCTAAAAACATTTAAACTGTCGTAATTTCTCTCGTAGATTTGATTTGGATTATATTTTTCTTTGAGCAATAAGCAATTGTTTTTTATAATTGGATTTTATTTTTGATTTGATAATAAATCGATTGATACAATATGTAACATAAGGCGGCGACGTTGACGGGGCTCGTAGCCCGATCAGTATTCATGAGTTTATTAATGCACTAGGAGGAGTCGCCCCCTTTTAGGGTCGGAGAGCCCGACGCGCAGATTGTGCGCCCACCGCCTGCTCTAATCGACCAGAAGTGATATGCCTACCAGATGAATGATGATGAGCGCTTGCACACACGCCTCGAAGGGCACGTCAAATATCTAACAATAAATTAAATCTAGAAAATGTAATCTCTCACTACAAATAGCTTGAGACCATATTGTCTGGTAGATAGGCAGGTTATTAATTTTGTTTATTTTACTTTGGTTCAAAAGTTATTTTATTAAGAATGATTTTAGCCCAATAAATTACATCATAACAAAATAGTTCTGATTATATTAGGTCGGGGAAAAAGTCTTTTCGCATAACGTAGGTATAAACTTATTATAAAATTTTTTTGACTGTACTATTTGTGTCTGGCTGGTTTTGGTAACATTAAAAAGGTTCCATTATAAAGAAAAGAAAAAAATAAAAAAAAGTTGTTTCCCGCTAATTTTCATTTGTTTTTCTCTCCGTTAAAATGAGTGAATCTAATGAAGAAATTCGATACATTTTAAAATTTTATTATAAAAAAGGCAAAAATGCAACTCAAGCAGTGAAAAAAATTTGTGATGTTTATGGACCTGATGCAGTGTCAGTAAGAGTAGCACAAATTTGGTTCAAACGTTTTCAGTCCGGAAATTTTGATGTTAAAGATGCACCTCGCTCTGGTCGCCCTGTTACGAATAAAATGGACGCCATTTTTGAAAGAGTGGAGCAAGATCGGCATATTAGTAGTTACGATGTAGCTGAAGAACTGGGAATTGACCACAAAACAGTTTTGACCCATTTGAAGAAAGCTGGTTATACAAAAAAGCTCGATATTTGGGTGCCACACGAGCTCACTCAAAGAAACTTAATGAACCGTGTACTCATTTGCGATTCATTATTGAGACGTAATGAAACCGAGCCGTTTTTGAAGAGATTGATAACTGGCGATGAAAAGTGGATCACGTACGACAAGAACGTGCGAAAAAGGTCGTGGTCGGTGAAAGTTGGCCAGGCTTCACAGACTGTGGCCAAACCTGGCCTAACACGAAATAAGGTGATGCTGTGTGTATGGTGGGATTGGAAGGGCATTGTTTATTATGAGCTTTTACCGCCCGGCAAAACCATCGATTCTGATCTTTACTGCCAGCAACTGATGAGATTAAAGGAAGCAGTCGAGAGAAAACGGCCGGAATTGATCAACAGGAAGGGTGTGGTCTTTCATCACGATAACGCTAGACCACACACATCTTTAGCCACTCAGCAAAAATTAAGAGAGTTCGACTGGGAGGTCCTAGTGCATCCACCATATAGCCCTGACCTTGCGCCTTCAGATTTTCACCTGTTTCGGTCTCTGCAGAATTCTTTAGGTTCTGTAAGGTTGACCTCAAGAGAGGACTGCCAAAACTATTTGTCCCGTTTTTTTGATCAGAAGTCCCAAAGTTTCTACAGTAACGGGATAATGTCTCTGCCCACAAAATGGCAGAAAGTTATTCAACAAAACGGTACATATATATTGTAAATAAATGTAAATAAACTTTGAAAAAAATGTCTTGACTTTTCATACAAAAATACGAAAATACTTTTTCCCCAACCTATTATATATCTGAGGATTGCTGTATTAAAGAAAAGTATCTATCTTCCTACTAAACTATTGGAGAAGCAAGCCTAAAATAAGGGTGAATAAATAATTACGTCAGTGTCTTCAACTTATCATAAATAATAAATGACTAGAACATTGCAGAAAAATAAATTAAAATGTTCTTATTCCAGCCTGCCATTTTATAAATTTATTCGGCGTAAGTACGTGATTGTCAGCCGAAGAAGGCTTTTTGTGACAAACCAGACATTAGTAATAATTATATTGATTACCTACGTAAATATTTTTAATAATAACTTCTAATATGATTTCTGCGATCGACTGGATTTATTGCATTTAAAGCACGACTTATCTTCAGGTAAAACAGCAACATTGGTGGTATTTTGAGGGTGTTATAACGACGCGTGCGGTGTTATCGCTGTGTGCTCAATAAATAACGCGGTCTCACCGGCTGAGCGGGTTACGAGTTACGAGCGCACTTCCCGGCCACGACCGCCGTGACTCTTGTGTTAGTTCACTTACCGTGAGATCTTTGCCAATTTTCATAATTCAGACTGCATGCTTTGCACATTTTCAATGTGTAATTTTTGTTATTAAAGCAGCATATGAAATCTGATTTTTGTACTACAACGTCTATCTGACAGACAGCGGAGGCTTAGTTGTCGTGCAGGCTTTTTCCGCAATTTGACGTCCAATGCGTCCATTTTGCGTAGTAGGAACAGCGGAGGCTTAGCTTGGTTTAGATGAGATTGCATTTATTATTAGGAGAAAAACTATACAAAAAGGTTATACAATTCCGAACACACCATGCCGTAGAAATAATCTCTGACAAAATTATATCTGATAAATTCACAAGCAAGACAAGCACTAATTCAATAAAATGCAACATACTATCGTTCTGCTCACCGTATATCTAAATCAACTTAGCTTCAAAATCACAATTGTTTTGTTGTTTCAAGCAAATCCAATGTGAAACACAGCAGGTTGACGTTGTCAAGAGCACTGCAACGGAAGCGTCTACGTAATTAGCCGAAAGCGACCGGATTTGCATATCAAAGTGGAGGCATAATTGAGCCCGGAGTGCAAATAGCCCAAGTGGAATAGGATCGAGTTAGACTCTCTGTGACTATATCGAGTAAAGGCTTTTGGATTAACTGCACATTTCAAATAAATTAGATTTAGAGAAAAGATATTAGTGACAAATAAAAGATGTCCTAACTTCTTGTTAAATTTACACTAAGTTATTTAACAGCGCATAACATAAAACTAAGCATTACCAATTTGTCTTAGAGAAATATACAACGCCAATAGGGAGACAGCACGAACAATAAATAACTAGAATGTCCGACGTTGACTTGGCACTACCCTGAAACTAAGGAATCTCTTAGCGCCACGCGCCGGCTTCTCCAAGAGTAATTTAATTAATCGACTATACGGCACAACAGCGCAGCCGAGACTGATTTCCTCCTCAGATATCCATTTACGGGCATTATTGTGGCACTCAACTTCTAATTTCATTACATTTGAGGATAGCTGTTCTAAACATTTATTAATAACTTAATTGTCATCTACAGTACCAACATTTCGTAAAAGAAAGTGCTTTTTTTAATGATAAGGCCATGATATTTTTTCCACATACTTATTAAATTATCTTATTATCTTAATATCATACTTATTTCCATATACATATTAGAAATTTGTCCGGTTGCCCCACAGTTTGTTTTTGCGAATTGCTTATGGAAACTCAAGGCTTTATAAATTCTAAATGCCTACAATTTTTTTAAATCGATATCGTAATACTTTCAGAAGTTCTTTCCTTCCAGCTTTGTTGGTTTTGCCAATAAGCTAGGTATCTTATCGTATATAATTTATAATACTACAGATTTAAAAATCAGTTCTTAGCACGATTGTTTAATATACTAAAACTGTTTTCTTTCCACGGAGTACAGTAAAGTGAGCAATAAGTGTTTTCATTGTAAATAACCTAAACGCTTTTATGAAAATAACATAAAGAGGTCAGAAAATCTCATTGAGAACTCACAACATAATATATAATACTATACAAGATTGTTCAATAAAATACTTAATGTTTTCTCCCCGGAGACGCGAATTGAGAAGAGACCCGAGTGTTTCGGACAGAATCGGCCGGCAGCGAAGCGGCCAGATAATTAGATTAAGGGGGAACGCGGATGAGCTCGGGTTGCGGCTGCTCCTGATTCTCACGAACAATGGTACCCAGTCTTTAAAGCTTTCGGATTTGCACGACTGCGGCCACTGATTGTACTCAAGTTTGCTTTAAGATTCAACGCCTTTTTAATTGCTATCAAGTATTTTTAATTGGCTTTCATATTTATCGGCACTTTCCTGTTATGCTTTATTTGATATTACATACGAGAGATGGATCAGTTTTACATTCCTATAGGCTAACAGGGGTGGGACATCATATAAAAATAAAATATATTTTTTAAAAAGGAAATATGTTTCATATAATTAATCTAATTGAACCATTCGAAATTCAACAACAAGTACAGCGAACATAATTATCATATCAAGTAAGGGAAGCGCCCCTGCTTAGATTATCGGTCTAAGGTCTAATAGTGTTTAGTTTATGTCAACGACATATTCTACAATGAGAAAGACCTTGTGATTGCTGTGCATATAATGCAGAATAACTGTGATACAGTATGTCAATAGGCGCATGACGTTGGAATAGTAATTAGAGCGCATAAAACTGAAGCACCGAGCAATTACTAATATTTGCTCACGAACATGAATGTCTACCCCGGCCGAGATGCACTTGATATAAATTATATATAATGTGACATGTCCATTATATACAACTGTACGTTTAATACGGAGCTGTATTTGTTACTAGCCGACTTATTTATTACAAAAGAAAAATAACGTATGTAACAAACCTATTACAATCATTCAATGAAAAAAAAAGTTACATACTTAATTCGTTCTTAAAATCATTCCTTAACACCTAATTAGAAATTACACGAAACGGTAATCTCTTGGATGTGAGTTCCCTCGGCAATCGGGGTCTGTAGACGGCGTCGCAAAGGCAGTGTAATGTATTTAATTACGGGCACTTTCAGACTGCGCCAATCTAGTAATTAAGGAACAGAGCAGCGGCGCGTAATCAGTGCCCTTTGCCACCACGCTCCGAGTGCTCTAAGCCCAAACTACGGCAGCTTTAGACTGCTATTTCACAACCTGTTGACGAGTTAGTTAAGCCTTAAGGCGTGTACTATTCTAATACAACACGCAAATTATATTAATTCGCCCAAACAATATTTTGGTTTGTTTTCACTGTTAAAAAATAAATTCTTTGTTACTCGTATTGAAACTAAAATATGAAGTTTTAAAGGACAATCCAATAGAATATCTAGAACAATTAAGTAAGAATTCAAACAATAAAAAAAAACTTGAATTTATTACCCAAACAACTCAATCCAATTAAGAAGGAAATGGGCTAACTAAACAATTTGTAAACAGGTGCAGGGGACAGAGTCGCCCCGTGTGATTAATCACTAGAGTCCTGCAATAAGCCGGCTACGAACAACTTCACTACTTACATTACACGGACATTTATTTCCAACGCTCAGTTTCAACTTTTCCAACTCTCAAAGAGCTGAGCTGGGACTGGTTTTAATTAATTTACGCGAATCGTATGTCGCGTGAAATGTAATGTGAATATACAAAGTGTTTTAACGCTGCACTAAATTGAATTTCACAAAATGATAAGCGGTGTACGGAATAATTAGAACTTATTGAATTGCTTATTACTTTTAGATGTATAGAGTGACAGTTTTTTTTGGTTCATTATTAATTAAGTGGCAATGTCTGTATTGACCTAATACATAATTTGAAATAAGTACCATTTAATTAACAGCTTTCTCGTCGATATTATTATAATACTTATGTTTATGGCAAATAATTGTGTTTATATCTTTATTTCAATCAGACATGTACATATTATACTATAACAAGTATATTTTAGCATGTCTACGGTATTAGATAAGGATTCATGGCCATATGATATGATGGTCAATAATAACAGTGAAAAAATCTAGTTATGTCAATAATAATAATAATTGCTAACGATGAGTCACGGGTCTGCGTTACATTTAAAAACTGATATTACGGGAGAAGCTAATGGCAGGATCCCTCACCTTTCGACCCTATCGCTTACGCCACAGAAATGTTATCGTTTGTACATATCCTCGTTTCTATTGTTACGCGAGCACCAGACCACTAACGAAATATTTATTAAATTTAAGTCCATACACATATAATTGATTCTTAACAAAAGAAGTAAAGAAAAATATTTTAAGAAACCTTACCTTATCGTCGTCACCCTCACTATCACACTGTAAAAAAGCAAAAAAAATCGTTAATATAATTTATAAAACATTATTATTTACATGCTTATGTTATTAATGTTTTTATTCATAGTAGCTAACCAACCAAATAATGTCATGCAATCCTAAAAATGAGTTTAGTCAATATATTTAAAAAAAATATGGATAAATATTTATTATTGCTTAATACAAGATATGTATGAAAATTTTATTATTTAACAAAACCCTCAATTGAATGGATTAGAAGCTGCTTATAATAAAGTTAAGTAGGTACGTAGGTATGTCTTAACATAAATAAGATTAAGTAAATATATCCTTGATAAATATGAAACATTTTTGAAAGCTATTTTCCCGTATAATTCCAATAAATATGTAAGCCAATGTTTGAAATATCCTAAACAACCCAAGAATGTCCAAATCATAAGGGAGAAAAAGACTATTATCGTACCATAAATCGACGAATACGTTACAAGATATTTACGAGGAAAGTTCGCGCCGAGGGAAACAACAAGGGATCGTCTGAGATATTACAATTTCAAATAAATACAGAACATGAAGTATTCAGGGCGAGCTCAGGTAATGTTATGTAGTACGGAGCGGCATCGTCTCGACAAATCTCGTGATTTAGCTCCGATACGCGCCGAATATCGAACAGGGTCTATGTGTGTTGCGTGCTCAGAGTAAATTTGCACACGGTAATCGAAAATTATGGGTATTACGTGATACATTATTTTTCTGTTAAAAGAGGCTTATTACAGTAAAATAAATAAAATGCCATGCACTGCCGTCTGAATACATAGTAGGAAAGCGATTGGTATAATAAGCATGCCAGAGGAAGATAAGACAAGGGAAACAATGGGTATACTCACGATATAGCCTTTTCCGGAACTACAGCGACTACTGGCCTGTAGGCAGGAGAGAGAAGCGAACATATGAGTGGAATGACTAGGGAGTGAAGAAGAATAATCTATCCCGTCTCAACCTCGACAGCGCATCAAGAAATTCAGATGATAATCAGTTAAATCATAATTTCTTCAATACCGAACCGCAGAAGAGACGGGAGAAATAGCAACGAAAGATAAGACAAACATATTATGAGACTCAACAATGAGGCAATCTAACTGACGAAAGTCACAATTAATACAACATTTACTTTTTTTAATACATGCAATTAAGTGTGTTATAATAATTAAAAACTTCACATAAAATGAAACACGTCAACAGGTGGAATTTAAATAGACTTCGTCTAAAAAAAATGGGAACAAAACGAAAAGTGAATGTTTGGAACCCAGCTAACTTTACATTTCTTACATATGTCATAACATAAATCTTATTAAAATTAATAATTAGACATTCAATTTACTCTGAAAGACCTTATTATTTTATTTCGCGAATTAAAAGAATTGAACTATTATCATCATATATTTTGACGACATTTTATCGAACTCAGTAAGAGGCTAATTTAATAAAATATAGTCTATATATAAATCGATATGTTACAATCAATTGAGCCGTGTTTTCGACTGCTTAAATTTGTACGCATATACCAATAAATGAGATAGAAGCCGGGGGTTCGTGGCTGTCTGTCAACAGGTGTTTTTATTAAGTAAATCAAAGCACTATCACAGAAATTAAAAAATACGAGAATGATAAAAATACGGTGGAAAAACGAGGATTGTGAGGCAATGCCACGAAGTCGGTAATGTTTGTCAAAACCAGTCAAAATAATTTGGTTATTTAGAGCAGTGGTTGGTCCAGGTTGCTATCAACAGTAACATGTCGCTATGTTGATAGCAACATACAGTTGTCCAGCAAAAGTGTTAGGATAGTTTCCATAATGGTACCTTGTTTTGCTAGTGGGTAGTGACACAGTAATATAACAATGGCGAAGAAGTACTTACGTCACTAAGGCGATCTCGGGAGGAATCAGGATCACGAGGTGCGACCGAACTCCCAGTGAGCCGTTCCGATGCTCGTCCACTATCATCCGACGTACCAGCGTCTTGAAGCAGCGTTATACCCTACCAAAATCAATAATGGTTTTTACATAGATTCGTGGAAAATGGGATGAGAACTCAGTAAAGAGTTGAATTATGGTAAGCTGTTATTTTTATAATGAGACTTGACAGACTAGCCTGATTTGGAAATGACAAAAATAGGCCTTTGCCCACCTGTGGAACAAGGAATGGGCTAATTCACATGCCATTGCTGAAGACAGTTTACTATTAGGACACGTCTCTTACAGCTTCATGTAATTATATTATCCCTACCAATAATTATAATGTAATAATCTGATGTATTGTTTTACTTGCTTATTACTTTCGAATTGCAAATTAGTTGCTTCATAGCAAAAAAGGTTAGCTGGGTAACGATGGCTTTACGTGTAGGGGTCCCCGAAAATGGAACGGTAACTAGCGTATAAGAAAACTCGATAGGACGTAGACGGAAAATGAGGGCGCGAACGGGACGCGAAGAGCCGACCCATAACGTAACGGGCCAGGGGCCCAACAATAAAAAGAGTATTCCATTTATCACATTTCGCGTCTATTTTACGGTAGGGTTCGAAAGGAGCGCTCGAGCGGGGGAAGCGACTGATGCTCAGAGTCGAGCGCACTCCGACCGGGTAAAAGAAAATAAAACGAGTATAACTTATCCGTAAATGGATAACTCCCGACCGCCCTCGCTCAATGAACTTCCACGTTATTATTACTTGAAAGAAGTTAGCATCCAATTTGATTTGCCATTCATTTTATGGATAATAAAAACGATTCACATAACTAAGACGAAGATTCGAATAAGACAAACAATTGAAGAACTGTTTATTAGTAATTAGTTATGACTTTCTCGCACCCATTTTTGATTTCATTAAGTTTAGATCTAGTTCAAAGTAGAACTGTATTTAATGTAAATGAGAGCCATATATTTTACGCAAGATTTACAGAAAGATGGAAACTAATAAAAATCTATGAGTGGGGACATTATTGATTGCAGATTCTGTGTTGGATTCATGAATATATTGAGTTATACTGCGTGTAATATAACTAAGCGTACTATTAAGCGTTATAACTGAAGTAACATTATTAGCTTATGTTACAAATAAAATAACATTGACACTGAGAGAAATCTTCTAGTTGTAAAAGGTAATAAGCTGTCAACTTAAAGACAATAAAAGCAGCATACTTCGTAGACCCATAACATACAACAATAAGACATATGCGAACGATTATGTCCCCGTTTCTAATAAAAGGGATCGCTTTCCGACCCTTTACATAGATAAACGACTGGATCGGAATCGCACATTATCAATTTAATCCGTAGCGTAGGCGAGGAAGATCCCTCTAATCCTGCAGGGTAATATCGTGCGGGGATGTAACACCGGATGTTACCACATAATTACTTTCGCTCATTACAGTTCGTCCAAATTATAATGGACTTTCGTGTGACTTTCTCGCCCAAATACGGGGACGGTTGCTAATGAGCTTTGTTTTACTGGCTGAATTAACTTAAGAGGATGACGACTTCTAATGTTATGGCATTCTTGAATTAATTAAGGATTCAAAAAGTTCATGAATAAAGAAATGAGACAGAATAATTTAACAAATAAACTTCTAATATTAATTACAAACTGAAAATACTGAAAAAAAATTGCGAGTTTGATATGGGTAGGTGTATGATAACTCGTTGGTAATCATACATTGAAATTATAAACTTCCACTAGGGCGTTATTTTTTTATTATTTTTTTAAGTATCAAGCTAATGTAAAGGGATTTAGAAGTTGTCTTAAAACAAAGTAGAAAGATAGATATTTTTTTACTTATAAATTGATAAGCTTTGGACATAAGTTAGAAGGTATTTTAGCATTACATTATTTCCTATTTCAATTTGTAATAGCTTTGACGCAAATACGGACAAACTACCAACAAAACAATTTAATATGGAAGCATAAAGATACGAATGTTACACGCGTTCTTAGCATCGTTTGTTGGCTAGCACGGGTAATTTGTGCGGGTCACCAAATAGCTTCTTTATGACAACACCGTTGGGTTGTTGGCGAAGCATCGTTGTCGCCGGGTGGAGGAGGGTGGTGGGAGAGCCCGCCGTGAGCCCCATTGCGAGTGCCGATGGCGACACAACCGCTAATTGAAACAACGACCGCGGCCGAACATTACTTATTCATGAGAAGTCCATATGGCAGTGAAACGTGACCGACCAAATAAATCATTAAATTGCATTTTTCATGAACACAGGTATAACAGTAAGAATAGTGGCTGTCACTGCTACCAATTGGCAATTTTTCTGATTTCGAATATACTCCAAAACGCAGCAGAGCCTGCCTTTGTGCAATCGTTTCGGAATTGCAAATGCAGTCAAACAATCCCCTTGTTTACACTGAGGTTTTAGTGATTCTATCGTTTATTTATTTACAGCTGCCCATAAATCTTGCAGTACGAGATAAGTGGCGCAATCTAAGCGATTATTTATCAGTATCGTTAAAGGAGTGAGAAACGTAGACGCGGCAGCGAGGAGGCAGACAGGGTGCGGTATCGTTAAGTGGCGTGTTGCATAATTTATTTATGTCGTGGCACGTTACTCTCGTGTTAGAAGTTGTCGGCGATGCCAGAACCTTGTTCTAATTACTGTGCACTGAATTAATATCGTTAACATGAACCGTGTATGTTGTAATTACATAAGGATTAGTTCCGCCGTGTAATTAAGTAAAGCTTTTAGTAAGTCGTAAATAGGGTGGTAGTCGTAGTGTATTTTGAATCGAGGAACATAGGTGATGTTGCAAGTAAAAAGCGAGAACTTGAAATTACTCACATGAGGCGCAGCCGAGTAATCTGAGCGCACGCCATCACAGCGGATCAATCAGATCCGAGGCCGACATCAAGCGGGGCGTTAGCTCGCGGCATTTCCAAATGGAATTTCGCGACAGACCGCTCGCTCACGGATTAATATGGGGCGGCAAATCCAAACGAATGGAACTGTGATTCAATTACTCTATCTACGTCACAATACTCACAATTGAAGGAATCTATTTGGTCACGCTACTATTGAATTTACATATCACCTCTCTTAGTGCACACATGTGACAGGCAAACTAATACACATGTATTGATAAATTAAAATAAAAAAGAAATACTTTAGTATTTACGGGATTAATAAAGATAAATTAATAAGATAGGAGATATGATCTGTTTTTCTTAAAAGAATAACGCAGGTAACAACTGTTGTAAATTTTATTCAGGAATGTACAAGAATGTACGTACAGATTCACATGGACAGTATAACGAATTAGCACTATGCACTGCATACATCGATGGAATTATCGCATTAGTGGCATTGTCACGATTTTGCATGCAGACGACATAGTTATTACCAACACAGTATGCGGTACGCGTAGTAAATAATGTAATTTGCGTACAAACTTCACTTGCCTGGTACTAACTAAACACGCTGAATACATTGCCACTTGCAATTTGTGTTATGTGTAAAACAAATAGCCGAAGCAATCCATTAAAACAAACAAAAAGTACAGCGTTGATTACATGCAATAACGTTTCTATATTATACAGTGGATAGATTTTTTTAATTTGACTATAATTATAGTAAATGTTCTTCCTTGCATTTCTAAACTAGGATATTTCATAGTTAAATGATTGTAATGAATTTAAAACTAAACAACTAGCGACATCTAGCAAGCCTTCCTTTTACTGTTTGGGGGATTTGTAGACAGAAAGTAAACAAATACATGCCTTCCGTGAATAAACAGGAGAACGTGACTTTGAATACACAAGACTTAACATTGTATAGAAAGAAACAAAATTTATTTGGTCAAGTATTGATGTACTTCAGATGTTTTATTTTACTGAATCACAACTACAATATAGAAGACCATAACTCCAACTTTCTATAAATTGATCTTGTAAACAAGTATCGGCAAGAATCCGATTTCGAACACTTCTACAACTATCTATCTACTCACAAGAGCGAGGGTTGGTAACTGTCCCAACATAATGTCTACAGGGGGCCGTAGGCAGACGGCAATATCGATGGAATAAGGAATAAAAACATTTGGCCGCTACTACGGTCTCTGCCTTGTGGCTGTGCGCCAGGTTTCCCTCCTACAGACAACACAATATGGACGTGGGTTCAGTCGAGAGTAATCTGTATTAACACAGCTATGGTGCTACAATTGTGTATTGTTTATTGAAACACACAAGAATGGACGAAACATCTGGGAAACATTGTATTTTTGACGATTAATTAGGGTACCTACTCTTATAAGAGGAGAAATGTGTAGTGAAAGTGTTCTGTTATTTATAAATATGACGAGTTACGAGAGGAAGGTGTTTCGAACGAAATTTGTCCCTGGAAAACGAGGGCGTAACTTAATGATCGCGTACGGCGCTCGGGGAGGCTATATTCTATTCGAAGGCAAATTGAATCTGTGAAGAGCTATTAGCCGACACCGCAGCGGCGGGCGGCGGCTCCCAGCGCGTGCCAAACGATCGTGCTCATTCCTCGTTCAAGTACTTCATATTGTTTAAGGATAAGTTAAAGCATCTCAGGTAAAATGTGAAAAATTCACTTGGACAAAAAGTCAGAAAAAATATTTCTTGGCTTACATTATCTAAGAATAATATTTATAAGGTTTAGGATGTAGACATATCAGCAAGATAAAATAACTTTGGAATTAGTAAGTAATATTTCATTATTCACCTATTGTCTAGTCAATTTACATCATCACTCTGAAGCATAATGTCAGGCAGTAAACTAGTTAATCAACGAGTTTGTATTGACAACACCATCAGATTACCGACATTGTTTACAAACATAAATCATTGAAGTGTTTGAAGAGATAAATTCACGATTATTAGTCCAAATGTCAATCACAACTCAAGTTAGATACGTACGGGTAAACAGGCGCCCTTCTCTGTTGGAACGTTTGATATTGAAGTCGGCATAATTTATTCTTTCGTCGTTCGGAGCAAGATTTTCCGCTTTATTCGAGCAAGCGGTACGATCGGCGGGAGGCAAATTGGATGGGATTGCGACATATCTTGGCTGGCGGCGAACTGTCGAAATGCACGGGGGAGCATAGAGGGTAAACTGCTCGCATTCCGCCAAGAGTGCTCCTTTCGCATAGAATGAAAATGTGAACCTATTTAGAGTTGAGCGTGCACTTCGGAAATCGTACTGCTCAAACAGGAGCTATTGTTTTGCAATTTATTATTTGTGATTTTCATGTTTTAAAAATCCGATCAATAAGTGAGTTATCTATTTCAATTCGCATATGCAGTGAACGTTGCTTTTAATATTTAAAACACGAAGCCAAGCTTCTAGATTAATTTGAGTATGTACAAGTGCAACGGCCGCTAGCCGTCAACGACGTGTTAACCAAATAAAGCTTTTCATGGCAGCCAATATTGAGCTGAATCTGCCGCCGAGAGCTCGACGCGATCCGTTTAATAATTTCACATTGCGAAAGCGATCGAAGCTGACACGGTCGCATATTATCTTGCAGAGAATTTGTGCGTGTTAATTTGATTTTGCTGTATTCGTAATGTACCTATTACAAAGAGATGTACATGATTCGTATTGAAATCTATACCAGATTTTAAATTAAGAAACAAATAACCGGTGCTTGCAATTTAAGACAAATAGTGGTAAGCCACATCGTTTCTCTCTTGCATCTAGCACTTTATTTTAATATCAGTCTGAGTGCACGCTCCAGCTATTCACATCGCATCTCGTCCTAGCGGCTCGGCGAAATCCGACTGCATTGTGATTCACTTCCGTCTTACTACTTTCGCCGCAATCAAGAAGTTGTTACTAAAACAACGACTTATTTCAGATAATTTTAAAAAGAAAATATACGTATGCAAAAAAATCGCACTGAAGTTATTGTTTAACACATTATCAACTCAAACTTTTTGGAATTCTTTGATTGGTCAAAATATACAAGTCAAGCCAAAAACTAGCAATTATCTAGCCTAACACAAGATAAGCTTACTAATGTATGCACTTTATATACCTACACACTGAAATTGCAGTACAAGTATGGATCTAAGAAAATTTTACAAGACACTAAGACTGTATAAATAAATATTAGAATTTACTTTTGTCGTTATTGATAGCGGTTAATGGTTTGGTAAACCATTGATGATAAGTAAACAGTGCGCATTTCACGCGTGTTGTTTTAGTAGTCGGCTCGTAGTTGAGGCGAGGCGCGTTGACAGAGTCGCGCGGCAGTTTGCGTACATTTTATGCGAGAAAACTGAGCCCGGAAGAGGTAACCCGATGGCTTACGGATTTAGACTAGCTGCATTTAGACGTGTGAGGTCACCCAGCGCATTACATTTAGTACGGAGATCGCTCAGTGAAATGTTTTAGCTAGTTTAAATTGCGTTAATGCACATTCAACACTGAATCTAAAATATAAGATAAATTGAAATATAATTAATAAAGAGCTTGGTTATTGACATAGATACGTGCAATTGTTAATTTATCTATCATCAAAATAAGTTTAGGGATGATTTGTTGATGATGCAGCTTTTTATTTAATGTATCTGCTTAATAGAAGCAAGGTATCGGCTGAAGGTTTTGTGTCTTTGGTATGTCATTTTACAGAAGCACAACCACGAAACAAAAGACTTACATGAGAGTTGACGTTGTTGGGCGGGTGATTGCGTGGCGCGTCCGCTGCCAGTGCCGCGAGTGGTAGTCGCGGCTTTGTTGACAGCGCGTTGGTACGGGGTGAAGATGCACATTTCACAGCAGCCTGTCAATGAAACATATGTTATTATAGCACAAAAAATTATACATAAAAGAACACGTATTATGTTTAGACATATTTCAGCAAGAATTCCTTTAACAAAGTATGAGGGAGGAATCCTTGCTTGTGTTGTGTATAGCTTTCGTCTACTATGAAACAGTTTTTGTAAACTATCCTGAAGCATCGAGATTTTAGTACAGTTCTTTTTTGCTATTAACAGAAATTTAGGTTTAAAGAACTTTATTTCTCATAAAGACAATCGTCACTTACATGAGAACTTAAATTATTATAACTATAACTTGTACGGTACTAAACTAAATAATAATTATATAATTTTAAATCACAAACAATTTTTTATTACTTTAGAACAAGAATAGTATACTCATGCACCAAACTATAATGTAAAGCAGTTCTTTTGTCGTAATATTAGGTCTTGAAAAGATTTTCTTTAGCGACATGGCAGTTTAACAAAATGAACCGAGAATGAGCGCCTAGTAACTCATAATAATATGTTCGCACTATAAACCACAAGTATGCTTGAATCGTCGTTGAGAAGCTCACGAATTTTCCAGTCCAAGTTAGTGATATTATGGTCCCACTTAATCATACTTACTCCCGTCCGTTTGGCTGACTATGCATGAGAGCCGAGACGCGAGAACGTTCTAAGTACCGTAAGTACCTAACTAGCTGCATGTTTGGGTGAGGAGCTTTGCATGTTACGCTGCGGTGAAGAACTTGTAAACCTCACTGACAAGTTGACTGGATATAGCAAACACTTGCTGGTCTCAAACTTTTCTGATGACCGAGAGAATAACTTCTCACTGCAGATTTCAATGATACATATTTCAAAATAAACATTTATTTTTAACAAAATTTGGTACACATTTAAAGGGATCACAATTAAAATTGGGAGGGGTGACAACATGTGACCACCGGGGGAGCAACGCAAACAAGGGTCCCTACTGACACATTTTTGGAATGAGATACAAAAAAAAACCAACGGGTGTAAGGGGTCGACGTAGGGCTAGGGAGATGAGCGTGGGGTTTATTACCATAACCATTATGCTAATGCTTTGAAAAACTACTGAATATAATAATATTCTTAATCTGTGCTCTAGTAATACTGAATGAATGCAAAATTTATAGCAAATCACATTTCTTGTAAGTCACCGAATCTATTCTATGCAGTAAAAACGACTAGCGGAAGAAAACGATATCTATAGTTTTCTGGATACCTGTGACTTCAAAGGTAAATAGTACCTACTAAGGTTCTAAAATATACGATATCGCCACAAATTTGTAGTCATTAAGAGATAATTGAAGTCGCCTCTTTACTATTAAAATTAGAGGTATCGTTTCGTCGTGGAGTGGCTCGTGCCGCTACACGTGTAAGTCGTGTCCCGGCTTAATGTAAATAAATAATAACAATAAACATGTTCCGCGCTACACGGGCGATAACTCACACGCTTTGTAAACATTAACAACGTATTTAATAGAGAACAGGTAAAATAAAAGAGCGTGTCAGTAAACGAAATATTAAATGCATGATATTTTTAAATTGTACAGATATATTATTGGTTTATCTGAAGAACTATTATTATATTTATTTATGTTACCGGAACTTCGTTGGCGTAGTATAACCTCCCATTTATATTTAAACTTACGGGTTGGATTTTACTGAATTATTTTTTAATGTACCTTATACATGTAAATTAAAAAATAAATCCCAGTACAAATATACTTTTGATTACTCCTCAATCCGTATCTAGTTAATTTAAATGAATAATACTATTAAAATAAATATTTAAATTTTATCAAAATACTATTTTACATTTATATAATTCTATATTTATATAATAGTGTAAAATAATAAAAGAGGAGACGTGTTATGTTTCCTAGAATCACAAACATCAAAATAAATGACATGAAAATTAACTTGCATAATGATACCCACTACAGTAAATAAAAGAAAATGTTCAAACTCTATTTAACAGGCAGGGGATAAATAAATCTCTTTAGAATTGCGATGAAAGCAAATTCTCTCGAGAACTTTATGTGACTTCCACCAAAGATTTTTATACAATTCATTTCAGTCTCATAAAAAAGTTATCACGAATTCGCGGAATCGGGCGAGCTATTTCTCCGTCGACGGCGACGGGTGGTGTTCCCCGTGGGAATTGGAGCTAAATGTAAATGGCTCTACCATAACATAACGTTTCGGTAACTTGTTTGTAGTTCAATATTTAACTTAATAGTTGCTCACGGTCACTTAGTAATATTTTGATGTAAAATAGAAGTGACAACAAAGATGTATCAAAGATTTCTAAGTAAGCAGCGTATCAATTATCAAGTTGTCACATAAACGTCCCAAGGTGTGTTTACAAGACGCCGTCGAATAATTAGCATCGGTCAATAACTCAGTGGGCCGCGAGGCAATAATATAATCGCCAACCTACGCCACAAAGTGGTCACACCTCAGCGAGCGGCCCGCCGACAACAGTCATTTTCTGTAATTGCTCCACCGACAGCGAATTAATCACTAATGTGACAGCATCGGTATCATTAAACAATAATAGAGCCGTAAACGTTTCCGAATACATATTTGTTTCTATCAATTCACAGTTTATAAACAGAGAGACGAAAATGTTCGTAATGTTGATTATATTTCAAGATCATTATCCGGTTAAACAGAAACCGGTATATTTGTTAATTTTAAACTATTGCTACATGTTCGGCTAAAGCTGGCAAGTTTACAACACTAAAATTTAAGCGTTGTTAATGCTAAAGTAACTGTTTATGTCTAGGGTGCTTAAGTAATGTTGATAATTTTTAGTATACGATACGAGGCGGCGTAGCTGTCTGATAAATTTGTTCAAACAAATATTTTATATAACTTTTAAGAATAAGTCAGTAACTGCAATAATATTATTGAAACTAAAATTATTATTTTAAACTCCATTCTCACATTTTTCGGAGGCGTTAGGTAAATATCCAACAAGTTTAAGAAAAGGCTTTTAATAATGATCAAAGTATTATTATATGTAATGGTAGCTATAATGAATCTTATCTTATTCATATTTGGTATCTTAATTTTATTGGAAAAACATTTTCGCGTAAACAAGCCGATAAAACCTCGGTATGTAATGATTTTCTATTTCAGGAGTTCCTTGTCAATTATTAAGTCACAGCCTATTAGGACATGATCATGTCTGAGCGTCGGTGCGCACCAAATTGCATTTTGTTTTTAATCTGAAGCCGCCGCCGCAAGCGCAGGCGTGAAGTCCAATTTGCTTGCGCTGTTTAATTAACACGGCGAGTCATTAATTATGTCATCAGACAAGCTGAGGGTAGCGCGTCGCGGATTAGAACAGTGAAGTGTCATTACGGTTTATCGAGCATAAACATCGGTGACAGTGATGTGACGACTCTAATCAACGTTTTCATTATCTATTTGTGTAAATAAAATCCTGATAAGCCCCTGTATGCACGAGTATGATTCATGCTACATCAGTTTTATTACGATTTCTCAAATAAATCCACGTTGATTTAACTTGACTGTTGGTTTTGCAAATATTTTTTTATTGAAATGTGGTTTGATGACATAAGCATTTGTTAATTGTTAAAAAGTCTCGTATCAAAATTGTTGGTTTGGTCGCTGAGAAAGTCTCAAAAGACTGAAATGTAGTAGGAATTTGAACACAAAGTTAAACTTCCCTAGGTACCTTTTTTTTTTCTTAAACAAAAATGTTGTTAAATTATGTCTATTAATATAACCAGAGTAAAAAAGTGAACGTAAAAAATGTACAATACATACTTCAGCTCAGACAGACAGCGCGTGAGAGCAAAAAAAGTGTTACAAAAAATGAGCTCAGGTACACAGCCATTCATTTGATGATATCGTTACTATTTCAATGTTTTTATTAGTGAGATATTTTTTATGCATTGATTTCTTTTTATTCCCACCCAGTGTATTTACTAAATAATAAACTGTAATTATAGCAGCAGTGATGCATTTTGGCGTTATTATAATTAAGTTGGCATCTTTTGCTTTTATAACAAAAAAAACCACATGTCCATTCTTCAGTCCCTCATACAACCAAAAGAACCTCTAAAACCTCATATTTAAAAAAATATATATTACTATTTATAGCACAAGTAGCTTTTTGGAATCTGTGTGTAGATAGATCATATCATGTCATTTGCACAATTCAACTTCTTTAAAAAAAAATATCATAATATACACCCAATGCTTATGTCAGGACCAAGAAATAACTAGGTAGATAGATACTGTGTTTATACAAAACTCTCAATGAGGGGAACATCATGTAAACAATTAAGAAAGTCTCATGACAAATTACATTTTAATTACGCGAGTGAAAAATAGTGGCAGGGAAGGAAACAAATATGAGAGACGTAATCGAAATGTTTGTAAACGGCTGTCGCGGCGCTCGTCGCGTGTCACCAACCGATTACCTGTCTCGTCTCCCTCCCCAGGCCGGGGGGCGGAGGGAGGGTAAGGCCGAGTTCGCACAAACATTTTGACCGAAGCGTGTCATCATGTCAACCGTGATTTAATTTTCGCCACTTTTTTACTGTGTACTTTTATACGCTATATATATTTTTTTAGGTTCGTGCTGGGAACTGTGATGACTGATGCTGCATTTTCTATGCGTTTGGGTTAAGTGTATTTTTAGCGTATCTGGACTCTAGTGGTTAGATCTCTCTAGATCTGGAGTCTACATTTTTCGTTATTTTATTTTATCGTGGATAAAATTAAATAATATTAAAATAAAAAAGTTCGTGAAAACAAATCTCACTGGATATTATTGTAATATATTAAAAAAAAATGAAGAACATTTAATTAAAATAGATATTCCTAGAGTAGTCGCTAATAACATACGTCTTAAGAGATCATTGATGGCATCGAGCATTTCCGGTCATCTTTGGTCGATTGAATAAATCATAATATGCCGTTTATATGTAAAATTATTAATTGATAATAAATGTAAACACAATAACTATATATTCAGAATTCATTAAGAGCCCATGCTTAACTTCTCAATAGATACTATTTCTAAAAAACATTATTGCCTTTATTAGAAATATAAAAAGAAAACAATTTACGACATTTATTTTATCTTACTTTCATAATGTAACTTAAAATTATAAGGCTATTTATTAATGATTATAACGCAATAAAAACGTTAAAAAAAACCTGTTATAACTGAGGCAATAGAGCAGTGGCAAATCATATCAGTTCAATAATCTACAAATCCATTTACTGTTTTATATGCGCATATCTTTTGCATGAGTTCATAAATCACCAAGATATTGTAACGTAGCTAGCGGCAAAATACATACTGGACACGGACAATACTAATAAATGGAAGTTATATTAAATTACATCGTATGTTGTGAGAACAAGTAGTGCAAGAATGAATGAGTAATTATGACTTTCTAAATGAGTGAACATAAGAGTCTTTTATTACAACGAAAAGAAAATATCAAATCAAGTAAGTATTTTTTTTTCTTCAAAAGAGACAAGAAAATCAATTTAAAACTAATTTTAAGTTGCGAATAATTAGTTCAGTGTATTTTGTATTATACATATTAAATATGAAAATATTTATTTTTAATGAAAACGAACAATTTTAACAGGTTAGTTTGTACATTTAACATTTCGTTCGTTTCCCACAGCAAATGCCGAATATTATGGCACTTTCAAACAATTTAAAAAATATTCTATGACTTACGTCTTTATAGCAACCGCTACTTGTTATCATAGGGGTGACGACATAAAAGTTCAGCGAGAGACGGCACTGAGAGCTTTAGGTTACATTATTTTAAGGGTGAAAATAAAAAAATAGAACGCGCATATTATACTGAATTCGAGAGTATAACGACATTTTATATTTTTAGTTGTGATGATATAGGCCTATTTAGGTCCAATTTATTAATATAATTATATTATATTAATACCGAAATCTACCCAATTATTTACGTCGAGTACGAATCTTGCAGGTTCATTATTAAGAATTTAAGTAACTGCTCAGCAATGCAATAAATATTTTCAAAACCCTTTAAGACTGAAAAATATTCGGTACTTGTTTTTAAATGAAAGGCCCATTTTCGTCTTATTTTAAAATGTTTGAAGGGTAAACGCGATAAGAGGTTCTCGAGTGACACTCGTCACAGCTTTCAAGTGGCTAGAATTGAAGGGAGCCGGCCAATGCCAGTGTGACATGTCACATTCATTCTGGGTGCACTCCTAGATTGTTTGATCTCGATTACCGAGAGCCAGAGAGGGCGCCTCGGTCGGTCGTGGCAGATCGCCGAGATAAGCTGCGAGCGCCTGCAACCAACCTCTGACAACCTCTCCACTAAAAATTCGACTTTACCCACTTGGCACAATTTATAGCGAGTGTCTGAAGTTAGCTTTACGTTATATATGAAAAGACTATATTGAAATATGAATGTACGAACTTTATTAATAAAATGGGTTCGAATTGGAGAAACAAATTTGTATACTTACATTTAGTTGAAGAAGTCTGTATGTATACATAAATAAATATTTTCTGACAATTACACCAATAATTTAGTTCCAAGATAAGTATCATTAAGAACTTGTGTTATGGATACTAAATAACGGATAAACATACATAAAAAACGACACGTTAAGTTCAAATTAAGAAATTGTAAATGCAGTGGCAAATAAAGCAAATTTTGTTAAGTAATTGCATGAAATGCTCTGCCGCAATGTGTTTAAGGAACCCAATTACGCAGAGTAAGACTTTCCACAACCTGAATAGATTTGTCTTTAAAGAGGAGTACGTTAACAAAGGAAAGTGGTTTGCGATATCGGTAAAGATCCGCATGTGCGCGCCGCCCTTTCGAGGTTACCGACACAAGTAAATATTGCAACCAGATGCATATAATGAGCATTTTCAGGCGAAAAATAGTAACATGCAGTTATAATTTTAATTATGATAGACAAATTGGTTCGTGACTAATACACACTAAAGTTAACAATCTGTACGATCTCTAGTAGATTGATTATTATCCTTTGTCGTAAAATTCGATGCTTTTATGTTGTTTTAGAAAGATGTTGGGTGCCCACTTTAGTTTTGTTTTTTTTTTTAAATCTGTTGTGAGTTTGAAAGTTATGTATTTATTCTGCTTCTTGAAGGTTAAACGTATATAACTTCAAAAAAAACTCTTTAAGTATGCAAAACAATACAATATTTAACGTAGTTTCAAGCTTGAGAAAAATTTTAGTCTTATTATAATCTTTTCCACAAAGCCGAATTTGTAAAAGCCGCCTACCACATAATTATTGAACTTTCTTTTAGTCACAATCATAACCGATCCTTAGCAGAAGAAACAAGACTCTTTTTTAAAACACATTGCAAACCAAACTTCCCCGGGCGAAGCGCGGCGTTTGTAAAACTTGAGACAACAGCAATTTTTCTCCAATATTCTTTGAGCAAATATTTTCTTGTTGAGATAGACTGCATAAGGAAACAGAGTGTGCCTAAGATACTTACGGATATAACACACATTTAAAAGTGTAAATCAATGATAAATTTAGCTTATTTCAATTTGTGTTTCTATATTGACCTCCGTGCCAATATTGGCACGGAGGTCAATATCAAATATATTATAATTCTATCACTGCGCTACTAAGGTCGTTGGTTTCATTTACATACAGAACTAAAGTGTGTGTACGAACACAAACATTGTTTTTTAGGTTGTCTATTTACTATAGATTTTCTGATTATAGGTTTTGCTAAAGTTAAAAGATAATATTTATATTTACAATAAAAAGTAAGTATATTTATTCGTTCTCTAGTACTCATCCGTAACAATTAAACAAGAACTTTCGTAAGAATCTCTTAATTCTAATACATTTATTATACAACACAACTAATAGTAGGTTTAGTAACACTACTAAAAATATCTCTCTGGATTTATTCCATCCGTACCAATGCCTACTGCAAAATCTGAAAAGCGTAAAACTCAAATGCCATCTGACAAATAATAGTGATGAATCTGAGCGGTTTAAAGTTGCGACAGGTAAGTATTTATATCACGACGTGCTAACACCAAGCTCCAAGAGCACTCCCACTCCCAAGGGGATGGGTTAAAAGGGGTGTTGGGGGCGGTCAAAACACACGGTGGCTCATATCCAGCAAATAGCTTGTTGAAAACACCGTTTAAATCGACTAACACCATTTTATTTAAGTCAATCCTAAAATAAACCATTAAGCGAAATCTGAAATTAAATTATTATGCTGAACGTCTTAAATTTTGCATATTACTTAAGATTATTTACGAGCAGAGATTAGTATAATAATCTCGACCCATTAATGTCCCAATACTATGCACAACTTATTTTATTTCTCTTCAATAACTATATAGTGTAGCGTCAAGCTGTTCCAACTTTTATAGTCTGCTAATGGGACCTATACCATTGACAGTGATAACCGGGATTATCGACCACCTATTATCGCACGGTCATTAAACAAAGTTTAATATCTATATAATAATTATATTAATTATAGCACAAACTAACTAACCTACAAAATCAACATGTTATGAATAACGTTGTCTAAATCTTGGTCAACTACATATGTAGTTACAAAAATAGAAAGTAGGTATCAGACATAAAAGCCATTGCGAAACTAATTCAATTGTATACGAAACTAACAAAAACGAAGAATGTGGTTATGTTTTATCATTTACAGCAGGTGAAAACAACTAATGAACGCGCTAAAAAACTGTGCTATTCGTTTATTTTTAGAGAGAGAGACCAACTTTTTAATCAATTTTCATGATACTTATTTATTTTTACCTAAGATTCACGGTATAACTTCGAGAAAGAGATCAACCGACCAATCCAGTTAGCATGCAGTGGAAATTAACCTCCGACTAATATTGGACTTTCATGCCCATGCAAGAGCATTTAAGTGTAGACTTGGACAAATAAGCCACTGGACACGAAACGCCCGATAAAACGAACATTCAACAAAAATGTTTAAAAGGGAAACTGTTATAAGTACTTCCATGTTTATTAATTAAATATAACTTAACATACTGCTATAAAACATTATCTCCCGAATGTTTAGTACAAATTATCGTTTAACGCTAGCATAGGTTTAATGAAAGAATAAACTTTAGTTGCTGGGTGAGATTTACCATGTAACGTAATTTTTAGTTCATCGTCACGGAGCAGGATTTAAAATCGAAAATTATTAAAAGTTTATATTATTTTGTATTCAACCTTCCCCCTAAAAGTAAAACAATATGCTAAAATTCTGAGGAAAACTGACCAATGGTCTGATTAGTTACAACATATTTTAATGTCAACACAAATGGAAAGCGACAAATGTATGTTGTGTTTAACATGGTTTATGTATAGATAAACTTACAACTTATTATTTTTTGGTTTGTTAAAAAGCGGCTAGAAAAAAATACAAGTAGAAATGTTTCAGCAAATTATTAACATGTCTTAATTAAATTTATATAAAACACTTTAATAATAAGTGTTTTTACGCTTCAGCCTTGGTAGAAAAATATCTGTGAGATATTATTAACCTTACTTATAAATTTACGAATTAAATTTGTGCACATTAATTCAATTTCCATAAATTATTGAGAGAAGTACTTTAAAAGGATTAAGTGGCAAGCGGCTAATAATGATCAGTTACGTAATTTAATCTGGATTTGTGGTTTTGGTGTTATGGTAAATTTTGAAATAGCACAAATAAATAGGTGAATATAGAGGAATAGTTTGCCGCTAGTATACAATTAAAATAGACTTTTTTACAGTAATTAAACGATATATCTGCCTAAAGTTTAATTTTTTTTAAAGAATTCGTTACATATGAACGTTAACTAAATATTTGTTCACATAGTTATAAAAGTATTTTTGGAAATATCACAGAGTTAATTTAAGTGAGAAAGGTTTAATACTTTGTACATAAATAACGTGCAACAAAACATATTTTAAACGCCCAGTTTCCAGTCACCGTTTACCAAGCCGCCGAGATCTAATGCCTACAATATTTCACGCTCGAAAACTTGTTCGTGCCACATCCGATTTTTTACAGTCGCTTATCAGGTAAAATGTAGACGTGGTGTGTCAAACTTTTCGCATAACTTCAACATTTTACATCACATCAACCTTCGCGCTTGTATGAATTAATAAACAAAGTACGAAGACTAATATAAAACTAATAAAAAGTTGAATGACTTCATGCTTTTTATGCGGTAACTAAATTAAGAATTGAACGAAAAGGACATGGACGAATGCACCGTGGGAAAATAAGTAAATATCCTCACCGCTCGCTCCGCGGGTGTCAAATGACGAGTCGCGCTTGACTGTGTCTGAAATTATCACAGATAGTTTTCTCTCGTGATCTTAGCAATAAGGCATGTGTTGCTATTTTTCCTAGTATATCGGTATTTTCGCATAGTGGCCGCATTTTGATGTGCTAATAATAATAAACGTCCTCGAACACAACGCTATTTAGTCGCAAACTTAATAAAGTTTGTACAATGGGTAGTCAAAGTTTAATTTTGATACATAATTTAGCTGGTTCTCTGATAAACTTAGTGTCTTCTACCGGAACTACTACGGTAAGTATTATGAGGAGCTTTTCGATATCATTCCGGCCTCTCCTTTTCTCACCTAAACAACATGTACTGGACATAGGCACTATCCACACATTGTGCAGACTATCAGCACTCGAACCAAGAAACTTTGTAAGTCGTTCCTGTGACCCATTAAGCTCTGGAATTCGCTGCCGGCTTCGTATAATCCCGGGTCTTTTAAGCTGGGCGTGAAACGGCATTTCAGCAGGCCGTCATGAGTGGTGCGCTTTGTACCGTGCTTATTCCACAGTATGAAGCGCCTTAATTTTTTGGACTGCATCGACTTCTTACCAGGCAGGATTTAATCATAATGACGTGTCAATTTAAAAAAAAATATGGTTTAACACCTACACTACATAATACTCAAGCATTTTCTGTTTTTAAAGTTAAAGGTGCTGAAAGTAGAACAGTGCATTTAACTTATGCAGTGCCGACTATAAAAGTAAGCTGTAAAGCTCATCGCAAATGTGAGGTCAGGCTACGTGTCTGTATTCGTTACTAGAAAATTGTAAGCACAGCTTAAGAATGTGATCACTTTAGATGTTTAAAAAGTGACTGCGAACATTTACGATGTTAAGTTAACTTTTCTTAGATTTATGGCAAAATAAATACGTATTTTTTATGTAACAATAAGAATTTTACTACGTTTCTTATAAACACTGGGCCTCTATTATTTGAGCTATCTGATGGTCTTTCGTAATAACTCATAAAACTGAACTGAAGTTTTAAATTATTCAGATTTTAAAGGTCTAGATTAGCCACGCAGGTTATCTGAATTAAACTGAGCACAGTGCGGTGGAATGAAGGATTTACTTCTAAGTTTTAATTTGTGCAGCATTTTACTCTCAATCAGGTGAATATTTTTTATTCAACTTAAAAGTACTGATTATAGCAATTAATGCGTAACACCGCCGACATAAGCAGAGACTTAATTTATAAGGCAAATTACACATGCTTGGTCTGCCGTTGATTATACTCAGGCATATTCTACCTGAGATAAAATGGTTATATTAATAACGAATACCGCTTGAATAACATTATAAAATAAAATTTTACAGTGTACATACAAAAACATCTCCCGTCTTTTTCTCTATTTAAATAGGTAGACTAGATATAGCTATCCTAGCATTACGAGTGTCATATAATTTTTTATTCCCAATAAATTGTGGATTTAGATGAGAGATAAATCTTCACGTTACTTGACAAATAATGTAGACAATGTATATAATGTTTTGTTTTTCTGTAAGTAGTCACATACGCAATGGATTTAATTTTACACTAGCAGCCTCATGCAACTTTGCGTGTTACTAGCGTAGGTATGCATAACAATAATAACACGATTATTTTATTATTAATTGTGTTAAATAATACAAAAGAAAAATACCCATAGAATGAGATAATTTACTTTTTCGTGCACATGCCGAAATAAACAAATTACGTAATTTACCTATCTATATTTTACAAAAATCTCACGACACAAGTAGGTACCAAGTACATGTAATTATAGGAGTTAGTTATTATCTTATCGGTACCGCATTCAGGTCAATGTAGCTTGCACTTATTGCATTATTATGACTTTTTATAATAAACATTGTAGGTACCTACTTTTTCTTTTATTAAAAAGGCTGTACTTCGTTTATTATTAACCAAAATAGTGTTTACGTCTTTTATTTTTTTAAATACTTAAATACCTTTTCAGTAAAACTGTACTTTTAAACGTCATGAAAAAACCAGGGTTTAAGTGTTAAAGCTACTTGCATTGTATTGTAATTTTATGACCATATGTCGAGTCTGTCATTACCACAAAAAGCCTGTTTTGAGAAGAAATTTTATTTAAGGCTGTAAGTAGAAATTACGTAAGTGTTGCAGACCGCATGTTGTGAATTAAATAGGAGCAAAGAAACCTGTTCGAGCCTATATTATAGGTAACTACGCGACCGCCGCACCAACGAGCCACAAACGGCAAGCCTGTCGCCATAATTTAGAACGATAGCGCAGAATGTAGTTTTATTGTGCACATATGAGACTTCAACGTACACAACATATTGCCATTTGAGGACGGCGCAATAAATGAGCACAAACGAGCGAAAGCCACTTAAACCAAATTTACACTTTGTGGGAGACCGCGGCTGAAGTTCGAAGCACCGAGCAGCGGACTAGACGACTTGCGTTTCTCGCCGTCAGCTGCTTACATGCTACATAGTACATATATCTATCTATTCACACTATTTCAATACTCACGACTCGTGCAATATAACAGAAATACAATTGCAATACTTTCACCATTCCATGAGCATAATCTAATTACGTATCATACCTACTGATTTCGTGTCATTTACACAAGGTTCATTCAATGGGTCAATGCACTTCCGAGGCGACGTCCAAAGCGATTACAGAGCGCCGTTTTATAATGGATACCTACTACAAGTAACGAGATGTCATCAAGGTGTGAAATAACGAAGAACAATATAATCATCATTACAATAAGATTAGAAAAACCATTACATAGTAGGTAGAGTATACAATCTAAGCTCTCTTACAAAGAGATCATAACTCTAAAGATCGCCATGCAGAATATGTGAGTAGCTATATTAAATTACTGATACAAATTCGTAAATTTTAAAGAATGAACCCTAAAAAACAATCAATAAGGCCTGTGGTATGCAGGTAAGCAACTAAACATTAGGTAAACAACAACCGTGTATAATTACCAAAAAAAATAGTGGTAAGAGAGACCTTTATTATTGTTTAAGTAGAAGTCATGCATAAAAATATTCTTTTGAAGAAGCAAACACTGACCTCCAGATCTTCGTAAGTGCGAAATGCCATTATGGCGAATCCATCAATGATATCCTCTTCTCCCAGCGGCTCCTTCGACTTCTTCCTCCTGGCCGGAGGACGAGGCGGCTTTTCTCTCGCCGGAGACTCGTCCTCGCCACTGTCCCCATCCTTAGCTTTGCTCTCTCGCTGTGCTTGCATGCGCTGTGCCCGCTCCCTTCGCCTATTTCTCTGATTGCGCTGCTTCACTTCGTTTTCCATCGTTCACACATTATTCGAATCACCCGACCACCGTGCTTCACTACACTAAAGTCCGCACTACACTTATATCACACATGGTTATTCCTTATTCTATGCCCTGATAAAGGACAATAAATAAATTGTGAACACAGAAAAAGACACTAGCCGTTTCCAATGGCGGATCGTACACCGTTGCCGCATTGCAAGTAAAATGGCCGCGTAGCTCCCGACTGGCTGTCTTCTTTCACATTCACGTAAACGGGGGCATTATTCCACTTAAACTAAGACATAATACTACAAATATTAATAATAACTAAGACAATAATATGATAAATAAGTTTTATACATTATTCTGTATGTTCAGATTCAGTCAATAGTCAATACAATGAAAGGTGTTTCACGACGCCAACGCTACTTGCGGCCGCGATGGTGAACTAATTCAATGCTACCAACATTGCCATGTTGTACTTTACGTTTCGTTCGTTGCAATATAAGTCAGAGATGTTCAGTCTTGTCAAGTGGCATTTTAACATATCTAGATAATTCGGATTAAAATTGAAAAAAGAAGCAAACGTTCTGGATTTTTCAAACCAAATTATCAAAACGTAAGTAACAACAAATTTATATCCACCTTAATTAAATTTCAAGGGTTTGGTCTTATATTATAAGATTGAGGTTGGCGTTCCGACTTGCATTCATTTCACGTGTTTTTAACCCGTGCAATTAAAAAAAAAGTAATAGTGGAATCATTCATGTATTGCTTAATTATTAACCAACTCCATTTTGTAATAAATAAAAACTTTGGAAGTATGGAATGAAAGTAGCAAAATATATTATCATGAAATAAATGCGTTGGATTTTTTTAGATATCCTTCAGACACCTTCTAAAATTTAATTTTTTTTTTATACAACTTAACTAATATTAAGTTTTTACCAAAATTATAACTTTAAATTTTAACTTTAAATGTTTTCTATGTTCATTGTGCTGAAATAAAATATTTATAAACAATGTTTATACGTGATGTATGCTTAAAAGATGCGTTCATACGGAGTTATTTTCTATAATATTTACCTAAAATTTTGAATAATCCTGATTAAAAATTTAAAGAAAAGTTTTATGTAATAAATTATTGTTTTTTAAATATATATAAACTCGATTAGATACACGAAGTCAATAAATAAATACTAGTCCGAAAAACATGCTTGTAAAATAAACTAGATTGACTGATTCTACCAACTAGATAGTAGTTCCATTAATACAAGTGTATACAATTTGTACCTATACGGAAAGGAAGCAAAGAGTTCGGAAAATCTTAAATATCCGCGGCAAAATATTTTACACTTTTCCACGCGGGTAAAGCCATACATAGAAGATAATGTTATAATATAATATGAAGCTTATTTTTTATTAGACTACTACATAGACTTATTACAAGAAATCACTGTACTGTTGTGTAAATTGGATGAAAAGACAATAATTTGTAAAGTAATGATAAACGAAATACGAATGTTTGTTTTAGCGTAGGTGGTTACTAGAACAAATTATAATTAGAATATGAATATTAATCACAGAGGGATGATGAGAATACGGGCGGGGCTGTATGCGTTGAAGTGAAAGTATAATATCTGGATTCTCTACAAAATTCTAGACAAAAGTTTAAATACTTATTTCTAATCGATTAAATATATATAAAGAAGAAAAATAAACTATTTATAGTCATTTATTTAAGAACAAATATTGAAAAAGCATCTATATAGATAATGATAAAGATCATAAAAGAATTTGTTAAATCAGTTTTGCATTGTTCTTTATACTAGTATATTTTATTTTCTTTCACTTTCTGGCATTTGTTATTAATATTAATGACAATTCACACAGCGTGCACTAAACTGAGGTTTTTCTACTAATTCGGTATTAGACAACACTAAATCTAAATAGTAAGACACTAGAAATGGTATATGCCATGTAAAACTAAGGGAACACATTTCGCCAATTGGAAAAGGAACGTATGTCGCTAAATTGAAAATTTAAATTCGAGATTGACGTCGCTGTCATTACTACGGACTACAAGTTATTCTTGAACACAGTACATTGATTGTTTGTAGTGAGGTACGATTCAGTTATAACCAGAGGTCGGAATTAGGTAGAGTTATTCATGTACTTACACTGATTTCACACAGCGAAAGAATATAGTGGATATGCCTCAAATCCCGGGATTAATTTTAAAGAATAGAAAAAATCCCGTTACTTTTTAATAAAAAGTTATTTACTTTTACTTTTTTAATTTAGACTACTGCACGCGCGACGTTGCCAAACTTACATCAATGATATTGGATGACCGAAGTTGCAAAATTCCAATACGCACACGCGCGATGTTGCCACGTTTATTGTTCGCACTACATAGCTTGTGAGAACAAAAGAATACAATAGCGAAAATGCGGAGCACTCCCATTTGAAATCCATTTGAAATCCCGGGAAGGTCCACATTAATATCAACATTTCGATGCAAGTACATAAATAACTCTACCTAATTCCGACCTCTGGTTATAACGAATTCAATTGGCAATATATTTAATAATTCTGGATGCACTGGTGCCATACGATACACCAGTACGCTGGCGATTTTACGCGCCCACATCACTTCTATTGTCATATTATTAATATTTTTATGAACAACACATACGATATGTTCTTGGTAGTTCAGACAAACATATTGTTATATCCTTTATGGGAATCGGACAAACAACTTTAGTAGCGAAAATAGTTATAGGTATAATACTTACCTGTTGCGCGGACGCCAATACGGGATTGTTTTCATCATCAGCATCATATACCAGTACGATACGATACGTATCGTTAAAAAGGTCTCCAAAAATTGCTAAAATGTTGCGTACATTTTCACTTTTACCGACTTGAAAATATCTTAGAGCAAATTTTAAAATCACTTATAGTTAAATTATGCCCCGAGCAAGCCGCAGACACACTGTACCTAATTACCCGTAAATGTTTAAGGCATTGCAAATTACAATAATGAAGTCCTTCTTTTGATATTATAATGTACCTAATATATAAAAAGAAACTAAAATTACAATATATTCGCTTTGTTAAGATAGTTTTGAAAAAAAAAGTTCTTTACCTCTACGGTAATAGGTTACTGTCGCGTACTTTTTAATTTTACAGTTTTTTACTATTAAGTGCATTAAAAGTAATTTTAATAGTAATGTGGAGTCAATACAAATTTCGTATAAGTAAATCACAATAATTAAATTATTTGTAGTCAATCTGCTGCTTATCTACAACGCATGCATTGACGGCAACATAAGTAAGATCAATCAGTATTGCGTAATCAGTCGCGAAGATACCGTGTCGGAAAGCAGGTGCGTGGCTTTATTTACCATTATCACTGTTTATTATAAAACAATTCTTTATTACAATAACAATATTAAGGTTATAACTGATTACAATAACAATTTGTAATTGCTCTTTTATATATATTTTATAATACGTATATGTTTATTAAAAGAATTCTTGTAGTGGTGGTACATACAGAATTTCATTTATAAGACTAATTGGGTAAAATAGTAACCATTCTTTTTGAAGTTTCCGGTCAGTGGCTATAGGCTCGCTACCATTTACAGGGGACCAACAAAAGAATTGGCGAAATTTTACAATATGCCTCTGCCTAACTCTTCGGGGAAACAGGCGTGATTGTATGTGTGTATGTATGTATGTATGTGTGTATGTATGTTAAACCATACTAATGATTTTAACACTGGTAAGGATGTTTTATTTATTTATTTATTACTAAGAGTCGCGACTTGTTCTTATTACTTACAGATACTTACCTAGTAGTTCTTTCATATAAGTAAGTAACTACTTACCTAATAGCTTAAGTAACATACTTACTTAGCCTAGCCTAAGTTATCTCAGTAAACTAAGTTGCTTACAACATCAACATCAGCTGTTAACGCCATTAAAAGTCGTTCCAGCTGTTTCATAGAAAACGAAACAAATAGACAACATTTAAAAAAAGTTTTTCTTTGTCATTTGTTTTTGGTAATTAACTGTAACAATTAAGTGGATTTGTCGACTGTAATCACTAATCAGCCTCAGGATAAAAAGTAGCCTATGTTTTTCCATAATTTGTTGTAACTAGTTCTGTAATTGTAAATGCGTACAGACGGACAGTTTGCAGTTATGATTTAATATTTCAATTTATTTCAAAATATAACAATTGTCAATTTAAATTTTATAATTGTTTGTGTGCTTGTTTAGAGTTGTAGGGAACTGGTATGTTACGTCGTCAGTTTTAAAAGGATGTACATATTACATGTATGAATTAATATTTGTAATCAGTTACTAGGAAGAGTGACTTGTAGTTTCGCTTTCGTACAACCAGAATATGACGTAATATCTATAGTTAGTTTTATATCTATAGTTAGTTTTATATGCGCGATTTTAATATGTACCCATAGATATCTCACCGCGTCTGCGGATTAGGCCGCCGCTAGTATTTACTAAAGTATTTATTTGCTTAATTAATAAACATTATTCAATATTTAATCTTTCGACTCTTTCAGTTTTTAGAACTTTCTTAGACTTAGAAGAGTGTTGAAGTTGAAAATTATAAGCATAATCGGTTTAGAGTCTTCTTAGATGTTAAAGTAATAATTAGTTAAACTCTGTTTTCGGTGGTACCAAATTCGATGAATAGATTTAATGAACTAGCAATCCTGTGGAATATTTTACAATACAGTAAATTCGGCTTCCGGTTTCATATTACAAACCTCCTTTGAATACACAGATACTACAGCTTAAAAAAATAACGACTTTCATATTAACTATGATTTTGACTTCTTGGCGGGAAAGTGAAGCGTCATGTCTGCAGTTTTGTTTTATTTTCTAAAATTTGTGATATTTCTAACATTAATGTGTAATAACGGTGGATTATTAACCGTTAAGTGTTTGTGAACATACATGAGTGTTGGTAAATCAAACAAAACAGTGCAACATCACTTTTCAAATTCTCTCAAGGAGTCCATGTGAGATCTCAGTATAGTCCCACATCTTTACTGAGGACTCGAGGGGCTTCTGGGAGGGTATCGCATTTACCATTTATCATCTTTATCACCACTCATTCTCATTCACTATGAATTATATATTATTAATATATCACTTACTTGACACTGGCTAAATGTGCTAGACGCACGAAGCCATTATTTAAAATAAAGAAAGAAAAGAAAGAACTATGATTTTCTCTTTAGCCTCACAGAGATGGAATTTGGAATTTATAGGAAGGAGTCCTTATTCCCACTCAATATTAATGCCCGCTTAGATACAGTACGGTATAGATACTTCATGGCATGTACTCGTATACTTCATGACATAACTGTGTACTCATGAATAGCAGCCAGTCATGCTATTTATTTTAAAAGTATTATTACTATTGTGTTTACCACAAATTCGACTTTGTCCTATAACAATAACGAGTACAAAAAATATGCGTCGTAATACACACGTTGTAATAAAGTATGAATTCCAATGAAAGTGTTTGTTTTTGCTTGTGACGAAGAACTAACAAATAATTCTAATAATATGATTGTCTCACTTGAGTTAATAACCAGTTTTGATTTGAATTTATGTTTGTCTTACAAAAACATGCCCGCTAATGTATACATATCTAACGGATATTTGTCAGTAAATAATTCAAATCTATTCAACAAAGCTTTTATTAATGATAGTAGAGACGTATATTATAAAAAGAAACTTCAAGGACTTGATTTACTTCTAAGAACTGCATTCTAACTCCTAGACTGCCATACGTAACAAAAAATCGTACACGCTAAGGTTTAATTAAATTCAAAAGGTCACCGCAACTTCAATTTCGTTTGAACTTGAGTATGTGTTTAAACTATTAGTTTAAGTAATACCTTTGAGCCGAAGTGCCCTACCTCGAGTGCTAATGCGATTATTTTTACAGCCTTACTGCTAATAAAACAAGAGACCACAGGCGGCTGTTTGTTTTCTTTTTAATTTTAAACAACCATAATGCCGGGTACACACGAAGGGGTGGGTAACGAAGTAGGTAGGCAGGCACCGCTGGTCGACTTTTTATTATTCTTTTTTTTTTCTTTGTGGCTGTCTACGAACGTACGTCTCCCCTCCGAAATAAAATTGATTTATAAGAGAGCATGCGAAGTGATTTGAAAATAAAATTCCGCACTTATAACGGAGCTTGTATTTTTTATTGAGAGGAACGGTATGAGTTTAATAACGTAATCGGCTTTTGTGTCGTTTTCAATTTGAGTTAAAATTGTTTTGATAAACGTTTTAATCTTTTATTCATACTTACTTTAAAATTAAAGGTAATAGGATATGTGTGGGTTTGGATGTGAATTGTGTCGCTTTGCTTTTCGTTTGTCTTGTGTATTTTATTTCTGCTTATCGTTTTCTAGCCTAACACCACCTCAACAAACATCTGAAAAATCTTCGTTAATAAACTTCGTTTCACGTAACAAAATAAAATTATTATTGATTCGACTGTTAATAGGCACAAAACAAATCTCTACATTACGCGTTATATAGAAGCAGGCTTCTTTGTAAGATTTTCGACTGTCTACCTATTAATACGGTTCATGAAACACAACGGATAGTAACCCTGGCAGACAAACGAACAGAAGGTTGTAATCCTAGCATTTATCCCAGTTGTGTTTGACTTTACCGAACTGAATTTCAGCTATGCTTTACAAAACAAACTATATACTATTAACCCTTAATAGAGCAGACATTTTTGTATGGTTTTCTGCAATTAAATAAACCTAAAAGTTAAAGTTAATTACGGTTAAGGCTTTTATTTAGTATTCGATGTAATCAGTTAATATAAGTCGTAATGTGTGCAGTTTAAAGTCGTATTTTACAAAATCGACACCTTCAAAAAAAGGCTTTTTTACCAAACCATGGACATAATATATTTATTATGTTCATGGTTGAATAGACACCCTCCACATATGTTACAAATAGCACGATTCATGTGAATCACTCTATTATTAAACACTATTGAACAAGTTGTCAAGCAATCACATGAAAACTGACACTTTTAATCGCGAAATGACAAAGGGACCTAATTAATTTAGTCTGTAAAAATGCTTATCTGTTCTTCATCGGTCGGTGTACTACAAAAATCAAAATTAATTAAACATAATCCGGGCGGCTCGGTAAAATAATTATTAACTTATATTGTATGCTCCGGTATTTTAAAATGTAAATTGACGGGCTTTGCGTTCATACTGCTTAATGCACGATAATTTTTCGACATTTGCAACCATTGTCTGGATGTTTTAATTAACGTTAAATAATAAATAGCTATTTATTAATATTGGGGAATTTTGCAATTTCCATTGTTTCACCTATTCATATGCCAGTTATATGTGATGCTTAATTAATCCTTCGCTGTTATTTATGTTTGTAATACTTGCGTAGGCTTACATGAGTTATTTTGAATATTCGTTAAGCATTCTTAAATGTATTGAATATGACTTGAAAACCTCTTACCTTGGTTTGTGAGATGAGGCCCATGATCTTGTAGTGAGATGGTTTTGAGCTAAAGTAAGATGATGATGATTTATGTTTATGATAAATGTTCTTGAGCGGTCGTATACTTTACCATAAAGTTAACGTCCCACCATTTTTCTTCAATTTCGCCAATAAATAATTATAGCCATAACAATCCTATGATAACAATGTTTTCTATTGATAATTGCTATTGAACTAAGTCTCGAGACACTTGAGAGTAAGTCATGTAATACTTACAGCCTTTGTGAGTCCCTTACGAGTTCGTCATAATGACTGTGGCCAACCTCAACTTGTCTTTTGTTCTAATGGAATCCCGTGGTTTGGCGGTTCTATAAGGGATACAAAGGAATATAATGGGATTATAATAGGTAAGAGATGTAGCAACTGGTGTTCCGAGATAATGAGCGCATTGCTGTACCTATCGGGATTTTTTATTAGATGTCAATGTATTTATTATGGGCAAGTGTGTAATTTACCTTCTAGTGACGTCCCGTTTATTCCACAATTTGTTGCGTTTTGATTTGAAACTATTAGTTCTTTTGTCGACACTTAGTGGCTAAATATGACTCCCCTTTATCGGTTGGGAGTTTATACTCATTTCTTATAGGGTTACAAAGAACCTTCTTTTCCGAACCTACGTACGGCACGTTTAATTTTTTTTTCTGCAGCGTACCCTTTGGATGTAAAATTAGCTCACTGGCTTTTCAAAGAGAATATAGCATGGAGCTCTTCTAAAAAGACGTGAAACCCTTTTTAATAGGTCTCCAACACGCTACTAATGTTGCAAAGGTGTTTGTGCTGCAGTGGCAACTTTCCATCAAAAAGACCGTATGCTTGATCTTGTGATGTAAATTTAGTTAGTGCATTCACGTTACTTTTTTCTTTGCGTAGAATCCTATTAAAGATGCAGAAGACGAGTCGTGCTATCATCGCAGCCGGCGTGGCCGGGGTTCTGGTGTCTACCTACGCCTTGTACGTGGAGATGGCTGCGGAGGCCCGACCCGGATACCAGGCCTTCTGCGACTTCTCGGAGTACGCGAGCTGCTCCAGAGTCCTTACTTCTGAGTAAGAAATTTTGCTTATGTTCATACATATGCGCATATAGTCAAGATGCAAGACGACCTGCGCTATCGTGGCAGCCGGAGTGGCCAGGGTGATCTTGTCCACCTACGCCTTGTACGTGGTCAGTCAGAGGGCCAATAACATACCAAGGCCTACTCCAATTTAACGGAAACGAAACTTCGTCATACCTCTCTAGGTATTCTCTTTAAATCTCTAGGTATAAAGTGAATGGGATGGGTATAACGAAGTTTCGTTTTCGTTGAATAAGTTAGGTTCTTTGTTCTCGTCGTATTTTGATTCGTCTGTTCGCTTGAAAGTAAAGTACCATCTTACTTCCTTGTCCCACAGCAAATGATTTAAATTAATTTTTATATTTTTCTTTAAATAATTGTGCATACAATGTTACAAAAGCATAAAATAGACGAAACCCTTTTTATATTATTAAGTGATGCTCTTATTAACAAACAGCATTATTTTTTAAATTTATGCAGAGTACTTATAAAACACCTCACTATTCATCTTATTGTCTGTTTTTTATATACATATATCGATTATTTTAAATGATTATTTAAATGTTACTTTATAAAAAAATACGAACCTCAACCATCTATAAAAAAAAGTCGGAAGCTTTATAAACCCATGCTCCCTATAGAGGCAACAATGCAACTTTAATTTTATTATTGTGTGTTCCGCAGGTACTCGAAGGGTTTTGGAATTGTACCAAAAGGTATTAGCTTCGAGTTGCCGAACTGTATCTACGGCACGCTGTTCTACTGCCTTATGATATTATTGGGTAAGTAGTAATGCTAATTGCTTAGTCATTATTTCTTACTATTTATTAATCGAATGACATATATGTCGCCGTAGTCCGTATACCTGCTGCCCGCTCTTGAGATCGTCATTGTATGCCTGCATAGGAATGCAGGACACATATGATGTTTTTAAATTTTTTTCTTGTCGTGGGTGTCTGCTGTTTGATAAGTATGCAATGATTTTAGTACTTTTAATCCCATGGAAGGGAGAAATCTTTTCCGAAATATTTAAGTTATTAAGCTTCTTAATATACACAATTGTCGTATCTGATGCTAGTTTTGTTTCACCTGTTTTGAAATTATTTTAGCGGACTATGTAGTTAGAATACACTCCTTTCTTGCATTGTCAGTTTTCTATGTGCTTGTAGATGCGTTATTGTTTCACCTGAATGGGCCCACGGCCGCCCGTTTGTTCAACTTAAGCCATTCTGCGCTATCGTTTAGTACTGTCCAGTTGAATGTAGCCACGAATATTTACGGCTATTCTACACGAATTTACTGGTTCCATTTACAGTGCAGCCAACAATCCGATGCAGTCTCAATTTTTGTGTTGGAGTTCAGCGAAGCGCGCTCGTTACGGTGCTCATGTTACGCCAATACTTTTTTGTGTTCGAAATCCCACAAAAAGGCAAACGAAACTGTTCACATCGATTTGTGTTGTTCAAATTACGGTGTTAGTGTTTGTGTTGCCGTTTACCTGCGCCGGCCGCCGAGCCGATGAGGTTATTAATTAAAGTGCAACGAACGAAATCTAATGGGGAGCATTAATAACATGTTTAAATCATTTAATTAATGTTATGCAGATCATTTCAATTACAACATTTCATAAGGGTTTGTAGTTTTTAACTCTGTAAAAGCATGCTCATAACCAGTTGCTGCAGGTATTTGGGAATAATTTTCTTGGAGTTGGAGATATTGTATATAATATTTTATTTAATACGATGAGTATTTTATTGATATTGTGTGTAGTGTTCGTATATAATTTGAATCGAATTAATTATTTTTGACAATTCTGTAATTAGTTCGGGAAACTACAATAAAATTGTCGCGCAATAAAATCTTCAAACCAGCTGCTTTTGATAAAATCTAGAACAATGATATTCACTAGAGAACTAAAGGCACTAAAATAGATAATAGCTACTCGGAACCAATTATCGCTTTGGACGTCATCGTCGGTGTAAACAAAAAAACTCCTTTTTCTGTGTGTTTTTTTACTGGTAAGGAATGTTGAGCAACAGTGGTAAACATATTTTTTTTACTTAAAAGAAATGAAACTAATGATATTTTAGTTACATTATGTTTCTTAAGGACTTCCTTATCATAACTTACTTACATAAATACTTTTCGTAACATGAAAGCAATTGGAGGTGGCTCAGCGCATTTGAGAGTAAGTAACTAGTGATGATATGGTAATATTTTACGGAGGGCTTCCTAGGTAACTTTAAACGCGCACGACTGATTGCAAATTTCGCACCAAGTATCAAGTAATCGCCTGCGCATTATTCACTGCGGTCTTGCAATTCGCACTTGGCTGCGAGTCGTGCTGTTCGTGACTGCGGCCTGTGAAAAATATTGCGAAACCAAACTTCGATGTTCTACGCTTATTTGGTAGCTCACGAGTTCTGAATAACTGTTATCGTAATAGGCTAACATTTGTACTCGCGGGAAGTGCGAATGCGATGTAATGCCGTAATACTCCCCCCTTGCTCCAATGTAATTTGCATGTTCGATAGATAATGCCCTGATTCGATAAGTGCATGTTGCCTATCTTATGTCTTGTTTATGTTCGTGGGTAGTGGGAATTTATTGGTTGAAATATGTATTACCGCGTAAGAAAATGACAAAACATAAAAGCGAATAATGTCAATTTGATTGTACAATTATTTGTTCACGCTAAAATCGTGGGAGAAAATTTTGGTATAACTTGGTACACAAACACATTAGGGATTATCACATGGCATACGTTTTATTTCGTTAATATTAAAAATGAATTCAAGCAAAAGTAAAATAAATTATATACATCTTTTGTCCTGTTAAGTTACAATACCTATAAAATATAATTTCGACAAGGATTAAAACATATAAACATTTTATCCTGATAATGTAGGTATTCCAGGAAAATGAATCAGCTTTAATGTGATAGCCAAGTGAAAACATTATCTATCACACGCAGGCAAAACAACAACCATAGCTATTACAATAAATATTAGGTACTCTAAGCTTCTTTACTTTTCTAAATTGTTTTAAATGATCCAAGATGGTTTTACCATTCACACCAAGGTCTGCAGCCATCTCTGGGGTGGTTTGAGATGGATCCTCTTTTACGATCGCTTTCAATTCCTCATTGACAAATAGCGTCTCCAGCCGTCCACGAGGTTTGTTTTGGACGTCAACATTTCCAGAACTAAAACGTTTACAGTGGCTTATGAGTACACTCGCTCGCGCCACGATGGAAGTCGTTTTTTTAAAATAAAGCGGTATTTGAAATTTTCTTGATTGAGCACATAACGATGTCAAGCCAAAGTTATGTGGCGAGAAACCAATGAATTATCACATTCAGAACACGAAAAGACAAGCTTTAAATTTAAATAAGTTTGAAACGCCGAATTTTTGAGATCAAAGTGGCTACATCGATAAAACGCCAATTTCATATGTAAGTAGTAAGGACTTAATAGACAGTACCTAACGCATAATTCTTTCTATCGGCGATACTGAGAAGTAGATACTTTACAACAGGTTAAGTAAGTAATTCCAAATTTTTAACTTAATCATTAAACAGCTGATTAGTATGAGAGCAAAGCACTTAATTAAAAATATCAGTTAAAGCATTTACTACTAATTAAATGCTATTAGTGCTAATGGTAACGGTCGTGTAATACCTCTGTGGTTAGTAACATGTAAACTAATGATAAACGAATTGCTTAACCTATTACAGTTAGGCATAAGAAAGTCAAATAATTATTCAGACATTTACGCCTTAAAATATTACTTTAGTTTTATATTACTTTAGGGTTGTAAGGCTGCGTTTCCATCAGAAATGTGCCGGATCCGTTGCAAGTAATGTATTTGTAGAGAATCAATAGAATCGCTGCGCTGACCGAATATAGGTAAATAAAGAGATTCTATTGGTTCTTAACGAACACATTCCTCACACATATCTGGTGAAAACGCAGCCTTAAACTTTTAAGATAGCGCTGCACCTACCCAATACGTTTTATTTTATGGAACCCCATTTCAAATCATCACAAATCAAAGACACTATAATTTAAATAAGAGCTATAACTTTCCGAATCGTCATCATATACTAGCATTATTCTGGTTGCCCTATTCTTAAGCTTAGGGCCCAGGGTCTGCTTACTGGTTCAACCAGATTTGGCCGAATTTCAGTTATTACATGGAGCGACTGCCGTCTGACCACCGCAACCCAGAGGGAAATATCATTCTATGGTTAAACCAGCTGTAAGGATGTTACAAGGCACTGAATTCCTAAAAATGACTGCCATAGATGTCCATTACAGCCGGGATCAATAACCTAACGTGCTTTTCAAGGCACGGAGCATGCGATAAATACGCACTTAACCAGGGTTTGAACCCGCGACCTTTTGAATTTGAAGACTATGGGTCTCACCACTGGGCTATCGCCGCTCTAGGGAAGCTAGAAAATATATATTAGCAGGATGGCACACACCTGTCTCCGCTAATCTGCAATAGGTCCGGGTGGTAAAGTATAACCTAAAATCTAGAGAAGGTGTGCGATAGCAGGCTTCTGACCAGTAGTTGGATATATAAAAGCAGCGATGGTAAATTCTACTAAGCTATGAAAAAAAAAGTTTTTCGTAATTGGTTAAATGTTGGTAAAGTAGGTTAATAATAAGTAATATAACCATACCATTACCGAAGAATATTCGTAGTAAGTAATAAACCTATGGAAATATTCTCCTCATAAAATATTTAAAGGCTTGCGTGATCTTTTATTGCTTCGCTAAAATGTTAATAAATGTACTTGTATGAAACAGGCTCGTAAAGGCGGGAATTGTGGCCATTGTGTTATTTCAGTGCTATTTATCGCTAGGGCTTTTACTTCAGTGTTTTGCATTTTCAATTACTTACTGGTTATTTTACATACGTTTATCATTAGGCTATTTATTAAGTAAATTTTTTTTTGTATACTATAGTACTCTATTGTTAAGCGCATACAAAAAAATGTACAATGTCAGTTTTACTTTTGCGTTAACGACTTGACTGATATTTTTTGAATGTGCGTATAGCTGCACTGCGGTTTTAGGGTGATCATATCGATTTCTGTGTTATTTGTGTACATGAACATAAATATATTGCTGAGGTTTAACTATGTACGTTTTAATAAATAAAAAAAAATCGATCCGCTCTCTAGAACCCATAGAGCAAGCAAGCTCTGCTTAGGTTCTGCTAGGTTCGCTGTTGTCGTCGAGTGAACGAGAAATATTTTCAACCGATAAGCTTCGTAATTACGACTAGGTACGTAGGAATTAGAAAGGAGGCCCGAGCTCAGTTGTAGGACTTTAAGTTGTCTTTCTCTTCAGCTCTCAGGCACTGGCTTAGCAGGCCCTGTTCATTCATTATTATACTGTACAGCCAATCCATGTATAGGTTATCATTACACAGGCCCTGTTCAGTCATCATTATACTGTACAGCCAATCCATGTATAGGTTACCATTGCACAGCACCTGTTCAGTCGTTATTATACTGTACAGCCAATCCATGTATAGGTTACCATTGCACAGCACCTGTTCAGTCGTTATTATACTGTACAGCCAACCCATGTATAGGTTACCATTACACAGGCCCTGTTCAGTCATTATTATACTGTACAGCCAATCCATCTATAGGTTACCATTACACAGCTTTATTACAAATTTTTGACCCCCCTTCGTCCTTGTCACACTTGTGAGACTCCCTCCTCCTTAGTGTGATGTCACATATTTTGCAATTGTACAGCAAGAAATAATTACATCAAAACAGCAGTTACAAAATTTTTATTGAACCTGGATTTTGAAATGTGACGTCTCGAAATTTTGGATCCCTCCCATCCCCTTGTCATACCATGTCACACTTCGTCAACTCCCTTCCTCCCCTTAACGTGTGACGTCATTTATAGATAGCCCCTATGAATAGAGGACACGTACTGTACGTATACTCTATACTTTTACGTAACTGACACATGTACTTACATGCTTTATACTTATCTGTGTAGATAGAAAAAAAAGGGGAAATGAAAAATTGAGGACAAGGGTCATTAAGTAACGTGGCAACCCTCGCACAAATAAGCCGCAGCTCTCTGTTTGATCTGTACAGTTCACAATCCATCAAAATAATAGGTTGGGGAAAAAGTCTTTTCGTAATTTTGTATGAAAAGTCAAGACATTTTTTTCAAAGTTTATTTACATTTATTTACAATATATATGTACCGTTTTGTTGAATAACTTTCTGCCATTTTGTGGGCAGAGACATTATCCCGTTACTGTAGAAACTTTGGGACTTCTGATCAAAAAAACGGGACAAATAGTTTTGACAGTCCTCTCTTGAGGTCAACCTTCCAGAACCTAAAGAATTCTGCAGAGACCGAAACAGGTGAAAATCTGAAGGCGCAAGGTCAGGGCTATATGGTGGATGCACTAGGACCTCCCAGTCGAACTCTCTTAATTTTTGCTGAGTGGCTAAAGATGTGTGTGGTCTAGCGTTATCGTGATGAAAGACCACACCCTTCCTGTTGATCAATTCCGGCCGTTTTCTCTCGACTGCTTCCTTTAATCTCATCAGTTGCTGGCAGTAAAGATCAGAATCGATGGTTTTGCCGGGCGGTAAAAGCTCATAATAAACAATGCCCTTCCAATCCCACCATACACACAGCATCACCTTATTTCGTGTTAGGCCAGGTTTGGCCACAGTCTGTGAAGCCTGGCCAACTTTCGACCACGACCTTTTTCGCACGTTCTTGTCGTACGTGATCCACTTTTCATCGCCAGTTATCAATCTCTTCAAAAACGGCTCGGTTTCATTACGTCTCAATAATGAATCGCAAATGAGTACACGGTTCATTAAGTTTCTTTGAGTGAGCTCGTGTGGCACCCAAACATCGAGCTTTTTTGTATAACCAGTTTTCTTCAAATGGGTCAAAACTGTTTTGTGATCAATTCCCAGTTCTTCAGCTACATCGTAACTACTAATATGCCGATCTTGCTCCACTCTTTCAAAAATGGCGCCCATTTTATTCGTAACAGGGCGACCAGAGCGAGGTGCATCTTTAACATCAAAATTTCCGGACTGAAAACGTTTGAACCAAATTTGTGCTACTCTTACTGACACAGCATCAGGTCCATAAACATCACAAATTTTTTTCACTGCTTGAGTTGCATTTTTGCCTTTTTTATAATAAAATTTTAAAATGTATCGAATTTCTTCATTAGATTCACTCATTTTTACGGAGAGAAAAACAAATGAAAAATAGCGGGAAACAACTTTTTTTTATTTTTTTCTTTTCTTTATAATGGAACCTTTTTAATGTTACCAAAACCAGCCAGACACAAATAGTACAGTCAAAAAAATTTTATAATAAGTTTATACCTACGTTATGCGAAAAGACTTTTACCCCGACCTAATATTTAGTTTATTAATTGAATCTCAATTTCTCGTGGCAGCGATCCGAGCTTTGTTGGGTACGCAATCGTGTTTGTTTATTGTACTTTGGTTACCGGTTATGGACTTCGTAATGCCTACCATAATTTTACCAGGAATTATGAAAAAATTATATAGCCAATACCCAAACCTATACATAAATAAATAAATATTCTCTTACAATCACACAATTATTTAGTTCCAAGATAAGTAGCACTAAAAAGAATACCCAAACCTATATATAACTTTATCGACGTGATCAAAAGAGATAGAAAAGGAGATTACGTCCTTCTCAATGTAATAAACTTATGATTAGCTGTAGTTTTAAAACATATAATAGGTATCTTTTTTGCTACTGTTTGCGCTTAACATTTCGTCACAATTGCGTCTTGGTACCACTACATATCGTTCGGGTTTGTTAGCATAGATAAAGTATAAAAAAATACTTTAATACATTCTTAAAAAGGTACTTTACCTATCACCTAAAAATACTATCATCGATTAAAAGTTAAACTATCAGTTGACGAACCTAATGTTACTTATGCGAGTGTCTAGGATAGAGAATCAAGAGTGTCCCTTTGTTCCCTTGTATGTGACTTGGGATATTAATACGTTCTTATCTTTTTCAGCCACCTACGACCACTCCGCAGTACTCCGATTGCAGTTGCTCCTGTCCGTATCGGCGTGTGGATCCAGTGTTTACTTAGCTTATCTTCTTGCGTTCGTGCTACACGATTTTTGTATAGTTTGCGTTTCAACTTACTTTATTAATGCGGCATTACTATATTTTGTTTACAAAAAAAATAGTCTCTTGACCGTCAAAAGGAAATAAATTACCTGACGATTTGTTAACAATTACCACATTCCTGCTCGTTACAAAAATACTCATAATTATTCCTTAAATTTAAAGTAAGTAGCGCAATCTAGTATTTCGATATATAACTTATTACTTAAGTACAGTAGTGCCATCTGTTGATGATATTTTTGTTCCTGCTTTTGTCGCTAGGTGACGCTACAAACTAATGCCATCTTGTGTGGAGTAATGGTACTAAGAATGGTATCTTTTAAGTTTTTTTATTTAATACAAAGCGCATTCCATTGTGTTTTCAGTCTAGTGAATAACAATTTTTTTCATTATTATATTGAATGTTAATTTTAGCTTTACATAAAATTTGTAATATTAGTGTACTGTTTAAATACAGATCATGTCACAATATATAAATAATAATTCAATTTCAATGTTTAAAGAATAGTTTGTTGTACAAAACTGTGGAACGTATTCTACTGCTTATTAAAGTTCTTTATTTAGCATCAATGTGTTTATTTTACTGACCTACTTAAAACTATCTGTAACCGTGAAGTGAACACTTAGGTGAAAAAGGCGCAAATATGCTAACAACATCAGGCCATACAAATCATAAAGTGACATTTCCTTGTCAAGACTCGGCTCGTTTCTTGCCACGAACGTGATGTCCATATCAGTCGTGCGTTTACGCCAACGCACAACGTCCTGCGATCCTTTTGTGATTAGGCGCAGGCACGTTGAGGTTGATGTGCGTCAGAAGGCTCATTCTACTAGTGTTATTTTATACGAAATATTTTGAACGTTACCTGTGCATGGTAGGATTTATTTTGTCATAATGACCACAACCTGTCTAATGGAAAGCAGTCCATAACAGTAGGAGCGGGTCATTCATCCATCATGCGGCCAATTTTATCGTCTCGATAAAAGTAGCAAGATCACCCTGGGTGCAACCGATAACATTGGCAGTTATGGGAAGGCCTGTGTTGAGCAGTGGACATTAATATCTCAGAATAGGCATAAGATAAGGATATCTTATGCTGCATATAACTATGAATAGTAAATCAGTATAATTATACGGGCTAATATACACCGATTTTATCACGGCGCTTTTAACAATTGACAGTAACTCGGTATTATGGGGAGAAATCAGTGTAAATTTTAATATTCGGCTATCCGAACGAATCGACCTTAAACTTGATGTAGCTATATCGACGCGACGTTTCATATCCGGTAAGATCTTTTTTGAAAATTTCATCCCTATGGGAAGAGGAGCGCACAGAGAAAATAACAACACACTAAAAAACCCACGTATATTTTTATTAAATACTGTTTGAGAGTACAGTATATTAAGTGCATATCAGTTGTAAACTGTCATATTTAATGAAAATTAAACATTTTTATATCTATTGTATGAAGTTACTACAAATGATCTTTAGTAGAATCGGCACTAGCACTCTTAACAGGGAGCTGTTTACATTTACGGTTTTTATACGGGTATCTGTTATTGCCGCGAAATTGGTCAAATTGCTGATTGCTGGGCCGCTCCTTGTTCAGTTTCGCGATTAGCGGTAAATGCTAATTTGATGACATTACCGCAAACATTATTGTTCTGATGTTCAACGGCGAATTTTGAACACTACTTATATTACTTAATATATTATTTTCGTATATGTGACTTACCATGCTCACACTACATAAATGTTGTAAACCCCCTTTGTATGTGCCTAGTCCGAGAATATAGATATTTTGAGCAGTCTTTTCTCTAAAACTTTATAGGGCTTATTACAAAACAAGATCTAAGCTACACCAGGTCTATAACTAGTGCTCTCACTTTTTTTTGATAAAATGTAGACAGTGACAGCACTAGTTTTAGACCTGGCTTAACTTTAGATCTCTTTTTGTAATAAGTCACTATGAATTTGGTCATAGAAAGTCAATTTAGTTGTAATTACTTTATGCGTGTATATTTTTTAATATATTCTATATCATTTTATAAAGCGAACGTATCTCCGCAATGTTTTGTGGTCGGAAAACATCTAAGATAAAGCATAATTTACAGAGCTTAGTCCTTGGATGGGTGACCGTTTGTGAAGTCGTAGTGCCGTAATGTGGAGCGCCTCCATGCTTCGAAAGGCACGATAAGCCGGTGACACGTTGTAGTAGTGCTTCAAATAGTTAGAAGCCATATTTGGAGGCTTGAAAAATTATTTCTCTTGCCAGCGGGATTAATATTTTTTTGTAAAATATTTACGTAAAGTATCTTTACATATATAACTTTATTGCACGTAAACATTCATAAAAAACACAGTAACAAAAATAAATGTTCAAAGATGAGCTTATTTTTATAAGAAATCTCTTACAGCCAACCCTAGCAGAAGTGTCGGAGATTAGTGAGTGGGACCACAATAAGAAATAATAAGTTAATGTATATACATATTAAAGTATAGATTGACCGTCGCATAAGGTTACGTGAAGGACTGTTTTTCGGTTTAAAAATCACTACACTTAATTAATATACACGTGATATCTTACTACAACCCCAATCCCCTCTTGTGTTATTTCGTGATTTTTGTTGAACCCCCTTTCGAGACTCACGTGATTATTACACGGCCTGAGTCCTCCTTGGTACGATTTGAATATGAAAAGGCATTACGTTAATTAATTGTTGTTGTATAAGCAAAGACATTGGTGGCCATCAAGTGAATCTCACCTGTTTCGCTATGGGAATAAGTATAAATATAATTGTAAGAATACTAGAATTTTTTAAACTATGCATTGTATAAATATGTAAAGAAGATACACGACAGAATGTGAAACTCTCAATTGTTATATTTTATTCGAAGTAGAAGTTCAGAATGATAAATGTCTACGTATCATGCTTACCCTTTTGTGTTACAAATACTTACCTATTTACTTATATAATACTAGCGAACCCGACATATTACGTTGACCTGCATGTTATTATTATTAAAAATAACTTAGATACCGACTGCAGCGCCATCTGCCCGGCTGATTTGTAAACCTAAACCATACAGAGCGCCACCCAAACGCATACAAAAAAAAACTATTTAAATCGGCGCAGTCGTTTAGGGAAGTTTAGTAACATGCACACATATAGTAAAATTATATATATAAATAAATACCCATAAACCCCTAGATAGGTAGCAGGTACTTAGAATATCTAGTTTTGTTTTTGATATTTGATTCCGCCCGCGTGGTTTAGAGTCAATCGCCGAGCTATCTATAAGTATTACATTTTTTCCTATATAAATAATAAATTTGATGGCCTCCGATATATAGTTCTACTTAGAACCGTGCATAGAAATTTCGGGTAGGTTATGCAGTCTGTAGCGTTTGAAGCTACGTGAGGCCATGTCGTCGAGATAAAATATACTGTGAGAGTAACATAGGTTTTAAATTAAATTATTAAATTTAAACATAGCATTATTATTGCAAAAAATAACTTAATTTCATATTGATGATAAACGGAGGAGCAAAACCCTCTAACATAGGTATTTTCATTCTTACAAGCGGGCCTCCCACCAAAGAAATGTAAAATTTAGATTAAGTAAAATAAATTAATGTTTTGTATTTGTTTCCCGGTTGCCCTAGACTTAAGCTTAGGGCCCAGGGTCTGCTTACTGGTTTAAACAGATTTGGCCGAATTTCAGTTAGTTATTATTATTAAAATCTTAACAATACCATTCCAGTTTTGGTGTTTGCTTCTTAATACATACATACATACATACATAATGTCACGCCTCTTTCCCGTAGGGGTAGGCAGAGATCACATCCTTCCACTTGCTACGATCTTGGCACACACTTTTAGCTTCATTCACACTCATTAACCTCCTCATACACGCCCGTCGGTTTAGGGTACTTTTGACCTGCCCTTTCTCTAAAATTTTTTGTATTTGGTCATGAAAGGTCTTACGTGGTCTTCCCCTCCCAACACTTCCATCCACTTGTCCATCATAAGTCACTTTCGTTAATCTATTTTCATTCATCCTCTCAACATGACCAAACCATCTAAGCATACCTTTCTCAATTCTTGTCACTATATCTTCTTTTACACCAGCTTCAACCCTTATCACTTCATTTCTTATCCTATCACTCAATTTCACACCAAGAATACTTCTGAGTGCTCTCATCTCTACTGCATTAATCTTACTCTCATGTTTCTTCTGCCATAACCAACATTCGCTTCCATACATTAGTGTAGGTACCAACACACCTCTATGAACTGCCAGACGTGCCTTTTCAAATTTGCTTTGCTTCTTAATCACGCTTTATTAGTCGAAAATAGTAATAGTAATAATACTCGTATTTGTAGTATGGTTCCTCATTCCTTACTTTCTCACTAATGAAATTTACGGGTACGATGACACGGGTGGAAGCTAGTCTTATGTTAAGAATTGTACGTATAATATTTATATTCAAAATGGTTGAAAAATAGTTGAATAGAATAGAATTCTTATTTTTTTTGCATGGATGCATGCAAGATCTGCATACACATAGCTATACAAGTTTAAGTATTCTCAAAACCTAAGTGTGCAAATGATACCCAATAATAATAATTTATTTCATATTTTAGGTTTACATCGATTTCATTAGTAGAAAAGTAATACTTATTAGCAATATAATGTAAGTACAAGTAAAAAGCTTGTATCTTTAGCTCAACAGTTACATTTTATGTTATATTAAGTTATACATATTTTTTACTCATAACTCTACGTCCTTATCAATAATATATTTGTACTACGCCACACAGTCGAATCACAATGCTCCCACGTCACATTAATCACATTATACATAAAGCTTATGTGTACAAAAAATATGCTGATATTTTGCTAACAATTACCAAACAATTAATGTCAAGCTTTTGTTTTTCTTTGTATCTAAACTAAATATGTATTATGAAGAGAAATAAAAAACATTACATGTACAAACGTTATTGAAAGGATTATTTTTGCTAGTACTATGCTCTGTTTAAGTAGGTTTTATTTATTTGATAATGTCGCCAATGTCTTATAATTACCAGTTATACATATTTGATATGTAAGCAACTATTTTAACGACCCTTTGAATATACTATCGCGAGTCTTTTTGTTTCACTATTAAAAGCCACTATAACCATCTTTTGTAATTTACTGTGAGAAATAATCGTAAACTTAGCGCCACAGTTAGTTTAACAATGTAGCTTTGAGACAAAGATACCTAAATATACTTACAAAGAAACAAGTCAGTTTTCACTCTCATAACTGGCTCGTTAACGGATGAACAGCCAAAAGTGGCAACAACAAACGTCAAATTCAAGGCAAGGCAGGGTTTTGTCGAAGATTGTTAGCCACACATACACGGTGCGGTAAGGACAAACAATTCAATGACAAAAGAATAACAAATTTTATAACTACGATATTTATTCTGTGAGCGTGGGATAGAATGAGATCATGTAAATAACTCTGCTGTTGTGATTCGATTATAATTTCCGTCGTGATTGTTTTGTCATATAATAAGCGTATCCTTATGTCAGAAGACGCTATTAAAGGTATTGCATTGCATTGCCAGATATTGTACAGGTATCGCGCCTTGCTGCATCAAAATGGTACTTAATGGAATTTTGTTTTCTGTTTGAAGGTTGTGAAGTCAATTACTAAACATAGGCTTCCCCAATAGTTTTAATTTGTACTAAGGGAATTTTCCCATATTTACCACTCCTGTCCGGAGGCTTGGTGATCGCAGTTCAAGCCAGTACGCGTAAATTAATAGTAATTCGCCTACCACTGAGGTAGGAGTGTTACCATATTTCAATGTTACTAATTAATTTATATAATAAATAAAATAAAAATAATAAATAAATAAATATTCTCTTACAATCACACCAATTATGTAGTTCCAAGATAAGTACCATTAAGAACTTGTGTTATGGATACTAAAGAACGGATAAACATACTTAAATACTTTTTTTTGTAAATATATACTTAATATACTTAGGAAAACACCCAGACCAGAACAAATATTCATGTTCATGCACACAAAGATTTGTCCTGTGTGGGAATCGAACCCACGACCTCTGGAATGAAATGCAGGTATACTGACCTCCACGCCATATCGGTCGTCAAAGTATAATAAGCTAATTTCATATTTATATTATAAACTTTCTTATTTATTCTAAAACAAAACCACTTTATTGGTGTTAGAGCTATTATGTGTTTAGGGGCAGAATTTACGTTCCCAAAATGTGCAGGTACATACGAGAACTACTTCTCAGAATTATCAATAAATTTATAAATATAATAATAATAAGTAAGAAATTATATCTTATCTATTTAAAATATAAATAAAACATAAAATATTGCGACACAGTTTTAAAAGCCTAGTGTAAAAATCACCGTAATTAATTACTTTGCTATCTGCTATAATGGAAAATAAACGATTTATTATTAATTATTATTATGTAATTAGTAATTAAAGTCTTATTACAAAACAAGATATAAAGTTACAATAGGTTTAAAACTAGTGCTGTCACTTTGATTTGATAAAATTAAGACATTACTAGTTTTAAACCTGGTTTAATTTCAGATCTTGTTTTGTAATGTTTTTACAAATATTTTCTAGTATCTTATTTTATGAGAAACATAAATTCTGCTTCATTAAAAGTGCCTATCTATTACTGTGGGTGATTTGATGGTATGTATCTTGTGTCTAAAGTGGCCTGGTGTTAGATTATAATGAGCGTCTTGAACAAATAAGGCAATTCAACTTTTATTTCTGTCGCAATTTTACTAACACTATATAAATGAGACGAGCCATTAACACTATACACGAGAATATCTATATTAGGATAGTTCAATTTTAATGGCAATATTATGAAAGATCCCTCTTTTTATATATTGTTATTTTCTTCATATATATTGTTCTAATTTTAAAATTCTATACATAGTTATGATGAGACGAATTTTGTACTAGAACATATCAACTCGTCCGCGGTGACGGAATCGAACCTATGACCTTCGGATAACCGGTACACTCTTTTAACCACTTAGCTGCCGGGGTCTCCGATGGACGCGTTGAATTACTCTAGTACTTTGTGATTTGTTATAATCTTCTTATTGTTTACCTTAATACTAAAAAAATTATGTCACATATTATAATTGCAAACATTCTTACATGTAAAAAAAATCAATACCAGTAACGCAGTTTGATTGAGCTTGAAGTTAAAGGCGTCTCATCGGATAATGCTACGGTGTACGTATTCTTAATGCTATACACAATATCAAGCATTTGGATTCTACCAGCTCCAAGCCCATATCACCTGCAAGTGGTGCATCTGCCGATCAACAGACGAGGCTCTGGCGACCCCCTGATCAGACTCGCAACCTATTACGTGGAACCTAAAGTCATAATTAGCGAGTTATGGGCGCGTAAGGTTTGCCTACCCCTTTAGAGAAACAAGCGTGAAATACTATGTGTCTCTCATTTATAAAACTTCACGATATCTTCAAGACTGTTCTAAAATATAAACGCTTATTATCATGGCAGTAAAGTTTTGTATGCGCATTTTAATGAGATTAATGATATTATCCTTTTCTTGTCACGTGTAACGACTTCATCCTGTTATGCAGGTGGAGATAATGAAGTGAGAGCGATCAACATCGTGATACCTACTCGATACCAATCGCAAAACTATGTACACTTGCAGAAAATGCACGCAGTATCGACGAACGTAAGATAACATACATGTTAGGTAAGGTTTTTATACTGCTTTCTAGTTTAATTGAGAATTATTCCGTCTAAATCCAATTCATATAATTAAGATTTGTGTGGTTGAGAAAAAATCATAAAAGTTTCTTATTTGTTCTATCTAGAATTTAGAAAGCTGAATTGCTATGAGCCTGGTTTTAGACATTTCATGGAAATTTATATAGTAATAAAAGGCTATTTGTGCCGTGTGGTTCCGGCCTAGAATAGTACCATCCCCTCTCATCTCACGGGGAGCCGTAAGAGTCGACGAAGAGATACCTAACCGGATGATGGGCAGCAGCTTTATTCGAACTGGCTCGATCAGTAACCCAGCGTGATGATATAGGTCAACAAACCCAATAGAATGTAATCTATTAGGGAGGCGAATGTTCAGCAGTGGACTTTATAAGGCTGGTATGATGATGAACCGCTACCGTCGGCTTAAAGTGGTTCTCTTTCTTGCGCTGCAATATAAATCAAATATTAATCTTAACACAAACGGCCACTGATGCAAGGACGGCTGGTATGATGATGAACCGGGACCTTCGGCTTAAAGTGGTTTTCTTTCTTGCACTGCAATATAAATCAAATATTAATATTTACACAAACGGCCACTGAACCAAGGACCCACCTTTGTAAACCCTGCTTAACTGCGGCGATTATTTACGACCAATTAGTCTCGCGAAGCAACAAGTGCTTTTGTTTTTTAGTTGTTTTGTTTGTTAGTATGTCGTGTTTATTATTTAAAAAGTTCTACATTACGATGCTACTAAAGCCGATGGTACATAAGCGGTAGGAGTTTACGCACTTTGTGAAATCAGACGTCTTTTCATCAACGTAAGACGTGCTAATTAATGACTTACGTTATCTGGCTACTTGCGCTTTAATTGTGATGTAACAAACAGTCGATTTCATATTTTAGTATCACATCCATAATTTGAGCTGGTTTGTCATGGTCATTATCATCATCAGCCTGTATTTGGCCTCAGCTGGACATAGACCTCGTTCATCAGCTCTTCGACTTCAATGTCTGGCCATAGGTGTCGGTATCAGGTATTTAGGTATATCGGCCTCAGTTGGACATAGGCGTCGATTTTTAGCTTTTCGACTCCAATGTTATGATCCAGGTTTTTAGGTATATCGACCTCAGTTGGACATAGGCGTCGATTTTTAGCTCTTTGATTCCAATGTCATTCAGGTATTTGAGTATATCAACCTCAGCTGGACATAGGCCTCGACTTTTAGCTCTTCGACTCCAATGTTATCATTCAGGTATTTAGGTATATCGGCCTCAGCTGGACATAGACGTCGATTTTTAGCTCTTCGACTTCAATGTTATCATTTAGGTATTTGGGTAAAGCGGCCTCAGCTGGACATAGGCGTCGATTTTTAGCTCTTTGACTCCAATGTTATCATTCAGATATTTGGGTAAATGGGCCTCAGCTGGATATAGGCATCGATCTTCATCATAGATCTCTTCGACTCCAATATCATACTCCAGATATTGGCGTTATGCATTACTGTTTTCATTCGAACGTTAGTGGTGGATGGTAAGAGGATGACAAAAAAAAAAGTATCGGTTAGCTCTCACCTCATGAGGAGTCGTAAGAGTCGACGAAGAGAAATTCTACCCGACGATATACTGGTTTATATGCAATTACCAATCCGCCTGTCCAGTGTGGTGACCATAGGCAAATACCACCAATATGGTATAAACTATAGTAATATTCAACTACATGTTGCTTTAATGATGATGATAATGCACAGATACGTAATAGGGACCAATTTTCTATTCTGACTCGAGCCCACACCCTGCCTGATGAAAAACAGTCAATGCAGTCTATAAAAGTAGGAACGCTCCATACTGTTGGAAGCGCATGGTAACAAGAGCGCACCCACTCATGGCGGCCTGCTAAAATGCCGTTTCACGTCTTTTAATCGACCCGGGACTATAAGAGATACAGATAATTCCAAAGCCGAATGGTATAACATAGGACGACTTACCAATTTTTTTATTACTAATTCCAAAGTTACGATAAATCTTTGTCCACATCTACAAGTGCCTATTACGTGTTAAACTCTCAAGTCGAAATGATTACTCATAACACGATTACAGATCGTTAGCAATAAATTACAGAATGGGAGTTTAATTCTATAATTGTTACATCACTTCACATGTTACTTCTTTCGAAATCTTGGATAATGATGATTTGATATGAATTGAGAATAGGCGCTTCTGAGAGTTTAGTATTCTTTTATTATAACTTAGTTAAAAAAATAAAAAAAAACTCTTAAAGACAGGCTTGTCAAGTGGTTACGATATATTTCTGATATAAAATTAATAAATATTCTTGTACATCTCACACATAGCTTCAAGAGTTTAAGCACAAAACTTAGTTGAGCTTTTACTTTAACCATTAAATAAAATAAAATATACTTTATAGTCTTTAAGATCAACATGATCATTTAGATTCGTCAAATATTCACACACAAAATGGAAATTCGATATATTTTTTTTAACAACAATAAAAGAGATATAAGCGGTATCATAATAAAGAAATAAAAGCAGAGAATATTAGAATTTGTCACGGTTTGTCATTTTATCTGTCTGTTGTGGTTTTTCTCAAGATTTGTCAGTCTGTCGGTGACTCTTATCGGGGGGATCTGTCAGCCAGCCTGTCGTGATTCTAAAGGGGGGAGGGGATTTTACGTCAGTCAGTCTGTCGGTGACTCTAACGAGGCTCCAAAAAAGGCAACGAGATTGAGAAGAATGTCTCAATATATTCATCTCATCATCTCAGTCACTATCTGAGTCTACTGCTAAGCATAGGCCTTCCCAATTGTTGGGAAGGCCAACAATGACAACCTTTTGAATGCATTTGTACGTTTGACTAATTTGGGAATCAGAACCATAGCATAAGTAGCGAAGTGCTAGTACACTGATCTTCCCGCCGACCTATATTGCAGGGAATTATGACATACGATTGTAGATGAGGGAAAGGAAGAAAGAGGGAAATAAAACTCCCAGTAGGTAAAAATATATAAACAAAATGTACAGTAATACATATTTCACTTTCCACATACTCCACATTTTCCATTGACACACAGCCAAGACACAGATTAAAGGAGATAATAGGAAAGTATAACATTCAACAAAATATTATGAAGTGTTAAGAAATATAAGTAAAAGGCAAAATAATGTAAGCTAGTTTGTAACAATGATCAATAAAAATAAAACAGTGATATAGCAAAAACTTTAGTAAATTCATAAATTTAAACGTAGTATGCTATTGACATATAATTATGAATTGTTTGAATAAGAAATGGTTTCTATTATCATACTTTTCACCAGTTTGAAAATTAAATAATTTCGGACAGAATTACAATAATGTAAAAAAATATATACGAGTATGTAATAGGTATTAAATTGAATTTTCTGACAAATTAAATTTCATATTGCAATAAGTGTTTGTGTTAAAGATGTCGTCAATTTTCACCTCAGCAGCTGTCCAAACACGTTCACAATCAGTCTATAAACAGTCATTACATACTGACTCTTAAAACATGTGTCCGAAATTAGTTTCTATTATACACCGCATAGGTTCTACATTCAGTGAATGAAGCGATAATTTATCGTATTACAAAATATTATATGGCGTAACATTAAATAATGTTTGACCCAAAGCTATATTCCATTTGATGGTACTCAGTAATAGTGGCAATTACTCGCCGGTTAGTCGTAATTTTATGCCATCTGATTGTGAGTAATGGCAGATACTCAATGAGACCGTTAACTTGTGTAGGTGAATACGAACTCGTCTTGATTCTAACTCTGCAATAATTAAAATTATTCATATCATATAATTTAAACTACTTTGATTACACTTCTATACTATAAAATATTTGCTGTAGTCTTACATTGAATATATCATAATATAATCATGATATAAATAAAGGGTGTCTCAGTAAGCGACCAAAACATAAGATGTATGAAAATTTCAGCAACAAATTATTTTCTTACAAAGTTCACGAAACTTGTAAAAAACTAAAGACGGTCATAATTTTATTCCCTATAATTTTTGCTATTCCTAAATAGTCGTAGAGCAACGGCTATTTTAGAGTGCCTTATGAATCCTTAGTCACCGCCTGCCATCTACAATCGTTTGAGATGAAATGATGACGGCAGGTGTCTCGTAGTATCCTCTATCCATAGTACAATTTACACAGTCCTTCAGCTTTTCAACCCAATATCCCGGCCATAGTAGGTTCCATCTAATCCTAATAGTACTGCACCAACCGGGGATTGTTCTTAGGTGTATTTCTATAGTGCTCATAGGCATAATATAGGCCTGTACGTTTTGGCTTTGGCCCCACGCATGCCTTCCAAATGTCCGGGTCACCATCAGCCCGAGATCGGAAAAAAGACAAACATAATAACAATATTCAATACTTGGAATTTTGTATTGAATTGATTTAATTTAGCCACCGCTTCAGGATATTGGCTGAAAATTTGCTTATAAACCCCCATAATATAGAAGGCAAATATATACAGATAAAAAAATAGATACATTGGAGCTATGTTAAAATTCTTTTGTTTTTGTAAAATTTTATCGATTCATACAAGAGCATCATACACTCTCCTTTTGTCATGCTGTCAAATAAATGTCTGGACCTGGTTATCATATTTTTTATTTTAATAATAGCTTCGTGCGCTTAGCACATTTAGCCAGGTTTAATAATCCACTGTTATTACATATTAATTTTCAAAATATCACAAATTTTATAAAATAAAAATACGGTCCTGGTTATAAAATACCACATAAAACGAAGTAATAATAGTAGTAGCTCAGATGTGAGTTCCATAGAAAAAACCTAATAATATACGCTAAAAACTTACGCCACATAACATAAACTCACAAACAATTTAAATAAATTGTAAGGAGTTTTTAATTTAAGTGTTTGCGAATTTGAGACTCGCGATCAACATAGAGGTTATGTATACAATTTGAATCACAGCCACAACACAATATAATGAGTTTAGTTAAGTATAGTATTTTGAATAGGCATGATTCAAAAAGCTTATAAGTAACAACAGTTTTATAAATTCATTTTGACACGTGTAGGAGTAAAAATACAACCCACACACCTAGGTAGAGAGGTCTTCGGCCAAAATTAAGTTTTTTGTTGTGAATCATGCTTGTCAGATAATTTTAGACGAAATTAATATTGTATGATTAACTATACTGTTATTTTATGTCTAGATCATGTAAGGAATATGATAAAATATTATGGTAATAATTTATAGTAATTACATTTTTGAAATTATACAATTTCAATTCTTTTTTAATGAGTTAAAGTGCCGTAATTGCAATATTTTTGCAAGTGGAGGCCGGTGTGTGGTGTTCTGCTTTAGCGTGCATTTTCAAGCATTTTTCATTGTTATAATATACCTGTACCTTTTGTAATTTGTGCACTGATATATTGACAGATTAAGTCTCCTAATATACGCCTCTATGACAATTGCGCTCAATGATAAATTAATTGACTTATAATCACAAGCACATTCCGCTTTTATGCTTAACTTGAAGTTATGTAGGTGACGAGGTAAATGAAACGTTCACCTTACAATAATTGCGCTAAACATGAAAAGTATCTTTCTTAAGTCTCATATACTCTGTGGATGAAACAAAGGGGTGTGCCAGACTCTTACTGACTAAAAACTATCCATATTCCTCCTTAAACCTGCCCTATTCCGGGGCCGCAGTAATTATGTCGGACAATCCTGAAAGTAAGTAAGTAAGCTGGAGCACTCGTCAAATACTACATTGCGAAAAGCTATACTAAAAGACATATGGGAGCGAGCATAGTTTTAGGTGGCGATTATAGAGGATCCCAGAGTATAATACGAATGTGCTTTCTTTATTAAAAATCATTGAATATTATTTATTGTGTTGTCATAATTGCAAGCAAATAAATTGAAATTGTTCAATAATTGTTATACAACTTAAAAAACACAAATTCAAATAGGAATTTGGTACAGCAAATCGTACTGGCTCTACTACTTTTTCCATGCTCCCTCTATAGAATATAATCTTCATATATTTATTATATGAACACATGCGATATAAATTATCACTAGGTTACATCTCTATGCAAGAGGCGACGTGAAATTGCAAATGAAATGTTTTCTCAAGCTTATCGCTCTACGGCGTATCATCCAGATTGGCAGCTTTGAACTGCCACCGACGCGGCGGGCAAAATGACCATTACGAGCGTAATCGCTCTGACTCAGTGATTCTCTGGTGGCCAGCGGTGGCCTTATAATAGGACAACGCAAATATGACTATCGATTTCATTCTGACTGCTGGTTAATAAAAATGCTTTTGAATATTAATGTTAGGTAAATTAAGCATATAAAAGCCTACATGACTAACCTCCTTAACTCCTAACCTCCTACCATAAATAGTTCGAATAGAAATGTACAAACCGTAGCACAAACTTGGCAAATATAAATAATATGAAAAACTTTTAGCGCGCCCACGTGTGGCTTTTATGTCCTTATTTCACCACTAGTTTCCGGAGGCGTTCGTTGCTGTATACATAAATAATTTACGTTATTATATGCACATAGATAATTCCTAATATCGACCTAAATAGGTCGCGGAGAATAGACTAAGATATGTCTATCAAACAAATATTTGCTATGTTCTTGGTGTTTCGTATATATAGACAAAATGCAATTACAAAAGAAAAGTTATTTTAGTATATTATTTTATTCAGTATGTCAAGTTTAGTATGTTCATCTGTTGTTCAGTATCTAGAACATATTCTAGGAACTAATATTATTGGTGTGTTTGTAAGAAGTGTGAAATTAATTAGTTATAGAAGTAGATAAATGACATTAATTACTTAATCATTTATGATTGTTCTTGTTCGTATCGCTCTCGTATCGGTCGTGGTCACCACCACGGGGCAATCGACCTTTGTATTCTGACGCCGTTGCTCAGCAATGGCTGACTCCACTAGGTGCCTCCAAACATCCCGATTCGCGGACATATGGGTGCTTCCGTGTGAGGATGAGTCTAAGGCAAATTAGATCTGATCCGTCTATCTCATTGGAGACCTTGCTCTGGTCTGGTACCCACCACCCCTAAAGCCCCACATGATTTGCTACTAAGGTTGTGATCGAAATCCGCACAGGACAAATAGTTGTGTTTATAAATTCTAATTACTCTTCGTCTGGGTGGTTTCAATTGCACGTATTATTTATGTAGATACAAGATAAAAATAAAGATTCATTTATTTGTCAAAACATGAGTTGGTAATAATAAAACATAGATATTAATGCTTATTTTAGGATGTTAAGATAAATATGCATATAAACACGCCTGCTTCCGAAGGTTTAGGTAGAAGCATTTTATATGCCCACATTGCGCCTATTATATTTTTGACCCCACGTGATAAGTGGCGAGCCTATTGCCGCTTACCGGGGAGGGTTATGTTCGGCAGAGCGTCGTCCCTTGATCGGCAGGTGCACCACTTGCAGACGAGGTTGTCTTGGGCTCTTAAGGTCTTTGTGAGATCTCTATGCATCTTATTTCTTATTATCCTTATGCAATTATTTATGTATTTCTTAAAATATCAGGTTTCTACATATGTGTTTATTTATTTCTATTTGATTAAGTTCTAACTAAGCAACTTAGGTGCTAGAAAAGTTATTTTTTTATTATAAATATATTGTATGTAACTGATAATACTACTTACGAAATAAATTATGTAAATAGTACCTATTCTAAAACTAGTTTCCTAAATAAGAAGCGCTTGAAGAGACATACAGTTTTGGAGTTTAAATAATAAATATTTGAAATAGCTATTTCTAAATGTCAAAGAATATCGTAAATTGACAAGGCGGGATATTATTGACAGTTCGTTTGGTTAAAATATGCGATACCTAGTACGAACATTCGCCCACACTTTTTGAAATGCACCTGTTTTGCTTTCGAACTGGATTATAGTAAGAATTACATAATAATATTATCATGAATTACGTCATAAATTACATTTTATAACACATACCTGATGGTAATTGTGATACACACTGCAGGTAGATGGAAGAACGACCTGATAAAGGTCGCTGGATCACGCTAGAGGCCTGCGATTAGTCACACTGGAAGTTTATGGAGGAGGTCTACGTCAGACCTGGCTTACTGCTGACAATGAACGTCCTTGGGATTATGAATACCTTAATTTATCTTTTTTACATACATACATTCACGCCTTTTTCCCCGAAGGAGTAGGCAGAGCCATATTATACGCCCACACTTCACCAATTATATAGTTGGTCCCACGTAATAGGTGGCGAGCCTATTGCCGCTTTCCGGGCACTGTTATATTCGTCAGAGCCTCGTCCGTTGATCGGCAGGTGCACCACTTACAGGTGAGGTTGGCTTGGGCTCCTCAGATCTTGGTAGGAGCCCTTAACACCCTCTTTAATGTGCTTTAAAAAACACAGCGAGAGAAAAAGGGTAATTTTTCGCGAACATAAGCGACGACGAAGTAGGAAGTAGATAGTCTAACTCATAGGGCCTGCTATTAATATCATAATCATACATTCACGCTACATATAAAATCAGAACGTGCCATGTGATGTCGGCCTAGAACAGCGCCACCCCCTCTCATTTCAAATCTTACCGGATGATTTGCAGCAGCGTCATTCTGCTTACTGGCTTGAATTGTGATCACCAACCCGACTGCTCAGCGTGGAGATTATTGGCAAATAATAGAATGTAATTTATTGGCGAGGCCAATGTTCTGCAGTGGACTTTATAAGGCTGATATGGTGATATGCATAACCTGTGTTTTACAGCTGTAATAGTCGCACTACAAACCATTTCATTAAATGAAAATTAAGAAAAAGCTACAATAATTTACACACACACAGGGATGGTGTACAGAGATCCTACTATCATCTTTAGAGCCCAAGCCAACCTTACTTGCAAGTGGTGCACCTGCCGATTAACGGACGAGGCTCTGGAAAACAGAGAAGTGCCCGGTTAGCTGCAATAGGCTCGCCACCTATTACGTGGGACCAACAACACAATTGGCGAAGTGTGGCCGTATAATATGCATCTGCCTACCCCTTCGGGGTAACAGGCGTGATTTTATGTTTGTATGTGTATGTACAATAATTTCCTTGCCTCATGTATAGCTAAGAGCTTGTTATGATTTCAACGGAACTTTCTTTTTAATTACAGTTTTGTAGGGGCGGACAAGGTTAGTTTGGGCAACAAGCAAAAGGCGGGCACTATGCGTTTAAATTTGGGAGTTATCGTCTACTAGTTGTTGTCTGTGACTTTGTCCGCGTAACATCATGTAACCAGTGATCAATTGGACGAAAAGCTCCATTTGTTCATCTTCGAAGTTCTAACTTTCTCTATGTCTAAACTGAAATGAATCAATCGAATGAAATAATCAACATTTAATCATTAGTCAACGTATTGATCATTTTTCGTCAGCGTCAGTACCGACTGTAGGTAAGCATAAGTTAAAGCTTTACTGATGGATTCGACACAGTTTTTTGTTTACCGCGTTTGATTTACGGGAATATGAATTTTAAATTCACATTGTTAATTATTAGCCGTACTTAGCCGTAAGTTCTTCTGTTAATCAAGGACATGGTTGTATGCCTGTCTTCCACTGAAGTCAGTGTGTGAAATCTAATAATGTGTAGGTAATGCTGCCGAGACTAAAGATAGGTAATAATAGGACTTCAATAGTTTGTGAAAACTAACTTATTTTTTTAAAAAAAAAATCGGTACGCGACTATAGGTTTGCCACATCTACCATATGTAATTGGCGTAAGGTGAGCATATTAGATGTTTCTGCCTTTTCTTAAGGAGAAACAGGCGTGATTATATTATGCATCATATAAAGTTAAAATACTAAATTCTTCATTTTAATAGGCAGCTTTATAAGTACTGCTTATGATATCATTTGCAGCTGACGGAGCTTGACTATTAGAAATGCAAATGCGATATCCACGCTACAGAATTTGAACTATTTCTGAGATTAAGGCCTAACCAATTTTAATATAGTATACTATATTAGTATTACTATATAACAAGTATTGCTATGTTCCTATGGATCACGCGGACGAAGAAAGAATCACAAAACAAATAAAGTTGTTCTATACAAAGAAAAATAAATACATTTCCGAAGCCGTTATTCGTTTATTTGCCAATTAATATATACTTTAGTACCGAGACCTCATAAAAATGCCAAGCATAATTAAATACTTACTCAATTTATATGACACATAATTTGAATGCGTGCTCACAGTCCCACGTGATTCACTTGTGTTCATGGCGATCAACTGATCACCTCTCCTTATATTGTGTGGGCATTCGAGTCATTGCCTTTGCAGATGTGAAATACCTTCATATGTTTATAGGAAGCAAGTGACGTTTCAGACTTCTAATAATAATTATGTAGCTTGTAGGGGTAACGGCATACTTGAGTTGGCAGGACACATTCTAAGCGAATTATGGATTAATAATTCAACACGACCCGTGTTTCGCCCTTACACAGGTCAACTTTAGGTAAGATATAAACCTCAGAACAACGATGACGTCGCGACCAACGCTGAAACGAAAAAGCAGCTGAGCGTATTCGAGCGTATTTTATACCTACCTTGGTGAGGGTAATACGCTCAAATACGCTCAGCTGCTCACTCTCGAGTCGTGATGAATTGTTTCTCGATTTTTCTTGGTTTTATAGTTGCGCGGGAATTGTCACAAAGCTATTTTTAATCCATCACTTGCTTACAATGGATTTCCGAAGTACCGCCTGAATCAATATCACATACATTCAGCCACCGTAGACGTAGGCGTAGAGCATCTTAGTATCCGCAATAGTTTAACGTTTTGCTACGATGTTTTCGTTTGTTTTTTTATACGTAATATTTTACTGTGTTTTATTATACAGAAAAAATAAGGTTTTTCAAAGAAAACCGTGGTGGGATGTATGTCATATAAGGTTACTCCATATTTACTTACTGCTTCAAGATAAAAATAATTAGGGGAAATAAAGTAATATACGGGTGACGGCCTCAGTGTTGTGCCAGAAAGGAGTTTTGATGATTACACTGTTTTATTTATGGTCTGAACTTTCATACGTTACGTTGCATATATAACGTATACATATTACATATATATATATATATAAATATCTTTACTCATTTAGCCATTTATCCTAACGTGGCATATTGTGTCTATTGATCCGTCTATAGATATCTACTTAATCAATAATACAGTACATTAATAGCGGACGAGGAAAATATGTGTTTATTCTTAATGGTGATTTAATGTTTACTAGATTTGTCGTCACTTCATGCTGGCGATTAAGTAATGAACGAGACCCAAGACGACTTTAACTTAAGATTATACCTACGTGCGCTTTTTATAAATCTGGAAACCTGTTTAGGACAAGTTATTTTAAAACGGTTCGTTGTTCCCCGGCTCATTAGAGAATTTTTAGTATTGTCGGTTGTTTCGTTTATTTTTTATTTCGTCGGTTAATATATACGTATAAATACGTATATGGTATACGACATCTCGACCCTTCCGATGTTAATTCTCATATTATATCCAGAAACATACCAGGAGTACTGTATTTATTGTGTAGGGCGTATACTTTTGGCGGCAGATTGTCTGGCACTACGGACTCCAAAGTATTGAAATATATAGATTTCATTTTAAATCGTTTAATCTTAAATACTATCATATTCATTATATTGCTTTCTTTTTTAATGCTTTACAGACTAAGAAAAAAATGTGGAACTCAACTGTCTCTTGAGAGGTAAAAAAAAATTTGGGCGCCATCTATAATATTCATTCACTTTAAACATTCCTCCACCCTTTTGTTGACTAGGTCGGGTAGTATTAGCAAGGTTACCCGTAATTATGACTTCCACAATAATTTATTTTACGAACGGCCTCTCACGCGATGGACCGATGATCTGGTCAAGGCGGCGGGAAGCCGATGGATGCAGGCGACTCAGGATAGCTCAATGTGGAAATCTATTGGGGAGGCCTATGTTCAACAGTGGACGTCAGATGGCTGAGATGATGATAATGATGAATAATTTATGACTTAATTAAAAAAGTACATACTGTTTTCTTAACGATTTTTTGGTTATTTACAAAATATTAATTTCTTTAACTCAACCAAAATTTTATGTTTCACTGGTTTGAGGCTCTGTTTTATGTATGAAAATATCTGTGCTAGAGGGTCGCGCTCTTCCGTACATCATCGACATACAATAAAGTTTCCTTTTTTTTAATTAAATTTTGCATTATCTATTTACTTATAAACAAATATTATTTTTCAGGGTTTGTGTTAAAGTATGTAGAAAACCTTTCGTAATATTAATAGCATTAATAGTTTTATGTTACAAACCACTGGTTTATTTGTGACACGATATTGTATACGTAAAATATTTTAAGTAGGTGCGGTAAAATTGGCAAGGAAACATAACTAGTTAAAAACAATAAACGAGTTGACATTTAAGGCTGCGCAGAGGCAGTTGAGTTTTGTATGTTGATCCTCGCCCCACTACGTGCGCGCGCGCCGAATCATAGTGTTGTCTCTGTCGCTATAGTGTGTGCGCGATCGCTACGGCTCAATGAACACTCCCGAATATACAAACTTTTCCAATTTTTTTTTACTGTAACTCAATTTTAAGTGACGTGAATTAGTGCCTATTAATTATACAAGCAGTGTTTTATTTAAATAATAGTGAGTTGTTTATACGTTCATTCAGAAATACACGTGCATTCGTGTTGCCTGAAGGCTGAAATTGCTGCTATTAAACACAGGTTGGTAAACAAACATTGCGCATGAGTTGCATTTTGTGTTATAACATTTCAGTAGTACTATACGGTTTTGTAAACATTACATTACAGTTCAGTGAAATTTATTGATTTTATTGGATGTATTCGCGGTGAATAATTTATAGTCCTAAATTTTTATTTGTTGTAAAATTTATTTTAAAGTATCATTACCGTTCCCTTATTATTACTAGGAAACAATAGCACAATCAATAAAAGTTTATTTAAAAAATTTAATCTACTTATTCGTTATTTAGCCATATCTACATATTGAAGGAAAATTAAAAGACAAAAAGGCATAAAAGTATGTAGATTCCTTTTTACAAAAAAAAAAAATGTGGAAAATGTTCTGGTGATTATTAGTATTAGTACTTTGGTTTATAAGCCCGCAGTTTCTCTCCTATAAAAAGTGTTTCTATATCGAGTGTTACTAAAAAGTGTTACTATTTTTTTTAATTTTTTTTTATAATAATAATGTATTGTCTCACTGCAGAGAAAAGATCTCTCTCTGCGGTCTTTATTTCTTCTTTTTTGGACGAATGTCCCCCAGTCTGGGACAAAAGAGGCAATGTCTCGCTTCTAAGGTTTGCCTCTATGGATCTTGCCGTCTGCCGTAATCCATTCCGTGCAAATTTTAGGCTCATTTTATTTATCGAATTAAATCAAAATCTAGGCGTTATGGCGTGAAAAATAACATAAGTTAGTAAGTAGTTGTAACCTATAGAAATATTTTCAGATTTTTCAGACTTAAAAAATACCCAGACAGTGCTACCAGTCTTCAGTCAATACCCAATCTTTCAGTTCAATACCCAGTCTTCAGTTATTAGCCTCCACATATAATAATTGACTTTACAACATTTATGACATCAAATTTGAAGAGCAAGTATTTTGCGCGGAAATAATTTAATTACATACTTATTCTTGACTTAAAAGTATTTGAAAATAAACAAGTTATTCGCCAGTGAGGTAAGTTATGGTAGGTGTTTTAGCCATGAATAATTTGATTAGCAGTGTTTACTTTATAACATCGTAACACCATTCGAGGTCAAGAAGAACTGTACGAATTCGGAAAACTATTGAACCTCGAAGATGACGGCTAATAATTTCAATGTCAATAAAAACTTTGTCGTTTCGCGTTCATAAATCACTGAATAGTTAAGCTGATTTAAAGGTCACCAGTCTCATAACTAACGTATATTCTAATAAAAAATCTTAGCTGAATTAATACTTTATTCGTCAAGGGTTATATTTTATAGGGTTATCTTTCAAGTGTCATCATCATCATTAATAAACTGCAACCTATCTTTATCGAATACACATAACTTTACAACATTTCGTCCCACATCAGTCGGTATTTGATTAGTATTTTCGATGCACAATAAATATTCTCCTAGAATCACACCAATTGTTTAGTTCTAAGATAAGTATCATTAAGAACTTGTGTTATTTATACTAAAGAATGGATAAACGTACTGAAATACTTTTTTTGTAAAGACATATTTTATATACATAGAAAACACCCAGAGCAAAAATGCATGTTCATGCACACAAAGATCTGTCCTTTGTGGGAATCGAGCTCACGACTTCAGGAGCGTATTGCAGATATACTGACTTCCACGCCATATCAATTCATTCAAGTTTCTTTTTAAAGGATACATTTATTATGATCCTATTTTATCGGACACTTCTAAAGATTGTGACCAAAATGACTTTCATTGATATATATTTTATTTATGAACAGATTTCGCTTCACTTCGCTTCGACCAGTGTATTAAATAAATACATATTCAAATAAATAACCTTTTTTAGCAACAGAAGAAGAAACGTGCCGAATTCTTTGCAAATTTAATAAGCATCTACATTTAGTTGACAATAAATATATTATTTATTTTGTTTTTAAGACATCATCAGAAGAGCCTGTTTTTATATTTTCGAATTTGTTGCATTGCATTGTGGCATTGTGGGTTTGTTGCATTGACTGCTAAACAAGCAAAAAAATAAACAATTAACACAGTTAAATATTGAAAATTCTATGTCACAAGATTCATGTAGAGGTAGATCAGTATTTATTTAAAATAATAACGAGATAAAAGTTTTAACATTAAACAAACATTTTTATTTGTCTTTAGCACATTAACATTGGTGACATTTAAGGAAAATCCTGTACTAACATTGCACTGCATTCGTCACCTCGCGACATGAGTGATTAAACCTTATATGGCGTGTATTTCGCTAACTAGTTAGCTACATCACCCTTTAGACCGGAACATAGAATAGCGTAAAACGCTACTCATTAGCCGTAGAATATATGTTATGAATATGCCAATGCATGCCTAGGCGTTTATGTCATAGTAGGAACTAAGTAGTGAAGACATCCACAGTCTGGTACACTCAACCTATTACTTCTGCAAGTAATTATTTTAGTTCTTTGTCACTCTAACTAGAACTATTGTTCAATTAACTTCAAGCTTACTATTTGAACGCAATAATTGGCGCGACATAGTACGACAGTTACATAAACCAAAATTATGTTTTTGTCAATTTTATGAGAAAAGCTGCTGTAGAGATCTTTTTATCAGTTTCATTTTCATTTTCATTCAGTATCAGTTAAGTTATTTATTAACGGATAAATAAATCACTTAACTTATTTATTTATGGATAAATAACTTAACTTAATATAATAACTTATATAAAGAACAGAAAAAATATTGTATTATGCTGTTTATGTTATAAACTTATTTTTGCGGTATTTATAAAGCCAATAACTATAATGTGAATTTGTTTAAATTTGTATCAATGAACCGAAGCATAACGTTGTTTCCAGTTATTATCAAAACGGCATTCGAAGTCATTATCACAGTCCACTGCGCCCAGACATACATTACGTCGCCACTTACAAGCAGCATTTAGTTGATTACTTATATCAGTGAACCAGCAATAATAATTATTGTTGCTACTTCAACAAAAGCTTGACAAAAAATGCGGGCAAAAAACGGGTATGGGCGTTGTTATGTTAGATTGAGGCATAATGACATATGGACGTCAGGATTGACAGTCGGCGCCTACGCCTGCTGATCATTACACAATGGAGTTTGACGATCATTGATCTCATCTTGTGATGAGATATTAAGGCATACTTGTTATAAAATTCTTTCTTATAGGTATTATAATATATCCACGTGCCGAGTGGCAACTGCCTAGAAAAATGCCACGCCCTCTCATCTCGCGGGGAGTCGTAAGAGTCGACAAAGAGAAATCCTACCTGATGATGAGCAGCAGCGTCATCCCGCGCACTGGCTTTAACTGCCATCACCAATCCGCCTGCCCAGTGTGGTGTTTATGGGCAAATGCCTTCAATAAAATGTAATCTATTGGGGAGGCTAATGTTCAGCAGACTTTATAGGGCTGTTATGATGAATATACGCAGTCAGTTTCTTTGTTTTCTATATTTTTACCACTGAATAGATTTTTAGGTTATAGAATCAATCAGTTAATTTTCCAATTAGCATTAATTTCGTTCCAATTAACACACCCGGTCTTCTGCAAACTGCATCCATCCAATACAAACTACCCTTCTAAAGTTGTCGGTTCATTTGACGCAGGTAGTACTACACTACCGCGATCTACCTACCTCAGGTAGTCACTGTTTACCCAAATACGGCCTCCACGCTAAAAAAATTTGAATACATGGTATCATTAAAAAAATCGTGGTTCTTGTAAGACGCAGTATACCGTATGAAGGGGAAACCGCCGGAGGAATCAAGCATATAAGAAGTTACGAGTAATACTGCTCGACAGGTCAGGAGTTATGTCGGTTTAAATGACGCATGACGTTACAATTGTCCTGTCAATTGGTTTATAACAAAAAATATTTTGGTATTTCTTGCCAGATTCACTGTCTGTCGTGAGGGGCGTAGCGCGGTTGTCTAATTCTTGTTATTACAAATGAAATATGATATATGAATGTAACGGTAACTGAAGACACCAAATTTTATATTGCTTTTTACTAGAATATAAATAATGTTTCCTATTGTTGACGTAGGTATATTTTATGTTCTACTTCTTTTGTTGTTGTTGTTCCTCCAACTAATTAAGTAACTGGTAAATATCAGTCAATTGGCTGTTAACCGGATCCCCAATAGATAAGCTGTAACGGCTTAATGATTTAAGCAGTTGTAGCACAACACTAATGTGTTGTGGCGGACAGCTGATTGGCGGCAGAAAACAAAACTATTTCAGATATGTCTCTCGCCATAGACTTTAAATTTTTTATAGACTAATAAACTATTTAATTATTATTTGCAACGCGATTTCTGTACTTCCTAGCTCCTATAATCCCGGGTATTTTAAGCGGGGCGTGAAACGGCATTTTGCAGGCCGTCATGAGTGTGTGCTCTTGTTACCGTGCGCACTCCACGGTATAAAACGCCTTAATTTTTTTGGAACCCATTGACTGTATACCATTAGTCAGGATGTAATCATTATGACGTGACACATTAATACAAAACTCAGATCTTACTGATTCAGTAAACTCAAAGCGTTACAGATCCGGATTTACTGGATTGTTGGGTAATATAGCAAAAAACTGCCCAGGTTTATAGTTAGTCACATCCGCACGTGATAAGCGCCGTCGGTTTCTTCGAATCATGGCTGTTAGTCGGGCTGTTTGTTTGGTGGACCAAATGTTAACCAAGTCGGTCGAATAAAGAGAAATCTTTATTTACCTTACACGTCAAGTTCTTTGAACTATCGATAAGGTCTATCTATACTAATATTATGAAATAGTCCGCATTTCCACTGCTAAGCCTATATAAATGTTTTCGTCATTGATCGATCTTTAGCTGCCTTCATTAAACGGCTTCCCATTCCCTTTACCAGCTTTTAGGGTGGATGGCTATGGATACTATCTAATGTAAGCTGGTTTGTGGTCTAGGTGTATAGGGATATCATCAAGACCTAAGGAGCCCAAGTCAACCTCACCTGCAAGTGGTGCACCTGTCGATCAACGGACGAGGCTCTGACGAACATAACAGTGCCCGGTAAGCGGCAATAGGCTCGCCACCTATTATTACGTGGGACCAACTTTATAATTGTCGAAGTGTGGGCGAATATGCCTCTGCCTACCCCTTCGGTGAAACAGGCGTGATTGTATGTATGTATGTAATACTAGACTAGTTTCCCAACCTTTTTACGAATTTCGTATATATATAGATGTTCATGACAGTCGGCACGTGAGACTCGCCACTGAGCTTTCGCCGCTTAATTATTCACAGAATTAAAGCTTCCAAAACTACACACTAATTTAAACAAAGTAAGCTGTTAACACAGCTCAATAATGTGGTTATAAAATTCAAAAAGCGAATAAACATACTCCAATAGTTTGAATAGTCATATGTGTCTACATACATATTTGTAGGATCCCTATACAACAATGCCCATATAACGCAAAAACTAATTTACACACATTAACTCTAATATTTGAAAATGGAACCTCAGATCATAGCAACTGATTGCATTAATAACAAACAATATTGCTGTACAGGAACAACCTAAATCAATGTGTTAAGTTACCTTTAGTAGCAGTTAAGGTCGTCATTTCTGACTGAGTGACACCGCAAAAAGTATAAATCGTTTAAGCAATTACATGGTTTCTAGGCATACTGTGCAGATTGCAGCAAGAACATAATAGCGTGAGGTACAAAATGACCATCGACCAACCAACTATTCTAAAGAACACACTGATAAATATATACATACACAAAAAAAAAAACATGGCATGCAATTGAACTACTTTCATAAATTTTCATTCTTAGAAATTTTCCGTAGTTTTTTTTCTGTCTGTTTCTTGTGGTTAATCTCCTAAACAGCTGCATATTTAGGATACGTTTAAACTAAAAGAATAAAAAAGTAACTGTAGACCAAGCGGACGAAGCCGCGGGCGGCCGCTAGTTGTAATATAAACATTTAGTTTTTAAGTTCACAAACTATTTGAATATGATTTGAGGTACGGTCGTAGATATTCAGTTGAGCGTTCGGTCAAAGAATCAGTTGACACCGAGTTCAAAGCTCGCCGAGCCGATATATTGACTAATGACGCAAATCCACTTGTTCAAAAGGTACTGTAAACTTACTACAAGGGGTGAACAGGACTATTAACAATGTGTTTCTAACATTGTTAATAATATAGTATTATTAGGGGCTATCCATAAATTACGTCACACATTAATGAGGGAGGGGGTTGACGAAGTGTGACAAGGTGGATGGGAGAGATCCTAAATTTCGTGACGCCAGTTTTAATTTAATCATTTCTTGCTGTACAAATGCAAAATATGTGACATCACACTAAGGAGGACGAAGTCTCACAAATGTGACCAGACTGGGACAAGGACGGAGAAGATGTCACAAGTTCACGAAATTCGTGTAACGTAATTTATGGATGATCCCCTACTTGAATTAAAATAAAATATAATTTGCATAACATGTATATATCAAAATTGCAAATATATGTAGACATATTTATATATATCTACATTGATATATTTATATCTGTTGATATAATTGTAAGTCTCGTAACAGTATTAATTGGCGGCCAACCTGTACTCACTTTATCAATGTTACAAATAATGTATTTTCCTACTATTTAGACTAGTATATTTCTAGCCAACTTAATAGTAAGATTAAAATCCTTACAGGTGAAACACGAGTTTAACTGAAGGTAATATTTCAATCAATATAAATAAAAATTTCGAGTTCCTTCAGCAAGAGTAATCATATCTTAAATTGAAGGCTAGTTGAATTTAAGTTACATTCCAACCGCTTTAAACTAAAGAATAAGATTTAAAAAAAATATCTTTTGATCGATCTCAATACAAATTATATTATGAACCAATTATTTCTAATTGTACCGTGTACCGGCCTAGAATAGTGCCACTCCCTCTCATCTTCCGGCAGTCGTAAGAGACGACGAAGGGAAATCCTACCGGATGATGGGCAGCAGCGTCATCATGCTTAGGGTTCATACAGACGAACTGCAAGTCGGAACGGCAGAGGCTACTTCAGCCGTCGCCACCTGTCGACGGCTGCCGTCGACGCGTCGGCGGCAGCCGTCAATGCGTCGACGGCAGCAGTCAATGCGTCGACGACTGCCGCCGACAGGTGGCGACGTTTGCAGTTGTGGCGTTTTTCGTACCGACCACGACTGCTAGTACGCGGCACTCCAACTGCAAACGTTTTCGCCTGCCAACGGCAGCCGTCGACGCATTGACTGCTGCCGTCGACGCATTGACGGCTGCCGCCGACGCGTCGACGGCAGCCGTCGACAGGTGGCGACGGCTGAAGTAGCCTCTGCCGTTCACAACTTGCAGTTCGTCTGTATGAACCCTTACTGGTTTGAACTGCGATCAACAACTCGCCTGCCAAGCGTGGTGATTATGGGCAAATACCCCCAATAGAATGTAATCTAGACTTAATAAGGCTGATAAGAGTATGATAAATCATATCTAATATAAAAGAAAGAAACACTTATCAAACTTTGCCTTTTTGCTAGTACCTACAGCATACATAGGAAAATGATGTGATAATTTAAAATATTCTAACAGCAGGATACCACACATCTGCCTCCCCCAAACAGCACTGGGACCTGAATCTCTCACACCTTACTTCTTGAGAGAATCTGCTAAAATAATAAGAAAGTAGGTTATTATTACCTACCAAATAGTATAATTGTTATTGATTAAATCATTTTATTTGATCATTACAATGTAAATCCTTGTATAATGAACCTACATAACATAATTGTCTGAGACGGTAAATAAGCTTGAATAAAGCTAGAAGTGTGTGTAGCAAGTGGAGCTGAGTAAACTTAGACACTAAGCCAATCCGAATAAAAAATTAAGGGAAGCTCTTATACAGCTCTTATATTTTACACCCCACCTGAAATTTTTGTGCACGCCCATGTCTCTACTACACAAGGGACCACTAGAAATAATTATTTTAAAATAGCTTACTATATCTCAAGCCAACCAATTGCCTCGGTCATTATAAGCCAACCCTATGTTGAATGTACATACGAGCTTAATTGGCGTCTGATAGTTAGTAGCACGACCATTGCAGCTAAGGTATTTCGCGTTAGTGAATGAGCCGTTTCGCGTCGTACAGTTTATTTGTGCAAAATACGCAGTTAGAGGTGATTAGAGGCTGCGGGCGCATTCCTCGTTCGGCCGTCGCAAGGTGACTATTAGCCACTTGATTTACTAGATCTAAGGATCCTCGAATCTATTTAACTTAAGATATGTATTGTAAGCACCCTTCGGTAATATTATATCGCACTTTAGTTAATAGGTTTTCTTTTCTTTAAACCTTTATTTTAACTCTAGCAGGATACATAAATAAACTTAAAATGAATACTTACATGTATGTATAAAATTCTCTGAAAATTAAACATAAAATGATATGATTCATTTGAAACATTTTATTGAGTTCTGATGAGTTAATTTTATGTTCTATTTATTAATAGGTGTATAGGGTTTCTACCAAGATCTAAGGAGCCAAAGCTAACCTCACCCCCAAGTGGTGCACCTGCCGATCAACAGACGAGGCTCTGGCGAATATAACAGTGCCCGGTAAACGGCAATAGGCTCGCCACCTATTACGTGGCACCAACTATATAATTGGCCAAGTGGGGGCATATAGTATGCCTCTGCCTGTATTTATTTATTTATCTGTATGTATGTATTTATTAATTAAAGACACCCAATATGACCTCTGACATTGCTTGGCGACTAGCACAAATAGTGATGACCGGAACCAACGGTTTCACGTGCTATCCGAAGCACAGGATATCAAATGCTACACTAACGGTCACCCATCCAAGGGCTGTCTTCAGTATCTGCTTAACTCCAAGGGAGAGAAACTCTTTTTTAACCACTTAGTCTCGTCGAGCTATAAACTTGCCTATTCTGTACAAAATATTTATAATTTTTTATCATGCTACCTAGTCAATGAATTAAATCACGTGTCAGTTAGTTTATTTTTACAAAATACGCAGTTAGAATTAATTAGCATATGCGTACTTTACCTTAGCATACCTGTCGCAGTCGGCAGTAGGTGAATAAATCGACCACTTTACATTTACTATAAACAATGTTATCACGGAAAGCTTTTTGTTAAAAATAACATTCTTATGTTAAATTTGGTCAAATAATATAGGTACTTGGTCACAGATTGCAACTTGTTGACGGGATTAGTAACGTTAAACATGACATTAAAACCTTTTTTTAATACTTATTATAATTAACAAGTTAAATTACAAGAAGAAGATCGACTCCCACACAGGACAAATATTAGTGCGCATCAATATGGTACTTGTAGAATACCTATATGGCATATTATAAAAAATATACAATTATGTTTATACAACTGTCTAGTACCCAAGAATGCTACTATTTTTTTAGGACTTGATGGCACAATATTATTTAAGCTAATTCGTAATAAAAAAACTAGGAAAGTAAAAAGAAATAAAAATTAAGATTTTGTTTGAATTATTTAGAATCACACCAATTGTTTAGTTCCAAGATAAGTATTATTAAGAACTTGTGTTATGGATACTAAATAACGGATAAACACACATAAATTCTTGTGGCCATATCGGTCCAAATAATAGGGGTTGCACTTAATAAAAAAGGTACAATAACATTACGCAAACTAAAATTGTCGTTACTAACTAAAGTAACACAACTTAACATTACATTTAAATCAAATTCATACAGTTGCTTAATACCGGGACTGGATAACGATAAACTAGGGCGGAAAGCGACTTGCAACAAATTCAAACTAGATTTCACGCAAAGGCATATGAGAATTTGCGGACTATATTTGGATATATTTGTTTATAACAATATATATATCAGCGGATATAATTAATATCACAGTAATAAATTTATAAATTTTTATGTGACGACCGATATGGCGTGGAGGTCGGTATGCCTACACTCCACTCCAGAGGTCGTGGGTTCGATTCCCACATAGGACAAATCTTTGTGTGCATGAACATGAATATTTGTTCTAGTCTGGGTGTTTTCCTATGTATATTAAGTATGTATTTACAAAAAAAAAGTATTTAAGTATGTTTATCCGTTATTTAGTATCCATAACACAAGTTCTTAATAATACTTATCTTGGAACTAAATAATTGGTGTAATTGTTAGAAAATATTTATTATTTATTTATATAAATGATTTTTAACAATGATTTTTAACAATAATTAAGAACTTGTGTTTTGGATACTAAATAACAGATATACATTTTTATTTGTATATACATACCTAATATATCTACATAGGGACCAGACCAGAAGAAACATTCAGATTGTGTACACAAAGATTTGTCCTGTGTGGGAATCGAAACCACGACTTCAGGAGCGGAGTGCGGGTATACTGACCGTCATGCCATATCGGTCGTCAAAGATATTCTAAATACTTTGATTAATTAAATCAACATTGTAATAGTTACTGACTAAATACGTAATCCATGGTTATACGTTCTATTCACTGTGGCCCAAATCGCAGATTTATACCTCGGCGGTAAAATTATCTTTTACAAAACGTTCGATACGCAGAGCTAAATATATATGAAGTACGATAAACTTTAATTAGAATTTGAAAGATATGTTGTATTCATTTTGTACAATCGTAAGAAAGGTGATGTTTGTAAAAATCACTTGAAACTGAGATCGCATAAAATGAGCGAACTTATTAATCTGTGTTTTATTTGCTCTCCCAGACCGAAGTCTAGACGAACGTTCGAGCATCGAAATGTTTGAACGTTCGTAGTTAGAAATTATCTATTACGAGAATCGTGTTAGTAGCATAAGCTCGTGGCTTAGGTATATGGCAAAGTTTGCATTGAAGGGAATTGTCGAAACCACTACCGAATTCGAATCACGTACCACGTGACAACGCGCCACGCAACCCAGTGTCGAGGTTGTGACTGTGACCCTATAAAACCCACGCTTTTCGCAAATTGCTAGAAAAAAACACCTTAATGCCTTTGCACAAGACACATCCAGGTGACGGAATTTGCCAGGGTTGTCAGTCATGGTTAGAGAGCCGTGGGAATGTTAAACAGGTGAGGTATGTTGAGTTTTATAAATACGATCCAGTAGATCATCACACGCGAATTGATTTCGACAATAAATGATAAAGTAATAAATAATTTTTTAAATATTCTCCTAACACATCTTCAACATATTAACAAAAACGAAGACATCTAAGTAAGATTACACTTTTTATCTGATATCCTAGTGGAATGCTTCGGTCCCATAAACAGATGTTCCCAAAAATAACTAACAAATTTCAAACTTTGTACTATTGATTCACATATTTCTTCTCTTGTATAAAAGTCAGCCAAAAGAAGAAGCTAATGATGCAAATGACTTCTTTCAATAAACAATTAATGAAGGTGGGTACCAAAATAAATAAAGGCATTTTCATTGTTAACAAAACGAATCCGCAATTTAACCTAAGGTCATTGATACCCCAAAAATACCGTATTTACGTTACATGCCACTTTAATATATTGACCACATTAATACAGAAGACATAAAAGGACTTACATGGTGACTGTACCGACTGCATTGTTCTGTCATTGAAAAAAATCGAAGCGACTGATGTGGGAATATATATAAATCTTTTGCAGCAAGGCGGATACGAAAATAACTTGATCAAGATTCGATTTTAGTACATTTATTTCGGTATCATTCAAGGGCACAATTTACATATGATAAAAGGTATTGTTTTAAATGGCTCGCGTTTGCAACACACAAAGTTGACCTTGTAACAAAAAATATTGTTTGCGACATGGGATGAAGATTTTAAATGAGGAACTTTAAGGTTTTTATTAAAAACTTTAGTGTTTAAGTTTTACCATCTAGCTTTAAACTTAAATGACACATCTTTGAAGGCCTTACTCTCATCTACTTTACTTAAATAGTCTTTAAACGAGTAATCATTAGGCTGAGCTATTACGTAGTCATGGGACTTAATGCATTACCAATACGTGTTTGTACCACTAACCCAAATAGCTCGATAATAAATACAAATCACACATGTCATGTTTTTCTTGCTGTATCAGATACTTCCCACAGAGGTGTAGAACATCATCCATTATAAATTGAAATGCACAATAATTCACTTGTCTCATCGCGCATATGATTAGCAAAGGTCTTTTTATGGCGGTTATATGTAAGGAGCATGTTAGTATTAATAGAGACAACACGATGCACTGCTTGTCAAAACGTTTGCATAATAATGTGATGTAAGGTTTCCTCATACTATAAGAGATGCTTGTGGCTTACAAACTCTTACTGATTTATTTCAATTGAAGCAAGTTGAAACATTGCACGTTTTCTAGAATCACAATTAAGTAACATAAACAAAAACAACCCAAACTTGTTAGAGTAATTAAGCTAATATACCAGCAGAAAGATTTACAGAGGTTTAAATAACTAGTCCCTAATTAATGTTTTTGCTATCCTCAACTATTTAAAAAAGTTATCTTCGATTATGTTTTAACTGTGGTAAGAAGTGATAAAGCATGCTGTCAATTACTGAACTAGTACGCGCGAGTCAATTAGAAACCTTTTAGAGACGTCAATCACGGATTGCCCTGACAACCCTTACAGTGGGCTGCTTTGACAATTGTGCCGCGGAGATGACAGCGCAATGACAGGCGGATGGGAGAGTCACGAGTCGGTTATGTAACGCTGGGACCAAATGTCAAGTGAAGACCCTTCCCTTCACCGACCATTGCCTTAGCGCGGTTAGTGCAAGCGTTGAGGAATTTCAATTGACTGGCAATTATAAGTCTGAAATCAATGCAAAAGTCGTCAATGCCTAAATTTGAAATTTTGTATCTTATATTTAAAAGCAAACTGGTTACAGCTTTCACTATTGAACTTAGGACTTGATCTCGTTCACAGGTGCAACAGAATGTAGGTAAGTGCTTTATAGTATTTTTAAAAACTATGACATCGACATAGCGTGGGCGCCGCCTTCTATGCTAAATTAACAAATGATTCACTCTACTTATAATATTGTAAAGTGTTTCCGAAGGAAAGTTAATCTGATGAAAAGTTTCCGTTTCTAATATTATTATCAAAATCTTCTCTTGCATATTTTTTATTTGGTCATTATCCAAATTTGAGAAAAATTTTCGTTATTGCATCACCTGTATTCCAAAGAACTCGGTGGCTATATTGATCATTATCAAGTCGGAACAATATCAAAAGGGACTGGTTTTGATTACGTTCAGATACTTCTTTTAATGATTCGTTTTTTTGTACAAGGCTACAAAATAATATTTTTTTTGTAGCACCTGAATTTTGTTATTTTTTAGTAGTCTTATATTCGTTATCATTATCTCTGCCAATTTCAGGCTGTTCAATATCACTTTTCGTATTCTCTCACAAAAAAGGCGAGGGATCCATTCTTATTATAATGTGCTGTATTTTTATCCAAGATTACTTTTACTCTGATCGTACGTTTAATATGAAAACATACTTTTGAAAATTCTCTAGCCCTGTAATTATTTTACTATGTTCTTAATATGAAAGGGACCTCACGCATCATCCCGGGAGCGATCCGCATACAATAGCATCGTAGAAGCCTACTCATACACGAGTCATTGGAGGAGAGGATGTGATTTATTGCCAACTGAACTAGTTTAACAGGTACTCGTTACATGTTTATTTATTGGGTAAGGCGTCCTACACTTGAGCTGGATTTAGGTCGGCATAATTAGACAAGTATGTAAATTTATTAATGTGTCCTTTTTAAACTAGTTACCTTGTTGATTGTTGGACGATTAACGAAGTGTCTTAACTGTTTCTTAATAGGTTGTTTTGTGTATTCTTTATTTAAGACGCAATTTCCTGCAGGAACCAATTATTTAAATATTTCCTCTGAGGGCATTGGTATTGTTTTATTTGATGCATCAGGTTCTTAGCCAATTAGACTCGCGAGATTCTGTTTTGTTTTTTTGACTATCAGGTTTTTCGTGTTCCATTCTTCAGTTGGCCAAATAATTTGGGCAGAGTATTCAGGTCTGCATCTTATTCCCATATTTTTTCTCAAACCTGCCGATGTCCATAAATATTGATTCCGCAAACCCTATTGTGCGTTCGAATGCTCATGAATTATTTATCGCATCGGAATCTGATATCGACGAGTTTGGCGAGATTTCGAAAACAGATTGAGCACTTACAATCGTGAAGCCGGCATACGTAATTAGAGGTGTAGATGTCGATTTATAATTTTTTTTCATCGAACAGAATTGCGACATGAACTAATATGCCAAGATCGAGTAACGCCCCATTTAATTTAGTATTGAATTTTAATTTTTTATTTCAAAATAGTTTTCGATGTATTAATTTTTATTTATTTTATTCTTCTACATAAGCGTTCATTCTGACTTCGCAGAATGAACGCTTCGAAGCGGGGATGTTGACATTTTGAAGGTCCTTAAAATGACTGGTGCAAGTTAATTACAGAAATCTTAAGTACTTATCAGGGCTCATTTTACCAAACTTGTTTCTTGCATGTTCTTATAGGAGCGACTTTTAAGTGTCACTGCCAACATAAATTTTTTAATCGATTGCGGTTGTTGACCCTTAAAGTGATTTCTTTGGGCTCGTGTAAGTCGGGGTGGTGATGGGGGACAAACACATAAATATGATTCGTACACCTGAATCTGTTATCATCAATGCATATAACAGTTTCATTAAAATCGTTGAAGATCATCATCACTCGTTAAATATTCCTTGCTAAGATCGGTTTTAGTTACTATGAAATCACTTTCGGCTTTGAACTGAAATAAAGAGAATTCGTGAGTGGTTGATATATAGTCAAACTTCTTGTCTAAACATTATCATTATGTGACAAATAAATTGTAAAAGAATGGTAGGGAATTAACAGAATATTTGTTGAATTATACTTATTTTTTTAGCTTATGTTAAATTCACAACTCATAGTTATAAAGTTTGTATGTAAATGCATATTTTTAATGCCCTGGTAAGTTGGGAAAGAAGATTGGTTAACTAATGGCCTAAAAATTAGAAATAAGTCTTAGCCTTCGCGGTTAATTAGCTTTGCTGAATCAGGTAATTAATGTTGCACGCGTGTTGCATATAGTAGGATGCTCGCATCGATTTACGCAAATAAAGGGAATAATATATATGTGCACCTCACCACATTATACCCTGAAGGATGAAATTGGCCTTGGCCATGTCTGGCAGCCTAACGTTCATTTTCGCTTGTGCTTGAAGGAAGCAGGAGATGCCAAACCCAAGTAATTGCCTTCTATGAGTCTGTAATATGCACAGCACAGGGATCCTAACAAGATCTTAGGAATCCAAGCCAACCTCACCTGCAAGTGGTGCACCTGCCGATCAATGGACGAGGCTCTGGCGAACATTACAGTGCCCGATAAGCGGCAATAGGCTCGCCACCCATTACGTGGGAAGGCATAATTGGCGAAGTGATATTATGTATGAGTATGTAATAGTTCTTATGCATTCAAATTAACACTGATTAGCTCGAGAGCAAGCTTTTAGGATCGACATCTTACAAGGACATGAAAGGTACAATTTCGATATAATCCATAATTTTAATGACTTGAGTTTCTATGTGATGTGGAGTGTAGTGGAATGGAGAATCCGTCCGAGTAACCATCAGATTGTCATATTTGTCAACTTGAAATATATTTTATTAGCGTATAGGTTTAGGTATTGCGCTTTTGTTAACATTTGTTGTATATCATTCGATAGCCCACACACATTTAATTATAGAATCGATTTCAGATATTTGCTTATTCATACCTTCGTCAAGGCAATTGGCATTAAGCCCATTTACCCTGCAAAGGACTGTATTACTATCTAACTCCCACGCGTTTGAGAACCTGTATTAATATAGTGTAATAGGGTCCGGACCGACCGTTCAGCGTAATTGATGCAACGCCTGAACATTCCAATTGCAAAACGAAGGAGGATTTGGTCGTAAAGTTTCAATGGAAGTTTAATATCCTGGCTGTACAGACTACGGCATTTTGCTCTTTAAAAATATTATTGTAGTTGGTTAGTATTTATTGAAGCGCTTGTGGCGTCGCGTGTTGTTAGCATATCGGTCTTTTTTGTTATGTTTTATTCGACAGCTGCAATTATAATAGATTGTAATAGAATGAAAATTTATGTGGACAACTAATGCCTAATGACCTCTTCGAGGACTGTTAGTTATTAAAAGGGTAATTGGAAGGAAAACGGCTTTTCTCCCTTGTACTACTACTTATATTGGTAATGTAGATGTAATAAAAAGCATGCTGATACCCGAACGTACCTTTTATTAAAGTAACCCAAAAAATTCAAACTAAATAATCTAAGAAACAGTGTAAAGAGTTCTTAACAAAGATAAATGCCCATGCATACAGTGTTACCAAACTAGTAACTCCGTCCTAAACACAGGTGGTTCAATATTGGGTAATTGGGACACCGGACATGACGCCGACGACCGACCCTATGTTTGCTTTTGAAGCTTATTAACACTGGCAACCATCCAATACTGCATGACAAAAGTGCTATACTGCCTCTTCTTGAAACACACACACGAACCTTCTAACATCGGCAATCGGTGAATTTGTATATATGTCGAACGTTAACTGAAGCAGATCATAATAAGCCTGGGTGTTTTTTAAAATTTAAATTGAGATTATTGTATCCTGTTTATTATACAGTAATATTTATATAGAAAATTAAATTAATTCTATACCTATTAAATTAAATGTATTTTATATTGTATTGTAAATATATTATATTATTTGTATTTAATTCATCGAACTATTAAGCTATATGTGCACCGCTAACCTACCGCATTTTCTCTTCTTTCATCGAGCTTTTACTGCAAGCACAGGCTAGTCAAACATGGAGTTTATGGAGGAAATAATTTTAATCGAAGTCTGTCTACTGTCTGTAGGTTACATTGATCCCGCAAAAGAAAGTGTTCTTCAAGCAAGTTACCTTTCTGGTAGTGAGGCCGAGTGACTCATGCACTTGGAGAGCCGCTTGTCCGATATGGGCAGACCGGCTATTTCTGACGAAACGATGTCAATACTCAGAAATGTGGAACGAAGTAAGATTTTTTTCATTGTATAATCATAAAAGACGATTATGATAATATTATTGTTTAAACATGCTAAACGGTGATGATAAAACGATGGGACTGTAAGAGCCTGTCACTGTTTTCGGATAATATATGTTCATCGATTATATTATGTACACAATATATAGGAACGTATACAGTCTATGTAATATAAATATAACATCCTATATTATTATTGTGAAAAGTTGGATGATTGTTTTCAAGCTAAAAATTAGTGCGTGATTATTTTAAGACGCGATATACTGTAGGACTCGTATTTTGTAATACTTTAGATAGGCTATGTAATATTGATCATGTACTTATTGTTTATTTAGTTCATAATGACCAAGACCAACCGATCAAAATGCAATAAACGAATATAAGTCGTGCAGAAAACTCATGTCATATTACCTTATCGGAATATTAAATTCACATATAAAAAGTCGTGATAACTCGTTTAGTTTAATTTTTATTGCGAATAGGCTCTTATACATCAGAAGCTCAATTCTACAAAATTATACTGACTCGAAGTTAACGCAACAGTTAACTGTGGTGCGTAGTTCGTTTTACCGTACCCTGCCTTTTTCTGGACTCCAATGCTTTGCAGCACACGGGTAAGCGGCAATAGGCTCGCCACCTATTACGTGGGACCAATAATTTTATTGGCGAAATGTGGGCTTATAATAATAGAGCAGGGCGTAAAATTTTTGCCGGTGGGAACTGAAATGAGACCCTCACCTTGGGGGGACCCCTTTGGCCGGAAGGCAGTGTGTAATTGCATTTTGTTACCGACGTAAAACAAAAAACCAAACCAAAAAAGAATAATAGGGCGTGAAATTTGAGTGGGTGCGCTTGTTATCTTGCTTATTGGACGCTTTCATGTTATACAGCAATTATGACGAGTCGACAATTAAGAAGACTTTAAATTTAAATTCAGATTGACAGTGGAACTGACTTTTCAGCTGCAATAAATTGGCTGCTCGTCATCAAACTACTGACATTTTTACTCCAGTTTACATATGCCTCGAATTTGCTGTATTGTTACTATATGCCCTGAACTGTAACTACCTTCTAGCAGTCAGCTGCATCAACGAAGCTACTCGTCCTCAATCTTTTATTATTCTTCCTTCAATAAACTTATCCCTTGAATTGCCGTACGAACGAACGGCGGCTAATGCTGGACGATTCAAAAACCGTTGCAACTGTTTAAGTTAGTAGAATTAGCCTCCAGTACGCATGTAAACGTCATAATGGCATTGCAATTACCGGAAGCCATTTTGACCACACTGTGTAAAATAATTACTGCAGAGATACACGCTATTAAAAAACAATGAAGGATCCGTGTATGTTTATTTTTCGTTAATTATAACTAGGGTTCTTTGCCAGTTTTGACAATGTTTAGTAATGATAGGAACGAGAGGGTTATCATGTCAACCCATTTCCGTCTCACTACTGAGCACAGGCCTCCTCTCACAAGTCAAGGTGAAAGGGTAATGGGTCATTCTCTACGCAGGCTAAGTGCAAATTCCCCCGGACAGGTCTCACAGGACCTTGGCGTGGTGGGGGGGCTAAGCACCTCCCGGAGGCCAGAAAAAGGTAACACCCGGAGGATGGGCTCGTCAAGCAACGCCAGGAGGGTCTTAGACAGCGGGGGCAAGGGGGCTCCTGCTGTCAAACCATGGACCCTCCCGGAAGTCGCTATGCCCGCACAGGGAGGTAGGAGGGGCGCGTCCACTGCGCCATTCTGAGGAGGTCCTCCCGGTTTCGGTCAAGGGGACGTTGGCCGCAGGCGGGATGCCAGACGCTGCAACCCAGGTACTGGCCCCGCCTCTTTCTCAACAAGCGGCGGGCGTCGTCGGAAGATTTTTAGTGGGTATGACTACTGGCAGTCGCGTCTGCCAGTGGTGAGTCCCACACCCCCTTTCGGTCCCCCTTTGGCCGGAAGGCAGTGCGTAAATGCATTTTGTTACCGACGTAAAACAAAAAAAAATAAAAAGGGCCAAGTGCAAATTGGCGGACACAACGAGTGGGTAATGTGATGATAATTTGTACGCCTGCCCAAAATCGATACATTGCCTTTTAAGGAATATCGTTGGCAATGAAGGCAAACCGGATTATATAATTGTAAAGTGCAATATTTGGGATAATATCAAGTTTGAATATATTTTGGAAAAAATATGTTATTGCTTATTTATTTCACATGGGATCTTTTGTTTTTAAGACATGCCAGTTCCATTCAACCTTATTAGCATTATTAATATACGTAATAGGTAGCGAGCATAAAATAACAAATAATGTCTTTTTTTACTGCATTATTAATATTATACTAATAATATATTTTTAACCTTTTAAAAATATAAAAAGGCGAGATCACAGAATATCATAGCGCAACTTGATAATGGCTTTGCGAGAAAAGTATAATATCTATTTTATAAATATGTTAAACAGTACAACATTAATACACACGAATAATCGTCTTTTGAAGGAATCGAAGCTACGGCTTATATAATGAAGAAGCCTTTCTTCCCAGCTAGGTGATTATGGTGAATTCCGCACAACAATCAAAGATTACATACCTACAACATATTAATATCTTTATTTCATGGCACAATCCTGTTTATTACGTCACATGGGTCTGAGTATTGCAGTAATGAGGAAATGATGATCACAGAATTCTATGGCAAAGGTGAACTGCGATTACCTTTAAGTAATACTTAGAGCTTAAGTATATTCAGTAATATTTAACTTTGAACATTGCTTCTCAATTAGAATACTACTATCTTTGCTATAAAATTTTACTATTGCACTTATTGTCCCATAATAGACATATTTGACAAAGGATTTATAATTGATATATTTTTGCATAAAAATATAGAAGCAGATAAAAATAATATTATTTAGTGTTATGTAGTTACAGCAGTCAGAAGTCCACTGCTGGACATAGATAGACCTTCCCGTCGATTAATTGAGTCACCTGCAATCGTGTTCCACATTTCTGAACAGATCATTTTGTAGAAGGCCGTCCTTTGATACTTGTTTTTGCTAAATGTTCACCTGTTAGTAAATTAAGCGTAGATTCTGCTCATTTATATTGATTGATTAGCAATGTCCAGTGCTGATGACCCCGAGTTTAGTAAGTTCGTAAGTGTCAGAAATGTCCATTTCAGTAGCTGGAGCCTCTAACTGGTATGTCGTACAGCGGTAATATTAGATAGCGTAAGATATGACACTGCGGTGTCGTCGGTGTCCTAGATCACAAAGAAATCATCAAAGAATAAAAGTCCGTTCATATGATTAATAAATGAATGAATGAATGAACACTTTATTGTACACTAAATATAAAACAAAGTAATCAAATCACATAAACAAATATATGGTACATGGGCGGCCTTATTGCTAACAGCAATTTCTTCCAGGCAACCTTAGGATGGATAGGAAACGCATGAATAAAAAATAATGATTGTATTATGCTGTACATGTTAATACTTTTAAATTTTTTGTAGAAGAATAAATATTAATGCATTTTATAAGACTTGAAATATTAAACATCTCCTAAAACAACTTACCGGGATGTGATAATAAATGTAAGAAATAAATAAAATTTGTATTTTGAATACTATGAGTGATTGAAACCTAAATGCATTAAGTACTGTAAAAAAATATTACTGACATGTAGAAACAGATGTTTTCTTAACAAATTCCACAAACTTCCGTCAAAGAGAGATGTTAAAACGACGTAAAAATGGAAACATACAGTAAAGTTTTCGGTAGTCGATTAGTAGATGTATCGACATCAATAAAGAAGTGTTATTCAAGTATTTATGTTATAGTAAGTGTGTCATAGATGCCCGAATGGAGCTAATGTTACGGCGTACGGGTTTCAAGTTTACAATAGTAATTTTCAAGTTAATAGCTTGTAACTGTGAATTGGACGAATAAACATTTTATAGCGGAGATTTAAGGTTGTCCGGGTTTATTTATAGGCACCTAAGTTACTCTTCGGATAAGATGCGTTCGATTCAACGTTAATCGATTCTCAGATTCCGCGAATATGTTAATCGAATGGTGGTTTAGAGTCTGTTGGGAATTTCTACCTAGTCTAGTGTATGTTTGTTTAAATAATTTTCGGCACTGATACATTTTAACCTTTTAAATCCTAATACTAAATCGGCCTAAATCCGACGTGATATCTGTTGTCAATTGGCCCAGTGCACATGGATTCGACTGTTAAAAAATGTTCTTTTAAAAACTCTAAGAGTGAAAAGGTAAGCTTTTCGGGACCAATGTGTCTTCTGAAACACGGAAACGGATACCTATGTAAGAACTTGTTAGAAAGCTACATAACTTCAGTGATCGTTTCTGACCGCTTCGTGATGCCACAAGTTATAACTGAAATTAAGACAAAATCTGGTTAGATCAGGGACAGACACTGAGCCCAAAGCTTATGTCTAGGCCAACCTAGGAAATAGTGCTAGGATATGACGAAAGATTCTATGTCATACTATGCCACGTGTACCTAGTTCGCATTCGAGTAAGCAGCTTTGTAGCGTCCTGTTGTTAAGAGTATTTCAAGCTAACCTAAACGGCCTTATAATACACACACACATATATGACACACATATAAAGATGATCGGGACCAACTGTAGGCCTTAACGTTCGTAGCACTAGTAGTATTAGATACCACCCACGGCCACCCATGGCCACCCATCCTAATACTCCTTCCTGCTAAGCCCAGTTTAACTGGGGTCGGCGCAGTATATCTATTCCTTCCATTCAAGTACTAATCTCTGCGACATCTGTATAGCTTTGGTGATCGTTTCTGACTAACCAGAATCGCGGGATCACGAGCGCTTTTGTAATTTATGAGCGCTGAAATGATACTGATTAAAATTATCAACATTGCTTGGAGTTCAGCCATCGGTGTAAATAATTCGAAAGAGATAACTTCTTTCTTGATGTTAAGAAATTAAAAACGCACCCAAATTAAGCCAATTGGTTTTTATACATGGTTTTCCTTAAAGGTATTATTAACAACATAAATAATAAAATGCCTTCTTTCTCAGCCTATTAAATTTAAATGATCAAGCTTTCCCATATTTTCGTTCACACCTTAGTTTTAAGTTAAGAGTTTTGTTAGTGATGATTAGAGTTTTAAAATTTCATTCATAGGTATATAAACTACAATACTGTTTATTGGATTAAGTAAAGCATTTAATGAGATGAGTTAAAAGGTATGTTGCTTTACAATTAAACCTAAAGGGGCTTATCACAAAAAAAGATCTAAAGTTAAACCAGGTTTTAAACTAGTGCTGTCACTGTCGTCATTTTATTAAATAAAAGTGTCAGCACTGGTTTTAAGCCTGGTTTTAACTTTAGATCTTGTTGTGTGATAAGCCCCATACAGTTTGTATTGTTCATGCAAAAGTTGTTGGTACATGCATTAAACATAATTTTGGTTACAATGCGCCTTGTCACATTATGTTCATCTCTTCCTCACAGGTATGTACGATGGTACAGCCCACTTCATAATAATTTTAAGATAGTTTTTATTTCGTCACCATTATATCAGCCATTTTAAATATCACTGTTGAACAGGTGTCTTTCCAAAAAGTTTTAATTAAATTGCGGTATTTGCTCATTTTCATCATGCTGGGCAGGCGCGTTCAAGCCACAACGCGAAATAAAGCTCTGCCCAATTGAAAAGAAAATATTTATCCTTCTCAATTATAGTATTAACTAATAGATGTACTCAAAGGTACCTCAGTAACATAATTAGTAAAGTAATTTTTTCTCATGCTTATATTTCATTATTAAGTTTTAACATACACAACAACAATTGCAAAACTAAAAATAAATTGGTACATTGATTGATATTACGGTAGACTATTAATCTTGTTGTAACGCAAAAACAAAGAACTAGTAAACAATAAGAGACGGCACAAATTAGTATTTCTCTCTATAAGCGATCATTTTTAGTAGTGCGTTGGTCAGTTGTTTTAGATCTTCTGCCGTAATACGATTCAACACGGAAAAAAGGTTTAGTAATATTTACCAAAACATAGCTAAATTTACTAGAATATGCGGTTCTAGCGCTCAGTGGAAATTATCCGCGGATACTTTGATTCAGCCGAACTAGTATGACTAATGACAAATATCATATTGTGTAGGTTACAACTTTATATTGCTGTATTATTTTGCCTACCGTAGAAGCGCGTATATTGAGTTCCGGCTTTTGGAGCGCTGTAGCTTGTTCCTACTCATTCTTTTGAATTTATAGAAATTGGAGACAGCGGAAGACCATGGTAACTATGTCATAGTTTTGAGTGCAGTGCAATGCTAATAATATTTTTTATCTAAGGGTATTGTAATTAATACGAGCAGAGTATCATTTACCATCAGCTGAACGTCTCGTTCTTCTCGTCTTTATTTTAAATTAAAAAACCTGATACAGCAGTGTCTCTTGAATTTATTATAGCGTGTATGAATAATGTTTAGTCAAGCGTGGAAATTGTATTGAATAACAGAAGGCGAGGTTCTCAGTGTCAACGTGGTTTAGTCATGGTGTCGTCTTGTGTGCTATGGTAATGACTGTTTGTACAAACGGTGCGAGTTGGTGCCTTGCCAAGGTCGCGACTATTGGTGCCAATTTCAATAAACAATGTGGGGTTATGGTACTTTAAGCAAGCATAGCAAGCGCTCGTGGGGAAGCGATTATACACGAAAGCTGAGAGAGTTTAGTCCCTAGCTCAGTAACCAATGTGTGTTATTTAAAATAGAGCTTTTGTGTCTCGGAAGGAACGGTTGGTACCGTTCGGTCTATTCTTCTCTGGTTTGGTTATTATTGTACCTTTGTTATAGTTGTTAACTTAAGTTGGAGGTTCTATTCTGGGGCTTGAAAACCTTTTAGTTATTTAGTTAACTAGTGTGTTTATCACATAGACCACTTATCAGTAAAATATGCATAAAAAGGGACAATGGTCTGTTTAAAACATAGACAAATAACTCACATTATTCTTGTCTCATCGGCATGTCATTTGTCGCGACCACAAATCCTTCAAGAATTAAGTAAGTGAGAATGACGTAACTCCTCGCATCTTAATAGTTCAACTAATTCGCTTGTTTAGTCCTACTCCTTATTAGGCTAGTGCAGTTATTGGTTATATATGTGTTTACGTGCGGTTAATATAATTTTAATAATATTTGTACTAGTGAATTTTAACATATTAGCATTGTAATGATACATATTAGCATTATATTAGCAAGCCAACAAACATTACTTGATTGGATTTTGATTTGAGTTAATTGATTTATCAAACTTTTAGGGAAGATGGTCTACAATTTACTTTAAGAAATATCCTTACTGGGCAAATTTTGTATCTACCTTTAAAAATTGGTTGTGATTAATCAATCCTTTTTCAAGTAAGTATATTGAATTGTCTACATTCATATGTCTACATATAATTTGATGTCTACCTTTAATACTTTACGATTAGTTGTGAGTAATCAGTCTAAAGTTTTAATCACTTTATATTGCAATATTAAAAATGTGTAAATGTATTTGTTTGATTAGCATATTTGGCTTATTATTAGGTTTATCTAATATATTAAGCAGGTTCATCTATGTTTCACTATATAAATGGTATCAAGTCAAAAGTTTCATAAACGAATGCATGATTTAATTCATATTACATTTAATTCGATAAACATCAACATCTTTCATTACATTACATTTGCCGAGGAGGCAAAATCACAATATAAACATTAGATTAAAGACTTTAGTCTAAATAAATAACGTTTATAGTTATTAATAATTACTAAGAAATTAATCGCAGTTTAATTCCCACAAAGTAATTTCCTTTGCGGTGGGTGGTCATCGTCTTTTAACTGGCACTATAAGCCTGGTTTAAATCGACATAAATTTGAAATAATCGCTCTAATCATTATAGTATGAGTTTATGAGACAGTTAATTGCATATAGCGTTTGGTTTAAAAATACCTCTCAGCTCAACAAGTTTAGAAATATATCATTAGTTTCTTTTTTACCTAAAAAACCGCACCCATGATGTCATTATTACAAATGGTCGTTATGTCATACGGATAGTTGTCGAGTATAGACATTCGAATATATAGAGAATTCGAATATTTTTAATGAGAAATGAGATAAGCCTGCAACTTCGCTTTCGTCACAAGAGTTTTTAAAATAAAGACGATTTATTTCCCTACGTGTTTACATTAATTATCAGAAAAAAAATCTAAGTATTGATCAGGATTACTTGTGGCATCACGTCATAATATCCTAGCATTGTTCCGGTTGCCCTAGACTTAAGCTTAGAGCCCAGGGTCTGTTCACTGGTCTAACCAGATTTGGGTGAATTTCAGTTATAACTTGTGGGATCACGTATCACGTAGCGGTCAGAAGCGATCACTGAAGCTCCTCTATAGATAACCGCTTCCATGTTTGAGAAGACACTTTGGTCCCAAGAAGCTTAACTTACTCTTGGCCCCATTATAAAATAATTTTTTAACACTCGAATCCAGGTGCACTGGGTATAAATGCACTAGGCACCGTCAATTGGCAACCGAAAACGTCCACATTGGAAGCTAATGGGGGAGGCACTCAGCAGTGGATGTCTTTCGGCTGATGATGATGGCGTGAAGGTCAGAATATCGGCATTCCGCTCCTAAGGCGGCAGGTTCAATTCCCTCACAGAACAAACCCTTATGTACATGAATATGAATATTTGTTTTGGTCTAAATGTTTTACATGTATGTAATTATAAAAAAAAGTATGTAAGTATGTACATATAATATTTATCTTAAAACTAAATAATTTGTGTGGTTGTAAGAGACATTACTATTGTTTTTTTTAGTTGCTGGAGTAAAATCTGAATTTTTTTGACGTGGTTTTCAGAGATGGCTCGATGTGATGAAAATTACATCTAAATCTGTAAATTATTTTAATGTGATGAAATTGGTGATAAAAGGCAGAACCAAACCAATGCATTTAGTCAAACTGTTCTACAAATATAATACCAAGATATACAGTTTATTAAAACTAAGAAGGTTTTTGTTCAATGGGTCCTGTATGTGTTGTTATTTTGTTTCAGGAGTAGTAGTGATGTACTGACACCATGCCAGTCACTGCGGTATATCGAGAAACTCCGCCCGCGTCCCCTCCGCTACACCCCGTATCGTACGAGGACGTTTTGGCCACCGTATGTATTTTATTGTTGTTTTTTTTTCATTATAGAACTATGTTTGCTTATGAAGTATGTAGGCTTTTATAGATATTGTATTAGCTTTTTTCTTTGACCAAATTTATTTCGTATGATTTAGACTACAACTGTTAGGGTTGGCTGGTAGAGATCTCTTCGAGACTCTTTATTTTATGAACTCCTTATAAACCTTGTTTATTTGTTCTGGCATAAAGGATTATTATAAATTGTAGTACGTTACATGTTAAATGAAAAGAGAACAGTGTAAATGGGATATAATATACGTGAGTTACGCTGCACTTTCAACAGAGCTACATAAAATACGTAACTATTAGCCGGATGGTTGCTTCTTCGCTTTATTATTTAAGAGAATTTGGTTTTTCTACTACGCCGTCATATGTATCATGGGTGTATAGGGATGCCTATCTCACCACCTGCAATTAGTGTACATGCTGATCAACAGAAGAGGTTCTGGCGATCTTAACAAAACCTGGCAAGTGGCAATAGGCTCGCTCGCCACCTATTACGTGGGACCCACAATGTGATTGGCACTATGCCCTCTGCCTAAAGGTGTCTGAAACAGGCGCAAATTTATGTATGTATGTAACATGCGAAATAACAATTTATTCAGTAATGTTCCAATGAAGTGTCAGTGAAAACTACAAAAGCAAATGTGTTATTCAGATTCTGTAATTCAATGTGGTGCGTAATGCTAAAAAATTTTCAATGTAAATAAATAAATAAAACCTACAAACTGCTGTTTAGACTATTCTACCTTTAAACAAATATCACAGTATTAAAATCACAGTAAAACAATAAAGCAGCCAAGGACATTTACATCCAACGAAAAGTTTTAGATGTGTGTCAATAGATCTTACTAAAATTTTGTGATTTTTAAAACATGATATAGCATGGTATTCATTTGATGTCATCACAGATCAAACGTCAAGGTGTACTGCCATCACTTCATTGTTTAAACAATTATGAATGCTAAAAATAAGTATAGTAAAGTATTACTTTCCAGTAAAAATTTTGTGAGGTCTTGTAAATAGAGAATTAGACCACATTTTTTTTATGATTGTCAAAATAGTTTCCACTTAAAAATAATGTGATTCTACAGAAAAGTTCTATAGATTTCAGAAGCCAATAGTAATTGACCATTAAATTAAGTATAACATAACCAAACAGAAAATGTCATCCGTATGTGTATCTTTGCATTATCCCGGATGCCCTTGACTTAAGCTTAGGGCTCAGGTTTTGCTCACTGGTCGAACCAGATTTTGGCTTATATTCAGAAAATGTCATATGTAAACACTATGAATGAAATAAACAATAAGTAACATTAAATATGTCGTTTATTTTGGATGTATAAAACACGACAGAAGTTTAGGCTGTGATGAAAATGTAAATATTTAATCAATTCATAAAAACTTATTTTATTAATTCATAGAAGAATAGTTAAATAGTTAAAAAAACGTTCAATCTTTCTGTAATAAAAACGTTACTTATCACCTTACAATATAAGTGATTAATTCATGCTTCAGTATTTGCTTTTCAAGGAAAAATACGATTTGTTAAACTAAGAATATCAACATTTGAAAGGAACTTAACATTCTATTAGGATAATTGATTCGGCACAGTTCTCTAAACACAACTACCATTTACCATAGATATGTTATTTTCGGAGATCCGTTGCAGACGCGTAGAAATTGGAGGTCTCACCAACTTTACTGTAATCACTTTAATGTGTGTGGAAGCATATGTTGACCTATCTAGCTAAAATCAAAATATTGAAATCCATGCACATCTTTGCCGATTAACATCGATTTGTAATGCTAATAAGTTATCTCCTTGACATGAGATTTACACAAACATTGCCGAAACCAACGGTAGTACGCGTTTGTTCGGAACATCACGCATCGGGTGTAGAGTTTCGATTGCCCCACTGTGCGAATGGAAAATAGCCATAATAAGGCAAACGGACGTACAGTACAATCCACCTGCATACAATAGCTTAGTAGTGTGCGGTTCCCAGCATCCGACGGCCATCGTCGTTGCTTTTAAGTTTTAAACACATTATTAATTTAATTTTAAGTGATTGTGATATGTGACAAATAATTAGACATAGGTACTGTTTATTTATTTAGTGTTAAAGTGAAATGGTATTTAACATAAGAAATCGACAGTGATATACATGAAGTTTTTGTTATTGTTTATGGTATTATAATGCAGATAGTCGATAGTGTTCAATAGTGAGTTGTGCATTAAGGATTGGCTAAAGTGTATCCGTTCTTGAAACACAGAGATTTAAAGATGAACGCAATCTGTTTAGGAAGTACGGTTCATTAATCAGAATAGCGGCTCTTTGTGCACCGAGTCCTTGATTATTTTTTATCGAGAACACTGTAATTAGGGCCAACAATGTTTCTGATTTTTTGGCGCGATTTTTCTCATGTAGGTAACTTAAATTAAACTTGAGTGATGATTCAATTCCACGAGTATCTTTTAAGTAACAAATTTTTGGGTAGATGCATAATTTTGTAAGACTACAATTATACATGGATCGCAAACACGTAAATCGTGTTTGTTACATTTTTTAAAGTAACTACAACGAAGGGGGTTTGGCGCCAATGCGGAAAAGAAAACATCGCGGCAGTATTTCATTTTTCAAAACTAGTGTATATTCAAGATTTATGTGTAAATAATGTGGATTTTTGGACATAAATTTATCGGCAACGTATACCTGTATAGGAAAGTGGCTTATTACAGTGCATTGTAATTTTTATGTACTGACTTTAGAGTCAGTACATAAAAATTAATGTGAAGTGTTAGAACTTCACAGACGCCTCTAGTAAAGTTTTCATTACTTTACTGGGGTATGACTTGACTCGACTGTGAAGGAGTTTACTTGACTTTAACTGTGACTAAATATCGAAAACGCAGCATTGATACATAATTACTTGACACTGGTAAAAGAGTGAGTCCATATCTAAGAAAAAAGGTACAACTAAAAGTATACAATTGTCAAAAAAGTTTTGTTGAATGCATAATCTCCTTTCATAAAGATTTTTATTTACAATAAATAACATTAAAACTTTCCAACATTGCAATTTGTAAAACTCCTAGTATTATAGTTAAAGTTTTATTACTTCTTTAGCTGCAGATCTCTTTAAATTTTTGTTTAACCTCTTGTTAACTAACTTTTTCTTGTTATTTTTAATATAAATCCTTACGTGGCTCGAGGTTTCTGTATCTTAAACTATTTTACCGTAGGTTCACGTAAATACTTACTGTCAACAATACATATGGTTACATTTATTCATATGAAACATATTCTTAATTGCTTCTGTCAAACAAAACGTAGCGAATACATTGAATTATTATTAAAGTATGCAAACTTTTACTTCTTTGCTATACGGAGAAAAATGTTTAGTATCATTACCAGAAAATTGTTCCAATAATGATGTTGTACTGATTACCAGAAATTACATTATTCATTCGCGATTTGTGCAGAAATTGTCACACAATTCTTTCATGCCTATATTCATGGACTTCTGTTCATAATTATACTAACCTATTCTTTTTCGCTCAAAGGAAAAATTAATATGAATTTAACTCTGTGATCTTTCTTACGCCTTGTGCAACATAGGTCACACAATTCTTTCCTATCCCTGTCAACGAATTACGTAACAAGCTGCGAGCAACTAGTGAAGAGCTCATTTAAGAATAGTTTGCTTATAAGTATTCTAGATTATTCTTTTTCGCTAAAAGGAAAGTTATTTTGTAAATTTGCGTCTTGTGCAGCATGTGATCTAACATAATTCTTTAGTACCACTATACATGAACGTCTGCTCACAGTTATCTTCTTTGCTAAAGGGAAAAGTCTGTGGTGTTTCTTTCGTGTTGTGCAGCATAGGTCACACAATTCTTTCGTGCCGCTGTCAACGAATTACGTAACAAGCTGCGAGCAACTAGCGACAATTTAAGAATAGCCTGCTCACCTTGCCTCGTGGGAGCGCCTTTTCATGTAAATTCCGAACAACTACCGCATTTCTACGGTGTTATAACTTCGTTCGTACCGATTATAGTAAACCGGCGAAACTCTTTGGGCGTAACTACAAGACGAGATCCAAAGTTAGAGCAAGTTTCAAACTAGTGTTGTCACTTTTATTTGATAAAATGAAGACAGTGACAGCACGATTTTAAAACCTGGTTTAACTTTTGATCCTGTTTTGAAGCCTCTAGATGTTTTTACCTTTTAAGTTCATATCATGTAATTATTGTACAATGAAGGCTTTATTAAGTAAGATGATTAATTTACGTTTTAATTTTACGATAGCGATAAAAATATTAAGTCATTTTTTAATAGGTAAAAAGGCAGTATTATGTTACAAGTTAGATATTGGTAGTCGTTAAAACTGTGAGGAGTCGTACGACTGCCGGGAGACAGGATACAATATTTTCTCAATTGTGTCTTGAAAGGGATTTTATTATATGCATTGCCTAGATACGGAAGCAAATTCTTAATGGAACTTGTCATGTTATATGACGTTAATGAGCATAATCGAATCATTCTATTGTGTTTTTGCGCAAATTTTACATCATAGGTCTGACGTCATGTCTGTTTTTATCGACAGACATACTCTGCTGAATAGTCCTCCCCCATATTCTTCCAAAATGATTGCAGCGGCTTGCATCCACATGATCCTGAGACCTGAAAGTCTGATAAATAGGGTCGTCGGTCGATCTTGCAGGTGATCGTCTCACGATACATTTTCGTCAAACTGTCTCCATCGGGGTTATTTTAGCCCCAAAAGACTAAAATAACCCCAAAGAACTAAAAGACCTAGGTAGGTCTGACGGCCTTTGCTTTGTGCCCTGCTCTTCAGTTTACCAATTCTTTTAGCTATTGCAGTGATAGTTCTTCTACGGATCTCCTTATTTGTGATTCGTAACCGTAGTAAAAACTCTAGCATAGTTAGTTCTCTTTATTGGTCGCTGGCGACTTTGAACGTCTTTGGACTTCGACATAAAATGCCCACAGTAAACTACCATGTTGAAGATCGATACGGCATCACTGGTAACAAACAAAGATTACAGATTTTTATCTTAATTACTAAGGTATTTGGAACGAGAAACGTCTAGTCTTAAACCAATAGTATAATATAAAATACTCAATCTAAGTAACTTACAGAATAATTAATGTAATACTGGATCAAGGTTGATCATTATTTATTGGCTTTACCAACAATTTAATTGTATCAATCAAGACACTAATCTGGTTAGTTTGTTATAAGTAATTGATATAATCAGGAATGCTTGTACATATAGTGGTATATAATAATTTAATAAATATTCTCGTTGTTTTTTTATGTCATTTCAAATCAAATCATTTGATTGCGACTACAGGTTACAAGGTTGTTGGGACTGTTTTTAAAAGTACAGCCGTATTCTGCTTTTACAGGCATGCAATATTAAGGTTTTAAAAATATCTAGTCACAATTCAAAATTATTCTAATTCATTAAACAATACAATAAGTAATTTACATACAACAAAATTTAATATACATTTTAAAAAGTGTGTGTTTAAAAAGGAAAAGGTGTTGATGACTCTGAAAGAAAATTGTGCAATTCAGCTTAAAATACACAAACTAAACTGATTTCTCAAAGCGAAGTAGCTTGTTAGCAAGCAGTTGACGTTACGATCTGAAATAGTTCTACGAAGACAGTTCACTATAGAGGTTTAGGGTTGCCCCTTGGTAATTTGGTGGAGGACCCTTGATTTAATCTAAAATATAAAATAAAGTGACTGACTGACACCCATGAACTTATAGCTTTGCAGTTAGGGATTGCAATTCGGAAAACCGTATCTGGTAATTCGGCGGATTCGGCATCTATATACGTCTCGCGGATACGGTAACAGTAGACCGGATCCAAGCTCCGGATCGATTCGGCATCCGGTTAGATGTTTTAATCCTAAGCATTACGCAAAAATCCAACCCCTAACAGAGTAACATTACTGGAAAGACCGATCAAATCCGACTGACGCTCAATTTGCCTCTTAAAATTTTCAGAATTTATTTTTAAATACACTGTTTTATGCTTAAATACTTGAAACGGACAAGGATTCCTTTTTTACTTTCACGAATACTCAGATATATTTATATTTTGACGACCGATATGGCATGGAGGTCAGTATACCTGCACTCCACTCCTGAGGTCATGGGTTCCATTCCCACACAGGACAAATCTTTATGTGCTTGAACACGTATATTTGTTCTGGTCTGGGTGTTTTCTATGTATATTAAGTATGTATTTACAAAAAAAAAAGAGTAGATAAGAATGTTTATCCGTTCTTTAGTATTCATAACACAAGTTCTTAATGATACTTATCTTGGAGCTAAATAATTGGTGTGATTGTAAGAAGATATTAATTTATTTATTTTATTTATTTATAGAAAATTATATCTCTAAAATTGAGCAAGCGGGTGAATTCTCGTCGTACTCTATCGTAAAAAAAATCCACTGCAGATTAGTATGTTACCTTTTCTGAGTAACTACATTATCTATAAGACAATAAACATTAGAATAAAATTAAATTCCAATAGTTGATTGATACAATAGGAACTAGCTGAGTGTGGGTCGTCACTCGTCAGTCGTCACCTTGCGCGCAGTGTCGCCTTGCGTGCGTCTATGAGTCACCGGTGATACATGACACGACAGAGTATATTGTCGTATACATGACACGATAGAGTATACTGTAGTATACATGAGACGCGCACTGACTGACCGCGGCCGTGGTTCCGCTACACTATCAACTTAATGCATACATAACATAATCATAATCTCACGCCCTGAAACCTATTTGAGTGTTCAGAAAGCTTACCGCTTAAAAGGGATTTAAATAGTTGAAGCACAGTTCGCTTTAAGCAAAGAGATCTCCAGACCAACTTGTTAACTGGTGAGAGGTAGCGAGCCGTTCTAAGGATGACTAAGGAATGTGATCTCGTTTATAGTTCGAGTGGACTATCACTAGACGACACCCCATTTCCTTAGTCGGTTATTGTCTAATAAATCATAAAATAAAAGTTTTACAAGCTAAGTCATACAAGTGGGAAGAAATACATTTTATTAGCCCGTCATATAATAAACGAGTTTATTTTATATACATACATACATTCACGCCTGTTTCCCCGAGGGGGTAGGCAGAGGTATATTATACGCCTACATTGTTCGTCTCACGTAATAGGTAAAGAGCCTATTTCCGCTTACCGGGATGTGTGTGGGGGCGAGTTTATTTTCAAGCCAATTTATTATAGTAATAACAAAGAGAAAATATTTGATTATTTTTTTTATGTAATAGGTTCCAAAACGATTAGAACGATTAATAAAAATCTTTCAGTTATGGAAGCTCCTCTAAGGATCACTACAAAAACTCTAATAATGTATATATAACAAAAAAAAAAGCTTTACGCGAAAAAGGCGAAGTACTAAGGTAGATTTATTTGTATAAGAAATCTCTTTCAGTCAATGTATGTGAAAATGTAGGTCACGCGAGCGAAGCCATGGTCAGAAGCTTATCAAATATAGAAAAAAATCTATATAGTCATTAGTTGGGTTTAATGTCTTATGAATTAACAAAATGACATTAAGCCTGACAGATAACATGCGGTAATTTATTTTCGAGTCAATAAGCCTTATCTTAAAAATATTTCTGTCATGATTTTTTCATTTAGATTCTCACATTTTTTTTAAATAGATATGAAAGATTTGTACACTAATATGTACAAATCTAAAGGGCACATCTAATTAAAGTTTGTTGCAACGGATTTGCAACATTAAAAATATGCTGTTACACTCGGTGAGCGGTCTATCGCTGATCATGCGCAAACGCCTAACCCATGTCCAATTATTTAGGTACCTGTTTCATTACGCTAACAAAGCATGCTTCAATAGGCAGGTAACGATCGCTTATGAGTGTACAGTTAGCATTATATAGTTGTTAACATCTGAAAAAAATCGACACAGGTACACATACATACATACCTGCCTGCATATACACCTGTTTCCCCGAAGGAGTGCCTACCCCTACAGAGGCCCCCACTTCGCCAATGATATTGTTGATCCCACGTAATAGATGGCGACCCTGTTGCCGCTTACCGGGAACTTTTATGTTTGCCTGAGCCTTATCTATCCGTTTGTCTACAAATGACTTGCAGGTGAGGTTGGCTTGGGCTCCTTAGATCTTGATAGGATTTCTATACACTTCTACATATATAATTCAAGTTATATGCAACAATGTCCAGCGTTTTCGTCATTTAGTCACAGACAAGTCAAAGTCATACCGCAGTAATGTAATGGAGACTTTACAAGCGGTTCTATGGAGTTTTATAATCAACGAGGATACTGTAATAATCCACTTTCCTACACTTGTGTACGTTTCCGAAGAAGTTATGCCTAAAGAATCCACTATATTTACACATAAAACTCGAACAGTGCACTACTTTTGTAAAATTAATAACAAACTCACACGGCTCTATTGTCAAGAGCGTTAGGGCGTGTTTGGATGTTTAACGCGATTTGGGTGCTACACTCGTATAGTTTTATATTATCTGTGGTGCTACCCACTGTTTGACGCTGACTGTACTATAATCAACTATTGTTTTCGTATTCGGTAAGGCACAATGACGTAAAGAAGATCTTTAAAACGTTTCCGAACACGGTGGTATCAGTCTTCATCATAGCATTGTGTTCCATTTTAAAAACAAATGAGTTTGGTATGCAACCTTGACCTTTTTTATAGAGTTTCTGCAGAGATGAAGAAGTTCTTGGCGGGAAAGTAAAATTTGTGGTATTTTGAAAAATAATGTGTAATATTGGTGGATTATTAACCATTAAGTGTTTGTGAACATACATACGTGTTGGTAAATGAAACAAAACAGTGCAAGATCACTTTTCAAATTCTCTCAAAAAGTCCATATGAGAACTCAGTATAGTCCCACATCTTTACTGAGGACTCAAGAAGTTTAGGGCATCTCATTTACCATTTGTCATCTTTATGACCACACATTCTTATTTACTATTAATTATATAATATTAATATATATTTTACTTACTGGCTAAATGTACTAAGCGCACTTTATTAAAAAAAGGATTCGTGTATGGTTTTAGGTTATAACTTTTTCGTAATTTTGTTGTGATTTGATTGATTTATATTCGTGATGATTGAGTTAATCTTTACTATTATAATAAAGATAAAATATTTATTTACACAAGATCGACATCAATAGCACTTAACTTAACCTCATAGTACATGTTTATATCTTATTTCTATAAAGATTTTTTGATAACTTAAATAAGGCACAGCAATGAGTCCTAGCATCATATAATATTACAATTAATAAAAGAAGAGATAAAATATCTTTCGTTTCCTATGAACTTTTATAGTTTCTGTGTTAATCTTGATCGTATTGGTCTTCGAACTTGACAGAACCTTGGCCAAGGTCGGACATTGTCCTACTTTCTTTCCTGCATTCAACAAGTGGTCAATAGGAGTGGCTCCGTATACAAGTACAGTTAATTGAAAGTTAAATTTAACTAAACTTTATTATGAGATTTTTACTACGACTCGGTCGAGCAAACTTGAATGCTTTCCGAATCTTGTCTTTTTTGTAAATATAATTTTATGTATAATGTTAAGGAGAATGTGCATCTAGACACACCTTAAAAACTATTAAAAAGGTGAGTAAAATGTTTTAAATGTTGTATATTGATTAATTTTATAATTGTCACTTTCAGTTACATATACAAAATTATTTCAAAGTGTACTTACCAAGTACATATATCTTATACTATAAAAATACACGACTAGGCGTGGTGAATTTAAAAACTAACAAGTTCTAATATGATTAAAGAAAGAGTACAATCGTCTTAACAAACTCCCAAAGGAAAGAGTTTTTATATATTTTCTACCAAGTTTGTAGCCGATCGGTTTTGGCTCCTGATTTAGAACTAAGGACATAAACTTTATCGTAAAACAACTGCCTGACAACGTGAAAGGATATACAGAAGCAGAGGTGCATAATAACATCAACGGCACTATTAACAATGTGTTTCTAAAATCATTTCTTAGGTAAGAAATATGAAAAGTTAGTTTTTACAAAGATTACTGGTACAGAGGCACCGCTTATTACTACTTGCCTATAGTAAAAACTGCTTATTACATCTGCCAGCAGTCCTCTAAGAGATTAAAATGGCAAACTTGCATTTTATTAACGAAGTAAAAGCCTATCTATGAAGTAGTTTTGGGCACGATATTCTCTGTTATTGCATATACCAGTTAAACCCACTTGTTTTCTTCATAAACTTTACTTTACTTTAATAATCGTGCCGTGTGGTACTGGTCGAGAATAGTACTACCCCCTCTTATCTCACGGGGAGTCGTTAGAGTCGCCGAAGAGAAATCTACTAGATGATGGGTAGCAGCGTCATTCTGTTTACTAGCTTGAACTGCGATCACAAACAAACCCGCCTGCCTAGCGTGATTGTTATGGGCAAATACCCGCAATAGAATGTGATCTATCTATTTAATATATTGATACCCATCATCTGGTAGATTTCTCTTCGTCGACTCTCACGACTTCTCGTGGCATGAAGAGAGGTATTCTAGACCGATACCACACCTCTATCGAAGGATTGATTGACTTTGGTGCTTTTTAAGTCGTTTTGGATATGCCCTTTTTCAGGAATGGTATGTGTTTGCTTTTTGTGCTGCATAATATTATAATGATGATGAATATGAAATTTTAAATAGAAGTCCCATCGGCCCCACTTGCGCGTTGCCTTCTTTTAAAACTACTTTTAAAGACCCCAATGCTGTACTCTTTCGAGTCTGTCAGGCTATGATCACTTGTGTCACATTATAAAAAAAGATGATTGAATTGGAAACAGAAGTCCCATCGGTCCCGCGGGTCAACAGTGAGTGAACGGCCTTGGTGCGAGCTAGTCGGTGCGGTCAATGGGCTAGATACAATGCGCCCGCGCCGCCCTCCCTCCGCGCACTCTCGGTTTCCAACTGGAGAATGTTTTTGTGATGGATTATCGAACCTTTTCTGTTTACCTCTTACTTGTTGGACTTATCTGCGACTAGCTTTCGCCTGCAGCTCCGTCTGTTATGTTTTTCAGTTACTATTAGCATTTTCCCTGTCTTAATTCAGTTTATCAATTTTACTGTCTTACTTCAATCGAATCTGTTTTTGCGTGTTTGAGCAACAAACCTTCTCGTCTATAATTGAATTAGGTAATCTATTTTTAGATAGTAAATTATTTTTAGATTGTGTTTTAATCTTTAAACTTAAACGCAAAATGTATGTATGTATATTGGCTCAATAGAGCTCTTATGATAGTAAAACTTAAAAACTAACGCGCATTATACTAAATAGGTTTATAGCAACCTTTTTGACAACTTGGATCTATTTTCAAAATTAAAACCCTTTTTGTACTATACCACTTACTAGTAAGACTGACAAGTCAGCAGACAAACTATCTTAGTCAGAATAATAGTAAAGAGTACAACTAAGTATCTTGCATTGTAATTTATTTATCTTTACAAAACAAGTTTTACATAAGTTACATACTTTGGACGATTACATTATTAATAATTTTAAGCACTATACCGTAACAGAACTAGTTACCATTAATGGTATAATAGTTGTGTATCGACCTTTGAGTGGTAATTTTGGCTTCACCAAACCTCTGTCGCGTAAGGCAATCTGTCAGACTATATATGTACGCGACCTTTCAAGTCAGTTTCGTAAATGAGCTCTGTCGACAATTCGACAAAGCAAAGGGTAAAACTGTTTCAGGTGAAAAGGTGATTAATTCATTTCCTGGTGTGTACGAGATAATTAGTCAGGATGTTGTTGATTAAAAGGCGAGGTTCTGGTTGTAAGTTTATTAATAACTACGACACATATTGATTAAGCGAGCGAGTTTATTTGTTCTTTACATGTGACAAACTTGTATTTAAAGTGTTGGCAGAAAAAATAATTAAGCTAATTAATATTGCAAGGAAAATTATCATAGCGGGTTATTAGCAGAATAAGTTACAGTTGAAATTGGAAAAGAGGTCTTAATATTTTGATCGAAATACTTTTAAATTTAGTCAATTGTAATTAAAAATAGTCGTACACAGTTCCGAATGGCGTTCGATACTTATATACTGCCTTATTGGCATGCCCTGTTTTAATATATATATTAATTGAACAGTATGACAGCCAAGTGTACTTTATATTAGGGTTGTAACATCGACCAAGTCAAACTATGGCAGCTCATCCTTACCACTTTAACTAGGCGCTTAATAAGAAATTACTCTTAATGGAAAAAAAATTATCACCGCTTGCAAATATCAAGTGGAATTCAAGTAAAACCTTATTATAATGATTGAAATAACAAATAATTTATTTTTTATCCTTTTATCACAAATGTACAATTTTACCATTACCTAAAAAACATTCATAGCAATTCTAATTTCATTTAATAATAATATTAATTTATTTCTCTTCCAACAAATAAAGATTACAATGTAACTTCATATTAGCTTTTTCATACATTTTTATCATCGAATATGTGTAGAGAACTCGTTTCTAAATTAGGCAACAAAACCTGCCCTTTATCGTAGGCCACCAGCTCTCATACCAGATTAAGTTACAAGATTTAGCAGTATTAACACCAATTGTTAGTGAAGTCACAATCACTGTTAACTACTGCATTTTTTCTTATAAATTTTACGTATTTTTTTAACTAGTTAATGTGTCAAATTGAAGAACTCGTATAGTAAAAAAAAAAAAGACTGAAGCGATAGGCTCCATACCTACCATGTAGGAGATAAGTCCTATGTCCGAGCAGAAATAGCGGAGATGGTTGTAGGATAGTAGCCATTGTGAGCGGCTCACACTACCATACTCCCCATTAGCGGCCCTCTAAATATTGTATTGTACATAAACTCCGTCCTTAAACACGGCATTGTTTCATACTCAACACTAGGGTTATCCCATTCAACAATTCTAAATAAACAAAGCAAGGACATTCCAAATATTTTTATTCCTATCTGATATTATTATAAGAAAAAAATGGAAGTGCTAAGTTGTATATTAAATATTGTAGCCTAACTCACAAAAATATATGTATAACGTATTAGGGTGTATAGGGATTCTACCGACAGCTAAGGAGCCAAGCCAACCTCACTTGCAAATGGTGCACCTGCCGATCAACGGAAGAGGCTCTGGCGAACATAAAAGTTCCCGGTAAGCGGCAATAGGCTCGCTACATATTACGTGGGACCAACAATATAATTGGCGAAATGTGGGCGTATTAATATGCCTATGCTGAGATTTTTAGTTTCAAAATATTATAAATCAAGTATGCCGATATTTGATTAGATATTATTATTCGATATTTTATTAAACTCAAACTCAAACTCAAAAATACTTTATTTCATAAACTATTACATAGTACTTGAAAACGTCAAAATTATAAAAAAATAACAAAAACAAATAAAATATAACTATACTAAAATCACGAAGCTTAGATTCACTTGCAACCAAATAATTTAAAAAAACAAAAAACATTTAAGTGCAAGCGAATCTAAGTGCCAGTTCCGAGCCACCGCTCTGTAAGAAGAACTGGCAAGAAACTCACAGGCTATGCTCTTTTAAATTATCGATTGGTTAGTAACAATCTTCATTTGTCTGTGACGCTATACAATGCAACATAATATAACAATATTCATGCTTTAAGTCATTCATATTAGAATAGCCTGTATGAAACGGCGGTTTAATCCCAAGCATTTTTATCAGCCATATAGTCTTTAATAGAATAATATCCCTTTGAAGACAGCTTGCGTTTTATTGTTAATTTAAATTTATTTAGGCTTAATTGCTGTATATTGCTTGGGATTTTATTATAGAATCGCACACATTGACCTTTAAAAGATTTGTTAATTTTTTGGAGCCTAGTGGCAGGTACAACTAGTTTATGCTTATTTCTTGTGTTTAGGTTATGTATATCACTTTTCTTACTCAATTTATCAAAATTTTTGTGTACATATACTAGGTTTTCATAAACAAACTGACCCGCCACTGTCAAAATACCAATTTCTTTAAATTTATCCCTTAGTGAATGTCTACATGGTAGATTATAAATTGCTCGTATGGCCCTCTTCTGCAGTACAAAAATATTTTGAATATCTGCGGCACAACCCCACAGAAGAATACCATACGACATAACACTATGAAAATAGCAATGATAAACAAGCCTAGCTGTTTCAACGTCTGTTAATTGGCGAATTTTCTTTACCGCATATGCAGCAGAGCTGAGTCTATTCGACAATTCACCAATATGTGGGCCCCACTGTAACTTAGAATCTAATATAACACCCAAAAATTTGGTGGTATCCACAAGGGTCAACTCATCTTCCTTTATTTTAATAGTGGTGTTTACTTGTCTGACGTTAGGCGTCACGAATTTAATGCATTTCGTTTTAGCCCCATTTAATAATAAATTGTTAACGTCAAACCAGTGCACCACCTTTGAGATCGCATTGTTTACATCGTCTGGGTTCTGATATCGCTTTATTTTAAATAATAATGATGTATCATCAGCAAACAATACTATCTCGTGATTTTCCTTTACCAAATGTGGCAAATCATTAATATAAATTAAAAACAAAAACGGGCCGAGAATCGAGCCCTGCGGTACCCCCATTTTTACTACAGAACCCTGAGATCGCTTTCCATTAACTTCAACCCTTTGAATCCTATTACTTAAGTAAGAAGTAAGAAGATCCAATGCGGAGCCTCTTATTCCATAATAATCTAATTTTTTTATCAATGTTTCATGAGGAACACAATCAAAAGCTTTGGACAGATCGCAAAAAATACCTAAAGCGTCCAAAGAATCTTCCCAAGCATCAAAAATATGTTTCAAAAGCTCAACACCTGCATCGGTTGTGGAGCGACCCTTAGTGAATCCAAATTGTTTTGAATGCATTAAGCCATTTTTATTAAAAAATCTTAACATTTGGTTGTAAATAAGTTTTTCAAAAATTTTACTAAAAGTAGGCAGCACTGAAATAGGTCTAAAATTAGTTGGGTCTGCTGTACTGCCCGATTTAAATAGTGGAATGATTTTACTATTTTTCATTAAATCTGGAAACGTGCCGCAATCTATACATTTATTAAATATTATAGCTAAACTGTGCGCCACCGAAACAATGATAGGCTTGGTAACTACGATGGAATTGCCCCAGAGGTCTGCAGTCTTTTTAACATTAAGAGTATTAAATGTCTTAATTATATCTATGGGTGTTACATGATTAAACATAAACTCTTCTGTACAAATGTTTACATTATCTCTTAAAATAGCCTCCGCTAAAGTAGGCGAGGAATTTAAAGTTTTTGTAGTAGACACTGGAATATTAGTAAAGAAGTCTTCAAAAGCATTGGCAATATCTAAGTCAGATGTAAGCGTCTTGCTATCAATGTTGAGTTTAAACTTATTATTATAATTCTTATTTCTTCCCGTTTCACTATTAATAATATTCCATGTCATTTTAATCTTATCATCACTATTTTTAATTTTATAGCTCAAATAACAAGACTTTGCCGTATGACATGCTTTTCTAAATATTTTAGAATATTTCCTTACATAATTATGAAATTGTTCACTATTGTTAACATTTCTTTCGTCATACAGTTCATACAGTCTCTTTCTACTTTTATGTAGCCCAGGAGTAGCCCATTCACTAAAGGCAGCATTATCATTTACCTTAATCGTTTTGGGAGTAAATGTTGATTGAAAACTACTACAAAAGTCGCTAAAAAACATATTATATAAAATATTAGGGTCATTGCTTTTATCTACCATGGGTAAACTAAATGATAATAATTTATTGTTAAACCTCTCAAAACGATTATTGGTTTTTGGTATAAATGTTATTGTTCTTTTAGCCACAGTTTTATTTCTACAAAGCAAAGATATTTGTTGACCACAATGATCTGAATCTAATTGATTAATAATTTTTTTACTGTCATCACTCAGTATAATATCTGTAAATATGTTATCCAAGCAAGTGGCAGTAGTGGCTGTAATTCTTGTTGGCTCTAGAAACACATTTATCAAATTATATGATTTAAAAAGTGCTTTTATTCTTGTACATGCACTCGAATTAGTCAACCTCAATGCGCGGTGCAGCCCTAAATGTAAATATTGCAGGAATTGATACCTTAAGCTGATAGTTCCCAATTCCGCCGCCAGCGCTATTGCAGTAATTTAGTAACGGTGTGCAAGCTCGAAATTAATTTCGGCGTCACAGCACGTTACTAACAGCACGATATTCTGTATATAATATATCATTTGTTATACTACCGTTTATTTCTCTGGGTTGAAAAAATTATAACGGCATTTTCGTTCTTCTTATACCCTTTCTGTGGCATTGGATATCGGGCGTTTCCGTGCTTCGAATGGAACCTAAATATTGTACTCTTGGTTATCATTATCACTATAAATGGTTATGTGGTAAATAGTCGTTAAGCAACGTTAGAAACCTTATAATGCGGCTTGAAATTTTTTGAAGTCTGGAAATTAGTACCATTTGTTTCAAACAATCATCATAGTGTCTATTGCTAGACATTGTCAGAAAAATAGAAAAGAGTACAACTATCTTGTAAGTAAGGAGAAGTTAGTAATAAGTACAAAGTTAGAAACCTTATGAAGCGGCTTGAAATTTTTGAAGACAGGAATTAGTTATGTTCATTTGTTTCAAACAATCATCATAGTGTCTACTGTTGGACTTTGGCTTCCCCAATAGATTACATTTTATTAGGGACGGTTGCCAAAATCACCAAGCTGGGCAGGCAAGTTTTTAATCGCAGTTCCAGTCAGTAGGTAGGATGACGCTGCTGTCCATCATCCGGTAAAACTTCTTTACTTACTTTGTCGATTCTTACTAATCCTCATAACGGGTGACGCTATTCTAAGTCGGCTCCTAATAAACACGATTTCATACATTAAACCAGAACGGGCCTTGGCAATACAGAGAATCAAATCTAAAAACTTATTATAAAGATCATAGAACGAAGCATTATTATCAGTGATTCTCTATAGGTTTGGTAGCTCATCTCGCTTCGCGGCATGACCCGATTAATCGGTGGCACAATGGTGACTTGCACCTACCGAAACTGGTCTACACTACAATAGCCGGTAAAGACTGAGTGTAAAGAGGCTTCATTCCATGTCCAAGCTACGCTATACGAACAAATTAGTTCTTGTATTGTTTTCAATACCAAATCCCATCTTAACCCAGGGGAAGTCTTAGGATTCGATTCGATTCTGTTTTAGCGATTATATACACTAAAAATGATTAATTTTACGGATTGAAAACATGGTTCATTAAACAATTTTTATTCCTTGTTTTGAACACATTGACCGGAATAAAAATAGTTAAATAAAACGCGATTTGAAACTAGTTTTATCCTACTTATATTATAAATGCGAAAGTTTGTGAGTATATATGGATGTATGTTTATACACTTTCACGCAAAACTACTGAACGGATTCAACAATAATTTGACACGCAGGTAGTTTATCATATTTCGCTATTCCCACGGAAACGGGGACCACACGTGAGTCACCGCGAGGCGCTGCTTTTTAGTATAAATGTCTTATAGCTTAGCTGTATAGTGGAAATTGGCTTAATGCGTGCTCATCGTCGCGCTGCAGTGATCTCGCCTGCGCCCGCGCAAGGCCGCGCCCTTGTGGCGATCATCTGCAAAACGCACCATGAATTACTGTCATTTATTACAACCTGTATTTATCTGGTGATACATTTATTATGGCGACGTCATGCTCGTGAATGGCCATTAAAATAAATTAAACTTTACATTTTGTCGTTTTAAATTGTTCTCATTATCTTGTAATACAGTCTCGTACAACCTTACTGATGCAGTGTTATGTAGGTATGCTTTTACAATTCTCGTAAATGTCTATATGTTATGCTTACAAGCTAGACCACTGAACTGTCCTCTAAATTGGGATATCAAATCTGATTTGGATCGGTTTGTTTTGGTAACAGGAATCTGAAAATACCATTAAAGGGAATTTGATCATTTCTCAGAGTCACGTATTCGATGTGGTTATTAGTATATTTGTGAGGCGGCAAAGACTGTCTGGAGACAGGACACAATAGAGCTTCAACTGTGAATACCAGGCGGAAATATTGCACATCACTTATCGCATTCCATCAGTTATTACTTTTATAGCTAATCAGAATCTACATTCAGAGCTACATTCTTTATAACTTTTTTGATTCCCGCATGAACTATGTACCTAGTACTGTAAAACTAATACTAACGATCGTTGTGCAACTTTTACCGTTTAAACCCGTACTTAAAAGATTAATTTCTCTAAAATAAATATTAAACTTTATTTTTATTCCAAACTACTTCGATAGCAATACATGAAACAATAAATCTACTTAATTTAAATTTTGTCTACAAAATTTTTACTTTGAACAAACTTTTTAATATGTAAAACAACATTGTATTGAGCTACTTTAACCTACTACAAGGTCAGATAATTTAATGGTCTCAACCGCTGGGCTGTGTTTTGCAAAGTCATTTACAAAATGATATCAAATTACAGTAATTTATCACAACATAAATAACTTTTGTAACATTCTGTATTCAAGCTTCTCATCTAAATTAATTGGAGACAAGCTACAATTTATAGATAAGTCTATTAGGCTTAATTCTGCTAAAGGTATTTCATCCTCTATTAGATTTAATTATATTTTTTGTTTGATCGAATTAATGATTGACAATTGAATAGGTAATTTAGAAATATTAGGGGCCGATTAAACCGTACAGCTCAAATATGATGTTTTACAAGTTCATTAAACTATGAGATAAATGTTTTATATTAGATTTATTGAATACGTTATTTTGTTTGTGTTATGTAGTATAATAATTAGTATATAATATTTAAGCAATTTAAAAAATAGGAATTAGTTCAGTTTTATCTACTTTAAACGAAAACCATTTTTTTATATATATTTATTTTGAAAACCATTGAAAATCATTTTTTTTAAATATTTTTTTTTTTTAGTTTCACAAAATTAGTATTAATGTATGTCTGTTATATAAAGGACACATATTACAAGCTTAGTATTTATTTCCTGGCTTAAAGTGCGGTGTGAGACGTCCAAGAAAGTTTTAAATTATTATTTAAATAGGTAACCTTAGAATTTGTGATATTTTACATAATAAGTCGAACGTTTCCTGTTGTGGAATACCACAACTAGTTAACAATGTTCCCATCAAATTTCACAACTCAATTAGTAATTTAAATTTTTTTTAATCATAAAATTTCCTTTTTTATATAAAATTGTAAAATAAAAAAAAAACCTTCAAATAAATGTTATGTCAAACCCAGTAAAAATAATAAACCTTCAAACAATCTAAGTAATAACTATCTTTTCATTGTAAATACCCATTTTATAAATACACCGGCAGCTGTTGAGTCTCCACAGATAATAATCATAAAAAAACGAGCTTAAGGTACCTGTATAAGTGTTAATTTATTAAAATAAAGAACACGTAAATACTTTACGGCGTCGTAAAAGTTCCCAACTAATGGATACAAGCGGTTAGGTACATATTAATTCTCTAGATATGTGTACACACACATACACACATTTTGCAGGTTTAATTACGTAATTGACCTTGAGATATTTTATATTTAGAAGGATAGTATCGATATCCTTGTGTTAACGACCTGTATGGCGTAATAGATCTTCAAAGTCGTGAATTCTATTCCCACTTAAGACAAATGTTTGTTCCAATAAACATAGGTATTTGATTTGTACAGGTCGTTTCCCTTATAGTATAAGTAAATGCTTACATACAAAAGTAATACGTAAGTTTGATTATCAGTTCGTTCTCTCATCCCACAGGGAGTCGTAAGAGTCGACGAAGAGAATTATTACCGCATGATGGGCAGCAGCGTCATCTTGCATACTCGCATGAGCTGCAATTACCAACCCGCCTGCCCAGCGTGGTGATTATGGACAGCTCCTCCCAATAGAATGCAATTTATTGAGGAAGCTAATGACTTTATAAGGCTGTTATTATAATGATAATGTTTATCAGTTGTTAATTATTGAAATTCATCAAAAATCTGGTAAACCCGTAAGCAGACCCTGGGCTGAAGTATAGGGCACAACCAGAATAAAGCTAGAACCATGAGTTGTCTCACATTGTATAAACGGGCCTAGATGGCGCTGTGTGTAATGTTTCATGCTATTGCACCCAAAAATTCTATCTCCGTTTTTTTGTTCCCACTAAAACAATTTTACGAGCTCCTTTCCCAATTATTTTTCACTTAAGCTCCCGTCCGCAGTGAACGTGCACGGTAGTTATAATTTTGGAGATGGGTTACTTATTCAAAAGTGCTCAATTACAAGACAAATCGAATAAAGTATTTATATATTTTTTTCTAATTATACTAGCAATCATTAGCGGCGTCGTAAGCGAAAGGGACCTTATCTAAAAAAAACTAAAGAGAAATGCACTTAGAGGTCTAGTTTACAGCTTGTTGCATAAAATGTTCATTCATTCAATACTTTACTCTTGGTGATAATAATTTTTTTACTCAAAAAACATTTTATTTTCATACAGAAAACAAATTATTGGCATTCTGCTATACTAAAAAGCAGGAATCGTATCGATTATTATAGTATGTTTTACTTTGCAAAAAATACTTAAGCAATTACAATTTCAGCCGTTAACGCAAAAACGAAACTTCGTCATACGATACTCAATTTAATTAAAATATTCCCTCGGAGACTTGTCAGCTATATTAGTAAAGCATCAGTTCTCTCGTCAAGATCACAGGTCGAGATGAATCAATCAATCACTCGATCAAATCAATGTTTTTTCACTGACTTTTTCGAAGCAGTCTCGATGGGTGAGCAGATAACGTCCCTTCCTGACATTACTGCACTTAATCTTCGAGAATACGACAATTTGTCACTGAGACAGACGTGCTGATTGTTCCCAGGAGTCTCCTGTCACGTGTTATTGTTGCTTTTGTTATTTTTTGCGCGGTGTACATGTTATGTTATGTCATGTTAGAAGAATGTTAGCGGTCATTATCAGGTATCTACTTTGTATCTGGATCGTGAATATTTTTGTGTATGTATGGGTATATTAAATTTTATGTAAGTTTATATGTTTTCTTGGTCGTACTGCCTTATACTTTTCTACTAACCCAAAGGTTAACGGGTAGAGAATGCCTTGTAGCATTAAGTTCGCTAATGTAATTTTTTTTAAATTTGTACGATAAAATATCAAAAAAAAATTTTTTTTTGGAATTTTATTTGTTTTTGTACTGTCTCAATATTGTTAAGTATTAAGGAAACGAGCGAGTCAGCCCCAACTTGATGTTGGCGTTTGGTCTAATTGATCTCGCAATGAACGAGAATTCATTTGTGACACTGTTACATCTTATACATACTTGGTTACTTATTTGTATTTAATATATAATTTTGCAATTTACAGACCACACTTCTTATTTTACATAGAACGCTACATTAATAAATTAAGGGTCTATATATATATATATTTGTTAAATAATGACTAACTAGCAACAAACGCAAAATGATGTATTTATCAAATTCCAAATTTTACCTAGCAGGCAAAAAAATTAACATAAATTTTGTTCCGTCCAACACAAAATGATTCAAAAAATAAACGTGGATTCGTAACCGCGTTGTGCAGTGCCGGCGTTGTTTAGTAACACGCTTATATAACGATTTCCCCTTAATTCCCGCGGGGCGCTAGGTGAATGGAAAGCTTTCTTCGCATCTTGCATAAAGATGAGTAATATCCTTACTCATTGGTTTCAAATTACGTAACAATAAGGATTCCGCTCCCTTTCTTCGTAGGTAGTCTCTAATAATTAAGATTTGGATTGGGTTATGAGAGAAGATATGAGAAATAGCTATTTCTCATATTTAGAAAACGTTGCATTAATATGGACATTCCCGGAATGCTTAATTCCCGAGAATAAGCTCGGTTAAATTGGCTCGAAAATTAGTTGCAAGCTGACAACGAATGTGGGGAACATAATTAAAAATACAATTTTGATAATTGCCTCCGATCCCACATTTGCAATCAATTGCATCAAATAGCAGACTTTCATTTAGAATCCTTAGGAACGTCCATATCAACAATATGTTATTATAGATTAGTTAATACTAAAATCATCACTTAGCTGAATACCGCGCAAATTGAAATTTTTACGTTTTACACATAGTTAAATAAATCTTTTTGACGCGCACGTTATGATGTTATTTGCATTACAAATTATATAAACCCAAAGAGTTATTCAAATAGTTTTAACGTGACAACTGCACAAGTCTTGAGTCAGCCATATAATATCGTGTAAAGAAATTCTGTTATTTGTAAATAAGCGACGAAATCCTAAATTTGTCGATAAACACAGCTTTCAACAATATTAATACATTTTAAGGATGGCAATAACATAAATTATTATCTATAAATTAAAATAGTTGGATTAATGTCAAACTGCTTGCCAGAACAAATAAATAAATAAATAAATAATAACAGGACACATGACAAGTATTAAGAAATTGAGTTAGTTTCGTAATGACTAGGTATAATCATTTATGAATTTTCATTTATGTGTTTTTTCTATGTTATTACATTTAGACAGTTGTAAACAAATTTGGTATAATCGCATTTTTGCTGAATTTATCTTTTACTTTGCGTAAAGACATTCTTGAAGGGTATAAAAGTTTTTCATGAGTCAGTTCGCTAATTACAAACAGATAAGAGAGCCATAAAAATAAGCATATTTTAGCGCCTTTACACTTCCTTTGCGGTCCCAACGGAAGTTAAGGCATTCAACCAGAATACTTATTGAATTATTATGACAGTAACGTGCGCCAAACCTTAATGTTAATCTAACCAATCATTAGTTACATTACAGCCGGCACTTCATTTTCCTTTAGTTATTTATGGACAACGTCATGAGGTGCACGATTTTCTATTGAACGAAGATTTTCTGCTTATAATAGAACTTCACAACGTACCTTTAAATCTAACATAAATTTGAATTTTTGTTTTAGGAACATTAAATGTGTGTTAATTTGAATAGAACTTGCAACTTACATACATGTGAAGTAAAAGTGCAGTGTACTTATGTGCATAAATGTGAAAATTTCCCCAGTGATATAGGATTTTATGTATTTTCATGGTAACAGTTTTTGCAATAAGTGATCATGGCTCCATCAAGCGGCGAGCGAGAGTACTACTACGGTTCATGTCAGATCCGTCCGAGCACGCTGAAAGCAGATTGATTCGCCGCTACTCGGTGAGAGATGGCGCTAACTACGACCATTTTAGCATACTAAGGATGCATTCCCATAACAGCAAAGTTTCATAACGCATATTTTTTCAATTTTATTGAATTGTTTTGTTGTTATTATATTCTTATACTAAAATTATATTAATTTAAAGTGAGGAAAATCTTACAATGGTGTGTAAATAGTTAATACTTCTTCTTGATGGTTGTTTTTTTGTTCACAGGCTGAACCTGGGGAGACTATAGCAACAACCAAAGAGGGTAAGAATCCGAACTTTTATTTGTATCTTTTAAAAGAAATGAACTCGTATCTGGGTTATATATTCACTCTATGATACACTTGAAACCGCTCATAACTCTGCATAGTATATGAGCTGTTACCGAACAGGTGTAAGGCAACGATCACAAAAATTTAAGCTGAGTCTACATATGTCAGTCTTCGGATGGGTGATCGTTTGTAAAGCATTTGATGTTGAGCTGTTCTGGCCTTCGGAAGACACATAAAACCGTTAACTTCGGTTATTTCCATACGAGGTAGTTCATGTGAGGTACGGTTATTTCAAGATGAAGTGGATTGTCATTTATGGGTACATAAATAATATTATTTTTTGTTTAAATGACGATTACTGCTGTGTTAAAAAAAATCTGCTGCGCACCCTGACTTGTGAAATGAGCTCCCTAACCATGTTTTTCCAAGAGATTACAACATATAGCTCTTCAAAACGGGTGTGAAACGGTTTTGAATAGGACGACCACTCGTTAGTGGTGCGTCCCCTACTTAGGTGCTATGTTGTGGTATAAAAAAATGCTTTTATGTATCTTTGTAGAAGAATGGGTGACGCGGAAGACGAGCGAGGTGACGACAACCCGCCAGATCGCGACGAGGGTCAAGCGCGAGTTGGTGCTCGAGGACGGAAAGATACTAACAGACTCGGGGCCTAAGATCTCTACATCTGTCAATGAAGACACTCACACCACCAACTTCCAACAGACTGAGGTACTTACACTTTTTACGAGTATAATAGGTTACCTCTTAGTAAGTTTATGTATTTATATAATCTTTATTGAAAACTTCAAAGTTACATAGGAAAAGTTAATGCCAAAGGAAAGGTAATGTTTTTATGTAGCAGAGGAGACCTACTGAGATAAAGAGCACATGTTATACTTATTAAGGAACTTTATTCCTGGTACATACTTAAATACATACTTCACGCCTACCCCCGGAAAAATACTCGTTGGTATAGGCAGGTATCACATCCTTTCACTTGCTACGGTCCTGCCAAACACTTTTAGCTTTATTCAGGCTTATTAAATTATATTTATTGAATTATTATTTATGCCGACAGAAATTACTTAAGAAATTGTTCTTTGAAATGTATCATACTGATCCCCTAAAAATAACTTTCCGAATAGCATTTTTGATGCACAAACAAACAAATAATAGTGATTGGGCATTTGGGGACTCAGTTGGTCAATTATATGTTTTCATATTACGTTACATGCAGCTTAAGTATCATCACACAGCTTTTAAATCGAAATATATATCAAATTCATAAATAGATATAAAGATGTTCTTAATCCTCACTAAAATTCTAAGGCATCATTCACCTGTTACTACATAATTATATTTGTTACCTATTAATTAGCGAATATTATTAGTATAGTGTTAGTATCTATATTTTCAAAATATTGTTATACTACTTTTGCATGCAGTGGCTTCCTATATGTAAGACAGCAATTTTTTTTTTAAATAATGCATGTTTTATTGTACATTGTTAAATTGTATGTTTTGTTGGTTGCCCATGAATAAATAAAATTAAAAAAAAAAGTGCGAAAATGGTGAAGTTATAATTGTCTGTTTGCAGCATCGCGTGCCTGATGAGGGGCGGCCCGCCGACGGCTCCGCGCTTCCTGGCCGAGTGGGCGCCGCTATCGGCCCATCTGAAGGTATTATCTAATCATTATTATTATTAGCCGCAAACTAAGCGGAGTATTATGGAGACTATAATGTATTTTTCGTCGAATATACGATAGTAATGAACTAATATGGGTATTAGAACACACACACATTAATGGGGTGGGAGGGGGTTGTCGACGTGTGACATGGTGTGACAAGGGGATGGGAGGGATCTTAAATTTCGTGGTGCCACATTTCAAAATCCAGGTCCTATAAACATTTTGGAACTGCTTTTTTGATGTAATCATTTCTTGCTGTACAATTGCAAAATATGTGACATCACACTAAGGAGAAGGGAGTATCACAAGTGTGACCAGCTGTGACAAGGACGGAGGGGGGGTCAAAACTTCACGAAATTCGTGTGCAACTCATCATCATTTTCTAGCATTACCCGGTTACCCTAGAATTAAGCCTAGGGCCCAGGGTCTGCTTACCAGGCTTAAAAAGATTTGGCTGAATTTATTTTATTACATGGTGCAACTGCCGTCTGTTCAAAGGGGACACATCACTCAATGGTTAAACTAGCTGTTGAAGGATGTTAGAAGCCACTGACATCATAATAACGACTGCAATAGATGTTCATAACAGCCAGGACCAACGGCTTAACGTACTTTCGGAGGCACGGAGCAAGCGATAATCACGCACATAACTTCGAAAGGTCATATGTGCGTCACCAGGGTTTGAACCCGAGACCCTCTGAATTTGAAGGCAATGGGTCTCGCCACTGGGCTATCGCCGCCTCGAGTAATAAACTACCATGGACTAAAATACTAAACATTTTGTTGTTTTGCCAAAATACAAATTATAATTGAGAAACCCCACTGTGGAGGCCGTGTTCTATCAACGACTTTAACTCCTAATATTTTGAGAGGAATTAAACTTATTCTAAGAAATAAAATTGCCAGACAGCCTCAAACATAGCAGAGCTAGAAGTCCTATGGGTACTGGAGAACGTGTTTTTGTCAAAATATACTATCTAATTGTAATTAGGATATCCTAGTGTGAAAGTTAGTGTAACCATAACTGTAACCACTAATATAATTTTGAGCTACTATAGGACTCTTTAAGACTTTTTTCGTCTAAATATATCTATAATGTAATTATAACTAGCGTATCAAATTTTGGAGGTTACAATTCTTGCCCTCTAATACTTTTTAATAATAAAGCATTGTTATTGTATGTTAGCAATATTACTGGACATTTAGCCATAAACTATGCAGAGCTAGTACCTAAGTACTATGGCAACTTGTAAATGGCATATTGTGAATGGTCATCTCTTTCTTTCTTTATTTTAAATAATGGCTTCGTGCGTCTAGCACATTTAGCCAGTGTCAAGTAAGTGATATTTTAATCATATTTAATTCATAGTAAATGAGAATGAGTGGTGATAAAGATGATAAATGGTAAATAAGATACCCTCCCCTAAGCCCCTCGAGTCCCCAGTAAAGATGTGGGACTATACTGAGATCTCACTTTTTGAAAAGTGATGTTGCATTGTTTTATTTAAATTTACCAACACTCATGTTCACAAACACTTAGCGGTTAATAATCCACCGATATTACACATTAATTTTAAAAATATCACAAATTTTAGAAAATAAAACAAAACTGCAGACATGACGCTTCACTTCCCCGCCAAGAAGTCCAAATGGTCATCTCAATAGTCTATTATTTAAAAATAAAAAATATTTTTTAAAATAAACTGCGCTATAAAAAGTATATCCTGTTTTGCAGTAAAGGTTAACACAATGATTGCGTTATACAATATAATCATATGGAATTTCTGCATCTGCCACTATTGGCATAAAGTAACACAGCATGATAGGTGACTTAAAAAGAGGCTTTTCAAATAGTTGGGTAATTAAAACTGTTCCATACAATTGCTTTTAAAGTTCCATATCACGTATATCTAAATAAAATCTGTCTGCCTGGTCCACAGAAATAGTGTTTAAACTGAATAAAAGAACCCAATGTTCTCAAACTTTAAAGCATAAGTAATTAACATAGGACTTGTTATTAACAGTATATGTAATTAAACCTTATACTGAAAATTTGTACTGGCAAGAAGATAGACTTGAAGAGTTTCTTACTCCATCTTCTCCAATCCAACTGAGGAATTGTAGACGCAGTGCAGTTTTTTTGATAGAATCATAAATATTCTTACATACTTTTTTTTGTAAACGCATACTTAATATACATAAGACACACCCAGACCAAAATAAATATTTATATTCATGCACATAAACATTTGTACTGTGTGGGAATTGAACCCACGACATCAAGAGCGGAGTGCAGATATACTGACCGTGGGGGTCTTAAGGATTATATCGATTAAATAAAGAATATTTCATTTTCATATAAGTTCGCTATAATTTTCTTGTCCTGGCATATCATTACATAGTGTGACATATTTTTCTAGATCCGGATGGCATCCAGCTCGATGGTGTGGTGGCTCCGGCGGGCACGAAGGTTCTGGTGTCTTCAAGAGTGGTCGCGAACCCTGAAGGCAAGGTCCGGGAGAGCAAGGATCGGAAGGTGCTCACGAAGAACGTCACGGATCACGTTCGGGAGACTGAGGAGCGGTTCCATCGAGGAGACACCACGCATGAGGTCAGTTCTTATAATATACGTACCCATATGATTTTAGTAGAATTCCATTTTTAATTTTAATTACCATTTTCCTATTGATGCTGGACTAGTTGTCTAGGAAAACTTTATATCGTCATAATTTTAACTATCAGTCTTATGTCTCGTTCTCATTCATTTTTCATAAGGCCATGATGGCCGGGACAGATTAGAGGATAATAGGAGATTTAAGAAAAGCCTGTTCTTTATTTTTAAATTCTCTACTATAAAACCATTGACCCGACAAAAAACGAACACAAAAGAACAGTCTTATCCAATTTGGCGAAGAAGTTATGCGCTCACGTACATTTCGGCGAATTATTTTATTTTATTTTTATCGCAACAGTCGAAACAGTATTTAAAAACCTACTTTAAAAAAAATACGTTGTATTATTTTAACATCATTAACAAAATTCTGCTTATATTTAAGTACAGCTTCCTATTTAATTTATCGATATTATGAAGGAGAATCTTCAAGAAAGTGTCCGCAACTATGAATAACATTTCATATAAAACAGTACCGATGCCTATACACTGCCTTATCCAAAGGCATCCTGTATTATTTATCACGCACATTCCCATCGAGACTCACGATTGGTCATATACACATAGGCACAACACCAGTAACGTGTCATGAAAGCCTTTAAACCCATAACCAATGTCCGTTCAATAGTTGTCTGCAATTTACGAATGCTTTTAACTTTGTACGCATGACGGAACTTATCTAGGACCATAAGATGTGACGCCGTACTACTCTGAATGTCACTTGTTCGATTTCCAACGAACCACTCGATAGATATAAGATGATAGACGCTAATGGACGATCGCAAATAGCATGCCTCTTCGTAACTCCTCGGGTCCTTGAGGTATTCAGGGTTAGATAAAGTATTTTTAACTCAGCAGTGCTACACATGTGGGAGAAACTTTAAGTACTAATTGGGCAGTATTTTCTGCGAGGTCATCGCTGTTGTTGACCCTCGTTTGGTTATCAGTTAATATTGCCGACAGTGTTACGTGGATGGTGTTCTGTTATCGGAATGGCTTTTAAACGTGACTGATATTCACATACGAGTATATTGCTTTAAGTTATTTACTTTACATAAATACGGTACTTTCATACCTTTAAACGATTATATAAAAATCTATAAAAATATGAACTGCAAGTATCGATAATTAGATTATTATTGTTACTATTTTGTAACATTGATACGAACTCCGTAAACACTGGCACTTACGCAAATTTTTAAGAAATTATATATTTTATTATGTTTTTAAAAAGTAACATTGAAAATAGAACTTATATTTAAATACTTACATTTTTATTTAGCCTTGTGTACTAATGTCACAAAAAAAGACATAAAAGTGGGCTTTGATCAAAAGTTACTTGCTCGGAATAAGTTCACTAATGTTTATATCTATGTTTTATATTGTATATCTTGAAAGACAGAAGCGCGCAATAAAAATGTTATGATAAATACAACATAAAGCAGTTTCCACAGAGTTCGAACCACTTCAATACATTACAAACAAGAACCCACTCGTAACACACTTTAACGTAACCACGAGGTATTAACGGGATGTTTTAATACGTTTACTATTTAACTACTACGTTTATGATATTCAAGAGACGCCTACAGAGGTACCGCCGTAGTACTAGATATTCAGCCGCTGATATAGGAGCGCTTAAGGCAATACTGTGTTCTAGTTAAAGTATGTAGCCAGTGAAATTACTGAACATATAAAACTTACCAACCCATATATCGTGGTACTAGCGAAGTAAAGTAAAGCTAGGTGGAGCGACGACTTATGCAAAACTGGAAGCGGTTGGAGGCGAAGAGCTGAAGATCTAGCTCAGTGGCGTGCTATTGGGGAAGCCTATGTCCAACTGTGGACGAATGTAGGCTGATGACATAGCCCTTTGCCGTGTATAGTAGGCGGCACGAAAGTTTAGCGCTGACCGTTTATGCGCAGTAGTCGAAAATAAGATATCGCAAGGGAGAGAAAGGGCGTGCGTAAGCGCTCATTGGCTTTCCAGTCGTACTCTCTCACTCACTCTAAGCGCATTTTTATTTGTTATTATTGCGGCCACATAAATACATCATCTGTAAAAAACTAAACTGTCTGACTATCACGATTAATGAGATACAGCCTGGTGACAAACGGATGGACGGACATCAGAGTTTTAGTAATAGGGTTCCGTTTTTTACACTTTGGGTAGGGAACCCTAAAAAATGACTTTCCTACTAAAAATCCAATAAAGTAACCCAAGGTGTAAAATATTTAGGGTGGATTTCACCAACATCCAACTTATACGAGAATAGCTATCCCAGTATAACTTTACTCTTAGGATTTAATCTACGGCTAACTTTGGTTTCATTTCACCAGATTAATCTATGGATAAGTTACTCTCGCATAGTTACTCTGTGAGGATGAATGAATGAAACGAACGAAAGTATTAACCACCAAGCATAAAAGTACATTCAGTGGCATACTTATGCAATGGCGCTGCGTATTTTTAATTTACCTGGGTAATATGCATGCTTGACGTTTTGAATAACCTCAAATATTGTGTTGTGTTGATTGTTCGTTGCTGTAGTTGTATTGTTTGTTTAAAAAAATATTATTTTAATTATTTGTTAAATAACGAAAAATAAATAAATAAATAGTCAGCAAATTATACACAGACGCTTTTGACAAACGAAATTTTATAGCGAAATCGTTGTCGTCGTAATCTTCAAAGTAATATGCCCTCTCTTTAAACCATCTTGGGCGAGGGCCAAAATAATCTTCATCACTATCAGATTCGTCAATAAATCGATTCAAACATAACGCCATTTTGTTAGGTTAGGCACCTATAAAATTTGTACGTGACAGTTGTTATGACGCAACTTATTCTTCGAATAACAGCTAACTACTCTGCCGAAATCGGCGGTATAAGAATTAACTCTAGTATAGCGAATTTATCCTTGGGTTAAACGTTGGTGAAATGTAAAGTTCGTTTACTCTCGAGTAATTAGCGATTTACTCTCGGAATAAGACTTATACTACGTTGGTGAAATCCGCCCTTAATAATATCTAGCTACGGAAGCGAAGCGAAGGCGTGTCACTATTATTTACAATAAGTGATAAATAATACTGCGTCTAATGTACCTTACACTGTGCAGTGTCATTGATTCTCCATCAACAGCAGATATTGATCGAGCTCCATAAATATCACATCCAGACTATTGTTTCCAAGTGTTCCGACAGGTATTATTTTCTTGTAACTTTGTATACTTTGTTATGTCTCATTGAACGCGGGCATTGTCATTGAATGGTAATAGATTTCGACAAGAAATAATCCTAGTACTTGCAAGTATAACTACATATTTAAATATTGACGACAGATATGGCGTGGAGATACCTGCACTCTGCACCTAAGGTCGTGGGTTCGATTTCCATACAGGACAAATCTTTGTGTGCATTAACATGAATGTTTTTTCTGGTCTGGGTGTTTTTTATGTATGATATTTATTTATTATAAATGTGAAAATTTGATATGTCGGTTTGTTAAGCTTACACTTTTACTAAATCAATAAAATATAATTTAAATTGTGTGCAAATAAAGCTTTAATTCTATGAAAGAATATTCTCTTATAATAATATACTTAAAATGTATGTAAACAAATAGTTTATTATGAGTCGAATCATTGACTAAAATAAATCAACTTGTCCGCGGTAACCCAGACTGGAATGAACCTTCGACCTTTGGATAACCAGTTCAATAAGCTACCAAGATCTCCGATAGTTATAGTTTGTAAATAATATATATACATATATACAATCACATTTTTTTCCCTGAAGGGAATATTAAACGCTAACGCTAGGCAGAGGCATATTAATCGCCCACACGTCGCCAGTTATAATTTTGGTTCCACGCAATAGGTGGCGAGCCTATTGCCGTTTATCGGGAACATTTGTGATTGCAAGAGCCTCGTCTGTTGTTCGGCAGGTGCACCACTTGTAGATGAGGTTGGCTTGGGATCCTAATATCTTGGTAGGATTCCCATACACCCATAAATAATAGTATATATTTATAGTATATTTACACAGACATACATCCACGCCTGTTTCCCCGAAGGGGTAGGCAGAAGCATATTATACGGCCACACTTATGTAGTAATTATGTAGTTAGTCCCAAGTTATAGGTGGCGAGCCTATTTCCGTTTACCGGACACTGTTGTGTATATTTAAGAATAGTTTAATTTAAATATTATTTATTATATATCATTGTTGTGCATAATTATAATAAGAAGATAAAAGAGCTTTGTTATTGAGGTAAGCTCGCTAGAAGCGACGTCGACGTCGCGTGTAATATGGCAAAACCAATGGTGTAATCTTTCAGACAGCTACGAGAACATTATTTTGTTTCCCACAGTAAGTGTCCAGTCCTAAATTAGTCTGTTATGAACATCTTATATTACCTGCGACTTTAAATCAAACTATAATTTACATAACACATAAACTTTAGCTCAAGTTATCTACCTCATAACAAAGGTACCTCACATACTCAAGATACATTATGGGAACGAAATAATTCGCTCTGTCGACTACAACTGTGAGATAAAGAGCGTAAAATGGGGCAGCGCTTTATTCAGATGAGCGTTCTCATAAATCGATGGGGATTTTGAAATTATAATTTGTTCTTGGAGATAGGTGCCGCGGGCACGCGCCCACGCCAGTAAGCGCACTCTTGCACTTTTGTAGCTGCTTAAAGCGCTTAATGTTCCCCTGTTCTTTTGTTGAAGTAGGCTAGGATTATGCGCCTTATTTATTTATTTCAACATTTTACAAACAACAATTTTCATAACCTTAACTATCAGACTCGGAAAACATTGTTCTAGTGAACTAAAATCGCTATAAAATTATAAAATAATAATTTCGGACCTATTAGATAATATTTAGAAGTTGTCGACGAGTATGTATACCTGGGACAAAAAGTCCAAATGGGTAGGTCCAACTTCGAGAAAGAGGTCCATCGTCGAATCCAGCTCGGTTGAGCTGCGTTCGGGAAACTGCGCTATATCTTCTCGTCAAAAATACCTCAGTGTCTTAAGACGAAAGTCTTTAACCAGTGTGTGTTGCCAGTGATGACTTACGGTACTGAGACTTGGTGCCTGACTATGGGCCTCATTAGAAAGCTCAAAGTCGCTCAGCGTGCAATGGAGAGAGCTATGCTCGTAGTGTCCCTACGTGATCGAATCAGAAATGAGGAAATCCGTAGGATGACTGGAGTGACCGACATAGCGAGGCAGGTTTGCAGGCTGAAGTGGCAATGGGCGGGGCACATAGCTCGAAGAACCGACGACCGATGGGGCGTCAAGGTTCTGCAATGGCGACCGCGAACCGGCAAACGTAGTAGAGGACGGCCTCCCACGCGATGGACCGACAAATTGCTTTACACGTTGATCGATCCTGTGCCGTCTGCATCCACCGGCTCCCCGCCGCCCTGACCAGATCATATCCATATTATATCATCAAATCTCCAATTTGGGGCGGGCAGTAACCTTGCTTTAACTATTTCTACTGGATCTATTTAGTTGCAGCAAAGTATACTTTTACATATAAATACACTAAATATATAGATAAATAAATAGTAGATAATTATGTTTACTTTTATACGCAAAACGGCTGGCAGCGGGTGGGGCGATGAGCTGAGGATCGAGTTCTGGTGCGTGCCATTGGAGACGCCTATGTCCAACAGTGGAAAAGTTGCTGATTTCAGCATCAGCAACTTTTCCACTGATGATGATGACTTATTTTTTGATATTTTTTGATATTTGATATATTTATTTCCATTTTAACAATTTAACAATGTACAATTGCTAGTCCCCACACTAGGCTGAGCCTGACCTGTGGGGAAAATATACGATGAACATTACATTTATTGCCGAAACGGAATACAAGTAAGGTATTCTACTTAATTACATTATTTGAAAAATAAGAATTATAATGTATGTGTGTGTGTGTGTGTGTGTGTGTGTGTGTGTGTGCGTGGGTGTGTGTGTGTGTGTGTATGTGTGTGTGTGTGTAAAAGTGTTTGTAAGTACATGAACGAGTGCAAAAGCTCATTTGTTAATTTTTAACATACGTTCTGTTTCAATATAAGTCCACTTCATTAGGGTATTAGAGACAAGTTTTTTAGCTTCTCGGACAGTACAATACTTTAAATGGCAGATATTTGCTAGTTTATTATAGATAAAAGGGAAAAGAAAGGTTCCGAACCGGTGAGCAAAGGTAGTGGCCGTAAGGATTTTAGGTAGCTTAAAGATGCGTTTTTTCATCATGTCGTCATATTCATCGGAGTTTATTACAATTTTGTGACCAGCGGACACAGCTCTGACAAAGTACAACTTCCGGACACTTAGCACACCAGCGTCCTCATAAAGAGCGTCGGTTGAGTATCGTAGGGGTTTCTTTAGTGCCACTTTTAGAACTCCTCTCTGTGCTCTTTCGATAGGAAGTAGGATCGAGGAAGATGAGCCACCCCAAGCTAGAATGCAGTAGTTTAAGAGAGATTGGCAAAGAGCTAAGTAGACCATCTTTAATATTTTGCCCTCAACTGCGTCACGTAGGTTTTTCATAACGTAGATGACCTTCCTCACTCTCTTGGACATTTCAGCTACGTGTGCATTAAAAGTAAGCCTATCGTCCAGGATCACACCAAGATATTTTAGGGAGTCTGACCTATTTATTTGTTCGCAGTCGCATGGGTTGTTTAGAGTTCTAGATTTACAATCTGTTGAATGGATCTTCAAGGTATTTAAAGAGGTGGGAGCTGACACTGCCGTCTTATGAAAACACAGGAACTTTGTTTTCGATGTGTTGAGAGATAATAGGTTTTTATTTAACCACCTCGATATAGATGCCATACCTTCCTCTGCCTTTTGACTTACTTCGGGCCAAGTTTCATCGTAGAAAATAAGAGCAGTGTCATCCGCGTAACAAAGGATTTCTGAGTTTTGAGTCCGAAGAGAAGCAATACTATTTATGTAAAGCAGAAAAAGAGTGGGCCCCAGGATGCTGCCCTGTGGGACGCCAAAGGTCACCGGTCTAAAACTGCTCCTCATTTCAGAGATTTTTACACATTGGTGTCGTTCTGACAGATAATCTGTAAACCAACTCAAACCGGTTCCTCTGATGCCATAGGCCTCCAGTTTTTTTAGAAGAATTGGAATTGATATTGAGTCGAATGCTTTGGCGAGATCTAAGAAAACACCAATACATTTCGACCCTTTATCTAGATGAGAGGCTACGGTATTTGTCAAAAAAGTAACAGCATCTTCTGAGGATCTACCCTGTCGGAAACCAAACTGGCGGTCAGTAATCACTTTGTTTGTCTCTAAGAAGGAGACAAGTCTTTTATTTATAATGCGCTCCAGCAACTTAGAAACACTCCCTAGGAGGGAAATCGGACGATAATTACTAGGGTCATCTTTTTGTCCACCCTTAAATATAGGAACCACAGCAGCAACCTTCCATGCTTTTGGAAAGGCACCATTCTCTATACTTAAATTAAAAATAGTAGAAAGCGGACCTGACAGTAGGTGTCCTATAGCTTTAAGTATTTTGTTATTTATATTATCAAGACCAGGCGAGCTGTCTGTCTTTAAGTTTTTGATGAGAGTAAGTATCTCTTGAGGGTCAGTGGGTGCAATGAAAAACGAGTTTGATACTCTTCTCTCGACTTCAACTTCTGCCGTAAGTGACTCATGTGTTTCGTTAAGTTTTTCCAATATGTTATTTGCTAGAAGTTGGCCCACTGATGAAAAATATTTATTGCATGCATCCAAAGACGCCTCCACAGATCCCCCAATACTAGCGATGTCTTGCAATGAGCTATTACCCTTTTTTTGGGATCTATGACAGACTCGATTTACAAATTTACTTTTATGAATGTTTTACGTGTCATACAAATTACCTACTTCCCTATTTTTTTTTATAATACATGTAAATTTTTCATTTCCTGTCTTTTCATCTTTCTCAAACACGATTAATGCACATTTCCATAAATGAACAACAGATTTTTCGGCATACATGCACATAATACAAAATCTAATAAACAACATTCATAAACTTATAAACAATGAAAAAAAAGGTCCCTGATCAGCTTACAGGCACACAAGGCAACGACGATGTTATTTTACGGATACTATTTCATAATAAGAAAATTAAAAAAAAAATATTGTCCAGAAAAGAGAGAGAAAAGAGAACTATCGAATGGGTATTGGACAGTTCTCTTCTATATTCGACAGTACAGTTTTCTATACATCTTCATAGAAAACAAGACAACTTGTACAATTTCTCAAGATATGAAAGGTTTACACAATGAAGCAGCTCTAGCGCTGAACGGCATCCTTTGTTGGCTATTCGTGACCCTTAGGCCAACAACTGGACGCACGCGACTAGCTGGGTGGGCTGTGGCATCCATTCATGTCCGGCATGACGACAGCAACTTTTGTAATTTTTATAAAAGTATATTGTAGTACACAGAAAAACGAAAATCCCACCTGATTTTCAATAGTGACCTAGTTTTTTGATTAAGGGTACGTGCTTGCAATCCTCAGTTAGTTCCAATAACTATGTCTTTTAATGTATTCACCCGCATACATAATTATGGTTGTTGCCATAATCGCTTGCTATGTTTTGGGTAAGAGCTAGCATATATTGCAAGCCTTGATGACGTAATTACCTACATAGAAAGAGCCCTTTTACAAACCATACATAAAGCGGAATTCAATAGCCTTAATGCTAGCTCTCGAACGGCAACACCAGTGCCGTTTGACAAAGGGCTGCTACAAAATTAAAATTTACAGGAAAAATATATGACCACATATAAACATACTACACGAAGCTCACTTTACAATCAGGTATACTAAAAAAAATGTTTTGAATAGGCACTCAAGGATTAATGATGATGATGTAGTGTTCTTGCCCCGCTGGCATCCAGTTCTCGACTTTACCGCATTCACTTGTGGCCTGCACTTGCGCTTTGGAACTTGTTCGATTTACATTGAGCCACTCCTTTATATGCAATAGCTTTAGATTGCGTTAAAGCACCAGTGGGTTACGAAATTCTCAATCAAAACTTATGAAATAATTAACATTTTTCCACTATAATTATTTTAAGAGTTAATAAAACAAATATTCACCTAATCAAAAGGCAATTACCGAAAGTGTTACCGTGTTGATGTTTGGTCTGACTTGCTTTATGACCATTATTATTCGCTTTAATATAGAAATGTTTTATCAGTTGCTTCATTACGAAGTTCTTTAGTAATGGCATAAATGTTTTATTGTTTCTGTCTTTGCCAATTTAAGTGTTTTTTCAATAAAGATAACAGAAGAAAATATACTTATACACTAGCTTTCGACAATTACTTTGGTTTACTACACATCGTTTTCGCTTAAAAACTGTGTTCATTCAGGTACTTATATTTGTTTAAATCTTATGCAAATTTCTTCAATTGTTATGTTTAAGAAATTTACTCATTATTTACGATATTACCAATATTTTCATCTTCCGTTACTTTTACATATACCTTTACTATTAATCAATTCACGTTTGCAACTTTGAACGATAAAAATATACATATAATTGCTTGATTTTTTCAAGGAGGCTAACTAAGATTAAATAATAGACTTTAAAGAATTCTCTGATCTATTAGAAGCGATTTACTCACTGATTAGTGCAGATAATATTTTAATTTGATGACTTCTGCGAAGTTTCGACCAGCTTATCTGTATAATTTATTGGTCATAAATTACTGTAGAATTTTGACCATTGGGCGTAGTCATGTGTATAATAATTCGTGCATTCTCTAATATAGTATTTAAAAACCCAGCCGTTTATTGGTTGATACGTCAAGAATGCTAAATATTAAACTGTGATATTATGCGCTCAAATGTGCGATAGAAGTTTAAAGTAAATATCGAACCAAACCCTGTTCATCATAGAGGTAGGTCATGATCATGTTTTATGTATGCATTGCTTCTAAAGACTTTGTACTTAATAACAGCTATATCAATACCAAAACTTCGTAAATGCTTTTGTATTATAAAATAATTAGAATATTACACACAAACAGTCTAAATATAAACCTTATTTTAAATTAATGCTATTTAAAGTCTATGTCAGAAACTATTTAGTACTTACTGGTGGCACTGACCTTTGCGCTATATTGATAGTCATAAGATATTTGCCTTCAGAAACAACTAGAAAAGTCAAGGACTTTAGTATAACCTATTAAGGGATCCAAGTGTGATTAATGACTGAATATATCACAAGTTCACGTGAAGTTCGTCAATTATCAATCAGCTGTGTTGAAATATATTAGATTGATCGTCTGTGAATAGCCATGACCACGCGAAACGTATATTAATCTTATTTTTACCTCCATTCTTATTGAGTAGTGATGTGAAATGCCTTTATTCGTATCTGGTATTTATAGTCGGTGATAGCTGGTTATGTCTTTATAACAGAGAGCGTGTCAGTATTTTGCCTCCGTTAGTGGCGTGCTGACTATACTGCATACCCAAAGCCAAGCTAAATACAGAGTTTGGTCCTACAATGCCGTGTGGGGCCGGCTTAGAATATACCTCCCCCTCTCATCTCAAAGAGAAATCAGCAGCGTCATCCTGCGTTCTAACTTGAACTGCGACCACCAACCCGCCTGCTCAGCGTGATGATTATGAACAAATACCCCAATATAGTGATAACTATTGAAGAGGCCACGGTTCAGGAGTGGACTTTATGCGGGTGAAATACGGTGGTGGGACACTAAACTCTGTATTTAACTTGGGCACCTACTTTAGTTGGACCACCTCGAAATATCTGTGCTCTCATTTGCCTCCAAACAGTGGTTTATGCGATACTATGTTTCGGTATTAAGGAAAAAAGAAGGAAAGTAGCGTACATACTTCCAAGAATGATAAATTTACGTCCGGTCGCCGGTTTGGAGCGCGAATTGTGTCTTTAGCCGCTCTCACCAACCAGGTCTTTCAGTTTTTGTTCCTTTTCATTTCCGTTGATATATTTATTTAAAAAATATTCGTATTCTGATAAATTACAGTGAACTTTCGTAATTCAACAGTAATATTTGGTTTCTCTAGTACCTTGTTCACTTTGGCATCGAAGTCCTTCAACTTTATCTACGTACTTATTCAAGTATTTTACTAATTAAAAAGAAGTGTTTCTTATTGATCGTAATAATAATTCTAAGCGTTCGTAGCTCCGCGGTGTTCGGTGTTTGGAAACGACCACCGAGCAACGACCAAAGTAAAGCAGAGTTTACAGAGGTCAGTCCTTGGATGGGTGACCGTTTGTGTGGCATTTGATATCGAGCGCTTCCGTGCTTCGGAAGGCACGATAAGCCGTTGGTCCCGATTATCACTAAATATGGTAGTCGTTAAGCCATGTTAGAGGCCTAATTGGGCGGCTTGAAAAATTCTAACAGCAGGACGTTAATGGGCTGAGATGATGATGAATAAATCTGACATTTCACCGCGCCCTCAGAGCTTTGAGTACTAAGCAATTTACACATCGGATAAACATATTTAAATTATTATTATTTTGTAATACATACGATTGATAAACGGTTGTATAGTACAGACCTCCGCTTCTTAGCCTAGGTCAAGAATTTGGTAATGAGGATAGATGAAATAGTTATTAAGTAAGCATAAGTAAGGAGTTTAAAAGAAAAGGTTAATTGAACTGCTAATTGAGTTGACGTAATAATTGGATAATAAAGTTATAAAACATATGAAAGTGAAAATAAAGTTTTGAATTACGGTTCATTATAAGATCAGTCTCAATGATACGCAATCAAGTCTTTCAAAATACACTTCAAATTTCTTAGTGAGTCACTAAATTGCTTGAACTTTTTGTGTACAACCAAAACCTTAACTGTGTAACTAAGTACATACTTTACTTTCTTTAAAAAATCTGTCAATAATATTGAACTCCATATTGAAACAAAATAAAATGGTACTGTTGATACGTTTACATTAATTGTTTTGGCTTTTTAATGTTTACCCACCCACCCACGAGATAGGCTAAGATCGACTAAGGCGGTGAATATTAAATTTATTGTTATAAGTGTTGAGCGTAAAGGCAATCTCCGATGACAGAAACCTTTACAAAACTCAAGTATCTAACTTAACTAGAGTAAAAAACGAGGTCCAGAAAACCATAACAGTTTCGTAATCGTGTAAGAGCATTTTGCGAGATGTCGGCGAAGCGGCCTGTGATGAAGCTTATCGCTACAAAAACACGCCAAATGACCAAATGAGCTAGCTAAGCCGCCATAGGCCCTTGACGGTCTGTGGGCAGTTCTGAAATTAATTTGCTTAGGTTCCCTTTTTCTAAGTAATTTTATCTTTTCGTTAGGTGGTTCAAAGTAGGATAATTCTGGTGGACTTTAATGATGATCGATTTTTTTACAAGAATTAAGAATTATGATCAACTTAATTTCCATATTTAGCTATAGAGACATCTTAACAATGTTTTGTATTTATGATGCCTAAAACTAACCTTATTATTAAAAGATTTCAAAACTAGAAAAATTAACTCGTCCGCAGTAACCCGGAGAAGAATCGAAACTTCGACCTTTGGATGACTTCATTTTTCTAGTAAAAAAATCGTCTCATAACTATATATAGCATTGTTCAAACTTCCTGCACAAAACGAGATCCTGCGACCTTTATCAGGTCGTAAATAAAATACATCGAATCAACTTTAAATCACAATTTAATGGTGATTGTATACTTGCATTAATATTATTATTTTTTCTTTACCATAACAATTAATTAATTCAAAGTAATAATAATAAAAAAAAACTGAATTCTCACACAATCAAGGAACGCATATAAATAATATTTCCTAATGTTTATTTGTTGTTTGTACAGTTTTGATCTGTATACAATAAATCAATGGTTTGATAATACGACTTCAGTAGTAACATCATCCTATTTTGGTCCTGTTAAACTCCCACTAAACTGTAATTTTATTACAAATACAAAGTAATAAATGGATCAACACACGCACGCGTATATAACATTTACTATTAAAAGTGCATAGCAGTTTATTTACGACACAAATTTAATTAAAACCTGTACATCAATTGACAGTATACCAAGGAACACGCTACGGCATTCATAATCTTTGACAGTGAGCAAGCAGATGATAATTTTTGCAACATCACCTTGTTCAGAGGATATCTAAGATTCGATCTGTAAGTGATCACATGAATTCTTGGGCACACCGCGAGAGCTTGTAGATGGTATCTAAACATCTTAAATTATTGTCGAAGAGATGGCTACCCCGCTCTCTTCTAGCCCCATAATCGTGAAACCGACTAGCAAATGACCCGACCACGCTTCTGGATGAGCCACATAATTCTTGTTCGGGCTTACGTATAATAAAAGGGGGGAAATCTTTAGTCTGTAAATTACTCGAAAAAGTTAGGAAGTGGAATGGATATGTCGTGGTCAGCATATCGGATAATACTACTCTAGCAGTAGACACATTTGTCTGTGCATTAAAATGGAAATGTATCGTGGTGCTGCTGGTGATTTAAATTTAAATTTGGTAAGCTCTAGTTTCAAAAAGGTAAAAATCAAAACACAAATGTAATTTGATTTACTACCTTACTTTTTAGTACTAATAAAAATGATTTTTACTGAAACAAAAACAATGTAAGTCCGCTTTGATAAAAGATTTTTTTTAAACATGTTTTCACCTTTTTTTTGACAACTCAAATAAAAACATGTTAATTTAATTCATAGGCGCTAACAAAAAGAAATATCTTGGTTGCTTGTTTGCATTAAATAGACTCCGTGACTATTGAATTTATTTTAAGAAAATACAATTGACAGAAAGCAACATGATTTGTAACTAACAGGCTAAATTTAAATAAGGGCCTCAAGAAAACTCTATATTATTGGAGTACCCAAGGCGAGAAATATTTATTAAAATGCTACCGAAGCGAAGCGAGGGCGTGTCACTAGTTTCAAATATATTCAGTGCGGCTCTTTGGTGGACTGCCGTTCTCGTTAACATGAATTGTTTACTGTGTTGTTAGCTCGCTCTTTCAAAAGTTATGCATTTGAGTTTTATTTTTTGTTTCTTTCTTACTGTATTTCGCTTCCATATTTATAAGGGTATTATAATAATTTAAATATTTCACAAATAGCTATAAAGATAACGTACGAGATGGAAAAGGTGATGTTAGAAAATTGTCTTGCTTCCGATGTCATATGGCTTAGTATGTATTGTATATGTTTAGTATCTGAATGGATTAAAGCAATAGTAATAAAAAGTAATATTGCAATGTATTATTGTTTTGTATCGTATTTTATAGTACTAAAATTATGATGTTTATATGCCAAAATGTATAATATGTTCTCATCACACATGAAAATCTACGGCTTAGCGAGCTTGGATAAAGTTTGTCTTACAAAACTGGATTTAGGCGCAGAATACTTTATATTAGGGAAAAACATAATATTACTAACACATAGTAGGAAGGAACTAAATTGCGGACACTATTTTAATTTTACAAAAGTTTTTACTAAATGATCATTAAGTTTCGCGAAGACTTCTTGGTGGGAAAGTGAAGCATCATGTCTGCAGTTTTGATTTATTTTCTGAAATATGTGATATTTCGAACATTAATGTGTAGTAACGGTGGATTATTAACTGTTAAGTGTTTGTGAACGTACATGAGTGTAAGTAAATGAAACAAAACAGTGCAACATCACATTTCAAATTCTCTCAAGAAGTCTATGTGAGATCTCAGTTCTCAGATCTTTACTGAGAACTCAAGGGGTTTAGGGAGCGGGCATCTCTTAACATTTCTAATCTTTGTCACCACTCATTCTTATTTAATATAATTTATCTATATATATAAAAGAAAGTCGTGCTAGTTACAGCACTTATAACTCAAGAACGGCAGAATAGATTTGGATGAAAATTGGTAGGGAGGTAGCTTAGAGCCAGGAGACGGACATAGGATACTTTTTATCCCGTTCGACAGCGTTCCCGTGTGACTTGACATGAAACGTCAGTCACTATAAAACGTGATATAACAAAAAAGAATCAGACTTGGAATAACAAAAAGCAAATGACAGCTATGTAATGACGTATGGATGACAATTTGATATTTGTAAGAAATCAATATTCAAACTATTTTTGACTTCTTGGCGGGAATGTGAATTAGAGTTTTGAAATAATTTTTTAGGTGAATTGAAGTGAAGTGAAGTTTGTTTAATAATGCCGCGAACAAGACTATCGAATCTTTACCGATAAAGCCGTAATGCAAGAAGAGTACGAAAGACTGGAAATGAAAGGACTGAAGAAGAACAAGAAATTGCACGTGAACATCGCCGCAATAGTATGGCTCGACTTCGTGCATCTCAATAAATAATAATAAAACTAAAAATGTCGTATATCACAAAGTACTTAAGTGAAGAGCAACTTTGTACTAAAATACAGAATTAATAATGAATGATTAATGTAGGTATTTAATTTTTTTGTAATTTTTCCAATAAAATAAAAACACAATCTGCTTATTTATTGCCATTAAGGCGGAACAAAGTTCGCCGGGTCAGCTCGTATATTATAAATATATCTCTTACTTGACATTGGCTAAATGTGCTATAAGCACGAAGCCTTTATTTTAAATAGAATAAAATGTTTCGCGAAGTGTTGATTTATCCAAAATTTGCTAAATGCACAAGTCATATTTTAAGAAGAAGTAGAAGATTTATCCAAAGAGGCCACATCCAAATTTTTAAATAGGAATCCATTGATATCCATGTTCATATTTTGTATAGCTGAACGTTGAAAGCTCACTACTCCTCCTACCTTGCTGGGCGTCAGGTCAAATTACTGGCCAACGAAGCCGCACCGCGCGCTTAGAAACTCGATTTTCAAATTGCGTGTTAAGAAAAAAAAAAGCACCCCAGATAATGGACCTATCGTTGCTGTTTGAGAGGCCGCTAAGGAGGTTTTGTATACATTGAAATAAGTGTGAAAAGTTACAATAACATATTAGATTTGTTATTATGTACTTTTTAGGGATATCAATTGATACAGATATGTATTACAAAAATATTTTTGTATGTCTATGATTTGATTTTTGTATGTATTAATTTGATTATCTGCATGTATTTGTCTTTACTTTTAGCGATTGTTGTGTAGCTGGTACCGCTGCAACCTTTATTACAGTTTTCCAACGGGCTTGGGTTGTTCTATAATTTTAGAACATTCGATTTTAGGTATACCCAAATATTATTGCCATTGACATTTTTTCCGACCTTTCATCATAATTATGTCTTTTTTCAACTTTCTAATTGTAATTGTCGTATCTTTTGTTCTATTATGTTTTAATACATAATATATTCACTCCTTTATCCCCAAAGAGGGTCGCCATGGCCATATTATACGCCCACACTTCGCCCAAAGTTAGCCTCACGTAATAGCCGGGCTATTGCAGGAACTTTTATGTTCGCCAGAGCCTCTTCCGTTGATCGGCAGGTGCACCATTTGCAGGTGAGGTTGGCTTTTGCTCCTCAGATCTTGGCAGGACTGTTTTTAACACGTTAAACGCCATGGCAGACACCGTTTATCTGCCAGTTTGTTTTATCAATGGGCCGATTGAAAAATAACAAAAGGGTTGTCGGACTGGGCGTTTAAGCTGTTAATGACCTTTGATTTTATTCCTTTCCATCACGCTCTCAGTAGCCGCCATGTATTAATACAGGAAATACACACGTATCCATTAGTATCTGTATAATTTAAAAAAATTGGGTTTATGTTTGTTTATCAGTTATCTATCTAGTACCAGTCATAGCTTTGCTTATTTTGGGCCTACAAGCGCTTAATATGTTACCAAGAATAATTAATTATTTGCTTTATAACTGAAGAACTTTTTTAAAATTAACAGTAAATTGCTTACAATCAAATAGGTTTGCCTTACAATATGATTGATTCAAAATATATAATTTTACAATATTTTACCCCATGCCGATAAGTAAAAGCAGGAAATAGTTTTGAGTTGTTCCTTGTTACACCAACAACATTTATTATTTTCCACCATCTTCCATCACGAGCCCTGTACTCGTCTAATAAAGGATGAGTTCATACGAATTGCAAAAACATGTAAGCAATTAGAGGTAAGCGCTGAGTTCAATTCCTAGTTGGCCGACAGAGGGCGGGAGGAGCCTATTCGTAATAGAAGAGCCGACTGGTCCTACGTTATTATCCATTCAGAGCCAGACAGATTGCAAGATATGGTCTATTTAATAATATAGGCACCGACAAACACAGTCCCGTATTGGACCCGACTTATTTTACATTTAGTTTTGGATTAGTGCCTCTGTGATGTCACATTGGTACAATCTGTGGCATAGGTCTTGGTTGTAAGGCTTTGCCACACTAAACGCGGGCTTACGCGGGTTGTCATTGTCGTACGTGTAAAGGGAAGCACGCGCGGAGTATTTTGCTGGCCGTTTTTCGGGCGTTATACGGGCAGGTGACTTTTGCGTTGTATGTTAATAAGACTCTCTACTGGTTCTGAAGTAAATTTTAGAAGCTTTTTGTGGGAAGGACGACTAGCTCGATATTATATTAGTTCTCAAAAACGTGACGCTTTCATAGTTTTGAAGTTAATAGTAACTTTGTGACAGATAATGTGAAAGAAGATATTATTGTAGTTCCATATATTATACAGTAAAATAAACTGTTATATGCAAAAAAATACTGTTTCTGAATGCCAATTTTACAAGACAATTGACACTTAACAACGGATTTGCGTTTACGCTATATTTTATTTAAAATTGAATAGATAATATGAGCAGGCGTCTAGTATGCCATTTGGTGACAGTCCCAATCGTTTTTCTTCGATGATAAATAAAATATATGCGGCCAATGGCACCATGTAGTGCAGTGCTGAGAATTTTGACAGATACTTTAACAACTTCAAGTGCTATCAAATTAATATATCATATTAAAGCGGCGGCTTAGTGGGAAATCTTGTGCACTAATTAATTGTGACTTTTATTAAAATTGAAATCATATGATAATAAACATTTCTAAGGATGCGAACAGTACTTACACGTTTGAATATTAAGTCACAAAGGCTAAAAAGCTTAGCACGGTACCAGGACGTTTTTAGGGCGGTAGAAGAGCGACACCAACGGTCTAATTTGAATACGCCCTTACATGACCGAGATGTTTCCATAATAGCTGCATCGAGTATTTCGAGAATTATTTGTTTCAACTGATAGCTTCAACGATTCGCATATGTCTGCAGTTCTTAACGACAGGCCGTTATCATTACTTACGGGATAACTAATTTATCTGAAATCAAAGGCATTGTCATTGAAATATTTTACTGTTCCTTTAAAAGGATAACTATTTGTATAAACGTTTATTCCTATGTATAATTGTGAAAAATTAATTGAATTTAAAAAGTTAAACTGTTTTTTTAAGTGAGCTCAGATCTCACTAGTCAAGATGAGAAAGATTTAAAATCTAGTATGAATTGGTAATGGCAGGTTTATAGAGTTCTGTTACAAATTTTAGCTATCCCAAAGAAGTTAACTTAGTATGAAAAATACCTTTAGTTATAGCCGGGCTTAACGTGGCTCACTTATTTCTCATTCATTATCATAAGCATATATTCGTCCACTGTTGGACATAAGCCTCTCCAATGGCACGCTACTGAGCTCGATCTTCAGCTCTTCGTCTCCAACCACTGCCGTTTTGCGTATGTCGTCGCTCCACCTAGCCGAAGGGCGTTCTACAAAGACTTATTCCTCAATAAAATGAATATTTTTGTAAAACTTGTAAAATACATATAATTAGTTAAAAAGTATAATTTCACATTTCGGCAAAAAATACACTTAAGAAGTTATACAAAAATGGGAACTAAGATTATTAATATTTGTTATTGGCCATGTTGTTGAATATCATCAAAAGTATAAAACAATCTATAGTGTATCTAATACTTACGAGAACTGCAGTGCCCACCTGTGCCCGAATCACCACGCCTCTCTTAAGCGTGCCCTGGCAATATATTTCGTGAGGATATACAATAGTAGGTGCGTTAAGCCTTTCCTTTGTGCGGACGCCGGGCGTGCGTAAGCGCACCCTCCAATTCGAAGGCTCAAACAAAATCCATAGACAAAGAAAGCCGACTCCATACAACTAACATTGTATCATTCTTTGATAAGAATATTGTGGTGATCTAAGACACAGGTAGACTTTTCCCTGTTTATGACTTCAGTCTCCAATATGTATTAATTAATTATTTTTTGACTAAATAGTGCCTGTAGATAACTAATTGCATGTGGAGGAAATTAAATGATTTGTTATTAGTTTGGGCAGCGCACTCCCTTAACCAAATAGTGTAAATTCATATTCCTTGATAATCATTCCCCACATGAATTATGGCACCTCGGTTCCTCGACGTAATTGATTAAGTCGTTTATTGACAGAGACATTAGCATGAATTACATGATCTACAGAAAATGGCTACGGATATAGTTATTGATTTATAACCCCTTAGATTCATGCATTAAGGAACCAATTATTCTTACTGTGGTCATCTAAGAATAACAGTGTGACAATTCTAGTCACTAGTGATTGAGTGTAATTAATCTCCGGCTAAATCCGGCTTTCTGTACCTAATCCATTTTGTAGCACACCGCTGCAATTTCATACTAGCTCCAGGGTATTGTTAGAGATTAGCCAAATTGGTGAACAGCCGCGTCTGTTGATGTTCAAATTACAGATGCGATCGAGTGCGAGGAACTACGTGATATGAATTAGAGTGTACTCGTTTTAGTTTCGTTTGCTACTTGTTAAGCTTTGTGGTTATCCGATATCAAATGTATTATACTGGTGTTTGTTTCATACAATGACAATTGTAATATTATATACTCATTTTCGTTCGTGCTTACATCTGCTAGAAGGCAAGTGAACCTTCTATTTTATAAATTACATATTTCTGCCCGCGGCTTTACCAACGTAAATGTTGTAGTTAGTTAATGATGTCTAAAATTTGACTATGATGAGTTTTGGTACCTTACTTGAGTTATGATTGATTGGTTGTGACTTTTATCATTATTAAAATACATAGGTGTTACTTAAGATATGTGTAATAGGTTTAAAAAATTCTATTACGACTAGCTGACCTGGTGAACTTTGTTCTGCATTAGAGGCAATAAATGTGCTTTGTTATATCACTTTCTATGTCACGTCTATGTTAGTATACCTTGAGCCCTAAGCTTAAGTCAAGGGCAACCGGGATAATGCTAGGATATGATGATATGCCCATCTTCTGGTTCTAAGCAATTTTTCCACAAATTTTCAGCCAAATCGGTTAAGCCGTTTTTGAGTTATACATGTTGTACCTAACACGAGTTTCTTTTAGATATATATATAGATATATAAATTACTAAGATAATTATATATTTGTCATAAGGAAAGGACAAAACTGCTTGACCAAGTAAGATCATTTCTATAAGAAACTTCACTAACGGCGCATGAGTCACATAATATATCAACTCATCTTATCTCAGCTCATTAACGTCCCACTACTGGTCACGGGTCTCGCCTCACTAACAAAGGTGAGACGGATTCAGTTCATATATACATATACATAATAATATAGGATATAGTACGAATCGAAGTCAGTCGGTTGGGGCTGAAAAAACACGCACAACAAACTTGTTAAAGCTCGCCAAATGACAAGCCTCTCGTTAATTTATAATACAGTTAATAAATTATGCCACATGCAAATCGGTATCGCGTGATCGGACGAAATTTTATATCGACCTTAATCAACAAAATAAGTGGGGACGACGAGAAAAAATTGCATGTCAACGTTTTAATATAGAGCGTTCGATTTCTTGGAGGCAGGGTATAATTCGACGTAGATACACCCACTACGCCCGGTCCAGGTAGCAACATAATTTACGATCTTCGAGCCAGAATAAATCTGAGAGCGATCGATAGGCAGATAGTGATCATTAGCCACCCGTTTACCGTCCCCAGGGAGACCATCGATCCACGTCAGAACAACCAGTTAAACTCAAATCATTTCTCTATGCGTGAAAGTGTAAAATTTTGCATACATAAGTTGGGTGTATTAAGGGAAATCTGTTTCTCTAGTTAATAGTTAGCGGTTGGCACAAAGTTGGTAACTCTTAATCCCAAAAGATTACACAATAATGTTATAATGCTACGAAGCAGAATATACTCATCCTATTGATAAAAATTTTGAAAGTAACTTTGTCTATCTGTCTGTTTTCCCAAAATAAATTGAGAATTTTTAAATTTTACATATAGATAATATTTGGAAAAGAATATAGGCTTGTTTGTATTCACTTCTGTTCAGTCACTGTGTTGATCCACAGGCTTCACAAGGCAAATCCATAGGTATGTGAATACAATAACACCACCAGCCGCTCTTTTTTTAAATTGACTTTAACATACTACTATTACAAAAAATTATTGACATATTAAGGTCACGATTTCCTAATAATACAGGTTTTCCAGTTTTAAAAAAAATAAGGTGCTAAAAAACACATTGAGCGCTACCTGGAAATAGTTCAAACAGGCATTAGCGAAAATTTGCGCCGATCTAATTGAATGCGAGCAATTAAAGCGAGCACAATGAGCTTACCACAATGCTTGACCTGGATGTGTCGTGGAAACTGTCACGGTTATAGCTTTCTTTTGATATCGCCTTATATTGCCTTTCTTTTCTTTACTGTGACTGTGCGCATCCACTGTGAACGAGCTGTCAAATTTTAGACGCGCGCCATCTTGATGGCTCGTTAGGGTTTGCTAACGGGTAATAAAGCTAGCGGTGCATGATTTAATCCTTTCATGATTTCTAAATACTTGAGCAAAAAGTGGAAATAAAATTATTGCAACGAAGAAATCTCAAAGTAGCTGTAATTATCACATCAATTCTTTGAGGTCTTCAGATTTAATGTCTGATGTCAAAGCTCTGAGATGATTAGGAAACAATAGAATTTATGGAAAACTAACAAAATAAACAGTAACCACAGAAAATAACAAAAATACATTAATTATACAACACAAAAATAAAACTATCATAAATTGACAATCTCTAGAAGTGAGACTTAAAATAAATATAAATCAAAAATATTTTCGTTTAAATATTAGTTTAATTGTTCTTCTAAAGTTATATACGTTGCAACAAGTAAATATTTTTATAATTAGATTTTTTAGGTGAAAGATCCTCTTAAACACTTTAAAAGGTTAATGACATAACACGGAATTAGATTAGATAAATGTGCGTGCTGTGGTATGACAAATCTTGGTTGGAATTTGATGCCCCAAGTTGTGAGAACTGGCGTGGTAAATGGTTCTGCTCCGTTATTACGAACTCTAAAAGTTATTCCAATATAGGAATCGGAATGTATAAGGCATCAGCCAGATAGGATTCTGTGCGAGATGTACAAATAATGCCAACACCATAAATACAACGACAAGCAAGAGCACCGACTATGGTATTGTAAATATGTCGACGAAGTGTGTCGACTACGGTATTGTAAATATTTTTTAATAAGGTATTAATAAATCTAGGAAATTTTCCTTATTACATTGAAATTAATGCGAAAGCGGATCCTGGGCCCCTAAGGTAGCAACCGGGATAATGCATAAAGATGATGATGGCATTAAAATTTACAATATGAGTGTGTTCTATATCTGAAATACTTTTATATCCCATTTATTTTTAACTTATTTAAAACAAATTTTATATCTGATATTTATTTTTTAAAAACGTAAAAGGGGCTAGAATCTTATGAATTGCACCACGCGTCCTCAGCGAGGCATCTCCAATGTTTCATCAGTGCGTACCTTCCCAACCCGTGGGCCGTGGGACATGTGATAATGAATACTTCTTCTTTAATTGTGCCCACTGTTATTACTCTTTAACTCGGACAACCTAATTCTCTCGATGCACGATACTTTATTCAAAGTGTGCACACGTAATTCTCATAATACTGTTATTTTCCGAATTTCTCAACTTGTTAGCTGTTTCGTTTTACTTGTGTTTAGATGGAAATCTAAAATGTATATATAGACTAATTATAAAGTTTCTAACATTTGTAGAAAAATTCAAACTAGAGTTTTAAGAATAGAATATAGAATGGCTTTTTAACGTATAAACTAAGAAAAGCAGTAGCAGTAATGATCACTGCTTTTTATATGGTAGTTCTCATTTTAACAGAGGACATTGGTAGGTATTGCAGTGTTGGATGTTCTACTTCAAATTAAATTAATATACATTTTTATACTAAAAACAGGACTTATAAGACTTGACAACTGATGTCTTAGGATAACAAACACAGTTCAATCTGGACTATCCAGAATCAGAAAGGGTCAGTACGTATACGCCTCTATTTTACTGAACTCTGTGGAATGCTGCTTTTGAGACAAAGCAAATAATTTACGTACAATGACTGACATCCGTAAGCAAATAATGAACAGTTACATTCATAATTATTCATAGGAAAAATATCGAGATCCTCTGCATACTCACATCGAGTAAAATCCGAACCATCTTTCGTTCAAAGAATGTTCACGTCTTGTTAAATACAGACTCGACTCACGAGAGGAGCAAAAACAAATTATTATTTTGTTGCACTAGCCCGTGGGATAAGATACAGATATCAGCGTCCGCGGTTTCTCGGTAAAACTTCTCCAGCGCGATAAACGCACTAGGTTTAATTATAAAATTGTCTCTTTAGAAAAATAGTAAAAAGCGTCACAAAAAATGGAAGATGCCCGCAAAAAAGCTGGACGCGTAGGCTCGCACCTGCCAATGGTGTGTCGAGATACGGCGTTTTATATTTAGAAACCACTTTATTTAAACTCACCGTCGAGGTAGGCTCCCGATAAAAAGGTTAAGTTAGAGCACTTGCGGTGCATCATTTATTAAGAACCATTTTACTTTTCGCCATGATTGTATCAATCGACCGCATGCGCGCCGGTGGCGGCGCCCGGCAAAAAGACGATCGCTCATATACTAAAAATACGTTCGAACTTTTCAATACGAGCAGCGAATTTTCAAGTTTATTTTCTCTGGGCGAAAGGGATATCGAGATGATGGCTGCGCGTGCGTTATCAGAAGGTTTTAAGTTATACGGGGAGATAGTATGCGGTGTGGGGTTCAGTGTAGCCCGAGCCTGCGAGGCGTGAGCGCGTTCTACCGGCCCCTCCGTTTTGAGTCGAGCAATCGTTGAGACATAGCGGTGTGCATGCGTTGAAAATTTTGTGATCCATTATTCCTGTGTGAGAATTGCTTGTGACATTTGCGTAAACTGAACTCAGTTATAATACTTAATGGACTTTTATGGGTAAGTAATAAGTTATACAAAACTAACTTAAATTTATTCCTTTGAAGTTGAAGTTCCTTCAACGCAACATTACACCAAATAGCTGTGTTATGCGAAGATCTCGTGAAAATGTTATAGGTTGTTATTTTTGAATCTGTCTAGTTGTTATGGAGTTGCATATGATTATTATGATGCGAAGTAAGCGCAGGTATAATATTACAGGCGGATGGTGTAACTGTGCTTATTCTGCGCAAAATTATTTACAGTTTCTAGGAAGTCATCAAGTTGTTGTAGTTTGTTGACTCTATCTGATGCTATATTAAACAGAAGCGCGTCGTCTAAAGGTTGAAAAACCAGAATATACTCGTAATATGTACATTATTAATTCTTAATTTTATACAAATAAATGTTGTGGTGTAAAAATTTTTTTTTTCTATCATATATTGTCATCTTTTATTACACGTCAATTCGAACCATGGAATCGAACTGTTTCAAGTTGAATCTACTATTCGGGTATTTTTATTATTCTTGAAGTTTATTGCAGTCTCTTAAATAAGGTTTGAGAACTTTGTATGAAACCATAGACAAGAAGTGAGTTAGTTTCATTTAAGTTTAAGCAACAGTTGGTGTGAGCCGCCCTAATAGTGTGATACATACTTTTTTATTTATCATAAGTCAAAATAAGTGTATACTTCAATATTATAGAGAGGTAAAATGTAATTGTATGGTTATTAAACTTTCATTTTTCTTCCATTCTTCAACTATATTTAAAAGAAATCAAACCGTTCAGTCAGTTTATTGCCTTGTATAGCACATACATTAATATGAAGACCGAATATTTTTTTTTTCCTTATATATTGCAATATTTCACAATAAAACGGTTTACTGAAGGCCGATAATAGGCAAGGCTTAACAACATGATAAAAAATACAATTTATTCATTAGTAATATATTTTAAAGTTATACGAATATATATTTTATAAAAAAAAGTTTACTTATTAATCATTTGTGATGGCCATTTATAAAACATAGACAATGTAATATTTACGTTCGCTGCACCCAACCACTGTAATATTTAAATGTATACAAATATTGAGATTTGCGTCACAAATTAAACTTTAAAGCTTTTTTAGACTTTTCTTTAGACCTATTAGGTCAACAATTCATGTTACAACAAAACTCCAACAATTCCAAAAACAAATATTCCTATTGATATTTATTTGTTTCCATAATAAAAAAATACAGTTCGTGTCAATAAGACAAGGTCAAAAATAACTTTTCTTATAATAACAATATCGTTAAACAACTTTAATGACTAGAAACTGCTAAAAAATAAGAAAGTCCTTACTTTACCGACCTTAAATACTTTTTAAAGACTGTCTTATATTATAGGTCTGTGCCGTATGTTGTAGGATAATAAAGTTATATCCAAACGTAAATAGTAAAAAAATCGTCTCAAACTATATACATTGTAATGCAAAAAAAAAATAACTTCACAATAATAAAGCTGTGTTTAATTTAATAAGGAACTAATAATTGCGTCAAAAAAATGTTGGCCTGTCAAATTCTTTACAATAATACTATATTATAAAAATACTTAGTAATCTATAAACTTAAATATTATATATTATTGCTATCGTTACCAAATAGTAAATAATTTACCATAATCTTGAAACTAAAATAAATTTGACTTTAGAAGGTCAGGACATAAAAGATTAAGATGTCATAAAACTTGTTTGCTGGAAGGATTGGACTCAGCAGCGTCTAGAATATTATTAGCAATAACAAAATGGATAATCCACGCTTTATTGAAAGACTTGACACTTCACGATGATTCACACTTAATAACTAAAACCATGGTGACAAAATAGACTTTATAAAAATCCTTTACAATAATTGTTACACAACCGTCACTTTATATTATTCACTTTATATTTTAAAACCACTAGACAAAAATAAAGATATATTACAATAAATTTTGCTAAAAGGACAGGACACATCAGCATTTAGAATATTAATTAGCAATATCAAAATGGACGGGCATTGCTAGTTCGAAAGATTTGTTCAATAAATAAATATATAACAACAACACAGTAATACCTAATATAATATCTAAACTAAAACAAAGTTTACGTTAGAACGCATAAAAAAGATGTCTAAAACAAGGACAGGACACAACAGCGTCTAGAATATTAATTGGCATAAAAATGGTTAGTCTCTGCTATTTCGAAAGATATATTCTAACATATACATATTAAACAATAATATCATAACACCAAATTTAACATCTATACTTAAACAAAGAAAACGTTTGAATATCAGTTCATAAAAAGTAAGATGTCCTGAAACAAGGACAGGACACAACAGCGTCTAGAATATTAATTAGCAATAACAAAATGGTTGGTTCATGCTATTTCGAAAGCGAACCACTTGCAGGTTGCATTCTTTTCTCAGAGCCCGTTTGACTGGACAGGAGCGGAGTGCGGGGTTACTTGTCTTAAACTCGAAATGGTTTTAGTACGAATTTTATTATATAGACATTGTTATGCGGCTTTATTTTTCTCTTACTGTTGTTGTATAGAAAACACTTTTAAAGTCATATTGTTGGAATGACGGTTATCGATTCTTGTATTTTTTTCGAACATTTTGTGTTTTGAAATTTGACGCAACATATAATCAAAACAGTTATAGCCTACTTAACCGCTTATTACAGTATTAAACTTTAAATTTACCTCCATTATAGTAGTTTTATAAACCAAAACGAAATATCAGTAATTTTTTATATCACATTTGCGTACTACTAGTTATATAAGCAGAACTTATAATGATTATTGACATCTGCAGTACCATATGTAAAATAAAATAAATTAGATATCTATTACTGATTTGACTATTTTTCTAAAGAATTAAAATATATAAATCAAGTTTATATATTTTTTTTAAAAGTGTGAAATAATCTGATTATTAAACAACAACATCGGTGGTAATATGGTTAAACATCGGTTGACCATTTTTGAACAGGTTAGCTTGGAAGCTATGATAGTTTACCTCGAGCGAGGCGCGACAGGCGCGGGGCGCGGGATGCAACTCGACTGTCATTAAAATAAACCCTTTTTCGCTGTACTAACACTCCACTCGACACAAGCTGAATGATATGTGGGAAATGGATATTTATTTTCATTTATCAGTACAAATAAATGTTCATTATATTGCAATTTATTTCTTTCCAAAGTGGTAATATTTATTCACGATATATAAATTCTATTGGTATTTGCCTGTCTATTTATGAAACTATGTCACAAATCACAATTTATTATGCCGACATTTTTTTTGTTATAAGTTTACACAAGAAATATAATATAGAAACCAAATTGTACTTCAATGGCTCTTTTCCAAAGATGAACCTTCAACCGAAGCAGCATGTCATTACATGAACAGATCTTGGACCAAAAGACATAAACGACTACCGACTACTCTATGATTCTTAAATAAATTATGCAGTATTAGCTTTTTAAATCATATTATTAGGCAATAATATTATTAATTTACATAGAAACATATTATAAAGCCTTCCTAAATTGATATGTCCTTGTAGCGTGTCACTATAATGTATTTGTTATATACACAGTTGTAATTAACAGAATATAAAACTCGTGATAGTTTTGAATTGTTTTAAAGCACAACGATGTATACCCTTAAAAACCAGATAAAACGAATATTGAGATGAGATGTATTATACATAACAAAAAGATTGTTATCATTGTTCTCTGTATACACACAATTGAATGAGTTATGCGATATAATACTGGTATGAATGACAAAAGACAATGATATTGCACATCGTTTTAAACGTTACACACAAATACTCGTACTTGTTGACACTTTCATTTTTAATCCAACTCGAAAGAACAATTTCCAGTCAAAGGTTACTCTTAAAATGCTGCACTTACTTTCTTCATGTGCACTAAAATGTACTCTACTTATATTTTATTACCATACAAAGATAATAATTATTTTTCTGATCATGCGGGCAAAGCCGTAGTAAGAACCTCGATTCCACTACCTTAATAATAACGTCATGTTTTATTATTATGCAACAGTGACTTGGCATTGAGAACGCTTGCCATTTCTAAGAATACCCCAATAGTCAAACCAGCTGTATGTACCAAACCCATGTAGAAAATTTCACCGCTTTCTGTTTATTGAACGGTGTGCGGCGATTACGTACTAAAAACATTTGCTTTGAGTACAAAATGGCCGTGAAGCAAATAGTCTTTACCAATACTATTAATACGAGAGTTAGTGTGACTATTTGTAAATGTCTTGTAAGTTTTATAAAGTCTTATGTAAATTTTATTTTCTTCTAGTTATTTATTAAATCAATTGTTAGTTATCATATCACGAAAATATAAGTGGCATTAGTATGTTACATCAGCTTACAAGCTGTTCTTAAATAAGCGAGAAGTTAATAATCTGTGTATTGATAAATTGAATCCTTTTAATGAATATGTTTGTTAATGCTTATAAATTTTACTAAGATAAACGAGTAGTTAATTGTCTGTAGTGATAATTAAAAGTAAAGTCAGCTAGTCTGTTTCATACGTATATCGCCGACTGACATAACGTGGAGGTCAGTAAACCTCGACTTCACTACTGAAGTCCCGGTTTCGATTCCCACACAGGGCACATTTTTGTTAGCACGAACATGAATTTTTGCTCTAGTATCTGTGTTTTCTATTTATATTAAGTATGTATTTACAAAAATAAGGTATTTAAATATGTTTATCCGTTCGTTAGTATCCATAACACAAGTTCTTAATGATACTTATCTTGTAACTAAATAATTGGTGTGATTGTAAGAGAATATTATTTATTCATTTATATAGGAACTAATTTAAAATAAACTTTATTAATTTCGCTTTACCTAAAGAGCAAGGGTTATATAAAATAATTATGACATTACACATGTTGACTTCGACTTTTGCATCGTATCCAATGGTAGTACGAACGCTCCACCGATACCCAAAATCGGGTACTATAAAACAAGAAACCAAGCGAGAAATTACCAAACCGTAGATAATGATAAGCTATTGGTATTTTTACAGGATATGGCTTAACAGGTAATTAACTAAAAGCAGTCAATTGAGTGTTTAATGTTTCCTGTATCCTTGTCTATATCTGTGATTTTAATTATTATACACGCAACGTCACTAAAAGTGTATATTCTATTTTTCGTCCTGTAATAAGTTTAAAGGTACGTGTGTTAAGAGAGAGAGAAATAGTTATTGGTTTGTAATATTGCGAGAGAGAGAGGCAGAACTATTATTATAAAATATTAAAAAAAGTTAGTGTGTTTGATTTTGTTGAATTCAGTACGAAGATAGCTTAGAATACACAAAATATTTATTCTGAGAAAATTTGTTACAAAGGACTTTTACAAACCAAGATAAGAGGATACTACTCTACTCGTATATTGTGACTCTCAAGCACTCGGGGAAAAAGCCACTTAAACGAAGCCGATAATTTTTAATCTCATGTCACATGCAGAAAAAGTATAAGATTTTGACAAGAAAATATAATTACAGAAGACGAATTACAGATAGACCGTAGTTACAATGATAATGACCGTTATATTGTCTACTGATGACGTAACGTCAACAAAAAAATACGTAGAAATGGTGAAGACGCCACGGTCGGCAACTAACCGTCTCTAGACCGCAAAAACAGATAATTCTGATCTCCACGACCTTAACGAGCGTGCGAAACTATTTTACGTAATATATTTGAAAAAAATATCTAGAAAATCTTTTTTGCAGTGTGCTTCTCGTCACTGCTTGCAGAAAAAAGATAACCGTGTAAAGTTATTCACTGTTGCTCTTTATTATTATATTATTATTGTACTAATCGTTAGCCAGTAGTTATACCTTGGGCTAGGTGCAGCATTTTTAGCTTATAGATATAGTTAGGAGATAGATGCCGTTATTTTTAATATTTTACTAGTTGTCCTGAAAGGCTGTTGTCCTGTCTTATTAAATTAATTCTGTCAATTGCGCTAATTGTCAAACGACTGAGAGCTATATCAAACGCCATGGTTTCAAAACAAAGTATATATTTTCAGAACTTCGTTATAGAGTCGTTAAGTTTTCATGAAAAAATTAATTTTCCGGTCAGCTTTCTTACTTCTATCTACAATACAAATCTTGTCCTAAAAATAACGAACACAATACAAATAATTAGTAATAGATGCAGATTTCGAAAGCTATGCGCGTTCATATATTTCTGATTTAAATAGAAGAAGATTGAATCTTCATTCATTTATAATTTCATAGACACAGGAATCTCCTCTACTCGTATCTGGCAGACCTACACATAGAAAATATCTGGCACAGCTACGTAAGCAGTACCTATCTAAATACTACCGCGTTCTCTGTGATTTCTTTTTTAGATACACACATCTTTTTCACGCGTCACAATAAATACCAAACAGTACCCACAAGTGTATGTTATTTGAATGAAAATGTATACCATTTCTTAGGAGGCTTGATACATTCCTCTGGGTCGTGCATATGTAAAAAATTATCACTATGGTATAGTCCTTACAGGAAAATGTAGATGGTGAATTATGCTTCAAAAAAAATGTTTCCGTGCTTCAGAAGATACGTTAAGCGCAAGTCTTAGTTATTAGTATGCTAGTTAAGTAAGAACATCCCTATTTGTCGGCTTTTTAAAATCTTATAACACTCCACACACTTGTTTTCGCCAAATCTCAATGACCCCACGTGGTTAAGTATGTCCAGTAATAGTACTTTGGTTTGCAAGAAAAGGCTAGCCTGTAATAAAATACTTATTGGCATCATGATTCACACACTCGCAGCGGCCTTTAATATGAAATCTTCATTTCAACGGATTTACACGATTATTATATAATAACACCAAGCTTAAGCGGCTATATAAACTCTAGCGTCCGCTATGTAATTACAATTTGTTTTCGACTCATCAGTTTCAAATTAGAGTTTATTAAGGCCGGTTAATTGTTGTGTACTGGCCTTGGATCCTCGGGGTTAACGATCTGAGTTAGCCATCAAAGCTTCAAGATTACGTAAATACGAAGCTAGATTAAATTATTCAGTAGCATGTAATTATCAGGCAGTGACTTCTAAACGAGTATGTGACAAGTTCCAACGTTACACCGGATGTATCATTTAAGATATTATCGTTTTACACGTCTAAGGATATTTCTAATTATCATCTATACAGTATTTTGCTTTAGACTTTTGTAATAAATATTTACTAACGTATATAAGCCACTCCCTGCTGTAGTGGTACTACTCGTAGCATTTGGTATAGAATCTGCCTTTCGCGTATGGCTTTTTTTACTTTAGTTTGTCGGTTTACTGCGTTTTAATTCTGTTGCTGGGAATGGGTCTACCCTCAATAATCAAGGTAAGAGGGGTTGAGGTCATATTACAACCACGTGGACTCAGTGCAGATCGGTAGAGCTTGGGGTTGGCTTGGCTCATTATCCGATAAAGCATGGCTAATAGAATATTGATATTATTGTAACCGAAATATATCAAGCACTTCCGAAGCACAAAATCGTTTAAACTAAAAATAAAAATGGTATCCTTTTATGAGTAAAAAACGTCCAAAGAAACCTTAATTTGTGGTCAAGAAAATAATTTTCGTCTTCAGGTTTTTTTATTTAAAGTTACACAAAAATATCTGGATCGTTTTATTACACTTTACAATTTAGCTAAAGAAGATTCATTAAAAATAATCTCAAGAAAACTAAATAGTCTATTAAAGTTTTTCTTAACTTCATTGTAGTCTAATCGCTTCGTTGCCTCTTGTGTTTATTTTTACCTTTTGACTGTGTATTTTTTAACCTGTGATAGGTTAAAATATCTGCCTGATTCAAGATGCAACGGAAGTTATTTTGTTTTGTATTTCTCTAGATAACTAATAAGATGTAATATTAAGTTGTATATCTAAATAAAGGCAACGCTTATAGCTCGGCTGTACTAAGATGTCGGAGACGATCATCGAAGTAAATCAGAATGCACAGCTTCGGAGGGTAATCTTTTAGCTATGTTAGACACTAAACTCACACCTGCCTCCGCCAATTCGTTGTTTGACCTTGAAGTGGAGTATGATGACCAGTAGTGTATGACCTAAATTTCTATCAAATTGATTTATCAGAAAAACCCGATGACATGATGATTCTATTCTATGGTAATAACCTATTGAAAGTAATGTTATTAAAAACAATATGTTATTACATAAGGACCTAAAGTATATATAATGATTGTAATAACTGCTAAATAAGTATGTTATTTAAACTTATAAAAGCAATATTTCGAAGTCTGTTATTATTTTTCACTAAAATTTGTTTTACTTTAATGACGCTCAGTAGTGGTCGGAATTCAAAGTTATAGTTTCGTATTTATTACAAGTAATTGTCCGTTTCAGTTGGAGGCGACATCGGATATATTATATCCGGTAGAAGGTACATTGCGTTGCCTCTGGTTTCTATCGATGATCGGTGGGACGCCAGACAGCAATTCATTTCGTCTCATTATTACTCAGTATTTGAAAAAATAAACACAATATTTTTTTATAGTTAGTTAAGTTTGTTTTATCATCGATACTTTCTTTTGTTTATTGTGCGTAGTAATCGCATTGATTTAAGACTACAGTATAGTCTTACCATTTATTTTCGTTTATTTGGAATCTTATTAGCATTTTTTAGTACACACATAAATATATTTATTCTTTAAATAAAACATATGCCGAATCCTCCTCTTGATCTCCTTTCCCGTCATTAGACAGGCTCAGACTTTGCAATTCTTCAAAGAGGGAGTAAGTTTTCTAGATAGACCTATAGGTATCTTATTAGGTGATATTGTAACTCCCAAACTGTTTTCATCGGTTTCTTAAAGGTGGTTTTACTGACTAACCTTTTCAGTGGTTTTATTAGACTATTAATTATCTTTTCTCTATCAATAACCATACTGAAGGCTGTGCTATCTCTGTCCCGGATATATATGGGATTATAAAAAAATGTACCTATATGTATCATTTACTAACTCCTTGCTTCATTAACAAGCGCTTGTGAATATCATTTAAATCTACAAGTGTCTGTTCATAATGGGGGCCTGTATCGAGAAGGAACTCGGGTTTACCTCCCGCCGTTACATTTAAATAGGGAGGTTGTAATGTTCTCTCAGAAACCGTATCCAATAAAGTAGCACTAAAGGAACCCTCCATCACAGTCGAGCAGGCAGTAACATTATTTTATACAACAAGTGTAAAATATAGAACACATAGGGCCGTGTTACAACATCGTGCTCAACTGGGGAAGCGCAATAGTGTTGTCATGTGTAGTGCTGTTTTACTTAAAATATCTTTATTTCATTCAATCACCAATGGTGCATGATATGTGTTCTTCGTTCGGATGTCTGTGTAGTAGTCTAACTGGCGGATTTAACAGAATGACACATAAAGTATTTTTTGTTTGTGTGCTCAATGCGTTCAACATTAAATGCTCAAATAGTTAAGTAATAAAGAGATATTTAGCATAACTGCATAATTTTTTGTGCAAATCTCAAGAAGGCGCCTGATATTGTGTATCTGTAAATAGCGCTTTAAATATCGCTTTAAAAGCAGCAATCCGGAATATATATTCCCTATAAAAGGGAACTAAATCCTTGTATAAAAAAGGACATGATAATAATAATTATTCGTGTCGAGAAAAGGGTTTCCGCAAAAATATATAAGGTTTCCGCAAAAAATATACTGCAGTTATACCTCTTTTCAGTCAGTCGTTTTACTTGAGTACATTCATTTATTATCGTACAAATCAATTTTAACGCTAATTAGCATAAATACTAATTAACTTAACTTGCATATCTTAAAAAATAATATATAGTATAGTTTTGGTTGCCTGTAAGTAGTTTGCTTTTAATTATTAGGTTATCAATAGTAAAAGATATTAAGTACGATTTGTCGAGCTAAACGTGTTCTTTTCCTAGCGCATGCCAACATAATAGACTATAAATGATTTTGGCGTAAAGGAGTAACAAACAAACTAACTCGCTGTCGTATTATATTAGACAATACGCCAGATTCTGTCCTTTGCCAGTTTCTCCAGTGTCCTTCTCATATATATGTATATGACATCAAAATTGACTCTTAGCGTAACAAAGAAGCTAACTTATTGTCAAATTCAAAAACAAAAGCAATTTAACAGCTCAAAGAAATTCGTACAAATTTGGATTACAGATTGACTTTGACTGGGATTCATACGTATACTTATTCCTATATATAGTTATATTATTAACTTGAACTCAAAGATTGTAACTCGAACTCGATTCACGCGAGTGAAGCATCGTTTTTCTAGCATCATAGGAAAACGTAGGTGTACGTGAAAGTGAATCTCAAGATCTATATCTAGTGGGTGTTAAAATGTTTGATGATTTACCTGGCCATTGGCCGCGGTAGGTTTGAGTAGGGACATATTATGCAACTCTAATAAATGGTTACGAGTCTCAGTCGTTATCGACTCATTCGTTTTTGTTAATAGCCTATGTTATATCATTCTTAGTAGATCAATTTCGTTTAAGTTGCGTACAATGAGAATAGGGTCGTTGCGTATGCAATGTTTAGTACCTACGCGTATAATATTTTATTTTACCTTCCTGGACACGTAAGTTTTGTCTATATTTCAATATGGGTATTCAATTAACACGTTCCTTGCCGCGGAGTAGAGCGGCTAACAGTTGTTCTTCTGTGTCAATACTCTGGCGGCACTGATAATGTTAGGCATAATTAAAACCTCCTTGTCAATAACGCTCAATTTGTTACTATCAAGTCTCTAAGCGATGAGACAGCCCGTGCACTCAGTCATTTTCAAGTCTTCTATGCATTGACTTAGTAAGTACACTTGTCCGCAAATTTTCTGATTTGGGCCTATCGATATCCATTATAGTTAAAGTTCACAGCTTAACATAGCTTCAGAAGCATAGAAGCGCTTCATATCAAATGCCGGTCTGGTGGTTGGATGAATGACCGGGTCATTCATCCAACGACTGACCTCCGTAGACGCTGTGTAACTTTACTAATGCTGTCTTTTTTTTTATTATTCGAAAGCAACCATTGAATTATATCCGATTGTAAGATTATACATTCACTTCAAGAAAAAACTTAAACCTGATCGAAAAGGCTCACGGCTGACATACAAAATTATAACTTTTTATGCGGTTACCTCCCGCTACGCATTTGTATGAGAGCCTCGTATTTTATAGCAAGGGTGATTAAAAAATAAGATTTAAATATTTATATCAATGGTTGATCTAAAGTCACGAATGTCAGTTTCGTGTTGCAAGTGTGAATTGTTATTATATAATACAATTTCGTAGCATTGGTACCCACAGGAAGTGCATAATTTTTGGTTGTACTTTCATTAAATTTTACGTTACTTAACTGTTTATTTAGGTTATTTATTTTTATTACAACAGTAATTTTAAATAAGTACACTTTTTTTTGACATTGCTCAGAAATAAGTTTGCTGATATCTCTGATGAACCTATCTATTAATAAATTTAAAAAAAAAATAGTGTTAGTTTTTGTTTGTTATAAAATAAAATGTTCAATGAAATCGCTTGCTTTTTCCGTTGCGGTCATTTAACATACTAAATAAAGCACATATTACGGATTGAACCCGCAGATTCTTATTATGTTTTGTTCTGATAAGCAAGAACAGGGAAACGGGAATTCCTCAATCGCCGTAATATAATTTTTGTAATAATTTTATAATACATTTCGAGTATTCCTATTAAATAAATATGATATCTTACTAGTACCATGTTAGTGTATTATATATACGAAATATAATATGACAAGATTGAAACAGCATTGAGAATGTTCGATAAAATTACAATACTCTCGAATGCCATTGTTGACAGATAAGATGGACACTCATTTGACATACCTAACGGTCCGTACTGAATTTGTTTGGTTGAATTTTGCTTTCAACAATTCTAATGGCCGGTAGTACGCAAGTTGCCGAGTAATTCTATCATAATAATATGTACTCAATGGCAAATATTTTTTACCGTTCTTAAAATGATATAAAACGTCATTATAATTCCCACGCGCCCGCTACATACTAGATACCGAATCTATAAAAAGCTTTTGCGGCAAGAATTTGTATTGAACAAACGATTTAATAGCACATTGATTTAGAGATAAATGAAAGCACTAGAAATTAACAAGATTTGTTGGTTACGATAACATTGGCAATCTGTCAGCATTCATCTTAGTGGTGTGAACTTTAGAGATATTAATTATACATTGTTATTATATCATATAACGTGCGGGACGGCATATCCGTCCGTAGTGGGTGGGTTCGATTCCTACACAGGAAACATTATAGTTATAAACAAACTAATCTTTATTTTAGTCTTTGTGTTGCCTCTCATATGAGGAATAGTGACTTATGTATGAACAAAAAAGAGTGTTATTGTTTTTAGTATCGCTCATAAAGTTTATTCGATAACTAGATGGCGTTGTGTGAAATGTCTATTTATTTACTGTAATAATAATTTGCTATCAAGCAAAAATTAAACTCAGAGTCAGTAATAATATATATGAATAGTTTTCCTAGCACTTTCAATAATAAAGCAATGAACGAATTGCATTTGTAATTTCATATTTTAAATAAAGCAAATGAAATGTATGTTAAAATGATTAAAACCACTTTATGTTTGTCATTAAATCAATCCAACTCGAAACAGTAATAAATCAATACAAAATTTTATGACTAAATTAAAACAAAACGTGTACGGTGTAATTATTCTCGTATCGATATGTGAAAATAAGTTTAGGCAGAAGCAGTTATACTTTTGACTTAGTAATGTCTAATTGTAAGGAACTGGCAAACATTGTGCAGATTTAAAATAAGAGAAGAGTAAGCACATTCGGTAATATAAAAAGGGAAAAGAAATATGCTAAAAAGTGAGTTTGTTTTCTATAATTTACTGAAAAGTTTTTTTAAAAGACCTTCCAACAAATAATAAACGGTAAATGCTCGCTTGAATTCGATTTTTTTGGAGTAGAAGAATTTTCTGTAGTAAAAGTTTAATATGTATTCATTGAATTAGCGCTTTATGTAATGTTTACCAAATATAAATCAATACCGTACAGCCGTTAAAGCGTGTTTACAAACGTTTTCATTTTACACAAACATTTGAACTTTCACATTAATATTATTATATAACGAAAACTAGAGTTACTTGTTCAAAACTAGAATGAAGAATAGCCTACTAATCTCTATACAAAGCGAGTCTATTTAAATTTCTAGACATAGTCTAGTATGTCGGAACACTTTTTTCAGTAGGCTGCAGATAAAGAGAGACCTAATTATTTTAGCAACAGCGAATACTTTACGAATGCTAATGGAACAGTGTACCAACAGAGGTGTTCAAACGAATTCGTTTCGTGAAAGTATCTATTACGTAATGTTAATTTGAGCATGAGTTTTGGGACAGAGACTAATCGTAACTACTTACAATAAAATCGATTATAATGATACGACCTTTTTTAAATGAATTGTACAGTCAACAACGGAATTCTATGACGCTTTGGAACGTATTGAATAAATATTTTTTCGTAGCTTTTTGTCATTTCATTTTAAATCCTTCGATCACGTTAGAAAAACTCATTCACGCCCTTATTCGGTATTTTATCATCTTGCTGACGTGAAAGATTTGTTTAATAACATGTAACCCAAAAAAGTTGCAAAGTGTTTTATTACAATATTATAGTGTAATGATACATACATACATACATATAATCACGCCTGTTCTCCCGAATGGGTAAGCGAAGACATATAAAACGCTCACACTTCGCCAGTTACATTGTTAGTCCCACGTAATAGATGGGAAGCCTATATCCGCTTACCGGGAACTTGTATGTTCGCCAGAGCCTTGTCCGATGATCGGCGAGTGCACCACTTGCAGGTGAGGTGGGCTTGGGCTCCTCTGATCTTGGTAGGAGCCCTGTACTGTAATGATATTTATGAAAAGTAATGATTAGCACTGTACTGCAACGATATGCCCGATAATTTCGGTTGCTAGATACTTAAATTTTAACGAATAATTATTTTATTTTTACACAAATGATATAAATAAAGCAAAGAATTTTGACATTTATTTACTTACTACTTAAGTACATATTCCATTTATTTCATATGAACACGAAAAGTTATCTCAGAAAAGTTAACGCCAAGATATATCGTTAAACAGATATTTCTTTTAAGAATCGTCATTGGTAACTCAATAGTCACGTCGATACTCGCAATTATTGTGTGTTCCTTATAAAGCTATTAGAAGAAGTACATACAATCATAATAGCGAATTACAGTTACAAGTTATCGACCCTCTAATCAACCGTTACCAGCAATCAAAATATTTAATTTGTACGGTCCTCGCGTAGTTATCACGTACGGAAGAGAATTATCGGCTTGGAACCAAAACGGTACCGTAAGGTCCGGTATCAAATTTAGTGACACACTGTCTGCTTGCAATTGATACTATTAGTGACGGATATTGTTGATGTGTGAGGTTATTTTTTTATTAGTGCTATTGAAAATCGAGTAGTCTATTGTTAAAAATAATCAACATAAATGATTTGTCTATAAAACTACATAATTCAAATGGAATAGATAATCTTTATTGGTTAGTAAAATGTACTAGTTAATAATCTGAAGAATCTCGGTCTGTGTAGCTACTACCATTTTACATTTATTTTTACATAAATGGCCTGGAAGAGATCGCTCTAAGTGATAAGGCTACCTTTGCTTCTATGATGTTAGTTTCGTTTCTGAAAATAAAGGGATTTTTGAGATACAAAATATGCTCGTGAATAATAAATAAAATGTAATATCAAATTAAAGCTTCCTGAATTGGTAACAAATCATAATCTTTATTTTTATTTTGAATTTTTCTTTGCTTTTATGTATAAGTAGTTTGTTATTTTCTTTTTTGACTTAGCTTTATCAAAATTTAAAGTACTCATTATAAACCCATGATTGGTTATCAAAATGCTTTTAAATCAATTTCCTTATCTCAATGTATTTTTTTTTAAATTTATAATAAAATAATCTAAACGTGTCGTTTAATTATTATAATTTAGTTACGTATTGGAATGGGTCAAAGTAGTCACTAGTTCACTGTACGAGTCTGCTTTGCGACAGTCGGAAGATTAATTTCACTATTCCTGTTTTTAAAATGTGATAGTTTGGGGTTTACATCATATTATGTTTAATTCTATTACAAACTGTAACCGCTGTACAGAATAAAATGAATATGCTGAAACTTGACTCCAAATAGACCATGACCTTAATTCATAACCAGAAGAATCATTCACACAAGTAATTTGTTTCCTTGGAATTATAATTTGACATTGTATTAGTTTAAATAGCAGCAATGTCACATTTTCCAGTTTGACATCTTTACAATTTACTTCTTATTCGCTAATTTCTTTAAAGTTAAGCGTATAGGAGGAACTGACAAAAATACAGACAAATATAACTTGGCGTTTAAAAAAATTGTTGTCTTTAGGTACGGCTAGCCAAAACATCGCATTTGGTATAGATCGACATCATTACAGCTTATTAGCCGAAATAAATTAAATCAGACAGCTATTTTTGTTGTAAAAGAGGAAAAAACTTACAGACAGACCAGTACCTATAGTGTTGCATGTTTAATATTGCTATCGGTAAGGAAGGACAGTAGCACTGTCACGTTTTGTCAAGTTCTAGAACATTACATTACCAACAAATATACTCATTTTACCTTACCAACAAATATAGAAAACCAGTAGCCCATTTTTCTCGCAAAGGAGATCGTAATCTCGTTTTAAATATTTTCAAGTCAAGTTCATAGACCCGCAACTGTAAAAAATAATTAGTAGTGGCCAATTTCATCGAAATCGATTTGTATAATTACACATTCAGATAGTTATATCAGAGCAATTGCTTTTTTATTGTTGAATGTATTGGACGAGTGAGCCGTGTTACTTTCACGCGGTAGATAGTAGGCATCCCGGGTATTTAGCAACAAGATATTCGTAGAAAGGCATAACAAATTTCATATTAAATAATTATTTTTTGAAGTGACGTGGCCTACGAGACATTAAACTAACTGCAAGTGGTACGCTGTCCTTAATAAGTGCACTGCCATTAAAGAAACATTTAAGCGCTTACGCTGGCGCCCCATAACATAGATTTTATTTTAAAAAAATACACAGATTCTTTTAATAGTATCTTAGAGATCTATGTGGGGTTTGTCTAGATACAATTTTTGTTAAATGTACTATACTTATAATATCTTATTATCTTATTAATTGGGTATTATAAGTAATACAGGCACTTTAATAATGCAATAGTAAGAAATGTGGGACCATTTTCTAAAACATCGTCGATTTCAAGCAAGCTATGTCTAAATAATTTATTCACACGTTATTGCACACCATAAAAATATATTACATTAAATCATTAATTATGCCTTTCCCTATTCCGCGCGCCCAGGAGACAAAAACTGAAGAATGCATTTTCAAAACAACAAAACGCGTGCCACTCTCTTAACAATAGGTTATGGAACCCTTGAACATAGATTATAAAATAGTAAGTCTGTGATAAACATAAAAAGTATTATGATGAACATAGAAAAAATATCCAGGAAAATTACAGGGCATTTGTGGTCCTTGAAGACATAGTCGTGTGCGGCAGTAGTAAAGATATAAACTTTACAGCATTATTTCTAAGCAATTTATTTAATTTCAGTCGCCACGCTGTTTTTATTATTCCCATTAATATTTTAATTTTCATTGCATCCAATCCGAGCATAAAGTTTAGCGAATTCATTTCCACAAGGTTTGTTTGAAATTCTTTATCTCAGTTTTATTTTAGTTTTACAACTTAAGCTTAATTTATATATTTCTGTAGCTTGGTTATACGCATTGGGTAGTTTATACGCGGTTTTGACATTGTTTTTTTATTTTAATAACACATTGTCAATAAAAGCTTACTGAAATCGTATATAATGCCGTGTAATGATTATCAAAAAGTATTGAAGTAGTAATTGCGAATATATTCTCAATACTTGTATAAACTCTTCTTTATTTTTACTTGATTTAATAATATTACTATTATATATTTAATAGGTATATAATAGTAATATTATTACAAATTACAATATATAATTATACAAAAAAATATAGTTTTACGATTGCATTATTTATAATAGTACAGTTAAGTAATAACTACAAAAAAGTTATTGTAACTCATTGAGCTAATAATGCTTTATATCACTACAATTGCCTAGACTTAACTTAATTATATGTATGGGAAGAAACTATATTTAAAAACAGTACTTAAAAGACGTAATCTAATGCATATCTTTATTACTAACGGGATCTGAAACAATTACATTTGTACAAGGATTTATTGTAAGATGTAAACGAATTGTTAATGGTTTTAGAAATTAAACATAATAGGTTTGCAGTGAGAAAAGTATTGTATTTTTTTGTAGTAATTAATACTTGAGACTTTAACCTCCACAGTTACTAAAAATCTACTAATTATTTAAAAGACTGCTGATAGGCAGTCACGCTTTTGATACGATAATATTTCATGACTTTATGGCCTATTCTAATGCCTAGGTGAAACTACCTTCTCGAACTACTTTAGGTAGTACGAGGAAAACTAAATTTTACTGATAAATCACTTTATATTATCCGAAAACTCCTAGGCACACTTTTACATGTGACAATAATTTTAAAATTACACAATAATTAAACAAATATTAGGAGACTTTGTAGACAAATATTAGAATAGGAATCAAACGGAACATAACCTGTCCGGTGTAATTGACCCACAACCCCCCTTGTAATGAGAGCAATGACCACAAGCAAACAAAAGGAAAACGTAACTTTTCAAATATTTTAATCCTGTATACATTTTCCTCTGGGTTTTGTTCTAAAATTAACAAAATTTTCCAAATGCGCTAGATTCGATCCTGATTTACATACAGCAACGGCACATTATCAATTGTTTCTAAGCACTACTGTTACCATTCTAAGGCGCGATATTTGCGCAAACTCGTACTTGTGTATGTTCAAGTCTTATTTAAATGCTATTATACCATCTGAATGGTTCCATTTACATAATGAGATTGCATTAAATCCTTCGTACATCGCGAAAACCTCAGATCGAACCGATAGCTCCCGAAATTACATGACAAAGCCTTTTGTTTGTTCGTTTATATAAAGTTCAAAAGTGTAATGGTTGTATTAATATTTGTAAGGTGCTTTATTGATAATATTTTTATTGCAGTGACAGTAACGACGACGCTACAATTCTTTAACATTGTATGAGGATTATCATATTTTTTTAATAAAATACTTTATTTGTTTACTTGCTACAACATTTATTTTAAAGGGTACTAATCAGTAGCAAAGTTCACTTTTAGCACAGAGATGTCTAGATAAAAGTATCAAATAGTAAGAGGTCGCTAGCTTCACCCACATTGACCTTAGACATTTTCTTTATTAATTTATAAAACCTTTTTGCACAAAATAATAAAAATTGTACAATAGGCGAACTTAATGCTACACTCTAACTCTAACCTTTAGGTTAGAAATGATCCCATTTTCTTGTCGCTTTCTACGACATCCCCAGAAAAGACATTACTTGATGCAACAAGAATTATTTGAAGTGCTGCCGAAAAGTGTCGGGTGGTAACGTTATTTAATAATTAATTATTGAAAAACTAAAAACAAAATTGAATCGATTCGAAATCGAAAAAATGATTTGATTTAAAAGTGAGTTTAATTTAAATGGAAAACAAATATTAATTAAGTTGTTACTGTTACGGAATCAGCTCTTATAAGGCTATTGTTAAAGTTACAAGTGATTTGTCTTCCAAAAAGGGTTATTAGTTATATTGTTATCTGGTTTGTGTGGTTGATCCGTCTAACTCAGTGTTGTAGTTGATCAATATCAGGAGTTAAGCAACTATTCCGAGGTTGCAATTGGGATTCGACCAAGTCACCTTTCGCTATGAGCTTAAGAAACTACTTGAATTAAGCTTGTATGTTTATGGTGAATATTGTTATTTATTGTAAGTAAAACTGGATAATTAACTATACATTATGTTATTTACACTGATGCTAATTAATTAAACCTTTTTTATTTCTCCGTAAAATGATCAGATTACGAAGAATACATATATACATAATATTCACGCCTGTTTCCTAGTAACATTATTAGGAAGTCTATAGCTTGGTAGGTTAGTGAAGATAGGAAATATTGGTTTGCTTGACCTAAATTCCACCATTGGTTGCTTTTTCTCCCGAAAAGTGAGTACTTCCTATATGGGATGCGGTACACTGTATGACATGACAAGAAAATTTACAAATACCGAAATTAATATATATAATCTGCTTAATAGGCCCTATGTGCAATAGCCTGAAATAAACAACTTATGTACAGCAAACTCATATCATATGAATCAGCCAGTACAACTGTATTTTTATATATTACTTTATTTATATGAATACGAAATACTATTTGAATTACTGTTTAAGACATATCGGCTGCACCTGCTTTATGACGCCACGCGTGATAGTCATGACAATTATGAGTGCAATCAGGTATATATAATCACGCAACACGTGGTCAGCAATTTTAATACATCAATAAATTTATATACGTATGAAAACACATAGGTTAAAAACGCAATATTTTAGGTATACTATCACATTAGTAATATGACTAAATGCAAAATTTATAAGTTCGGGCTTTGGCTTCGGGCGGGATTATATTACTAACAAAACTTTCTAGCACCCTCGGCTAATGGATAGACTATAGACTGAACTAGACAGCTAGCATGATTTTTATTCCCGTATTTAATTCTCCTAGTATAATCTCTGTTTATTCCCATAAATAAACAAATCTAGGGTCGGCACGTCGTACTTATCCACCACATTGCATTCACACGTGACCACAAAACCTTACAATAAAATCATTCCGAACCAAATCGATTACACCTGCATGTTCTGTAACATTGTGTAGGTACAATCAGCGTCATACGGTTGGTAACATCCAAAGCGCTATAAAGATTGGCACACGCCTCTATTGTCAATAGCTTAAGGGCTTGTTTCGATATGCAGGGTGTCCCAGAAACGAGAGTCAAGCGAAAGTCCGGAGATAGATCACCTCTTGGGGTATCCGAACCACCCTCATATATGTTCCGCGATTCTTCATAGTTTTCGAGTAATGGATTTTTGAGAATTTTCTGCGTGCTACCTATACTGTAAACGCTTAGGGTTTATAACAAAACAAGATCTAAATTTAAACCAGGGTTAAAACTAGTGCTGTCACTGTCTTTATGTTATCAAAGAAAAGTGTAAAACGCTCAAGTTTGAAGCTTTCAAATGACATATTTTTTAAAATTAGTATTGTATATTTTATATAAATCTTGTATACTTTTACTTAAAACAATGTTTGAATGTAAAGTTAGCCGTTGAGTCGATTTGGTTGCTGAGTGTATGTGACGCTATCAATCGCTCCTACAATGTTCTATAACAATGTGTTGTGTAGGTACCTTGGTAGTGGTCTGTTAACCTACATAATGACGTCACGCGTGATGGTCTCGGCAGTGAGTGCACATACACACGCGACACGTGGTCAACTGCCGTGAAACCACTCGCACTTCTCGATGACCAGATACCACAATTTACACACATTAGTCACGCAGTTTACACATTTCACAGCATTTACATACTATTTGTTAATTAGGCGCCATATTATTACTAATCGCTCAATTATGTCACAATAATAATGCATTTAAATGGCGATGGGAGGGTGGAATTGGCTTTTTATTGTTTTCCATGTGGACATTTCGGTTAAAAGCTTTTTTATTAAACGTAAGTAGAGAAATAACTAGTAGGAGGACATTACTTTAGTTTATTTTTACCAGCTTTATATTGTCTTCATTTTAGGTAACTAGTTAATTACTGGAATTTAAAAGTCACATTAATCAACAATTTTCTGTATTACATGACATGCCGATGTATTAGTTAACTTCGAAGATTTTAGGGGGTCCAGCCTCATTTGCGTATTTATTAAGGTTATTTCGGGCGGTATTATTTTTGTGTGTTCGAATACATTATATTACAATATATTACAATATTAGTCTTTACGCCATACTGTTTGGAGTTAGATGGCACTAAGTGATATTTCCGATAATAATTATTGTTGTTATAATAATGAATACCATCTAACCATTTGTGTGAGACATTGCGGCGTCTTCTCTTCTTCAATGCACGACCGCATTCAGCCAATTAAGTTCGCTATAGAAATGTGTTCTCGTCAACCATTTACAATTGAATACCACCCACGGAACATACGCGTTATTGAACCATGTGAAATCAATGAGCTATCAGATGGTATCTTGTCAACACTGGGTACAAGTCATTCGCATATACCTGATATAGACAGGTACGTGTGTTGTCGCATTATGCGATGATGTCTTTGTTTTGGTGTTTCTATTGTTATTTGGTGTGACATAGGGTTTGGTCAGTTATATGAGGAGTTCTTATAGGGGGGGATTATTATATTACTTCTCCTATACGTTTTATTTTCTATCTATCTATTCTAAAGATAATCTAGCCCACACTAGGGAATTGAAAACTCATTGCCACCTTTAGTAATAATGTACGATAAAAGACAATTAAGAAATTCGAACTCGCACTTTCAAGGCTTTTATTCTATTTATTTCACAAAAAAAAAGTATAAAATTTTTTGGATAGAGGCAGTGTGTGTTACTTAACTTGGCATTAGCAAATAATGTATTGCTTAATAGTATTATTTAAGTTGCTTTTAATGTCTATCACTTCGAGGGGGTGCTATATCGATATTATTGGGCTTGTGAGATTTTAAAACCAATGTCCTGGCGTAATAAGCAAATAGCTGTAAATTTTCTTCTTTAATGGCACTGCACTAATTATTATCACACCTGACAAACTAAACGAATCTCATTCGTCCTGGCACGACAAATAAGAGGGGAGTAATTAATTTTGTTTTAAGTTGCCGTTCGATAAAATCGTCGGCACGTACAGCATGTAATAAAACAGTTATCAAAGACAGTAACTTATTTGCATCATTTGCCGAGGTATAAGGTCACTTGTACAACAGCTTACGGCGTTTGAAGTGACCTTAAATTAATTTTACAGATTTGTATGAAGTCATAGACGATGTTGTGATTTTTATTCTATTTAACCTTAAACAGCAAGCCTTAGACTGCTAATGAGTCATTTAAACTTCATCTATACAAGTAAATATATGACATTTGTCTAACTGAATAAATTTATTTATATTCGATAAAATTAACAAAGTTTGTACATCATAACGGTTTTATTATTATTATCGCTTGCTCCGTGCCTCGGAAAGCATGTTGAGCCGTTGGTCCCGGCTGTCATGAACATCTATGGCAGTCGTTATTAGGAAGTCACTGCCTTCTAACAACCTGACAGCTGGTTTGACCATAGATTGATGTTTCCTACTGGGTCGCGGAGGACAGACGGCAGTCGCTCCATGTCATAACTGAAATTCAGCAAAATCTGGTTAAACCAGTAAGCAGACCCTGGGCCCTAAGCTTAAGTCTAGGGCAACCGAAATAATGTTAGGATATGATGATGTACATCATAATTGTTGGGGACATCTTTGCAATTAGAAGAAATTCACGAACATTTTAAATTATTATGTCTAGTATCTATTATGTCAACAATGTCTCTGGTATTTTTGTAATATGTTGTATACATATTCTACATTGACATCACTAAAAATGACAAAGATAGCACTTGTGTATCAAATTATCTCTAAAAAAAAGAATAAAAAAACGAATAATATTTAAATCTAAATTATTATCAAAATTTACAAACAGTATATCCAGTATAAGTTAGGGCAACAAAAATACTTATGCAATCATTTTGAACCTCATTCAATCAACACAGTCTTCTAAACTGATTGTTTTTTAATAATCATTAATTAAATGGCACAATTAACCGGCCATTTAAAACAAGCTCAGGCAAATAAATTTTGTTTCTCCTCGTAAGACCTTGCGTCATCTCCTTTCATCTTTAAGGCCAGGTTGTAGAAGTTGTGGGAGAACTATTCTCTTAAATAATGTTTCCTAAAGTTAAGTATTTTTTTTACTGAAAAGGAATAGTATTAGTAATAATAATATTTAAACAGACTCTTATTTATTGCCAGTAAAATAATATCGTTACATAAAGTACCGAAAAAAGTAAAGACGACTGAATATAAAATGTCTGCTAACTTTTCTTAATATTTTACCGTGAAACTAATATTCAATAACAAAAGGGCTAGAAGAGATCAATTTTCAATTGCAATTTAAAAAAAAGTTTTGGTCGGTCAATCGATCAAGATAGAATTATATTTCATTGAATAGATGAATCATATCAGAAAATCAGACATTAAATAAATAAATGCAATTCTTTTTTATACTAACACCAATAATTTCGGTTCATTAAGTAAGACTAATAAAGAAAATCTTTTCGGTCTTTAATAAAAAATGGCCTTAATTAGATGCTATTTTTAACAGCCCCCGAAATCCACTCATTTCATATAACGTGTAATAATTTTAGAAATAGAAAAATGACACTTCGCCTTAAGATAACATGACAAAGGTTACAAGGCGAACTTCGAACATATTTCCTATTACGTTAACCATCTTCCTAATTGCCACATTTAAGACTTGTGAACATTCGCGGCTTTGTTCGCACTAATCCATCTTATAAGGAAAAAGCATTTTCGTTTTCTTACTTTTTATGGCTGCTATCAATATATAGAGAATTTTATAAAAATAATAATTTCTAACAATTACATCAAATTATTTAGTTCCAATATAAGTGTCATTAAGAACTTGTGTTGTTAATACTAAATAACGGATAAACATACTTATATACTTTTTTTTTGTATATAAATACATACTTAAATACATAAATAGGAAACACCCAGACCAGAACAAAAATTCACATTCATGCACACAAAGATTTGTCCTGTTTAGGAATCGAACCCACGACCTCATGAGCGGAGTGCAGGTATACCTTCACGACATATCGTCGTCAAAACCTTTTCCTTTACCTTTACATTGGTGAGAAATGATTTTCTGGCCAATGTAATGGGAAAATAAATATTAAGCAATAGATTGTACTCGCCTATTATGTAGTCGCTGTGACACCTCAGTGCAAAATCTAGAAACCATTTGCAATTGTCTAAATACTACAAATACCATTAATTTTTGACAAATTAATGGTATTTGTAGTATTTAGACACGCGGTAGCGTGTTAAGCCAAGTTCTAGTAACAGTGCGAGCATTACGCTTTACTTTATTTGACACTTCTTTAAAAAAGGTCATTTGGCTTACTTGTTGATGTTTGTTTTCGTTTTGTGAAACTTTGCTGTTTTTATGCGTTTTCGTGAACATTTGACAATGTTTCATGAACAAATGTCTCTCGAAGTAACAAATTACTCTCTAAGGAACAACTGAAAACAAATCATCGCAGCGATATTTTATAAACATAAATCATTTTCAAAGTGAAATTGAGTAGAATTTTCACATGAAACATGAATATTCATGAACGATTACGTTTACTTACTGTACATCGAAACTTAATCGCAAAAACATACACAAATTCATTTGCAATCACAAGTGCATGGTCTCATTCGTGTGAATGCGTAGACCTTTCTGTTGTCTCGGTGCTTCCTGCGAAGTCGGGTGCTCGGGTCATTGCACATGCCGCTGCGCATACGCCGATACAAAGAGATGATATGTGCTTTGGCAGATACGATCATTGTAGTCTAATTACACTACGTCACAAGCATTAGATAGCCGCGCGCCTCGCATAATGGTCTAGGAGATAGAAAGGAATCTAGATTGACTATGCGGTTAATATTTGCAGTTTTTTATTTCCTTAAAATTTCTAAACGTATATGTTAATTATAATCTTAGTGATTTACTTTTTCTTTCTTAATACTTTGTAACTTTAAAATATATAAACACAGCATGTGAATTCGCTTTGGCCCGAATTCACGACAAAGTCCACATCTGACAACTAGCCGTTGCACAAAAGTTTCGATGTGCATTTATAGACAACATAATACGTACCTGAGCAATGTATTAAAACAAAAATATATATCACGATCAAATAATTATCACGGTTAAACAATTTTTATATGACAAAATTATCACATTTAAACAATTTTTCTTATATCTTTAGTAAATGAGAAATGCAGGCAAAATTTAAATTCTATAGCTAATAAATTATTTTTAACACTTTAAAATTTTGCTTGTCAAATTATTTTAAAAATACACCAAAATGTTGCAACATTAATACATGGGAATATTATGATTATGAATATCATATGTCAGTCTCTAAGCCTACAAGGTGATCAACCTCGCGCTGATCCTATTGTCAGAGGCCGTCATGTGGGAATGCAAAGTGAAGCGTGCACCACTAAAGAATTATGGCGTAAAAGTGGTACGCGCCATTCTTCATGAACTTACGAACCGTTAAGAAAGTTGCCGACTTTTAATTACGTCATTTTATTCTATTATACGTGCAATTTTCCAATTGATGGGCTCATGCCGCAGGCAAGGTGATATGATAACGGAATTTTATTTCAATTGAATGTTATACGTTAACGGTTCATTGGAGGTACTGGTTTTTTGGTGTTGTTATAAGTTGGTAGACGTAGAATTTAATCACTATATACGACACATATACACTATAGGCTTTGAAAGGTAAATCGTTAATTAAAAAATTTGGACACAATTTACTCTTACGAATAAAATGGGTTTGAGAAGCAAAGTGTTTAGAGGTCAAAAGAGATAATCTTGTAGTCACCGAAAAGCAAGGTTTTCGAATAGTTATATAGAGTTTGCTCACCTCTTTATACAAAATTTGTTACATAATAAACAACTAAATTAATGCTACGCTGACTGAAACAGTCGCTACTTTCAAGTTGGCATTTTAAAAGGTGTCATATAAAATAACATATTATAAAAAGCAGATCAAATATACAGTTGGCAACTGTAAGGAACTGTTGGGAAATTCAACAAAATTATACAGTTGGCAAGTGTTTATTCCGGGAAATTTAATTCTTCAAAGCTTTTGTTGGTTGGCAATAATCGGCCGAACAGTTTTTGAGCGAGAAGGCAGAGAACCCTTTTACTTACTATAAAATTTTATACAATTATTTTATTTTGGTTTCATATTTTTAATAACACTTAAATTTTATGCACTCTTATAAGCTATAGGACCTTCAAAACCCTGAAAGTTCTTAATTTCATTTAATCTCTATAGTGGCGGAAGACTGCCGAGACACAATGGAATTCCAATTGTATGTAAATATCCGTGTCCTGAAAGTAACATAAGAACTACGGTATTTTTTGTCTATTGGAACAAAGTTCCTTATCGCGCGTTGTGAAAGGGGGCTAGACGGAAAAAATTCTTACGAAAAGTTGTCACGACACTTTTCCACGGTTGTAGTGGCTAGGATACCTGGCTTTCATCCAGGAGGCTCGGGTTCGATTCCGGGTACGTGAACTTTTTGTTTCCTCTTTTTAAGCGTTTTATTATTTGATTTATTGATTTGTTTGTATTTTTTTTATGTTTATATTTTTTTCAATGTTATTTTTAATAAGAGTGATTTTATTTTAGGCCTTTATACTCCGAGTGGCACTCAGTCTTCAACGTTGAAGTAGGCTCTTGGGCTTGTGGCCCTTCTGTTCGCGCTACCTCCTCCAAATGCCCATTAGTCGTAACATAATTCTTTATCTACAGATATCGTGACATGTTTCTCAGACACTAATAATTGTTAATTAAAACTAAAAACCAGACAAGCGCTTATCCAGCAACGTGTACTGAGATATTTGTAGCATTAAAAATATTTATTAGTTGAGTTCATTTTATAAAAGTTAAATTTAATCAAATAATCGAGTTGGATAATAATATAAGCTATATCTTTTGCGCTACACCATAACAGTTTCATGTCAATAACGAGTATATTATGTTCCAAAAATAAACCAAAGTATGTATTGGTAAAAATAACAAATTTGTACATCTAATACCCTTTAAAACAACGAAACACGCAGACATAAATGATTGATGTTAGATCTAAATAGGTATAAGAGATAAGTATTTTGTAATCATACGTAAGTCGCGGGTGGCCGGTAGTTTAAATCAAGACATTTAAATAAAATAGAATCCCAAACATATGTTTCCTACTTCAGTTACCACAAGCCAATTATTACGAAAATTGAGCCTACTGATTAAGTTTATGTAATATTATATTTGATAATAATAATAAAAAAAATATTATTATAACTTTAAAAAAATAACTTCGCTAATTAATCGAAAGGAACTTCGATCCATCCAGGTGTCCCTTGACACCTCTCAAGTTTTTTTTTTATATTTCTTCGGCTTTTGTTTGCTTTTGAGTATTGTTCAATTATATGTTTATTATAAATTTATATTGTATATATTATATTATATCACACATTATATTATAATAGAAACCTATTAATTCTAATTGAATAATATACATTTTCGAAAGCAATACCTAATTATTAACTTATTATCTGTATCTATTCTTAAAGTTTAGTAGTATATACCTATTAAAAGTAATTAAAGGATAAATAAATAAATAATTTCCAAAAATTAATTTATTTATTTATTTATTTATTTAACAATTTATGTACACACAAAACATATAAAGGAAAAAAAAAATTATATAACAATGTACAATGGAGCTGCTTATTCCAAAAGGAATCTCTTCCAGCAGTCCGCAATAAGGAAAAAACATTTAATAGTAGACGACATGTGTATAAAACAATTGAAATAAAAGGAAACAAAATAAACAATATGTATAATAATTAAATTAACCTACCACGTATATCGTACTTAATGCTTTATATAATTTACTGATTAAAAACTCAATGACTTGATATTATTCATCAGTCTTGTAAGAAATGACATCTTACAGCTCTCTTAAACAGGCCCACATTTTTGCAAGTGCGAATATTAGGAGGCAACGCATTCCACAGTCTAACTGCATGAACAGAAAAGGAATAGGAGAAGAAGTCGGAACTGTGCGAGGGGAATTTAAGAAGAAAGAGGACATTAATAATTTAAGATAAGTATCATTAAGAACTTGTGTTATGGATACTAAATAACGGATTAACATACGTAAATTCTTTTTTTTGTTAATACATACTTTATATACATAGAAAATACCCACATCAGAACAAATATTCATATTCAAAACAACACAAAATTTGTCCACGAATCGAACCCAGGAGCGGAGGATATTCATATTCGAAAGTATTACTTATTGTTTCTTTAATTATTATTACAAGCTTTTTATAATGCACCTATTAATTGTAATTGCAGAATTCATATTCGAATGAATTGCTTATTGACTTATTGATTCATAAATCAGATGCAACAGTTCTGTGAGCTAGGGAGCCAATTAGATAGCGGTATATTTGTTCCCTTTGTAAAGCTTATGCCGTAATGTCTGCTGTAAACTGCCAAGGTTAACGGCAGTTCTCATTGTATTGTGGACATATGACTTTATATGCCAAATGGTCATATTTTAGTCATGATGTTGTGGTTTGTATTTACGTCGTGATATTGGTGTTTATTTAAATAAATCTTCGAGTGATTATCGCCGTATAGTCCCAAACTGTGGATAAATGTACATAGATGCTTGGTCAATATAACATTGGAGATGTTCTCGAGCCACTATTAACCAATGTTATAAATTAAATTATTGTTTTTTTTTTCTGTGGGATTCGAACCAATAACCTCAGGGCAGGTATAGCAAACTCTATCGTCTATCACCGTGTCACCGTCTGGGTCATCAATGTGTACCTAACACTATATAACTTATTCATATAAAAACACAAACAACATACATACATAAATTCACATCTGTTTCCCCGAAGGGGTAGGCAGAAGCATATTATAAGCCTACACTTCGCCAATTATATTAATTGTTGGTCCCAGGCGAGGTCAGTTACGTTCGCCAGAGCCTCGTCTGTTTATCAGTAGATGTAAGGCAGCAGGTACCACTTGCAGGTGAGGTTGGCTTGGGCTCCTTAGGTGGTGGTAGGATCCCTATATACACAAACAACATTTACAATATAGCTGTATCTAATCTAGTATTTGTATGATACCTACTTTAAGTTACGATTATTACCATAGACATTTAGCGACATTATATCATGATAAATAAACTTTAAGTTAATAAATGAACATAGCGCTTTCATTTTAAGTACCATTGTTACTAGCAGATATTTAAGAACCATTCCAAGATCTTCACCAGTCATACTCTATGAAAGTACTACTAAACCTAACCATAATGTACTATTTTTATAACATGATATGGACTAAAACTTGTGCCTGATTACAAAGTGACAGAAAATAAAACAGATAATTAAAAAACTCGGATTATCCCTTTTTATTTTTCTCCGTTGTTAAGAAAAAAATATATTAACAAAAACATAGTATATGAGATGCCCACCCCCTAAGCCACTTGAGTCCTCAGTTAAGATCTCACATGGACTTGTTGAGAGAATTTGAAAATTGATATTGCACTGTTTTGTTTCATTTACCAACACTCATGTATGTTCACAAACACTTGACGGTTAATAATCCACCTTTATTACACATGTGTAATGTGCGAAATATCCAAAAAATGTCTTTATAGTAAGTGCAAAACATTGTGTTTTCTATTCTCAACTAAACATTTATTTTCAGCTCATAAATACATAATATGGGCACGTAGTTTTAACGAAAAAATCTAGATAGTGCAAAGAAACTCTTACTAAAATTATTCTATAAGGTAATGCAACTTTTACAATTCGAACACGAAGTTCATCGGTCCGTGATATTGAGTATCTATAGGAGAATATAGGAGGTCCCAGTTGTCGGTCAGCTTGTGAGTTGAATATCTAGCCGATACGCGATCGAAAAGGGAAAGTTAATTTGATTCGATCTATCGATCAGATTTGATATAGATGCTTAGATATTACAATGTTATTATGTGGAAAGATCATGCGATATTTTGTTACAATTTGTATTTTTTTTACTTCTTGTTTGAAATTTCTATCAATCAACTTTTAGTTGGTTGTTTTCTTTGTGACCAAGCTAAGAAAGTAGCTGTATATAAAACTAGCAATATAAATTACTAGATGTCACTGTAAGAGTAAATTAGCAGTAAAAGAGCCGAGGAAACAAGGATACTGGAAGATGAGGACGAATGATTATCACAAAAATCTAACGACAACCAACATTATGCTAGTTATGTTTAAAAAACAATAAATAAAGAGCATCTTATCTAATCTAAAAAGGTTCAGGGAAAATGGAAACCGGTTATCTGGTGGTATTACTAAAACTGCACTGTACTAAGTATTGTTATACAGCTATCTATTTTTTTTTGTTTTATAATCAAAAAACCGCGTTATGGATACTAAATAACGGGTACTTTCTTATTTTGAAAATGAAATAAAAATGTTTGTTCATAAAAGACAATGTTGCAGGGATTTTAAAGCAATTTCTTAAAATGTAGATATTTACTTTAAAAAATAACAATTGCTTGCTTATATAATCTTTGCAAGGTGACTGTTTCAATGCACATGAATAATGAGATTCGTCTCATGTTCCCAAGTCATCATAAAGTGCTGACTTGTGAAGAATGTCGCGGGGTCCCGCGAAGCGCTCTCAGTGTTTTATAATTAATCGGAACTGCCGTTTTATGAAATGACTAAAAAGTGCTTCCTTGTGAAGCGAAATTACCGTGTAATCTAATTAGAATATGTACAGGCTGTTTAGTAGTTACGTCTTGGATTCTGGTACTGGCATTTTCTGCGATATTATGTTTTGAATATATATTCAGGCCAGCAAAAATAGGAAAATCTATTACAACACGTAATTTTTTTAATGACAGGAAAGTATTTTTTTTCTCAATTTATAAGTGTTTTTATTATTAACAAAAGAATAATAAAAGTTTTTGCCTAATTTATTTGCTATAATAAAATTGTTATTTAATTATTTTTCCATTTTGTATGTATTTGCTGTTTTTCTTACTGTAAAACCAGTAATTTAGTGAAGACGTAAACTATTTTTAATTCTCCTACTGTTCTTGGGGTTACTTATTTGTACTTAAGAATTTACCCGCTGAGTGATTTTATATTAACCCAATAAATGGTGCTAATATTCAGATCCCAGTAGGTATAACGTCAGGTCAACTTGAAACTTAATACACTTAAACATCCTATACTTACTTTGTATTGTTTTAAGGCTCCATGTTGTAACATGAGAAATCTGATTAATTATAATTTAACAATGGGGCCAAAACTTTATAACCGTTTAATGTTCCCAAAACTCACGCGAGAGTCGTGCCAAAGATTTAGCGAACGTGTGTTACGAGTACAACAAGTTGCATTAGCTTAGAGTAAACCCTTTACTTCGAAATAGTTTAAACTTAAAACTACAACTTACCGGTTATACATACTTTCATATAAGTTAAGTTAAAAAACGATTAGATTAGGAGAAAATTGGCTGAACGAATCAGCATACAGACATGAGTGATCATAAATTTTCTTATCCTATTTTTTTTTCATTCGGTCGTACAGAATATAAATATACAACAATAAATAACAATTCCCTAATAAATGAGTAATATACACATACACTCATATTTTCGAAATAATTTAAGCAAAAGCTTTTTTTTTAATATCTCAAATACTTCACTTGATCACGGTTGGATGAGTAATGTGTATTTGCTTTGATTATTTTGATGTTTACATCGTTATCTATGTAAAACTAATTAACCCGCACATATTACAGAACCAGATAAAAAGTGTTACATACATATGTTACGTTTTACCGAAATCCCTCAAGCCGTTTTCGTTTCAAGTTGTTACAAAAGTATATTAACAAACATTTCAAAAATTGTATAACATGAATGAAATCAAATAATCTTCCAGTACACAAATACACACACACGCGTCAGTAAATTGTTTGCAATTTTCTACACCATCGGTATAATAAGAAAACCAAACATACACCAGACTAAAGTGTATTTACTTAAAGGCATAGCATATTGCTCTTGTAACGGTAACCGAGGTAATTGTGCTTCCTTCATAACAGTTCCTCGACTGTATTTATTCCACTTGCTTATATTCTTGCCTGTTGCTCATATTCCGTCATAGATTCCTCATATTCTATTATATTTGCATATTGCTCATACGGAACATGCTCCTTAAGAATATTGCAATTCAGATTAAAAATATATTGTTTTTCTGTAAGTTATATAATATATTTAACAATATTTTAGTTATCTCAAACAATATGATTCAATATAATGTTAATTAGTTAAGCTAATAAATTATATATTGAATAGTTTAACTAATTAACATAAATATATCTCTCTCTTGCAAATTAAAAATTGCAATGAACAGTTGCTATGACATAAGATATATTATGATTGATTAATTGTGTAGCCGCTGTTGAGCTTATAAATAAGTATGATTGTAGTGCCTAAGCGTTAGCTCAACTCTAAACCACTTTTCAAGTAACATTCGAAATTATATTGCAAAGTGACCTATAAGTTAATAACAATGTACTTGACTGAAACTCTATTTCCATATTAAGTAATACTTGGTGCAGTACCACGATATACCAAGAATGTTGCATTGTGGCCATTGGAATTTATAACTAGGCGCAGTACTCTCGAATACAAATTAATGTAACTTTACGAACACCATGTTAGTAAGTATTCAAACAAGTTATATTATAAGAAATTCTTGGAACAAACGTACGTGACGCTCCTACATTAGGCACTACCAGTGACTTGAATACAAATCTGGTCGAGAATGTATCAACGACAATTTTTATTGTTCTCGATGGATTCTTAGGAATTGTTGTTGGTGAACCCATCTAGTGTTTGTGATACTCGTACACACTTAACATCAAACAATAAACATTATAAAACAAAATTATCTTTTAAATATGTCTTCATGAGTAGACACCAATCTGTGTATAGCCCATATGTGTTATTTCTGGGAGTGATCTATATGATAAGTCTAAAACAAATTACCATAACTAAATTAGAAAAAACATCTTTGCCAGAACACGGTATATATGAATATTTTCTTATTTTTTTTATTTATTTATTAAACATCATAACATTTTCACATGGTTTTTAAACCCACAATAAATCACAAAGATTTGTCTGGTGTGTTTGATATAAAGTTCATAGATAGTTAAATTAAGTATACATACATATAAACTAGTGACAACAATTGTACCTAAATTCTACATTATATAAAACAACGAAAGCACATTCGGAGCAATCACCCAGGCAGTCGCATATCACAAATCAGCTAACTTCACTATAATAACTATTATAAGATGGCATATAATTGCAATGACACAGTTGAGCAAATACAAAACACTTTTTATATTATATATATTCCGTATTATCTTTATTCACCACTTTAGTTTTTTTTTAAATTTATTTATTGTATAATATTAAAAATCAAATAACAAAAGGGTACATTCATATAAACCTAAACGGAAGCCGCACAGCGGTTTATTTGTAAAGTTTTAATCGAGTTTGTACATAAAGTATGTACAGATTGTCAAACAACAGAAAAAGAAAACATAGATACACAAACAAAAGTTTATTTGTAAAACACACACAGAGCAATACACATTATTTGTATGCACACAAACATAATTGTCCTGCTTAATATTTCCATTTCTTAAAGTCCGTCAATAGATATATCTTCAATTGCCGTTACGAGTAAGCTCTCGAGGAGTATTTCTGGTTTTTGTTCGCCAATCAAAGTGGCTGCATCGCTATCGTGTAAGTAATAACTTTCACAGTGCATCTGAAACTGGCCTGTCCAACCTGGGCGGCAAGTTCTCTCGGCTCTTATTGGGCGATGAGATCCCCAATGCATTTTCTTTTCCTTTAACTAGGCCACGCGTAATGGGTGATTTCCCTTCAATTCTAGTTTTAAATTATACCTTACTTACAAACGAGATCGATTTCAAACTAAGTTGTGACTCGACCAGTCTCAACCTCACAAAATATGACGCTGCTATCGCGTTGCTAGAGTTTTATACTTTCAAATGCTACCGGTCACCCGTTATAGAAACCTGTTCGCGTTTTATGAATATTGCTGAATAATGTAAGTGCGTTTTGGACTGTCACTCGATATTTTCAATTGTAACATTATTCATAACGATTTATGTACTCTGAAATACATGTAATTCAGAAATGCAGAGTCTTGTACCGATACTTGGATTTCTTATTTATAGGCGGTTTGAATAGGATTCATGTCTATTTGAATTAATAATATGATTTGTTAGTTTTTATGTTTGTTTGAAACTAGCTAGGTTTTACTTAGTGATGAACCGAACAAGTCGTTTACCCCTTGATAACTAAAATGCCTGCACGTAATTAGTACACAATATGTCATAGAAAACTTTTAATGAAGACTGTAAACATAATACAAAGTTTTGGTCAGGCTAAATAGGTCCAGAACAGGATGCGGACGTTCCAATCATCTATAATACCTTTATAAATGAGGAATAAAGGAGTCTTCGGCCTGTGATTGTGGAGCGCCAGATCAAACTATAGCCCATATTGTTAACCATTGCTAGCTATACTCTTTTCCTGGTGGTCTTAAAAAAAACTTCATTTTCTGACTCCAGCTGCTGAGAACTGGCTACGCCAACTGTAACTGGAAATTTAAATTAGGATTCAGGCAGCTCAACGCTATTAATAATATTAACAGGCGCATTAGTACCAAGATTCTCTTGACGTTATAGCTGAAATGGAATTGTATATTTCTTTATAACATTGGTGATTAAAAAAGCATTTAACCGTTCAAACAATTGGATTCCGTCTCGAGACAGTCGGCCGTCACCTCATGGATTCATCGTCACTATATCTACCTTATGTAGTCCACTGCTGAACACTAACCTTCCCAAGAGATTATATTCTATTGGGGGTATTTGCCTATTAATCACCACGCTGGGCTGGCGGGTTGGTGATCGCAGTTCAAGACAGTACTTAGGTTGACGCTGATGCTTATCATCCGGTAGGTATTCTCTTCGTCGACTCTTACGTGTGATGAGAGGGGTTGGCACTATTCTACCTTATTGATTAAAATCAATACCTGCTATATCACAATTTAATCTGCAACTCTATGTGAAAATACAACATCACAAGAAAGTAAAGTTCAACGTTCGATCGAGTGAAAAGATTTACTTCCATAATAGTATCTAATAAAACTAACTCCAGAGTTTCTAAACAGTAAGTTTCAATAATAAATCCCGCCAATACCGCCGGTGAGTATATTTCATGGTCGATACTGTCACAAACGGTACAAAGTTGAAAGGTGATAGCAGATCTGGAGAGGAGTCGACAAGACTATGCCTTGTGAAATATTACTTGGCTTGTAACTGGATTCGTGTAAATATATCTCTTGTTGAAAGGTTTATTTCCTGGTCGATTGTTTAAATACCTTGTTGGTTTAGCCCTACTTTACCATTCCAATATGCATGAAGCATAATTTGCTTCAGCGCTGCCTGCAAACGCAAAATTTGCGACAAATATTATTGAATTAATTGTGTTATGTAAGGCTTTGGCTTTTTTACTTATTTCGTTGGTTGGTTAATAAAGAAGCTTTACCAGTTCTTAATTTAATTTTATTACAATAGTTGGCAAAACTTATGTAAAAGTTAAACTGTGAAGAAATTGGTTACTTATTTTGATGTCTGGTTCCGGGATAGGGAGTAAGACCAGAAGCTTTAAATTTAAATTTTGGGACAAGATGGCTGATATCAAAATTAAATTAGACTGCATTATTTATTCCATTGGTTTGGTTGGTTGGTTACTGGAGAACGGATATACAACCTCGGCGATTTATTTGGAGGTACCTGAAATTTGATAATATATTAAAGGTTAACATTTCAATTAAACTATTTTCTATCAACACCATTATATAACTAAGCTTGTAAAATTTAAAAATCACTGACCTTCGAAAATTCAAAAATATATATTATATGATTTAATAACGATAAGATAATACAGCAAAGTAATTCGAGTGAGGCCGCAGTGAACGCGGATGCTGCCGGCGCGGGCGCATGCAGAAGATTTATCATTCTACCGCCGCCACGCAGTGTTATTTATGGTCATAGTCAAATCGGAATCGAAGAACTTGTTGAAGGTTGTGATGTACGTCAAATCTTATTCAGAATTAGGTCAATATCTTTTTAGTCAAAATTAGGTCAATATCTATTTAGTCAGAATTAGCTCAATATCTATTTAGTCCTAACTTGGAGGCCAGAACAGAGATCTGTCATACATTGTAAAGCTGTAGTAAACGCTAAGGCCCATAGTACACGGCGTATTTTAAACGCGCCGACGACGCGCGTTTCAGAAACGCGCGTCTTCGGCGCCGTGGACGCTGCTTGTTGCGTTTACATTGATTGATCTTTTTAAAAGAAGTACTAAAGCCAACGTAAGCAGTATTGTCTCAACCGAGGCCATTGTGCAACTGAAGAAGAGGAGTCTCTGATCAAAACGCATAAGCGCAGTAGAGGCGCGTTTCACGATCGCCCCGTGTTCTTAGGTTACTAGGTTGCGTTCGAATTGCGTTTGAAGCGCGTATACGCGCGTCATCTGCGCGTCGTCGGCGCGTTTAAAATACGCCGTGTACTATGGGCCTAAAAATCTTTTTTTCCATTAAGCTCTGATATATTATGCAACGAGTCGGCAAGACAAGCTAATACAATGTGACAGTGGCGAATCGTATACTTAATATAATAATTCAAGCTACTATATGGTGGTGTATAGGGATCCTACCCAGACCGAAGGAGGCCAAGCCAACCTCACCTGCAAGTGGTGCACCTGCCGATCAACAAACGAGGCTCTGGCGAACATAACAGTGCCCGGTAAGCGGCAATAGGCTCGCCACCTATTACGTGGGACTAACTATATATTTGGCGAAGCGTGGGCGTATAATATGCCTCTGCCTATCTCTTCGGAGAAACAGGCGTAAATGTCTGTATGTATGTAAGCTACTACGAGTAGTTTTTTTTTTCTTGGGGGTGAACTTATTAAAAGGTCACAATTGTATGGCACCGAACCGGGCGAACTGTCGGTACTACGAAGTGGGTGGGTCGTGAGAGCAGGGAGATTTAGCTCTATCCATCCATCCACCGAATTTCTTAAGGTTTGCGGTAGGACCTTAAGAATCTTAATGTTAAACTTCATATATTTAATTGTTACAGATTAAGCACAATTTTTATTTTTGATAATTTTAGTTGTGTACACTAATTGTGGTTTAAGTCTAGCCTAATTTTGTTGTTTTCTATCTTCTTATAATTTTAGCGTTCGTAATCTGTCCGTGTACTTACAAAAATATAGATAAATCAATTTACCAGTTTTAAACCACGCGGAGGGGGCAATAAAAGTGATAAGTGAAGCAAAGTCACATTGTCACTTCCATGTAAAGTCATAGTCATACATCGTTCTTCCCCTGTAGTTGTAGATACTTGACGTGATTTTTTGTTTGCATTTGTGTACGGCATTATGAGAGAAGATGAGACAATCTTACTAAGTTTACTATATAAGTCTGATCACAACGAATGTTGAACGAATAAATGTCATGTTTTGTTAGCAACCCATTGAGTTCTTTATAAAATCATCAATATCAATCTCAATATTAAGTACAGATTTAACTATTGTTGTTGAACTATGTTGCTGCGCGGGCGCAGCAGAAAGGTCAGCGCGCGAGCGGAGCAGTGCCTTTCTCAAGGCCGATTCACAACTTAGATATCAGAATCGTGGCCGACCCCACCTGTACCAGCATTCCCGACTTTTTTAATTCTTTGTTTAATTGTGTTTACGACTGTACGGCGCGGCGTCGACCCTCGCCCTGATATGTTTACATATTTCATGCTTTATCGCGTAGTCAATAATAGTTGTTCGCCGCCACACGTACGGATGGGTACATTCTTGACTGATTGCTTATGTCTAAATTATTCATTAGCGTGTGTTTGTCGTTTGTTCACTCTTTGCTACTAACATAAAACCTATTTGTTTTGGTTGTAAAGGAATTGTTAAATTTTCTATTCGAATCGTAAAGGCTCGTAAAGGCTTTTACATTAGCCTGTTTAATAGGTGGGAGGTGGAACGATGACGAGCGAATGGTAATTTTCCCTTATAATCTTAATGGCCAGTATCAATTAAGTGTTTATTTTTTAATTGTGTAAAAAACTTTATGACGTTAATAGTTTTATTTGTCTTGTTACAGGTAATTACAGAAATTTGGATAACTGAACTAGTTTTTTGTCACTGAATCAAAGGTATTCTTAGTTAAGTTAAAAAAGAAAAAAAACTTTACGTTTGGCAGCGTACTTAGCTTACTTCTAGTCTGTAGAAGTACCCCTAATGGAGAAGACCTTTAACGACAGCGTAGTACCGTATTAGTCCGAATACCCTTAATGGAAAATACAGCAGAGTATCAGATGCTTTCTGACCACGTGTCTCTGACCTATTTGGTGGCGGGAAGTTCAGCAGAAGACCGTTGGTCTGTCTTTAGATAAGTGACCGTTGGATTGGAATTTTGACATCGAACACCTCCATTCTTCGTTAGGCACATTAATGACTGTCATTTTAAAAACTAGCAAGCCTTTTCACTGCGAGCAGGATCTTGAGTAGAAAAAATTTGAGCAAGGAACTCCGGCAGTTAATCCAATTATATAAAAAGAAGAGAAGATATATAGAAATAACACACATATCTATTCTTCTGACTTGGATATCGAATATCATATATATAAATATATATACAAAATATCACACCATCTCAAGTATGAATGACGTCTAAATACGCTATAATAGGATATTGCATTTGGAAACGCGTGGGATGAAACTTTAGACAGATATGACGTATTTCATTAATAACCTCTCTATTTATTTAATGGTTTTCTAGTCTATGCGAAACATTACAGTTAATTTCGCAAACTAAGTACCTACGTGTACTCGTAATCTATTGCACAGATGATCATTAGTCATTTTAAAATTTACTTGAAAGCATTTGGAGAAAAGATTTTCATATTTAAGTGTTAGAGATTGACACGGTTTCATGTTTTTTATTTGTAATTTGAACATTGTGCCTCCGCTAATCCGTACTAGTCCGCGAATGGTCTGAATGAAGAATTCTGCAATTCTTACCATGACCTCTTCTACTACTATTACTGAGGACGTTATGTAGTTACAGTACTCAGTGGAGTATAACGAGATATCTGAAAACTTGGTGTTTTTTATTAGAATATCGATATGACTTAACTAGGCGCAGTTACTACTGTTGAAAATAGCAATATCCATGTAATGATAGACATGTTAAGCCTTTGCTTCTCCTCGTTCGTTACCGATATGACTATCAACACTCTCACTTAGGCCTCTGAAAAGAAATCGCAGTAGTGGAAGTTAATGAGAAATAAATATTCTCTTACAATCACACCAATTATTTAGTTCCAAGATAAGTATCACCAAGAACTTGTGTTATGGATACTAAACAACGGATAAACTCAATTCAATTCATCTTGAAAATTCATCTTAATTCAAAAAAATGTAATGTAATAACATTTACCCGTAAATCAAAGGTCGTTAGATTTAACTATCAGCTGAGCGACATTAATATTAAGAGAGTAACTGAGATAAGAGATCTTGGGGTGATTGTTGATAGTAAACTTACGTTTGAGGCGCATATCAATAGTATCTCGGCCAGAGCATATCGCATGCTTGGTTTTATAATTAGAATAGGCAGAGATTTTAAGCATGGCTCTACTTTGGTGCTTCTCTTTAATTCCTTCGTCCGCTCCATTTTGGAATATGCGTCAACGGTCTGGAATCCGCAGTATGCTGTGCGCATAAACTCATTAGAACGAATAAATTATAAGTTTATTAAACATCTAAATTACAAAGCACATAAGCTGCCTAACGAAATTATTCCTAGTGTTCCTTCTTTAGAGGATCGTCGTATTGAGAGAGATCAAGTTTTTCTTTACAAGGTTATGAAAAGTCTAGTCGACACTCCATTTCTTTTGGAGAGAATTGGTCTGAGGTGCCCCCGGTCAAGTTCGCGTCTTAAATATTTATTTAGTCTACCCTCTACGAGAACTAAGTATACTGGCAATACGTTTTTGTTCAGATCTTGTAATGAATATAATATAAAGTTCACGTCAATTGATATGTTCAATCTTTCTCTTTATCAGTGGAAAAATTGTATTCACGAGTTAGTAATTAATATTGGTAAATAGTTAAGGGGGTTATTTAGTAAACATCTTCTTTTTTTTTTTTAAACGATTTGTGTCTGTTACTTGTGTGTGTTATGTAATGGTGGAAACTTTATTGATATATGTATTGGATTCTAAGATAAGCATAGATAAGTAATAATACATTGTATGTTTCCCAAATAATAAATAAATAAATAAATAAATAAATAAATAAATAAATAAATAAATAAATAAATAAATAAATAAATAAATAAATAAATAAATAAATAAATAAATAAATAAATAAATAAATAAATAAATAAACATAGTTACATACTTTCTTTTTGTGAATACATACTTAATATACATAGGAAAACACCCAGCCCAGAACAAATATTCATTTTCATGCACACAAAGATTTGTCCTATGTGGAAATCAAACACACGACCTCTGGAGTGGAGTGCAGGTATACTGACCTCCACGCCATAGAAATCATGAAATAATTGTCATAACATTCAAATTACCTGGCTTCTTTTAGATTCATATGTCTGTAATATTTACTAATAATTATATTATCACCACTAGAAAGGTCTCCCGTCGGTTTAGTGAAACTATATGTCAAAGGACACTTATATGGTTGAGAGCTGTTAGATGCTGAGCTGAGAGATGAATATTTACCTTAAAGATTAAGTTTAAGGTAACACAAGTATTCTAGTTAAGCCTCGAACAGTCCCGTAACCCCGGCAGGCTTGACTGTTCGCAAGGGTTACCGCGGCCTCGGTACGTAGCAGGCTCCAAAGAAGGAACATGGATGGTTTTTAGTCAGTAGAAGTCTGACACACCCTCCAGCTCCACTTACAGCTGGGGGAAGGACATTTGATAATTTTCCATCCAAAAAAAAAAGTATTCTAGTTAACTATCCCTGCGAAGGAGGTAATTCCAACAAACCAGTTATCGGTATTTACGTGTATTTCTGAAACTCACAGATGAGAAAGGTCCTATTCTAAGCCAGAATCTTCCACAGATGTGCATGTTAAATAAATATCTTGTTCAGTGACCATGGCAATAAAGCTTGCAAATCATCTATAAATAAAGTGGTTAAGCCTGTATTTCCAGACGCACCCATACATATCATAGTAAATACTCACTCGTTTTTGTATCCGGTAAAATCAGGTTAAGGTGGAAAAGAGTATACGCTTTTAAAAAATGTTTTTCTATAATAGCACTTAAGAAATTGTCTGATTATGTTGCTAATACTTAAAAAAAACATATATTTAAATTTTGCGGACGACTGTTAGAGGACAGCACAGAAATAGCATATGAAAAAACAAATATATGTGCTAACGATTGTCGGATGGGCAGGGAAAGTTTGTTTGTAAATAGAATTTAAATTTTGTATAAATTTTAAAGGTATCTTTAAATCGTTTTGTAAAAATTACCTTTAATAAAAATTAAAAAGATAGTAATACGTAGAGATAATTTAAAATTTAAGTGATTTTATTCTAATTACTCATTCGATATTTAAAAGATTCTACTGAACGTGTACTTGTTTTCAACAATTGTACACATTTGGGTTTTGTTTTTAAAACTGTAAGCCGCAAGCGTTTTAAACTTTATAATAAATACCTCGCTACCTCTGGATCAGGTTTTCCCTTGACTAATTGGCTTTATGTTGCCTTAAGTTCAGGAAGCTCAGTAGCATCGACACTTTGGGTATCCCTTTCAATTAATTAACCTTCCAAGACACGGTATTGGGACACAGTTGAAGGCAGGTTTCTTTTGTTTCCTGTTTCCAGTCGCAGTCCTACGCGATTTGCAAGATTACTTGAAATTTATTGAAATAATACTATTGATTCACATTTTGACGACCAATATGGCGTGATGACGAGTATACCCGCACTCCGCTCAGAAGATCGTGGGTTCGATGCCCACTCAGGACAAATCTTTATGTACATAAATATTTGTTTTGGTCTGGGTATTTTCTATTTACATGTACTATGTATATATGTTTATCCGTTATTTAGTATCCATAACACAATTTCTTAATAATATTTATCTTGGAACTAATTAATTGGTGTGATTGTTAGAAATTATATATTATTATACACTATAAATTAATAGTATTTTGTTTATGAGTGTCTTGAGGTGTGATTATACAATACTCACACATTAACAATATTCATACAGGTGTGACAAGTTAGTGTGACTATGGATCAGTTAGAAAAAAATCTTATCTTTAATTGCAGTGAATTTGCTATTCAATGATAATTCAATTTATCGCCTAGATATGTATACATATATGAAATTATTGCCCGCTAACTATCTCTCTTACTGCAGTCAAGATTTGATAGAAGAGGTATATTTTCGAAATAAGCCCACTATTTTATATATTCCCCATAATTTAAGACTTTTTTTTTAATGCACAATAAAGGACAGGTGTAACACGTCAGTGCTTAATAGACTCTTAGTGAAAGGTGTTGAGGTGCGTATAAACGTCAAACCACTGCAACAGTGCATTATATACTACCGCTAAATAGTATCGCTTTACACTGTACCTACTATATTCCAGTTTTAACCCTTTAACAGGCAGAGCACGTTGAAAGTATTCATTGGTTTTCCACCTTAAGTTACCCACATAAGGTTCAATTTAAGGTGGTCATATATTGGCCACTGCCTGGGAAAGGGTTTTAAAGGTGCTACAGCATTACTACAGTAAACGATTTCACTTGGATTATAAAACTTGACAACTACTGTCTTTTGGTGACAAGACTGACTAAAGAAGTACAATGCTAATCGCGTATTTTCCTTAAACGGCATTATATTGGTTAGTGACAGGCTTATCAGTTGAAATACTCGATTAGCTTATCATTTAATGATATTTGAATATTACCAATTATCTCAACTTATTGATCTCCCACTGCTGGGTACGAGCCTCCTCTCACAAGTCAAGGGTTTCGAGTCATACTCTAACACACATATCTATAATGCGTCATGGTGGACATACATAATATTACGCCTGTTTCCTGTTTTCGGTACCCGAAGGGGTAGGCAGAGGCATATTAATCGCCCATATCCAATTTCAGCTTACTGGGAACTTTAATGTTCGCCAGAGACTCGTCCGTTGTTTGGCAGGTGCACCACTTGCAGGTGAGGTTGGCTTGGCCTCCTTAGATATTGATAGGATCCCTTTACACTGGAGTAATGGTAGAGAATGTCATATAATTGGTTAATATCATATAATTGGTTAATATCATTAGAACCTTCGAAATAATACATACATTAGCAGATAGCTAAATATTTTTCGGAATTCAAGAAGTCTGTTCAATAAACCTATTGCAAAACGTTTACAAACAAACTTTACCCGCACAAATACTCATAAGTAAATACGCTTATTATTCTTTCACCTGGGGCTATAAATCGCAATATCCGGTTCATAAGGTCAAAACGAATTGAACCTTCCATAAACATTAAGTGTTATCTAAACGTTTACCAAGATTAAGTGGAAATTCACGCGTAAATCTACACAAGAAGACATTGCAGTAGTGTGGTCATTATTTTATAATTGGTGTCAACCGAGCACAGTTCCTTCAACCACAAGTTATCAAATCAATCACACTTGGCAATTAAAAACTCACTACTGATAATAAAATATAGTTATATTTAATTATGTTTAATTATCTATCACACGGAAATGTATAAAAGTAAAATATGTTGAATAATAATGTAAAGATCTCTTTAAGATAAATTCTAACACATAGCCCGACAGTAGGTTATTCAAGTATTATACAGATGTCCATAAAACTACAAAATAATTTAACACGATTGTAATGAAAAACGAACTTGGTAAATAAATTTTGACTTTTTTATTTTAGGACACAATGATAGGACTTATTCTAAAGTAAACAGAATTTGCCACTTTAAAAGCTTCACAAAGAACTTACATAAAATTTTAATACTTTTCTAAAATCGTTTAGTATTGCTTACGTGTTTTCGATTTTCAAATAGAATTAAATTTACATTTACTAATCATGATTTAAAAACAAGTTGATATTTTTGGCAAAATAGATTCGCAATGTAAAATGCTTACAAAAAATTATAACGATTAAATATTATTTTTAAACTTGGCACCAATTACCTATTTGCAATAAAAACTGCAACAACAAACTAATAACATGCTGAACAATTATATTATTAATATAATAATAATTATTATTTTTATTTCAAGTATCATGACTCATTTTTGTTTGTAACAATTTAAACTTATCCTATGTTAGTAGTAATAATAACAATAAAATTATTTTATTTAATTTTATACATTTATGTCTGCGGATGTCGAATAAGAATATCAAAGTAATTTTAGTCTACAAGTATATTACAAAAATAACTTGCATACATTTCGCCTTCTGCCATTAACGGGTTGAATTTTCATATAATTGGTATGAGCCGTAATCATGGTCGGTTACATAAAGTGTAACATAATGGTACACACACTGGATCTGTTGTCCTATAATTAGCCTGATTGATGATTTTCTCCCTCATGTGTCAGGAAACTAAGTGGAATACCGTGTCCTTTTCTCGGTGCATTTTATTGCATCAAATGCAACTTGGAGTTTACTGTTTAGCTCACTTTTTAATGAGAATCTAAGGCGGTTCGCACATGGCTTCTCGTCACGCCACGACGACAGACGCACATGTTTCTTTACTCATGACGGAGTCATGTTGAGCAGCAGATATACGCTGAAAGACAAAAAAACAATTAATCAATTAATGTTCTATTGAATACTGTTATGACTTGGAGATGGAATACGATTTTAGTCATTGACAAATTTGCATTTATAAACTAGAATACTCTCACAGCTTAGTGTTTCCCGTTTGTTATAAGTATGTGTTTATAGTGGAAATTTATAGTTTAAAATCCATAGTGTAATTTGTTTGGTACTCATTTGTGAAGTCAGATGTACTCAATTATTATACATAATATCCTCTCTCATCCTAAAGATGCGTTAAAATAAATTTCTTCATTCAATTATTGTAACCATAAAGCAGATATGCCTAAAACTAACTCCACTCCAGCACAAGTGGTTATCCAGACGATAACGGAAGACCATTGACATTCTGCAACACCACGCGTTTTAGGGAGATTCACCCCACTCTCCTAATCGTGATTATACGATAGCGTAAACCATAATTTTATTCGATACCCAACATATTGCATTCTAACCCAATAAGTGCCACAAACTGGGATCATTTAAAACACATGAGCCACAAACTGGGATAATTTAAAAAACACATGCCAAAAACTGGGATCAATTAAAAAGAAAAGTGCCACAAACTGGGACCATTAAAAACTTAAGCAATGTGAAAACCGCCTAAGGTCCAGACGGCGCGGCGCGGCGTTCTAGCAAAGCTTACAAAGTTGTGTGAAATTACGAGGACTGGTGGAAACGTATTGGAGAGCTTTTGCCAAGCCCTTAGAGCCACTGAGACTTTTACTTTTTTTTTATCTAAATGACAGCTTGGTTATAGTTGTTCGTGAATAGCTGATGTTGTTCCATTACGAAAAATAGTAAAGCTAATTAATAATTCTAAATTATTATTTATGAACAAACATGTTTATAAGTTTTTATGGTTCTAGCAAAATCCCACAAAAACCGCTTTGTAAATTACTAACAAATTATGGTTAATAATTAGAAATGAGGATGTCGTAAATATATGTGTAGCTGGGCTCAGGCCTCTTTTGATAAACCAAGGTGAGAGGCTGAGGTGTGGCGCCATTTTTTCTTTTTCCATAGGAAAGAAATTCATTATGTCACAGCCTACTGCACTTTTGTAGAGTAAATGTGATGTCCGAATCTCGGAAGCGCTCAAGTGCCATGCAAACGGTCACCCATTTAAGGAATGACTTCCGTGAGAAGTGCTTAATCTCGGTGACCGTTCCGACCACTTAGTACAGCGGAGCTACCAGCGCTTTTTAGATTAGCCTCATTCAATTTTTATTGCGAATTGATACACTTTATGGAACTAAATCAATGTTTGTTCTTTCATCTAGCATCAAGCAATTCATTTATTTAGATAATTTTTTTTTTCATGTAACCAATTTATATGGCAATTATAAAAATTAAAAAAACTTTTATTTCAGACTAACAGTTGTCCATGTTGTTAGTAACAATTTGACTTACAAACTAAGTTAGTAATACATACAAGAGAAAAAGTAAAAATAAAACTACGAAATTAAGGTTGTCAGCCCATTCCCCGATCCCCACGCTTTTTTACATGAAGATCCAGGAACCGACCAAAGACCTCGCAGTCCATTCTGGCTTCTATCATCTTCATGATTCCATTGATGCCACCCGCATTCGCTGCAATAACGAAGCAGTCTTTTTGCGCATGAATTATAGAACACAGAATATCTTGTTAAATATAGGTTGTCTTTAAGAAATAACGTATAGTAGATTTTGCTACAAAAACAACTCAATTTCAGTTTTCAATATCGTTATTAGTTTATGTAGATAGAGGCAAATATATTTTCTTCTAGAACTATGAGCGCTTAATGAGAATGTTGGTACAGACTACACAGCCATTAAATAAATGAACAAATATTTAATTAACATTATAACACGTGAAACTGTCTGCTTTTACCGAGAAATTTTCGCACGTTCTTATTAAAACGAGATATTATAGTAACAAAAAACGTTTGTGCTATGAATATTCACTTCGACTTTGATTTTTATCCTCTCTCATCTTAACCATAACTCGAGGAATTTGAGAAATTATGTTCATACAAGCCAGACAATCGACTTTAATCCTTCGTTGCAATGTAGTTCGTTCGTTTTAAATAACACATGTCTAACAAATTACACTGATTCATATTTTTACCATTTTCCAATGCTCATCATGCCTCAAGAGATTTTACAACATTTATAAATAATTACATATTTTACATTTAATCATATCAAAAAATAAAGTATAATGAATGCTTAATATAAGATTACATTGATCCTAATTGTTCTCTGCTTAATGATCACAGAATAACCTAAAATTATGTCGATCTCTACAATCTTATACTACAGAAGCACATTATCGATGAAAGAGTTCATATAGACAATAATGTGCCTTGCGTGGTATGCACACCTACACACATACATAAACATATATTTTTAATTTCTTCAAAGATTTCTACATAGTTTTGGATCAGGAATGTTTCCTATATGATGATAAAGATCATAATTGTTCTGGGTTCAATGAATACGGAATAACTTAAAATAATGTACATCTAAACAATCTTACATGACGGGTTCGAATAGAGAAAGAAATATGCCATGCATGGCATTCAAAAACGTATTGTGCAAACGAGACATTTTGTTCATATGCTGATCACGTTTGCTAGTCACGCTTGTTGAGATCAACTCAAACGGCAATTACAATATTTGGAAAACAATTAGAGTAGATTTTTCTAAGTTGCACTTAAAAAATGGTACTAACTAAATAGTATACTATCCTAAATATTTCATATTATAACAGAAACATCGAAAACATTAAATTTAATCAATATTTTTGACAAATACACCAATTAATTAGTTCCCGGATAATTATCATTTAGAACTTGTGTTATGGATACTAAATAACGGAGAAACATACATAAATACTTTTTTTTTGTAAATACAAATTGCTCCAACTATTTTGAAATAGGATATTCGGGCGTAAGATTATTTATATATGGTGTACAATATTTAACAAATTAAGTTATTTCTTTATTTAATCCGTTTTTACATAAATCGCGAGCTACATATATTCAAAACAAGTTTTAAATGTTTATAGAACAAGATTAACTTCTCTGTAATGACGAGAATGCCTACAGCGAATCGCATTTTTGCTAAGCCATAATCAACCGTTATCTGAGACTGTTAATGTCGAGATATTCGTAAATAACGTTATATTTAACTGGGGACTGCGAACATAAATTGTTAACATGCTGTGTACTCAAATAGTACGACATTCATATTTTTGTACTACTACTACTACTTGGCCCCAATGTTGTGTACTTAATGTAAAATAAATACTATAATGTAATTCTTGGATAACTCACATAGCGCTTTTAGTCCCAAACTAAGCTGAGTATATAGTTTTAGTGTAATAGTAGATATATAGTAGAAATATATGGTAGGAGTGATAATAATAAATATCTAATTAAAAATTTTCTGACAATTACACCAATTTTGTAGTTCCGAGATAGGTATTATTAAGAACTTTTTCTTTATTTAAAATAATGGCTTCGTGCGTCTAGCACATGAGAATGAGTGGTGATAAAGATGATTAATGGTAAATGAGATATCCTCCCCTAAGCCCCTTGAGTCCTCAGTAAAGATGTGGGACTATACTGAGACTATACATGGACTCCTTGAGAGAAAATTTGAAAAGTGATGTTGCACTGTTTTTTTGATTTACCAACACTCATGCATGTTCACAAACACTTAACGGTTAATAATCCACCGTTATTACACATTAATGTTAGAAATATCACAAATTTTAGAAAATATAACAAAACTGCAGACAGATTAAGAACTTGTGTAATGGTTACAAAATAACGGATAAAATTATATTTGACAGATCTAATTTGACAGTTATAGTGTTGTGATCAAGTGATTATAGTGGACACGATATCGATTCATTTTTCTATCGAGTCTGTGCGGAAATAGGATAGCTCGAGTGACAGCAACGATGAATCTGGTTTTGATTAATAAATAAATAAAAGTCACAATAATTGTTTCATATCATTTCAAACCAATCTATATTTATACTACATTAGAATGCTACATTATACCCATGTAAAAATAGTAAGTAAACAATATCGATATCTTAATCGTAACATCACAATATTGATAGCCATATAACGTAAATTTTTAAAAACATTTGTTATTTTATGTAATTTATAAAAAAACTACTGCGCTTATGGACTCTACTTGTCAAAGATGTTTATTATACGGGATCAAGGAGCAAACTTAGGCATTTGTCATATTTTTAAAACCTCCCATTTAAAAGTGAACTTTTGCATAACATGACGCAGTTACGTTCTATTGGTGCTGTCAAAAAGAAAATAAACGGTTGCATTTATTATAACACTTTTTTTTGTAAATACATACTAAAATTAACATATACTATTAACAGACCAAAACAACTATTTATGTTTATGCACACAAAGAGTAGTACAAGAAAATGGGAACATGACAACGTACATTCGTTTTATTTGATTCTTTTTTTGCAATTACTTTTTAATTACAAAGAAAACACCCAGACTTAGACAAATATGTGTCATGAGTAGCTAATGTAACCACAACCTTATATCAGAGTGCAGGAATGACTTTCCTCCAAGCCATATCACTCCTTAACTTTCTTCTGCGTGTGTGCTACATAATGAACATGTAATAATTTTGCTCAATACACTGAAAATTATGCACTAAAAATCGTTTTAAGAAATTTTACGTAATTAGGTATAACTAAGGATAAATATTTTTATTTTTTTTTATTACACCTGCGAAAAAAAATAAGAAAATACTATTCGCGGGCCAGTTCAGAAAGATTTCTATTTGGAATAAGCACCCAATCTTTCTTAGTGTAAGTTTTTCTGTTGTTATATTTCTGTGTGTATACTAATTAAATATCAACATTAAATTTGCTTCATACAGCAAAAAATTATAAAAAAGCCTTAACTGTAATAAATACCTTCATATTACAGAGTTTAATTAACTTAACGCAGATTAAGGTTCGAAAATACCATCAATTTGAGATTGTAACAGTTCTCTATAATGGAGGGTCTAGTGAGATTGACGCCGTCCATAATGGTACAGGTCGGTGCGATATCAATCGTTAACTGTTCTTTGATTGAGCATCGCCGGTTCAATTGCTAATTATTATCGATTCGCCGGTGATGCTTATGGCTGACTTGTCTTGTCTTGTATTGTCTGACATTCCAATATACAAATATCCTTAGAATAATTACACCAAATATCCTCAATATCAATGTTGATGATTCTGTTTGTTATTACAGTTTGCGTTGTATATTCAAGTGAGCCATATATATTGCGGAAGATAAAGTTTTTTGTTCGGCAATTAATTTATAAGATCTTGTAATATTGATGCATAAAGAATTTAAAAAATTACAGATGTTATCCCGATTTATGCAACATAAGCTTTAATTGTCTTTTGCTGCCAATTCACGACATATAGTACTTAACCCTCAACTGCATCTATTTTAGTCTGACAAAACATTTTTGAACAAGACTCAATGTGCACTTGACTAGCGTTTTCTCGATGAATAAGGGATATATAAAATCTGGATGAAGAAAAATCTATTACTGTGCCAGATATCAAATGTGTTATAAAACACCGAACTAAATCAACAGTCTTCACAATCATTAATATGGCGGTTATACCTACTTATAGAACGTTTGGCTTAGAACAAAGACGAATTGGAGTTAAATGGCATTGACGCGGAGCTTAAACCTCACCCTGATAGTACGAGACCATTAACGACCACCAACCATTGACGATGTGTGTCGAACATTGTTAATAATCTTTACTTTAAAACAACTTTTACAATTCGGAAAAACCACAACAATGTAAACCAACAGAAAAAAAACCTGTAACAATAATTTCGTAAGTTAAGCGGTGAATGCACTTGTGGTCTTATTTGCTGTTGCGCCGCCGCAGCACGTCCCAGATCCTTCTTTATTAAACGACACAATCACGAATTCTGCACACGATTTAGCTTTCCATCAAAGATAAACATTCGTTCTATAAGAACATGACGTGCATTATGGTTCACCCCTGGCTATATACCGTATGCACCATCCAGAAGTATATCTAGGAGGTATTTCAAGTAATACAACAAAGAAAAGACAGTCGGAAACAATGTTCATTGTTCCTTTATTACAACTCTACAAGGTAATAAGCGAAATGAAACAGGATCGTCGTTAAATTCTCGACTCTGGAGCTAAGGCGAGCGTATGTACTGGATATATGTCTTCGGGAAAATCTGTTTGGATAGCAGTCTTAACTATTTTCAGTTCCGCATCGTCAAATATTTTGTGGAAAAGCGCGATTGGACGCGTTACTGACGAATCATCGTCATCATATTCTATCTCTGGTGAAGTAGATACGTTATCTTTTATAACAATGACACCATTCTTAGCAAGAGCTTCGCTACATCTTTCTAAAAAGGCTATTAAATCGTAATCATTCAGGCTTCCCGTCACCCACTGACACCACACTACGTCGTACACTTTTTGTGGCTTGAAATTCTGAAGACCGATTTGGTACAGTGTTCCCAACTTGGCATTGTCTTCGCCAATCAATTGTTTTGCAGTGTTAATGAACTTTCCGTCTTGTTCGACAATGTCGACCTTATCGAAGCGTGGAATCAATAATTGTCTAGCGACCCGTCCTATACCAGCACCGCAGTCAAGTGCAAGATTTGTTTTCGGTGCTTTATCTTGGGTTAAAATTTCATTCAGAAATAACTTGGAACTCTTTATATCTGCTTCTGAAATATGTCCGTATCCCCCTAGAACACCGTCTAAAGTTGCAGGTACATTAGCCCAGTAATTTGCTGCTTTTTTGTAAAATGTGCTCTCCGTCATAATAAAAAGCTTTGCATACAATTCTATTTTTGAGATGTTTTTGTTATGATCGTTTGGCAGCAAAACGTCATTTTCGACATTTGTCTTTGACATCAACAATCAATGGCTTTTCAAGAAGGTTTTCCACAGAAACAATCTCGTTTTTAAAGCGGTATACTTGATAGCATCTTAAAGTTATTCTTGTAACTTGCTTGTAGTTGTATTGACTTTAGTCAATGTATTTTGAATAACGTAACAGTACTTTGATATGTGAACTGAACCCGTCAACGTATAAGCCATAAAAACGTTCTCGCGGAAGAATCAAATTCCCGAAACATCGAATTGATATTCAACTACCACAACGTACGGTGTATGCTGAATATCCACCATTTACTTAAATGCCCTTGGATGACTTTTATACTCAATTAGGTATACTTAAAATAAAATTTTACTGAACTATTTCCAATTGGCAAAATTTTAGATAAATAACTATAGTGACCATAAACTATATATTACGTGGTTAATGATGTTAGAAAACTAATGGCAATTTATGCCCTGTCAAAAGTTTTGTCTCGTAGCATGTATAGATTTTCCCTAACCCTACCGGCACAAGATTTTCTGCATTAAACTCACGTCTTAATTCTCTTCTTTTTTTCTGATGGATAACCATCAAATGTCCTACCCCCGCTGTGGGTGGAGCGGGAGGGTGTGATAGTCTTTTACTGACTAAAAACCATCCATGTTCCTTCTGAAGCCTGCTACGTCCCGCGGTAACCTTTTCGAAAACAGTCCCGCAGAGCATTTTAATTTCCTACATTCGGCATTTTTGTAAAAAATATATCCCGCATTGCCGGACGGAGAGATTAGTACAAAAATTTATTGCATTTATTTTTAAATTATGACAATATGGGTTTTAAACACCAAATTTTATTTACTTAATTATTTATTTTCCTTGTCTCCAGGCTCTCATCACCGCCGTAAACGAGACCCCAGAGGAGGACATCCGGGATGCTCTGAAGGTGCAGACGGAGCACCAGCTCGCGTTGGTGCCGCGCGGACCGAGGCTCGTGAAGGACTCGGTGACGTTCAACACTACCATAGACACCGATGATACGGTAAGGAACTTTTTTGCAGTTACATGGGACAGCACTCGTTTATGATCACTTTTATAAATCTACTTTATCTAATCGACGACTATGTGTTTATACAAGGTTTAAGCTCGACATGCATAATACCACGCCTATTATCCCGGAACGGTAGGCAGAGGCATATGCCCATATTTCGTTAATTATATTTTTTGTTGCACGTAGGTGGCGAGCCTATTGCCGCTTACCGGGATCTTGTATGTTCGCCAGAGCCTCGTCTGTTGTTCAGCATTCAGAATGCAGTTTATAATATATAATTTTATATGATGAATTTTCGCTTTAAAAAAATTACCGTTTATATTAAGTAAACAATTGTTTTTCTTAATATTGTATGAAATGATGCGGCTTATATTGTTATGTGTACCAATATTGTAGTTTTGTTTAAAACTATATACTAACTAAGCTTAGTCATAAGGATTACGCCAAGAGTCAGGTCTTCAGTATATCGCCTTAATGATAAGTATAGTACAATAACACATACATCATATTATTATAGAAGTAGGCTCAAGGCACAGACCCATCGACAGCCAAAGTTACTGCAGTAATGTTTGCCAATAAAAAAAGGATAAAACTATTAATCAACCATTATCGTAAATCGGGTATCCCTAGTTACACCAAAAGAAAATTGACAAATTATCACTTCCCAAATATTGTTTTGTAAAATTTCATTTGCCAAATTATTACTTGGCAAATAAACTCTTCACAAATAATTGTATCGTAAACGTAATGCTTTCCAAGTGAACGTTTCGACAATAACTCAGTTAGTATTACATATTTTACGCAAAATAAAATAAGCCAAATAATTCGTCTCGAAACTTTTCAAATAACCATTTCTATTTGCATCTTTACTATTAATACTAATCTACAAATATTGGCCATACATAAATCAACAGTAGTATTTTCTGGCGCTTCGCCGGCCGCTACCGCGGCGCGCTCGCTTCGCTCGCTCGGCTCGCGCGCTTTGTGGTCACTGTTCTAACCTAACCAATATGTATCTAAGCCTCACTCATCATCATCACGTTAATTTAAAATTATGAACACATATTAAACAAACATTCCTTATACTATTTTATTTTTAGTATATCATCATTTCAGCCATCTGAAGTCCACTGCTGAACATAGGCCTCCCCAATTGCTTTCCACGTAGATCGATTCTTTGCCGCCTGCATCCACCGGCTCCCCGCCGCCCTGACCAGATCATCGGTCCATCGCGTTGGGGGCCGCCCTCTACTACGTTTGCTGATTCGTGGTCGCCATTCAAGAACCTTAACGCCCCATCGGTCGTCGGTTCTTCGAGCTATGTGCCCCGCCCATTGCCACTTCAGCCTGCAAACGCGCTTCGCTATGTCGGTCACTCTGGTTCTCCTACGGATTTCCTCATTTCTGATTCTATCACGTAGGGACACTCCGAGCATAGCTCTCTCCATTGCACGCTGAGCGACTTTGAGCTTCCTTATGAGGCCCATAGTCAGGCACCACGTCTCAGTCCCATACGTCATCGCTGGCAACACACACTGGTCGAAGACTTTCGTCTTGAGACACTGAGGTACTTTGGACGAGAAGATTTTGCGTAGTTTCCCGAACGCAGCCCAACCGAGCTGGATTCGACGATTGACCTCTTTCTCGAAGTTGGACTTACCTAATTGGACTTTTTGTCCCAGGTATACGTACTCGTCGACAACTTCGAGGGCCGAGCTTCCCACTATTACTGGGGTAGGCACAACATGGATATTTGACATGATTTTGGTCTTATCCATGTTCATTTTAAGACCTACCCTTCGGGAAGCTCTGTCGAGGTCTCCGAGCATTGTGCCCAGATCCACAAGCGACTCCGCTATGACCACTATGTCGTCGGCAAATCGAAGGTGAGTCATATACTCGCCATTAATGTTGATGCCGTAGTTTTCCCAGTCCAGTAGCTTGAAAACATCCTCCAGAGCAGCAGTGAACAGTTTCGGTGAAATGACATCACCCTGTCTCACGCCTTTCTGCAAGAGGATAGGATTCGTGCACTGGTCCAGTACTCGTACGGACATGGTGGCGTTTCTGTATAAACTCCTCAGAACTTCGATGTACCGATGATCAATGCGGCATCGCTGCAGGGACTGAAACACTGCCCAGCTCTCGATCGAATCAAAGGCTTTCTCATAGTCCACAAACGCTAAGCAAAGTGGCTGGTTATACTCCTCGGTCTTCTGTATAACCTGCCGCAGCGTGTGAATGTGGTCTATGGTTGAAAAGCCTTTTCGGAAACCGGCTTGTTCGGGAGGCTGGAAGTCGTCAAACCTTTGACCGAGACGGTTCGTGATGACCCGTGAAAACAACTTATAGACGTGGCTCAGTAGCGTGATTGGCCTATAATTCTTCAAAAGGGATTTGTCACCTTTCTTGAAGAAAAGGACAACCACACCACTGGACCACGCCTGTGGCGTACGTCCCTCGAGAATGACGGTATTAAAGAGCTTCTGGAGTACCTTAAGTACTGGTGTACCACCCGCTCTCAGAAGCTCTGCTGTCATCCCGTCTTCCCCCGGTGCCTTGTTGTTTTTTAGTTGTTTCAGGGCCATCCTAATCTCGTACAGGCTGACGTCCGGGATGTCTTCGGTGGTATGTCGAGTTAGTTTGGCTCTAGGGTCTTTAGCCAAACAAGTAGCGGGATCTTGCGTACTGGTATACAACTGTCCATAAAACCTTTCGATCTCCCTCATAATCTCAGGTCTCGACGTGACTAGACTGCCTTCGTTGGTCTTCAGCTGTGTCAACTGACTCTGACCAATAGACAGATCCCGTGCGAACACTTTTGAACCCCTGTTCCTCTCTATTGCATCTTCAATACAATTTGTATTGAATTTGCGAATATCGAGTCGCAAGGATTTCGAGATCTGTCTATTGATGAGCCGGTAAGAAGACGCTTCCGCTGAAGACTGCAATCGCATGTCTCGTCGCGCTTCCATGAGATTAAGAGTTTGAGTCGACAGTTTATTGGTTTTAGTTTGTCGGGTCTTATAATGTTTGGACCCGACAACGTGAACAGTCTCAACCAGCCCGCCGCTTATATCGTCAACGGTTACGCAGTTCTCCAGACCTGCGAAGCGATTTTGAAGCTCGAGCTGAAAGTTCTCGGGGTTTTGAATATGGGCAGCTGAGGGTCGGAGCGTAGACCTCATCAAACGGGACCTTTCAAGCTTTATATTAATATTCAATGTGCCCCTTACCATTCGGTGATCGCTACCGGTTTTCACCCTGGCGATCACAGAGACATCATTGAATATTTGTCGCTTAGTGGTCATGATGAAGTCTATCTCATTCCTCGTGAAACCATCGGGGCTCAGCCAGGTCCATTTCCTGTGTGGTGGCTTCTTGAAGAAGGAGTTCATCATAAAGAGGCCCTCCTTCTCCATGAAGTCAGCCAACCGCTGTCCCCTATGGTTCCTTCGCCCTATTCCAAATTGCCCCACTTTCTGCTCGTCACCGCTTCGTTGGCCTAGCCTTGCGTTAAAGTCTCCCATAACAACCGTGTAGTGAGTCGGTGAAGTATGAATGGCGGCAGAAATGTCATCATACAATATCTCCACGTCCTCGTCAGGGTGTGCCGAGGTCGGTGCGTAAACCTGAATTACCTTCAACGAATACCGTTTGGTGATTCTGAGTATTAGGTACGCTACCCTGGTCGACACACTCCGAATAGACACGACGTTGTTACGGATAGACTTCCGGACGATAAAACCGACACCACCTTGGGACAGGCGATCGCCCTCCCGGTGGTAGAGCAAGTTGCCGGACTTAAGGATTACCGTATCCTCTCCCTGTCTACGGACTTCGGATAACCCGATAATGTCCCAGTGCAACCGCTCTATTTCCTCCTCCAGCTCGTCAATCTTCTCGTCGGTCCTCAGTGTACGCGTGTTATAAGTTGCCAGGTGCAGAAGTCGTCGTTTTGGGTGGTAGCCGGATCTCTGCCGGTGATTCTTAGCACCCCCTGCCCCGCCGTTACCAAGACCGCTACCGTAATCTGGAATAGCGGGGCCGCCGGGGACTGGGGGCCGTTTACGCGTGTGTGCCATTTTCATTTGGGGGTATTTGCCCATAATCACCACGCTGGGCAGACGGGTTGGTGATCGCAGTTCCAGCCAGTACGCAGGATGACGCTGCTGCCCATCATCCGGTAGCATTTCTCTTCGTCGATTTTTACGACTCCCTATGAGATGAGAAGGGGTGACGCTATTCTAAGCCGGCGCCACACGGCCAATAAATAAAATAAAATTTTAGTATATATTTAGTATTAATATCTTAGTTTGTGATTATTTAAAATAATAAACGTAAAACTTTATGTCCAAACAAATCATTTGATTAAATGTTATTTGTCTAAAGTTTGTTTGCCGTAATAAATTACTTGTTAAAAAACCTAATGCCATAATGTCATTATCCGTAGTAATATACTGCCGAGTAAAAATTTGACCAAATGAAAATTTGCGTACTAAAATAATTCGCAACGTTGCATTGGTGTAAAAAAAGTTTGCTAAAATTTGTTTGGATTATAAATTTTTGTCAAAATAGTTTTGGCAAAACGGCAGGATCCCTCGTAAATCATATCACAATAGTATTGAACTACCAATTTTCCAAATGTTTCTAACTTTTGTTTGTTGTCTTATCAGGAAGAGCTACGAGCATTGCAGCCGGATGGAACTATTGTAACAGAGACTCGACACACGAAAGAACAAGAACGACTTTGTGACGAAGAACTGCCCAAAAACGAGGTACCTATCTCATTACCATACTTTACTATTAGCATAAACTTTTAAGTTTGATAAGACAAGTGTGTCAAATTCGAAATATTTGCATTTGCCTACACAGATAAGTTTAAAGTTTTATATATCAAATTAGCTGACTAGACAGACCGTTGTTCAGTCTTTTTTTTCTTTCAAAGAATGGCTTCGTGCGTTTAGCACATTTAGCCAGTGTCAAGTAAGAGATATATTAATAATCATAAATCATAGTAAATGAGAATTAGTGGTGATAAAGATGATGAATTGTAAATGTGATGCCCTCCCCCTTGAGTCCTCGGTAAAGATGTGGGACTATACTGAGATCTCACATGGACTTCTTGAAACAATTTGAAAAGTTATGTTGTACTATTTTGTTTCATTTACCAACACTGATGTGTGTTTACAAACACTTAACGATTAATAATCCACCGTTATTACACATTAATGTTCGAAATATCCAAATTTTAGAAAAAAAAACAAAACTGCTCCAGACATGACTCTTCACTTTCCCGCCAAAAAGTAATTGTCTAGTCTAATTAGGATAATTACAATAAAAAGTTTATGTTGTCGGGAAAATTTACAGGGTGGTTAAGTTTTCATAATTTTTTTTTTCATCCTTAATTTTAACGCCGGTCTGATTTGTGAATCTAAACCATTCAGGATGCCACCCAAAAGCATACAAAAAAATCCATACAAATCGGTCCAGCATTTAGAAGGAGTTCAGAGACATACACACGTACAGAAGAAGTGTATATATGAAGACGTTAGAAAATAATTTTGTGTTTTTATTATTCGATAATAGCAACAAAATGACAAATAAGGCCATCTAGCGCAATTCAACTCAAACGTTCGAAAGAAACTTGATCTCGAGACTCCCTTTACATTTTAAAAGATTTTTTCTACTTTTTTATATTTAGTTATTGCTTAAAATTGAGTATAATTAGACCCTACTGGGCGACTTGAAACATTCTAACAACAAGACATACTTCTTCCTATAGGCAAAGTCGCTACGTAGTGATCAAAGTGTGGCAGAAGAAACTGGGGGTACTGAAAGACGGAAGAGAGTGGACCTCGAGCGAAGCACTGACCTCATGGCAGGCGGCCTGAAGGTCAGCACACAGCTGCATTCTCGATCACGCACTGAAGAAGGTATGCATTGAAGAATTGCAGTTGTAAATTATTATTATGCTAAAGGATCCTACCTACATCTTAGGAGGCCAAGCCAACCTCACCTGCAAGTGGTGCACCTGCCGATTAACGGACGAGGCTCTGGCGAATATAAAATTTCCCGGCAAGCGGAAATAGGCTCGCCTGGGATCGACAAGATAAGTGGCGAACTTTGGGCGTGTAATATGCCTCTGCCTACCCTTTCGGGGAATCAGGCGTCATTGTATGTATGTAGGTATGTAAATTATTATTGAATTATTTATAAATTACATTGTATGACATATGAATTATAACAATTCCCCACAAATCTGTTCACTCAGATGTACTGGCAGTATTTAAAAACATATGCAAGTATTGAATATTACTGTGCTATCGAATAAAATCTCGCATTTTGTGTCTGCTTTAATAAAATATTTGTAAGTAAGTGAGTACTCTCAATAAATATTTTGTCATGGTTCTAAAAATGCTAGTTTAGCATTTGATGATTTAAATAAAAATGCGTTATAAATATTATTTGTTTGATTGTTCGCAGTTGAGAGGGAAGGTCGCCCTAAGATGGATGAAGAATGGGACAGTCTCTCAGTTAGAATGCGACGCCAGCGACGTTTACGCCATGGCGGTGAGTAGCAGTACTTTTTCATAATCGTGAAGCAGTGGTAGGAAGCGCTTCAACAGATGGCGCTGCACACAATACTTTTTAGTTTAGCTTTAAGCCGTTAGGTGTCACGCATTAAAAAACTAATAAGTGTGCCAATACGTCTATATCTAAATAAAATTAATTTTTGCTCAATTAAAGTACCATAATTATATGCGTTTTTTAAGAACTAAATATTTTCGCAAAAAATAGTACGATAAATTCACATATTAAACCGAGCCAAACTGGTACGTTAAGGTTTTATTAAAAGTGTGTAAATAATAATACGATCAAAATAATAGTTGGGTTCTTACCCATCTGTAGCTTAACAGAAACAATTGTTGCAACTTTTATTTTATTGTTTGCTGGTACCATTATACCAGAGTTATATTACTACTATGAAGTCTTATACAAATATATAGCAATATAAACATTTTTTTTAACTATGAACATTACAACATTTAAACGTTAAAATATCAATTTAACAGGTAAATTAATACGAATAATCAGAAACTTTATTGTTGGTCGGTCGGTTTTTCGGACAGGAATAGCTGGAAAATTTTTATTAAATCTAATCTGTCCTTCAACTTGATCGAGTCTGATTTTAGCAATGAAATCTGTGTAGACTTTTAATAAAAACTACGTCTAAAATATGGACTCGTAACGTATGTAGCTATCTACATTATTTAATTTCACGTTTTCCTTTGACATTTCACCTTGTAACGTAAAATTTACCTAAAATAAACCTAACGTAAAATATGGCGAAAGCTACTTGATCTTATAGCGCTATTTTAAGTTAGATTTACATTCTAAAGTTCCCCAATGGAGCCCAAATTAAACATGATTATTATATAGTTTAATTAAATCTAATAAAAGTTATAGTGTATAGATACTACCAGATTTATATACCATTTAGGCATTAGTTACCATCACCTCATGTCAGAAAAGTATGCTTTAAGTTGCGCGACACCTTTACAAATGTAAGCACCTTTTACTAAATACGAGTATTATTCGAAACGTTGTCGGGATAAATTATAGTTTTAAAAAATCCCGATTTAAATCTGTAAAATGTCTTAAAAGGAACAGACTGCTGTTAATTAGTTTTTATCTTCAATGTGTTTTATATCTCCACAATACAATATGAATGATATCATTTTTTCCGTGCCAGGTTCAACACAATTCCCATATTATCAAAACAATACTTGCAAATTGCTCGTTCTGTTAACTTAGTATTCTTGGTAACTGCATAGTTTAATAAAACATGACTGAGCCTAGTGTCGCCTTCCTGTTAAGAAACGCTTAAGAATGTGTTCCAAGTCTGCCCACGGCGGAACCATGATGACGACTTATATGGAAACTTGCTCACTAGTTTATTATTTATTACAATCAGAATCAGATTATTAAAATAATTGTTATATTTAAAACGCTATTAATAGTTATCCTTATTCATATTTTATATCAATGGCGAAATTAAGTACGTCTGCCCGTAACGCTCACGCATTTTGATGATTTTAAATCCTAGGTAAATGACATAGGCTTCTCTTGAATAGCTAAAAAAACAGCATATTTATGATTAATGGTTTCCTTTTTTGTGCGTAAAAAAACTACATTTTATAAAATTTTTCGAAGCTCCAAAAACATGGCAATATATATATTGAAATTATTCGAAATATTAGCAGTATACTGCTCACTAATATTTCGCCCTTATGAGAATCGAAATCACGATCTTATCCAGCAAAGAGCAGATTCTTTTTAACACAGTCCGCTGTAAATGTTAAAACAAATTTGCTATAAAAAACAACTGATAAGATTTACGCACAACGAAAAGAAAAAAATGGATCGTCTCAAAGCGAAATTTCGAGAAACTACTCCGTCAAGAATTTAGGGTTGATTTCAAATTCAACCTCACATGACCTATATTTCTGACAATAATATAAAATAATTTTTCTATGTTTAAATGCTATATTATATGAATTAAGTATAATTTTTTTTAATTTAATCTTCGACATTGGTTCCATTCTTATTATCAGTTAGCCCTTTGGTTCCTATTTTCGCCTACTCAATTCTAATCAAAATCACGAGTTCATTTACTAAGCTGAAAATAAATTTACTATATTAGGTTAAAAGTATTTTCATAATTATCCCACAGAATAATTGCTCAACCGAAATCTTATCTCCTTTTTTTTGAGTGATAATGCATTTACAAATAATTTGCACCGCGGGAACAGCACAAAGTTATGTCGGGCTGCCTGGACGAGATGGTGGTGGCCAAGACTACCGACTAACCTCCACTATTTTCTGCTCCACGTAAGGTGCCAAGGAGGTAACAGAGTAACCTTATCCTCCGTTGGCACTGCCCGCCTGTTTGTGTAACAGACCCTTCGTATTTTTTTCCCTCCCCCTGTATTAGGCTTATCTCCTATCTTATCTCTCCTCTCATTTTGTATCTCCTCTCTTCTATTCTATCTGATATCCTGAAGCCTTAGTAAGTAAATCTGTACTACATTTCTGATGGAATTCAGTTTTTAATTAATTAACCCAAAACCCAACGAAAGTAAGTTTAAGATGAACAAAATTTCTAAATTGACAAGTTTCACTTTTAACAAAGGAAGCTAATCGTTTCTTAAGTTTACAAACAAAAGCCAAATGAGTTTTAATGTAGTCAATTTAAACTTGCGATGTCCATCTCGGCCACATATGGGAAGTCATTGGGCCTACGCGATTTTGGATACCTGTCACAGAGCTGTGAAGAGTGCCTGCTAAGTATTTGCATCACAGTTTGGTGTGGTTCACAACTGCGTATGCGTCGTAGTCTTTCATTTTTCTTAATATCACCGTAAGTTTAATAACAGCTGCGCGTTGGATATTTCAGGCGCGGAGAAGAAGTATGTAATATATTTTTACATATATTACTTACCGTCTCGTAATCCTCATTGTCAGTTAAATTGAAAATTATCTAAAAAACCCAATTTCCGTCGAAGTTTACTGCACTGCTTTCAACCGATTTTTAGAAAACAACATTTAATTTTTTACTTATTCGAAAGTGCATAGAATTAAGAACTTTCTATAAAAACATTTTAAAAATTTCTGCCAAATAAATATTTTTTTTATTAAAATATCTCAAAGAGTAGAAGAGTGGTAAGATTAGATGAGGGATATTGTCAGATAACCTCATGCTTCTGATAAACGTCCAACACAGGTCAAGTAGCGTGCGGAAGTTAGTGATAAAGAAATAAATACAGTCAAATTAAATTTAATGCAGTCTTTAAAATGTTCAAGATCATTAGCAATATTCATAGTTCAATATTCAACTTGCTCAATAATAAAAAGATCTTGAAATTTATTTACCAGTGACGATGAGCACATGAATATCAACAGGTTCCGTCTGTCGCAACTTTCCCGCCTTGTCTGTGGCTGATCTTGTTTATGAATTAAGAAAGAGATGAACATATTGCGTGATAACTCGTTATGACCATTTAAGGGCAGCGCGTCCTCTTTAAGGTCTATTAGTAAAGGTTGTGATCGACTTACATAATTACATGCAAAATATTGCGACCTAGAAATTACTATTCAATGAGTAATTTGACTTGGCTCTGTCTCATTACGGTTAGGTAAAGATGTCTCCAATGTTTGCTTCGCATTGACCTTCGATGGTTTGGCAAACTTATTGACTATAGTTACGCCACAGCATGTGTGTGACCGATGAGGCGGCACTGCGACACTATACCGCGAGACTCCGCGCAGGCGCCCGTGCGCGCACTACACCCACTCATACAGTACGTTTCTTCTTTCAGATCACGACAAAGAATACGCCAAGCGCCCGCTCGACTTCGATATCGAGGAAGAAACACGCAAGAAAGAAACCTCCAAGTGGCTCGAGAGTCATTTCGGGAGCGATTCACGATCTTCACATGATTCTATCGCCGAAGAATTAGGCAGAAAGCAGGAACCTGTCTTCTATGCTAAAAACAAAATAAACGAGGACGAAGGATATTACGGAAAAACATCTTCTTCGATCCCGCCACCCCCTCCAGTTTATGGAGACCGTGTGCTCAGGAAAACAAAGTCATCCACGCCTTCAGACGAGCGACCGCCAGTGCCCATTAACCGTACCGGAGGATACTTCAAAGGCGTAGCAGATTGGTCTCAAAGACGTGCCTCCAAACCGAAAATGCCTGAACCACGGAGCTCGTCACCTTCCCCACCGACAGTGTGCTCGCCATATGCCAGTGATGACCGATTAAATGACTCTTCTCCTAGGAATGTATACGGGAAACGCGATTCGCCTCAAGGAAGGTCGTCGCCGATCGGACGTCGTCACCCGCCCTCGCGTGACGACTCCGCCTACGTATCCTCATCCACAATGCACAGTCCGCCACGTGGCTCTCCCTTTCGGCCTTTGGAAGCCGATCGATCATTCCGTGAGCCCTCCGTTGAAGATGACTACCGACCGGTAGCGCCGGAACGAAAACGACACTTAAAGCAAAGACTGTCCGAAGAGCACCGATACGACAGTGGGTACAGGAGTTCCTCCCGTAACGAAAATTCGGGACGATCACGCGACAGTAGGGAAGAGGTAGCCACTGAGCCGCCTCCAGACTACTCTCCACCGAGGGAGCGTCGAGGCAGCTCGGATAGGGACCGGACCCCTCCACGACGTCGCGACAGGGACGAGCGTAAGCAAAACCAGAAAACACGTTTCGCTGATAGCGGGCGCCGTCCTTCCCCCGCGCGGAAATCGGTTGGTTCTGCGATCGGGAACTCAATCAGAAAGTTGGTAGGAAAGATCCGTTCAGCATCAGCGGAGCGTCGGGCTCGTTGGCGAAACTCACGAACGCCGTCGCCCGAGATGTCGTCTCGAACGTACAAGCAATACGGCGGGGAGCTGGCGCCGCCGGTAGCGCCCCCACACCGCTACTACCTCGGCGAGGACCCCTTCGCGCCCAGCATCTATGGACGCGAGCACAAGTACGAAGGCAGTTCGAGACGCACCGCCGGGCCTGACACTCGTGATCACCGAGATCGGTAAGTCACACCCACATATTGTTATTGTTTATGAAGACTTAACAATGAACGTAATTGGAACTACTGAGCCTGAGCTCGTGTATATGTCCTTTAAAGGACTTGTTAGCATAGTCGCGGCCCGTTAAAGTAATGATAGATAAATTTAACCATGACTTAAATGCTTATTAGATCCGGAATATTGATTAAAAATGAAATAGGCCTTAAATAGAAGCTTGTCCTACACTAGACCCGTGCCGCCGCCTACACGGAGGTTGGAAGCATAAAATTTAATGAGTGTTCCTTGTTTGATTATTATCATAAGTTTACGGCAAGATAATAGAGCGTGGTTTTAATAGATATGGTTCGCGCCTCTTTAATTTTTGTTTGTTATTTTAACATAAATCCTTTAGTATCTTACTTTATCTATTCTTTTACAGAATGATAATGATTCCATTATTTTGAGATTTACGATTAAGTGATATCTGATATTTTTAAAATAACGTGAGCTATATCTGTGGCACCATAGCTATTTCCGATCAAATATCTACAAATATATAAGATTTCTCTTGACACGTTATAATAATACCTAAAGATTTGAGTACAATAAATATACAAATTTCAGCTACTGATTAATGGCCGCTGAAATTATGAAATTACCCTTACATAGAATGAGATTCTTATTGAATAATTTTATAGTTATTAAACCTTTTGTATTAATTTATATAACTATATAATTGTCGGGTGACATTGGACGTCTAAGATTAAGTATTAATAACTTAAGCAGAGGAAAATTACAAATGTGACTTAATCAAAATGTTTTAAAGGCGCCTTTAAAATAACTCGAAATTTCTATAAAATACTATGCTTGCTGACTAATTATCAGACACCACATAAGGATTTTTATAGAACCTTAATTGATTTGCAATAATGATGTTATCTTATGCCTGTTTTAGCGTAAAATATGTGGTTTTCCTTGCGATCACAATTCTGCTGTCAGTTCGACCATAATTGTTCGGCCACGAATGAAATTGATGGGTTAAACAGTCAATTATGCTCTATTATTGTCATTATGAATGTTCTGAATTATTTTAATTATTAATAATAAATAATAATAAAATAATTATTAATATGTATTTGAATTATTTTAAAGTCCTAGCTGTTATTTAACAGTATTACTAATGAATATTTGTATAACTATGTCTATTGATATACAAGACATGTCTGTCAAGTTTTTATGCAACATTACTTTTGAATTATTTTGGTACAAATATACTTTTGCTAGTGATTAATACTTCACAGCTTCTACTGTGGAAATAAGATACAGATAGAGACTGCAATGTATATACAAATTTACATACAGTTTTTAAGTAAATACTTCTAAGACATAAAAGCTCTCAGACCAAGACAAATGTCTATGCTTATGCACACAAATATTTGTTATCCGTGTATCGATGTTCGTAGGAATTTATTTAAAACACGATCTTTGAATCTAACAATCTGATAGTAGATTTAGGAACCTTATAACCTTACCTTTACTAAGTACCTTTTCAAAAGTACCCTAAACCGACGGGCGTGTATGAGAAGGTTAATGAGTGTGACTGAAGCTCAAGTGCGTGCCAAGATCGTAGCAAGTGGAAGGATGTGATCTCTGCCTACCCTACAGGAAAGACGAGTGACATTATGTATGTTTGTAACCTTTATAGCCAAGAATTGGAATAACCGTTTCCGCGTTAAACTAGTCGTCAGTAAAACGGAACAGACTATCGATATTTATGTAAGGCAATTATATTAACAATCGTCAACTGGAAATCTCTTTTAACGACAGAAAATTAAGGCAAAATAGAAAAATCTTTGGTCTAAGCACGCTCATTAAAGATTGTCCTTCCGCATGTTTCTTTGTTTGTAAATAATAAGTAACAAGGTTTAACAAAAAAGAGAAGACGACTCTTAAAACCATTCAAGATTCGTATGACTTTGAAATTCTCTGCCGGCGCATTTGTTTTCTAGCTCCTTTAGTCCTAGGTCTTTTAGGCAGGGTGTGAAACAGTAATTTTGCAAGCCTACAGTAATGCGCTTAGACCCCTCTAATTAAATAACACACCGGAAGCTAATAATTCTCCTAAATTTAAAAGTTTTGAAAGCAAATTAGAGGTAACTAGTGCATGAATCAACTCTGGTAGTTTCATTTGTGATATAGAACGCCTTGTTTATGTTTTGATTGGATTAGATTTTGAGGAAGAGTGGTGTGAAGGTGTGTGATATTAAATTTTAGTTTTAGTTACATTGAAACAGTTGCTCATATCTATGTCATACATAAATTTAAAAGAAAAATAAAATATATCTCAACTCATCGCGAACAGTTACTACAGTTGAACAATGAAAGCTATAAAAGACACACAGGAAATCATTTGAATAAATTTGGCAATACATTCTCAAATAGTATTGCACCAATCAAGTGTAGAGTACTAACTGACATTTCAAGCGTTTTTGATCTGTCCATGACGCGACCATATTAGGCACACATCATATTTTTTCTCACACTAACTCGCCCTTATTTAGTCTAACTTACTGCCTGACTCATGTGCGCCTACTGAAACTGTCTCTTTATAAAGATATAGTGCTTAACTGTTTCAATTACTATTCTTAATATGAGTCATTGCAAGAAAATGTTGTGAGCTAACAACAGGTGGCGGTCGCATGTTGATCTCTTTGTTCACGTTGATGCAAATTAGTTTGTTACAATTAGTTTTGCCTACGAGAGGAACACACAACGTCCTTTACTTGTTTTTGCACTAATGCCTTCTGTTAATTTATGTATACACCTACGTGTACGTGATTATAATTTATAAGAAGCGGTAAAGTAAGACGCAGATATGGACCATTCTAAATAAGATTTAATGCGAGTCTTTAATACAAGTAAACAAAGCACGTCGTTAGATGTGTGGGATGAGCTTCCCCATTCAATCCAATTACTGAAAGACGAGATTACAAGTTTTTGCGGTACCACGAGATAACAATGAGTGCACGTGGGCTTCTAATATTCCCTCACGACAATGTACGAATTGTCTAAAGTATCATTAATTTAAATCTATGTTTTTTACTATTCCAGTGGCCAGTATTCGAGCACACTCGGACGACTCAGCCATTCTACGAGTAGATTGAACCCGAACAGTGAGCCTGAGGAGGACTACTTGCGCAGCGCCCAGACTCTGCCGCGTAAACTGAACGATCGCAAGGAAAAGCCTATCGAAAAGCCAAGCTCCAACAAGTACTGGCATCGCTTAACACCGAACAAACGATCGAACAGTGCTGTGCACATTAATCACGTTTCCACATCGCCTGACGGTAAAGTGAACGGCTACCCGCCTGGCCCTGCAAAGCCAGCGCGGACCTACAAAGCTCTAAACAGGAGCAAGAGTTTTGCTATGGGCGCACCTGAACAAGATACCCATCCACGATACGTATCAGGAATGAGCCGAAACTACTCAACCATGTATAAATCTAATCCCCATTTGAGTCGGCTTGATGAAACCCCAGAGCAACTAAAGAGTCCAGGTATCGTGTCTATAATAAACCGCAGTCAACGTGATCTAGCGGATGCTGTATCCAGAGAAAATGAGCGAAGACGGGATGGTTTATTTAGTGCCAGATACGGTAAGACTACTCCTCCGTCAAACGGCCATTCGAACGGGTACAAGACACACGATGATGCTGACAAGAAAAAGATATTCCTTAAAGGCCTCCGAGAAAGGGCTCCTGAGTTATACCATACGCTGCACGCCGATGACGAATCGGATGGTAGTAGATTATCGTCACGGTATGGAACTCCTTCGCCTCTATATAAGGACCGGATATCTGAGGAAAGGAAGATACCACTATATAAAACGGACTCTTTGAATAGAGAAACTAGTCCATTTGTGTCCCGGTTGGAGACGAGATTAAAGTCCCCAGCAATAAGACGCGGAAGCAACAGCAGCGATAATTACTCAGAAACTTATAGATACCAGACTCGTACTGGAGACCCAGGCAGACCCAGTGTTACGGATACAGTAGAAAAAATCAGTAAAAAGATAGTCCCCTCAAAAGATGGCCGCTCTAAAGAGATTATTGAATCTAGAGAAGTTAACTCAGTCACTAAGAGCAGGGGTTATAAAGGGGATTCTCCAAGCATAAAATACATAGAAAATGGGATTCGTTCCTCTCCCCATGGCTATGAATTAAAAAATGGATCGACACCGTTATACACTGAAAGAAGAAGTAGTAATTATAAAGTAATGGAAAAGATTAGAGATTATTAAAATGTAAACATCAACAATGTGACTCTTATATGCCATATTTAGAACGTATATATTTAACTAAAAAGAAATGAAGTCAACATGCAGACTAATGACGCCCAGTTCCCAAATTGCGATGAGAAAGGTGAATTGGGAACAATTCATACAAATTCTTATTTCTTTATATTATTTGTATTGCCAGTCGTTCTTTTTAACTGGCCGTGGGTTTTACGCTTTATATAATAAGTTAACTGATGGGATTGCAAAGAAATGTAAGCTGCTTTTTGTTACTATGTAAAAAGTCATAGCTTTACTAATTTTATTCTAATATTGATCTAATATCCGTCCAATATAATATAACATATTGTTTGTAATAAGTTAGTTCTATTGACATCCACGACATTGTGAATAGATTAATATTTTTAATTAGTTAGAAGTTTAATAAAATATTAATATTTTATTGTCTAAGATTTTATAATGAATGTATCAATTTATAAAAAAATATAATGTGTTAATAAGCACTACTGCTATGTTTCATTTATTGTCCAATTGACGATCTTTTTTTAATAATTTCACTATCAGGTTTCATAAAAGGGTTTATAAACGTTTATTCGAAGCCTATCCAAGTCCAAAGATCTATCCACTTTTGAATTATATCCTATCAGTTTGATTCTGCGGTATGTCTTCAATTAAACCATTCATTATCCAACTATATCTTTGACAAGGAACAAAATGGAATAATCAATTTAAATAAATCTATAGACTTGATATGAAATCAACAGGCGAAATTAACGTTTATTATTGTTATTATTTATTCAGTAATTACAGTTTATAATAGCTTATATAAAACATAGTCCCACAAAACCGTGATTACGGTTTAACTGCGAGGCCTGATTCTTCGTACATATTATTTTCCGTTAGGACTAGTTGGCGTCCTTTTGCGAAGTAGTGATGTCGTAGAAGGAGGCCGGGTAGCGGGAGAGGGAGCGGGAGCACTCCCTTCTCGGTCCCCCTTTGGCCGTGAGGCAGTGCGTAATAGCATTTTATTACTGACGTAAATAAAAAAATAAAAGAGTTAGATAGGTCTATCTTCTTTTAGCGAATTACTGTCCGGCTCAGGATTTCTAAACTTGGCTTAACATGCTTTTATGAATGGGATCGGAGCACCAATTAGTCCGATGTTATAAGCCACATAAACAGTCACATCCAAGAAATTTCTTCATAGATAAGAAAATCCGTAATAGGTAAGGATCACCTAGCTAGGTTCTGGTCTGATTCTTCTTTTGTTATGCCTAAATGATCTTCATAAGGCTAAAAAAGAAGAGTCGATACATAAGTCTCGTAAATAACTTTACCTTAAACATTTCACATGACACTCTCTTCTGGGAGTCGTAAGAGTCGGCGAAGAGAAATATTACCAACCCGCCTGCCCAGAGTGGTGATTATGAGCTAATGTTCAGCAGTGGACTTTGTAAGGCTGATTTTATTATGTATGCAAAAAATAGACAGACGTTTCACTTTTCTCAGGTAAGTTTCTTAATCGTCTCATCACTTCAAGAGGTTGCAATAAATGAAATATAACTCAATATTTATCATTTGTCTTTTTACAGTAGCACTTGTAAAATATGTTCAGGTTTCTTGATAATAAAATACAGGCAACATTTTACTTACAAAAATTTTGGACATAGCAATATCTCATGGGAGAGTCACATTGCGCAAAGCAAACAACTCACCTATTTGCAGTATAAATTTTATTATCGAGATTGCATTCCTTTAAAAGGTTGTGCCGCAGCCACCAAACAAAAAAGCAAAGAAAGAAAACTTATGCAATTATAATTATTTATTTACCTTCATTATGCAGTTTTTTTTTTGTTTTTTTGTTCTTTGATATTAATTCGAGTTACACTTTGAGCGCGGTGACCGATAAGAAAGCAAATTTTAACCACCCGAAACAACCAATGCCACCTAAAGGCGGGTTACTGATCAAAGAGACAAGCGTGATATTTCAAAAAGTCATTAAAAGTTCTGCTATTTATCGATAGATGGAAAAACTAGAAAGTATCACCGCTGTGCCGGTCGGAGTGGGGGATGTTAGGTTTTTTTTCGTTACGGAATTTCTAGATTCGGACTCCACGCTAAAGGCCCGCGATAGAAGCTATGCAATAGCTTAAAGAATATATATTATCCCGCCATTTGGATCAGAATGTAGATCAGAAGGTGTATATGATTCCTACCAATATCTATGGAGCCCAAGCAACCTCACGTGCAAGTGGTGCACCTGCTGATTAACGTATGAGGCTCTGGCGAACGTTATTGTTCCCGGTAAACGGTAAAATGCTCGCCACCTATTACGTGGGACAAACAATGCAATTGGCGAAGTGTGTGCATATCATTCGCTTTTGCCTTCCTCTTCGGGGAAACAGGCGTGAATGGATGTATGGATCAGAATGTTTCTGAAAAAAGTTTTGATTCATACTCCATAAAGAAGAAACCGAGAACAGTGATATCATTATAGCGAGCATACTTTTACAAAATAACATAAAAAATATTAAATAACCATCAATTACGGATCTCTTTTTTGCAAATGAAAAATCATCAAATGATATTCTCCCGCTGTGAGTAAAGCGGAAGGGATGTCAGACTTTTACAAATTAAAAACCATCTAATTTCCTTCTTGAGCTTGCTATGTCCTGGGGCCGCGGTAACCCTTTCGAATAGTCCCGCTACAACTACGGCATTGTAGGGTTACGCAAAGATATTATGTAACACGAATCACACGTGATCATGATAAATCATTTGTATGAGTTTATAATCTGGACATCATTAATATTACGAGTACACGTTTCCTTCTAATCTTATTGAAGCACAAGGTTACGTTACGGGGTTATCTAAATGACAATTCTCGTTACGAAATAAGAATTAAAATCATTAATATGAAACGTAAAAAGTTAGTTTAAACTTTGTTGTCTTTCTGTATTGACACTCGTCAAACTTCAGTGGATTTAAAAATGTATCAAAAAAATTTAAAATATTGTTTGATTTTAACTTTCATAGGATGTGTTCAATCAGTGAATATTCTTTATATAATGTCGTATATAGGAAAATCTCAGTATATAATGCTGAAGCCTATAGGACTGGAATTGGCCAGAAGAGGCCATAATGTGACAGTTATAACAGTGTTCAAAGAATCGAATCCACCGCCGAACTATCGTCAAGTAGTGGTCGACGACAAAATATGGGAAGCAATGGGTAATATTTTTGCACCTTTCTATGAGAGGAAATGGTTGAGGAGAGGAAATGGTTGAGGTGAGCAGCGACTACCCTCATGTTTAAGTCTGTCTACAAAATGGTTTGCTTAGTACAGACATTAAAAGTAGGAAGTATACCTTTAGTCGGGTCAATAACACAGAAGCTTAAAATTTACAGCTCATTGAGCGATCTTCATAATTATTATGGAAATAGCGGCATCTATGGAAGAGACAGGTGAATGTTGTATCATCAAAGATCATCAGCTCATTTACGTCTCACTTATCATGAGCATCCTCTCACAAACTAAGATGAGAAGGAATTCCACCAATCGGACCCATTGCGGATTGGCGAAAACAGGTGTGTCGCGTTCAAATTTTTCAAGCCACCCAATAAAACCTCTAAAGACTACTACATATAGTGATAAACAGGACCGACTAAAATCATATTATTACATAAAATTTTAAAGCGATAAATTATATTGAGACGGTCATGTTACCATGTATCCTTAACGTAATACTGTATTATAAAATTAACAAATATAGAGTGCGTTAGCAATATATCCCACAAGTTTAAACGAACTTTATTGAATTAGTAAGATTTAGACAGTACTCAGAGTATTTGACTTATATTTCTAATAGGTAAATCTAATTCAGATTTTTCACTTTTGATAGACTTTGGGCTACAATTTATGAGAATTATTTGTACTAGCTCCGTTCCAAATAAGATTTGAATTAGGCTAATTATTTCTATCATAGGTAGTAATTGTTACTGATAAGCGTGGCTATTTGACACTAATTGATTATACAAGAGTAATAAAAGATTAAGAAAAGAGGTCATCGCTTCTTACACAATCAAATTGTTGATTAATTTTGGAAAATTATTTTAAATTATGGACAGATAAGTGTGGTATCGGCCTAAAAAGTGCCTACCCCTCTCATTTCACAAGTAGTCGTAAGAGTTTAATGGGAGAAATCCTACCGGATGATGGCCAGCAGCGTCATGCTGCATACTGGCTTAAACTGCAATCACCAACCCATCCTCCCAGCGCACAGTGTAACGAATGTATGGGAGAAACATCCAAAAATAATAAAAGTTCATTGCAGGGCATATAATATGCCCTTTTTTATTAGTAAATTATAAAAGTATTTTCAAAATTCATTCTCTCTCTGATTAAGATGTTTCTTCGTCCGATGACTGCCCGAGTAGAGGTAGGAGATTCCTTAACGAATATAAATTTTATAGGTCTGCAGCATAATAACACTAATAAGGGATTTAGATTTTTTCGTGCAAAGGAACAAGAGCCATCAAAAACACGTATTTGTCTGTTTGGTCTGCACTCCCTTATTTTGTTTGTGTAAACTGTGTCAACTGCCGTCAAACCCCCATTTACATAGTAATTTAATCGATAATAACTTTGTTATTAATTGCCTATCAATACAGTCAGCCTTTGCAGTTTTAATAGATAACTGTTGCAAGTTCACTTATGCATGAGTGTCTGACACGTTGACGTCACTAGGCAATCTCTGATTTCTAAACATCTTTAGTGTGTAATAACTGGGAAACATATCTTTATGTAAATCATTTACTGTTGTGCGTTATGCGAAGGTTAGGGGAGCATCAGATTTTCGTAAGACCCCTGCAGCAAATTCGAAACAATATTTAAAAGTCACTTTCGAAGTATTCGTTAAAAAAAATGTTACAATTATTTTGGCAAAATTCGGCAAACACAACTAATGTAATATAAATTTACGATAATATTCCTAAACGTTAAAAAAATTTAGGCAGGTATATATAAATTATGAGGTGACTTTTTTAAAGCTTTGATACAGTTACTAATACGTCTTTTTTATCCTACGATTATTGATGATTAATACTCACCCATGGTTACAGTTATTTTAACAAATAACTAGGTCCAAGCACTGAGCAATAGATAAAAATTGTTTGAAAAAATGCGATACTCTCTGTATGTAAACACAAGAATGCTGGGTAAGCCACATTTAACAGCAAATTTATTTAAAAGTGTAGTAAATGATACCAAAGTGGGCACTTTGAAATAGTATTTTGAACACCTAACTTAACAATTTTTTTGATCATATGTTGTCATTGCGTAGTTTGTATTCTGCCAAATGATATACCATATCCAACACATATGCAAAAAATAATAATATTTTTGTATATGGGCCGTCACACTGTGCAGCGTGACACCCCCATATATTTTTATTTATTTATTGAGAAAACCAACAGCGTATATAGCAAAACAATTGACATAAAAACTTAAAGCTAGTATGGCCAATAACCGGTATTAATCTATAATGTACTGTTTGTGTATCTGTAATGGGGTAGCCTAATGTTTAGCAGTAGACATACAAGGCTGATTTGATGAATCAATATTATATATTTCGGAGAAAGGCACTTAGGCAGCGGTTGGAGGCCAGGAACTAAAAATCGTGATCAGTTTCATCAAGGCCATTGGAGATGCCCATGTTCAGCAGTGGACGTTAGTCGGTCCATGATGATGTTAAGTTAAAAAAAGGAAACTAAGCCCAAAAGAAATTATTTGGTTGTCTTTAAAAATTGATAAAATCATTAATGAAAATTACATCACGAAATTATGTGAAATTATAGACCGAATCTTAATGAACTACATTTCGAGTAAATATTATTAATAAGATTCTATTGATTTGCTTAAAACATTATTAATATCATCAATAGCTGGTTTCTTTTAAAATCCTAAGATCTAAAGGGGCTTATTACAAAACAAGATCTAAAGTTAAACCAGGTCTAAAACTAGTGCTGTCACTTGTTTTTGATAAAATGAAGGTAGTGACAGCACTAGATTTAAACCTGGTTTAACTTTAGATCTTGTTTTGCAATAAGCCTCAAAGACTTTATTATTTTTTGCGTGCCGTATCAATTTTGACTGAGATTAGAGGACTCACGAGTAGAGATTATTTACATAGTGATTCTACTTACAAGTATTATGAAACCATAAATTTGGACAGCCGATACTAACCTCACACATACACTACTACCTAATACATAATAAGAACAAATTTCCATTTCAGGAGGCAAGAGACCAAGTCATTTCTCTTCCGAAGTATTATCTGCTGAAGAAAGACACAATAGATTTCTATGGAATGGAGGCTTAATCCTTAATGAAATAGTTCTAAACTCAACCCAAGTGAGAGAATTGCTAGCAGAAGACCTCAAGTTTGACGTTGTTATAAGTGAACAGTTTTTCCAAGAAGCTATGTATATTTTCGCTCATAGGTATAAAGCTCCTTTAGTCTTAGTGACCTCGTACGGAAATTGCATGAGACACAATATTGCAACAAGAAACCCACTGCAATTAGCAACTGTTATGGCGGAATTTTTAGTAGTGCCAGAACCAAATAGCTTCTTCGGAAGATTGAGAAATCTATACTTCACTTCTTACGAATATTTCTGGTGGAGGTTCTGGTATTTGGAGAAAATGGATAGATTGGTCCAAGAATATGTGCCGGATCTCAAGCAACCAGTGCCCACTCTGTATGAATTACAGAAAAATGTTTCTCTGTTTTTGATCAACAGCCATTTTAGTGTAGATCCTCCAACAGCTTATCTTCCAAATATTATTGAAATTGGTGGAGTACATTTGTCGCCAGAAACGCCTAGACTTCCAAGTGTAAGTAAAATTATAGAATGTATTCTAAATAAAAATCATTTCAAATTCAAAGAATATTTCGTGGTATCTATCAATTTACTAATGTACATTTAAAAAATATACCGGGGAAGAAAGGTATCCCGTCGAAGTTGTTATAGTTAAAACAATGTGACTAGAAAAGATTTTACTTTTAAATGGTTCCTGTAAAAAATATTACTTTCGTTAGAAGTTTTTAAAATCTTCTTTCATTTGACATCACATTGTATTGTGTTTTTAATTTTATATTTCTATGTGTTCATGCAACTTATTTTTTTGTTCAATAAAGGATTATTCGAGTTTGAGACTCTTCACATATAGTTTTAAGTCTTTAAGTGCGTTGGATTTTCCCCAGACATGTAATGAAAAGCAGTTAATTTGTAAATTCCAGGATCTACAAAAAATCCTCGATGAATCTACAAATGGTGTAGTATATATGACATTCGGATCCAACATACAAAGTTCACGTTTGCCAATTGATAAGAAAAATGCGTTCTTGAACGCGTTTAGAAAGTTAAAAATGACCGTGCTTTGGAAATGGGAGGATGACAATCTCGATAATAAACCAGAAAATGTTGTAACACGAAAGTGGCTACCTCAGAATGAGGTTTTGGGTAAGTTTAAAAACAATATTTTTAATGATCAACATCAAGTCAAAGTGATATAATAATTATCAATTTTCATATGTATAACTTAGAAGGTTACCCATTTTTTTATTTTTTTCTATTAGTGCCTTATAGTTTTGTAATAGCGATTTTTCTTTGATAACGTATCACTCGAAAGATAGGAAAAATATCGGTGAAGAGACGGTGGCTCCTGCCAAGAATTTATTTCTAAAGACACGTAAATGGTACATTCATAATGCTGCATTTTTCTTGCGAGAATTTGTCTTACCCCAATCTAATCGGCTAAATAATGCTTGTAATAAAAATTGTAAAATAGCAATTCTGGTAAATAAATTCAAACATAGAGGATTACTCTGAAGCTGAACTCGAACGTTTTTCATGTAACCCTCTATTTTATTAGGTATCTTAAATTGACTCATCACCTCAGCCCATTAACGCCAACTATTCAGCACGAGCCACGAAGTAAGAGGGTGCACCACACGGACCCATTGAAAATTGGTAGAAACAGGCGTGTGACGTTAGAATTTTTCAAGCCGTCTAATGACGCATCTAACATGGCTAACGGCACATACGAAACCTGCCTTCCAAAGCACGGGTGTGCTTGATATTAATTACCACACAAACGGTCACCTATCCAATCACTGGCCTCTGTAAACTCTGCTATACTTAGGTGATACATTCCGACTACCTTACACCGCCACAAGCACTTAATTTAATTAGATAATGATACTATTTAAGACAGCGTAATAATAATGGAATTTTATGTTTCAGCACATCCAAATGTCAAAGTATTTATATCTCACGGTGGTTTGATCGGCACTCAAGAAGCGATATACCACGGAGTTCCTATAATAGGAATACCTATATACGGAGATCAATACAATAATTTATTGCAAATTCAAAACGGTGGTCTGGGAAAAATACTTCAACTTCAAAATATTAACGAAGAAAGTTTGGATCAAATGTTAAGCGAAGTATTATCAAACAAATCTTATAAGACAAATGCAGAGGAAGCATCTAGACGATTTAAAGATAGACCTATGAGTGCTTTAGACACTGCTGTTTATTGGATAGAATACATAGTAAGGAACAATGGTGCCGATTATATGAAGAATCCTGGATTGCAACTAAGTTGGATAGCTTATAACATGTTAGACGTGTATGCCTTTATATTAGTTGTGATTGTATTTACAATTTATACAATTTCCCAAGTATTTGGTTTGATTCTTCAGACATTAACTACAAAAAATAAAAAGACAGATGAACGGAATGGTAAACCGAAACGAAATTAAATTTTGGAGCATCGATTAACGAAGTGTCTAATTCTGATAAATAAGTTTATATACGACAGTGGTTTTATTTCATATCAATATAAGTATATTTATTTTCTATGCATTTTAAATATATTCTCTATATTGTTTTTCACCGGAACCGCCTGCATCATAGAAGGTAATATTGGAAACAAAAGAAAGAAACAAAAATGGTTTACCAGTTCACAGGATCACACTACACGTCACGAGAATTGTTCAATAAGAGCCAAAAATCAAACATTATTTCAATAGTGCCAAAATAATTTGAACCGTTATCCATAGTTCCTCATCCTTACGTTATCCGAGATGTGCCCAAATGCTTAACCAGATTTGGGCGAATTACATGGAGCGACTGCCGTCTGACCTCCACAACCCAGAGGGGAAATATATTACTTTTTATTTCTACATATAAAATTTATTTATATTTAAAAAAATTGCGTTGAATACAATGTTGGGTCTACAATAATGATAACTTAATTATTTCTACACCTGCAACATTTACCATATTTTAACTTACAAAGTTTATAACGAACGTTGAGATTGTTACTTACTTACACCAACAAAAACATTGAAGAATGAAAATCCTAACTATACATGTAATATCACTATAACAGTTTTATACTTAAATATTTAAAAAAGGGCACACGGGAATACAACTCAAAACAAAATGAACACATAGCCATGTCCCGGCTCGTCTTCGTTGGCATTCAGCAATGAGTACAGCGCAATGTCTCAAGCTTTATGTCATGTCAAGTCTTATGTCAAATGTCGTAAAATGGGTATTGTAAGTAGAAACTAGACGATATAGTGGCGATCGTTCACCAGCGTTCGATCGGCATCGAGCTGTAGCAAAGAGTGGGCATACATTTCGACAATGACTTCTAGACGGCACTCTGTAACAGTCTACTTACAATTGAGCTGCAATCGTATCTGTTATGACATATATCATATAAAATCATGGCCTCAAGTTGCGTACGCCTGTCTACAGCTTAACAAGTTCATGTTTCTTCAGAAGCTGTATTTAAAGCAACCGACCATAAAAACACATGTAATGCAAGATCGAAGAATGTTTTTTAACCATTTTGAGACTTTCAATGTATTTCTTATAAAAAGGGCTCCAAATAGGCTTAAATTCTTTTGGCAATATTCTTGTAATATATCTAGTTGTAATCGGATTAAGGAGTTATAATAACACAAAAGTGTAGAAGGTTGCGAAAATTGTTGATCGCATGACAAAGCCGTACATTTTGAAAGCTTTATTTTTATAAGATCCACATGGGAGTTAAAATATTATTTAGTATCTAAAATAAGACCTAGTTACATCACAAGACAAGATCTACATACACCAATAAATTTGTAAGTATAGTGACTGATAAGTATTTTTTAATGAAGATTATTGAATAACACGTATTAATACTAAGGCTGAGTTTATTATTAGTACAATAAATAGACATAAAAGCGGTCTAGATCATCTTAAAACTTAATGTGATCGTTCCTGTTATCTATTACATGAAAGATTTTTAGGTCATCTTCGTACAAGAGAAAGTTACAGAATCGGAAACAATGTTGTATGTCGTTAATGAATAATATAAACAATTCATAATAAGTTGATTCCTAATAAGTGTTTATTTGTAATTTCGTTTGGCATTATATGCATTACAATATAATGTATATGTTTGCTTTCATTGCTAAAAGACGTCAGTATATTAAACCACTTTAATTTATAAATAAATACGTAGGTGTTATTACTACAATTTACAACTTCTAATGTCTCCAAACAAGATGACTGATAATAAGACAATTATGCTCCTAAATATATGATGTATGTATAATAGACACGTCTATCTGAGATAAAATACATCGCGTTTAGAGTTCAATGTCAGTCTTCGCGGTGTAGTTACTGCAGTATGTAACAAGTTCAACTGTTCTATTAACTACCAACTACGTATAAAATAGTTATATTAAACAATTGAAATGAGTAAAACAGTGTTAGTATTGCTAAACATTTTGTACTACGTCAATTGTGCTAACATTCTTTATGTGGTTCCTTTTGCATCCAAATCTCATTACATCACGTTAAAGCCAATTGGCATAGAGCTTGCAAAAAGGGGGCATAATGTTACAGTGATTACAGGATATCATACAAATTTTAATCATGCCAACTACCATCAAATTAAAATTGATGCTAAAGAAATCTGGGAAGTGTTGGGTAAGTCATTGAACTTTGTGTCAGTGGAAAAATCCAATGGAGTATAATAAAGTATAGTTCCTGTTATTGATCCTATAAACTTTAATTGGTCTATAGTATGCATTGATTTTTTTAGAAAATAGTACTTTTCGTATTGATTAAGGTTTCGTAGAACACAATATAACGGTAATTGGTTCAGTTGTTTAGTTTTAAAAGTGATAGGATAGACAGTTCCTTCGCATTTTTTCCAGAATTATCTGAAACTTCTCCAAGAACACTTTTTGTTTTGGTAAAAAATATAAGATAAATACCTATCGCGTGTTTTGCGTTTCCGTACTTAAATAAAGTCAACGCAAACAAAGTTACCCACAGAAACCAATAAAAAAAAATAGTTTAATAAATGTACCTATAACATTATTTTATTATGTTATAGGTACCGCATTGTACATTAAAAGGGAATGGTTTGTTTAATTATTTGCGCTTAAATTGCTTGATACTTTTTTTGAATGCACATAGGTATAAGACAAGTTGAACTAGGAAATAAATTACTTTTATTATCCAGTGCTACATTGTTCTCGAACAAAGACGATAATCAATAAAAAAATTACAATAAAAAAATGTCGACTCCGATTGACTATGCATTGAATAATACTTGAAACCGCGTAGAATAGGAATTGGTCTAGTGTTACATAGAGAATTTCCGAAGAAATTAGAAATTTACCCCCCTAACCCTAACAATTAATTATATTAATGCCAATCACGTTATTATTAATTTATCTGTATGTGAAATTCCAGCAAACGAACATCTAAAGTAGAAGCGCTCGTATCTCCGCGGTGCTCTGTGGTCAGAAACGATTACCGTAGTAAAGCAGAGTTTACAGAGGTCAGTCCTTGGATGGGTGACCGTTTGTGTGGCATTTGATATCGAGCGCTTCCGTGTTTCGGAAGGCACGTTAAACCGTTGGTCCCGGTTATCACTAAATGTGGTAGGCGTTAAGCCATGATAGAGGCCTAAATGGGCGGCTTGAAATATTCTAACAGCAGGACGCCATACACCTGCCTCCGTCAATCCGCACTGGGTCAGCGTAGAACAATACCCTCGCACCTTGGTATGTGAGAGGAGGCTCATGCTCAGGTAGTGGGACGTTAATGGGATGAGATGATGAACATCTAAAGTTATAAATAAACTTAGGAATCGTACGTAAAAAACGTAGCGATGTTGTTGTAGCGGAACACTAAAAGACATTTCGAATTTAAATTAATAGCTTGAAATTACCATTGCGTTTATGCCGGAACTAGTTTAGTTTAGAGGCCGGTTTAATTTAGAAGAATTAAGTTCCATATTATTAAGTAGGTATATTCATGATTACAGGTGGCGAAAGACCCAACGTATTTACAATGACTGATATATCAGCTGAAAAATTTCATGAAGTCATACTATGGGGTGGTGGTGTTGCATTCACTGAGCTGGTACTAAACTCCACTGATGTTAAAAATCTCTTGGCTAGTGACAGTAGCTTTGACCTGGTCATCAGTGAGCAATTCTTTCAAGAAGCCACTTTTGCTTTGGCGCATAAATACGGAACTCCTCTAGCGTTAGTAACTACATATGGAAACTGCATGAGGCATAACATTGTGACAAGAAATCCCTTACAGTTAGCGACTACAATATCGGAGTTTCTTGATCTAAAAGATCCTGTGAGTTTCTGGGGAAGACTGAGAAACTTTTATTTTACGTGGTATGAGTACGTCTGGTGGAAGTATTGGTACTTGGAGAAGCAAGAAGAGTTAGTAAGGAAATATATACCAGGATTATCGGAACCTGTTCCCTCTCTCTATGATTTGCAGAAGAATACCTCTTTGATACTATTAAACAGCCACTTTAGCTTTGATGCGCCTATCGCGTATCTTCCTAATATTATAGAAATAGGAGGGATGCATCTCACGCATAGTTTGGAAAAATTGCCTAAGGTAAGAAAATATTCTTACTTTTTACATTTCAATCCACGGAGTTCAATGACAGTTTTGTTAATAGCAGACGGGCCAATTCACGGTGAGGTATTAGGGTTTCCAGTAAACGTAGATGGATCAAGCTGAATCAATAGCTACCTATATTAAATATAAGAGCTCTCCTATGAAGGTCAAAATTTTAAAACTAGCGCGCCCATTCACTGCGGGCGGGATCTTTATCGTAAAAGAACGGGCAAGAAAATCATTACGGTTAGTTTTTTCTCCCGCCAGTGACAAGAAAATGTACTTAATAGTAAAAAAATTGACAAGTCAACAAAAACCTATGTATTGCAGTCACACAATTCAAATTAAAAGAAGAAAATAACTATTTTTTTTTAGATATACGAGCATAATTACGAATAAACATAGTAGACATGAGCAGACCAGTCCCCACTGGCAGCACCCGTTCACGAGTATGATGCATTAACCAGCTATCATTTCGCTCAACCATATTTTAGGGAACGTAACGACCCGACGCATGACGGCACTACCGCAAAGACATTTAAGTGAGCATGACATACTCAAGCTACAAAATAAAAGAACTTGAACAAAATAACATTCAATTCATTAACATTGTATTGATGAAATGTTTTGCAAATCACCATAGATATAATTTACAGCATATCCGTCTTAACATCTATATGATTGTTCGGACAACCAGCCACCAGTACAAAAATTTACTTCATATTACACACAGTAATGATTTAGGAGAATGATGGGACTGACGGGAATGAAAAGACTACGAAACATTAAAAAAAACTTATTTTAGTTTGCAGAGGGCCTACTCTAATTCAACGAAAACGAAATTTCGTTGCATCTATCTCTGTCACTCCTTGGGTATATCATTATCGAGTGAAAGGAATGGGTATAGCGAAGTTTCGTTTTCGTTGAATTAGAGTAGGCCCTCTGATTTCTAATTACGGATATCCAAATATAGTATTTTTAAAGATAAAGCTAAGGCATAAAAAAATTAAGTTACTGTTAATTATTGTCGATGCAATGCCCTTTATATGCTCATTTTGCTGCTGTACTTTATAGCTAATGACTAAATAATTTTATTATCAATTTATAAAAAAACATAAATCACTCCTCTAATAACAGCCTAAGTTGTAAGAGCTTTTCCCAAATCAGCTCAAATATAATCCCTTACGACTGTTGCAGAATCTTAGTTGCAATAAAACTAATTGTATTAGTTTTTAGATCATTTATTCTAAAAAATACTACATACATACATTCACGCCTGTTTAACCGAAGGGGTAGGCAGAGGCATCTTATACACCCACACTTTGCCAATTATATTGTTGGTCCCACGTCATAGATGGCGAAACCTGTTGCAGCTTACCGGGATCTGTTGCGTTTGCCAAAGCCATCTGCCAGTTCGTCTGTTGATTAGCAGCTATACCACTGAGGTTGGCTTGGGCTCCTTAGATGTTAGTAGGAATAGGGATATATACACTTAATCTAAAAAATACTCTCCTGTAAAATACCCCAATCAAGACCCCCTAGAACCGACTGAGCCAAGTGTATGGGTAATACTGGAGTTGCGGAACTGTTCGAAAAGGTTCCCGCGGCCACGGGACATAGCAGGTTCAAGAAGGAATATGGATGGTTTTAGTAAATAAAAGGCTAACACACCCTCCTGCTCCACCTACAGCGGAAAACAGTCATTGATGATTTTCCATCTAAACATAAGGGGTAACACTGGGACTGATCTCGGATTGCGTGTCTATACGTATTTACTATGATTAACATTTTATGTTTTATGGTTAAATACTGCCTCCGCAGGACAGATAAAGATAATTGTGCATGACATTGCATTTTACTCGGAGAATTAAATTAATAGTCATGTCTATTATGGTTTTTATTCTGATGTCCGTGTTATGCTATTTTTTAATAATACCAGTCTACGTTTTTGTTGCTTGATACGTTTACTTATGTTAGCTTTGTAACTCCTACATAAGTGTTTGCTCGTGGGAAGTATTAACTAATCACCGGAATTATTTAAATTGGTATGCAAGAAAAAACGTTGAGTTTGAGTCGTTTTATGTTTTGGTCTGTACATATTCTACTAATTCATAGTAAAGCACTGGTACTCCCGAAAGAAACGAGGAAACGATCACTGACGTGAAACGAGATCAGACACATTAAGCACGCCAGGTCGTAAACACTAGGTACACATGATTTAGTCTTTAAGCCAATTTAGAGATCCTATGGAGTGGCTTGAAAATTTTTAACAGAAGGTCGCCACAATACTGCTTTCGAAAATTTGCAATTTAACTGCGTGCTGGAGTACGAACTAAATGGCTCATATCTTGGTTTTTGAGAGAAGGCTTGAACCTAGTAGTAGCGCGTTAATTTGCTGAGACTTGATTATATTAGTTAATTGTATTAATGCGAAAGTAACTATGTACCTTTACGCTTATACATATATACTGGGACTAGGGCAATATTATGATGATAATGTGATAGTTTTAATGTGATGAATAGTAAAATGTATTTCATTTCTGTTCCCGTAACAGGACTTACAAACCATATTGGACCAGGCGACTGATGGTGTAGTGTACGTGAACTTTGGTTCCAACGTCCGAAGTTCAGAGTTGCCAAAAGAAAAGAAAGAAGCTTTCATAAAAGTTTTCTCTGGACTCAAGCAGACTGTGTTATGGAAGTGGGAAGACGATTCCTTAAATGCTACGTCTAAAAACATTGTTATACGAGAATGGTTCCCGCAAAAAGAAATTTTGTGTAAGTATTTCGTAAGTATGACGTAAGTATGTCATAAGTATGTCGTAAACATGTCGTAAGCATGTCGTAAGTATGCCGTAAGTATGTCGTAAGTATACAGTTTCTCGCTAAAGTTCTATTTTCAACACCAATCTAATAAGCATTTAAATATAACTACACTGGACAGCAAATAAACCGAGTGACCCGCTACCTTGAAACTCAGACTCAATTTTCTCAAAATGTTTATAACTTACAACTGTTACTATCAAAGTTATACTTATTTTTATCACATATTAAATGTAATAGTATAAAAGTAAAAGAATATGTAACCGAAAAAATATAAAGTTTAAAAAAACATATATAACTAAGTATAGGTACCTAATATTTTATTACTAAGAAATTTAATGAGAGTAACAACTAATAACTACTCGTAGTCAAAAATGAGCAAATATTTATGAATCATTTAATGAACAAATAGATTTAACTAACAAGTAATTATACAGCGTCCTTCCTCCTCTCTCCTACACTATGCTGTGCCCGACAGGGTTCACAATTAATACTCTTCTACATTAACTACCATCCTGTAACACATTGTTAGAACGCCATAAAGTATTGAGTATATTCTCTGGCTCTGTACCATTGTGCTTACGTGTAACCAAAGTAGAACTTCTGAGTACCAACTTTGAGAATATAATGTATTTTTTAAAATTTGATTTATTGAACACCTGAATATATCTTAGGAGCTCAATAATGTGTCGTGAAATTCATGAAATTAATTTATAAGTAATCTTTATTTTTACATTTGATGTATCCAGTTACTGTGATATCTGTTTAAAAATATAAATGTAATAAACAATTTTCGATTTTCAGCGCACCGAAACATCAAAGTATTCATTTCACACGGAGGTTTAATTGGAACTCAAGAATCAGTTTTTAACGGAATTCCTATAATAGGCATACCTATTTATGCTGACCAATACAATAATCTTCTTCAAGCAGAACATTTAGGAATTGGAAAAATTCTTAAATTCCATGATATTAACGCTAATGCACTACAGACTATGCTTCATGATATCCTTTATAATGTTACTTATAAAAACAATGCTATGGAGGTATCAGCTAGGTTTAAGGATAGACCAATGACAGGCTTAGACACGGCTATGTTCTGGATCGAATATGTAATACGCCATAAAGGTGCAAATTTTATGAAGAGTCCCGGATTAGAAATAACTTGGGTTGCTTATAACATGTTTGATGTGTACGCGTTTTTGCTAGCACTTATTTTGATGTTCGTTTATTTGTTATTTTGTTTTATAAACTTCGTGCAACGATTAATCAATAGACGATCGATATATGGTAAAATTAAAAGTCAATAAACATATTTGTTTCTGTGTGTATGGTTGTTAAAGTAAAAATAAATGTTTTCGACTTTGGTTCGATTGTTGTTTTTAGTATTAAAGTAGATTATCCGGGTAATTTAACCGTGGCGTGAAAAGGTAATGCATAGGGACCAAGACCTTAGGAGCCCAAGACAACCTTACCTGCAAGTGGTGCACCTACCGAACATAACAGTTCCCGGTAAGCGGCAATAGGCTTACCACCTATTGCGTGGGACCAAAAATATAATAATAGCAAGTAACTTATAACAAATTGTATCGCATACAATAACATATCACCTCTGCTCTAAACTAGTATTTTGGTTTTTAATCTACCTAGCTTTTCCATGATTCATAATAATATAATCAAAAGGTTCATCGTTGAATTAATTTCACAAGCATTTGAACCGAGCCCGAAATGCATTTAATCATGATTCAAAACTATAAGTGAGGACAGAGTCATCTAGTGATATATTATGGGACTACTAAGAATGACGACGCCTGATAAAAGTATGCTGCAAATTCATAAAACACAACGGTTGTAGTATCATCACAAATACACAGATGTCTCTATTGCAAGTTTCATTTTCAGCAGTGAAAAATGAAGACAGTTTGCAAAATAAATATTATAAATGGAAAAGAAAGAGTCACATTTACCCGTAGCTTTAGTGATTGTGGGGTCAGTTCTCAGACGGTCTAATAACTAGATGCATACATTTTCTATGTATTAGATTTAAGCAAAAGTAGTATTTGCAAAAGAAATTATAACTATGTTTATCTGTTGTTTATTACTCATAGAACAAGTTTTGGGCAAGATGGCTCTGAGTGAAATGTCCAATTAATAAGCTCACCATCTGACATTATAAAATCACATAACCCCACTTTATCAATATTGTACAGAGAAAATTATTTTGTACTTTTTCAAAGAATTCACTGAAATATATTTTACAGAGAATTGACTACACGGTTTAATTGGTAATTATTTGGATTTTTCTAATTGCAGGAACGATTTATTTCATTTCAGATTGATAGGATCTCATCGGTCTGGTTGCTGTTATAGATAAGTAGGTAGGTACTACTTGATTACACTATCTTTATAAAATAAGTTATATCCTGCAGGTGATCTAACTGTAGGATATGACTGAGTGACAATAGGCAGTATAAAGCACACACTTACATACATACAAACACGCCTGTTTCTCTGCAGAAGTAGGCAGAAGCATACCATATGCCCACATTTCGCCAATGATATTGCTGGTCCCACGTAATAGGTGGCAAGCCTATTACCGCTTTTCGGGAACTTGTATGTTAAAACACACAATCAAGCTGTGAATAGATATAATATGGAAAATGCAAGTACAGAATTATTGGTCCCACGTCTATTTAGATAAACTGATGATATAGATAAACTAATTACATATATAAAAATTGCAGCGTAGAATAGGAATGATTTTATTTCTATGACTAAATCTTAGTACATATACACTACTACTAAAATAGATACACTGAAAATAAATATTTAATAAAAACCAAAATTTCTTGCTCGTGACTGTGTTAAATTGTTCAACATATATATCGAATAGCTTGGCAAGAGGCTATGTACCACGGAGTTCCAATTATCGTTATTCCGATTTATAGAGATCCATATAGCAACCTGCTACCAGCGCAGCATGAAGAGTTTGGGAATGTTTTGGATTATCGCAGCGTTGACATGGAAGTTCCGTTTAATGTGGCCAATGTAGTGATGTCAGAAATCATTATAGTGACGTAGGTATCCCTATTGCGGAAGACAAACTTCTAAACACTACCGGTACTGTCTATAGGGTATAATGTTGATCCTTTTAACACTCTGGGGAAAGGAAGATACTATCGATTTGTGAAGTTAGAAAGACCACTTGTATTTTATGGTCACAGAATGAAACAGAAGTTAGAATGTTGAATATACATTCTTGTTCATAAATCTTACAAAGAATAATTACTTATTCACTTTTGTGACAGACAGCATTGTGGGATGCAAGTTTATTTGAACTTCTAATTAATTTCCTGTGTTTGGCATCTAGTGCCAAAAAACATAAAAATATATTTTATATATGTTTTAAGTATTTTTTTGATAACCAATTAAATTAAAAAAAATCTGTTTGTTATAATTACCAAAGACAATAATTGCGTAACCTAATACATAAAAATAACCATTGCATTTCTGAAGTTGTGTTCTGCGTGAAAATATTGTGTTACCGACACAATTTCAATGCAACTCCAAAATTTCGGGTTTGCGTTGCATTTTGTTTCGTACACAAAGCTATGTCGCAAACGGCGCCTCAATGAAAGGCTGCATGCGTCCACCGCGAATAATTAGACAAATATTTGAACGAAACATGGCTGTTTGAACAGGGACTATAGGTAGAAGCCCGGCTTTTGTCCATCACTTGCCGTGAGTACTGGCTGGGTGGAAGTTATGAATTCGAAATGTGCAGCCCTCGAGTTCACCTCGTCAGACGCAGTCTGCGTTTTAGGTGAAATGTTTTTTTCTTTTCACTATACAATGCCGTGTGATCTCATGGCTTTGTTTGTTTTCATTTGCCGTTCCATTTGACGACAGAAAATACATAGATAGTATGTTTGATTTTACATTATCTCAATAATTGCTCAATAATTGCATTGGTTTTAATTATTGTACAACTTGATTTAATGATGCAGTCGTATCACATTTATCTGTTTTATTTAAAATTCACTGTTAAATAATTACGAGATTTTCTGTTGTTGCTGTTAATGATGTATTACGGGAGTAAGGACTCAAAATGGAAAATGTATATGTATATATAGGGAGAACGAAACTATTGGCATAACGCAAAAGGAATAAGCGTTCTTCATATTGTTGGTGATCTGGCTTGTTTATTGCGTCCTACAGCAACTAAGATTTTTCCTGGGAAAAAAAGTTAATGTCCTTCATCAAACACTCTTCTATTCTTATCCGAAATTTGATATAAATTTTAGCGCAACCGGTCCACTGCTTTAAGCAAAACTTACGCTATATACATTTTTTACGCATAAAATTTTGATTAAATTTAAGATGAGTAGCAATCATCATCATCATCACCAGCCTTCATTCATCCACAGCTAGACATGTGCCCCTCCAATGGTTCGCCACTGAGCTCGATTTTCAACTCTTCGTCTCCAACCACTGCAGGCCGTTTTGCGTATGTCGTCGCTCCACCTAACCGGAGGGCGTCCTTCCGACGCTACGCTTACCAAGACGCGGTCTCCACTGTAGGACCCGTCTACCCCGCGGTTATAGGTCCTACGGCAAAAATGACTAACCCACTGCCACTTCATCTTAGGAGTCCCTTGGGCTATGTCGGTGACTTGTTCTCTGTCGGATCATGTCTTTCCTGATCTGATCTTTTAGAGAAATACTAAGAATAGCCCTCTCCATAGCTTGCTGGGCGACCCTAAATTGGTGGACATTGGTGACAGTCGTACTGTTCTGGATACTGCCACGTCTCGGCACCGTAAGTCATGATTGGTAGAACGCACTCATGAAAGACTTTGTTTGACTGTCTTTAGGCTTTGCGGTATTGGCGACGAAAAGACTCGACGAAGATAAGTAGCAATAAGCTGTCTCAAATCAGAGTACACTTTCAAAGAAAATGATAATCGAGTACTACCACTGAATCACATGTTAATGCCACAAAAATTTATTGCTCAACTGGTCGGCCACAAATTATACCCAATATCGGCTTGGCAGACAGTGGCCTATTTCGAGGCCATTGCAGTCACCCACCTCATTAAGAGTTCGCAATTAAAACTTCGAGTTTGGCCGGCTTCGGGCGGAGAATTAACGCCAGTGCGAAACATTCGGGAAATGAGAATCGGCGACGAAACGACGTCACTGCTGTAATTTCGCGCCCGTTTTCATATTATTCGTGTTTGCTTGAATAAACATTATTTCTGAGACGTTTGCGATATTAATAATAACAGTCTGTGTTACGTAAGTCAGTTGTTTATTAATTTACTTCTCCCTCGTTTCTTGCTTTCGGTTTAGTCGGAAAGCTATTTGCGGAGTTATAATCCAACGGTATGCCAACAATGATCTGTAATTAATAACATTGGCATTTGAAATATTTCACCTTTCAAATCCTTATTTCCAATTATAGATATTACACATAAATGGGTTATTTCCAACAATATCAAAATTAATTCTGCGTAGTACTTATTCAATATATCAAAATTATAATCTAGACATAGCTTGTAATTATGTATTTGACCAAAGTACTATGATATAAAGGAATTGTGTATTCGTTTTCAGAAAGTGATTTGGATTAAAACCGTAAATTGCTCTCCTCCCACTTATATCACTCATCAATTCAACTGTTAAAGTTTACAAAGAGTATGTGCTGCCAGGTATGATCATTAGATTCAAAAATGATCCCATATAAAATATTTTGCATACTAAATTATAAATTTGATTTAATTATAATTTGTTAATGATAAAACGTGGTCTGAAGAGAGGTTGACTAATATTCTCCAAGTTATAATTTAACAGAATTCCTATGTCAACAGGGCATCTTTTAGTTAAAAGAAGATTTGTAACAGAATATACAGTCACACGTAATAGGTAAGCTCCCGGCAAGTCTATTGCCGCTTGCCGGGAGCTTATATGTTTGCCAGATGTGTAACTGTAATTAACGAAAAAACACGTTCACCAAGAAGTAAGTGATATGCATACACATAATAAAGTACTAGGGATATATTCATCAGTCAATTCATATGTGGAATATATTCATCTGTATAGTAAAGTTACTCAAGGATTTTCCTATTACGTCGAGGGAAATAATAGGTTGGGGAAAAAGTCTTTTCGTATTTTTGTATGAAAAGTCAAGACATTTTTTTCAAAGTTTATTTACATTTATTTACAATATATATGTACCGTTTTGTTGAATAACTTTCTGCCATTTTGTGGGCAGAGACATTATCCCGTTACTGTAGAAACTTTGGGACTTCTGATCAAAAAAACGGGGATAATAAACAATGCCCTTCCAATCCCACAATACACACAGCATCACCTTATTTCGTGTTAGGCCAGGTTTGGCCACAGTCTGTGAAGCCTGGCCAACTTTCGACCACGACCTTTTTCGCACGTTCTTGTCGTACGTGATCCACTTTTCATCGCCAGTTATCAATCTCTTCAAAAACGGCTCGGTTTCATTACGTCTCAATAATGAATCGCAAATGAGTACACGGTTCATTAAGTTTCTTTGAGTGAGCTCGTGTGGCACCCAAATATCGAGCTTTTTTGTATAACCAGCTTTCTTCAAATGGGTCAAAACTGTTTTGTGGTCAATTCCCAGTTCTTCAGCTACATAGTAACTACTAATATGCCGATCTTGCTCCACTCTTTCAAAAATGGCGTCCATTTTATTCGTAACAGGGCGACCAGAGCGAGGTGCATCTTTAACATCAAAATTTCCGGACTGAAAACGTTTGAACCAAATTTGTGCTACTCTTACTGACACTGCATCAGGTCCATAAACATCACAATTTTTTTTCACCGCTTGAGTTGCATTTTTGCCTTTTTTATAATAAAATTTTAAAATGTATCGAATTTCTTCATTAGATTCACTCATTTTAACAGAGAGAAAAACAAATGAAAAATAGCGGGAAACAACTTTTTTTTATTTTTTTCTTTTCTTTATAATGGAACCTTTTTAATGTTACCAAAACCAGCCAGACACAAATAGTACAGTCAAAAAAATTTTATAATAAGTTTATACCTACGTTATGCGAAAAGACTTTTTCCCCGACCTAATGTTTGTATGAAATTTCAAAGATATATTAGGTCGGGGAAAAAGTCTTTTCGCATAACGTAGGTATAAACTTATTATAAAATTTTTTTGACTGTACTATTTGTGTCTGGCTGGTTTTGGTAACATTAAAAAGGTTCCATTATAAAGAAAAGAAAAAAATAAAAAAAAGTTGTTTCCCGCTATTTTTCATTTGTTTTTCTCTCCGTAAAAATGAGTGAATCTAATGAAGAAATTCGATACATTTTAAAATTTTATTATAAAAAAGGCAAAAATGCAACTCAAGCAGTGAAAAAAATTTGTGATGTTTATGGACCTGATGCAGTGTCAGTAAGAGTAGCACAAATTTGGTTCAAACGTTTTCAGTCCGGAAATTTTGATGTTAAAGATGCACCTCGCTCTGGTCGCCCTGTTACGAATAAAATGGACGCCATTTTTGAAAGAGTGGAGCAAGATCGGCATATTAGTAGTTACGATGTAGCTGAAGAACTGGGAATTGACCACAAAACAGTTTTGACCCATTTGAAGAAAGCTGGTTATACAAAAAAGCTCGATATTTGGGTGCCACACGAGCTCACTCAAAGAAACTTAATGAACCGTGTACTCATTTGCGATTCATTATTGAGACGTAATGAAACCGAGCCGTTTTTGAAGAGATTGATAACTGGCGATGAAAAGTGGATCACGTACGACAAGAACGTGCGAAAAAGGTCGTGGTCGAAAGTTGGCCAGGCTTCACAGACTGTGGCCAAACCTGGCCTAACACGAAATAAGGTGATGCTGTGTGTATGGTGGGATTGGAAGGGCATTGTTTATTATGAGCTTTTACCGCCCGGCAAAACCATCGATTCTGATCTTTACTGCCAGCAACTGATGAGATTAAAGGAAGCAGTCGAGAGAAAACGGCCGCAATTGATCAACAGGAAGGGTGTGGTCTTTCATCACGATAACGCTAGACCACACACATCTTTAGCCACTCAGCAAAAATTAAGAGAGTTCGACTGGGAGGTCGTAGTGCATCCACCATATAGCCCTGACCTTGCGCCTTCAGATTTTCACCTGTTTCGGTCTCTGCAGAATTCTTTAGATTCTGTAAGGTTGACCTCAAGAGAGGACTGCCAAAACTATTTGTCTCGTTTTTTTGATCAGAAGTCCCAAAGTTTCTACAGTAACGGGATAATGTCTCTGCTCACAAAATGGCAGAAAGTTATTCAACAAAACGGTACATATATATTGTAAATAAATGTAAATAAACTTTGAAAAAAATGTCTTGACTTTTCATACAAAAATACGAAAAGACTTTTTCCCCAACCTATTAGTTATATCATTGTCTGTGAGTATCGTCGCCCATGGTATTGGGGCGGCCGTCGTCGTCACGTAGTGTTGCCCGCGGCAGGATATGTGCCTGACAATATCGGGACATCAGCCTATATTAGCGGTCTACCTGTGATACTTATTTAAGGATCAATATAAGAATATATAAAGAAGGAGAATAGATAAGGATTTGGTCGGTTCATTGCATCGACTTAGTGCCTTTCGATTTTGTGCCTTCCACATTGCCTGTAGAACATAGGCCTCCTCAGTAGATTTCCAAGTTGAGCGATTCTGGGTCGCCTGCATCCACCGGATTCCCGCCGCCTTGACCAGATCATCGGTCCATCGCGCGGGAGGCCGTACTACGTTTGCCGGTTCGCGGTCGCCAGTGAAGATCCTTAACGCCCCATCGGTTGTCCGTAAAAAGATATATGAGAATATAATAAAAAGACTGCGTTATGCCGAGTTTTCGAAATTTCCCTAAAGCACATGTCAATCATCAATCTTCAGGACCATATGTCCAGAGTATCTGTCTTCTTTTATTACATTTCTAGTGGCGTTCACGTTTCAGCGGCGTTAAGAAAAATATGGTTGCGTATAAATCTCGTTTTCATGGTCTCGGTAAAATTCTTGTTTCGCCATACTGTCCTTATTATTTCCAGTGTAGTACGTGTGATAGCCATACGTCGTTTTATCTCATCTATATATCCGCCATTGTTCGTAATTAAAGTTCAAAGGTATACGTAGGAATACAGCTCGCGATGTGGGTCATTCTCGGCGAGTTACTGTTGGCGCGGTCTAATAATCATTACCTTGGTATTGTTGCGGTGAATCTTTAATATGAATTTGACGCTCATTCGCACCATCTGCAGCTTTATTTTCGTGTAATCTTCATCTTCTATTCATCTTCTATCTTGTTTATTATATAATAAACAATATTTAATTTGAGTTGCATTAGCCGAGTGCAACTTATATTAATATGTCCATTGTTTTTGCGGTTGCTCTCGTCTAACCCAAAAAACGGTGTTGTGTATAGCAAATATTTGTCGGCAGAATAAGTGACACTGCAGTGTTAGGTAACTATTTAGACAGCCTCTGTCAAAAGTGTTAAGTGTCAAGATGTGTGAAAACGTTTCCGTAATCCGCATAATACCGTTATCTTGCATCCTTCCTTGTTGAACATATCACGCTTCTTTCAAAGCAAAAAATCGCATTATTTTGTGCAATGCTGCGTTGAAATTGTAATGTAGGCAAATTTGAATGCTTGCATTTAAATGAGGCTATTTATTCTGACTTTTATTTTCTGAATTATACCAGATAGTACAGTGAGCATACATTTTAGGTGGTTACATAATTTGTACCAAAAATACAGTGAAATATGTATGTGGAACAAATTGAAGCAACGTTATAATGGTTAATAATCGTATTTGTATACTTGTGTTTCGGAAGAAAATAAAAATCATTAATTTTCAGACCAAAGATCCATAAACTTAAAAATGGTTACCATTGCTAATGCAAAAAGTACACGATGACATGTCGTATCATGATGACACTATGTAATTGTCTCAAATTGCTTAAAAATTATAAACCAATAAAAAATTACAAAGACAAATGTGTTATTGCGTATAAGTATGCAAATATATTATATATGTGGTGTATAAATAGAAAATCAGCCTACATATTTCAAATCTTACCGTTCCCATCATTTCTGACCGTTCCTATTGTTTTATTTCATTCCTTTGTGTCCTGTCTGGTATTCCTGTTGAATGAAAAAGTCATGTTTATTACACTGCAGGGGCGTATGTCTGTTCACAACGGAACTGCTTGGTGTGAAGGCAGTGTTACACATCGCAGCATAAAATATGTGCAGTGTTTGCACTATTACATTAGTACATTGTTTAACATTTAATAGATTGAAGAGCGTTTATGCCGTCATACTTGCAGACTACCTCGAACTTTCGTCAGGTTTTGCTATATGAAAACCGATAGTTTTGAAAATGTTGTAAGCAGTTTTACAAGGACTGAGTACCAATACCATTGCTTACTGCTTAGTCATAAATGCTTCATACGAATTTTTGCCTTGAAGTTTCGAGTGAAGTTTTAGTCTCTTGACTATTGCAAACTAATGTGTAACATTTTTGACATAGTATTGGATAAATAACCTTATCAGCAATCCAGCAAATAATAAATATTATTTCCTACATATACATTAAGGCAATATATATCCTCCTCATGTTATTGCATCGATATAACAACAGGAAACTTAAAGTATTCAAATAAAATAACATTTTTATTCGAATGAAAAACAAAATCTGCAATAGTTGAAATTATCCGCCGAAATCTTGCAAATTAACTCAGCAGCAGAGAGCAGAATCTACGAAAGAGATGCCAACGAATATATAAAGTGGCAGGAAATTAAAAGGGAGATGTAAAGATACGATGGGGAATGTAAACCAAATAATGAAGTCTACAAAATAGAAGGGTTCTTTTAAGAGTAAATATAACCAACTCATCTTAATAATTCTGTAACAGACAAAGTTTCAACGAGTTTTAGTTGAGACTAAATGTACTATGGTTTGATTTACCACTTAGTGTATATTTTAAACTAGTGACGTGTAAGGCTAAATCTAATACATTGTACTATAATTTATTGATTCAGGCGTTACTTTGCGAAAATCCATTGTAAGCAAGTGATAGATCAAACTCTCTCTCGTTTCAGCGTTGGTCGTGAAGACATCGTTGTTCTGAGGCTCCTATCTTACCTGAAGCTGTCCTGTGTAAGGGCGAAACACGTGTCGTTTTAAATAGTTTCTCGATTTTTGGGAAATTATATTAGCGCGGGAATTACAAAGATATTTTTAATTCATCACTTGCTTATATTGTACTATGTTATTTAGTTTGTAGTTTGTTGCTAATGATGTACAGTACTTGCTTATGATTTGTAATAACTAGTTTAATCTAGTTAAGATTTTAATTAGAAAACTTCTTTCATACAGGTGAAAGCACGGGCACAACTGGCAGACAATGAAATCAATTGCCCCTAAAGAGTTCCATTTTACTTAGTAATAATTTATATTGAAAAATTACTGATTGTAAATACTTATTGGGCTTATAATATATTTCAAAATGTTGCTCCAAATTGAAAGTTTCAAACATAAAATTGCTTTGAATGATTAAAACTTTAGCAAATTACAAAACGGGCGACGTCTTATAAGAGTTATTGTCCTTTTGAAAGTTAAACCTAATAATTAATTAGTTAAAGGGAAGCTTTACAAAGATGTTAATGAAGATATATTGATTACTTTATGAAAGCAATCTATCTAAATTACATAACATTAAAGGATCACAACTTTTCTTGTTTGGGTACTATGGTCATATAACTTTATTTATTAATGATATTGTCTATATACCGTTTGAGATTTAAATATAAAAACTGAAATTCAGCCAACTCTGGTAAAACCAGTGAGCAGATCCTGGGTCTTAACCCTTTAACGAGCAGAACATGTAAACTTTTTTAATGGGTTTTGCACCTTAACTCAACTCCATAAGGTTTATTTATGGTGGGAATATGTTAACCGGGCAGTGGTTAAGAGTTAAGCTTAAGTCTAGGGTAAACGGGATAATGCTGGAATATGATGATTGTTTCAGATCACCTGAATTAAAAAAATATTATTTAACCAGATATAAAAAAAAATAAAAAAGTAACTGATTAATAACTATTGATGCTGATATTATTTTTCTTAGAGAAATTACAGGATAATACTGAGTTTACTGACACAATTCCTTCAGAAGCATTATTGTGTTCTATAGTACTATAATGCTACTAACAAATCTGAGCTTATGTAATGGGTATTAAAGAACGGATGAAATTACTTTAATTTTGCACATACGTTATGTTAATTCATATGATACCTAGACCAGAATAAATATTCAGGTGTATGATAATGTTTAGCTGGTATAACAATAGAATGTTTCCATCTGGGTTGCGTAACTCAGACGGCAGTTGCGACATGTAATAACTGAAATTTAGTCAAATCAGTGAGCAGATCCTTGGGCCCTAACTTAAATCTACCTGGGGTCACCGGGATAATGCTGTAGCTATAGGATATGATGATGAACAATTTTTATCCAAATTGGAAAATTGGATGCCAGGATCTTAAGAGTGAATTGCTATCACACTGATCTCTGCGACATAGCCATATAGCATAAAGCCCAAAAATGTAGAAAACTTAATAAAATATTCGTCAATCAGAGACGAAAATAGCAGCGCCCCTCATAGCGATCATTTTCTTTTTTACCAGAGAGTATAAATAAAAATCGTCAGTATATATGGCATTTATATATATGTCATGCAAAATAATAATAGTTTAAATTGGAGAGAAAATATCGCCGCCCGCCATTGTGATCATTTACCATATTTACCAAGAGTTAAAATAAAGAAAGTGTTATATGTAGTATGTCTGAAAATCACAGAAAACACGATAAAAATTAAATTCATTTTATGCCTACATATTACAATAGAACAGCTTCAATTAGGCACAAAAATATAATACCGACCGTTTCGATCATTTTTCATTTTTACCGCAAGCATAAACAAATAAAGTCGATATTTATGTACACAGTGCCGCAACTTCTTGTCGCTCCTGTCGGATCGGGCGGGAAACTTCTGTAGCAGCTGACAGGATACTACCTACTCAGATTATCCCACGTTCCAATGGACCGAACTACACGACTATTCCATTTATATTTGCGGAGTTTCCGTTACGTCCTAATTGCAGGGCTCGGCTCTAACGATTTTGAGATATGCAAGCATCCAAAAGTCCTTTAATTGATTCATTATTAATCGCATTTGGTTCTGCAGTAGAGGGTGCGTAAATGTTTTGTAATTTTCAATATATGAGGAATTGAAAAAGATTTAAAAAAACAATCGTGAGTTTAATGAAAACGAGCTGTTTCTAGTTATAGTTTACTTAGTATAATAAATAATCTTAATTTTGTTTCGTTCGTCCAAATAAAGTGTTCACGAATAATGTTGTTTTCCTATAGATTTAAAAAAAAAATATTCTCTTAAAAACATGATGAGGGGTTCTAGATGGCGCTCCATGTCATTTCCAGAATACGCAATGGCCCCATAGAAGGGAGATAATAATATAATAAATATGCCTTATGACGCAAAAAACAAGAACAATGAAAAAGTTAAAAAAAAAATGAATTAGAACAACGAATGTATAGAATTTTTTTATATATAATAAAAAGAAACTGTGAAACAAATTACATAAATTTATAACAAAAACATAAGTAAACTTGATCATTAGCATCTTATGTAGGTTTCTAGATAAGTGCTAGGTATTTTACGAATAAGATTCCATACTTAAAGTAAACACCGCATTTGTTGTCAAAATCTCTGCCCTTATAACGTAGAGCGATTGTAAATCTGAAATATACAGCCAGTCAAAATAACATTTACATAGTTTGAAATCCTTCAGTAAATTCTCGTTAACATGATAAAAAGGAATCGAATTGTTAATACCATCAGCGTTTTTGCAAGTGGAAGTACGAGTGGAAAGTAAAATATATGGTAATCTGGCATTTGCATATGACTGGGAAAAATCACTGTCCCATTAAAGAGTGTTGTACACTGGAACTAAAAAGGGTGGAGAAGGCACAATGGAAGGAGGTGCCATTAAAGGTTCTTAGACCTTCAAGCTCTCACATCGTTTATCATGCAAATAGAAAGTGAATAATTTATAGGCGACATCCCTTGAACGAGGAACTTCATTGTTAAAAGGTCACGGCTTGGATACTTAGATACAGTGGTTGGCAATCATTTTCAATGGCGGAAGTAAAATGGGATTAGGCCTCTCCTATCGTGCAACATCGGAAACCCTTTCTGTGTTTATTGTGTGCGGTAAAATTATGATTTTCTTGTAACCTGCCGAACTCAAGGTGTATGAAACTTAATAAAACCACCAAGAACTATATAAAATTACATATGAAAGATAATTTATATTGTGCAATAAGATATTATTATTATTATTGAAGATGGAATGTCCTTTATATAAATGTGGTGGCGTTCGTAGTATAACAGTTGAGCGTAAAGTAAAATAATCAATTGACACTAAGTATAGGTTTGACGAACGATATGGCGTGGAGGTCAGTATACCTGCACTTCACTCCAGAGGTCGTGGGTTCGATTCGCACACAAGACAAATCTTTGTGTGAATGAACATGAATATTTGTTCTGGTCTGGGTGTTTTCCTATGTATATTAAGTATGTGTTTACAAAATAAAAGATATTTAAGTATGTTTATTCGTTATTTAGTATCCATAACACAAGTTCCTAATGATACTTATCTTGGAACTAAATAATTGGTGTGATTGTAAGAGAATATTTATTTAAGTTCAAACGTCGCCTATTTACGGACGTGAACTGATTCGTAACACAGGTGCTTTCAGCATTCAACGAGGGTTTAGCGGGACTCTTGAAAATATGTTTCTAACATTTATTTCGTTTTTTTAGATCTTTCCGTCGACTGAGGGTAAATATTTATACGACTTCTTATATAATAATGTCATAAATGGTGCTAGCAAAATAAATATAAGCTGTAGGATACTAGATACAGTAATCCAATTATACTATTGTCCTTAACAGTTGATTATGTATCCGTATAACTCGTATATAATAGGTTGGGGAAAAAGTCTTTTCGTATTTTTGTATGAAAAGTCAAGACATTTTTTTCAAAGTTTATTTACATTTATTTACAATATATATGTACCGTTTTGTTGAATAACTTTCTGCCATTTTGTGGGCAGAGACATTATCCCGTTACTGTAGAAACTTTGGGACTTCTGATCAAAAAAACGGGACAAATAGTTTTGGCAGTACTCTCTTGAGGTCAACCTTACAGAACCTAAAGAATTCTGCAGAGACCGAAACAGGTGAAAATCTGAAGGCGCAAGGTCAGGGCTATATGGTGGATGCACTAGGACCTCCCAGTCGAACTCTCTTAATTTTTGCTGAGTGGCTAAAGATGTGTGTGGTCTAGCGTTATCGTGATGAAAGACCACACCCTTCCTGTTGATCAATTCCGGCCGTTTTCTCTCGACTGCTTCCTTTAATCTCATCAGTTGCTGGCAGTAAAGATCCAGGTTTGGCCACAGTCTGTGAAGCCTGGCCAACTTTCGACCACGACCTTTTTCGCACGTTCTTGTCGTACGTGATCCACTTTTCATCGCCAGTTATCAATCTCTTCAAAAACGGCTCGGTTTCATTACGTCTCAATAATGAATCGCAAATGAGTACACGGTTCATTAAGTTTCTTTGAGTGAGCTCGTGTGGCACCCAAATATCGAGCTTTTTTGTATAACCAGCTTTCTTCAAATGGGTCAAAATTGTTTTGTGGTCAATTCCCAGTTCTTCAGCTACATCGTAACTACTAATATGCCGATCTTGCTCCACTCTTTCAAAAATGGCGTCCATTTTATTCGTAACAGGGCGACCAGAGCGAGGTGCATCTTTAACATCAAAATTTCCGGACTGAAAACGTTTGAACCAAATTTGTGCTACTCTTACTGACACTGCATCAGGTCCATAAACATCACAAATTTTTTTCACTGCTTGAGTTGCATTTTTGCCTTTTTTATAATAAAATTTTAAAATGTATCGAATTTCTTCATTAGATTCACTCATTATTACGGAGAGAAAAACAAATGAAAAATAGCGGGAAACAACTTTTTTTTATTTTTTTCTTTTCTTTATAATGGAACCTTTTTAATGTTACCAAAACCAGCCAGACACAAATAGTACAGTAAAAAAAATTTTATAATAAGTTTATACCTACGTTATGCGAAAAGACTTTTTCCCCGACCTAATATTTATAAATTCTTATACGTCCCACCGTTGCCTTTAATTAATTTACACAACACACAAGTTTTGTGACGCCGAAGTATAATACCAAAACATTTGATATTCTTCTTTGCGTAATAATGGATTGTTGATGTAAATTTGTTGTGGCTAATGAAATTGCTAAGCGTATGAGACTTCACTATAGGGCTATAAGCCAATTCAGGTTCTTCTCAAATGTATCATTTATGATCAGAAAAATGTATTCTATTAGTTTTATCGTCACTTTGTAGGACAGAGGAAATTTATTTCTTATAATACGAAGAAGGTCTCATCGGTTCACGAAGAAGGTAGGTACATTGACCATGAAAGTAAGTAACATAAAGCCTAATATTCTAGAACTTGACTTCCTTTGTTAATATAACATATACAACATTGCCAATAAATACATATTACAGTGAAATGTATGATACAAAATATGATGCATAACAACAGAAAAGTATCAAGGTCCAGTGAGTTACGCAAGTATCAATCAAATGCCTTAAGAAATAAGATTTTTTCTAACTTGAATGAAATAAATTCCATACAGAATCTCCTTCTAATAATCCTAATAATAATAAAATCTTTTAAAAATGAAATAGAATAATCTGATATATTTACAAAAAAAATTGAGATGTTGAACATTTGTATTCTTCCACCAGGGAATTCTTATTTCTTTATAAAAAAATCTAAGAAAATCTGTTATCTTTACTAAATAACGATAAAACATTCATAGGCACTATATTTTAGAGCAGAGCTAACATGTATGTTGCTGCACATAAAGGTATTTAATTGTACTATTTCTGAACGAATTTTAATGAAATCATATTAAGTATACAGACGGGACTTCTTGGCGGGAAAGTGAAGCGTCATGTCTGCAGTTTTGTTTTATTTTCTAAAATTTGTGATATTTCTAACTTTAATGTTTAATAACGGTGGATTATTAACCATTAAGTGTTGGTAAACATACATGAATGTTGGTAAATCAAACAAAACAGTGCAACATCACTTTTCAAATTTTCTCTCAAGGAGTCCATGTGAGATCTCAGTATAGTCCCACATCTTTACTGAGGACTCAAGGGGCTTAGGGGAGGGTATCTCATTTACCATTTATCATCTTTATCACCACTCATTCTTATTTACTATATTTTATATGATATTAATATATCTTTAACTTGACACTGGCTAAATGTGCAAACCGCACGAAGCCATCATTTAAATGAAGAAGAAGAAGTATACAGACGGGACTTCTTGGCGGGAAAGTGAAGCGTCATGTCTGCAGTTTTGTTTTATTTTCTAAAATTTGAGATATTTCTAACATTAATGTGTAATAACGGTGGATTATTAACCGTCAAGTGTTTGTGAATATACATGAGTGTTGATAAATCAAACAAAACAGTGCAACATCACTTTTCAAATTTTCTTTCAAGGAGTCCATGTGAGATCTCAGTATAGTCCCACATCTTTACTGAGACTCAAAAGGGCTTAGGGGAGGATATTTCATCTTCGATTTATCATCTTGATCACCACTCATTCTCATTTACTATAAATTATATAATATTAATATATCACTTACATGACACTGGCTAAATGTGCTAGACGCACGAAGCCATTATTTAAATGGAAGAAGAAGTATACAGACCATGACCTAGCCTCATATATTATATATTTTTGTCAAAGATCATTGTAGCATCACAGGTATTTAAGTCTTTATTCAGGAAAGCAAATTTATTTTACAAAAAAATCTAGTATACGACTAGTTTTCAAATTAAATACTTCTGAACAGTAAGTCCCACCTACTACTAAACTTAAAGTTATTATACTACCTTGTTGTTGGTACTCATTATAAGTTTTTGGTTGAAAATTTGTTGAGTTCCGAACACCTTCGTATTAAGTTTCGTTCACTTTCAAAGAATTAAGTACCAGGTAACTGGGTACAAACATGTGTGTAAGCTTTTAAAGTACTTTTAAAGAGAAAACTTTCAAATTTCAAAGTGAATTTTATATGCAATGCTCACTTTGATAGAAAGCATAAGTCATCGGTATATCATGTCTTATAATTCCTTTAAGTAGAACGAGTATCATAGCAACAACATTTGTTTGCTTCGAATGTACGAATTTATCTTCTCTCAAGGTCAACAATACTTTAATAATAATAGTACTAAACGGGTGTGTCACTATTCACTGTAACTATAGTGCTGTCTCATGTGCAAACGTCATGCGCCCGGTTTGTTGAATGAAGTGAATATAGCTACGGAATGTTATTTTTGTTTCATCTCTGTTGAAGTGTTCTAAGGTCATTGGCTAGGTTATAGCAAGTTGTAAACATTTGACAGTGTTGTATATTTTTTAATAAACAAGTGAATGTTGACTAAACCTATCTAGGTATATCACACGCACATATCACATACTGATTGTTTACAATAACACTTTCTGATGTAAATACCGAGGAGAATCATTTTCGATAACAGTTATCACCAGTGTTGTTCATGTTTTATCGTTGAGTTGACGTTTTTGTGTGCTAATTAATGATGTCTGTTTCGTTAACTACAAAGTTACTTTCGATTGTGAGTAGAAACAACAATAGTGTACGAACATTGTCGACGACATGCATAAATAATGCTAAGGTAAAATTTAACTGGGAGGATCCACTGAATTTAGAAGGACAGTTACATGACGACGAGAAGGCGATCCGAGACTCGTTCAAAGCTTACTGCAATGAGAAACTATTGCCCAGAGTAATCGAAGCTAACAGAAATGAAGTCTTTGACCGAGAAATTTACAAGGAAATGGGTGAGTTGGGCGTTCTCGGGTGCACTATCAAGGGATATGAATGTTCCGGCGTGTCCTACGTTACTTACGGTCTCATCACCAGGGAATTAGATGGTGTGGATTCAGCTTACAGATCTGCCATGAGCGTTCAGAGTAGTTTAGCGATGGGAGCCATATATATGTATGGATCAGAAGAACAAAAACAAAAATTCTTACCTAGAATGGCAAGAGGAGAATTAATCGGATGTTTTGGCTTAACTGAACCTAATTTCGGCAGCGACGCCGGTGGGTTAATAACAAAAGCAAAATATGATTCAAAATCTAAATCTTACATTTTATCAGGAGCAAAGACGTGGATAACAAATTCTCCTATCGCTGACGTCCTCATAATATGGGCAAGGAATGAAGAAAATAAAATTAAAGGATTTATCGTCGAACGGTCCGAAGTGAAAAAAGGTTTGGACACGCCTAAAATCAATGGAAAGTTTTCGTTACGAGCGTCGGCCACGGGGATGATATTGCTCGACGAAGTGGCTATACCAGAAGCGAATTTATTGCCTAACGTTGAAGGTTTGAAAGGGCCCTTTGGATGTCTCAATAACGCTCGATACGGAATCTCTTGGGGCGCTCTCGGTGCAGCCGAATCGTGTTTGCGTGTCGCCCGTCAGTACACATTGGACAGAAAACAATTTAACAAACCGTTGGCAGCTAATCAGTTGATTCAAAAGAAATTAGCTGACATGTTAACTGAGATTCATATCGCTTATCAGGCTTGTTTACGCGTTGGGCGATTAAAGGATGAAGATAAAGCAGCTCCTGAAATGATTTCTTTATTAAAGCGGAATAATTGCGGTAAAGCTTTGGCAATAGCTCGGGAAGCCAGAGATATGCTAGGTGGAAATGGAGTTTCCGACGAGTATCACATAATCAGGCACGTAATGAACTTAGAGGCTGTGAACACTTATGAGGGGACCCATGATATTCATGCATTAATATTAGGAAGAGCTATTACTGGTATTGCCGCATTTTGATTAGTCTAAATCGCTCAAAAAGATTATATCAGTCTAGAATATATAAAATAATAATATAATATTTTCACGTAATTAGGTAGATTAAAATTATTTAACAATTAATTTTGTTTTACTTAAAAATACCACTTAATTTAGTATAAGAGTGAGGTCAAAATAATGATTCTATGTAAAAATAATTCGGTTAAACTAAAAGATATTGGAATATTTTTTTATCTATATATTTAAAAAGATATTGTTACAAAACTTGGAGGCGCCGGGTATCGATCCCGGTACCTCTCGCATGCTAAGCGAGCGCTCTACCATCTGAGCTACGCCCCCGATGTGAAATTGTGCTAAAGTAACGTAAGATTGACTCGGGTCGTATTCAATTTCTGATTTCACAACTGAGAATTGGTTTATCTGCAAAATAATTTATGTAAACTTCGAAATGAATTTAATATTATCTTAAAATTGTGACTTTTACTTACATAAGCACACAAACGCGTAGCCATTCAATGATAACTGTAATTAAATTAATACTGAGCAATCACTGCACTATTAAAATCTAGAAAAAGCCCAATCTAATGAGCTGTGTGCTGATTAAATTAAAAAAAATACCCAACCTAATTACATTGGTTGCTAGCGTATGTAAAAATATATTAATGAAACTAACTTATTTTGATGAAAAATTATTAACTGTAGATAGTGCGTATAGGTTTACAGTATTCATAATTATTATTAAAAAATAAGTTTTTGTATTTTGTAACTTAGTATAGTTAATAGTAACCTAGTATTGTATTAGTAGAAGTATAGTTCATCATCGTTCATCAGTAGTAGATATTTACCTAATATGCTTAGTAAATATCTTGCAAAAAAGTCTATGAGTATCCTTTTTTTTACATATAAAAATAATTATTGAAAGCGTAGCGTACTAAATCCATATTAAATAACAAAGATTTCCTAATTAACAAATTTTAAATTCTTGAGTAAGCAAAATTTAAAGCAGAGTTGTTATGGAGCTATAAAAATAATGTAATACCCATAACCGTAACCGAAACCGGAATCATATTTCTCATATAAGTATATCCGGATCTGAAATGATATAATTATCCATAACATCCCTGATTAAAAGTTCATAAAACTAAACCAATGACGCCTGAACTATAAAAAAGAGCAAAGCCGATGTTCACACATTTCACATCTGTGAAGAATAATTTGGCATATCTTTTTTTTTTGGGATGGAAAATTATCAAATGGTATAGGTAATCCCGCTATGGGTGGACCCTCTCGCGAGGCAGACTTTTACTGACGAAAAACCATCCGTATTCCTTCAGGAGCCTGCGACGTCCCGAATGCGGGAACCCTTTCTTACAGTCCCGCAACATTTTAATAATTCCTATGGAAGAATCAATACATTTTATTGATTTACTCATATTTTCCTCAAAATACTTCTGATTATTATTTCAAAATAGCCATACTTTTGGAAGTCGTACCATATTATTAAATTATTTTTTTCCTCGAAAAAACATCTGAACGCTGGGATGGAAAATTCCTATGGAAGAATCAATACATTTTATTGATTTACTTATATTTTCCTCAAAATACTTCTGATTATTATTATTATTTCAAAATAGTCATACTTTTGGAAGTCGTACTATCTTATAAAATGTTTTTTTTCTCGAAAAAAACATCTAACACAGGGAACTTTTTCCGCGTACCGTTGCGTTGTGGAATGAGCTCCGTGGCGAGGTTTTCCCAAGATATTACAGCATGGGGCTTTTGAAAAAGGACGGGAAACAGTTTTTAATGGGTCGGCAACGCGCTAGTGATGTCCCTGGTGTTGCAAGCTTCTACAGGCTGTGGTCACCACTTCCCATCAATTGGGCCGCATGCTTAAGTGCCAGATACATATCATTCGTCACGATGATTTTAGTTTAGTTCACTAATAGTTTGTACGTCATCGCAATAAACAACATAGTAAGACTTTTATGTTTTTTTTTGCATTTCCAATGCTATATTAAATTTAAATTTTATACCACACAGTAAATTTTGGAGAAAGGGCAAGTCAAAAGTACCCTAAACGGCGCCACGTCGGGCTTGTATGAGAAGACTAATGAGGGTGAATGAAGCTAAAAGTGTGTACCAAGATCGTAGCAAGTGGAGGTATGTGATCTCTGCCTACCCCTACGGCAAAGAGGCGTGACATTATGTATGTATGTGTTACCGGCCAACCCCTATTTTAGGACAAACTAGTATAGCCTAGTCCAAACTAATTTAGGTGGGCTGCATAAAATGTTTTTTAATGATAAGAAAAAAAAAACCTCAACCTAACCCAAAAAGAGATACTTATACTTCTCTTTTTGGGTTAGGTTAAGGTAATTTTTTTTCATACCATTATAAAACATTTTATTATAATAGTTGCAGCCATCGCAATAAACAACATAATAAAACTTTTATGTTTTTTTTTGCATTTCCAATGCTATATATTGAATTTAAATTTTATTACATTACCACACAGTAAATTTTGGAGAAAGGGCAAGTCAAAAGTACCCTAAACGGCGCTACGACGGGCTTGTATGAGGAGGCTAACTTAGTGAACTAAACTAAAATCATCGTGACGAATGATATGAAACGATATTCTCGTATGATTTTGCGTTTAATATTTTGATGATCAATTTGACTATCAGACAATTATCCACCATTAATTAGTTATACCTACGCGGTATATTAATTATCTGGTAGGTACTCGCATGAGGTTGGCAGGTTGCGTAATGAACGCACAATTTTAGACGCCTCATTAGTAAAATGAGAAATCTAACATTCTCACAGACAGGCTTCCTCTTAATATCGTTAGGCATTAGCTATAATCACGGAATTAATACCTTTTGGAATACGCATATCCTAGTTTTGTTTCACTTTTTGATTTGATTTAATGTGTGTACAAATTAACTTATAAACATATCACAGCAAATGACATAACAAACAGACTTGATATTTATCAAAAAATAATTACGGTAATTTCCCAATTGAAATACATACATACATTCACGCCTGTTTCCCCGAAGGGGTAGGCAGAGGCATATTATACGCCCATACTTCGCCAATTAAATCGTTGGTCCCACGTAAAAAGTGGCGAGCCTATTGCCGCTTACCTGGCACTATTATGTTCGCCAGCGCCTCGTCCGTTGATCGGCAGGCACCACTTGCAGGTGAGGTTGGCTTGGGCTCCTTAGGTCTTGGTAGGATCCATAATATACACCTAAATTATATCTTTCATTATATTATTTGAGATATTACAAATTTATATTTTTATAATTATTTACCATCATTAACTCAGCCCAACAAAGTACCAAGCCCAAGCACGGACACTTATCACAAACTGAGGTTAAGTCCATTTGGTACCCAAATTATTGCTGTTGTAAAACTAACTGAAAATTCCCAGTTTTATGCAGTCAAAGGTTTCAGAGTTGTTCAAGGAAAATACGACTTTGAAACCCAGTTTAAAATGTTAATGAAATAAATATATTAAATAACCGTGAGCTGCGGTAAGCACCCTGCGGGTGGATTCATTTGTGGCTTTATGCGTGATTGTATTTTATTTCACGTGACCAATTATAATTCTATTTTGCTTGTATTGTGATTTTCAACGAGAAAAATATGCTTTTGTTCAACACTTCGCACCAGATTCTTGGTTTCTCAAAGAAAGTTTAAAAGCTTCAGTGCGCCATATTAAGTATTAAAGAAATTACAAATGATCTTAACGGATTTTTTCACTCTATTAAGAACCATTTTTTTTTCTTTTATTTGAAATCTTGTAACTGCAGAATATGTTCTGTGAACCTATGGGTTTCTTTTAATGTTAAGTACATTTTCTTGTAAGTAGCGGGAGAAAAAACTAACCTTGACGACTTTCTTGCCAGTTCGTTTACGATCATTTTGAATGAGCGCTATAGTTTTTAAGTTTTGTAATTTTGACTTTCATAACAGTTCTATTGAGCCAAACTTGAATAAATGATTTTGACTTTTATGACCTACCTCCCAAATTTCAAGTTTGTAGGTGTTATAGTTTTTGAGATTTCATTATTATTCAGTGAGTGGTATTTTATTTACATAATTATATTATGAAGATTTATTCAAGTTGAAAAGTATGAACAAAGCATATTTCATACGTACAAAATGGTAAAGGTTAAAAATAAGAGCTTCTATAATAAACTCGTTTGAATAAGCTCAAAAACCGTCCCTTGCCTAAGGGGAGTTGGCAAAGACGCCTTATTATTTTTCTTTTCAGACGATAACCTTTTATTTTCCATATGGTATACGTGCCGAATAAATATATTAATGCGCAAAGTAAATATTGTCAAACGAATCCTGTGGTGAATCATTGAATCAATAAAATATTGCACGTACATTGAAATATTTACGTTCTCATTAGCCGGCGGCTGTATCGAGTACATTCTACAGCTGACATTGTACAAACCAATTCCGTACGTGGTCCGTTGCACTGCACTAATTAACTCTTTGTCGGTACTAAATAGATGTGTGGCTATGGCTTTATAGTGCGGGTGTGAAGGAATAGGAATAGTAAGGAGTTTGCATATTTAATTTTGATGTTGATTGTTTTTCCGTATTGGAATTTTCGTTTATTCTTTATTTGATTTTATTGGAATCACGCAACATGCAAGACACAGAGTTTAACCCAGAGGTTGTCCTATGGGTTAAATACACACGGTTAGATACACAGAGTTTAACCCAGGGGTTGTCCTTTGGGTTAAACTCTGTGTTCAACCATTGTTGGTATCCTGGTATTTGTCTCGTCGTTTGAGTTCTTCTTTGGTAATGATATTATTCTCTTGTTAAGTGACTAGTCGAACGCGTTATGCAAGTGATGATAATTGATATAGCCCTGTGTAATTTTAGAAATGTCCTGATTAGAACTGCACTTGTAGCCCAGTCTTCTAAATGTGTTAAATGGTAATTATTGACAAAATTTCAATGCAATATTTTTAGGTGTTATGTGGAAATCACAAAGGAAGTAGTCTGCGAAATGTAGTACATAAATATGAATACATAAATATGCGTAATATTGTATTAATATCCGCATACTAGGGCTTCTGTCTATCAGCCCAGTCTATGACTTCCCCTACGAAAAAAGAGGTGTGGCGTTCATAAGACACGAGTGTAATAAAGTTCACAAGCGTTTCAAAACCAACAATGGATGCCTGCGCCAACACCCACTATGCATAGTTTTTTTCCATTATATCAGACCTGTTTTAAAAGTTTACTTTCTATTCGATTATTCTTATATTTTATTATCGATTATTCCTTTCTAAAATTGGCCTTCATAAGTTGGCTTGTATCCCTATAGATCGTACACGACGTGCAAGCATGCTTTATTTTATTAGAAGTGCCTGCCGGAGTGTGGAACCTTTGATAATTTAGTACCTATATCTTACATTTCTTTTGCTTTATCTCCCGTAAGCAAGTGGTGAATTAAAAATAGGTTTGTAACAATTCCCGCCCTACTATAATTTCCCGAAAAATCGAGAAACTATTCAACACGACACGTGTTTCGCCCTTACACAGAGATAGGAGCCTCAGAACAACGATGTCTTCACGACCAACGCTGAAACGAGAGTGGAACCACCACCATTTCCGCAAAGTAACGCCTGAATCAATAAATTATTTATCTCCCGTAACAATTCTTCTACTTGTGTGGACCATTCTTTATCTATTGAACGAATAGGTTTGGAGTTAATGAGGAAAGTATAGAAAACACAAAAACATTATTATTACTACTTTGATGAATTTCTGTGAATAAAAGTGGGAAGATGGAAGGGACATTTAAAAAAAAACACAAAGTTACTTTTATTCAGTTTGGCACTGACTCTGTAGAACAATAATTTACAGCTGAAACAGTATGTAATTTTCTGTTTAAATTGTAACACTAATATAATTTTTTGAATAAATTTGCACTAATGATTCCAGCGAGCAGATAAACTATCTTAATAGCAGATCTTTTATCTAACCCAGCAACACATAAAGTGCAAATGATTATATAATTAGCTGGTTATCAAAATAGAATTCTGAATTCGCAAAACCTAAAATGATATTTGCTAACAAATCGTTCTACTGATAAAACCAATTGACTGTTCAAATGGCTCCACAACAGACGAGTTCACTTTAACCACTATTTGTGAAAATTCATTGGATCATAACTTCATGGAGTACTTACATAAATACAATCTGTGAAAATTCATTTAATATCAAACCTCACAGAGACTTTCTATTTCAAATCAAATTTATATTTATGTATTGCGTTTGACGTTAAATTAATAAAAGGGATAATTTAATATTTCAATCATATCAAACAATTTAGTTTACTGAAGAGACATTTCAAATTGTTTTTATTTGAACAAAGTGATATGAAATGGCAAGATAAATATTTACTGAAATATAAATTCATATTTATTATAATTATATAACCCTAAGTTATAGTGTATAAAAAACTTTGATGGCACTATCAAAATTTAATGTATATTTGCTTGACTCTTAAACATTCTTATCTTATAACTTGAAGAAGATGGCTTAATTGAGCATAACACACGAAACAAACCAATCTCGTAGCAATTAAAATATTTTAAATGCTGTCTGAGTTTTTAGATGTAATATGTAAATCCTAAAAGTAGTTTAAAGGGGTTAAGATCTCCAAATTATGGATCTATTTTCGTTTTAAATGGCTTTGCCATAATGGCTTATGTCAAAACAATTTAATTAGTGTGTACATACATAATATCGCCACTGTTTCCACGAAATAGTTGGCAAAGGCATATTACACGCCCACATTTTGACAATTTATTGTTGAGCCCACGTAATAGGTGAAGAGCCTACTTCCGCTTACTGGGAACTTTTCTATTTGCCAGAGCCTCTGTTGTTCGGTAGGTGCACCACTTGCAGTTGATAGTAGGCTTGGATTCCCTAAGATTTGGAAGAATTCTTGTACACCACTATTTTAGTGTGTGCCTTCTGTAATTAACAACATGGTTGCTATACATAATTTGATCCCACTGGTAACTTAAAAACACACAAAAATTAAAAAGTTATCCTTATTTTAACGGGTGTAATTGAGTCACAACAAGTCCCTAGTATAATGTTAACTTTTTGTTCCGGCACGTTCCGGTTATGGAGATAATGAAGGTCAAAGATACAATTATATTTTAAAATGTTTATACAAACAAAATGTAAAACGTTTTTTCTCTGACAAAATATGTTTTATATTCCGCATTACATCGGTTTGCAGATTATTTAACATATTTTTAGTATATTTAGTACATTTCTCACACATGGTTCTTAGTTGTCTGGAAGAGTTTCTTTTGGAAATATAACGTGATGTTGACATATTTATGCATAGTTATGATGTATAAACTTGAAAGAACCACGTAAAGTAAATAAGGGATTTAGCTAACTGAAAAAAAGTTTATATTATTTTTGATCTGATAGCTGCACACACAATTTATGTTGTCCTATCATTCTCAAATGATGTTTTTGATTAGGAACGCATAGTATTGTTCAAATGATTATATAGATATTAAGACTGAATTGCTGTAAATGATATCTTTCATAAGAGCAAAAATATTTGTGGTTTGCAGCACATTTAATTAATATAATGTTATTTATGTTAAAATTTGTTTATCCTGTAGCTTGAGTATGTCATGCTCACTCAAATGTCTTTGCGGTGGTGGCGTCATGCGTCGGGTCGTTGCGTTCCCTAAAATATGGTTGAGTGAAACGATGGCTGGTTCATGCGTCATACTCGTGAACAGGACTGGTCTGCTCATGTCTACTATGTTTATTCGTACTCATACTCGTATAACTTAAAATAAAAAGTTATTTTCTTCTTTTATTTTAAATCATGTGACTGCAGAACACATGTTTTTGTAGATTTGTCAAATTGTTTTACTATTAAGTACATTTTCTTGTCACTGGCGGGAGAAAAAACTAACCTTGACGATTTTTTTGCCCGTTCTTTTACGATCAAGCTCCCGCCCGCAGTGAATGGGCGCGCTAGTTTTTAAGTTTTGACGTTCATAAGAGCTCTTTTGAGCCAAACTTGAATAAATGAATATGAATTTGAATTTGTATTTAAGGGAAAACTGATAGAACCTTCACGCAAAAAATAATAATATTTGTAGTCTTATGTTTATATAAATATCAGAAAGACATTTTTCACATGCGATATATTTAAAAAAAATAATAGATTCTTATATATAGGTATGCTATTCTGGTAGTCGTATTATTATTTACTATTAATACTTTATCATGAAAACTAAATCAAAATAAAAATCAAAATTCATTTATTCAAGTTTGGCTCAATAGAGCTCTTATGAATGTCATACTTATAAACTAACGCGCCCATTCACTGCTGGCGGGAGCTTTATCGTAAAAGAATGGGCAAGAAAATCGTCAAAGCTGTTTTTTTCTTCCGCCAGTTACAATTAAAATACATATTATTAAAACAATTGAGTTCTGCAGTCACAAGTAAATGGTAAGGACATAAGTTTATGAGACTAACTCTAAAAATATTAAATTATGGTCAAAGGGTTACCCACCACATAAACCACCACTTATTACACACCACCTACCACCAATTTTTCGGCGAATCAAACCTCAGCTTTCAGAAGTCCGCTGGTGAATTGTTTTCTACGTTGATCGAACTCGAGCCACCTGCATACTGACTTAATCCTCAGTAATAACTTTTTCATTGAAAACAACAAAACTATACTATTATCTCACGTCTTGTAGTTAGAAAAACCAGTTTATAGGAAACAGTTGTCACCGCCAGCTAAAACGAAATACATGCCCTGACAGTAAACAAAAATAGTTATTGTGAGACTACGAGTATACTGGAACACCCCCTAGTAGAATGATGACTTTATGTTACGGCATGTTCCCTTTAATAAGATAATGAAAGACAAATATACAATTATATTTTAAAATGTTTAAACAAACAATTGTAAAATGTTTATTATAAATACTTTTTCCTTTGAACGCGTTCTATTGCAGATAATTTTAAATATTATTATGATTCTTATTCAATTTTTTACAAATTATTCCTAGTTGTTTGGAACAGATTTCTTTTGATAATATCATTATCTTTTGTTGATTACAATAGTCATCGTCTCAGCTATTAGATAACCACTGCTGAAAATAAGCCTTCCCCATAGTTTTCCACGGCGATACACCGGCCTTTCTTAACAAAATCATCGGTCAGTAGAGTTTTCAATTGAAAACAGTGAAATCATCTCACATATTGAAGTTTGAAAAACAGTTTATGGCAAACAATAACCTCCACCAACTAAAACGACATGCATCCTCTGACAGTAAACAAAAATAGTTATTGTGGAACTACGAGTAGACTTTTCTATTCCGCAAGCATTGTTTTTCTGTAAACTTTTCACATTCCCGTTAGAAAAGTGGAGCAGTTGGAAGTTTAGCACAATTTGCATCTCTCTCCCGCGGAACTGAATCACAATGAGCTACGAAAAGCAATTAATACTTGAAGTAGACCGATTCCGGTTTTAAACTAAGTGCTCTTTTGAATTTTCATCCTAATTTACATTGGGAAAAGTCGATCTTGTAATAGTGACGGTGGTTTTTAAACAGAACCCTTATTATTTTCACAGCTGCGCGATTCTTCAGTCTCGCTTAGACTCAATTCTTCTGTGTTATAACAACCGTCACTTGAGAATAAACTTCGTTTGAAAGAAATTTCTCTGAAGGAAAAATGAGAAATGGTCTAGAATATTCTTAATGATATCTATGTAGTATTGTCAGTGCTTTTACTATTATAACTGCTAATAGCTTTTTTATTATTATTTTGACTGACCTTTAATCATACCATTTAGTTTATACAGGATAACAAAACCGATTCTTTATAAATATATCAAAGCCTTAATATGTTTTTTATGGCCAATTATTTACTATCTATCAAAAAAATTATGACGGTAATAACCCTAAAAATCTTAAAAAAATGAAGATTTCATTAATAGTAACGTCAGAACTTTATGCAGTAAATATTTACATTGTATATATAAAACAACATACTAATTGAAATGCAATTAAGAAACTCTAAGCATGGTTTTAAAAATCGTACATAGTCATTATCGATCAATGAATCACATAAATTTACATGACAATTGTTAGTTTTAACTACTAACAAGTAATATGTAATAAGGTAAGTATATTAAAATTTGAACAACAAAAAACTCTGTGGTACAAAAGCTTAAAAAATATTTAATTTTACCTTCAAGTTCTAAAAACCAACATCTATAATTATTTCGAAGAAGACCATAAAGCAGTTCCCCATTAGCAATTACAATGCAAATTACTATAAATCCTGATTTTAATCATTGTTTAGTCTTGCTTCATTTGGGGCAATATAGCCCATTTTCAGGGCGCACTTGGGCTCAACGGTTACACAACGAAATTGCTGTTTTCATTATAACAATCACCATATTTTTCTACTAAGCATCTGTTGGTTCACCCTTTTAAGATTTCGTAATAACAACATCGTAATTTTAATCGACTGTTAAAATGTTCTAATATTTATCTAATACAAATATATGTGTTTATTGACTACAATTTAGTCACATGTGTTAAACTGCAAAGAGGTATGTCCTTGTGTGGGCTAGCTTGAAGATATTATTATATTTTATTATGTTATTAGCATGTAAGACATTTGCTTTCTATTTTGTTCTTATTTTTATTAGTAACACTGAAAAGTGTAACGAAATGTATCCCGTATAACTATTTAGTTTACAACTACTGGGGTTGGCTGGTAGAGATCTCTTCTGGAGATAAGCCCACCTTTGTACATGTTATTTTATATACCTCGTGTAAAACTTTAATTAATTTTGTGCAATATAGGATTATTATTATATTTTACAAACAAAAACGCCTGTTACCCCGAAGGGGCAGTCAGAGGCATATTATACGCCCAAATTTCGTCGATTATATTGAGGTTCCACGTAATAGGTGGCGAGCCTATTGCCGCATATTGGAAACTTTTATGTTCGCCAGAGCCTCGTCTGTTAATCGGAAGGCGCACCACTTGCAGGTGAGGTTGGCTTTGGTTCCAAAGATGTTGGTAGGATCCCTTAGAAGTCAAAAGATATTATCTTATCGTATAATCTATGAATTGGTCCACGCTTTGCATATTATGCCACAATTGAAATATATTTCAGCTGTGCCAAGTAGTATGTAGATGATGAGGTCACAGCCTATTCCTAAAAAAATAAGTTGTGACAATGGAGTCATATTATCCGCTGATTAAATAAATAAATATTCTCTTACAATCACATCAATTATTTAGTTCCAAGATATGAATCAATAAGAGCTTGTGTTATGGATATTGAAGAACGGATAAACATACTTAATTTTTTTTTTGTAAATACATACTTAATATATGTACATAGGAAAACACCTAGCCCAGAACAAGTATTCATGTTCATGCACACAAAGATTTGTCCTGTATGGGAATCGAACACACGACCTCTGCAGTGAAGTGCAGGTATACTGGCCTCCATATCATATCGGTCGTCAAATTGATCTCCCACTATTCACGGCCCTCCTCTCACAAATCAAGGTATAAGAGTTTTTAATCACCGGTTCCTAGTGCACAGATTAGCAGGAACATTTATTTGTTGTGCAGCTGCTAGATGTCAAAAAGCGGCTTTTAATATTTTCACAAATTTTGCCTTCAATCTATTCTCTCAGTCTCCTCACAAGTCAATCAGAAAATACAAATACGATATTAAATTAAACACGGTATAATGTGTTAGGATAAGCACAACGGAAACGTTTAAGGGGAGGCATCAAATAATGATTTTGTAAGAACCGACACGAGCGTAGCGTAAAGTTGGGGACGCTCGTTGCGTCCGTGACAAATTGTTGCAGTAATGAGGGCCTTGCTTCCGTGTTGGGTTAACGACGACTTTACACTGACAGAAGATTCACAGATTTACACAGGACGAGGAACACTTGTCTGCGGTTTTGTTCAGACGTTCGTTTGTGAAAATATTTTAGTAAAACGCTAGCCGAGCTGCTGTCTGGCTTTAAATTAATAGATTTTTTTAAAATATTATCTTGGTCTTTATTTCTGCTGGTTAACTAAAATGCTGGTTAACAACAACTTTACGCTGACAGAAGAATCAAAGAATTTTCATTTTTGGTTTTTCGCATATGGGATTATTTTAGCTTAAATTAGTTATTTTTTACTTTATTTTATATTGGAAGTGCTTTATATCTCTTTAGAATGATACTTAACAGTTGTTTAATGACGACTGTACACTGACAAAAGATTCACTGATTTACACAGGAGGAGAAACACTTATCTGCTGTTTTGTTTAGACATACGTTTGTAAAAATATTTTTGTAAATCGCTAGCCGAGCTGCTGTCTGGGCTTGCAATGGCTTAACTTAACGTTGTTTTTTTACCTTCTGTAAGGGGAAGCTTTCTCCTTTTTAATAGAAATTGCGTAGGTATACTTATTTATGACGCAAACATCGGATAACGTACGAATAAAATATGTCACTTTGTTTTTAATTTTAATAATTTATAAATGATGTTTGTAAAAAAATAAGGTTTAACTGGTTTAAATAATTCTCTGTTACGTTGTAAATTTACGCGAGCAAAGCCACGGAGAATAGCTAGTACATTGCGACTGACAGAAAATCTGCCAAAGCATATTATTATTAAAACAAAGGCAATGTTTCAATTTGCAAAGACAATATATAAGCGTTTTTACAATTTTGATTGCTTCTAATAAATGAAGCAAAGTTAACAATTGTAAACATTGATACAAGTTTAAGTCCGAAACTATAAAATGCCATGACTACAACAGCAGTAACTTTTATATTCCCGTCCCCTGTTTGCAACCGTACGATGTGTTTGCAGCTTATCGTTCCTACGTTAGTATAAGCGTGTGTACATAGAATGTGTGCTAATTGTCACCACTGGTGGCACCAATGAGTTTACAGCGTCGTCTGTAAGCTATGCCATGATTTTAAATAGCTTTTCAGCTATGACTTTTATATCAGACAGCTTGATAATGCGTGCTTTTCTAAACTGTCAGCACTAACGTAAAATTTTATTTGATGCAATGATTTTAGAAAGCTTTTGAACTATGGTTATATATTACACAGTTTTTTAATGCGTGCTAATTGTTTGCAATAACAGCAACTAAGTGTAGTCAGACTTCTTTTTCTGTATTAATATTTGTATAGTTTGTTACTTTTTGTTGTTGATTTTTTATCCTAATAAAAACTTTTATAAAGACATAATCAACTAGCAGTTACTTTGAAGTTAGTACAATTGAAAAATAATCATATTAGTACTCATTTCTTTCATGTAATTTTATTATATCTTTTGTCGAGCCATGCTTATTATATATTATACTTGGGGCCTAGGTGACACTGTGTAAGATTTATTAAAATATTTTCTTATGATTTTGAATGTTTCATGTTTGATGAAATAGGGTAAGTGTTAGTAAAAAAGTTTAAGTGTTAATCTTATCCAGAATTATTATTAATAATGTAATTATAGTATATATTTAAATTTATACGAACAAATCTAGATAATCTAACTAATTCCAGTCAAAAACTTTTTAGAGTTTTACAGCAAAACTTCGAGTTAGCTACAGTTTATCCTAGTGGATAGCCTTACTTTTTGTGGGTCTGTAATACTGGAACGGGCGATGGTGGAAAAAGTTCGGGCAAAAACATAGCGTTGGAAGTCAGCCAGCAACACGCGGAAGGCGTCGCTACAAATAATCTGGAGTACTGTGGTTTACGTGTTCATGTGGCTGGGTGGAGCGTGTAAGGAACAGCCATCTAACGCGGAGAATATTCTTAACAATCTTATGCGCATAGCAGAGATGAAGCAGGGCTTACACGTAAATTGAAACCTTTTTGCGTGTATGTGTGTGGTCGAATCTCCCTGGTGACAAGCGCAGTGAAAAATAAACTTATCATCATTTCTTTCCAAAAATATTAGGTTTGCGTAACTACATACTGTAGTTATAGGTATTAGGCATATAAAAATATGACATTTATTACTGCAGTACAAATATTCCTACAATATAAGGGTCTTGTGGTAGCCAAATCTCAACATTTTTACCACCACATGTCTTGCCTGGGTTTGGGTCTCTCACCATTTGATACGTTTTATATGGACATATCTGCGCTATAAGGTAAGTATTAAATAAGTATTTTCTGACAATTACACCAATTATTTATTGCCAAGATAAGTATCATTAATAACTTGTATTATGGTTACTAAACAACGGATAAACATACTTAAATACTTTTATTTTTTTTGTACATACATACTTAAAAATACATAGGAAAACACCCAGACCAGACAAATATTCATTTTCATGCACACAAAGATTTGTCCTGTGTGGGAATCGATCCCACGACCTCTGGAGTGAAGTGTAGGTATATACTAGTCTCCACACCATATCGGTCGTCAAAAGTGAACTTTGCTGATCTCTTTATATACCTTTTAATAAGAATTAACAACTGAGAACTAGTAAGAATTACTACTTAAAATCGTTTTTACCTGACTGACTACGAGACAACGTATTACTAAGGTACTATCTGATGACCGTCTCGTTTATCTCATTCAGCAAATAAAATAGGTAGGTTTGATAACTAAAATCACTCTGAGCATTGCTCGTCACAACAAATAAGTACTTAGCATATCATTTACTTTCTGATAATTTGTCTAAATATGTGTAAACAGAAATTGAAGGTGGAAATTTAAAGTGTAATATTAAGTTTATGTAAAGACTAACAATAGGTATAACTAACAAACTCTGTTGGTGTATTAAACCAATAAAATATAGTGAAAATCAATCTAAATTTTTAGGTGGTCAGTTGTGATGGTCAATCATTTACAAGTAAAGCAAATTCAAATATGTTTATTTTATAAACTATTATATAGCACTTGAAAACGTCAAAATTTAATATAAAAACCAATCAAAATATGATTACAATAGAATCGCGAAGCTAAGATTCACTTACATGCAACTAAACAATTAAAAAAACAAAAAAATATTTAAGCCATGGCTCTGTAAGAAGAACTGGCAAGAAACTCACAGGCTCATTTAAACTATCTCTTCGGTAGGTAATCAAATTACAACGTTCATGTTTTATGTTATTCATATTAAAATAGCCTGCAAGAAACAGCATTTTATCTGCCATATATATATATATATATATATATATATATATATATGCCATAATCATTGATAGTATAGTATACCTTTAAAGACAGCTTTCGTTTTAATGTTAATTTAAATTTATTTAGAATTCATTGCTATATATTGCTTGGGATTCTGATGTAGAATCGCACACATTGACTATTTTATTGATTGTATTGTTTATGCTTATTCCTTGTGTGTAGGTTATGTATATAGCTTTGCTTACTAAATTGGCGACACACATACCGAAAATCCAATGCTAACCATTCGGCGGTTGACTTTAACAGTCTTGATATTTCTCTAAGCATAATCGTACCAAACTGTCCGGAAGCAGTGTTAATGGCTCTGCAGAAACAAACGAAGACAGAGAGTTTAGTACTACGCTGAACGTAATGTAATTTTTGTTAATATGTCATAGTTTACTTAGAAACTCTTCAAAAGTATATAGCCGAACTTTCGGCACCCTACTTAAAGCAGACGTGTCGCTACACTAAGACAGTTAGCATGCCATTCAAGCTTCGCCAATGTTAAACAGAAGTGATCCTACTTACTAGTGGGTGTCTTGCTGATTGAGTCATCTTATGTAACAACACAAGAGAGCTACATTACATTTTATCTCACGTGGTTAGCACTAATAGAGGTAGACAAAATAAATAAAAATAAATTTGAATTCTGTTTATAGCCTTAAAAACATACTTTCGCAATTAGAAGGATATGAATTAACATTATTTGGATATTTTCAACCTAATTGCTTATTATGCCTTAAAGAAATTTACATGTAGAAACTATAATTTAATTAATTTCAGACTCTTTTTTCTAAATAGCTAATAATCGTTTGACTAAGTGAAGCTCCGATTTAGCATAAATTCCAACCTATGCATAATAACAATTATAATTTTGTTCTTACAAAAATTTATTACTATCTCATACATACTATCAAAACTTGTATTACATTTGTGCACAACATTATTACAAGTACAAGAAAAGTTAGACTTTAGCAGATTGTGCTCTTACTATTTTATGCTCTTAGGAATACTGAATAAGTAAAAAGCAGGCCAGGGGCGAGGTCAGGAACAAAAGGGGTATAACAAGACTACAGCCCTCGAAACAAAAGAATGTTCTCGTATAACGACGTACCAACTCGCTCTTGACAATGTTTTAGTGGGGAATTGAGAACAAAGTTTCTACGAGTATAAAATATTTCAAGTTCTTGAGACCTCACTCCATTCATCCAAATGTGAAGTTATTTGATGACTTTAATTGACTTTACCGAACTACCTTATTTATCATGTCGGTGTTATGTGCTATATAAAAATGATAGGGCTTATCACAAAACAAGATAAAAAAAACAAGTTCAAAACTAGTGCTTTTACTTTTATTTGATAAAATGAAAACAGTGACAGCACTAGTTTTAAACCTAGTTTAACTTTAGATCTGGTTATTTTTAATGAGCCCCTACAAGTTTATTACTAAACATAATAATTATGTTATTATGCATATTATGCTTAACTCCGGCATAGAAAGGGATATTAAGAAAATAATAAATATATATTGACAGGACAGGACAGGTAGTCTGGAACGTCAAAATGGTCAATCTGATAAACCATAACTGATAACTATAAGCTTGCAGAATCACGCCAGATGCAATCAGTTACATCGGAAGTTTATGGGGTAGACTTATGTTCAGCAGTGGACATTCTTGGGCTGATAATGATAATTTTGTACATTCATTCTTATAATAGAAGCCGAGATAGCCCAGAGGCGAGACTCATAACCTTCAAAATCACAAGGTTATGTGCGAAATTATCGCTTGCTCCGTGCCTTTTGCACGTTTACCTGGTCCCGGTTGTCATGAACATCTATGGCAGTCGTTATTAAGGAGTCAGTGCCTTCTAATATCCTGACAGCTGGTTTAATCAAAGACTATTGTTGTCCTCTGGGTTGCGGAGCTCAGACGGCAGTCGCTCCATATAATAACTGCAACTCAGCCAAATCTGGTTAGACCAGACCAGACTTAAGTCTACGGCAACCGGGATGGATATTTTAATTATTAGAATACATACAAAACATCTAAACCTTAAATTAAATTAAAGCCGTAGATTGAGTTAGTTCTGCTTTGACTATCGCCTACAATACGTCGTTTTCGACAGTAGACACCGGACGACCGCGATTTCTCAATTCAATAAATATTTACAAATCTAAAACAATTAAAAAAATATTAGAAAGCATTTATATATGCAGTCCCGTACATGCCGTTAATGTATCGTGTTTTTTACTCAGCGGTATTTAAACTTAATAACTGATATTCAACATACAATTTTATGAATTTCAATTCAAAACACAGTTATTTCATGACGCCAAAAGCTACTGCTATTTCACTAAAAACAAAACACTATTCAGAAACAAATGAGTGTGTTTAAAATTTAAAACAGAATAGCTTTCGAATATTATTTATTTGAATTCGAAATTCGTGCTGCAATCAAATTATTAATCTGAAAACGTTTTTTAAAAAATCTCTAATTTAAATTATAAAACTATTAGTTATTGCATAAATTTCATAGTCGTTTTTATCTATTTATAAAAGAGTTAATGGACTTTTTAATTAATTGAAGCTTAGTCGATTTCCGATCGGTTTTAATTTGCATTTAAATTCCAATCGAATGATATTTCTTTTTAAATTTAAATAAAAAAGAGAGTTTGTTAGAATGATAGATAAACGCTTTATTGCTTATGTTAGAAATGTACATAAACGAAATAAAAATAAAATACCTAGTGGACAAAGGCGCCCTCATCTATAAGAGCGATCTCTTCCAGGCTACCTCTGTAATAAGAAAAGTTACAAAACAAAATATCAGAAAAGACAATAATAATAAAAAAGAAAAAAAATTCTTATTAAAATAGTTATTATTTTTTAGAATTGATTTTTAGAATTGATTTTAAAAATAAACAATAATCATAAATAATAAATTAAAAAAAACACCAACGGGATATGTACTTCTGTCAAGTTAAATTTTACAACAGGGGCGTCTGTTGATTTCAGCCATTCGAGATAAATGTAAAGACAAGCATAAATGTCAATTCAGGCCTGAGTTTATCAGATGGCAGGCATTAAGGTGCACAAATGTCCAAGGGTATCTTGCACAACGCTCACTAATCATGATATAATTAAAACACCGTTATATCCCTCTAATCATTAAACACTAAACTAATCATTAAACAAATGACTGAAATGCAATGATACTTTCAAGCAAATTTTGTACTTTTCTGCAAGCCGCCCTAAGTTATCAGTCAAATGAGCTTACAAGCTTTAAGACATTTTATAAAGTATGATAAACCGCTTATACTACTATGATTTTAAAACGGATTTGTCGATAAGCCCTGTCCTACAGTTACATCATGATGCAGTAGTCATTATAGCCGTTCTTAGCTCGTTTATCGATTTTAGGCACACACAGGACAAACGTTTGTATACTTACATTAGTATGGTTATTTTATTTGGACCAAGAGATCTGAGTATTTCCTCTGTATAATTAATATATATGCACAAAAAAGTATGTTATAATTTTATTAAGAGTTTTTTTAAGACCCAGCATTTTATTAAGACCCAGAATGAGGAATGAGGTGATCCAAAAAAAAACAAAAGTTACAGACATAGCCCAAAGGATTCGCAAGTTAAAGTGGCAGTGGGTCGGTCATATACGCCGTAGGACCGATAACTGATGGGGTACACGTGTTCTGCAGTAGGACCACGTCTCGATAAGCGCAGTGTAGGACGCCCTTCGGCTAGGTGGAGCGACGACATACGCAAAACGGCTGAAGACGAAGAGCTGAAGATCGATTTCTGTAGCTTTCCATTGGAGACGCCTATGTTCAGCAGTGGACAAATGTAAGCTGATGAGGATAAAGACCCAGAACACAGTTGAAACTTCCGTACTTTGGGCTTGGGCGCAGTATGAAATAACCAAAGACATGCTTTATAATTGTGTATAGGTGTATTGGGATCCTACCAAGATCTAAGGAGACAAGCCAACCTCACCTGCCGATTAACAGACAAGTCTCTAGTAAACATAAAAGTTCCCGGTAAGCGGCAATAGGCTCGCCAGCTATTACGTGGGACCAGCAATGGAATTAGCGAAATGTGGGCTTATAATATGCCTCTACCTACCCCTTTGGAGAAACAGGCGTGATATTATGTATGTATATATGATTTATAATAATGTTCAAATGACACCAACACCATTCCTCTCCAATGCTTGTGTGACAGAGAGAAAAAAGCAATTATAATTTCATAGAATGCTTGACTGTTGCCATAAAGTTTTCGCTTAAAAATTCAATATGGCCGTACGTTGTAGGACTGCAGATATATCACGTGGAAGCAATTGGAACACCTCTCGGCAAGCTCTAAACGTTATTTATGTTAAGCCTCCGGCACTCACTGGATTGCCCATAGACTTTGAAAGGATTTTCGGATATAAACCGTTATATGTTACTGTAGTAGTTCTACTAAATACCGTTGTTATGAGGTGTGTTGAGTAAAAGTGATAGGGCTCTTACTGTCGAGTACCTATGTTAGTTGTTATGACAGTTTGTTTTTACATAATTATGCTTACCCTGCCCTTGTATGCAGACGGTTCAAGATCAATCGGCATGGAAAGCAGTAAGGGAAGCCAATGTTCAGCATTACACTTTCTAGAGCTTCTTAAGCTTGTTCAACTTTTTTACCTTGATTACATTACTTTTTTACATAAGTGAAACCTACGGCTATCCCCTTAGCGTATTCTATGTTACAGTAACCAACTCAAATTATATATTAATGTTTGCTTAAACACCTAGTGATATTACAATAAAACAAAATAAAATTTGACAATGGCCGATATCACTATGAAATTTTTTGGCATTTTCGGGAACCGCAGTGGTTCTTAGTTTGTGGTTGTACCTTTCGTAAAACACGTCCCTGGTGTCTTGTATAACACAAGAACGCGCTCAAATTACCCATCAATATTCACCAAACAGCATAATTCGACGATGCTCGCGCAGAAGCTTCCTAAGTTTGTACATATGTGTCTAAAAACAATGAAGAACAGCACTATAATTTGAAGTAATAAGAAAGTTAAGTACTTTTTTATTACTTCTAAACTTACTATTAAAAGAGAATAAAATAAGTTTGGGCTACTGTAAAACTACGCCCTGAAATAAATGAAACAAGAAACTAATCTTACCTTAAATTATGAAATTTTTCAAAATGTATCGTTCAATAGTTAAACAACTTTAAGAAATATAATAAGTTTAAATTTACAGTTACATCTCACTGGGAGTCGTAAGAGAAATAATTCTAACGGATAATAGGTAGCAACGTCACCCTTCGTACTGGCTAGAGTTGCAATCACTAACTCGCCTCCCCAGTAGGTTACATGCTAAATATAATGTAATCTACTGGGGAGGCCAATGTTCTGGAGTTTTCATGGCTGATATGATGATAATATTTACAGTTATGCTTAGAAAAGAACTGTGGTTGCAGGCCACTTGGAATATGGAAAATTTATTGTGACGTAAAATAACAGACGAACGAACAAGACTCTTCCAACTATACCACATTTTATATTTCAAAGTATGATGAGTATGGTAAAAGTTATGAGAAAGCAGATTCGCCGTAATTGGGTAAAAAGGTTGAAGATCCGGCACCATATCGTAATGCTTTGCGGCAACTGGTCTTATTTATTGTAGTGATGTAGTGTATGATGTAGTGAAAACAAATTATCATTATCATGTCCTAGCATTACCTCAGTTGCCTTTTTTAACTTAGAGCCTAGAGTGTGCTCACTTGTCTAACCAGATTTGGATGAATTTCACTTATTTGTACCGAAATGAAGTAAGATCGTAAATAATTTCAGTAGTATGCGCAGTTGAATGCACCAATTTGACTGCAATTTAAAGTACTCTCAATCATGCTATTAATTTCAGAACTACTACTATGTTTAGGATTTGTTGAAATATAAGTTGCTATTTATCTCAATATATTTCTTTATGACAAGATGATAAACGAACCCATTGACAATCCTTTTAGTCCGTTGTAACTTATTCATACAATTAAAAATATGTTATCCAATATTTTTTTATTTCATTGCAAGGACAAAAACACAAAGCGAAAAAAATAACGGTTATATATGTAAAATTCATGATCTACTGGTAGTACGAGTTAAATATTCAATATATCAAACCACAAAAGAATATTCGAAACGAAAATCGCGGTTGTCCAAATATTTTAAGCTCTTTTAAATTTCTTTTTTCGCTGCAAAATATTGTGAATTATGTGCATACCCAATGTTTAAATAAAAAGTCATCGAATGCCTACGAAACTAGATGAACAATAAAATTGATAAATAATTATGCATGTTTTTATACAAGTACTTATTTATTATTTTCCTAAGATTGAAATATCTACAATCACATACTAAATTAAGTTTATATAAAAATATCTACATGTCACGTGAAAGTAAATAGTTTATTTTAAGTATGTTAAAAATCCACATAGTTAATACTAACTGCTACTCTCGGGAAAAAGAAAACAAGATGGTCTTGTAAGCGTACAATCAAATAGCTTCCATCTTTAGATAGGATGAAACATTCCGAACAACCCTAGGTGGCTTTAACGTGAACAAACAGTACCTATATAGTTAGTCTCTTGCAATCCGACAACAGGAAGGTGTAGGGTAATTCCCGGTAACAACCAGGCACTCATACACGATTACAGGAACACTATCTGCACTTTGAACTTGTGTGATTCGAAAATGCGACAGTCTGTGCTACTAATACTGGAATCGATTCAAATGTGGCGCATGATGCTTCATTGGGAGTATAATGTAAGTAATGGGTATGCGTAATTTATGGCTTGGGGGTGTTAGAAGATGAAGTTTACTGTAACGTGTGACTGCTTATTTTAAATAAATAAATATTCTTTTACAATCACACCAATTCTTTAGTTCCAAGATAAGTATCACTAAGAACTTGTGTTATGGATACTAGAGAACGGATAAACATACTTAAATACTTTTTTTTTGTAAATACATGCTTAATATACATAGGAAAACACCCAGACCAGAACAAATATTCATGTTCATGCACAGAAAGATTTGTCCTGTGTGGGAATCTAACCCACGACCTCTGGAGTGAAGTGCAGGTATACTGACCTCCACGCCAAATCGGTCGTCGTTTTTTGCCGTCGAATTTTGATTTTGTATAGTGTCGGAGTTTAAATGCTTCCCGCTGTAGGTTTTCTTATTTATCAGAGATCAGTAGTTATTATAAATTTATACAAATGAGCTTTCCAAGTACTTAGATTTTTGTAAATCAACATCTTACATAAATAAATTATTACTGTAATTTTTTTTTTGTTGACGCTTTTAAATAACAGGCCAAGTTTGATTATTATAATGACAAGTTTTGGTTACACCAGCAACATTTTAGCCATTGTATGGAAAAGAATATTACCATGTATTATTGTATGCCCAGATCCATGCCCAGGGTCGCCTGTTAATCCTATATTTAATTCGCTTAACATCTGGCTGAAATTTAAAAACAGTTTTTGACAATAAATGAGTTCTTTTTCTTAAAACTTTTTATTCATACTTACAATCTCATTACCGTGTCTATAAACATTAATTGCAAATTGTATTAAGAAAGTTATTTTAGGTTTAAAAGATGATAATAAAATAATGTGGTGGCTAAGAAACCTTTTAAAAAATATTATCTTTTAATAATATATTAAGCTACTTGCAGCACGGATACGAAATATATGGCAGAAGTAAAATATTTTAATTTCCAGAAAAAAATCTAAAAAAAATGTTAAGTAATAAATAACTCAAAAAGAATTTGCATATCAAAGTATCGTATCTAACAAGTAATCTATTTCTATTTGTCTGCCTGTCCGGCCAATCTCGCAGATCTGGATCGCATTACACTGCCTTTAAATTTTTCAGATATAAGACCACACCAAGACTGCAGTTTACTAGTGTAAAGTCAGCCGAATGAAATATTATAAGATATAGGCCAAAATTCTTTTAATAAATATTTGAAAGATAGAAATCCTGAAGCCTTTGGCAAGGGTCTTGCGGCAAGAACGAGTTTAATCATAGAAATTGCCAATGCTAACGTGTCTGTGCATTAGAAAAATTGCTGTAAATCTTTTGAGATTGAATGGGGGATATATTTTTATTTAATAAATGTATTTACTCCACGATATTAACCAAAAAGGCTACATATTAAACACGTTGTCTTCATAATGCATTAAAAAAATTTGCAACTCTTTTAAAATTAGAACAGAAATTTTGTAATAAAGCATCGTAAACTCGTGTTTGGCAACATCATACCAAGTACACATAGGGGGTAATAGGGATCCTACTAACATCTAAGGAGCTCTTTTTTTGATTTACGTCGATAACAAAATGCATTTACGCACTGTCTTACGGTCAAAGGGGTGTGTGGGACTCACCACCGGCAGACACGACCGCCAGCAGTAATACCCACTAAAAATCTTCCGACGACACCCGCCGCTTGTTGAGAAAAAGGCCAGTACCTGAGCTGCAGTTCTGACACCCCGCCCGCGGCCAACGTCCCCCGGACCAAAACCGGGAGGACCTCCTTAAAGAGACGCAGTGGACGCGCCCCTTCTACCTCCTTGTGCGACCATACCAAATGTAGCCAACTTCTCGGAGGGTCTATGGTTAGACAGTAGGGGCTCCCTGCCCCCGCTGCCTAAGACTCTTCTGGCACTGCTAGAAGGGCTCTCCTAGCCCGCCCGCTGCGCCCTCTGCAGGTCCCTCTTAGTTTCCCCCCGGTGGTCAGTACTAAGGGCACCCAGAATCGTCAACTTCTGGGTGTTACCTTTTCCCGGCCTTCTGTTCGGGAGGAACATCTAAGGAGCCCACGCGAATCCCACCTGCAAGTGGTGCACCTGCTGAAAAACAGACGAGGCTTTGGCGAACTGAACAGATCGCAACAAGCGGCTCGCTACGTATTACATGGGACCGACAATGTAATTGGCGAAGTGTGAGCGTATGATAATTATGCCTCTGCCTACCCATTCGGGAAAACAGGCATGAATGTATGTATGTATGTTTTAAGTACATATGCCTCTTTTAAAACAAACAACTAGCTAGGAAAAAAACGCAATTTTCCACCAAAAACAAAATATTGCCCAGATTTATTTTAAAACGGACTTGAAATCTCGTTAACATTAAAATATAAAAAAAAAACTTAAGGAACGTTTTACACAAAATGAGCGGTACTTAATATTAAATGGAAGCATTCCCAAGTTAAGCCGGTATCATTACCGGATGTAAGACAGTCATCTACGAATGCCTTTTCATTTAGGAGAACAAAGCGACAAATCAAAGTAAAAGGGGCTACTCCTAAAGTTCTTTTGACTCGCAATCCTTTGCGAGCCATTTATAATTTAATTTCTAATTAAGTATTCAAATTAGATATCACCGCAGAATAAAATTTATTACATTAAATGAAAAGGTACGTTTCTTAAACGTCGTTATTTGTATACATATTTAGAGAGGCATGGTTTGTTTTCAGATCATTAAAATAACATATTTAACCCGGGCTTAAAACGCAAATCACATAGTACTAGATTCATTTATACGTATGTATATATGTTACCGGCCAAACCCGATTTTAGGACAAACTAATTTAGGTATGTACTATACTAGATACTAGTATAGTATATCTAACGGGTTTGGCCGGTAACATATATATACCCCGCCCACTGTCAGTTAAGATTCCAAATTTGCTATGGTATTACGGTCACTCTTACGAATTAATGATGTTGAATCTCTCTCACTGATAACAAAGGATAAGCCTAAGCCTAGGTACTTTTTCATTAGTGATGTCTTTGAGTTAAGTTAAACTTTATTAATGCATGCATAATAATAACAATTAGTTCCAATAAAGTAAAAATAAAATTATATTGTCAAAAATTTAATTTTTTAAATTAAACTTTGTTTTTTTTTTGTTCGAAGAAGCTGAAGGTAAATGCATAGCTAGACTTGGGAGTGACGACTTAAGTAATTTATTATTATGTGGGGGAGTTGTGTGGATTACATATTTAATTAGTGGGTTCGACGTTGGGGGCCGATTGTCATTTACCGGGTGCAATTTATCACAGTAACTTGTTTTTAAGACATCTAAGAGCCTATTTTTGAATTGTTAAATAAATATTCACAGTTTAATAACGTATAAGACGAATAAAAACGAAGACGATAAAAGACTTCTTGGCGGGAAAGTGAAACGTCTTGACTGAAGTTTTGTTTTATTTTCTATAATTTGTGATATTTAGAACATTAACTTGTAATAACGGTGGATTATTAAATGTTAAGTGTTTGTGAACGTACATGAGTGTTGGTAATTGAAACAAAATAGTGCAACATCACTTTTTAAATTAAATTCTCTCAAGTCCAAATGAGATCTCAGTATAGTCGCACATCTTTACTGAGGACTCAAGGGGCTCCCCTTTAGCCCTCCTCAGTAAAGATGTGCGACTATACTGAGATCTCACATGTTATTTACCATTTTTTATCTTTATCACCACTTTTTTTCATTTACTATGATTTATATATTTTTAAGATATCGCTTACTTAACACTGGCTAGATGTATGTGCTAACAGCACGAAGCCATTATTGAAAAAGAAAAAGGACGAATAAATATTTTTTTTAATGGTTGGTAAATGTAAAAAAAAAAAAGTAAAAGTAAAAAAATTATTTATTTCATAAACTATTATACATAGTACTTGAAAACGTCATGATCACAAATGAAAAAAAAAACAATCGAAATAATATTACACTAAATCACGAAGCTTAGATTCACTTACATGCAACAAAACAATTTAAAAATAAAAAATAATTAAGTGTAAGTGAATCTAAGTGCCAGTTCCGAGCCACCGCTCTGTAAGAAGAACTGGCAAGAAACTCACAGGCTATGCTCTTTTAAATATGTCCATTAGTTTGGTACTAGAATTACAATCTTCATTTGTCTGTGAAGCTATACAATGCAATATAACATAACCTTAACAATATTTATGTTTTCAAGTCATTCATATTAGAATAGCCTGTATGAAACGGCAGTTTAATAATGAATGAAGACATTAATTATTTATGACTTTTATACTTTATTGATAAATCTAATAAGATGATTGCGCAGTTTGGAGTAAGTTCTGCAGCGTTGGTTTAATAATACTATGCAAATTTAACACAATTATTAATCAGTGTTTAAATAATAAACAAGATATAAAATAACTCACTATAAGCTCATAATTATAATTTAATATTGGCCGTACAAGACGAATAAACAGTAAATGTTAAGTGTGCTGTTAAAATTTAGGTGGAACTACGCTCTATTTCAAGCTTTTGACATCCACAAGAAAAGCAAACTGGCTCTTTATATTGCAAGTAAACTCGAAGATACTAAAGCTCCATGCTTAAAGTATCAGCTTCTTCTAATTAAGTGAAATGTAAATGTTAGATTTAGCTGTGACAGATATAATTTAATTTTCTATAGGGAGAGTTGGGTTGATTATAAATTTAATTTATATCGACCTGACGTCAGGGGCTGATTGTTATTCACGAAGCGTGCAATTTATCGACTCGTCTGATGAGTGGCATGCTATGAGCTCTTCAACGTTTTCCGTAGCACGTAACCTACGGTTTTGGCTTAAAATGATACGCCATTTTTTATCTAAGTAGATTTAAAATGTAACTTTATTATTTACTTCTGTTTGAATTTAGAGTTTAATAGATTGAAATAAACATTTCGTAAGTCTTAAATTAATTGATCAAAGTCTTATTTAAATTAAACATGTATGATTTATATTCTATTTTAATCTGCTTCTTTTTTTACTTAAGTAAGAAACAGAACTGTCGTTTGTTGTTACTTGTCTAAGTCAATGCAAGGGAGACCTGTATTATGTATTACGAGACAGATAAGAATTCATAGTACTTGCAGGTGTTTGCAGACCAGGTACTACAAGGTTTGATACAGCCACTTTAACAACTTAGTGAAAGATTAAGTCAGTATTGTTAAGTTAGTTGTTTTGACAGAGGCTTTGCCACTGAAATATTTATTTCAATCTTATCTTCCATATTTTCCGTGGAATAGAAAGTTGAGGTTCTTCTCTCCTTGATTTCTTTTATGATCATCATTTTAATTTGCATCACGATTGTCTTTTCCTTTTGCCACGATTGATCCTGGATCTTCTTCTTCTATAGTGTGCTCAGAGGAGATGTGATATAACTTGTCTTGGCTCTTGGACTGCATTTAGTTAATTATGAAAACAGTAATCAATTATATACTCTATATAGTGCTAAAATGCCACACCGTATGCTCGTCCATTTCACCTAAGATACTAAAACTTCCCACAACACAGAAAAAGGGGAATTAGGTAATTTCAAATGCTTTCAACATAGATATCATTTTGGGTAAGTAAAACATTTAAAATACATTTGTGTAATCGCACAACGGTTGGAAAACATAACGATGTAAAATCCAATGTCATTTCGACAAAATCGACATACGAACGTTGGAAAGTAGTTCCATTTATCTTCGTATCCATTAACTGCCACTAATTACATCCAATAAAGGTGTTCGTAATATTCAAATTGACAGCCCACAATAATTAAACAGTTCTAGCCGTGCAATTATCCGATGCCTGTCGCCCCTTTTTACGCTTTTATACAGCCAGACGAGAGAAGACATAGTTTTAATTGCAGTCGTTTCGAGCCACGCAAAGTGTCTTTTAATTAAAATTTTATTTAACTTTTGATATTTTAAAAAGAATATGATAGCTATTGCTGTAACTTCGTCCGGGAATATTTTTCTTTCATAAAACCTACTAAGCTGGAGCATATTCGAGACACACTTTTAATTTTGTGCATACTTTTCTGGGAATTTTCATTGTAGTTAACTGGAGTTATGCTAACTGTTCAAATTTACAGGATAGTTATTTTTTGCTTAAGTTCTTTTTTAAACTGAGGTTGTCGTACTTGAGCTATTACAGATGTTCTTATTACTGGTAGATGAAACATTTAACATAATAGAATAGTACATAAATGTATATTCATTAGAGTTGATAAAATTGAGTAGTACGATAGAAAGATGATCTGGTTAAAGCGACGGGAAGCCGATGGATGCCTGTGTTCATCATTTCACTTCTTGTAGCTGAGATGATGATTACAATAATAAATATATTTAGTACCTATAAAAAATAACAATTTGTTTTCGATTCGAGAACGCAGCCATGCAAATAATGTAATGTATATTCGCTAAAACTCAAACATCTCTCGTAGCCGTATCCGAACAAGTTTGAAACAAGTTCGTGATTTATTATTGTAGTAAAACTATCTGAGTAAGTATTTAGTCGGGCGGTTTCAACGTCACACTTATCGGTACTAAAGTTACTATTCCAACTTTGGAAGACGGTTAGCAATTACAAAGTCTAGCGAAAATGGAAGATGAAACTATTGTGAATATGTGAATGTGTGACCGGAGTTGGCTAATGGCAGTGTAATGTTGAGTCATGGCTGATCTGCACATTATCATGCCAGTTCTGGGCTCTTCCCCTTTTTTACGAAGCAAGGTTTTAGAGGCCTTATGAAAGTCTGTCATGATTGCCTTGATTTGAATATCCATTGTACGATTTATTGAAAAGCAGTGCATGTATATTTTCAATTACTGTTCGATAGCTGTACGTGAACTCTCATAGTAAAAGCGATAATGACATGGTTTGAATTATAGGACAGGTTTTTATTCATACCAGTAAGAAGTGCTTATCTAATAAGCCCACCTCATCTGCAAGTGGTCTCACCCGGTATGCTTTACGTAGGACCAAAAATGTAATTGCCGAAATGGGGGCGTTTAATATGCTCCCGTCTATTCCTTCAGGAGAAAAAAAGCGTAATCGTGAAATGTATGTTTGCAATGTAATCATGATTTTCTTTTTGCTATAAAAAAATATATTTTTTGACAGTTACACCTATTATTGTGTTTTTGTGTGTTTTTCTATGTATATTAAGTATGTATTTAAAAAAAAAAGTATATAATTATGTATGTTTATCCGTTATTTAGTATCCATAACACAAGTTCTTAATGATACTTATCTTGGAACTAAATAATTGGTGTAAGTGTCAGAAATATTTATTTATTTCCTTTTAGTTCCAAGATAAGTATCATTAAGAACTTGTGTTATGGATACTAAATAACGGATAAACCTACATACAAACTATTTTTTTGTAAATAAATACTTAATATACATAGGAAAACACCCAGACCAGAACAAATATTCATGTTCATGCACACAAATATTTGTCCTGTGTGGGAATCGAACCCACGACCTTGGAGCGGAGAGCGGGTATACTTGCCACACCAAATAGGAAAACACCTAATTAATCTTTTGGAAGATTGTGTCGCATTTGTACTTTTTGGAATTAGGTGGTTTTAATTTTATATCTAATGCACTGAGCTACTTTATGCTAAGCTATCAAGCGTAATATTTGCCGAAGTAAACATGCCAAACTGTCAAAACCCCTATCAGGCGACCAGAAGTGACAGGGCTAATATCACTAGTATTGCAGTTGCTGAGAACACCTACTTGGGTGTTAAACTTTAAATATTAAAACATAAATTTGCTGAGATCAAGCTTCTTCAATATAATCACAGAGTGACTAAGAATTAAAATAGCTACTAGATACTACTTAATATTTTTGGCATTACGTATTAATCAAGTCTGGAATTTACTGGGATTAAGCTACCTTAGGCTAAGCTATCGAGCGTAATATTTGCCGAAGTAAACATGCCAAACTCCCAAGACAACTACCAGGCGACCAGAAGTGAGAGGGCTAAGCTCACTAGCACTGCAGTTACAGAGCACACCTTCTTGGGTGTTAAACTACCACCGTCTCGCGTCTCTTGTAACTAATTCTGAACTTCGCTCATTACCCACAAGGTGGTAGCATTCCCTTTGTTTGAATTTAACAGTTCAAGTAAATTTAATATAAAAAATTGTAGGGGAATTGAATGAGTCGCTTTCTGCATCGCCCAGTTGATATCTGAATTTATAAGTACATACTTAATTTTGTGTAAAGCTATTATTTTAAAAATAGACCTTTTTCACCGATTCACCGTTCTATGGTGATACATGAAATATGATGATTACTTTCACTGGAAATCAATATACGATTTTTTCAATGAATAGAAAATAAAATGAGTACTGTTTTTTTACTTTCTATTTTTCATACAAATTCATTGATATCCATTGAAGATAAAGTAAGAAATTCATTACTAATAAAATTCTTAAAATGTTGATCTATCCTCTAGTAATTATTATTTTTCTAAATATCAATATATCGCCCAGTCAAAACTTTTTAAAATTATTTATACTAAAGGCCCATAATTATTGCAAATTCACAATATGTTATCAGATACCGCTGAGTGATATTGATAGTGGCATTGGGAAGACTGCTGGTACTTATAGCACGGGTTGTCCCTGTTTAAGTGCCAGCTGTTTAAAGCATAATTATAGAATTACTTAACGCAAAATGTACAAATCTTATGTGTAAATGTTTTATATTATATTGATAAATGTAGCGCCTATAAATTGTAAAGTGTCAGTATTTAGGTCATTACCTTATGACGTCCGCTAGGTGAGTCCACCCAGTGCGGTTAGGCGGAGACAATTTCAAGTCCCTCCTGACCTATAACTTGGTTGAACTTCTACGTACAGTTAATATGATTCTGTTCTATTTTCATTGCTGTAATAAAAGTGGTAGTATTCTGACTCATTTCACAATGTATTAAACTTGATCCTGGCGGCATAAAATATATGCTATTCATATTCCAGTACACAACGGATGTAAATAAATATAAAATAAATTTTTTTTTCGGACAATTACATCAATAATTTAGCTCCAAGATAAGTATATTACCTAATGCTATGAATACTAAACGGATAACCGTATTACAAATACCGGATACATACTTAATATACATAGGAAACATCCAGACCAGAACAAATATTCATATTTATGCACACAAAGATTTGAACTATGTGGGAATCGAACCCAGGACCCCAGGAGCGCAGTGCAGGTATACTGACTGACCTCCACGCCATATCGGTGGTTAAACTACATATGTATATATACTTCTACCAACTATTTACTGTACATATGATTTATTCCAGAGAATTTGTGAATTTCACTTCAATATAAGAGCCTACTTCACTAGTGCTAGAGCTAGCTACGAAATCGACAAGAAACTTGGCACAGTTCTTGGTCCCATTGACAATTTGTGATATTTTATTAACCTTTATATACCTACCAGTAATAATTTATTAACCTTTACATACCTACCATTAATAATTTATTAACATTTACATAGACATAGTGAAATATCCACGATACCACACACAAATATTCGTTCTGTGTGGGAACGGATACGGACCTAGAAAAGAGACATCCCCTCATATGGGGAGTCACAAGAGTCGACGACGAGAAAACTATCGGATGGTGGACAGCAGCTTCATCCTGCGTACTGGCTTGATCTGCGGGCATGTACCCCCTATATAATGTAATCTATTGGGGAGGCCAATGTTCAGCAGTGGACTTTATAAGGCTGACAATACCGATACCTATAACACAAGTATTTAAGTTTACTTAGTTTATCTGGCTAACACTTAAAAGAACTGCATCACTAACCCATTTTATGTATTTAGGATTTAGGAACGGGTATATCTTAACGCCATATCGGTCGTTAAAGTTGCTTTACACAAATCATACAGACTTAATACTAAATAGACCGCAGTAGCAACAATAAGAATGCTGCAATTTAGTCATACGTATCTTTATTTCTTTCCTCAATTGGAATGGAAAGTTTTCCGTATCAGTTCAGGTTCTCACATGGCTTTGTTGAATGGAATATTTATACCGGCGGGAGATTGCATTATATTTCTTGGGGATTCAACACTGGGGAAAAATGAGCTTGCTGCATAATGCATCCAGACACCTATGAGTATGTATGCGTTCTCGTCTTTGTGTCTTGTTTTTATTAAAACCATCCTTCTTTGTCAACGCAGTAGTAATGCAAGGGGAATAAAGGAGTTGAGAGTACTTCTATTATGTTAATGCGTGCATGCGGTTCTGATGGTCGATGTCATGGTTCTTTATTCGTAGACACATAATCTCAACCTCATATATATCCTATTTAAAATGGGCAGCAACCAGCAGAAGGAGAAAAGCAATTGAAAGTGAATAGATCCATCAACTATATATATAGAAGTTGCAAAATTCACTTTTAGCACATTTTGATCATCATCAAATTCTAAGGCTCAAAATATAGTCATTTTGGGGTGGGTCCAAATCTTGCTACAACTAGGGTCTAATATATTATAAATATAGGGTGTATAGGGATCCTATAAAGACCTACGGAGCCCTTTTTTTGTTTTACGTCAAAGGCCAAAGGGGGCCCGAAAGGGGGTGTGGGACTCACCACTGGCAGACGCGACTGCCAGCAGTAATACCCACTAAAAATCTTACGACGACGCCCGCCGCTTGCTAAGAAAAAGTCGGGGGCCAGCTCTGAGTATTATCTTTTCCCGGCCTCCGGGAGATACTCAGCCCCCACCACGCCAAGGTGGAGACCTGTCGGGGGGGAAGACCTAAGGAGCCCAAGCCAACCTCATCTGCAAGTGGTGCACCTGCCAATCAACGGACGTGGCTTTGGCGAACATGACAGTGCCTGATAAGCGAAAATAGGCTCGCCACCTATTACGTGGGACCAACTATATGATTGGCGAAGTGTGGGCATATAATATGCCTCTGCCTACCCCTTTGGGGACACAGGCGTGAATGTATGTCTATGTATATACATTTATAGTAGAGTTCTGTAAAGTAAACTATACTGAACTAAAGCACAGAGATCTTTAGATAAAACGTGTTAAATAATGAGGAGTGGCCCCATAGCCCACATTGAGACTAGACCCCAATCCTTTATTAGCCTTCTTCGAAACCCTCGGGCAAGACAAGACGTGGTAGAATCCGTTGGAGTTGCCGCTATTAAACAACACGTATCCTTCCTATGTAGAAGTCCAAAATTGAGGTACAAGGTAAAACGTGCAAGGAAGCGCTCGATATAAAAATCCACACAGAAATTCAACCAACAGCTAATCTTTGTGAACTCTTTTCGATTTTGGCAATCTTTCCTAACAAAATTTTGCTCTAATTAGTTATTCTTTTATTAAAACTAAAATATCAATTTGAAACCCTAGAATATTACTGACTCAATGTTTAGCTTTGAACAGTCCTGGTCGTTAGGCCACATAAATATTACGATGAATATTTTGATACTGCTGGACCAGAATAAAAATACACCCACGCTCTTCCTTCAGTACTAATATTAGAATACGGTTTCGGAGAATATGAAATATTATGCAATAAAACTTCATACAAAAAATAATTTCATATTAATGTATCGTGCTTCAAACTGCAATAAAAATCTGCATAAAAGCAAACGCAAAGCCAAAACAGCGCACTGCGATGTAAACAAGCCTCAAGGAAAGCGCACGTATGTTTTATAGCCCTTATCTATTTGGGTTTCAACTTTGTTGCCCATATGAGGCTGCCGTGGTCCCTTATCTTTATATTAGCGGTTGTTTATCCCGGCTCGTCCTTTACATTCCACAAACGTAGTCATATCTTTGAAATGTCCGGCCTTCCGTTCCGTGGCCGAGCATACAAACTTGTTTCTGAGATATGGCCGGTATTCTAGGAACAAATGGATTTATTTAGGAACTATAATTGAGAATCGGATTGAAGCCTGAGAAGAATAAATAAACGAAACGGTAGAATAGTGTGCAAAAAGATTTATTAGACCCTAGATGATATTATAGTACAGTATGTAGTCTTCTAAAATAATTTATTAATTCAGGCGTTACTTTGCGTGAATCCATTGTAAGCAAGCGATGAATTAAAAATATCTGCTCTCCTCTACAGGACAAATGCAGCAGTCAGAAAATAATGCTGACATAGCAGTACCGTTTGAAGACTATATCTGACGTGACAGTAAATCTCCTGAAGTTATGCTAATTGCATGTCTGATAACAAAAAGCCGCCATACAAGCGTGTGTTTTCTCTGCTAAACGGGTCCTAGTTACCGCAGTGCCGTGGTACTGTTTATAAACTGACTGACCTTTATCTCTTAGATCACAGTTTATTCATTTTCCCGCATTAAAACTATTATCTAAGGCATTTCTTAATATATTTTTAAACGTTAAACAAGACACCTTGAAAAATAACATCAGATTCTAATAATTTGAATTAAATATCTTCTTTATAAGGAATATCACTACAAGTAGAAATATTAATTAGACTGACCTAAATCTCGTTAGAGGTTTTTTGTTCCGCCTACCCAGGCACCCTCAACAATGGTACAAATTGTCACTGGCATCGAAAGTACTCGTATTTTTTATGATGAAAAGGTTCACTCGTCTCTTGTCATTGCCCCAAATTTTAAGTAAGTAGGTCTTGTTTAGTTTTTATTATTTTTGTAAAGGCGAAGTTTATATATTATATAAATAGTCAAATTCTGTTTTCGGTTCCAAATATAGATTTTTATTACTTTTACTAAGAATTATTTAAATTTAGTACCCAAGTATTTTTAAGTAACGGGGTAACTCGAGTAAATATTTTTATACTTTTTGCAAATCCAATCTAGTTTTTTATTAGTATTATTAACTAATATTAAAAGGCGAGTGACTGGCTGAAAAAACATAGATAAAGCAAAACAGAGCAAGAATTGGAGAATTGAATTTAATCTAGAAGTTTTTTTGGCTGAGGAATGTATTTATAACTTTATGAGACGGTTTTTTATTGTCACAATGTTATACTGGAAACAAAAGTTATTAAAATTTAAATCAGACACAAAATTTGAAATTCACAAATAACTTAAAATAACATATCAAAGTTCAAAAAATAGTTATTAATTAATCTTTAAACTTCAAAAACTTTTTTTTATAAACTATTATATAGTAGGTACAAGAAAACGTCAAAACTTAATATAAATAATACAAACAAATAAAAAATGATTACATTGAAATTACGAAGCTTAGATTCCCTTACATGCAACACAACAATTAAAAACAAAACTAGAATCTATGTGCCAGTTCCGAGCCAACACTCTGTAAAAAAACTGGCAACAAACTCATAGGCTATGCTATTTTAAATTAAATGTAATTCCCTGGTTCAGAGTTCAATTTCAATAGTCAACAGATTATTATCAGGTAGCCATCATCATTATTGATCATGTTTCCAAATATAAATGATAACTACAAATTTAAGTCCACATTCTATAAAACAAATAAATTAACATATAATATATGATTAAAAAAACATATTTATTCAAAAGTAGCAGCATGATAAATAAATAAATAAAAATGACAATTACATCAATTATTTAGTTCTAAGATAACTTATCTTATCACGGGGGCCACAGACTGTTCGTGGCGCACTTTGACCTTTAGGTCGGATCTTTTGTGTATCGTATCCCCTTGCCTTTCACTCCACATCTCCAAATATTGTTCTCATCATCTTAATGATAGTCTTTGCAGATTGAAGCCCATGGTCTCTTGGCTGTGGGTATGCCACCTCCAGAAGATCCATTCGGCCGGCAGTCAGCGAGTCACAGGTACACAGCAGGTGTTTCATAGACTCCTCTTCGTCTCCACATCTACGACATAGCGGTAATTGCACTAGTTGCATCCTGTGGAGAATTTTGTTTGTGGCTTAATCCCCTGTTAGAGCCCCAATTATCAGTCTGGCTTGTTTACTACTACCTTCGCAAAGGGCCTTACACCAGCTGCTTCCTGTCTCCCCGATGTAGGCCTTTGAATGCTTAAGCGCGCTTAGCAGCTGCCATTCCGATAGGTGTTTCTCTACTATATGTTTTTTTAGCGTCGTTGCTATTGTACTCATGGAGAGTGCAATGCATGGCTCCGGTCCCGTGAATATCGATTCCGAGCCCTGTCTGGCAAGCTTGTAAGCGTACTAATTCTCCTTCAATCCGGCATGGCCTGGTATTCACATGAGAGTTACCCTGTTGACTCGGCACAGTTTGTTAAGGGTTTGAGCAGTTTCTAGCACCAGCCTTGAGTCTACCCGCACTGAGGCAATAGCCTTGAGTGCAGCCTGACTGTCGCTGAGTATGTAAATCACTCGATCCCTGATATTCAAGTCGACGATATTCATAGCACATATAATTGTCTCAGCCGGAAAAACCGTAGCAAATTCGCCTAAGCTATGGCTGATTATATGGTTTATGGAATAAACACCCGCGCCCGTAGCAGATTCCATTTTGAAACCATCAGTTTACCAGACTAGGCTGTTTACATCAGGAGTAGGTGGCCCTTGATCCCATTTATTCCTAGTAGGAACCTTAATTTTGAACCATTGTTTTTAAACATTCATGTTGCTTCATCATAATGTTCATGTCATTGCCCTGTATTCATACAGGGCATTGTTTATAAGTCTTCATACTCATAAGCCTTTTGAGGCTAATATTAGATTGACATTTCATATGTTTCCCTGATTACTAGACAGATCCCACAGACCAGCCACTTTCAATCTGTGGATTGCTTTTTTTTTGTTTTGATACATAGGAGAACACCCAGACCAGAATAAATATTCATGTTTATGCACTCAAAGATTTGTCCTGTGTGGGAATCGAATCCACGACCTCAGGAGCGGAGTGTGGGTATACTCGCCACCACGCCATACAGATCGTTGAGTATGATGTGCAGGTAGGTAGCGCATATTAGTGTTTAATAAGTAGTCTATATATGATTGACTAAATAGGCCTCTTCTGGCCCAGCGCCAATAATTATCATTATCCCCGTTGCCCTTTAGGGCCCAGTGTCAGCTGAATAGTCTAATCAGATTTTGCTAAATTTCAGTTATTACGACTGCGACTGCGGTCTGACTTCGCAACTCAGTGGCAATCATCATTTTATGGTTAAGCCAGCTGTCAGGAAGTTAGAAGGCACTGAATGAATAAATGAATGAACACTTTATTGCACACTAAATATAAAAAAGTAATAAACTCACATAAACAAATATATGGTACAATAGGCGGCCTTGTTGCAAACAGCAATTTCTATCAGGCAACCTTAGGATGGACAGGAAACAATGAATAAAAAATAATGAGATAGAGTCGGCACAACATAAAACTCTTGCTTAGTAAGTAAAAAATAAATTCACACATACATATTATTATATGAAATATATAATTTAAAGTTACATAAATAATATAACATATTTAAAATTACACACACAAAAAATGCTCCCAGACTGATTTCTTAAATAAATCTAATGTATATAATTTTCGTACACCGACGGACAGCTCATTCCAAAGACGAACTGCCCGCACAGTAAACGACGAGTCGTAAATTTTTTTGACATGCATTGGCATATTTAACGTCAGATTCTTTTCTGACCTCAAGTTTCGAGAGTGACCATCATGGAGGAGTTTGAAACGCTCCTTTAGATAGTTTGGAGCTGCTGGATTAAATAAAACACTGTAGAGAAGATAAAGAATGTGAGAATTTCTGCGAAGTCTTAGAGGCAACCACTGAAGCTTAAATCAGAATTCAGAAACGTGATCATATTTTCGCAAGCCAAAAACAATTCTAATACAGAATTTTGTAGCCTCTCAAGTTTATTGAGCTGGTCCTGGTTGAGATCCAAATAACTGACATCTGCATAATCGAGGATAGGGAGGAGTACGGCCTGCACAAGTGCTATTTTAGTTTCAGTTGGAAGGAAATTACGGTTGGAAGGAAGGCACTGGCTTCCTAACATGGACTGTTATAACTGCTGATGACAGCCAAGATCAAAGGTGTAACGTGCTTTCCGAGTTACTGAAAAAGCGATACTTACGCACGTAACTTCGAAAAGTCAGGGCACCAGGGTTTTTATCCGAAACCATATGAATTGCAGTCTATTGGTCTCACCACTATCACACAACACTTAACACTATCGCTGCTATTGCACTGAGCTTTCGCGGTTATCAAGCTGCTGCAAGGCTATAACTTACACATAGAAACCATCTTAGAAACAATATCTATCTATACTTTAAGTTACTATAAGTGTAATCTCAGATATAATATTATTAAACGGCGTTTCAGTAATAGATACTATTACCACAACAGTGCTCAGTTGGTACAAGCTCAATGCAAATGGGGTATCCGTGTAGTAAGTGATTAAGTACGGAAACACGGCCTCTTGTGCCTAGATAAATTGACATTCACTTGATGCTTGATATATTCACAGCGTACTACACGCGGAGCTTGATATTCGCGTACTGAAATTGTCTGAAATCAGATTAGGATTGACGTAAATCTTAAAAATTTACATTTATCGTAAAGCTTAAAGTTATCCATATAATTCTTAAAATTTAATTTTAATCGTGGCATTTATTGTAATTTTTTTCCATTAATATCCCCAAATTAGACGTAAACATGTGGAAATAAAAATAAGGAAATTATTTGTTTATGTCGTAATAAAGCTTATCAATAGATACAAGTAAATTCAATGATTTGTTTAGTTTTTTTAATTTATTAAGTTTATTTATCAATTAATACTCGCATTAGGTCTTAGAAGTCGTTGAGCATAACAAAATATTTGATTTATTAATAATCCTTCGTAGATGATGAAAATCGTGCTTCAATTTAAACTCTTTGACAGAAAATTATAACGATGATTGGTTTCAAACTACGAGCCTCTTAGAATTAAAATGTAAGTAATCATAAACTCTTTGGGTGCTTCTAAGCTTTATAAAGTTACATTGACTAGTTATTACTGGTTGCGTACGCTTTACGAGGAAAAAAATAATTTAATTTTAAAATGTTCATAAAATATTGAAGGCCCGACCTCTTCAGAGCTGAGTTCGCCTGTCTTGAGAATATTAAAAATGTAATATTTCATATTCTTGTTTATCTTTTTTTTTTTCGTAGAAATTTTAAGATGATGTTAGTAATTCTTCTTTATTAAAGGATGAGTTGAAATATTGACAAAGTCAAAAGTTAGTAAGAGGTTAGTTAAGTGAATTTAGTTCGATGTTATGCGATTATACAACTTTAATAAGCGCTATTTTCTTCTCTTTAACTTCTAATTTCAAAACAAGTAAAAGAAGACACTTTTACTTATAAGGAGTATTCTTTTTCTTACTCATGGAAGTCATGTATGTCTAACTTGTAATAAAAGTCAAAGACGTTAAAAGACTATTTTAATATTTTTTTTTTTTTTTTCTATTTTTATACTCAGATAATATTATTTTATTGTGTTTAGTGGTATTAAGATAAATTTCAAAATAATTTATTAAAGTTTACCTCAATAGAGCTCTTATGAAGGTCAGACTTCAAATTTAACACGCTCATGCACTGCGGGCGAGAGCTTGATCGTAAAAGAACGGGCAAGAAAATTGGTTGGATTTACAGTTACAAATGTACTTAAACTAAAAACACAGTTTACAAAAAAAAAAACTTGTGTATTGCAGTTACAAAATTTTAAGAAAAAAAAAGTTATCAAAATTATATTAATCTCTTAATCCTTAGCACAATTAACATAATTAAGGATAAAAATAGTATTTAAAAATTTTAAATATATAAAAATAGGAATGAGCAGACCAGTCCCCACTGGCGGGGACCATGTTTTAGGGAACGTGTCGACCCGACACATGACGCCCGATAAGATTCCTTTAATACTTTGTGTGTTTTATTACTGATCCACATCTGAATTAATTTAATTATTTTTATATTTGTCCTTCTATAAATATAGGACTCCCTAGCTAAATAATAACTAAAATGAACACAAAAATAACAAAGCAAATTGACAACAATTTGATATTTTAATAAAAATTTCAAACAAATATCACAACACTCGGATTCTAACTCCAAAAAAATCTGTTATAAATAAACATCCATATAAGGAAAAACTTATACGAGACTCATAGGAGAATTCGAAACAAAATGCTAGTCGTAACGTTCTGCCGCGTAATTCCATTAACGCCCCGAATACATCACTCGAGCACCTCACGACTCCAGATTTACTACCAGTGTCGGATGAGAGAGGCCTAGCTTCGTATAGCCTCTATCTCGTTTATTAGCGAAGCTACGCGTGAGGGAATTTATTGTTCCGAATAAAAGGCCTCACTATGTGCTGTGAAATTACATACAGTGCACTTTATCATTGACGAGCTCTCCTATAATATGAGTAATGATTAATCCATACTATGTAATGTAAATAATGATTTGTATTTTTGTTGTTTACGTTAAAAAAAAGTACATTATTCGTAAATAGACCCGTGGATACAGCAACTGTAAAATTAAGATACTATTGCTAGATTTCTTAAAAATAACTAGCTTTAGTCCGCGGACCCGTGTCGAGTGGCATTTTGTAGGGATTTGTGTATGTACACAGCATAATTAAATACAATTATCACACAAGAGCTGTAAGTGTTCTCATAACACGCGCTCTCAGGGCGCTGAAGTAACAAGATAATGGTTAAGCAATTTACATGCAAAATAAAATGAATAAATGATTTACTTCAAATATAAATGACAACTACTCGAACTAACGCGCTTATTCACAGAGGTTAGTCAGTGGACAAAATTGGGCACTAAACATGCTAAATTTGCCCTCCCGCAAGTTGGTACAGATTGACAGTAGAACATTATATAAGGTTTGATGGTAACGTATTAATATTTAATATTAATATTAAGCTAACATACAACTAAACTGAATACAACATAAAGTTTTAATGCAGTACAATTTATTTTTCAACTGGATTCTTTTTTATTAGACTTACTTTATCAGAAAATTTCATGTTTGAGCGAACGTCAATTTAAACACATTTAGGTTGAAAGGCGTATCGAAATGTTAAATAAGGGTCCTGCCCTTCGGGGGTCCCTCAAGGATTATTATTGCGAAGATCAAACGGAAAAAGCGAATAAAACTGACAATAATGCTAAAGCTACAGTTTTTTCTGACAAAATAAATTGAACTATTGTTCATACTTTATTTTCATTCTTTTTAGCATATCTTCAACAAAACTAGATTAGTAATTGTAATTGTAAGTACAAAATGTCGTGTCTATAGGAATGATTTCATTTCATTATCGGTCATAATTAGGCACCGAGTGGTAAAAGTAGAAGTTTATAAATTACAACCAGGCAAGTGTTTATAAATTATTTTAGGACAATGTCTTGTACTAAAAAACATAAGATTTTGATTGTGCATTGTGGGACCTCCGTCTCAGTTCCTCGTATACTAAACTAGCCTATGTGACCGCACAATGTCCATGTAACTTTTTATTATTTTGTTAGTTTGCTTTACTTACTTAGTCTGTATTGTTTAGTATTTTTCTTTAAGCGATTTATTTTAAGTTAGTGTTATTAACAATATATTTGTGTGGTCAATAAAATAATTATTCTATTATATTCTTAATGTTAGCTGGCAGATATGCCTTCTCCTACACCTTGATCAAGTTTCAGAATCTTGGGTCTAAGGGTCTTGGACATCCGGTGAAAATAGTTTAAAACTTGGGTGTGTAGGGCTCATACCTAGATCTGAGGTGCCCAAGCCAACCTGCAAGCCAACCTGCAAGCCAACCTGCAAGCCAACCTGCAAGGGGTGCACCTGTCGATCAACGGACGAGGCTTTGGCTAACATAAAAGTTCGCGATTAGCGGCAATAGGCTCGCCACCTATTACGTCGGATCATTAATATAACTGGCGAAATGTGGGCGTATAATATGCCTCTGCCTACCCCTTCGGGGAAACAGGCATGACATTATGTACGTATGTATATAAAAATGATACAGGAGATAATACAGATTTTATGAAGTACCCATTATTGTTGTCTACATATACAATAAAATATTAGTTTTGCCAGTATTGTTATACGATTTTATACTGAGTAAATATTTTCTATACGAAATGCTTATTACCTACTTTATAATTACGTAATCATATGAAAAATAAAGAAAAAAAATTAATAAACATAAAAAAAATTAAAATTAAGAAACATTAAAAATGTCATTTCAATTCTGAGAACAGCACTTAAATCTCTGAATATTTCACATTCTTTATATCAAAAATAAACAAACCGAAGAATACGGTTGTATCAAGAGACTAAGTCTAAATTAGTTTCATTGTGTCTCAGTTTATCAGGCTCTCGAGGTCCAGACAAGCCCTTATGATATTCCCCATTCTATTCTTAGCTTTGTTACCTACTGTAATCCTCTTATTGGTCCTTTTCCTTGTTTTGAAGTGTTCTCGAGGTTCGACAAAGAGGTTTCTACATACTACAGGTCGATAATGTATATAAATGTGCGGGGAAGTCGATAGGCTCATTATAAGGCTATATTTCAACTGATTCCTCCCAACAAATGTGGCACCAACAATATAATTGGCGAAGTGTGCCCCTGCCTACCCCATTGGGGAAACAGGCGTGAATTTATGTATATATGTGTTAAATTTTTGTGGGATGTTTTAGATATAGTAACAAAATCTTTATAATATTAAAATAAAATTCTCATTTTGAAAAAATACATTGTGAAAGTATCTATAAAGTATTATTATTATTTTAAGTGAACTTTTTAGGAGGATATAAAGTTCAATAAACCCAATCATTCCCTTATTTATAGTTGGAGGATTAATAAGTACAGAATTTAGGCATTAATTGGCTAAGAAGCTTTCTTAAATAGCGATATTTTTTTAAAATATGGAGTTAAGATAAGGCATTAAAGAGTTATTTAGATAATATTTCGAAAATTGGCAAATAATAATAATATTTCAAAATATTATATTATCCCTGGCGGACGCCTAGAAATGGGAATAAATATCAATTAAATTGTGTCAGGGGTCATTTGGTGCAAAAATAGTCATTTGCAAAATATATCATCACACTTAAATGAAAAAAAAATGAAAGCTTCTAGTTAAAGTGGATTCCTCTAAAGGGAATGGAAACCTACTTACCAACATAAGGTTTTACAAAATGAAGCCGTTACATAAATGATATTTCTCTTGACCTACTAAGGTTGTGTTAAGAGCTAGGCACACTGTTGGTTCCTACACTTTAACGATGAATATGAAATTCTTATTTAACTGTAATAGGTAAAAAAAAGGTCAAGCGTAAAATAAATTTGTAATGAAATAGAGCTACACGAAAAACGAAATAATATATCAAAATGAGTCATCCTTTTTTATCTAACACTCTTATCGACCTCTTTATATGTAAATCATTGTCTACAACAAAAAACTTCTTTGCAAAAGACTTAAGACTGTGAATTTATTTTGCAACGAGCCGAATAAAGACCCCACAATGATGACCCATTTTGAGATTTCCCTCCAGAGTAGGCATCAAGTTTGAAGTAAATCTGCGATATCTCTTGTAATGTCTCCCTTGGCGTACCAACCGAACTCGCTGACCGTAAAATTGTAAAAACTACAATAAATCTCTGCCTCTTTTTCCTAAGCGAGCTCTTTGGGTAAGGCAGCCCGCAATATAAATTAAACTAATATTATACGAAAGGTTAATTTTAAAGCTTCCATAGTCAGTATATTTCAGGGTAAACATATGTACGTTATGTTTTATTATTTTAAGTGTCAAAATTTAGCTAGTACTAAAGATTTAAGTTTTTAGAAGTGCCTAGAGTGTGCATCAACCATTTATAGTGTAGGTGCCTCTATAATATTTATGATTTGTGTGTATGACTTGCGGCATTAGTGGCAATCTTAAAATAAGCTCTCTCAGTTGTCCTTTAAACATATGAATAAATACATACAATCACGCCTGTTTCCCGAAAGGGAAAGGCAGAGCCATAATATATGCTCACACTTCGCCCATTGCATTGTTGGTCCCACGTAATTGCTTGCGAGCCTATTGCCGCTTACCAGGAACGTCTATGTTTGCCACTTGCAGGTGAGGTTGGCTTGGGCTTGCCTAGGGCTTTAAAGATGCGCAGGAGGCGCTAGGGAAACGGTAACACCCAGAGACCGACGACTCTGGGTGCCCTTAGTACTGACTACCGGGGGGGAAACTAAGAGGGACCTGTGGAGGGCGCAGCGGGCGGGCCAGGAGGGCCCGCTCAGCAGCGCCAGGAGGGTCTAGGCAGTGGGGGCAGGGGGCCCCTGCTGTCTAACCATGGACACTCCGGGAAGTCGGCCACACACGCTATGGTCGCACGGGGAGGTAGGAGGGGCGCGTCCACTGCGCCTCTCTGAGGAGGCCCTCCCGGTTTTGGTCTGGGGGACGTTGGCCGCAGGCGGGGTGTCAGAAGCTGCAACCCAGGTACTGGCCCCCGCCTCTTTCTCAACAAGCGGCGGGCGTCGTCGGAAGATTTTTAGTGGGTATTACTTGGCGGTCGTGTCCCCCTTTCGGTCCCCCTTTGGCCGGAAGGCAGTGCGTAAATGCATTTTGTTACCGACGTAAAACAAAAAAAAAATGCCTTCAAAGATGATGGTAGGATCCCTGTACATCCCTGTGCATTTGAATATAGACTTCTATTTTGTTACTAAAGGTAGATATCATATGTTACTTATTTAAAGAACACATCAAAATTATCGATAGGGCATATAGCTCGTAGAATTGGCGGTCGTTGGGGCAGAAAAATCCTGGAATTAAGACTCTTCGACAGAAAGTTTGGATTGTGACGTCCCCTCGCAAGATGGTCGGAAGATCTGGTAAAGATCGCGGGATCACACTGGATGCAGGCTGCCGACAATCGGTCACGCTGGGAATTTATAGGGGAGGTCTATGTACAGCAGTTGACTTCCTTGGGTTGATGCTGATGATGACATAATAATTAAATTTGACTTCCACTAAGATATAAATAAATAAATATTTTTCTGACAATTACACCAATTATTAAGTTCAAAGATAAGTATCATTAAGAACTTGTGTTTTGGATACTAAATAACGGATAAACATACAAAAATACTTTATTTTTTTGTAAATAAATACTTAATACATACATTGAAAAACACCCAGACCAGAACAAATATTCATGTTCATGCACACAAAGATTTGTTCTGTGTGGAAATCGAACCCATGACCTTAGGAGCGGAGAGCGGGTATACTCGCCAGCACGCCATATCGGTCGTGAAATATGATAAAGAATATTATTCACGGCTTAAGAAATTATCAAACAAGCTACAATAATCTTTAATTAAAGTGCGCTGTTATATTTATCGATGGACAGCTGTCGTTTCTAGCCGTTTCCATTCATTAAATATCTTTGCAGTTTTCGCGTGAACGTGAAGAAGACACATAGAGGCAATGTTAAATTTTCTAAAACGATTTTTTAAACTCAAGTTTTTATTTATAAAAATGGTGGAATTTTAAACATTTCGTACAAAAGTACAGGTAAGTGGCATACTAACAATGAATCGTGATACTCCTTGTTAATTCTTAAACAGTTTAAAGGTGTTTTACGGGATACCCCCACTTGCCAGAATTTCATTTGCCCGAATTTTAATTGCCATACTATTCAACAGACATATTATTGTTTCTAATAATATTTATATGTCATACTCATTGTTTACTATAATAGTCACGTGCTAGAAACTTTGTTTCCCATAAAGTTAATTTCCATAATATCACTTGTTATAATCATTGTTTTCCATAAAATCACTTTCCATAATATCACTTGTTTGTAAGCTGGAATTATCACATGCCATGTCACATGGATTGATTATAGTGATAAGTAGGTACTTAATAGAAATAAAAACAATATCAATATTATCTTATAATGTTATAAAATAGGTTAAAATTATTATAAAATTAGGTTAGGTTAGGTTTGAAACATGAAAGACAACGCACGAGCCGAGCGAGCGTAGCGAGCGTGCCGCGGCAGCGGCCGGCGAAGTGCCAGAAAGCCAATCGTTTATTTATTAGAACAAAGGCGTTAAGTTAAATTTGTACGGAAGCGACTTGGATTGATTATAGTGATAAGTAGGTATTAGAAATAAAAACAATTTTAATATTATAATCATACTATATTTTTGATTGATAGATTGGAAATTAATTTAGCGTGGCGTTGGAAAATTCGGTTAAATAATATTAGTGCAATTAAAATTATGGATAACAATATTTATGGCATTCGAATCATTATGGAATCTGAAGTTCGGGCAAACAAGAGTATGTCACATGCCTTTTATGGTAAACGAAACATTGGGGCAAATGAAATTCGGGCAAATGAAATTCGGGCATATGATTATTATGGCATATACTTGTCGGGCAAACAATAGACAACCGTGTTTTACACCTTTTTTTAAAAATACAAACGGTATTTTCGATCTCTTAAATCGAAATCCTCACCAGTCAGGATCAGGATTGAGTCATTCCTACAACCAATAAATAAATATATAAATATTTTCAGACAATTACACTAATTATTTAGTTCCAAGATGGGTTCAAGTATTATTAAGATCTTAATAACGGAAAACAGACACACATACTTTTTGTTATAAATATATGCTTTATATACATAGGAAAAGACCAGAAAAAATATTTATGTTTATGCACACAAATATTTGTCCTATATGGGACCGAACCCAGGACTTCAGGAGCGAGGTGTGAGTATACTCGCCACATCAGTCTCCATATCAGTCGACCAATGTTTATTGAATATCTACAAATTATTAAGACACAGAAAGCCCAACACTGGAACAGCACGATGTACTATGCTTTTAGTCTGTAACTTGAAATGCATACATTCGACTCGACACTCACACATAAAATGACACTGTTGCTTGTTTTACGATGTGCAATTCGACAGTTTTCATATAACTGACTAAGTAAAGGCTATCGTGATAATAAATAAATATTCTAGGAAATCTCACATAGCAAGTCTAGTTAAAAACTAACTAGAGTTTATACTAAGTATTGGGACTAGACCAAGGATATACATATCGTCGGGGATAGTGCAAATCTGCGTAACTAGCATTGGATAACTCCGCGTAACTAAAAAAATTGCTTTTTTAAGTTAATGGGCGTAATTGTCGCAGAGCCTAAATTATGTACTTTCAGAAAAATCTTTTTACAGCTAGAGATATCACAAGTATGAATTATATGAGCCCAAAATTAGTTGAAATAAGAACCTTATTAAGTTATCTACCTTCCCCTGTAAAACTAGATCTATTGCAGATACGCGGACTTTACTTGTGGTAGTTTCGCGGATTAGCATTATCCCCGACGATACACAAAAACTAAGCTAATACTCAGCACCAGAATATTATGTGTATTCATGCCCACAAATAATAATAATCTTGGAAATTGAATACATGACCGATGCGAGCGCCATGCAGGTTATCTGTTTTGGCCATTGAGGTTTTTTTATTTACTTACTAAACAGATTATAATTTACAAAATAAGGCACCTGAAAGCCTTCTATAATCTGTCTTCCTTCATAACATAAAATTTTTAATAATTAAATATCAATTAAGAAGTTAAAAAGGCATAAAACTTATCAAACTAAAAAAACAGGTTAAGTACATATTTGCATGAATTGCATGCTTTACTTCATTTGAAATGCACTCAAGTATGCTTCAAACAAAGTCATAAAAATTTAATCACGACGACGCTAAGTTAATTAGCTGAGTTTAAAAGAACAAGGGTTTATTTTGTACAGACGTTTATTGAGCTACTTTCTGTAAGGCTCCGGCGAGACGCTTATTCAATTTATTAATTTACTTGTATTAGTAGATTTATAGGTAACTTGTTTCCATAAGTACTGTTCTTGACATTATTGTACTGACTGACTAATTGAAAAGGAGAATGAAGTAGGAGAAACTAAAGTTTTTGGGTTAAAGTGTACATTGAAACCAAGGCAGTCGTAGCGTATCGTAGACAAAAACCTGCTGCACTAGTAGTACGAGCGCCTGAAGCTTACCCCGAGAAGATAAACTAGATTAACTCGTGTAATAGCCAATTTTTGAATATCCTTTTAAAAGAAGTACCTGATCGATTCGCGACCAGTACGAATGCCGCCTTTAAGACTATTCAAAAGACAGTGCTTAAATAAATCTACAGCATTTTGTAACTAATAAAACCTGAAATTAAACAGAATGTTTTCACATCCCGTTTGAGGTATTTTACAATACCTACAAAAATATATAGAGTGTATAAGGATCAAGACCTAAGGAGCGCAAGCCTACTTCACCTGCAAGTGGTGCACCTGCCGAACAATGGACGAGGCTCTGGCGAACATAACAGTTCCCGGTGAGCGGCAATACGCTTGCCACCTAATACTTGGGACTTACTTTATAATTGGCGTAGTGTGGGCGTATAATATGCATCTGCCTACCCCTTCGGGGAAACAGGCGTGAATACATGTATGTATGTGAATGTATATATGTATGTGTATGTACCAAAAGAATCTGGAATTATTCTGTCACTGTATTTTACAATAACGAGAAAGAGTCATACAGAGTGTAATATTTATCTGCAATCTTGTAAAGTTACCAATTACTCCCTGCATTGCAAATAAAGAACTGATGTTAGCTTAACAGTGTACGAGACGCCTAAGAAAGGCAAAAAAGAAAACTTAAAGGGCAACCTTTATTGCCGTTGGAGTTCGCCTTTTCTGTAGCTCTTACATTAATCATTCGAGTATTTTCTAAGAGTAAATTCTAAGAACTTTGTACCTAACTATTCCCTGCTGATAGGTTTAAAAACTCGATAACGTCACATGAAGAGTAAAAACATGCTCGTGTAGTACGATTATTTGATGAAAACGTTAAATTATTTTATAAGTACTAAGTACTCAAATCGATTACACTGAATAAGGATCAGTGATTTTTGTAGATAGCCCAATTTAAGTTCACTGAACTTTTCACTACAGTAATATTAATTTGATGTGATTTATTAATGTACTCAGTTCCTATACTAATATTATAAGCTTTTTGGTTTAAGTTTTTGAAATTGAATTACGAGTATATTTATTTTCAATGAAAGATTATTTTATTATTATCTATGTTTTGTGGTAATTCATACAATACACATAAATAAATATTCCCTAACAATTACACGAATTATTTAGTTCCAAGATAAGTATCATTTAGAACTTGTGTTATGGAGACTAAATAATAGACAAACATATTTTTTTTTTGTAAATAAATACTTAAAATACATAGGGAAACACTCAGACCCGAACAAATATTCATGTTCATGCGCACAAATATTTGTCCTGTGTGGGAATCGAACCCACGACCTTGGAGCGGAGAGCGGGTAAACTAGCCACCACGCCATATCGGTCGTCAAAGTTACATAATATATTTGCGTAAATAATATATTATTTAGATATAAAATACACATCACATTAAGAGATTGGAAACTTGAGCGTCACAAACAAACCTGAAGACGCACGGTGATAGGTGAAGCAAAGAAGGTCGCAAAGACGCGAAATGAAATCAAGAGCGAAGCACAGGTCTGTTAGAGACGAAGAGTCACTGTCGATGATCTCTGCCCATCAAGAGACCTATGTCTCATGTTGTATTGATTATGATACTATTATCATAATCAATACAACTCACAAACATTTCTCAAACTGCAGAGTAGTTTTGAAACCAAGATATGTCTTTAACCTTTCATCATTACGATTTCAGCCATTTAAAGTCCTCTGCTGAACATAGGCCTCTACAATTGTGATCCATGTTGATCGATCTTGTGCCGCTTGAATCCACCGTTCATCCAACTTTAACCTTCATAAGTCAAGAATATCCATAAATCCTTAAAATCCCAAAGTTATTAGCTATTTCACAAAGCGCCATTTAGCCCCGAACAAAACAGGGCTTGTGCCATAGCCTGGATACTAAGCAATGAATAAGCAATCTTGAATACTTTTTATAAATACGTAAGTACAAACTATACAAATCTATTCTCAAGAAAAATATTTGTTATATGAGAATTTTGAATACACGATTTTTGAAACGTAAGAAATGATAATCTTATTGCTAGTAACTTCGTACAATTTTGTTATTCCGCCACCTCACAAAATAAAAAAAGGCATTAAACTTTCTTTTAAATGGTCTGCAATGCGCTAGTGAAGCTCCTGAGGGCTAACTCTAATTCAACAAAAACGAAACTTCGTTACATCCCTTTCATTCGATAATGAAATACGTAGAGAGAGAAAGATATAGGTATTTCGTTGAATGAGAGTAGGTCCTGGTGTTGCAAGCGTGCATAGGCACGGTGGCAGCGTTCTATCATGTAGGCCGCACGGTTACCTATTGAAACGTATAACGTTTTTGGCCATAAACTGAAAATGCATAATGTTGATTACCATAATAATGCAGAATCATTAAAAGGCATAATTTAGATAAGCATAGGTAATGAAAGGCTTATTTTTTGTTGGACATAATTATACTGAATTATACTTACTATTATTTATAAAAATTAACAATAATAATAGCTAGGTGGGCAAATTGTATATGAATATTATAAGAAAATACTTTTAAATGGTAAGAAAAAAAATAACCTCAACTTAAACCAAAAAGAGAAGTAAGCTGCGTTTCAAAGTATGCTTTATAAAAATATGGCAAATGAAAATATAGATTTATATGATTATGGCTTTTATAATTATGCCTTTCAACACTATGGTTATGCTTAGTAATAATTCGATACCTTTGGGTAGAAAGGTTGTATAAACCATTTTGGCCAAATTGAGTAATATATACCATTTTTCTCAGAATTTTTTTCTCCATCGATCTGTATATACGAAATGCAGAAATTCGCACAAAATTGGTTAATACAACCCAGAAATTTTCGGTCATAGCCTCTTAAAAAAAGAAATATTTCAATGTAAAAGCCGAATGTTTTTATTTTGTAGTTTTGTTATAATGTAATGACCATAATTTATATTAACTCAGGGCGTAAAAATAGTCGTTAATTGTAAATGGTTTATACGCCCTAACGTATTAAATGCATTACCTAAACATAGTTTCAATTCGTAGTCGTAAATCCAAAGGCAGTTTGCGACGTTGGTGTATAAACCATGTTCATTGCAAGAAGAAATTGCGAAACATTCAAATTATTACATTAAAGAAAAAGAATCCAGATGAAATGTTCATATATTCTATGAAAGAAGAGACGCCACCTGATAAAGTAATATTATTTAAACAATCTGGCAATAAAGAAAAAAGTAAAGGTAGAGGTAAAGGAAGATCTAAAAGCCGTGCGATATTACCCGAACAAGGTGTACGCAATGATACACATGAAAAAGTGATGACTTCACACAAACAAATTGCAAGCATCGGATGTAAAATATAGTGATTAAAAACGTCTATGTGATAATGGCATTATACCAAAAAGGTACCACCATGATTATTTTAACTTACCCCATGGAAATGTAGTTTTTTTTTTGTTGCAATTCAATAAATTACTTAGTAAGTAAGACAGAACAAAGGCTTAATTCAATGATTTATTGAATTCAGTACATTTAAATCTGAACAAAAACTTAAATAACGATTAAGTCATAATTTTATAAATGATTAAAATGCCAGATTAATTTAGAAGAAGTTTGAATAATTTTTGTTTTTTTATGACTAAGTTGATTTTTTTTTTCACTTTTCAGTTTATGTAATGTTTATACACTTTTAAGGTGTTATAATTATTTTTTTAATTTAAAAATATTAAACTTGTTAGGTAGGTATGTTGTACCATTATTGAAATAATAGTAAATTTTGATTGGAAGGTATTATCAATTATCATACTTAATAAATGTACGTATACGTAATATACGTATTTCCGGTAGTTTTTTTTTATTTCAATCGACCATTATTAGGTATTAGAAAAATAATAATTGAGTTCTTACTAATTCTGAGAGTATCTGGATTGTTTATAAGTCAAAATTCAATTGATCAAATTGTTTTTAGTACAAAAAACTACATACCTATATGGGTTTTTACGACAGTAAATGTGACCATAAACTTACCAAAAATGGATATACGACCTATACAGTTTTTTAAAGTACATTTTCATGGGGGTGTATTGACCAATAATTGATTTTTTCTTAGACGTAAATCCAAGCTAACTTTAAAACTAAAGAAGATAGATAGGTTTTGATTTGATTTTTTATTTGCAAATTGTAAGAACCTATCTTATAGATCATTTTTTATAACTTCAAAAACAAAAAGCTATGAATTTTTATTTTAAAAAAATATAGTTTTTCTGCTCTCCTGAAAAGTCGGTTTTTGGTTTATACGTCCTTTCTACCCAAAGGTATCATTATGTTATGAAAGAGGATATTATGCTTTTGGATCTTTATGCCATATGATGCATGTCTTCTGAAATTATGACAATATATCGTATGCGTTTCGAAGTGTCATCAGGCCGCACGCTTGTTTGTACCACCTTGTGGTACCAAAAAAATAAAATTTGCAATATTACTCCTTAGCTACATTAGTTGTAAGATTAAGTTCGTTTAAAGATTTTTTTCTTTAAATAAAAAGAATGTTTCTTATATGTATTTTATTACCTACTTCCCGCCCGTGATTCGTGCTTAGGTCGCGTTTTCGCCCGACCGGTCCCCGGCTAATTCTGCCGTGTTTGCGCCATCGTAACTTAATTACACTTTTTGACGCTTCAACTTCTGTAAGCTGCGACACTTTTAATTGTGTTTTTTTATTACGGAACCAACCTGCAGGAACTCATAATGCGATTGCCCGTAAAAGAAGACTTTGACTTAATTAGAAACAAATTGTACCGGAAAATAATTGGGCTTAAAATCTTGAGCTCTTTTGCTAAGGAGATCAATTTTTAACGGATTTTTGTTCTTGACCTAAGTATGTGGGCAATCCATGAAGTTTTATTATAATTTACTATGCCCTGTGAATCACGGGGAGTCGTAAGTCGACGAAAAGAAATCCTACCGGATGATGGACACCAGCGTCATCCTGCGTACTTGCTTAAACTGCGAACACCAACCTGCCCAGCGTGGGAATTATATGCAGATAGACCCCCAATATAATGTAATTTATTGGAAAGACTAATATTTAGCAGTGGATTTTATAATGCTGATATGATGATGATACATTTACCTACACTGATTGATTAAGTGCACACATGTCAAAAACTACAGCCTGGGTTCAAGCTTGAAGATTTTTTTAAAATATTTAAGCTCACTTTTGCACACGTTTTGACATATCATTGGGACGGCACATTCCGTTGTGCATTTTAATGAATTGATTACAGAATTTATCCAATGTATGTGCAAAATTTGTTTATTTTATATATCCTCTTTTCTAAATCATCAACAATATCGAAACCTCGCTGTCAACAGTCCCGTCAAACTCTTATGGCAAGCATCGAATGCGCTTTTATTCCTAGTTTTTTGGCGAGGCATTCCAATGACCTCCATAGATCTACCTGCTTAATTTACATGGAGGAATCTCCTTCTGCTAAGTTAATGTTTACGGTTTCTGAGGGTACTCCAAACTACTTATTTTATGTGTCTAACGCGCGTTCGAAGGTAAATTGCAAGCTTGTCTTCTCTTCTTTCTTCTCATCCCTGTTTCTTCTTGTATCAAAAACTCTTGCCCAAATGGTCTGGTTTCCTGGATGATTTAAGTAACCTTCACAAATTGCTTAACGAAACCAATGTTGTAAAACTTTTTTTTTCAGTGATGTTACTCATTCCTTATCCCAACTATAGGTATATAGAATAGATATAAATCTAGAGATAAAATGGCTAGCTGTATTTACGCAATAAAGAAACAGTGCAAGCCAATGCACTTTCCGTTATTAACACCACACGAGTCCAAAGTACGTCTGGACATGAAACGGTTTTTTTTAAAAATTTATTTTGTTTTCGTTTATCATCAGGACCTGAGCAGGGCAATATGTCATTAAAATTGGCATAGATATCTCTTGCTAGCCCACCATCTCTGCTAACTTTAATTATTAATAAAAATCCAAAAAGGTTCCGTTTAGGCAAATTGGCTCCGAAGCTCTTAAACAAAATTTTCATTCCATTCATGCACTTTGTCTGCAAACCCCAAAACCAAATATAAACAAATCAGTCATACTAACAATACTAAAACACAGTTTGACGATCCCAATTGAAACTCGCTCGATCACTTTGAATATTAGGCGTAAAAACTTTTTAATGAAAGAGGGCTCAACCGAAAAATGCCTCAAACCTCAAACACGCAAAGCTTGGGAACTACGAGACTGGAATAATGTCTGGGACAGAAAAAGTTTTACGCTTTGAACCCTAGCGGGGGTAAGTGTTTTGCATTTGGGCACACGCATCCTGCATACAAATGCGTGAAAGGATTGATGTTTGGCCAAACTTTGGCCGAGAGAAAGATACGATGGCCCACTCTGCTTACCGAAGAATTATATCGTAAGTTTGATAGCAAGTTCATACTAACTCCATTAATTTTAGGTTATTTTGTGGTAGAACATTTAGATGATTAGTTCTGAACTAGGACCAAATATATAGAGAAGATGGATTAACCAAATGTGGGCTGTGATTCTCAGCTACGCCCTAATGACATCTATTGAGACTTATGTACGAACGTAGCTGTATGTATTGGCGACATATTATTCTGCTGTGTTAAAAGAACACGATCAATAAAAACGACATTTGAAATTTGGAATGAAATTTTAATTTATCTTGAAGTTTCCCTCAAAATGATCCAAAATCCAAAATCGCGCTTCCAACTACAAAAAATTAACAACTTATGTACCTTTTTTATACTTCCTCGAATCACATAGTGAACATCTTTGGTGTGCGGCTGGGTTGCTACGTAAAATGATATATTATGTAAGATTTGATTTCAATTTGTTGAACACCAGTCGCGATACCTATATGCGAGGATAAATAGTAGGTCTTTTATGATAAAAAGATAATTATAATTAAAAGTATAAAAATCATTGGAAAAATTCAACAGATGAATTTGCACTGACTGATTGTATAGGTATATAGAATATACCTATATAGAAAAGTAGGAATCGAAACTAAACATCGAAAATCTCAAAAGAAAAAAGGCCCAAGAAAAACTGCGACAGTCTTTTTTTTATTGACTGTAATCTATAAAAAGTAACGTTAGTTTCTCAAGGATATTTTTATCGAAAAGGAGAATGGGCTATTATTAAAGCGGTTGGAAGTAAAACTTTAAGCCGCGTTCTTTTATAGCCAGATAGGAAGGCTTTAGTTATTTTCGTCGGAACTCGCAGTGCTCCGTCTAAAGATAGTGTTTCATACGCGTGTGATTTTCAGATTCTCATCTTCATTTGTAACTGTCAGGGCTTAAAATGTTTAGAGATATAATATTGAACATGTTTTTCGTGATTGACATTCTAGAACTGTAATATTGTTCAAGTTTAGTCATGCCCCTTTTTGAGACTCAACTATTTTTTTGATGATTGTTGTTATTTTGTATAAAATTTAACTCCAAATAATGTAAGTATTTTGAGTTTTATTTCATAAATGCACAAGAAAAGCATAAGAAATTTAATTATATAAACCCAATAGAATGTTTATATAATACTGATTATATAATTCATATGAATTTACCATTTAACACGAAAAATATGAAGTACCCGTTCTTTAGAGGAAGCGCTGTGTAAGTTGTATAAGAATATTTACTTATTTCTGCAACTTTGTCGTCACTAAAACACAAATTTTACAATCGACCACCATTAAATCATTCGGCTACTAGTCGTGGCCTTGACCTCATAGTATTAGTATGTAAGTTTATATTAACCATTTGCCCGCAAATTATTTTGATTATCAAGAAACTGTTCATTGTTTTTGAGAACTGTGGCAGAGCAAATAACGTTTCAAAAGAGCGTTGTTAAACATACATATTATACAACCAACCACCATAGATTGAGCCGTATCCATCAGCCCTTTGAAAGTCGTGGAAGATTATCCCTTTGATGGTGGAAACCACTTCCTAAGTATCCAATCAAATGTGGCAAGTTTTATCCAATCCCGCGGTCTACGCGTGATTGAAAAGCAAATAACCTATACTTTCTCCTTTGCAAACAATTGGGTATTTAAGGATTTAAGTTACATACTAGTATCAATCTGAATATTACTAACCACACATAGGACACATTATGATTTATGTTAGCTTAGAAACTGGGATATAATTGGGTATTATTTTTAAGTTCTTAATTCGTAAAATATATATGTAAATGCAGTACTATTCAATTTTAAGATGCGAAGTGTCAGTTCCTCACATATTTGAATGTTATGTAAATCTGTAATCGCTGTAATAATTTATGTAATTTTCCGAATTCACTGGTTTGTTAAGCGTGGATTTCACTAACGGTATATTGGGTCTCAAGCCGGTCAAGTAATACATTCATCTTGCCTAATATAGTTCGTTAATAAACCTATATTTACTATTATTTTACATATTGCACAGGTTACATAGATATTTACATACATACATACATAATATCACGCCTGTTTCCCCGAAGGGGTAGGCAGAGGCATATTGTTTGCCCACATTTCGCCAATTATATTATTGGTCCCACGTAATAGGTGGCGAGCCTATTGCCGCTTTTCGGGAACTTTTGTGTTCGCCAGAGCCACGTCCGTTGTTCGGCAGGTGCATCACTTGCAAGTGAGGTTGGATTGGGCTCCTCAGACCTTGGTAGGATCCCTATCCCTATACACATAGATATTTTCATTGACAAAAGAAATACCTTTCTTTAAATCATTTCTAGGTAAATTTGTTTATTTGAGTCTGATTATTTCGAGTTCTCATAAAGCAGACGTTTCGCGTTCTACCGCCGTTAAACGAAGGAAAGAAGAAAAATGTTTCCCCATTTAGAGTACATAATGGCGGGAACAAAACAATGACCAGAAATTGTATTTTCACGGGACTCGGTCTTTTACTAAGGACATCTTAAAATTCTCATCAGACAAGAAAGTCTTTTAAATTACGACATAAAATATTACAGGGACTTTGTGCTTGGGACAAGCCTGTGAAATAATTAAGGAAGTGTACATAATAAGGCTTTTCCATTTGCATAACAAATTTGTGACGGTCCCTAAAAATATTGCCACTAAATCCTTTGACAAATCAAGCGTTCTCCTCGAGATTTAGCTGGATTATTTGTGAAGGTAAAATGGGTTATGGGTTTTCCTTCTATATTTTTAATAATGCATTTCACGTTTGGACTCGAGAGGAATATAAAATAGTACAGATAAAATTACGTAAAACGTTCTTTAAATATTACGTTTCTTTGTTTTATTAATTATGACTACTTTTTTCTTCTTATTTTATACATACATACATTCACGCCTTACCATACGCCCACACTTAGCCACATATATAGCTGGTGCCACGTAATAGGTATACTGCCGCCTACCGGTCACTGTTATGTTCGCCAGAGCCTCGTCCGTTGATCGGCAGGTGCACCACTTTGGCTCCTTAGGTCTTGGTAGGATCCATACACACCTTGTTTTATGAGAATAATAAATTATGATAGCATATGATATGATATCAGTCTGAGTAAGTCCTCTGCTGAACTTAATGGTAACTGAGTTAGCCTCCGTCCTCAGTAGATTACATTATATTGGGGATATTTGCCCACAATCGCTGGGCAGGCGCATGGGTGATCGCAGTTCAAGCCAGTGCGCAGGATGACGCTGCTGCCCCGTCATATGGCGGGATTTCTCTTCGTCGACCTTACGTCCCCGTGAGATGAGAGGGTTGGCACGGCACTATTCTATGCCGGTACCATACAGCTACATAATGGTAACATATGTATGACAACATATTACATTTTATACAACGATGACCGATATGGCGTGGTGGCGAGTAAACCCGCTCTCCGCTCCAAGGTCGTCAGTTCGATTCCCACACTGGACAAATATTTGTGTGCATGAACATGAATATTTGTTCTGGTCTGGGCGTTTCCCTATGTATATTAAGTATTTATTTACAAAAAAATTGTATTTATTTATGTATAATTATCTTGGAACTAAATGATTGGTGTCATTGTTAGAAAATATTTATTATTATTTATATTATTATTGTTAATAACACATGGTGGCACTGACTCCTATGGTATACCTTGTGAAAAGTGGTCATTGAATCCCATTTGGATTTGCCCTAGATGTCTAACGACCTCCTACGATGAACTATAATATTTAAAAATAAATGTGTGACGCAGATTTCATCTTTGATACGTACTTACAACAAAATGATCTCAGTGTAGGAAATAGAGCTAAGTGGGGGCAGGTTAGAATGTTATGCTATATAACTTGAGTAAGCTATAGAAACTAAATTATTATATATACTTAATAATATTAGGTCGGGGAAAAAGTCTTTTCGCATAACGTAGGTATAAACTTATTATAAATTTTTTTTGACTGTACTATTTGTGTCTGGCTGGTGTTGGTAACATTAAAAAGGTTCTATTATAAAGAAAAGAAAAAAATAAAAAAAAGTTGTTTCCCGCTATATTTCATTTGTTTTTCTCTCCGTTAAAATGAGTGAATCTAATGAAGAAATTCGATACATTTTAAAATTTTATTATAAAAAAGGCAAAAATGCAAGTCAAGCAGTGAAAAAAATTTGTGATGTTTATGGACCTGATGCAGTGTCAGTAAGAGTAGCACAAATTTGGTTCAAACGTTTTCAGTCCGGAAATTTTGATGTTAAAGATGAACCTCGCTCTGGTCGCCCTGTTACGAATAAAATGGACGCCATTTTTGAAAGAGTGGAGCAAGATCGGCATATTAGTAGTTACGATGTAGCTGAAGAACTGGGAATTGACCACAAAACAGTTTTGACCCATTTGAAGAAAGCTGGTTATACAAAAAAGCTCGATATTTGGGTGCCACACGAGCTCACTCAAAGAAACTTAATGAACCGTTTTTGAAGAGATTGATAACTGGCGATGAAAAGTGGATCACGTACGACAAGAACGTGCGAAAAAGGTCGTGGTCGAAAGTTGGCCAGGCTTCACAGACTGTGGCCAAACCTGGCCTAACACGAAATAAGGTGATGCTGTGTGTATGGTGGGATTGGAAGGGCATTGTTTATTATGAGCTTTTACCGCCCGGCAAAACCATCGATTCTGATCTTTACTGCCAGCAACTGATGAGATTAAAGGAAGCAGTCGAGAGAAAACGGCCGGAATTGATCAACAGGAAGGGTGTGGTCTTTCATCACGATAACGCTAGACCACACACATCTTTAGCCACTCAGCAAAAATTAAGAGAGTTCGACTGGGAGGTCCTAGTGCATCCACCATATAGCCCTGACCTTGCGCCTTCAGATTTTCACCTGTTTCGGTCTCTGCAGAATTCTTTAGGTTCTGTAAGGTTGACCTCAAGAGAGGACTGCCAAAACTATTTGTCCCGTTTTTTTGATCAGAAGTCCCAAAGTTTCTACAGTAACGGGATAATGTCTCTGCCCACAAAATGGCAGAAAGTTATTCAACAAAACGGTACATATATATTGTAAATAAATGTAAATAAACTTTGAAAAAAATGTCTTGACTTTTCATACAAAAATACGAAAAGACTTTTTCCCCAACCTATTATATTAGGTCGGGGAAAAAGTCTTTTCGCATAACGTAGGTATAAACTTATTATAAAATTTTTTTTGACTGTACTATTTGTGTCTGGCTGGTTTTGGTAACATTAAAAAGGTTCCATTATAAAGAAAAGAAAAAAATAAAAAAAAGTTGTTTCCCGCTATTTTTCATTTGTTTTTCTCTCCGTTAAAATGAGTGAATCTAATGAAGAAATTCGATACATTTTAAAATTTTATTATAAAAAAGGCAAAAATGCAACTCAAGCAGTGAAAAAAATTTGTGATGTTTATGGACCTGATGCAGTGTCAGTAAAAGTAGCACAAATTTGGTTCAAACGTTTTCAGTCCGGAAATTTTGATGTTAGAGATGCACCTCGCTCTGGTCGCCCTGTTACGAATAAAATGGACGCCATTTTTGAAAGAGTGGAGCAAGATCGGCATATTAGTAGTTACGATGTAGCTGAAGAACTGGGAATTGACCACAAAACAGTTTTGACCCATTTAAAGAAAGCTGGTTATATAAAAAAGCTCGATATTTGGGTGCCACACGAGCTCACTCAAAGAAACTTAATGAACCGTGTACTCATTTGCGATTCATTATTGAGACGTAATGAAACCGAGCCGTTTTTGAAGAGATTGATAACTGGCGATGAAAAGTGGATCACGTACGACAAGAACGTGCGAAAAAGGTCGTGGTCGAAAGTTGGCCAGGCTTCACAGACTGTGGCCAAACCTGGCCTAACACGAAATAAGGTGATGCTGTGTATGGTGGGATTGGAAGGGCATTGTTTATTATGAGCTTTTACCGCCCGGCAAAACCATCGATTCTGATCTTTACTGCCAGCAACTGATGAGATTAAAGGAAGCAGTCGAGAGAAAACGGCCGGAATTGATCAACAGGAAGGGTGTGGTCTTTCATCACGATAACGCTAGACCACACACATCTTTAGCCACTCAGCAAAAATTAAGAGAGTTCGACTGGGAGGTCCTAGTGCATCCACCATATAGCCCTGACCTTGCGCCTTCAGATTTTCACCTGTTTCGGTCTCTGCAGAATTCTTTAGGTTCTGCAAGGTTGACCTCAAGAGAGGACTGCCAAAACTATTTGTCCCGTTTTTTTGATCAGAAGTCCCAAAGTTTCTACAGTAACGGGATAATGTCTCTGCCCACAAAATGGCAGAAAGTTATTCAACAAAACGGTACATATATATTGTAAATAAATGTAAATAAACTTTGAAAAAAATGTCTTGACTTTTCATACAAAAATACGAAAAGACTTTTTCCCCAACCTATTATATACATTATATATGAGTATTTTTTAAAATTTAAATAAATATTAAAAAAAATCTAAAATAAACTGCTTATTGATAGTAACAGTGTTAATAATAAAATTATGCTCACTAACTGTAATGAGCTCCGTTGGTAGTAATAAAAATAAATAAATAAAAAAGTATAAAAAATAAAATAATAAAGCGTGATATAAGAACACAAATCGATAGTAAGATAAAATAAAGGAATTAGAATTTAATATGAGCTAATATGGACCTGTTGCAGATATATCACTGAATTACTAACAATAGTAAGCTGAAAGCTTTTCTATTAAGATTATGATTTAGCACAATATTTCATATTAATATTCGGATCTATTACAATTTTCACTGCCAGAGAAAGTAACATAATTATTTATTATTAAATAACCATAACCAAAAAAGTATCTGGTAAGAGTAACATTCCACTAATTTTCATATTGCGTATGACCTAAATCACTCCCAACTTGGTTGATGAAAAGAAGCCCGTGATTACAAGCAGTGAGATATTAATTGGCTAATACAAAAAGCAGAATTCTGAGACAATTAAAACTTAATCATTACATATTGAACCAAAATAGTTACAAAAACATATCAAATATAAGATACGTAAATTTAACTATGTATGTGATTAACATTTCTAATAGCTACAACCCAATTTGTGCAAAATTCACTAAACGCTTGAAATACAAGCCTTGAATTGCAGCGGTCGTTGCGTGTCGTGTGCGTTGTTCTGGCCATTGACAAGCGCTTCAGGCGGTTTGTGTTCTGCACATCTGGCACTGTTCGATTACCACCATTCAGAAAATACACCGCATAGAATAGTAATTGTACTTAATGGGATGCATGAACTGTCGTAAAATTTGATAGCCCAGAATATTGTTGGGGAGAATGTGCGTAAGCTAATGCCAAAGATATTGTTTATTAGATATTTGGAATTGTTCGTAGTAAAAATAAATATGATTTTCTAATAATTTGAGGTCGATGTGCATTTCTTAATATATTTACTTTACCCTCAGGAGGTAGTGGTTTTGATTATCTACAAGTGACAATAATAATTTTATGCATAAACCTGAACACTCAAACACACACTCTACTTAAACAAGAATGCCTATTCCTTAAGGAGTAAAATAAACTTTTTAAAATATGTTGTTTATAAATACATGCATTTACGCCTGTTGGCCTGTAGGAACCGCTTACCGGAAACTTATAAGTTCGCCAGAGCCTCGTCCGACTCGTCACCTCGTGACCACTTGCAGGTAAGGTTGGCTTGAGCACCAAAGATGATGGTAGAACCCTTTGTATGTTTTTTATGTGTATGTATTTTTTTATATTATAATATAGATTTTTTTAAATTTTATATTAGGAACCTTTACCCAGATTTTCACGTGACTGGTAAGTTGGCAGAAAATTGCTAACTAATACAGCTTAGTTCGAAAGGAGACTTTGCCCAATAGTGGGACACAATTAAAGGTCAAAATAAAAACTTTAATAATATTTTGTAGTGATTTTTCTGGCTTTTGCAATTGTTTATCTCAGTTTCGTAGGCTAACAACAAAACTGTAAGTCTACAAAACCTCAGAAGCAGTACACGTACACGAGATAGATTCCATTGTGAAGGGCTCTAGTGAGACAAGGCATAGTTAAATCTGAATAGTGAAGCTTCTTGGTGGTTTAAAATATTTGTTCAAAGATGCCCTTTGCATATATATTTTATTTGGTGTGATTTTGTAGTGAACACCTCTTTCAAGGATGAAAGCTAAATTAAATAAAAATCAATTAGATTTAACGAAAAGAAAACTATCTATAAAATAGGTCAGGCTTCTTGTAAAAATCTTACTGTGCTATGGAATATTTACTAACTAATTCATAACATAGCGTTGTAAAGTAATGTATGTGCTGCCAATGTCAAGCATCGTTGCTCTAAGGTTGCTATGCCAATTAATGTATCATAGTCATAGTTTTTACAGTGTTAAGTTTTATTTCCAGCCAGTAACTTATTTTTACGAGTCGGCAACGCACTATAAATGCCCCTTGTATTGTTCGCGTGCATGGCCTGAGGTAACCACTTCCCTTCGCATGTTTGATTACCACCTAGTGGTTTATATATCATATACTCATAATAAGTAATTTGCACAAACATTACCGCAAGGTCACCTAAACAAAGTCTTGCTATAGTCAAACTAATGTCGTTTGGTCTATTTGACTCAAGTTAAAATGTTGTTATATTACACCTGTGTTTATATTAGTGAAGAACTACAATTTTTTTTTTTAAATAATGGAAGTTAGAGATATAAATCAAAAACGCATCACAGCAAATATTATCATATTCCTGTAAAACTTTTTCAATATAGTGCTATGCCTTTGCAGGGAGTTAAATGCAGACCAATTATTTTAAATACTATATCATTATCGATAGTTACATGATAATGTAATGCAATAAATGATTTAAATTTGAATCAAGTGTCTTTTATTTCGAAAGTATATCTCATGTTTCTTTAAAGTTATTGTAATTTTTAAAGCGTCGTAATTAGTTTTGCATACCAGTGTAGAATAAATAGTAGTATTGCGGGGGACGTGTAAGCGACGTCTTGTTTTTCTTTATAAAAATGAAAAATAATATGGGCACATGAATGTCGCTTTTACTTAAAGCGCCATTTCACTTTGAGCAGGGGCTTGAGTGGAAAAAATCAGTTTGTTCGTCTTGTACTCAGTAAAATAGAACAAATAGTATGGCCATTTAACTGTGTACAGGACGTGTAAACGTGTGTAGAGACGTGTCGTGGGCGTGAGTAGGCGGGCATGTCCTGTCCGCGAAGTTAACAAATGTCTGAGCCGTTGAGGTGTTTACTGACGGCACTTGGGGAGAGTACACTGGAGATAGCGTTTGCTTTTATTGTGGCTTGTACCTACTACGTCTTCTATGAGATACTATCTTACTTGTTGTCCTTTGGAATTAAAAAAATATGTGCCTAAGCATTAAAATAATAAAAAGGCTGGAATATTTCAATTATTTTTTTGGCATAATCTGATTGACGCATATTATATTGAAAATCAGGCAATCATTTAATTTTTTTTGGATTTTCTATGATTTTATGTACACTTGTTATTTGATGACAAAAACTTTCCTAAAATAAGTAAACGACTATTGGTTTATGAAATTCAAATTTCATAACTTTTTTACAGTTGTTAAAGTTCGTAGGTATTCTCAGTAAATCAGCTGTATAGTTGATTTTACAGAATGCATAAACGTGGGTAGAAAAACACGTGTTCTGTCCGTGAAGTTGACTAATGTCTCGGTTGAGGTGTTTCTGAATGACGGCACTTGACGCGAGGGCACTGGAGACTGTACCCTGGACGCAAAGAGGAAGTCTGCTCTTATATTTTATGTACACAGAACAGTTTTTCTATGTTATGACCCTTCGAATAATAATAATTTTGGTTGATATGCATATCTTAAAAGCAATAACTAAATTATCTTATCTTAGCATTATCCCGGTTGCCCTAGACTTAAGCATAGGGCCCGGGGTCTGCTCACATTTTTATTTTATTTTTATACGTCGGGAACAAAATACATTTACACGCTGCCTTCCGGCCAAAGGGGGACCAAAAGGGGGTGTGGGGCTCACCACTGGCAGACGCGACTGCCAGCAGTAATACCCACTACGAATGCCAGTTGCCACTTGTTGAGAAAAAGGCGGGGGCAACGTCTGACACCCCGCCTGCGGCCAACGTCCCCTGTATCAGAACCAAGAGGACCTCCTTAAAGAGGCGATGTGGGCGCGCCTCTCTTACCTCCTTGTGCAACCATAGCCTGTGTGGCCGACTTCTCGGAAGGTTCATGGTTAGACAGCAGGAGCCCACTGCCCCCGCTGCCTTAGACCCTCCCGGTGCTGCTTGACGGGCCCTTCTGGCCCGCTGCGCCCTCCACAGTTCTCTCTTAATTTACCCCCCCCCCCCCCCCTCCGGTAGTCAGTACTATACCCCCGGTAGGGCACCCAGAATCGCCTCCTTCTGGGTGTTACCTTTTACCGGCCTCCAGGAGGTACTCAGTCCCCCCCCCCACCATTGTTGCCTAAACAGCGCTGATATTAAATTAAAAAGCTACCCAAAGCAAGCAACAAAATAGCAAATAATAAATCCAACTCTACAGACGATTTTCTGCCGCAAAAGTTAGAGTAATAAACTTTCTAGGTTCAATAAATATAATTAGCTATATTTAGAATCAACACCGCCACTATAAGTTTGTTAGACTTCTAATTTGTGGGCATTGTCTGGCACCGACTCCAATCTAATCAATTCGATTAGGATAAAAGTAGAAAAATTAAAGAAAGGGCTTTCTTTTAAATATTTTGTAGTAGTAACGATGAAAGATGCAAATGATTTTGAAGTTTATGACAATATAATATAAAGTCTATGTTGACAATTTAAAATAGGAAAAAATCAACAACCTTAGAGGCAATACAAAACGCTATAACCGACTTCATTGCCTTGTATCCAACTGACTTCTACAGTAAAAACCACACTGCAATTGTGGAAAAAAATAAAGAATTTTGTGTTTAAAGTTTAAATTAGATAATGAAATAAAGAAAAATATAGCTTAAAATATTCGGTTGTCTATTTTTACTCATAAAATTTAAGTTCATAAATTAATATAACATTCTGCTACTTGGACATTAGTTACGCATAATACTTTTTGCCGTTACTTTTTAAACATTATTTTAATAAGTCATAACTACTATAAGCATAATAATTAATAATCATACTATCCCAAAGCATGAATTTGCTTACGCATAATGACAAAAAAGCGAATGCCGAAAAATTTTCTACTAAATTAGTTGCGCAAACGTATGTTATTATAAATAATAAAATACTTTTGAATGGTAAGAAAAAAAAACAACCAAAAAGAGAAGTACGTAAGCATATCACGAATTCAATAAATAAATAGATTATATTAGGTTCGAAGTACGTTCCCCTAATGCTTTTTGATTATTACGCCAAATAACTATTAGACGAATAAACAATATGCATCACAACTTTCTGCATATCAAAGTTATGAATAAAACTAATAGGATAAACTACTAAAAATATTCTTAGCTCATAATGACAAATTAAATTACAACAAAATAATTTAGGCGAATAAAATGGATCCCACATATTCATACCATTTTCCAGTTTTACAAGTAAAATGATCTATGAAGAAACATAGGTTAAACACGTGTCTTAGGCGCTGGTTATTTCAGGGAGCGCGGGTAGGCATATACTGTCCGCACACTTGACAAATGACTACAGTTGAGGTGTTTACGACACAACTTTACTTTTATTGTAACTGCTTGTCTTAAGGCTGCCACTAGCTTGTTGTGTTTAGGTGAAATGTATAGCGAAAATTATTTTAATTTCACTTTTTTGTTTCAAGGAATGATGCCTTGACGTAACCTTTTTACCTGGCTATAAAAAGTAATGAGTCATTATAACGAAATGTTGATTATAGCTACGGTCATGGCCTGGGACATTGGTTGTTTAGACTTATATGCATGTAACATCTTTAGCTTGCATATTCTTTTGCGTAAATAGTGGAGGGAGAATATACGTCCTGTATATTCTCCAATTGAAATTGAAATTTAAAGAAGACAATATTTTAATTTCAAAAACAATTTAAACTGCATTCATAGATTTTTAAATAATTACACGGTTGAAACGGGAATCGAACCCGCTACACGAGAAACAAATATACCCCGCAACTTTCAGTCAAATGTTCCATCTACATTATTCAAGATACTTTCCTCCATGTGGCATAGCCGTGGGACGCCTTGTTTATCGGGTAATTAAACGCGACCTTTATGTGCGAGACCCGTAAAGGTCTGGGCTGAAACTCCTGGTCGCGATCTCTGGCGACGCCTGTAAATGTTTAGCCGAGTACTTGAGTTGAGCTTGATTTGGTGGAGAGTTGGATTTGGTTTTAGCTGAATTAAACTATAATTCTACAGCAGAAGTAGCTATTGTTGTTTCCTATGTTTAAATAATTAGTAGTATTGAGCCCTGTGGTACTGGTATTAGTGTCACCCCCTCTCATTTCACGGGAAGTCGTAAGAGTCGGGAAGTAGTAAGAGACACCCTACCAAATAATGGGCAGCAGCATCATCCTTTGTACTGCGGTCACCAACCCGTCGCCAAGGTGGTGATTATAGACAGATGCCCCAAGCCAAATATAATGTAATCTAATGGGGAGGCTAGTGTTCAGCAGTAGACTTGATAAGGCATTAATGATTAATTAGTATCATTTTCACAAACTTCAGATGTGACCTTTTATACTCAATTGCGGTTTGTTGTGCTATTTTATTCCGGCATTACGAATACTTTACAGTGATTTGTGGTCATGGCGGTTTGCGAATAACTAAATATATTTTATTATTTATGAAAGGTCATAACCACATGCTACGAACAATGTTACAGATCTGTGATGGGTACCTTTTGCAAAATTATGAAATGACTATGACCCTACACAGAGCAGGAGGTGTCAGACTTTTAATGTCTAAAACCATTGACATTCCTTTTTGAGCCTGTATTATGTTATTAGATAACACTTTTCTACAAATCCGCAACCTCGGCAGTCTTCAGCAAGGCCTTACGATCGCACCTGCACAGTGTGGAGACTATGGGCATTACCTTAATGCCAAGCATTTATTGACGACCAATATGTGCCTTGGGAGAAACCTTTGTAGGTCCAGCAGTGAACAAAGATAGGCTTCAACTTCATGGATGTCAACCTTCAAAGGACTGACCCATGTTGACCCGGTATCGGTATCTAGAGAAAACTTAGGCAAAATAACTAAGTTGATTAGTTATATTTCTATTTGATATCTATGTTGTAGATTGCGTTCACCGAACTTATATTTTCAATAAAGCAGTACCTAAAACCTTACCATTGTGAAAACCCCTGTACAGTGATGGGATGAAGCGTTTCCCCCATTTCCATCCCGTATTATAGGCCTGTGCATACGCTGTCCCAGGGAACTAAGCATTTCTTTGTACGAGCAGCAACTGAATAATACATTTCACTTGATTTTTAACATGACACCTCTTTGTTTTCTCCTCGCCACTCGTCACGAGAGGCACCGTTCTTTGTATTTCAGATGCGGGAGGCACTGAAGTATATTTTACTTTTGTTTTATCTGCCTATTGAAATAATATTACGTTCAAAACAAATCTTTAGATACAGATTCATCTGTATCTAAAGATTTGATAATAAAGCCTTAGGTTAAGTTATTTTGTTCACGACGTTAATCAATATTAGTATTGTATTTTGTGCAATTTCTATTCTAATTCAGAGGTTTTCCATTACACCTAAGAAACAGGCACTATCAATTTAAAAAGTAGAAATAGAGTTACACTGAATAACAAATTTAAGTTAAGTCCGTACAATTTTTTAAGTACGTTTGCAAAGTATAAACTTATTGAAAGAAATCACACATAGAAAACACTACCCCTGTGAAGGATATCATTTATTTATTTAAATAAAGAATTCAAAGCCGCGGCCGAGAGCTGGTTTATTGAAATCTAACCAAAAAGGAATGTAATCCAGACTTATCAAGTAATATAATAATAACAAAAAATTTGAATAAAGTTATACTACGATAAAAGAAAGAATAGACGGCAGATTGTAAGCAGAATTAAAAGATAGTCTTGCAAATATTCTGAGCAGCAGACAGTTGAAATAAAGCAAAGTGCAATATTGTAATTTACACTCAGATTTTCCAACAGGCACTCGAAAAATACTGAACAACGGAAAGACAGAGGAAAAGAGTGGAAAAAGTAATGGCACTTCTTTTCGGTGGAATTTTCAAACAAGTCCCAACTTTGACATTAGCTTGTGAATTATCGCGGTCTCGCCGGTGTCATTTGTGAAGTTTGAGACTGAACTTTGGTTCCAGGGCAAGTTTGCCCTGGGCTGTGGCCAACAGCGTCACTTTGTGGTCTCACTACTATTTTTAGGTATTCTTTCCTTAATAAGTTTACGATATGTTCTCATGGCTCTATCGATAGCCTTCTAGGCTAGGGTAAGATAACATTTTCTACAGCTATCTTAAATGTCGAAGCTGAAGAAACGAGATACTCGAATTCGGCTGTTACACATCCTGTCGAAACCCAAATTGATATTGCTTTTTTATGTACCTTGAAATCCCCAATAATACATACACATGTTCTTATAAACAGTTACTTGACCATATCTTCCAAGTCGTATTGACCACTTTTTTTTAAATTTGTTACGCGTACAAAAAACATGCCTAGGTCTTAGACATCACATAGACATTTAAATGATTGATTGATATGAAATAAATAATTGTGATAAATTAACAAAACCAATTTTCAAATAAAGTATATACTATATAGTTTTACTTTCTAAAACTTTTTAAATTAAAAGTCGTTATCACACAAAAGTTTTTCTCTCTTGATTGATTGAAACCAAAAAAAACAACAGAATAGTAGTTTTTGTACGGCTATCTGGAATCGCGTGTAACTCACATCACTCCACGTGCCAATCACCAAACAAAAAGTTTAAATTGAGTTTTGTTTGATCTCATAGTGCGTCCACGTGACTCGCTAAATCGTCATGGGTATCAGGTTTTTCTGATTTCGTTTTTTTTTAATTGATTTCGATATTATAGTCCTTCTTGGCTACTACCTCCTATAATTATTATAAATAATTATAATTAAACATACATACATACATTCACGCCTGTTTCCCCGAAGGCCCGAAGGGGTAGGCAGAGGCGTAGATGTCCCACGTAGTAGGTGGCGAGCCTATTGCCACTTACCGGGCACTGTTATGTTCGCCAGAGCCTCGTGCGTTGTTCGGAAGGTGGTGAAGGTGAGGTTGGCGTAAGCTCCTTAGGTCCTGATAGAATTCCTATACACTATATAAATAATTATATTATAAAAATAATTTGAAAATTAATAAAAAAAGTATGTGTTTACACAAAGTTAATGTGATATTATTCTATTTTTTTATATATATGGAAATTGATGCGTTGGTTTATTATAACAGCTTTTACTGGTGACTTTTTTTGTACAATATTATACCATACAAGAAAATAAATTTATTATAATGTCTTCAAATTAATTTTTGACAAAATGTGGGCCTCTGCTGTACTGTATGAAACTGTTTATAGTATGTTAATCAAGAGCACACCTTACAGAAGTTCTGTGAACTGATATTCATGTTAAGTGAAAGTTATATTTTCCTTCTTATAGACGGGTAATTTTTTTTTGTCTAAGTTAAATTCAGCAAATTTATTGACAAACAATAACTTTTTACCTAAAAAACGAACTATCTGTATTTGGACATAATTAATTTTGAATAAAACACCAAACTTTAGACAATCTATGTAATATTAGATAATTTTTTTACTTAAAGCAACTTCGATTTAATATTGAAAGAAAAATAATGCACTAGCTTCATTTAGACAAAAGACTATCGTCAATCTAGTTGGCCGCGACGCGACGCCTTAACACTAAGCAATTGATTTAAATCGAACTTGAATATCATATCATTTACTTTTGAAAACCATTTTTTTATGTCAAAAATTTTATCTTGTTAATAATAGAAATGTGTAAAAACGTTTAAACAACCTTTGATAATCAAAAACCTTTCAAACATTGAGGTTTCTTTTGATTTTTAATTTCCTAAAACTCCAATTTATTTATAAGGAAAACGGTGTCTTACCCATTTACATAATTCGAATCCGTCGAATAATTAATGTAATGAGACAAATTAATCTCAACGCTTTCAAATTAAGTCTTTTCAAATTTAAAATGCAAAAAATTCAATTAAGGGACCTTAAGTAAAACGGAAGGATTCCAATTAAAACTATGTCTTCGCTTCGAACTGGCGTGAGGTGAAGTGAACTGGCATTCGAGCACTGAAAAGCACTTTAGAATCGCTTAAATTAAGATTTCAAAAGACTTGAAAATATGAGATTTCTAAAGTGGTTTGGTCAGGGCGTCTCAAATGTTTGATCAAAGACAATTTAGACAACCAGTCTAGAGTATGTAGACGGGCTACATATCCTAGTGGGTCCTAAAATCGATAGTGTTTAGATTGTTCATACAAAACATAAGATTTCTCTCTAAAAAGCAATTCATGTTTCAATAAATAAATAATAATAATAATAAAAATATTTCTTGGTGCACCATACAATTCAAAATTCATTTTCATGCGTCGACTGCTTACCATCGAACGGAACGTAGTAAATATGACGTCATATTTAAAAAATAGTCTTTACTTTTAGTGTGTTTGGTAATGTTTGTAGGGATTCTTTCTAATCTTTCTTGCTAAAACTTTTAATTGGTTTTGAAGTTAATGACGATTTATACGTTATACAGAAATTTAGTTGGAAACACGAATAGAGTTCCGTTAAGCGCTGCTTAATTATTAACGGAGTATGACGGCCTCCCACGCGATGGACCGATGATCTGATCAAGGCGGCGGAGAGCCGATCGATGCAGCAGACTCAGCTCAATGTGGAAATATATTGAAAGAAAGAAAGAAAAAAGAAAGAAAAAGAATTTATTCTGTGACAACTTTAAAATAAAACAGATACATAATATTTAAGTAACAATTTGAAGAGTGTCACAGAAAAGGTATCCACACAGCATAAAGCCGAGGTGTCACGAAAACACCTCGACGCTGGTCTTCCGTAGATACCTTTTGTGGGAGCACTACTATGACACATTCATTATATAAATGGTAAAACACAATACATATATACAGTTACAGTAAGACATAAGCATACAAATAAGACATAAGCATACAAACAAGACATAAAAATACAAATAAGACACAAGCATACAAATAAGACAAAAGCTTGCAGGGAACCTGAGTAGCACAAGTAAGAGGACAGCACAACCGATGACGAGCACATACACATTCATAAACATTTCTGTCTGTTCAGTAAATATTTCAAATAATTGCAACGGAAAGATCCAACAGTGAGACAGTTTCTAATTGGAGGCGGAATGTTGTTCCAGCATTTAGTGGCAGAATAGCGGAAGCTGCCTCGAAACGCTGTCGTGTAGTGCCTAACATGCATTAAACGAGGAGCAGACCTCGCCCTTCGCTGGGAAAAAGTAAGCTTCTCATACAAATAAGGCGGCGATTCCTTCTTAATGACTCCAAATAATAAGCATGCAAAATGAAGTACACGCCTGGACTCCATATTCAGAAGATTTCCTTTGTTAAGAAAAGGAGTTATATGTGCCCTTCGAGGAACGGAGAAGCAGAATCGTGCACAGGAGTTTTGGACCCGCTGAATCAACCTTTTAGTGTATCCATACATACATTCACCAGTAACTGTGCTCGCGTAATTGAGTTTGGATAGTATCAGAGTTTCACAAAGCTTAACTCTTACATCTTCACTTATATGAGCACGCACCCTGTACAAGACTTTAAGCCGATAGAAACAATTTTTGACTGTCATTAGTACATGATTATGGAACTTTAGCCGACCGTCCATGAGGACTCCCAGATTTCGAGCTTCCGCTACCTGCTTGATAACAGTCTCACCAATCTTAACTTTGGGGTCGAAAGTGTTAATTTTATATATCTGGTTCTTAGAGCCCAAAACAAGGAATTGTGATTTCTGTGGATTCATAACCAACGAATTTTTGATTGCCCATTCATTGATTCGTTCTAAACCCTCATTGATTACCGTAACAGCTTCTGCGGTTTCATTAGGATTAAAAGAAAAGTAAACTTGTAAATCATCCGCGTAAATGTGATATTCGCATTTTTTTATACAAGTAGACAAATCGGCGCTGTAAAGTATAAACAGTATCGGTCCCAAAATAGAACCTTGTGGAACACCACGGGTCAGCAACCGAGATTCCGAACATGATTTGGTTCCAGTTTGGCTGCAGATCTCAACTCGCTGAGAACGACCACTGAGGTAACTAGAAAACCACCTTAGTGTACCTGGTTCGAACCCGTAATATGCCATCTTTGATAAAAGAAGAGTGTGATTTATACAGTCAAACGCACGGGAAAAGTCTAAGAGAGCCAGAATTGTGCCTTTACCTGAATCCTGAGCTGCAAGAACATCATCGACCACATCCAACAAAGCAGTGGCTGTGCTACGGCCGACTCGGAATCCCGACTGCTTTTGTGGCAAAATATTGTTGTTGTTAGGATATTCTATCAATTGTTGAGATACAACTCTTTCGATAATCTTCGACAAGAATGGAAGAAGACTAATTGGTCTGAGGTCTTTCAATTCACTGGAAGTACTGATTTTGGGAATGGGCTTGACTAAGGCTTCCTTCCAGGCATCAGGAAAAATACATGTTTCAATAGATTTGTTGACGATTGCGGTTATTATCTTAAGCGTCCGTGGCAAAGTTAAGAGAACCATATCGCGAGTCATACCATCTAAACCTTCGGCATTAGAGGAAATGCTTAAAATAATTTTGGAGACGCGGGCTTCATCAATAGGGAGGAGACTGAAAGTAGAAGTTCCAAATCGGTGGTACTCATAGTAAGTAAGTTCAGAAAGCGAGACGTTGGTGGTACCTGGCACAATAAGGAAATGATTATTTAAGACGTTAGGATTACTGATACCAGGAGGCAAACATGTTGATCTGTTGTTGAAATCAGCAATATGTATTTTTATGTTCTTCCACATCTCTTTAGGGTTTTTAGTGTTCTGAACTATAGTACGGCGAAGAAATGCTGCTTTTTCGGAATACAGTGCTTTCTTCACTACAGATTTCATTTCCTTATAAAAGCTGACATCGCTTTCGAGTCTTGTGCTGTGACTTTTAGCATGTGCCTCGTCTCTCAGCCTCATCATTTCTTTGACAGTCGGCGTTATCCAAGGATAGCTACGATTTTTAATGCAACATTTTGTTATGGGTGCATAGATATTAAATACGTGTAGTACGTACGCGTTGAAAGAATAAACAGCTTCATTTACATCATCGCTTATTAATTTATCCCAGGAGATGGTATTAACAAGGCTATCAAATTCTACGAAATCAATTGGGGAGGCCTATGTTCAGCAGCGGACATAATTTGGCTAAGATTATGATGCTTGCGTTACGAGAAGGTTTAGGTTTGAAAGCTTAACTGTTTAGGTTTCTTATTAATAGTTAGTTAAGCAAGTTTCAGTAACAATTCAGTGTCTGCCAAAATTTTTAAATAACGCTTATTGCTGTATTATTTGTGTCAGTAACATTTTCGAAAATGACAAAAATGTTCCCAAAATGTCGGTCTTAATAGCTTAATGTCCCAAATGCATTATTTATATTAACTTAAAGGCATGCAAAATAAAGATAAAGGTGTATAGGAATCCTAACAAATCCTAAGGAGCCCAAGCCACCTCACCTGCAAGCGGTGCACCTGCCGATCAACGGACGAGGCTCTGGCGAACATAACAGTGCCCGGTAAGCGGCAATAGGCTCGCCACCTATTATATGGAACCAACTAAATTATCGAACGAAGTGGCGAAGTGTGGGCGTATAATATGCCTCTGCCTACCCCTTCGGGGAAACAGGCGTGAATGTATGTATGTATGTATGTAAAATAAAGATGTTTTCAATACTATTAAGGATTTATTTGTTTAGTACACGAGTAATACATAATTATATTTAGCTTTCATTGGACCAAGCTTTGTGTGCATAAACATGAGTATTTGTTCTGGTTTAGGTCTTTTCCTATGCACCTATATTAAGTAAGTATTTACAAAAAAGAAGTATGTATGTTTATCCGTTATTTAGTATCCATAACACAGGTTCTTAATGATACTTATCCTGGAACATAAATAATCAGTGTAATTGTCAGAATTTATATGTTTATTAGTTTTTTATTTATTTATATATATAATATGTTATGTTTACGTAATTGGCGACACTACGATTTTATAAAATGAATTACTGACTTGTGTTTTAGCTTTTCCAGCCTAATTATAAAATTATAAATTGTTTGTTTCCTACACAGGTTTCTCTTTCCTTCTCAGTAGGTTAAACTACGGAATCCCTCCTAAAAGTGTCGCTTAAGACAAGCGAATTGCTGTCTCAGCACAACATCGAAGATGTTCTTAGTATTTTCTAGAAGCAAATATCAAATCAAACAATTTTTGGCTAGCGACTGGGTAGTATCCAAACTTATTTCTAAGACCCTTAGCACAATTAAACATTTACGAGTCGGCTGCGTTTTATAGCTAGCATGGTTTTAGCTGGACTTCCCCTGTGTCCTAGAAGTACGACGGAAAGCAATGCAAACCTCGTCGTATGTGTCGAGAGATGAGTCGTACCTTTTTTCGGATGGAAAATCATCAAAAGACTGTCTTTTGCTAAAGGTGGAGTGAAAGGGTGTAAGAGTTTTTCAGACTGAAAACCATATATTTTCTTTCTTCAGACTGTTATGTCATGCTACCTGAAACGTGATCATAGTACGCAGTCTTAATACGCTCTGATACGTTATGCATTATGCCCCGTCCATAATGCCGTGTATATGCTTTAAACTAGATACGCAGTTTAATACGATACGATGATGCGGATATGGTGATGGATTTAATTATACAGTAATTATACATATCTGTACCCATCTTAAAACCTGTATCTTCTGATTTAAGCGACAACGTAACACAATTGTTGACACAACTACGAATTGACATTTTCGTAACACGTAGCATGGAATAGTGCACCGTAGCTTGCCGTAGCACGGCGTAGCGTTGCCATGTTAATAGCTCACGTAGGACACTGCACTAATCCGGGTTGAACGGGACAGAAATAAAGTGTGAATAACTCTCTTTTACTGTTTCCACATCGTTGTTTCTGGGCCATAAACGGTCAGCAAACAATGCTCCTCGTGCAGGTGCCATTTGTAGATAGAACAAACAGAAACTTTTCCCAAAGCATGTAGTAAAGGAACGTGTTAGATTTACTTTAAGTACTCACCGGATGGTTTGAATTCAAATTCTAGGAAAATTACAGTGGTCTTAAAAAAAGCCAGTTAATTCGAAGTGATCGGTATTGGTCAACAGATTCTTTTCATATATATTATTATTTATAAATTAATGAATCGGCTTTAAAAAATATAAAATTTCGTTGATATTATCAACTCAGTGGTAATTTTTAAATATATTTTGCCGCCGTTAGAAATGGTTCTACTGATTATCTGATTTATATTTCCTTTAGAATTTTTACAAACATTAAATTACTACTTATTTTATATTTTAGAAGGTCTTCTAATACTAAGTTTCCAGCATTGATATTATTTACGAAATTGTAATACTTTCAGTATGTATTTTAGTAAGAGTTGTTAAGGCGGCCTGCCTCAAATACTAGATAGTCGGTAAATGAATAAATATCTAATTGAACCTGTAAAGGTATTTAGGAATATCATAAAAAATGGATTCACATAGCTCCTAATTTTGCAGAACTTAAACTTTGGGTACTGGGAAGTAAAGCAGCTCACTCAAATAATTATTATTGTACATACTATATTGCTTATTATTGCTGCTTGTGGGGACTGGTCTGCTCTTGTCTACTATTTTTATTTGTAATTAAAGATTTAGCTAACTGAGAAAAGTTAATATTATTTTTAATCTGATAGCTGCACACACAATTTTTGTTGTCCTATCATTCTCCTAAATGATGTTTTTGATTAGGAACGCATAGTATTGTTCAAATGATTATATAGATATTAAGACTGAATTGCTGTAAATGATATCTTTCATAAGACCAAAAATATTTGTGGTTTGCAGCACATTTAATTAATATAATGTTATTTTTGTTAAAATTTGTTTATCCTGTAGCTTGAGTATGTCATGCTCACTCAAATGTCTTTGCGGTGGTGGCGTCATGCGTCGGGTCGTTGCGTTCCCTAAAATATGGTTGAGCGAAACGATGGCTGGTTCATGCGTCATACTCGTGAACGGGTGCCGCCAGTGGGGACTGGTCTGCTCATGTCTACTATGTTTATTCGTACTCATACTCGTATAACTTAAAATAAAAAGTTATTTTCTTCTTTTATTTTAAATCATGTGACTGCAGAACACATGTTTTTGTAGATTTGTCAAATTGTTTTACTATTAAGTACATATTCTTGTAACTGGCGGGAGAAAAAACTAACCTTGACGATTTTCTTGCCCGTTCTTTTACGATCAAGCTCCCGCCCGCAGTGAATGGGCGCGCTAGTTTTTAAGTTTTGACGTTCATAAGAGCTCTTTTGAGCCAAACTTGAATAAATGAATACGAATTTTGAATTTTTTTTTTTACTAACATTGAAAACAATGTATTAATAATATTTATTACATTAAATCTTATGGTAGATACATGTACAGATATAGCTTAAGTCTAAGTTGACATTAACGTACAGGACATCTGTTTCTGTTTGAAAGAAGCGCTCTTCCATAAAATTGTGTCACACTGATAAGCTTATACCAGATTAAAAGTAATAAGTAGCTTGGAAACTATCTATACCATCCGTATTCTTTCTTTAACGGCTACCCTCTAGGTCAACATTTTATTTTTCTACTAGCAAGATCATACATATTCATTCACAGAAATATATCTATATCGAACTCCGTGACATATAACTCGACTTCTTCATTAGTAAGTAACGCAAGTAAATCTCATAGCACTCACTGTAAATCAACCTTATAACGTCTTTCTTATGCTAAGCTTAAGCCCAGAATTAGTAATTTACATATTTACTCGACATAATTCAATGACGAGCTAGAAGTAAGATCCCATAATGTTATTAATAATAACAAGAAAATGTTAGTAATAAGCATAACAAATACGGCATAAAAGCATTTCTTGTCTCAGGCCGACTGAAACAACAAATATGAAGTAAATTCAATAAAGTTGAGCTCGTGGCAAGCTTTGATGTACATTTTATATGCCTTTACGCTAACGCGTGAGTGTTTCGCCTTAATGTTTGTACTCCTAGTACTTTTTAGATTTACGTACATGCAATTTTTGTAGGAACTTTGTTTGATAATTGCTTTTTAGTCTGTCTGTCATGTAGTAGTTTGATTGTCAAAGTTGTCTTAAAAAGCCTCGGGTTCAAAAACCGCATTGAGTCTTGATTGTGAAAGAATGTTTTCACCATTACAATATAAGAACATAATGAAAACTTGTAGGAAATCAATGGGTTTCATAACGTTGAAGTTGGCAAATAAACACTCGATTGCGATATTAAAAGCTTTCTCAAATTTACGAATTTTCGTCATATTGATCATTTGCCACTATTCTATTTGCATTGATTTACGTGTCATGTCTATTGATTGCAATATAGGTGAAAATAAAAAATGATTTTATTCAGATTACTTTTTAATGGTTACTTTCATTTGTCTGTTTATAACATTTATTCGTCGAAGACATAAGTAAGTTCAGTCCATAGCTACCATAAAATCTATATCTAAATTCAAATTTTTATTAGCTTAAATTTTATTAGCTTTGTCAGACAAGAAAAAAAATTCTAGAACAATAAAAATATACGAAATATAATGTTATGCAATGTTAACAATGTTGTCTGTTGGAAGAGCTAATGTTAAGCAGTAGACTTTATAAGGCTGATATGATGACACGATGTTGGTCTTCATAGCCAGTTCAGGGTCAGGGTCACAGTCTCATCTTCATTGCAGCCTACAACATAGCACGGGCCTCCTCTCACGGACCACGGTGATGGGTAGTGGTAAGGGTCACTATCTGCCTAGTGGTTAAAGCTGATCAGACAGCCACGTTTGTCTTTAATGTTTTTATAAACTAGTTTCATTTTGGCATTCTGGGTGTCTAACAGACTTCAATCTGATGCAGTCGTTTTCCATAGTTCTTCCAAACTTCAATTCTGTTACCCTGACGAAAAAAAGCTTTTATGCATTTTTTATAATACTTACACATAATTATGGTTACTTAAATGTTTAATTTGTCACCGGAGTTCCAGCATCGTACAGTCAGTCTTAGACGCTTTCGTGTCAATAATTGAGTTCGCTATTTATAAAACTGGGGTTCTAATGTCAAAGTAGTAAAATGATCAGCTACTCCTAAGGCAGACTGTCCCTCTATGTGTTCCAGAGAAATCGAGCCACGATAGACGGATGGACCGACAGGCTGAAAGACAATGAAATGGTCTCTTTTTTCCTATATAGTCTGGAAACCATTTGTAGCCCTCTTGTAAAATAAAAAAGTACAATATTTGAAACCAGAATTGACTAGCAATATAAAATTATGAAAAGTTCATTTTAACAGAAGCGGATCAATTACTCAAAGGATGGAAGAAGCGAACGAGCCACGACCTTCGATTAGGCCAAGTCAAATTGTTGAATAAAGATTCGTTTTCGATGCAAAGTGAAATTTCAATATTAGCCCTCGATTCTCGTTAATACCGAATTTATATTGCAATAGTACCGACAGGGTGCTTTAGGTCGGTGTTACACTTGGTATAGTATGCGATAAGTGAACGAAAGCAAAAAAAGGTTATGATTATTTTAAACACTTCATTTAATTTTTTTAGCTTTAATACCTTTGTGTAAGAAACTTTTACACAAAAAACCTATTTACCCGTTTTAAGTCAAGATCACCATCATCAGGAGGATGCTGAACATAAGCCCTCCCATCTAGCATTATGTAAATTATTTTATAAGATCTTCTACCATTAAAAGAAAGGAAGTGCTCTGACAAAGAAGTTATAAAATATATTTCGCTTTTTTATATTAGGATTTGGCAATGAGCGAAACAAAAATTAAATCACTAAACATAAAATACTTCAAAAAATCATCGCAGTTGTCGGTTAAGATAGGAATACATTGTCAAAAATATGATGTACAATATATGTTTCTCTCTAAATAAAAAATGGAGATGTGAAACCTCATTTTATTGTTACGAGAGATATTCTCACAGTTACACGCGGTAATATAGTCCATATTGAAAATCTCAGCAAACACCAATCTTGTACCTGTATACGGGAGTGATGAAATCTGTAGTCCAACAGCTTTCTACACGACAATTACTTTAGTATGATTTTACTTCGCCCTAAATTAAATAGTGTTCTATCAATTTATAGCTCACACTAGGAAAGTATTGTCTGAACTGAACTCACCGTAACCACAATCATACTAAATAATATTCTAATATCTTTCATTTTGCTAATTGCGTCTCGCTTACCAGTGTAACCTTGCCCTGTGTCGTGATTAAATCCGCTCGTGAAATGTACTTGGACGATAAAAATCTGGCGTAAAACTTGGCATAAAGAAGTGGGGATAATTGAAAAACCTGATCTCTCATTAAAATCTCTCGAGTTCGTCCTTTTTGGAATCAGCACGGCATATCGCAGTCACGTCTGTCCATTCGAGAAGATTTTACAAGTGCCTGCCACTTTTACGACTTTTCTTTCGTTTAATTCATAAAATAGTGTTTTGTTTTATGCTTGGAATTGTCGGTATTCAATAGCATTGGGTAGTACATACATAATAGGTTGGGGAAAAAGTCTTTTCGTATTTTTGTATGAAAAGTCAAGACATTTTTTTCAAAGTTTATTTACATTTATTTACAATATATATGTACCGTTTTGTTGAATAACTTTCTGCCATTTTGTGGGCAGAGACATTATCCCGTTACTGTAGAAACTTTGGGACTTCTGATCAAAAAAACGGGACAAATAGTTTTGGCAGTCCTCTCTTGAGGTCAACCTTACAGAACCTAAAGAATTCTGCAGAGACCGAAACAGGTGAAAATCTGAAGGCGCAAGGTCAGGGCCATATGGTGGATGCACTAGGACCTCCCAGTCGAACTCTCTTAATTTTTGCTGAGTGGCTAAAGATGTGTGTGGTCTAGCGTTATCGTGATGAAAGACCACACCCTTCCTGTTGATCAATTCCGGCCGTTTTCTCTCGACTGCTTCCTTTAATCTCATCAGTTGCTGGCAGTGAAGATCAGAATCGATGGTTTTGCCGGGCGGTAAAAGCTCATAATAAACAATGCCCTTCCAATCCCACCATACACACAGCATCACCTTATTTCGTGTTAGGCCAGGTTTGGCCACAGTCTGTGAAGCCTGGCCAACTTTCGACCACGACCTTTTTCGCACGTTCTTGTCGTACGTGATCCACTTTTCATCGCCAGTTATCAATCTCTTCAAAAACGGCTCGGTTTCATTACGTCTCAATAATGAATCGCAAATGAGTACACGGTTCATTAAGTTTCTTTGAGTGAGCTCGTGTGGCACCCAAATATCGAGCTTTTTTGTATAACCAGCTTTCTTCAAATGGGTCAAAACTGTTTTGTGGTCAATTCCCAGTTCTTCAGCTACATCGTAACTACTAATATGCCGATCTTGCTCCACTCTTTCAAAAATGGCGTCCATTTTATTCGTAACAGGGCGACCAGAGCGAGGTGCATCTTTAACATCAAAATTTCCGGACTGAAAACGTTTGAACCAAATTTGTGCTACTCTTACTGACACTGCATCAGGTCCATAAACATCACAAATTTTTTCACTGCTTGAGTTGCATTTTTGCCTTTTTTATAATAAAATTTTAAAATGTATCGAATTTCTTCATTAGATTCACTCATTTTTACGGAGAGAAAAACAAATGAAAAATAGCGGAAAACAACTTTTTTTTATTTTTTTCTTTTCTTTATAATGGAACCTTTTTAATTTTGCCAAAACCAGCAAGACACAAATAGTACAGTCAAAAAAAATTTATAATAAGTTTATACCTACGTTATGCGAAAAGACTTTTTCCCCGACCTAATACATTCACGCCTGTTTTCCCGAAGGGGTAGGCAGAGGCATATTATACGCCCACACTTCGCAATTACATAGTTGGTCCCACGTAATAGATGGCGAGCTTATTGCCGCTTATCAGGCACTGTGTTCGCCAGAGCCACATCCGTTGATTGGCAGGTGCACCACTTGCAGGTGAGGTTGGCTTCGGCTCCTTAGGTCTTGGTTGGGTCTCTATATGCTCATTTGGTAGTACTTATTTGTATTTTCCATTAAATAATAATGTATAAAAAATATCTCTTTTCTTAATGTTTTGATTATCGATATGTGCTTACGCGGCTAGTGTGTTGGATATTACGAGTAATAGGGAATAAATATTGTATTGATATTAATTGCGGTATATATTAATTTACACTTAATCGATTATTTAGCTGGATCCTTTTTTTAGAACTTAATTGTAATTAAATAATAAAATAAGTATAGAGTGTGAATAAATATGTGTACCTTTTTATGTTATGTTGAGCACATTCACTATGCACAGGTATGCCTGGTATGACTAAAGTTTCGTAATTACATTCAGTATATAAACACGCAAAACATTTTCTTCTCTTATTTTAATTTTTTATTCTTGACGATCGTTTGATGTTCATTATTTAGAATCACAGTTCTTCTGTTAAAACACGCAACTCACGTTCAGTGCTAGTAAAGTTTTAATGCACACATAGCGTGTACAAAAAGTTTAAAATACACCCCACTTGATTAGGCTTTAAGGTGCTGAACTTTTTGTTTGTTAAACCTCTGAATCGTTAAAATAATTACGTAAGTTACTGTTGCTTATTTGCTTTAGCCACTTCGTTTGCATCGCTAGTGCTCTTTGCGACTGTATTTAAGGTTCTGTTGTTAGCAAATTAAAGACAAAGACATGCAGAGGTAATGACATGCACATAATAGTTATATAAGCGAAAAAATATATATAATAAATTGCCCCAAGTAATGAGAGAGATTTAATCGGTTTAAAATGAAGCTGCACGAATGCCTTATTAATAAACGTTAATAATTCTTTGCGAGAATATAAAAATGCTGTTGTATGTGTCATGATAATGTTAAAGTATTTTTTTATCTTCTTTTTAAATTAAGAATTGTAACTGACATTAAAATTTTTGTATGTATAAGGCGAACATTTGTACTGTTTTATTTGTAACATACCATTTGTATATTCAACACCTATGTTCTGGCAAATAAATAATATTTCATTTTAAGAGAACTTTTATAGTTATGCCTATTTGTATGCCTGTCTGCCCGAGGCTAAGCTCAAAAGATCTGTTGCTAGAAAGCTGTGTTTGGCTTGGGTTGTTTACCCATGATATTAATGAAATCGACAAAAAATACTACAATATATATATAATATTACGGATATTTCTACTTTACCTTACATGAGAATTTAATTAATTAAAAAAATTACAGTAATTAAATAAGTAAAAAAGATTACGTAATTAAAGACAGAAGCGAATCCCAAACAAATACAATACTATGGAGTTGAAACAAAAATGTATTGAATCAGATTATGTGATGTGATTTAAATTACAGAGGTTATTTATTTACCTTATTTAATAACTTTTGGCCACATAACCCGTACGTGATCGTATAACTGACCCAAATAACTAAACTGGATGGTTTACAAACTCAACAATGTAATTGAAAACTTTATAAATTATGGTTCATTCAAATAAACCCGACTATGAAGTGATTAAAGAAGTAGTGCAGAGTTATACTGTTTGCGTTATGGAACTTAATATTGACATTGAGCTTTTCATATGCTAGCTTCATTTTGTATAATTATAAAACATACTTTATCCAAATAAATTTACAAATTCTTGGAATGCAATTCTCGGAATTTAATTTATAGGCCAGAAAGGATTTATCACCTGTTTTGAGTCGAAAACAAAATTGAAAACAACTGTCTGACTTATATGAGTCCGAAAAAAAAATAACGCTTGCGCGATCCAAATACGCTCAATGACATCTTTTGACATACTTACGAATTAATATTTACACACAGTTTTGAACAATATGCAAGATTATTTTTTTTAATATTATATATATTTTTTAAAGGGTTATTTAATACTTCTGTTTTATACAACAGTTTTATAAAGTTCCGCAACTTTACTTTCCGCTTTAACCTCTAAAAACACAATTTGACGAACAGTGCCAATCTTCTCCAGTTATAACAATAATTCTAGTTATAAAGCATGATGGTATACGAAACGCGAGCGCCCATCAAAAAAACACATTGAATACGAATGCTCCGAGATAAGCGTACCTTTATCCCATTCACGTCTCCGCAGTTGCAACCATTTTTCATGGCTTTGTTGTACCGCAATAGGTGTGAGGGTGACACCCACTATAATACCTCAAAGATTCCCTTATATTTTTAAACAAAATACGTCGCTATTCAATAGGCACACTTAAACGACGCCGTCTTCCTTAGGGTAGGATAAAAGGGTGCGAAATACGTAACGATTCAGATGATGTCATTATTTTTCAACACGATATCTTTTTATATTTTAAAAGGTATTTTACGAGCTATAATCCTTGTTTTACGAATAAATAGCGCGTAAATCGTTTAAATTAATGATGTACGTATTATATCATTGATTCATAAAAGAGCTTTGGTTTTTTTAAGGTTTTTATAAAAGAAATACATATATATATATTTGCTAAATAAAACACATTTTACGGACCTGTTATCTTACTCTTCCCGGCACTACGAATCGATTATAGTGTCGAACGAATCTGTCTAATTAATTTTATTTCTGTCTAAGTTGAATGCTTTGGGCTTTGGTACAGATAACCCTTACTATAAAACTAAAAATGTAGGTCTGGAACGGCATCTTTAGCTATTTTAACCAATTACCAAAATGAGTGAACCCAGTAACAAGTAAACCAATTTCAAGAAATAATTCACCATTAGAATACTACACAACTTCTGAGTAACGTAGGCTACAATTATAACTAAAAAAATAAGGGACCCTTAGGATAACTCCAACAATGTGAACCCAAGGTGTAAAATAGAAATAAATATAAATGTTTTCTGACAATTACTTAAAATAGTGGCACACTGGTCGCTAATACTAGATCAAAACTAAAAAAAAAGCTTCTTAAAGAGCTAGAGTTAGAAGTTAATTCGTGTTTAATAAGTAGGTTCAAATTTTATTCGTATTTAAAGCTTTTTTATATTATATGACAGGAGGTTATATTTGTTAACTATATATATAATGGGACTATATGGCGCTATGTATAGGGATCCTACTAAGAAGTGAGGAGTCCAAGCCAACCTCACCTGCAATCTGCTTAACAACGAATGAGGCTTTGGCGAACATAAACGTTCCCGGTAAGCGGCAATAGGCTCGCCACCTATTACATGGGACCAAAAATATACTTGGAAAAATGTGGTCGTATTCCATGCCTCAGCCTAACTCTTAGGGGAAACGGGCGTGATGTTATGTAAAATCGTATCGAACAGATTTTATTCTGCTGTATAATTCCCTGGTCGTACTAACTATAAATGTGTTAGATTCTTAACACAATGTGGTATTTCATAACAGCCCACTTCGCCCATATCACTAGTACTTCGTTGTTCCATCTTCATTGCAAAAATCTATTAAATATCATGCGCTTTGTTCAAAAATAAAAAATGATATATTGATGTCGGTCTATATGGTTAAAGGTGCCATCTACAGAAGGAGTTTATCCTTGTGAAGAATAGACTAATCACATACCAACAAAACGTAACAAACTAATTTTTTATTTCAATTTTCAATTATTTGATTCGTGAATTCATTTAGTCCGTCTGCCCCTAATTGTACTTCGAGGTAATTAGTCGAATTTGATGGTATAATTATCGTTTCAAAATCTAATGACTACGTCACACAATGCAACTTTAACACAAAACCAAACTTACAAGTTCAATTACAGTTCATTGAACCTAGCTTCTTGTCGCGTGCAATAGGCTTGGCGTGTTCTTACATTAACGGTCATTACAAAATTTTCCAATAATAAGCCGGTTGAAACATTACCTGGTGGCTGCTACACGAAAACAGAATTAATAATGGGCCAACTTTGCGGTAAATTCACATCACCAGCCGAACAATATTCCGGAAAAATACATCCCCGCACATGGTTGTGTAATCCGAAAGCACATAGCCTAAGGCGTCTTTTATACGCTGATTCATTATCATGCTGTAATAACCAAGTTTCATGTCGATCTTTGTAACCGGGATGTCAGTTTAATTACATAAAAATTACAAAATTTGACTTTGATTACCGATATTAAACACACATATAAGTTTTATATGTTATACTAACTGATATTCAGGTGATGAAACTTTTCAACGAGTAACAAGACGGATCAGTTACTTATCTGGTCTTTTTTGTAAATACATTACAATGCTATTTAAAAGGCACAATAACTAGAGATAGATACATACAAATATTTAATATAAAAAGCGATCTTCAAACCTCACATGAGTGTTATTCCATGTAAAGTATTTATGTGTAAAGTGATAAGTTTAAAGTTACAGGTCCGGAATAACCGTGTGATGGGTGCCTTAAATCGAATGCGATGTAAACAGACTTTATTAAATCAAAGGGTGACTCGCCGTGCGACTTTGAAGTGAGATTGTAAACGTTTCTCTTTGACAACTGCAGTTTGTGGATATTGAATGAGCTAAATAATTGTAAAACTGTCCTTAGCGAACGAAATATTCATTTTCTACTGTCACAGTTGACTCTTTGCTTGTTATTGAAATACTACTAACATTTCAAATTATAAAAAATATATTATTAGAAAGGAAGTAAATATACTGTACATCACTACATAGAAATTCTACCGAAGTGCTCAGCATAATATTTGTCATTTTCCATATTCATGCTAATTTCAATAACGTAGTAATTTGCTAGAAATGCAATCACTAATAATACTTATGATTCATATCCTAGCATTATACCGGTTGCCCTAGACTTACGCTGAGGGCCCAGGGTCTACTCACTGGTCTAACCAGATTTGAATTTCAGTTATTATGTAGAGCGACTGCCGTCTGACCTCCGCAACCCAGAGGGAAACATCATTCTATAGTTAAACCAGCTGTCAGTCTGTTAGAAGGCACTGATTTCCTAATAACGACTGCCATAGATGTTCATGACAGCCTCCCGGCTTAGCCAACAGATAACGTGCTTTCCGAGGCACGGAGCAAGCGATAATTACGAATACGACATAATTTTGAAAAGTCAGAGGTGCGTCACCAGGGTTTGAACCAGAGACCCTCTGAGTTTAAAGGCAAGGGGTCTCGCCACTGAGCTATCGCCGCTTGTGTAGTATACAGACTTCATTAAATCAAAGGGTGACTCGCCGTGCGACTTTGAAGTGATATTTTCATTGTTTCTCTTTGACAACTGCAGTCTGTGGAACCCGATTGTGATAAATAATTGTAAATGTGTTCTTAGCGAACTGAGAGTTTGTGAAACGAAATGTACATTTTCTATTTTCACAGTTGACTCATTCAAAGTCAAAGATTTTTTTTAAAATTTAGCTTAATAAAGCTCATAGGAACGTGAACTTATCTTAAAACTAATGTACCCTATTATATAACGTATAGCTGTTATTAAATGAATTATTGATGTGCCGATAAACACTCGTTATCATGCAGGGAACATTGTATCGCTAGTTTGTTGGGCTGCCGTTGCTGAAGTAATGTCGCACTCCGTAAATATATAACCGATTCGGACCTGCCGGGTGCTAATTAGTTGGTATTATTGTGCATTAGAACTCGCTCGATTGTGCCTTTAGCCAGGGGTTTCAACAGCTGTAAATATCAGCTGTACATACTAATATCACGCATATTTCCCCAAAAGACCTTGCTCCACGTGGGTGTTAAGCCTATTGCCGCTTACCGGGAACTTTTATGCTCGCAAGAGCCTCGTCCGCTGTTCTACCTCTTTTTGTTGATTTAATCGAGCCTTTTAGACAAAGTAAATTAATTTATTACATTGATCAACATCATATCAGCCAAATAAGTCCACTACCGAACATATGCCTCCACAATATATTTCTACGTAGATAGATCTTGAGCCGCCCGCATCCATAATTAATTAAGAAATAATGAATTCGTTCCAAAAAAAACACTGCTTATTTGGTTTTATACTTAAGCTTCTTCCATATTCATATTTTTTCCAATAATGCTCATAAGAAATGTTATCTACGAATATATTGTAATAAAATTAAAATAATAATGTTATTCGAATAACGCTTTTAGTCCCAAAGTAAGAAGAATTTTGTGCTCTGGAAGCTAGGCATTGTGAATGTCCGTATTATGCTTAGTATTTTCCCTGTGTAGGATCAATCGATGGGAATCGATCCTACGACCTTAAGAGCGAGTGCAATTATTAGGTAAGAAATGTGTAATGTAATGGATGAACAATATAAATATAAAATAGGGAAAATAGCTGTATCTATAATTTTAGATCTTACCTTTACAGGATATAGTTTGATACCCTGAAAAGCATAATAAGGAATTGGTATGTTTTTGTGGGATGTCAATAGTTTCTTAAGTAGGCGTCACGATTTGTTTTGAAGGCACTGACTATAAAAAAACATAATATATTGCAATTCCTTACCTATGTGTCGGATAGGTTACACATTTTATAAGTCTGTAAACGCACAGACTACCAACACATATATATCAAAATGTCTTCCCGAAATCAGACGTCGAACAGAATTGTACCCACGAACGTTGCATACATCAAGTATCTTATATTTAAGTAAAGATTTCCGTAAAAGGGGACGCTAAATGTTCCCCTCGAATTCTTGGCTGCAGGAGATTCATCAATATGTCCATTAGACTGGTAGGTTCATTATCAGGGGACCCATTCTTTCATTTATTGAAATACGCTAAAAAGCACCGGTATAATGTAAATGTATTAGCTACGGGCACTGGTCCTTTGAGACGCTATAAATTATGGTACGAATTTTCGGTTAGGGTGTGATATTCTTTATTTATTTTATGAATGAGACAAAAACACAAGGAAAGAGATAAATATGCATAGAGACTTGTTATAGAATAGAATTTTCAGTTACTAATACGTATTCATAATATATATAAAAAATTGCTATGAATAATATGACTACTGTTAATTTTCAAAATTTTCTCTATATTTTTTTTTGCATTTAATATTTTTTCAAGAAAGCAACATAATAAACTAATATTAAATAATTAACATTAAGCAACTGATTTATCAGACAAAACTAGTAAAATGGTCTAAAAACGTTTGATGAAATGTCTTTTAATCTGTTTAAAAGTTTTTTTTTATTGACCATCACAAATATTTTGGACTAGTCAGTGTGCGATAAGTGAGTTTTTGTAAGATTATAATTTTGTCAAATGTCTCATTTGCCAAATGAACATTTGGTGAAACGTTGTTTGTCAAATGACCATTTGTCAATATTTTTTTGGTCAAACATTACTAATCTAGTGAAATAGCCAATAATAGGTTTCTCTTTAAACAGGATGAAAAAATACCCTGAGCAAAGCCGGGTGTAAAATATTCTGTCCAACAATAGGATCATTTTAGTCTTTAAGACCAAAATGATCCTATTGTTAATGTGTTTAAGACTAGGGCTGGGAAATCGGGCCTTTAAGTTATTGAAGGTCAAAGTTATGATTAATAATGAAAACAAATTTTCAGCATTATTTTTTTCATAAAATAGTTGCGTGCGTTTTATTGCGCGGTTTTTTTGATATCGTTTCCAGTAATTACTTTTGGTTACTGTGTGTATAATGCGTAGCCTTTGACTTTGTTAAAAACATCTAGGTCTTTTTACATCCTGTATAATAAATAGTCTTAAGTACTTATATAAATAATTATAATTGATATTTCAATTACTTGACATACTTTAACTACTACTTATAATACTGTTAAAATAAATATAAATAAATATTTACACCAATTATTTTGTTTCTAAGGTAGGTATCATTAAGATTTTGATTTTTTGTAAATATACTGTTAATATACATAAAAAAGCACACACCACGCCCACCTATACACGCACGCACCCATACATACACGCACCCATACACACACGCACTCACACACACACGCACCCATACACACACTACCATACACACATTCTCATATACACTCACATACACGCGCTTGCGCACTCTTATCACGCATATTATATTCGCAGACTTAATTTTAAGCTTATTCATTTCACCGGTCCGGTGTAGGAGAGGCTGGTAATCTGTCATACAGGTCTCCTAGTACAAATATCAGTCTCTCACATACTTTGAAGTGCAACAATAGTACACTAACTAATAGTCGGTAACTAGTAGGCTGCATTGCTTCATGAAATATTATTTAGAGTGCCACATCGAAGTGAACGAGCTTGCCGTAAAAAGCATTTATTTTTTATCCGTATTTGTAGAACGTGTTACGCTAGTAATAGTTTTATCAGAAGATCTTGCAGACTGTATAATGATAAACTCATAGATGTTGACTTTTTTAGTGAAAGTTTAAATTGTTTTAAGAAAAAATCGTTGCAATTACTTGCCTCGTCTTAACTGTGGTGTTTATATTTTAATGGTTGTATCCTATTATTGTATGTTAGTATTATAGATTCTGTTCATATACATATGGATATGAGTAGGTATGTGTGTGTGTATATATTACATTGTTTAAATATTGCATTGGTATTTGTGTCTAAGTATGTATACGGGCGTATATATGGCTGTGTGCATATATGTATGTATGTGTATGCACTTGTATGTAATGTTATAGTTATCCAGTTTTTATATAATTTCGAGGAAACTCTTTATTTTTCTATTTAAGTGCCTTAGATTTGAAACTATAGGTCTAAAACTATGTTTAATTTTAGTACTAATCTCTTTATGTATATGACTGTTTGTTTCTAAATATAATAAATAAATAAATAAAGTATAACCATCCACCTGGTCGGGCAACCAATCAGAAGAGGTTTCAGCAGCCGTGGGGTCTAAATAACTTCAAAAAAGACTGGGGCAGAAGGCAACGGGAAACCACTGCTTCCATTTTCCCAAGAAAGTTAGCATGAAGGATCACAGAGAAGTTGTTGTGTCTGGCGATCCGGCTGACGCCCGGCGCCGCTCTCCCGGGAAAAGTGGTGTGAAATGTGCTACCGGCCATGCGCACGTGGCTCTTCAGGCGCCGCATGGAAATTATGTTACTGATGAAGCAAAGACCAGCAAATCAATCCGCCACCCCCACCGCATCGCAACATGGAATGTGCGTGGGCTCAACCAACCTGGCAAAGTACAAATTGTGGAGAATGAAATGCAAAGGAAAAATGTTCATCTGCTAGGGCTAAGCGAGACACACTGGAAAGGTCAGGGTCACTATACATCTGATTCTGGTAGTACAGTGTATTTTTCGGGCCCAGAAGACGAAAGCAGCAGAGGAGTGGCTTTCATCGTGCCACGATCTATGAACAGGTACGTTGTGGGCTACAATCCAGTCAGTGATCGGATAATCACACTGACGCTTAACACCATACCGTGCAAGCTTAGCATCGTGCAGGTATATGCTCCCACTTCTCAGTCAACTGAAGAAGAAATAGAGGGATTTTATGAAACGCTGACTGGGACACTTAAACAGCTATCAAGGCGGGAAGTTACCATTATCTTAGGGGATTTTAATGCCAAAGTTGGTGACACTAAGAGCGATAATCATATTCGTCGCGTTGCAGGGAAACATGGTATCGGTGAACGGAATGACAGGGGCGAGAGACTGTTGCAATTCTGTTGTGAAGAAAATTATACCATCTCCAACACTTGCTTCAAACATCATATCCGCAGACTGTACACTTGGATATCCCCTGGCGACAGATGTAGAAACCAGATCGACTACATACTAGTGGGGACACGATGGAGAAGCTCAGTGACGAATGCCACAACTTACCCTGGTGCAGACTGCGGCTCCGACCACCAGCTTCTTGTAGCAACGATCCAGTTGCGGCTAAAGAGGATCCATGGAACTAAAGTCGTTTCGAACATGCGAAATTTAGAACTCAATGGCTTCAGAGAAGGTTTCGAGCAGAGAGTAATAGACATGCCAAATAACATCACAGACAGCGATATTAAGTGGGAGCAATTAAAAAGGATGGTTGAAAAGATAGCTACTGAGAACAAGCTGGCAAATCCCGTCATGAAAGAATTTATCACACCAGAAACAGCGCAAATTATTCTTGAAAGACGTAAACTAAAAGAGCACGGTTTATGTTTACCTGAAGATCTGCAGCGGTATTCAGAACTTAGCCGCCAAGTCCAACTACACTGTCGGAAAGATTATGAAAGCTACATAAATGGAATTTGTCTAGAACTCGAACAGCACTCTCTGAAGAACGAATCTAAATATCTCTTTCAGAAGGTTAAAGAATGGACTGGAACGCGCAAACCGAAGACCTGTGTCATTGAAAATAAAAGAGGACATCTACTTACAGATGTGACTGACGTGTTAGAGCGCTGGGAAACTTACTGTGCGGAGTTATACGACACTAGCGACTCTGCAAACGCTTTAATCACATGGTCGGCAGAAGAACCTGACATATTACCATCGGAGATCGCACATGCTATCAAAGCTCTTAAGTGCAAAAAGTCACCAGGCAAAGATGGTATTACGGCCGAATTACTAAAAAATCTTGGTCAAAAAGGCACACGAGCTATTACCGATATATGCAATACCATCTGGAAAACAGGGAAATGGCCAAAAGACTGGACAGAATCGGTGTTCATACCCTTGCATAAGAAAGGTTCATCTAAAGACTGGTAATTACAGAACGATAGCGCTAATATCACATGCGAGTAAGATCCTCCTCCATGTCATCAACCGACGTCTTAACAACTTTTTAAGCCGGCAGATACCAGAAGAGCAGGCAGGTTTTGTCAAGGGCAAAGGAACACGGGAACAAATTCTGAATGTCCGCCAAATAATTGAGAAAAGCAGGGAATTCAACAGCCCCGTGATCCTTTGCTTTATAAATTATACAAAAGCTTTTGACTGCGTGCAATGGAATCAGTTATGGAACGTGCTACTGGAAATGGGAGTTCCTGAGCATCTTGTCGCTTTAATCTAGAGTCTGTACACAGAAAATCGATCTTTCGTTAGGATAGGTACAGAATTCTCCAATATGTTCCAGACGAAAAAAGGTGTGAGACAGGGTTGCATCCTATCCCCTGCACTTTTCAACATATATGGAGAGTACATAATTCGGAAGACTATCGAAAACTGGGAGAAGGGTTTTCCTATTAGAGATTATCTAATCTCCGATATGCCGACGATACCGTTCTCTTGGCAACATCAATGGAAGATATGAGTGAGCTGTTCCAAAGACTCGAAATTGAAAGCGGTAACATTGGTCTCGCAGTGAACAGAGCCAAAACAAAGGTGATGATAGTGGATCGAGCCGGAACCCTACCAAATGTCACTTGCAACATTCCGGGTATTAACATCGTCGACCACTACATTTACCTTGGCTCCCAGATCTGCAATAATGGCAGCTGTGTCCCCGAGATAAAAAGGCGCATCGGAATGGCTAAGGACGCTATGACCCGTTTGAACAACATTTCGAGAAGGAGAGGAATTGGTATCAAAACCAAAATCAGGTTAATACGAGCCCTGGTATTTCCTATTTTTCTATATGGAGTGGAAACGTGGACGATCTTAGCCCGAGAACGACAAAGGATCGATGCATTCGAGATTTGGTGCTGGAGGCGCTTACTTAGAATACCTTGGACCGCAAAACGCACTAATGTTTCCATCTTGAGTCAACTCAAAATAAAAACCCGCTTGTCGACCATATGCCAACAACGTATTCTTTCGTACTTTGGCCACATAGCGCGCAGAGGCGATGAAAGCCTGGAAAAACTGATTGTCGTTGGAAACACAGAAGGCAAACGATCGCGTGGTCGTGCACCAACCAGATGGAACGATCAAGTGAGGGACTCATCGTCCTCCAAATTCTACGCGGTCGTGAAAGACGCGCTGGATCGGAACCGGTGGAAGCAGATCATTCGCTCCAGATGTTACTCCGATGCTAACCACGATCCTCAGACATGAGGGACCGACTATAGAGAGAATAGTACAGTAAGCTTAATTTTGTAACAACCATTATGTGAGAGAATAAATAAAGATTATTATGTTCATGACACACAAAGATTTGGCCTGAGTGCGAATCGAACCCACTACCTTAGTATACTCGCCACCACGCCGTACCGTTTGCCCTTTCTTAACGACGCCTACATGTTAACTTATTTTTATAAATAATATAAATATAATATAACATTACCCCCAATAAAACATTAGTATTACCACCAGACGCATATGTAAATATCTTATGAAAAATGTATAGCTATAATATTTGTTACAGTAAGATTTTATCAATGGTAATAACGTACCACTAAATTTGAGGTTTTATGAAATTATAGTTGCTTTGAATCGCTTCTTAATGTAATAGCCCATATCGTTACAAAACATCTAACATAAATCTTGGTAATTGTCACAAACCAAACGTAAAATGAGCAGATTGTAAGAATTATTAGGTCGGGGAAAAACTCTTTTCGCATAACGTAGGTATAAACTTATTATAAAATTTTTTTGACTGTACTATTTGTGTCTGGCTGGTTTTGGTAACATTAAAAAGGTTCCATTATAATAAATAAAAATAAAATAAAAAAAAGTTGTTTCTCGCTATTTTTCATTTGTTTTTCTCTCCGTAAAAATGAGTGAATCTAATGAAGAAATTCGATACATTTTAAAATTTTATTATAAAAAAGGCAAAAATGCAACTCAAGCAGTGAAAAAAATTTGTGATGTTTATGGACCTGATGCAGTGTCAGTAAGAGTAGCACAAATTTGGTTCAAACGTTTTCAGTCCGGAAATTTTGATGTTAAAGATGCACCTCGCTCTGGTCGCCCTGTTACGAATAAAATGGACGCCATTTTTGAAAGAGTGGAGCAAGATCGGCATATTAGTAGTTACGATGTAGCTGAAGAACTGCGAATTGACCACAAAACAGTTTTGACCCATTTGAAGAAAGCTGGTTATACAAAAAAGCTCGATATTTGGGTGCCACACGAGCTCACTCAAAGAAACTTAATGAACCGTGTACTCATTTGCGATTCATTATTGAGACGTAATGAAACCGAGCCGTTTTTGAAGAGATTGATAACTGGCGATGAAAAGTGGATCACGTACGACAAGAACGTGCGAAAAAGGTCGTGGTCGAAAGTTGGCCAGGCTTCACAGACTGTGGCCAAACCTGGCCTAACACGAAATAAGGTGATGCTGTGTGTATGGTGGGATTGGAAGGGCATTGTTTATTATGAGCTTTTACCGCCCGGCAAAACCATCGATTCTGATCTTTACTGCCAGCAACTGATGAGATTAAAGGAAGCAGTCGAGAGAAAACGGCCGGAATTGATCAACAAGAAGGGTGTGGTCTTTCATCACGATAACGCTAGACCACACACATCTTTAGCCACTCAGCAAAAATTAAGAGAGTTCGACTGGGAGGTCCTAGTGCATCCACCATATAGCCCTGACCTTGCGCCTTCAGATTTTCACCTGTTTCGGTCTCTGCAGAATTCTTTAGGTTCTGTAAGGTTGACCTCAAGAGAGGACTGCCAAAACTAGTTGTCCCGTTTTTTTGATCAGAAGTCCCAAAGTTTCTACAGTAACGGGATAATGTCTCTGCCCACAAAATGGCAGAAAGTTATTCACAAAACGGTACATATATATTGTAAATAAATGTAAATAAACTTTGAAAAAAATGTCTTGATTTTTCATACAAAAATACGAAAAGACTTTTTCCCCAACCTATTATTATCAGAAAGAAAATGTTATTTTTCAAACTTTTTAAGCTTTCATTTTTGTGGGTATAAACTAACTAATAAATTTCTTTAATAATAAGTTATTTGCTAATCATATAAATATAATTTCATTATTTTCATTTAACAGTTTTAGTCCATTAAATCCATTGGGCTGAGATAAAAAAAAATACCAGATTTAGATTTTTATGGAACCTAACTACTAACATTAATGAATTAAGTAATTGTTGTTTTATTTTTTACTAATCAATATGGGCCATCTAACCTATAATGTAGAGTTATTATTGTTATGAATGAAGATTGTATTTAAGGTAACTAACCAATTGATAATTTAAAAGAGCATACATAGTCTGTAATTTTCTTGCTAGTTCTTCTTACAGAGCGGTGGCTCGGAACTTAGATTCACTTACACTGAAATATTTTGTGTTTTTTAATTGTTTTGTTATATGTAAATGAATCTAACCTTCGTGATTACAGTGAAATAATATTTCGATTGTTTTTTTTTTAAATATTTATAAATGATTTTGACGTTTTGAAGTATGTAATAGTCTATGACACTAAACAATTTAACTTTAAACATTGTTTTTATTAAAGATTGCATGCTCGAACATTCTGCTGCAGGTAAACTGAAAGAACCAGTATTTATGTCACAAGCTATAATTTACTTGCGATAGTTACTATAAATGGGTTTAAATTGCAAACCGAATTTGAAAGCCGGTTTGCCTTTTACCGGTTGAGTTCAAATTTTGTACACTGGTTTTTACCTTGTATTAGTCTTTTTTATTGAAATATTGCTTTATAAAGCTTTTATTAAATTCAAGGTTAAAATCATTCGAGCCTATTCTCTGCCGGCAGAAGCTTGAAAATATTATTGGTATAATTGAGTGGCGGCTAGAACTTTTCATTTTCTTATTGCCGCTAATCTGATTTTTAAAGAGAATATGTTTAGATTTAAGATACTTTTTAGATTTTGCCCGCGCTGGCCGATGTCTCTGCCTACCCCTTCAGGGTAACAGGTTTTTATATATTTTTTTTAAAAACACGGACCTTTTTAGGTAGACATTATTTTAACCCAGATTTCTTATTTACACATCTTATACGGATATTTTTCCAATAAATATGACTTTTCCAACTGACGAACCTATTTTAGCTATATTCTATTTTTTTCAAATTTTTTTGCAACAAGAATCCGACATAACTACGACACAAAAAAAAACATAATTTACAAAGTATTTTTATATATAGACTTGTAATATCAACCGTAGTTATATCGTCTATTTTAGAATTCAACGTACAAAGCTTTGTTAAGAAATAAGAGAGACTTGAAATAAGACATGCCTAAACACAATCTAATTTTGCCTTATCTTTTAATATGATTCCCGATTACTTACACCAATATACATTAGAAGCCCCTAGAGAAATAAATCACATCGTCCAAGTATCGCATAAAGAGAATTGGTTTCGTGCAATTTCGGTAATGCACGACTTGCTGGCCAAATATAAAAGATTTGAGCGCCAAGGATTTTGATTGAAGGTGTCGATAATACTTTATCGAGTATATGCTTTAGAAGCTTTTGCGTATATTTGTACGATTCGTTTCTTTGTAAAACAATATTGATTATCAAGCATTGCTATTACAAGTTTACGGAGATTAAAATCAACGAGATCTAATTAAATATTTACCAATTGTAAAAACAACTTGAAAGTACGTACTAATAATTTAACTAAAATATAATAATTGTAACAAACTTCGCTTAATATATACAGTGTTATGCTATGTCCTTTCGACTAGATTTTTATTTACAATCAGCAGCGATGGCCCAGTGGAGAGACCCAAATCCTTCAAATTCAGAGGGTCTTGGGTTCAAACCCTTTTCAAAATTATGTGCGTAATTATCGCTTGCTTTGTGCCTCGGTAAGCACGTTAAGCCGATAGTCCCATCTGTTATGAATATAAATAATAAATAAATAAATATTTTCAATGCCGTCTAAAATCCTGACAGCTGGTTTAACCATAGAATGATGTTTCCCTCTGGGTTGCGGAGGTCAGATGGCAGTAAGAAGTAAGCTTCATGTAAGAACTGAGATTCAGCCAATATCTTGTTAAACCAGTGACCCTGGACCCTAAGCTTAAGTCCAGGGAAATCGGGATGATGGTAAGATGTGATGATGACTATTATGGTATTGTAGTATATTTTCTTATCCGCGTGTTAGATTTAAGGTTCTAGTTATCTATATATCAAATAATAGAATCAATAACCACTATAAAAGTGCTGTAAGCAGGTAAAGGAATTCAAAAGTAAAACAATAAAACGGTTTGAACTATTTTATTTATTAAGCTTTATTAGTGTTTCGAACACTTCCTTTATTTTTAAACTACACGTTTATTTTTGAGAACTATTATTTAGTGTAATATATATTTATTATTATAGCCGTTTATTTAGTTTCATAAACACAGAATTACGGTTATGCCATATATCCTACGTTATGTCTTAAAGCAGATAAACAAAATATATAACTTATATCAATCATATTGCATCAGTTATAAAGCCCAACAGATTAGTACACATGGACCCACATAAAATCAAACAAACATTAATAACCATGTGTACAAACATTCTATGTCAGAACTACACTTACTAGTGTAACAATCAGTACAACCATTTGTATATTACAAAGCATTTCATATATCTGTCCATTATACCAACTAAACATTAATCGTAGAAACAACAAGGGTACAACCTTGGAATAGTTGTTAAAGATAATAATTTAATTTATTATCAACAATCATCACACCTTAAAACAAAATAACATTATGCCAAATAAGTATGTAGTTTATTCGGCATAATGACTATACACAGGAACAGCTTAAAACAATATAACACTGTTGATATCTACTTAACTTAGTCCGTAGTTCTGGAATCGACCCTCAATACTCATTTTCTTACGATTACAACCTGTCTTTTATACATATCAAATCACATCTTAAGAATATCTCACGATAGGTGGCAGCACCAGTATACTTTCTAGTTTTATTGAATATTACGATAATTATTGTGCTACAGTTAATCAAGTTCGATGAAACTCTTTTAAAAACACTTGAGGAGTTATTACAAACATTTACCTACAGAAGGTACATAAAACATTTATTAATAAATCGAACATAAACTTTTACCTCAATAAGATAGGAGGATAGCGATACCAACGTTTTGAAATATCAAACAATATTTTATTATTATATTTTATATTATATGTTATTATATTATCATCAATATCTTGGAATCCTTTTGAAAACCATTTATAATATCTTATTAAGACTAATTTCTTTTTAGAAATTAGTAAACATGAAGTTTATATTAAAAAGTACTTTTCTTGATTATTTCAATGAGGAGTCAAGTATACGTCTTTTAATAATTTGAATTCAAGCTCAATGTAGGCAAAGACTCGTAGTAGTAGTATTCTAATAATTTATTAAAGTATAATAAAAAAAATTCCTGACACGCGCGTAATTTCGCTTTATTTGGTTAGTAGATCTTTTTAAATTAGAACACCATCGTTTTGACGGGTGTTGAAAGTGAGTAAAATTCGTGACCTCTAATCAAGAATTTTTTATATCGGCATTGCAATGGCAATAAACAGACGAATCACTTACAATGTTTTTGTAACTTCTATATTTTTCAAAACATTTTTTTTATTGTAATCTTTATTTTGAATACATTACAAGCGTTTCCAGAGTCTTTTTATGATTTTTGAACCATAAAATCTGCCTTTACATATAAGGTACGCCCCGAACTTATTTTTTGTCAACCTCGTGAGTCGCAGGAACGAGATTTGAATACGAAATATACACATGTCATCTACTGCATTTGAATGCACAACATGTAAAGCCTACAAAGCTTGCGTTTATTTTAGAAAATTGTTTGATTTACTTTAAATATCACTCCTGAATTATTATTATATGATTTTGATTTTATTGTATAAATATTACTTTTAATTCAACCTAACCTGCAAGTGGTGCACCTGCCAATCAACGGACGTGCCTCTGGCGAACATAACAGTGACCGGTAAACGGCAATAAGCTCGCCACCTATTACGTGGGACCAACTATATAATGGCAAAGAGTGGGCGTATAATATGCCTCTGCTTACCCTTTCGGGGAAACAGTCGTGAATGTATGTAAAAAATAAAGGGTTTATTATATTGCCAATAAAAATTTTTCAATAAGTAATACTAATACGGAGTCCAGAGCCAATAATTTGCATTATGTTGCCAATGAATTTTTTTCAATAAGTAATACTAATACGGAGTCCAGAGCCGATGATTTGCGTTAATTTGCCAAAAGACGGGCTCACTCCTAAGTAGAATGAGATCTAGTGCCAACAGAATCCTAAATAAGTTTGATGCAATTAAGCACTTTGTATACAGACGTATTGGTAAAGCCGGCACCGTTTTAATTTTTTTAGATTTTAGATTTATTTATTTTTATTGTATTTACTGACACTAGTCTTTAAGTTGTGTACATTACTAGCAATTAAACCATTGTTGTTAAATAAATAACTTAAATTTTTATAATACTTCGCACTACAGATACATACGACACTTAAAAAAACAAATTTTAACCGCAAAAATATTTCAACCAATCTTTCCCACCTAAAACCTCGAGTTTCAAATCGAATTTGGTAAATTAAATTTCCTCTAAGCAAATACGAAGGGGGTTATGAGGGCCATTCTATATCATTAATTTCACAGCTTCGTTTGTGCCGCCGCCAATAAATTACTTGAGAGGAAATGAGCTCGGCACGACGGAAAGGGAAAAAATGCTAATAAAATTGTACCTTTCACGTTAGTCCTAACCCGGGCCCGTAGTCGTTTTGTTCAGACTTACAGATGCGGCACGCGATGAATTTTAACGTGTGTCATCATTTTGAAGTAATTGTATTTTATGAATAAAATATAATGGCCGCTCTCGACCTCGACTTTGCCTGATTTCGGCTATTGTCTACCTATTTTGTGCAGCAATTTGCTAGGTAGTATGGTATAGACTATGCACATTTCGATCATAAAACTGTAATAATATTGTATTCGTTTGTATTATAAAAGTTATTTGCGTGGCTATTGTGATATGGTGTAAAAGTGTGTAGAAAATATAGCGACAAACGTTTTAATAACATACTAGCACTTGCCCGCGACAGTGATTGCACTACTCTAGGACCCTACTTATTCTTCTTTAAGCATAGAATATTCGTAGATATTTTTTATGAGCTGGGTCAAGCCTTTTTAAAAGCCGTATATTGTAATCTGTTGCAAAAATTTCTTTGCATTTGAAACGTACCTTACGCGTTTCTATCATTATTAAGGTGTAATGATGAATTTTCTGCCAATAGAGAACGGTGTAATGATAAAAAGCTTTTGGCATCATGTCAAATAGAATACATTCCAATATTGATTATTTGCTTTAAAGTGTTCACTGAAGCTTGCAAGACTGAGATCATCGCCAATTCGTCTTTGTATTGGTTCATAAGGTCTGCGCTTATACCCTTTATACGGGCTCTAACTCTATTTTCCTGTTGTGCCTGCTAGGCCTTCTGTGGGAATAATAATTGACTCTATAACATATAATTTTATATACACACGTTTTTCTACAATCCCAATTGAAAACTAAAAACGTAATTCTAAATAATTTTAACTGAAATTACCTACAAAGTGGCATAGAAGCTTTCCCTTTAACTGTTTAGTTTTGGTACCAAAATTATTAACTAAAATAACCACGAAAGTCATATCAACCACATGTTACTGTTGCTTTTATTATAACTTATACAAATTGTGTAAATTTTTAATTATATAAGTGCTTTAGGTAAGAATTTGTATAAAAATACTATAAAAGCTATTAATCTTGGGGTAACCGGTACTCGAGGCAATCTGGCGAGCAAAATACGACACTATAAGGCCAACGCAGCCATAAGACTTAATCTCATTTGCAAAGCTAAACCTACTTTTTTCAAGTGAGCTTAGCCATCTCGCCGACTCCGTTCCCAGTGACTCTGAATTTCCAATTTAATTAAATGGAAACAAGAGAATGGTGGGCGCACTCATCACTCGGGTACTAGTTTTTATACGCGTATTCTCTGATATTTTTTAAAAGGGCTGCTCGCCGATCGTTGGATTTATGGGTGACTTCCTTTCCGCTTTTTCCAAATCTATTACTGCGTTGTGGGAATTATTTCCAGGTACAGTGGAAATTTCGTTTGGCTCGAAAACGACACGCCAATGTATATTTTCGACACAATCCGAACGGAGCGAACTTCGAAGTAAATTACGCGTCTGCGTTTTTTGATTACAACTTTTGTATTGTCTGGCAGTTTGTTACGGTCTGATTGAAGGAAAACTTTTCTTATATCATTTAGATATTGTGTGCTCATTTCACACGCACTGTATTAAAGTTACTCGTAGATTGCTATAGTTCATAACTTTTTCATTTAGGTATTGGACTGTGTGCCATGATTATTAAACTTTCATTTATGTCGCAAAGCAAGTAAACAATCCACTAAGGTTGTAAGTATTAAATCTTCTTTGTACACACTTATACAAAAAACGGATATACGAAAGAAAATCTTAATGGCAGATTAATGCTTAGACTCTTTCAACTTGTAAGCTTAGGGTTTACCAGAAAATTCTCATACATACAAACATTCACGACTGTTTGCCCGAAGGGGTAGGCAGAGGCATATTATACGCCTACACGGGAACTTGTGATATTGCCATTATTATTAACAGTAGATTCCTTTAAACAAATTAAAACGTTACATAAAAAAATTTTGTTTTTGTCAAATATAGGTTTTATTAGTTCTTATACATTAGTATAATAAAGGCACAATAGTTTACCTTTGGGGCATATAAATTTAGTTGGCATGCTGCAAATATAAACAAAGATTAAGTACTTATAAATTAAAGAAGGTAAAAATCACATTAATAAAATGTCGTGGTTCAATAATTCAAAATGTAGGGGAGAGTAACCTAATATTGGACCACTTTTGACATAATGGCACATATCACCGAATCCTTTCAAGATATAAGAATGAAACATGGCTTAAAATATAACTTGAGTCAATAGCTAGATAGGATCGATCTGTTGCTATCGAAGCATAGTCGCAACTAGTAAAAAAATATCATTTATTTAAGGTTGTCGTTCAGTCCAATTAACGCAACCAGTATCTTAAATTGGACCACCGGGATCCTAAATTGTACCAACTCTCAAGAACACATAATTCATGAAAAATTAAAACTGTTTAGTATCGTGATTATATATATTTATTCTTCAAACGCAATATCTTTCAAAATGCACAATAAATTTACTTAGAAAAGCCTTTTGACATCTTACTTAATCAACATGAACACATTATATCAATCTTAGTAACAATTATAAAGTAATTATAAACTCAAAAATATAAAATAATCAACAAGAATGCTTCTACTGGACAGGATAATAATAATATTAATTCAAGCAATCATCACATATGTCAGGGTTTGTGGTGCAGGTGTCATGTAGCCATTTCTTGCACCGCACGCATTGCAGCCACTCCACTTGGAGTCCACTTTTGTCGAAATAGTGCTTACCGCACGAAGCACACACATTTTCGTCATCTTTATCTTCGTCTTCATCATTTAGTTCAATTACAACGTCGGAACCACTTGAACTACTGGTAATTGACCTTCTTCGCTTCAGAGTCTTCTTCCTTACTTCTTCCTTGTTTTTGCTTACCAGGTTTTCCTTTTCGTTGGATACATTCTTCTAAAGATAATTTATAAGGAGATGAAGTTATTTCAGTAGCTTTTTGTACGGCTCTCCTTTTATTTGCTTTATTCTCTGGTATGGGTGACAAAATTTCCAGTGATTCTGTAATATTTTTAGTAGGCGAGTCTTTTGATGTGGAGGGCTGGGGACTGCCGGTCTTCCTTTATGTGTAATATCATTATTAGCAATTTTATTAAGCAATTTAGCGTGACGCAAAATGGTTGCTTTTGGCACTTGATACTGTCGGGAGATGGCATTGATACCCATTTCTTTTTTCTTATATGCCGACAACGCTCTTCCCAAGTCTTCTTTACTCCATTTGTTATATCCATTTTTACACTTGTCATCAGCAGTCGCCATCTAAAATTATTTGTATTTTATTGAAACTTTTTAACAAAAGCGGTTGCGTAAATTAGATCGGTACATTTTAGGAACTCAGGAGTGGTTCAATATACGGACCATGGTAGGATTTCAATCGGTCAAAATAAAAAAACATAACCTCTACGGATTTGCGTTTATAAACCGCTATTTAAAACAGTATAAAACATGCTTCCTTATAGAATATCTTTCAAAATGATGACTTACCATTACAACGAATAGTTTCTTAGATAAACCCAATTAAAATTAACATCAATACTGTCCGAAAACAATTTTTTTCCATCACAGTTGCAATATCTATAAAACGTCGGTACAAAATGGCGGAGTGTTAGTGGCGCTGCAATCGCATGTTTTCTTGTTGCCAATGTTGAAAAATTGTATCGTTTTGGTAGAAATACAGAAGTGGTCCAATTTAAGTGCCGGTTCAATATTGGTTACTCTCCCTTATCTATAATACGTATCCTAAGTATTTTAAAAATAAATATTATGAACCTTAAACAGGAGATTCTTTAGTTCTATGTCTTTGTTAGCATATTGTATGCAATCGTAATACATATTCCTTTTGCAAACATCAATTTGCTAAACGGAGCGTACAAGTCTAACAATGCGTCGCACTGTCCACCGAGTATACGACTAACAATGTCTCCTGTAGCGTAGTAGGAGTCTCTCCCGGTTAATTACCATCACTTGACACCTGCCGTAGCTACCTGTTGGCTAATTGACAGTGGGAAGGCTAGACAACCGAAGCGGCCGGATTTACCGCGAAATTTCCACTGAAAGTGGAGAGCTGGCGAACTGTGATTTTAATCTTAGTTTTTAAAGTTTGACAAGGATATAGTCAGATAGTTAAAAGAAGAAGCGTGTATTATTTGACTATCTAATTGCATTGTGTTATTAAAAAAACAAATGTTTGAATTAAAAAGGACAACATTTTTTTTTTTTTTTTTTATTTATTTATTGAGATCACCAACAATTGTTACATCAATTCTTATCTACTACATTTTACACAAGTTTTAGCTAAATGCACAATTAATAACAGGTGAACATAGCATGCTTAAAATTAGAAAGTACAGTAATCATTAACAAGCACGCAATAACATACATATATACAAAACAAAATACACAGCTATCTTAAGAATTAAATAAACTAAATTAATTAAATGCTAAAATGTTTATGCAAACTCATGCAGAACCTCCCAAAGGTGTCAAAATTAATATCAATGAGGTCACTACACCCATTGATTGTTCTACACAATCTTGGAACCGGTGATTCCGAACCAAGAACTGTTCTGCGCAATGGCGGACAAAACGGGGTGACTGGCTTTCGCGGAATTCTAGAAGGGGCACGAAACCTGAGTTGCGCAAGCAATTGAGGACAGTCAATTTGATTTCTGAGGACCTTGAACAAGAACGTCAAATCTATAAAATCTCTTCGTTTAGATAGTGAGAGCATTCCAAAATACCTTAATCTTTCCTCGTAACTCCTAATCTTATTAGCTTTTCCTATAGAAAAAGTAAGATTCCACAGAAACCGCTTTTGAATCCGTTCTAGGCGCAAGACGTGTGCAGCATAATGTGGACGCCAGACTACACTACAATACTCCAATATAGTTCGAACTAGACTGTTAAATAACAATTTCTTTGTTTTAACATTTCGAAATTGTTTGCTATTTCTAATAAGGAACCCTAACATTTTAACTGCCTTCTTAGTGATGTGATCAATATGTGGTACGAAAGTTAACCTTTTATCATAAATTACTCCTAGATCTCTAATTGTGTCGACTTCAATGATTCTATTGCACCCTATAACGTAGTTAAAATGTACCAGCCGTATGTTTCTAGTAAATTTCAAATGGGAACATTTCTTATGGTTCAACTCCATTTTGTTTTTATCACACCATAGCGTAAGTCTGTTTATATCAGCTTGTAATAACTCTGAATCCTTTGATGAACTTATTGCCCGTGCGAATTTTAAGTCATCAGCATATAGAAAAGGTTCTGAGTGAAGAAAACAGCTCTGTATATCGTTTATAAAGATATTAAACAGTATGGGACCCAAGTGCGAACCCTGTGGAACACCTGAACTGATATTGTGATAGCGTGAACGAAAACCATTAACAACAACAAAAAAAGATCGATTATGCAGATAAGACTCCAGCCAGCTCAACAATAAGCCACCAACACCATAGACAGATAGTTTATAGTTTAGAATTTTGTGAGAAACTTTGTCAAAAGCCTTACTAAAGTCAGTGTAGATGACGTCATACTGCTTACCCATATCAACTGCTTTAGCCACAGATTCCGTAAATGTCACTAGATTTGTACAAGTAGATTTAGATGGTACAAAACCGTGCTGATGGTCACTGAGGTACAGATTCATATGAGTCTGCAGGAAGTCACTAATAAATGATTCCAATATTTTCCCAAAAATTGATAAAATCGATATGGGTCTATAATTAGAGAACAGTTCCTTGCTTACAGATTTATGAACAGGAACCACCTTAGCCCGTTTCCACTCTTTGGGAAATGTTCCAGTTAATAATGACTTGTTGTATATTATTAATAATGGAGTTGACAAGGCCGAAGCGCAAGAAAGTATAAAAACAGGAGGTATGCCGTCAGGACCGGCACCCTTATGACAATCTATTTTTTTAATTTTATTCATCAACACGGTTTGATTTATAGTTGGTAAAGGCAAAAAAATACTACGTCTATGGAAATATATACAGAGGAAAACTGTATTGCAAAAAGTTCACATATTTCAGTACCATCTGAAGTGGTTTTATTGCCATCCGACATATTGCCTGGATAAGAACTAGTCCCTCCCCGTTTCGCCTTTACATGCGACCAAAATAATTTAGGGTTGTATTTTAACTGTTGCTCCGTTCTTTCCATGTAACACTTGTAACACTCGGTGGCTAAATTATTACAACGCTTCGCAAGAATTTTTAATTCAATTTCGTCTCTAGGATTATTATATTTTTTATATCGCCTTCTGATCTTATTTTTTTCCTTTAATAGTTTTATTAGACTTTTATTAAACCAAATTGGATACCTATTGCTTTTTAATCGACCAGTAGGAACATGTTTTTGAATAATAGATTGCAAAACCCTATAAAATACTTCAACCATATCGTTAACATTATCGATCCTTTCAAGTTTCTCAGTCCAGTCGATTTCGTCAAGAAGCTTACTAATAACTTCATAATCGGCTTTGTAAAAATTATGTTTTTTGTTTGATACATTGTAAGGAAGATATATGTCATTCGCTAGTGAAATCTGAACTTCCAATGGAGGGTGAATTTTTTCAATGTTACTTAATGATGAAGAGGCTTGCCGAACCGAACATGAGTCGAGATTAGTCAACACCAAATCAAGAATGCGATTAGAGTTAGAAACAAAATTATGTTGACTAAGTTTATTTACATTAACAAAATCAATAAAAGCTTGACATGTAGAAGGCAACTTACAACTATAATTTATATTATTTAATAACTTCCAGTCTATAGTTCCCAAATTAAAGTCTCCGAATATGCATATATTTGAATCAGTTCGATCAAATACAGAATTACAATGAGCTATAAAATTATCTAAGTGGATTTGACGGACAGGTGGTGGCAAATACGCAGCACAGAGAGCAAGACAATGCAGACCACCAGTTGATGGAGTACCAATAGTGATCCAGAGATCTTCACAATTACTTTCCCATTTGACAACTCTTTGGGATTTAAACTTCTTAGACACAGCTATTAGTACTCCTCCCCCCTCCTTGCCTTTATCAAAGGTCGAGTTTTCTCTATCCCTTCTGTAAACCTCATATCTTTCATCAAACAACTCCCCACTGCTAACCGAACTATTTAACCAAGTTTCTACTAAGATTATTGCATCATAATGGTTGCAGCATATATTTCGGTAAAAAGAATTTGTCTTGCTACGTAGGCCTCGACAATTTTGATAATATATGTTTAAACTAGTGAATTTTATAAATTAAATTTAAGAAGAAAACATGCATATAGGTAAAAATTTAATTACATAAGGTTGTTCAAAGAGTCCACATTTTTTATGAGAATATATTGTGAGTCATCACTTTTTCTGACAAAGATTCTGCCGTCCCTAACCCACACATATTTAAATCCCTTCTCCTTCGCTCGAATTCTGGTAGCAGCGTGTAAGGATTTGTTAGCAGGGGATAGGTGCTCTGTTACATAAATAGGTGTTTTGTTGCAACCAAACCCCAGGTGCGAAGTGTTTAACTTATTTTGACTATTAAATTTGTTATATTTAATGGTCGATGCAATAAACTGATCACGCACCAGTGAGTTGGCTAGCTGCACCACTATGGAACGCGGCCTTGTGTTAGAGGAATTGACTTTAGCAGTGCGGGTGCAGCGTATTACGTCATTTACATTGAAATTGCAGTCTACCACTGAACCCAACTGCTTAACAATACTGTTTAAGTTCTCATTTTTATTTTCTGGGACACACTGCAACTCAAAATTACTTGAACGTAGTTGTTGTTCAGCTGCGTTAACACGTTGCTCCATAGACGCCAAACGAGTATTAAGAACATCTATAGTGCCTTTCAGCTTAAAATTTTCGTCATTCAGCACCTTCGTCGATTTTTCAGCTATCATTTGCTGCCTTTCAATGTCATCAAATCTGCTGTTCATAAAATTCATGGATTCCTTTATATCCCTCATCTCCACTTTAATGGGCTCTAACTCCTTAATAACTTCATTGAAATCCGTTTTAAGTTGTTTAATCATATCCTTAAATTCGTTCCTTAACACCTCCTGTATAATTGTCTGCACGTCTTCCTTGGTTACAGGCGTCATATTAGGCGGAGAGTTTAGTGCAGGTCTTTTATTTCCTCTTAGGCTACCAGTGTTATGAATTGGCGTAGAATCAACCCTCGGGAGCTTGGGACCGAGATTTGCGCACTGTGGACATTTCCAAGTTTTTGCCTCAAGGTCATCTAACGTTGATATTGATAGACAATCAAAATGGTATGATTTATTGCACTTCTTGCAGTCTATAGAATCCTCAGCGTGTCCATTGTCACCTGCACAACATCCCCATTTGGCCATTATAACGATTGAAAAAAGAAAATAGCAGAAATGAACCTTCTACTTACAATACTTGTTCAGTCCACAATATCCCAAGCTAAGGCCGCCCCTCTCAACACCGGCAATCACGGCAACAGTAACAGTCCAGCTTAATGCAGCCGTTCAAATCCCACTGCAGGCTTGTTCGCGAGAAGAACGCCGTAAGCGCCGTGCTATCGATGTCACTTACGCGTTTTAACCCGAGACTTCACTCAACACGCAGCGGAGGTGGTTTATAAAATATTTATTCGTTTTATCACTGTGATTTAATGTTTTAAACACTTAATTCAATGGACACATCACAATTTACTATAATTTATTTCTATTCTGCCGATATTTAAATTACTTTCTTCAAAAAAATTCTTCCAAACTGCTTAATCAAAAATAAATAGCGATGAGCATCGATAAAAGATGTTTACTGTACGGCGAATCGAAGAAAAGGGACAACATTACAAATAATCAGAGAAATTTTGACCCCACACTAGGCTTAGCCTGTCCAACGGGAGTGATGCAATATGAAAGAACTAACCAAAAACTAAACTAAAGTAACATGTTCATCGTTGTGTTTTACAAGACTACCATAAATATTGAGCGTCATATAACAAAATAATGCAACACATTAAAATATTAGTTTTACTTCATCATTAACGTCCCACTACTGAGCACGAGCCTCCTCTCACATACCAAGGTGCGAGGGTATTGGGTCATACTCCACCACGCGGACCCAGTGCGGATTGGCGGAGGCAGGTGTATGGCGTCCTGCTGTTAGAGTTTATCAAGCCGCCCATTAGGCCTCTAACATGGCTTAACGACTACCACATTTAGTGATAACCGGGACCAACGGCTTAACGTGCCTTTCGAAGCACGGAAACGCTCGATATCAAATGCCACACAAACGGTCACACATCCAAGGACTGACCTCTGTAAAGTCTGCTTTACTTCGGTGATCGTTTAAGACCATCGAGCACCGCGGAGCTACGAGCGCTTTAGTTTTACTCATATTTACCAAAATATGACTTTTTATCTCATATTCGTACGTTTAGTATCTGTATGTACCATCAACGCTTTGCATATTGCGCATTTATGTTATCTAGTCCTTATGTTAAAAAAAGATCTATCAAATCAGGCTAATACCTTTTTTTTCCCTGGAGTTATTGTTATCGTTCAGTACAATAATCGAGTAAAAAAACAACAGTAATGCAGCAAGCAGAATTTTAAACATTCGCCCTACCACCCTGGTACCTATTCTAAAATAAATAAATGAGCTCTCATTCAAAAGAATGTTCTTGATATCTATGACTGCACAAGCCAACCCATCCTTGATTACATTTCGAGAATAGCAACAAAGCAAGGGGAAGTATCTCTCGTCTGGGTCTTCATTATACATTTTTCTGTCTGTCCCTTTCTTTCTTTACCACAACAATGAAATAACAAGGAACAGAATGTCCGATTTAAATCAAGAAAGTATAATCCTTATATACTTATAGCGGTAACTATTTTGTTTTATAGAGAGAGTATACCGCACACAATATCGATTGTTACAATTTCGTTTTAACTATTCAACATATTAAATTTAATGTAACGTACTTGATAGTATTTATTTATGTTGAAACAAATCGCGATTTTAATACTAACATGAAGGGATGGTAACATCCTGACAGATGGTTTAACCATTGAAAGATATTTCCGTCTGGGTTGCGGAGGTCAGACGGCAGTCGCTTCATGTAATAACTGAAATTCAGCCAAATCTGGTTAGACCAGGGGGCCTACCGCCGAATTCGATGGATTACCGGTAATCCATCTAGATCAAACTTTGTTTACGTTCATTAATCTGTACCGGGGAATCTGCCGGCAGCCACCTCTCATTCATGACCTTCAGTCCGTGACAGACCAATAGGTAAATGGAGAACGCCATTTTGTTTCGATTTCCATGAGTTCGGTGGTACGACAGTATCAATTCGAAATCCATTTTGCCTTATAATCGATTGCCATCGAACTCGGCGGTAGGCCCCCAGTAAGCAGACTCGGGGCCCTAAACTTAAGCCTAGCGCAACCGGGATAATTCTAGAAAGATAGAGAAGTTGACATTATGAATTACGAGATACTTACGTGAGATCGTGATTACTCACAGCTTGTTGCAAAATCATTACTGAAATAAATGTAATTATAACTTTTAATAGTTTATTTATTATGACAAAATCTAGCTTTAAAGATCTTTCCGTAAACCTGATGTAGATTTGATGTTGTTCGTTGCAGCTATGCTTTATCGCGGTGCAGCTATCGCGATGCATCTATCTCTATATTGATAAAAATCGTTTTGTCATGTTACTTCCGACTGACTTATTTAAAAGTCACCCTATATTTTTGCGAATGCATGTCAAATAGGTGTATGGGTATTTATTTCATTAAATAAACCGGTATGCATACAATTATTAAAACTGCAGTCTTTCTGTTTCCATCTATTTTGTACGCTTATTCCCCCGCAATCATTGCGTACCTTAAGCGCATCTGTGGAAAGGAACAGATAAAAGTCGATGTAATAAAAACTCGAAATAAACCAGAGGTCGCCTCATTATAAAAAAAAAAATTGTTAAGTATAAAGCGCGCTTAGCTCCGCGAGACTTAGTGGTTTTTAACAATTATCGAGGTTGGTCCGGCTATCACTATATTTGTAATATACACTTTTATTTATTACATAACCGATATAATAAAAAATAAAAATACATAAAACAAAGAATCAAGTAATCTTAATTAGCCCTAAAGGTCAAGCTAAAGGCTTCGCTTGTTTGCTAGTGGCTTTCATATGCTATGAAAAGCCGTTTGTAGGGTACGCACTGGGTTTTGCTACAATCATCACACAGAAGTCAGTTGGACACCATCACAGACCTTACCGAATAAGCTTGTTTATAGATTATTTCACACGAAAACATTAGGTAACTTTCTGTAGCTTTTGCTGCATTTCATTCCATACATTGTTATCCATGGTACCTTGCAAATATAGCACCGAAGAAGACGTGGAGTTGATATGCAGAATCGAATCGATTTATGTTTTGTTACTATAATTTATCTTTTAACGAACCCTACAACCGCAATGAAGAAAATTGATAAAAATTAGCAACATGTGAATGTTTTTAAATTGTTCATATAGATAAACGAATTGCAGCTAGGGACTGAGTTTTCTCACCCAGCCAGTGACTCGAACACAAACTTGCTACAAAGTTGATTGCTTCACGACCGCACCAGCGACAACTTTCGACCCGATTTCAGTTCTCTTTAGCAACATTCATCGAGTTTCAACGCTTTCAAATGATTGCATGGCTTTTGCAGAAACTTCATTTAGTATAGAATTAAAAAATGTAGGGATTCTCTTACAAGTTCTTTCATTTTTCAGAAACTTCATTTAGTATAGAATTAAAAAATGTAGGGATTCTCTTACAAGTTCTTTCATTTTTCTAAGAAAACGGTAAATTGAAGGTTATAATTTATGGAATCAAATATTCTAGTTGCAATTATAGCACTACGAACCGCAGCAGCATTTTGCAATCGATATTACTGGTTTCTATCATTGTGAATGACTTAAATTTGTAATTAAAGCGGTAGTTGCTATAACCATACTCTTGTAGAATACTGAGATCCTAAGGAACGTCGTAGGCTAAATTATAGGGAAGTAGGTTTCTATATCACGGAAAATTCGCAGCTCCTGTATAAAACTAAAGATCACGCGTATGAAGCCGCCGTATGTACTTGAAAATAGATAGGACGCTGTTGTCAAGCAACTAAAATAGCATAAAAACATTTCACTTAAAGGACTAAGGGCAAATCAAAAAAGTTAACCCTTGTGTATTTTATATACCTATGGTGTTATAATTTCCTTTCTGCCTCGAACAGTAACAAATAAACGGAGCTAATTACAACCCTATTCAAAACGGTTGAGCTTCGACCCGAAATGGCTTACACGAGAATTAAAAACTCATTACAATTAGCGAAAGCGCGCCGAGACCAAATCATGCAAGCATTCTATAGGTGCTTCCACTTTGTGAATCCATATTTAGAACTAACTTTGTAATTAATTGGGGCCCACATCAAAATTAGTATTTAGGGAAATTTTACAGTTTGGCTCGTAACAAAGTTGTTTTATCGTTAAAATTATTTAATTTCAATTAGCTATATTACTCCGCTTCTTTAGTATGTCCTTGTGATATTAGAGTGACATTATAACATTAAGTTTCGCAAAGAGATGCTTCTCTACAAACGTTCAATAAAACAAATGACAATTTCAAACTTTTCATATAAATATTATGAATTTACATTTGAAAATAACATTCTATAAAGAAATAAATTTATCAAAAAAGTTAATTTGAATTTATATTCCAATCTGTGTAATATTTATTCGAATACAAATAGTACAGTAAAAACATTCAGTTTGTTATTGTTTGTATTTGTTACGTAATTCGAAGAATTCTAAAAAAAATTGCGCCTGATGAAATTTTTAACTTACCAAGTTTTTAAAACAGAGATTTTCTTTAATACAGAAATTAAATTTTTGACGACCGCTTTTCTTTAATCTATACTCGTACAGAGCTTAGTTATCGATGACTTTCAATGTGACCGTATAGTATGAATATTACAAGTTTTATCTGTTGATAGCTTACCCACTTATACGCCACGCCTATTGACTTTATTTGACTGATATTGCCAAAACCTTGTCCGTTAATCGGCAGGTGCACCACTCGCAGGTGATGTTGGCTTGGGCTCCAAAGATAATGGAAGGATCCCTGAACACCTGTGTGTGTACTGTATGTTAGATAATCAGAAATAAAAAAAGTTTTTTGTGGTCTATACAAGTCTCTCCGACGATAGTTTGTGAAGAGTAAAATAGAAGAAAAAGTTAGATTGCTTGTTTTTGTTACTTTCATCTCCAGTAACTAGATTGCCCGAGAGTAATAACAAACATACTGGTAACTTAAGAAGGGGTTTTATTGTCCTTGTGTTAAGGAGAAAAATGTAATCTAAAACCATCTGTAGTACGTCATCATTTTTATATTCAGATATAGTTACAACCAGCTTTTGCTGCGTGTGAAGAAAATGTAACATTCGGGCATATTTGTCGTTTTGTTCAGCAAATAGTTATTAGTAATGATAGATATGTATATTGTTAGGCATATTTGTGTTGATGTAGCTCTTATTACTTCTACCTATATCTGCGATTAAATAAATTATGTTTAGTTTATTAAAAATATTTTGTTAATATTTTAAGTTAGTTTCCTTATATAGAAATTGCTTAGTGTTACATTCTATTTGCTTGGGAAATTTGTGAAGTTTAGGTTATGGTCTGATGCTTCATGAAATTCTGATAAACACTCAAGAGAATCTCGAAACAAACTTTTACTAACTCTTCTGTACGTCAAAGATTAGGAATACTTTAAGACGCAACATTGACGTAAATAAAGAGCTTTTTTCCTACCTCAACCTTAATAATAACCTTAGCTACCACACCCCATAAACACAATACTAAAAACAATACCTCACAATCTATGGCAACGAAATCATGGTAAGAACGGCACTCCATATCAGTTAGGTAACAGGTGTATCGCATAACTCCACGCTAGGCGAGCGAAGTGGGCCGACGGAAAATTGCGAATACTATGTCATATCGCAGGCTTTCCGAAGGTTCACACAATAAGGTAGGATGTAACATAAACAATGCCCCGGAGGCAAACAACTTGAGCCCCTCTTAATAGAATTTTGACGCTGTAGCACCTTCCCAGAGAGTACTTATAACCTTTTGGCTTATAACAAAAAAACTTTGTTTACAGAATGTTTTTAGGGAATGTCACTTACAATTTGCTTAACTTAGTATTTATTGTTATCTTCTGTGTCTATCTTATGTGATTCGAACTTCAATTGTGTATACTTCTCTTATGAGTTAGATTATTTAAAATGTCTTATTAAGAGTGCTGGGAAAAACTTTATACTTATTTTTTATTATCAACTTTTTATCTAGTTACACTGTAATTACTACACCTTCACAAGGTTATAATTGTGTATTGTATTTTTAATGGTGTGCTTTTGTTAGTTATGTTTTTTTAATAAACTTATTACTACCTAATTTTTCATTTTTTATTATATTTTAATTGTAATTAAGTTTTTACATTTTTTGTAATAAAAGATGAAAAATATGAAGAGAAAATTGCTGCGTGCACTGCCTGTCCTATTGTACCTAGAAGATACCAAGGACATTTTTAATCGGCACAATGTTTTACAACAAAACTGCATTATTTTTTTACAGAATGCCTTGATACAATTTTCTTTCTTGCTAATACAGTCACCACAAGCATTTTGCACTAAATTGCGATGCAAATCGAATATTTATTTAATCTTAATCGCAAGTTTTCTTTTTTAATTGTATTTCTACCTTAATGGATATATACCTAAAGGGATTTCCCTTAAGGTTCATTATGTGGAAGGAACATTCTCCCTACTAGCCAATCAAGGGTTAAATATGATATTTTTATGTACTTTATTTAGCGGTCCACGAAAAAAGTCACTAAAGCACGATGCAGCATAAAATTATCAAAAACTCTGAATATCCAATTTGTTTTTGTGCAAGTGTCCAAACACCACCATGGCAAGATAACTTCCAAATTTCCCTTACTAATTTCCACATATCTATTATAGAAATTTGCATAACAAAGTATCTAGCACTGACGACCGCTCGCTAATCGATTATCGTTATCAGTCATACGATAAATCGATTGGGTATCAAGATGTGCAATTTGGCGGTTGAACTTTTTACGCACCGCGCAAAAAGTCGCTAAAGCATGGTACAGCATAGAAATATGAAAGCTCTTAGTAGCCATTGAGTTTATGTGCAAGAACACATATCGTCCACCGTATCAAGATAATTTCTAATATCCCCTTACCAATATCCAAATACCTATTACAGATATTTGCATAACAAAGTATCTAACACTGATGACCGCTCACTAATCGATTATCGTTATCAGTCATACGATAAATCGATTGGTTATCACGATGTGCAATTTGGCGGTTGCAGTCGATATCAACCGCAAAATTATGTGTTCCGTGAATGATAATCACCTACGCGTCTGACCAAGCACACCGAAGCTTAAATTGATTGAGTATTTGTCCCACATTCCAGTGTGTCGACTCAACAGTTATAATTATCCTTAATTACTTGATGAAACTTTGTAACAATAAAATTTACTAAGACATGTTTTTTTAATGACGTACGTGAGAAAGAAATTATTATATAAAAGGACCTTGAAAATTATTCTAGATATTATATTATATTCTCTATATTACATTTTGCCAACTAACTTTGTTTACCACGCTCACATAAACATTTTTATCTCATATGCTCACAAAAATGCATTGTATATCACGCTTTTCTCTAACAATGTGTCTAAGAGGGTAAGATACCAACTGTTATTCCGATTGAATTAAATCTTTTTTACACTGAAAGTCAATTTTAAGGCGTGTCTTGTGAAGTTTGTTTAACGTCACGACATATCGGTTATAAGTGCTTTTCTTTGAATATTTTAACACCGATAGTGACCAACGTATTTCTATTCCTGTAAAGTTTGTTTAACAAGACCCTCGCCGCGCCTACAGCGGTCGTTAGCGGTCTACCCTAGAGACACGGAGCCACATTCTGCAGCTAAGCCGACAATTACTCACTGCTAATGTCCTACAACATTTTGGTCCTAATGCATACCTGTGATTCTAAGTGATCTAGCTTAGGCGCCAAAAGCGATAGGAATCAATATTGGCCAAATTAATAGGTATTTTTTGGTGTTGCTGAGTTTTTACTTGCCAGCTAAATTATTTTCTTTCGCGGGCCAGCAGCGGTTTTTTTATGCAATAAAATAGGACCTGTACGCTATTATTGTTTTTAAATGTCATCATCATCATCATTTCAGCCATTTAAAGTCCACTGCTGAATATATACCTCCCCAATTGCTTTCCATGTTGATCGATCCTGTGCCGCCTGCATTCACCGGCTACCCGCCGCCCTCTATTGGGTTTGCTGATTCGTGGTCGCCATCCAAGAACCTTAACGCCCATTTGATCTTTGGTTCTCGAGCTATGTGCCCCGCCCACTATCACTTCAGCTTGCAAACGCGCTTCGCTATGTCCGCGATTTAGTTTTCCTACGGATTTCCTCATTTGTGATTCTATTACGTAGGCACACTCCGAGCATCTCCGAGCTCTCTATTGCACGCTGAGCGACATTGAGCTGACCGGCATCCAGTTTGAACACCGAACGGTCAACAGATAATTTGATCCGGAGTGTACTCTGTGTTCTATAAACATGAATACACACAAAAACTCTAAGATTTTTTACTTACTTAAAAAATCTTAGTTTTCTCGCAATGTTTCCAGTTGTACACAGTGTAGTTTATGTCTTTTTGAAAAGAAAAAATATAAATAATTATACAACTACTTTTTAATATTTACCCAAATCAATCAAACCTATTGACAGCTAAAAACTACAAATAAATCTATCAGTTTATTGGTAACACAATGTTGCTCAACTAAATTTAAGGGCGTATCATCTAAAGTTTGCTTAACAAGGCCCTTACCGCGCCGCACCAATCCCGGTCATTAGCGGTCAACCCTAGTGACATAGAGCCGTGCTCTGCAGCTAAGCCGACAATCACTCACTGCTAATGTCCAACAATATTGTTGTCCTAACACATACCTGTGATTCTAAGTGATCTAGCTCGGAAACCGAACGCGACAGGAATCAATTGGTCAAAAGATAATCCGAGCCACAGTTTGATCATGTTCTGTGAATTATGTTACTGGGATTATGCTTTGAGTATGTGGTGACATATATAATATTTAGTGAAACACATGAATTTCTTAACTAAATAAATAAGTAATATTTTCTGACAATTACACCAACTATATATATAACCACCAATAAGGATACTAAATAACGGATAAATATACATAAATACTATTTCTTGTAAATACACACATAATTTACATAGGGAAACACCAAGACCAGAAAAAATATTCATATTCATGCACACAAAGATTTTTCCAGATTGGTAATAGAATGCACGACCTTAGAAGCGGAGTGCAGGTATACTGACCTCCACGCCATATCGGTCGTCCAATTCTTATAATATTACACAGTGAGAGTAATTATTACTATGCAATAAATAATCCACTACAATCATTTGTCATTATCATTTCAGCTACATAAAGTCCACTCGTGAACGCCTGCCGAACGAACGAACGTGTAAGCCTACCTTATAGTTTTTCACGTTAAATAATATTTGGGAGTATTTGCCTTTAATCTCCATCAAGGGCTGCCGTGTTAGTAAATAAAGCCAATACTCAGCATGACGCTGCTGTCAACCGGTAGGATTGTTCTAAATCGACTCTTACGACTCTTATGAGCTAAGTGGGCTACCACTATTTCGGTACCACATTCGACACGCTACATTTTTTACCAATACTTTAAGCAATATTAATTGCCTGTTCAGCTGTTTCATCAAAGTTTTTTTACTTATGAAAAGCATTAGTTCTCATTTTGTATAAAAATATAAACGTAATTATTGTGTTTTAAAAGACAACATAACCAAATCCATACAATATTAAAAATAAGATAAATAATGTCAAAACTGTATAATATGTTATTATACCCTGAAACTGTACTTTCGTATATGAGAAGTAGGTAAACATCATCTCATATTTATTTTTTTATTACTCAACAATATAATACAGGGCACAGCTTATTTCATAATGAAATTTATTTCAGGAAAGCCGAGCAATATATTAAAATGTCCTAGCTCTGCTTTTTAGACAGCCATTTTTTTGGCTACGAACAAAAGAACAGAATGTTCCTATTAGCATATTTTGGTAAGGTACACTCAAATAAATAATAACAGTTATTTATCTTCTGTGAGATGTCAGACAATTGTAGGGGGCATGATACAATAGGATTGAAATTTAATAGGTATTGATACGCAAAGTTAATAGAGGTGAACTTGTGTGGCATTAGATATTGACTGCAGTACGTAGCAGGATCACCGCAAATAGGGACAGATGGCGAGACGTAATGAGGCGCATATCATCCGCCTCTACCAATACCACATTACGATCGCTCTGCCAAGAGCTATATGACTAAGAAGAAGAAGAAAATATATTGGCCGCTTCCGTACTACGAAAGGTCCGGGCGACCACTTAATTCTGTAGTAGTCATTAAGCCAAGTTGTGGTAGTCATTGAGCCCAATAGTGTGTTCGGCGCTCACATATCAAAATGTATGAAATTAAAGGATATGCGGAACGATCAACTACCCTCAGACTGTACCCTGTAATTACAAAAATATGAAAGCCCCGTCAATTATCGAAGCTCTAAAGCCGCCCTTATTCCAATTCTTAAAGAAACAACTCAACCGTACAGATAAAATATATGAGGTTATCCTTAGCATTTTATATCAAGGTGAAATCAATCAAGTGATTTCGTTCCGCGAGGCGACCTATGAACCGTAGCGATTGATAACATAATTTAACGAGAAAGGATAATATCTCACTGTCCCCAATTGCAATCTGCTTCGACGGTAACAAATATCCGTAAATATATCTCCTAATCTCCTCTACTGATCTCTTTGACTGAGTTTGCGCCGAAAATATTCCAACTAATTCGGAAATTGATCCTTTTAGGGTGTAGTAGTACTTTGAACATACGCTTTTCATTTGCCGGTTAATCAATAGACCGTAGTAACATCTTACTAAACCTCTCGTATGTGGTAAGTGAATGTTAGTATATTGGTAATTAGTTGCTCCAACCTATAGCATAGATTCAATCTGGATAAGTAAATGATCGAGGTAGCCGCAAAAATGGTAAACACAGGAAAATTAAATTTGAACTATAAGTTCCTGTAATTCGGTACATTAGTAATAATGGATTGTTCTTAAATAATTGCCCTAAGTTCCACATAGTGAGTTTCTTTTTGGAAGAAAAAATTGGACCATTGGAACTACGAGACCTTCAAAACCTTTATCACCTTCTCTCTATGGTAAGATAAGTTTCATATTCTTAGTAGAATAAAACATAAAATAATAGTCTAATTTTTAAAACAAGTTCTAATGTCTCATACAATTTTATTAAACTGAACACTAAACACCAGTCGTAATAAATTAACAAACTACACAAGATTTGTGTTTCTCTTAGCAAGCCATTTGACACCGAACCAGCAGCGGTCTGCCCTCCAAAGTTTCCGTGTGTGTTGGTCCGTTGTTGCTAGTAATTTGGTTCCTCTAGATACGGGCGCGACCCATTTCTTGTTTGCACCAACTTTAGAGTCGCTCGATTCGACCAAACACATATAGGAGTTATCGGAAGTCAATAAGCAAAATTTATGTTGTGTAGCAACTGTTAAACAAACTTATTTGTTAGAGTGTAACAAGCATTTGATCTTTTTTGTTGGAAATTGGGAATTTATTTTCCATTTCATACCAGCAACAAGTTTTCAGATAAATAAAAAGTTAATGCTCCATTCTCCACGTAGTCTTTCTGGGTTCAGTTTTAAGAACTTAAATACAAATTTGAAGTAAAATAAATTAGGAATGAAGTGATAAAGGCCGAAGCTGGTGTAAAATAAAACATAGTGACAAGAATTGAGAAAGGTATGCTTATGTATGGTCATATTGAGAGGATGAATGAAAATAGACAAACAAAAGTGATTTATGATGGACAAGTGAATGGAAATGTTGGGAGGGGAAGACCACGGAAGACCTTCCATGACCAAATCCAGAAAATTTTGGAGAAAGGGCATGTCAAAAGTATCCCAAACCGACGGGCGTGTATGAGAAGGTAAATGAGTGTGAATGTTGCTAAAAATGTATGCCAAGATCGTAGCAAGTGGAAGGATGTGATTTCTGCCTACCCCTACGGAAAAGAGGCGTGACATTATGAATGAATGTAAGCCAAACCGGCTTCGAAAAATAGACATTGGACGAAATCGAAGTGCAATTGGTATAAAATAAATGGATGAAGCATTCGTAAAAATGTCGTGGTAGCTGCAGCATTTTTCGGCTTACGAATTATTTAATAATTAAATATTGTATTCACTTATAGAAATCCTATCAAGATCTAAGAAGTCAAAGCCAACCTCACCTGCAAGTAGTGCACATCAACAGACGAGGCTCTGGCGAACTTAATAGATCCCGGCAAGCGGCAATAGACTTGCCACCTATTTACCTACGTGGGACAGCCAATGTAATTGGCGAAGTGTGGGTGTATAATATGCCTCTGCCTACTCATTTGGGGAAACAGTCGTGAATGTATGTTTGTAATTAAAAGAGCCGCCTCGTATCTGAACAGTCATTGATGGTTAATCTTACATCCCTAAATCACTTTCCACGACACTTCAGAGTCAGGTAATATTGCATAAGAGGACACAGGTGTGTACTCTTACAGTATCCTTAGATACTCTTACGGGTTCTCTAGATGTTAACAGGATCCCTTTACACCCTTCATGGTTTTAAAATTATTGATTATATATCATTATAATCTCTGCCACTAGATGTGCACTGATAAATATAAGCCCACAACACCTTATCACGTCGATATAATCCGCCGCCCTCACCAGATCATCAGTGCATCGAGTAGCTTTACCTAATCAGTCATCTATTCGAGCTATGTATGTCATCATCACATCCTAGCGGTATCCCGGTTGCCCTAGACTTCAGCATAGAACATCTCTGACTAGATTTGGCGGAATTTCAGTTATTATATGGAGCGACTGCCTACTGACTTCCGAAACCCAGAGAGATACATCATTCAATGATTTATCTAGTTGTTCAGATGTTAGAAGGTTCTGATCCTAATAAAAACTGTCATTGATGTTCATGACAGCCTGGAGCAATGGCTTAAAATGCTTTAATTAACGTTCCGAGTCACGGAGCAAACGATAATTACGCATATAACTTTGAAAAATCAAAGTACCAAGGTTGGACCCAAAATCGTTTTTTTTTATTTACGTCGGTAACTTAAAATCTTTATGCACTGCCTCCCGGCCAAAGGGGGCCAAGAGAAGAGTGTGAGGCTCACTGCGGCAAACGCGACTGCCAGCAGTTCTACCCAGTAAAAGTCTTCCGACGACGCCGTCCGAGTATAGAGTATAGTGACGATGTCCGAGTATAATTATAATAAACATAATTTTTTTATTATTGTTTAAATTCAACAGTCCGATGTTACTTAAAATATCAAAGTTCAATTACCTTAATTAATGAAATATGTATTATAGCTGTTCAAATATCAATTTATCAAAACTTAGAAGATCATTTAGATTGTAAGTGGAATCACGAACCCGTGAAAATCAATTTCTTACCACCTACGTAATTTATTAGCAAACATAAAGATCAATGATCTTGTATAACGTGTAAATAATGAGAAATGTTGAGAAAATACGTGTCAAGAGCTCACTCAAGTGGAAAGCGAAGCCAATACTTTACTAAATAACAATTCCTTGTTACCACCAGAGAAAATATACTTTCTTATCAACCAAGTGAAGGAAACGGGGGAAATAACGGAAATCGACTGTTTGCGCGTTGCTTTTATTTATTTTCACGTGTTGTCTTTAACATCCGGGAAGCGTTTGTTATGATATATCATATAGATAACATATAGATAGATAATGATCGGGCTTAGACCAACCGGGGTGAGGGCAGCGTCGCCCGCTCCGCTTTTATCTGATGTAGACGCGTTAATGTTTCTTGTAAAAAGCTGACGAAATAGCGACACTTTTGCTCTCTTTTTACATTATGTTATATGGTAGAAATATTATGTTTAAAATATTTGCGGAGTTTAGTATTTTGGTCGGGAACATCATTGTGGTGCAGACCAGTTATTATTACTTGTGGAAAGCTGACAAAATCGTGACACTTTAGTTTTCATTAACTTTATGTTACCTACTAGTATATAAGGTAATGATCAATTCTGCGGTAAGATTTTTAGAAAGAAACTTTCCTTAAAATTTAGTTATTGTCTACTTGCTTATTTAAAACACCTCATTTCTGCATACATACATTTCCCCGAAGGGGTAGGCAGAGGCATATTACACGCCCACACTTCGCCAACTATATAGTTGGTCCCACGTAATATGTGGCGAACCTATTGCCGCTTACCGGGCACTGTAAAGTTCGCCAGAGCCTCGCTACTTGCAGGTGAGGTTGGCTTGATCTCCTTACGTCTTGATAGGATCCCTATACATCCAATTATTATTTATCAAAATAATAATTATGTGAATTTATTTAGTTGAATAAAATAAGCACGTTAAGCATTATATCATATGCAGTTTGATAATTGTACGTACAGAAAATCAACAAAATAATTAGGTATCATTACCGAAGTTAATAAATTACGAGAGCAATGTTTGGTTGCTCTGACGAGAAGTTCAACTGCGTAGGAGGACAAACTTAACTTGGCCATTGGAATACAGTTATCTCCAGTCACGGTAAGTTTACTAACTGTAAATATAAGTTAATATTGTTTATTGCGACTGTCTACATAAAGGTACCATTTGCAAAGAGAACATTTTGACGATTTTGGTATTTGGTATATAATAGAGTTATAAACATAAAGATTTTTCCCTTTTTAATGTTATACATTTATACATTTTATAATACATATGGCGATGATTTTCCATTTGTGTCATTTATATTCTTTAAATGTTAAAGTTATTGGAAGGCTCAAACACTAACAGCAAGGATCCACACTGGGTCTGCGTGGTGGAATCTGAAGCCCTCTCACATTGCATTGGTTTGTGAGAGAGGGACCGAGCTTAGAAGTTGGACGTTAAGGGGCTGGGGTGACTTTGATGCAAATCAAAATCGTTTATTTATATAACAAAGGCGGTAAAACAACCAGTCCAAGCATTTATTGTAAGTATAACAAGTATGTTTGGTAATTTACTGGGCGGACATATTTATATGAACTTATGCAAATTAAAATTTGAAACACAATTTAATTGATTGTATTATTTAATAAATTTTGTGTGGCATTTGATATCGAGCGCTTCCGTGCTTCGGAAGGCACGTTAAGCCGTTGGTCCCGGTTATCACTAAATGTGGTAGTCGTTAAGCCATGTTAGAGGCCTAATGGGCGGCTTGAAAAATTCTAACAGCAGGACGCCACACACCTGCCTCCGCCAATCCGCACTGGGTCAGCGTGGTGGAGTATGACCCAATACCCTCGCACCTTGGTATGTGAGAGGAGGCTCGTGCTCAGTAGTGGGACGTTAATGGGCTGTGATGATGATGATGATTATTTAATAACATATCAGTTGTTATAAAACATACATTTTAAAACCGTTTAAACCGTAAACTTGCTAATTATAGGGTTAACCAATATTTTCAACATCGACCTATTCCTATGATATAAAACAGTTATACAGCTCAAAACAATACATATAAAATCTACTGTAATATTAAAAGTTCATCCTTATTTATGATATAAGATTTAATAATTACTTATTTTTATAGCTACATATAAATAACAGAAATATAAACATACACATACTTACATAAACAAAATTAATACATATAAGTTAATACCATACGATTATTTATGAAATGTCAAAAGTAGTCAATAAAAATAACTATTAAATAATAACTTTGTAAAAAAATATATCTACAATAACAATAAAATAACACAGCATTTAGCAACATACGGTATTTGTATGTTTTCCGGTATATATCGCTTAATGTGACGGTTCTCGGTCATTCATATCTTTTTAAAATATCCAAACACTGCGTCAATTACTTCCTATTATCGTAATAATTTAACTGCTACCTTTTATTAGTTTAAAAATACCCCTTTATATTTAGATCCAACTTTCGTACAAGACTATAACGGCGTCATCTAAGATAAAAGATTATTTAAGTAAACTTCTTTAACCAGATTCTCGTACTCTCTTGTGGTAAAACGCGATTTTATGGAAAATAGGAAAAATGAGGACGCAGTAAAGAGCCACAGCCATATTTCAGTCGGCTCATATCTGTCTAGCTAAAGAAAATAAATATAAAATGCTCCTCAGCTCTTCATTTTTGCAATGCAATTTGCAAAGTTATAGGAGACTAATTTCACTGAAGGATAATTAACTAAGAACTGATTGATAAATCTATATTAATTTACGAAATGCGAAAGCAATTTTGCATTTTTGTCCCGAGGAGGATGGCTGTCAGTTAGGCGGCCGACTTCAAGACTCTTTGCTTAAACCTCTTTGTAGTAATTATTCTTTTTTTTAAATATTATTATTGTCGGTATAAAAAAGCTGCTTACACACTGCCCCCGGCCAATGGGGGTACAGAGAGGGGAGTGGGGGGCTCACTGCGGTAGACGCGACCACAGCAGTCCTACCCACTAAAAAACTTCCGACGACGCGCACCGCTGTTGAAAAGGGGCGAGGCACCAGTGCCTGGGTTTGTAGCTTCTGGCACCCCGCCTGCGGCCAACGTCCTCCGGATCAGAACCGGGAGGACCTCTTCAGAGAGGCGCGATGTCAAGCGCCCCATCTATCTCCCTGTGCGGCCATGGCGCAACTGGCTGACTTATGGGGGGGTCTATGGCTAGACGGAAGGGTCCCCTGACCACGCCCCCTAAGACCCCCAGGGCTCTGCCTGACGGGCCCTCCTGGCCTGACATCACCATTTTGCAGAAGGAGGCCATAGCCTCCTGCGACGTTGTATTAATTATACTACTTCAGCACAGCGCAGCATATCTATTAAGATATGCTGCGCCGACTCCAAATTAACCGGGAGCAGGACAGGAGGATGACAATATATGCCTTTAAATGACTATTACATGAGTAGACAGATTTAGATCCTGAAAAGGACATACATATGATATATCTATATTTTTTTTCCGGAAATCATCCATGAAGGGGGTGTAAGAAATAAATCATGGCAGCGTTAAGATTCTCTTCTGTTAATTTTAAAGAAACCTGTATAAAAATAGCTTCTTATTCTTTAAGCCTCCTTTTATATTACAGTTCACAAAAACATACAAAGTTAGATATAAAATTTTAATACTGACCATTTAAGATAATAGGGAAATTTCTTGTTGCAATAAGCGGTTATGAGATTGGAGCTTAGAGAGCTTGCTAGCAAATTGTAATGGTCTAGTTGTTCAGTGTTCTATACTATTTTAAACCGCCATACCATTAAACCTTAAATTTAGGAAAAATCCTTTTGAAAACCCATAACGAGACTGCAGGCTAGTGAACACATATTCTTCCTTCTAAACTAATTTTCTATGCACTCTCTTAAGGTCCGAAGGTCATTTCTTGATTATTCATTTTTGTATAAGCTCCTGCACGGCGGTTTTGATTCTATAGATTTGATAGGAAATATAAAATACTGCACACCGAGTTTTTCTCAACGAATTAGAGAGTCTCGTCCACACAGCCTATTTATCACTGATTGCTCGAATACGAATGCAGGTAAACGCGTACCTCTCTCACGTATCGTAAATTCTTTCAATGACAACACAAAGGGCATTGACATATTTGCACTCTCTCCACATAAGTTTAAGCGGGAGATATTGCAAGCATTGGCACCAGTAGAATAAAGCACACAATGTTATTTTTTACTGGCTTTATTTATTATTTATTTTTTAAATGTATAGATAAATCTAATTCTATCATAAATATTATTGTTAGGGTAAAATATTATTTAGAGAATAAAATATTATTGTATTTGTTATTAGATTAAGCAATATGTGTATAATTGATGAAGCTAAGTTTCGTTTCATATGTTTAACATTCTGTCGTGGATAACGTCGCTGGTTACGCAATGAACCAAATTTAGTTTTAGCCTTTTTAATATTATATATTGTGTAACTGTTTGTTGTCCTAAATATAATAAAATAAAATAAAATAAAATATTCACTCAACGTTCAATACTCGGTAACGTACGTAATTGAAGTGGATGATATAGCTTGGCCTCCATACGCTGGAATGGAGTATTGGCATAATTTTATTAAATTTAGACATACGAGAGCAAATACTTCAAAGCTGATTCCACAGGGATTAACTTGTTAATCAAAAGTTTCCAAGAAACCATGTTTGAAAGTGTTGATTCGAAGATGAAATTCAATTTAATATTAATATGTGTATGTACTTATTAAAGTAAGCTTTTGGATGGTTGTGTTTCAAACAAACCAATCAGAAATAATTACTGATTTCACGTTTACGCGTATATGGCAATTAACTACATACATTTTCTTTATAATTAATAACCATTATTTTTTGGCTTCATCGCTGTCTGATGAGAATGGAAAATTGATTTTAATGGCGTCTTTAATTAATTATTTTCTAACCATTATTAAGTTTGCAAACAAGATTCTTAGCTAGTCTTGTTTGATGAAATCTGGCAATTTCATATACCTGCGTTTGTTCTCTAATTAAATAATATGACTTTACTTGTCGAAATGCCTCAAAAGCCGCGATTTGGATACGACTGACGATACCGTTTACAAAGTACATACTAGTGTGCCGATGTTATGTAGTAAAAGCATTTCATCATCGTCATTGGCATTAAAGGCTTTTCAGATGATCTTCTTTCAAGAGCAAAGGTGAAGATAATTCAGGTCGCGTGAGCAGAGCAAAGAGGCGAAGGCAGTTGGTCTTGCTATTTTAATTATTTTAATCACACAATTACAGATAGGGCCACTAATAACGATTAACGATTAGGACATTAGTATTAACCGAAGCTAACAGATAACGTGCTTTCCAAAACAAGCACTCTCACATGTTTCAGGAAGTAATAATCGTACAAGTTTGTACCACACTAGTCACACTTGATGGTTAATTTCTTTGAAGTTCTTAAAGTTAAGACTTAGTTGTTTATAATTTTAAAACAAAACCTACTTTGGCAGAAGACGTAACGGTTTTATCAAAAGATGTGAGCAATATGTACATAGACAAAGCGTAAACTTATATTTCTCGTAACAATAAATAAATAATGGGAATTAAAATTAAGAACACCGAAGAGAGGTGTAAACACAGAACATTGCATAATATTGACAGCATTATTAAGGGCCTTTAGCACGAAATACAAAGGAGGATAAACCCACAGTGGAACCTCCTGCAGTTTACAGCACACCTGGGAAATTAATTACACAAATACTGCGAGCTCCGACGGGTTGAGGCGACCTGAAGACAATTTTCTCTCATATTATTTTTCTTTTTAAATTATAATGGGTTTCTTAATGCATCTTTGACATTTCGAAGCGATGTTTAACGTGACTTTGAAGATCAATCAAATGAACATTGCCTAACCTCTTTTAGACGTTAGGACACATATGTCTTAATGCAATTCAGATCTTTACTAAGAATTTGCATTCCAAAGACTTTGCATAATTTTTTTATGTAACTTTGGCGATCAATCAAATAAACTTACCTTTATCCTGAATACAATTTTGTTAGCATATAATTGGTTTTTGAACTTCGTTCTTTATTACTAACACTAATCTCATGACCAATTATTTATTTATTTTGCAGTATGCAACACACTTAGGAAATTAATTACACAAATACAGACTGCGGCGACCCGAAGACAATTTTCTTTCATATAATTTCTGTTTTGAAATTACATTTATGGGTTTCTTAATGCATCTTTGACATAATAACATGTAAGCTATATGTTTAACGTGACTTTGAAGATCAATAAAATGAATTTAATTTTAGCCTGTACATAATTATCCTTTTATATTTTTGTTCTTTGAATTACTTATGTGTGGTATTTTGACAGTGGCGGGTCAGTTTGTTTATGAAAACCTAGTATATGTACACAAAAATTTTGATAAATTGAGTAAGAAAAGTGATATACATAACCTAAACACAAGAAATAAGCATAAACTAATTGTACCTGCCACTAGGCTCCAAAAAATTAACAAATCTTTTAAAGGTCAATGTGTGCGATTCTATAATAAAATCCCAAGCAATATACAGCAATTAAGCCTAAATAAATTTAAATTAACAATAAAACGCAAGCTGTCTTCAAAGGGATATTATTCTATTAAAGACTATATGGCTGATAAAAATGCTTGGGATTAAACCGCCGTTTCATACAGGCTATTCTAATATGAATGACTTAAAGCATGAATATTGTTATATTATGTTGCATTGTATAGCGTCACAGACAAATGAAGATTGTTACTAACCAATCGATAATTTAAAAGAGCATAGCCTGTGAGTTTCTTGCCAGTTCTTCTTACAGAGCGGTGGCTCGGAACTGGCACTTAGATTCGCTTGCACTTAAATGTTTTTTGTTTTTTTAAATTATTTGGTTGCAAGTGAATCTAAGCTTCGTGATTTTAGTATAGTTATATTTTATTTGTTTTTGTTATTTTTTTATAATTTTGACGTTTTCAAGTACTATGTAATAGTTTATGAAATAAAGTATTTTTGACTTTTGACTTTTTTGTGCCCATATGTATTTATGAAGCATTGTTCAATGTGACTATGGATTAATAGTTATATATCATTTATACACTGTGAGCGGAGCGACAGGTTGCGGCTACCCTAAACCTCTTAACCTACCTACACCTAACCTGCAGATCAATCAAATGAAAATTTCTTAATTTTTTTAAGGCGTTAACACATCTTTATGCAATTTTTAACTTTGCAAGCATTGTTTAACGTGATTAAAAGATTAATCGAATAAACTTAATTTTACCCTGGACCCATTTAACTATAATACAGTAAAAATAACTTAGTTTTAGTGTTCAGATGACAATAGTTAAAACAAATGAAAAAAAAAATTTTCAATATTGGATTCTCATTTCATTTAGCTTTAATCTGAACTCACTGTTGTCGAAGTTTTAATAATAAATCAAATCAATATACATTAATATCATTATGTTTATAAAATAAAAAAACCTTATTTTATTATTAATGACTGAAGCGTCATATCTTTTAGAAATTCAGTTTTAGTTATAATATAAAATAATTTGGAATCACACTTATATTTTTATTGGCAAGAAATTCAGTGTTAGTTGATATATAAAATAATTTAAACTCACACTTGTATTTTTATGGCTAAAAGATTAAATCGGAAATGTCTCTTTATTGCGCACCTTCGTCATAAAAGAAATCAAAGAACAGTAAACACGGGCAAGCTGTGTTTCTAGCAGTTTACAGCGCACCTGGGAAATTAATTACAAAAATACGATCCCGTTGGCCACGAGTTCGAGACGACTAAAGGACAATCTCTCTTTACTTTTTAAATAGACAGCAAGATTGTTGCCTGTTTTAAAAAAAGTCTAAAGAAAACTCGCATGTTTTTTTAATAACGCGTCTGGTTAAGAATTTCGCTATCGAATTGGAAGATTTTATTAACGTAGTTTGACGACCGATATGATACGTGGAGGTCAGTATACCTGCACTTCACTCTACAGGTTGGGTTCGATTTCCAATCAGGACAAATCTTTGTGTGCATGAACATCAATATTTTTTCTAGTCGGGTGTTTTCCTTTGTATATTAAATAAAGTATGTATTTACAAAAAAAGGTACTTAAGTATGTTTATCCGTTCTTTGGAATCCATAACAGAAGTTCTTAATGATACTTATCTTGCAACTAAATAATTGGTGTGATTGTAAAAGAATATTTATTTTATTTATTTAGCTTTGCAATGACAAACAATAAGCAGTAATTTTAAACCATGAATAGCACTGTTTTGATTATGGGGTTGATGACACTTTTTACGTATGTAAAATCATCAAGATACCAGCTTCTGCCCGTTATGGGTCGAGCAGAAGGGTGTGTCAGACAGTGTATTGACTAAAATCCATTCATGTTCCTCTTTGAGCCTGGACAGTCCCAGGGCCTCGGTAACCCGGAAGGGGTTCAGACGGGATCCCGACGATGGTCAGCATAGCATAATACGCTGAAGTCGGCGACGATGTTGGCGCGCAGCACCCAATGATGCCACTTACCATCTGCTTCATTTCATCAGTCGGTAAACAAAAATGAAACTAGTATCTAAAGTTATCTACTAAAATATCTGCTCGATTTTCATCCAATTGATCATTCAACTCATGTGTCTTATGACAACATCAAAACAGATCTTAATTAAATGAGCTTAGTGACATACAGACGTAGACAGATATGACTGATAATTAACTAAATAACCCTGCCAGGTTCATCGCGTTCGCGCGTTCCACGTTCAAAGTTTTCGTGTCCATGAAAAACAAATCATAATAAAGATATGTCAAGCTAGACAATGCATTTAAAAAAAAAAAAATTAAATGATATTAAAAAAATTACAGTATAGAGGTAAATCAAAGTTACGTGGACTTGTCACTTATACTGATTTATGTTGAGATGCTTTTAAAACTTGGCCGCGAGCCACGACTTTCCTTAACAAGCAAAATTTCACATGCGGAGTATTTATATTGACGTGATCTTTTAAAATAATAGAAAATTTGATTTTAATTTCAAAAGACATTTATCCTTCGGCCTTTGTTAAGGAGCTTATTTGAATGTAATTTTGACTTTAAATGTTTTAAACCTACTCATTCACTCAGTTCAATGTCTTTAATATTTCTATTGTTCTTTTTCAAGATGACACTTACAGATACATCACTTATTTTATATACCAAAAATTTGATAAAGAGCTTAATTCGCTCATGATGATAAGACTACATACGGTATGACATTCAAAGGAACTTTTTAAATATATAATGTTTAATACTATACAAGTGAATGTGTGAAAAAAATAAACATTATTCCTTCAATTCATAGTCGTTTGTTAGTGTTATAAGTATAGCCAATGTATAGCCAAAATCAAAATCATCTATTCCGAGTTGGATGAATAAAGTTTTACAAATGTTAACTTAAAAACTAACGTGCCCAGTCACACAGATCTACTTCTACTTCTGACTACTACTTCTGACTACTACTTCTGACTACTACTTCTGACTACTACTTCTGACTACTACTTCTGACTACTACTTCTGACTACTACTTCTGACTACTACTTCTGACTACTACTTCTGACTACTACTTCTGACTACTACTTCTGACTACTACTTCTGACTACTACTTCTGACTACTACTTCTGACTACTACTTCTGACAACTACTTCTGACAACTACTTCTGACTACTACATCTGACTACTTGATTGCAGAGGAATCAGGTAAGAAACTCGTTAAGGTTGGTTTGGTGTCAACAGCGAGTAGTTTTGCACTTGCCTTCTGTTTCATAATCGGAAGATCAATTGGGCTTCGACTCCTGTCTTTAAATTGAATAACGTCATAGGAATATCTATTTATACTGTAATAAAATTTACATAAATATTTGCAGATATGTTATAAGGAATTCTCAAAATGAATAAAAATTTCGAAGAATTTCCTAAAATCTTCAAAACCAGATGAAACGCTTAAGAATCTCAAGAAACGGACAACGGAGTGATTTCCGGGCTTTTAAGCCATTGCAGAACATTCTCAAGCTATGAAAATTCGAACGTTATCAAACAGTGAGAGAGTTGCTCATAAATTTCAAGGGCCTTTTTGGCAGTAATGCCTTTCATATTTCTCTCGTGCCACACTGTGGGTGCCGCTCAAATAAATTACAGCCATCAATAAAAATCTCAACGTGGAGATCCTACGACTTATTTAATTTATATTCCATCAGAGCCGTATTTATCAAACATCGGCGGTTTTTTGAGACTTACGGATATAAGGGTGATTCATTTTATCGGTATTGGAATTTAGTGCACTTTTTGTGATTTATTTCGTATTTGCGTATTTTATTTGGTTTTATGAGATTGTGGGATTGGGGAGGAACGTTGTTAACAACGTCCAAGTCATCAATAATAACAACTAGTCAAAGTTGTATGTCAGAAGTCCGGATAAAAAGTAGTTTAAAAAACCGGGACTAAAGCCGTAAGATCTGTTTTATTTAGAGTTTAGTCACACGCCCTCGCCTTCGCTTTGGTAGAAATTTATCAAATAATTTACACCTTCGGTTACATTATTAGAGTTTTCATAGAGATTTCTGTTTTTCTAGTAAAAAATATAGCCCATATTCCGTAAAGATAATGTAGCACTCTAATATTAAAGACTTTTTGAAAGATTTAGAGTTTAATCATCACAAATATTCAAAAATATATATATCTGTATAATAATAGTATAACACAATGTCAAGCTTCATATTGAGAACGGTCGTCGTCAGATCATGTTTCAATCTGCTTTGGTCAGAAACTAATATCGTCACGTAGTGCATTCAGCTGTACAGAGAAATAGACGCGGTATTAGTTACTATCTGGGCCGTCGATATTCCAATACGTGTTTCATGATGGATGTTGGCAGTGCTATCTGCTAATTGCTCAGACCACCTTTGCGCAGACCACTGTGCGGTTTCCATACAAAAGCCCCATTGACATATGAAATGGAGGGAATCTTCCAATACGGAAAACGATCCGAGCCCAGCCTTATGGGTTGGCCTCAAATTAATTAAACCGACTGCCTACAAACTATTACAGTTTCCAACTTAAGGGTTAGTTAGGAAAGGGCGTTAATGTTATATTCAACACTGAAATTAATCAGGTTTTTAGGTGTTTATAGTTTTGTAGTTTTTATTTTGAGGCATTGTCAGACTCTTAAATAAATTAATATTGTTTCTTTTTCATTTGGATCCCTAAAAATGTGAAAATACATTAAAATATAATTTTTTCCATTGGAAATATTTTGTGACAATTACATTAATTATTTAGTTCTAAGATAAGTATCATTAAGAACATATCTTATGGATACTAAATAACGGATAAACATACAGAAATTTATTTTTTTGTAAATACTTAATATACCTACATAGCAAAACACCCAAACCACAACAAAAATTCATTTTGTGCACACAAAGATTTATCCTGTGTAGGAATCGAACCCACTACCTCAGGAGCAGAGTGCGGATAAACTCGCCACTACGCCTTATTAGTCGTCAAATCCCAATCCAAATATCAATCAAACCAATCAGAGGTGATATTTGAAACCGCGGTTATTTGATTTCGGTGCATGCAACTCCACTAGAAAGTGATATGAACGGTTTTCAGTACAACAAATTTAGTCAGTTATATGGCGATGAGTTAGCAACCTGTTACACCGCAACCACAAGTCAAAACATTTCCAACTGGTCTGATTTGAGTGTGCCTTTGACTGGCTAGTAAATCTAGGTAGAATAGTAGGTAGTAACTTGCACAAGTGCTTCGAGGAGACTGAGGCTGAATAAATGATTTTGGACTTCGACTTTAGAGAAACACATCTTGAGCTATGCAGTGTGTTAACTTTCCAGGAACATATATCCAGACAGCCGCCCATCACCTTATAGACTACACGTTATGCCATAAGCGGTTCTGGGTATTTGTATATAGACACGGTGTAAAAAGACCTTGATCGCAGCCAAAAGTAACGCATTCTACACATCATAACAAGACATTGCCTTAAAAAAAGATTTGGGTAACGATTTATATTTTTGGTGTTAAAAAAACTGAAAGTATCGAACAATGAAATGCGCGCATCAGACCTCGTTTCTGTGTGGCCCGAGCGTGCTGACGCATTTGAATTTTATCTAATCAAAAACAATTCATGAGTTTCACCCTCAATAACTATAAGACTATTGATCACTCAGGTATAGTCACACAAAAAATAATATAGGCTATAAGGCTAAGGCTATATTTATTTATGCTGGCCTGATTAGATAGGTCTCGGCTGTGCTGAGGGTCTTTTTATACCCTATATATTTAAATCTCGTTTTAACTTCTGAAGTAATAGAGCCGATGCATACATATGAACTTCTAGATGTTGATCGGGTCTTACAAGTTGTATTTTTATCTACTCATTTTTGTGTTTCCAGGATTTATAAATATTTACTATATGTTTTAGGTCTGAGTGAATCAGGCAGAATGAAAAATATATAATATCTTTAAAATGACTAAGTAGAGTACATATTATATCACTTCATGGAATGAAAAAGTACTAAAATAACTTACCTACAATGTACGAACACCAATTTTGATATTCATAAACTGTAAGCCTGAGAGCTACTCTCGCCGTGTACGTATTTTATCTCATGTTTCCGTATGGAAGCTCCTGAGCAGGATTAATTAATTCGCAACTGAGTAGGAGCGCGGAGAATTCTACATGTTCGATATATCCGAGCACCTATCTATCCGGTGTAAATTATATTCGTTAATATAGAACATTCGTCACATACAGAATGGAGGATTAAATTGAACAGGAGAAATGTGTGCTCACCTAGCTTTGTGATTAATATTGCAATATGGAGCAATATTTTGCTTCATATTGAGTTGTATGAATATTTCGAATGAATTTGTTAAATGTAATAAACTTTTAGTTTGCATACGTGACTAAAAATCCAGTAGGTAATTGTTTGATCATCTGTTTATGAGTCAAGAGACTTTGTTTTTCTTTTCTACAGAAATAAGAAAGTGTTGGAACACTTTGATATAAAAAACTAACACATCAAATAACACTAGCTCATAGATCACTGCTTGTTTTTAATAGATAATTTTATAATATATAAAGCTGTCACAGATTGGGGCCCGTCCCATCGATGAACTGACTGTGATCGCTGCTCATCTTTGGGACTAATTTCGGACCATTTAAACTTGCGATGCTACGAGTGCTTTCATAAAAAGGCTTAAAAAGGTGTGATGGATTAAAAATATATTTGTAACAATTCTTTGCTTACAATGGATTTCTGTAAAGTAAAGCCAGAATTAATAAATTAAAGTGCTTAAAATTACTTAACGATAACATAGTATGTAAGTATAAGGACATGAAGATTATTATGCTACTGCTATACTCGTGAAGGGAACAGAATTTCCAATTACAGAAATAGAAAAACAAAGAAACATCTAAAACAAAAGGCGTTTGTGAATTCAAACTCATACATAAGCGGTTTGATAAAAACAACAGCGTTGTGCAAAAAGGTTCTGTACTTACAACTCGGCTACGCACATCGAGTCGCATGTGGCTTTCTCGGCAAATGAAAACTGTTGTCCGGTACCCCGACACCCCGATTCGCGACAAAATTGGATTGCCACACCTGCGCTCGTGTTTCGAATAGCACTCTTCTATGTTTCGACACGATCGTTTTGTTACAACTGGCTTACATACAGCTTTTTATTTGTGAGCTGTATTCTGGAAAATTAAACTATATGTTGGTGATGTTGTACCCTGTGGATGTTTTAGTAAGCTTTATTCATTTTATTCACGGATTTCAAAAATATTGAGGTGCTATGTTCCACTGTATGTTTATATTTTTAATTAATTAAATCCTTTTTTTATCGAATTTCCTTGACGAATTTAACAAACAAAGACATGGGATTCAAAATGCATAATCGATTCATATATGCTTATATTATGAGAGCAGTAAACCACTATTTATAAAGCACAGCATTCTAACAGTTTCATCTTTGCATATACTAAAAATAGCTATATTTATTAGAAGTAATCTCCAACTGTTTCATCGCATTTCTGATAGTGTACAACGAAGTCGACGTGAAAATGATAAGTGATTTGTTTATCCATCTAAAACATGAGTGTTATATGCAGGGCTCGTAATGAAAACTCGTCAAATGTACCTAAGGTCCTTCCTTTTGCGGGCCAGCTGTAAGTCTATTCTTTATAGACTAAGCTGTGCCCTGTACCGATTATCCCACGATTTCTATGTTTTTATAAAAGAAGTAATACTACTACTAATAATACTAGTTCAGTCAATGTAAATATTAATATAATTCTCAGACCCATCGCTTTTGAGATGTAATGATTCAAAAATCGAATCAGATGAGGGGTTTTTACATTTCATTTCTGATAATGTTTTAACCAATCTCACTAACTTTTAGCTGGGCCCGAATTATTGTACCTTGACTTCTATTTTTGGTTCAATTTAACCGTACTATACGTCGTATATTTGAAATACGTCGTGTGCTCGGGGCAACTGCGTCCGAAATTCAAATCAGTTACATCCATGCAGCCATTGGACATTTGATATCGCTAGTCGTTGGTCGGAAATTATACATTTCAGCTTTCACCTACGACACGACTGCATGAACTAGAGTTTATCACGTTTCATAGATACTACATATTATGGAGATAAAACTAACCTATTATTTTCCTTCCTAGATACCATATTTTTACTAGTTTGAGCCCAGTAGTTTATACTTAATAAACCGGTTCGTATTTATAATATAATTATGGTTTAGTCCAGGAAAGACTCATTCGCAAAATGATATAACTTACGAAATAGAAATAAACTCATTAACATTATTCTTTTGAAAATTGAGCCCACCTCGTATTTTAAAGGTAAGAGTTTATTACGTATTGTCCTTGGTAGTCTTCAATGCTGTTCGTTTTTTTTACATCTCGTGGTTTTACATCTTTTGTTGGAAAATGAAAGCCGTCTGCCGTCTGTGACAGTGTTTTGGAAAGATGTGTGATCAGTAATTTTATACTAATACTCTGTGACATTACAACTAAGTTATCAGAAGCTTGTAGTACAACATTTGTTATATTACTTTACTTAAACAGTACTCAATCATTAAAAACATTTCATAGTGTAAGTAAACCACGGACGAATTAGAAAGAAGACGAATTATTTTTTCATCAAGATAAAATTTTTACCAAATTAGAAAATAAAGACCAAATTTATAATTACAAATCTCTTAAACCATACGATTAAAAAAAGTAATTAAATTCTTAACGACCCCTTCAGGACTAAGTCATGTAAATTTAGACCTCCCACCACACGAAGGTAAGGTGTAATTTCCGATGCCGTTATCACGTCACGTGCGCGTGGTTTTCTCGGGAAATGAAAGCCGTTGCCGCGCACCGCATCGCACCGCTGTGCCGCTAAATTGGTACTCCTTTCACCTGTCACAGAAGAATGAAAGAAGTACCTATATGAAAATTATACTATAAGAAGACACCTATAACTATAACAATTGTTTTGAAATTATTGTGACTTAATAGGTTTTCGAAGTATTCAAATTACTAAACTCCAGCAGACGTATTCAAGTAAGTTTGAACTTTACCCCCTTACGACGATAAGCTGTATGGGTCATTGCTGTCGCTGAATCGAAACTCTTTTTATCTATTATCATCATCAAGTTAAATTTCGAAAAAGTTAAAAAAAAATTAAAAGCACTAAAATGTATCGTAGACTTACCCGTGAAAGTTTAAATCTATCCACTACTGCAAGGCAGGGCGCAATTTTTGATATCGTTCCCAGGTTACATGCGTGTGGATTTTCTCAGGAAATGTCCTTTATCGTTACCACGTCATATGCGCGTGAATTTTCTAAGAAAATGTCCAATATAGTAATCACGTCACATGCACGTGGATTTTCTGAGAAAATGTCTGTCGCTACCGCGCACTGCATAGTGGAACTACCGCCAAACTGGAACTCTTTAAATAAGACATGTTCACGGGTCACGACAGGATTCCACGATTTAGTGTAAATAGTGATTTTACCTTTCTTATACTAAGAGTTCTTTTTGTAGCCTTTTCAATTGAATATGCCATTCTAACACTATACACATATGTATTGATGCCATATTTGTTTGTACCATAAGTACAAAATTTCCGATGCTGTTATCAAGTCACGTTCGAATTGTTTTCTCGGGAAATGAGAGGCGTTACCTCGCAACGCGCGGTGGTGCCTCTAAATTGGAACTCCTACAGCCGGTTATTGTGTTTTTGGGATCAATTCTTGTGTGCTAAAAGATTTTAGATTAATAATTCTAACTCAGAGCATTTATTTGCATTTCTTGTAGTCAACACTTTTCTTGAAGTTCCTTTTGTAATGTGGCAAGTCAATATGGCCAAATCCTGCATGCCAGTAAGCAGTCGAGAAAAGTGGGAGCGCTCTTTATCAAAATAAAAGCACGATAACAAGCGCACGCACTCATAACGTATTGCAAAAATGCCGTTTCACGCCTAGCTTCAAAGACTCGGGACTATAGGATTTGGGAAGCACATGCTCCGGCAGTGAATATCAAAGCCGAATGGTCATATAAAGGGGAACAACTGACATTTTTTTTTTGGTTTGAGTACTTATAGACTGAACAGTATACGAATCCAGGTGAGGGGGAGTAGGTCCGTGCTCAGTAGCGGGAGGATTTATTGGGCTGAGTTAATGATCAATAAGGAATAACTATGTGTTGTTTTATCGTAGTTATTTATAAAATTCATTAATCAAATTATTTAACCACATACCAAGTGAAGTTGTTTGCTGTAGCACAGCAGTATATAAATATAGGTTAAAAAATACCTTCTATTCTGGCTGTTCCTAACCTCTAGTGAAAGATTCATTATGCTTATGATTTTACTAGTAACATCATAAATATGTATTTAAAAAGATATTATATTCGGCATTAAACTATTAATGTAGTTTGTCAAATTGTTATGCCATTTTGGATAGTCAAATAAAAAAAAATACTGGGAATTTAATCCCAACGTATATTATTACAAAACGCAAATTATATGAGAAACATCCAGGTCGGTTAGTGTCGCAAAACCTTTCCAGCTTTACTAAGGTATGTTTAATAAAACATGCTTCAAATGAGCCACAGCTCATAAAAGCTCGTGTCGGCTAACATAAAAGTTGCAATTTCAGCTATTCTCCGGCCTCTATTGTCTCGTTCGAGCTATGAAGAGTTCGCGCCACTTTCGGAAACTTTACTAAAAAACTTCCCATCTCCCGGTCTGTGAGGAGATTGCAAAATATCTCAGTCCCCGCGGTGTCATTTGCCTAACTTTCAAGTTTGAGTACGCTTAAAACCACCCAAGTTTTTGCACTTAGAATACTGCTGATGCAAGGTCTTTTTTTTGTTTTGAGAAATTTATTATCTTAAAAGAAGTTTTTATTTTGTTAGTAATCCTTTTTGGTGTACTGAACTTATTAGAACCATATTTTAATAAATACTCGAGTAAAGTAATCCTTTTTGGTGAACTAAACTCTTTCGAACCACTTTTAATGAATACACACGAGTAATTTGTACATATTAGAAATCTGAGTGACTTTCTAGGCGGAAAAGTAAAGCGTTATGTCTGCAGTTTTGTTTTATTTTCTAAAATTTGTGATATTTCTAACATTAATGTGTAATAACGGTGGATTATTAACCGTCAGGTGTTTGTGAATATACATGAGTGTTGGTAAATCAAACAAAACAGTGCAACATCACTTTTCAAATTTTCTCTCAAGGAGTTCATGTGAGATCTCAGTCTCAGTCAGTCATCACATCTTTACTGAGGACTCAAGGGGTTTAGGGGAGGGTATTTCATCTTCGATTTATCATCTTGATCACCACTCATTTGCATTTACTATAAATGATATATAATTAATATATCTTAATATATCTTACTTGACACTGGCTAAATGTGCTAGACGCACGAAGCCATTATTTAAATGGAAGAAGAAGAAATCTGAGTTTTCATTTTGATGTGCGTAACTTCCAAGTTTTTAATATGCTTAAAACCACCCAAGTTGATGCACTTGGAATACTGCTGATGCATGATTTATTTTTATTGTTATGAGAAATGTATCAGACAACAATATGCATATTTTAAATAGTACATATTGCAAGTTAAAGAGGTTGTAATATTTCAAACTTCAAACTTCAAACTTCAAACTTCAAATATTTATTGCGATCATGAGTAGACATAGGATGTTATAAAAAGTAAAGGTACATACATGATACCCTGTTAGGGCGCAGCAACACAATTTTAATATAAAATTACTTACATACTATTTAATTAATCTTATATTATATTATTTATCTATTTATATATTATTATACTCATATATACCTCTATTATAATTTTTCGATATATTTATACTATTTACTTTAACATTTAATAATTGAATTATTATTTATTTATTTATATTTTACACTGTGTTACAGTTTAGTTCTGTCCTCGAAAAACTCTTTTATATTGTAATAACATTTTTGGGTCAAGTATTTTTTCAATTTATTCTTGAATATATTGAAGCTGGAGGTTTCTTTTAGTTGTTGTGGTATTTTATTATATATCTTGATACACATTACATAGGGCCCAGAATGAAATATAGATAGCTTAGATGTCGGTAGAGCGAGTGCATTTTTATTTCTTAAGTTACGAGGTTGTGAGTAATGGTCTTTATTTAAAGGAAATAGATGAATATGCTTTTTGACAAAAAGACAGATTTCAAAGATGTACATAGATGGTAATGTTAGTATGCCAAGTTCAATGAAATGTGGCCTGCAGCTATCCATTCCGTCGATGTTTGCGAGGATTCTTATACATTTCTTCTGCAATTTGAACAGAACATCTGCGTTTGTGCTATTACCCCATAGTATTATTCCATACACAAGCCAGGAGTGTGCATATGCATAGTAAGCAACAATTGCTGATTTTAGGTCTGTAGATTTTTTTAGTTGGAGTAAAGCATATGTGAACCTGGACAGCCTCCCGCTTATGTTATGGATGTGGCATTTCCAATTTAGGTTAGTGTCTATGTGTAGGCCTAATAGTTTAAAAGAGTCGACGCATTCTATTTTTGTGTTATGATGGGTGTAGTTTATTACTATTGGACGTTTTTGATATGGTTTAAACTGCATAATCTTGGTTTTGCTAAAGTTAATTTTAAGGTTATGGTCTACGAGCCACGCTACAACTTCGGAAAGGGTTTTATTAATTCTATACTGTGCATACATACATACATACACGCCTGTTTCCCCGAAGGGGTAGGCTGAGGCATATTATACGCCTACACCTCGCCAATTATTTAGTTGGTCCCATGTAATAGGTAGCGAGCCTATTACCGCTTACTGGGCACTGTTATATTCGCCAGAGCCTCGTCCGTTGATCGCATGTGCACCACTTGCAGGTGAGGTTGAATTGGGCTCCTTAGGTCTTGGTAGGATCCCTATACACCGTTATGTAATAACCTTGTAAAACTAATAGATAATTTCTAATAGTACTATAATATTTTAATGTATTTAACAAAATGTTAATTTTAATTCAATATATGCTTCTTCTATGTACCCATATGAATCTTGCTCGTCAATAGGATCGCCACCTAATACGTACTAACAATGTAATTGGCGAAACGTGGGTGCTTAGATCTCTTTTTTGGATCACCAGATAATGTTAAAGGCCTTATTAAAAATTAAAAATGGATAAATGAAGCTAGTTTGTCAAATTTGTTTAAAGCTAATATGTGGAAGCTTGTAATTAGCCTATAATTATTTTATAAGTTTTATATTTTGCAAAAAAAAGCTATAAGCTTTCTAAATAAAATAAAATAAAAATGAAATAAAGTATGCCTCTATACTCCTTTGCGGAATATGAAGGAAGAAAATTTAAGAAAAAAAATATGCCAATACCATTTCATAGTAACCTTACGTAATATCTCTTTACATAACTTATTAATAGATATTCTTCATGTGATCAATATAAAAAATATATTGTTATACATAATTATTATGTAACTGCGTGTCATAGAAATATCAAATAAAAGAATGAACAACATGAAAAGAAAAATGTTACTGTGGCATTTATTGAACACATATCTTCTAAGTCGTTTTTGTAACAGTATAAAACTCTGCAACTCTGCTTGCAGCTGCCGGCTCATGTGCCCTCAGATCCTATAAAAACCCAGGTCTTTTTAGGGGGGCGTGAAACGGCGCTTTGTACCGTTCTGATTTTACAATATGAATCGCCTTAATTTTTTTGGAAAGCATCGACTGCTTACCATCAGGCAGTATGTAGTAATTACGACGGGTCACATAAAAATTACGGGTCACGTAAATTTGCATAATATCTCTTTTAACGTAACTAATCAATACATCAGTAGGTACTAGATATAGGTAGATACTGAAACAATAAGCGATTTACAAAACCAATGAGATTGTTTCCACATGAGAGCAGAACCATCGAATCCAGCTTTTAATTAGCAAAGAGCGGTGAACAGTGGGATTGTAAGAGCCCATATAAACATCGATGTGGAATAATCGTAATCACTCAATGGATCTGTTGTAGGTACTAGGATTTCCATTTAATAGTACTATTGCGTCAATTTATACAATCACTCACAAGTTTTCGCAAATTATTCCCTTATTTGTTTGTCTTTTAGGTTCAAAGGAGTTTTATGTGGTATTGTGGTAGTGGGTTTATAGAAATTTAGTCCATTTTATTGGGTGAAAAGATACTTACAATATGATCTTCTCTAGTTATAGGTTTTTTTGAAAGAGCCTATATACACATCGATGAGGAATAATCGTAATCACTCAATGAATCTGCTGTAGCTACTAGGATTTCAATATAGTGATACCATTGCGTCAATTTATACAATCACTCACAAGCGTTCGCAAATAAGACCCTTATTTGTAGCCGTTCGCCATTATGTTTGAGTGACGTAGATAATTAGTTTTTTAGTCTTCGAGTGATATTTTATCTGTGTGACTTAAAGGAAATTAAGACTCATGTTATGGAAAATAGAAGCTTGTAATTTCTTCCATACGATTATTTTTTTCTTTCTATTCTATGATTCGCCACTAATTCCTGCAAAGTATAAGTAATAGACAAAATATGGATCAAGCTATAAACAATGACAATCAATAGAAAAAAAAATATATATTATATATTTATTCAAAAATAGTAGAACATTTTATATTGTATAATAAATAAAATACAATTAAAATTACGAAGAAAGTATAAGTTATAATTTTTTTTTGATAACTTGTATTGTAATGGTGCCCTCTTAGCATTTGTCGGTCAGTGCTTTATCATACCATAAACTAACTGAGATTTCAGAAGCATTTTATCGTAATGTGGAATACTCTTGCTTTGTAGTGTCCATGGTTGGTTTAGAATAAGACGGGGTGTACTAAAATAATAAAAACTAAATCGTCTGTAAATTTCTATTCTTAGGCCCGTATTTATGAACCATGCTATACTTAGCTATTTTAATCTTATCGTAGTCGTTCATTTTTAGCACCTGTTGGTGAAACGTATCAACATATTATATAATATAAGTAACATGAAAATTGCATAATGGCGTTGAATTGAATAACTTTCAATAAAGCGCAATAAATCGATTGAAGATCACGAAAATACAAATAAAACACGTGAATTTCCTAACAATACCAAGGGACACACTATAAAATCCTTAACAAATTTATGTACAGAAATTCATCATTTCCTATGTAAAATAAAAAAACAAATAACAAAACTCGTGAAACCGAACTGATACATTTTCGTTCCCAACACAAAATTCAATCGCCGAAAATTACCCGACAGCTTGACAGCTTATATTTGAATAAGTTGCGGCATGAATTTGAAATTTCATTATCAACATTGTCAAATTTATTTACAACCACAAACCCTCTCCTGAATTTCAATTTTAAAAGTTAGTTGTATATCATGAAAGTCGGTGCCTCAATGAAATATTTTCGAGAGATATTCTAAACTGCGGCAAGTCCTTATATAAATTTGCCAAAGAAACACGCACTATCTTCATGTCTTGGAGACAATGATTTATACAGTTCGATGTAGACGCGATTCATATTTTACGAGTCTGGGAACTGTACTGTTATATAGAAAAATCGTTGGGAATGATTGTTATTTATATTTACGTTCGGATTTTAACTATACAAAAACCAAAAAAACAATTGAATTTCTAGAGACGGTAGTTTTAATTATGTGACTTTGTTTATCTCATTTATATACTGTTCAAATTCCAAGTCAACATTTTTCTTGATTTTTTTTATTATTTTATAGCAATAAGGTTCATATTACTTACAGTTTCTACACTTTACACTTCATACCAAAATTCTGACGTAGTCTGTGACGTCACTACGCTGCAGCGGCTCTTCTTGTGTTTCTGACAAGCTCCTCGAGTAGTGGTCTAGTATCACTGGCTCTGCCTGCTCGCTGCACAAGAACTCACTCATCAACTAGGTAGATCCGGTTCGAAGGAACATGTTTAAATCCCCTACTATGTCCAAGGCGAATCCATAAATATATTAATTCTTAAAAACTATATAGCAATATTTACATAAAATAATACCGACATATGCATTAAGTATATATATATATATATATATATATAAAACGCCCTCTATTATTACTACGACTAATATTTTTACATATCAACGTCTTTCATAAAAATGTATTTATCTACATCGGTTATCTCAGTTTTCGTATTCAAAGTTACGGGACAAAAGTTGTTTAGTAAACCGCGATTCGAAAGATTAATTTTTTCATGATAGTATTATTTCATGATTTTAAATTATTTTATTTCAGTATTTTTTACGTTTTTAATAATGCATAATAATAACAATAATCCAATTCTGTGAAAGCTTGAATGTGGTCGAGAGCATCCGATATCCATATGAAGATTGTATATTTATAGTAACGGTTGCGATTTGAACTTTCAGGCCACTTGACACAGTTGAATATCTATTGCAATATTTCTCGAGTGGACCTTCGCCACCTAATGGGCTAAATTTGTAACATTAACAAAACACGATAATATTTGAAGTTTATTTTTAGTCGTTATTTTGTGCCTAGCAAAACATACGTTAATATGACGACAAACTATTCACACAATGCTTATAACTAGGTACTGGGGTAAGACTTAATTTTGCACACATAATCTAACGTTAGAAGTTCAGTCTCAGAGGAGGCTTGCTGAGTGGACGAGTGCTGAGGGGTTCCCCTGGGTCCTAGGAACCTCTTCCAGGTGCACCGACGTTCTGTAACAAATAAATTAGATAATAATAGTTCCATGATAGATTTACTTAAACAAATATTCAACCTCGTTGATCTTTTTGTCGAAGTCGTTGAGCTCTAGGTCAAAACTGTCGAGTTCTGCGTCAAACTCATCGAGCTCTATGTCGAAGTCCACAATCAATCAGCCTGTCACTGCCGATAATATCTAAGAACGCTGAACATAGCACAAAATCAACAACCATCTCGACTCTTTGCAAAAATCTGTGCACCTACAGTTTATTTTTTAAAATGTGACATTTTAAATTCATCGTAGTTATAAGTGTATGTATATTGACTTAGTCACTTTCTCCATCACATCAAAGTACCTATTTGTCCGACTGGCCAACTGGCACACAAAAGGCTTTACTACCAATCACATGTGAGATGGAATTTCAATTTAATTTGGCATACCAGTATATAGACAAAAACATTAAACCTAATGAATGCAAATACACAATCCAACTGCATCAAAAAGTTTAAAAACAAGCACACAATTTGAAAACAGTAAAAACGTTAAGTTTCGCCCGTTTGCTCAGTAGAAAATGTGAAAAATAAAGAAACTGTGTAATGTACAACGCCTGGCAGTGGCGGAAGCATCAGGGAGTATGTGTCGGAACTATCTTGTCACACGACCACTTCTTTACTTTATTCCTTATTTATAGAGTAAAATACACAAGATTTAAGAGTAAATTCAGAATTTGAATGCACGAGTACGCTATCTCGTTGTCCCGCGCGACAATCAGAAACAGCGGTTTTATGACTAATGTGACCTCTGAAGACAAATTTGTAGTAGTTTTTAAGTACTGTTTTACAGTTGTTTCGTAAAGTGATCGTTAGTAGCAAGGTTTTTCGTTAAATAGAGCAGGTGAGGTTGGCTTGGGCTCCTTAGGTCTTGGTAGGATCCTTATACCACAAAACGTCATTATTATTATTACGTTTTGTTCCGTAGGGTTAGGCAGCTTTATTTACCAACGTTAATACCTTTTTTATTAAACGTTATTTTATTATTTGGTTACTTTAACCATAATAGAATTCTTACGAAAGCCTTCTTCCTCCCCTGAGACGTTGGCGGCGGACGGAGCTCCTATTAATGTCAATAAAATGATTCCTTTATAACTTTTTAATAAATAAAATATTTTGGTGTTCTTCATGGTCTACTGAATACTTAAAGGATCTCCAAACAAAATGTCCATTTATTTTTGTTGAAATTGGTAAAAAAATATGTACCTATAGTATATATAGTATTTTGTGATATTCCTTACCAAAAGACGCTAATAGATTCCTATTAAGTCTCAACTGTTTGTACATCTGTCAGTTGGTTGTACCTATATCATAAACCCTAATAGGTAGACAATTTAACTTTACAATCACGTAATATTGGGTGATTCCCTAAACACATTAAGTATGTATATATGTAAAAAAAAGTATTTATATATGTTCATCCAATATTTAGTATCCATAACATGAGTTTTTAATGATACTTATTTGGAAATAAATAATTGGTGTGGTTGTCAGAAAATAATTAATATTTATTTATTTACTAATGCATACTGTGCCTCTACGATAATTTAAAACAAATAAGTGGAGTTCTTGGCGGGAAAGTAAAGCGTCATGACTGTAGTTTTGTCTTATTTTCTAAAATTTGTGATATTTCGAAAAAAAAATGTGTAATAACAGTGGATTAGTAACCGTTAAGTGTTTGTGAACGTACATGAGTGTTGGTATTTGAAACAAAATGAAACTGGCTAAATGTGCAAGCCGCACGTAGCCATTATTTAAAGGGAAAAAGAAACAAATTAGTGAGGCCCCCAACTTAAGAATTTTTTACGACACCCTTCCTATGCAAGGCCGACACGCACTTGGTCGTTTTTTGTTATTCTGCAACTGCTAAAAACATTTGTGTGTTATTTATAGAACTTCCCAACAAAGATAAATTAAAAGAGACGATACAGCCTATCTCTAAAGACAATAACTGGAAACTCAGAAGTTGGTAAGCCTCCCTTATCAATGAAAAAGAAAAGGATTAAAGCAAGATGGGTGACATAAATAACTGCGACTACCTCGGCTTAAGACGGATGGAGAACTTTTTATCTGACGTAAACATTGCTAAATACCTTTATCTTGCTACTTTTATCTTTGTACGGAAACTTTCTACGGAAGAGGAGAAAGGATGAAAAAGTTTCTAACTATTAAGAAATAAAGGACAGTATTAATATATTTTTATTATAAGGATCAAAACCGTTTAGACGTAGATTTACTACGTTGAGAATTTTGGTACATTAGTGGAACGATTTGCTGAGAAGTACCTACTTATCTGAAGTTTTTAGGCGTTATGAAGCCGAAATAAAGTACCAATATTGATTGAGATTTTAGTATTTCCTACTTTATGATAAAATTATATTTCAACCTTATTATTTCAATAACATTCACAACATGTTGTACAATTTCTTTCTCTTTTTCAAACAAGATTTTTTCTTTACAATTCAAAGCACACTAAGAGTTATCTCAAATCAATCAAGTAATGCTTGTAGCTCCGCATTATTTTTTACCGAAAACACAGAGTTTACAGTTTTTATGGAGCATTTCCGTGCTACATACAAAGCCTAACATATATTTATATTTATGTGCTATATAAACGCCTCTTACTGATCTGAATCTCTCTCTTAGTTAAAAGAGACATGGGCTTAGTAGTGGGACAATGGTGAGCCGAGATGATGATTACCAAATCGAATGTATAAAACCAACGTCTTATTAAAGTGTATGAGGATCCTACAAAGAACTGAAGATCCCAAGCCAATCTCACCAGCCGAATAACGGACGAGGCTCTGGCAAACTTAAAAGTTCCCGGTAAACGTCAATTGGCTTGCCACATTTTACGTTGTTGCTTACAATATAAGTGGCGAAAAGTTAACATATAATATGTACTGATAAAATGTAAGTATGTATTAATAACCATCCTTCTTCTTCTTCGTCGTGCAGGCATTTTCCGCAATCAGACGTCAATGCGTCCATTTTGCGTAGGAGGGTGAGAGCTGGATTACTCCAGCCATCCCAGTTCCTCCAGGAATCCTATCAGCGCCTTAACGTCGCTGAAGGCTTCCGGAAGGCTGCCTGGTGTCTTCAGGAACCTCGCCCGGCAATCGGCCACCACCCTGCATTCCAGCAAGACGTGTGCGGCTGTCTCCTCAGTCTCCATGCATGCTCTGCACAGAGGACTGTTTGTTATACCTATGTTAAAAAGATGTCTGTTAAAACTTCCATGACCCGTAAGTGCGCTTGTAACCAGGCGCATATGAGGTTTTTTAAGCTGCATCAAAATTTTGGAGAACCGTGGTTCGATCCGCGGTAGTGCGTGTCTAGCTTGCCTGCATTCCTCCAGGCCTGCCCAGAGAATATTGTGAAGGTACGAAGTATGTTCATTTATTCTGCTTTTAAGCCAGTTTATGGGTAGTGGCAAGATTGGTTCCGGGCCGTATGGCTTGATGTTGGACCCTCTTTTTGCCAAAATATCCGCAATGTCGTTACCCCTATTGCCACTATGTCCTTTAATCCACTTGAGGATTAGTTGATTGACATGCCCTACTTCGTTTAGGATTGTATGGCATTCTTTGACGAGGCAAGAATTTGTAATACTACGATTTAAAGCCTGTAAAACAGATTTGCTATCTGAAAGAATAAGAATACGTTTATCTGTTACCTTCCTGTCTGCTATTGCCTTAGCCGCGATGAGCACTCCCACGTTTTCCGCTTGGAAAACAGTATGGAGCTCACCGAGTGGCATCACAATGTTAATGTTTAGGTCGTCAGAGAAGACTCCCGAACCTGTACCTTTACTTGTCTTCGAACCGTCCGTATAGATGATCAGAGACCTATGAAATTCTGCTGGGTCATCCATTTCCGAGAGTTGTATGTCGTATTTTTTATCATAGATGAAGGCGGGCTCAATTCTGTCGCACGGGGCTTCCACCATTTGTGTGTTGGCCCAGTCCTGTATTAGGTTCAGAAAATGTTGAGCTGCCGGAAATCTTACTAGTTTGAGCTGTTGTAGTCTTAAGGCTGATTGAGCCGTTTTAGTTTTTCCTCAATGTCGCTGTTCCAACTTAGTTTGCTGTCTATTCTGATCCCAAGGTACTTGACATCAGTTGAGATTGTTAGGGTAGTACCAAACAGAGTGGGAAGACGGAAATCCCCTAAGTTACGTTTGTTCGTGAACATGACCAGTTCCGTCTTACCTGGGTTTACGCTCAGGTCATGTTCTCTGCACCATCTTTCCACTAACCTGAGTGCAGTTTGCATTAAGTCACATGTGGTGCTTGTTAGTTGGCCATTTATTAAAATAGCTAAATCATCTGCATAGCCTATCGTGTAGAAGTACCTGGAGTTAAGTTGGGTGAGTAAGTCGTCAACGACCAGCTTCCACAGTAGGGGTGACAGTACTCCACCTTGAGGGCATCCTCTCGCGACTATTGCACGCTTGTTTCCTGCCCCACTCACTTCCACTATTCTACACCTCAGCATGTTGAGTATCCAGTCGATGAGAGCTTTGGGGACATGATGTCTGGCCAGTGCTATCTCAATGCTGGAGTAATTGGTCCTGTCAAAGGCTCCTTCTATGTCAATGAAGACCCCCAAGCAAACCAGTTTATTTTGTAGGGCAAAGTCGATCTTACCTATGACTTGGTGTAGAGCTGATTCTGTTGACTTACCAGCGCAGTACGCATGCTGGTTTGGGTGAATTGGGTGTCTGCGTAGTATACCATCACGCAGATGTCTGTCGCACAGTCTCTCCAGGCATTTAAGCACGAAGGATGTAAGACTAATTGGCCTGTATGATTTTGGGTTAGTATAATCTGTTTTACCTGGTTTTGGAATGAAAACTACTTTGACCTCTCGCCAGGCGAGCGGGGTATAGTGGAGTGTTAAGCAGGCTTGGAAAATGCTCGTAAGTTGTTCGATGATGCATTCAATGCCCCACTGTAATAGTGCAGGGAAAATGTTATCTGTGCCTGCTGCTTTGAAAGGTGAAAAACTGTTTATAGCCCACCTGACCTTTTGAGGTGTCACGACCTCCCGAGCGATCGACTTACTATCCGCAGTCGGTGCTATTGTGATTTCATCGTATAATTTCTGGTCATGTGGGTTTGTTACCTGACAGTCCGGAAAATGTGTACGTAGTAGGATGTCATAGGTTTCGTCAAAATTATCCGACATGGTACCATCAGTTCGTCTGAGATACCCTAGTTCAAGATAACCTTGCTTCGCTAAGATTTTCCTTACCCTGTTGGCTTGCAAATTTGTAACAATTTCGTCACTGAATTTCCTCCAGGACGATGTTTTCCAGAATCTAATCCGTTTTTTGTATAAGGACTTCGTTTCTTTATATAAGTCCCAGTCCCTGTCGTCTCTCGTGTTCATTGCTCTGTTGAAACGTTTCCTCAGTTTGGACCTGAGTCTATCGAGTTCTGGTCCCCACCAGCTACCTTTATCAGAATTGTATGCTTTGGGACAGATTAGAGGGCACGCTTCTTCATAGCAGTTGATTATGGATTTGTTAAGAGAATCTACCTGTTTGTTCAGCTGTTCGGGGTCTGCAATGTTCTCACAGGCATAAGCAGGTATGACCCGTTGTTTACGTAATAGTGTGTATTGCTGCTGGTTTGTTTTCCTAGGGTATCTCCTAGGTGTTGGAATAATTGTTGTTACCTTTAAGTTGAAGCGAATCCATCTATGATCCGAGCACGATGCCTCGTCAGACACGTGCCAATCGGACACCTTATTCGCTGCGTGTATCGTTGCTAGTGTTAGGTCGATAATGGTCCTGCTTCGTCTTCCGACAAAGGTAGGTTCATTACCTCTGTTTAGTATTTCTAAATTGGTGGTATGTAAAAAGTCAACTAGTTGTATACCTCTGTTGTTGTTTTGTTCCATACCCCACAGATGGTGGTGGGCGTTTGAATCTGTAGCTATGATCAACTCGAGTGCGTTCTTCTCACAGTGTCGGACCAAGCGTGTAACCTCCTCCGGAGGGGCAGGTTCTCCGTCCGGCATGTAGGCTGATGCGATAATGATACTTGTGCTCATGCTATCTTGTAAAAGCAGTTGTATGGCTGTTAGATCTCTGGAACAGAAATCCATTAGTGGTTGTGCATTGATATTTTTAGAGTAATATATACAGGATCTTAAGTCACCCAAATTAGCATTGACGAGCTTACCTCCTAGATTGGAGAGTCCTCGAATTGTGCCTTGTCTAATCCACGGCTCCTGAATTAGGGCGACTGCTGTGTGATTTGTTTCCAGCCATCTTCGCAATTGAGCCGTGGCGGAGATGCTGTGGTGTAGGTTGGCTTGGATGAAGGAGGCTTCAGAGAGGGCTGCCATCAGGGCATTCCTCCTGCTCCTCCAGCACCAGGCTGTTTAAACCCAGGAGTTCTTCTTCCTCTTCTACATCCTCCCTGGGTTTGTCTAAATCCATGTCATGGATTGGTTGGTCGGGTAACTCCGGGTCAGTAGACTTTCCCTCTGGGGTTGAGGTAGCCTCCGGCTCGCTTACCTCCTCCTGATTGCCCGAAAGTCCCGGGTAATGCCTCACATAGGAGCCAGTGGTGGCATTCCTGAAGACTACATAAACCGCCCCCAGACGGTAGCTTAGCTTACGCTGCCTTGCCAAAATCTCGGGGACGATCTCTTCCGGAATGCTGAGTGTAAGGAATGTACGCCCCGTATTTTCCTGTTGATGCAGACCGTGCATCAACCACTTCGGAATTTGGGCCCATCTGTTGCATATGTTGAGCCTCTGTCCAATGAGTGTCCTGTCTGTCTCCACAGTGGGCAGGACTATCCCTACCCGCACTCTTTCCGGAATGTCTTCCGTTCTGAGCACAGTCAGGGCCTCCTCTCCACTGAAAGAGGCCAAACAGGTTTTTACCCACTGAACAGCCTTCTCGTTTCTGCACAAAAGGCGAAGACTGCCTGCTTTGAATCTTGGTGGCCCATCAAATTCCGGTCCATCAATGTTTTTGACCGCGACCTCGTCGATGTGTTGGTCGATGTGCACTTCCACCTTTGCCGCCATCTCCCGTGACATAAACCGCCGATCGAGTGTTGTTATAGCAATTTCGATAATTGCGTATTGCTTAGAGGCCGCTGCGGCCGCGTAGGAGGTAGGCTTTGGTCCGCGTGATTGGCTGAGCTTCAGCTTTTTGGGTTCGACCTTGGGAGACGAAGTCTCGTCCGGTCTCGCCCTCTTAGCTTCCGCGTTGCCTCTCATACGTGCCTCACCCTTGCCCTTCCAAGGTGTCACCCCCGTCTCTTTGCTGGGTGCCGTTTCAGCTGTACGCCTCGCTGGCTCCTTGCTCGTTGACGGAAGTGACTCCACCTGCGGTGTTGCCTCCAGCGCTGCAGACTCCTTCTCCATCTTCCGTCTGAGCTTCTTTCGGCTGAGTCTTTCCAGCTTCTTGATCCTGCGATCCTCCCCCAGTTTTACCGCCGACTTACTTGCCCCCTTAAAAGGGAGCTTGTTTGCCTGACTTGTAATCCTGGCTTCGGAAAAGCCTGACCAGTCCACCAGTGTCGTGCCCTCAAGGTTTCCTTCGACCATTGGTGTTTGCGGAATTTCCATAGCTCTCCCGGATTCCGCTGCCCCCTTGGGTTTCCCCTCAGGTACAGCGGCCGCCGGAATTGCACAGGTTCTCCCGCCTGCATCCATGTTCTTAGGTTTCCCTTCGAGCTGTGGTGTTGCCGTAGCTCTCCCGGAAACTGAAGTCGCCGGAATTGCGCAGGCTCTCCCACTGTGCGTGTTGCCCTCCAGTTTCCCTTCTGCCACAGCTGTGCACGGCATTGCCGTAGCTCTCCCGGAAAACGCCCCTTCTTTGGGTTTCCCCGTAGTTGAGGCGGCCGCCGGAATTGCATAGGCTCTCCCGCTAGCAGGTGTGTCAGAAGGTTCCCCTTCCGGCAGTGTTCTTGCTCGCTGAATTGCCTTCGCTCTCCCGGAAGGGTTGGTCCCTAAAGGTTTCCCCTTAGATTCCCCCCCCGCCGGAATTGCTGTAGCTCTCCCGCTTGCAGTTATGCCTCCAGGTTTCCCCTTCGGCAGTGGTTTGTTGTCGTGATTTTTTAATAACCATACTATTATATAGTAAATTCAAGCGTGGGCAGTGTCTACTGCACGTCAGCGGCACGTAAGTGTCCGGCCACTAAGCAGTATTGTCAAGGCTATACAGCACCTGATACACGAGTCCTAAAGTAAACATCATTATCATATCAGCCTTGTCAAATCCACTGATGATCATTAGCCTCCTTTGGGGAATAGATTACAATATTTTGGGGGTATCTGCCATAATCACAACGTTGGGCATGCGGATTGGTGACCGTAGTTCAAGCCAGTACACAGGATATCATTCGGTAGGATTTCTCTTCGTCGTCTCTTATGACCCTCCATGAGATGAGAGAGGGTGGCACCATTCTAGGCCGGTACCACACGGCACAAATTACGCTAAAGTAATAAGTAGCTACTAAATTATGCTCTATTGATCAGAAATTTCAAATTTATTGACGGCAAAGTTTCTTGTCAGGTGTATAAGTTTCAAAGTTGGTAGTGAAAGCGGATCTGAAGTTCAAACTAAGGACGTCGCCAATTCGTCATCTTTAGCTGATGAATAATTTATTGTTTACTATGATATGTTTGTTTAGGATTGGTTAGGATGAAGCCGTCATTTAGTTTAGCCTTATTTATGAAAGTGGGCTTTGTTGTACTAGCAATATCTTACCTCAAACTTTATTGGAATGTTAAATTAGTACATTGAATACAGTTTCATATATGACGACCGAGATGGCGTGGAGGTCAGTATACCTGCACTGAGGTCGAGGGTTCGATTCCCACTCAGGATAAATTTTTAAGTGCATGGGCATAAATATTTGTTTTGGTGTTTCCTATGTATATTAAGCATGTGTTTATAAAGAAAAAGGTATGTTTATCCGTTGTTACTAAATAACACAAGTTATAACCATTGTGTATACAGTTCTAACTCATATCATGCTCGGCTTTATGCCTTCTGGTCGGCAATGCTGATCTACTAAAATATTGAATTTCCGAAATGTTTTATTTCAAAATTTTTAATTCCCAAAATGCTGAATTCATGGAATATGGACTTTGCTGATTGTACACTTTTCAAAATGGTGATATTACATTTTTTTACAGATACTTCGTTGCGCGTTGTCCAGCCAGTGGTCACAATAGAACAGAGTTGATTTATCTCTCTTCTGTGGTTGGCACGTATAATTCTATAATAAAAAAGTAAATTGTCATTACTATTGTCGGTCAAGATCATGATATCCAGATTACAATTCAAAGCATCTCGCACAAACGGGGAAACCTGATTATAAAACAATGTCATCTCAACATGTGGCAGGTAACAGCAAAATGTGGGCTTGTAATATGCCTACCCCTTCGGGGAAACAGGCGTGATATTGTATATGTAGGTAACCCAACATTGGAAATTCAAATTGTTGCAAAGTAAACTTATAGCAAAGTCATTATTTTAGGTAGATACAAATATTTTATGTTTTCACATATTGAAAATGTAACTTTAATAAAATAAATCATTATGTACGGTCTTCGTAAAATGTTGATATAAAATGAATTAAGCAAAAGTTTCATAGAACAATAAATACTAATAATAATTTACTTTTTTATTGTACACCATGATATAGATTACACACAGAACAAAGAAAATTAACCAGGTATATACAATGGACCTTATCGCTTAAAGCATTTTTTTTCACGCCAAAATAATATAATATATTGACTGAAAGATCAAAGGCTCCATTTAACCTGTGAGTTTAACATCAAGGCAAATAAAATGTAAGTATGAACAGGTTACATTTTAGGAAACAAACGCGTAAGTAAATCCAACTAAGAGGCGCGCGAAAAAATGTTACGCTCTAGAAAAGGATATTTCTTTATTGCATTCATGAAAAGATGAAGGAAATAGTAAGTAATACTTCTTTGTCTTAAAGTTGATCTGGACTGTCTAAAAATTCAAAATTTTTCAATTCAATTCAATTCAATGTTTATTGCACTCCATAATGTTTTACATAAGGTCTTACATCTACACAAGTTACAGTTATGGACCCTGTTGGGCACAGCAAACTTAGGAGAGAGGAAGCATACTAGGTCCTTTTTTACAATTTTACATAAAGATTAAATAGTTCACAACATCAATGTCCTAAATCAAAATATAACCATTATGGGTAACTTAATTTTATTTTAACTTAATTTAAGAGAAGTTAGAACTGTTTTATGTTTTTAGTTCTTTGTAGTTAAAGATATGTTTTTAGGGTTCCGTAGTAAACAAGGAACCCTTATAGTTTCGCCATGTCCGTCCGTCCGTCCGTCCGTCCGTCCGTCCGCGGGTTAGCGCAGAGACTATTAACATTAGACAGCTGAAAATTGGTGTGGGTATACATATTAATCACGTCGACAAACCTGTAGAATAAAATTTTTAAAAATATTGTTTTTTAACGTACCTCCCCTACACGTAAAGTAGGAATGTTTTTTTTTTCTCGAGTCTATCTTATCATGTTGGGTATCGTTAGAAAGGTCTTTCAAAAGTAATAAGAGTTTCTTAACACCATTTTTCGATTTAGGGATCCGTTTTCGAAATATTAAGCTTTAAAGTGGAAAAAATTGATAGAGTTAAGTATCCGCCCCCCCCACCAGGTAAACGGTACTTTCAGAGTGGCTGAAAAAATTCACAATAGTAGTATATATAATGAAGGTAAAAGGAAAACTATCACGGCTAAGTAGGCTTTACTGGTTTTCGAGTAATGGACGACAATCAAATAAATTTTTGTATTAAATGTATTAAAATTTCATTCATACCGTAGTAGTGATATCTATCGGGGAATAGCTGAACCTGTTCATATAGCGACATTATGGCAAAGGGTGACTACGGAACCCTATATTGCGCGTGGCCCGACACGCACTTGGCCGGTTTTTACTTAATTGTTTGGGGTCAGTAGTGACCCCGTGCGACTACTTGTGTGACTTTCTGTATGCACCTAATTAAGGTTTAATGTTCTACAAAAAAAAACTACATATATGAAAAATTACTAAATCCCACTCCCAAATCGATGTAATATTTAGGGCCATAAAGGAGCTTAGTGCACAACTCAAGGGTACACGATAGAAATATCATACAGTCCAAGTGGACTTTATATATCCTTGCTTTGTAATATCTTTAGTTAGTGTTTAATCATACACAGTTTATACCCATATTTACTTTGTTTACAGTTTATACCCATATTTACTTTTTTTTATTATTATTATTGTTTTTAAGTTTAAGTAATTATTTGCTAAGGATAAGAAATGTTCCTGATTACTGTTATTTTATTATAATTTTTTAACATTATATACCTTTTTAATAAAGAGTGCTAATCCCGCGACAAACTGGAAAGCAGTTTGGTGGGTTTAAAATGTATATATAAGGTTTTAAGTTTCAATAAAGCATATTATTATTATATTTTTAGGTTCAGGATAATATTCATTTTCTCATTAAAAACCATACAGTCACTTTCATGAGAAATTTACAATAGATTTGGGTAAGAATAATCTGTCGAGTAGGTATGAAAAAAATAAGTAGAGACCAGTATACTGGGGCAGTGTACTTACTCTAGTGAACCGAAACACATTTTATACCATAACATAATTTTGAAATTACGTTGTATATTTTGCTTATTACTTCGCACGATACTAGTGCACTATGGCTTACGGCGTACCTACCGATTTTTAATTCCTACATTGAATATTTTGATTCGCAACTATTATTATAAGAGAATATTTTAAATGGCAACGTTTGGCTTTTACTATGCGCCTGGGAAATCAATGAACCAGATTCTTTGAGCTCAGCGCTGGCCCAATAAAACAGCGCACTATTTTCAACAAAAATTAATATTGAAGAGGAAAAACACATCGAAGAATTCAGAAAACCGGCCGCTTTTGATTAATTTCAATTAAAATTTGAACACAATACACGTACAGTAAGGCTTGTTATATTGGAGATTTAATATTTTGCACGTTAAATCGGGAACGGAAAACATCGCTCCCGGAAGTTGTAATAAAATATTTACTTTATATAAAAACTATAATGCTGACAATATAGGAAAATAATTAGGATATCTTAGATGTAAAATCAACATAAAAATTATCAGCCCAAGTAAATCTACTGCTAAACATAGCTAAACTACTATTTCACACTCAATGAACCTACTTCGTTGATTAACATGACAGTTAGGGGTCTGATCTGACTGTGTAGGAGATGCCTCGGTACCAGAGTGGTCAGCAGTGAGTCGGCCCAGTTTTACCATCAACGTATAGCGTTGATACTTTACCTTGCACATCGTTTTTTATTTGCATTATTTATGTGTATAAACCTAACAGTTAACTGTAATAAACAGATTACAACCCCCTTGCATAATTTTCTTAGGTAAAGCCCATAATTGAACGCTAAGCTCACTCTATTCTCAGGAGCAGGTAGGTGGGTTGAAAATCGTAAGACGTAACTTCTTGTACCGGTGATACTGCTGTAAAAGGCAGGTGAAGGATGCTTCACTGACTGAGTATACTTCATTATCTTCCAGGCATTTTGTTATAATTGGTTCTTAGGCAACATCATCCATTGATTTTCGCGGAGACCAAGCCGCCCGAGTAGTCTGCGCAAGCATACTTAAAACGTTTACACACTAATAAAATAAAATAAAATATATTTTATTGTCTTTAAGATCAACAGGCTCATAAAGATTCGTCAATTTTTTACACAAAAAATGGAAATACATTTAGCAACAATGAAAGAGATATAAGCGGTACTTAAAATCTAATAAAGGTTTTTTAGTTCATCTGCTTGTTGTGATTTTTTCTTAAGATTTGTCAGTCTGTCAGTGACTCTTACTGGGGGCTTTGTCAGTCAGCCTGGCGTGATTCTAAAGGGGGAGGGGATTGTCCGACAGTCAGCCAGTCTGTCCCTCCAAAAAGCTTCCGAAAGGCAACGAGATTAAGAAGAATGCCTCAAGAAATTCGTCGCGGCTTAATGCGAATGATACTAAAGTTTATTTTTCTGACTTCTCTACCGCGTTTTTCTTAATGTGCTCTGTCCATATATGTTTGGAACAGAGCATAAAAAAGTGTGGATATGAAAAACATCTTTATATTTGATTTGAAATAAACAAATACGTCGTGTTACATTACGTTGGAAAATTACTCCTTTAAGGAGGTGAAATACGGGAATGTCCTATTCGCGTAAAATTTAAGTCGGTCGGTACTCTCTGCCGGTCCCATAGCCTCTAGTCGCCAATTTGTCAAGACATGTACCCAGGGGCCACGTAAACCGTCCATAAGATCCACACCCACCTGCGAACTAAATAAATAAATAAGCAAGGCCGGGCTCCATGGGATAATTTATTCTATTTATGAATCGAACAGAAAGTGCTCGTAAAAAGTGGTAATCTAATACTATCTACGTATATTTAAGAGTAACATTACATAAACAAGTTGTAGGTGAATATTTTTTTCTAATAGTACTTTTTTAACTGACTTTGTCATTTTAATTAAAATTTCAAAATGATGGAAAACAGTGATTGTTAGTGGGTAAGCCTAGATATCAGCAGGCGCGGAATGTAACTAAAAGAAGTGTAGTAGGGAAAGGAAGGAGGAAACAATAGAAGCCGAGGACAAGAAATGAAACCTATCGGATGGATGTATTCTGTTTACTTCAATTAAATGTAATAATTACACGAGAAAGAAAATAATTGCTAGAACATATTCCAACGCAATCGTAATAGTGTTTGTAAAACGGTTATAATTAAAAACTGTTACGGAATAATACGAATATTCTTCATAAAATACTAACACCAGAAAATAAAGCTACTACGTAAATTCGTATCACCAAGCACCTCGTGTGCTTAAAAAAAATACATCAGTGAAAATTGTTTCCCGCCCCGAGGTAGAATGTGCGCGAAGATTACTTTTGCTGATCGTCCGCTGCGGCCGATTTTCTTAGTTTATGGGACGAACGGGGGAAACGAGGAGCGAATAGTTCATTCGGCGGGAATAGAACATTTTAGTGGTCCACGGGCTAAATTGGCGAGTGAGTGAACGGGTCGAGATAGCAGCCAGTCTTTTGTTTGGAATACAGTCTTTCGAATTTTAATTCGAATTCGACACGACTTTTGTAGTAACATTTTACAGTGAGAGGATATATGATACATATAAAAACTAAATGCTAAACGAAGGGAAGTTCATAAAAAAAATATTTTGACTGGAGAGTGACGACGACGTAAGCATAAATTTACTCAAAAAAAGAACATCAGTGAATATTGATTACTTTTGCTGATCGTCCCCAGACTGATTTTCTTAGTTTATGGGACGAACGGGGGAAACGAAAAGCGAATAGTTCATTCGGCGAGAATAAACCATTTTAGTGGTCCACTGGCTAAATACTTTTTTAGATAAATTTTACAGTGTTACGATGATAAGGTGATTTATGCAACATTTAAATTGAATGCAAGTTTATAATATAAATTTAGATTTATGGATTTTTTTCTTGAATATTGACGGTTGAAAGTATACAACAACAACATATATAAAGTACAAGAGAAGAGGCATTAGCGGAGGCGGAAGCGTCGCGTTTCGCTATTATTATTTTTTGACCTGCATTTCTTTTAACTTGGCTTAACGACTATATATGACCATCGGGACTAACATCTTAATGTGCCTTCAAAATATGTGTTTGAAATTAATTGCTTTACCAACGGTCACGGACTTCTGAAACCTATGTAAACTCTGCATAATTTTAGTGACAGCTACTCAATAGCACAAAACTTCAAGCGCTTCCTTGTGTCACATTTTAATCAAAACTAATCAAGGCATTCAAGACACAGTCACCCGAGAATTAGTTAGTTTCCAATTAAACAAAACCAAATATACGGTTGTAAAGACGGAACCTACTTTGTGGTACAAAATAAAATGGAGCATTCGTTTCACCCAGATTCGTACCAGTGGCATTCAAGCACAAAATGGGAAAGCCAGAAAGCAAACCCTAAGGACGGAGGTAGCCTCTTTATGTAAATGCGAATACTATAAAAGGTGGAGCAATGTCAAAGTGAAACTGCCTCTTAGTTTTTACAATTTAGCTTAAAAACCGATACCGAGAAAATATAAAATGCTTGCATGATTACGAATGTTTTGTGAGAATTTAATATTTCAAAATTTACTGCTAAAGCTTTTTATTAAGTTATCAAAGACTACTATTTTTAGAACTAAACGAAAGTAACTAAAAATTTAGTTTAAAGGCTTAAAAGGTAAGTCATTTAAAGTGAAAGACAATCAGCAAAGAGTTCACATAACGCTTATGTTCTGCAGACAGACTTAACATAAGTGCTCTAAAAATTTAATAACTTAACGAATACAATATTAATAAACTTATTGTTGTCGCGTCTTGATCTTTTCCAAAAATATATTTTGTTATTGTTCATGATGATCACAACATGTTGTTTTATGATTTAGCATAATTATAAATAGATTCCGATTGACGTGGAGTCGCTTGTTATTCGATGTTCGTCGCCACACAAACGGTAAAATACATACGGTAATATTGCGGTCTTTTGGCTTGAAAGACATTCAAATTTATTTAATTTCAATATACATACATTTCCCCGAAGGGGTAGGCAGAGGCATATTATATGCCCACATTTTGCCAGTTATATAAAAATTAATATAAAATGTGGCAAGCCTATTGCCGCTTACCGGGATTTTTTATGTTCGCCAGAGCCTCGTCCGTTGATCGGCAGGTGAGCAACACTTGCAGGTGAGGTTGGCTTGGGCTCTTTAGATCTTGGTAGGAGCCCTATACACCCTACAATATACACTACCATATTATATCTAAATGACACTATGAAGAGTTTAGTTAATCTATTGTTTCCCGTCCCACTTACCTATGCTACAATATAATAATACAACAGAATGTATTAAACTGATCCTCAAAAAAAGACTCGATTGTGCATAAAATACAATTTGTGGGCTCAATTCGTATTTTTTATGTACAATAAAAATCATCAAATTAGCCTTATATACCACTGCTAGAAATTGATCTACCCAATAAATTACATTCTATTTGCTTATAATCACCACGCTGAGCAGGCGGGTTGGTGATCGCAGTTCAAGCCAGTACGCAGGATGGCGCTGCAGCCCATCACGCGTTAGGATTTCTCTTCTTCGACTTATACGACATCCTATGAGATGAGAGGGGGTGACACTATTCTAGGCCGGTACCACACGACACCACATAATAAATCACTTCAGAGTAATACATCTTTAATATGCTATATCATACTCCATACTCCTAATACCAATCAGTTTTGGATTAGTTAACAAAAAGCACTTCGAGTTAGGAACCCTAAAACTTATAACAACTGTATCACAAACCTTACCTACATAGCTCATAAAATTATGATTAGGCTATCATAAATTTATGAGCTATCCGAATGGAGTTTAGTAACCAAATAGTATTTACTGGCGTTACGTCTATCACACAACAATAATACGCAACGATAGAAGGAACACATGTAATTGTTACTCAGTGGCTCCTTAGGGAACTATCTTCCAGGAAATAACCATATAACCTTGGCAATATATATAACTGTATTGGTGTTCCAATCCCTTTAATAAGATTTTGTGTATTTATGGTTCATAATTCATTGCAGTTTGCCAATTTAATCCCTATATTATTACAATGGATTATTTTCACTAGTTATCTATGAGCAAATGTGTATGATTTCATAATAAATAAATAAATATTATGCTAAGTTACTTATTTGACGGCAAAAAGTCTCCATGACCTAATTTTAGAGCATATATCTAAGTATTAAGAGTTTTTCTTTTGCGCTCTTTATTCCAAAAAAAATTGTAAAAAAATTAGTTAATATTATTTTCTTATAATTTCTATGATAGACAAAACACACAATAGATAAAATTATATTCAAACAAAAATAACTCAGTTTTGCGAAAACAAATTCGTTGGGAAAATTTTCAAAATGGCCGTCAAATGTCGGCTAGGGACAAGCAATGGGTTTCGCCGAATGTCTGCTTGTACTGGGCGTCCCTAGAGAGCGACCTTCCGGAGATATGCCAATATCCTACCGGAACATTGTTACTACATCGCTAGTGATAATTTAATGACGCCATATCATATCCGTTTCATCTCTACTGCTTAGTTATAGTTGCCCTTTTTTCTTGAATCTTTCTAGAGTTTGTTGTTAATAAAAAATTATCGTGGTCAACTATAAACCAAAAATGGTAATAGTATAATATTTATTTTGCTACTGTAAGTAAGTTATCAAGACACATTAGGATTCTAAATTTTTCCAGACTTAAGACATGCATTTGCACTTGGCGCAGTTTAACGTCTAATAAATATTTTGAACCATTTGTCGTCTTTAATTCGCCGTGTAATTTAAGAGGTCATTAAATTACATTTAGAGGGAGGTGTGTGCATGACTTTTAATTAATTCAAAAAGGTTCTGCGAATGAGTCGTTTGCTATTATTACCTTAAATTATCATCATTATCATCGTAACACCCTCAAACGCACACAGTATAAAAAAAAATACAATAACGCTTGCATATCATAATTTGTGAAAATGAAACAAATTTAACAATTTTGTGAAAGTAAAAGTCAATACCATTTATTCCAGTTTGGCTCAATATAGCTCTTATAAAAGTCAAAACTTAAAGACTAGCGCGCCCAAACATTGCGGGCGTGATCGTAAAAGAACGGACAAGAAAATCGTCAAGCTGTCGTGCACTAATAGGGTCTATGTTTGAGACTATCGTTTTTATGAGGGGTGTCCGTCGCTACGAGGGAAGTCGGTATGGCTAGGGGTCGGTTCAAACCCTGGCTGTAAGAATAAGAATAGAGACATTCGATTTGAGCATTAAGACCTATTTTTACAACATAGCTTCAAAAATTATATCAAATTTGAATAAAAATTTTAAAACATCCGAAAAAAATTTAGTAAAAGTTATTAGTGCCTAAGTGTTCACCTTATATCACTCCCACGCAATTTTGAAACAGTTCATTACAACGTAAAGATTTAACTTTATGTATAATGTTAGCAAGTTATCAAATTTCATAGCAACTCTACCCCTTGTACTTACTTACCGCATTCACACATAGGGAAACTCAAGGTAAGTGTAGAACTAACTTAGCTAACTTACAAGACTCTCAACGTGCTCGGACGGGTATAACTTGACCAACATTGTGTAGAGTAGCCAATAATAATCTCATACAATCCTGTCAAGATGCAACTTTGATAGAATAATAAGGGTGGTAGTTACCAAAGTACGTTAGCATAACAATAACACCGGCTTTGATTAAATTTAAACTCTCGCTATTCCTATGTATATTAAGTATGTATTTACAAAAAAAAAGAAGGTATGTAAGTAGCTATGTTTATCCGTTCTTTAGTATCCATAACCCAAGTTCTTAGTGATACTTATCTTGGAACTAAATAACTGGTGTGATTGTAAGAGAATATTTATATTTATTTAAATATGTATAAATAGGTTAATAGTGGATCTAACGCGCGAATTTATAACATTACTAGTGGTTCGCCTGCCAATTGGTCCGCGTGAAATTTGATTATATCGCACATCTTTTTTTACCCATAAACAGGCAGAGCACGTTGAAAATATTCATTAATTTTCCACCTTAAGTTAACCGCATAAGGTTCAATTTATGGTGGTCATATTTTGACTACTACTTGGTAAAGCTTGCTTGGTTAAGGAACTTTAATTATCATATTTATAGTTTCTTAAATGAAGACTTTGCATACAAATTTTGATCCCCTAATTCTACCCTTTATAAAAAATGTTCGCATTAAGTAGCCTATGTCCTTTCTCAGACTCTAGACTAAATTTTATTTATTTTGGTTCAGTGGTTTTTGGGTGAAAGGGAGACAGATAGACAGAGTTATTATTAAGTTAAGTTAAGTTAAGTTATATTAGTATGAAAAAGATAAGAACATAGCAATTTAATTTGATGTACGATGTGGATGGAAGCCAGATATCTGAACTCTGCTTCTAAGATCGTGAGTATCACACACGAAAAATATTTGTATGCATGAATACATGTCTTAGACTGGGAGCGTTATTTATATAATCATTATTTTATATAAAAAATATTAATAAGTATGTGGGTATAAAAAAGTTTCGGTTCGCATTCGGCCATGTTGGAGACCATGGTCCGGAGCGAGAGGGAATGGGATGCCGTCACCTCCATTTGCGAAGCTGTCATGCTAGCAAAGGAGGCGGCGGAACGAGTGAGGCAAAGTGCCTCTCGTCACGGATCCAGCCGCCGCAGTGGACGCCCGAGACGTCGGGAGCCGCGAGACGACTCCCGGCCACCGTAGGCGCTGGCTTTTGGGCGGTGGGTAATGGTTAACTCGCCGCCCGTCCACCTACTAAAGGCGACAGACCGCGTCGACGGCGCGTTCGTGTTCCAAGCGCGCCTTAAAGAGATGTCAGCACACTGAGGGGACCCTAGAAAGGGGCCAAGCCTGCCAGGGTTGCGGGACTGTTCAAAAGGGTTACCGCGGCCTTGGTGTTACAGGCTCAAGAATGTTTTTTAGTCAGTAAAAGTCTGACACTACCTTCCGTTTCACCCACAGTGGAAGACAGTCAATTGATGATTTTCCATCCGAAAAAAAAGGTCTGTTAAGATATCCAAAAATATTTAAATATTGATTCGCTAGACGGTTTGCTTCCCAAAAATGTTAACATTCAAATTACCACCAGAAACAAATAAACGGTGACCCATCCTAGATCTGATTTCTGTCTCCGCTGCTTAACTTTAGTGACCAAAATCGCACCGTAAGGGCTATCTACAATCTTAAGTCCAGAGATTCTCTCAGAGAGATGTTTAAAAATATTTACATATTGCAGGTTGCTTCACAGTAAATATTCAATAATATAATGTATGTTTGCAAAAAAACATAATTTTAAAACAAAATAAAACTAGCTCTTTCTGCCGATTTGCCGACTACTCAAAACGTAGAATTCATTTTCGGAATAGAATGCCACTTACATATAAACTTTTTACTTTTTCATTTAATTGACCCAATCTCATAATGTAAGCTCAAATAGCGCACAAGCGCTTTATTAGCGAGCTTTAAAACAATCACTAAACTAGAACACTATTACTAAATATGATTTATAGTTTTCCAATTACACTATTCAACAACGTCTTGTGGAGAGATTCTTGAAGTTCAGCATAAATCTTGAAACTCTTAACAAACTTCATTACTCGCTGGTATTTTTCAGTAGTACCTATCATAGTTTATTTCATAAAGTATTAACTTTATACGTATAAGCTCAGTAGCGATATCCATAGTCTGTACATATAAAAGTTCTTGGATGGAAAACCTGGTCGCGCGCCGATGACTGTTCAAACTTATACGCTTGCTACGTGCCTCGTGCTCGTGCACGTTAAGCCGTTGGTCCCGGCTGTCATGAACATCTATGGCAGTCGTAGTCTGTAAATCAGTGCCTTCTAACATTTTGGCAGGTAGCTTAAGCGTAGAATGATGTTTCCCTATGGGGTGCGGAGGTGAAACGTCTGTCGCTCCATGTAATAACTAAAATTCAGCCATATTTAGTTACACCCGCAAGCTGGGCTCTCAGCTTAAGTCTATGGCAGAGCGAATAATGCTAGAATATGAGTATGGTTATAAATTTTATAAGTTAAAAGTTATAAGTACTTTAAATAAATAAACATGTATTCAAAAAGACATCTTTAAATCAGCCAAATCTGTGGGGTTATTGTCCTAAAATTTTTTTTCTTGATTTTTGTTTGCGTTGAATTTTTTGATTATAATGAACTACATGCAAAATTTAGTTATTTTTTTTAATTTTAGTTATAAAAAATGCTAATAATTTGGTATAGCTTTATAAATACATATGAAACTTTTAAAGCACAACAGCAAAAGTTTTATTGCCACTCTTTAAATTAGGTAACAAAATTTCATAAAAGAGTTTCAAGCAAAGTGACAATAACATAAGGTAAGGTTATATCTAAAGTTTAACACTCGGGAATACGTAATTTAATAATATTACATTCAAAATGTCTCTATCGAAATAATAACAATTCTAGTGGCAATATAGACAAATGCATTCACGGCGGGACCGACCAATTTAGATTCAGATGTCCAATTTTAGCTCAATTCTAACTTCACACGTAGCTCCTATTAGGTACTCGTACTATGGGACGGAGTAAGTTTGGCCTCACGGTACCAACTTCCAGTCTGCTATTTCTAATGTTCGTAAAGTGATTAGGGTGGTTAAAAATTGTGCTTTTTTTAAATTGCGCAAAACGCTTTATAATGGACTTAGTTTAATTTTGACAACGCGAGATTAGGTTCTGTTAATTTAGATATTTTAAGGTGCATAGTATGATGGTTATATACTGTTTGACAGAAGTTCTTGATCCAAGTCTAAGTTTACGCGTTGTACACATCATAGCAAGCGACATACGCAAAAATTATAGTTGAGAAAAAAAATCTTTTTAGTGCTAAAAACTGCTTAAAGTAGCACGCAATAAAACGCGTGCAATAGGCAGCGTTTCTGTGTTTGTATGTATAACTAACGAGCGCTGACGCGATTTTAAGAAAAAAACGCTCAAAATTTGTTGAAAATTTTTAATTCTAACTTCACACGTAACTTCTATTAGTTAATCGTACTTTGGGACGGAGTAAGTTCGGCCTCACGGTATCAACTTCTAGTCAGTTGTTCCCAACGTACGTAGAGTGATTTTTTGGTTTAAACCTAGAAGCAAGGTTAATAATTGACCTTTACATTGTTTTTATGAGCTTTATGATAGATAAACTTTCAAAGAAGGTTTACTTCAGTCAGTCAGTGGAAGATTATGTTCTGTCATTTGATTTAGACATTGGAAGTAAAAGACGATGTATATAATATAATATCGATACATTTTTATAGGTTTGTACTATGAAATATCTATATATATTTTAGAAATGTATTTATATATTTATAGCTCGAAGAACCGACGACCACTGGGGCGTTAAATTTCTTTAATGGTGACCGCGACCAGCAAACATAGTAGAGGACGGCCTCCCACGTGATGTACTGATGATCTGGTCCAGGCGGCGGGAAGCCGATGTATGCAGGCGAATCAAAATCATCAATGAAATCTATTGCGGAGGCCCTATGTACAGCAGTGGACATCATATGGCTGAGATGATGATGATGAATAATGTTAAGGGTTAAGGGGTTTACGATAAACAAAGGACTTCTACAATTTTCAAGGATTACATTTTGTTATGCGTGTAAAAGAGTCGCATAGAGTACTGAGTTTTAATAATTGACCACATTTACTCGTTTATTTTAACCAGAATAGTTACATAAAATCAGTATAATCATAAGAAGGCACTAATTCCTCATATAATATACGCACATGAAGCGCTAATAACGACCTGGGGCCATTAATAATAATTTTGCCAGCAATATGACATTTCGCTGACACAGAAGCGGCGCGACAGATGACGGGAGCTCGAGGCGCAGTTCTGTCGACGATGGCTTTTGCTTCATGTCAAAACACGACATAACGTTGATTAAGATTGTACAAATGGAAGTAGCCACTAGTATTCTGAAAACAGATACTGATTTTAAATTTACATTGTATAATAAATTTTAAGTATCTATATATTATGTCAGAATAAGAGTTATTTAATATTTGTAACAACCTACTTACATGTGATATGCAATAAATGATTTTAAGTTTAAATTTTTTTTTTTAAATTTTGAATAAATGCTTACGAAAATACCTATAGATATAAAATCAAATTTGATAATATTTGTCTGTCTCTTTATTTGCTGTGCCTTAACAGCTGGATAGAGTTGTTAGAGCTGGTTAGTGTTGTAGTTATGACATTCGCTGACACAGAAACGGCGCGACAGATGACGGCAGCTCGAAGCGCCGTTCTGTCGACTATGGATTTTGCTTCATTTAAAAACACGACGTAATGTTTTTTATGATTTTTCTAATGAAAGTAGCATTAAAATATAGTTTTCTGTAGTCTATACTACTTTTACTATTTAAAAATTATAATTTAAATTTTTTACACATACATTTAGTTGAAGAGTCTGTTAATAATGTCAGTATATGATTTTTATCAAATGCATTATACGAAAGTGATACGATATTTCTAATATGCGGCCTTCGCCAATTGTAAATGGCTGACAATTTCCCAACATTTAAAATTCTTTCTTTCATTAATTTTCTCATTACAATGACTATCAATTTGACGACCGATATGGCGTGGAGATCAGTATACCTACACTTCACTCCAGAGGTCGTGGGTTCGATTCCCACACAGGACAAATCTTTGTGTGCATGATTATGAATATTTGTTCTGGTCTGGGTGTTTTCCTATATATATTAAGTATGTGTTTACAAAAAAGTATATAAGTATGTTTATTCGTTGTTTAGTATTCATAACACAAGTTCTTAATGATACTTATCTTGGAACTAAATAATTGGTGTAATTGTCAGAACATATTTTTTTAAAAAATATTTTTATCAATTGTTTCTGAAAAACGGCTGCCGTATGGGTTGCCGGTTGCCTAATGATTGATTAGGTTACCTAAAATACAAAAGCATTTTTTTTTCAACTGTCTATTTATATATTTAAGGACAATCAACAAAACATTACTTAATTCTATTTAATCACACTATAACGGGATTAATTTTAAAGAATTGAATTGAATTGAATTGAATTGAAAATTATTAGACACTAGACGTTATTACAATTAAACTTAAACATATAGTAAAAAAAATATTGTTACAATATGCCATGTTTTGCCACGACAACTGCAAAGCCCTACGATTTATATCATGGGATCAAGATACACTTACTTATACAGTTGCCGTGGTCATAGTGCATTCATACATACATTCACGCCTGTTTCCCCGAAGAAGAAGGCAGAGGCATATTATACGCCCACACTTTGCCAATTATATAGTTGGTCCCACGTAATAGGTGGCGAGCCTATTGCCGCTTACCGGGCAGTGTTATGTTCGCCAGAGCCTCGTCCGTTGATCGGCAGGTGCACCACTTGCAGGTGAGGTTGGTTGGGCTCCTTAGGTCTTGGTAGGATCCCTGTACACCTTATAATTATAGTCATAGTAAACCATAGCTATAACTTGTCGTTATGATTTTATAATTAAAGTAAACTATAAAATCATTATATATTTACTACATTATAAAATCAAACTATAGAATTATTTTTCTAAGTTAATAATGTCAACTTAATTCTAGGAAAACTAGTTCACTATGATAGGTAGTTGTTCTTAGAAGACACTTGTCTTTGTCAAGGTCATATCTTTAATGCTAATTTAGGTGCTTTGACTAAGGAATATTCCACCACAGTTAATATTTTGGAAATAAATTTTGTAACAAGTGCATGTCGTTTCTGGTATCAAATACACATACTTTATCAACATGAATATATCGTTTTAATCCTTTTTAAAGACCGGTAATGCGCTGAGGTCAGTATGCCTGCACTTCGCTCATAATTGTCGTTCATAAGGTGAGTTCGAATCCAATGTAGAATAAATTCTAAAGTTATGTAATGTCTCTCTTAAAGATATTACGGCAAGCTCAAATATCTCTATACCACGACTACTGAAGTGGTATACCCTCCCTTTAGTAACTCCAAAGGTTGTGAATTCAATTCTTACATAGGACTAATATTTATTTATTTTGTTGCCAATATTACTCTCCATAATAACTTTGCCTAATTTGTGATGAGATTGTTCTGCGTTAAATGCTTTAGAATTTAAAGAAAGATTTTGTTAATATTCAGAATAATAGATACATTAGACAGCGTAAAACTCACAACCTAAATATTGTAAAGACTAAAGAAAAAACATTGGCGCAATATTTAAATGAACACTTGCCTACCTTAAAAACACGATAATGTTATGAAAGAGCCTCACCAAGCACTTTTGATTACAAGCCCGCATTTTCATATGTCCCGTGTTTATTTTCGATTTCACCTCACTTAGTATACGCGAAGGGGGATTTTAATCAGATTAAATGGAAATAAAGTAACATAATTTTGTTAAAATTGATATTTTCTTTCACTTCAATGGTATTATATCACACTTCGTTTTAAATAATTTCACTTCATTTTTACAGAATATGATATTTTTTCAAACACGGTTTTAAAATATTTAACTATACAAAAATTAGATGTAAGAAGGAATATTTATTTCAAATAGGGGTTATTAAAAGAAAGTTATTGATAATATTTTATTTTGTAAAGAATATAAAACATAATAATTTCTATAAAAAATAAAAGATACTTACTTTCGTACTTCCATACAAGTTTAACTTTCCCAATCCTTAGTTTCCTATTCATAGAGTAAAATTTTTATGTGTTATTTCAAAACAGTAAGGTTTGCAAGCTACAGCTTTTGTAAATAATGAATGTAAATAAATTTATGTAAAAAACTGATTTGCTGCCGATAAATTACTATAGTACCCATTTATATTAGAATAAATTAGTTAATAAATTTCGTGTTCAGTTAGAAACGTATTTCTCTTTTGAACGTAGATAAAAAGATCCATTGTTGCATGTGAAATTTTACTGTATACTGCACGGTCGATAACATTTGCATGCTAAAAATTGTACCATTATCAATTTTGCTTTCATTTGAACATACAATATGGTGTCGTGCGGTTTGCTGTTGGTGATTTTTATTGCAATTTTTGTGTCAACAACTCTATGTAAGTACTTTAAAAATTTTTAAACCAATATTAATTTACAAGCATACATTGAGAATTTTGATTCAAATATTTAACGTAAATTTTCAGCAGAAAGCAAATCTATTCGTGGTCGAAAAAATAAACTGGCAATACTAGGACTGGTCTATAACTATGATGACAAACAAATATTGCCATATAACATACCAGTTATTTTGATAGTGCCACACTTACAGCAAAATCAAAATGTCAACATTTATAAATCCAGTTGTGGCTTACAGCCTCACAAAGACAAATTAATGATTCCAGAAAATAAAAAACCCTTAAAATTATTGTCTGAACCAGCATTAGAAAATGATGACATTGAAGTTTCCATTAAGCCAACGGTAAAGAGAGATGTCAAAAAGAATAATACTATAGACAATGAAAACATTAAACCTAATACTGACAAAAATATATCAAATACAGAAAAGAACCCAATAGCTACAGATGAACACACTGATTCAAAAACTGAAAATACTACTGGTAAGTATATACAGAATAACGTTAATACATCAGGCTTTAGCGGTATTTACCCAACAGCTAGCTATAATAAAGAAAATATAAGTTTAATACAGCTTACGACTGAACTTGATAACATTAAACAATCTACAACTACTTCCAATACTAGCCATGAGTCGGAAAAAGAAAATGAGAATAAAACCAGATCACACAATTTTAACTCTAAATTGTCGTCTTCTAATAAAGAAGAATTTAATTTTCTGCCACCTGTTAATGATGATAGATGGCATAAATTTTCATCTATAAAATATGCATCTAACTCTGGAGACTTCAAACCGCTTGCTGGCTTATACTATGATGGATTTTTACATATGCCACTGAACACTTATAACTTTTTTCCACGTAACTACTGGAGAAAGTAATTCATATTAGTAAGTCAGCAGTATTTACTTTTTTTGTAGTATTAATACTTACTAGTATTAATAGTAAAGTAATAATGTAGTATAATAAACCTTTCACTGATTTTTCAAGTCAATTGTAAGAAACCAACTTCCATCGTTAATTATAACGTATGGACATTTTAAAAAAGTGTGAGTACAAATATATATTTTTAAATAACTTAATTTTTACTAAAACGGATCTCCGAATGTTAACTATGTACCTTGAATGTATGTCTCCGCACTATTAAAGGAATTAATGAAAAACCGAATTCAATTAGTTTACTGAACTTACACCTTATAAGTTTATATCAATATTATCATTATTGCTACCTTTGTGACTCTCGTTAAGAATTGGTTTTGTTGATACATTTTCATATAAATAAAAATAATAATCTGTAATAATGCAGTTTGTTTTTATTTGTGTAAATAAATAGTCCAATTATCTATAACTAATACTTCACATACATACACTCATAATATATACATACTACCTATATAGCGCTATCTAGGCCCAAACTAAGAAGTGCTCGTCATAATTGTAAATACTAAGGAACATAAAACTTCTATGTTTATTTGTTCTGTGTAGGAATTGATCACAGAATCAAACGAGCCAAGTGAAAACATACCAAAAGCCACGCCATAGGTCGTCAATATATGTTTTTAAATTAACCTGCATCAGGTCTAACAACTTTTTTTTAAATCTATAGGTACATTATGTCATAAGTAAGATATCTTTATTAGACAACAATTTATGTTTATTTATATCAGTTCAGGTATTTAGAACTTCTCTAAATGTTTGAACAAGCCTACTGATTTTACCTGTAAAATCAAAGTTTAAATTCCAGAAAATGCTAACATTATTTGTAATAGTCAAAATCCCTTCGTAATAATACGGCTCAATGTCCGCATCGAACGTCGAGTGTCGTAAAATGCGAACAATGCCGGTAGCTATTGCAACTCGACGAGGCTCTAAAATTGGTATTGTCAGAACGTACTCGTAAAGCAAGCAGCACCTTTTGTGTCTCGACTCATGTGTGTAACATTGTTACGTGGGAATCGTCAGTAAATGAGGCCGCTTTATCGTCTGTGGTGATGCTGTTCACTGCTAATAACGTGTGTTTCACGTTTTCTTGTTAATGGTGTTGATGTTAAAATGTGTAATTGTTTCGTATTATTGGTGCTAGGTTACTTTGTTCTAGCTCTATCAATATTTAAATATTTATTTGATAGTGGAAGCTTTAGAACAATTGCCAAATAAACAACAAAATCGCATAAACTTTTTATGAACAAATTTTTTTTTAATAAAATTATCTTTACATCTGTGTCCATTAGCCGCCCACTACAAAGCACGAGCTTTCTCTATAAATAAAATTAATTTCAAACTCTTTCTCCTTTGTTCGTGACCAAGGGGAGAGGGTCTTTAATTAATTTTATGGAATGACGATTCTTTTGAAAACGTGCAATAAAAAAAACAGAACATAATTTATCTTAGTTAGAAAGGTTCATGAAAATAATATATAATAAATAGATATTTTCTGACAAGTACACCAATTATTTAGTTCCAAGATAAGTATCATTAAGAACTTTTTTTTGTAAATATATACTTAATATACATCGGAAAAAAACCAGACCAGAACAAATATTCATGTTCATGCACACAAAGATTTGTCCTGCGTGGGTATCGAACTCACGATCTTAGGAGCGAAGATCGTGTATTCTTGCCACTATGCCATATCAGTCGTCAAATATAGTTTACCTACAACATTTTAAACAATAAACGTCCACAAAATTATCAGATTTAAAAGAGGAAAAGTGAAAACTTGGCCATACGTCAGCCCCTAGCCGCGCTGAAGTAAAACAAAAATAAAAGTGCACGTCGCCTTTCTGAGCATTTATTATTCAGCTGACAAAGTCACTCGCCATTCCAGTCCCCTGTAGAATGTACTTGGAAAGTAGATTTTCCTCTGAAGTATTATTGTTACGACACAAGAAAGGAGGTGAGGTGAAACGGTTCGAGATTTGAGTTGTTTCCGCGGACATTAAATATAAATGTGAAATAAGTGATTACTTTCGGGTAAATCTTACTTTGGTTTACCTTTGAAACGCTTTAAAAGATTTGCTGAAGGCTGGATATCAAAAGTCTAAATTACTATTATATACCTACGTTTAGCTTGTGTTTGGACGTAGATTAACTCTTAATCGGCTAGAGCAAGTTGATATTTTTCATTCATTTTCCACCTTAACTTATCCCCTTAGTAATAATGATACTTAATTGCTACTTTCACAATTTCACTACAAAATACAGACACTGAATCTTATGTTAGGTTTCCCTGTGGTATAGGAGTCAGTTCCTTCCCAAAGAGTGAAATTATTAACTGTGAGGCGTCATAAAAAGTGAAGCTTATTATGTGATTGAAACATATATCCTATAGGCTAATTAAGGATCGAGTTTTACTATCTCTTGGTGTAGTTGTATAAACGCTTGCTCTGAAACTTAAAGAGACTGTTACAATCACACCAGTTATTCAGATCCAAGATAAGTCATTAAGAACTTGTGTTTTAAATACTAAACAACGGATAAACATTATCAGCCTTACTAATAAAGATAAGCTCAAGTATATATATCCGTTATACAGGTGATGCAAGCCATCGGGCTACCAAAAAAAAACATTTCTGACAAATCGGTTGTATACGTCTGTTTTAGCGTAGAAGTAAAATTACACAGGGCTTTTTGACTCACGAACCGTAGTTTATCTATTGTGTAAGTAAGTGTATTGAATGACAGGTGTCCATTTTTGGTTCGTATCTTGGTTTATCTAATTTACTCAGATTTCCAATAGAGAACTCAAGTTACAAGCAAACGAAATATTTATAAAGTTTCTCGTCAATAATAACAATTTAAAATTCAATATTATATTTTCCAAAGACAATGTACAAAAAATAGTTGACTAATCAAAATAAGTACGTTTTACGTTTTTCTTTCTTTTTTTGGTTTGTAACTTCTTTCGCCATTGCTATAAAGTTTATATGTAAGCTAAAGCACTGAAAATTTAATAAAATAATTGGACGTACACACCGGAAGTAACAATTATTGACTGCCAGGCAGCTCATAGACAAAACTAGGAAGGATGACGTTCGTTTTGAAGTCTCCAATACTAGGTTCAGGTGAACGTTCAACAATATTTTTATAAATTACTATGCAATATATCCAAAACAATTATAAATAATTATATAACGAATTATTTGAATTCTTGATGTGGTTTTATAATTTAAATAGCATTATTTGCAGTTCCATAAACACATCAAACAATATGGTTCCTAAACGTAACGCAAAAATATTGCCAATGCGATGTTTAAACCATGTATAGCAGACGTTTAACTATTCAGAGCTAATACAATGTTTATTGGTAGTGTCTTTGTGTAATTTGTGTATAACTTTACTCAAGGTTAGTACACTGTGTAACTATTCAATCGCTAAGTAGCGGTTTAAGCATTTTTTATTAGTAAGGCTGTAAATATACATTTTATTTTGTAAGTAAGGACATACTTCATATATTTATATAAAAACACCCAAACCAAGGTCATATCACTTCAACGCCATATCGGTCGTCAAACTAATCTAAATAACTAGTACATTTTTACAATCCTTGTTAGTTTGCATGTTTATTTCTGCTGATAATTAGATCAGTGCTTAATATTGCTCATCCCCTAGAGGTATAAAATGTTTAGTCTCATATTATAAAGTAGTAATTTCATTGCCTACATTACCAATCAAACCGAATCCCTATTTGATAAAAGCGCTATAGACAGGCGATCGAATATATGATAATTCGATGGAACTTACACAGCCGGCCTCCGTCACGTAGTATATATGAAGTATATATGTATATTGTAAAAATATTTCATATGAAGACATATGAAGTATTATCCAAAATTTGCGATTCAATAACAGTATATAATAATTCCATCCCCTTTGATCGAACACGCTTATTCATCTATGACATTTATATTCACAAATAAGATATATTCTCTAGTTTAATTTAAACTAAAATTTTAAAGTACAATAAAGAAATTCTGACTGAGAACAATTAAAAGCGAAAACACAAATAAATTTCATCAAAATCTAATTAGACAAGTTTGATTGTGCCCTTAATGAGCTTCACCATCAATATTCAAAGTTCGTATTTTAGATCCCCAAACAGTCCCCCAAGAAATCGTGCACTGGAATAATATATTAGGGGCAAAACTTCACGCATTGACCCCTTTTTAGAGGTTAATATCTTGCGTCCCCGCCGCTATCACCTGACTACTAATATAGATTTAATGATTTAGTTTATATAACGTTGCGTGGATGTAAACTTTTTGTTTTAAAGTGATAAGATGGAAAGGCTAAGACAGTTAAGGGCGATTACAAACCCGAAGAACCGATCAGTGGTGAAATTAAGAAGTTGTTATTTGCAGCTGAATATTGATCGATGTCAAATGCTAGTGTAGAGGTGTCTATGTTTACCGGTGGAGTACTAATGATAGATCATGAACACCAGATGAATGAAACATAATATACCAGTCGAGCCCATTTATGATTCGGCTTTTTTTTATGTCCATACGTACGTACTACATGGACTTGGTATTTTTAAAAGTAGATCGACATGATACTCAAGCGTCATCCTCTATGTTAACATAATAGCCGTAAGTTCCGAAGAGACAGTCGTGAGAGAAAAATCTGCCGGATAATGGGCAGTTGCGTCATCCTGCGTAGCATTGAAAGAAACAGGTATTTTTCCCGACTATTTAAATTATTTCGTTTTAATCCAAGTTTTATTCGAAAGTTTCAAAAAATATTTCAAATGAAAACAATGGGAAAATATGAAAAATTATTTATAGTACAATATTTTTATTATGTTTTGGGGGGTAGAATGACTTTTTGATGTTTCGTTATTCTGCACTCATTGACTTTGCGCTTGCTGACATTTTGCAAAAAAACACCCCTGAAATAATTGCAAAATTTGCTAAATATCAAGCTAGAAGTGGTTTTCAGTCCAATGACATAATTTGGCAACCACTAAATAATTTGCAACTTCGAGACTGGTGGAAAGGATGAGAAAGGAAAGGTTGTCAGTTTAAACTACTCATAAGTGAAGTTACAAGATTATAAAGTGTTCCGCCATCGTCTGCAGCGTGTGAAAGAAACTGATATATATTTGGTCGACAAAAAACAGGAATCGAGTTCCTCCTGGAAGAGTCAATAAATTTGTTTGATCTTTACATTTAATGTAATCTAAATCATTTGAATTTGAGCTGTGTGATAATTATTCTTCAAAAAGCGACAGTGAGTTCGTATCTAATTAGTGAGCAAGATAGAACTATAATTGCTATTATTGCCTTAAAATCTTGTAATAAAAGATGTATATTTTAATTGTACCTTATTTTATATTTCGAAAACAACGGTAAAAATAATAATATAGCGGTTTATTTCTGGTATATTTCAATGTAACCAACAAATAAAACGGTAAAAACAAAAGAACGTTTCTTTCAACGAAAAACGATTTGTTTCTTTCGGAATTTTCAACGCTCATCCTGCATACTTGTATGATCTGCGAGTGAATATATGTATGTCCTCCTATTTTATTTTCAACAAACCTATGTTTAGTAGTGAACTTCTAATGGCTGAAATGATAATAATGATAAAATCTTTTATAATCACATTATTCATTTAGTTCCATGATACTAAGAAAGGGATAAAGTTACATAAATGCTTTGTTTTTATTAATACATTGTAACGTAGGTTACATAACTACTATTAACTATAATAAAAGATATAGATAATTTATCTAATATGTAATACCTTAATTAAAACTTACAAAAATAATATTTTACAGTAACTAGATTGAAATTCATTGCAATCAAATAAAATAATAGCAGATATATACATATATTATATCGGATTAGTAAACACTTATCTTATCTGAATAAACAAGGAAAAAACTAAGTCCTCCACGCCATATCTGCCGTCAAATTGTCACCCAACATTATAAAAGTACATATTATACGTTCTCTAGTCGTTTTAATACAAAAATAAAGTTATCCAATCCAAAGAAATTGTGTAAATCGCAGTTCCTTAAGCGCGCTTAGCGTAATACTTGTTCTGCAAATTTACAACAAAGTATGTTCTAATTTGAAACCGTTCGCCGTACTCAACACATTCCGGGAGCAGCATGCAGCGGAATATTCGCAACTCGTTTATTGTTCATCCCAGAACCGCATTAAGCGTTAAATAATTAGTATTTACCTACTTTATTAAGTTAATTCTTAGTTTTAAACATTAAGAAGCGTATTATAAAACAAGATCTCAGTTAAAACCAGGTTTACAACTAGTGCAGGTACTCTCTTCATTTTATCAAATAAAAGTGACAGCATTCGTTTTAAACTTGGTTCACCTTAAATCTTGTTTTGTATTAAGCCCCTTTGTGTTTTGTTCATTTGATAGTCGCTGTCTGTGATGTACTCATATGTTGTTTAAACAGGTCACTGAATGGTCGGGGATAAATGAACACAAATATCAGGAACGTTCGTTAGGTTAGGTAAGTACAGAACTTGTATTTAAATACATTTAGACCTTACTGGGTGTATAGGGTTCCTACCAAGATCTGAGTAGCCCAAGCCAACCTCACCTGCAAGTGGTGCACCTGACGATGGCGAACCCGAAAGTGCCCGGAAAGCAGCAATAGGCTTGCCACCTATTAAGTGGAACCAACAATATAAATGGCAAAGTGTGGGCGTATAGTGCCTCTGCCTACCCCTTTGGGGGAACAGGCGTGATATTATGTAGGTATGTATGAAAAAAATAATGCTTATTGCGTCTACGCCGAAAGTTTTGAATTACAATATACCTATGAGATAAAAATAATTATGTTATATGTATATTTAATTATTTATTTTACAACAAAAATATTACACAATTTAACACAAATGTTTCCGTAATATGATTTAACTCGCAAAACATACAAAGTGCTAACATGAAACACGTTACAAGCAAGAATTTATGTTTTACCAAACCACGGCAGCGCCATAAAACATCACCGAGTGCTATCAAACGCAGTAAAACAAACAAAGCAATATGCAAACTGTAGGTAATATCTGTGGGTAAAGTGTACTTTAAACGATAATTCAGACGTAAATTTATACATGATTGATACAATGATTTTATGGTTTAGATTGCAATCCTTTAGTCCATATGTGGAAGTCGTTAAATAAAATTATGTGGCTCCATTGGACGCCTTGAAATATTCCTGCTTCAATCAAACCGCACTAGGATTCATTTAATACCTCCCACCTTGCTTTGTGAGAGGAGGCCTGAGCCCAGTAGCAACATTATTAGGCTCAGATGATGATTCATTATTAGATAGATAGGAAATTATTTATTGTACACCAAATTAAAAATAAAACAAGAAAACAATTGCAAAAGAAAAGCGATACAATTAGCGGCCTTATCGCTGACAGCGATTTCTTCCAAGCAACCTTACTTATTAGACTGCTTACTAGATGAAATATTACATAAGTAACACATTTTTTATATTTATAAATTAGTAATGACCGCCCGCAACATCGTTCGCGTGACCTACATGTAAAACTTTCTCTTCTACACTCAATCGATTCAAAAAAACCGCAACAAAACCGTTGCGTAGTTTTAGAGAAAATAAATAAAAGCTTAAGTAGAAACAGATAGCGGAAAGCGATTTGTTTTATACTATGCAGTAATAGTGAAACTGAGTAGATCATGGCGCATTCGCAATTGTCATAACAACCTTTACCGAAAACTTAAGTCTTACAATAGCTAAGTACATCAACTCCCTACAGCCTACATCCAACACAATAATCTTTATTATATTGACTGATGTTTGCATGAGCGCTTAAAGTATGCGACACATCTAAAGTAGGTACGCTTGTAACATTTACATATCAGTCGGGTAATGAAATCTGAACCCGGGATATGGCACATACGCCATCGGATTATTAAGCTGAGGCGTCAAATTCACCGCGGTATTTACATAGAAAAGGTAGTATTATTGTCAGCGAGAGCTGGTTTATAGTAGGAGGGATTTTGAGAACATACATGATGATTCGCATTCTAAAAGTAGTTAAGTATCAACGAATGCAGAATTAAGTTTATGTTTGTTTTCATTCGGCGAAGGTATATTCTATCTACATTGATTGAAAATAAATTAAATATTGATATTGGCTTCAGCTTGAGTTCTTAACTGTGGCTGCCATGGTAATTGTTTATAGAATCCATAACTGGTTAACTATAAATTTTCCCGTAATATATGCGAATTTTTACCAATAATGTTAATAGAATCCTAAAGCCGTCTGGTTTAACCATAGAATAATGTTACCCTCTGGGATGAGGAGATCATACGACAGTGGCTCCGTGTCAGAACTAAATTCTGCCAAATCTTGGTAGAACAGTAAGCAGACCTTGGGCTCTTAGCATAAGTCTATGGCACAACCAGCATAATGCTACGATAATGATGAGTAGAACAGAGGATGTATCAGGACAACAGAATGTATTAAATGCGCAATACTTACTCCTGAAAATTAACCAGTTGTTAACTATAACGATATTACGAATTCTTATTCAGATTCTTTTGCCGTCATATTCCTCCAATGCGGAGTATTTTTTAATCAAAATCTTGTTGCGACTTGCGACGAATTGAAAATTATGAAGTTTAAAATTCTTATGAATGTCAATTAGTGTATAGTCCGAGTGATTCGTTGGGGAACAAAAGTGTAATAACAGTCTTCACTGCAGTAAAGAGGTTCATTATTTGGAGTTGATTTAAATACGCTTCTTGGGACAATTTTTATCTGCTTTAGGACTGTGAGACTTGTTGTTCTTTTCCGATTACCGAAGTTAGGTAAAGACACTGTAGAGTCAGTCGATTCTTGAATGTGTGACCATTTGTGTGAGAGCTTTTGTGCTTAAGGTTCAGGAAGCACGCTAAGTAGCACACTTTGGTGGCGTGCCCTGCGTGGGCGGGGCCGCGGTCGACGTTAGCTGCGGCCCTGGGTGGATTGGCTCTATCGCTGCCGACCATCATGCAAAAGATGGTCGACAGCGAGACGGCGTGGGAGGCGATGGCCTCCTTCTGCGAAGTGGTGATGTCGCAGAAGGGGTCCGCGGAGCGGGAGAGGGAGCGGGATCCGCTCTCTCTCCGGCTACGCCGTTGGCGCAGCGGGCGGGCCAGGAGGGCCCGTCAGGCAGCGCCCGGGGGGTCTTAGTCGGCGAGGGCAGGGCGGCTCCTTTTGGCCGGGAGACAGTGCGTAAGAAGCATTTTTTTACAAACGATAATTAAAAAAAAAAAAAAAGGAAGCACGCTGAGTGGTTAATCCTTTTTTGAGGCATCAGCAATTTTATAAGCAGGATATACACACAACTGTCTCCACCAATCTGAAATAGTTACGTGTGGTGAAGTGAGACCTAATTTTATGTCACATTGGTTAAAAAGAAGACCTAAGCCCAGTAATGTAAAATTATTAAACTGAGAAGACGATACTTTAATTATAATGAGAAAACATAATGTTTTCAAGATTTGCCTGATGATTATTGATTGTCATTGTCTCATGCGAGAAGAAGCGACGTCATATGGGAGGAAAGACTACTTCTTTGTGACCAAGTTATCCAACGTGTCTGGTTCTCTAAAAGGTAGAATAATATCTAAAGTTCTAATACTTTGATAGACGGCCTCCCACCCGATGAACCGAAGCTCTGGTCAAGATGACGGTGGGTAGTCGGTGAATGCACGCGGCTCGATATCGCTTGACTGAAATACAAATAGGGAGGCCTATTTTATAGCTGCAGTAGACTTCAAATTGCACAAGATCATGATGATGAACTAATATTTTTACATTATGCAATAGGAAACCCAAACTTTTAACGTAAACCAAAAATGCATTATAAAAAACAAGTCACTGATGCCGCATACTTGGATGCAAATATGGTTTGGTGGAGTATGACAAAATACCTTATCGGATTGGTTTGTGAGAAGAAGCTTGAGCCCAGTAGTCGTAAGAATGTAGATACCCAAACAGTATGTGGTAACTGTATAACACATGACATATCAATTAAAACACACGTGTGAAATTTATATTCATTTTATATTGTCAACCAATCATCATCATCATCATCATCACAGCCCATTAACGTCCCACTACTGAGCACGAGCCTCCTCACACAAATCAAGGTGTGAGGGTATTGGGTCATACTCCACCACGCTGACCCAGTGCGGATTGGCGGAGGCAGGTGTATGGCGTCCTGCTGTTAGAATTTTTCAAGCCGCCCATGAGGCCTCTAACATGGCTTAACGACTACCACATTTAGTGATAACCGGGACCAACGGCTTAACGTGCCTTCCGAAGCACGGAAGCGCTCGATATCAAATGCCACACAAACGGTCACCCATCCAAGGACTGACCTCTGTAAACGCTGCTGTACTTTGGTGATCGTTTCCAACCACCGAACACCGCAGAGCTACGAGCGCTTCAACCAATATTTCCCAAAAAACTATAGTGAGCCCATGAAGATAAAAAGGAGAACACATGCACCGGGAGAGAATTCAGCAACTGATTTGATCAAATAACGAAGGACGTCATAATATTAGTAAAAATCTGAAATCTTCCTTAATAGTCCTCTTATAAAACCAAAAATATATAAATTCTACTTTAAAAGAAATATCGATTTTGCTTTTACAGATAAATGACTGAAGTAATTAATATGAAAAGTGTTAATCTACGTCACAATTTACATCGAAGTTTATTTCAGAAGCAACAAAATTACTCAGTACAAGTGGGTAAAGTTTTTTTTTAGATAATAGTCTTTACAGGGTTTATTGTTACAAGCTTTTATGTAACTTGCAATGTATGTTTGTATGTCCGAGTCAAATGTTACAACTCAATTTTAAGGCATTTACCCTCAATCAATTGAGCAAAATTTTGTACACACGTTTAGTTTGGTTGACAATGCATGATGAACTGTGTGACGTCATTCTAAATCCAACGTGGCGGCGTACCCAACATGGCGGACCAATTATTTTTGATGCACTCTTACAATATGGGTATCAATCAAAAGGGCTTGCCAAGAATAACTAGAAATATAATGTAACGTCACTCTTAATCCAATATGGCGGAACACCCGATATGGCAGATAATTTTCTTTTACTTCTTCCTACAATTTAGGTATCAAATGAAAGGGCTTGCTAAGAATAACTAGAAAAAAAATGTGACGTTACTCGTAATCCAATATGGCAAACTTCTAAAATTTCATAAAATCAATTTTGAACACGTTCAACGGACTTCTTGGCGGGAAAGTGAAGCGTCATGTCTGCAGTTTTGTTTTATTTTCTAAAATTTGTGATATGTCTAACATTAATGTGTAATAACGGTGGATTATTAACCGTTAAGTGTTTGTGAACATACATGAGTGTTGGTAAAACAAACAAAACAGTGCAACATCACTTTTCAAATTTTCTCTCAAGGAATCCATGTGAGATCTCAGTATAGTCCCACATCTTTACTGAGGACTCAAGGGGCTTAGGGGAGGGTATCTCATTTACCATTTATCATCTTTATCACTACTCATTCACATTTACTATGAATTATATATTATTAATATATCACTTACTTGACACTGGCTAAATGTGCTAGACGCACGAAGCCATTATTTAAAATAAAGAATAAAAAAGAACACGTTCAACTTCGATGACAATGCATAAATAATGACGCGTTGAATTAGATGAACAGACTTAGGAACTTATCAGGTGAAAACTAAAAAGTATAAAATTAAATTAAGGTAAGAACAAAATATTTCAAAACAAGATTTTATTTAAATGCGCTAAAATGAAAAAAAAAATACTTTTACACAAAAAATTTTACTGTTAACTTAAATCGTAATTTCAAATTTAACACATTGGACACAATTTACATGTTATAATATAAAAGCTTGTCGCGAGATATAAGTACTCGTATTTAATTTCTTAGTTTTAAAATTTTAATAGACAGCAAGTTAATACGAATATGACCTCAGATCAAGTAAAAAAAGGTAGATACCTTATTACTTATAAGAAAGTGAAGCCTTATTTTTAACTATTTGAAGTGACTGAAGTGTTGCTACTTTTTGAAAATCTCCCCAGATATTACAAGTTTATTAAAACACTAGTATTCAGTCAATCTGCGATTTACGTTAGTAAATTTACTAGAATCAATTGGAGTTTTCCACTTTAAACCAATTTATTAATGGATTTACCTGGTATGCCGCGAAATTAACTTTTTTTTACGATTTTTGCAGTTTTCAGCTCTTTATGAAGTAGAATTTAAATTACATTGAAACACTTATTGTAAATGTATAACATGTAAATTGTGTCAATGTGTTAAATTTGAAATGACGTTATAAGTTAACAGTAAAAGTTTTAGTGTAAAAGTTTTTTTGTTTTTTCTTTTTAGCGCATTTAAATAAAAGCTTGTTTTTAATATTTTTTATTTACCTTAATTTTATTTATTTATAAGCCTTAGTCTAACACAAACTTATAATAAAAAAATATTTGTCACAATTACACCAATTATTTAGTTCTAAGATCTTAATATATATATAGTAGGGTGTATAGGGAACATACCTACTAACATCTAAAGAGCCAAAGACAACCTCATCTGCAAGTGGTGCACCTGCCGATCAACGGACGAGGCTCTGGCAAACGTAACAGTTCCCAATAAGCGGCAATAGGCTCGCCGCCTATTACGTGGGACCAACAATATAATTGGCGAAATGTGAGCGTGTAATATGGCCTCTGCCTACCCCTTTGGGAAAACAGGCGTGAATTTATGTATGTATTAAAAGTCTTTGGTTGTTGTTACAACTGGTTATTTATATCTACCATAAGGTTTTGCGATCCTATGTAATTTTCTTGTCACTTCACTCAACCATATTACCATCCTACCTACCTGATAAATAAGTTTGAATGATTGTAATCTAGGGCTGTCACTTGCGCGTAAATGGCCATCAAAAAGCTCTTTGCACTTAGTTCTATTTTCAACACACACTTAGTCAGTCAAAGTACACGTGGTCGAAAATAATTTTCATAGGTTGCGAACACCACTTCCCTTCTGTAAGCCGCTTACTTGAGTTGCCTCTATTGAAACAACACTCTCACATATTACGCGACCAGTTATCATCCAGTTTGTAAATGTTATATTATATTGCATTGTATGTAATTGTTTTGTTGCATGTAAGTGAATCTTAGCTTTGTGAGTTTAGTGTAATCATATTATGTCGATTGTTTTTTATATTTATATTTTACGATTTCAAGTACTATGTGAAATAAATTATTTTTGATATGATTTCAACTCTGACGACAATTCAATTCAGTCAAGTCAGTGCTAACATCTGGAGGTTACATCAGTGTAATTTGAAAAAATTATTTATGTTTATTACTTTCCTGTTTTACAATAGTTCTCGTTGAGACGAAACGGCCAATGAAAATGTTTTTGATATATGGATATTTAGTATTGGTAAGCCTGCTTGTCCGTTTTACACTCGAGCCCATATCGCCTTACCGAACTATAACATTTACTGATAAATAATTCGATCTCGTCTCAGTAAAGCTGCGTGAAAGGACATTATATCATACTATTGTTAATGATAATAATAAATAAATTAATATTCTCTTACAATCACACCAATTATTTAGTTCCAAGATAAGTATCATTAAGAACTAAGAATGGATACTAAATAATGGATAAACACATATATATATATATATACTTTTGTTTGTAAATACATACTTAAGATACATAGGACACCCAGACCAGAACAAATATTCATGTTCATGCACACAAAGATTTGTCCTGTGTGAAATTTAGAAGCGAGTTATCTGACCTCCAAAACATAGAGCGAAACATGATTCTATGGTAAAACCAGCTGTCAGGATGTCAGAAAGGCACCGACTTCCTAATAACGACTGCCAAAGATGTTCACGACAGCAGGGACCAACTGCTTAAAATGCTTTCCGAAGCACGGAGCAATTACGCACATAAATCCGAAAGACAGAGGTGCGCCACTAGCGTTTTAACCCGCGACCCTCTGAATTTGTAGACAATGGGTCTACCCACTGGGCTATCGCCGTTTATTTGTAAAATATTTAATTGTAAGCAAATCTAAGTGCCAGTTCCGAGCCACCGCTCTGTAAGAAGAACTGGCAAGAAACTCACAGGCTATGCTCTTATAATATAAAGATACCGCAGAAGATCTTTGATAAGGAGAAAAAATCAACTGTGCTAGGAAAGAAAAATCGATATGAGCGGACATTTTATAATTAATAACAGATTACCACTGAAACATCGTTACTACCTTCCCAAACTAATTGGCAACTTGTGATAGATTCTCCAGTCCATTTGAAAGCTCATATGATTTTTCAGATATAATTGAACAAGTGAACCACAGTCGATTAATATTTTTTCTTAGAAAATGATTTATAGTTTGGTTTGTATGTTGCTCGGTTTCCAGCACGCGATGCTTCACTTTAATGTGTTTTCGTTGGTCTTTTTAAACAATTCACGAGTTCTATTTAGAGCCGGCTATAAAATAAGGTTGGGGAAGTACATTCAGGTCGTGCAGCGCATTCGGTTGTAAATTATCAACAACCAATCTCTGCTTTATTTTGCTCGATTCTATTTTCAATATCTAAGAGCTTTGTATTGTTGCTGCCAATAAAATATTTATCTTCTGGGTACTAATTTTAGAATGTGAAAAAATATTTAGTTGCCGAATACACTTTGATAAATAAATAATAAAGCATTGGATAAATATTCGCAAATCTCCCAGCTTACCCAATCAACGCTCAACTCTGACAAATTAAAGTTATAGGGATTTACGTTGTAAATATTGCAGGATGATGGAGTAAAAACTGATGTTTCGAAAATCCAAGGACGATTACAAAGCGCTGGTTAATTGAAAACTAAGAATGAATATTGTAATTATTCGAGCAATTTTTAGGAGCTTTGCAAAAATGTGAGTTTATATAGAAATTTCAACGCTGGTTGGCATACTACCCATAGTAATCAAAAACAAAAATATCCGCAATGGGCAACGATATAACGACACAATCAGAGCTCATTACTTACGAAACGTCAGCTATTATTCGCGATTATCCTAAAATGAGCCGGATTTTCGCGAAGGTCCTGAACATGACTCGGATTATTACTAAATTCTTTCTTAAATGCCAATTATCCGATGTTTTGCAGAAATCCTAAAAAAAACCGCAAATATCTCTGATTCTGATTTTCTAATAATCCTACGATATACTCGTATACATTACCATGCGGACAAGAAGTATATGTGCAAAAACAGGTATGTAACCACATACCTGTTATTGCCCACAAAATTTGCATTGCATTAATATTTGTGATGTGATGTCTAAGCCCCAAAGCCTTCTGACGGGATAACGAAAGCAAATTACGTTCACTGATTAATGACTCATACGTTCAGACAGTCTGTTCTACACTGTATAAAACCTCAGAACTATTATTTCTATGTGACATAGGCACTGGCGTTACCTCTTCAAATAATCTTTTGTGTATATTTTGTCATGAGTGGCGCTCGAAGCGACAGTAATCCCTTTGATCGCACCCTTCTTTTCCAAAGCGCCTATCCTGGTTCCGTTTGTTTTAGCTTATAAAATATTTTACCATGTCAAATATGTATGCAAATCATGTATTTTTGCTGTTTACGTGGAAAACTTATTTCCTTTCTTGTAAAAAGGAGCGGTAATCTTTTCGTCCACATTACTTCCAAGCTCAAGTGGAACGCATCCGAGCATCTGTCATGAGTTTTACTTATTTATTTATTTATTTCTTAAAATTACTTGTTTTGCAGTGAATGAATGAATAACTTTATTTCAGAGCATTTTTCCACATTATGTTACTAAGAATAAATTATCTTGATGAATTAAATATCAACAAAAGTGTGGAGCCGCATCCATAAACTGAGCTTTAGCTGACCTATCACTAACTATACAAGCGACTAAGACATTCTCTCTTGATAGTATACACACATTGTATATTGTAATGTACATACATACAATCACGCCTGTTTGCCCGAAAGGATAGGCAGAGGCATATTATTTTCGCCCACTCTTCGCCCATTGTGTCGTTGGTCCCACGTAATAGGTGGCGAGACTATTTCCAGATATATTTGCCAGAGCCTGAGGGACCTGTGAAGGGCGCAGAGGGCGGGCCAGGGGGCCCATCAAGCAGCGCCAGGAGGGTCTTCAGCAGCGGGGTCAGGGGGCCCCTACTGTCTAATCATAGACCCTCCGAGAAGTCGGCCACACACGCTATGGTCGCACAAGGAGGTAGTAGGGGCGTGTCCACTGCGCCTCTCTGAGGAGGTCCTCCCGGTTTTGGTCCGGGGGACGGTGGCCGCGGGCGGGGTGTCAGAGCTGCAACCCAAGTACTGGCCCCCCGCCTCTTTCTCAACAAGCGGCTGGCTTCGTCGGAAGATTTTTAGTGGGTATAACTGCTGGCGGTCGGATCTGCCGGTGGTGAGTCCCACACACCTCTATCGGTCCCCCTTTGGCCGGGAGACAGTGCGTAAATGCATTTTGTTACCGACGTAAATCAAAAAAAAGGGCTCCAAAGATGATAGTAGGATCCCTGTACACGACTGTATTGTATTGTCCCGCTAAAAAAATTACTGATTATCATCACAGTGGTTTTCGCTCCGAGATATAATTTGTTAAGTACACCATTCATACTGCGAAACTGTATTGCCCAAACCGGAACTATGTAGAAGTTGAAAATCTGGCCCTGCGGTATACGTTGATTCATATACGTTGATTACTTACGGACTCTGTACTGCAAATGCCAAACTGGTGGATGTCGTAGACCGTTAATTCTCTTCTTTTTCTTGATTTGGAATGTATTTACTAATGATAGTAACTACCTTTGCATAAGGTGAATTTATTCTTCCTCACTTCTATGTAATTTATACTACCCCAAGTACTCTTTCGAAAATAAAAACTAAAGACTTTTTTCTGGAGGAAAAATTAAAATTTTCTTACATTTATAAACTTTCGCAGACAAAACTTCTGTTTAATTTCAACAAAATCTTTGTGAAATGAACAGATCATAAACGGGGTCAGTCTTTTTAATCTTAAAGCGCCAGATCGCTCGAAGAAAGTTAAGGAATATTAATAAAATGTCCTGAGCTCTTCAAAGAGGGATTTTATGAACAGTCTCGTCTCGTCTCGGAATTGATTGGAAAGATACAAATATGGAAGAAAAGTTTTCCGTCCCAATCCATCACTCAATGAGAAATTGGGGTGAGACAATATAGCAGTAGATATTCCATTCCGGGGTATTTTACTTTACCAGTTTATCGCAAAGCGGAATACCTTATGGGATTCAATTTATAAAGTGTTTGGTAAAGAAATATATTTATTGAACAACAATCGCTTGTAACGGGAAGTTGCTTAAATTTTGACGATATTTATAGCGATGTCTATTTACACTATTTATTAAGTAATTTTGCGATTTATACAATGGATACATATTTGTATACTTGTAAGTAGGTACAAATACAATGCAACATTATAATTTTATATATTATAATAGAATACAACGTATAGCATATGACGTAAAAAATGGACACAGTCATAAAGTAAAATCGTGTTTTTAACCCTGTTGTTATTTTAAAAGTTCATTATATCAGCCTTATAAAGTCCACTGCTGAACATTGGCCCCCACAATAGGTTTCACTTTATTAGGGGTATTTGCCAATAATCACCACGCTGGGCAGGCGGGTTAGTGATCGCAGCTCAAGCCAGTCCACAGGATGACGCTGCTGCCGACCCGGTAGGTTATCTCTTCGTAGACTCTTTCGAATTCCACCACATCAGACATCCCCGTGAGATCCGAGGGCGTGGCATTATTCAGGCCGATATCACACGGTACTGCCTTTCCTTCGGTAACATCTTTTCGATTTCTTAACATCTTTTCGATTTCGATCGTTTGGGTGTTTTTCTATGTATATTAAGTATGTATTTACAAAAAAAAAGTATTTATGTATATTTAACCGTTATTTAGTATCCATAACACAAGTTCTTAATGATACTTATCTTGGAACTAAATAATTGGTGTAAGTGTCAGAAATATTTATTTATTTATTTATATTTTCACCTTGGTTTGTGAAAGGAGGCCCGTGCTCAAATGTAGGACGATAATAGGTTGATGATTATGTTTTATCTTTCATTGGTTATTTGTTTTTGATTATGAACGCATAGTATTGTTCGAATGATTATATAAATATTAAGACTGAATTGCTGTAAATGATATCTTTAATAAGACCAAAAATATTTGTGGTTTGCAGCACATTTAATCAATATAATGTAATTTTTTGTTAAATCTTGTGACTGCAAAACACAGTTTTTTGTAGATTTGTCAAATTTTTTTACTACTAAGTACATTTTCTTGTAACTGGCGGGAGAAAAAACTAACCTTGACGATTTTCTTGCCCGTTCTTTTACGATCAAGCTCCCGCCCGCAGTGAATGGACGCGCTAGTTTTTAAGTTTTGACGTTCATAACAGCTCTTTTGAGCCAAATTTGAATAAATGAATTTGAATTTTTGTTTTTGTTTTTTATTGCTTTGTCAGATAATTTGTAATACGCTAGAAGAAATTGCAAAACTCCTACTAAAAACTTAATAACCACAATAGTATTCAAGACTGTAATAACTAACTCCAAACTTTTAACCCGAACACTTTTAGCGAAATACTCGAATGTGGGTTTGCAGAAGTTACTTATAAACAGCCATGTGAGGTGAACAAGTTTAGTAAACTCCAATTTTGACACTCGACGGAGACGTATATACGAACTCCTTGTGACTAATTAGTATTTTAACTTTGGCCAATTAATTTTAATTTTTTTTTAATAAAAACCGCTAAGTTTTATTGTGGGTTTACGTAAAGTCCACTCTTTTGGAAGTAACATTATGGCGTTACGCAGAAATTTTCTTTATTGGTGGATATTATTTCAGTTAGACCTTAGTTCTGGTTACACCAGTAAGCACACCCTACAAGGAGGAAGGAGGGGCGCGACAAACTGCGCCCCTCTGAGGAGGTCCTCCCGGTTCTGATCCGGGGGACCTTGACCGCGGGCGGGGTGCCAGATACTACAGCTTAAGCACTGGCGCCTCGCCCCTTTTTCAACAGCGGCGGGCGTCGTCGGAAGATTATTAGAAGGTAGGACTGCGGTGGTCGCGTCTATCGCAGTGAGCTCCACACCCCCTCCCGGTCTTCCCCTTTGGCCGAGAGACAGTGCGTAAATGCATTTTGTTACCGACGTAAATCAAAAAAAAAATCTCTCTTCTCTATCTCTTACTTGACACTGGCTAAATGGGCTAAACGTACGAAGCCATTATTAAATAAAAATGCATAAGAATGAGCATAGACAATGAGGGGCCAAGGAATGGCCACCAGCGCTGGTTTTACTGCAATTATTTAATTATTTACTTTGCATTGATTTGTTATTCAACTTTGCTCTTAATGACGTGAATGACAAATGGAATTCAAATTGTAAGGGGGGTTTTCGTAGAATTATTCGCTTATTCGCAACTAACTGCATGTTAAACCAATTAACATGTTTATATACATACTCCATACGTATATATATAGATACCCTTAAACAAATATATGCCTATTTCTATATATATAAATTATGCAGATTTTGGTTTGAAGATAGAAAAAATAGCATACTAATACTTTTAAACCTAAAAGTTACAAAGCCATAACATCTTGTTTGCCAATTGGCCAACAACAACATGTAAAATACCATTCACATTACGTACAGTCTAACACATAAGTTCAAAAGAAATGTATTCAATAATTTAATTGAATATATTATGTCAACGATCGGCTATGCTTTGATTCTATAAAACAAAATACATCGTCTGAGACCTTTCTTATTGAATTAATTTCGCACTGTTGATCCCTTTGTCATATGAGTCAATCGTTTGTCCGAGTTTATCCGTTACATTCATTCTAAATCTAATAATAGAACGGGTGAAAGGGTCACATTTTCTTTATGTAAGCACGCTATTGTCGATACAGATTGTAACTGTAACAACGACATGTAATAATGTTGATACAACTCGAGAATGCGTTAATATTTGTTAAATGCCGTACAAAATATATTTGATGATTATATTGAGAGAAGCGGACCGGTTATTCAAATGTCCGTAGGTTTTATTTCAGACGAGTTAATCTTTCCTAGTATAAAGTTCGTCTTGTAACTAAATCTAGCATTTAAATTCAAAAAATTATTGAACTAAAAACAATTTTATTTTTCAAATAATGGCTTTGTGCAGTTAGCACATTAAGCCAGTGTCAAGACAAATATATATATTAAAAATATATAATTCAAAGTAGTAGAAAATGAGTTGTGATAAAAATGATAAATGGTAAATGACCGTTATTACGTATTAATGATCGGTATATCACAAATTATTGAATACTAGCTCTTACCCGCGACTTCGTCCGCGTGGAATAGTATCTTTGGGTAGCATTTACAACCCCCTTTTCGCAATAAAAAGTAGCCTATATCCTTTCTCAGGGTCTAGACTATCTGTATACCAAATTTCATTTAAATCCGTTCAGTAGTTTTGGCGTGAAAGAGTAACAGACAGACAGACAGACAGAGTTACTTTCGCATTTATAATATTATAATATAATATAATATTATATATAAGTAAGGATTAGTAAGGATAAAACAAAACTTCAGACATGACGCTTTACTTTCCCGCCAAGAAGTCTACTAATATAATTCATATCTAAAGTTTTTTTTTGTTGTTCTTCATTTGTCTTAACGTAAACTATTGTACTTTTTGGTTTTTGCTACAAGGTGAATTTACTATGAAATTTTATTATACTATAATATGTTGTGCTACATTGCTTGTTTCCCTGTGGGTTACGGACTTCCGACGACAGGCGATCCATGTAATAACTGAAGTTGAGATTAAAAATTAAAAAAAAAAATTATTCAAGTTTGGCTCAATAGAGCTCTTATGAATGTCATACTTATAAACTAACGCGCCCATTCACTGCGGGCGGGAGCTTGATCGTAAAAGAACGGGCAAGAAAATCGTCAAGGTTGGTTTTTTCTCCCGCCAGTTACAATTAAAATACATAATATTAAAACAATTGTGTTCTGCAGTCACAAGATTTGAAAAAAAAAAAGGAAGACAAAACTCTTTTTAGCAATATTAACATAATTACAGATAAACATAGTAGACATGAGCAGACGCGTTACGCTCAACCATATTTTAGGGAGCGTAACGACCCGACGCATGACGCTACCACCGCGGAAACAAATAAGTAAGCGTGATATACTCAAGCTGGATAAAAGGATTTTAGTAAAAATAACATTAATATTAGAAGACTGAATTAAATGTGCTGCTGTGAGCCAAATCTGGTCAAACCAGTGAGCAGACCCTGGGCTCTAAGCTTAAGTCTAGGGCAACGGGGATAATGCTAAGATTTGAGAATGTAGTTGTTACATCTTTCTTTATGGTAAAAATGTGCGTCCTAATATTGACAGAACCAATTGATTCTCAGTTCCCTTTTTTGATACAAACGGCTCTTTAGAGATTTGTTAGATCAAAATCACATTTATTTAAGCAAATAAACGACATTTAACACTAGGCTTGAGTAAGGTTTTAGTTTTATAACATGGTTGTTGGCACTTATAAAACAACCAAAACAAACATTTTGACTACTCACATGCTCATTCAGACTTACTGTTGTTACAAATAAAATTTTAAGAAAATGTCGCGTTACAAATTCATTGGTATTTTCAAAATAACCTACCTATCAGTTGGTGAACCATTTATTTATCTTCTTAACTTTTTTGTCGTTTGTTTTTTTTGAAGTAATGTGAGAAAACTCTTTAGAATAATTTCGTCATTGCACTCCATATACAATATCAAAATCGTCTTAAAACCAAAAAGGATAAAATATCGTCAGTTGTTTAAATTAACAATTATATAAGGTATTATAATTTTGGTAATAAATTATGTCATATGTGTAAAAACTATATTTTAAGTTGGCACAATGTACACACACATATATTTTCTAGTACAAAATACTGACTTTGCTTTCACTAGCAGTTCTTAATAAAATTTAAAGTACCCCGCTGCGTCTGCCTAACAATTTGTAATTTACCCCGATAAACGCAAAAAACTACAAAACGGATATTGTAGACAGTTTTCAACAATGCAAGGAGTTTTGTGAGTGGGGTTTAATAGTATTCATTAGGTTTTGTATAAGCTGTGTAAAATACGTTGATGAATGTTGATAAATGTTGAACTTTTCAAAATAATTGTGCTTCCAACAAACTAGCGCTATATATACGCTGGCTGTATACTAATATAACTACAAAGCTACTAAGCTGCTTACTAATAAGAACGTATGTTATATCATAATACAGATTCCAATGGAAGTAAGTATTACAAGTATATGGAATAAAAAATATTTTTCAGTAAAAGGTATACAAAAAATTGATAACCTAACACATAAGGAAGCTTGATATATGGGTTAAGGTTGCTTTAAAGTAGCTCGTTCTAAGCGGGTACCTATTGTTACATGGGACTGCAGGATAACAAATGACAACATTTTACACTTCTAAAAAGACCTGACCTCACGTGATTTGTTTGAAAAAAAGGGGAAAATCGAAGATTTTCGTACACAATCCCGGAAATTTCCATATCTAAATGGAAAACCGACCCCGAACAATCAATTTATCCTCCAATATCCTCCAGCGGTTTATACCACCTGTACAATAAATATTTATATTTCGCCCCTCCATTTGTATCGCTCAGCAATTCTTGCCGAAACGGAATACTCTAACAATAGTAATTATAATTTGAATGGTTCGTGTTTTGTTCCGACTCGCTTATAATTTACGATTTTCGAAATTAGCCGTGAATCTATCTCTCCTCTGCATTTTCTTTTGATCTGTTTTCTGATTTTGTCAATTTATTGTAATTTAAGAAGTGTTGTGATTTGTGGATATAATGTATTAGAATGTGTAATTAATTGATTAACAATGTTAATGTGTATTATTGTTAATGAGTTAATGCTTCGCTATGTCATGTTGTGCGCTTTCGCTCTGTTATAAATAGTGTACAATTATTTGAATTGTAATTTTAGGTACAATTATTATTGTCGCTAGTTTATGAGTGCATTTCATTGAAATATAGTTAGGAACTACATACCCAGCACACCAGACAGAGTTTTTTGTGTTTCTTCGCTAAGTACTTACCTACTAATTTGTTTTCTTATCAGTCACCACGCTCAAAGTGTAACTTGAATTAAAATCAAAGAAAAAAAAACAAAGAAGAAAAAATACTGCATAAATAAATAATTACAACTGCATAAGTTAATAAATAATACAAATGCTATCACTAATAGCTTTACCGCGGCAGTCTTCGAGTGCCACACGTCTTTTTTATACCACTAGGTAGCACTCAAGCGTTGCCGATCCATTAAAAACTGTTTTACGCCCTTCTTGAAGAGCCCCATGCCGTAATCTTGGTTTTTTCGTATCAAATATTTGCTGTGTCTCAAATAAAAGTACCATACAAAAATTACTTGTACTTTGAAATTGTATGATGACTATTGATGACTTGAGCTCACTGCAGATAAACTGTTTTAGTAGACTTGTTTATCAAAATTACATTTTATAATGCACTATAGTAGGTACACATGAATAAAGCTTTTTTTACCTCAGAAAATACATTATAAGCCTATATCGATGTTAGTTATCAAAATAATCTTCTTGACATTTCATCATAATAATATTAATTAATGTACCAACTTAAATTTTTAACAGAAGACGAAGTAAACAAACTTTGCATAATAATAAAAAAAACTGAATCCTGTCTATTGGAAGCTAAATACAATTTTGGCAATAATAATTTAACACTTCTACAGTATGATGTGCATTGCAATTTTTTTGGTGACAGAACTATGAAAATACATATAAATTAATTAAGATATTGTCTGTGCTTATATTAAAGAAAACAAAAGTAGCAAACAATGCCAACACAAATACCAGTCATCAGACTTCTCTATAATTTGTAATTGAAAAAATAAAAATACGAGTAAATGCGTTAATGAAAACCACCACAGTAATTGTACAGAGAGGAAGCGGCAACTTCCCCTTTTTGTTTCGAGTTCCAGGACCATAAGCTCTTCACACTCAATTTAACATCAGTTATTTATTACATCTTTACTGCGCACTTAGTGGTATTTTTTTATTTTATTCGCTCACTATACCTGTACTGTTTTTGGAGTAATAAATCTCTCCTCAGGAACTTTAAGTGTGAAAACCAGTAGTTAATGTGCGAGATATCAAATGGCTTTATCTTATTTATGGTTAGCCACACAAAGTTCTTTCGGTGCTTTTTAATTTACTTCTTTTTTTCCGTTATTACCAAATTAACAATAGCATACTTTAAATAACAATAAATTGTAGCAAAAAACCGCAGGGGTTGTTCGACTGCGTCTGCGATGTTTTTCATCTGAATGCGGTTTTAATGATCAACATTGTTATATAGGTAATATGTAAAATGTTATCTAGTTCGGCTGAACAAACCTGCATTTATGACAAACGATCACTTACATAAAAATCACATAATTCTGTGTTTAATTTTAATTAGGTATGCAGTTATCATTATAGAAACATTTAATATCGTTTTAAGAGGTTTAACAGTAAATTATTGTGCTTTAGTTTACCTCTTATAGATGAAAGCTGTGTCCCAAATTTTTATGTAATGATTTTTTCAGCAGCTTTTCTAACACATTGAAATAATAAATAAATAAATAAATAAATGTTTCCTGACAATTACACCAATTATTTAGTTCCAAGATAAGTATCATTAAGAACTTGTGTTATGGATACTAAACAACGGATAAACATACTTAAATATTTTTTTTTTGTAAATACATACTTAATATACATAGGAAAACACCCAGACCAGAACAAATATTCATGTTCATGTACACAAAGATTTGTCCTGTGTGGGAATCGAACCCACGACCTCTGGAGTGAAGTGTAGGTATGCTGACCTCCACGCCATATCGGTCGTTTACTACCAGAACGATTAAGGTAAATAATATTACCTTTAGTGAATGGGCTACTCCTGGGCTACATAAATGAAGAAAGAGGCTGTATGAACTGTACGATGAGAAAAAATTAAACAACAGTGAACAATTTTATAATTATGTAAGAAAATATTCTAAAATATTTAGAAAAGCATGTCATACGGCAAAGTCTTATTATTTAAGCTCTAATATAAAAAATTGTGATGATAACATTAAAATGACCTGGAATATTATTAATAGTGAAATGGAAAAAAGTTAAAATTATAATACTGAGTTTAAACTCAACATTGATAAAAAATCTCTTACATTAGACTTAGATATAGCCAATGCTTTCGAAACCTTTTTTACTAATATTCCAGTGTCTATCACAAAAGCTTTAAATTGTTCGCCCACCTTAGCGGAGTCTATTTTAAAAGATAACGTGAATATATTATGTACAGTAGATTTTACGTTTAGTCATGTAACACCTATGGATATAATTAAGACATTCAACACTCTTAGTGTTAAGAAAGCTGCAGACTGGGGCAATTCCATCGTAGTTACCAAGCGCATCATTGTTTCGGTGGCGCACAGTTTGGCTTTAATATTTAATAAATGTGTAGATTGTGGCAAATTTTCCCGATCTAATAAAGGAAAGTAAAATCATTCCATTATATAAATCGGACAGTACAGCAGGCCCAACAAATTTTCGACCAATCTCAGTGCTGCCTATATGTAGTAAAATTTTTGAAAAACTTGTTTACAACCAGATGTTAATATTTTTATATAAAAATGGATTAATACATTCGAAACAATTTGGATTTACTAAGGGTCGCTCTATAGCCGATGCAGGTGTTGAGCTTTCAAAACATATATTTGATGCTTGGGAAAATTCTTTAGGTGTTTTTTGCGATCTGTCATGTTTTCCTCATGAAGCATTGATAAAATAACTAGAATATAAACTCCGCATTGGATCTTCTTACTTCATATTTAAGTAATAAGATTCAAAGGGTTGAGGTTAATGGAAAGCGATCACAGGGTACTGTTGTTACAATGGGGGATCGATTCTCGGTCCGTTTTTGTATGTGATTTATAATAATAATTTCCCATATTTTGAAAAGAAAACCACGAGATAGTATTGTTTGCCGATGATACATCATTATTGTTTAAGTTAAAACGAATTTAGACGACGTAAACAGTGCGATAACAAAGGTGGTGCACTGGTTTGACGTCAAAAATTTGTATTAAATGGGGCTAAAACGAAATGTTTTAACGTCAGACAGGAAAACACTACTATTATGGTAAAGGAGGATGAGTTGACCCTTATGGATACTACCAAGTTTTTAGGTATTACTTTAGACTCTAAGCTACAGTGGGGCCCACATATTGGTGAATTGTCGAGTAGACTTAGCTTTTCTTTGTGCGTAGGTATATGTAGTTTAAAAATAATGAATATTTTAATTTATATAAGTTTATATGGCTTCTTGTTCGTACTGCCTCATATTTATCTGCTAACTCAAAGGTTAACTGGTAGCGAATGCCTTGTAGCATTAAGTTCGCCTTTTGTACTTTTTTTGTAATCTGTGATAAGTTTTAATGAAAAAAAAAATACGTATATTGTCTTTGTTTGTGGTTTTCATAGTTATGTATTATATATGTAAATTATTTCATGATTTAAGTTCGCTAGAAACGCTGCGAACAATTTATTGCTTCATTTCATATTTAGTATAACAAACAAGTTTAGTCTTCACCTCTACAAATATTGACTTAAAGTATGTTTAATATTATGCTTGAGTTTCAATTAAGATCGACGCAAAAGCAGATTATCTTTTAAAATTATAAGTATACTCTTACAGAATCGTATGAGTTTTTTTTTATTTATTCAATATTAATCAATATTATCATATTTCAATTTTATATTATATCAATATTATTAATTAAATATATGCTAGGATATGATGAACATAATTATGTCCTTACTATATCTCTGTTTGGTGTAACTAATAAATAAGTAAATTTTAAGACGTTATTTTTGAAATCTAGCCTTCTATTTTATAACATTGCTTACCATGGAGGAAACAAGGTTATTTAATTTTCACCGAAATTCGCCCATAACGGCTTCTACACGTCCTAAGTCTTAATTAAAACGGGCTAATAATACACTCGCTGCTATAATGTTAATTAGATGCCGTACTTGAGTACACAGCGCGGTAGATTTACAATGTAAACTAGGAGGAAGGTGCGACAGCATAATTCAACGTGTAGTTACTAAAACTAAGAAGGTGAAGTCAGTATCGATAATATTGCTATCGATAGTTTGTGATCATTTTGGTACGTAATAATTATGGAAAAAAATACGAGTCACTTTAGAAGTAGGACTAAATGAGACGGATGGTGTTGTTAAATAAAGTTGATAGCACTCATTGACACGTTTGTAGAATCGGCAGAAAAAAGCGGTTGTTTGCACAGTTTTTACCGGAACTACTATGATAAGTATTTTAAGGAGCTTTTCATTCTCATCCTGCCCTTACCCGAACATCACATTCTTATCTTAGAAACCATCCACATACTGTGCAGACTATCAGCACTTGATCCAAGAAATTTGGTGAGTCGTTCCTTTGTATGTCCATTAAGCTTTGAAATTGTCCTCCCATGTGTTTCCTAGCTCCTTTTATCCCGGGTCTTTTAAACAAGACGTGAAAAGGGATTTTGCAGTTCTTGAGTGGGTGCGCTTTTTTCCAAGCGTAAAGAGTATTTAATTATTTTGAACTGCATCGACTGCTTATCATCAGTCTGGATAAAGACATAATGACTTTTTATACTTAAAAACTCAGAATAATAGATAAGGGAAAGAAAAGACTTAGAAAGTGACATATTGCATGCGTGTGAGCGAATATAGCGTCGAAGCGTTGTCATAGTTACGCGCCACTCCCCATACCGCGCTTCGATTGAGACCCGTAGTACTCCGCTTGATTTATAGTTTGTAAAAATAAACAAAACGAACAAAAGGGCAAAATTATTGATACTCTCCAGCCGTTAAGGCGTATTCTTTTTAGTCTTTCATAAATATTTTTAAAATTCCTTAATACTTTTCAACCTGCGTAAAAGGGCCTAACTTGGCTGGCACAATTTAATATTACCAAGACTACAATATGAGTGATGTTTGCACATTTGACTTTCTTGTAAAATTGTTTTCAACTACTTTGTGTAAGAGTATCGATAATTCGCTGCAGTATTACTAACCCGACTCTCCGTTGAAATAAGTTCTCGCTCAATTTTGAATCTCCAATACCAGAAGAGATGGTTTCAATATCTGAAACTGAGACTGAAGGGTCTTCAAACGATACTTGCATTCGTATTCTAAGACCTTGTTAAAACGGTTAAATTTAGATCACTCGGTCTTCAAACTTTTTCGTACACGATTTTAAATAAAACAAAATTTATTATTCAACAATCAAAACAGAAGGTTGCCGCAAAATAAACACCGATATGAATTGAAAGTCAGTTTAAGGCGTCAAGGCTTCATCCCTTCTATTTATTATACCCACTTACGTTAAATATTTTCCATAATCATGTAGGTAGATATTCTTATACAAAAGGTTTAGGTAGAAACAGAGAATAATCCACAAAATCAAAAGATATTAAAGACAGCTGACACTAAATGACTGATTGGCTGGGTTACTGATTGATAAATGAACTCAGTGATTAAATTTTAACGTTTATCTCTAATTGCTAGTCTAAGTCATTTTTGAATTACACAACATAGAATCTATATTACGTAATGATTCGCAGATATGGCGTTTATGGATATAACAAAACTTAACTACTTCTTTGGTGAATTTAAAAACATGTTTAATTTTTTTTTTAATGTTCCACACATAGAATCTCGTGAGCTACAGCAAGTCGTAAATTGATACGTATGTGTACACATAAATAGATTTCTGTAAAATAAACCTTTTTTGTATGATTTTTAAAGGAAATTTAATATTTTACAATTATAAATATTTTCACATTTATTTTAAGTATTTTACTTATTGCGAAAGTAACATACTTCGCCGAAGGGCCGTCCGCGGCTATAGGAATCTTCAATCTTCTTTATGATTTGGATTTGGAGATAGGTAGGGTTGTAATGAACAATAGCAATTTTTTATCCTATATCCTAGCGGACGGCCCTTCGGCGAAGTATGTTACTTTCGCAATAAGTAAAATACTTAAAATAAATGTGAATATATTTATAATTGTAAAATATTAAATTTCCTTTAAAAAACATACAAAAAAGGTTTATTTTACAGAAATCTATTTATGTACACATACGTATCAATTTACGACTTGCTGTATAGCTCACGAGATTCTATGTGTGGAAAATTAAACCTTCAACAAAACTAATTTTGCAACTGCTTTCTGACACTAACACCTGCTTTCAAAAATATTATACCTAATGTCCGTCTAAAACCCGTCGTCTAGCGTCCGTGTCCCAACGTGATAAAATTTTGCCTTTGTCCTCTAAGATCCCATCTATCTCTTCACCAAAATTCTAACACTTTTTGTAAATAAAATCAGAATAACAACTTAAAACAAATAAAAACTACTACGCAATCTATAACTTTTTAGTCAACATATTTTCATGGCAGCTTTTATTAATAGTGTTTTGTATAATGCGAAAGTAAAATCCATAGACTACATACTGTTCGCGACAACATGTATTCATGGCACCTGCTTCCAGGCACTTTTGCATTAACGCCCTTTAGAAGCGGAACTTTGAAATTATCAAGTGCCTCACCTCACATTAGACGTGAGCCTCGAAGTTCATTTACTACCTCCATCCCATTATCCCCCTAGTTGTTTACCCAATACAAAGGCTGAAAACCAAGCTCACCGCAAGTGCTATCAGGTAGAATTTAGGGGAACCATGATACCATTAATCTCAGGAGACGATGTAGTTAACTGTGACCCACTTTATCTATATTTCTTGGGGCCACTAACTCCCTGAACGATTACAGTGATATTGGATTGTGTTGGGAATTAGGTTCTGGCTAAGTGCACTCTCGATTCTCGCAGTCTCTTCGACGGTTTGTGTCTCACACTAAATAACGTTTAGTTTTACGACATCTTACCTAAACTATTTGAGCCCCTAGTTAAAGGCTAATTAATATTCTATTCTATTATGCGGGTTCTGTCAAAAAGCGTCATAAAAGAAATTATGTAGTAGGGTGGAACAAACACGTTCGCGAGGCTCACCGCGCTGCCCGTCTTTGTTATCAAACGTGGCTGTTATACAACAAACCTACTTCTGGCCTTATTTATGAAAATATGTGCTCATCACGTAATCTTTTTAAAAGTAAATTAAAATATTGTCAAAACAATCAAGAGAGAATTAAAATGGATATGCTAGCATCTTGTCATGGAACTAAACAATTTAATAAATTTTGGAAATTGACAAATAAATTGAAACATAAGGCGGGGACGCCGGTGAGCGTCGCGGGCGTGAACGACCCCACTGATATAGCTAATGCTTTTCAAAAACATTTTAATGTAGACTCGCGTTTGTGTGGCTATAGCGATCCTTTAAACAGCGGCGTGGGGGCGGCCGTGGCCGGGGCTCCCCCTGTCAGGTTCTCCGCTAAAGAAGTCGCGAGAAGTATACAGAACATGGTGAGGGGTAAGTCCCCCGGTCGCGACAGCCTTAGCGTCGAACATCTTAAATACGCTGGGGTACACTTACCGCGAGTACTCGCTATGCTTTTCAACCTATGTCTGAGTCATAGTTACTTACCTGCGGAACTTAGCAGTACAATAGTTGTTCCAGTAATAAAGAATAAGACTGGTGATGCCTCCGATATTTCCAACTATAGGCCGATATCGCTTGCCACTATCTGTGCTAAGGTGTTGGATAGTCTGCTTGATAAAATATTAGCTAAACATATCGGTCTCGAGGATAGTCAGTTTGGTTTTAGACCGAATTTGTCAACTGATAGTGCAATTTTATGTCTTAAGCAGACTGTTCAATATTACACAGATAAAAAGACTGCTGTTATAGCATGCTTTTTGGACTTATCGAGGGCCTTCGACCTGGTCAATTATGACCTGCTCTGGCATAAACTGACTCATGATACTACTGTCCCGGCTGAAGTAATATCACTGTTCAGATATTGGTACAGTAGTCAAAAGAATACAGTTAGGTGGGCAGGCTCGTATTCTAAAATGTATGGGTTAGAATGTGGGGTAAGGCAGGGGGGTCTGAGCTCCCCCCGCCTTTTCAACCTCTATATAAATAAACTGATAGGTGAGCTCAGTAGCACTAAAATCGGGTGTCACGTGGACGGTGTTTCCGTAAACAACATCAGCTACGCCGATGACATGGTGCTGCTGAGCCCATCTATCGGTGCAATGAGAAGGCTTCTTAAAATCTGTGAAAGTTATGCAGTGGCCCACGGGCTTAAATACAATACCGGTAAGAGTGAATGGTTAGTTTTTAAATCAGGTAACCTGACCTACAAGCAGTTGCCTGAACTCTCCCTCTCTGGGTCTCCTCTATGTAGGGTTTCGAGGTTTAAGTATTTGGGCCACTGGGTCACTGATGACTTGAAAGACAATGTTGACATAGACAGGGAGCGCAGGTCGCTGGCTGTCCGCTGCAACATGCTGGCCCGCAGGTTTGCACGCTGTACTGATTCCGTAAAGGTAACGCTTTTTAAGGCCTTCTGCCAGTCGTTTTACACGTGCAGCCTGTGGATCAAGTACACCCAGCGGGCATACAGCGACCTGCGTGTTCAGTACAACAACGCATTCAGGGTGCTCTTAGGGTTGCCATGGAGATGTAGCGCGTCGGGGATGTTCGCGGAAGCGTGTGTGGACGGCTTCGCCGCGATCATGCGGAAGCGTTGCGCCTCCGCGATGGCGCGTTTGCGCTCTTCCCCTAATGGCATCCTGAATGTGTTTTCAGATCGATGGGACTCTCCCCTTCTACGAAATTGGGTAAGTGTGCAGATACACTTACCCAAATAATAATATACTATAAAAAGTTGCTTTAGTTTGTTATTTATAGTAGTAGTAGATAAATAATATACATACTAACATTAGGCTAAGTCATACTTGTACTAACAAAATATGGATTGTTATTTATCTGAAATAAAATGTTTGAATTGAATTGAATTGAATTCTATATTGGGAGCTTTATGTACAATAATCTTCCATTATATTTTTTTACTTGACGAATTAAACGGCTTAATGTATATTATATTTTTTCTTGGCCCCAGAGATCGTGAGTTTTTATTCTCACTGACCGACTGATCAAATATCTTGGGTCCAGTGTCGATAGTCTGCACTTATGAGTGATTGGAACTTTCATTTTAGCCAGAGCCTCGTCCGTTAATCGGCAGGTGCACCACTTGCAGGTGAGGGACTTGGGCTCCTTAGATCTTCTCCCCCGAACCTTAGCGTGGGGTGTCGGAGGGGGGGCTGAGTGCCTCCGGAGGCCGGGAAAAGGCAACACCCAGTTGTTGGTGACTCTATGAGTCCTTAGTACTGTTAACTGGGGGGGAAACTAAGAGAGCGGGACATAAGGGCCTGTCAAGCAGTACCAGGAGGGTCTTAGGCAGCGGGGGCAGGGGACCCCTGCTGTCTAACCATAGACCCTCCGAGAAGTCGGCCACACACGCTTTGGTCTCACAAGGAGGTGGTGAGGTGAAGGTGGGAGGGGCACGTCCACTGCGCCTCTCTGAGGAGGTTCTCTCCTTAGATCTTAGTAGGAGGGAAGGAAGGAGGTAATAGCTATACACCTACCTAGCTAAGTTTGTTAAAAAACGGGTTATATCACAAAGTCTTAAGTCATATGTTAAATCAAGTTTTAAGACTAGATACTTAAGTGTCAAATCATAATCCAAATTCGATTTTGCGTAATTGAGCAACATATCCCCAAACATGATTAGTAAGATTGTTGGTCCCTCCAACATTTGCTCCGACCAATTCAAGATGTGACACACTAATCCCCCGTACCCGGCCTTCACCTTTAATTGCCGTAATTAATTACTGAACTGAAATCACTTCATTTCCTCTCTATAGGGTTTCTGCACTGTAAATATAAAGTTTTTAATGTAATGTTTCTTGTAATTTTTATTTCGAAATTACTACTTCTGATTCGTTCTAAGGCGTTCTAAGGCTAAAGTTATTAATCGATGTTGTATAAGCACATGTAAAATCATATAAATGATTGATGATTCGTTTTCCTTTTTTATTTAACGTGAATAACAAAATATATTTATTTACGCACTGACTGTGAGACTCACCATCGGCAGATAAAACCGCCAGCAGTAATCGATAGGTACTCAGCCCCTCCACCACTTCAAGGTGAACCCCAGTCCGGGGGAGATAGACCAGTCTTCCTGCTCAGGCAACCTTTGACAATTACTATAAGGATAATTACTTGATTCTGGATTTTTATTACAAGCAAATCAATCCTTACTGTATACAAAGTAATTTATCGCTATCCCCTAAAAATACAACCTGCCCACTAAAAATTACAAAATCATTGTAAGTTTATACTTTTCATATATGTAAATAGCAGATAACACAAACTAAAGTTAAAAAAAAACCTGCTCGTAAATCATTTACATATTGCGAAAACCACATAACGCTTATAAAGCTTAACACAGTTTCCTTAAAATCGGTCTTTCACAATAGAACACTTAACCAAAATCAACATAGGTTTTAGACTTTAGGAAGTTACGATAATACGAGTTGTATTATACGTTAATCAAGCAGTAGTAGCTTAGACATATAGTCATAGTCAGATATAACAGTTAAACTACAAGGGCTGGCTGACGTGGTATTTTGTATTTTTTTTGGGAGCTTAGGATGGTATTGGTTAGTAGGTAGAAATCTTTTTTTACAGTTGTGATGTGACTAATGTTTTATTAACATAAGTATTATATATAATATAAACATTTACCTTCACCTCCACATAATCGAAAGTTTCCTGCAAAATTTGAAGGTAACTCAACACGAAATACATCTCCTTAAAATAGGCAATTCTCCGTCTTTTAGAACATAAAAAAACTTTTTTCTTTGCGCAAGGTGCTCCATTGTTGTTCCCGCAGAAACTTATTCTTTATCTTGCAGTCACACAGAGAAAAATTAATCTAAAATCTCGACCATTAAGGGAGCTTCCCTTTTCACGGCCTTTGTCGCTTTTACGTGTAGATAACGCCTTTGTTTTAAAAGGGACCGGAGGCAGAGGCGCTGCGGAAAATGGTTTACGTCCTAAATATTTTACGGCTAACAAATAAACTTTGAATTCTTATTACTGCTTTTATGAAGTGTTTTATATAATATAATCACAAATTGCTCTTTTGTAAGAGTCGTATATAATGAATTTTTGACTTTAAAAACGCCATAAGTATTTAAAATAAGTAACATATAATCTTTTAAAAGTTTAAAAGACGACGCTATGAAATCGTATCTTATTCAGCAGCAGTGTCATTCTGCATGCTGGCTTGAACTGCGATCACCCTGCCGCCTGCCCAGCTTGGTATGAGCGAAGATTCCCAATGAAATGAAAGCTGTTGCGGAGGCCTATGTGTTCATATGGTTGAGATGATGCATACTTTTTGTTCAAATTGGGATCATCTCATACAAGATATAAAACCTGGCTCAACCTGGAAACGACAACTAAACATTAAGGATTTGTGATTAATATTGTTGTCATTTAAATTTCTAAAGAGATTACATTTCAAAATTGGCTGCCGTTAGCTTTATCGTCAGTGTGTGACATTTTACACCCTAGTGATTTATTTTTCAAATATCCTGTATAAGTGCTTGCTTGTATAAGCAGCCCCATGCATAATTTCAACTCTCTAGGGCCAGCCGCTTTTTTATTATAAATAATTCTAGCAAGGATGACATGTAGGCTACCTGATAGTACGAATAAATAGTACGTTGCATTGATTATATTCGGAGCAAAATTAATAGATTTAGCAAATGAGCAATACTTATGAGTGATATGGTTATTGTTTATTCGTGGTATGTAGTACGCTGAATGCATTGTTATGTCACAGTCCCTACTAAAAGACTATTAGATAATTTTTACATATTACAATTTATATTTTGCTCTGATATTTTTTACTATTGAATGTTTTTTTACTGTGGCTTGTCTCTCACCAAGTAATAGGTTGGGGAAAAAGTCTTTTCGTATTTTTGTATGAAAAGTCAAGACATTTTTTTCAAAGTTTATTTACATTTATTTACAATATATATGTACCGTTTTGTTGAATAACTTTCTGCCATTTTGTGGGCAGAGACATTATCCCGTTACTGTAGAAACTTTGGGACTTCTGATCAAAAAAACGGGACAAATAGTTTTGGCAGTCCTCTCTTGAGGTCAACCTTACAGAACCTAAAGAATTCTGCAGAGACCGAAACAGGTGAAAATCTGAAGGCGCAAGGTCAGGGCTATATGGTGGATGCACTAGGACCTCCCAGTCGAACTCTCTTAATTTTTGCTGAGTGGCTAAAGATGTGTGTGGTCTAGCGTTATCGTGATGAAAGACCACACCCTTCCTGTTGATCAATTCCGGCCGTTTTCTCTCGACTGCTTCCTTTAATCTCATCAGTTGCTGGCAGTAAAGATCAGAATCGATGGTTTTGCCGGACGGTAAAAGCTCATAATAAACAATGCCCTTCCAATCCCACCATACACACAGCATCACCTTATTTCGTGTTAGGCCAGGTTTGGCCACAGTCTGTGAAGCCTGGACAACTTTCGACCACGACCTTTTTCGCACGTTCTTGTCGTACGTGATCCACTTTTCATCGCTAGTTATCAATCTCTTCAAAAACGGCTCGGTTTCATTACGTCTCAATAATGAATCGCAAATGAGTACACGGTTCATTAAGTTTCTTTGAGTGAGCTCGTGTGGCACCCAAATATCGAGCTTTTTTGTATAACCAGCTTTCTTCAAATGGGTCAAAACTGTTTTGTGGTCAATTCCCAGTTCTTCAGCTACATCGTAACTACTAATATGCCGATCTTGCTCCACTCTTTCAAAAATGGCGTCCATTTTATTCGTAACAGGGCGACCAGAGCGAGGTGCATCTTTAACATCAAAATTTCCGGACTGAAAACGTTTGAACCAAATTTGTGCTACTCTTACTGACACTGCATCAGGTCCATAAACATCACAAATTTTTTTCACTGCTTGTGTTGCATTTTTGCCTTTTTTATAATAAAATTTTAAAATGTATCGAATTTCTTCATTAGATTCACTCATTTTAACGGAGAGAAAAACAAATGAAAAATAGCGGGAAACAACTTTTTTTTATTTTTTTCTTTTCTTTATAATGGAACCTTTTTAATGTTACCAAAACCAGCCAGACACAAATAGTACAGTCAAAAAAAATTTATAATTAGTTTATACCTACGTTATGCGAAAAGACTTTTTCCCCGACCTAATATATCGAGTATATAAAGTTCTAACACTAACTCGAGGAAAAATAATAATTTATGAGCATAAGCTCTATTCACTACACCAAGAGAAAATTGAAAAGATTCTAAGACTGTGCGTACTGTGTGTGAGTAGCGGAGAACAGAAGTGCGGATATTGATTGGTTGATCAAAAACACTTATGTACATTAAGTAATTTCATTCACCATCATCATCATATCAGCCATTTAAGATCCGCTAAGTTAATAATACTATTTCCTGTACAAATGAAAAGACAAGAAAAGTCTGAATGAACGGACGTTAGACTGAGTAGATGCATTCATAATCTCCCCGGCAGTCGTGCCATGATAAACCAGCGGGAAAGATTGCGGGATTATGATAAGTTAGTGGGTACGACGATTTCATTTTATCCCGTCAATTTTATCTACAGATTTGACGCAAATGATCAAATTAAATCATTTATAGCTTTCACGTTGTGATACATAGATAATTAAAATAATAGGTCTACTTGTGACGCCCTACAGGGGCGATTGCGGAAGGCTAGCTAAGTGACAGCACGAATTTAAAACTGGACTTCACCTTAATCCTTGTTTTTTTGTAAAAAGCTCTCTATATAATTCCATGCCTAATCGTTGAAAACATTAATTTCACTCCTTTACATATAAAAAAATCAGAAAACGCTCGAACGCTCTGCACTTATAACAGTGAATCACCTTGATGTTTGAATCAACAATGCACCCACCCAATTTACTCTCGTTAAACTTCATTTCAGCCTCGTATCACAATCACAAATTGCTACTGGAATCAATGCGCCTTATTTGCTGAATTAATGCCGACAGTAATTGAGTTCCGCTTGTTCAGCGCCTTCATATAACAAAAATAATTAAAATTTATATTTCGTCACATTTCATATAACTTTTCGTCAATTACGTTTCAAATACATCTGGAGTTAATAATTGGTTATTTTGCTGTTATTGTATGCCAAAGAACACTTTCCAGTATTTTTTTATTACTTAAATTTGTAATAGTCTCATAAAAAACTACTTTTTTAATATACGGCATAACTAAATAAACATAAATATGCCTCATTAAACATTCCTTTTTTGGCTTAATTTAGTGTCTTCATTTTGAAAATCTCATAACTACGTAGATTAAGAACAGAAAACCATTTCATTTCTCTGGTATAATGCAGATAAGTAATGCATTGGTTACTAGCATAAATAAGTAATTTTTATCAATATTATCATCAATAACCTGAGACAAAAGCACATAGAAACACTTTAAACTGAGACGAAATATTAGGTCGGGGAAAAAGTCTTTTCGCATAACGTAGGTATAAACTTATTATAAAATTTTTTTGACTGTACTATTTGTGTCTGGCTGGTTTTGGTAACATTAAAAAGGTTCCATTATAAAGAAAAGAAAAAAATAAAAAAAAGTTGTTTCCCGCTATTTTTCATTTGTTTTTCTCTCCGTTAAAATGAGTGAATCTAATGAAGAAATTCGATACATTTTAAAATTTTATTATAAAAAAGGCAAAAATGCAACTCAAGCAGTGAAAAAAATTTGTGATGTTTATGGACCTGATGCAGTGTCAGTAAGAGTAGCACAAATTTGGTTCAAACGTTTTCAGTCCGGAAATTTTGATGTTAAAGATGCACCTCGCTCTGGTCGCCCTGTTACGAATAAAATGGACGCCATTTTTGAAAGAGTGGAGCAAGATCGGCATATTAGTAGTTACGATGTAGCTGAAGAACTGGGAATTGACCACAAAACAGTTTTGACCCATTTGAAGAAAGCTGGTTATACAAAAAAGCTCGATATTTGGGTGCCACACGAGCTCTTTCAAAGAAACTTAATGAACCGTGTACTCATTTGCGATTCATTATTGAGACGTAATGAAACCGAGCCGTTTTTGAAGAGATTGATAACTGGCGATGAAAAGTGGATCACGTACGACAAGAACGTGCGAAAAAGGTCGTGGTCGAAAGTTGGCCAGGCTTCACAGACTGTGGCCAAACCTGGCCTAACACGAAATAAGGTGATGCTGTGTGTATGGTGGGATTGGAAGGGCATTGTTTATTATGAGCTTTTACCGCCCGGCAAAACCATCGATTCTGATCTTTACTGCCAGCAACTGATGAGATTAAAGGAAGTCTAGCAGTCGAGAGAAAACGGCCGGAATTGATCAACAGGAAGGGTGTGGTCTTTCATCACGATAACGCTAGACCACACACATCTTTAGCCACTCAGCAAAAATTAAGAGAGTTCGACTGGGAGGTCCTAGTGCATCCACCATATAGCCCTGACCTTGCGCCTTCAGATTTTCACCTGTTTCGGTCTCTGCAGAATTCTTTAGGTTCTGTAAGGTTGACCTCAAGAGAGGACTGCCAAAACTATTTGTCCCGTTTTTTTGATCAGAAGTCCCAAAGTTTTTACAGTAACGGGATAATGTCTCTGCCCACAAAATGGCAGAAAGTTATTCAACAAAACGGTACATATATATTGTAAATAAATGTAAATAAACTTTGAAAAAAATGTCTTGACTTTTCATACAAAAATACGAAAAGACTTTTTCCCCAACCTATTAAATAGCTTTTTTCGTTTTCTGTAAAGTTTGAATTCACATACGAGGTATCATTCTACAGCGACGATAAGTGGATGCAAACGTGCAAATTTATCAATTAAAATTTTAAAAAATTTGACATTATCACAACAAAACATACTAAATGAGTTACATAAAAATATCAATTTATTACATTTTAGATACTTAATCAATTTAAAGAGTGTATTATTTTAATGTATGATTTTTAGAGTGTTTTATTTAAGACAACAATGCGAGTCACCTTTGTCAACAATCCCGTTACCTAAACCTCATAGTAAGCCTAATTTATGTTACAACTGGATTTATTTCTCTAACATTATTATACCGGCGAAGTCTGAAGTCTTTGCTTCGAACTGATTCGTAGACCAAACGCTTCAAAAAGAAAATGTATTTGCTACATTTCTATTTGGCATATTCAAAAGATGAAACCTCGATAAAACTTGAGCCCCGTGATAACAAATACTCCACGTGTCCGGCAACAAATTGGATCGGTTGCATTACCGCGTCGCGTGCTGTGAGCTGGGTTGCTGGTATACTTATCGATAGATTTCACTTAGATTCTTTTTATTTTACATTGATGTCAACCAAAGGTTATCGATGGCGTTTATGAAAGAATTAACGTCTTTAATTGGCATTTAGTAATGGTGATTGTCGACAGATTTTATAAAGATTAATATTGTCCTATATTCAATAACGTTCGTAAAGGTAAAGTTCTAAGAAAGATCAAGTCTTTTGTTTCTGTTACTAATTTGGTTGGTACTCAATATATTCTTATGGCCTCAAAATCAGAGAAAGTATTCTTTATTGTAAATTCAGAAGAGAAATTGCCTTAAGTTAAATAGAGCAAGCACAAAAGTGAACTTATTTCTAAAATAAATTATTTCCAGCCCTTTATTAGCAGTGAGAGTGGTCGGTGGCGGGCTGTATGACTTACCCAGAATACTCCAGGGCACAGAGTAGTAGCGACTACCCTGGGTTCAGACTTCCTTTACCAATCAAGGAAAAAAGATTAATTTTACCACCATGCTGACCCAGAGCCGTGCAGTCTAAGACTCGCATCGAAGAGTCTAGACTGGCATCCATATTTTTTTTGTTGAAATATCAATAAATGACCTTCTCTTCCTCTTATGAGCGGGAGAATGTGTCAAACTTTTACTGGTTAAATACCATCCGTGATCCTTCTTGAGCCTATATGACTTGGGACCGCGGTTACTCTTTCAAACAGTCCCCAAACCCCGATAGGCTTGGCCCTCTTCCTGGGGGCTACTCCTAGGCGCGCGTCCAATACAAACGCGCCGTCGACGCGACCTGTCGCCTCTAGAAGGACGGGCGGCGAGATATCCTTCACCCACCGCTCACAAGTCAGCGCTTGGACCGCGACGAGAGGAATTCTGCCTTTTTAGTTCCGCCGCTTCCTTTACTAGCATGAGTATTTCATAGATTTTGATATAACGTATATTTGATAGCGTTGCCATCAGTCTCATGCATGGATGCTTTATAATATTCTGTTAAGATTATAAACATTTAGTATTTTAGCTACTCCTCGTCTTAATATCGAGCTGTTAAAATTTATCGAGTCGGTTGTATCTTTTTATGAGTTGTTTTTTAAGATTTATCGATGTTTCATTATAAAGCCCATCATTAGCTCAAGCAATGGTGCCATCTCGACCGCGGTCGCCAAGTAGCAGGACAAGTGGCGTCGCGGAATAGTTCCGATCGAGTGCCAAGTTTATTTGCAACGTGCCTTCGATAGCGTTGCCATCGGTCTCACGCTTCACTGCTTGATAAGATCCTGTTGAGATAAAAATAAAGGTTACTTGGAAATCTGCTCCAAGAATTTGGTTCCGATTGTAGGGATGGATAGTAAGAGGTTTCCAACAAGATTTATTTAAATTAGGCTTGTAAGAACATTATATATGTAGTGACCATATATGTATATATTTTTTTGTCTATCATTTACATTTCATTTTATGGAGATAAAAATGTAGCTTTGTATTTTTGTAGCTTTTTTTAGAATGTAGCTTTTATATGAATATTTTGTAAAGTTTGCAAAGTGCTTGTCAACTTCTGTTGTAGATTGGGCATATGTTGACAAATAGCTATGAAATCATCATCATCATCATCATCATTTCAGCCATTCGAAGTCCACTGCTGAACATAGGCCTCCCCAATTGCTTTCCACGTAGATCGATTCTTTGCCGCCTGCATCCACCGGCTCCCCCCCGCCCTGACCAGATCGTCGGTCCATCGCGTTGGGGGCCGCCCTCTACTACGTTTGCTGATTCGTGGTCGCCATTCAAGAACCTTAACGCCCCATCGGTCGTCGGTTCTTCGAGCTATGTGCCCCGCCCATTGCCACTTCAGTCTGCAAACGCGCTTCGCTATGTCGGTCACTCTGGTTCTCCTACGGATTTCCTCATTTCTGATTCTATCACGTAGGGACACTCCGAGCATAGCTCTCTCCATTGCACGCTGAGCGACTTTGAGCTTCCTTATGAGGCCCATAGTCAGGCACCACGTCTCAGTCCCATACGTCATCGCTGGCAACACACACTGGTCGAAGACTTTCGTCTTGAGACACTGAGGTACTTTGGACGAGAAGATTTTGCGTAGTTTCCCGAACGCAGCCCAACCGAGCTGGATTCGACGATTGACCTCTTTCTGGAAGTTGGACTTACCTAATTGGACTTTTTGTCCCAGGTATACGTACTCGTCGACAACTTCGAGGGCCGAGCTTCCCACTATTACTGGGGTAGGCACAACATGGATATTTGACATGATTTTGGTCTTATCCGTGTTCATTTTAAGACCTACCCTTCGGGAAGCTCTGTCGAGGTCTCCGAGCATTGTGCCCAGATCCACAAGCGACTCCGCTATGACCACTATGTCGTCGGCAAATCGAAGGTGAGTCATATACTCGCCATTTATGTTGATGCCGTAGTTTTCCCAGTCCAGTAGCTTGAAAACATCCTCCAGAGCAGCAGTGAACAGTTTCGGTGAAATGACATCACCCTGTCTCACGCCTTTCTGCAAGAGGATAGGATTCGTGCACTGGTCCAGTACTCGTACGGACATGGTGGCGTTTCTGTATAAACTCCTCAGAACTTCGATATACCGATGATCAATGCGGCATCGCTGCAGGGACTGAAACACTGCCCAGCTCTCGATCGAATCAAAGGCTTTCTCATAGTCCACAAACGCTAAGCAAAGTGGCTGGTTATACTCCTCGGTCTTCTGTATAACCTGCCGCAGCGTGTGAATGTGGTCTATGGTTGAAAAGCCTTATCGGAAACCGGCTTGTTCGGGAGGCTGGAAGTCGTCAAACCTTTGACCGAGACGGTTCGTGATGACCCGTGAAAACAACTTATAGACGTGGCTCAGTAGCGTGATTGGCCTATAATTCTTCAAAAGGGATTTGTCACCTTTCTTGAAGAAAAGGACAACCACACCACTGGACCACGCCTGTGGCGTACGTCCCTCGAGAATGACGGTATTAAAGAGCTTCTGGAGTACCTTAAGTACTGGTGTACCACCCGCTCTCAGAAGCTCTGCTGTCATCCCGTCTTCCCCCGGTGCCTTGTTGTTTTTTAGTTGTTTCAGGGCCATCCTAATCTCGTACAGGCTGACGTCCGGGATGTCTTCGGTGGTATGTCGAGTTAGTTTGGCTCTAGGGTCTTTAGCCAAACAAGTAGCGGGATCTTGCGTACTGGTATACAACTGTCCATAAAACCTTTCGATCTCCCTCATAATCTCAGGTCTCGACGTGACTAGACTGCCTTCGTTGGTCTTCAGCTGTGTCAACTGACTCTGACCAATAGACAGATCCCGTGCGAACACTTTTGAACCCCTGTTCCTCTCTATTGCATCTTCAATACAATTTGTATTGAATTTGCGAATATCGAGTCGCAAGGATTTCGAGATCTGTCTATTGATGAGCCGGTAAGAAGACGCTTCCCCTGAAGACTGCAATCGCATGTCTCGTCGCGCTTCCATGAGATTAAGAGTTTGAGTCGACAGTTTATTGGTTTTAGTTTGTCGGGTCTTATAATGTTTGGACCCGACAACGTGGACAGTCTCAACCAGCCCGCCGCTTATATCGTCAACGGTTACGCAGTTCTCCAGACCTGCGAAGCGATTTTGAAGCTCGAGCTGAAAGTTCTCGGGGTTTTGAATATGGGCAGCTGAGGGTCGGAGCGTAGACCTCATCAAACGGGACCTTTCAAGCTTTATATTAATATTCAATGTGCCCCTTACCATTCGGTGATCGCTACCGGTTTTCACCCTGGCGATCACAGAGACATCATTGAATAGCTACATACAGCTATGAAATAGTTAAATCAAAATAATATATATTACATTTTTTCCACGTGATTATCAATAACTGTTTACTTATAGATTTCAAATTTTATTTTTTAAAATTACTTACATTTTTTTTTTATTAATAGTACAAAAATGATGCGAACTGATCCTAATTATGAGATGGCGATAATATGGCCTTGTTTATAAACATTAAGAAAATTACGGCGAACATATGCTAACCTGTCAAGCAACTGATGTGCAGAAAAACTCCAAACCCTTAGCTACTTTAATTTCAAAATCGGTTTGAAAAAGAACCGATGGCTCTGTGGAAATCACCAGATGGAAAAATGATAGTTGTTTTGTATGTATAATAAAAACAACTAGGTGCGTATGGATCCTAACAAGACCTAAGGAGCCCAAGCCTGCAAGTGTTGCACCTGCCGATCAACGAACGAGGCTCTGGTGAACAAAACAGTGCCCGATAAGCAGCAATAGACTCGCCACCTATTACGTAGGACCAACTATATAATTGGCGAAGTGTGGGCGTATAATATGCCTCTGCCGACCCATTCGGGAAAACAGGCGTGAATGTATGTACGTATGTAAAAACAACTATAATGTTTCCATTGAATAGCGAATGGCACACATTGACCTCGGGTGACCATTTTATACCTACAAAGGAAGTGTAAATTGCGACTCTTACGGGTACCAAATTTGCATTAAATTTTTGTGATATTTACTTATATTGATAACATTAGGTTTCGTTTTTTACTTAAAAGTTATTTTATTTATAAATAAGAAATATTCTTTTACAATCACACCAATTATTTAGTTCCAAGATAAGTATCATTAAGAACTTATGTTATGAATACTAAAGAACGGGTAAAAATACTTAAATACCTTTATTTTGTAAATATATACTTATAATACATAGGACACACCCAGACCAGAACAAATATTCATATTCATGCTCACAAATATTTGTCCTGTGTGGGAATCGAACCCACGACCTCTGAAGTGAAGAGCAGGTATACTGACCTCCACGCCGTATCTGTCGTCAAATTTATTAAGTTAATTTAATAATCTTTTTAATAAAATTGTAATTGATGCGGCTACCTGTACATATCAAGAGTTAATGACAGTTGAAAGTGATTTTGACAGAGGTGCGATTTTTTTGACGTCAAGTGTATAAATATAAATTTATCAGAACTCCTTATCTGTTTGTTCAAAACAATACTCTTACATCGTCTTAAGTTTGATCTATCTAAGTTCCGACGAACAACTAATGAGTGAGTCCTTTGTAATAATATCGATTCATCAGCAACAATTTGTGTGTAGCAATCTGATAATATTACATACAACAAGATACTTGGCTCCATAGTTGATAGAAGTTTGTATTCGTATTGATGGGACATAATGTTGAAGCTGTTTTGTAATCTTTGGCAAGTATCAGACGGTCGTTATTGTATTTATCAATATATTATCCGTACCTGAGTGGGTACAATGAGTAGATTATTTCTTAAGGAGACGGTGAATGTCGCTGACTTTCGGCGTACCCGCGCCTACTGTCGAACAGGGCGGCAGAGGGGATTCCAGTTGGATTTCGTGCATTGATTGCATATTAATTTAATTTAAAATAGTAAATAAACTATTGGCACTAACAAACAAACAGTGTATTCGGTGTTTAATCTGCTAAAAACCTGGAGTCAGTACAAATAATTATAGCTTAGAAGTTTTAGCCGAAAAAAAAGACGAGACGCTACTTTAAATATGTAATATGGATAAATTAAACGGGTAATTTTCATTTTAACCAAACGTTCTCATGTGCTGTATGATGTAGATTTAAGTCACTTTTTTTCATATTAAAAAAAAATGACAACAAACAATCAAATTAAAAAAGCGACTGAAGTTTAAGAAACTACCATCTTTCTCTGAAAAAATTATATATTTTGTAGGAATTTTGTATCTAGTTTTATAAAAACGCATGTTACAGTTACCTAAACGAGTGAACCGACTAAAATGCGGTTGTTTTACTTGAAACCTAACTTAATAGAGATGGTTTTTAGCTATATTATATAAAGATATTTTTCTTAATCGATTTTTTTGGCGTTTCGAAGTCATTATAGCGGCTCTTATTGTTAGCTGCAGTTTGGATCATAGAAAATTTCAAAGCTATACGAGAAAAATATGTCGATGAATATATACTTATAAAATATTCTTAGAAAATGCACACAGTTCAATCGATCCTTAAGCTAAGCAGAACTAGTATCATGGCATTCGTTGGTTCTTTGACTCGAAGTGGATCAAGCTAGCCCTCCGACATCAAAGAACGCCACTCGATTCTGCTCTGTTCTCAATACGGCCAGTCGGGCACTTGTAACTCAAGCAGACCTTTCTTAACTTCATCGATCCAGCGGTACCGTGACTGGCCAACTAGTAGAACGCCCAGTCGGTCGGCCCCGGTATGCTCTCTTGACAGCTTGATCTTTTTTATTATTTATTTTATCTAAGTCCAAATAAGAGTGCTCCGTACTGTGGAACAAGTGCATACACTCATGATGGCCTGCATTAATACCGATCAGGCACTTCTTAAAAGACCCGGGTCTAAACTACTTACCAAATATTTTAGTTCGACTGCTGATTAATTATAATCTGCAAAGTATTTTAATGCTCAAGAACAAAAAGTGTAGTTCGGGTAAGAAAGTACCTCAAACCGTGTTGAAAGGAAATAGGGTACTGTCACGCAGACCTTGCGCATTTTGCACCTTGACCATGACTAAAATAAAACATTGTTTTTTAGCTTTGTCGTTGGGCAATTAATATATATAGTTCTGTTAACAAAATCACAGTTTTTACACTAATGGAACTTATTTGAATAATATGTAACAGGCCCTTAATGCACAATATGTTTCACAGTGTTAAATAAAGAAATACAACAACTGACGAAGGCATAAGCCTGTTCGCTGACAGTGTGCAGATTAATGCGCGCGTGCGATGCAGTTTCGTGTGTGTACTTATGAAGGATTCAATACGTTAATAACCCACCAGACAATTTTATTGTTTACATTTCATAATTGAGCTGCGAACAGAGAGTTGATCATGAGAAGAGATTTACTTCGTTATTGAAAATGCATTGTGTTCTGATTTTTATATTAAGCTTTGTGTATTGGTGTGGTAAACAGTTGAATAACGTTAATAAGTCGTGATCAGTTGGTGTTATTTTGTTTCAACAGACTGTAAGCTGTAGGAAACATGTAGTTATCGTCGACCGGACAATTTTGTTGTCATTATCCTAATAATTGAGCGGCAAATAAACATTCTGAAAATAAAGAGTTTAAATAAAGATTAGTATTATTAATATTATTATACTTAACCTAGCTCTGATATTTTAGGTGATAACCGAAGTAAAGCAGGGTTCATAGTAGTAGATAGTATGATACAGCATGCATGAATAATAGCATGAATAGTATTACTCTTAGTAAGTAGGTACTCATTTAGAGTCGTTGATTGATTTGCAAATTCAACCATTATTTAAAATGAAATACCTAAACAATATTGGATAAAAAAAAAACTTTATTGTCTTTAAGATTAACAGGATGGATTATTTAGATTCGTCGTTACACACGAAATGGAAATTCGATTTGTTTTATTAACAACAATGATATGAGCGGTACCATAATCAAGAAATAAAAGCAAATCGATTGTTTGTCAGAAAGGAATGTCAGTTAATCTGCCTGTTGTGGTTTTTTCTCAAGATTTGTCAGTCTGTCGGTGACTCTTATCGGGGGGATCTGCCAGTCAGCCTGTCGTGGTTCTAAAGGGGGGGAGGGAGAGGGGATTGTCCGTCAGTCAGTCTGTCGATGACCCTAAGGAGGTTTCTAAAAGGCAACGAGATATGCTTGAACGAGATATTTGACTTCAACAAATAATAAGTAAACAAAGTACACTTCATTGTTAAGGGACTAACGACCATACTAATATAAGACGCAGCCACGGACCGCATGATCCGTTCGAAAATAAATGCGCCATGAAATTACGTATTTCCCTACTTGCCTAGTCGGTAGAAAAATTGCTTTCTAGATCCGAGCGGCTGTCCGTTCGCTGAAGACGATTGGCGTTTGACAGGAAACATTCGGGGAATGAGCTCGTGCAGGAGCAACAAGAAAGATGCTCTTTTTAATAAATTATTCTACCAGTATGTAACTTAACTTTTTGTAGTTCAAGTCAGCAGTAAAGAAAAATAAATTACATATTGAAAACATCCTCCTTTTCTGAAGACAGTTTAATACCATTTAATAAACGAAGAGTTAAAACATATAAGAAATATATTAAAAAAAGATTAGTTAGTAAGTGATAATTACCTAGTTTGCATAACATTAACCACTAAAGATGGAAACAAATATTCAGAATTTTAGTACTTGGCTTTGACTTAAAAATATCAGGATTCAAAACTCCGTTATATAATCCTTAGCAATTGTTTTCTTTTTTCCAAAAAAGGCTCCTGCCTTTTTTGTTGCAATGATATCAGTTCTTTCAAAGATCCTTCTTTATACTATCATTTAAGCTTTATGCTACAATTTCAAATTGCTTTTTATAAATGAATAAATATACTTGGACATTTTAAAAAGATCTATAGTCCCAGACTTAACAGGTAAATATACTACAGAAATGATAAATATATATGATATACATACTAGAGAAATGATAAACATACTTATAACACTGTTTTCGTAAAGACATACCTATAATATTTTCTGCGTGATCAAAATAATTGTTTCTTATGTTATTATATATTTTAAAAAATCACATTGTTGCACTTTATGGAATAGATAGATATATATCTATCTATCTAATATATATATATATATATACCTAAGTATAGCTAATACCCAAACCAGAACAAATATTTTGATCACGCACAAAAAAATTGTGTTCTTTCCAGAAATCAAACCAACAAACTCAGAATCAAAATGCTGGCATACTGACCTCTTCGCCATATAAGTAATCAAAAATATTTCTACAGTATTCACACTCCATCATTAATATTTATTACACGTTGACGAATGTAAAGGAAGTCGAGGCTGACGATTTTTCTCTTCGACGCCCGCTGAAAAATTAGCAATCATCAAAGGTCTTGAGCCGGCGTCATAAATTTAGAGGGGGTGGTACCAGCGTCGTGATTCTATTCGCATTCCCCTTAGAACACGGACCGATAAATTATAGCCATCAATAATAAGTCGGGGAACATTGTGTCAACAACATTCTATACTCAAGGTATTCGTAGCTATTTATTTAGGCAACTCTCCGTGGTACAATAACGCCGACCTGCTAGCTTTTCGTGAATTGGGCAATACATATTAAATGACTCTTGCGGATTGGGATATCAATGCGATAGTTTAAGGGTAACGTGTTTTAGTTTAGCCTAATAGTAAATGTTTAGTTAATACTTACATCACTTTGACATAGGCACTCTCTGGGGGAGAGAGGTGAAAGGCTTTTGGAGGGATTAAAACTCATTGGTTATTTAAGGAAATATTTTGTGTATATTATGTTAACATAAGTACAATATAATTTTTTTAAGGTACATACATGCATACATAAATTCACGCCTGTTTCTCTGAAGGGGTAGGCAGAGGCATCGCTAATTATTTAGTCGGTCCCACGTACACGTGCACAATAAGTGGTGAGTCTATTGCCGCTTACCGGGAACATTAACAAACCTGCAGACATTTTATTTTATTTATTTTTTTGGCCAACCAACAATTGTTTACACTTATACATACATGATAGAATAATATTTTTTTAAATCTAGGGTTAGTGTAACAATTTCTTACAGGTTAGCACCGCATGCCCCATAATAGTAAGAACTTACAAACTAAAAGTGACAATTAAAATTTAGTGAAAAGACAAAAAGAAATGATTTAAAAGGAAAAAAAAAAAATACTAAAAATTAACATTAAAATTGGTATGAAGAGGAAAAAAAACTTAAATATTACAAGACATTACAGAGTTACATTATTTGAATTATAATTATAATTTAAATTTAAATTAAACATTATTACTGGTTATTCTGTGGAACTTGCCAAATGAGTCAAACTGCACGTCAACAAGGTCACTGTAGCTATTCAACAGTTTGCAAAGCCGAGGGACGATAGAGTTCATGCCTAGTACTGTTCTGCGAGGAGGAGGGTACAAGGGTGTAATAGGAGCACGAGGGAATCTTGCAGGAGCCCGAAACATGATATTCAATCAGAGATGAATAAAACAAAACAAAATTTAAACGTTTACTGAGAAAGCACAAAATAAATATGCTACCCTAGACGGTCTCTGTAATTATAATTCATATATTATAACTGTAAAAATAAAAATATTTATAAAATTTTAATGTATAATCATAGTTTATAGTAATTGATCCTTCAGTCAAACTGTGTGAACAGTTTTGTTGGACATATTTTCTAATTTGTATGCAATACAATATACTTTGTACATAAATAAATAATAAATAAATAATAATTGATTAACATTGAACTCATGTTTGCCAGAGCCTCTTCCGTTGATCGGCAGGTGAACCACTTGCCCCCCCCCCGACTGGTCTCCACCTTGGCGTGGTGGGGGGGGCTGATGGCTAGCCATAGACCCTCCGAGAGGTCGGCCGCACGCGCTATGGTCGCACAAGGAGGTAGGAGGGGCGCGTCCACTGCGCCTCTCTGAGGAGGTCCTCCCGGTTTTGGTCCGGTGGACGTTGGCCGCAGGCGGGGTGTCAGAGCTGCAACCCAGGTACTGGCCCCCGCCTTGTTCTCAATAAGCGGCGGGCGTCGTTGGAAGATTTTTAGTGGGTATTACTGCTGGCAGTCGCGTCTGCCGGTGGTGAGCCCCACACCCCCTTTCGGTCCCCCTTTGGCCGGAAGGCAGTGCGTAAATGCATTTTGTTACCGACGTAAAACAAAAAGGTGTACCACTTGCAGGTGTGGTTGGCTTGGGCCCCTTTGATCTTAGTTGGTATTCTTATTTTACACAGAAAGTCTTATATTTATTAAGTTCTAAACTAAACTATTGATTTCCACAAAAATCCAGCGTCATGGCCTTAATAAGCCATGACAAGACAGATTAGTGGAAACCATTTTGGTTACATAGTTTCAACACGATGCAAGGATCTCTATTAAACCCGTTTTGATATTTTATTTATTTATTTAGTACGCACACAGAAATATACAAACAGAAGAACTTCAAACTAAAAAACATTGGATACAGGGCACAGCTTTTTATGGGTATTATGTAACGAAATAAAATTGGTGCCTATTCGTCTTACCTCCCTATTTCTTGAATATAATTGAACAAAAGTTGGTGCCGCGATGTATTATTATTGATTCCATATTAGTATACTGCAAACACATAATCTCGATACTTTCGGCTCTAATATTACATCATCACATCCCATTAACGTCCCACTATTAAGCCCGGGCCTCCTCTCAAGAATTCAGATAGGGAAAATACATAGAAATAAAATGTGTCACATCACTAGAACTGGCCAAACAACTTAGAGAAACCCTTTTTGTATCACAACAAAAAAAGAAACATTTTCCCCCGGGACTGCTTCAATGGCTAACGAGAAAACTGGCCGCTCTACGTGAAATTTGAAACGTGTACCCCTTTTCAGGGTTGAATCGAAAAACCACACAACTTTCAGATGTAATTTTGGATTCCCGTCACATCACGCAGCCTCCACCGCGAAAGGGTCTTCGGATGCTTTTTCTCATGTTTTTGTGTACACGTAGTACAAATACTCAAGTATAATAAATTTTGGAGAACGTATCGGTTCGCTTTTAAATCTGTTTGGGTGAACATTTTATTGCTCTATAATTTTAATAATATGTGCTTTGAAACAAAACTCCTTAAGAGTAAAACGCGTTAATTGTCTATTCAAAAAAAGGATAGTTGAAATAAAGGTTCACATATATTAATTATTTTATTAATAAGGTGCAACAAAAGAACCAATATCATTTAAACAATACGACGAAAAATTTGACGACGAACATGGCGTCGGCGGCGTGGCGAGGTCACTATAACTGCATTCCACTCCCCCAACTCCACACTTACTATTATATATTCGATAAAATATTATTGCTTTTATAAACTATTCTGAAGGTGGGTCTCTACTACATTAAAATAGGTATGGCAGAAGTGAATTTGTATTCTGCACCACGTAGAATCAATTTGAAAGCTTCTACTGAGGGTCAAGGGATATTTATGAAGAAAATTTCGATTTATAGATATTGCTCAAGGTCCTCGAGAGGTAACCTCCTGCTTATAAACGCTTTATTTTTATATTCCCTGATTTATAGTGGCATAACTTGGGTATGATAAAGATGTGGGTAGAGGGTATTTTGCTGAGATAAATATTTGCTATTACATAACCGAGCTGTCTGCGCCTGAAATTGTTTTAGGCGATATTTATAAATGAAAATGAAATGTTCGTTCGTTAGCTGCAAGCGTATAGCTGAGTCGATTTAGCTTAATTTCGTTTCTTATGAGTTCTTAATAGTCTAAAAACCTGAGTTATGAGAAAAAAGAAAATTTGGCATGTATTTGTTAGAACTGATTGTATTTTTTTATACGGCTGAATATTTTTTTATAGGTCTAAACATGGACTCATAATTTCGACGGTAGCAATTAACAATGTCGTAAGTAAAAAGTCGTTGCTTTTAACAATAGCATAAGTGATAATTCGTTAATTTAAACTTACGACATTGTTTTAATTAACAGCTTTTCACTCACGACATTGTTAATTGCTACCGTCGATTTATACAATAATATTAAACGTGTGTGACCTGAGGTGTATGGCATATGCATATGGGTAAGCGTGAATGTGTTTGTTTGCGGGTTTAAATATGAAAGAGGAGAGAAGAGTCCTATATATTTTTTATTTTGGCTATATTTCAACGTTCAACGTTAACGATTACAGATACAATAGAAAACTCATTATCTTTAAGTAATTTTGGCGTTTTGAGGCTTACCTGATTAACAAGAATCTCCGTTTGAAAATAAGTCAATGACTTAATTCTTTTAGTGATTATTTGCTTCGCTTATTTAAAATGTTTTAAATGCGCTGATAGGCCACCATTACTTGCAATCGATGTGAATTCTTTTTTAAATTTGTAGAGGGCATCGAGTTAGTGAGTAATGCAATAGCTGTTGCTATATTTATTGCAGCAAATATAAATGAAAATTGTTATTTTTGTGTTGTAAAGCGTATGTGTAGTTTGTTTTCTTTTGTATTATTAAACTACCTATTTCGAATATTGTATTAAAATTTGTTAAGCAATTTTACGAAACAAAATACGCAACAATTCACTTACTAAATTTAATTACTTTAAAGCATTATTTCAACACTGCTATATGAATACGTTTGAAGACAATTTCTCCTAATAAGATAAACGGATATTATTATGATGAGAATGTTTCCTAAGCCCCTTCGGTTACACGTGTTAAGTGTATTAGTTCCACTGCATCAAGAATTAAGTAAAGGCTCATAAATAAAACTTCTCGTAGGAGGGTGGCTTAGGGAGAGGTTGCAAGATTTAGTGCAACAGACTAGCCACACATGTGGCTCAACAGAGAGTGGAGAAATCATAATGAATGCGCAGTATTTCCTTTTATATGTATTATATGTGGATGTAAGCGTTATTTTGCGGATTTCCATTTTTATGAGTAATCTATATATTAGAGATATGTTATATAATCATCATCATCATCTCAGCCCATTAACGTCCCACTACTGAGCACGAGCCTCCTCTCACATACCAGGTGCGAGGGTATATAATAATAAGGTGTTATATAATAATTAAAGTAAAATGTTTGTATGTCAGACCAATTCATCTGTTAACGTGTGTATTAAAAGAAAACTCTTAAATAAAAACGATGCCATCGACATTGAAATGAAAGCCATATTGAGTAGTTATATTTGAATGTCTCGCACTTAAGATCTGACAAATGATTTTTTTTTATTAGATACATAGATTGGTATATAAATAAATATTAAATAATAAATATTCTCTTACAATCACACCAATTATTTAGTTCCAAGATAAGTATCATTAAGAACTTGGGTTATGGATACTAAATAACGGATGAACATACATAAATACTTTTTTTTTTCTATATACATACTTAAGATACATAGGAGAACACTATTCATATTCATGTTCATGCACACAAAGATTTGTCCTGTGTGGGAATCGAACCCACGACCTCTCTAGTGCCACGCCATATCGGTCGCCAATTTTATATATACTACTTCCTGCCTCATGGTAAGCATGGAACAGTAGAACAAGCGTATCCACGGTCTTCGGTACATCTAAAGTTAAGTACTGATATAAATGTTTCAAGATCTGAATGGAATGGAATCTGGAACCAGAGTCAACTTAGGGTTCATACAGACGAACTGCAAGTCGGAACGGCAGAGGCGACGGCAGCCGTCGCCACCTGTCGACGGCTGCCGTCGACGCGTCGGCGGCAGCCGTCAATGCGTCGACGGCAGCAGTCAATGCGTCGACGACTGCCGCCGACAGGTGGCGACGTTTGCAGTTGTGGCGTTTTTCGTACCGACCACGACTGCTAGTACGCGGCACTCCAACTGCAAACGTTTTCGCCTGCCAACGGCAGCCGTCGACGCATTGACTGCTGCCGTCGACGCATTGACGGCTGCCGCCGACGCGTCGACGGCTGCCGTCGCCTCTGCCGTTCCGACTTGCAGTTCGTCTGTATGAACCCTTAACCTGCAAGTGATGCACCTGCCGATAAACGGACCAGGCTCTGGCGAATATAAAAGTTCCCGGTCAGCGACAATAGACACGCCACCTATAACGTGGCGCCAACAATATAACGGGCGAAATGTGGGCGCATAATATGCCTCTGCCTACCCCTTCGGGGAAACAGGCGTGATATCATGTATGTATATAAATTACAAGGCAATATGTAACATACATCAACGTGAAAAGCATATATTTAACAGTGGACTTCACGTGGTTGAAACGATAATGATATACATTACTAATATAACTATCACCTATATAGCGTGGAGGTCTGTATACCAGCACTCCGCTCCTGAGGTCGTGGGTTCGATTTCTCTAGAAGAAAAATCTTTGAGTGGATGAACAGGAAAATTTGTGCTGGTCTCAGCGATTCCTATGTTATTAAGTATGTTTTTACAAAAAAAAGTTCCATAACACAAGTTCTTAATGATACTTTTATTGGAGCTAAATAATTGCTGTTATGGTAAGAGATTTTTTATTACTATCAGATGAACGTCTTCTCCATTTCATTACCCGGTAAAATAAATAAATACTAGTAAGTATAAGTTTTTTGCCAAATTGCCAACCTTCTTAATTTTATTTAAAGTATGACGCGCCCTTTAGACACAACAGTATAAATTCAATTTATTTCTTCAATTATTCTATTTTACTGGGCACAAATAGAAATATTTACCCGTGGTAAGAATTATGAGTTATATCAAATTAAATTTTCTTTGGCCAGACAAGGGTCAAGTTATGCTAAATAATTAAAAGGTTTAGTTGAGATTAATTAAAAATGTGACAGTCGCATTTTTCAAGACTTCTTATGACTTGATTATTTTTTAACTTACACACATTTTTTATTTTATGTTTTTATTCATATCATCTTACTTACTTTGTTATAAAATCATATATAAATATATAGAATGCCGTACACCGTTAAGCAAATAAAAAAATTAAGTAATGTCAATTCTTTAATGGGTGAATGACTGGCAAGTAAAACTAGAACTATGGAACTGTTACAGCTTGATTATATGCAGTCACACAACTACGTTAACAAGCGTACACACTTATGACGTAATAGATAAATGCCGCTACAAGACTTCAAATTTTGGATGGATACAAATGTTCTCTTAGCGATGGGGTACGGTAATGTACACTGGAGCCCTCTGAATTTTTCATTCCCTTGTGCCCCGACAACTAAGCATTACCAAAATTGCGTCATATTTCTTTTCCCAACACATTCCGCCGCGGAAAATAGTTAGGTGAATTGCCATTTTACGGAATACGATCGTACTGAGTGCGGTAATGATAATTAATTTAAAGAAAAAGAAAGTGTTTATTGCTTTTATCGTCTTACTTATGCGTCTTAAGGTTGCTTAAGCTGAAATATTACGATATAAAACTTAACTAATGTTATTTCATGTTTATTAAGTATATTTCATGTTTATTTAAATACTTTGTGTTTGATTAAATTTACCATGTAGAGCCAAGAGAAAATATTTTTTAATTTTTATTTTTTATTTTTATGTACCTACATTTTGACACATATATAACCTACATCTGGTCTCAGCGCGATTTGCGCGATAATTCGCAAAAAGACGGGGTCACTTCTAAGCAGAACGAGATCTAGTCCCAACAGAATCCTGAACATGTTAGTTAATAAGTTTGATGCACCAATTATTAGGCACTTTGTGTCTGTATTGGTGCATCAAAAGCCACTGCTATGATGTTTTAAAATTTATGTACGTACATTTTTTTTTTTTAAATTACTGTTGTGTTTACTCATACTAGTCTTTAAGTTATGTAAATTACTAACAATTGGACCATTGTTGTCAAATAAATGAATTTAATTATTATTTATTATTATTAATTTTAAAAAATATCAGAATTAATATTGACAACAAAGAGCAATAGGTGATGAATAGCAAAAGCACAGCTCGTTCTGTCCACGTATGACACACAAGTCAACGCAGTTACAATTGGTTTGGAAAAGACCACTCATACCCTAATTTGCCGCGGTATAAAATTAAAAACTGTTTTACAAATCACCGTCCATCACTCAATATTAAATATACTTCAAGTTACTTTTTGAATAATCAATATTTAAGGGCGTCTCGCAGTACAGCCCTACCAACAGTATTGCTTTATTAAGACCGCTTGTACTCAGTTATACACAGTTGTTTTAGACAACGTAAACTTTTAATTAAAAAATATTTTTATACTTTAAAGTTTTTAATTTACAATTCTATATGAAGTGAAAAAATTAACTTAGCCGGAGTGGGAATGGAACTCACGACCTTTGGATAACCGGGCCACTGCTCTAACAACTAAGCCATCAACAGGCCAACCTCGAAGTGGTACACCAGCCGATGAACGGACGAGCTTAGTAATAAATAAAATAAATCTCATAAAAAGATACAGCAACAAATACAGCAAAATAAAGAGCAGATGTAACTACACCCGTTGACAGTTACATATATAATATCACGCCTGTTTCCCCGAATAGGTAGGCAGAGGCATACTATACGCCCACATTTCGCCATTTATATTGGGCTTTTTAAAGGTTATTCTTGGTCACACGTAATAGGTGGCGAGCTTATTGCCGCTTTCCGAAATGTTCGCCAGAGCGTCGTTCGTTGATTGGCAGGTTGAGGCAGGTGCTAGGCACCACCCCCCCGACTGGTCTCCACCTTGTCGTGGTGGGGGGGCTGAGTACCTCCCGGTAGGGCGCAGGAGGCGCTAGGGAAAAGGTAACACCCAGAGACCGACGACTCTGGGTGCCCTTAGTACTGACTACCGGGGGGGAAACTAAGAGGGACCTATGGAGGGCGCTGCGGGTAGGCCAGGAGGGCCCGCTCAGCAGCGCCAGGAGGGTCTAGGCAGCGGGGGCAGGGGGCCCCTGCTGTCTAACCATGGACCCTCCGGGAAGTCGGCCACATACGCTATGGTCGCAGGGGGAGGTAGGTGGGGCCCGTCCACTGCGCCTCTCTGAGGAGGTCCTCCCGGTTTTGGTCCGGGGGACGTTGGCCGCAGGCGGGGTGTCAGAAGCTGCAACCCAGGTACTGGCCCCCGCCTCTTTCTCAACAAGCGGCGGGCGTCGTCGGAAGATTTTTAGTGGGTATTGCTGCCGGCGGTCGTGTCTGCCGGTGGTGAGTCCCACACCCCCTTTCGGTCCCCCTTTGGCCGGAAAGCAGTGCGTAAATGCATTTTGTTACCGACGTAAAACAAAAAAAAAAAAAGTTGCCAGGCACCACCTGTGTGGAGTTGCCAGACTCCCATCAGGCGCGTCCCCAGGTGGCGGATAGGGGCATGCCACACATTGTGGTACCGGCTATTTTTATTGTAAGTCCGGCGCGGACCAAAACTGGTGGGTTTTGTGGGGCGCACCCCCGGTCGCATTTCGCGGCTGGAAAGCGGCCCAGGTGTGGGACCGTTGTCATACGGTCTCAGGGTGTCGGCTGCTCCCAGCACGCCTCAGCTCATCTGAGGTGGCAGGGGATGAAGCCCGTTTTCCCAGTGGCGGCGAGGCGTATTTCGCGCCTCTTGTTTCGCCCTTTCGAGGGCAGTGGCCGCTTTCATGCGGCGGTGGGTGGCAGGCTTGCAAGGCCTGCGGCGCGGCGAGTCCGGCAGTCACATCCCAGTGGCTGTCGGGGGGGTCTCTTGACTCCCCGTCGGGCAATCCGTAATCCGCAGTCTGCGGACCGGAGGTGCCGCTCACTGAGAGTGGTGCCGCGTGGAAGAATACCACTATAATAAATTACCCCAATCCCAAGGTGCGCGGGTCGTGCCGAAGGGATGCATGGCTGGAGGGAGTCCAGTCGCTAGCGTGCGGGGGAACTCACCCCCGAAAAAAGAGATGGTGAGGAATATAATGGATCTAAGTAGCATTGCAAATATTCTCCGGGCAGGTCCCCGAAAGGGGGAATACTGCACACCCGCCTCGGCGGGTGTCTGCCCCGTGTATAAGGAGGGGGCATAATCTACTTCGGGGGTCAGCAGTCCGCTGATTCCCGCTACAACGACCACTGCTTTTTCGTACAATGACTCCGATTGTTTGTGTTTTGGCGTGTTGCGCCTTAGGGGCGGTGGAGGGCCGGGCCCGCCGAGGGACGAGCGTGGCAGGTTCGTCTCGACGCCGGCGCCGGAGGAGATTCTCTCCGACGGTTCGGCGGGGACCATGGATACTGTGGGCCCCGCGGAAGCGTCGGAGACGTCAGAGGTGAAGTTTGACGAAGGCAGTTCGTCTGGGGTTCAGCCCCACTGCCTTCGCCAAAAAAGGAAGAGGTCCCCCGAGGCGAGATCGGCCAGCGAGGCCGACCTGGCCCCGGACGACGTCAGAGCGTCGACGAAGCGCGGCCGATCCCGTGGCCGCGTTTCTTCTTACGGCCTTACGGCCGGTCTCGGCGAGGCCAGGAGGGCGCTGAGCGTCGACTGGGTGCTGGCCCGTCGAGAGGCGAAGACGAGCCCCTCTCGCGCTCCCGATTGCGCGACCGCCTTTAAGGCGATGGCGGCGACCTGGGAGCCGGCCAGCACCGTCTCCGCCTCCACTCTGGCGGAGAGGATGACGCAGATCCTCGCCGCCGTTGAAGAGATGTCGGGTCGGTCATCGTCCCTGAAGGGGACCTTCCACGGCGGATTCAAGACTGCCGTGGAAGTCGGTAGAGAGTGCCTCCAAGCCTGGTCGGCCCGTACTCCTGCGGCGGAGGACGGCATGCTGCGTCAGGAGTTGAAGCGCCTCAGAGCGAGTGACAAGTCTCTGAGGCAGGAGAACGCCCGCCTCTTGGCGCAGCATGCGGAGGTTTTGAGGGAGGTCTCCTCTCTCCGCGAGGAGGTGCGGAGAGTGGAGAGGCCTGCGCCTATGGACCTGGCGCAGGTGGAGGAGAGGCTCGCGCGCGAGGTCAATGCGCGCCTCATGAAGGTTCTGGATACGCGTATTGAGGGCCTGGAGGTGTCTGGCCGCCTGCTGCCCGAGAAGTCGGTGCGTCCCCCGCTTCGGGCCGACCGGGTGGCACTTTCGCCACAGCCGGGCCCTTCTTCGGCCCCTACCGTGGCCCCAGCCCAGCTTCCTCCTCCCCCTAGCTAGAAGGGGAAGGGGAAGGGAAAGGGAAAGGGGAAGAAGCAGACGGTGCCTGTTTCGGCGTCCGCACCGGCTGTTCCTTCCTCTCCATCGGAGGTCCGTGCAGCGGCTCCCGTTGCCACCCCGTCCCAGTCGGGTGGCCAGGAACGGGAGACCTGGACCACTGTGGTCTCGCGCCGCCCTAAAGGGAGAGTGGCGGCGCAGGCCAAAGGGTCGCGGAGCGCTGCTCCTGCCAGGCCGGCACCACAGCCGGGCCGATCGGCAACAGCCCCCGCCAAAAAGAAGGCGCTGCGCCCGCCATCATCCGCAGCAGTCGTGATGACGCTGCTGCCGGGCGCAGTGGAGCGAGGCCGCACCTACGAGGCGGAGATCGCCGAGGCCAAGGCGAAGATACGCCTTGCCGACCTCGGCATTGCCTCGGTGCGGTTCCGCAAGGCGGTGACGGGGGCCCGGGTCCTAGAGTTGGCAGGAGAGGCCCGGGACGAAAAGGCCGATCGGCTCGCGGAGCGCCTCCGCGCAATTTACGAGCCGGAGGACGTCAGGGTCTCCAGGCCAGTGATGCGGGCAGACATCCGCGTCTCGGGCCTGGACGACTCGGTCTCAAAGGAGGAAGTGGTGTCGGCGGTGGCGGCAGTCGGTGGCTGCACTCCCGACCTTATCAGGCCGGGAGAAATTGGGAGGGCTCTGCGGGGCTGGGGGCCATTGTGGTCTCCTGCCCCGTGGCGGTCGCGAAAAAGGTCGCCAGCGGGCGGCTGTTGGTGGGCTGGGTATCGGCCGGGACGACCCTTTTGGAATCTCGCCCCGGCCGATGCTTCAGGTGTTTTGCGCTGGGCCATATCGGGGCCCAGTGCAAGTCTTCGGTCGACCGCAGCGGAAACTGTTTCCGCTGCGCTCGACCAGGGCACAGAGCCCGTGAATGCTCTCCCCCCCCCCACTGTCCCCTCTGTGAGGAGGCTGGGAGGGTGGCCGACCATCGCCCTGGGGGTAAGGCTTGCGCCCGGTCCCCCAAGTCCAAAAAGAAGGGCCCCGGCAAAGGCGTGCTGCCATCGGGCCCTACCGCCGCCACGGATCGGCCGTCGGGGGAGGTTGATATGGAGACCCACTAATTTATGGCTCTCCAGCTCAACCTTCTACAGGCGAACCTTAACCACTCTGCCGCGGCCCAGGATCTTCTTCTTCAGGCCATGGCGGAGTGGCAGGTCGGTCTGGCAGTGGCCGCTGAGCCCTACCGCGTCCCGGTCCGTTCCGACTGGGTCTGCGACGCGGACGGCTCAGTGGCCATCATTCAGCGTATGGCGGTGGGCACCCCCCCTCTCGTCCTCGTCGGGAGAGGGGGAAGTTTCGTAGCCGCTCGGGTCGGCGGGGTGGTGGTCGTGGGAGTCTATTTCACCCCCAATCGCCCCCTCGTCGAGTTCGAGCGGTTTTTGGTCAGGTTGGGCGCAGTAACCCAAGGCTCTTCTCTCCCCGTCATTGTGATGGGGGACCCCAACGCCAAATCCACGGCGTGGGGCTCCCGGACGACTGACGGGAGGGGGACGGCCTTGGAGGAATGGGTGACAGAGTGTGGGCTGTCAATCCTCAATCGCGGTTCGGTGGACACGTGCGTGCGCCGCAACGGGGGGTCTGTTATCGACATCTCGTTTGCGGCGCCCTCTCTCGCGCATCGTGTCCACGATTGGAGGGTTCTGGAGGATGTGGAGACATTGTCTGATCATCGCTATATTAGATTCAGTGTCTCCACATCGGTGCCAGCGCCCAGCGGAGGTGTTGGAGAGCCGCGATTGGACGGCCCACGATGGGCGATCAAGCGCCTCGACAGGTCTTTGCTGCAGGAGGCAGCCCTGGTCGAGGCGTGGCCACGGGAGCCACCGCTGGTGGACGTGGAGGGGGAGGCTGCGAGGGTGTGCGCGGCCATGGCGCGTATTTGTGACGTGGCCATGCCCCGTGTTCGCGCCCCCCCGCGCAGATCCCAGGTCTACTGGTGGTCGCCGGAGATCGCCCAGCTCCGCCGAACCTGTGCGGTGGAGCGGCGCCGCTACCAGAGGTGTCTACGCCGCCTATAGAGAGGCGGCGAGGGCCCTTCGCGGGGTCATTAGCCGGTCCAAAGCCGCAGCGTGGGACGAGCTGCTGGAGGCCGTTGAGGCGGATCCATGGGGCAGGCCGTACAAAATAGTACGGCAAAATCTCCGAGCGTGGACCCCTCCCGTCTCCAGCAGTCTCGAACCGACGGTACTCGGTAGGGTGGTTGAGGCACTGTTCCCAGACAGGGGAACCGACTTCGTGCCTCCCACTATGGCGGCGCCAGAAGTCACCCGTGACTCGGGCACTGAGGATGTGCCCGAGCTCACCGAGGAGGAGGTAGGAAGGGCCGTGCTACGCCTGAGGGGCAAGAGCACGGCCCCAGGTCCCGACGGCATTCCGACGAGGGCGTGGGACCTGGTTTTGAGCGGGGAGGAAGCGCCTTTTCTTTCCCGCGTGACCTCCCTCTTTGCTAGGTGTCTGCGGGATGGGGTTTTTCCGCGGCGCTGGAAGGAGGGCCGCTTGGTACTCCTTCCCAAAGAGGGACGTCCGGCCGATGACCCTTCTGGTTATCGGCCCATCGTGCTGCTCGACGAGGCGGGCAAGCTCCTGGAGCGTGTCATCGCCAACCGCCTCGTCGAGCACCTGGAGGAGGTCGGACCAGATTTGTCCGACCACCAGTTCGGGTTCCGCCGCGGCCGATCGACGATTGACGCGATCGGCCGCTTGCAGGACCTGTCGGAGAGGGCGGTTTCCCGGGGTGGGGTGTTGATTGCGGTGTCGCTCGATATCGCGAACGCCTTCAACACCCTGCCCTGGTCAACGATTATGGAGGCGCTCCGATATCACGGGTTGCCTCCATATCTGCGGCGGTTGTTGGGGAGCTACCTGTCGGAGAGGGCGGTAGTCTTCCCAACGATGGGCGGAGGAGGCTGTCGTCGGCGTATGGTGTGCGGTGTTCCACAGGGGTCTGTCCTGGGACCACTCTTGTGGAACATCGGATATGATTACGTTCTGCGCTGTGTGAACTTGCACGGCGTGGACGTGATCTGTTACGCCGACGACACCCTCGTAACATCCCGGGGTTCTGACCCCCGGGATGCGAGAGTGTTGGCCACTGTCGGCGTCGCGGCGGTGGTCGAGAGGATACGGCGGCTGGGGCTCGAGGTGGCACTGCATAAATCCGGGGCCATTATTTTCCATGGTCCCCGGAGGCGGCCGCCTCCAGGCCCCAGTATCGTGGTAGGAGGAACTCGTCAGGGCACTGGGCCGCGGTCGACGTTAGCCGCGGCCCTGGGTGGAGTGGCTCTCTCGCTGCCGACCATCATGCAAAAGATGGTCGACAGCGAGACGGCGTGGGAGGCGATGGCCTCCTTCTGCGAAGTGGTGATGTTGCAGAAGGAGGCCGCGGAGCGGGAGAGGGAGCGGGATCCGCTCTCTCTCCGGCTACGCCGTTGGCGCAGCGGGCGGGCCAGGAGGGCCCGTCAGGCAGCGCCCGGGGGGTCTTAGGCGGCGGGGGCAGGGGGCCTCTTCCGTCTCGCCATAGACCCCCCCCGAAGTCGGCCAGTTACGCCATGGCCGCACAAGGAGGTAGGGGGGGCGCTGCAAATTGCGCCTTCCTGAGGAGGTCTCCCCGGTTCTGATCCGGGGGACGTTGGCCTCGGGCGGGGTTCCAGAAGCTACAAACCCGGGCACTGGTGCCTCGCCCCTTTTCAACAGCGGTGGGCGTCGTCTGAAGTTTTTTAGTGGGTAGGACTGCGGTGGTCGTGTCGGCCGCAGTGAGCCCCACACCCCCTCCCGGTCTTCCCCTTTTGGTCGGGAGACAGTGCGTAAGCAGCATTTTTTTACAGACGATAATAAAAAAAAAAAAAAAAAAAGGTGCCAGGCACCACCCCCCCGACTGGTCTCCACCTTGTCGTGGTGGGGGGGCTGAGTACCTCCCGGTAGGGCGCAGGAGGCGTTAGGGAAAAGGCAACACCCAGAGACCGACGACTCTGGGTGCCCATAGTACTTACTACCGGGGGGGAAACTAAGAGGGACCTGTGGAGGGCGCAGTGGGCGGGCCAGGATGGCCTGCTCAGCAGCGCCAGGAGGGTCAAGGCAGTGGGGGCAGGGGGCCCCTGCTGTCTAACCATGGACCCTCCGGGAAGTCGGCCACACACGCTATGGTCGCAAGGGGAGGTAGGAGGGGCGCGTCCACTGCGCCTCTCTGAGGAGGTCCTCCCGGTTTTGGTCCGGGGGACGTTGGCCGCAGGCGGGGTGTCGGAAGCTGCAACCCAGGTACTGGCCCTCGCCTCTTTCTCAACAAGCGGCGGGCGTCGTCGGAAGATTTTTAGTGGGTATTACTTGGCGGTCGTGTCTGCCGGTGGTGAGTCCCACACCCCCTTTCGGTCCCCCTTTGGCCGGAAGGCAGTGCGTAAATGCATTTTGTTATCAAAAAAAAAAAGGTGCCAGGCACCACTTGCAGATGAGGTTGGCTTGGGCTTCTCAGATATTGTTAAAAGCCCTTTACACGCCTTAACGGTTGACTATGTTTTAATAATCATATCGGATTTTATTTCTGAAATTCTTGCACATTTAAATTCCATATGACACCCAAGAAAGAAACTTGCATAAAATACCTAAATTACAAACCCAATATGTAAAAAAAATGCCACGCTGAGTCACGGTTAGCCTTTAGACGGACAATGTGTATTTTCATTACATCTTCTGGAATTTTCCTACATGCCAACACAGGATTATTCACATTCCCCCTCCGCTTGAGTGAGCCCCGTAATAAATAACGGGCCATCAATAAGTGAGAGCTCTCGGTTACTTTGGAAACTGCTCCAATGCCTCAATATACGTATAGTATTAACAACACCTTTAGTTATTTATTCAGGCTTCCCAGTTTGAAGATTCATCGCGCTATATTTCTTGACATCTTGCGGCGGTTAGTTTTAGCACCTCACTTTGTTTCACTAATTGGTTCGAGCTTTCGAAACTCCTTGGTCATCTTGCACAGAGCAACTTGACTATATAAAAAGCTGAGACTTTTTCTGTTCATAAACTTTTACTCTATCGAAAAATTTAGAAGGAAGAGAGTTCAGGTAACTACCTAAAAAACGTTTTATGATAATCGCATGATGCATAGATGCTCATGTAATGTGCATGTTTATTTTATGGAATCAAATCATAATCATTATAATTTGCGCTTTATAAAGTCCACTGCTAAACATAAGCCTCCCGAATAAATTATACTATATTGGGGATTTTACCCAATAATCACCACGCTGCTGAGCAGGCGGTTGATGATCGCAGTTCTAACCAGAACACAGGATAAGACAGTCTAAGACATAATACTCAAAGAAGAACGACAACACACCTTAAAGAGTAGATGGCAGTAGAATGCGGTAAAAAAATATCATTTATATCATGACCTTAATATTTTCGAAACATTTTTATAAGCAGATTGTGCGGGAAACTTTGAAAATAAGTTTCATAATTGGCTTTTTAAAGGTTATTCTTGCAAAACTCTCCTTTCCTGTATAAGTTGGTAATTTTATTTATGTTTACAATACCTTTCGCCGTAGAATTCGTTTAAGTTAATAATTGAGTCATGCGGTACAAAAGTATCATGTATATAAATCCAGCTTCTAAGCTTTTAATTTGCTATGGTATATTTTTGGTTGTTTTTATATTGCTAAGGAACGAAATCTAATAATACAAACTTTACAATAATGAAATAATTTTCAAACAATCACACCAATTGTTCAGTTCCAAAAAATGTTATTAAGGACTTGTGTTACGTATACTATATAATTATAATGGATATTATGAACATACATTAATGCTTCTCCTTTTTGTACTACATAGATAACGAATACTACACTATATATAATTAATAGAATGTTACATTACTTCTTAGTTGCATAGGCTATATTATTAAGCGATTAGAACTTGCGATCCTAACGAAAACACCAATAATCTAATTAAAGATTTAAAAAATATATTATGCTACCAAAAAGCAAAGCGAGGGTACGACATTAGTTGAAGAAATAAATCTGGACTTCTCAAACTGAAACTTGTCAGCTGACCTTATTCGAGCTCTCCATTCCGTACCGGGGAAGAGCCAAAATTGTCCGAGACAAAACGGATTTCAATGCTGGCAAGATGCTAAGGTAATTTCATGCAACATTACCCCTTGTCCAAGGGTACTGTTTACCGTAGCCGGAGATGCGCTTTAGTGGGGCCAAATTTTAATAGGAAAATTTCAAAGTTTAAGAGGCAACGGGTAGGATTTTACGAGGATCAGTAGTATGATAGATTGTGTTATTCAAATAAGATTATGGTAAAATTGTGTTATGGATCGCTGTTTCTAAAAAATAGTATGAATAAGAAATTAAAATAGAGCATTTGATATAACAAAACTTGAAAACAATGTATCTTCTGTTCCAGTACTATCTGTACTTGTCTTGCAAGGTCACAGGACAAATCCTTATGTACATGAACATAATTATTTGTTCTGGTCTGACTGTTTCTTACGCATTGTATGTATGGCGCGTTAAATTTTAAGTTTGACCTTCATAAGAGCTCTATTGAGCCAAGCTTGAATAAATCATTTTGACTTTGACATTGACTTTATGTATTGAATTTTTTTAATATAATAGCATGTTTGTAGCAAACGTAGCGTAGGATTTCCACTTATGAGATGGACAGGCGACTCGATCAAGGTCGCAGGATCATGTCGGATGCGGGCCCTCATTGGTCACATCAGAGGCTTGAAGGGGGATGGGGGCTATGTTCACCAGTGGACTTTGGGCTGATGATAAAAATGATTATTATTTTGTTGATGAAGACATGTTCTTCACTCTCGTTTTTTTGTGCCCGGTCGTGTCCGTATTGTTAATGTTATCATTTGTCAAAAATTTTCTACGACATACTTAAACAGAATAGATAAATAAATCAATAAGTATATCATTTTTGTAAACGAACACCTTTGAACATAGTTCACAAAAACAGTTTTTGAATAAATATAAATTTGTGTATCTTTTATTATTGCAAATATATAATAAGTATCAAGCTGTACAATAAGCTTTTGTTATTCAGTATTTCTGTGTGAAATGTTATGTCCATAGTTAATGGAGCTAAACACCATTTGTTATCTGCATTGCCAAACCTGATAACATCAATTGAACTGTCAATAAATCACTCGATTATAAAGAATAGACATAAAACGAGTATTCGAATGACTATTCATCGATTGGCCGGCTCTACATCTGTTGCTAACAAAACGAAGTTCAAACTACTATTAAACTCATCTAGACTAAAATCGATTCGACAAATTTGAACAAGATGAATGTATGGAAGTTTGCAGACTTGACTCGTAAATTACTATTCCAATTTAACTTTTTTCTATTAAACTTTTTCTAGCTCAATGGATAAAAATAGCCTTCAGCGATTCATGAAAACGGTAGCCGTTTTATCTTAAAAAACAAATTTATAGCTCGTATAAAGTAGTGATATTTTTATATTATAGATTTTAAATGAAGCTAAACGATCTTACCCCTGATGGTATGATGTGTTGGGTGGAGTCGCTCTCTCGCTGCCGACCATCATGTGAATGATGGTCGACAGCGGGCCGGCATGGGAGGCGATGGCATCCTTCTGCGAAGTAGTTATGTCGCAGAAGGAGGCCGCGGAGCGGGAGAGGGAGCGGGATCCGCTCTCTATAGCTACGCCGCTGCAAATCAGGTACTGGCCCACCGGCCCTTTTTCAACAGCGGTAGGCGTCGTCGGAAGATTTTTAGTAGGTAGGACTGCTGGTGGTCGCGTTTGCCGCAGTGAGCCCCACACTCCTTTCTCAGTCTCCCCTTTGGCCGGGAGGCAGTGCGTGAAGACATTTTATTACCGACGTAAATAAAAATTATTTAAAAATTATGGTAAGATGTGTGTATTCCTGCCTATGACTTCTTTAATACGTATACGTATATGAAGTAAATTTTGTACTGGTGGAAATTTATTTTTGATTAGGAACGCATAGTATTGTTCGAATGATTATATAGATATTAAGACTGAATTGCTGTAAATTATATCTTTCATAAGACCAAAAATATTTGTGGTTGCAAACATTACACATTACGCACATTTAATCAATATAATGTAATTTTTTGTTAAAATTATTTTATCCTGTAGCTTGAGTATGTCATGCTCACTTAAATGTCTTTGCGGTGGTGGCGTCATGCGTCGGGTCGTTACGTTCCCTAAAATATGGTTGAGCGAAACGATGGCAGGTTCATGCGTCATACTCGTGAACGGGTGCCGCCAGTGGGGACTGGTCTGCTCTTGTCTACTATGTTTATTCGTAATCATGCTCGTATAAATTAAAAAAAAAGTTATATTCTTCTTTTATTTTAAATCTTGTGACTGCAGAACACAGGTTTTTGTAGATTTGTCAAATTGTTATACTACTAAGTATATTTTTTAGTAACTGGCGGGAGAAAAAACTAACCTTGACGATTTTCTTGCCCGTTCTTTTACGATCAAGCTCTTGCCCGCAGTGAATGGGCGCGCTAGTTTTTAAGTTTTGACGTTCATAAGAGCTCTTTTGAGTCAAACTTGAATAAATGAATTCGATTTTTTTTTATTTTTCTAAAAGCTTTTGTTTCGTCCAGGACATTATGTTCGTCCTACTGAGATATCAGTTACTAAGACCCATAAGTCTAGTTATTTTGTTAGCTACCATTCAAACCGGGGCTCAGAACTGGCTCCTTGCCCCGCCGCCTAAGATCCTATTGGCGCTGCTTGGCGGGCCCTCCTGCCCCGCCAGCTGCACCCTCCACAGGTCTCTGGCAAACATAAAAGTTTCTGGTAAGCGGCATTAGGCCTGCCAACTATTACGTGGGACCAAAAATATAATTAGCGAAAATTGACCGAATAATATGTTTTAGTGAAGTGTATATGTATGTACTTATAACTAGCATTATAGCGGCATCTATAAAGACGTTCTTTGTTCCAAATTACAAAACAACGTAAGTAATTATTGAGTTCTATCTTTTTTTTTACTTAACAGTTGAAAGTATTTATAGGCACATACATTAATTTAAAAACGAAAACTATGTAATATATCTTATTTTGGTTGATCCACGATAGGTATTGGGTAGCTGGAAACGATAACCTAAAAATATGATTTCAGCCTTTGAATAGGTGACCCTTTGTGTGGTATTAATGTAATACTAAACCACAGGTGCTTCACACATAGATATGCATTTGGTGAAACAAACCTGACATTGTTATTAGAAATATATAATACTTACTTCTTTTTGGATTTTCACAAGGTGATATTATTGAAGCCACCTGGAAAACAAACGCAAAAACTAAACTCACGCCGATCCACGCCAATAATGAAACCGATTCGCGGCTATAGGTATGCCAGGAAATGGGTTATTTCCGTGCGGCCCTAAAGATGTTTGTGTAGGTAAGCGGGAAATCCGCAGCGAACTATTGTTAAAGGAATCTGGGAAACGACATCGCTTTGCCATTTCACGAAATGATCTCTGTTCTTTTCAATGCTTTGAAGTCGTGATTTCCGCGGACTGTCTCCACAAGTCGGGCCCCGTGGAGCTTTTAGAGTTCCGTAGTGTATTGATAGGAAGAAACATTTTTAGTATTGCTATATATGTCTTTCTGTTCGCGGGATAAACTAAATAATTTCTTGATTATAATGAATTTTATTTTTGGCTTGATTTGGAAATGATCATTCATTATATTTATTAGCTGGACGTAGGCCATAGAAGCGCGTGAAGCACTGCAGTACTAGGCATTCGGAAACTAGCATATCACTAAGTAGTTTCATCACTGACTTCTCTACACCGCCGGCCTTAGATGTTCATGACAGCTGAGACCATCGGTTTAACGTGTTTTCTGAGACACTGAGCAAACCATTATTACGCATGCAACTTTAAAAATTCATAGATACGCCACCAGGATTTGAACCCGAGACCCTCTGAATTTTAAGGCTATGGGTCTCGCCACTGAACTATCGCCGCTCTTTGCAAGATTGTAACACTTTATAAGAGTGTAAAAGCAAGAGTAATAGGTTTGTAAATAATAATTCTCTTGTATTTTTAAATATTATAATTTATTTTCGTTTGATGAATATGATAAAAAGTTTAAAATTAATACTGAAAGTGCCGTTTGGTGGCCTAGAATAGTGCCACCCACTCTCGTCTCATGGGGAGCTGTAAGAGTTGACGAAGGGAAAACCTACTGGATGATGGGCAGCAGCGTCATCCTGCATACTGACTTGAACTGCGATCAACAAAGCGCTTGCCCGTGGGCATTATGTGCAAATACTCCTAATATATTAAACTATTGGACAGCCCAACGTTCAACAGTGGACTTTATATGAGTGAAATGATTAAATATACCAATGAGACACAGTAACAAATGTTAACATTAGAAATAAATGTAATAAGGCCTACTTAAAAGATTTTGTAACTGTATGCTTAATTAATTTCAGCACACATAAGCTAGCACGCGACAAGCGTTGCAACTTCGGCTTAAAGAGATTTAAATTTCATCAACACAGCAAAGCGCGGAAATTTTCTAATGGGTTACGACGTAAAGTTTCAGAATCTGTCTAATAACTGCTTAAGCTCCGATACATTGGGAGCATATTCACTCACTATCTATAGTATAAATATAATTTTATGTATCATCATCTCAGCTCATTAACGTCCCAATACTGAGCACGAGCCTCCTCTCACATACCAAGGTGCGAGGGTATTGGGTCATACTCCACCACGCGAACCCAGTGCGGATTGGCGGAGACAGGTGTATGGCGTCCTGCTGTTAGAATTTTTCAAGCCGCCTAATTAGACCTCTAACATGACTTAACGACTACTACATTTAGTGATAACCGGGACCAACGGCTTAACGTGCCTTCCGAAGCACAGAAGCGCTCGAAAATGCCACACAAACAGTCACTCATCCAAGGACTGACATCTGTAAACTCTGCTTTACTTCGGTAAACGTTTCCGCCCACCGAGCATCGCGGAGCTACGAGCACTTCAATTTTATGTAATTTAAATATGTATTTATAAAAAAAAAGATGTATAAGTTCTTAATGATACTTATCTTAGAACTTAATAATTGGTGTAATTGTCAGAAAATATTTATTACATTATTTATATATATTTATAATGCCGTGTGGCGCCGGCCTAGAATAGCGTCACCCCTTCTCATCTCATGGGGAGTCGTAAAAATCGACGAAGAGAAATGCTACCGGATGATGGGCAGCAGCGTCATCCTGCGTACTGGCTGGAACTGCGATCACCAACCCGTCTGCCCAGCGTGGTGATTATGGGCAAATACCCCCAAATGAAAAATGGCACACACGCGTAAACGGCCCCCAGTCCCCGGCGGCCCCGCTATTCCAGATTACGGTAGCGGTCTTGGTAACGGCGGGGCAGGGGGTGCTAAGAATCACCGGCAGAGATCCGGCTACCACCCAAAACGACGACTTCTGCACCTGGCAACTTATAACACGCGCACACTGAGGACCGACGAGAAGATTGACGAGCTGGAGGAGGAAATAGAGCGGTTGCACTGGGACATTATCGGGTTATCCGAAGTCCGTAGACAGGGAGAGGATACGGTTATCCTTAAGTCCGGCAACTTGCTCTACCACCGGGAGGGCGATCGCCTGTCCCAAGGTGGTGTCGGTTTTATCGTCCGGAAGTCTATCCGTAACAACGTCGTGTCTATTCGGAGTGTGTCGACCAGGGTAGCGTACCTAATACTCAGAATCACCAAACGGTATTCGTTGAAGGTAATTCAGGTTTACGCACCGACCTCGGCACACCCTGACGAGGACGTGGAGATATTGTATGATGACATTTCTGCCGCCATTCATACTTCACCGACTCACTACACGGTTGTTATGGGAGACTTTAACGCAAGGCTAGGCCAACGAAGCGGTGACGAGCAGAAAGTGGGGCAATTTGGAATAGGGCGAAGGAACCATAGGGGACAGCGGTTGGCTGACTTCATGGAGAAGGAGGGCCTCTTTATGATGAACTCCTTCTTCAAGAAGCCACCACACAGGAAATGGACCTGGCTGAGCCCCGATGGTTTCACGAGGAATGAGATAGACTTCATCATGACCACTAAGCGACAAATATTCAATGATGTCTCTGTGATCGCCAGGGTGAAAACCGGTAGCGATCACCGAATGGTAAGGGGCACATTGAATATTAATATAAAGCTTGAAAGGTCCCGTTTGATGAGGTCTACGCTCCGACCCTCAGCTGCCCATATTCAAAACCCCGAGAACTTTCAGCTCGAGCTTCAAAATCGCTTCGCAGGTCTGGAGAACTGCGTAACCGTTGACGATATAAGCGGCGGGCTGGTTGAGACTGTCCACGTTGTCGGGTCCAAACATTATAAGACCCGACAAACTAAAACCAATAAACTGTCGACTCAAACTCTTAGTCTCATGGAAGCGCGACGAGACATGCGATTGCAGTCTTCAGCGGAAGCGTCTACCTACCGGCTCATCAATAGACAGATCTCGAAATCCTTGCGACTCGATATTCGCAAATTCAATACAAATTGTATTGAAGATGCAATAGAGAGGAACAGGGGTTCAAAAGTGTTCGCACGGGATCTGTCTATTGGTCAGAGTCAGTTGACACAGCTGAAGACCAACGAAGGCAGTCTAGTCACGTCGAGACCTGAGATTATGAGGGAGATCGAAAGGTTTTATGGACAGTTGTATACCAGTACGCAAGATCCCGCTACTTGTTTGGCTAAAGACCCTAGAGCCAAACTAACCCGACATACCACCGAAGACATCCCGGACTGTACGAGATTAGGATGGCCCTGAAACAACTAAAAAACAACAAGGCACCGGGGGAAGACGGGATGACAGCAGAGCTTCTGAGAGCGGGTGGTACACCAGTACTTAAGGTACTCCAGAAGCTCTTTAATACCGTCATTCTCGAGGGACGTACGCCATAGGCGTGGTCCAGTGGTGTGGTTGTCCTTTTCTTCAAGAAAGGTGACAAATCCCTTTTGAAGAATTATAGGCCAATCACGCTACTGAGCCACGTCTATAAGTTGTTTTCACGGGTCATCACGAACCGTCTCGGGCAAAGGTTTGACGACTTCCAGCCTCCCGAACAAGCCGGTTTCCGAAAAGGCTTTTCAACCATAGACCACATTCACACGCTGCGGCAGGTTATACAGAAGACCGAGGAGTATAACCAGCCACTTTGCTTAGCGTTTGTGGACTATGAGAAAGCCTTTGATTCGATCGAGAGCTGGGCAGTGTTTCAGTCCCTGCAGCGATGCCGCATTGATCATCGGTATATCGAAGTTTTGAGGAGTTTATACAGAAACGCCACCATGTCCGTACGAGTACTGGACCAGTGCACGAATCCTATCCTCTTGCAGAAAGGCGTGAGACAGGGTGATGTCATTTCACCGAAACTGTTCACTGCTGCTCTGGAGGATGTTTTCAAGCTACTGGACTGGGAAAACTACGGCATCAACATTAATGGCGAGTATATGACTCACCTTCGATTTGCCGACGACATAGTGGTCATAGCGGAGTCGCTTGTGGATCTGGGCACAATGCTCGGAGACCTCGACAGAGCTTCCCGAAGGGTAGGTCTTAAAATGAAGATGGATAAGACCAAAATCATGTCAAATATCCATGTTGTGCCTACCCCAGTAATAGTGGGAAGCTCGGCCCTCGAAGTTGTCGACGAGTACGTATACCTGGGACAAAAAGTCCAATTAGGTAAGTCCAACTTCGAGAAAGAGGTCAATCGTCGAATCCAGCTCGGTTGGGCTGCGTTCGGGAAACTACGCAAAATCTTCTCGTCCAAAGTACCTCAGTGTCTCAAGACGAAAGTCTTCGACCAGTGTGTGTTGCCAGCGATGACGTATGGGACTGAGACGTGGTGCCTGACTATGGGCCTCATAAGGAAGCTCAAAGTCGCTCAGCGTGCAATGGAGAGAGCTATGCTCGGAGTGTCCCTACGTGATAGAATCAGAAATGAGGAAATCCGTAGGAGAACCAGAGTGACCGACATAGCGAAGCGCGTTTGCAGGCTGAAGTGGCAATGGGCGGGGCACATAGCTCGAAGAACCGACGACCGATGGGGCGTTAAGGTTCTTGAATGGCGACCACGAATCAGCAAACGTAGTAGAGGGCGGCCCCCAACGCGATGGACCGATGATCTGGTCAGGGCGGCGGGGAGCCGGTGGATGCAGGCGGCAAAGAATCGATCTACGTGGAAAGCAATTGGGGAGGCCTATGTTCAGCAGTGGACTTCGAATGGCTGAAATGATGATGATGATGATTTATAATTATAGTTTCTTAGTCTTTTTCTGCGTATAAATTTTGCTTTGTATTTTTGCCCTGACAACTAAATGGTGGACGTGCTGAGAAGGCGCGGAAAAGTGCGCTTTAAGTATGAAACTTACCTTGTATAACGAGTACCGGTTCAAACTACGCTTCTAAAGACCCGCGTTCAGTGTACCGAAGCCTTTACGCAGAAAACGGAAGGAGGCTCAAAGCTCCCTTACGTCATTGTGTTACCAGCTGGAAGTTAGGGAACAACTTCCCAACTAGCAAGCAACTGCGGAAAATGGAGGTAAATTCTGATGTAACAGCACCTAATGTTGCTAGTTTTGCTCCATCAGTTTTTGCTGTACTATTGTTTGGTGTTTCGCTCTCAGTTAACGTACATTTGTGAACAATAGTCGTCAATATTTTATGAATTATGCTGATATTGTTATTGAGCTTTTGTGCAATCAACTGGTGCGTGAGTTAGTTTTTTGTGTAAAAAATTATGAAATTTCATTTTATAAAAAATACTATTCATAGGATACGTAGGACTAATAGCTATATGTTTTTTATGTTTTCTTAATGATTTTTGTTCGAATGAATAGTTTTATCGCATAATGTTTGTTCTGGAGTCAACTTTATATTTGACCTACTACCCACACACATACTGGCACCTAATATTTTAGATAATAATGTAATTGTATTCCAATATTGATAATTAATTGTAACTGGTATCCCAAGAAGCACAGCTTAGTTTGGATACCCCTGGGAATATAGAGATACGTATTTTTAATATGTTTTGTATAATTACGCATATTACAAACTTTTAGTACTACAAAATCTTTTTTTTGTCGCTAAAAATCATAATCTACAAAATCTTATATACTTACGGTAAAATATGTAGTACATAAGATATTTTAGTGACAATATATTTTTTTATATTTAATTTTGATGTAGTCTAAGTATATAGAAGTGATTACGACCGTTGACTTACAACGAGGTCAGAGGGCCTAAGCCGCCAAAAGTAAAAATAAATTAAAAGTACTCATTGGGTACATTCATTACCTGAAGACCTCTTACATTGCTTGTGAGAGAAATCTCAGATCTAGTACCTCATACCAGTGAATAAATAATAATAGTTAAAGAGATAAGATGACTACATTCCGATTAATTTCATAGCGTTTTATGGTATGATATTTCAAAATAAATTAAATGAACAAGAAAGCAACAATAGTAATAAAAGAGCATTGAAAATTTCAAGTAACTTTCTTAGGTACATTTTCGCAACTTGAATGTTAGTATGTAAGGAACAAATTAACGTAATTCGTAAACGTAGAAGTGGTAAGTAATGCCCAGAGGACCTCGCACCAGTTGATAATCATAACGAATGTCGGAGAGGAAGTACTCAATTAGCAAGGGAACATAGTTATGCAATACACACATAGTAGCGACGATACAAGCAGGATAGATCAGTTGCAAGACCAAGAGGCCGTTAGTCTATCGACTGCAATGTAGAGTCTCAGGTTCGAACCCTGGTCTAATGAAATTCCTAAGATAATTATGTGCGTTTTTTTTGGGTTGCTTCGTGCCTCGGAAAATATGTCAAGCCGATGGTCCCGGCTGTCATGAACATCTATGGCAGTCGTTATTAGAAAGTCTTCTAATATCATGACAGCTGGTTTAACCATAGAACGATGTTTCCCTATGGGTTGCGGAGGTCAGAAGGCAGTCGCTCCATGTAATAACTGAAATTCAGTTAAAATCTGGTTAGACCAGTAAGCAAACCCTGGGCCCTAAGCTTTACTCCAGATCACAACCGGGATAATTATGACATTATATTATGACGATGTCAAAGTACCGATATTCCGTTAGTTATAATTTGTATTTGCAATTATGTTAGCGCGCTAGTTTTTAAGTTTTGACATTCATAAGAGCTCATTTGAGCCAAACTTGAATAAATGATACTACTGTAATTATTAAATGGAAAAACACAGTGCTAATTCGTAACAACTGTAAAATTTATAGACAGGGAGTTCATGCCATAAACTTTATAAGACGCGTACATGCAGAATTGTTTATTAGTGCCTCGGGGACTTCTCACGAGTTGATAATCATAACGAATGTGTGAGAGGAATTACTCAATTAGCAAGCGCACACTTTGTCAGATACCGGCTTTTGTTACGAGCGCTTTGTGCCGCCGAGACTTCATATTGTAGAAGTTTTATGCATTACTTCCTAAAGGATCTTATGTTGCATACCATTAAAATATAACATTTTGTCATAAGTACTATTGAACGTGAATCCTGAAATCAAATCCGTTATGATTTACAGAAGTTGCTATATAATTATTGGCTTAAGAAGATTTGGTTTTCTTTCAATGCTTTTTTTTTTGTTTTACGTCGGTAACAAAATGCATTTACGCACTGCCTTGACCGAAAGGGGTTTGGGTATCACCACCGGCAGACGCGACTGCCAGCAATAATACCCACTAAAAAACTTCCGACGACGCCCGCCGCTTGTTGAGAAAAAGGCGGGCTATTACTGGCCAGTACCTGAGTTGCAGCGTCTGACACCCCGCCTGCGGCCAACATCCACCGGACAAAAACCGAGAGGATCTCCTCAGCGAGACGCAGTGGACGCGCCCCTCTTACCTCTTTGTGCAACTACAGCGTGTGTGGTCGACTTCTCGGAGGGTCCATGGTTAGACAGCAGAGGCCCCCTGCCTCTGCTGCCTAAGACCCTCCTGGCGCTGCTTGGCTGGCCCTCCGTGCTGGCCCGCTGCGTCTTCCATACGTTTCTTTTAGTTTCCTCTGGTAGTCACTCAGAGTCGCCAACCTCTGCGTGTTACCTTTTCTCATTCTCCGGGAGGTACTCATTCCCCCACCACGACTAGGTGGAGACCAGACGAGGAGGTTACTTTCAATGTTATTTTAACCAAATTTTACTGAAATCTGCAATATACATGGTAACAGATGGGTGCACATTAAGCAACAATGAAGACGTAAGTAACCACTTAGGTATACTCTTAAATTGCCTTACTTAAATAAGCTATAAAAACAGGTGTACCGTAAATTGAGCTCCATACTATGTAAGAAGTATTTTAGTGTACAAATGTGCAGTATTATATCGGAAGTCGGAAAATATAGTACCTTTACTTACTTATCAAAGTTTTACACTTAAACTTACAAACTTAAGGGTCCTAATATTATAAATTAAAATATGAATGTATAAAAAAATCACATCATTTCACAATTTTAACAAAAAATATGAAAAAATATTAGTTTTATGTAAAATATATTATACCTATACAACTTTTTGGACCCATCAACCCATATACCAATTTTCTCTATGCTTTTCGATAATATTATAATTCGTTAATTATAGAGTAGAGATTTTGGAGGGCACTATTATGCTTCTAATGGTGGGTCCTAACCCACTAACCCCTAATATATGGCTATGTCAAAAAAAACATTATAGTTCCCACAGTGTTTCAGAAATAAAAATAAAAATAAATTAATCATAAAAAAATTTAGTTAAATTTTGTAGTCATGATTAGTTGATTACAGCGTTAAGGGTTTTATTTTCGAAAAAATATTTTTAATTTTTATACAAATAAGTGCATAAATAATAATCATTTTTCTGACGAAAATTTAAGCTCATTGTCTGCTTTATTGTTTTATATTTTTTTTATATGATAGCTACCAAATATAATATTAAACTTAAGGTACGAGTAGTAAATCATATCAAATCTATTCTTATTGTGTTTTTGATATTATATCACCGCAGTACCCTGCATCCTTCAGACAAATAGTAGAGCTTATTGCAATAATGTAATACGTTTTCAATGTCTATAATGTAGCTAGACTAATTACGAGTATTAGGCGTATGTGATTAGCAACTAATTTCTAACGACGACGATAGTCGCTAATAATACATTTTTTAATTACTCTTAACTTCTGGCGAATATATGTACTACTCGATAAATAAATATTCTCTTGCAATCACACCAATTATTTAGTTCCAAAATAAGAATCATTAAGAACTTGAGTTATGGATTTCAAATATGTTATGTATTGCTTTTTTTTGCAATGTTTTCTTGTTTAATTTTTAATTTAATTTACAATAAAGTATTTTCTATGTATCTAACGACAGAACGATTAAACATACTTAGACGCTTTTTTTGTTAAGACATACTTAATTTACATAGAAAACCCCCAAACCGGAAAAAATTTCATGTACACGCACACTAAGATTTTGTTCTGTGTGGGAATCGAACCCACGGCCTCAGGAGCGGAGTACAGGTAACATCAACGCCTTATCGTCCGTCCGTCATTTGTCGTCAATACTTTTGATATAGAAGTTGATATGATAGCTCTTACAGCGCTCCACGGCAAAAGGTGGTCGGAAACAATCACGAAGTATAGCAAAATTCACAAATGTCATTCCCCTAATGGGTAACTGTTTGTATGGCATTCCGTTACAAGGGCTTCTTATGTCGCTAGTCTCAGTTATAGCCGTATATGGTAGTTGTTAAGTGAAATTATAGGCTTTATTGGGCGGCTCGTAAATTTCTATCACACCTACCACAGTCAATACGTTCTGGGTCAGCGTGTTGGAATATAGCCTGAATCCATCTTATAATTGTTTATGAGACGAGGCCTGTATCCAGAAGTAGGACCTTAATAGGCAGAGGAGATGACCTCGTGGCTACTACATTATTTTTAATCAAAATATCTATTGCCATAGTTTTCCGCTTAAAACACCTTCATTATATTCATTTCAGTGTCGCTTTATATTGTGACAAAATAATAAAACATAAAACAATATATAATAAATACGAATTGATATTACACATTAATCATTTTAAAAAGGCTACAATGAAAAGTAAGTCATATAAAAAATTTATTATTGCAAAAAACACCTGCCCCTATAATTCGACACTGATTTAATTTAATACCGCAAAGTGTAACTAATGGGATAGAAATATGATCAGTATCACGTGCTCCTCGATTTAAGTACATCTTTTAATGATTACTTGAGAACATTTACATCGTCGGCCATTATAGCGGGACGATGTTATGCTAAAATATCAGGGGCAACTTGTTTTGAGAGATCAAAAGGGAAAATGTTTTCTCATTTTTTACGGTGGCGAATATAATTTGATTTCCGTGGAGGGATGTCGGCGGCAGTTGATTTTAAATTTAACTTCACTGAACTTGGGAAAGTGGAATGGATTTTTTATGTACCTCCAAACATTAACTGTTTATTTTCGGGGGAAATTTTCTTTTCTTATTTAAGTAGAGTTTAGTAGGTTAATGCTGTTTTATAAGGATTGCAAAATTTTATAATTGATTTAATATGAGTTAGTATACTTTTTATTGAAATGCTTCTTAATCATAAAAAGCCATTAGCAACCAAAGAGTAACTTAAAGAAACAAAAATATTTACGAATTTTCAAACATTACTGTCCCCAATGCTTAACAATATTTCAAATAATTTCGTTTTAATTCTGAAAATGTTTTTAGCTCAAAAATAACCACAATTAAATACTTTGCTTATTTCATGCGTTTCATTGTGCCATTTGTGGAATGGTATAATTAAAACAATGTTAAAATAAATTTTCCGGTTATTTTGTATTCACCAATTTATTAATGTGTATCGAAGAGTTTTATATTGTCGACCGGTTTGACTCAGAGATCGGTATACTTTGTTTCATATGTCGTAGATTCGATTCCCAGAAATGGTTGTTTGCATGAACTTGGATATTTGTCATGTATTTTTTATTTCTTTATTTGTTTAAGGGTTTATATTTTTATCTGTTATTGTGTTGTACAGTACCTATGGGTACCTGTCATTTTGAGGTTAGTTAACATCTAGCCCCCCGTGACAAATTACTTATATTGAATTGATGTTACTACTGTTAATTATCATGTATATTTTTACATAGGACTCTGGCGGCACAACCTTTGGTACTGCGAGTTATCTCTAATTATTTGCGATGATACCTTTGTTAATGAATTTTACAAAAAAATCTAGTTACTAAACTTTTGAACTAAACCACTTCTGTCTAGTGATGACGAGCAAAGCGTTAAGCGAAGCATATCTATGGGATTATAGGCAAAGGTATTAATTACCATGGCGCTAGCTTATAAGTTGACTTTGAAAAGATCTTTATTGAGCCAAACATGAATAAATGATTTTTATTTTATTTTGATTGTACCGTCTTGTTTCTCGGCGAAATATAAATGATATTTATTAATTTTTTTTAGATATGTACCTAGAATCTTATATTATACACCAGAAATTTTATACAAAACTGCTTTTCTTCTTATCTGGTTATAAATTATATTCGGAGGCAACCTAAACTGTCGATCCTAGTTTGAAGCCACAGTGCACATTTCGACACGGACTTGTATTGTGTCAGGTGTCCAAAACAACCGGGTTTAGTACCCGGGTATTGCGTTGCGTTGCGTCATCGACAATCTGTGTCCGGTCACACGGAACATCGACGGTTCACAACTCGACTACAGGATCAGAAATACAGCTAGTTAACTCCGATACGAACAAAATTATCTACCAAACTCTTAAGTCTACACCTGTCATTCATAGTTTATTGCGTAGCTTGCGGTTAGCCCTTATTGTGTGAGTGTTTGCTATTAAAGTATTTAATATGTTTTATGTCAACATAGCTATAATTAATATAATTGATTATCATATAAATGGTATGTTAAACATTTTATCTACATAGGTCAGTTGCATATTGAATATAATTAAATAAATCCTTATCGATGATAAGATACGCCTTGAAATAGCTGTTCCTCTTTACTTATTGCTCTATGTTATGATCATCTGGATTAGGGACCCACAAAGACTGTTAGTACAATCCAGTTATAATATAGTAACTAGTACGACTCCGGGAACTCACCAAGTTATGTTAATCCTACATTTTGGATTGAATTAATTTCGTAATCTTCGTTTGTAGATTGGACGTAATCTGTGGGTGCTATAATCTGAACACACCATTAATATTATACATTATATTATGTCTAAGTCTAAAGCCTTTGCCTAAATTGAATTGTTGTATTGTAAAATTAGGTTTAGGTTAATGTGAATTCTAGGTTTGTGTCGATGCAAAATCATTATGAAAACTATTTTGGAAAAAAATATTATAAGATCGGATAGCAGTGACAACGTAACGTAACATGGATTTAAATTATAATAAAAAATCTTATATTAGATTTCTTTTTATTGGATAAGAAAATTGATTGATTTATTTAAATTGGGCTAGAACAAGCACCATTCAAATATTATATGTGTTTCAGTATATTATTACTTATTCAAAAGTATTTTTTCATAGGACCAAATATAAACTTTATATGTAAAATAATCAATACGATATGTTTGCAAATATCTCGATGACTCCTATATTTTCTCTAAGCAATATAAGACGATGACTTTGCAACTACATATCAGAACTTCCGAGGAAAGTATTAAAATTAGAGATTATTTTACGTTTTATTTATAGTCAGCTACTCCCTGGGACTTGCAGGACTTTCACATTTATAAACAACTTGAATCTGCCCGCAGCATTTCCCGCTCAGACTATTATTTTAGAAAAAGTCCTTCTGTAAGTTCCCATCCAATATATATTAATATACCAATTTCATTAAACATCGATTCAGTGGCCTTAGCTTGGAAGCGTAAATAACAAATTCTTTATTTCATTGATAAATTGAGAACATCCAAAATGTGATTTTAAACTAGATCCCGCATACATTCATTCGGATGACCTATATATACATCAAAATGATTGGCAAAAATTTAAACAATTATAAATTCATTTGAATTTACATTTTTATTAAACGCATTATCATATTGAAACAAATTGTTAAACAGGCTATTATCGTGTTCTAATACCCGCACATAACACATTCACTCTCCCTTAAACGGCCAATATACGAGCAACCGAAAAGACCCCATTACAGGGTTTTATTTTATTTATACACCTCGAACATGAAGGAGGCGTTTAAAACGTGTGAATATCACGCTTAGTATTGTTACGAGAAACGACGATAGATATCTTTGCCTCTCTCACGCAAGGAGGCTTGCTCCACAATTTGTCTTGGTACAATTTAGGCCATCGTCATCTACGATCTGAAAGTTGACTATTTAGAGAGCATAGTTAGTAGGCACATTCAAAGAGCATCTTTAAAGACATGCAAATACAGTATTGAAATTGGACTTCTAATTCTCTCTTCCTGGGTTTATACTTTTATTTATTTTTATATCATGAGAAACATACTTTTTATCACGGCATTTTCCCGTGAAAATACATGTCAGCGACTGTTTTTTTCGACTGTACCTTTAGCGATTCTTCCTAAGTTAGTAAATAAAAAAAGAATCCTTGAACTTTTTTGTGATCGTCGAAGTTCGTTCCACTTTTGTACATAGGATTATCAAAATCACTAAACGTTTTCTTCTTTTAAATTTTAAGCCCTTTTTTGCTTTTTCATTTTGTATAATTTGAAAAAAAATTTATGGGAGATCTTTTTGTACATACATTAAAATAACGTTTGTTTTTCCGAAGGGGTAGGCAGAGATATATTATACGCCCAGATTTCGCCAGTTATATTGTTGATCCGTACTAGGTGGCGAGCCTATTGCCGCTTAACTTTTATGTTTGCCAGAGCCCTGTCTGTTCATCGGCAGGTGCACTACTTTTGTCAATTTTATTGGCAAGTATAGACTTTTTGAAAAATAAAGTAGTATATATATACCAATTGCACTGGTAAAAAAATGTATCAGAAATACAAATTCAAAAGGAATATTATCAAATTTATGAATGAGACGTAAAAACGAACGCTTTTTATTATAATAGACGTCGCCGCGCTTGCTGGGGCAAATATTTGTCGAAGCATTTCGCTGAAGCGCTGTTTTTTGTTCAACTATACAATTGTTTGTCATGTTTCCGGGGGGATATTTATAGCTCTACACAGCCATGACCGCCGAAATACAGTCGGAAACGATTCCAACGTAAATAAGGACAAAAAGCGATAGTACTCCCGGAAAAATGGATCTGACGAAATAAAATGCTAGTTCATGAATTAATTTTCTTGGCTATTGTAGATTTATATGTTTTGTAATTGCAATGCTGATTTTTTTAAGTGTGGGTAAAGTATGTGTATATTTTTTTTTCAGACAATTGCACCAATTTTTTAATTCGAAGATAAGTAGTATTAAGACTTGTGATATGGATACTAAATAACGAATAATCATGCATAAATACTTTTCTTTTGTAAATACAAACCAGGATGGAGCGGGTTCGAATCCCATCTGCGATCTGGTTGGTGGTACGTTCTGCGTTCGACTTTCTAACTATTTTCGTCAAATTTTTCCCTTTAAAGGCTTATTGGCTTTCAGTAATTAAAAATTCTAGCTCAATGGCTTGTCATTGCTAAAGCCTATGTCCAGCAGTGGGCGAATGTACGCTAACGATGATGATTCGTTGAGGTGAGACCGTAAGACCGTACAATTTTAGTGCCTTTTAGGACATATGAGGTGGCCTTATGGATTAAGATACTATTTTCTGCTTACCACCGTGCGGGCTATGGGAGTTATCTGCCACTTAATTAACTCAAAAAAGGATTCATACCTTTAGCAACGAGGTTCAAGAGTTAATATTTAATTAGAAGGTTAAATTGAATATTGAGGAAAAAGTTCTACAGCTTTCAAAACAACGGAATCTTATAAGATTTCAACGACTTTATAAATATTTTAAGTCGGGTTTATTGGCTTCGCAAATTGGTATAATAATTGTAAGTGAGACCTAATCAATGTATCTTATCGTAGGTATCAAGGAAATAAATATTAAACAATGACTTGTTGAAAACATCTGGCTTTTAAGTTAAATTTGGCCATTCATCATTGTTCCACAGTAACATATTGTTTCTATTGTTTCAGCGTGAACATCTTGCCGGAAGAAAAACCGGAGTCGTACCGCTTGCGGACGGAACCCGGTCTGCTTATTTCACCATTTCGCCGGAACGGTGAAAATCGAGTTTCAAGTGTTCAGGGTGCAACGTCGGCATATTGCCGGGCCACGTCCCATTTGTATTATGAAGTCCTATTTTGCACTGACATTTTTCGTTCACTGGCGCACGATTGGATTTTTGAAACGTGTAAATTCGATAAAACACGAACCAGAGGGAATGAGTTAGTCGAAGCCATTGTAAGTCTCGGTAGAGTGTCGTCGCCTCCTTTCTGAAGCACCTACTTTGTTTTGTGTAACAGACTTTTTTTTTTAAATGTTAAACCTTAAATTCTGGAAATTTGTAGGTATGTAGATACTTTAAACAATTGAACATTTTAAATCGTAATTAGATAATATATTTCATATATAATGCAACATCATCATCAGCGACGTGTGGTGTCGGCCTAGAATATTGCTACCCCCTTTTATCTCACGAGGAGAAATAAGAGTCGACGAATAGATATACCGAATGATGGGCAGCAGCATCATCCTGCGTTCTGGCATAAACCCGCCTGCCCAGTGTGGTCATTATGGTCAAATACCACCCATTGAATGTTATCTATTGGGGAGGCCAATGTTCAACAGTGGACTTTATAAGGCTGATATGGTGACGATGATTGTAAGTCTCGGTAGGCTATCGTCGTCTCCTTTCTAAAGCACACCTACTTTATTTTGTGTAACAGAATTTGTTTTCGAAGTATTATACTTATTTTTATGTGGATAATTGTTGGAGTAGGTACTTTAAACTTTCGAACATTTTAAATTGTGGTTAGATAATAATAATTTTCATACATAATTTATTCCTTAGTAATTTTTATTTATATTTTCTACAGAGCCGAGTGTAGTACCTACCATAAAAATAGCTAATAATCTCATCTTAATCGGCGATCGTATTATAGAAACTGAAAGTGATTAGCTTTCTGCACTAAATATTTATTTAAGATCTTTAACTCCACTCTGATGGGAACGGGCATCTTGTCAGAAATACAGATGAGTGGGATCAATCAGATCAACCTCCATCAAGCGAACCTAGTGTGGATTCACGGAAGCCGTTAGAATACTCAAGCTGTTCCGCGGGCTCTTTATTCGGCTCAACCTAATTAAAGCGATAACCGGGAAAAACGACTTCACATGCATTTGAAAGTATGATAGCTCTATATATTTTATTACTATTCATACAGTCACACATCTCAGAAATGACCTTAGTGAACCTCTGCCTCACTTTGATTATCATTTTAAATACCCCAGTCCTACTCGTGTTTCACAAAATAACTACGCTAATTGTAAGTAGTAAAAATGTGATGTAAAAAACTCTGGGTAACAACCATTTTCTAAAGCTTAAATGAAGTTGAGCAATTATTATATTACATAGCGTAATGATGTTTACATAAAAACGTCAAAACCAACAAAAACTTTTCCAACTAGGTATTTGCACAGCGCAAAATGAGGCAACCTCTATTTCTGTAGTCGGGAAAATTACTAAAATATACGGAACCTCAGAACGGCACTTTTCCAGCGAAATACAAAATTGGTCCTGGGACAGTGTCCCGTCATCACCGGTGAATGCGACGGCGAATTCCGCGGCGGACACACGTGCACCCGTCTTAAGAAGATCAGAAAAAACTGTGGAGACTTTATTTTTGTTAGACCTTTTTTATATATTTGTAATATCAACATAAATAATAAAAAAACTGTTATTTTAGGCTTCATGGCCGATATTAGTAAGGATTTAATAGCAACAAATCAATAATTAAAAATAAAAACGGTTATTGCAGGCTTCATGGCCGATATTGATTAAGTAATCGTTGTTTAATTTTTAACTAACTAAGTAAAAATTATCAATCACTAATGTTAATAGGAAGGTAGAACAATTGAAAATAATAACAAATAATCATTAATAAAAAAACCAATAAAAAGACAGAGCAGCAGCTAGTCTATAGGGGAGGCAGTTCAGGGGACACCGCCATCATTCGTCGCATCATTGATTGCTACAATCGCGACTCCAGAAATCGGTTATCCCTGCTGCCTATCCGACGTAAGAGTAAGAATATTTTTTTGCACAGTACATACTATATAAAAACCACTTTTTTACATCAAATCTTTGTCCCAATAATAATTAGAGCTTATTAATTAATGAAGGGAACGACATCTTTTCTGCACTGGTCAAGAAGCAACAAGTTCAATTTGTTAAAAAGATTTCAATGCATAAAAAATAAAATTAAGATGGAATTTATTACAGCAAAATAATAATTTTAATGATTGTTATTCATATCATTTCTCAATTTTTCTTTCTAAGTTATTGGGAAAAATCATATTTAACTATAAAAGACGTCTCTTTATGGTTCACTATTCCTGACAATGCAACGGTCGCATGTAATATATTATATTAGGTCGGGGAAAAAGTCTTTTCGCATAACGTAGGTATAAACTTATTATAAAATTTTTTTGACTGTACTATTTGTGTCTGGCTGGTTTTGGTAACATTGAAAAGGTTCCATTATAAAGAAAAGAAAAAAATAAAAAAAAGTTGTTTCCCGCTATTTTTCATTTGTTTTTCTCTCCGTAAAAATGAGTGAATCTAATGAAGAAATTCGATACATTTTAAAATTTTATTATAAAAAAGGCAAAAATGCAACTCAAGCAGTGAAAAAAATTTGTGATGTTTATGGACCTGATGCAGTGTCAGTAAGAGTAGCACAAATTTGGTTCAAACGTTTTCAGTCCGGAAATTTTGATGTTAAAGATGCACCTCGCTCTGGTCGCCCTGTTACGAATAAAATGGACGCCATTTTTGAAAGAGTGGAGCAAGATCGGCATATTAGTAGTTACGATGTAGCTGAAGAACTGGGAATTGACCACAAAACAGTTTTGACCCATTTGAAGAAAGCTGGTTATACAAAAAAGCTCGATATTTGGGTGCCACACGAGCTCACTCAAAGAAACTTAATGAACCGTGTACTCATTTGCGATTCATTATTGAGACGTAATGAAACCGAGCCGTTTTTGAAGAGATTGATAACTGGCGATGAAAAGTGGATCACGTACGACAAGAACGTGCGAAAAAGGTCGTGGTCGAAAGTTGGCCAGGCTTCACAGACTGTGGCCAAACCTGGCCTAACACGAAAGAAGGTGATGCTGTGTGTATGGTGGGATTGGAAGGGCATTGTTTATTATGAGCTTTTACCGCCCGGCAAAACCATCGATTCTGATCTTTACTGCCAGCAACTGATGAGATTAAAGGAAGCAGTCGAGAGAAAACGGCCGGAATTGATCAACAGGAAGGGTGTGGTCTTTCATCACGATAACGCTAGACCACACACATCTTTAGCCACTCAGCAAAAATTAAGAGAGTTCGACTGGGAGGTCCTAGTGCATCCACCATATAGCCCTGACCTTGCGCCTTCAGATTTTCACCTGTTTCGGTCTCTGCAGAATTCTTTAGGTTCTGTAAGGTTGACCTCAAGAGAGGACTGCCAAAACTATTTGTCCCGTTTTTTTGATCAGAAGTCCCAAAGTTTCTACAGTAACGGGACAATGTCTCTGCCCACAAAATGGCAGAAAGTTATTCAACAAAACGGTACATATATATTGTAATAAATGTAAATAAACTTTGAAAAAAATGTCTTGACTTTTCATACAAAAATACGAAAAGACTTTTTCCCCAACCTATTATATGGAATTTTCCAGTGCTACGAAAACGTCATGTGATCCCTTGAGAGATTTTACGACTCTTAAGATTAGTATTAAACGCACACCGGCAAAATGTTCAAAAATACATTCGTGTGACATTTATTTTGCATTCTTCTCATAAACGTTGATTTCCATTTCGTTCTTGAAAAATTCTTGTAATTCGAAATTTTACATCTTTTTTAACATTTCAACCATAATATGTATTAAGTCCACTGCTGAACGTCGGCCTTCTGTATAGTTTATTATACTTGGGGTAATTTCCTATAATCATCGAGCATTTCGGTAGGATTTCTCTTCGTCGACTCTTACGACGCCCCATGAGATGAGAGGGAGTGGCACTAATCTAGACCGGTACCACACGGCACCCCTACATCACGCACGGTACATCTCTTTACCAAATATTATTACATGCCATTTGTATTCCAAAATAGTATTTAATGATAGAATAATAAAACTTATTGACATTGCTATAAACTTTTTTAACGAAATTATCTTATTAGATTTTATCTTGTTAGATATTATTAAATTTTCGTCTCAGCCCTCTTCTGGAAATGGCTTTGTCACAAACCAAGGTAAGACGATTTTATGTTCAACGGCAACTATACCGTACTAATCAGTATATAACTTAACTGTCTATAAGTAATTATATCGCGTCATATGAAGATAATATTAAGCCATAACGCTATCACTAGTGGTAAATAACCTATGCATATCAAAATACTGAAAACCTAAATGAAACATTTAATTATCTATTAAAATTTAAGTATTGCCTTTGCAACTATTCCTCAATGTCTTTTGGCGAACCTATGCAGAATTTACACTACCTACTCTGTGACAGTAAGACGAACAAGTCCCTCAACTGAATTAAATAAACAAAAATAATGGGCCGTGCTAGCCGCGGTAAGTGGCATTAAGCTTGTAATTCCTTTGATATATTCGTCGATTTAAATTTAAAATGTCAGTTGCTGGCATATTAAATAAAGCAGGAGCTCCTTAAAACCATTTCTGGCTATAATGGGCACTCGAATCATAGCGTGAGCGGCACTCCAGAAAAGATTAACAGCATAATATTTTGCGTTTTGTGAAAATTGAATATCATATTACAAAACAGTCTACACTTTCATTTATACTTACAGTGAAATGTTTTAATACATAATAGCATAGTTTTTATTTGACTTTTAAAATATTAATAGAAATTTTTACTATCTAGGTACTGGGTCTGTTTGGGCCCCTTCAATTAAACCAAAGTAAAAGAGTTTCTTGTTATACATCACGCGGATCCTTTTAGATTAGCGAAGGAAATCTCAGTTAGAAGTTCATTGACTTCGGCTAACGATTGCTACACATAGAAGAAGGTATATTCTTTTGTGCCAATATTTAGATATTTTTTACATCCACCATTACCATTTAATGTTAGCATTAAATGGTAATTTATAAAGTACGGATATACTTCACGTGATAGATTTTTGAACTGATGTAACGACTCATAAAATTACATTATTTGTCCATTCTAACGGGGCGTTACATGTAGACCGGTATTGTATGACCATCTTATGTAGGTGCAATGTAATGTACACGCAATAAACGATTTGATATAATTGTCTCCGGAGGTGACATGTGTCTCGATAATCAAATTAAAAATGGCATGGAGTTTTGATCCTAACACTAATTAAAAATCAATGAGTGATCGTAGACTTAGTTACATAATGAAACACATATAACAGCTAGGCTAAATATATAATGGTACATTAACGAATAATGAACATAAGCAATCACACATAGTGAACAACTGTGTTTCCGCATTCATTGCTGCCCGTTTGCCAGGCATTACTAGCATCTAATTACTGAATAGCGTAATGGATGGCACGGCCTCATTAGGCCAGAGTGGAGTGACGTTTAGAAACACCGTTTATCGCGCGAGATGCGCTGACATTATGAAGTGTCACATGACAGTGAAAAGAAACTAGGTCTTTTAGAGCTTGCGAAAATCTTTACTGACCTTTTTTGTAAACTCTGAAACTTTAAAAAGAATATGAAATAAAACTCCAGTGTGGCATTTGTTAATCCCGAGACATCTTAATACTTACGCGCCGTTTCGTACATGCTATTATCGAAATTATTATAATTTACTGTTTAATTTGAGCACTGTAAGTGGTGGTGAGGATTGGTATGTTTTTAAAAATTTCATAGTTGGTCGTAAGCTGATTTAATCAGCTTGTGAGTTACTTGCTAGTTCCTCTTTCAGAGCGAATGTAAGCACAGTGAATCTAAGCTTCGTGATATTAGTGTGATCATATTTAGATTTTGACGCTTTTAAGTACTATGTAACAGTTTATTTTTCTTATATTTGATGATGATTAAACTACTTGTAACACAATCGCTTTAAGCATACTAGAGTGCATGCAGTAAATAAATGCATTTCAAACATCAGTTTAGCTAAACTTTTTAATAATTAAACATCAATTATTTCAAGTATGTGTTTTAGAACAAATGTCACTGCTATATTATAATTCTATATTAATCAGGTCAATAGTTTTTTCTTCAAAGAGTATCAAATACACATTACATTTCTTAATACTCACAAACTTTTGCATAAAACGGTTTTACTAATACCATAAGCTATTATTTTTCTAATAACAATACTATTTTAAGATGTTCTATTTTGTTATGTAATCTATCAGCTCTAAGGGCTATGACATATAAATCAGTGTGGACCAGATAATATTGTTGAACCTATTGAACTGAGGGAACTAGAGAATTTCCCTACCTATGTAAGAGTCAAGTGTATCGTTATATTACCGTAGCAAAATCTAGTCGTGTTAGGGTCATTACATACGACCCTTTTAGTATCACCGATCTCTGTGATTTGTTGACTAACTTTAATGCGCATAATTTTTTTAGATTCAACATCGTAACCTGCTGGACCAGTTTCGGTAAAAAAATATTAAAATATTTTGAAGATCTTACTACTAATAAACTGCAGAAGCCTAAAGTGTTAAATAGTATGAAGCGTTGTTTCGTTTACAAATCGGATACTAATACTGTACTGTAAACATTACAAACAACATTGTATTATTAGTTCGTAAGGCAGCCAACAGAAGGCGCTGTACGTAGTTAATTCGCGCAAATTATGTCGTGTTCCGTAATAAGGAGGTAACTACCTCCAGGCGCTGGGTGCTTTCATCAGCGCGAAAGGCACACCGGGTTAGACAACGAAGTGAAGCCCAGCTAGCAGGCGGTGAATTAGATAAGTTAGGGTAAGAGTTGCTTAGTAGATAGGCTAGGGGGGTTTGGGGAATGGGGTTTGCACGGCAGCCCTTCCTCCTTCTTCCTCGGCCTGTTGTTGGGGGAGTAGAGGGGGGGGGTACGCATAGCGACGTCCTCTGTGGGCACCAGGAGCTCGGCATTGGCTGGAGACGGGGTGATGGCTTGGGTAGTGGTAGCTGTGGTCTTTGAGGTTGGAGCAGAGGCGATCATCCACTGCAAGTGGCGCAGCGTGATATTGCAAACGTAGCGCCTTGCCCCGGAAATTATTGGAAGCGCTACGTTCTGTTGGCGTTGGAGCTTGTCTTTCTAGAGAGAGTACCACGCTGATGCCGCGTAGGTTAGGTGTGATCTGATGTACACTACCTGCTCGACGTAGGCCACCATCGAGAGGCGTCTATTCAATTGACAGTCCAGGTACTTGACTTGAGTCTGCCAGGCAATAGGTTTCCCCCACAGGGACAGCTGCTTCGGTATCTTCTTAGATTCACCGGTGGTCTTGGCATCGTTGATTTGCATTCTCCACTCGTCTATCAATTGGGGGATGATGTCCAGTTGCTTTTGGAGCCGCATTCCTAGGTCAGGCGCAGGAAGTAAAAAAGACACTGTCATCCGCGAAAAGCGCCAGCTTCACCTTTGGCTCCCACTCCCTGTAGGTAGAGTGGGGATGTCGTCTGTGAAGATGCCGTACAGGATCGGTGACAAGCAGCTGCCCTGCGGCACCCCGGCCAGTAGGAGCACGACCCGACTTCGCTTATTCAACCTGAACCTGTGAAGCACCTAACTTCTGGTTAGGTTAGGTTAGTTAGCTAACAGGGCTGCTGGTGCTTCGGTATTATGGGGCACCTTGTAGAGTAGACCAGGGTGCCAAACCCGGTAAAACGCCTTCTCAATGTCCAGGAAGATGGCCGCTGTAAATTTCTTCTGGTTCAGGTGGTTACCCAGGTTGTGGATCACTCTGGTCAGCTGGAGCGTCGTGAAGTGCCCGCTGCGAAACCCAAATTAGTCGTCCAACATTGTTGAATATACCTATCGAGTAAAATTTTGGAACAATTGTGCATGGGTACTAATGTCACTTCAGGGGGTTAAATAAGATCATGGGCTCAAAGGGTAAGCTTGTGTTGTACAGCTGGAACGGCAATGAGGGCAACGTCTTTATTTTTAAACATAAATAATACAAGTGATACAATGTGACTTAACAATACCCAATTATTATATCATACATTTTAGCCTTTTTACGTCCCACGCATCGGGAACTAACAAATCGAAGTGAGGGGGATTCTCAGGTCCCATTTCATTAGACCCAATGCCAATTACCGTAGGCAGGTGTATCGTGTCCTGATGTACGATTTTTTGAACGCCCTCTATAGCCTATATCTTTTAACGTGATATTAAAGCACGGAAATGCTTGATATCAAATGAGGCAGAAATTGTCACTTATCATAAAACTGACCTTTATGAAGTAATGAACTCTGTTAACTTCACTGATCGTATCCCAAGCGCACTTATCATTTCAGTCATAAATAGTCGACTGCCAAACGTTGGCCTCCCAAATAGTTTATCATATTGGGGATATTTGACCATAATTACCACGCTGGGCAAGTTAGTGATCGGAATTCAGTCCACAGAATGACGCTGCTGCCCATCATCCGGTAGGATTTCTCTTCGTCGACTCTTACGGCGCCCCGTGAGATGTGAGGGGGTGGCACTGTTCTAGACCGGTACCAAACGGCACGCCAAGCGTGCTCACTTGTTGTTTATTTACTGTGTAAAATTTTGGGCGATGACATGTATTTTACGTAGAAATCCCGCAATGAAACGTATGTTGCTCATAATACAAAAGAAGTAAAAGTTTTCTATTCTTTAAAGTTGCTCTTTAAATGTGCAAATATTTATGTTGTATGAAATACTAGTACAGACATACTTACGTATGTACGTACGTTACGTACTTTGGTTGTAACTAAATTATTATTTAGTTAGTCACGCTTTCAGCCAGTAGGCTGTTTATATGTTTAGCTTTTGTCTATGACTGGTCATGGGATATTCTTTGATACGTATAACTCTAAGTCTACCCAAAAAACGCGGCATTGTATTTAAATAACACTTCTCAGTTTAACAGTAAATTTATACAAGACGAGCTTGTTTACTAATTATATCTTTATAAAAAGATCAAGTGCGATTCAGACTCTAAACAAAATGGTAATAAGTAAAAGTTATGTATGTAAATGGTAATAATTAAAACACTTTTTTTAACCAGCTCAAAATGTCCTACAAATACATGTAGTATTTTTTTTTAATTATGTTTGCAGTGGTTTTCCTTCCATAATTAATCACATTAGCATATTTTGGTATGAAACATTTAAAGCTACATCGACGCAGCTATATAATATATCTAAAGTCAAAGTCGCTAAAAATCTATTAGTAAATGTACCAAATTACTTCAAAGTAGTATCTATGTATTATTTTAGTCGATGTCCACGTGTCTTTAAGAAAAATAAAGTTTATTCTAAAGCAACCTCTCTGCGCGTTTCATTAAAATCTATACAACATAGCAACTAAAAAGTATTTTATTAAAGCGAGATATACAGAACATTCACTGCCCTAGCCAAACTGCCGATAACTTAAAAGAGAATGTTTGCTATAGCCCTAAGCACTTTGTAAATGTATAGATAGACATGGCTGTAGCTTTATTACATTAGCTGGTTACGCTCCCGACCTAAGTGTCTAGCTCATGTCTAAGACATCTAATGCACTTTGCACGTGCATTTAAAATGTAGATCCATAAAATGTTTGTAAGAGTAACTCGTTTGTTATTCTGGTGCACTCAGATTGTGAATAATTTGAAAGCTGTCTAAGTATGCGGGTCTTTGTTGTACACGTAGAACTTATGGATTAGTTAGTGGTTTATTCGTCTGAGCGACTTAAGGTTTATTAAATTGACTATTTTAAGGGTGTATAGGGATCCTACCAAGACCTAAGGAGCCCAAGCCAACCTCACCTGCAACGCCACCTGCCGATAAACGGACGAGGCTCTGGTGAACCTAACAGTGCCCGGTAAGCGACAATTATGTAGTTTGTCCTACGTAATAGACGACAAATGCCAAATATTACGTAGGACAAACTACATAATGTTCAAAGTGTGGGCGCTTAATATGCCTCTGCCTACCCCTCCGGAGAAACAGGCGTGAATGTATGTATGCATTTAAAATGCTGAGTTTACTTGACAGTTATTTTGCAAGACACTGTAAATCTTCTCTCAAGACACTAGATACCGGTGTCTACAAAATTGAAATGGTATTATTCTTGCTTTCCCGGAAAGTCGTCTCATCATATCACAAATTCCAGCTTAATAGAAAAAGCAATATAAATTGGAAATGGGCTTACAGGTTTAGCTTTAGTACAGTGTATGCTTGTTTTTGACATACATGTTCCTAAAGTATGTTCAGTAATGTGATGAGGACGGCAAACAGATAAAATGGACAGTTGAGTGAAAATAGGGAGATATGGTTATCAGAGTACTTAGTGGTTAAAAGCTATTTAACGTATTCATATATTTATTTTGTGAACTTATATATTTCTTGTTCATGATAATTTCCTTATGACAGCTAGATTTTATAGCTCAAACGGCTATGCTTTTTTAATTCTAATGAAGTATGCTTTCCTAGTTTAAAAAGCATAAATTCCTACTATAATTGCTTTGAATTAAAATGTTTTGTCAAAGCTTTTTAATAGCTTTTTTAAAAGAAATAAAATATAATCTTTGTCTTGATTTTTTATTCTTATATTATTTTTGGAAGTCTCATAGCTTTGACAATTTATTATGATGGCTACAGGTCATTTGAAAAATTAAGGTTCCTAAAAGTAACTGCTGATCTAAAAGCTTTGATATTGAATAAAATAACTTTATATCGTTTGCTCAATTTGTACCGGGCGGCAGAATAAGACAAATGTTATTAAGTTATCTTGACGTCATTATTTATTTTATTAATAGTAACAAAATACATATAATTGCATGCAGTAAAATGCCAACATAAACTCTTTCAAGTTTTACCGGGCATCAGTGTTATCGACTAAATTACAATAACAATACAAGCCAATGAGTATTTTACAACACATCCAAAATCTCGGATTGAAAATGTTGGCATTGAGCACTATTAAATGTGGACACAATTAATTATCACGACCAGAGGACCCTACTATATTGAAATGTAACTATTAAACTGTACATCAAAGTTCAACGTGAAAAACTAACAAAATATAATTAACGTTACGACCGCGTTATTAAAAACGTAATTACATTAGGGAATACTAGTAACTATTGAGCTACGTGACTCCGAACTATAAAAGAAACCCCTTGGCTAAATAAAACAAGAACATTCCAATATATTGCAGAAGGCATCGAAACAAGAAAGTTCAGGGAATTCTCCCGAGTACAACACAACATTCGCAAATTTCGAAAAAGAAAATAAAAATACACGACTCTGAAGTTACTCCCGGCCATAACTTGTTGGCTGAAGAGTTTTTATAGAAACATGACTTAAATAGAAATGGCTTCCTCAGTGTATTAAAATAGCCGGAACTTTTAATTCTTCTGAAATTTAAATATCTACAAGTTCTTAGAAGCCGTTTGATAAAAATAAATGAACAAATTAGGTCTATCGTTAAATTTAGGAATTTCTATATATACCCCTTTGGGGAGTAGACAGAGGCATATTTTACGCCCAAATTTCGCCAGTTTTATGTTGATGGTGGCGAACCTAATGCCGCTTATCGGGAACTTTTAAGTTCGCCAGCGCCTCGTCCGTAGTTCGACAGGTGCACCACTTGCAGGTAAAGTTGGCTCGGGCTCTTCAGATCTTGGTAGGATCGCAAAACACCTCAAATTCTCATATTAAAGAAATATTATTTTGCCATCAATTTCTATGAAATACGGTGCATAAGATTAAGGCGTTAATATTTAATTCTATCTTTACAGAGTGTGAAACAAAGTCATTCCGCGTTTGTTATATTGTATAAAACAGTTCTGTTTGCTAAGGTCTTTTATAATCAATTATTGATAGTGATTAAAAAGGATCAAGCTTAATATAGATTTATGTTATTTATACGATATGAAATGTTAAGATAATTGTTCAATTTCTCGAAACATGTCGACTGAGAGATATAATCAAAAGCGCTGTTATATTTCTATGAGATATAGCAATATCATGTGTAGTTGAAACAATGTAGTAATTTTCAAAATTAGTCCACTATGACATATTTAGGTTAATCTTTCAAGTAAGCTACATTAATAATAAAATAAATTATTTCTAACAACTACACCAATTATTTAGGCTGTAAATAAAACGAAGGGCTTGTTTCTCGGAAATAATACATATGATAAACATGCAAATGCTTTTACAAAATAAAGTATCCGCACGTTGTTGTTTCAAAGTGCCTTTGACCTAAATAAAAATGGACAAGATGTGCAACTTCGTCAACCCCGCCAGAAGCTAAATGAATCAAGTTTGCCACCGCTAGTTGACCTTAATATGGTGGACGTTGGCACAAAAATAAAGAGTTTACAAACTTTGAGGTTTCCTTACAACACGGACACTTTACTTTGTCCGGACGGGCACAGCTGACAGACTGGTATGGGTGGTTGCTTTATGATTAAAATTTTCATTTTGTAAGCACCCAAACCTTAGTTTTGTTGAACGTTTTATAAAATAATCTACCCTACTTAAATGCATTATTTTGCGGAAAAGTCACTGGAGTGATAATGCCCTGTGGGCGAAACATAATATGTCGTTATTTCTCTGGAGATAACAGTTGCGCGCGAATTGTCACAAAGTCATTTTACACCGTCATTTTTTTTTCTTTAACTTAATGTCATAGAGAAGGTTTATGTGTGAAAACAATCTAGCTACACTGTGTGCAGTGTACAAGGATCCTACCATTATTTTTTAGCCCGCCAAACTCACCTGCTGGTGTTGCACCTGCCAAACAACGGAAGAGGCTCTGGCAAACATAAAAGTTCCCGGTAAGCGGCAATAGGCTCGCCACCTATCACGTGGGACCAACAATATAAATGGCGAAGTGTGGGCATATAATACGCCTACCCCTTGCGCAAACATGCGTGATTGTATGCATGTAATTTTTCCAAATGCGTGTAGACTTAGTATACGAAAGTAATTTAATTATAAAATTAAGTCACCAGACGATTTGACAAAAACAAACACATTTCTCGTCAACTCAGGACGAGGCCACATTTTTTTTAGTTAAAATGGCAATAAAAATATGTATGCTTGCAACTATATACCTATTTCAGTGGATAAAGATATAATTGTGGTTAGATACTTAAAAAATCAACAAAATCTTGTAAAAGTTGGTTGAAAAAAATCAAAGAAACAGTAATTATTTGCTTATGTCGTCGTAAACATTTTAATTAGCTTCGTTTCAAATTCAGCTTGTTTATATACTTAGCTAGTTACTTGATAACTAACTATTTAAGTATATAAACAAATATCACAGGATATATTTTACTTTTTTAAAATATAGTACAGATTACTTTTTACCATGTAGTCGTGGAAATACAGACTAGATAAATCATTAAGAAGAAAAAAAATCAAAGGAACAGTAAATCCTTAAAGTCTTGAAATGTTTCGCATAGAATATAAATCTGCTTCAAACAATATAATACGCTCCAACTGAGCTGTACATGGAGAAAATCACTCAATAATACAGTGCCACCCCAATATTGTCATTTAAAATTCTTGATGCCCCCAGCAACGGCGAGACGCTTGGGAAAACGACGGAATTCACTTCACGTCCCCAACGAAATGTCAACGTGTGGGACATGCGACTGATACATGAATCGTGAGAGTATCAGTATATTTTATTTGATATAATTTTAATTGTCTTCATTAATAAAATTGTACTTATTTAGTTGTTAGCAAGTAATTAACTAGCTGTATAATGAACTACTTAAGAAAATAGCTAAGTAATGAATTAGATATAAAGATGGTAACGTACCACGTACTTTGACTTATTTCGATAGTATATTCCCAATATAACTTCATAAACACCTTTACTTCCAGTAAAATAGATGATATCTATACATGTTAAATAATACATAAAAATAGTAAAGTATATGGGTTAAATCATATTTAGTTTACAGTAATATTCTTTTTTTTTTTGCATATATTTTACTGTTTTTTGCGATAGACTTGCGGATGGATGCTGTCCAGAAGGTGCAATTTAAAGCCCTTTTTTATTGATACCTAAAGAGATATTATAACTATTATTCAATCTGGTGACTGCGCACCAGGGTGAATGACTTCCGCAGACTTATCAAACTTTAAATAGATTTCTGCGATTAGTATTGAGTATTTTTTACATGATGATGCTGGGAGAACAAAACTTTACGAGTTTCTTACCTAATTATTTTCTGTTTAAGCTGCCCGTTATGAATGGACGGTGAAAATATCATGAAAGTTCAAATTTTTATTTGACAAACTCTAATAAAATTGTATTATACAGAAGATTTACTGACACTCAAGCGCACTTGAGGACCCTATTTAATAATCTGCTTCGGCAGGGTCTTCAGGATACCTTATCATTGTAAGTATTGAATTAACTTTTTGCAGAACGGACGAATTTTAAGTAATTATTGAACTAGCAACGACGGAAGAACAAAACTAGACCAGTTACTTGTCTCATACTTTTCTATTTAAGCTCCTGCCCGCAGTGAATGGACATGTTAGTTTTAAAGATGATATCAATAATAATTTCTTAAATTATATTAAAATTGAGCCACACAGGAAATTTTCGAACAGTTCCTTTCTCAGTGCCCAAAGTCTAATGTTCTATAGAGCGCTCTTGAGGACCCCATTCAATAATCTGCTTCGGCAGGGTCACTTTCCAATTACATAATTGTCTACACGCTCGCTTTGAGCGTTAACATGTGCCAATGGGACTGAAAGATAAGGAATACGGGATACCTTATCATTGGAAGTACAGCATTAACGAGGCCCTTCACTTTAATACTGTGTTCAGTTAGGTATTTGATGTGTTTACCTTTGTATTAATTTGAACACAAAGACATCTCTACGTCCCTGCTCCCAGTAAGAACGGGTCTTCTCTTATAAGTCAAGGCCCATATCAACTCCAGCACGTTCATTGTCTTTGTCTAATGCAATTTTATGTAAGTAGCATACGCGCTATTCAATGTCACACAACGGCCACGCATTCAAAGACCGCTATGAACGCTGCATAGTTTCTGTGATTGATTTCCATGAACAGGCTTCACGGTGCACGAAAACGAAAGTATCGATAGTATTGGTCGATATCGATATAGATAGTATTAACATATTGGCAACATTTTTATTGGGAATACATCATTTTATCGCAATTCCTTTCAACGATTATCATTATCCATAAAACGATAAGCAGAACTTTTTGTACAATATTTAACAAATCGTAGAATTAGGTTACATCGCAATTTTATCTCCTCGAATATTAATTACCTACAAACTACATCGTTATTTCTTTTCATGTTTTTATCGAAATAATGTTACATAAAAGTTTTGCTATCATATTTTTGTATCATCGTAAGTTTCAGTTTGCAAAATAATAAAACATCAATTTATACTCTCATAAATAAATGTACATCGAAAATACGATTTCATGCAAGTAATTAGTACTGTGCGGCGCAGCCGTCCAGCAAGCCGAAGCTGCAGTAGTGAGCGTTACACTGGATGTAACGCTCACCACCGCGGGAGCCGTGGCAGAAACCACGCCTGCTACATGCTGCATGTTTGCTTGCATGCTGTATGCTTGCTTGCATGCTCAGACAGCAACACAATCTATCATCAACAGGTGAATGCTTCGTTCTATGAAACGTCACTGCGTTTAAAAGTTGTTATTTGTGAAAATATAATCACATCTAGTATTGTAAATATATAACTTAAATTAAATATATACACACACACACATGCACACACGCACGCACTCACACGAACGCACACTCACACGCACGCACACTCACTCACACGCACGCACACTCACACGCACGCACACTCACACGCACGCACACTCACACGCACGCACACTCAAACACGCGGGCGTATTCTTACCCATAGCTTTGTGTAATTGTTTTTGTAATTGTATTTGTAGTTGTATTTGTAATTTAAAAAAAAAAATCTTCTAATTGTCTGTTTTGAGTACATCATTTCAATGGAGAACGAGGACCTGTAATAAGTATTCTTTTACTTAAAAGAAATCCCCAATCATAACACAGAAATTGTAAAAAACAGATATTGAATAAATAATTTGTATATTTGTATTTGTTCATGCACACAAAGATTTGTATTGTGTGGAAATCGAACCCATGACCTCTGGAGACAAGTGCCGGTATTCTGACCTCCACGCCATATCGGTCGTCAAATATAATGGGTTAACATGTTTTTACAATTCTTCGGTTACTTAAAATTTTTTGTAGGAAATTTTATTTGAGAATAACTTGCCCAGGAATTAATGACTAGGTATTCATTCGTAATTTTTTTTTATTACATTCAAAATTTTATTAATATTATTTGCTTAGGTCCAAAAAAATTATATTATAAGATTTTTAAGTATTATTCATTCATAATCTTCTTCTGCCTTGTCGTGGTCACCGAATTTTCTGAACGCTTGCATTTGGTCTTGAATAAATAATAATTAATATTATTATTTGTGCACTACAGTACGTTACTGACCTATTAATTCCGTATTACGCCTAAAGCCCCATACTGTAAACGCTAAACAAACATACATATGGCAATTCCATATAATAACGACAAAACCACAATAACCTCACAACACTTCACATCGGAAAGCATTTAGAAAATTCTACCCGAGAAGTGAAACGATCGATCTGCTCAGAAACAGTTGTGATTTATTGTAAAAACTAACAGCGGAACTGAACTCACCTTATCGCGTCGGACGGATGGCTTGCCACCCTTCCAGTTTGGCATTTGAAATATCGATAAGGGTGCTCTAAAATATTGCAGTCTTAAAAGCAAAGAATAGTAGCACCACTTATTCTGAGGAACACCTTGATTTATCGGACGCGAGCACCCTGTCGCGTCGACCGACCAACTTTGCTAATTAACCAAAAGATTAATTTCCTTCTTCCCTTAAACAATTTCCCTTTAAAATTTACAACAGTTCAGAGTATTTTTGCGGCTATTTTCATATTATAAAAAAATATCTTGAAAGTTTTTAATTAATTCTATAAAGATTTGGATATTACGGCAGACAATTGAGTTTTATCGGTTTGTGATAGCAGCCTAATTATTGAGATAACCGTCGTTTTCAAACGGACGTAATTAAGGAGGACGCGGATCTTTGGGTTTGTGTACGTTTGGTACCCGGATTAAAGCAAATTATAGTAAGATCCTTACAGTGTAAAAGTTATCACTTTAATAAATTGATATTAAAAGAAGTGTTTATTTGTGAAACTTATTGATCATATACTCATACCACACGGGACGGAACCAATAGTGAAATTAACTAGGTATGAAAGAAACTAGGGACAGGCAGAGAACACATTCTTCCACTTCCTAAGATCCTGGGAAGTAAACTAATATCGAAGTAAGGTGCTTGATTGGCGTTAGGAACGATAATTGCTTAGGAATGCCTTATTACCAAAGGTACCATAAAACATTTACCACGCGGGCGATGACGCGGGTTCGAGCTAAGCTATTTTTATGTTCTTCAGATTGTACGTACACGTGTATGTCATTGAACTCATCCTTAACGGCTGCTGTATTTTTGATAAAATGACTCTAACGAAAGAATTTTAGAAATCTATCACAATATATGTTAGTTTACGAGTAGCAGTAAATACTTAAACCTAAGGAAAATCTATCTTGCGTGCAATTCATGTACTTTTCCAAATGGTAAAAATATAATTGGTAAATATATAATTTGTTGCAAATATGTCACGAATAATATTTATTACTAAACGGCCAAATAACACATTGCCATTTTTTTGGAACCTGAAATAAATTATAAATATGATATTTTAGACATTTTGGTGTGAGCACTTTAATGTGGTTTGTCGCTATTTTCTAATCAATAAAAAAACGGTACCCTTTCATTTTCGCAAGTCCGTCTGCCTGTTCGCGCAATCACACTACGGACTGGTATTAAAAAAATGCTTAAATACAAGCTACAAAGGTTTTTAAATAAATCTCTCGGGTTAACTTAATAAAAATAAAACGAAAATGCTAAAAAAATCCTATAAATGGACTTGCCTTCATTCAATTTTATTTACGCTTGCAAAATTGTAAGAAACTTATAACAGGGCCAACTTTGGAACTTTATAGAGTTTCATAGACCACGTGACCTGACACGCACTTAGCCAGTTTTTCTTGATACATTTCGGTGAAAGCTTGGAGAATTAGTCACGCAATAAACTCGTTCAGTCCGTGATCCGGGCCTTCTTAATAGAAGAACTTTGCTTTATTATTTCGCGTGTTTGTTCTGAGTTCATACCTTCTTAATTTCAGTATAATTGAATTCAACTGATGACAAGGCTAACAGATGATGGATGTTGCCCACTCACATAGTGTACTTCAGAGCTTAGTAGTTTTATTATGTTTATCTTATTATGCTCAGAAATATTTCTAACTACTAAGTATATAGTCAATAAACTAGTTGTCACCGTCTACTGCTAATAGATGAAAACTCATTCGTTTCCGTGGCGAAAGTTAGCCAGTAATTAGGGGTGTCTATTAAATAACCGTTATGGCATGTATTTCTATAGTTGCCTTTGTTAATTAAACCATTTTATATTATTTATTAGTTCGCATTCGCAGCTCCGCGGAACTCCGCGATGGTCTATATTACCGAAGTTTAGGAGTAATCCAAGAGGTCAGTCTTTGCATAGATAGCCGATTGTGTAGCATTTAACATTGAGCGCTTCTATGCTTCGGAAGACAAGCAAGTCGCAAGTCGCGTCTGCCGGTAGTGAGTCCCACATGCCCTTTGGTCCCCCTTTAGCTGAGAGGCAGTGCGTAAATGTATATAGCTACCGACCTAAAACAAAAAAAAAGTACTATAGTCGGAAAATAATAACCTAAGATAATAACTGAACAAGTTACAGGAAAGAAGTAAATAATTAGACAAAATCAAATGTCACCGCCCCTGCTAATCGGTAAAAGCTTATCTCTGCTCGAGGCCACAATAGGCCAATAATTAAGGGTCATTCGATATATTTACTAATTGTTTTCTTATAATACGTCCTGTACACATATGAATCGATATCAAAACGCGACATAACAAGTTCTATAATTGTGTGTTATTTGTAAGTATTAATTACTTTTTAAGCCCGTTTAACAGTAACGCTGATTGTTATCGCTCATCGATCAATGTGTATAAAAGGAAAGGGAATGTACTTGAGTGACGCTGATCGTTCAGCGTCGCCGTTTCCTTTAATAACAATGACATGACATGTCAGCGCCGACTACGTGCCGACTAATCAGTTAAAAAGTCGCAGTACACCGAGACCCGAGGGATTGAAAACACTCATTGTTCGTCATGCAAGGTGCCAGCGATCAGTTTTTTTTATTACAATAATAAGAAATACAATAAAGAAGACTCTACCAACGTATTAGGAATCCAAGTCAAGCTCACCTGCCTATCAACGGATAAGGCTCAAGAAAATATAAAAGTTCCCGGTAAGCGGCAATGGGCTTGCCACGTAATACGCGAAACCAAAAATATAGTTGGCGAAATGTAGGCTTACAAAATGCCTCTGCCTTTTCCTTCGGGGAAACAAACATCATTGTATGTATATATTTATTGAGAAAGATGTCTTATTAAACATGTAAACTAATGTATCCCCTCTTATTTCACAGAAAGTCGTAAAGTTGACGATGAGAAATCCAATCAGATGTTGGGCAACAACGTCATCCTGCGTACTGGCTTGAACTGCGATCACCAATAATGATTATGGGCTGATATCTCCAATTAAATGTAACCTATTGGGGAAGCAATTGTTTAGAAGTGGGCTTTATAAGGCTAATATGATGAATAAGATACTCAAGCATCCGGCGCACTTAATCGAAAGTAGTCACTGCAATTTATGAACGCAATCGACACCAGAGGCATCCTTTTTTGAATAGCCGCTTGCTGCAATCTCGTGGAAAAATCTCGTCAGGGAGATTATTGCACACCCCAATGGTACGCGACAGAAAGTTACAACAATAATGTACAATTATTTTCCTACTTACAGAGTGATTGAAGAACGTCTTCTTTATCCTTAAATTCCTCCATATAACTTGCAGAGTTTTATAAAAAATATCCCTTACTCTTTTACTAACTACCTCAATAAATAACTAAAACTGGCAATAAATTTTGATATTAGCGTATGTCACTGTTACATGAATTGTTAAGCAGATTGTTCCCAAGTTTTGTTTTTTCATACAGCATTCTTGTAGCTTGATATTGTCGTAAAGCGGGTCTCAGGTGATCGTTGTCTGTCCACGTCCTTAATTAATATTGAAAAACTTTACTAAATGCAGCAAAGTTTCACATGGTAGAAGAAAGTTAGACTTAGCTCGTTCTAATATTTAGTGACGCTTGTTCTTTCAATTATCATTGTTGTAGCTTGATTTTTCGTAGCTGACAGTACAACTGGTCCACCAATTTAAAGTCGCCCAGCGAGCTTTGAGAAGATGGTTGGTATTTCTCTGAAGGATCGGTTCAGGAACGAGGTGATCCCAAAAAAAAACAAAAGTCATCGATATAGCCCAATTGATTAGCAAGCTGAAGTGACAGTGGGCCGTAAAGCGGGCCTAAGGTGATCGTTGTTTGTGCGTTAAATTTAAAAAGTAATAAAAAAATCCTGACTAAATTTTAATGTAGCAAAGTGTCACATAGTAGAAACAAGCTAGTCTTAGGTCGGTGTAATATTTAGTGAAGCGACTCAGCTGCTCTCAGCAAAGTTTAGTCTGCGGTCTAAAGAGGTTTTCAAACTTAGCACAGACATCATTTTAGTATTATCGACCGTCAGCTGAAATTATTTGTATTATAATTATGTGGTTGGGAGACCTTCAAAGGTTTTTCCACTCCATTTCTTGCCCGAAGATGTAGCAGACGGCGACTAAGGGAATGAGATATTTTCAAGAGTTCATGTGGGCGAGGGGCCATCTGTCACTTTTTGACACGATTCACCAAGAAATTTTTGTGCTAAAAGTGAACTTGTAAGAAGGTTCTACCTACCCCAAAATTGCATATACAGACGTGAGAGTATGTATGTGCGCTATAATAAAATACACTATCGAAAGAAAAATTTATCGAAAAGTTGGAGATGAAAGGACAGACAGTACAAAAGTTTAAAATTAAATGTGCTCTTATTCGTTGAGTATTTAAATAAGTAAGGTAGGTACGTCAAGTGTTCGCGCGTATTATAACGTGAACATTGCAGGGTAAGAGGCCTCGCACAAAGTAACTGTAAGGGGGGCATAGATAATTAGCGACCCCCGTTAGGGACACGTCCCCTCGCCCTCTTAGGAGTTAATGTTAATACGTAATAGAAATTGAGGTACTAGACGGATCTGTTAAGTAATCACCTAGTTAAAACAACCCCAAACGTATTTGAGTGTAAAATCTCGTCATTGCATTTTTTATAGGCACTCTGAAGTGAGAAGCAGTAAGGCCCTCATTTATGTGAACGTGAAATCATTACTTTAGGTAAAAGTTGAAGACAATATTTTCGGAACATTTTACGACAATTTCTTTGATGATACTTGAACGGGCCGATTCTCATAGTGTATTCATTAATTTTATATACATACATGCACGCCTGTTTCCCCGAAGAGGTAGGCAGAGGCATATTATACGCCCACACTTCGCCAATTATTAAGTTGGTCCCACGTAGAGGCTATTGCCGCTTACCAGGCAGTGTTATGTTCGCCAGAGCCTCGTCCGTTGATCGGCAGGTACACCATTTGCAGTTTAGGTTAGCTTGGGCTCCTCAGGTCTTGGTAGGATATCCATACACCCGATGAAGATGGTTGAGATAATAATGATACAATTATTGATATCACCGTGATCAATAGATATTATTTATGGACTTGTTTATATGAAATTGCAAACAGTAGCCGAGCAGTCAAATGCTGCAGAGTTCTACCGTGTCTCAATTCGAGACCAATGCTCTAAGTTATCACTTGAAATTTTTATTTTGTAAATAAACGATCGACATGAATAAATTATGAGAAAATCAAACTTTTTAGTTCCTCGTTTCTTGCAGAAAAATAAAAAAACAAAAAGCAAACTCCTTAATAAACTCATAAAGAAGCCATTACCATAAAAATATCGATAAATAGCTAATCCGCCTCCACGATCACGCAATAGAAGTTAACAATCATAAATCTTTCACCAACTGTAGCGCATTCATTAAATTTTCTTCAGGCGTGCGTGCGATAACGCGGAGTACCTTCCGAAACTTCGACTTATCTCCCTCACGTAGAAGGTCGTTACGGTGGAATTATGGCCCTGGTTAAACACATGCTACATTTAGTCGAAACTTCATGTTCCGCTCTAATAACTTACCGTTAGTAAACTCTATTAGAAATGCGCAAAAACTTTCAATAAGTTCGATTAAATGGAGGATCCGGGGGATGTTGTTCACAATTTGGCTGAATTTTTTACTCTGTTTTTGCTTACACTTTATTTTCTACTTACGTATGCTTCACTAATAGAGTAAGTTTGTATTACACAAGTGTGAGAGAGGCTCCGCTTATTAATTTCGTATAGATGCGTTACTCCTATTGCATGTGAAACCATTGCATTATGTGTCCAGGTTTCCACCTTCGAAGACCTTTGTGTTAGAATAATATACAATAAGTATCTGAAACATAAATCAAAGACTGAATGCGTTTTGCAATGACCCGCCGTAACAAAAATATAGCTAAGAATTGACTGACTAAACATAATTGAGCTAAGCTAATCTAGTTGCTAGCAAATTTTTCCAAATTTATTTCCCTCACGCAATATATTGTTGACTGAGAAATTATTGACGTAGTGATCACACGCAAAATGAAGTCCACAAACTTCATAACACGCTTTATGGCATCTATAACATGCCTGCAAATTAGGTAATGGTCTCGGGAAGTTCCGGTTCCGAATGGTTCGGTATATCCCGGGATTGGGCGTTGACTACAGAACCGGCACCCTATAAACCTCATCCTTTCTTCCGTTGGGGACTTAATAAAAACCACAAAAAAATGGCTTCCTCGTGGTGAAAATTTTAAATTTGGCTTTTACAAAATTGAGGAAGCGCTAGAAGCAGTAAGCAATACATATGAAGCTGTTTTTTTAATAACATACATACATACATTCACGCCTGTTTCCCTGAAGGAATAGGCAGAGGCATTTATACATACGCTATTCGGCAATTATATAGTTGGTCCCACGTAATTGGTGACAAGCCTATTGCCGCTTATCGGGCACTATCTCGTTCAACCCTCGTCCGTTGATCGGCAGGATCACCACTTGCAGTTGAGGTTGGCTTGGGCTCCTTAGGTCTTTATAGGATCCCTATGCACCCTGGAAGCGAACCTGGAACACTATGTGCCCATTTTTTTGGAATAAAGTTGTTGTGGACCCTAATATTTAAAATACTTATGGTGCTAGAGACTGAGCTTAACAATACGTCATGTTCACGCACACCACTATATATGTTCTATGCGGGAAACGACACACAATCACACATTACCACCACCATCAATTACATCACCGCACAATCCACGGCGCGTAAGTCAAACAATGGGCATAGATGTGCAGTAACACAATATCGGGTCTCAGCCGAAGTGCGATATGAGGGGTGGCGCGGTGTATTCTGCTCGCACCCGTGAGTGCAGTCATTTACTGTACCTCTCTTTCTTTTGTCTATAATTATATCAGCGCCGACAATCGACATTTTTCTTTACCTGATTACTACAATACAATATTTTACAAATACAACATTATTAGGGCTGTCAAAGAAAAATACTATAAAATTTACATAATGTTGTTGTCATGTCATGTCAATAATACATAAAATAAACATTTCAATACAATTTTATAACTACTGTAGTTAGTAGATATTTTCAGTTGGCATTTCAACAAACTTCCAGAAGCTTCAATCGTTCGTCAAACAAACACAAGCAACATAAAGCTAAAGTTAGCAACAAGTTCCCTCAGCCCTTCGATTGTCGCACGGAACAAAGTTTATGTGTTACTAAAACTCTTTTGAAACACGGAAGTATCATGGAAGTCTACAAGTTATATCCACTCCAACCGTGTCTTATTTGTGTTTGTATACTTTTTCATATACATTATGTTGAAAGTTGTTGTTGATAAATTTCACTTGTGAAAAATTTAAGTTACCAGCTGACTCGGCAAACGTCATACCGCCATTTTTTTTAATTTTTTTTGTAAAGTTATCTGACTTACAAAAACCCTGTAATAACAATAAGGAACACAATAAAAAAAGATTTATCCAAATTCGATAATTCGTTCAAACTTCGCGTACATGGATTTCGGCGATTCTTTTTTATTTATATAAATGTACTTTAATATTAAAGTAATTTATTGTTAAAGTGATTGTAATGTTAATAAATATAAACTTTTTTGCTCTCGCAATAATTTCATAACAATGTGCAAGACATTTTTTTAAATTTTTTTTTTTTGCATTTACAATGACATTTTTTTACTAGAAAAAGTTTAACGTCTGCGGTAACCCGGATAGGAATTGAACCTCATAATAAATTTCATGAGGTCATTTTCAGAGGTCTCATAATAGAATTGAGAATAATATTTGATTATAGTTAAAAATTTACAGGGTCTATGAGTTTTATAGTTAGGTCCATACTTGCTTTTATGGTATTAAGCACTCGTAGCTCCACGGTACTAGTTTGTCGGAAACATTCATCAAATTAAAGCAGAGATTACAGTGGTAGATCGTTTATCTTGGTCGACAACAGGATGGCGTGAGAGGTGATGGTCTCCTTCTGCGAAGTGGTAATGTCACAGAAGAAGGCCGCCTATAACGGGAGAGGGAGTGGGATCCGCTCTTTCTACGGCTGCGCCGTTGGCGCCCGTTACGCAGCGCCAGGGGGGTCTTAGACGGTGGGGGCAGGGTTACCGTCTTACTATAGACTCCCCACGAAGTACGGCAGAATACGGCAGTAGTCGCATAAGATGATAGGGGGGGGAGGCGCGACACACTGCGCTTCTCTGAGAAGATAATCCCGGTTATGATCCGGGGGACGTTAGCCGCGGGCGGGGTGTCAGAAGCTTTAAACCTTGGCATTGGCCCCCCGCCTTTTTTTCAACAGCGCTGGGCGTCGTCGGAAGATTTTTAGTGAGTAGGACTGTTAGCGGTCGCGTCTGCCGCAGTGAGTCCCATACTCCCCTCTGGGTCACCCTTTGGCCGGGAGGCAGTGCGTGAAGGTATTTTGTTACCGACGTAAATAAATATAGTATATCTATTATCTGTAACCATCTGCTGTGTCATCTTACCAGGAGATACTCTTCCACCATAGCAAATGGATCAGGTAAGGAGGACCAGAGACCAGTTGAAGAAGATGAGCAACGGAAAGTCCTAAGTCAATGGGTAAATAATTAAAATGAAGACACGCACAAAGTCACGGGCACCAATTAGACTCTTTCTTCCAGTAGTACTTTAGATATCTCCAGTGACAATAATTCACTAAAGTCTATGTGCCTACTTTTAAGTAAATTGAATCCTGAAAATAAATTTGCAACGATAGAAAATCTATCAGATATCTTCCAATAATAATCATTATGTTAATACAAATACGATTGCATATTGTTTATCATTTTCCGCCGACAATAATTATTTTGATTATAAGCATTTAACAGTAATTGCATATGATTTCGAAGTAATTATTGTTATTATAATTATACTCCCTAACAATATGGGTAAAACGGAAATTAACAGACCACACTGCATTCCATAATGCTTGTAATTAACGAAATAATACGAACCGCGTCGGAGTATTCATTTAACAGCAACATCAAAGAGAAATATTGTGCATTCGAATGAATGATACGTTTAATTATGCCTTTTACCTTTACAACACGAACCAACAGGGTTAGGTTGAAAAATACCTAACGGACTTTAAAACATTATTTGCTATTTAGTTTTGCACTTCATACACCGGATCGTTTAAGTACCCAATTAAAAAAGAGATATTATTTTTTATTTACAGCACGGGCCTCTCATCAACCAAATAATGCCACCGATCATCATCTTAGCCCACCACCACTGAGCACGGCTTCTCACAAAACAAGTTAAGAGGGATTCAGTTCGTACCACGCAGACCAAGGGCATTTTGGCGAAGGCAGGTGTGCGGTATCCAATTTTGTATAGATACAAAGTCATCACATGCCTCTCGCTGTAGGTGAAGCTGAAGGATAAGCCAGTGGGTACAATAAATAGCTTCTATCAGAGACTTTTTCTCCCTATAACGTTCCTTCTTGCCCCACATGCTAAAAATAATCGCGGCTTTAACTTATTAGTGATAACCAACATGAAGACGTGCCTAAAGCACGCCGAAATTAGGTGAAAATCATTTTGGCAGAGGCAGGAGTGCGGTATCCAACTTTTTATAGATACTAAATAATCACATGCCTCTTGTTGTAGATAGAGCTGAAGGGTATGCCAGCGGGAAGAATAAATAGCTCTAGGCTTCGGTAAGAGACTTTCTTTACCCTATATGTTCCTTCTTGCACCACATGTCCTGCTGTAAAAAATTATCATGGCTGTAACTTATTAGTGATAACCAATATGGAGACGTGTAAAAATTATCTAGTAAATATCAAGTGAAAATTAATTATAAATCTATAATGAACCCAGCACTTGGGTACCGGGAAGAGTGATGTGAAATCAGAGGTCAAATGTTACACGAACGAAACTTATTTCATATTGTTTCACAGTTTTTACTGTGAAACAAGTGTTGTACTGTGTATGTAACAACAAACATTTTGTTTCACAGTAAAAAATCTTAGTAATTATATATATATATATATATATATACAGTAATACCCTTAAAGCTGTAAATCGTCAAATATTATTTATTCAAAAACTGAAAATGTAAGCACAAATTCTGGCTACAAATCGAAATTGTTAAAAAATAATAGAAACGATGATTTGAAGCTAACGAAAATGCAGGGATTAAATGTTTACCCAAGCTGTTCGAAAATGCTCTGGAGAAAAATAGTGCCTCCCTCTCAACATAAACTAGGCCTGATTAGCTAAATCCAAATTGCCACAGCTTAAATAAATGTGTAACACTTTACATATATACGAATAGGAGCAAAAATTTAATCAAAAACATTTTAAAAGAAAATACAAAACACAAAGAAAAGACTCGAGTATTGCAAAACTATTATTTAGAAGTTTTGTACCAGCAATAAGCACTCGCAGTAATCGTAGAAATATGTTAGTGGCTTCCTTTCGCCATCGCGTATGTCGTACACACTGTCAGAATTTCCATATCTAAATGGAAAACGGCCTGTACAATCAATTTTGTCCCCACATTCCATTTGAAAAGTGCACCTGCGTTGGATGATGGTACTTCTGCTTTCATTCCTTTTTTATTTGTGAAAAAGTGAATATTGTCACGTACGTTTGGTTGGTAGGTAGATTAATAATTACACTATGTTGCAGTCATAAATTCAATGTAACACACTAGTTTATGATTACAGTTTAGTTACCTAAGTAAAAGTGTGTTGTGTGGTACCGGCCTAGAATAATGCCACTCCCTTTCATCTCACGGGGAGTCCTAATAGTCAAGGAAGCGAAATCCTACCGAATGATGGGCAGCAGCGTCATCCTGCGAACTGGATTGAACTGCATTCACCAACCCGCTTGCCCAGTGTGATGATTAGGGGAAAATACTCCCAATACAATCTAATCTATTAGGGAGGCTAATGTTCAGCAATGGACTTTATTAGGCTGTTATGATGATGATGATGATGATGAAGACTTAAACTAAGCTAATTGGAAGCGCCCATAGCTCCGCAGAAGCGCTCTTAGCTCCGCGGTGCTCGGTGGTCGGAATCGATCACCGAAGGAAAGCATAGTTAACAGAGGTCTGTCCTTGAATGGGTGCCGTTTCTGTGGCGTATGATATCGAGCGCTTCTGTGCTTCGGAAGACACGTTAAGCCGTTGGATCCGGTAATCACTAAATGTGGTAGTCGTTAAGTAATATTAGAGGCCTAATTGGGCGGCTTAAAAAATTCTAACAGCAGGACGCCATACACCTGCCTCCGCCAATACGCACTGGGTCAGCTTGGTGGAGTATAACCCAATACCCTCGCACCTTGAAATGTGAGAAGAGGCTCGTGCTCAGTAATGGGCTGAGATGATGATGATAACTCAGCTAACTAACCCTTTTATGATAAGCACTGTGCTGTGATTAAAAATCAATTGGGGCAACCTCACTAGGAATTTTAACACTACCCTACTACGACAGATGTGCAAAAAAACATTACTAAATTAGGGGGGCAAGGTTTATCACAATCTCTACTTACTAATCAAATTTTGCAAAATACATCGACATTATTTCTGATACTGTCGAAGGAGAGTATTGTCAAAGAGATATTTATGTGAAATTTTGTATTCAGACGTTTTAGAAGTTTGGCTCTAAATATTAAAGAGCCTAATAGATTACACTAAGTCTGGAACAAAACACTTTTTACTCGAGAACATTTACCACGAATTATCACGAGAAAACACGATACGGAAACACAACCCAATGTGACACATGTATGTGCCGACTCGCGGTTTTTAATATAATAATTTCAAGATAATTTAAGAACCCTTCATATTTTCACTCTAGCAGAGTAATTAAGATGTAAAACGGTGTTTTTCTGATGGAAAAAACCTTATGTTATTTCTTACTTTTTGTCAAAACTAATAACATATCTGTCATTCCTTTGAAGAAGTAATCGAGAATTTATTTATTTATTTTTGTCACAAATCTTCTAGCTGACATCTTGTATCTCAAAGGCTTTACCAACATTTTTGTTTGACGGAAGTATACGTTATTAACTGCACCAGCTGACCCATATCTTAAAATGTATATAATTCCTGCGACACCACTCTCGTTCACATTCTGTATGAGAAGTTTATATATGCTATTTCACTTCCAATATAAGTCATACTTCGAATTAACAATACAACATAATAATCTTAGTGTTACGTCAATCGGAAGTTTAGGCTATTACCTGAATCTTGGGCAATCATTTGAAATTTAAATAATGATTACCTGATTGCAGTATTATAACTGAGTAAAATTCTAAATATTGGCATCATTTGTTACAGTCTTTTTTTAGGTTCAGCATAAACCTTGTATATAGTTTTGACCAAAGACTTCTTTCAGACAGAAAACCAATCTGGGGCAAAACACTGAAGGCCAGACATAGCCGTGCTCAAGCCATCTTGTTGTTTGGAGTCCTGTTGCGATCCAAGCTTTAATTAGTTCATCGGATAATTTGGTTTGCGCAGCGCTCGTTAAGCCAACGAAGTGAACCAGTATTGCAGCTAGAGCTTTTAATTCAATTTCTTTAATTTTAAAAAACACATTTAAAATAAAACAAGATTAAGTAGTGCTTTGTATCTTCTTTATTTTCTCTTAAAATACTACTTTATTGAGTTTTTCTATACCATTTTAAAACTATGTACGATGAATTTCTATTTCAAATTTTTTAAGCTTAACTTCGCTCTTACTGGTCGATTTTTTTAACTATCAATCTATCTATAGACCATCAACCTAAGTGTATACTTTTGACCAAAGCCTTCATTCAGACAAAAAACCAATCTGGGAAAAAACACAGACTTTCGACAAATCGACCAGTAAGAGCGAAATTAAGCTTAAAAATAAAACAATATCTCGTAGATCTATGCGTCAACTTTATTTTCTCTTAAAAGACATTTTAATTAAGCTCTCTATATCATTTTCGGTTGATGCATAGTTGTCCTTTCGATTTTTTAGCTTGATATTGTTTGCGGCTTTGGTTCCCAAAATTATAAACAGGAAATAGTTCTCGTAATATTAATAACTGGTAAAGTCAAGCTTTTCTTCAATGAAAAATTTTTTTTAAGATGTGTTAAATATTCTTCTCTTGAATTTAAGAGATAGTCAATCTATTCGATTCAATAACAAACATACAAAATAAGTACTTTTTGGTTAATATTTTATGGGTACTTATTACTCTAAAATATAAAAAAAATTATCTTTTCCTTTTTCTGAAAAAACTTCACAATTATATCGTTTCAAAAGAATTTCTTTATTAGCACTAAAACTACCCCAGGCATGACATGAAATTTAACATTTGAAGTTTTAAGTTCTTACGATCAACATTATAAAGCTACGTTTTAGGGCTTTCCCCAATTAAAAATTATTCATTCAAACGCTTAAAGCTTTTACACTGTAACATAATTATTACCTTTTTTTTACTTTGTTCAACACCTACACCGACGCATTACTTTAGAATTTATGAAGTTATTGTTAACTGTATAGTAGTAATTAGTTTTAAATTAATTCATTTTAATGGCAGCTTGCGGACTGGACCAAAAATATTTTACCTAATCATGACACTGTTATTTACAGAGGGTAAAAAGATTCATACGAAAGCCGAGAGCTCAGGATTTTTTTAAATCTTTGACACTGGGAACTGGGAAATCCTTATAGTTTTTTAAATGTCAAAGTCATGCTTTTTTTTCACGTTTGTTAATTAAGACTAATTTAAAACGTTATTTCCTGAGTTTTATTTTTTCGTAAAGTAGTGTCAAAACCCTCGGGCAGTTCAGTTTATAACACCAAAAACAAAAATCGTTTCCCAATGATACTTTTAAGGAAATTTCTTATGTAGTTACGTGTAGAATGCGTAGCTTTAAGCAGTGATCAAGGTTTTTTACACCCTATATACGTCTATATACCAGCTGTTGCCAGACACTTCGCTGACGTAATATTAGGTCGGGGAAAAAGTCTTTTCGCATAACGTAGGTATAAACTTATTATAAATTTTTTTTGATTGTACTATTTGTGTCTGGCTGGTTTTGGTAACATTAAAAAGGTTTCATTATAAAGAAAAGAAAAAAATAAAAAAAAGTTGTTTCCCGCTATTTTTTATTTGTTTTTCTCTCCGTTAAAATGAGTGAATCTAATGAAGAAATTCGATACATTTTAAAATTTTATTATAAAAAAGGCAAAAATGCAACTCAAGCAGTGAAAAAAATTTGTGATGTTTATGGACCTGATGCAGTGTCAGTAAGAGTAGCACAAATTTGGTTCAAACGTTTTCAGTCCGGAAATTTTGATGTTAAAGATGCACCTCGCTCTGGTCGCCCTGTTACGAATAAAATAGACGCCATTTTTGAAAGAGTGGAGCAAGATCGGCATATTAGTAGTTACGATGCAGCTGAAGAACTGGGAATTGACCACAAAACAGTTTTGACCCATTTGAAGAAAGCTGGTTATACAAAAAAGCTCGATATTTGGGTGCCACACGAGCTCACTCAAAGAAACTTAATGAACCGTGTACTCATTTGCGATTCATTATTGAGACGTAATGAAACCGAGCCGTTTTTGAAGAGATTGATAACTGGCGACGAAAAGTGGATCACGTACGACAAGAACGTGCGAAAAAGGTCGTGGTCGAAAGTTGGCCAGGCTTCACAGACTGTGGCCAAACCTGGCCTAACACGAAATAAGGTGATGCTGTATATATGGTGGGATTGGAAGGGCATTGTTTATTATGAGCTTTTACCGCCCGGCAAAACCATCGATTCTGATCTTTACTGCCAGCAACTGATGAGATTAAAGGAAGCAGTCGAGAGAAAACGGCCGGAATTGATCAACAGGAAGGGTGTGGTCTTTCATCACGATAACGCTAGACCACACACATCTTTAGCCACTCAGCAAAAATTAAGAGAGTTCGACTGGGAGGTCCTAGTGCATCCACCATATAGCCCTGACCTTGCGCCTTCAGATTTTCACCTGTTTCGGTCTCTGCAGAATTCTTTAGGTTCTGTAAGGTTGACCTCAAGAGAGGACTGCCAAAACTATTTGTCCCGTTTTTTTGATCAGAAGTCCCAAAGTTTCTACAGTAACGGGATAATGTCTCTGCCCACAAAATGGCAGAAAGTTATTCAACAAAACGGTACATATATATTGTAAATAAATGTAAATAAACTTTGAAAAAAATGTCTTGACTTTTCATACAAAAATACGAAAAGACTTTTTCCCCAACCTATTACATATAAAAAATATGATAAATACTTCGCAGTGATAGTGTAGCTTTTTATGGATGAAAGGTCAAATTTCAAATCGTTTCAGAGATTGCCTATATTAGAGCAGGTTAGGCAGGTAGGTAGGTAGGTAGGAAACGCAGGTAAAGAGACAGAAGAAATGATAAATAAAATACATACATGCAGTCACGCCTGTATCCTTGAAGGGGTAGGCAGAGGCACACTTCGTTAGTAACATTTTTGGTCCCACGTAATAGGTGGCGAGCCCATTGCCGCTTTCCGGGATCTGTTACGTTCGCCAGAGCCTCGTCTGTTGACCAGCAGGTGCTCCACTCCCAGGTGAGGTTGGTTTGGGCTCATTACATGTTGATAGGATCCCTAAACACTCACACATCCACAAAACACACTCTATAAATAAAATAAGAATATATTTTTAGAAATGACTTTAATCTTCCTTTTATTTGGAAATAATTACAGACTTTAAAAATCTTATTTTCTATAATTTATTTACAATCGGTCACTACTCTTAATTACAATATTATTTTTTATTTTTTTTACATTTTTAAACAATAATAATAATAATACTCTTTATCTAACTTAAATAATGTTATACAGTTCGTGAACGCTTAATTTATAGTTTTTACAACTATATCACATTTTCATTTTACATCTAAAAGTTATTCACATACAAGATTAAACTTTGGCCGTTTATTACTTGGATGAGTGATTAAAAGCTTTGAAATTCATATTATCTGAGATATTATTATACGTTATGTTTATGGAAAACTTGAAATAAAAATGAATCGAGTGAGTTATTAATACTCTTTATGTCATTGGCGTTAAAGTTTATATTAGAAGCTAATTTTTAATTAATTCCATTGCATTCTTCTGACTCTGCTGATATTTTATAGTAAACAAAAAGTACTTGATTATTAATTTGCAACATTTTTATACATACAAAGTATTTCATGGATCAGATCGCTTTTTCGCGGTACGAACACAGTCATAGGCAGACCAGGTTACTTTTTTCTAACTTACGTTAACCGCATTAGGTTCATTTTATGGTGTAAATATATTAAATACTGTCCTATTGAGAGTTAAAACGACCAAAATTGAATCGCGTAATTACAACGTTTGTATTATGCACAATTTGGGTTGAAATATAGGTCATAGTAATACTTCACACAATTTAATTAATCTACTGGTTAATTGAAAACAATATTTCATTGGTATTCAGGAATTCTATAAACGTTATTTGTATTTCAACACTAACCATGTATCTCACTAAATAAGTAGGTAATTGTCTTTGGATTTAATTTGTTGTCTTTAATTTGTATTGTCAAGCATTTTATGTACATTTTTAGATATGTTATTAATGAGACACAAAACTGTGAGATAAATATATAAATATTAATTTGTTTCGTGGAATCTGTTTAAAGTGATTATTTAATATATTTACATGTTTTATTACATCATGAATAAATCAGTTATTAGTTTAGAAGGCTTATTGATTTGATGTACATTTTTTCTAATTGCATTTACCAAAAGATTTAAAATTTACTTTCGCCAGATCAGTCTTTTATCTAATGTAATATGAAAACACATTTATTGTAAGTATTTTTTTAAAACAGCATCATATTTTGACCTGTCACTACACTGTTGTTTCTATAACGTCCGGGGAGGGTCAACAAAAGCCGTCTTTGAGATCTGGATAGCCGAGGTCAGGCATCGCTCTCCTGGAACCAGTGCCTCTCGAGTTGTCGAGACGGGTGCCGCGGCCCGCTCGACCTAAACTGGCGTATCGTGTGTCTGCGAGCTTATCCCTTTGTGCCACTTCATCGTAGTATCTCGCATCATTTAAGCCAGCGCTGTACTTCTGGCTTAAGCTGTACTTATCTATAGTGGCATACTTTTGCACTGTGGCATATTGTGTTGCCGCCGTTTCTTGTACGCCATTAGTTTTAGCTCTATCGTACGGTCTTTCTTCGGGAGGTAACGCGCCGTCGAGACGTGCTTTGAATTCCTTGTCCTTTCTTCTACGTCTTCTGCATGCACAAAGAGCTACTAAAATAGCACAAAGAAGCAAACCTACCCCAGCAGCAGCAGCGACGTATGGAGGTGGTAAAGATATTCTGAAGGAACAATTAGAATCGTCTTCATCATAACCAGAAGGACAATGTGGGCTTCCATCACACCATAGTGCGATAGGTATGCAAGCGTTCAGCTCTGGACAACTGTAACAAACAAAATGAATGATTATTATTTCATACTGTCGTTGCTTCTTATTTGGAAGCATTAATTCATATTTTTTGAGATAGTTTACCTGTATCGACATTCCAGAGAAGCGCTCAATGGCAAGACGTTAGATTCAGGGTCATGATCATAAGCAGGTTTCTTCATTACCTCTATCCATTTCACAGAATAATCCGCTTGCTCGTGCTGCAAGAAGTCTATGACATAGCTACGTGCGTGAGGTTTCAATGATGTCTCAAGCGGCGTCTGAGGCGATAACCATCCAGGGGAGAACAGTGCTAAAAAGTTTGGACTATCCGGGCATATTTCACGGTAACGTGATGTGTCTCTAGCTTCGTATATGAAAAGTCTATTCGGAGTTGGACAGAATGGCGAAGTTGTGGTCATTTCATATCCAGGTATTCTTACGTATAAGTATCTTCCCTGAACGGGTGTCACGTCATCACCTCCAGGCTCAACAAGCCAAGGTCTATGAACACAAGCGACTTCAGCTCTTACGCTTTCAGAGATAACATTTCTATCACCAACAATCTCTGGGGTAATCGGCGTATGCCTTTTGTCATAAAGTCTGATTTCCCCACTACTGCCTCTTAGCTGCCTTTTACCCCATCCAGTGGAGCATACCGTTTCATCTCCAGAGCCAGTGGGAATAAATTTGTATTCACCGTCAAAAGCAAAGTCGTCATAATCCTCAGTAATGTTCATCATTGTAACCGTGAAATTCACTTCGACAACTGGAGCGGTAAGGGTATGGATATTCAGAGGCTCTGATCGATTCGTACACAAACAATCTTTTTGTATAGGCACCCCATCCCACGGAAACTCCGTGATTATTATTTGAGCCATCCCTTCGCCCCCCGTTGTTCTTTTTGTTGGCCTATCGCATTTCCAGCGTCCTGTACGTGAGTCTTTGTGGGTACTACAATGTTTATTTCCAAAGTATGTACTCGTAAAAGTTAATTGAACTCTCTCTCCGGGTTTTGCTTCGAATCTGTGAACAATGAATACGTATATGAATTATATGTATATGTGTTTGTTGCGAATGGGTTGAAATACGCCAGCATTCCTTCAGATATTTGCTCAATTAATTAAAACTTACTTGATTATTTGTTCTATCACTCTTAACTCTATTCTGTTTTACTACTGTATTTGGTTACTCAGTGTTTTATTTTATACCAAAACTATACATAAAAACCTATCCCAAGTCTGTGAGGACTTTTAGTGCAATGAAATAAAATTCTATCGATAAATATACATACTACAACTTTAAAAAGTTCAAATAGTTAACATTTAATTAAATGAAACTTCACAACTAGTCTGACTTGAATGCAAATATTGTTATTCGTTTTAATTATAATTACGAAACAATTAAATAAAATGCTAACGATAAATATAAATGGCACAACTACAAAAAGTTCAAATAGAAAACCCTTATTTCATTAAAACTAAAATAATTAGTCTTATTTTAATGCAAATACGAGTAATGTTATTCGATTTAATTATTAATATTATGTAACTTCTTTTACAAGTTATCCAAACATAATTTATTACATTATGTAGAAATATTAGAAAACCAATAAGACTAATTTAGTATCAAAATTATACGTAACATCTTCATAGCAAAATATTCCTACAGACCTCTATACACTTTGATTACAAAATATAATCTCTCTTTCTCTACGAAATAAACTCAAACTAAAATATTTTAATGAATAAGTTTGTCTCACCTCAAAATGCAAGTCAAGTTCTGCGCACCGCCGCGGCCGTAGTAGAATATAGCTCTGGGAGCTTGGAACCTTCCTGAGTACGTCTGTGCGGACTTGAATACTCTGTCGCAGGCTGATCGGGAGTCTATCAATGGCTGCCCTTGCTCACTCACGTCCACAAACTCGTACCGCAAAAGGAATGATACTGGGTACAGCGCTGAACCTTGACGTAATTCCTGGTTGAAGAAAAAACAGCTGATGTTAGAATTAACTCATTGTTAATTATTTATATGATTGGGGTAAGGTGACTTTACTTTTTGTATTCTGACTTATTACATTAATGAAGGAAAGCTGATGTTAGAATTGTGTTAAAGGATTATACGACTTCAATTAGGTTAGGTGATTTCGTTTATTTTTGTGGACTAGCTAAAAAAACTGACTTAATGCCATTGGGCATAGCTTGAGTCAAAAAATGTATTTTTTTTATTTAGGACCGCTTTTCTATATACTTCAATTGTTCTTACAATAACGATGAAAATAAATAAAATAATAACGATCTATGTGGGAATTAACCTTAACTGAAAAATATGAATGTACATATTTTTCATGTCACAATATATCACAATCACAATAAGGATTTTCAAGATTTCAGGCATATGTTGGTTATTTTAATGACAAACCAAATATTGTGAATAACCAAAAAATGTATAGTTATAATATTACTGTATACTTTTTGGTTATTCAAAATCGCACAGCATCGTTTCTGCCAGCTTTTATAGTAACAAATATGATTATTATTAGTTATTTCATTCATTTATTAAGCTTATGTAAAATTATATTCCAATCCAATTGCACTATTTGTGATACTTTTATTATTTTAATTATTTATTTACAATAACAATTCAGATTAATTAAACAAGAGTATCCCTGAATTAATGAAACTTTTCACTATCCAAAGCCAAGCAAAGGTATTTACCGAACAGAATGCTAAGCTCCAACTTTGCTTTCTCAAAGTTTTAAGTCTTTGTTTGAGTTGGCGACACTGGCAATATGCTGAGACACATTGGTACTTCGTACGTGTGTTGTTACACTTGTAAAAACTTTGACTAGCTTCCACCTGCGGCTTTGGCCGTGTCTTCTACAATTTATCGCGTTCCACCATTCATCCTTAGGGTGTATAGGGACCCTACTAAGACCTAAGGAGCCCAAGCCAACCTCACCTGCAAGTGGTGCACGAACGAGGCTCTGGCGAACATAACAGTGCCCGGTAATTGGCAATAGGCTCGCCACCTATTACGTGGGACCAACTATATAATTGGCGAAGTGTGGGCGTATGATATGCCCTTCAGGGAAAAAGGCGTGAATGTATGTATGTATCATTCATCCTCAATATCGCAGGCACATTACGTTAGCTGCTGAACATAGGCCTCCCCAATAGATTTCCTCATTGAGCTAACCTGAGTCACCTGCATCCACCGGCCCGCCGCTTTGATCAGATCGTAGGTCGCCATTGAACCTTCCCCATTTGCTATTTCAGGATATAATTTTAATATGTCTCTCAAATACCCCATCTTTTCTATACCAAATTTTCTCATTGCCAGCTCTGTGGTGTAGACGTAAAAGTTTAAATTACAAACAAACGATTAGACATTTTATATTAAAGGTTGATGACTACATTCTTTATAATTTTTAGCAGCTACTTTTGTGTTGTAGGTACATACTTTATTCACACCATTTCTGCCCATTAACGTGCCTTTGACGAAACAGAGTAAGCGGTATACATATTAATTACCTATTCATTAGTTTATTCTGGTAAACATCAAGGTTTTATATGTTTTAAAAACAAAGCTTGAAATGTAGATATCTAGTATTGGGTTGCATTTTGGAAGGCCTGCTTCAATGCGGCCCAAAATAAATATATGGTAATATTATTATTTTTCCATATAATGTTTCCATATAAAAATTCCATGTTTTTTTTTCTAAGCTAATAAGCTAAGCAAAGCCCCAGAGAGTCAAGTGTCCAAAAGTTTCAAAAACCAGTACATTTTCGTAAAAACTGTATTTCTTATTACTAGGTATAAACTACATTATTTAGTTACAGAAAACGGATAAGTATTTAAAACAATAACCACCAAGGTCGTTGAACACAAAGCAAGACTACACAATGTAGTGAAACTTCAAATATTTAGTTAGAAACTTGCTCAAGTCCTTCCACCGTTGAATTTAATATTGAATAATAAAACAGTCGGCTACAAGCGACTTTAACAAGTGGCTTAAGGCTAGCTTTTCTTTGTTATAAGGCGGTACTATTTTTAAAGGAAGTCCAGTTTGCAAAGCCACCTAACAGCCAAGCAATATAGAAAATGAAAGAAGTCCGAGCAACTAAAAGGCTTGGATTAATTGAATGTAAGCTTTCCTCCTTGAAATACTTAACGATAAGCAAAGAGACATAAATTGCATTGGTTATGTATTTAGAATTGAAGAACCTGTCGAACTTGACCTAAATACTTATTTGAGAGCTGTTTAAAAAAAAGAAGTTCTAAACATCGAAACTTAGATGTTGATATAAATATATTTATACTCTTTAAATCCCTACTCTTGTAATTAATGTAAAGTGAAATATTTAGTTTTGTAACAGATTTAACATACAAACTATCGACTCCACTCGCGTTTTCGCCCAAAAGACCTACATGTATTTCATCTCCTTCGCTAGAGAAAAAGCTAGCTTGAAATAAAATCTAAACTACAAGTAACTAAAAAGTAAAAACTGCCAATACATTGAGCTTATGTTAAATTGTAATGTACATTTCTGAATTCATATATATGTTACCGGCCAAACCCGATTTAAGGACACACTAGTACAGCCTAAAACATATATATGCCGAAAAGGTAGATAGTAGACCTAAGTGTCAAAGTGCGCTACGAACATTTTGTGGCCCCAGTGATAATATAGGATAAATATCCAATAGCATATGATTAAATCTGTAAACTTCATATATGTTAATAGGGAACGTAAACAAATACGTAGTTAAACACATATATTTTATGCTGAATTTTTTTACATCAATTCGAAACATTTGACCGATTCACGCAGTGTTGTGACGATAGCAGAGATAATGTTATCCCTATCTGCATGGGAAAAATGACTTTAATTTGTTTTGATACTTATATATTAATAACAATTAAACAATAATAATAATTTCTTTATTCCATATATAGTACACAATTTTCTTACAAAAACCCTGGCTACCAAACTAGTTATAAAACTGTGTTTCAGCAGCCAAAATTACTTAGCTGTTTTACTTTGCTATTTATTTTTTATAATTATTATCATCATCAGCCTACATTACTAACATATATATTTTCTGACAATTAATAATAATAATAATAATAATAAGCCCGCAGGGCAGCTTGTGGCGAGCTGTTGGTGAGTGGCGACACCACGGGCGTAATTCCGAGTGCTCCAGAGGGTCGGACTGCGGTCTTGTCTCCGGTTCGCCGGAGTGGGCCCCAAGAGGCTAGCAGGACCCTCGCCCCTGGCTTGCCTTCATTGGCTGTCCAGGGTGGAGTCGCAAGAGCTACATGCTCGCAGGGTGGAAGTGAAAGATGCATAAGTCGTGAGTTGGCGCACTGTCCTCTTGGGCAGTGAGTAGAAAACGGTGTACACCTCTCGACACCCTGAAGCCGAGGATATCTATGTTGCGCTCCTACCGTTGCACTACGGTTATTTTGGAGTGCCCATTTAATCCTCTGGCTAGTCACCGCCTGCCATTTACAATCATTTGAGACTGATGATGACGGCAGGTGTCCGGTAGTCTCCTCTATCCATAGTCCAATTTACCCAGTCCTTCAGCTTTTCAACCCAATATCCCGGCCATAGTAGATTCCATCTTATCCTAATAGTACTGCACCAACCGGGGATTGTCCTTAGGTGTATTTCTATAATGCACATAGGGATAATCGCTGGTTGGTGTCACATAACCATTAGATTAAAATTGTCTAAGGGGCCTCTACGTGTTGGCTTCGGCCCCACGCATGCCTTCCAAATGTCCGGGTCACCATTGGCCCGAGATCGGAAAAAGACAAACATAATAATAATAAAATATTTATTGGTGCACCATACAATTAAAAATTAAAACTAAAAACAATTAATAAATGTTTATATGATGCACCACACTAATTATTTAGTTTCAAGATAAGTATAATTGTTATGGATACTAAATAATGGGTAAACATTTTTTTTTTTGTAAATATCTATATATTAGAAAACACCCAAACCAGAGATACTCATGTTTATATACACAAAGATTTATCCTGTGTGGGAATCGAACCCACGACCTCAGGAGCGGAGTGCGGGTATACTCGCCGCCACGCCATATAGGTCGTCAACTGCTAGACATAGGCCTCTCCAACGGCACGCCCCACTGAGCTCGATTTCCACCTCTTCGTCTCCAACTACTGCCAGCCGTTTTGCGTAAGTATAAGGTTAAGAATAGGCTTTTTTTTATTGACAAAATAACATTACACAAACAATTACAACAAACAGTATCAAATACACCAAAAAGTTAAAATATTAAAAGAAAAAAACAATTATCAGCAACATAGGTAATGTAGGTAACATACATCAGCGTAATGCTGCTGCATTTAATAATACAGCAGTGCTGGTGTTCCTGCACGGCCTTTTGAGGTAAAGTACCGTAAAAATACTAACATTACAATTAAAATAAAAAACATAACCTGCTACATAAAAACTTATAAGTAATATTGTTACAAACACATTAGGTACATGTAAGCGAAGGACGAGCAAGCCATAAAAAAACAAAAAATATGTCGTCGCTCCACCTAGCCGGAGAGTGTCCTACACTACGCTTACTGATTGCGTATAATACTGTAGTAAAACTATACAACTATATAGGTCCCTTATTACTAGGTACATTACATACGACTGTATCTTACTTAAATACTTATGTTAAAACTTTCCGCATAAATCCGAACCATTTGACCGATTCACGCGGCATTGTAACGATAGCAGATATAATGTAAAGACACAGGCATTCCGCCATGGCTTACAGTAGCCCAGGGACGTGTTTATAGTTAAACATAAATGACTGGGTATGCATAGAAAAAAATATGCAATTCTAAAATCAAGGTGATATATAGAACAAAATACTTCTATCATAAAATCACTTCATGTAAAAGATAACTTTCCTCAACACTGGGTAATACTGTATCTGCAAAAAGTACATGTAAGCGTAAACAAACATACACTTAAATCCCTATGTTGAAACTTTCCGCATAAATCCGAAACATTTGACCGATTCCCGCGGTTCGTAACGATAGCGGAGATAATGTGGCGTGTGTATGTGGCGACGTGACACAGGCATTCCGTCATAGCTTACAGTAGCCCAGGAACGTGTTCATAGTTAAACACAAGCGAGTAAATACAATGGCCTGATGGGATTATAAACTATAATTATGTAATAACACGCGTTTGTTTTGTTTCACACTAATATACAAAGCTTTAAATAAACTATTTCGATAAAAACTGCTACTGACAGTCTTTGAGTTTCTTAACACAAGTATTTAATACTTTTAAGAAACTTTATGGAAGATTTTCAGTACAGACAAAATTTTGCTCTCGTAGAATATATGGGTTACTTTCATGCTCTGTGTCTAATATTTACGCAAAGGAAGTCGTAGACGGTAATGTACATTAAAAAAATTATGAAGACTTAATTATATTCTAAGCTTACAGCTTTTCTCTTGTCTATCTATATTGATGTGAAAATTAGTTTTAGTATTGAACGTCTTTTTTGTACGTCTTTTTTGTACGTCTTATTCTTCTTCTTGTTCTATTTATTGTACGTTACACTTTTCGCCTCAAACATGGAATCAGTACACTCCAATGCACATAAGTATTGTAAAGCAAAGAGCGCTGCTTGGGAGTGAAAAATCGCTTTATTGAGGATACCTAATTTACTTTATATTGTGCGAAATAAGCTTACACGTGTATATGAAAATTTATCGTTTTTAGAAACAGTTTCTTGTAATTTGTAATTCATGTAAAACTCAATAAATATAGGCCACACAAACAAAGCTGTGGTGGGAAGCTAGTTCTACATAATACATTTGAAATATTAGATTCATTACTGTGCTATAGAAATCTAGTTTTGTGATGGGTCTCGACACATAGACCTCGGCATGTCATAGACATTCCATTATAGCTTACAGCTGCCCTGGAACGTGACCATAGTCAAAAATAATGTAGTATATTTTCGTTGTTTGTATAAACATAAAAAAATATTGTAGTTCATGTTCCAAAATAAATGAAATTTGAGTTGACTTGTGTACAATGTCTGGTGTCATTGAGTTGGTTTTGTATACTACATGTTTCAAATGTGCGATAAAGTTTAACTAAATAATATGATAATATCCTTGGATCTGCACTGCTAGCCTCAAATAAGGCAGAGCTTGTGTCCAAGTATATTTCAAGAGGGTGTGTAACGGTTAATATAATAACAAAAAATCTAACGTTCACTTGACATAATTTCACTTAATATAATTTTGTTTAATATAACGATCAGTTGTCAAAATGAATTGTAGTTATAATTTCATTTCACCTAATTTCTTTTGATATAATGAACATTTCTTATAATGCACATTTGACATAATATTCATTTAGTATATAGGTTAGGTTAGAATACTGTATCCCTACAAATATTACCGTTGGTTATTTTTTTATATAGCTACCATCGACTAATTAGTTTAAAAGAACATGAGGTTAAATGAACATTATATTAAAAGAATATTATGCATTATGAAAATTATATAATATGAACTTTATACTAAATGTTATTATATCAAAGAAAGATTATATCATATAAAACATTAGATCATATGAAATTAGGTTATTTGTTATTATAGCATATGAAAATTATAACATATGAACGTTATTTCAAGTGAAATTAGAGCATTTGTTATTATATCAAACATTACACACCCATTTCAAGTATGTTAAAAACTATAAATTCTTAAAAGAAAGCCTTAGACAGACTGGAAAATTTATTTATTTTCACGCCGATAGCTAATTTGAAATGGAAACCTCTTTGTACTGAAACACGAGTATGCCGTTCTTCGCGTCCCATCGTATGTAAATTATTTTATTTATCTGAAAATTGAAATACTAGTTTATAGCATCCTAAAAATTGTAACATGGTTTAACATGCATTAATTTAATTAGTTATTGACTATGCATGCATATACAAGTGAGGGCCTGCAGCCTTTGCCTGAGCAGTTACGATTGATTTTAAATAATATTTTTTTAATTAAAGAACAAAAGGTAGAGAAAATAAAACAAATGTAATCCATATATAAATACTGGTTATCACGCCTCTGTTTTAGTTGATATTTGTCTATCAAATGTGTCCTTTATATTTTAATCTATTGTGACACTGCGCTGGGTGGCTCCATTTAGGTGACAATGATTTATTAATGCTATTTACAAAATATTCATGATTTAGCTTCATGGTTCGGAAGACAGGTTAAGTTGTTAGTCCCATTACTATTAAATGTGATATATATCAACTACTTCATAAAATAATTTACTGATTCAAGCGTTACTTTGCGAAAATCCATTGTAAGCAAGTGATGGATTAAAAATATCTTTGTAACAATTCCCGCGCAGCTATAATGTCCCGAAAAATCGAGAAACAATTCAACACGACGCGTTTTTCGCCCTTACACAAGGTATCTTTAGGTAAGATAGAAGCCTCTGAACAACGATGTCTTCACGACCAACGCCGAAACGAAACATGTGTCGTATTGAATTGTTTCTCGATTTTTCGGGAAATTGTAGTTGCGCGGGCATTGTTACAAAGATATTTTTAATCCATGACTTCATAAAATATAACCAATTGATCTTTTCATTTCACATTTTCCTTACTTCAAAACAAGTCTAACAGTGCAACAAGTCACCAAACACGTACCTAACGAATGAAATCAGAATAAAGTCACAAAATTAGACTCTACTTAAAACATCTCAGACAGGCAGCAACATGTACGCCACAACTCGTGCGAGCATCAACAAAACTGTAGGTACTCATACTTTTTATACTTCCCACGTTCAGCATGCATTATTCACTATGGCAAATGCAACTCTGCGCACGTGACTTATCTACGTTGCTGGATGAATGTGCCGGACAGAAAAGTTTCGAGCTGTCGTGCAGTAGAAACGGTTGAAAAGGACATATGGAATGGGCCAGTGCGTTAAATACGAAGCGAGGGGAAAAAAATACTGTTCATATAAAATGAAAACTGCGCAGCGAAATTTTGTTAATGGGAATACTATTCTTTTCATCACAAGAGTATGGATATTTTACAATTGTTGATTTATTTGTACTCGCCTTTTTATACTTTGCTAATTGTTGGGCAGTACAAAAAGCTATAAATAGAGACGTTGCGCACGTGACTTATCGACGCTGCTGGATAAAATGTGCCGGACAGAAAAGTTTTGAGCTGTCGTGCAATAGAAACGGTTGAAAAGGATATATGGCATAGGCCAGTGCGTTACATACGAGGCGAGAGAGACAAAATAATGTTCATCTAAAATGAAAACTGCGCTGTAAAATTCTGTAAAAAGAATTTTTTTTTGCAATTTTTTATTTAAGTACAATGTAGTTCTTTTTTAGTATCTCTTTTTACTATGGACACAGGTACTTTATTAAGACTTATAAGGAGGGAGGGATCCGATAGTTTAGAATTAAACACATTGCCAAGAACAAAGTGCTTTTCAATGAAATTTAAAACCCTGCAATTGAATTGCGTAAATGGGGCAGTTCATTTTCATTTGCAGTAAAATTGTTTTTTTTTAGAATTCAAGAAATCCTATTCTCCGGATTACAAAATCAAGATTTCAAACCGAAAATCATTACACAAATGTAGCTTGATTGCACATATTTTTTGAAGTAAGCACATTCGACATCCTGTTTAATCGAGTTTTGCAAACCAATATTTATTACATAAATGTAGTGTGATTGTATGTATGTAATGTATTTATAAAAAAAGTACATCCTACAACTAGATTACAAAATAAAGTTTTCAAACCGAAATCATTACACAAATGTAGCCTCCGCATAGGTACAAAAATCCGGGTGTACCGAATGTCGTTCCGCCGAGTGCATACGCAAGCATCCTCTACACGTCGAAAATGGAACGCTAATATTTGCCTGCTTTAATTAGCAGCTCTCTGCCAGAATTGTTAGTTGAAACCAACTTCTGCGTTTGTACAGATTACCTCTTTAGGAGAAAATGAATAAAAAACTACTATGTTTCACGTAAGTGTTTAAACTGAGAAATGAGTTTGGGAAGTTGTTTTGGATTGTTATAATGATTGTGTATAACAAAGGAATTGAAATTGTTGTTATGTTCAATCTATTTGGTTTTTACATAGCAAGCGTGTTACAACTTCTTAATTATTAAAGAATAGGTCTTGAAGACTATGATCTAATTTTATAATTATAATGAAAACCGAATTCCCCTCGACTTTCTTATTAATATTCTCTCTTCAAAACTTTGCATCGTACTGCTTAAATAAGTATCTTTAACCTTTTATAAAAATGTATCTATTATAAATATAAACAGCATAATATGACTGTACTGGGAAAGTCTTATTGTTAATGTTATGTTACTCTCATCTTCATATAATATTGAATTGTTAGAACCAAAAATGTTTACTTTCAAATTTCCCTTTTTGATTAAAATTTCAGCATAATCATGTTGGTTACACCATTTTTTTGGGCGGCTGCCATTGTAATTATCACTACATAGTATAAAACAAAGTCGCTTCCCAGTGCCTGTATGTGTGTATGTATGCTTTAACCTTTAAAACTACGCAACGGTTTCCTTGAATTAATAGGTATATTCAAGAGGAAGGTTTATATTAGGTCGGGGAAAAAGTCTTTTCGCATAACGTAGGTATAAACTTATTATAATTTTTTTTTGACTGTACTATTTGTGTCTGGCTGGTTTTGGTAATATTAAAAAGGTTCCATTATAAAGAAAAGAAAAAAAATAAAAAAAAGTTGTTTCCCGCTATTTTTCATTTGTTTTTCTCTCCGTAAAAATGAGTGAATCTAATGAAGAAATTCGATACATTTTAAAATTTTATTATAAAAAAGGCAAAAATGCAACTCAAGCAGTGAAAAAAATTTGTGATGTTTATGGACCTGATGCAGTGTCAGTAAGAGTAGCACAAATTTGGTTCAAACGTTTTCAGTCCGGAAATTTTGATGTTAAAGATGCACCTCGCTCTGGTCGCCCTGTTACGAATAAAATGGACGCCATTTTTGAAAGAGTGGAGCAAGATCGGCATATTAGTAGTTACGATGTAGCTGAAGAACTGGGAATTGACCACAAAACAGTTTTGACCCATTTGAAGAAAGCTGGTTATACAAAAAAGCTCGATATTTGGGTGCCACACGAGCTCACTCAAAGAAACTTAATGAACCGTGTACTCATTTGCGATTCATTATTGAGACGTAATGAAACCGAGCCGTTTTTGAAGAGATTGATAACTGGCGATGAAAAGTGGATCACGTACGACAAGAACGTGCGAAAAAGGTCGTGGTCGAAAGTTGGCCAGGCTTCACAGACTGTGGCCAAACCTGGCCTAACACGAAATAAGGTGATGCTGTGTGTATGGTGGGATTGGAAGGGCATTGTTTATTATGAGCTTTTACCGCCCGGCAAAACCATCGATTCTGATCTTTACTGCCAGCAACTGATGAGATTAAAGGAAGCAGTCGAGAGAAAACGGCCGGAATTGATCAACAGGAAGGGTGTGGTCTTTCATCACGATAACGCTAGACCACACACATCTTTAGCCACTCAGCAAAAATTAAGAGAGTTCGACTGGGAGGTCCTAGTGCATCCACCATATAGCCCTGACCTTGCGCCTTCAGATTTTCACCTGTTTCGGTCTCTGCAGAATTCTTTAGGTTCTGTAAGGTTGACCTCAAGAGAGGACTGCCAAAACTATTTGTCCCGTTTTTTTGATTAGAAGTCCCAAAGTTTCTACAGTAACGGGATAATGTCTCTGCCCACAAAAAGGCAGAAAGTTATTCAACAAAACGGTACATATATATTGTAAATAAATGTAAATAAACTTTGAAAAAAATGTCTTGACTTTTCATACAAAAATACGAAAAGACTTTTTCCCCAACCTATTATGTATAATATATAATAATAGTGGCACACTGTAAATTTTTGAGATTTATAATGTGATGTCGTAAATCAACTCACTTTTTTGCGCTTATATTGCAAACGCTGGCTAAACCCTACGAGATTGGTCAAAATGATGTACAACAGTATTGTACAACTTACAGAAGTCCACAAAAAAGTCCGCGATGGTATATGTCTATCTCTCAAGAATAACCCACAGTAACCACTTTTTATCTTTAACTTGTTGCTAGAAATAATGGCTTATTTACGAAGCCATTTTAAGTATGTATAACATTAGGTCTTATCCAAACAAAATTGTTATTAAGCAGCTTTGGCATTAAACATAGATTAAGTTTGTCCTTTACATCATGTAATTTCGATCAGTACAAGATATCAAACGTATAAACTTACGCTAAATCGAAAAATTATGGTTGCGGCAGTGGTAGGTACGGGCGGCCTCCCCCCTGACTGGTCTCCACCTTGTCGTGGTGGGGGAGCTGTGTACCTCCCGGAGGCCGGGAAAAGGTAACACCCAGAAACCGACGACTCTGGGTGCCCTTAGTAGGTACTGACTACCGGGGGAGAAACTAAGAGGGACCTGTGGAGGGCGCAGCGGGCGAGCCTGGAGGGCCCGTCAAGCAGCGCCAGGAGGGTCATAGGCAGTGGGGGCAGGGGGCCCCTGCTGTCTAACCATAGACCCTCCGAGAAATCGGCCACACACGCTATGGTCACACAAGGAGGTAGAAGGGGCGCGTCCGCTGCGCCTCTCTGAGGAGGTCCTCCCAGTTTTGGTCCGGGGGACGTTGGCAGCAAGCGGGGTGTCAGACGCTGCAACCCAGGTACTGGCCCCGCCTTTTTCTCAAGAAGCGGCGGGCGTCGTTGGTAGATTTTTAGTGGGTATTACTGCTGGCAGTCGCGGCTGCCGGTGGTTAGTCCCACACCCCCTTTCGGTCCCCCTTAGGCCGGAAGGTAGTGCGTAACCGCATTTTGTTACCGACGGAAAACAAAAAAAAAAACGGGCGGCCAATATACCTAAGACATTCTGTAATTATGTAATATAGGTAACTAATATTCATATTAGCATGCCACCCGTGCGTAGCTGGGGCGGGTCGCTAGTTACTAATATAATGCATGAGGGATCGTGAAGGCTAGTCCAGTATTAATTGCACTGGGAAAGCACGCATGGTCTGTTAGCACGTGTTGCATCGGAGAGAAGGACATGATCACACAGCTTTTGGTACTCTTCACGGCACAATAACGACTACTTTCAGGATGTATTTACTATAAACCACGCCTATAGGATCGTAAGGGCAGGTCCAGTAGTTATGTAACTTTTAGACTTGTTGTGATGGAGAGAAGGACACGATCGCACAAATTGGGGGACTAGGTATTTAAAGCAAAACGATGACAAATACGATTAGGATTACTATAGTAATTAGTATTAATACAATACCTGTAGAATCGTGAGGGCTGGTCCAGTAGTGATGTAACTCTCAGAAGGCGCACATGGTCTGGTAGCACGTGTTGCGTTGGAGAGGAGCGCATGGTCGCAAAGTTTTGGGGACTCTTCGCGGCAAAACGATCCAAGGAGGGACTTTTTGTCTGTCATCTCCAACTGGTGAAAAATTATAAATTAATTAGTATTCTTAGCCATATTTTCGCACCAAAGTTAGCACAGCCCCGAGCTAATCAGAGCAGTAGAAGGGATAAACTTATTTATATACTTTTTTAGAAATACATACGTAAAAGGAACGTTTACGATCTTACAACTGTGGTTTAGGTTGCGTAAGTTCAAAACTAGACAGTTGGTACTTTTGGATATACGTCAGCGATAGGTAAACACCCAGACTCAAAAAATTATAATGAAGTCCTATATCAAAGAGTGCTATATTACGTGTATGTATGTGTGTGTGTGTGTTTGTGTTTGTGTATGTGTGTTTTTGTGTGTGTGTATGTGTGTGTGTGTATGCTTGTGTGTATGTATGCATCTGTGTGTATGTATATCTATGTATTTATATTTTTTGTTTTGTGAAGACGTGTTTGTTGTTAACCTAGCTCTTTATTTGTATTTTTCTATTCAATGTTTTACTCGACACTCGTTGTCCTTTACATGTTATAACTACTTAACGTACTTTTTTTTTGTAATGACTGTTTGTGCCAAATTAGATAAGATTAATAAAATTACATCCACGTCATATCGGTCGTAAAAGAAACATAAATATCTACAGTTAGAAATGCTACTGTTGTTTTTATTTCTGGAAAGTACCTTAAACCTACCAAGACCTAAGCAGCCCAAGCCAACCTCACCTGCAAGTGGTGCACCTGCCGATCAACGGACGAGGCTCTGGCGAACATAACAGTGCCCGGTAAGCGGCGATAAGCTCGCCACCTATTACGTGGGACCAACTATATAATTGGCGAAGTGTGGGCGTATACTATGAATCTGCCTACCCTTTTAGGGAAATAGGCGTGAATGTATGTATATAGTACCTTAAATCACCAACGAAGTATTTAATCGCGTTATAGTGGGTACTGGCTTTGACTGAATCAGATATTATAATTAGCGTTAGCTGATTAGCAGGGATTACAAATATTTCGCATAGGAATTATATTTTAAAACATTTCGATACAAACCTGGCTTATCTCGGATTGCAACGCTATTACATGTAATAAATAAAACTATTTGCTTTCGTAAAAGTACTGGTTTCAATTCATGAATAATGTTTAAAAGAATTTTAATGGGACAAACAATCATAATATCTTTTGAGTAGGTTTTAATATAAAATATCTTGTAACCGAGAGTTATTAGTTATGTACAGTGTGATTTTGAGTATCGTTTCAAATAAAACATTCATTATGTTTTCGATTAAAAATAAATGTTATAAATTTTTTTTTTAATAGAATCACTTTTAAATTTGTATGTTACGTATATTATGTCAAACTAGATTTTATAGTATTGAATGCTAACATATCTCATTATCAAATTTAGGTACCAAGTTGTAAACGTATTAGAAAACATTGAGCCCACATAAACTTACTTAATGACAACGACGACACAGGTTTGGTTAGGTTAGCAACAAAACGATTATATTACATTGACACTCCTAATTAATTTTCTTCTTTAATTTTAAATCTTGTGACTGCCAAACACAGGTTTCTGTAGCTCGTCAAATTGCTTTTTACTGTTATGTACATTTTCTTGTAAATTAAACTTGATGCTATTCTTGCCCGTTCTTGTACGATCAAGCTCCCGCCCGCATTGAATGGGCGCGTAAGCTTTTAAGTTTTGTAATTTTTACTTTCATATAAGATCTATTGAGCGTAACTTGAGTAAATGATTTTAACATTTTTTAAACCTTTATCTCAAAATTCACTGTTCAAATAGTGACAATTAACAAATGACGATTCGATTTTATTTAATTTTGTATTTATAGCTAGAAAAGCTTTTCAAATCATTAAGTAAGTATTTTTTTAAAAGGTGACACTCAAGCTGCCCCATATGATAGAAAGTCTTGCATTTAATTTGTGCTGATATCACTAACCGACACCCCGCGACACGCAACGTTTTGAGAAACGACAGGGCTAAATGCAAATTTACACGGCGAGGCATTGTAAGTGTGACATGTCAATCTTTCCTTCCTTCTTTTCATCCTTAACAATATTAAGGCAGCTTTCAATAAAAGCTTCGAACTTCAAAAACTTTTACATAGTACATGAAAACGTCAAAATTTATAACAAATATAAAAAAAACAATCAAAATATAGTTATACTGAAATAACGAAGCTTAGATTCACTTACATGCAACTAAACAATTAAAAAAATAAAAAATATTTAGGTGTAAGTGAATCTAAATGCCAGTTCCGAGCCACCGCTCTGTAAGAAGAACTGGCAAAAAACTCACAGACTATGCTGTTTTAACAGATAAGCTATAACAGAAGCATACGATATCGTCATGTTATAAATAACCTACAAATTCTTATTTGTATTTTTTTAAATATTCTTGATAGGATTTCTAATTTATTTAGTTTTTATTCACCTACATTAAAACATTGGCCGGAGTTAAATAAACGTTTCAGCTGCAGGGTTTTGTATTTACAAACTGAGCTCAAGAAGAAACTTTCCTGATTAAAGTGCCAACAAAAAATAACCGCTCATCCATTCTTAATGTAAACTAAGAGAGTTGGCACGCTGCGGCCCGGAAGCGGTTCCTATTTTGTGCATAGAGATAGTTCCTATGTTTCTACACATTAATTTATAGTGTTTTGTTGGAATTAAAGATGTTTTTTGAAGTACTATATTGATATAAGAGAAGATAGCATACCTTAGATTCTGGAATGTAATCCCAGTCACACAGGAAGTATATAAATTGATAGTGTTTAATCAATTTTTATTTACTTTCTGGAAACACTCAACATTATACACAAACGTACGCAAGCGGCTGGTTCCAGCGGTTTCATTTACTTTAGGTAATAAAATAAAAATAAATTATATGCTTTCAGAAATTCTCACTAAGAACTAATAGCTTTTAATGTTAAAAGTATTACTAACAGGCACAAAGAAGATCCTTTTATATTATTTAACTAATTATTTAAACATTTACAAGAGCCAAAGTACTTGAAATACCAACGCTTTCAGTGCAGTTAGAGTATAAATGTAAACTAAAGAAATTCCGAATGAATGAAACGAACCACCGCAGTGCAGTCAGCCGCGAACCCGGTAAGAGTGCTCAGACACATTAAAGAAAATTAATGTTTGGCTGCCGACGTCAAGAGGGTAGAGCAGAGGTAGTCGGGTAGTTGGCAAAGTGAAATGGCACGAATAAAGGCGGGAGCGCCACCCAATTTTATATCGCTTCTGTATTGTATCGTAGCATTAGTCTTCAGAAATGCAAAAGTTTCAACTCGATGAAGTTAATACACATTTCATTACGATATGCTAACTTTGGGTCGTTAAGGAGCATGTATTGTAAAATTTTATGATCGTGAATTCCGCGTGATGCGGGCTAGTTTTAAAGCGTAGCGGCTTATTGCTTGGTTTGATACGGGTTAAACGAGAATGCTGTGAGAAAAATAAGCAATGTACACGAGGAACGTGAATTTAATGCAACGTATAGAGACTGCGGTTTTCAATGTTGTAAAATTAAATGGAAGCTGAAACCTAACGTTTTGTTAAACGAGCAAATATCCACGTTGAGCTTTGATTTCTTTTATCGAGAAGAAAACTATTCAGTGTCCGTCTTTTCATTTTGTTTCATTTATGTACTTTTTATCAACTGTTATTTTCTGTGTATTGGTATAAAAGTGTTATCAATCTTTCTAATATTTATTCTTTGATGTATTTTTTAAATTAGATAGAGTTAGATAGCAAGAAAACAAGATATAACTAATCCTATTTGATTTATAAATCAGTAAAAATTATATCATCATATTAAATTAGCCTTTATATTTCACTGCTGAACATCGTTCGTCCCAATAGATTTAATTGAGGGTACTTGCCCAAAATCATCACCCTGGGCAGGCGGGTTGGTGATCGCAGTTCGAGTCAGTTCGCAGTATGACGCTGCTGCTTATCATCCAGTTAAATTTCTCTTCCTCGACTCTTGAGATGAGAGGGGGTGACACTATTCTTGGCCGGTATCACACGGCACAATTATATAAAGAACTAATTAAGTACTATAAGTTATTTTTAAGTGAAAAGTAATATTTTAAAATTGTTTTCTATGAAAACATTTTTTTTAAATGAAAACAATAATAACAAGGCTTGGAATCAACCATATCATTGAACAGTTTACAATAAAATAAGATAAATTAAAATAGTTTGACGCTCCATAAGTTTGATCAGATGTAATAAATAGATTTTAATACCCTGTTGCTTTCAGCGACACTTACACATTTCTTTCAATATGTATGTTATCTAAGTTAAGTTAAGTTATTGATGTGTAACAAAACTAAGCTTAACAATCATTTGAACTTCGAAAGTTTCAACTCACGGAAGTTAATAAACATCACATAACGACATGCTAACTTTGTGCCGTTAAGGAGGGTGTATTGTAAAATTTTATGGCAGTGAGCTCTATGTGAAGCGGGTTAGTTTTAAAGCTTAGCAGTTTATTGCCTAGTATGATGCGAGCACCACAAAAATGTTGGATGGAAAATAAGCAATGTATACGTTACAAACGCGTATAATGTTCCTTGCTGGGATTGCTAAATTTTAAAACGGCATCGTAAAATTATAGTTACACGTTTCGTGCTGTTCAAAAAAATGATTTAGCTATCATTATTGTTATGACTATATGTTATGATATATTATATGCATTCTTACTTGAACTAACCACACTTTTTTTTATTCCATACTAGTTTTTTAACTAAATAGCATTAGGTATTCTTCTTATATATTTTTGTTGCGCGTTGTTTGTATTTTATTTGAAGCACTCGTAGCTCCACTGTGCTCGGTGGTCGGAAATGAACAGTACAGCACGGTTAAAAGAGGTCAGTCTTTGGATGGGTGACATCGATGGGGATATCGAGCGCTTTCGTGCTTCGGAAGACACGTAAAGCCATTGGTCCCGGCTATCACCAAACGTGGTGTCGTTAAGCCATGTTAGAGGCCTAATTGGGTGGCTTGAAAAATTCTAACAGCAGGACGCCATACACCTGCCTCAGCCAATCCGCACTGCGTGGAGTATGGCCTAATAACCTCACACCTTGGTATGTGAGAGGAGGCTCGTGCTCAGTAGTGGGACGTTAACGGGCTGAGATGATGATATTTTGTTATAATTTATGGCAACGCGGAGGTACTGAAGTGTTAAGAAGTAGCCAAACACTTAACACTATATCGAGCCTTACATTGCGTAATGACGTGTAACATAATGTATGTGCATGCATCGATTACAGTTGCTTTAATGACTACATGGCTACTTACACATTCTGTGCTAAATCGCTTAATTAACATACAGCGTTTAAGCGCTTTCGTCTTATTTTGTTGACTGACTGAAGCTTGACCACATAATCAATATAACTATAGACGTTTGCGGAGAAAAGCGCTCAAGCGCCGCATGGTAAAGCAACTGAAATATCAATTGCCAATGTTAGAAGTAATTGTATGCTAAGGTTTATAAGTGTAAAAAAGTATCATTGGAATTACGAGAATTACTCTGTATACACTGTTATGTAAGAGTGATAATCTCCTAACAGAAAGGTCTATGAACTTCAAAAGAACTCCCCGCTTTTCGGCTCCGAAGTATAAAGCTGTCCCCTAAACCTCATCATCATCATATCTTAGCATATATTCCTGTTGCCCTAAACTTAAGCTTAAGGCCCAGGGTCTGTTCACTGGTCTAACAAGATTTGGCTGAGTTTTAATTATTATATGGGGGAACTGCCATCGGACCTCCGCAAACCAGAAGGAAACCTCATCCTTAAAGCTGTCCGCTAAACCTATGACTTTATGACTTTTTTATACTAGTGGTATAATATATACACATTATATTATACTTATTATACTAATGTAGTGGCTCGGAACTGGCACTTAGATTCACTGACACTTAAATATTTTTATGTTTTGTTGCATATAAGTGAATCTAAACTTCGTGATTTCAGTGTAACAATATTTCGATTGTTTTTTTATGTTTATATTTAATTTGACGTTGTCAAGTACTATGTAATAGTTTATGAAATAAATGATAAAAGATTATGACTATATATGAATATTTTACCTTTCTGTCTAGATCAGCGTCCGGCGCAGCTCCATCCCAAATAGTAAGCTGTGATGAGCAGTCTTTTTGCTGGTCAAACCCGGCAGGTTCCGTCCCAGCTGAGTGGTACTTGACGAATGACACCCACACGATCTCATTGGGTCGTCCCTGCAGAAAATTGTTTAGCATCAGATAGGTAATGTTTATCATATTTTCTTACAAAATGTCAATGTCTCGCACTCTGGGTACGCTTGGTGGAGTATGACCCCCCTTTGGGAGGTGATAGCCTCCTAGGTCTAGCCTAATAAAAAAAGAAAAAAGTATGACCCAATTACTTTGTGACCATCGTAATTGGTAAGTGGAGGTACGTGCTTAATAGTGGGAGACTAATAGACTAAAACGATGAGTACAAAAAATAATAAACAAGCTTTTTTAAACCTTATTACCCATGTAAGAAACACATAGCCAATAGTATCATTAGACCCGAGTAAGCTTGAAGCTTATGTACCGAATAGATGAACACGCCGTAGTACTACGCCGACGTTTGAACTTGCTGCAGACTGGTTTTTCACCGAACGCTTAACAGATTCTGATAAAATAATATGTATTCAAAACAACCATATTGATTACAGTGGCATTAAATAAAAAATCATTTTTGATAGTATTTTATGCTTGTCGTATTGAAATAATAAATCAATACATATTTTCTAACAATTACACCAATTATTTAGTTCTTGTGTTATGGATACACAATTAATAACGGATAAATTTACATATATATTTAAATTTTTTGTAAATACATACCTAACATATGTACATTAAAAGAAAAAAACTCAGATCAGAAAAAATTATTTATATTTGTGCACACAAAGATTTATCCTGTGTGGGAATCAAACCCACGACCTCAGGAGCGAAGAGTGGATATACTCGCCTCCACCCCATATCGTTCGTCGAAACACAAGATGTTCTGTCTCTTATGCAGAGCAATTAAAGTGCTTGCAATACTTTTAAGCCGAAAAAAAAAACTATTTAAAACCTCAGATATTGCGTTCAAACGGTGAAACGAAAAAACTAGTTATCACTTACTGTCAAGAGTTTTAAAAGTGCTGCTATTAAACTTAAATAAGCAGTCTGAAACTCCAACATGAGTACTGCAACTTAAAACAAAGTAGGAGCGCGGAAACTAATGAAAGTGTCCATGTATAACGCGAAGTAACTTCTAACCCAGAATTAATATACTCGGGACGTCTTATGACTCTGGGGAAGGGAAGGTTGTTGTCCTAGATTCAAATACCTAGTACTACTAGCTAGCTAAAATGTTGACTATAGTAATAATAAAAGTTATAGATTAAGAACTTCTATGTACAAAATATTAAACGTATCTTAATCCAGAGTCTAAAGCGTCGTAAAAAGTATAGCAGGAAGTAAACCTACAGCTGCTCGATAGAGACAATCTCAGTGAACTGACATTAAGTGGAACAAATATTTGTTCTTTGTAGGAATCGAAACTACGACCTTAAAGAGAGGGGTGCAATGGTAACAAACTCTGCGCCATTTTGGACTTCGACTGTAAAGCTATTAAAGTAAGAATATAGCGATTAAGGATAGCGATAAAGCTATTATATATACAGACATAATACCTCAATATTATAGAAGAATAAACATATTTAAAGAAAGTATTGAAAAGTTAAAATCTACACTCACCTGAAAATAGTATACACAGGACGTATTGGGGGGCAGTGAGTGCCTTGGATTTCTTAGTACCCCACTTGTCTCGTCCGACGATCGCAATACAAAACGACAGCGCCCGTCCGATCTCACGTACGAATGTGAATCCTTGTCAACGTACAGCACCTGACAAAGAGAATTTGACTTGTATACGTTGTACACTTCAATCGTAAAAGCAACGTGATACAACTGAGAGAAGATATTTCAAATAAGAGTAGCGTCTGATACTCGCTTCGTACTTTGAAAGTAAATTCAATTACATTTTTATCGGTTGATTGATTTTAAAAGTACGACATGGTGAGACATGCATTGCCGAGGTATATATGCAGACGTAAATACATAATACTTGCGCAATTCAAAAGTGTACAGTGACATCTATTTTGCTAACAATAAATATTAACCTACCTACCGCATGACATCTATGGTTTGATGTATGGTGAAAATTGTACAATTGGTATTTTCTAAAATAAAACAAAACATTATAACACCATATTTGTGCCATGTTATACTGGCCTAGAATAGTGTCACCCCCTTTTATTCCCACGGGGAGTCGTAAGAGTCGACGAAGAGAAATCCTATCGGATGATGGACAGAGTCATCCTGCTTCCTGGCTTGAAATCTTATCGCCAACCTGCCTGCCCAACGTGGTGATTATAATTATGCAAATACCCCCAATAGAATGTTATCTATTGAGGTGGCCATATCCAGCAGTGGAATGAGGCTGATATGATGAATAATAGTAGAAATCATTACGTGTGATTTGATGATGATTGGAGGTCTTATAATGTATTTTCTTATTACTTATTGTTTTGGGCAGTTATATAAACAATATACCTATAGGTAACTTGGAATAAGGTCCAAGGATTACCAGCAAACAATATATTTATACAGATTGTTTACAAATAAAAGCGATGCACAATGAAATACTAATTGTTCTTGTAAATGATTATAAATAAATAATCAAGTCGTTTAATTGAAAATGGCAAATTAAGTCCAATTATAATAAATATTATTCTACTCAAAGCACTGTTTCCTTGAAAACTATATGATTTATTCAGCCTATTATGAATATTGATTGTCAGTGATTCAACCTAACCTCATTACAGTTATGGAACGCATATGTTGCCCGGTCGTTAATTTAGTCACACCATATTATTTTGATGATAATATGCCCAATAAAGGCGCAGCAAATTTTTTTTTGGATTCAGGGTAAGTTTTGTTAACCTTTGAATCCCTATCAAAATAATTTCTGGTCCTGTGTTCTATAGGCTACCTACCATGGACTGGAATTGTCGAGAATTGATTTTTAAAAAAGCAATTTTTTATGGAACGCCTAAGCTCTCTGGTTCTGTCCAATTTAACGATCGGGCATAATTATTACGCATACATACATTTGCCATTAAGTAATCAAAACTTTACCAGCCTTGTTGTTGCTGTACCCTTATGCTTTGTCTGGGGCCTAGTTGGCTACACATTTTCAGTTCTCTGAATCGTTTATCATTTCATTTTCACATACCCAAAGGGATAATTATTAGTCCCACGTTATAGATAGCGAGCCGGTTTTTGTCTATTTATGATTGCTAAACCCTCTGTTGATCGGCAGGTGCATTACTTGCGGTTGAAGTTCTTTGGGTAATCTTAGATCTTGGTTATTGGTCCCTGATAATCTTTTTAATTTTTTAAATACACATTCATACATACATTCACGACTGGTTCCCTAAACGAGTAGGCAGAGGCGTATTATACGCCCACACTTCGCCAATTTTAAAGTAGATCCCACGTAATATGTAGCGAGCCTATTGCCGCTTACCGGGCACTGTTATGTTCGCCAGAGCCTCGTCCGTTTATCGGCAGGTGCCCTACTTTCAGGCGAGGTTGGCTTTGGCTCCTTAGGTCTTGGTAGGATCCCTATACACCCCCTCCCTTTATACTATAATTGTTTATCATATTTTAATACATGTAACGTTTCTATGTGGTCAATAAACCTATTTCTGTTTCTATCCAATATTGCATTGCTTACTTGTACTTCGAGCTCGAATCCAGGTAGATAGCTCAAAGGCACCGGGTGGAAGGGGTTGTCGTACGGGGAAGTATGAAACTCTAAGAGCATGTTGGGGCCTCTCGTGATTATATCTGGGACGGCGTCGCCTCCGCAAAGCCGGACCAGAATTGGGGAATCTCTAGTAGCACCATCCCACACGGTCAAGTAATCTTGCACCACATTGCACTGGTCCCATATTCTGAAACAAAACTTATATAAATATGTGTTTATATAGCCGGAATTGAATTCTGAAGCTGAATAGTATTACAAAGTATAAATATAAATTAAATGTTAAATTATTTTAAAGATTATACAAGCTTACATTAAAAATGTTTGGTTGTTCATTTTACACTAGGTTTATATACATTTACATAACCCGATTGTAAGTAAATGTATAAAAGTAAAGAGTATGCGCGTAACGCAAGGATCTTCTGACAGACCTTATGATAAAGATTTCTGATCATATTTTTCACAAAAAGAGTAAAACTCGAACTATTTTTACATTCAACTATTTATAATATTAGTGGAATTTATAAAGTGTTATATATAATAGCTAAGAATTTGATGTAACATAATTGTTTAACTAATACGTCTTTGAATGCCAAATTACTGACAAACAATAGGATGTCTATTGTGCTTAGAACCTCGCGTGGCGTTGAAAGTGTATGATAAATATTATATTCAAAGATATAGTGTGCATATATCGCCTAAGCTAGCTGACCTGAATAATATTATTCGTGACCTAGACAACAGCTCAACGGACAACCGATTTAGCCCAGAGGTTAGTTCTAAGCTTCACATAAAAAAATATTTGTGTTCATGAGTTGCCTTAGTCTGGATGTTTTCGGTGAAAAAAGTCTATTATAGTATCTATTGTCAAGTCTACAAAACTCTGCTAAGCTAGGACTAAACGGCAATGTCTTAGTAATCCTAGAGAATAGTCTCACAATTTATGTTGACCGGACCGGTAGGTACTTACGGGACCTTATTAGTACAAAATTAATACCATCGATAAAGCCAAGTATGAGGAAACTAAATATTATTATAGGCACATTAGTTGAAAATGAATATGTTAAGGGAGCACAAGAGATTGAGGACAATTTCATGGAAGTTGGAAATTCAATATACGAAATAAAAAATAATATAATAGATACATATTACTTATTATCACTGCACTTCATGTTAAGAAATAAAAAAAAACCTGCCAAATAATTATGGCGTGAAATGAGAGTCCAAGCCAGTCAAAAACGTTATTTTTTTTAATTAATAAACCTTACTATATTGTAAACGCGTGCTATGTTATTTTATTGATTGTCTTAATAACGTCACATCTTTTACTGAAAATAACTCACTCTCTTTCGCTTAGACTCTTTGTCCAATTATATGTACTCACTCATAGACGGGTTAGGTGAGGGCCTAGTGATCTATCACACAGGGAGTACTCTAGTTTAGACAGTCCTTTGGAAATGTATCACATGTTTACTTTTAAGGATTGTACAGTCATGTGTTTAAAAACCTTTGTAAAACAAAAATAAACGAGTAGTATACACACAATACAACACAACGTTGTGTTGTGTTGAATACACTCTATGAACTGAAGTTATGAGAGCCACTCAAACCCAATAACATCAACAATTATTGTACGTTAATTATAGTTAAACAGCACAATAATTCTCTTGATTCTCGTGGAAATACAAGCACACTTACAGTGGAGTGCGATAGAAATATAAATCTAAAATAAAAGTTCATCAGAAGTATGTAGCCTTCAAAAAAAGTTTGAATAATATCACATTTTCATGTGCCTCAAATCTTTTTGCTTTTATCATATCAAATACCCAATGAATAAGAAATTGGCGGCAAGTATCATGAAATTTGAAGGTAAATGACGTAGAAATCTCGTAAAAACTTTTTCACGGCTACAAAAACGACAGTTCAGCACCTCGTCGATTTCCTTCATTGTTTTTGTTTGAGAAGTTTATTTTATGTATTATAAGCATAAAATCTCAGTGACTAAATCACCCTCAAGAATATATCTACTAAATGAAGGCTTGTATTCACAGACTGTACATAAGTTAGGGTGGGCTAATTAACTAACTAATATTTGAGACAATATCCAAGAGAAGCATTTCTATATATTGTTGTGAACGAACGCAGATAATTTTTGGTAAAACAACTTTTAAAAACTTTTGTTTTTCGTGTCCATTACAGAGACAAGAAAAATATGAACTGAAAGCTTGATCGAGTTTAATGCCAGAAGAACCCAGGTCTATGGATGGTCCATGTAATGAACGGTTTCTCTCTCTTCAGAATTCTTCATTACCCATTTCATGGGATCTCAGAATTCTTAACATGGAAATCGGTCAGGAACCAAATCACGGAAAGGTTGATATATGAGTGGGGTAAATGAACAATGTTACTTACTTCAAAACACGCTGACTCCTGTCGTATTTCACTATTTGGTCTTTGATATGTATTTTATGGCTGTTAGTTTGCCTTACTGCTAATAGCACATGTTTATCTGCTGGTATCTGAAAAATAAACACTTAATTATTTTTGATGTTTTAACTATATTTTGATCTTTTTCAAGGGCTTTTTCTTTTCACGTTGACAGTCCATGCATCACATGTAATTCATCGGAAGACATTAACTGAATAGAGGTTTATAGTATATATGGATATGAGACTAAGAAAAAAAAAACACAAATGTTGTGAGGTTTCAGGCAATACCATTATAATTCGGGTATACTTAAAAAGATTTATCAATAAATACATATGGACGTCTTGGGAAGGTATATAAGCTTTGGGCTGTCAATGTATTAAATGCTTGAATTGATGAAAATTCATTCATTTATAGACCAGTTTAAATCTTAGGGTAAGGAATAGGTCCCTTCTCAGTGTAACATATTATAGCCGATTGGCTCCGGGTTCAAATCGGTGTGGCATTGTTTGTATATTGGTTACTCATGTATTATGGCTACCTTACTACGAATATGTATTGGTCTTATTATAAAAATAACGAAAGGCGATAGCCCAGGGGCGAGACCCCTTGCTTTTAAATTTAGTTTAGGTTTAGGGTTGAAACCCTATGACTTTTCGAAGTTATGTGCGTAATTATCGCTTGCTCCGTTCCTTGGAAAGCACCTTAAGCCATTGGTCCCGGCTGTCATGAACATCAATGGCAGTCGTTAGTAGGAAGTCAGTTTCTTTAATATCCTGACCCTGGCCCTCTTTATTAAGTCTAGGACAACCGGCATAATTTTGGGATATGTTTAGTATTATAAAAACTACAATATTATTCACATCCAATGACTAGTGGTCACATCACACTCATTACACACTAGTATTACTTTTAGATACATACACATGATTAATGTCCTTTAAGTTTGGGGTCAGAGCTAAGAGTGATAAGTTGTTTGGATGACCGTTTATTTGTTAAGAACCGTTTTATCAATTGCGAACGCAAAAATAAACTATTGAATAAATGAATAAAGAACCGAGTAAGATAATTAGAAATTGCTTTTTTCGTCAAAAGTAACTAATAAAGTCGTATTATTATTATCACTGAGCCAGCGAGGAAGATCACTCCCACTTGCGTCCGTAAGAGGAGTAGGTACCTAAGCCCAATATTAAGACGATAACTGCCTAAGATAATAACAGAGTTTTATTATTTACTTTGATATCAATACAAAATCTCTTTAATCTTATAAGAAGATTATAAAACTGGGGTTTAAAAATTAACCATAATACATCGCCAAAATATTCTAAGCGGGTAAAATACATAAATGAGTACCTAGTAACCAAACATAGCAACGTTAATAATAAGATTACAAATTAAACCAAAAGAACGATGTTCTGGAAGGGTTGTACTAGAAATTCAATTTAGCCGGACACATTTAATTCTGTTAACCAGTCTGATATCCTTAGCCTCTCACGTACAAACATATTTTATTAACATAGGAACGGATGGGCGTGTAGTGGTGTGAAATTTAAATTAAATATTAAATGAATTAACCTCAACGGCTACGGTTAAAACAGCCTATCCTGTTTTTATGGTTGGTTGAAATTAAATACTCTTTCGCGTTATTATAGAATCAGACAGTATAAAGCGGAATTTGAAACATTGTTTGGAACAGTATTTATTTTGTCCTAAATGGGTACAATACTAATTGATTGATAGGATAAAGCTGATACAGATATTTACTTATTCATGAACTCATTATTTTATTTTCGTAAATATAGATAGAACAAAAACATGAGTATCATATTAATTGATTGATAGGACTAAATTGATGCAAAGATTTACTTATTTACGTTGTCAAAAGTTTTTTTCATCAAAATCTGTAATGAACTCTAAATAATCTATTTAAAAAAACGATAAGGCTTTTGTGTGTTCTATATTGCAAACTACCAACATTTTTATAACAAATTACTGTAGTACCGTAAAACTATTGCACTTATTGAGAAGACTTAGCTATAAGATTATTTTTATCATGTAGGTGACATACTTTAAGGAAAGTTAAATCAAAACTAACAAATGACGTTTTTTGTATTAATTTCATTAAAACAAAACTATAAAGAGGCTAGCTTTAAATCTAAGATTACTCACCTTTGTATGTTCAATGCGGTATGTACACGTAGCATTCCTCGGATATACTCCAGGGAAGTTGGGGGATTGAATGCGACAGGCTCTCAGGTCACAGTCGCTCAGGATGCGGTCACAATAGGTACCGGCAACCTTCTCACCCCTCCAAGCGCCCACCGTCGCGTTACCATACCGCAATCTCGCTTCGCTTCGCCTTAGAAACTTGTACGCCAACTTGAAGTCGAAATTGTAGCCCACACCCTACAACCGAGGAAGCTGTCAGCAACTGCTTTAATGCGACTAAAGTTATACTCGCTTCTAATGAGCAGACGACGTCAAGTAACACATGGGAAGTTTCCCGCAATATTTGTCATTTAAAATTATATTACCGTATTACAGTCAGAGTTACGTTTACAATACGTTCCTACGAAGGAGTTTGGTAGTTTTGTTTGGAAATATTCAGTTACAGTACAGTATTGTATTGTTGTTTTATTCCCAATCTCCATAACATGTTTAATTTTCTAAATATTGCCTCTGCCTACCCCTTCGAGGAAACAGGCGTGATACATGTAAAATTATACAACCATGTTATTACAGTCAGCGTTACGTTTTACAATACGTACCTACGTAGAAAAGAGTTTGATAGTTTTGTTTGGAAATATTAAGTTGCAGTACAATATTGAAATCTTGTTTTATTGCCGATCTCCATAACATGTTATACTTTATAACGCCGTGGTAATGGCAGTGGCAGGAGTGTGGCTTTTAAGCAGGCGACGACGTCAAGAACACTTGGAAAGTTTTCCGCATTATTTGTGATTTAAATTATAACTCTGTAAAATTATATTACAGTTACAGTTACGTTGATAGGAAGAAGTGTGATAGTTTTGTTTGGTAATATTAAGTTGCTGTAGATCTATTGTTTCATTTCCGACTTTAGTAATGTGTTTTATTTTCTTAGGCAGTGGTGGCAGGTGTGGCGTTAGTCTATTAACTTATTGGCGCAGAGACAAAATGCTTTATTGATTTTTCATTTCATTGCAAAGACAATTTACAATAGTTCCTCACAAATTTAATATATACTTGGAAGCAATTTAAGTCTAAGAAAAAGCATTTATCGTTTGTATTTCATAATACATCATGTTTACATTAGAGCGTAATTTATTTTAACACTGAATATGTCAAAGAAAACGCACGTAAATTAAGCGTATTAAAACAGCTCAATAGTAGGTATGCCACACAAATGCACACATTATTTATATTATATTTTCAAGCAAAAGTCAATTTATATTAGTGCATAACTTTACTATGTGTTCAATTATTAGTCCTAAATAATTGATTCCAACAATTTAAATATTAACCTTTTGACGGCAAGCTGATTAAAGGATAAACTGATCTGCTAGCGTACCAGCAAGTTAAATGACTAGTTTAATAATCTATGATGCAGTCAGCATGGCAGTCCTTCCATGAGGCATTAGTATCTTGGAAAGTAAATACATAAAATATAACCGGAGAAGCCAAATAGATTCTCAAAATAGCCTTAACGAAATCCATAGCCTTTATTAAATTACAGAATCGGCCGGTAATAACATCCATTATTGTAATTGTGAGTAAGGCCCATCGCTGCGGTCCCGAGAGGGTGTCCTAATCGGCGCTAATTAATTGATCGAAAGTTCAACCCTTGGTGCACATAATACGGCTGCTAACTGAAGATAAAGGAAGGCACCGAACCGTTAAAAGCTGGGTGATGTGAAATATTAGTCGAGCCATAGGCGAAAACATGTAGTTAGTTATGTCACGTCACTGAAACACAAAGGGATGTAAGTGACGGCTAATGAAGATAAAATACTCGTATGGTTCATTGACTTTAATGAAGTTTTCATGTAAAAATTGTTAATTATACTTGGCGCTTGGGTATATCTATAGTAATAATAAATTGTGTCGAAAAAAATGTGTATCAAGTCCATTTTAAGTACATTGAACGCCAGGAAGAGTGTAGGAATTTTATGTAATTATATAAATAATAGTATGTAAGCTAACTAAAGCTATGTATCTTTGCTGAATGCCTCATCATAGTGTTCAGCACTTCCTAATGAAGTGGTTTGGGCACTTACCCTTAACAAAAGCAGTACTTCCATTTAAATACTATGGCTATAGATTTTTACACTGTGCATTGTACCAGTGCAGTGTACCAGTGCAGTGTACCATTTAACAAATCTGTCAAGTATTTAGTCACTCCGAGACATTAAATACTCAAATACTCATTTATTGGTACAGGTATACGACTTTACACGCCATGGAAACGAAAAATATACATCAGTATAATAATTATTAAAATTTAATTAAATCAAGATATTATTAGTAATTAATAAGTCATTATGCCACAATAATTCATAATATATTTATTCATATTCTCTTTAAAAAATGTCTTTTCCAAACGAACGAAACTAACGATTTTGACCACTTGATATCTTTTGTCTACACATGATCTGAACATGTTGAGGGCTGTTCCTATGTCGGAGAACTCTTGTAACAGCTTTAAAGGACTAACGGTATCGAACGCTTTATTAAATCAATAAATATTCCTAATACAAAGTTCTTCTGCTCTATATTTATTTTATTTTTTAGTAATTAGGTCTGTTGCCGCGGCGAAGGTAGATTCAAGAAGTCCATACTGCCGGTCGTTAAGAATATAACTTTCTAGCGAAAACGAATTCAGTCGTTCGTATCAAATTCCCTTGAAAACCTTTGATACCACAGATAATACATATATGTATGTACATAATTTCTGGCAATTACACCAATTATGTTAGTTCCAACATAAATATCATGAAGAATTTGTGTTATGGATTAATAATACATAATGGATAAATATACATATATTTTTTTTTTGTAAATATATACTTATTATACGTAGGAAACACCCAGATCACAACAAATATAACATGTTTGTGCACACAAAGATTTGTCCTGTGTGGGAATCGAACCCAGGACCTCAGGAGCCTCCACGCCATAACATAACGTAACATGGTCGTAATATAACATTCTTGCACAAAAATATAGTGCCGTAACAGTAATAGAAATCCCCACCCTTAAAGCAAAGATCTTAAACCAATCGTCAAACAAAATTTGTTAGATATAATATCCCTAGATACAGGCAGTCATTAAATACGATGTTTGATTAGTGGAATATTACAGAAGAAATCGATGACACCATAATTACACCTTCTGTGTAGTCATATGAAAATGCCGATACCATCAGGACGTAAATACGAGGCAATATTTCTGAATACAACGTCGAATGTTTGTCACCAATTATAATTTATAGTAGGAGGTACAGTTGGCAGATAAGATACAAACATATTTCATAATTTAAAAAAAAATAAGCTTTAAACGGACTCTTCATGGCAAGCTGACCCCGCCGAAGCAGTTATTCAACTGGCGTTATTTTTTAATCGAACGACCGTTTCCCCATCAAGTGCGTGCGCAGTGCGACAGAGATTGCATGCTTTATCTAACTTCTTTTTTTTAATTTAAGTAAGTTCGGAATTTTTCACACTAGTTTCGTTTTGTTGACGAGTCAAAATCTGTTTAAGTAGAATTTGACAAAAATGGCATGTCATAGCTATAAGTATGAAAAGCTATGTTTTAAGCTACCAGGGGCGGTTATATACAAATAACTAACTAGTTTTTATAAAAAATATTTATAAATGTATTATGTGATATGTACATAAGGAAATAACTTTAAGGTAGACTACAAACCGTAGTATAAAAGTAGCAAAAAGAGCTTTATTCACAAGACCAAATACTTAAACCTATCTTGAACTAGATAGCTCTTAAAACATTTAATTTCTCATTCGCTGTAGAACCCCTGAAGAACCACAAACCCAATTAAATTTCAATGAACGTTTGATAAGAGTAAAATTTTATTTATATAGAAAATTGTTTATTTATCATCAGTTTCTTTAATACTACCAACATTAATTTCTATTTTTAATAGTTTGTTTCCATTATAATAACTAAGAATGGTACTTGTAGAAAATAAAAATAATTGAATTAGTTATAATTATGTTGATACTCTTACTAACTAGAAGACATTGTGACAGAGGGGACCTACTATGTAAGTACCATGAAAAAGACCTTACCTACATTACGTCACGCGTCTTTCCCGTAGGGGTAGGCAGAGATCACATCCTTCCACTTGCTACGATCTTGGCACACACTCTTAGCTTCATTCAAACTCGTTAGCCTTCTCATAGACGCCCGTCGATTTACCTACATAGCTGACGTTGTCTACATAACGGCACGTACGTGTCAATTAATCTGCCTAACTAACATAGGGACCTAGGGTATCGCTCCATATTCCCAATCCAAATAGTTAAAGTAGCAAACTTTTTAGATATATATGAGACCTAAAAACAAAATCCTTTCCAGTTTTTAATTTTCGGTAAATTGGGATCATTTGTTTTTGTGTTACTTAAATACTGTATGATTTCCCTTGCGATTTAATACAAAAAAAAGCGAGGTTTGAGAAACCCAAGCCAACCTCACCTGCAAGTGCTGCACCTGCCGAATAACGGACGAGGCGGCTCTGGCGAACATAAAAGTTTCCGATAATAGCCTCGCCACCTATTATGTGGAGCAAGTAATATGATTGGCGGTGGGTGTATAATGAGCATCTGCCTGCCCTTTCGGGAAAACAGGCGTGATATTATATACCTTTGTATTGTATATATATTACTTTTTTTTAAATAGTACTGCACTCTGTACAACTCACAAATAAGTCTACCTCCTCACACAAACCAAGGTAAGAGGGATTCTATATTATTATTCGCTTAATATGAAATGCTACAAAAACCAATCCATAAATAAATCTCTATGAAATCTGCAATTCTATTATATTATCATGGAGTACGGACACTTCCACTCGTCTATCTTTACAATAAAAATTATAGTCATTGTAAATATCAACTGTTTGTGTTGACTGTACCAACTCTAATTACTTGTAGGTGGACGTTCCAGCTTTTAGTTTGATTACTCGTCGGATATAAATAATGATAGCTCTGTCTTTAAGTGGACATCGATTGCTGTTTTGATAACCGATGCTACAGACGACACATATTTTGTATATGTGAAACCTGTGTCATTAGCTGTAAGTTTCAAACTTAATTCTGTAATTTATCTTTAAGAGCTCTTTAAGACAGATTATGAATAAATGAAAATAAAATCTAAAAACAGCGTATTTTAAACGATTTGTGTTTTGTAATAGAGTTCAAACTACATTTCTACGGCCTACAGCGTATATTCTGCTTCCAGCCTACAGCCTTAGGTCTTTTGAAGCTATGAGTTAACCTATGTTTTTCTACTTATTTGTTACACACTTATTTGGTAATGTATATCCTGATGCCATGAATGACAATTATAACAACTCTTATACCTAATACATATCAAATAAATTTTCGTATAATTTTATTATTCTTAATTTTTTCCTGCAGACGAGTTTTTAAAAGGTGAAATTTAAAAAGAGACACAATTATGTTAAAGGCTAATTTCTACACAGACCTACTTACTTTACACAAATTAGCATTTTTTTCTATGGTTCTTCCTGTTAGTTAATTTTAATTTTGTTTTGGAAAGTATTATAAAACGTAATCTGACTATTTTACAACATTAGAAATAAATATAACCGTAACTTAAGAACAAAATTAAATTCATTTAATATCATTAAAACTTACCTGTTGGCTGAGTCTGTCTAGTCTAAGGGTCATGTTAATAGAATCAGACTCGCTGAAATAGACGGTGTAACCCCACGCCGAGCCGCACCATTGCCCAGTGGGGGGCGATGGGCTTCTCTCTACTATCGTCATGTGGCCATCGGGGCACCCCTCTGATGTGAACGACACAAACTTTCCAACCGTGAAGGTGTCAAATGTTAGCTGTAATAAAACACAGTTTACAAACGTCTTTCTTTATTTTAAATAAATATAATATCCCTTGGACATTTTATTGAGCGCTCTCTAAGCAGAGATTGAGAACGGATAAGCATACTTTAAAACTTTTTGATATAATAATATAAGTTTACATAAAAAAGTTCCAGACCAAGGCTAATCAATTATTATTTTCATATAAAGCAAAAGAGAATCGTGCCCACAACTTTTAGTACTGACCTCCGCACAATCTCAGTGGTCAAAACCCAAGGATAGTATAGTCACTTTTACATATACTCAATAGTAATTCATGGTGACTAACATAGCCATGTTATTTTTGCTTTTGTTACTTTACATTTATACATTGTTATTTTATCACCAAAACGCGCGTGCACTCACATTTAGTACTATCAGTTACATACTCGGGTCAAATCTAATCTGTATATAGGATCAGGTGCAAATTGCCCATTGAAACAGAATTAAACGGAGCGAGTGCTTTAAGATAGGGATCAGTGCGAATAGTATTATTTAGAAATCATCTAGGTACCTATAATATAATAACCCAAGAATCTGGAATCCCTAGAAAATCCTGAACATTTCTGTACCAAGGATTTTGACCTTAATTTCATTTCATATTGTTCAACGAATGTTCAATAATATTAGTACACCTTTTCTCTTGTTTTGTATTTTCCCTTAAAAGTAGATCTGCGAGCGCTTTAAGATAGGAATCAGTATGTCTACCATGATTTTTGTTATATAAATCATCTACTTAATAATGTAAAAAATATCCAAGGCTATAAAAAATATCCTAAAATATTTTGTGTAAAGAATGTTAATTAACTTTAATATTGTTTTGACGACTAATGAGATTTATTAGTACAAGTTCTGGTATATGCTCTCAAACGTAAATCTGCATATACTGATACAAACAGAGATATTTGGGTTGCATACCTGAATAATATCTCCATAATTTCCACCTGTTGCGGTGAAGTTTAGATGGCACACAAATGGAAGGTGATCTTCTCTCGGTCTCCGCACTTCTAGTTCATACGTGCGACCCACATCACCCATGTAGGTTCTGTTGCAAGCTGAAACAAAATATAAATTGCTTAAATTTTCATCATTGACTACAAATGATTCTATGTAAAATATGTTTACCTAATTTTTACAATAAAAACCTCTATACTAGAATTATAAAGAGAAATGATTTTTATTTTAGTTTGTTCGTAAAATTTATGTTAAAAAAATATAACTGATAGAATTTCTTCTAATCTAATCTCATCTTACTACTACTAGCAAGTTTCGTTAGGAACATAGGCACTGTTTTGAAGTCATTGAATTTGGGGATCTCTACTAGACCTCTAATTAAATATAATATGTCAAAATTTATATCTATGTAATATGTATGTAAAAATATAGGTCAGGCGGGCGAACCAATCGTCAGAAGCTAGTTTTTTTTATGAATTGCTAAATTATTAAAGGATATGTCCTTACGCAGCCTAATAAGACGAGATGTTGGATATCATAATCTTTTTACTTTCTTAAATTGTCTTTATAATATCTATATTATTAACAGCAGGCTTCCGCCATCTTGACCTACGGTTTATCGCGTCTCAAAGGAGACTAGCATTTTAATATTTATTATAGCATTTCGGGATAAGAAGAAGACTTTCCCTGAGGTCCTATTTATCTATTTATTGAAAATTCACCAACATGGTTTAAGCGTGAAAAATGTTACAGAGAATCAAACTCACTTTGATATTTATTATATCATAAAGGGTTAATAGCAAAAACTTATGTATGCAATAACACTATTAATGATTTTTTTTGTTTTTATGAGAAATAAGGAATTAAACATTGTATTAAACGGTGTAACATAAATCAAACTTTATGTAATATGTGATGGCATGGACGACCGCATGGAAATAGGACACAATATAACTTAAATTCGCTCCAGTGCCCGTGGCTCAAAAGTAAAAGAATTATACATATAATAAAATTATTGATCGAAATAATTATACACAAAAACAAATGAGTAACACCGTTCCCTACTCAAAATTATAATCCACTGAAATGAAAGCAACACACGGTTTGTCTGTGCACTTAAAATGTACGCTCGTAGGGAAAAAAACAAAGCATTATGTCCGGGTAAATTAAGCGAGTCACGATAAGCGAGCACGCGTTACCTGTACTATTGTTAATCCTTTCAACACAAAAATAAGGAAATGAAAAGTAAAAAGATCAGTATAATGCGCCGAGCACAATGGGCCATATTTTCACGGGCCTTTTAAAAAATGGCCTTTGTTCGTCCTGTCAGAACATACTACCTTAAAAGATGTGCTCCGTCCAGGGTTGCACGGAAGCATTTGTTTGCGTAATTTTTTCTTTTCAAGTTATCATGCCTCGTTTTTTGTTTGAACTCTTTTCTAAAACATGGGTAACCGGTAGTGCCTTGCGTGTTTGCTTGTGTAGACTTGTAACACTGCCGTGTGTGATAATCGGTAAGGTGTTTAATTGAATAGTTGATCTCTGATTCGTTTTTCTTTCATTATGATGAAACCAACATCGCTACAATATAACATGGTTTATAAGTGAAAGCTACATATAAATTTTCCTTATAAGTTAAACATGTTTTTCAATGGCTTTACTCTAAATAAAATTTCAGCCCAATAACGTCATACTGCTGAGCATGAGATTTCTTACGCAAACCATGGCGAGAATGGGATAATCACTTGCTGCTCCTCGGTAAGCACATGGTTAGAAACAATAACTTTAATGAATTAGACTTTACAGAGGTCAATCCTTGGTGACCGTTTGTGTGGCATTTAATAACAAGCGCTGTATTTCGAAAGATACGTTAACCCTTACTAGGCCAGATCACATTAATATTAAAAGAAATTAAATGCCTTATTAAAATACCAGTTTTATCAATAAAATGTTATTCATAGGCTTTCAAAATGTAATAGTAAAGGAATTTGACAACATGGTAACAGTTTACCATACATTTGAAACCAATAATACTTTAACTATGGTATAAGTGCAATTGTTTATTGTCCCAAAGAAAATGAAATAAAATAAAACTACTCAGAAAATATTTTTATTATATGTCTACCTTAACGTAATCCCTTAAGGCTCATTATGTGGTGGGAACATACTTTCTACTGGCCGTTTAAGCCTTATGTTAAACGTCCATTTTTTTTATTGTCTTATACGATATATTGAAGAATCGTAAAATATGGATTTAATGCCTAAAATAATTGATATTATTATTGATATGTAGTAGTCGTTAAGCCAAGCTAAAGTGCCTACTGTCGGAAGTGCGAATTGTCGGAGACAGGTATAGGACAGAACAGGTACAGGTTAGGTGCGTTGTGTCCTTCTGTTAGAAATTATTAAACCACCCGACACCACAACCTTTTTTTTTATTTACGTCGGTAACAAAATGCCTTTACGCACAGCCTCTCGGCCAAAGGGGGACCGAGAGGGGAGTGTGGGGCTCTTATCTTATCTTATCACGGGGGCCATAGACTGTTCGTGGCACACTTTGACCCTTATGTCGGGTCTTTTGTGCATCCCCTGGCCTTTCACTCCAAATCTCCAAATATTGTTGCCATCATCTTATCTTAATGACAATCTTTGCAGATTGGAGCCCATAGTCTTTTGGCTGTGGGTAGGCCACCCCCAGGAGACCCATTCGGCAAGAAGTCAGCGAGTGTGGGGCTCACTGCGGCAGACGCAACCGCCAGCAGTCCCACACACTAAAAATCTTCCGACGACGCCCACCGCTGTTGAAAAATGAGCGGGGAGCCAGTGCCAAAGTATAAACCACACCACCACCACAACCTAACCTAACACCCTGTCCTGTACCTGTCATTATATAGTGATTATATTGTGGACGAACCATTTAATTTTTTTTGTATACAAAACCAATTTTAGAGAACGCAAAAACATTGTAAGCATTTTAAAGATTCAAAAAGCTAGATTTTGTCTACAACTAATTTCATTTCATTGTCTATAAAATTTAACATCTAAAATCACTGTGAAAATTATACCTGAAATTCAATAGTTAAATAATGGTTAATTTTCTAAATTCCAATGTCGGTTTCAATAATTAAGTTTTAGTTCTGCTCCATAACATTCGACTCATAATTAAGGTCATTCAATCCCCATTTAGTCCACGTACTTGCTTTGAAATTTGTCATACGATTAAAATTACATATGTGGGAATTAACAGGATATTAAAAATGTAACAAGAATATAGTTGAAATTAAAATTGAAACAAGTATCGATATATTGCTGATTTTTCCTACACATTATCACTAAGGTCACGCGTTTGATTCCTGCTCATGACTTTGTGAGCTAGTGAATATTTTAGTTTTACAAAAACTACTTTAACATTTATCAAAAATATGAATTTATGAAAACTACTAAGTATGGTTTAATATTATTATTTTATTCGATCCTTGTTTTCAGACAGTGTTGTCAGAAACGGACAGATAACTAGCTTCGTTCACGAATATCTTGGCTTGAGTTTTTTTTAATCAAACGCTAGGAGCGCTCCGTGCGTGCTGTTTGCTATAATTATGTTAGTCTTTATGATTTAAAATTTTGTATTCACAATGCTAAATGTTAGTTATAAGGTGAAATTGTTTACTAGAAAAAATCAAACTGTCTGCGGTGACCCAGGTGTGAATTGAACTCAGGACCTTTGTATTTGGCTTCGATTGCCCAGTGGCGAGACCCCTTGCCTTTCAGAGGGTCGCGGGTTCAAACCCTGGTGGCGTACTAATGACTTTACGAAGTTATTTGCGTTATTTTCGCTTGCTCCGTGCCTCGGAAAGCACGTTAAGCCGTTGGTCCCAGCTGTCATGAACACCTACGGCAGTCGTTATCAGGAAGTCAGTGCCTTCTAATAGACTGACAGCTGGTTTAACCATAGAGTGATGTTTCCCTCTGGGTTGCGGAGGTCAGACGGCAGTCGCTCCACGTAATAACTGCAATTCAGTCAAATCTGGTTGAACCAGTAATCAGACCCTGGGTACTAAGCTTAAGTCTAGGGCAACTGGGATAATGCTAGGGTATTATGATGACCATTTAACCGTTCCACTGCTTTTGGAGTAAACTATCATGACTTTCAGAGTTTTTCCAGTAATCGCTCTTTTTCTAGTGAAACATTTCACCTTAGTAAGTTACCTTCATGTTAGTCGTAAAACCATTTCAGATCATATCATATCCGTAATCACGCCTGCCTCACATAAGGTCTGCATAGTAAAATATGATTTGAATCGCTAACCTTTTGTATGAGTTTATTAATCGTCAAAGTTATATATAATAAAGGCTTTATAGTACATACTGTTATCCTGCTCTCGTTAAAAAAAATTATGACAAATCTCGACAGTTTAGATGTAGTTATTTGTACTACTTTTAGTAGTTTAAACAATCATCTAGTTAGATCGTTATAATGTTAGAAATAATAGTGTTGTACCTAATGTTCTGCGATTTATTTACTAGTAGTAGAATCGCGTGCCACATAGTGCTTTTGCACGGAATCTTGAATCGAGTGCTGTTGAATAAATTGCTACTAGTTCAAGTGTAGACGTTAGGATTTATATACATTACCGAACACATTTGTGGTTCTATTGTAGGTGCTTAGTATAACATGGTGTAATTAGCCTGGTAGTGTTGGTATCATGGTAAACAGATTGCAGAATGATTATAGAGGTTCTTTAAGTAACTGTGTAATCCGTTAACAGAATATAGATAAAGTTATCTTTAATTCCGACTGTTTTCGTTCCCCTTACCTCAACAACAACTACCTACTACAATTCTGAGCTCTGCATTTTTCAAGGCACTTAATAATACCTCTAACTTGTGTTAATGACTTCCACAGTAATATATAATAATACTCGAAAACAAGTCTTCCCAAGCACAGAGATATCTGATATTAAATGCCACACAATGGATCACCCGTCAAAAAATTGTCCTCTTTAAACCCTGCTTTACTCGTTACGGTAATCGTTTCCGACTACCTGGTATCGCGGAGCTATGACTTAGTATCGTCCTACAATCCAGCAACGCATATGTATCAAGTCTCTAAGAATCTGGCAGAATGTATTATAGATCTATACATCATGAACTTACAAAGCCAAGCAAGCACATGTAACCCACTGTTGATCCCAGGGAATTATTCATTATTTCTTAAAAACAATCGGATTTCAGGCATGGCAGAGTAACAGATAAATATTACTCTCGCATCTATATTATAGATAGACATGTTTGACATACACATTTGATATACACAATAAATACATAACACACATTTAAAAAAATAATAATGATTAAAAATCTAAAAATGTAAAATGTAAATTTTATTTAAAAAAAAATAAAAAACTAACTGTATATTTATGATATACGGAAGAGCGAGACCCTCTTTCGCAGGTATTTTCATACCTAAAAAGAGGCCTCGAACCAATGTAATGTAAATTTAGATTAAGTTAAAGTAATAAATATTTTGTAATTTTTTTATGTATATAGACACCCTAGTATACGTTTTTATAACATAGTTACCATGCCCGTTAAAGGCATGCAAATATAACTAGCAACTGTAAACAACTCTTCGGCCTGCATGTCGTTAGTGTTTCCTTACTTACTTCCATTATTGTGTGTTCTTTAACTTTAAACTTAGCTTTGTTTGTCTGTTGTACGATTTTAATCTACTTTGCTACTTCTTGTGTGCTACTTTGGACGTTCCTTGTTGTTGTTGATAGATGAAAAGAAGTCAAAAGCTGTAAGTTATTATTGAGATATTTATGTGGCGTTACCAAAATACTATAACTCTATGTAACGCTTAAAAAGTTTATACTGGTAAGATAGTTTATTCAAAATTAAAAAAAAAACTAAATTTAAGAAAACTCTTTTGAACGACAACTTAGAACTAACGCGCCCATTTACTTTTTTTGTTGTCCATTGAGTATGAATGTACAAAAACTTTTGCTACATAAGCAAGATTTCTTAATGCAATCCCTTTTATGTTGTGTTGTGTTTGAGAACTTAAAAATAAATGCATCAAGTGTGGCTATTTAGCCAAGTTATACAAAAATAACTTATTATTATTATAAAAGTTCAAAAAGTGACATCCTCTAATTAAAAATACGACGATAGCATGATAAAGAAATGGTACGGAGGTCGACAAACCCGATGCTAAGCTCCAAAGATCGTTGGTAGTTGATTTCGAAAAAAATTTGAAAGTAAAATTATCCAGATATAACAGTAGTTAATTTCCAGGATCAAAAAGTGGTTTGTAATTTATCTATTGACTTACTTTCTTTACTTTCTTAAATAGGTAGACGTGACAAAGCACAACATATTTTTTTTAAGAAAGAATTTTTTTTATTATACAATAATAAACTATAATTTTTATAACAAATAAAACTACAGTATTCTATTATGTATTACCAATATAAAATTGATTTTATTCATTATATTTTATAAAAATATAAGATTCTTCATTATATTTATTTCTTAGGAGGACACATTGGACGACCAAATGGAATAATGTGTTTATTTAATTAATACTAAGCCAGGTATTAATCTACTAATCAATGATATTTGACTGTCGCCTTTACGTTCGCAATCGCATTACGCCTCCACAATTCAGCCGGTAATCCGGGGTAATCTTCAACGTCAACAGTTGTATTCGACGATTAAACTTGGCCTAGCGACCAGTAATTACATAATTAAATTACATATTATTCTATTGTTTTCCTTGGTAAACGATTATTACGTATTGCGAGTTAATAGTTAAGTTTTATCATTCTTAACGTCTAGATAAGATACTCGTTGTACGTAGAATAAACGATTAGTATTTGAAGCATCGAGATAATATTACTTAAATAAATATCATATTTCTGACTTACTTACACCTATTATTTAGTACCAAGATAAGTATCGATAAGAACTTGTGTTATAGATACTAAATAACGAATAAACATATATAAATACTTATTTTTTCTTAACACATATAGGAAAACACTCAGACAATTGTTCAATTTAATGAACATAAAGATTTGTCATAATTTGATAAGTAAGCTACTTTTAAGGACTTTTATTACTTATACTTTTATAGAATATGTATCGAAATATCTCAGAATAGTGTAAGGTCAAATTAGTAAATTCCGCTCTTATTGTAAGTTATTATTATGATTTATTTCTGAATATTATCTTTTAACTATGTGTCCTTCAATTGTTTTTTTTCATTGTAATATATCAAAAGCCTTATTACATAGGTAATAAATACATAAAAATAAATTGAAAACAAACATTGATTACATTTTAAGAAGAATCACATATTTAAACTATTTTGTTACTTAGTAAAAAAAACTTGCCAGAAGAAGAAAAGAGAAAATATCTCTTTTTCTCCAACAACCAAAAAAATTGTTAGGGCTTTTACACGTCTTCTCTTTAATCAAAATGCAAATAAGCGAAATCTCACACTTCTCTGCAAAATCAGTATTTGCGTAGAAACGGCTAAAATATGTATGCATTCAAACATAATAATATAGATATAGATATCATAAAGTATTCCAAGGGAATATTATAAATTAGAAGAGGAAACCCGACGTGAACAAACAATATCTCACCTCAGATTATCAAACCTTTACGTCATCATAACGAGCTCCCTACACTGTCAACAGCGTAATGCCTTACATCGTTTACACACCGAAAGAGCTTTGCTACCCGCTAATGTTTGTGCTTACACTGCGAGCGAGGCGTGCCTCAGTGCGACGTGCGACTCGTATGACTGTCTTGGTACATTACTGTGTATTGCTTTAGTAGCTGCATGAGTTGGCGGAGTGAAAACTATCTTATTCAGGTCATGGTTTAAATGTGTACTGAGCTTCACATTGATATTCAGATTTTTAAGCCTTTCTACACTGTCAATAGTGTAATGGCAGACATCATTTACACACTGAAAGAGCTTTGCTTCTCGCTAATGTTTGTGCTTACACAGTGAACGAGGCGGACTGCGTGGCGACCTACGACTAATATGGCTGTCAGGCGTCTGTACGTATTAAAATATTTAGGAGAGCGTCACATCGAAATTAGTGCATTTATGTCTGAACGAAATAAACGATATTTTAAACATAAAGGCATAGGCACTAATGCCGTTCCCGTATCGAGCTAAAGACGATGCCCTAAGTGGATTAATGTTCACTTAAGCAGCAAGGCTTATTTAAAAAATATAAATCTTACAACTAGATAAATTATAACATCACTATGCATTAATAACTAAAGATGACAACTATATATAATTGATTAATTGGGCGTTAAAATAATTACAGCATTGTATATAATTATATCAATTGGTACTGCTTTGGCGCTTGCGCTTACAGTGTGTCCAAGCACTGCGGAATGAGAAAGCTACGCCGTAGATTTGTCGACCGTAGCACATTTACACCGTCGTAGCAAGCGTTACGACATGTTCTCTCAACTTAAACGTCATGATTTCATTTAATTTTGAATTTTAAATTTAAACTTTATATTAATATTTTAAAGGGTATCTTAATAATACTAATAAGTATAGATTTTTTGGATATCGAATATTATTTCATAGTTAACTATTCCACAAAATTAATGTCGTTGAATTGTCGCGCGTAGCACATTACACAGTCGTAGCAAGCGTTACGCCAACTTCTCTCCACTTTTAAGTGGTTTCATTCAATTTAAACTTGAAAATCTTGAAGTTTGTATGTATAAGGTTTTAATTCCCATATAGTGGCTATATTTGTATGTATAACATCCAAATAATCATACGAATTATTTGTCTATATACAAGTGTGGTGGGAGGACAAACCAAAAGAGTTTATTAGTCGATTCTTCTAGACTCAATCTCTTGCTACTGACACAGTAGAAATTGGGTGCGTTAGTTTTAAATAAATTCACTTCATAAGTAATAAATCGGAGCTTTAATAAAAAAAAGGTTTTTTCATTACATTTTGATGTGCTTGCACGAAAAAATATATGCAGATTTATCCATGTTCATCCATGTCTAAATACGTTATAATTATACTACAGGTACTTTTTAAAAGCCATAGCCTAGTTTTTAATGCATTTCGTTGGTACAAACCATAACAATGCGTCTTCAAAAACAATTAAATATTTTTGCATTAAACCTTCATAAAACATTACGGACATATGCCACAAAAGCCCTTAATAACTCAGTCACAACTCACGATACCATTTTTCTTTATGATATAAAGAATTACGACTCAGGGGGTACTGTCGGTGACAAAACTTTTCGGATGTGGGCGTATCGGATAGGATGTAATTGAATATAGTCCTCGTTTCCATTTTATGGCGCCGTGAAGGATCTGGCATAAAGATTGGTAGGAGGAAGATAAAAATAATATTATGTATATTTGGGTTTGCGTGTGTAAGGATGTAAGGATCCTTTTTACTATTGTCGTAAAGAAAATTGGACGTAATAGTTTAAATCTAAAAAGGTCTTATGGTACGCAAAGCAGGCGATACAATAAAGTTTATATTTTCATAATCATCTTTTGATCTAGTTAACACCTTACTAAGGTAATCCATATAACCAAAAAACTGTCATAAGGATTGTAGAATGAAGATAAAAATAATACTATGTACACTTTGGGTTTGTGTGTATAAGGATCCTTTTTACTACTGTCGTGAAGAAAATTTGACAGAATAGTTTAAATCTATAAGTTATATTATAGGTACAATAAAGTTTATATTTCCATGATCATCTTCTGATCTTGTAAACCTCTTACTATGAGCCTCCTCTCACAAATCAAGGTGCGGTGGAATCCATATGACCAATGATCTCGCGTAAAGATTGGTACTAGAAATATGAAAATAATATTATATCTACTTCGGTTTTGTGTAAGTTTCTCTTTTTACTATTATCGTAAAGAAAATTATACGTAATAGTTTAAGTCTCAATTCTTTTTTTTTTAATGAATTATAACTCATCAAATGGCCGGCTCCCGCTGTGGCTGAAGCAGAAGGGTGTGTCAGACTTCTACTGACTAAAAACCATCCATGTTCCTTCTTGAGCCTGCTATGTCCGTGCCTCGGTAGCCCTTTTGAACAGTCCCGCAACAAACTAATATGAGCCCTAGTATTTAGATATTCTTTTTGCAGATAGCGTTTTGATTGATGTTGTGACTTGTTTATTTTGTTTTTTTTATTAGTTTCCTCTAATATTAAAATAAATATATATATTATAATAAATAAAAAATAACAGGAAAATCTAATATTATATTGAAATTTTTCATTGTTAACACCTAGATCAATTTATCTTGAATACATTTTGCAGCTAGAAGTTATATCACACATCAAATTTGGATCTCATAATCATATTGCCTATATTTTTAATTTTTATCGTATTTAATATTTTTCCTTTCATTAATAAGTAAGCTTGTTTCAAACATTCGGCTTTAACTTACTAGCATCTGAAACTTAAGAGCTGTTACAAAAGTTATACCCATTTAACAGTGAATACATTGGTCACAATGGCCCATTTGTGCGAATGTGCAAATAATCCGCATCGTCCTTTTATCCTTTATGTCTCTAGCATATTCTAGGAACAGTTCCCCTGTGGGTAATGTACTTTCCCTAACTAAAGCTTTAACGTATATTTTGTTTTTTATTAACAAAAAAGGCACTCAGGTAGTCGCCCTACATGACGACAAGTGGACGCCGCAGCAAATGGGCGCTTGCAACTCCAGAGAAACCATTTAAAAACTTAGATTTTGTTTAAGAAAGCTGCACTGTGCGTAATATTTGAGATACACAATATTACATACATACATTTACGCCTGTTTTCCCAAAGGGGTAGGCATAGGCGTATTATATGCCCACACTTCGCTTATTAAATAGTTGGTATCACTTAATAGGTGGAGGGCCTATTGCTGCTTGCCGGGCACTGTTATGTTCGACAGAGCATCGTCCGTTGATCGGCAGGTGAACCACTTGTAGGCGAGGATAGCTTAGGCCCCTTAGGTCTTGGTAGGATCCCTATACATATTTGTTAGTGAATATTGTGTTTAAAATGACCCATTTGTACGTATATGCGAAAATATACTTTGAAATTTTCTTATCTCAATTAGAAATTCTTTGTTTTGATCTTAGAAAGATACATAATCCGTAGTATTTGAGGTACTTATTTAAACAGTGGATATAGTAGGTCCAAATAACTCATTTGTACGAATAGTCCGTTCGTTCTTTTATGTCTTTAGAACATTTTAGAGAAAATACCACTGAGGGCAATGTATTTTTTGTTAGACAGTCGTTTTTATGTGGGAAAATTATCGTACACCCACACGTACTTATGAATAAATGAATAAGCGTGGGCTTCTTTGTTTTAAGAAGTAAATATATTTTCTCTTCTTCAAGCTTTTAATATATTTTGTACCACAAGGTACAACTCAAGCATCACAAGTGGAACTCTGCTCACTAGTGGCATGAAGCAGGCAAATAAAAAGCACCAGAAGTTGATGAGCATTACCTAAAACGTTACATTTTACGAAATAATCAGTTTAAAATCAGCGTAACAGTGGCACCTTTGTCTTTAATCAAAAACAAAACACAATCTAGTAATGAAGTATCAAACCGACAACAAAAGTCGACACTGAGTTGAGATGTGGACACTTAACAAACTTAACACTAGCTGCACTGGTCGAAATTACCCATTTGTACTAAAGTGCAAATTGTCCTACTCGCCCCTTGGCCTTTATATCCCGAGAAGGAACATTGGACACTGCGAGTAATGTGTTTCTTTGTGAGAACTCGTAGTGGTCTTTTATATGAGACAATTGCCGTACGTCCAGACGTACTTAGGCTTCCAATGGGTTTTGTATTTGATATTACTGATTTGACACTATTTGTTCTGGTATTGGTAGGATAATTAGAATTTTACGTCTCGAGGACACATGTTTGATTAGTATTAGACATCAATAAGCGCTGCTAGTATAGTATGTGCTATAATTGATATGTTTATATAACAATCACTATTTTGTTGCCATTATATAAATTAGCACAAAATAGCCAACTTATTAATTTGAGTTGTTAAATTTTATTGTTATTAATTTATCAAGAGGGATCACTATTATTATAGGCTATGTCCCAATTCAATAGTATAAGTCAATCTTAAATTACAATTGTCCGAATTATATATAAAGTAACATAGAAAATGTCGTGGGACCAAAAATATAATTGGCGAAATGTGGGCATATTATGCCTCTGCCTACCTTTTGGGGAAACATGCGTAATTATAATAGGTTGGGGAAAAAGTCTTTTCGTATTTTTGTATGAAAAGTCAAGACATTTTTTTCAAAGTTTATTTACATTTATTTACAATATATATGTACCGTTTTGTTGAATAACTTTCTGCCATTTTGTGGGCAGAGACATTATCCCGTTACTGTAGAAACTTTGGGACTTCTGATCAAAAAAACGGGACAAATAGTTTTGGCAGTCCTCTCTTGAGGTCAACCTTACAGAACCTAAAGAATTCTGCAGAGACCGAAACAGGTGAAAATCTGAAGGCGCAAGGTCAGGGCTATATGGTGGATGCACTAGGACCTCCCAGTCGAACTTTCTTAATTTTTGCTGAGTGGCTAAAGATGTGTGTGGTCTAGCGTTATCGTGATGAAAGACCACACCCTTCCTGTTGATCAATTCCGGCCGTTTTCTCTCGACTGCTTCCTTTAATCTCATCAGTTGCTGGCAGTAGATCAGAATCGATGGTTTTGCCGGGCGGTAAAAGCTCATTATAAACAATGCCCTTCCAATCCCACCATACACACAGCATCACCTTATTTCGTGTTAGGCCAGGTTTGGCCACAGTCTGTGAAGCCTGGCCAACTTTCGACCACGACCTTTTTCGCACGTTCTTGTCGTACGTGATCCACTTTTCATCGCCAGTTATCAATCTCTTCAAAAACGGCTCGGTTTCATTACGTCTCAATAATGAATCGCAAATGAGTACACGGTTCATTAAGTTTCTTTGAGTGAGCTCGTGTGGCACCCAAATATCGAGCTTTTTTGTATAACCAGCTTTCTTCAAATGGGTCAAAACTGTTTTGTGGTCAATTCCCAGTTCTTCAGCTACATCGTAACTACTAATATGCCGATCTTGCTCCACTCCTTCAAAAATGGCGTCCATTTTATTCGTAACAGGGCGACCAGAGCGAGGTGCATCTTTAACATCAAAATTTCCGGACTGAAAACGTTTGAACCAAATTTGTGCTACTCTTACTGACACTGCATCAGGTCCATAAACATCACAAATTTTTTTCACTGCTTGAGTTGCATTTTTGCCTTTTTTATAATAAAATTTTAAAATGTATCGAATTTCTTCATTAGATTCACTCATTTTAACGGAGAGAAAAACAAATGAAAAATAGCGGGAAACTACTTTTTTTTATTTTTTTCTTTTCTTTATAATGGAACCTTTTTAATGTTACCAAAACCAGCCAGACACAAATAGTACAGTCAAAAAAAAATTATAATAAGTTTATACCTACGTTATGCGAAAAGACTTTTTCCCCGACCTAATATATATATTTGTATTGTAATAAATATAATCACAACCGAAGGTTAACTAGCATAAATATATATTACACGTTTTATAACACCATGAATACTAATGTAAACTATATAAAAGATCTCACTTTTAATTAAATCAAGTTTCAACGCTAAAAAGGCAAAGTAAAAACGTAGTAAAAAACCTTATTTTCCTAGCCCCTCAGCAGCATCGATGAAAAAAATACTTAATAAGGAAATAAAAAGTTCGTAGTGCGTCCGTCGATGTCGCGTCAGTCCGCAAAATTTATATCATCTCGGGAAACTGAAGTGGGGAAAATAATATGATTACTTCTTGTACTTGAAAAGGTTTTAATATCTAAAAGAACGTGTCTTTCAGGAAGATAAATCTGTTCGGCTCTGGATTTGTATTATAAAATCAACTCCTCTTCACAAAATTATACTATCTTCTGTAATTGCTAAAGATATGAATTTTATCGAGGATTATGGATTAGAAGTTATCTAAACTCATTCTGTGCTTATGACCATTACAACTGTTTTTTTTTTACATATATAAATAATTTCGGGTACATAGTGGCGAAGTATTAAGGTTACTTAATTTAGAACCTTTCCATTAATTTGAAATTGTTTCATAATAATATAACAAAATTTTATAAATCTTATGATATCATATTTTAGTACAAGCTAGTTTTAATAGAACCTATTTATTACGTTCAAGTCTAAAAAGCTAAATTAAAAAGATAAAAAACAAATTTACGAACACCGGTATATATGTGTTACAAATAACACTTGGCTAAGATGTGTGTTCACTGCTGAAGTCTAATTTGATACATAGCAGATATAACTCATTCCCGCTGCCATTGCCAGGGTGAAATCCAATTATCTGTAAACACATTAAGACCAAAAATCTAAAACGTGCGATCCTGAGTAGCGCACTTTTGAGCTAATTACGGGTATACAACCTCTCCGCGCCAAGTCGTACCAAAAAACCTTAAACGCGTTATTTAAAATAATATTTTTTTAAACACATGCCTAAGCCAAATAGCCCCAATTGTGCCCAAACTAAGCAGACAATTTAATAAAAACCGGAATATCGGGTTGTTTGGAAGACCGCCTAGTTTGTCAATTTTTGTTTAAAATTATTTGCACATGTTAAGTAATTTTTTGTCAATAAAGAGTATATATATAAATACGTTTTCACTAACTTCAATATTTTGTTGGTGTAATTGCATTTTGTAAAATTATTATACAAAACACAAATGCTCACAATATTATGTTCATGTTCTTTTGTGCTGAATTGGTTTTTGTGTAAAATTCTAAGCAATTTGTATGTATTCAAAAAGTAGAGATAGATCGAACCTTGCTCTAGTAAAGTGGCTCTCTTGAATATAAGAATTTAGGAATAGTTTATGAGGTATCAAATGGCTGCGAGGAAATAATAGAATTAAAGTTGAATCAGCACACCAGTGACCTAAAGTTACCTACATAGAGACATCTGAGTACATTAAGACAGTAATTATATGAAAACATATTTAAATAACAATAAATATGCACACAGCATGCAGCCATTAAAACAATATAAAGCTATAAAGTTTTTAGTATCCCCACAACGGACAACAGATCCCCTCCGGAGTACGGTCGGTGTATTACGGAAAATCTATAAACATCAAGTATAATATGTTTTGGCTGGGCCACCGCATAACTCCCAGGGATGAATATTACATAAAAGACGATAGAAGCCAACTCCGTCCAACGCTGACACAGCCACTCGACTGCCACGCGTTGTGGCCATAAAGCAAGCGGACTATAAACCGAATGATGTTGTTTAACAAAGGCAAGCGAAGCAAAAAATTGCAGCATTTATTAAAAATGTTTATGCTTTATGCACGTACATATTTGACGAGGACAACGCCGACTACCTTTTCAGGTGCCAGTGTGAATGATATAAATATTCATGCTGAGCTTGCGTTTTAGTGTGACAGGGTTTTTGCTGAAACAAGCTTCAGTAAAGTTTAAAAGCTTTGATGTGGAATAAAGGAGAACGATTTTAATTTTAATAAATTGCATTAAACCTATCTTTTGTCAAACTATGAACAAAATTTGTGTGATGAAAATAGAATTTTCAAATAGTATTTCAGACCAATAAAATATATGGGAGACAAAATAAAACATTTATATTAAGTCTACCTGAGATCAGAAAGAAAATTAAGAAATATGTACATTATTATTTACGGATCGTGTTTTAAGACCAATAAATAATTATCATGTAATCTCAGCGCATTAGATGTCTTGTATGACACCTTTTAAATTTTGAATCTACGGTGTAGATATGGCAGCCTATAAAGCTTGTTTTAATTTAGATATGCTATACGAAAGCGATTATATATTATAGGCATATTTTGTTTTTGTCAGCTTATTTGAAAGGCAAAAAAATAAAGAGTTGATTCGTAAGCTGATGAATAAGCGGAAGTAACTGTGTATCTGCACAGTTATGAAACTTACTACAATGAAGTTTTATTTTTTAACGTATTTTGAAAGTGTTGTATTTTTCTTTTTACGCGATTATACATTGAAAAAAGAACACATCCTATGGCTATATGTCAGGCAGAAACGTCGGTATAAAATAGTTAAATTAACCGCAATTTTCATATGTATATTATAGGTATGTTTATATGTTTATGTTTTTTATTTTGCAATATGAAAGTTTTCAGAAGATCTAACAAGTAGTTAATAATAAAAAATAAAAATATTCAAATAGTTAATAAAGTGGAAAAAGACTTTCAATCTCTTAAAACATAAACGATGCACTTTGTCAATAACATCACATTTTGTCAATAAAAATATTATGCTATTTTATTCTATTAAATGCAGCTATCATATTATTATTTAAGATATAATTAAGAACTAATTTCGTTGATTGTGATCACACAAAACAAAATTCTAATTAAAATGATAGACGCTCTTTTTATAGCCCACCTATAGTGACTTTGAGTACCTTTTCTTTTGTGACAGATGTCAGCAAACCGAGAAGGGGACATATTAAAAAATGCGTCTCAATGACCCAAAACGACTTCTCTTGGACATGAATGAGCTTTCCTTTTCTTGTGAAGTGGGTTTTGTAAGGGATTAATGAAACCCAGAGTTTGATGACCCTCTGTCGAAAATAAAATGTTTTTTGTTAAAAAGGTGATGAAAATTTTGGTACACTGTCCCAGTAGCAGCAGAAGTACATAATAATATATTATAGCATAATAATTGATATAGCAATGTATGTATGTACACAGTTAAAAGTACTTAAGCAGGTTTACCTATTCTTTAGTACCTGCAATACAAGTCCTGTTAAATAAGATGCTTTTAGAATTCACTGTAGGTATTATTATAATAATATCATTTTTTTTGTGAAAGGAAAACATTTTTACATTTCTTTCAAAATATTTATTGGTACAGAATGTGCAAATTTGGTTTTCACAATTTAGGCCCAATTACATTTGCCTTTGCTGTCTGTTCTATACAGATCAATATCATAATTTCAGCTATAGAGAGTCCACTGAACATGGGCCTCTTCAATAGACGACCGATATGACGTGGAGGTCCAGTATACCTGCACTCCGCTTCTGAGGTCGTGGGTTTGATTCCCACACAGGACAAGTCTTTGTGTGCATGAATATGAATATTTGATCTGGTCTGGGTGTTTTCTACATATATTAAGTATGTATTTACACAAAAAAAAGTAGTCAAATATATTTATCTGTTAACACAAGTTTTTAATGATACTTATCTCGGAACTAAATAATTTGTGTAATTGTAAGAGAATTATTTATCATTATACTTATTTATTCAAAAGTTTTCTCCTTCTTGTAGGGGTATTTGCCAATAACCACCACGCTAGGTTGGAGGGATAGTAATCGCAGTTTAAGACGGTAAACAGCTTGCTACCTATCAAAGTAAGAACGCTAAGATTTCTCTTCGTGCACTCTTACGACTTTCTATAAGACGACTTTCTATAAGTCCCTATTCTAGGCTTACACAACTTATACAGATACCTTAAAATTTTACCGCTGTAAAATCATTTACGTAATGACACTGATTGATACTTTAAATGGTGACATTATGCCTAGAACTCGCATTTATGACTCAACTTTGTGCCTGACGTGTTCTATTTACAATAAAATCACTTTTTTTATATTAGTTTTCCTCGAAGATTACAGCATGAGGCTTTTCAAAAAGGGCGTAAACGGTTTTTTTAATGAAACGGCAACGCGCTAGTGATGTCCCTGGTGTTGCAAGCGTCCATATACTGCGTTGACCTCTTTCCACCACTTTTGAGTGCCACCTTGTAATATATAAAAAAATATGAAGAATACTTACGTGTACACGATTTCGGCTCGTCACTCTTGTCCCCACAATCATCTTCACCATTGCAGTACCTATCCATAGAGATGCACTGTCCTGTGTCACACAATAGTTCACTTAGCCTGCAAGGGCCAGCCCCAACATCTCTAGGATACTTCACTCTAGCCACTGGCACCACCATACTAAAGTCTGAACCGTTTACACTATCCTCGTTCACAAATTCCTCATTTAAATCCTGTGGACTACACAACTTGAGCGACAATAACACTATGATGAATAGAAAAGTTCTATTTTTGGTGACATCTTGGAAGTTACTTAGTAAACACATTTTTGAGTTTCCACCTTTCTCATTTAGTCTTCGATTTTCGTCACAACATTTTCTGGCGCTGCCTTTATTGATACAGATCTGTAACAAAAGAAAAATACAATTTCAATGTTAAATAAGTAAGTACGCAGGCTTCTTGGCGGGAAAGTAAAGCATCATGTCTGTAGTTTTGTTTTATTTCCAAGAAATTGTGATATTTCTAACATTAATGTGTAATAACGGTGGATTATTAACCGTTGATTGTTTGCTAACGTACATGAGTGCTGGTAAATGAAACAAAACAGTGTAACATTACTTTTCAAATACTGAAGACTCAAGGGGTATAGGGGGGAGGGCATCTCATTTATCATCTTTATCATTGCTCATTCTCATTTACTGGGAATCAAATGTATATCCTTTAGTTGACACTGGCTAATTGTGATAGACACACGAAATAATTATTTAAAAGAAAAAAAGTCCGCAGTGGTAAGATGAACAGGTATCGTTATCATCATCATCACTTTAGCCATTAGAAGTCCTCTGTTGAACATAAGCTTTCCACATTGATCAATCTTATGCCGCTTGCATCCACCAGTTTCCTGCCGCTTTGACCAACGAACCTGTTAGCAGGTACATATTATGAAAAATAATAAATTTAGATAAAAGGAAAGAAATAAGTATAGTTCGTACTGAGAGGCGGTACATTGCCCCTGCCAACCCCAGTGGAATATGGCGTGAGTAATGTATGTAAGTAATATTATAACTACTTTCTCACATAAGCTTATAAAGCAATACGAGATAGTTATAAAGGTTAAGTAGTGTTGTCAGCGCTAAATATCTGGAAATTAACAAGATACTAAGCTTAAAAAAATACATTTTAACATAATAGTATATTATATTGGAAGTACCAAAAATAAGGTAGCTTTCACAAATACATTGAGAGCCTTGATCTTAAAGCTAGAGTGAGTTGTATGTCTTCTGAAATGTATATACATTTAAAAGGGTGTTATTTAACGTGTCTTCAAAATTAATAAATTGCCAACCTAACCTAACCTTTTTGTACATCAAAAATACTGATTGAGCACCTAATCACCTATTAGATGCTCACTCAGTATTTTTGATGATCAAAAAAGCTTTTTTTAAAGGTTTAGTTTATTATATTCCCATTTAAAATACAGATTACAGTCTAGTAGGTAATAAATAATTCATCTAGTTGACTAACCCGAGAGCTATAATTATATTTAGATAATTAGAGGCGAGGTCTATAATTAATTAAAAAAACATCTGGCGAACATAACAGTATGTTTGTATGTATATATTCTATATAAAAAATTACGAGATATAATTTTAAAGTTAAATGCTGCAAATTAAGTAAATAAATGCTAAATAAGTTAATTAAGTTAGTTTTGAGTTTTCTTTTGCAATTTGAATTGAATTTTTTTTTTGGTATTTTTACCTAAATAAATTTTCAAATTATGATTAAAAGCTAAGTAACCGTTTCGCTTTGTGTCTTCTGGTACAGGTACAAAGGTACGTATAAAAGTATAAATATAGGTACACAGGTACTTGATGACATAGTGCCATTAATTTAAAAAAGTAGAAGGTACATAGGTATAAACTTAAAACATACTAAAATTTGAAAGCAACTGCGAGTTTTGCATGCAACGCATTCAAAATTACTTTGCCTAACTTTAACTGACTGTACTGGTAAAAAGGTACTACACTATTTTGGCAAGTGATACTAAAAGTTGGCGCATTTAATCAGAATTTAAAAATAAGTTCTCTCTATCTGGCAGAATTTTGTCGCTCCGAAATTTGTTCGGCAAAATGGTTTAAGCGAAGATAGTTGTAAATTTTTTTTTGCATAAGTATTGTTATGCAGAGTGTTCAAATAAATTTTTGGTTTATTTTATTTTGGCAAAAACAACATAATACATACAATTGTACTAAGTAATATTGTAATAAGATGCGAACATTAACACTTTCAAGTTTTATTAGGCATTAGTGTTGTCGACTGAAGAAAATATTAAAAAATAAATGAAAATGAATGATAATTTCGTAAATAACTAAATCATAGTTTTTAGATAGCAGAGTTTTATATGGCATAATTTCATTCAAAAGTCAAAGTCAAACGACGAAAAGTATGAAACTTAGTTTCACATTCATAGTATAAGTAAACATGTTTGAGAAACAAACCAATATTCTTCTCAAAGAGTCACTTTCAAATTCATAATATTAGTAAGGATATGTCGAATCGAACCCATGATCTTTGAATCAGTCCCGGCAATATATCGTTTTTCAATATAATTCTTTCAACTCTAAATCCGAAGCATATGTCTTAAGAGCGCCTTAAATCAAACTAAGTGCATACGCTCTACCATAAATCAGTTTTATGCATCGAAAGCTTATATTAAATTTCTTTATCCGTCCCTCATCTAACTTCCAGGTGTGCACCGTAATTTATTGTTCTACCTCTACTGGGAAAGGGTGTTGCCGTGTGGCCATTTGCAAGGGTTCGCAATTTGCTGCCGTAATACAGGATGCTTAAAGTCTTTATAAAAGTAGGGTTTGCTGGGTTTGTCTTCGCCAGACTAGCTTCCGCCAGTGGTTATGCTCGCTCATTCTACTGATTATCATGTCCCACTACATTTACTAGGGATTTATTGTTTTGCTTGAAGCTAATTTTGTAAATAATTATCAATACAACCCAATTTTGAATTTTAGGTATAAAAGCCTAAAAATAATTTTAATGTGTTATATTTTTCATAAAGCAAGGATTACGTCTAATAATACAGCTGAGTCAGATTTTTCATACTATTAGTTGTAATAATTATAGTGTTGAACGCACAAATATATTTCAGATTTAATGATAAAATTATTAGGCCAGTCTAGGTCGGCGTATAAATGAAACGATTACAGGTTTTACAGTAAAAAAAGTCAAAATCAAAACTTTTTTTGTAATCTGATATTTACACTATAATAATTATAAAAATAACGTTAAATTATAAACAAAAAAAGAATAATGACACAAAGCCACTTGAAATGGAGCTATTGTTTTTTATATTCGTCAGTAAGAGCGTAAGTCCCTTTTTTCCGTATATCATTTCCACAAACCTATCTTTCAAGCAGTCTTTACATTTATCTCGATTCCAAAATAACTTGTCCCCATTTCTTAAGATATTTTGGTATTAAGGGACAGCGTGGCTTAAGGTGCTCCATTTAATTTATGTGCCCCACACATGGCGGAGGGTTTCTAGATCGTACTGCCCCATTTATTAGAAAGGGGTCGATTGAAAATGTGTACATCAAGACCGAAGTGCAAAATTGTAATATAGATTAATCAGATTTATTTATTTCGTATTGTTGACTTTAATATGTTGATATGTGATAACAATAGTCAAAATAACGTTTTCATATTCTCTATGCTTTATACTTTCGATTGGTACGGAATTTGTCTATGAACCAAACCAGCGAAATGATTTATTCTCATCTTTATTGATAAATAATAATTTTTTGGACTGAATTATTTTAGTTTAATACGGGTATATTTATAAAAAAAATTCATTATCCAACTCGGTTAAGTTTTATACTAGGATCTAAATTCCGCCGTTTCAATCCTTTGGCAGAATCAAGAATTCAAATCGAGATTTCTGATTCTTCAGTATACTTGAAAAATATTCGAATGCTTCTATGCTTCGTTCGTTTTATGCTAATATGCTTGCGACTTACACTAATGTATTGGTGTATACGAATCCTACCAAGACCTAAGGAGCCCAAGCCAACCTCACCTGCAAGTGGTGCACCTACCGATCATCGGACGAGGCTCTGGCGCATATAACAGTGCCCGGTAAGCGGCGACAGGCTCGCCATCTATTACGTGGGACCAACTTTATAATTGGCGAAGTGTGGGCATATAATATGCCTCTGCCTACCCCTCTGGGGAAACAGGCTTGAATGTATGTATGCAGATTATAAATAAAAATAAAATATCTTATATGTAAGAACAAAAGGTTAACAATATCAAAGATAAGATCTCCTTCTACGTATATAATTTGTTCATTGGATTAAAATTCCGACCAATTTAATTCTATTACATAAAGGGACACGCTTCAGAAGTTTCGTCCCACTCCACTGGTCACAATGCGAATACAAATTTTCATAAGCGCCTGTAATCCTGCTCCCTTCCGTCATTCAGATGTAAATTTTCCTAAATTCCTCCGTTTCAATCCTTTGGCAGAATCAAGAATTCAAATCGAGATTTCTGATTCTTCAGTATACTTGAAAAATATTCGAATGCTTCTATGCTTCGTTCGTTTTATGCTAATATGCTTGCGACTTACACCAAGTGTGCATACAATTTTGATCTCTATATCCGCATTGCTATAAAACAAAGAATAAACAAGCGATTTTCACATAGCTTTAGTAATGTACTAAGCATACCAGTATTTGAACAAACTTATCATTACATTAAAAGCTCATTAATAAATGATGTGAGTTGACCCGATGGACCCGATGGATGATCTGGTCAGGGCGGCGGGGAGCCGGTAGATGTAGGCGGCATAGGATCGATCAACGTGAAAAGCAATTGGGTAGGCCTGTGTTCAGCAGTGGACTTTAAATGGGTAAAATGATTAATAAATTATAACTTTTTATTGTACAAATGACCTTCAGATAAAATAGTACGAGTATCAACAATTAAATCTATTTCGGAGATACAATAAATCAGGACAATAGCAAATATTTTCTTACAAGATATTCTTTATCCGAAAAATGCTTCTTTAAGTAACGGTTATGTTGACCAAGCTTTTGGTATTGTTTGCTGAAAGTCTACATCTTCAGAACGGTTTTTTTGACAATACAAACGTTTCTTGTATATAATTTATTTAACGCTTAAGAAGAAATAGAATTCATAAATATTTTTCATATGTTATTAAATGTAGTTTAACTTCAGTCGCAAGATTGCCTAATTAGGGTTTCTTACAAAACAAGATCTAAAATTAAACCAGGCTTAAAACTAGTGCTGCCTCTGTCTTTATTTTATCAAATTAAAGAGACAGCATTAGCTTTAAACCTTTTATTTCTTATGTCGATAACAAAGTGCACTTATGCAGTAACTTCCGGCCAAGGTGTACGGAAAGGGGGTGTGGGACTCAACACTGGCAGATACGACTACCAGCAGTAATACCCACTAAAAATCTTCCGACGACGCTCACTGCTTGTTGAGAAAAAGGCGGGGGCCAGTACCTGTGCTGCAGCGTCTGACACTCCACCTGCGGCCAACGGCCCCCGGACCAAAACCGGGAGGACCTCCTTAGAGAGGCGCAGTGGACGCGCCCCTCCTACCTCCTTGTGCGACCATAGCGTGTGTGTGTAACCACTTCTCGGAGGGTTCTTCAATGGCGACCGCGAACCGGCAAATGTAGTAGAGGACGGCCTCCCAAGCGATGGACCGATGATCTGGTTAAGGCGGCGGGCAGCCGATGTATCGAGCGATTCAGAATAGTTCGAAGTGGAAATTTATTGGGGAGGCTTATGTTCAGCAGTGAACGTCATATGGCTGAGTTGATGATGAAATAATAATTATAAATCAGATAAACTGGCGGTTTAGCAAAGTTTTACGAGTTTCTTTATCTCATTTCTACTCAAGCATCTGATTAAATTGAAGTTCTTAAGAGCTTTATTCAGTTCGACTTGAATAACTTAGGTTTGACTAGGAGCACCAACAATGACCACAAAAAAAGTACTTAACAAACATATGCCTCATAGACATTCCCTGACATTGTAATCTGACATCTGGAAGTATTACCATTCGCCGCACCGGGTCCTAAAATCTTTAGTCCCAATACTCTCAATCAGTCAAATTTTATTTGCAATAAATGTGGTATATAGTAATGATGGTAAAATTATTACTAAGTCTCACACTTAGCCATCGCAGACATACAAAATACAAACTTGAATCCTGGTCTGTTATCCAATACTTTTATTGCAAAAAAACTTTTAAACCAAAAGAAATAAAGGGAAGATTAATTGGGAATGTTATAAACCAAACCAAGATATTATTCTGTTACACATAATGTAGCATTGCCCAAAATGAATTCCAATATTCACAAATAGAGACGCCTACTAGTTTGGGAAGTCATCGGTAACAGTAATACTGCAGCATGCAAATGATCGTAAAAGCGAATTTGTGTTTCCAAATGCAGAGAGCTTACAAAGGGTTTAAATTTGCAATTCTATATATGAGCGATGCAGATAATACGTTGAAATGAAAGGGTCCGGCCACACAGCCGACGCAGACGGCACTGTGCAGGTCATTGCAATTACATCACCATAGTTAAATCAATATTCCATTGATGACAAGTTCACTGACACAATGACAAGTTCCCAATAAAAAATGTACATAATCTGCAGACATTTTCTAATAGTTACCTATATAAATATTTTAAAAAGATTATAAGAAGTGATATTGGGAAAAAGCTTTTAAAAATAATTTTGTTAAGAAGGAATTGCTTTAAGCAACTTGTTGTTTACATCTTTTAATGGTGTACAGTAAAGTTTAAATTCATGATCAGAATCTTACCACTTTTTTTGCGTCGGTAACAAATTTAACTTACGTACTGCGTTCAGGGCAAAGTGGGATCGACCGTCGGCAGAAGCGTAATACTCACTAAAAATCTTCCGATGACGCCCGCCGCTTGTTGAAAAGAGGCGGGGGGTCTGTAACTGGGTTGCAGTGTCAGAAACTCCGCCCGCGACCAACGTCCCCCGGGCCGGAACCGGGAGAACCTTCTCAGAGAGGCGCAGTGGACGCGCACCTCCTACGTGTGCCTCCTTGAGCATAGCATGTGTGGCCGACTTTACGGAGGGTTTACCCTGACACCCTGACAGCTGTGGGGCCCTGTCCCCACCGCCTCCTGGCCTGCCCGCTGCTCCGTGCACAGCACAGTCTTAGTTTTCCCCCCGGTAGTCAGTACTAAGAGCACCCAGACTCGCTGGGTCTCTTGGTGTCACCTTTTCCTTAGCGGCTCCTCTGCCCTACTGCGAGGCCATCAGCCCACCCAACACGTCAAGGTGAGTACCAGTCAAGGTGGCAACATCTTACTACTACTGAGCACATGACCTTGTGGTTCAGATCATACAGGCGGATTGACGAAGTGTAAATTAATTAATATTATTTCTTTCTGGTAGACTTTCTATAGTGATCGTCATTCCAGGTCTGTGAGTGCAGGCGATAGCGGCTATAATACAAAGTTATTCGACCAAGTCTAGCTTAAGCATTTGTATAATTTTGAAAGCCACTGTCATAAAGTAGGGTTATCCCGCTCAGCGGTCGCTACCGGTTTGCAACGTAAAGATCTCTTAAAACCAATGGCACATATGACTGTTATATGGTACGTTTTCACTCATGTGTCACGAACTAAATACAGAGATTAGCATCGGGCCGATAGATCGCTCAAGGATTATTCATGTACTTTACTGGAATATTTATTAGCTGTGCCTAACGTGAGCTTATGTTTTATTCAGATTTGTTATTAGCCTAAGGTATTTGAGAATCATTTCATTACTTAGTAAAGTAATTCATTATTTCAAAATGTTGTATTTATTTGTTTTGACTTTCATATATTTATTTGTGCAGTAAGCGTTATACAGTATATAACATTCAAAGCGCCATAAATATAGACCGACGTCTGTATACAGCTATGTCCAAGTCAAAGCTTAAATTGTTGATTAATATATTCCTCAATAAAACTCTTATGTACGTTAATTTAAAAACTAACGCCCTACTAGTATAACTACTGGTAAATTTACACACTTCTTTAAATATGATTGTGGGGCCTGAATTATAATCTAGGAAAAACGCTCAACTAAACTTTAGTAAAGAGAATAGTTATTCATATTATTGGAATATTTAAAACAAGCCTCTGTTCGTCTTGTTATTACTTCGTACTTGTCTCATTTATGTCATACCTGTGAGATACCATGTGAAAAGTGAATGAATAAATTAATGAATGAATGACTTTGTAAAAAGTATATGTAATTATTTAGCATTAAAATATTGAAGCAAGTACCTGTTACAGAAGGGTGACCAATACGCCATAAAATTATTTTAATATTTTTGCGAAATATATTAGGTCGGGGAAAAAGTCTTTTTGCATAACGTAGGTATAAACTTATTATAAATTTTATTGACTGTACTATTTGTGTCTGGCTGGTTTTGGTAACATTAAAAAGATTCCATTATAAAGAAAAGAAAAAGAAAATCCAAAATAAAAAAAAGTTGTTTCCCGCTATTTTTCATTTGTTTTTCTCTCCGTAAAAATGAGTGAATCTAATGAAGAAATTCGATACATTTTAAAATTTTATTATAAAAAAGGCAAAAATGCAACTCAAGCAGTGAAAAAAATTTGTGATGTTTATGGACCTGATGCAGTGTCAGTAAGAGTAGCACAAATTTGGTTTAAACGTTTTTAGTCCGGAAATTTTGATGTTAAAGATGCACCTCGCTCTGGTCGCCCTGTTACGAATAAAATGGACGCCATTTTTGAAAGAGTGGAGAAAGATCGGCATATTAGTAGTTACAATGTAGCTGAAGAACTGGGAATTGACCACAAAACAGTTTTGACCCATTTGAAGAAAGCTGGTTATACAAAAAAGCTCGATATTTGGGTGCCACACGAGCTCACTCAAAGAAACTTAATGAACCGTGTACTCATTTGCGATTCATTATTGAGACGTAATGAAACCGAGCCGTTTTTGAAGAGATTGATAACTGGCGATAAAAAGTGGATCACGTACGACAAGAACGTGCGAAAAAGGTCGTGGTCGAAAGTTGGCCAGGCTTCACAGACTGTGGCCAAACCTGGCCTAACACGAAATAAGGTGATGCTGTGTGTATGGTGGGATTGGAAGGGCATTGTTTATTATGAGCTTTTACCGCCCGGCAAAACCATCGATTCTGATCTTTACTGCCAGCAACTTATGAGATTAAAGGAAGCAGTCGAGAGAAAACGGCCGGAATTGATCAACAGGAAGGGTGTGGTCTTTCATCACGATAACGCTAGACCACACACATCTTTAGCCACTCAGCAAAAATTAAGAGAGTTCGACTGGGAGGTCCTAGTGCATCCACCATATAGCCCTGACCTTGCGCCTTCAGATTTTTACCTGTTTCGGTCTCTGCAGAATTCTTTAGGTTCTGTAAGGTTGACCTCAAGAGAGGACTGCCAAAACTATTTGTCCCGTTTTTTTGATCAGAAGTCCCAAAGTTTCTACAGTAACGGGATAATGTCTCTGCCCACAAAATGGCAGAAAGTTATTCAACAAAACGGTACATATATATTGTAAATAAATGTAAATAAACTTTGAAAAAAATGTCTTGACTTTTCATACAAAAATACGAAAAGACTTTTTCCCCAACCTATTAAAATAAACTATTATGTCATATAAACTAAGAACAAAATGCTTCAATAAAATTAATTTAAAACCAAAATTTAATAACATATTTTACATAAACATGTGAACTAGGTACATTTATTACCAAAGAGAATTAGAAGCGATTGGCGCAAGTAGCTAGAGTGTGCTGACAATTACTCATAGATTAAATTATTCAAATTCATATTCAATACCTACAATCGCATTGCTTATGTGACAGATGAGGTTTTGATTTGAATAGTTATATCATTGCCATAAGTGGTAGAATGAATTTCAGTGCGTTTTCTTATTAGCACTTTAATTTATTATCAACTTATTCTTACTCCATGACATAATTTTGGAGGTTATATTACACTACTCAATAAATTTTCAACTTTTGATTTTATCTGAGGTCGCACTATGTGATTACTATTTCTTGCCACTAAAGTAATAAAAATATGCAAATATACACACACCATCACATCTCAATGTCCAGATAAACATCCATGTCCGAAATCACGAATTTTCCATAATTTTATTGTAATTTTAATTGAAATGGCGTAGTTTTTTTGGAGTAGCTGGCTTTTCTCTTGTACTCAGTAGCAGGGGTCTCTCTAATAAGGCTCCAACAGTAATCCGCGAGCATAGCAGGCTCCCATCTGCCTTGAAATCGCTTTTCAAATGCAACAACATCTTGGTGAAAGCGTTCGCCATGTTCGTCACTGACTGATCCCATATTTTCAGGGAAAAAGTCCAAATGCGAGTGAAGAAAATGCAACTTAAGTGACATATTGCATCCCATTTTATAGTAGCAGTCCAATTAAACTTTTATTTTTTCGCGAAAATCTTCAGATTTCTTGTTACCAAGGAAATTGTTAGTGACATCGACAAAAGCGTTCCATGCTTGTTTTTCAATATTATTGAGAGCAGATATAAAAGATGGATCTTGAATCAGCTTTTTTATGTCTGGACTATGTTCCATTTGCAAAAGTAATAAGTTTCCGGACTACCCGCATTTTAACTTTTGTAGGTAGGTAAAAAAATAAAAAAATATTTATCTCTATAACCAGATGTGATATCGAAATAAAATGCATACAGTACTTTTATATTGGTCAAGCTTATTATGAAATAATATGAATTGGGTCAGATATTTTTAAAGTGTTGAGTAGTGTTATCTAATACATACAAATATACAATCATGCCTGATTCCCCGAAGGGGTAGGCATAGGCATATTATACGCCCACATTTCGCCGATTTCACGGTTAGTCTCTTGTTATAGGTGGCAAACCTATTGCCGCTTATCGCTTATCTTTTGTGTTTGCCAGAGCCTCGTCCGTTGATCGGCAGGTGCAGGTGAGTTTGGCTTGGGCTCCTTGGATGTTGGTAGGATACTACCTGTTACACATTCTATATGTTATCTAATTATGACTTAAAGTTATTTGAGGGCTGTAAGTGTTCCGAATTACTTTTTTATATTACATATTACTGATTTGCAATATTTGATAGATGATTTCACTAAAAAGAGCGAGCACTAAAATTTGAATAAGAAAGCCCGCGCGAGAACGCTTACAAACTGGACTTTATTTTAATACTATTAAAGTTTATTTTTTTAATGCTGTAATAACGGTCGCACATCCAAGGAGCGGTTTTAATAACATAGGACGGCAAAGCTATGAGTGCTTCGAAAAGAATGAAAAGTAAATGAATAGGTACAAATATGCTGTGTTGACTGTCATAAAGGCGCTACATCAGAATAAGGCCACTGCTTCTACTCATCATCATATCGTAACATACCTGGTTGCCCTAAACTTCTGCTTAGGGCCCAGGGTCTGCTCACTGTTGTAACCAGATTTCGGCTGAACTTTTGGAGCGACTGCCGTCTAACCTCCACTGAAAATTAGAAGGCACTGACTTCCTAATAACGACTGCCATAGATGTTAATGACAGCCGAGACCAAAGGCTTAACGTGCTTTCGGAGGCACAGAGCTAGCGATAATTACGCTCATAATTTAGAAAGTCATAGGTGCGCCACCAGAACCTTTTAATTAGAAGTCTATGGGTCTCGCCAATGAGTTTTCGAACTAATACGTTAAATGAGTAAGTTTTTTTGTAATTTCGTCAAGTGAAAAGACCCACAAAACGTACACCTGATACTAAATGATACACCTGCCTCTAATCAGTAGAGTGCTACTTAAGGATTACCTACTTTATGGTATTGCACGACATTAGTTGTTCCTTGTGAACATTGCTACTAGGTATTAAGTTCATACAATCCTTTTAAATAGTTGTAGAAAGTTTTCTGCCTATCTCAAATGGGATATATATTCGTGAAATTATGTCTCAGTTGTATTTTGTAAATGCTCCTAGTTGTATCAAAAATCCCCAGACTGAAATTAATCCATTTTCATGCACGCAAATATTTGTCCCAAGTGGGAATCAAATTTACTCACTTTGGAGCTTAAGAGCTTTCGATCTCCGCTCCACATGGGGCATTAAATCTTATACCCAGTTGTATCTACAGGGTGTGAAAAGATCCTGATATAAGCCGAGAGCTATGTGTTCTGCCCAGCATCAGAAACATCATTTTTTTCTTTCAAACTATACTTGGGAAATCAAAAGCTTTATAGGTATTGAAAAAATATGACTTTGACATATTTTTTTTATGTTTTAATCAAAACACATATGAGAATATGTGAAAAAAAGAACACTTAGAACACTGCCCTCAGTAATATAGATTATAATATTTATTAGGCCATTGTTTGTCTAAGAACATTACGACCATTATCTTTGTATAATTATTATGTTACTGCGTTAATGAAACTCATTTTCATATAATTGATTGTAAGTTTGTGAAATTAATCAGTTGTATTTCGTATTTTGTATGCACACTGTTTTGTTTCCTGGTCGCAACTAAAAGAGATTTAGTCACAGTCAAAATCATTTATTCAAGTTTTGCTCAATAGAGCTCTTATGAAAATCAAAATTAAACTTTAAAACTAGCGCGCCTTTATAATATACACTCTTTTATCGATAGTAAATTCGTTTTAAACGTACGTTTAGTTGAACAGTTCCGACAGGTACTTTTAAAAGCTTTTCACTTCTAAGTTTTGAGTTAAGAAAAATAACATTATTATCGTTTTAAACATATATTTGATGGCTACTCACAGATATGTGTTTGACCTCAGATTAATACCTCAAAGCGCAAAATTACTACATTGGCATTGAGGCACAAAAAAAGATATTCACGACGGACCAGATTATTTATAAGACGAAACAGTTTATATTAGAAAGTTATATTTAATTTTATTGATATCTTTACTTCTGCTTAAAAAGAATACTATTCCCTGCCTAGTTGGTCAACGAGCAAAATTGCAAACTAAACATATTTTACTGTTGGTTTTAGAATATTTGTCAAATTAAAATGTGCTAAATGTAAATTATTGTTATTGTTTTATATTAATAGACTTACAATTATTAAGTTTTTCCTCCAAACTAGTATGTGCCGTAATACCTTCGCTCTAGAAAGTTAAGTGGAACAGTCACGTCAATATGGAATTAAGATATGACTTATCTTAATTATACATATATTTCTCGAGTAATTTTTCAGACGTAAGCTCAAGTCGTAATATTATTCAGGGTCATTAAGTTTGATAAAATATTAATGCTATAGCGCGTGTGTATATAAAGTTTTCATAAGTTCATCAGTTTTAAGTGCTTTTCATTTGAAGTATTTTCGCAGTACTTACATACCTAAATTTAATATTATTGTAAACTTTTGGATGCACCTTTAATACCCCGAACATAAATAAACGCTAAGATACCTCTATAAATTACTCAAATACAAATAAATTCACTACAAAACAGATTACGAGTCAAATAAAACAGAACACAATGAAGCCACTAAAATATCTCTCAACAAATTGAGCCATTGATCCAACGGGCAAGACAATTTGGTGGACAGTGACAAATTAATGAGTAAATAAGCGTTGATAATGATCAGTGGACAAAAAAGTAGACTGAAAGACGCCTACGACCCCAGTGATAAATGAAGCACTGCTGGGAAAAGAAGTAATTGGCCCGTTTAAATTCCACCTTCCAAAGCTATACAAATGAAGGTTCCTGTTTGATGAGTCTGGTTTCTGCTTATTCACGATGGATTTCTAAATTATGAATTTTGTAGCTTATTGTAATTGTTAGAAGGCACTGACTTTCTTATATTGACTACCATAGAGGTTCATGACAGCCGGGACCGGGCTTAGCGTGCTTTCCGAGGCACGGAGCAAGCTACGTTTACGCACATAACTTCGAAAAGTCTTAGATGCCAGGGTTTGAGGGCAATGGGTCTCGCCACTGAGCTGTCGCTGCTGTTTTCAAATTTTACTTATATTCATATTAAATTCAATTGTACTATCCTTGTTGATGGGAAAGTAAACAAACACATATAATTTACCAGATCGAAGTGAAATTATAACCTGTCATTGGAGCCTGTGGAGTTATTACTGAGGCTGCCATTGTTAATTACGTTTTAATTTATATCCATCCTTAATTAAACTTCAGTATTGTACCATTCCGTATTGTTTTTCAGTAACATTTTAAATTAATTTTGTATAAGCAATCATTTCGACATTTGTATTTGTATTTTGTCATAATATTCTGTATTCTATATGAATTTGTAAAAAAATATAAAGGCCTTTAACAATACACTTCTGTATTTTGATTATGAAAAATAGTTTTGACGACCAGTATGGCGTGGAGACGAGTATATCCGCACTCCGCTCCTGAGGTCGCGGATTTATTTCCCACGCAGGACAAAACTCTGTGTGCACAAAGATGAATATTTGTTCTGGTCTGGGTGTTTTCCTATGTATATTAAGTAAGTATGTACAAAAATGTTTATGTTTATCCGATACTTAGTATTCATAACATAAGTTCTTAATAATACTTATATTGGAACTAAATGATTGGTGTAATTGTCTTAAAATATGTCTGTAATTAAATGTGTAAGTTATGTTATCCAAATAACGTCCCAGTACTAAGTACTTATAAATTTACTGTACATACCAAGGTAAGAGAAATTCAGGTACTAAAACACGCGGCCCCAGTGTTATATTGAGAGACATCTAATCTTAATAAAAAATCTTTCCAACTGTACCAATTTTCCAGTACTATGTAAAAAATCGATTGTTAGATCATTTTAGACATTTAACATTTAAACATACATACATTCACGCCTGTTTCCCCAAAGGGGTAGGCAGAGGCATATTATACGCCCACACTTCGCCAATTTGATAGTTGGTCCCACGTAATAGGTGGCGAGCCTATTGCCGCTTACTGGGCACTGTTATGTTCGCCAGTCTCTTGACCGTTGATCGGCAGGTGCACAACTTGCAGGTGAGGTTGGCTTGGGCTCCTTAGGTCTTGATAGAATCCCCATACACCCTATATACATTTAAAGAGTATATGAATATCCCTGTTTATTTTATGACATACTAAACACCTATCAAAATGCCGCAGCTTTTGCGATACATAAAGAAAGTATTTCACTGACACAAAATTTAATTAAAACCCGTTCAGAATCGGGACCTAACTGGCTCATAAAAACACAGGACTTCATAATTGCATTAATTCCAAACTTCAGACTGTAATTTGCTAAAGTTCGTCTGCGTGCACATAAACCTTTGTGGTGTTTCGTGCTCGCAGTGCTTTGAAAACTGCAATGGCATGATTTCATATAATAAAATACAAAATCAGTTATTACGCCAACCGTTTAAGCGCAATCTCCCTGTTTTCTACGAATTCCTTTGTTTTTATTGTAATTAGTATATAACATGTGAAATGAATTAATGCGCCTCCAATTCAAATCTAAAATAATATAAAAGGCAATGCCAGCAATTAGTTGATAAATCAAATTATATCACGGCATCCATGTTTCTCTCTATAGCACAGCGCTGAAAATCATTTTCGTACGTAAATGATTTATCGAACTGTTAATTAGAAATTTGTGTTCGACTAACGGGAACAAAGAGATTACCTATATGAAAATATGTCAATAGTTTAGTCGACTTGAATATGGAATGAGAAAAAATATGAAATGAATTGAATTAAAATTTAAATGGTGAGAAGAAAAAAAGAGCCTTTCATAATACAATTAAGATTGTAAATGATGCGTCTTCAAAAAACAGGAAAGGGTAATTTACGCCAGAGGACATAAAAACAAAATTGGTCGGTCATTCAGTGGTTACAACAAATTCTTATCTCTGGATCATTAGGGGAAGGTGAGGTATAATGATCCCCTTAAGGGAAAAACTTAACTGTGACTAAAGTTGAAGGCAAAATCGCAAGATTTCTATTGTTGGAGGTAGTGAATTTACTTAACTTTGTAACTACATACTTATTTTTTATTATATGCATGCAGTTTTTTTCTATTAGAGGTTTTTGTGAAAGTCTAGTAAAGGATCATTTTATACACCCCTATGTATAAAATGATCCCAGGGGTTCGGGTAAAATAATCCCAGGGATCATTTTGTACATAAGTTAATAAATATCAGGAAAAGAAAACACTCAGATGTTTATTTCAATCAAATATGTATTCTTCATAACAATTAAAGTAAGTAAGCTACACAACTTTTACAGTCTTCTAGTTTCATTAGAGATCTTTTTTTTGTAATTCTTTTTTTGTAATTTACTATTCAATCAACAAAACTAAATATTAGATATTGCAACAAACTTCTAAAAAGTTTGCAAAAATAACAATAGATATATACCTATATAGTCTAGCAATAGGTAACCAAATAAACTCTTCTTCTAAATAAAAAAAAAACAGAAATAATATTATCCTTATCATAAAAAATCTTCATTTAAATTTTAATTATTATTATTAGGATCTCAGAAATAGAAATATTAATATTTCAATTTCTATTAAAGCTTTAAATTTCTTTTCACACTATCAAATTGGTTAGAAAGGCAAATATCACAAGTAAAGTCACCTTCGTCATCACTATCTACTCCCGCACAAGCCTCATGTCCCCATTTAAGACACACAACGCACTTAATCCACCCTTCGCCTTTATTGTCTTTGGAATAGTTTTCAGTACAGAAAAGGCATTCGGTATCACTCTCCTCTTCAGAAGAATCTGATATGTTTTGCTTTTTTTTTAGAAATAAATTAATAATAAATAAATAAATTTTTAACAAGAAATACTATTGGGTAAAATGATTCCAGGGATCATTTTAAACACACAGAAAGGGATCATTTCGCCCCAAACATCAAAATCCAAGATATCGATCAAAACATAACCTTCAAATACCGCGTGCGGTGATCGAACATTGCTTAAATATTAGCTAATTGCTATTATTACCCGCAAATAAAACAACATTTCAATAAACACGAACTTGTAAAAAGTAATGAAAGTTAAAAAACAGGCTTACGTTAGATTACAGCCACACTTTTTGATTTTTTTAAAATAAAATCACGCCAAGCGTTCACACCGCCATGAGACTTGGGGAGGGAATTGGTAGGGGTGCGGGGAATATGTTTCATACGCTTTTGGATAGTTAGAACTAGTTGTCTCTGATTTACGACGGGGGATCATTTGACCTACAGGGATCGTATTACCTCACCTTCCCCTACTGTTTGTAATAATATTTAATATTAAACTACTTTTTTAATAAAGTTCTGAAATAAATTTCTCCCCTATAAACTTCTCAACCTCATTCTTTTTAAGACCATAAATTGCGCCACCTAAAGGATTTCTTATGAAAATTTAAGCCTCTTAATTGACTCTTTTAATGAATAAACATAATTCAAATGACTACGGTATTCGGCCGCATCGCTATGAATCATCTAGACATCCGGTACTGCGGTCGGCAAAACAAAAACTTTTCTGGCACCGACTCAAAACTTGTTGGTATTAAGCAGGAACGTCCCAAAAGCATTCGCTTCATTACTTCATGGTGACACGTCCGCACTATAGACGCAACATATCGTACAAACTAAAGCTATTAAGTTTTTTTATTAGACAATTAGGGTTATTATAGACTCGGGCATATTTTTAGTTACAGCATACGTTTATTACCTTCTTCTTCAGTATTTGTGATATTAGAAATATATTTTTTCGCGATTAATTATTTTGATTACCTTCTTGTTAGTTAACATCTTAGGCTTGGGCCATCTTTGATGAAGCTATGTGAGAGACATATAGGTATTTTCACTAAGTATATATTAGCGCAAAGAAGTGTGTGGTTCGGCAACCAACCATACTTGGTCTAACGACAACCATACACTATACGATGTACAACTGTAGTATCTGCTTAGCGGTCCTTGTTCTAAATATTGTCCTTGTATGTACTATTGACGACCGATATGGCGTGGAGGTCAGTATACCTCTTTTTTTTTATTTACGTCGGTATTATAATGCATTTACGCACTGTCTCCCGGCCAAATGGGGACCGAGAGAGGTGTGTGGGACTCACCACCGGCAGACACGACCCACTAAAAATCTTTCGACGACGCCCGCCGCTTGTTGAGAAAGAGGCGGGGGGCCAGTACCTGGGTTGCAGCTCTGACACCCCGCCCGCAGCCAACGTCCCCCGGACCGAAACTGGGAGGACCTCCTCAGAGAGACGCAGTGGACGCGCCCCTTCTACCTCCTTGTGCGAGCATAGCGTGTGTGGCCGACTTCTCGGAGGGTCCATGGTTAGACAGCAGGCCCCCTGCCCTCGCTGCGTATGACCCTCATGGCGCTGTTTGACGTGCCTCCCTTGCCCGCCCGCTGCGCCCTCCACAGGACCCTCTTAGTTTTCCCCCCAGTAGTCAGTACTAAGGGCACTCAGAATCACCAATCTCGGGGTATTACCTTTTCTCTAGCGCCTCCTGCGCTCTACCGGAAGGTACTCAGCCCCCCCCCCACCACGACAAGGTCTTCACTTCCCTCTAAAGGTCGTGGGTTCGATACCAGGACAAATCTTTGTGTGAATATGAATATTTGTTCTGGTCTGGGTGTTTTTTATGTATAATTATTATGTATATACTTACAAAAAAAAGTTCTTTAGTATCTAAAACACAAGTTATTTATGATACTTATCTTGTAACTGAATAATTGGTGTGATTGTAAGGGAATATTTATTTTTATTTATTTTTTTATATCTAAATCTGATCGCAGAAAGATTCACCTATTCACAAGTCTGAAAGCACTGTCTGTCACATTTGTAATCTTCCGTAACGGAATATGACTACTTGTTGTACTGGTACTATGAAAAAATTCGTGCATTATTTTTGAAAATCCAATGCCACATAATGAGTCACATATTCCAGAACTCATTCTCCCGGTACTACGTTTCATAGTTTCAAATTATTTTGTTCTATATGGAGATTTAGACCTAATCTGAAAGCAATACAACGGAACTGGTATGCATTCAAATGACGACACCAATAACTCGATACTAATTCAAAACGGAATCAGGTGCCACAACCACATTTCGATAATTTATGTTCGGTGGTAAAGCCCCGTACAAGCTGATACAAATTTACCATATTAATAAATGTTTTGATGTTGTAATAATTCATATGCATTTTCCTCGGTAGCCGTTTATGAAAATTACTGTTGAATTGAACTTAACAAAATATTGAGTTAACCAGAATAATTATTAACAACTGCTTGTTTTTACTTAATTTCAATTTAATAAACATATATGATTGTTTAATTGAATTTATGACTATTTATTTTTAGTAACGGTTATATTAATAGCAAGGAATAGCAGAACGTGGTAAACACTTTTTATAGTAAGGAAAAAATATTTAAGTAATACTAAGATATCATTCTACATTCATTTATTCGACTACTAATAATTATTGCTTAACGCAATTCTGTGTACTGGTTTAGGAAGAACTTTGGTCAATCAAATTAATATGAAGCAGTACAGTCTTTATACAGAATTTTGTGACATATAAAACCGATTATGCCCTAAGCTTACTATAAGGATCCAATGTTTACCCACTGACATACAGGCCCTGACTTCCTAATAACAACTGCCATATATTATTATGACAGCCGGAACCACAGGCTTAACGTGCTTTCCAAGACATCTAAAAGCAAGAGGCAATAAAATCGACTGTTAATGAAAGCGTTATAAAGTGTTGTGCATTGCCTTATAAACAGATTTTTAAATTGACATTCTAAAAAGAACAAAAACAAAAAATGCGTTTTTGGGTTTTAGCACCATTGGAGCACTTACAAATGTCAAAATAATCTAATACCTACTAACGTGCAAATTCACTACAGGCAGGAACTTGAGTGGAGAAGTTGGTCTGAATAAGCCTCAAGCCATAAAGACTGGCAGACAGATGAGCCAGAGATTCCAGTGGCATCTCGAATGATAGTTCCCCTACCCGCTTACCTATCTTGGACACTTTAATTAATTACAGCCTCTTATACGATCTTACTTGAAGTTGGAAACAAACCTCCTCTGTTTATTAATGCCCCTCATTACTCAAACGCAGCCGCAGATGAGACTCGGCTCTTGAGCATGAAACAATCCCTGAATTATATTCATCTTGCCTTGTTAAAAGAAAGTTGAGTTGAAAACTTGACTTCCGCGATAGTTGTCGTTTGCATAAAGCTTTTAATTATTCGTCGAGTTTGAAGTCAGATCTTTTGGTTTGATGCAGTTTGGTCTGTGGAGGACTTCGCCAAACGGATGAATTAATACAATTGTATTATTGTAAGCGGCAAGCACTTGTGGATGCAAGATTAGGCGATCGTAAGAAGTATCTTAAGCTAAGTAGCGTTTAGTGTGAAAGTAATTGGTATTGTAATCGTTTAAGTGGCATTATTAGTCGATAATTTTTGTGTTTTGGAAGGGACATATGTACGACTAATTATAACATAGAATTTCTTCTAAGCGACTTGAGAAATAGCCATAGAACGACGACTCGCATGTCTCTCCCCAATTACTAAAAATCCGCGTGATGGAGTATTCTTATAGATCAGTCTGTTATGAATGCGTATTACAATATATAATTTTATTACTAAAATTAAACTGCGTTTATATAATTTTAAATTATGACAAGTTAAGCAGCTTAAAGGCAATTTATTCACCTAGCTTCAATCATTAGAATAGACCTTTTGAAAAACTATTTTTTTTAATAAATTACTTATAATTTTTTTTTCTAAGTAGAAGTATACCACGATCAATAGCACAATTTGCAATTTCCCGCCAGCATCCACATTGCACAAATCCTAACGAGCTGATTTGGGCGCAGGTTATATAGGAGATCATATAGAAAATCGCAGCAAGTAGAGGGATGTGATGTGATTTCTCCTACCCCTACGGGAAAGAGCCGTGCTAGTTTGTATGTTATTATGTATGTCGAAAATAACAATATTTATAAACCAACATCGCGCATCTCTACGTCTGTGTGACGTCACCTATAAGCAATGTAAATGCGAGAAAGAACAATGATGATATGCGGTGTCTCATTTGCACGTTTTGTTGCCTCGTTTGACACAAGTATTTGGTTCGAGTATAGAGCTGTGTACCACGAACAATTGCAATTTCTCTCAAACGACTCACTCTGACTAGGCACGATAACAAATGCGACTCCACAGCTGTGCCCGAGAACTGAAATCTAGGCACATTGTTAAACTGTCCCCGATAGTATTGGAATGCGAAAGCTTGAATGCCTCCGAGCTCAGTGGGGAATAAACTGTCATCTACACCTCAGTTAATCCTTGTATCGACACAAAACTCATGTATACGATACACAGGCAACCTTATTTCCGTTTTAATATGAATTTTTGAATATGGTTTTATAAATTATTTTGTCATTTTATATATAACTACTTGCTGGCTATCCGCGACTTCGACCACGTGACCGTTATGCAAATTTTCCTTTTGAATCACTATATTTATTAAAAAATACAGCATCAAAATCCGTTGCGTACTTTTAATTATCTAAGCAAAGAGCATACATAAGAGCAGACTTAATCATTGTTTGTCATTTAATTTTACAGCTTGATCTATCTAACCATTCAATGAGTTGGCGGGTATCATGAGATGATGAGACTCACATCAAATAATTGAAAGAAACGTCCAGGCACCTTTAGATTTGATGATTCAGAGGTCTGACATTTGAGAGAAAAACTTGCAAAAGGGTAATTGTATACGAAAGGTAGTGATTCTTTTAAATAATTTCAAACAGGTTGTACTAAAACCTATATAATTTTACAACTCCGTCCAACCAACCACTCAATGAGTTGGCGGCTGTCATGACATAATGAGACTGACATCGAAACATATAAAAAACATCCAGGCACCTTTAGAATGGATGAGAAAGAGGTCCGATATTTGAAAAAAACTTGCAAAAAGGTAATTGGATACGAAAGGCAGTGATTTTTCCAAATAATTACAAATAGGTTATACTAAAATCTACATAATTTTACAACTCCATCCAACCAACAATTCAATGAGTTGGCGGCGGTCATAAGATGATGGGACTGACATAGAAACATTTAAAGAACGTTCAGGCACCTTTAGATTTGATGAGTAAGAGGTCTGATATTTCAGAGAAAAACTTGCAAAATGGTTATGGTATACGAAAGGCAGTGATTCTTCTCAATAATTACAAACAGGTTATATGAAAATCTATATAATTTTACAGCTCCATCCATTCAACGAGTTGGCGGCTGTCATGACATAATGAGACTGACATCGAAACATTTTAAGAAATGTCTAGGTCACCTTTAGATTTGATAAAAAAAAGTCTAATATTTGCGAGAATAACTTGCAAAAGGGTAAGCACACAATACTCAGAGCTTTACCAAAATTATTAAAAATAAATTTTATAAAAAATACACCAGATTCATATAAGAAGCGGAAAATTTATGAATTCCCTTTTCTATATATAACTTTATAAGACGCTAAGGGCAGAAACATGTCTTCCTTCAAAGTCTCCATAACATAATGCGAAATTAATGGAGCTCTCTGGTAACTTTATTATAATTTCAACAATCGCGCAACCAGCCACATGATCCAAATTATATGGGCGACGGAAAAAAATAGATCGTCATTTTTCAACCAGGAAACTTTTCTCGGCAACCAACTTAGGATAGCCATAATAATATGTAGAGTATATCTGCATAAAGTTCGATTTCCCGATTTTTATCCCGGCCTCTCCCTTCTTTCCATAAGGATACATATTGGTCAACTGATGATTTAGAGAGACAAGCGTATTGCGGTTACCGACTGGATCTTCACTAAATTGACAGATTCACAAATGCACTCAGACAGCCTTAACTATGATACTCGAGTGGTTCCTATAGGTGTGAAGCAGATAAATATTTACTATAAGTTGGTACTGACAATGGTTATAAACACCAGTTCTGTAATAAGATAATACATTATTGCGTCAAAATATATGATTGATCAAGCACGTGTCCTATCTAATTTCATAATCTGAGTTTATTAACGTCCCACTTCTAAACACGAGCCTGCTCTCCAGAACTTTCAAGCTGCTTCATTAGGTCTTAACGATTATCACATTAAATACTACACGGTTTAACTTTCCGAAGCACGGAATCGCTCGATATTAAATGACACGCAAACGGTCACCCATTCCAGGTCAAACCTCAGTGCCACACCGCGGGTCTACGTGAGCTGATAAATACATGATTCGCTGATTTTTAATATTTTACTAGGAATTGATGATCTATAAAGTGCTCTTTGCCATTGGGTCTTTGGCCACACATGACCACTAGGTCGTTTCCCAAGTTAAAAAACAAAAAGTATCTACTATTCATTTTTAATTTCATGATCTCTCTGTTTATGATGGGGTCAGAAGCAATGTGAGAGATATCTAAATATAGAAAATTTTATATTAATTTATAATCAATCACGGGTTCACCGATTAATACCCTTTTTTCATTACCAAACCCAATTTAAAACAGGAGTATAAAAGCAAAACTCCTTAATGAAACAAAAAAAACATCATCATTTTGCGTCCGACAAGAATGATAATAAAAAAAGTAATATCTTACGTAATGAGCACCATAATTTACACAGGAACCACCCTAAATTTGTGCGTCAGAGTCGTTTGTTTTCGTTTTTAGAAACACAACAAGAAAAATAATGGTGTCTGGATTTATTAACACTTGAGGATTTACCTACAACACAGAGCACAGATAATGAGTACCTATATGTCTGTATAAAAAAATTATTCTTTAGTGTTCTTTATATTAAAATAATCAATGTTGATAGTACACATACTTATAGAGTGGATAAAGAATATAGTTTAATAGTGAAAAATTAATTTAATGACATACATTCACGCCTATTTCCCCAAAGGGGTAGGCATAGGTATATTATACGCCCACACTTCGCCAATTATAAAGTTGGTCCAACGTAATAGGGGGTGAGCCTATTGCCGCCTACCGGGCACTGTTATGTTCGCCAGAGCCTCGTCCGTTGGTCGGCAGGTGCACCATTTGTAGGTGAGGTTGGTTTGGGCTCAGATTTTGGTAGGATCCCTATACACCTCCATAATTTAATGATCATTTGACAAAACTAGTGGGGGTTTATTTTATTTAATAATTTAGGTTACCAACAGGACACTACCACTACATATACTACATTTTGTAAATAACTTAGCTTAATGCACGATTAATTACAAGTGAACTGTACGTGCTTAAAATTAGAAAATACAGTAATCACCACTATGTGAACTAATAAGAAACGCAGTCAACATAATACCAATGATGCTAAGAAATAGCCTAAAGTTTAAATAATATATTAATTTTAATTCTAAAAAGAGTAATACATTAAATAGAAAAAAAAACATGACGACCGATATGAAGAGACCCACGTCCTCAGGAGCGGAGGCGAATAAACCCGCACTCCGCTCCTGGTTCGATTCCCACTTAAGACAAATATATTAGGTCGGGGAAAAAGTCTTTTCGCATAACGTAGGTATAAACTTATTATAATTTTTTTTTGACTGTACTATTTGTGTCTGGCTGGTTTTGGTAACATTAAAAAGGTTCCATTATAAAGAAAAGAAAAAAATAAAAAAAAGTTGTTTCCCGCTATTTTTCATTTGTTTTTCTCTCCGTAAAAATGAGTGAATCTAATGAAGAAATTCGATACATTTTAAAATTTTATTATAAAAAAGGCAAAAATGCAACTCAAGCTGTGAAAAAAATTTGTGATGTTTATGGACCTGATGCAGTGTCAGTAAGAGTAGCACAAATTTGGTTCAAACGTTTTCAGTCCGGAAATTTTGATGTTAAAGATGCACCTCGCTCTGGTCGCCCTGTTACGAATAAAATCGACGCCATTTTTGAAAGAGTGGAGCAAGATCGGCATATTAGTAGTTACGATGTAGCTGAAGAACTGGGAATTGACCACAAAACAGTTTTGACCCATTTGAAGAAAGCTGGTTATACAAAAAAGCTCGATATTTGGGTGCCACACGAGCTCACTCAAAGAAACTTAATGAACCGTGTACTCATTTGCGATTCATTATTGAGACGTAATGAAACCGAGCCGTTTTTGAAGAGATTGATAACTGGCGATGAAAAGTGGATCACGTACGACAAGAACGTGCGAAAAAGGTCGTGGTCGAAAGTTGGCCAGGCTTCACAGACTGTGGCCAAACCTGGCCTAACACGAAATAAGGTGATGCCGTGTGTATGGTGGGATTGGAAGGGCATTGTTTATTATGAGCTTTTACCGCCCGGAAAAACCATCGATTCTGATCTTTACTGCCAGCAACTGATGAGATTAAAGGAAGCAGTCGAGAGAAAACGGCCGGAATTGATCAACAGGAAGGGTGTGGTCTTTCATCACGATAACGCTAGACCACACACATCTTTAGCCACTCAGCAAAAATTAAGAGAGTTCGACTGGGAGGTCCTAGTGCATCCACTATATAGCCCTGACCTTGCGCCTTCAGATTTTCACCTGTTTCGGTCTCTGCAGAATTCTTTAGGTTCTGTAAGGTTGACCTCAAGAGAGGACTGCCAAAACTATTAGTCCCGTTTTTTTGATCAGAAGTCCCAAAGTTTCTACAGTAACGGGATAATGTCTCTGCCCACTAAATGGCAGAAAGTTATTCAACAAAACGGTACATATATATTGTAAATAAATGTAAATAAACTTTGAAAAAAATGTCTTGACTTTTCATACAAAAATACGAAAAGACTTTTTCCCCAACCTATTATGTGTTCACAAACATTAATATTTGGTCTGGTCTGGGTGTTTTGTGTATATGAAGTATGTATTTACAAAAAAGTATTTATACATGTTTGTCCGTTATCTAGTATCCATAACCAATGTTTTTAATAACACTTATCTCGGAAGTAAATAACTGGAGTGAATGTCAGAAAATATTTATATTTATTTAAATAGTAAAGTTTGAGAGAGTACTTTTGTTCTGGCAAACAATTAAGCGCAATAACTAATTAAAATTGTTTTCACACGCTCTCTTTATATTCCATAACATAAATAAATGTGATAAATGAATCTAAATCTTTATAGGCGTTCACAAGTGTATTTGATTAATTCCGAATAATATTTCGCAATGAAATTTCGAAAAAAAAATAAACATTGTTATGTTATTAGCCACAGAATAAAGTTCCTCGTAAATACCCGTCCGTGCGGACGGGGAACACATTTATATCCTTACGCCCACTTATATCCATCAATGTGTCTTAGATTACCGAACAAACAACATTGAAAAAGACATAAACAGAACACAGAAGAACACAATTTTCCTAACAAACAGAATATGTTGGTCACGGTTCACTTGTTTGCGGCAGTATTGTGTTTTGCCGGAGCCATCACTGTATTTTCGAGCATTTGTTTCCTTACGAAACGGCAGTTAGGAATATTTATTGGATGAACTTGTGGCGTGACGTCGCTTTTTAGCCAATTGTAGCCATTTCTGTACAGTCGTACCCCACTTCAGGCTGAAATATCGGAGGTTATAAAAGTTCCCGATGGCAATTCCGATTGTTCAATCCTGTTTTAGTTTTAAGTGCTTATTTTATTTTTATAGTCGTTTTATTATTATTAGAAATGCACATTTAAAACACAGACCGAACTTTTTGGAAGTAATATTTCCATCATTCAAAGAGGATTTTTCACATGTGATACAAAACTATCACCACTCCGCGTGACTGCGTGCTGCTGCTAAACTTTGATGCAATAATAGCAAGATGAGATAGAGGATATAGATCGTAGGGATTAAACAAAATAAAGGTAAAAAGATGAGGAAAATGAATGTAAATATAAATTACCTATAAAGGCGTTACTTTGCGGAAATCCATTGTAAGCAAGTGATAGATTAAAAATAGCTTTGTGACAGTTCCCGCGCAACTATATATTTCTCTCGTTTCAGCATTGGTCGTGAAGACGTCGTTGTTCTGAGGCTTACATCTCACCTGACGATACCCTGAGTAAGGGCGGTTTTACACATGTTGTGTTGAACTGTTTCTCGATTTATCGAGAAACTATAGTATCGCAGGAATTGTCACAAAGCTATTTTTAATCCATCTCTTGCTTAAAATGTAAATATATTATATACTACTGATATTTCATCATCATCTCATTCTGCCAGCATACATACTCTTTCCACTGAGCTGTTCTAATTATCAGCCATCGGGTAAGAGGCAGTTATCTACTACATTTGCTGATTCGGCTTTGCCATTAAAGAACCTTAACGCATCATCAGTTTTTATTATGTTTCTTCTCTATTGTTTTAGGGCCCCTGTATTATATGATATTCAAAGTTTATTTCCCCATCGACTCCCTCAAGAGCCTCCAGGGTTTTCGTCCATTGGCTACAAAAGAGTGCTAAGGTCCATTCCTTCTCTTTCCTATCTTGACAATGCAGACACTTACAATTTCCAAATTAAAATATGAAAATAGCTCCAATGCTTGCAAAACAACCGCATTCGATTTATCTTAGGACTTTGCAAAGGTGACCTGTGGTCTTCCGTAAGCAATTGTGTTAGCTTCCAATCAGGTTACGCAGAAATGCTCAGATTATTTGCCTCCTCTATAATGATCTTTCTATCCTTCCCATATGCGTGAGCAATTTACTTTTCTCCACAATGCGCGATGCTCCTCCTCTACCTTATCTTCTTAAATTTATTTTCTCACTTGATATTGGTTCATGCATTCAGATTGTGACCTTTGCACATTCATTAAAGCCGCAGCATTTTTTCTTTTGAAAAGCGTGTTCGTATAGTTAGGTTTTCATCGTAGTCCGTTTTAATATATATTTTTCATGATTTGCATTTTTATATATTTTATTAGTGCTTGTCTTCATTTCTTCTAGTTTTCATTTCTTAAATTAAATAAGCTATCAGTAAGCTTCAATAGAATAAGCCTGTAACTTTTTTTTTGATGTATTGTTAATAAATAAATAAACGAATAAAGGTTTTTTGTTTTACTTTTTAGGAATTAGATGACGCTTATATTTTAAATTCAAGATAATATAAGGGTAATATAATGAAAATTCATTTGTTGCCGAATACTAAAAACCTTTTTACACTTCACACCCTTTTCAAAGAATCCTTAGCCATTTTTTTATACTATAACAAATATATTTAATTTACATTCAGTTACTTTCAGCTGCGAAACCCCTTTAAACGATCGCAAACATGTCATAAGTACATTACAAATGTAACGTAGGCAGACGCATTTATCAAACGATCCTTAAATCCAATAATGTTTCGCAGTAGAGCCATCGAGGTCTTATTTAAGTTTACAACCCATCTTCCACGAGGACAGGGGTTTATGCAAATGGCTGACAGCATCCATCGCTCTGTCCCAGGATTAATGGGGACGGCCAGTATGTTTTTACAACGCCGCATGTCGCGGGGCTAGGACAATGTGAAGTGTCCCTTGTGTTTTGGGTGTGCTCAAAACGGGCATTCGATTAATCATAACAATAAAATGTCTTGTTTGGGGTAGTGCCTAAATGATTTTTGAACGACGTGTCGGGGCAGAGAAAAATGTGTACATAAAAAAGTTTTAGAAAAAATCGTAGTGCATTTTGTATGTTGGAAAACAATGCTAGATTTGATAGTTAAAATAAACTATATACGTTATACATACCATTACATTCATACATGTACATTGTACATGCCTGTTTCCCCGAAGGGGGAGGCAGAGGCAAATTATACGCCCACACTTCGCCAGTATATAGTTGGTCCCTCGTAATAGGTGGCGAGCGTATTGTCGCTTACCGAGCACTTTTATGTTCGCCAGAGTCTCGTCCGTTGATCGGCAGGTGGCAGGTGAGGTTGGCTTGGGCTCCTTAGGTCTTGGTAGGATCCCTTTACACCTTATAACATCTTATTCATTTTATTGGTTATAGATTATTTCCGTCATTATTTTTAAATCTTTTAAAGCCATATAACCGACAGACAAAAGGTTTTCTATTTGTGTACGGGTTGTTTAAGTATAGCGTTTCATCATCATATTCTTGCTTAGGTAAAGTTTTCTTGCCCGTTCTTTTACGTTCAAGCTCCCGCCCGCAGTGAATGGGCGCGTTAGTTTACAAGTATGACATTCATAAGAGCTCTATTGAGCCAAGCTTGAATTTTGAATTCTTGAATTTTTTGGCATTATCTCGGTTGCCCTAGACTTAAGCTCAGGTTTTAGGACCCATAGTCTGCACTGCTTACTGATTTAACCTAATTTGGCTGAATTTCAGTAATTACGTGGAGCGAATGCCTCCGCAACACAGAGGGAAAAATCACTCTATGGTTAAACCAGCTGCCAGGATGTTAGAAGGCACTCAGGTCAACAAACAATCTAAAGGAACAAATGCCATAGATTTTCATGACAGCCGGGACCAACGGAATGAGGTGCTTTCCGAGGCACGGAACTAGCGTTAATTACGCACATAACTTCGAAATGTCATAGGGGCGCCACCAGGGTTAGAAACTGAAAAAATGGGTCGCGCCACTTGGCTATCACCGCTCATAAGCGTTTAACCTGTTTAGATAGTAATATCTTAAATTATTTTTAAATACTCAAATCTCAAACTCTACAAGGTCATTAAAATACATAGGCTAAAGAAATAAATAATGTAACTGCTCATAATAACAAAAACTGAAAATTTCTTATAAGTATATTGGCCACAGGCCACAGTTAGATGATATAAAAACTTAATTTAATTTACCATTATTTTTTTGACGGAACACAAAATATTGTTCAATATTACTCAGGTGGGAGCCAAAATAATAAGCTTATCCTAAAACAACCTTTAAGTAAAGGCATCGGCCAAACCAGACCTTATTGTTCCATTTTATCGTGGCCTCATTTCTTATGGAGTTATCTCAATAAAGGAGTTCCGTCTATACTGGAGAGAGCCATCGATCGTACATTAGGGATATTTTCAAGAAAACCTTAACTCGACCACCGATAGTTATACTGCCTTATCTGGCCCGCACTATCCGCAAAGTTCGTGGTTACGATATAATTTAGTTGGCACGTCTGTTGATAAGTATAAATTGCGCCTAATCTCACAGTTTTACGTCTTTGTTTTCGAAAACGGCTGGTCAGGGTTTATTTATGATGGTAGTTAAAGCTGAAATATCTCTTATGTTATATAAATACATTTTCGAATAAGCTTCCTACTTTATTCGCAGTTTTAGAGCGAACGTAAATAAACATTTGAAATAAGTATTCATATTATCACTAAAACAAAGTCGCTGTTCAATATCTGTCCGTATGTATGGTTTGCTCTTTCAAACTACGCAACATGTTGTAAAGAGTTTTTTTTAAATAGAAAAAGTGTTTTAAGAAGAAGGTTTATAGGTAACGAGGACGCTAATTTGTAATTAAACTTTGTTTATATAACACACTCAGTATTACGCACAACATGGTAAAGCTGCAATAAATGCTTTGATTTACTTCGTGTAATTTGTTATTAAAACAATATAATAAGTAAGGGCACTGCTTTGTACGAAAACAAAACGCTTGTTGTACGCAGCACCTTGCGCTTTCACTGGTCTTTTATTGAATTGGTGACTTTTAGGGTTTAATATCATATAGTTGGACTGATATCAAAATAAACGACACAAGGTTATTATTGTTAATTTGCTTCCCATGCTGCTTATATGGTCTATTTTTTACTATTACTTACACAAAATATAAATCCACACGTAAAAAAATCTTTAAGCACGATTTATTATTTGCTGGTTTATCGAGTGATACATCGTTCAAACCCTCGATTCTCTACAGTACATTATCTATGTCAATACCCCGGAATGGTAGAGCCATTTTAGGAAAACATTCTGTGTATCGCGTGTACTCTCGTATTAAGGGTCCGTGTGGGACCTATTATGCGGAGATTTCTTATCCCGCAAGCGTGTAATATAGTAGGTGAATCCCAAGTAATGTGCGTGGATATTTCTGTCTATCATTTCTGATGTCACTGTACTTTTCCGTTATTTTTGTACTTTTCGTTCGTAACTTCTAGCAAAGTCTTCCATTCAAGATTTCAAGTAAATAATTCATTTAATTTTTTTATAATTGTCAACATAAAATGTTTTGTCCTAATTTACTATGAACATAGTTGTCAAACTGTGTGAGATAAATTTTGAAGACGAATAAAAGTAATGTCATTTTCATTCCTTTTCTTTTACGATAAGATTGCCATGTTACTGTTAAATTCTCTTAATTAAGCATTGTCCACATTTGAATACGACTTTGTTAATAATAAGTATGATTGGGCACTATAGGTCTATTACTTAAGTTAAAATTGTTATAAATTAATGTTCTGTTTATATGACTGTTTGTTGCCAAAATAAATGAAAAAAAAAAAAAAAAAAATATAAATGTCGTCATTTTCAATTATGAAACTAAGATTAAAGCTGTATAAAAATCTTTGTTATGGAAGTTTCATTCCTACATGCAAAAAAGTGCCGTGGGAGCTCTTCAGACCCCAACGTACGCATTTGTTGTCGTAAAATTTATAGATTTTTAGTTACGCGCGCGCGCATTTACATAATCTTCTTATGTTGCGGACTGCATCGGGTATCACAAGTTTGGTGCTTGATCCGCTTTTAAGCCAACGCAAGTACATACTGTATGGGGTCAAATATACACCGTGATATTAAGTACATAAGACGTCTAAGTTACCGGCTTAAAACGATATCACCAAAACTACAACTATATTAAATGTTTTCATAACTATTATTAGATAATTGATAACACATGTTGATTAATTTTTATAAAGGTACATATATTTTATCTTGAAATTAAAAGACTTAAATTTCAATTACTTTAAAAAACATATTATGTTCTATTAGGGTCATTTTGAACTCATTAGATACCAACAATTTTAATAAATGTAAAATGAAATATCAAAAACCTAAATTAATCTGTTGCTGAAAGGATAGCCCGTTTATGTTCAAATCAATAAGTATCAGAAGCTACAAATAATTAATAAATGAAAGTTGGTTATAAATTGCTGTTGTAAATGACTGTTACTGTTTACTCGAGGATAATGACCTCTTTGCTTTGTTGTTATTCAATATACAAACTTTACGAAAAAGCCCTAAACAAACAGTTCTTAAAACTGAAATTTGAATATCGAAACTCGGCTTTAGAAAACAAACTTTAAAATAAGGTTTCATTCGACTAAGTTTGTTTTTATTTTATTATATGTGGCCAGCTTTTAAGCAGCTGTGCTCATAAGAAGGCCGGTCCGCTTTAGCCTGGGGCTACACTATTAGTTTGCTGTAAACATATGAGGCGAGGTTTTTATATATCACTTTTCTTTATTTCAGTGATATTACTTCTTCATGTTGATATTACGTGCTTTCAGTGATATTAGGTCAATGTATTAAAAACAAAGCATTGTTTTAAAAAAAAAAATATTTTGTTTTTATTTACATTTACGTTTACAACTTAAAATAGTAACTATGAAGTTACAAAACCTAGCTATTTTTTATATAAACACAAAAAAAAGTATTTTTTTACACCACAATCTTTGTTTTTTAAAAATAGCTCACTGCAAAATTTTTAGCAAACCGGTAAACTTATATACATACATAATATTTGGTTTCCCCGAAGTGGGAGGTAGAGGCATATCATACGCTCACATTTCGCCAATTTATTGTTGGTTCCACGTATTAGGTGGCGAGCCTATTTTTCCTTATCGGGAACTATTATGTTCGTCAGAGCCTCGTTCGTTGTTCAGCAGGTGCACCACTTGCAGGTATGGTTGACTTGGGCTTCTCAGATCTTAGTTACCCTTTAGTGCCCTATAAATCTATAAAACGGTTATAATCCTATTAAACCGTTTTATATGTGTATAAAAAATACCATGAAAGATAGAATTAACTCATCTGCGAAGTAATGGTGAATTCTCTCAAATATTTTTTATTACGTGTTCAAATTATACGGATTTACATTGACGTTCGTCCGTGGCCCGTCCCTGTAACATATTTCAAAAGTCGTATTAAGAATAGATAATTGAAACGTGTTCTTTTATATTAGGTTTTTTAGTGCCATATCGAATTTTAGTAGCTGAAGAACTCTGGTCCTTTGCTTATAATATAGCTGTGTTACATCGACATACTTAACACATAAGTGGTTTTATCTCGCCTCTCTCACTCGCATTGCCCACTGCCATGTAGTGTAGCTGCAGCCTTAGCTTAATCTCCCATTCGCCGGTCAAGCAATTATCTACGTGAAATAGTGTATGTATTAGAAGCACTTACTTTGTACCGGCTTAAGCAGGATTACGCTAACTGTGGCCAGCGCTGTAGCCGGGTTCGAAATAACAGTATTATAGAAACAAATTGAATTGCGATAACATGAAAATAAAGAATTGGGGAGGAATTTTCTGTGTATATAATCCGCTTTTGAAAACAGATGCGGGGTTTATTCATTTTGTATTTATTTAGTCAGAAAGCTATAATAGTAATAATTCCTTAGCTATTAAATCTATTTTACTCAGCGACATCTAGCCCTAATCTTAGCAGAGACTCTACTTTGGATATTTTTGGTACCTGAATATTTACATAAATTTTTTTTTCAAAAATTTATAATGATTATATATTTTTTAGACATTGCACACCGCCATCTAGCCCCTAAATCCCACTAGGTGTGCGCAGAAACCTTGCTACAACTTTGTAAAAGGGATCTGTTTAGTTGTTGCAAAATTTACTTCAAGCACAGATATTTTAAGTTGAAACGTAGGTATAAAATGGTTTGCCCCTTTGGCCGAGAGACAGTGCGTAAATGCATTTTGTTACCGACGTAAATAAAAAAAAAAAAAAAAAAAGGTATAAAATGGTTTAAGGTGGCTAGCTCTTCTATCACATTGAAATCGTGTAATAGCAACTGTCATCTGAGTGCTAAAACAGAACTCTTCTATAAGTATATTGATGACTTCTTTGCGAAAATGCATTGGCGGAGGCAGGTGTATGGCGTCCTGCTGTTAGAATTTTTCAAGCCGCCCATTAGGCCTCTAACATGGCTTTACGACTACCACATTTTAGTGATAAATATATATATACATATATTAATATATATGTATGTTATAACATTGACATTAAGATAATTCTTATAATTTCAAAAATTATCCCTAAGTCTTTGTTAAAGGGGAAATAAAATCAATATCCATTGCTCATTGTATTCCGAAATCCATTGAGAGACTTTTTGTTCGTGTAATGATCGTTTCATTTCGGCACAGGGGGACGGACAATAGAAATTAATTTGTAGTCAGTCAGTTTCAAATTACTTTTTAGTCAGTTGCTACAAAAGAAAAGTTGTGATAGAATTAGAAAATTATTATTTGATGACAGTGTTTTGGTTTTGAATAATAGTACAGTATTAAATACTCCTTTTGTCATTTCTGTATAAACTTGCAGCTAAAGACTTTTTTGTTCTTTTGAAAAAGTATTTACTATAAAAGTTATGCAATACTTTCCATGAAATTATTTTCATAATTTGGATTTAGAACATACCTTTTAAGCTGTTTGTTAAAATAATAGTCTCTCGACCCTCACAAACCTCTCATATGTTACACATACAACTCGTATAGATCGTAGCCAAATACATAATTACAAAACCGGTTATTTTGACATTACAGACACTGCATTTGGATTTCTTACGATAGATAAATAATAAAAATATTCCAACCCTTTTAAAAAAAATATTTATTCACCGAATTCAACCCTTTCCATTATTAAAATCAAACACAAAAGCCAATCTCAATAAATTGAAACGAAAATGGGCTCTATAAACTAAATACTATGTACTACATTCCCAAAAACAAAGATCGTCACCGCATCGGTGCTGTTGGATGGAATGGATCAATCTATTTAGTATTCATGCCCATTGGGCGTATTTAAAATTCAAATAAAGTTTTAGCTCTCATCCTGCCCAATTCGTACCGTTTGATTACTATTTTGATTACAAAGGAGCCGGTTCATTCACAAACGAGGGGCACGCGTACGGTCAGTTGATCAATAGCCCACTAATAGGGGTGTCGAGAAAACTACTCTCAGTGTTTTTTTAGTTAACTTATAACCATTTATGTAAAAATTAATCATGTTAAATGAAAATTAATCTTTATCTTATTAAAATAAAAATTTAAGTCAATCTCGATTAATTGAAACGATAATGGACTCAAAATACAAAATGTTATGTACAACATTTCCAAACAGAAAGAGTGTCACCGCATCTGTGATGTTGGATAGAATAGACGAATCTATTTAGTATTAATGCCCATTGGGTATATTTAAAATTTAAATAAAGTTTTAGCTCCCATTCCGCTCAATTCGTGCCATTTGATTACTATTTGGATTACAAAGAAGTCGGTTTATTTACAAACGAGGGGCACGCGCACGGTCAGTTGATTAATAGCCAACTAAAAGGGGTGTCGAGTAACTACTCTTAGTGTTTGTAAGCGTGTTTGTTAATTGATATATAATTTTTATTTTTAAATATAAATATTTATGGTAATCGGTTTTTATATAATTACAAATTAATAAATGTTTCTTGTATATCTTGTTCACAATGACCTTCAGGTCAACATTATTAAATAAATTATTTATTTCATATAAATTATAAAGGAACTGTCTTCCATATATAAAAATAGGACATTTTTTTTAATGCAAATATTACATTTTACAAATGTTTTGTAATAGCACTGACGGGAATTCCATAATTGTTTAGAAGTGATACGTCTAACTACTAGAATTCTTATAAAGCACTGAAAGTATTTTCATTATCTCTTCGAAATCAACCACTAATACAGGTTAGCCATCAGTCTGCGATTATACAATTCTTCGGACGAGACGCATCGATAATCTGGTCAAGGCGGCGGGAAGCCGGTAGATGCGAGTTTGGAACGCTCAAAATCTATGTTTATGGCTCTGATGATGAAACAATTTTATTATCTTGTGGTATGTAAATATAAATAAGTAGTGAAATGAATGTGTCTGTCAGAAAATAAACAATAAAACTCGTTCGTGTGACAGATGTGGCAACCCTATGCACCCTAACGGTACCCCCGGGTGGTTATCTTTTCACACATTTTTATGTATTCACAATCAAACTGCTACGATTTGATTTATTGTCCTCTAAGCGATATGAGATATAATCTTAAAATCTCCTACTTGAATATTTAGGGCGGTCGCAGCATAACGGTTGAGCGTTCATGTTAAAACTAGATGGCACGATGTTCAAAACAAAAAATTTGGACAGGTGTATGTAATAGACCTACTTTGTAATATAGACCAACTTTGTTAGTGATCATAACAAAATTTTAAAAATCTGGTTTAAAACAGATTTTTTTATAACAGTTTTCGCCGTTAATATTGTAAAGAAATATTTCTATATTGACATAAATATATGCTTTTTGTTTTGTGTAATATTTCAATTTTTAAGCCTAAATAAAAACACACTCAAAATATTTTCTTTAAAGTCATAGCTCAATTAAATATTAACTGTACTAACTATAATTTTAAAACAAATAACTGCTATTCCAACAGCTATAAGATGATATTTCTATAAGAATATCATTAAAGTAACACAATTCGAAATGTTTTATTTACTACGTTACTACTTTAAGTCACATAATAGAGGGCGAGTCTATTGCCGCTTATCGACGACAATTCAGCCAGACTCTTATGATGACTTTACATGTGAATAAAAGAAAACAAAAGGAAAGCTTTGCTAAATGTTAAAAGAGAATTAAAGTTAAGCTAAGTTAAGTTTTAAAGTTAGATGTCTAATAAATTTTATAACTTCCCAAAAAAACTTTACGGGAAGAATCGGATATTTCTACTTTTGACAGAACCTCTTCCGTTGATCGGCAGGTGCACCACATGCAGGTGAGGTTGGTTTGGGTTCCTAAGATCTCGTTTTATGGGGTTTATAGGAATCCATAAACCCCATAAATGAAACAATAACTTTACTGACAACAATTATAAAACATATAACTGCTATACATACCATAATAGTTATAACATAATATTTCTATAAGAATATCATAAAATAGCACAATTTAAAATGTTTCATTCAGAAAGAACTAAATGAAAACCAAAAATAATACAGGAACTCAAAGCATGTTCTACAAAATGAAGTCAAGCTTTGAATTCCCCGTTTCCTTAATCAAAAGAACCTCCCAAGTACCCACTGGGAGTAAAAAGGGAGCCGTATTGTACAGACGTTCAGCGTCTACACAATATGGCTATCTTTTTTAGGAGACAGTTAATAGATAGAAAATACAGACTCTTTAAGCAGTCTGGAGATGAATTCTTACGCGAATGTAAGGTAAAACTTTATAGACTCCTCTGCCTCACTGACTTTATTCGTAATTAAATTCATTATTCATAAAGCGTGACATTTGCGTAAATAATAAAGGCTTAGAATTAATATTTCTCCCTTACGTGAACGAATGAAGCGTTGGAATAATATTCAGTCTTCGTCGGTGAAATAAAAAAAGAGTTTTTAATTAAAAATACAGATTGGAGATATTTTTAAATGAGCACGGCATGTGTTGAGATTGCAGGATTAAAATACAATGCTTGCAACGTTATAAAATAAAAGGTTGAACTTTTTCATTTCACAATTAGTTATTTTATTATAAGTAGATGTTGTTGTGTATCGTTTTATTATTTTAATACATAAGCTCACATCCATTATATATTTGGGTTTGGCAGAAACCTTGACAAATAGTTTTATTTAAATGGTGTGGCAAAGTTCTATTTTAGCGCTAAAATATCAAGATGCAAAGTAAATGAAGACTACAGGGGAAAAACAAGGAATGTCAGTAAAAATCCTAAATTAAGCTAATAATGCCATCTAGTGGCATTTTTGGGTACCTATGCTCTCACAAATTATCTAAAGCAACAAACGTCGTTGTCATGGTCTATCACGGTTAAAATGATTGTTTGTAACTGGCAATAATCATGAGGGTCCGTGCGAAAAAAAACAAAAATCGTCGATGTCAAGAAGGTACAGAGGTAAGAGGACACGACAGTTCATATTATTATGTAGTGAGAGTGATCAGAGAACAAGGTTGTAATGAAATTCCTATCTGTTTTCAAGCTTTTGTTAGTATTTTTGGAATAACCAAAGCAAAAGTACAATATCTTCAAAGTAACTTAAAATTTTCTGGCACAGCACCAGTAGACAAAAGGGGAAGGCATGATAATCGACCTAACAGATTGAAAACTGATATAATCAATGATATAAAAGCACATCTTAAATCCTTTAAAGGTCGATCTAGCCACTACAGCAATAAAAAATCTTCTAAAATTTATCTACCTGAAGAGTTTAATATAAAGAAAGTTTATGAACTTTACTACAGGAGACAACTGTCTATGTATACTTTTAATATTCATGTTTTGGCATCAGGAAAGTCATATTTTTATTGTTATCCAGAAACGTCGTCTAAGAAAGGCTCAAATGAAGTTATTTCATTTTTACACCACTTCATTATTAATTACCTTGATAAAAGAGTAAAGCATCTAAGTATTTTTTGTGATTCAGCTGGTGGCCAGAATAAAAACTACAATATGATAAAATGGGTTCATTTTTTGACAAACACAAGCAAATTGTTGAAACGTGTGGACTTCACATTCCCCATCCGAGGCCATTCTTACATGGAATGTGATAAGAACTTCGGCCTTATTAAACTTAAAACTAAAATGGAGTAAAACTAATATACTGTTATTATTATGTTAAAAATATCTAGTAAGTTACAATGTACAGTAAAAAGCATTAACAATGAATGTCACTGACATTCATTGTTATTGCTTTTTACATATTACTCTTTAAGTTATTTTTGTTGAATATTTCAATTTTTGTGCTTACCTTAAAATTTGTATCAGTGCAATGTTAAAATATATTAGTTAACAGTTATTTATAATGTGCAAATTAAAAACTAGGGTAAAATAATAAGAATTTACAGACTTTTCAAAATTAATTTTTCATTTATGCAAATTTGTCTCTGATTGACATTCCTCATTATTCCCCTATAGTCTTCAAATGGTAAAAGGTGGCCTTTATCCCATATGGTCATTTGACGACATCCAATTTCCATAGTCGACTTCTACGGAACCCTCAGGCAAGCCCCATGGTATTTAGTGTCGCTATCGGTTCAAAACATGGCTACATTTATTTTTAACACACGTTAAAAATAAATGTAGCCATGATTTGAAAATTTTAAATAACTTTTACATTAATTATAAGTATTCATTAAGATCTTTTAAAGGGGTAAAATATATATAAAAAGCGACCCTTTCTACTCGTAGCAATATTATAATAATGTGGACTAAAAAATCTCTTACCCTCCCTAATGTGGTACTAAAGCGAACAGCGCACCGTCTATCTCTTTGTGCGGACAATCTCCGTCACTACAAAGCAAAACTGAATGGCCACTTCTGGGCAGCGTGCTCTATCCGACTTATCTTAACGTCGTGTTGCCCCGGCCAAAAGTAGGAACGCTTATTTAACAAGCAAAGCTTCATGAAAATTGTACATTATAATAATCGTAATATGGTGTAATTGCTTTTGCGCATTAAATGTTAAAATAACTTTAACTACAGATATTGTCATTTTTTGTTTCTTGGAAGTGGTCAGATTTAGATCGCTAAATAAAGAGTTTTAATTTTTTTATTGGTCAACTTAATCGCTGTTATTTATATGTTATAATTTATAACAGAACTTAATTATAGGCCATGTATTGGTTAAATTCTAATAAATACGATTTAAATAAATAAGATTTAAGTAAAGAAAACATAGACATTATTTTGAGTATTTTTTAAAAAGCTCTCATAGCTCTGCGTCACTAAGTTGTCGGAATCGATTACGATTTGCCATTAAATGGATGACCATTTGTGTTTAATTTGATGTAAAAAGCATTAGTCAATACTTCGGAAAATAGGCTCGCTACCGATTACGTGGGACCAACTATATATTCGGCGAAGTGTGAGCGTATAATATGACTCTGCCTACCCCTTCGGGGAAACAGTCGTGAATGTTTCAGTAAAAAACATTGCCGTAACTTGTAGTTACATTTAAGTGATAGTTAATTTACATATTAAATTAGTTGCCATGTCCAAGTCATTTAAAACATCTATTTACTTAGTACATATTTACATATTTCATTAGTGGTGTATTCGTGTATTGATCATTAATCAATCAAATCGAAACATCAGGATAAAATATGAAAATAAACCGCGATTAAATATAATTAGTATAGTTATACATACTTACTAAATTAGTTACATACAATGATAATATAAAATAATTATTTAAGTATAATAAGTACAAAAATTTAAAAATAATATACTTACCAATAATTTCCTTAACTAAAGGTTATTTTTTCATGTTTATTGACTGTGGGGTAGAGTTTAATTGTTAAGAGTTAATCATTTTACCAATGTATGTATGATAAGAAACAAAATATCAATGATATTATATTCGTTATCTAATATCCGTCACTCAAGTTCTACATGATACTTATCTTGGAACTTAATTATTTGTGTGTTCTGGTTAGAACATAAATAAAAGATGATTGATAAAATAATATAAACTTTATTGCGGAAAACTAAATATAAGTGATAAATGATGTGAATGCACCCGTAAGCGACGGCAATTGATAATAAATATAAATAAAAATAAATGTTCTCTTACAATCACACCAATTATTTAGTTTCAAGATAAGTATCACTAAGAACTTGTGTGATGGATACTAAATAACGGATAAACCTACTTGAATACTTTTTTTTTTTTGTAAATACATACTTAATATATATAGGAAAACACCCAGACCAGAACAAATATTCATGTTCATGCACACAAAGATTTGTCCTGTGTGGGAATCGAACCCACGACCTCTGGAGTGGAGTGCAGGTATACTGACCTCCACGCCATATCGGTCGTCGATAATGGACTAACATAGGTCTAATTTGGCGGTCTATAGAGCCGTCAATCACAGTGTTTGGTTACACACCGAACATATACCGGACCGGCACAAGATGCAGAGATAGGGAGGATGATGCAGTTAGTATGATTACAATGATGATTAAACAAAGTCAACTTATCCAATGGTTAGTAGTTACGTTGTGTGTGTGTGTGTTTTTTTTTCTCTTTATTTCATTAGCAGCTTTGATCATAACATTATCATGCCAGTGGTGTGATTTTAAAATTGCTTATGCATCAAACTTGAAGATTTACAGAGTTCCACTTTAATAGATCCGGTGCTAGGTGGATTGTTGATTTCGTATCTGAATTTCCAGGTTCGAGCTCTGATAGTTGGTCAACCAAGCGAAGATGTAAGGCACAGCGTTGCGTCATCATAACTGACGGTTCGGCAGACGTCCCGATGTCTATGCAATTTGGGGAATGTCTGGAGTGTAATCCGTCCTGTCATTAACAGCTGACTGACAATCGAAGCTGAATTGCAGCTTTGGTGGTTCGTATGCCTGGTTCTTATAACGGTCGTATTAAAGAACAGTGCGAATAATTTTTATAAATGATGTTAATAGATATTCTGATGAGTAGTACTTGCATGTTGTTTTGTAATTAAAAATATTTCTAAATAAATTGATAAGTTATTGGCGAAATGTCTGAAGTCTAGTATTTTCTGTCATTAACAGCTGTCTGACAATCAAAGACGTATTGGAGAATTGGTGGTACATATACCTGATCAATATAAAGAAGATCGCATCTAATTTTAATAAATGATTAAAGAAAAGGTATTCTGATACAAGATATATTCTTGTACCTAAGTGTTAATTTAATGTTGTCATATTAGGAAATTAGATTTCTAGCAAATTAAGGTCTGGAAAGGACTTTGTGGAATGTCTGCCCTGCAGTCCAACCTGTCATTAACAGCTGAATGACAATCAAATCTGAATTTGAGATTTGATTGTTTAACGGTCCTTTAATACCTTTAAGTAAAAGAGCAGAATAGAAATGACGTGGTGGCGAGCACACCCGCTCTCCGCTCCGAGGTCGTGGTTTCGATTCCCGCACAGGACAAATATTTGTGTGCTAATATTAACATGAGTATTTGTTCTGGTTTGGGTATATATATTAAGTACGTATTTACAATCAAAAAAGATTTTATTCATGCGTATCCGTTATATAGTATCCACAACACAAGTATTTAATTATACTTATCTTCGAACTAAATAATTGGTGTGATTGTTAGAAAATATTTGTTTGTTTATTTATTTTAAAAGAAGTGTGGAACTAATTTTGATAAATTACGATAGTAGAAATAATAAAGAATATTACTTGTCTTAACAGATTGTATTAAATACGTCATTTTGTATTGGATAAAAACGCTTGCGATAGACAACAGTGTGAATAATTTTGATAGGAATAATGTTAATAGGAAATGTCGTTGTACTACTTTGTTGTGTGGTAATTGAAATCGATTTTTAGAAAAATTTATATATACCATAGATTTCTTCTTTTTATAATCTTTCAAAATAATCAGCTGACTGTGAATCGAAACTGTATCGGAGACTGATGGCACATATATTTAGGTCTTTCATACCTTTGCTTAAATAAAAGTAAGTAATTTTTGGAATTATGATTAAAAATAATACTAAATAAAAAAATTATAAAATGGTAGTACCTACTTGTCTATATTTTTTTGCCTTATTACGCTCGTACGAATTAATTATCGTATGAAAAATTGTCTGATAATTAGTACTTATTTATTGTTTTGTAATTGAATTAGATTTCTTGCCTTATTACGCTTGTGAGTATTAAAGCACAGAGCGAATAATTTTGATGAATGATGATACAAGATATACAAATAAGTAGTACGTATCTGTTATGTTGAAATTAAATCAGGTGGAAAGTTACTGGGCATACGATAATTAATTGCTGATGTGATGATGAAAGTGACCAGCGCGAGTGTCAATCGAGATTTAATTGAAAGCTTTGAATCGACTGGCGTGTAACTTTGTATTAATCATTAGGTAAAGTTTAACTAAATCTTTTAAGGAAAGGACTTTCATGGTGACTTTTTGTTTTGCTATCATTACGGTAAAGCTCGAGTGTTAATTAATATTTAGTTGAAAGCTTTGAATCGACTGGCGTGTAACTTTTCATCAATCATCTGGTATAGTCTAACTATATCTTTTAACTGAAGGACTTTCATAGTGATTTTTCTTTCGCAATTATTACAGCATACATTTTTTATTTTCATGAATAATTTAATGAACCAATTCGTGTGTCTTAATTTTGCAATGATAAGAATGCCCCCAAAAGAAAGACTTCCTGTTTTATATTATAAAAGTTATAAGCATATTAGTTCTGTGTTCGGGTTCAAAGGAATCCTACCAAGATCTGAGGAGCCTAAGCCAACCTCACCTGCACGTGGTGCACCTTCTGATCAACAGACGAGGCTCTGGCGAAAATAAAAGTTCCCCGTAGGCTCACCACCTATTACGTAGGACCAACAATATGATTGGCGAAATGTGGGAATAAAGTACCTCTGCCTGTGTGATATTATAAAAGAGGCGTGATATTATGTATGTATGTGTGTACGAGTTTGGTTTAGGTAAAAATCCATATGTGACCTAATTTAAAATGATAATAAAAAACGGCACGAAATAGCAATTGGGATAAAACCAATCTCCCCATAATACCACTTTTATGGTATCCTCATAATAACACAACATAAAGCCATTTTTACTATAATCACATATCTGTATGCAAATCTCAGAGGACACTCGGCCGTTTCGGCTTTAATTGCGTAACGGATGGTTATTCGCGCCATAACAGGAGGGGAAATTATATCTTTATTAATAACTGGGCCCGTTTTCCGTGAGAGAGTAATTTCAATTAACGGATTTTTTTCCCGATCCTTGTTATGGTGGGAACGGCCAAATTAAATTATTGGCAATATGATGTGGGCTAGCTGTATTTGATTATCATTTGTCACTCACACACACACTGATTAAAAATAGCCTATCTCAATCTTCTCAATCTCGTTGCCTTTTGGGAGCCTCGTTAGAGTCACCGACAGACTGACTGACTGACGGACAATCCCCTCCTTCCTTTAAAATCACGACAGGCTGACTGACAGATACCCCCGATAAGAGTCACCGACAGACTGACAAATATTGAGAAAACCACAACAGACAGATAAACTGACAAACCTTGACAAATTCTGACAAAGAACCCATTTGCCTTTACTTTTTTATTATGGTACCGCTCAAATTTCTTTCATTGTTGTTAAAAAAAATATGGAATTTCCATTTTGTGTAAATGTTTGACGAATCTGACAAATAAGTGTTGACAAGAAAGTATTTTTTATTTTTTCCTATATCCTTTCTTCGGCTCTAAAGTTCTAAGCTATTTATGAACTAACTTCCACTTAAATTGGTTTAATAGTCTTGGCGTGAAAAAGAGACCAACACTTACTTTCGCTTTTATAATATGAGTTCGGATCTGATCATTATGAGATAGACACTTAGCTGACCTCCCATATATCATACGCCCACACTTCGCCAATATATTTGGTTCCACGTAATAGGTGGCGAGCCTATTGCCGCTTACCGGGCACTGTTATGTTCGCCAGAGCCTCGTCCGTTAATCGGCAGGTGCACCACTTGCAGATGAGGTTGGCTTGGGCTCCATAGGTCTTGTTAGGCTCCCTATACACCTATTATATTAAAGTAATACTAATTCTTCTTAGAAACTTTTAATAGCGACAATATACTCGACAGCTAATACTTGGGACCTATAATATTATTAGCGAACTGTAGGCGATATACATCTGCCTATCCCTTTTGGGAAAAGGCTTCATTACATTTATGTACGTTTTTAAAAAAGCTGCACTCCATAAATATATCCTATACCTTGACAGTCTTGATACAATATAATGAATCAAACTTTAATTAATGCAACAGCCTAAGATTGTTGTGCTGAGAGCTGTGTATTTTTGCCTTATCTTTTCTCTGTAGAAAGTTAGGGCCCAAGCCGCAAGCAAGTAGTGCACCTTCCGATTTACAAACTAGGCTCTGGCAAACAAAACAGTTGCCAGTATGCGGCAATAAGCTTGCCAACTATTAACGACAATATATTTGGCGAAATGTGGGTGCATATAATACTTTTGCCGAACTAATAATGTAAGAATAGTCTTATTCACATTTTCCTTAGATTCAATTAAATTACATATATTATTTATTGTCTTTCGACAGTCGTCGACCACACAGACCGGCCGTAGCTGGTAGAGCATTCAATTTAAAACCAGCTCATATTAAGTTCTAACTCCGCCTACCAACTAAAACACGCGTCTTAAGCTTTTGAAATAATTAACACGATGATAATTGAAAAAACATTTTAAATAGTGTTAGTAGAATATTCTAATTCGATCTATAATCTTTATTGCTTTTAATTTAATCTAGACTTCCTTTCCTTTATTGAAAAATTCGAAGTGTTACAGAGTATTATTGGAAAAAGAGAATATATATTTTCCAATTGCAAATCGCGACGGAAGTGTTTTATATCGTTAAAAGTGTATTGATTCAGAGGACAGCCGGCTCCGGTCAGTGGTGGAACAAAATAGGCCACTTCGCAAACAGGACGTTTCGTTCGCTGCAAATTTGCCGAGTACTGTGTGGATATTGTAAAGATGAAATTGGTTTAAATAGTTTCGATCAACTCGTATATTCCATGTGAAATGAAATGCTACACTTTTAGGAATGATTGACGTTTTTCTTTAAATGAAAAATGATTTTTGTGTAAAAATTTACATAATTTATTTTGTTAAGCTAAGTTTAGATTAAAAAAATTGAAACAAAATGAGGATAAGACATCCGATTAATTAGTTGTTTTCACAAATATTTATGAGGATTTGTTTACTTTGTGTAAAGATAGAATTTATTTTATATTTTTTTTATGTCTACATTACTTAGGCTTTAATGAATACTTGAGATTTAAATTACCAAATAAATTTAATCAGTAGAATAAAAATACACTCGAATTTAGTGGTTCCACAAGATATAAATGGGGCATTTGGTATACAGTAAAGTACAGTTTGTTTCTGCTGTAGAAACAAACAATAGTTTTTAGGTACAACGTTATAATTACGAATGTGAGGGTAGTCATGTTTGGCATAATATTGTCTGGTAAGCATTCAGTTAAGTGAGAACAGAATAATCTTAGAAGCAAGATCCCAAGTACCTGGTTTTGTCATTCCGCTCTGGGTCCTAAAGGAGTAGCAACTACTATGAACCTAATGCCTCTCACGTTGGTTTGTGACGCATAACAGTGGGTCGTTAATGTTCTGGGATGTTTAATTAATAGATTTGTCTACAAACAATTTCACTTAACACCAGTACGTTATATACCTGAACCCATCATTGATTAAAAGAACTTAAAGGATTTAATGCGCTCTAAGGTTTTCTAAGAACACCATGGTCTTAATACGTACTTTACTGTTTAATTTAAAAAGCTGAATTAACAAGTTCAAGCTAGTCCTCTTAAATCACATTAGTACCAATTATAATTTTAAAATATTTTTGCTTAGGAAATTTAACAGCAAGATGATAACTACTGTGTTCATGTATTTAAGTTTAGTAACACATAATGATAACACATAATTAAATATTAGCTCAAATGTATAATGTAATTTCATTTTCTTTAAATAGCCAATTTAGCTAAATAGGATGCCGTTTATCCTAGTGTAGTCATAAAAAAATGTATAGTTTAAAAGTCCAAGCACTCATTATAAACCAATGATTGGTTTTCAAAGTGGTTTTTAAATCTATTTTGTTTGTAAATTGGTAATATAATATGGATTAAACGACATTAAAACATTTTTACTCAAAAAAGCCACGGAAACAGCTAGTTTCCTGTGAATATTTTAATATTATAGATAATGTTCAAATATTCACAGGAACACACAATGCACACAACTCAAAGTATACAAATCGCAAACTATCACGTAACAAGCGCGACTGTTGTACATAGTAATGGAACATGATCATACGGCATTTTCTCGGTACAATGGATGTTCGAGCACACAATGAGAGCCAGTCAGTCGCGGTATCGTCCACTAACAATGCCCTGTTCCTACACCAGAACACCAGCCTTAAAGGCCGGTTTCGGCGTCTATTGTTGAGCGCAAGTTTACTATCAAACTTGCCGATCAAGTTGCTTAATATTCATTATTAACTGTCTGACTGAATGTGGCAGATTTTCAATCAATACTTCAGAGCAAGTGATTGTTATCGTATATACAATAATTAAACAGGATAATCTTCAGTCAGAGACATTATATTTCCGAGTTATTTCAAGCGGAATGGTGAAAAAATATGTCTACTTCATAAAATAATAGATATCTTTAAACATTGCACACAGTGCCATATAGCTGAAAACTAGTATTTACTTTTAATTAGATCTTTACTTTACATTTGTGTTGTGTGTCTACTAGGATCAAACAAAAATTGTAAATGAATAGATTAAATTGTTACACATACAATTCTTACAAAGTTTACATATATATATTATGTTGAAATTATGTATCGCTATTTAGATAACAATGAAACCAGCAATTTGTTGCACGTAAGGGTAGAATATAAATTTTCGTTAAAATATCATTTGCACAAAACAATACATTAGTTTTAACAGGAAGTTAAAGTAAGTACTGTATTCACTGTTTTTAACCTATAGTGTTGTTTGTTACCCTAATTTATAAAAAACATGGTTTTTTTATCCTGATCTTTTTACACTTAATTTCATTTTTAATATCAGGCATTGACAACACTCCTGTAAAAAAAGACTCAGTTCTGTGTATTATAAAATTAAGACGTTACATAATCATGGCTAAAAGAGCACAGCATAAGAAGTATAGGCAGTCATATATTTATTAATTTTAAGTATGTAGGTACATTTCATTTCAAATATGTGATTTGTGTTTATCTTTAAAAATATTTGTATTATTCTATAACACTCACAATTTTTTCATTAATTTAATCTCTCTACGACGAAATCGCTGGAAGCGTTAAGGCCGTAAATTATATCGCTTTTCTTTTTTCTATGCAATTGTTTCGATTTTATGAATGATAAGGCTGCTTGGAAGTGACATGAATTGGTCCGTTTCTTTGTAAGTATTAGCTTATGGTAATTATAAGAACAACTGGTTATCTAATTCTTTTTTTTTATTGTATTACATTTTAAGACATACTACCCTGTTTCCCCGAAGGGGTAGGCAGAGGCATATTATACTCCCACATTTCGCCAATAACATGATTGGTCCCATGTAATAGATGGCGAGCCTGTTGTATTTAAGACATAAGTTTCAAAAAGCGAAGATGAGTTTCTTAAGGCATTCTTGACTCTCAATCTTGTTGGCATTTGGAAGCGTCGTTAAGTCACCGACGGACTGAGTGACTTAATCACGTCAGGCTGACTGACAAATCCCCCCGATAAGAGTCATCGACAGACTGACAAATCTCGAGAAAAAACCACAACAGACAGATTAACTGACAAACCTTGACAAATTCTGACAAAGACACATTTTGATTTGGTTCTTGAGTATGGTATTAATCATATCAGTTTCATTGCTGTAAATTTTTTTTTGAATTTCCACTTTGTAAATAAAATTCGAATCTCAATGATACTGTTGATCTTGAAGACGATGAAGTATTTATTTTTCGTGTATTATTTTGATGCATACATACATACATACAATCACGCCTGTTTCCCCGAAGGAGTAAGAAGAGGCATCTCATACGCCCACACTTCGCCTGTTATATTGTTGGTCCCACGTAATAGGTGGCGAGCCTATTGTCGCTTATCGGGCACTTTTATGGTCGCCAGAGCCTCGTCCGTTGATCGGCAGATGCACCACTTGCAGGTGAGGTTGGCTTGAGCTCCTCAGATCTTGGTAGGAGCCCTATTTTTCGATCTATCTGTATTTGATATATGGTTTTAACTGAATTGATACTTTTTACGTATTACTAAAGTACTGCAACAGTTACCATGGAATACCTTCAATACAATCAATTTTCAAGAGATGCTGTAGCTTGAGTGTATTACAAGTTTACAAGTGATATTTTTCGAGTACGGTGGCAGTACCTACTGAAGTATCGTGATTAATTTTAAATGGCTGTGATGACAGTAAAGTGATAGCATAAGTTTAAGTCTAAATATTTTTACAATAAAAATCATATAAAATTTGTCACTGGATTGATCTTCTCAGATAACCAAATCTAATACAAAATGTATGCGAACCAAATTAGGATGCACAAATAATAACATCATTAAGGCAAGTATTCAATAAAATGAAAAGATTACACGCTTATGAATCTACACACATTACAATTTCAACAAAATTCATCTCACCGACTGACTGCGGCGGCGATAAACTACACCGTTTCTTTACGGTTGGCAAGAACATTTTTCACGCTCACGTTTCTAATTCAATTCAAGCAAGTATAACGCTTATAGTTCGGTGTATAGGGGCGAGTGTTGCAGTTCTGGCCTAGAAATCTTGGTGGTTGGTCAGGTATATGCACGGTTGGTGGACGGTCATCATTGTAAACGGAAATGTTAGCTCGCGTCGTGTCCTACGCTTTAGGAAATTGAATCGGCTCCTATCCAGTGCCCATTTGAGAAAATGTCTTTTCAAACAAATGATTTCAGTTTTATCGTGCTGCTGTCATACTTCCGCCAAACGGCACAGTGTAACGTAAACATTTTGGTAGATTCCACTGAAATGTAAGAAGCCAATTTTCGTACAAAAAACACTTGATTGTGCATCAAATATATTGATCAAACATCTAAAGGAGAATTTAGGGGATTTCTTATGTGTAATAAGTTACTTTAAACTTGGAACTAAATAATTGGTGTGATTGTAAGAGAATATTTCTTTAAACTGGTAATTTATGACCGTTTTTGAGACGTATAGTACAACACGTTTCAATTTTATTTTTCATAATCATTCGGCGGTATAAACATTGGTACACTGGCTGTGTAAGCTGAAATAGCAGTGATTAGGCAAGTCAAAGACATTTACAGAAGTTATGCAACGTTTTCTGAGATCAATCCCGGGGTTCCGCCATTTATTAACAAAACGCTCCTTGCTTCAAATTTGAATAGATTCTAATAGCTGTATTATAGTTCTAGATTTTTTATATTAGTTCAAGAAGATAATATAAATATTGGGTGTATTTGATTCCTACCTAAGGAGCCCGAGCCGACCTCATCTGCAAGTGGTGCACCTGCCGATCAACGGACGAGGCTCTGGCCAATGTAAAAGTTCTCGGTAAGTGGCAATAGGCTCGCCACCTATTACGTAGGACCAACAATATAACTGGCGAAATGTAGGCGTATAATATGCCTCTGCCTACGGGCGCGATATTCTGTATAACTTATACATGGCAACTAATTTAATGTGTAAATTAACTAGCACTTAAATTTTATGCTTTAAGTTACGGTATTGTTATTTACTGATTGATCCGTTTATTTAGTTAGAAGTAAATTGTCCCTATGTATTTTAGTAGCAATCAAATTAAAATTAAAAAATATATTTGAGTATATTAATACAATAGTACAGAAATCCAGTATGAGGACATATTGGGCGGCTTATGAAATCTTATACAAAAAAATGCACTTATAGATTGTAATGTGTTATTCACAATATCATCGTTGTGTATTTGTTTTTAAATGGTTGCTTAACTGTCAAAGGCGATGGTAATATTACCGGGCTAATATAATTATGTGCTGCGATAGTTATTATCTGTGAGAACATAGCAATTTATGCTAATGCTATTAAGTACAAGTAAACCCAATTAATGTAGGACGAATTAATTTGGTCTTCTTTATACCAGAACTCATTGTATTGTCATCCGAACGGCACTATTACTATTACTATTATATTAATATTGTTTAACGATACAATATTAAATATATTAACCTATTTATTCTTATGTCAAACGACACGTTCATGTTAAGTACCAGAATTTAAAAAAATACTATAAAAGTTAGTAACCAGCACAGCCTACACCAATTGTTAAGTATCAAATGCCTAGTAAATTCGGCAGCTACAGCACCTTGTTAGAAGGGATTATGGTGTAAATAGTTATAATTTGGCTTCATACTATCCTGTGTCTTTAGGGACTACTCAATTTAACTCTATGCAGCGTTTGTCTATAGAAATCAGGTGTGAATGGATTCTATCAAGCCAACCTCACCTGCAAGTGGTGCACCTGCCTTTCAACGGTCGAAGGTCCGGCAAAAATAGAAGTTCCCAGTAAACAGTTAAGACGTGGGACATGCTAAATTTGGGTGTATAACATGCCACTGCCGACCCTAAACTTCAAACTTCAAATATTTATTGCGATCATGAGTAGATACAAGATGTTATAAAAGGTAAAGGTACATACATGATACCCTGTTAGGGCGCAGCAACACAATTTTAATATTAAATTACTTACATACTATTTAATCAATCTTATAATATTTTATATATCTATTTATATATTATTATACTCATATATACCTCTATTATTATTTTTCCGATATATTTATACTATTTACTTTAACATATAATAATTAAATTATTATTTATTTATTTATATTCTTCTTCCGGGGAAGCAGACGTGATTGTATGCATGTATATTTGTCTAAAGAAAACAAATATTTTGTTTAAAAGCATGTACGTAAATATACGTGGAAAGCTAAGCCTAGAGATTATGGACTCCAATCTGCCAAGGTTTTTATAAAGATTATGACCGCAATGTTAGGAGATTTCCGACTAAAGGATCAATGTGCGCCGCGGGCACACCGGTGGCCTCCGTGGTAAGATAAGACCCCTCAATGCTATTGTTTCAACGTAAATATTTTTTCTCTGTGTCATACATATTTCTTGCATATAAATATATTATCTCTGCATACTAAAACTGCATTAGTATTAACTAAAAAGGAAGTCGCTAGTAGGTGCACTATCATCACCTATTCAGCTAAAGTGCTAAACGTAAGGCCTCCCCAATAGCTTTCCACGTTGATTGATCTTGTGTCGATTGCAGCCACCGGATTCTCACGCCTTGACCAGCACATCGGTTCATCGGGTGGAAGGCCTACAGGTAGTAAACACTACTGCTAGTAGGTTAGACGCAGAAATATTCCTACCAACCACCATAAAGCAAGCAAGTGCTGTCTCAAGCGTAAAGCCGTGCTTGAGACAGCACTTGCTTGCTACAGATAGATTCATAATTTAAAGTAACCCTTTATGTCACAAGTATCTGGACACAATTGAATATCTTTTGATTCCTGTTCCCCGACAGTCGTCTGCTATGTAACTAACTAAACAGATTTATACTCTATTCATAATATTTAATTTTAATGTTCAGTTTTCTTTAGTGCTTTTCTTCAAAACTTGTTCTCCATAGTATCACTACCCGTCACGAACGCCTCACTGACCTATCTCAAAGAAATACAGCTTAATAATAGCACTTATTTTATTATCTTCAATAGCGATCTTTTTCTTGTAATTAAACAAAGATAATTATCGGTTCATTGTTTAGCAGATAGCTTCTATTTCAAAAAACTTTGATAGTGATTGCCTGAGAACCGAACACAATGCGACTTAAAGTTTATTTTTAATGTGACTTGTCATACTAACTACATCCAGGCGGTCGATGCATTCCAATATAATGAGAGCGCACATACCGTGATACAATTACGGTAACTAAGGTAACGGGACTATAGAAGCTGGGAAACATTTGCGCCAGCAGAGAATCCTTAAGGGGACGGTGGAAGTTGCTGACTTTCCCAAAGCCTAGCATGGAGTCTCCGCGCCCGCGGCAGAGGGGATTCCAGATGGATTTAGTGCATCGATTACAAATAAAATTCTTTAAAAATAATAAATTAAGACATTAGAAAAACAACCAAACGGTCTCTTCGATATGTAATCTACTAATAACTGCATGAAAAATACTTGCGATTAATAGCTTAGAAGTAAAATAGCCGAAAAACAAAGACTATGTAATATTAAGAAACTAAGTGTGTTTTACTATTTTTAACCACACGTTCTCAGTGTTATATGGTGTATTTTTGTTTATTTCTTCCGTACAAGATGACAAAGAATAATCAAATTGAAAAAGTCCAATTTTAGCGATCTCAAATAACTGACCACCTTAAGCCGAAAGGTTTTACCCAGAAACGAATTATCACATTAAATTAAAAGAACCTTTCAAAATACACTGTACAAAAAGTAGCCATAAATTAATAAAATGGTCCATATTTATACTAGTACGAATAAGGAGTCTTTACAGTAACAGTATAAAAACGAAAAAAGTTTGTTTGCCTTTTATGCCAAAGCGGTTCGGCGTAGTTTGGCGGGTGATTTTTAGCACACATGTAGTTGAATGTCTGAAAATAGCCTACTTTTCCGCGGAGAAATAGGCTGACGGAAAATATCAAACGAATAGCAAACGCCGTATGTGGTACACAATTATAGGCTTTATATCTTTGGAAATAAGAGAAAAAATCCATAAAAAGACGTAAAATAGCTAATAGTGTAGACATATATACACATTTTAATAATAGAATGTAAATATAAAAAAATAATTCTTAAGTTTACAATTTACGAATAAACTTAATTTATTTGGTAGTATGGAAATAAAAAAATATTTTCTGACAATTACACAATTTTTTTAGTTTGAAATTAAATTATTAAGAACTTGTGTTAGAAATACTAAAGAACGTATAAATAAACAGTAATGCTTTTTGTTTTGTTGTAAATACATACTTACTATGCATAGAAAAACACCCAGACCAGAACAAATAGTCATGTATATGCACATAAAGATTTGACCATGCTCGCCACTACGCCATATCGGTCGTCAATATATAAATATAGTATATAAAACTGTAAATTTAAAAATGGAATATCAGCATTAACATTATAGCAGCCTTAAGAGTCCACTGCTGAACATTGGCCTCCCAATAGATTACTTTCTGTTGAGTTTCTGTTCTGTTGGTATTTGCCCATAATCACCAAGCAGGGTTGGTGATCGCAGTTTAAGCAAGTATGACGCTGCTGTCCATCATTTGGCAGGATTTCTCTTCGTCAACTGTAGGCCAGACTGCATATACTTAATGTAATATAACATTAAGTATATTAAACATTCGTTTATTGTATAACAGCGAAAAATATAACCGCTTTAAGATGATGATAAATAATGAAGTTAAGTGTAAAGAAAGATGGCACCAGGATCACATGTATCTTTTTAAGCCAAAACAACGTTCTGTTCGACGATGAACTCTAGGTCACGCGGGCGAAGCGAGAACTAAGAAATTGATCTAACTAAAAACTGGTTTAAATAAAAGAAATACAATTTTGCAAATAATTTCGTTACAAAAATACCTACTCTTTTTAAATTATCGATTTAATTACAATCACCTGATCGTAAAATAAATGATTATAACCTACATTGTTAGTAAGTAGTAGTATTGATATTTTCGAAGAATTTAGGATACTTTTACATTTATTGGTGTATAAATTAAATAACATAACTTATAAAAAATAAAAAGACAGTATTTCTTTTTATCGTACTAAAATTTGTAGCTTTATCATATAAAATTGAATATGATTCATAGTAAAAATATAATTAATTAGTACTTACCGGTATCCACAAGATAGTAGACTCAGAAACTCCATTACATCACTCGAACCTTGACGTTATGCTTTGTAAAAATTAATAAGCTCCAGCACCACGGCACTCGAAATTATGCATCCGGGAGTCAACTCTCTGCTCGGTAAAACACTCGGTGCAGTGTCATAATTTACATCCAGTTCAATTTACCGCATCACAACTAAACTGGGCAAACCGACAAATAAATGTTCGAAAAAAGTTTCATACAAACGTACATCAACAGACAGGCTGTAACAAAGAAGAAATGTCACTGTCTACCACGAGTGGATGTCACAAAAGAGTCGCTTTTGTTCACATCTAACAAAAAAAAGAAAATAGAAATCGCGATCCGCCGGCGCTTTGTCCGATGAGTAACTACAGTGCTACGCCGTAGACCTATGCGTCGTAGCTGTGCTACGGTCTGCCCGGCACTGGCGGGGGCTACGGTCCCGGACCGATCACGCACACATTCACTCCCCAGCTCCCTTACACGATCACTGGCACTCACACTTAACCACTCTTTACAAAGCGTCGAGGGAGAAAGAGACAACTGCATTCTGCGAGTTTGTAAATGATGTACACCGATGGTGATTTACTCACACAACGATAAATCAACGCGCAACTTATTTCATGCCCATACACATAGGAGCGATTAAAACTTGTAATCCTTAACGATAATACGAATTTGAGAGACTTCAAATACGAATTAGAATTATTACAAAGTTGCAAAGTATGTACCTACGATAAGTATTGCAATTTATTGTTTTGAAAGTAATCATTATCTTTGTGTACACGTCATTACGTTTACTTTTATTCTCTCTAATTCTGTTTTATTAAATTTTATTGTTGCTAGTAAAAATACACATATTGGCTTAATGTAGTATACGACGCCATTTGCAATCAAAGACATTTATTTTGATATTTACCAGAGAAAATTATAGGTTTTTTCTAAATTGACATATTGTGTTTTTAAGTAGATTTATTACATATTTATGTTATTGTGATATACAGATATTTCTTTGTATGTAATAATATAAAGTTCTCGTCATGTCATTGACAAAAATAAAAATGATATATACGGTTTGTTTTACTGCTACCTAGAACCTAAATGACGTAAGGTGAGCCAAAACAAATGTCATTATTACTGATCAGAAATTTGAATGGGCTGATTCTACTATTTTATTAAGCAAAGTTATTGATGAACTTTACTTTTCCGCGGCGTATGATTTTAGTAAAATTTACAGATATTGATTCGGCCTAATTAGTTTATTTATTCCAAATATACTTATTGACTTACAGAATTGTAATGTGGGAAAGCGACATATATCAAAAGTTGAAAGACAGAGTTTAAAGACAAAGCTTAAATGTATTTCTCTTTAAAAATATATCTAAGAAAGATTAATAAATAAATAAAAAATTACTTATGATATTCTTACTGTTCCTTCTGAATACAATTATAATTGTATGATACTTTAAGACAATACAATGTTAGCGTCATCATTATATACGTCCAATGCTGAACATAGACCTGTTTCATAAGCTTCCAATGACCAATTCAGGCTGCCTACATCCAAAGTGATTTTGCGATTTACATCAAATCGTCCGTTATTTTATATTTGTACATGAATACATTTTTTTGCCGACAATAAATCTGTGTTAACGTTTGCTTCTCAATATAATTTTTAACTGTATAATATAGTATAATCGTGAACAAAAATAAACAAATCTACGAGGATAGTGCAAATCCGCGAAACTACTATACGTTAAGTCCGCGTATCTGCAATAAATCTAGTTTTACTGGGAAGGTAAAAAAACTTAATAAGTTTCTTATTTCATCCAATTTTGGGCTCATTTTTACACAGTATATTTCGTTACATTTTATATTCTATCTCTTATTGTTATAAGATTTTCCTGAAAGTACTTAATTTAGGCTCAGCGACAATTACGCGCATTAACTTAAATTTGAAAAATTATTCAGTTACGCGGATTTATCCAAACTTAGTTACGCGGACTTGCACTATCCCCGACGAAATGTAAGTTTATTACAAAAATCAGGTTCTCTTAGGTCCTTACATATGAGATTGGCGTTTTATCGAACTGGCCACTTCGATCTCAAATGTTCGGCGTTTGACCAGGCATTCCAATTTCAAATTTATCTTAATTTACAGCTTGTCTATTCATTTGTTTTTGAGCAATTTAATTTTGTTTTGGCATTGTTCTGTGCTCGAAACGGAAAATTTGAAATACCGCATGAATAAAGTGAAGCAAACCAACAAACACGCATCAACTGCTGCGTCACGTTACTCAACCGTCACAATAACGAGCGGCTTTGGAATTGTAAATTATTCTTGATAAAAAATGGATCCTATACGATAATCAGATACGATAGTGTATGGTGAACCAGCGTTGGTGTGATCCAGTACAGCTTCCATAGATCTGGTCAGACGATTACGGCAGATCTATATTGCCAATAACTGGAAACCATTCCGTCAGGAAAAGCTAGCCGTTAAACAACCGATATTGGTCAACTGCTCTAGCCCACTGCTGCTTCATGACGAAGCTAGACCACACAGTGCAGAACAGAAGGTGGCGAAACTAGAGGAGCTAGGATTGGAATGTCTCCGTCACCCACCATAATCCCCGGACTTTGCTCCATTTGATTACTAAGTTAGATAATTTTTTAGTTGAAAAAAAAAAAAACAATTCGGATGAGGCAGTCCAAAACGCCTATAAAAATTTTGTTAATTCTCGCTTTTGCTGTTTGTTCAGCAAAGAAGTCAATGAACTACCTACAAGATAGCAAAAGTGCATAGAAAATATCGGTACACATTTTGATTGTTTGAATTATAAAATTGTTAAATAAAAAGTGGTTTCGATTTTCCATTTAAAACGTGAATTTCATATGTAGGGATGTAATACTTTACGTAGGACTTCTTGGCGGGAAAGTGAAGCGTCATGTCTGCAGTTTTGTTTAATAACGGTGGGTTATTAACCTTTTAGTGTTTGTGAACATACGTGAGTGTTGGTAAATATACCAAAATAGTGCAAAATAACTTTTCGAAGTCCATGTGAGATCTCAGTTTAGTCCCTCATCTTTACTGAGGACTCAAGGGGTTTAGGGGAGGGTATCTCATTTACCATTTATCATCTTTATCACCACTCATTCATATTTACTATGATTTATAAGTTTTTAATATATCTCTTACTTGACACTGGCTAAATATGCAAAACGCACGAAGCCATTATTTAAAAGAAAAAAAACGGGTTATTGTGCATTTGCCTTTCGAAAAGTTTAAACAAAGGCATCATCTTGCTTTTTGATTTCTGGGGGGAGAATAAACTTGACGTGTAGCGTATCAGTAATAAGCTATCTAAACATTCTGAAAATCCCTAATAAAGGTTAATTTTTTTTAAGAATTAATATAAATTTATTTAAAAAAAAAACAAAAATTTAGAAATACCTAAATGTGCGTTTGGGTTTTAAGAGCGGTGTCAAAGATTCAGAATATAGCTGTCTATTGATATTTTTAATACACAAGCAACTCTTCATTCAACTCCATTTTTATTACAAGCTTTTTTTTTAATAAAATAGTTGTTTGAGGTTTGCACTTTTAGAACGGTGTTAGAAAACAGTTGTCTTCTAATATTTGATCCTAAATTCCACTCAAGAAAAACAATAAATTGTCCTCATGTAACATGTAAAGCAGCGGAAGACAGTTCTTATGTCGTTTATGTTCAGAAGCAAGTACAGATTTGCAAGACACAAACGAGCGCACGACTTACATAACTTAAATGACGTTTGGGCATCAAGAACGGCGTTAAAGATTCAGCACCCATTCTTCTGTATGAATTTTATAGTAAACGCCGAAAACTAAAGACATCTACCCAAGCCCCTGTTTTAACAACATACAAAAACAACAGCGACAAACCGATCAAATGTCATACATATGACCGGGTGTTCAGAAGCAAGTACGGATTTGCAAGTCACATATGTGCATACATACGTGCACACGTTCAACATAACTAGCATGCGTGGTCGTGCATGCTTTTCGTGTTCAAATGTCCAGTTGCAGCCCATTTTGCTTTATAATAATAGTTTATATATTATTTTATTTTGAATTAAAGTATGAAATTTTCTTTTAACACTATCATACCGTTCAGTTTCAGAAGGTTTTGAATTGTCTGACTTAGTAGTTTCAAATTAATTACTTCTTATCCCAAACAATTTCTAAGTTCTTTTGAGAAATGCATACATACATTTACGCCTGTTTCCTCGAAGGGGTAGACAGAGGCATATTATACGCCTACACTTAGCCAATTATATAGTTGGCCCCACGTAATAGGTGGCGAGCCTATTGCCGTTTACCGGGCACTTGGGACACAGGCGTGGAATTTATGTATGAATGTCATATCAACAATAACCCATTGTGGATTAAACCACCCGTCTACGAGATTACAACCATAAACATTTTGTCGTGTGTACTTTGCTCGTCACCCATAGACATAAGTTATAAGGTCTCTCAAGTTAACTCCTAAGCCACAGCTCTCTTTAAATCGGAACACCGTATTGCATAAACTAACACCCTTAAGCGGCAAAATACTACTACTTTCAGATAGGGTCCTATTGCATATTAACAGGTCCTCGTCATTTATAATATAACTAGCGGACCCGACAGACATCGTTCTGTCAAAAAGATTTGTAAATTGAACTATAACATTTTGTGACTATTCAATTTTGGAACGTGACATTAAATCCTCCAGCGATGTATTCTGTGCTATAACGCATACACGCACACAGTTTTGATAGATATGATTAAATTTCAACTTTACTTAGCGCTAATAAAGCCTACACACTACAAACACACGTACATTGCTTAGACAACAGTGAGTGCTTGCAATATGAACTTTGTGTAATAACAATAAAGCTTAAATTGACTGTTCGTTTTAGTTAGAAAACGTTTATATGGGAAAAAGAAAAGGCATGTTTTTAGGGTTTTTCCGATAATTATTCAATTTTTTCTCGCCGTAAAACCAACCTTGAACTTCAACGAACATTTAAAAAAAATTGGCCAGGCATTGTTGAGTTATGCGCTTACCAACACATTTTGCGATTTATTTTTATATAATAGAACAAAGCATTGTCCAATAGTTTTAAGATTTTTTATTTTGCATCAATCGGCCCTTCCTTTAATGGCGGCGGGCCGACAAGAGAATGATTTACCTTCTGGTAAAGTATTATATATCATACCTAAACTAAAAAGCAAACTATGATGAACAATTGAGTAATAGATATGGCTGAGATTAATAGTATTGTTTGTTTAAGAACAAGTTTCAAGTAAGACACGGATAAAGTAGACCTGTGCTAAATTATCTGCTGCGTTGCTAATCGCAGGTTATATAAATGCAGTCCTAATACTAAAGTCAAAATCTATAATTCAACTTTGACTTAATAAACTTGACCTGGCCTTGTGTAACTAGTAAAATACTTTTATTTTTCTGTCAGTCTAAAAGTTCATGTTGTAGAAACTTGGCTATGTTTTGCAGTCACTAGATTTGGCCAAATCGTATGCTATGTCTAATGAAGTCACGTTAAAACAATTTTTTTAACATATCATAGCTATAATATATCATCCTGTGTCCTAAGGATCAATAAATAATCTTGAAGTTATATAATCCATGTTTGATCTATAAAGATCGACATACTTTCTCTTTTCAAGATCTGAATTATAATACCATGTTGATGGAGCAAAAAAATTGAATTATATTATTTAACTGAACTTATAGCAACATCACTACTGCTTCCACTTCCACTTTAATTGTATACAGTTTAGTATTGAAGTTCCTTCCTTTTCCGGTACCTTCTTTTTTAACGCATCAAAAATCATCTATTGACCTTCTCCCGCTGTGGGTGCAAATATGCAAAAGTTAGTGGTCACACATAACGTTAAAGCGCCACAAACGGTAAATTTAAAGATTCAACGTCGGTAATAAGTGCTTTAGATGTATTTTAACGGACCTGATAGCAAAATTTGGGTTACATTAGGCGCCACAAATTCTATATTAAAATTTCAACGTCAACGATAAGTGCTAAACATATAGCTACTCCCATTCTAAGGTTGATTGAAGAGACAATTTGTTTTGAGATTTATTTGAACGGAACTGCTCAGTCACCCCTTTCTTTCTGCGAAGTAAACATACCAAATTGTGAAGTTTTGTCGAAGAAAATTTAGGTATGAAAGTTGAGTGAAAACTTTCCAATGAAGATGTCGCAATTAATTTTCGATAAAATTTAGCTCGTTAACGTTGGAAAATTACAGCCTTTGAAAGGGCTCTAATTGAAATGCACGAAAGTTTTTTCATTAACGCAGTATCTGCTCTCTTTCTGAGTTTTTTAAAAGCCCCATTCAAAAGTTATTTAACGTTTAGGCTATATACTATGTTTTTTAATGTCGATATTTTTTATACATATTTAGTAAGGATTGAATTCGCATACAGAAATTATATGCTACATATAAAGTTAGTTAACATCTCAGTATGAATAAATTTTATACAAATTATTGCAATGCAAACATATTGAAAATTAACCTATGAAATATTTAGGTACTTCCTATTGTTTATTTTCTAAATCATTGCTTTAGTTTTTTTCGTAAAAATATGGTGCTGCCTTAACGAACAAATTATGGAAATAAAAGTCAATTTACTGATAAAAGTTGTATGAAATATGCATCGTTATATTTCGTGTATTGTAAATCACTGTAATGATTATCAAATTCTCTCATACTAAACGTACATACACACAGGCAAAGGCATATTATACGCCCACACTTCGCCAATTACATAGTAGGTCCCACGTGATAGGTGGCGAGCCTATTGCCGCTTACCGGACACTGTTATGTTCGCCAGAGCCTCGTCCGTTGATCGGCAGGTGCACCACGTGCAGGTGAGATTGGCTTCGGCTCCTTAGGTCTAGGTAGGATCCCTTTACACCCATATAGGATCACATACTAAAGTCGGCTACTATCTTAGTATGAAAATGGCTTAGGGACTAACAAACCGAAATAGCCTGTACAATTGGCATGTTGCTCATATCGAAGCCGATGCCTCACAAACGTTAAGGCCAACCTTTGTAAACTCAGGATTGCTACAATTATAATTTACAACTGCCTAAATCGCAGCGCTAAGACAGCAATACACCTTCCTTCATTGATTAAATTCGAAAACTCGACGTTGTCTATCTAAAAATAGAATCAACGCATTGCTCTTTTTAATTCCATTCTTCCACCATGTACCCGTAAAAGCTCTCAGTCCCCGATTAGGGCTTCGAAATTATCAAACATTTCTAACTGGCTATTCCGAAGAAGGTGTCTATAAAACTGCATGGTGACACGAACTCCGCCATTTTAGGGACGGCATTAGAGAGCGATTATTCTTTTCACGCCGCACTTACCGACCTTTTCGGGATCGCTGCCATAGACTTAGTGAATGATAGGCAGCCCTCGGGGCTTGTAATGTACAATAAAGTGTACGAGACAAGAGTGTTTTTATATAATTCAGAGACAGACTCTGCAATTATTGCCAATAAACTTTTATTGCCAATTTAGACATTTTCTTGCAGAAATGTAGTAAATTATAAATCCGATGCACGATATCGTTTAAACATAATTCACACAATCATAATTATATAAAAATAATTCTTGAAGCAATCGTTACTCCGCGATAGTCGGAAACCTAGAAAGAGTTCACAATAGTCAGTCTTGGATGACCGTTTGTGTGGTATTTAATATCGATCGCTTTTGTTTTTCGAAAGACACGTTACACCGTAGGTCTCAGTATTCACTATACATGTTAGTCGTTAATGCCATGCCAGAGGTCCTTTTGAACAGCATGAAAAAATCTAAAAGGAAGCCGCCATACACTTGCCTTCGCTATCTCTCTCAGCATAAGCGTGAGAGGAGGTATATGTTCTGTGATGGGCAGCGCGTCCGTAATAGATACCCTCATTTCGACCCTAAGAATTGCTTTTTTTTATTTGATATCATTGGAAAAGTTTTATTAAAATTTATTTGTAAAATTAAGAAAAGTAGTAAAGGACTTGCAAAGTTAATAAATACTAAAGGAGCATTTTGTACAATACCTAGATTGTGATGGATATGCTTATACATAGCCGTTAACAACAAAAACTCTTTCGAGATAAGACCACGATCGGCCTTTGTAAAGCAGGAACCATATACGCAAACTCTTCGAATATGTTTTCTGAAACTTATAACTAGCATAGAAAATAGCGTAAAAACACGAGAAATGTTATGGTGATAATCTTTTCGTACATATTGATTGCTGTACATTATAAAATATATCTCAATATTTTGTTTTCAAATTTATCAATGTTATATATTTAATTTCAGACATTATTCTTCCAAGTACTTATGTAAAATTTCATAATTATACAATACTGATCAAAAAATATTAAAGGTATCAAAATTACAGAGCAAATAAGCCTATACATCTCGAGGTGACCAGTTTTTTCATCAGTTACGCTGTAATAGTAATGTACAACAATGTGATTTCTAATTAGGGAACGTTTCGTCTTGTCATAACAGCTTCATACAGTGTTAAATCGATAGTGGAAAGGCGAATTTCGGTGTTTACTATGCGTATAATTAATATTAGCTACAATACTGTTTACTGTATTGTAGCTGTTGTACTGTTTAAGTAATATTAGCATCATTACTAGGGGCAGATTTGTTATTTGTAAAATATTTCACTTGTAGCATGCCCAGGGTACAATCCCATAAGCATGTGTGGGTGTACCGCCTCTTCCCGCCTCCCCTTATGTACGGTTCTTACTGACAGCTGCCTATTATACACAGGTAAGCCTACAAGACTGACTATTATTCTCCAAATCTGCAATTAAAGCATTATTGGCTGATCAAGTTTGATCAAATTCATAAGCAATAATTTATTATGCTTGCATTTCGTCTCGACTCCGCTCTATTGAATCAGTTAGTATCACTACTAGTAGTTTCAAACTATGAAACAATGAAGCTTGACTGCTATCTGAGACAAAAAGGACCTACCGTTTTCTAACCGCTTCCTATAAATTTACAATACCATCGACAGTTCAAAGATAAATGCATTTATATAATATCTGCTACAATACTGCATCATTACTAGGGACAGAGTTGTTATTGTTGCAGTACTCCCCTTAAAGCATCCCAGCGTACAATTTCACAACTACGTGGGTGTACCAAATCTCCCTGTCTCCCCTAATGTTCAGTTCTTACTGACAGCTGTCTATTATACTCACGTAGGCGTCAGGGGCTGACAATTATGCTCCAAATACGCAATGTAAGCATTATTGTCTGCACAAGTTTGCCAACAAAACTAATATGCAGCAATGATGAATTATTATGCTTGTTCTCTAGTCTTGATGTCACTCAATTCTGTCAGTTAAACGATCACCAGCCCTAGTTTTGGCACTACTGATGATAAAGCTTGACCGCTACACGAGACAAGAGGGATGAGACTCATTATGACATGGCTAAGTAGCACAGTATATTGAAACTAATGATACGGTGTGAATGTCAGTTATATGCAATCCATCCCTAAGTGAGGCCACATTTTCTATGTAGGAAATATATTTGTGTTCATGAATATGAATATTTTTTTTTCATGATCTTAGTGTTTGCTATGTATTATAAGCAAATTATTCGTTGACCCCCCAAGTAAAGGCACAATATTCGACCTGATAATAAATTCTGGGAATGTACAAATAAATTTTCACATCAAGGGGTCGATGTTTTACTAAAGCTGCTGCATAGCACTACCCGTCAAGTTATATCTCAACACAACGTAAAATAAGCGTCTTATGAAAATTTTAAGTGAGCAAGGCGACGATTGGTTCCCACATAAGACGCTGGCTTAAGATATTGCGACGATCGCCCGGCCCTTTGAGACTTCCTACTAGCGGAAATTTAATTTAATCGCATTTTCTCCTTTGCTAAACGAGCTCTAAAGCATATGAGGGTGAGTTTTCGAAAGGATTTTCTTTTTGAAAATGTTCCTCGCCAAGAATTCTGCAACAAAGCGCGATGTTCTTTTGTCAACGGGATAGCTTTAAAATGTCCATATTTTGTTGCCTTCAAAGTCCGTTGGATACCATTGCAGAATGGTTTTAAATATCATAACGTTCAACCATTCACTGTGAAAGGAAAAATTATTCGTCTTGTTTTTTAGATAATTTCTTGTAAGACTGTTTGATGATAAGTACGTACCAACCATATCATTAATGGTGGGTGAAGTAAAAGCGCTATGTCCTTATATTATGTAAATAGATTTCGTGATTTTTTTTGTATGTTGATAAACACAACACAGAAAACATATCGCAAAACTTAGCTCAATTGCGGAATATAAAATGTATAGCATGTTAGAAAGTTATGTCATTTACCACTGCACTATAAACCAGGTGGTTTCCACATCAAATACACTGATTGAACACCAATTGCCGAATTTGAAGCTGAACTTGCACATTAATATTAATTGACTTTAAATTACCATCAGGTTAGGATGGCAATTTATTAATTTCATGTTGAATATATGACCCATATCAATTGTAGATTTAGACAAGTATTTTTTATCTCACAACAGAACATAATGTTTGACGTCATTATTTATTTTTATGGAATATTATTTCAAATTATAAATCAAATAAAAATCACAAATTTTGTTCATACTAAAGAGGCCGCCGGTTAAGCAAATTGCCGCCACGCGAAACCGGCACTAATCGAGCTCAATTTTTCGGTACAAGATGACCTAGAAATTGGAGACAGCTACTTAAAATTTTGGAAAATAATAGAAGACGGCATTATATTTATTTTGCGCTCAATAAATTTTTTAAGTGTTTTTTGAGACTTTCAAAGTCTGCTTCGAATTGATTTGTTACGTAACGTTAACGACTAAGGAACGTTGTTGTTGATTCTTTGTACGAAATTGAATTTCATCAGATACATTCAACACCTACGGAGACCTATTATTAGTATGACACAATATTCTAAGACAAAATAACTATTCTTTTCTGAAAAATATCTTTCATCAGGTATTTTTCGCTACTGTTCCCTTGAAAGTGGCATGATTTATAGTCTAATTCATTCGGTGGTTTTCTAGCATTAGTGATTTATTATATGGAGCTGAAATTAAATATTAGTACGTAGATAATGGTTCTGAATTTAACATCATGCCTACTAATACTTAATAAAGATACCTTTTATGTTAAAACCTATATTAAAGACACGCAACCCTTACACAAAGCTTTTAGGCTAAGTCAATTGTACTAGCACAAAGCGTTGTGCAATGTATAGTCCAGACCCAGCAGCTCAGACTAAGCTTTAACTAGCTGTATAATTGTATGTCTGTCAATTGAAATTAAAGGACAAATTAAAAGACAATTAAAATTAAAATAAAGGAAATTGAGAAGTGATCTATCAACTCGCAGATCGAAGTAATGGATTCATATGGTCAAGGTTTATTATATAGATTGCTTTTATAATACAGGCCTCAGTAAAAAAGGATTTTCGAAATTCTACTTATATAGATGAAATGAGAAATAATGGTCGTATAAAATTCGTAACCGCTTATAATACAATATACTTTAGTTTTACCATTTCATAACTATTTAAAATTAAAGGAAGTAACGTTTAATATATTTTCTATAAAACCTCTTATGCATGGGTAAATGTTGCAATATTTTCAGTTAAATCTTTATACTTTAACCTGTTAACCCTCGAAAAGAATATGTTGAATTTTTTCATTGGTTTACTACCTTAACTTAACTCCATAGGGTTTAATTTATAGTTAGACAATGTTCACCACTGCCTTGCAAAGGGTTAAAAACAGGTGAAGCGCCATATGTAACATAGACGACACGAAGTTATTATTTAAAAAGATATTTGTGTAGATATGTATAAATATTGATAAAAGAAACATTTATATTTATGATTTTATAGGAAATAAAGTAAAACGTGGTCCAAAATTTATTTATACAATCTTCGTATTTATTTATACAATGTTTGTATTTATTTATACAAGCTTACGAATGTAAAATATTTATTACATTTGGAAGCTTTATTTATTTGATTTGCATATTAATAATATGTTTTTAATTGGTACCCGAAATAACTAAAAAAATGGCTTAGTGTGTTTGTGTGTTTGTGTTGAGCAATCGGAATTTTATATACATCTAACATTAAGACTTTTGATTACGATGTAATATTAACAATAATCCCGAAAGCCCTCAAAATATAATAATTGTATTGCTGTTAATATAAATTTATAGATATTTAATATAAACTTTCTTCAATTGTCTGAAGAGGAGACAATGATAACAGCGTTAATTAAAATACTTGATTATGGATTTCGCCGGGCTCAGTCAACTGTTACCCTCCCAATAGAACTCACAACGGTACGGAAGAACTTTGCGACCTTTCACTCAATACGTATAACCTTCTGAATTTAAAATGTTGTCTGAAATGTTTGAATCTTATGCGTGTCTACATACTGAGCTGTAGGAAACTCATAATTTATTGTTACTAAGTTGTACTTACTTACAACTTCATTCAGACTTGCAGTATTTTCCCTAGGTCAGGTTTTTTACATATTATGAAATAGTAATGACCGTAAAGTTTTGATAAGGGATGCAACCAACTCACAACAGCGAATTAAATATGGATCAACGTCCACCACCTGAATCCATTTTAATTTAATTTCTGTGGACAAGATCCTTGAGCCAAAAAAGAACGCGTTGGTGTTCTGAGATTAATAAGCTGAATGCAAAATTTGTTATAGCAAAGTATAATATTTTATATTTTCGATAATATAACACAATCGCTTTGCACATTGGTTTGGTAACAGAACAAACTTAACGAGTTTTTAGCCCATACTCAAGCTCTTCCTCGTTGTGAATGGAGCGTTGTTATAAAGTTATATCATATCCTAGCATTATCCCGGTTGCACTAGACTTAAGCTTAGGGCCCGGGGTCTGCTCACTAGTTTAACCAGATTTGACTGAATTTCAGTTATTACGTGGAGCAACTGCCGTCTGACCTCCGCAACCCAGAGGGAAACATCATACTATGGTTAAACTAGCTGTCAGCTATTAGAAGGCACTTCCTAATAACGACTGCCATAGATGTTCATGACAGCCGGGACCAACGGCTTAACGTGCTTTCCGAGGCACGGAGCAAGCTGACCACCGGGGTTTGAACCCGAGAACCTCTGAATTTTAAGGCAAGGGGTCTCGCTACTGGGCTATCGCCGCTTAATATATAAAGTTATATAGACTTACTAAATCTCTCTCTCCATTTTCCGTGGGTGCTAAAGGATCGTACCAACAGCTTAGGAGCCCAAGCCAACCTCACTTGCAAGTGGTGCATCAGCCGATTAACGGACGAGGCTCTGGCGAACATAAAAGTTCCCGGCAAACGGCAATATGCTCGCTACCATTACGTGGGACCAACAATATAATTGGCGAATTGTGGGCATTTAATACGCCGCTGCCTACCCCATCGGGGCAACACGCGTGATTGTATGAATGTATGTCTCCATTATCATGAAAGTCCAAATTGAATAAACCATTCCAATTAATTATAGATAAATCAAAAAATATTAAACAATACACTGTTTACGGATTCAAATCACAGTTTATTAACATTCTCACCCAAACTTTTCGAATATAGTAAAGAAAAAATGTGTTATGTATTTTATTTCATTTACGCAATTAATACAAATTATATAAAAAGATAAAAAAAACATTGATTTATTAAAACATCTCAAACAAATTAATAAGGTCAAACAAGTCGTACTCGGTTTACCTGCAGTTACTTTGAGATACATTCCTGACACGTCCAAGGACTAGACGGACGTATTCGTCCAATCACCGATAGTTAACGCGGGAATACGAAAGGCTTACCTCTTAGGATTATTGCTGTTTTAAAACGAGATGGGAATTATGTGTTAATGATTTAAATTTACTAATTTTAATGACTTTAATGAAATAAATATCGTAAACACTGACAACGACTGCCTTATTGTAAAATTAAAAGGATGTTCAGAATTTCTAGTTTTTAAATATATAAGGTCAGCCACGCGCTGGCGTCCACTTTTCATCAGATGGGCTTACATGCTCAAGTGCGAGCCAGTGGTAAAAAAGAATAATATAAAAAGTGTCACTTAATATGAAAAATGCCACAGTCGTCTAATAAAATTCACACATATTTCTTTTAAATTAAATGAATACAAAGTATATTCTTACAAAATAAATGTATATTTTCTGTTTCCCTAAAATATAATGTAATGAATAACGTAATAAATCGACCATCAGCTGAAAAAAAAAATACTTAAGAAACATTAATAGATTATCATCAATCCTTTTTCTTGACTTTTGTAACCTAAAACTTCTGCAGATCATTGGATCCTATAACCAAGGCCCCACAGGCCTTCCAGCTCTCTGTTTTACTCGGCTGGATTTCATAAACCGTAATAGATAATTATAGCAATTTTTTTTCATATATACATATATATATAATACGAAAATAGGCCTAAAGTCCGTACCAAACTTAACCTGTCTATTCGCCAAGGCGTCTTGTCGACAAGATTATAATATATTTACTCTTCTACACCTCATTTTAATTAGCCAATGCAATGTCAGATTGTGAGTGCAGACCACATCATGAAACCTACTGATTCCGAATGATCTTTTTTCTTATGTCGCTCGTCATAATGACCACGTCCTGCCTAAAGGTAAGCAGTCTATGCAAGCCAAAAAAGTACGGTCATTACAAACCGGTGTATAAATAAGCAGGGTTATGACGCATGGCGGCTTGCATAATGCCGGCCTATAGGAGCAGCGAAACAAAAGCGCTTATTAATAGGCTAAAATCATTTTTAGCTTGTAAATGTTAACTAAAGATAAATAAAATTGTGTAAATAAATTTAAAAAAGTTGACTTCTTGACGGGAAAGTGAAGCGTCATGTTTGCAGTTTTGTTTTATTCTCTAAAATGTGTGATATTTCGAGCATCATTGTGTAATAACGGTGGATTGATAACCGTTAGTGTTTGTGAACCTACATGATTGTTGGTAAATGAAACAAAACAGTGCAACATCAATTTTCAAATTCTCTCAAGAAGTCCATGTGAGATTTCAGTATAGTCCCACATCTTTACTGAGGACTCAGGGGGTTTAGGGGACAGCATCTCATTTATCATCTTCATCACCGCTCATCATCATGTACTATGACACTGGCCTAATGTGCTGAACGGACGAAGCCATTATTTAAGGAGAATATTTTTTTTTAATAAGGTAAAACATCTGATCATCTGACAATGAAATAAATACTTCAAGTAACTGTTTTCTGACAATCAAAACAACTATTTTAATTCCAAGATAAGTATTACTAAGAATTAGTGTTATTGATACTAAATAACGGATAAAACTACATAATTTTATTTTGTAAATACTTAAAAAAATATTTGTGTATGTTTAAGCAAAACGTCGTTTGACAACCAATATGGCGAGGTCGTGGGTTCGATTCCCACATAGGATAAATCTTTGTGTATATAAACATTAATTTTAATTGTTGTGGTGTGGGTGTTGTTCTTGATTTATCCGTACCCATAACATATCTTAAAACTAAATAATTGGTGTAATTGTCAGTAGATCTTTAAATTTTTCCGGATATACGGTGACTTGAAATATCAAAACTTTTACTTTTGGGCCTGCATAGACAGTTGTGTGATTTCTTAAGTTAAAACTACTAGATTTCAAAAATGATTAAAAAAGATTCAGCGTTTCTGTCGGAGTCCCGATAGCCCAGTGGTTAGAGCAGTAGTTCGGTAATCGTGAGTTCGAACTCACCGGAGCCACCGCGCACGGATTAGTTTTTTCTTCTAAAAATTTCATCTTAAAGCTACTACTGCTAGCCTGGCACACATAATATATTACAATGAGAAAAAAATATTTAAAGACCTTTTCCCATTGTTAATTAAAAGTCAACTTTTGCAACTAAATCATTAAGGGTAGCCGTTGTGAATATGGTGCGGTATGATGAAACGGTAATTAATTTCATATGGCGCAGCGTATTTTATAGACGCAAACGATTTATTCATTAAACAAGCTATAATTAATCCTTTCAACAGCGAGTAAGTACTATGAAGATGTAAATTAATTCTAGAGCTGCAACTTTAAATTATTATAATAATTGACCTAAATTAAAGTTTTTTATTAAACTATAATTTAAAGACGCTGCTGTCCTTTTTTATTTCATACGAGATACAGGATATTACAATTAACATAAGTATTACCATAGGTGTATAGTACAAAAACAAACAATTATTGTTACTATTAGTATTATTGAAATCGGTACTATATATTGGTAGAGTGTCCTACGCCTGTACCAATCGTTTGAAAATATAAAACAAAAGTTATAGCAAGCATTCCGATTTTTTTTTATTCAGATCATGTTTCTTAATTAAACAAGACTGTGTATATCAATTGATTAAAAATTGCTTGACAATTTTAAATTAAACCCAAAAACCATGCAGCTTTATTAAATAAAAGCTCAACAATTTGATATGTCCTACACTTCAACCATGAATATCGCGGAATCATTTTCAAATATTCAGCGATCGTTTCTGAAAGCTGTCCTTTAAGGTCAGCTCACACGAAGCAAAAGGCTCGCCACTTATTATGTGGGACCAAAAATGTAATTGGCGATATGTGGGCTTATAATATGTCCCTTCTTAGCCGTTCGTGCAAACAGGCATGACTATGTGTATGTATATCAAGACGCGGTGCGCACTTGAAGACAGCGTAACAAAATATAACATTATTTACTTTACAAAGAGATATACGTAAGATAAATTGTAAGAATATGAAAAAGCCCCGCAGCGCTGAGCGTTCATTTGAGCTCATAGCCTCGTCAGTTGATCGGCAGGTGCACCACTTGCAGGTGAAGTTGACTTGGGGTCGTTAGGTCTTGATAGGATCCCTTTACACCAGTTAGTCATAGAAAACAGTTGAAAATAATTCACTCATGCATACAGTGGAAAATGCTGTAAAAACAGTTGACGGTTCTAATTACAGTGCAGCATCACGGGGAGTCGTAAGAGTCGACGAAGTGAATTCTTACCAGATGATGGGCAGCAGCGACATCCTGCGTACTGGCTGGAACTGCGATCACCAACCCGCCTGCCCAGCGCGGTGATTGTGGGCAAACAATATAATGTAATCTATTGGGGAGGCTAATGTTCAGCTTTGGACTTAATAAAGCTGATATAATTATGATGATCACCTGTTTGAAATGAAAAGCGCAGTGGATATTGATTTTGACGGCAACAATGAGTTTTGTTAAAAATTAATTAATAAACCAATTAGAAAAACATATATTTGTAATATTGACATAGCATTGCATAGAAGCTTAATAAAAACGAGATCTAAAGTTAGACCAGGTTTAAAACTAGTGCTATCACTGTCTTCGTGCTACCAAATGAAAGTGACAGCACTAGTTTTAAACCCGGTGTAACTTTAAACCTCGTTCTGTAATAAGACCCGTAGTTTTTTAATATGTTCTGTGTAAGATCGAACCAACTAACTATCACAGTAATCGACCGTCACCCCTCCCGGTATGCGCTTTGTATCTCAGTAAGTAACTATATAAAAGTGTAGGTGTTTTCAAAGAATGCCGCAAATAATAAATATAATATTAAATCCTAATCCCACAAAAGACGGTTGGCAAACAGATGTGAACAAAGATGAAAAAAGTTTCCAGAAATCGGGAATGGAGGACGATTACAGTACACAGAATGGAGTTGCGCCTTTATTATGAACTGCCTTTTGTAACGATTTCGAATGTTTCCCTTTAAAAGTTTCTACAAGTTTATAGCTGAACTCGGAATTGTTATACTTACACAGAAAAGTCCAATTTACATTGGATCTTGTATTTTTATATTGTTCTTTTTTCTTGTTTTCCCTCATCCCCAATCCCCGTTGGTTAGGTTTTGTAAATTTTCCAATTGACTTTGAAATCGTGAAATGAGTTTTAAAACATTAATTAGTTATGTACTTATTGGATAATAAGAATTAAGATGATTCGTGTTTTTTCATTTTTATTTATCAGACCGTCTGACTTGAATTAAATTAAGGGCCAACATCAGTGAAGTAAAAGATCACATTTAGTTAATAAATATCTATCTAATAAAAAAAATATATGATTTCGAAGCATAGTCAAGTAATTGTTAATCACGACATTATAGTCTAACAAGAGTTATAAATTTACATCAAACTAAATAAATTATTATCCACCCCGCCTATGTAAAAATAATGCTTTTCTTTGACTTAAGCATTTTCTTATGATTCATAAGAAAAAGTCGTTATAGGATTTCAATATATTTGTTTAGTAAGGTCTATGAATGAAAAGATAATGAAAAGATTATTCTAGATAAACTAACCTTAAATACTTTTAAAACTTAACAGCACACAAAAATATATTTATTTGGCACATTGCATGGACAAAATATCGTTAACACAGTCAAAACAACATCGATTCCACCTCAATTTACAAACAGAAAACAGAAACAAAAGAAAATAAAAATGCTTTGTGCCTACACACACCGCACAATAGAACCTTCCACAAGTTCCCCCAAGTAAGACATTTTCTCATTTCCGAAATACCAGGAATATTTCCTTCGCATAAAAAAATGAAAAGACTTTCTTCATTGACAGCTGTCATCTTTGTTGTTTAGCATGTGGCGTCTCTCTCAACTTTCCTCGACTTTGATGCTTATTAATATAGGACAAGAGAAAAAGTAGAATACAAAACCATATTCTTGACGTTTTCGTTTATTGTTGTACTCACTCATTTACTTATTACACCACTGAAAGTGCGTACTTATGTAGTTACTTAGACAACCCAAGATTATCTCTTTCGCAAAATATCACCCATTCTGATAATTTAAAGCGAGCTTAGTAGGTTAAGGTTTTTTTATAGCCAAGTGTAAGCAATTCAGTATTCATAATTTACTGTAATTTCTACAAAAATTCAAAACCAATTTCTGACAGTAGACATTTTGCAAAAGAGACATACTGCAAATGAAGCGTTAATAATAAGTTGATTATTATTTACTTTTTAATATCAGCCTTACGCCTGACTACTGGGCAAAGGCAAGATTAAAGATGTGTAGTTAAATTTCGAATATGCGGAGCCAGTACGAATTGGTGGAGGAGGGTGGGGTCCTGCTGTTGGAATTTCTAAACCGCTTAAGATCGCTTCTAAGTAGTCTACCCCTATGTAGTAGGCTACCACATATTATATAGCGATAACTGACACCAACACCTTAACAAGCCTTTCCAAACAAAGAATTGCTTAATGTCGAACGTTCGCTCATCAAAGGACTGCTTGATGTTAAGTTTGCTTTACTCTGGTGATAATTGCAACGAACGCTTCATTTTTACAAAGATGGTGCCGAGTGGTACGGGCCTAGTGCCACCCCCTCTTACCTTACGGGGCGTCGACAAAGAGAAATCCTACCGGATGATATGCAGCAGCGTTATCCTGTGTACTGGCTTGAACTGCGATCACCAACCCGCCAGCTCAGCGTGGTCTGTGTTTATGGGCAAATATCCTAAATAGAATGTAATCTATTGGGATGCAATTACAAGGCTGTTTTGATGATGTTACGATGAAACCATATTTTACATAAACTCTAATAAGTCCACGCTACTCTAAGTGAATGAATAAATAAATAAAATTTATTTCAGACAATTTGTCCATATTTTGTAAGTTACCATAAAATACTTACATGCTAGTGTTAGTAGTACAATAATTATTTAATTTAATTACCTATTAAAATTATTATTTATTAACATGGTGTTGTTAATCTGTGAATATCAGTAGTACTATTAAAAACCCTCTTATAGTATTTCTCCAACATTACCTTTCTACCGGTTCAAAATATTGCACACGGAATAATCTCTGTTATAAAGTATTGCGTACGCAATGCACACTATTTATCATTACGGTGGTACTTACGTCACCACCGGTTATCATATCCATATGCAAGAATAGGCATTTCTAATATATGAGTTTTCTTAAAAATAACTCTTTTTACAAATAACTAACTCTTTTACAAATAAGTCTTCTTTAAAATCACTCTTTTCATAAAGCAGTCTTCTTACAAATAACTTACAATAACTCGCTCTTTCTCTAACCACAAATGACGTCATCCATTGCTCTATTTAAGTTTGACATCAAAAGCAGGTAAATAAACTATTCAGCTTGCGCTGATTTAAATGTGACCCGGGCATAGTTCACAATAATTGACACGCTTAAAGTTCAAACCGCACAGTCCGCTTTTTGTGTTACGAAACCTTTCATACTATTTGCCCAATAACACATTTATTCGTCGTTTGTGCATAACATTTACTTATTTATTTAAACTTTATTGTACACTTAATAGTATTACAAAAGACGAACTTAATTCTATACGGCATGATTTCTCTTATTTAAATTAACAACTCTTAGCAGGAGTAATTCAATATAATAGAAAGATATTACTATAATCGTCTCAGCTCAATAACTTCCCAGTACTCAGCTCGGGATTCTCTAAGGTCCTAGCATTATCCCGTTTCCCTTAGACTTAAGCTTAGGGTCTGCACTGCACTGGTTAAACAAGTTCAGACTGAATTTCTGCTATTACATAGAGCGAAGGCCGTCTGACATTCGCAACCCAGAGGGAAACATCATTATATGGTTAAATCAGCTGTGAATATGTTAAAAGGCACTAACTTCCTACTAACAACTGCTAATGATGTTCAAGATAGCCGGGACCAACGGCTTAATGTGCTTTTCGAGGCACGGAGCAAGCAAAAATTATGCACATAACATCGAAAGTCATAGGGTTTAAACCTGTGACCCTTTGAGCTTCTAGGCTTTGAAAAGGCTATGCCACACAAAGAAAATGATTTTTTATTTATTGGTCACATAATAATATTCTCTTTACGAAGCCTGATGATAAAAGCATTGTCTTCATAACAAGAACATAGCTAATAGGATAGGCAGTATGAATATCAATAGCGTAGTTTGTGCATGAGTTCTCTGCTTTGCCGTTCACTCTAGTCTGCGGTCATATGAATACTGAACAGTCATATCATTGCAGACGGTTTAACAGAGCATGTATCGCAGAGATGGCAGTATCTCATTTAACGCGGTGTATGAGCATTGTATTTGAATAATTGCTTCAAAGTTATGGGCTAACGGAACTTTAGTCGGAGATGAATATTTGTCGGAATTGTGTTCATTTTATATTCATCATTTCTATTAATGCCCCGTTAGTCACTGGAGTAAGTTCTCTCTCACAAACTGAGGAGCCCAAGCCAACCTCACCTGAATATAGTACACCTGTCGATCAACGGATGAGGCTCTGGCGAACATAACAGTGCCCGGTAAGCGGCAATAGGCTCGCTACCTATTACGTGGGACCAACTATATAATTGGCGAAGTGTGTGCGTATAACATGCCTCTATCTACCCCTTCGGGGAAACAGGTGTGAATGTATGTATGTTTGTAAGGTTTCAGGACTTACTTCACCAACATTGCGAATTGGCGTAAGCATGTGAGTAAAGCCGACCAATTCCTTCCTTCCTAATTTAGCTTTACGGCTACCACATATACAGGAACGGATCTATTAAACTCCTGGTTTTGAAAAGGGCGACTTAGTATTGAATGAAATGAATATTTTCTGACAATTACACCAATTATTTAGTTCCAAGATGCGTATCATTAAGAACGTGTGTTATGAATACTAAACAACGGATAAACATACATAAATACTTTTTTTTATGTAAATACATAAAAATTATTATTGAAATTGTAAAAAAATTATCATTAAAATTGTTATTGCATCATTCCTTGAATGGGTGACCGTTTGTGTGTCATTTGATATCGAGCGATTTTGAGCTTCGGAAGCCACGTTAATCTATTGGTCCCGGTTATTTCTAAATTTTAGGCCATATTAGAAGCCTAATTGGGCGGTTTTACAAAATTCCAACAGCAGGACGCCACGCACCTGAGTCTCAGTACACCACACCACAAATCCGTAGTAGTGGAGTATGACTCAATACCGTCTCATCTTGGTTCGTAAAGAGAGGCTAGTGGGAGCTAAGATAACAATTAACACACATAATATCAATTAAAGTTTTTTACGACTTCAATACCTCTTACAATATCTACAGACATGTTGATTACCCAACAGTGAGGCTTAATATAACACATTGCGACGCGCTTTAAATAGCTTTTCACATCCAATTTTATTAAATAGACAGTTATTCATTAGTGTAACATATGCAATTATTACCCCTATTAATTTGCGTTTCAACGGCCTATAAATGTCGACTCGGTAATTTTCCCGGCAAAACGGCTGAGGTGGGGGGCGGTGAGGGGGCAGGGAGGGCTGTCAAATTTCATGCACTAAAGCTTCAACGATGGTCTTTCGACCTACTGCCTGAACACTGGCAGGTACTATGGTGTACAAATTTGGTGTTAACCAATATTCACATAAGAAATAAAACACTGTTTGAAAAGAAAACATTTGCCACCTTAAAGAAAGATAAACTATTTGTAGGTGTAATTAAAAAAAATATTGTTAGACGACAATGGTATTCGTTTAACCATCTTTTGGACGCCATTGAGTGGTAGTAGAGCCGGCGAATGCAATTTCGTTAATTTATTTCGATTTTAACTTACGACGCGGCCTCTCAGGCCCCACGTCGGTACTAACGTTAGTTTTTTGTATAAGATATGATCAAACTAAAGTACTTAATTTCAGAAGCCTCACTGCTTATTTCACTTGGCTTTGGTTGAGAATTCGTATGAGTTTAACCAGAATACTCGGTTTTAGCCAAAGATTATTGTAATTATCTTTTATTGCATTATAGATCCCAAATTAAAAACGTACCTTATATTTTGATATATATTAAAAAGCTATTACTCTGTAAAAGCTATATATTATTTGAGGAAAATTGGTGGGGCGTCATTAGTTTTCATGATTGCGCATCATCAGGGAGTAGAAATAAATTGTGACCAACCACTTCACTTCGCATAGGACAGTCCCAAGTACGCAGAATTGATTGCTAACATTTACTAGTCGAGTCTCATAAAAAAGAAATTTTATATACACTAAAATGTTGAGCTTCCAAAAATTTTTTTATGCAACATCAGCGCTTAAGTTTTATTTTGGACTTAAATGTACAACCCTTTATAATGTCGCAAACTAACATATATTACTTTGATTGAACATTTCGCGTGACCCGAAATTCTTTTAGCTCGTTGTTTTACATATTACATAATAAGCCATAAATAATAACAATATATGTAATACTAAAAATCCTACAACAAATGAAACTAGAGAAGAGCACATAAATGAGAACCAACTTACATTTTCCTATTCTAAACCCTGAAACATCAAGGCACATTTATGTCCAAGTAAATTTACATCAGATAAAATCAAATACCGCAGCGTAGTTGTTTATATGCCGAGGTTCCGTACGTGACTGTACAGAGTGCATTCCACCAGACAGGGGCCATCGGTGGTCCGTTTTATCTCTCCCATACAGAGCTTGATAAGAAGCTTACGAGCCAAACTTAATAAGAGTCGACGTGAAATACCGCCCCAAATGAGAATATACCTTTTGTCCATAGTAGCACGGCTTCATTTAGATAAAGTCTCTATAGACGCCTGATGACACTAGGATTTGGTGCCTCGTATGCATAATTATGATACTGGACGGTTTGGGCAGCTTTGAGCAGTGCAGCGATGCAAAAGACCTTCATGCTTTACGTGGCATATTTTTTGCTATCATAAAGATTTGTAGCAAAGTATTGTAAATTCAAATTTATTATAAAACCTGGTAAATAAGATCGTTTTCTAAAAATTCCACTTATTAGTGTGAAAAACCTTTACTTTACATACTATATATTTTTTTAATCGATAACATGTAAAGCGAAACAGAATGCAGAGTATAAAATAAACATAGTAATTAAAGCAACTATGGTCAATTAAATTTATTGTAGAACTTTCTGCACTCCTACTAATAAGGAGTAAATTTTTACTTATTTTATTTGCCATATTTGCTATAATTAATACATTAGTCGTTGAGGTGTAATTTTTTTATTAAAGTCAAAGTCAATATCATTTATTTAAATTTGCCGAACAGAGCTCTTATGAAGGTCAACTTAAAATTTAACGCGCCAATTTACTTAATTTAGTATCCATAACACAAGTTCTTAATGATACTTATCTTGGAACTAAATAATTGGTGTAAGTGTCAGAAATATTTATTATTATTATGTATTATATTATTACTGCGGGCGGGAGCTTGATAGTAAAAGAACGGGCAGAAAAATCGATAGAGAAAAGAAAAAAATAATTAACCTCTCTCTCCTTAGCAAGATTGACATAATTACGGATAAAGATAGTAGAAATGAGCAGACAAGTCCCCACTGGCGGCACTCGTTCACGAGTATGACGCATGGACCAGCCATCGTTTCGCTCAACCATATTTTAGGGAACGCGACGACCTTTACGCTACCACCGCAGAAACATTTAAGTGCACATACTCAAGCTACAGGATATCAGATTGAACGAAAACTACAATACAAAAAAAACTAACCTCGGTGACCACCGCTTAAATACTTATATTAATTATTTTACATGACCCGTAATTATATTGCTGTAGAATAATTACTTTTGACCCAAATATACAAAAAAAACTTTTTCAAATTAATTAAATATCGCTGTTAAATTTCACGAAACCTTGTTGAAGGGCGGAAAGCTTTCATGCCGAATTAATATACCATGACACTATCGCTTATTATTTTACTTATTTTATTTATAAGGTGGCGCTCAGGCATGCGGTTATTATACACTATTACTTATTACATATTATTACACGCGGAAAGTGGGCACTGCTGCATATGGAAATATAATTTACTTACATTTTACCCATTAAACCAAATTTATATATATTTTATCTATTAAAACAGTCTAATTTAATTCTTTAAATTGTTTATACAATGTAACGTTGATTGTTATGCTGTCACCACATTTTTTTGTAAAGACATTGACGTGATCTTGGAGAAGGCCTAGGAATAATATTTTCACTTGGTTATTGGCTTTTAAAATATCGACATACATACCGACGGTAGCAATTAACAATGTCGTAAGTGAAATGCTGTCACATTGTTAATTGCTACCATCGATATCGACACAAATATATACATACGACATAAATAAGACATTATATAAAATCATGCCGGTTTTCCTGAAGGGGTAGACAGAGACATATTACATGCCCACATTTCGCACATTATATTGCTGGTCTCACGTAATAGGTGGTGAGCCTATTGCCGCTTATTGGGAACCTTTTTGTTCGCCAGAGCCTTGTCCGTTATCGACAGGTGCACCGCTTGCAGGTGAGGTTGGCTTGGGCTCCTAAGATGTTGGCATGATCCCTATACACCCGAATCCGATGAGAATTTTGTCATTGGTATAATATCAGTTAAATTATTTTAGACTAAAAATACGAGTATAGTATAGAGTATACGAGACCTCACACCTAAAAGTCGTAAACACAGCTACATTTATAAAATGCAAGTTAAATAAACTTATAATAAAACAAAAAAGTTGCTCCTATTTCAAACTTATCATTTCAAAGTTATTATTTTGTATTTAACGGTAACATATTGTTCTAGAGTTCGGACAGTTGAGACAAAACAATACTAAATGTGGGACCATTTATCATCGAGAACATTCGGAACTAAACGCTCACAAGCTCCCGGCTGTAATTATATATTATAGATTAATTTTTTAATATATTTTTGTACGCAACTTTGACTTGCACTTTTATGAAAAACTTATAATATAAAAATTATGAAATGTAGCTTCAAGTTACTTTTTAGTACATCCGCTATATACCCGTGAAACTCTTGTCATAATTAACAAACAGTGAACATACAGGGAACAATCAGGAAACAAACAAACAAACTAACATACAGACAAAAAGTTTAAATAATACATATATGTTCAAACAAATCATTTAGAGGTATGTGTAAGATTCTATAAAATAATCCCTAGCAATAGACAGCAATTAAGCCTAAATAATTTTAAATTACCAATAAAACCTATGCTATCTTGAAAGAGACACCATTCTATCAGAGACAGATAAACACGCATGGGCTCAAACTGCCGTTTCATATAGGCTGTTCTAATATGATTGACTTTGAACATAAATATTGTTATATTCTATTGCATTGTATAGCGACACAAACAAATGAAGATTGTAATTTGAGTACCTAATTAATTGATAATTTAAAAGAGGGTAGCCTGTGAATAGTTTCACTCAAACTTAAATATATAGATATAGAATTGTATAGTTTCTTTATTATTTAATTAATTATTGTGCATATATTTTAAATGTCCCTATATATATTATTACATTATTGTTTAAAAAATTTCATGTCATATTTAAATAAATTTATTATAACTTTAACTTATACCTATTTGTTTTATGTCCGTATCATTGATATAGTCCTTTATGTCGTAGTAGGCCTTATGTACTAATATTTCTTCGATTTTCTTTACAAATGTAGCGTTTTCAAGTGCCACGTAAAAGCTTATGAAATAAATATATTTAAAGTTCGTGTATGTACTGCGTTTGCATTTAGTAAAAAGCGGATATTGCAATATTACAAACAAACACACCAAGCTGAGTTTATCTGTACAGACTATTATAGAGCAAAGAATCATAAAACAAACAAACAGCATAAGTAATAGAGGGCCGCCTCCCACCTGATGGAGCGATGATATGGCCAAGGCGGCGAGAAGCCGGTATATGCAGGCGGCAAAAGATCGATCAACGTGGACAGCAATTGGGGAGGCCTATGTTCAGAAATGATGATGAAGATGATAGATACCATACCACATAAGCTGTTTGAAAATATATGTATTTTAAAAGTAAATTTATTATTGTAAATTATTTATTTGAATAGATTTATGTCCATATTTCAGGGACACCCTTATAATGAATTCAGTGAATGTTTTGCGAAACAATGGATCTTGGATGTGATCCAGACATAATCAATGAAGTGGTCTCAATATCTATTGACGTGGAAAGCAGGTGGACTTATGCTCAGTAGAAGGTATACTCGTATTGTGGCTTACGAATAGATGATGATAATTTCACGTACATGTTCAATACAACTGTTGAATGTGGAACCAACTTTTGTCAGACAACGCCAAAGTATTATGGAAACAATAGTAAATTCCAGTTAATTTTAGAACTTGCTATACTCCTACTAATTAGAGTAATAATTACGACAGTACGAATAGTTTGTTTCGCAACATCAAAGGGTGGAATCTTGAATATCTAGACGGGCGCTTGAAGCACTTATAGAATTTGTGAGTTGCCACGGCAACCGAAAAGCTACGTTGTGACTAACGTAAGGGGCACTTGAGCAATTTATTAAACTGAAGCTCTAGTTAATAAAATAAACGAAAATAGACAATAACATCATTTCACAAATAACAATCTTATATTATCAATGATCTTGCAGTCAACTATTTACACAGTGGTTTTGTGGGATATAATGTTTATATTTTATTGTTTCTATGAAATGTATGGGTAATAGCAATATCCCGCGATTTCACACGCGTTTGGTGGAGGAGTGTATAAGGATCCTACCAACGCCTTCGGAGTCCAAGCCAACCTTACCTGTAAGTGACGATCAACAGACGAGGCTCTGGCAAACATCCAGTAAGTAGCAATCATTCCTAGTAAGGGCTCGCCACCTATTACGTGGGACCGACAATAATTTAAGCGACGTGGGGCCTCCCCAATAGATCACATTATATTGGGGGTATTCGCCCATAATCACAACAGTTTAATTCAGTACGCAGGATGACGCTGCTGCCCATCATCCGATAGGAAGTCTCTTCGTCGACTCTTACGACTTTCCATGCGACCCGGGTTTACTTTTGATCATTATTCATGTAATAATTACTGACGAAAGAAAGATTTCTTGATCGAGTTTCTTGCTTAGTTCTCTTGCCCTCATCTGTAATGAATGGGCGCGTTAGTATTAAGTTATCTTGATATTCATGAGTGCTGCACCGGAGCCCTGATTGAATAAAGTACTATAAGTTTACTTTTTACACACATATATACATTCACGCCTGTTTCTCCGTAGAGGTAGACAGAGGCATATTGAGTGTCCACATTTCGTCAACTGCTTTATAGGACCAACGTTATAGTTAGCGAACCTATTGCCCTTTATCGGGAAATTTTATCGATCGGCAGGTGCACTACTTGCAGGTGAGGTTGGCTTGGGTATTGAGATTTTCCCCCCCGACTGGTCTCCACCTTGTCGTGGTGGGGGGGCTGAGTACCTCCCGGTAGGGCGCAGGAGGCGCCAGGGAAAAGGTAACACCCAGAGATTGTCGACTCTGGGTGCCCTTAGTACTGACTACCGGGGGGGAAACTAAGAGGGACCTGTGGAGGGCGCAGCGGGCGGGCCAGGAGGGCCCGTCAAGCAGCGCCAGGAGGGTCTTAGGCGGCGGGGGCAGGGGGGCTCTGCTGTCTAACCATGGACCCTTCGAGAAGTCGGCCACACACGCTATGGTCGCACAAGGAGGTAGGAGGGGCGCATCCACTGCGTCTCTCTGAGGAGGTCCTCCCGGTTTTGGTCCGGGGGACGTTGGCCGTGGGCGGGGTGTCAGAGCTGCAACCCAGGTACTGGCACCCCGCCTCTTTCTCAACAAGCGGCGGGCGTCGTCGGAAGATTTTTAGTGGGTATTACTGCTGGCGGTCGTGTCTGCCGGTGGTGAGCCCCACACACCTCTCTCGGTCCCCCTTTGGCCGGGAGACAGTGCGTAAATGCATTTTGTTACCGACGTAAATAAAAAAAAAATAAAAAAGAAAAGGGTATTGAGATTTTGGTTGGATACACCTATATATATCTGGAGATATGGCTATCCTAAATACCTTGCGTTAGTATAACTTTCACGCTATGTTATAGCTTCACTTCATTTTTATAGCTTCGTCTGCGTAATGAGTTACGCATTACTTATAACTTATAAATACTCCATTCCCAATTTTATTTTAGGTTTTAATAAATAACAGTTGACTATGGAAAGCTAAAAACCGCAGTCCGAGTGTCTACACACTAATCTAGACTTAGGAGTAGTGTAGCTTAAAACTACTTTGCTTCATAAACCAGTTAGTGAGTATTACGTACGGCTTGGTCTAATTTAAGGATTAGGCCACACTATTTGCCGGTTTGAGCTCATGAAATGTGTATTTGTGGAACGTTATTATTAATGTAACACATTTGACTAACAACATTGTTTTAGTTTTATTTCATTTTTCTCAAATTAATCTTGGACTCTTATTTAGTAGTACATTAGCGAACGTTTTTAGTTAACTTTTAATCACCCTTATCAAATATAAAAATATGAATATTTCTGACACTTACACCAATTATTTAGTTCCAAGATAAGTATTATTAAGAACTTGTGTCATGGATACTAAATATATAATATAATATAAATATTTTCAGACAATTACACCAATTATTTAGTTCCAAGATAAGTATCATTAAGAACTTGTGTTATGGATACTAAACAACGGATAAACATACTTAAATACTTTATTTTTTTTTGTAAATACATACTTAATATACATAGGAAAACACCCGGTCGATCGTTCCGTTCGTTTAGAAACTATGATCCCACGAACAGACACACAGACTGGTCATACTTATCAGACTTATCAGCTTTTTAGCTGCTTGCGAGTACTATAGAACATTTTAAGCGTATATTATCGCATAACTTATTCTGCAATACCAACGTGCTCTCGCGCCTTTTATTGCGTACATATATTCATCGAAGTTGTTTCCCCGAAGGAATAGGCAGAGATTTGTTATACTTCGCCAAATATATAGTTGGTCTCAAGTAAAAGGTGGCACTGTTATGTTCGCCAGAGCCTTGTTCGTTGATCGGCAGGTGCACCACATGCAGGTGAGGTTTTTTTGGGCTCCTCAGATCTTGGTACACTCTATACATATACTTAGTCTGCGTTTCTCAAAAGAACTTAGAAATTGTTTGGGATAGGACGTAAGTTATTTTATCTTGCCATAGGGTTTAGTTGGGGGCTGACCGTATGCCAAAATAAATAAATATGAAGAAATTGGTTTATACTTCTTCTTGGTTTATATTTACATCTTCCTCCAACCACATACATGCATACAAATACGCCTGTTTCCTCAAGGGCGGCGAGGGATGACAGCAGACTATATGAGGCTGATATGATGAAGATGACACATAAAATAAAATATAATTGTGATGTATTCTAAAAAAAAAGTACCAGTAGTATTACGCCACCATAGACGCACCCCATAATATAAATTTCTCATTGTTAAAGTATATTTTATAATGTCTATTACTAGTATGTAGTTATTGATTTCATAGTCAAACTGTTTGAACAGTTATGTGGAACAATATTTTTAATTTATATGTCATGTGCTATAATTTTTAATATTTTTTTTCATTGTAAGCATTTTGCCACGAGACTTATATAGGTGACCTAGTTTTAACTATGTGATACCATTCGCGATATTTCGCTGGTAGAATCCCAAATTTTCATAGAATATGATTTTCATAGTCTTAGAAATTATAAAATTCATAAAAATAAATAAAACCTTACGTAGCTTAAATAATACAAACTATATCTGTGAATTCATAAGGCAATTCAAGGCCATAATGAAACTAGAGTAGTCGACCAAATTATGAAATTTATCAGAATAAAAACCTTATACTTTTTTCTTTTCGCTTACTCACTTTCATAAGAAAAGCAATTTGAACAAACTCTTTAAGCCCAAGCCCCCTATCTAGAAACCCACTATCTTTTGTACTGTCGCCAGATCAATGCGCCGTGTAAGCGAATTGTAACAAGTCATGGAGTTCCTTAAGTCGCATCTTAACGCGCCATTAAGGGCAGATTGCCTGAGCGGAATTCTGTTTATTTGCTTAATGTTCCTGACAAATACCTATTTGTTACTCCGTCGTTTTTATACAAAAAGAACTGACCTTTTTGTGTCGTTGTTTTCTTGTGAGGCGATGTAAACAATAGCAATTTTTTTTCACGTGAATACAACACGTGTAGGACTGAGGATCTGTTTCATGTTTGATTAAGAGATATTTAAGAGGTATAAATTACAATTTTGTATATACAGACTTTTGTACAGCAGAGTTTACAGAGGTCAGTCCTTGGATGGGTGACCGTTTGTGTGGCATTTTGATATCGAGCGCTTCCGTGCTTCGGAAGGCACATTAAGCCGTTGGTCCCGGTTATCACTAAATGTGGTAGTCGTTAAGCCATATTAGAGGCCTCATGGGCGGCTTGAAAAATTCTAACTGCAGGACGCCATACACCTGCCTTCGCCAATCCGCACTGGGTCAGCGTGGTGGAGTATGACCCAATACCCTCGCACCTTGATATATGTGAGGAGGCTCGTGCTCAGTAGTGGGACGTTAATGGGCTGTGATGATGATGATGATGATGATATACAGACAATCTGTCAAGTACATGTACTTTGTACTCGTAAGTCAAAGCCAAGTCAAATCATTTATTTTAGTTTGGCTCAACAGAGCTCTTATGAAATTACTTTAAATTAATGCGCCCATTCACTGCGGGCGGGGATGGATCGTAAAATAACGGCAAAAAAATCATCATGATTAGTTTTTTTCAAGTTACAAGAGTATAAAGTACATCAATTTATGTACGCGGATAAAGTCGTTAATCATCAGGTAAACGTCTGGTTCGACTTTCATCATCTTAGCTCATTTAAAACCACCTCTATGACGCATGGCAAGAGGGTTCAGATCATACTCCACAACGCGAAGCCGGGGCGGAGTGGTGAAGGCAGATGTGTGGCAATTCGCTGTTTAATTTTTTTAAAGGGCGGTTTAAAAAAAAATATATACAGACACGTACAGTCACCTATCCAAGGACTGACCCCTGTGAGCTCTGCTTTATTTCGGTGATCGTTTCAGACCACCTAGTACTACGAGCGGTTCGTCTTTATTAAAAAAATTAAATATTTTTGGCAATATCAAGAACGTAAAATTGTTAAACGCAGAAGCAGCATTTATGTTTTAGTTCTCTCTGTATGTATGTCAGATAAATTGCATTTACAAAATCAACTTATAAATTTATGATCGCTTTGCTCCGTACGTAAGACATCGTATCTTCGCTTCAAAGAGTGATTTTTGGGTTCATGAATATGAAAATTATCTTGGTCTAGGTGTAATTTCGGGACTGTTCGAAAGGGTTACCGCGGCCTTGGAACATTGCAGGCTCAAGTAGAACTTGAATGTTTTTTATTCCAGTAAAAGTCTGACTCACCCTTCCGCTTCACCCACAACGAAAGACGGTCATTTAACAATTTTCCATCCGAAAAATAAAAAACAAGGTGTACAAATATGTAGTTACAAAAATAAAGTATATGTAATGATTACACTTAGCTGTGTTAAGTTTCAGACTAAATTATTACAGTTAATCATCAATCCATCATGAACCATCCTGACTGCATTCTTTTAAGTACATCGTAATCGTATCTCCTTTGAGCTCTATTTTGCAGACCAGTCCAAACAGACCCGTCCTAAATGCGACAAATATTCTGCTATCACTCGAATCAAACCAATAATTTATTATGTGATAATATTATCTCGGCTTAGTTTATTGCTAGATGCAGCTGTGTGAAATGTCGAAAAGTATCTATCATTGTTTTTACCATCTATATAGATTTCATGTGAAAGAAAGATTTTATTTTGTTAATAATCATTACATCATTATCACCAACATCTTCATCAGCATCATCACCATCACCACCATCATAATTATCGTCAACAGTAGCATCAACAATCATCAAAATCGTCCCCTAGTTTATTATTTCACAAATGCCCTTAACGCAATATATTTGACGGCATTCTTTGAAGTACATCGTAATCGTTTCTCCCCTGAGCTCTATTTCGCAGACCCGTCCTAAATGCGACTAATATTCTGCTATCACTCGAGTTAAACCAATAATTCAGTACGTGATATTAATGTCTCGCCGCTACACCAATCCCAAGGGTCCGAGGAACTTTCGACTCGAATGTTTTTTGATAAGTAAACGTGGAAAATATATTTCAGATATAAAACAGTAATTACGGTCGAACGTTAGATATTATTTATTTTTCTTCTACTTACTACTTCGTTTGTAGTAAATATATAGATATCCTATATGTTCAACATACAGTTTCTTATACGGTTTTTTTGCATCAGACAATATATTATTTTAAATTATGACATCGTTATTTCACGAGTATATGATGTATATGATAAGATTTGAATCCAATAACTTTAAAAATGAATTGGTAGTTGATCCTTTCTTCTTATGACGTAACACTTAACCTAATTTATAGGTTTTACATTTATACGTTTTCTTAATTTTTTTTTATTAGGAAAACATACAGCGGTAATGTAACTTAATAATAAATTATAAATAAATACTATGCCCTAGTTACATGTTTTCCTTATAGTATTTTAATCTAGATAACTTTACTTGGTAACTAGTTGCTGATCCTTTTAGTTTAAAATGTAACATTAAACCTAACTCACAGGTTTTCCATCTATAGCTTGTGTATCATTAAGATCAATAGAAAATGATGTATGTAAAATCACCTTAAAAATAGATATTGTTTGAACTCTGTAACTTTAGGCAGAAATAGGTCGTTGATCCTTTCTTCTTAAGATGTTACATTAAACATAATGCATAGGTTTTACATTTATAACCTATCTATTATTATGATCAATAGAAAATTATATATGAGAAGCATTTATATATACACCTCTAAAATGTCGCTGGGGTTAGAACTCGGTAACTTTAATCAGTCATTGATCCTTTCTGCTAATGATGTTACATTAATTGACTACATATGAATAATATAGTTGGTGAAGTGGGGCTGGCTTATCCTGTTGTGCATCAGTAAATTATGACAACAGATAACTGTAATGTGGTTATTAGAGAGATAGGGAACGAATCGATCATTACAAAGCCCCGGGGATGGGAGGTATTAATTGTAAAAGTTGTTCATAGGGCTGGCACCTCATTAATAATATTATGTTTTTTAAATCTTTAGTCCTTGTCAATAGAATCCTACCTTTATGTCACAATTTTTTTATAAATTAGTTGTGACAGATCATAATGATCTATTTCAATTAATCTAAAATTGTTATAAAGCAAATAAGTTCAAGGCAGAACTCATATTGATAACATTATACTAGACGCTTTGACTTGACCGCACCAAAATATTTTTGAAATCCATATTTCAATAATTTTACATCGCTGTTTATCTAATTCGCATTTTGATTTTTTTGTGACATTTCTTAATTTCTTGAAATTGAATAAAAATTATGAGTTATAATATCTGTGAAATCCAGTTCTACTGTAATTTAAAGACATTTTATCTGTTTGACATATATATTTCTTAAATTTTACATTGTAACCTATTTTGATTTGCATATAATCTTATTTTATCATTTATATTTTGGACAGTCTTTATTATTAAATGAAATAAATTAAGTGGTGAGTTAAAACGACGCACCACACTTAACTTTTTAAAAACATATAAGACTTTGATGCAAATAAAAACCAAATGAAATGTTGCCGTCTGAGTATTATTTTATTAAAATACTATACTATACTATTATTCATAAGTTATTTGGTGCAATATGATTGTAAGAACAATGTATGGTTCCTTGAAATGTAAACATGACTCGGATTAACACTCCCGAGAAATTACGGAGTGATTGTGTTAAAATTGGTTTATTTACCAAATTGTCAGATTCAAATAAAATATACTTAAGTTGTGAAATTACGTTCCAAAACGTTATATATCAGTGAAAATCTATGGATTTTATATAAGCTTTGAAAATGCAACTGTTGGGTTTATTTTTCAGGTCAACTGTTTTTTCAATAACACAATGAATATTTTGAAATATAACCGGTGCTTATATTGTAATATTAATAATTTTGTAGTTTCTTTGTGCAATATTACAGACAATATTTTTTTCCGAAAGATCTTAAAAGATTTCGTGACTTTAAAGAAAAGTAATGATTATGCAAGCAATAAAAATGAACCATGCCGAGTCTTTCCTGTAGCTTTTTGTGGTTTTTCAATTTTATTATCATTACACTCTTCTATAGACATTCTTTATATGTAAATATGCTGGTCTTTTTGTAAAAATGTTGAAACACACACTTTTAAAAATAGTTCACAGCTGTCAACCCTAAAGTATAGACTAACTAATCAGAGGCGCGAACATGTTTTCGGCTACGTGTGGTCGCGCCCTAATCTAATGTTGTGAACACAAGTTGTACTTTTCGGTTTCGATATGATGACAAATTACTATCCCTGTTACAGTTCAACCCATTTAGGTTCCCTAACTTCATGTGAACATGCAAGGTAAATATGTAAATAAGCAGGGTTTGTTTAATAAGCTGTTTCTCGTAATAGGTCGGTGTGGCTGCTGTAGACTGGTTCTATCTTTTTTTAATGGGCTACGTCATAATGATAAGTATGATCAAATCCTGGCTGATGGTAATTCCAAAAATCAGAGTGCTCCGTACCGTGGTACAATCTCGGTAAGAAGTGCACCCATCATGAGGCATTGACATTTCACGCCCCGTTTTAAAGACCAGGGATTATCGGAGCTGGGACTGATCCATACAGAGAAACGACCTAACAAACATTTCTTGGCTCCAGTGCTGATAGTTTGCACAGTATGATATGATAACCAATGACTACCTCTGTTACAGTTCAACCTATTTAGGGAACAACTATAATTATGTGAACATGTACGGTAAATAATTATATCAGCGGCGTTTACTTATATAAGCGATTCAAAGCTAGAAACGTTGGTGACTGATCGTGCTGAAGGCGGTTTTTTACTTCTTTCCATACTTCTTTAATTTTAATCTTTTTAAAATAATAATGATAGCGGAAGGATATCAAATTGCTTCGGAACCAAGCACTATTCGAAAGGGTTACCGCGGCCTCGAGACGTAGCAGGCTCAAGAAGGAACATGGTTGGTTTTTACTCAGTACAAACCTCACACACCCTCCCGCTTCACCAAATAAAGATGGACCGAAAGAGGTCATAATAATATGATGATTGAGCTGTCGATAAAATGTTTACCTGGTACCTGGGTCTTACAATTGATCACTTTTGTAATGCCAGGCGCCACCAATCAACCTTTTTCATTTCATTTCATTTATTTATTGCATATCACATTACAAAAATGAGGTGGTACAGAAATTACGGTATACATGTGACGCCCTGGGAGGGCACAGCAATTCAAGAGGGCTTACTACTAGTTATTATACAAACTTAACATGTTACATTTTTATTAGAAAAATAATTTTATTATTAGAAATTATTATTATACTTACTTAACATTACACCACAAATTATTGGTAATTATTTTTATTATACATCCATATTATTATTTATATACATTTTTATTAGAAAAAAGAATTTTATTATTAGAAATTATTATTATACTTACTTAACATTACACCACAAATTATTGGTAATTATTTTTATTATACATCCATATTATTATTTATAATATACATTAAATTAAATTGCATTTCAACCATTTTTATCGTCAAAAAAATCCTGTAAGTTGTAATAACATTTATCTATTAGAAAAGTTTTAAGCCTATTGTTGAAAAGGTTTATATTCTCTGAATTTTTAATAGAATTAGGAATATGATTGTATATTTTAATTGTCATGCTATGGGGGCTAGATGTTACAAATTTTAAATAGGAAAAGGGGTTTTTTAATTTATTTTGATATCTGTTGTTTCTTTTAATTTTTTTCTCTGGCGAATATAAAATAGGATATTTTTTAACAAATTTGCAAGATTCAAGAATGTAGATAGATGTTACGGTTAATATCTTGTGCTTGATGAAAAGTGGCCTACACAATTCCATCTGGTCAATGTTGGTTAATATCCTTATGCATTTTTTTTGGAGGATAAATACTTTGTCAACATCACAGGAGTTTCCCCAAAAAAGAACACCATAACAAAGTCGAGAATATGCATAAGCATAATATGCTGTGAGTGCAGTTTTAAAATCTGTTACTCTTTTAAGATGTTGTAGTGCGTAGATAAAAGAGGACATCCTGTTTAGAAGCTTCTGTATATGACTCTTCCAATTCAAATGCGTGTCTAGTTCCAGTCCTAACAAGGAGGCGGAATCAACAGTTTCTATTTGTTTATTTTTATACTTGTATATTATTTCTAGAGAAGTTCTTTGATACGGTTTAAATTGGATAATTTTAGTTTTGTTCAGATTAAGTTCTAAATTATGAGCTTGAAGCCAGTTGAGTATTTTATCTAACGTTACATTCAATTTATTTTCTAATTCATTACTACAAGTGCAGGGTATTAAAATGGAAATGTCATCGGCAAAAAGGATACAGTGCTCTTCAAGGATGTTTGGGAGATTATTTATATAAATAAGAAATAATAAACAGCCCAAGACGCTTCCTTGTGGGATAGAGCCTGTGATGGAAAGCTTATCAGACCTTATATTTGATATTCTACCGGTCTCAAAGTTTGTACTCTCAATATCTACATATTGAGTACGATTTTGAAGGTACGATTGGAACCATTGGTGAGCTAAGCCTCTGATACCCGACTGATACAATTTGTCTAATAAAATTTCGTAGCGGACTCTATCGTAGGCCTTACTCATATCAAGTAGAAGGCCTACCGCAATTTTTTTATTGTTTATTTCATCAAAGATTTTTTTAGTATATTTATAGACTGCCAAAGTCGTAGAGTGGTTTTTCCTAAATCCGTTTTGGTTAACGTGGAGGACGTTAAATTTTTCAAAAAATAAATTTAAGCGGCTTATCATGGCGGTTTCAAATATTTTTGATGAGGTCGGTAATAATGCGATTGGCCTGTAATTATTTATATCCGTGCTTTTTCCTTTTTTGTAGATAGGTTTAATTATAGAGATTTTAAGCGCGTCTGGAAAAGTACCATCTGTAAAAGATTGATTTATAAGCAGCACATACGGAATAGTTAACTGATCGATACAAGTTTTTACCAGCGACGGAGGAATTTCATCCGCGCCAAAAGATGTCTTATTTTTAAGGTTTTTTATGATTTTTTTTTATTTCTTTGGGTTCAACTGGATTCAAAAAGAAAGAATTTTGTATTGTAGAGTTTACCAGATTTGTTGCAGAGAAATTCTGTTTATTACCAATAGAAGCGAAAAAAGTATTGAATTGGTTTGATATAAGTTTAGGGTCGTTAAAATCTTTGTCTGATATTTTAAGTTTTATGTTTTTGGTTTTATTCATATTTTTATTCGTCTCGGAATTTATTATTTTCCACATGGTTTTAGTTTTATTTAAAGAGTTCTCGAATAAGCGTTTATTATCGAGTTTTTTTAAAATGGCGAAGGATTTCCTAAGTGTCTTGCAGTAGGTTTTGTAGTAAAGTTTTGAATTTACATCTTTAGATTTAGATACTAGAACTTTTAAAAATCGTTTATAACGACAGGAATTTTTTAGTCCTAGTGTTAAATTGTTTATTCTAGTTTTGTATTTGATTTGCCTTAGTGGTATACAATTATTTAGCGTTAGTTGTAAGATGTTATTAAAATTGTTGTAATTATCGTTTATACTATTATCAGGCTTAATGACATCTTCCCAGACAATAGTCAAAAGCTCGCTTTTAAATTTATTAATGTTGGATTTGTTAAAGATACGTTTTATTTTTGAGAGTTGTTTTATTTGTTTCTTTAGGAAAGGTAGAGTTAATAACAGACCTTTATGATCAGAGAACCCGTATTCTGTTACATATATTTTTACAGATTTTGAATTAAAGTTAACAAAAATTAGATCAATGCAAGAAGTGCTAGTAGGTGTGACTCTGGTTGGTTCCTTTACTTTCTGGTGAAAATTATGCGTTAACATTAAGTTTGATAATATATTTTTCTCGTTGTTTTTTGTAAGGAAATCGACATTAAAATCTCCCCCTATCACAACGTTTTTGGTTGAATCTTTAATCGATATATGTGTGAGAAGTTTATCAAGGCAGGAATAAAATACATCTGTATTTCTCCTGCTATTTGGCCAGTATAAATTGATCAATAACAAATTTTCTTTAGGTAGCTCAATGGCACTTGTTTCGAAGAACATTTCTATGGACATTGAGGTGATATCTAAACGTTCTCGGTATTCTAATATTTCTTTAATTAGTATGCATACACCTCCACCATCATGTCTCTGCCGACAAAAAGATGTAGCCACGCAATAGCCGTCCAGTTTCAGCAACTTAATTTTATCTTCGTTTAGCCAGGATTCTGTTATACAAATAATGTGTTGGTTGGGTTCTTCCTGAACAAATGCTTCTAAGAGATGTTTTTTATTACAAATGCTTTGCATATTTTGGAATAGAATGTTTAAATTATCTGCGAAAGGAACTATTTGTTGTTTTGTTTTCTTTAAAATTTATTATTTTTTGTGATTGTTGGCTTGTGTTTGAACTATTAGAAGCTAATGAGAAAGGCACAGGAGGTGAAGCGGGAGGGGCACTTGATTTTCTTTTAAATGTTTGGTTGTTTTCCTCTTTTTTATCTCTTTTCTTTACAATGATATTGGATCTTCCCTGGAATGAAAGTGGATCTTTTTCTTTACCGTTTATAATCAGCTTATTATGTTTTATTACAGCATGATGTCCATCTTTCCGCGCCGTCAGTAAAGCTTGTATTAAATTTCTTTTTTCTTGCAAAGCGTAAGGGCTAAGATATTCGGTGAGACCAAAGCCAGCTTCTTTTAAATATGATGTGTTGTCCAATAAGTAATTCCTTACTCTTTTGCTGATTAGTTCGATTTTAAGAGGCCGTCTTTGTTGGTTCCTTCCTTTGAATTGTATTTCTTCTATATATCCCTGTATATTTATATTTACTAGGTTGTAGAATATATTAACGACTCTATTTATGACATCTTCATTGGTTTCCCAGTAATTTTCTGTCAGTCCATGTAGGACTATAGTTTTTTCGGTAATGTCACTATTTATCTGGTTTGAGGATTGGTGTGACATGTTTTTTTGTATATTTTTTATCTCTTTTTGAAGTTTTTCGTTTTCTGACTGGAGAGTTTGGCAGTTTTTTTCAAGTGTTATTATTTTAGTATTAAGATCAGCTATATCCTGTTTAAGTTGGTTTTGATCTTTGCTTATTCCTTTAATACTTTTTTCAAAGTCAATCTTCATTTTCAAAAGAGCATTTTCTATTTCATTACGCAATGAAGACTGGATCGATGATATTATCAGTTTGTTGTTTTCATGCAATAGGCAGGTAAATTGTTGTAGGGAAATATAATCTGATTCTGCGGTATCTGCTATATTTCTGGCACTGGTGCTAGGTGAAGCCACAAGTGTATGCCCTTGAGGTGAGGTAAGCGAGTCGTCATCGCTAGGTATCGTGCTCTCGTTTAAGAATAGCGGCTTCTTTCTCCGGAATGTAATGTTTGGATCAATTATTGTTTCTTTTGGAGTCGTTATCGCATCATGATCTCCAGTTTCGTGTAGTATAGGCTCTTGATCTTCATGTTGAGTTCTAATAGGGGTGTTGCTATTGTCGATTTTAGGTTCCTTTGACCGACATAATAGGCATTTCCACGCCTTTCTTGTTTCCAAAGTCATAACATTATAGAAAAATGCTTCAGTTCTATTAGCACAGTCAAGATCGTAACTTTCTTGACATATACAACAAGTCAAAAATGTTTTATCTGGTAGCTCTTGTCGACAGCCTGCACAGACTAAAGACATCTTACGGAGAGTAGCGAAGTTATTTGGTTATAATAATGTTTCTAGGTGAAGCGCCCTCTAGTGGGGAGTAGGAAAGGCTTACTTTAACTTTTTACTGTTAATTATGAGTCATTACATTTAGAGTTTTAGGTTATAATCACAGATAAATTTGCCTACCTTGGCAATCTGAAGCTGTATTTTTCGGTTAGGTGTTCAGGTAATTATGTCCTTCTGGTTTTTCTTGCAGATTTCCATTTTGCTTTAGTGTTTTTTGCGAAAAGCACTTTTGCCGATCGGTCTAACAATTTTACGCAATTCTCTCCAAAAACACTGAATTGATCACTGCTAACACTTACACTTAGTTATTTTAGTTTTGCAAATAAAATTCACGACTAAGATTGCATAAAAATAGGTTTTTTGATATTTTATCTACAAATTATTAACGGAGTCGATGTGTATTCCTTAAAAATATACCTTAAAATAAATAACAGATTTATGACTAAATAATGGCAAGCTGACCTTTTACTTAAAAGTGCATCAGTAAGTTCTGTTACTTTACCCAATTTAAGCGCTATTACGTCAAACACGGTAATTTTTCTTGATGTTAGTTGACTGTGTTACATTTATAATGATTATGTTGTTGAAGCTAAGCTAAGCTCCACTGTGCTCGGTGGTCAGAAACGATCACCGAAGTAAAAGCAGAATTTAGAGAGGTCAGTCCTTGGATGGGAGACCGTTTGTGTTGCATTTGATATCGAGCGCTTCCGTGCTTCGGAAGGCACGTTAAGCTGTTGGTTATCACTAAAAGTGGCAGTCGCTTAGGCATGTTAAGGGCCTAATGGGCGGCTTGAAAAAATCTAAACGCAGAACGCCATACACCTGCCTCCATCAGTCCGCACTGGCGCGTGGCGGAGTATGACCCAGTATCCTCGCACCTTGGTACGTGAGAGGAGGCTCGTGCTCAGTAGTGGGACGTGGGGAATGGGCTGAGATAATTGATGATGATGTTGACTAGCAAGCTGCCTTAGCTGGTAAGGCCTTATTGCTTAGAACAGATATATACGGGTACTCTATGTAGGTCATGACACCTCGCTCCTCCTGAGATTTCCATTTAAATGTTTTTCTATAGGTAACAAAAAAAATTAATTAAAAAATCCTTACTTCTGCAAGCTGCTATCCTGGTCACAAAATGTGCTCTCGTTAACCTTAACTGCATAAGAATTAAAAGAATCAAGATGCTTATTCCCAATTAAGAGGAGACCGGCCGGCCTTTACCTTGTTCGGATAATTGCGAAGGCGTGGCCCCACGGGAGTTTTTAATCCGACCCAACACCCAAAGTCGCATTAGTGAGGAAGTAACACCGAATTACTGCCTTATTTCGTTCACAAAGTTAGATTGAATGAGAAGCTTGTTCGAGTAAAGTCTTCACAATTACATCATATATTTAAGTTATTTTTTTCTTCAAAAGCGGGAGTTTGATCGTAAAAGAACGAGCAAGAAAATCGTCAAGGTTAGTTTCAGTCCTCCCAGTTACAAGACTTTGAATGGCTTATAAAAATAGGGCTAGTTTATATACCATACATTACCTGTGGTGACCCTTATTTTCTAGTAGTAGGTACTCTTATTTCTTATTTATTAACTTCTCCTCTATCATAAGTTATATAAGCATGACATGTAATAAAATGTTTATTTCAAAATTTTTTTTTTTATTACATAGAAAAAGATTAGTTTTGCTCATAATTTTTTTTTCAGCTGATTTTACACATCATTTTAAATAGTATAAGAATTAAAAGCATCAAGATGCTTATTCCCCATTATGAGAGTAGACCGACCGGCCTTTACCTTGTTCAGATAATTGCGAGACCACACGAGAGTTTTTAATCCAACCTAACAACCAAAGTCGTATTAGTGAGAAAATAACACCACGATGTTATCTCATTATTGGCACAAAGTTGTGTTAAATAAGGCTTTTTATTAAATACTTAAAAAAAATATCACTTTTACTGCTTATAGATGACGAAAGTCGTTATCTTCTCTCTGAGTCTTTATATTTCTATAGTAAAGTGGAAAACATTACATATTGTCGTCAAAATGTAATCACTCAAAAATGTTTTTAAACAATTTTATATAGTGGTTCGAGTGGTTGTTGTAGGTACAGAAATAGCTTTAAAGCTAACACTACTATATTTCCTTTTTCTTCTTAGTTTTCAGTTTTCTTCAGTTTTTTTTTTCTTGATCTCTTTAATTTAAAATGAAAATTTTCGATATAAATTTGTAATTAAAAGTCAAAATTTATTTAAGTCTAGCTCATTAGAGCTCTTATGAAAGTCAACGTAAAAACTAGCGCGCCCAATTAATTTAACTAAAATTAATTAACGTTAGGTTTTCTTCCGCCAGTTATAAGAAAAAGTATTTAATATGACAACAATTTGATAAGTCTAATAAAATTTGTGTTCTGCAGTCAATTGATTTAAGAGAAAGGTAGAAATTAAGGTAAATCACATTAATCACATTATTCGGATAAAACCTGCTTTTATTGTTTTATTTACTGATATGCATTTTTAATTTTCAAAAAATGCGTACGTCATCAATACGTCAATATTTTTAACAATCCTTTTGTTTGAAATTAAACTAAGCAAAAGTATTTTTTTTTATAGGAAATATCAGTTTTGGGTGATTTTTTTGACGGCGATTTGAAGATATTGTATATCGGTACATATTTCCCACTTCTGATAAATAAGAATGAATATAAAGAATAACAAAACAATTGTAAGTTGAAACCACCCCTGTGCTGAAATTCCGATTGACTTAATACAAGATATGAATGTAATCATAAAAGAAAAAAATACGAATGCATTCATTCATATTTGTCATATATTTAACCACTGCTACTTGTATTTAAGATTTATAGTACAATAAAAATAAAAATATATAGATATTTATCATCGGTCTAAAATTTTACAAACATCTATCGGTTTATTTACATCGTAAATAAACTAATGTATATATTTCCGCTACCCCGATTCACCGGTTTTTTTGCTTCGTAAAATAAGTAATCAGTTTAAATTGTAGTTGTGTGGCATCCGAAACGGCAACCAGAAAGTGACTCATATAATAAAGTTCTATACGGGTCACTGTCTGTCTATGCTCATAAGCTGCTTAAGAATTAAAAGGATCAAGCCTTCACGTCTGAAAAGTTTGCTACCACTTCAACTGTTAATCTTGCGAGATACTTCAGTTCGCCTCATTTCAAATTCGATCAAGCAAAAAAACACGCAGAACATCTCTCCACACCAAAAGCTGTAAGGTTAGGAGAAGCAGCGTCGCTTACTTTTCACGTGATATGTTGGAGTATGTACTGAAATGCGATCGCTTACTAACTTACTATAAGTGGTAATTACGAAAAAACTTATCATTATAAAGACAACTTTGGTAAACAACAATACATAATTACTAAGGATAATACTAAGAGTAGTGTAGTATCTAAACACTATTTAAAATTTTTCTAGCCTCAGGTTCTTGCAAAGGAATCTCGCTTTATACCGTCCAGAATATGGTTACTTTTTAATGAAAAATCATATTTGAAACAGTTTTTGAAATCATTAAAGGTAAGATACATTAAAGATGATGTAAGAAAATCATAAGATCCGGACATGATTGACAGCTTTATTCGTTGACCAGACCAGTGCCATTCACTAGTATCGACTTGCCAGTTTATATCTGCCTACCCAAGAGTTTTGATGGGAAAAATAATCAACTTAACGTTTGCATAATATTCTATAGGCTTCATTCATTTATTGATTTCATTTAGTTATTTATACTAATGGAGATAAATATAATTTATGTCTCTCAGCGACCACGAAACAATATATATAAAGAATTCGAAATGTCGGTTCAAAAATAATTTTTGAAAATGCACTCTAGAACAAAAGATTTTTTTTTATAGCATCTGTGCTCGTTATATAAAAGAAATAAAAGCTTATAAATGCTATTGTTTATTTAAAGTCAATACTTTCTTCATTATTTTTACACTTATAAAAATACGTGTCTCATACAAAACTAAACTGCCGTTCAAGCCTTTTAAATTAAACTAACACGCTAGTTTGCTCCACACTCGACACGAAACACTTGACTAGCGATCTTTTTCAATTAACTCAAGAGTTTCACTATACTGAGAGACTGGAGTGTATTTGTGGAAATCAATTTGGCATTAGTTGGCTAGCTGGGAAAACTCGAGTACCCACACAAGTTCTCTTCAAATTAGTAAATTATTAGCAGAAGTGTTTTGAAAAAGATATGTATATGATATAGTGTGCTAGCAGAAAATTTTGCTTACATACTTTTCATCATTATCATCATTTCAGCAATTTGAAGTCTACTGCTGTACACAGGCTGAGTAAATGCTTTTCACGTTGGTCGATCCTGTGCCGTCTGAATCCACCGGCTCCCCGCCGCCCTGAGCAGATCATCGGTCCATCGGGTGGGGTCCGCCCTCTTCTACATTTGCTGATTCGTGGTCGCCTATCAAGATCCTTAACGCCCCATCGGTCGTTGGTTCTTTGTGCTATGTGCCACGCCCACTGCCATTTCTGCTTGCAAACTCGCTTCGCTATGTCGCTTAGTTCTCCTATAGATATAATTAAAATGATATAATATAAATAATAATAATTTAAAACGACAAAAATGACTATTTCCTCTTTTTTAATAATTTTAGTAACTTATATACCACAGCGGGTCTACAGGGATCCTATCAGCGTCTTTGGAACCCAAGCCGACTTCAGGCGAGGCTCTGGCAAATATAAAAGTTCCCGGCAAGCGGTAAAAGGCTCGCCAACTATTACGTGGGACCAACCGCACAATTGGCGAAGTGTGAGCGTATGTTATGCTTCGCCCTATCCCTTCGGGGATTCAGGTGTGATTCATAATTCATAATTCATAATTCATTTATTCATTGTTTCATGCGGTTATAAAGATGTTTACATAAAATTATCCGACACATGAACCCTGAAAGGGCACTACAATAATGGCAAATACACATAATAGCATAAATTTATATAATTGTCAACATTAAATTTTATAAGTCGGCCGATCACAAAAGATGTCAATTAGTTATTACGTTAATCATATGTTAAGAAGTTTTAAAAATTATGTCAACACCGAAGTAAATAAAAAAATAAATAAAAATCGTAACAAAGTAAGTCAAGACAAGTTCCATATGAAAATCAATATTGTTCAGGTTATTCATTGAAAAACTCTTGCAATGAGTAATAACATTTTGATATTAAAAAACTTTTAATTTCTCTATTAAATTGAGAGTCTTTGAGTTCGTTTCTTATATCAATTGGGATTCTATTAAATATTTTAATGGACATAAAGTATGTGCCTGAGTTGCACATTTTTAGAGTGTAAGAAGGTAGTGCAAGTCTGTCTTTGTAACGCAAGCTGTAGTCACGAGAATATTGCGATTTTGCTTTTGGGTATAAAAAACTATATTTTCTAACAAATTTACATATTTCGAATATGTAGAGAGATGCAAGGGTTAATATATCTTGTTCTTTAAAGTGTGCTCTACAACTTTCCATATTATTTATATTAACCAAGATTCTAATACACTTTTTTTGCAAAATAAAAAGATCATTAACATCCGCGCTATTGCCCCACAAAATTATACCGTAACTTAACCAAGCGTGAGCGTAGGCGTAGTAAGCGGTAGTCGCGGTTTTTATGTCAGTTGTCTTTTTAAGTTCATATAGAGCATACGTGAATTTTGATAATTTGCTAGATATTTTATTAATATGAGCTTTCCATTTTATATTAGAGTCTACTTCTATGCCCAACAGAGAAAAAGAGTCGACACATTCAACAATATTACCGTCATATGAGAAATCAATCTGTAATGGAGCTTTTTGATGCGGTCTGAACTGTACTAATCTTGTTTTAGAAAAGTTTAATTGAAGATTGTGGTCATCTAGCCAAGCTAAGACAGCATGCAGTGTGCTTTTTAACTGACCATCTAAATCATCGCTTGTTTGGCAGGAAAAAATTAATGATACGTCATCAGCATACAATATAGCTTTACTCTTAATACTTTTTGGAAGGTCATTAATGTATATTAAGAATAAGATGCAACCAAGCACACTTCCCTGTGGAATTGAGCCCTGCGACACTGCCTTCTGGGAGCGCACATTTATATGAGTCGAATTTGATGTGTTATAATTATCAATTTCTACTAGCTGTTCACGGTTCTTTAAGTATGTAGAAAACCACCTATGAGCAACACCCCTAACCCCTACTCCATATAACTTATCAAGAAGGATCTTGTGTGAAACTCTATCGTAAGCTTTGCTCATGTCGAGCATTAAAGCTACCGCATATTTACGCTTATTCAATATATCCAATATTTCGCGAGTGAAAGAAAAAACAGCATAGGTTGTCGATCGGTTCTTACGAAAGCCGTATTGATTTTGGTCATATATATTATATTTCTCGCAAAATGAATTAAGGCGAGTAGCCATTATCATTTCAAAGACCTTTGCAAAGGTAGGCAACAGGGCTATAGGCCGAAATTGACTAGGGTCGTAGGCATTAGCTTTTTTTGGGATTGGTTTGATTATTGAAATCTTTAATAAGTCCGGAAAAATACCTTCGTCAAACGACTGATTGATGAGATCCGTTAGCGGCGTTACTAGCTCTTCTTGGCAGAATTTTATAAGAGTCGGTGGTAGTTCGTCGACTCCAAAACTAGTTTTATTTTTAAGTTGTTTGATTGTATTTTTAATTTCACTTTTATCAACTGGCCTCACAAACAATGTATTGGGAGTAAACGTAATAACAGGCCGGCCTTTGCACACCCTACCTTCATCGTTTGCTCCGACAGTTTTAAAAAATGGTTTAAAGTTTCGGCAACTAAACAAGGCGTCTCTATATTTTTATTGTCATATTTAAGTGTTATGTTTTTTCTTATTTTTTTAATCGATTTATTAGTTCTCTCTCTTACTATTTGCCACATTAATTTTGTTTTATTAGTAGCTCTTTTCATTTTATTTATGTAGTATATCCTTTTTGAATGGATTACTGTTTTTTTAAGTGTTTTTTCATATTTTTTGTAATATTTATGTAATATGTTGTTATTTGTTTGTGAAATAAGTAATTTTAAGAGACGTTTATTTTTGCAACTGTTTTTTATTCCATTAGTTAGCCAGGTTCTATATTTACTATTGGTATTAATGAATTTTCTCGGTATAGTACGGTCAAGAATTTTTTGTAGATGATCATGGAATGCTCTATAATTCTGATTAGCGTTTTGGGTCGATTTGATAATATCGGACCAAACTGTAGTTTTTAATTCTAATTTAAATAGTTTCATATGCCTAACATTAAAAATGCGTTTTCTTGCAAATATGTTGTTTTTAATTTTTGCATTATCTCCTGTAAGCATTGTAAATAAAACACCCTTATGATCTGAGAAACCGTACTCATTTATGTCGACTTGGAAATTAGAGTCTTCAAAATTGGTCAATATTATATCTAGACATGTTGAGCTTTTATTAGTTATTCTAGTTGGTTTGTTGACGTTTTGTTTGAAATTATAGCTTAAACATAACTCAAGTAGGGCCCTTGATTGTTTAGTATTTTTTAAAACGTCGACATTAAAATCGCCCCCAATTATCACATTTTTCTTATAATACTTTTGTCTTATAATCTGCAAGAGTTTCTCAAAATTTATATTAAAAAAATCAATGTCCCTACTACTATTAGGCCAATACAAAGTTATTAAAATAATATGTAATTCTACTAATTCTATCGCACATAACTCAAATACATATTCAACAGCTAAATTATTGATGTCATTACATTCTATAAACTCAACATGTTCCTTAAGCAGAATAGCTACACCACCGCCCTCATGATGGGCTCTACAAAAGTGACTAGCAGTCTTGTATCCCTCTGCATGTAATAATTCAATTTTGTTTGTCGTTATCCAAGTTTCAGTCAAGCAAATTGCTAATAAGTTAAGCTCTTCTATGAGCGCCTCCAAGAGGTGTAATTTGTTTTTGATACTACGCACATTTTGAAATAATATGGGAAATCGGTTTATTGAGGAAATACTAACGAAAGGACTGATCGTTCTGAATGCCCGTTTGCGTATTATTTTGAGAGTTTCTTATGTGATCTCTCTGATCAGACATTGTTCGTCTTTTACCTACTATTGATTCATCTCGAAATGACTTTCTCGCTTCATAATTGAAAGCTCGATTCGTTTTTGACCTTATACGTTTGTCTCTTATCTGCTTTCGTTTCTCTAACCCCTTTTCATCTAAATATTCAGAAATCCAAAGGCCAGTGTTTTTAAAGAAAAACGAATTTGACAGTAAATATCTAGTCATTCGCTTGCTTATAAGTTCAATGGACAAGGGCCTCCGAGAACCCCTTCGCCCTACTCGTACAAAATCCTCGATGTATCCCGATAAGTCAACATTACATATATCAAAAAACAATTGAACAAGTCGATTATGCAGTTCGTTTTCATTTTCTTGTCTGTATTCATTAAGTCCATAGAGAACTATTTTCTTGCTATGGTCTTCATTAAATCCGTATTGTTCTCTATTTTTTTTAATTTGCGTATTATCAGAGCTATTTCTTATACAACTATTACTATTCTCTTGAAACTGCGTTGACCCAAGATTTGAATGGACATTTCCTTCAGAATTCATGAATTCAGTTAATTGCTGTTTTATTTTTGTTATGTTCGTTTCTAGGTCGTTGATGCGTTTTCCATTATCTGTCGACATGTCTCGTGTAACCCTATGTTCATTCTTAATGCATTCTAGAGATTCAGAAAATACATTAATTTGTGTTTCTAATGTTAAACATTTATTGTTCAGGCAGATAATGGTTGCTTTCAGTGATTTAACTGTAACATTAAGGTCTTGTAATTGGGATTCTTGGTTTTTCAGTTGTTCAGTTGCTTGTAACTTGAATGAACGCAGCTCTGCGAGTATGAGTTTGCTTAAATTATCTGTGGAGGTATTTTCTATAAAAGTATCTCCAATCAATGAGGCCTGGGAATTATCCGATCTTAAGGACTCCTCACCATCAAAACAAACAGGTTTTCTCCTCCTTGTAATATTTTGACTCGAGGAATCTAGTATATCGGTGCATGAATCATCTAAAACTATGTCAGCATGCCCCGGTATGTTATATCTCACAGGGGTGTTACTGTTGTCTGATTTTGGTTTCTTAGATTGACAAAGAGGACATTTCCAGGAACTTTTGTGTTCCGTTGTCATGGTATTATAAAACCTTTTTTCAGACAAATTGGCGCATTCTAGGTCATATTTCTTCACGCATTCCACACACTCTAAAAATCTCCTATCTAATATGGGTTGTAAACAACCGGCGCATGCTGAAGCCATCTCGCTAGACACGAAGGCTTAAAAAAAAAAACTACTTCGTAAAAAATATTTCCTGCACGTAATGTTCTAAGCTCCAAAACAATAAAAAAAAAAATTACAATTTGTTTAGTACGAGGGTCCCGCGTAGGCTCGAACTGGGTGCATGCTGTCAATATTGGTGCCGGTCAAAACCGTAGCGCCACTTCAGAGGTAACATTTACGTTGAAATTACTGTACTATAAAGTGTGATAGTTTAACAGATTCTTGTTATCAACAGAGGGTATACGGGGTTTACTTTCACTTCACCAAACTAATCAAAAAGTACTCACTGGTAGGTGTATTCATAATTTGATATCAAAAACACATTCTTTTCACATAAAATCACTTTCCTTCTTCCTTTTCTTATGTTAACTATAATCTATAAGTAGGTTTTAGCTAAAGCAGGCTCTTATCTTCATAGAACATTCAAAGAAGTGCTCTGATTTGGTCGTGTACCAGTCTCCAACGTCAAATTATAAATTTCTTTCTTGACTTCTAATGAATGTTCCTGCAAACACTGTGATATGATAATCAACTAAGCTGGAGCTAATCTATATACTAATATTTATCAAATTATCCACTTTAGAATTTTTAATTATAAAGAGTTTACGGATGCGATCTTATCGTGTCGGCGGTGGCGCCATCGTATGATTGTATGTACGTATATAGTAACTAAAATGCAAACTTCCTTTATTTTAAACAATGTTTCTTATCCCCTGAGCCAATGAATTTACAATAGGCACGGGCCTTCAGATTAAACGCAGCTCTACTGCGAACTGGCGGAGGCAGGTGTGTAGGGTTTTCCTATAAAAGTTGTATAACCCGTCCAATAGGTAAAGATTAATTATCGCTTATTAGCAGATGAGCTATTTGTCAGTGGTCTAAGATCTATTCTCTGCTCATTATGTAGTATCACTTATCTGCTACATGTAAATAAGGAATTGTTCTTACCTACCCTTCCATAACCTTTTTTTCATCGAAATTTACGTTCTGTTGATGTAGGTAGAAAATCACTTATCCGTTTACATGTGGAGTACCTGTTCCTGTAAAGTAGGAAATTGTAGTAACTGCCCTGCCATAAAACCTTAGACTCCCTCCTGTCCAGCAAAGAATTTTATTACACAGCGACGTACTTATAAATCTCTTTGACAGGACCACAATATTGCGGCTGAAAATTCAATTAGGCATTTGTCATCGGTTGGTTGGACACGGACGGGTCATGCGTAACACGCACGCCATTCACGCGAGTCACTACCCTCATTTTTATTTTATACTAGCTGTCGCACGCAAGTTTTTATGCGTAGACTGTACTATCAAAATAAGATGGGATGAATCTGGGAATAAATTCTATCATAATATTGCTAAACATTATAATAGACTTTATTTCTTAGTTTATAAACTTACAGAATTTTTCACGAATTTATGATAGATCGTCAATAGAGAGTCAAATAGAATATCGTTTACTGATTGTTGTGTTGTGTCAGTTAGCAACTTATCATCATCATCATCATCATTTCAGCCATCTGACGTCCACTGCTGAACATAGGCCTCCCCAATAGATTTCCACATTGAGCGATCCTGAGTCGCCTGCATCCATCGGCTTCCCGCCGCCTTGACCAGATCATCGGTCCATCGCGTGGGAGGCCGTCCTCTACTACGTTTACCGATTCGCGGTCGCCATTGCAGAACCTTGACGCCCCATCGGTCGTCGGTTCTTCGAGCTATGTGCCCCGCCCATTGCCACTTCAGCCTGCAAACTCGCCTCGCTATGTCGGTCACTCCAGTCCTCCTACGGATTTCCTCATTTCTGATTCGATCACGTAGGGACACTCCGAGCATAGCTCTCTCCATTGCACGCTGAGCGACTTTGAGCTTTCTAATGAGGCCCATAGTCAGGCACCAGGTCTCAGTACCGTACGTCATCACTGGCAACACACACTGGTTAAAGACTTTCGTCTTAAGACACTGAGGTATTTTTGACGAGAAGATATAGCGCAGTTTCCCGAACGCAGCCCAACCGAGCTGGATTCGACGATTGACCTCTTTCTCGAAGTTGGACCTACCCATTTGGACTTTTTGTCCCAGGTATACATATTCGTCGACAACTTCGAGAGCCGAGCCTACAATAATTATTGGGGTAGGCTTAACATGGACATTAGACATAATTTTCGTCTTGTCCATGTTCATTTTGAGACCTACCCTTTGGGAAGCTCTGTCGAGGTCTTCGAGCATTGTGCCCAGATCCACAAGCGACTCCGCTATGACCACTATATCGTCGGCAAATCGAAGGTGAGACATATACTCGCCATTTATGTTGATGCCGTAGTTTCCCCAGTCCAGCATTTTGAAAAAACATTCTCCAGGGCAGCAGTGAACAGTTTCGGAGATATGACATCTCCCTGTCTCACGCCCTTCCGCAGGAGGATAGGATTCGTGTGCTGGTCTAGTACGCGTACGGACATGGTGGCGTTTTTGTATAAACTTCTTAACACTTCAATATACCGATGGTCAATGCGGCATCGCTGCAGGGACTGAAACACTGCCCAAGTCTCGATCGAATCGAAGGCCTTTTCATAGTCCACAAAGGCTAAGCAAAGTGGCTGGTTATACTCCTCGGTCTTCTGTATAACCTGCCGCAGCGTATGTATGTGGTCCATGGTTGAAAAGCCTTTTCGGAAACCGGCTTGTTCGGGAGGCTGGAAGTCGTCAAACCTATGACCGAGACGGTTCGTGATGACCCGTGAAAACAACTTATAGACGTGGCTCAGTAGCGTGATTGGCCTATAATTCTTCAAAAGAGATTTGTCACCTTTTTTGAAGAAAAGTACAACCACGCCACTGGCCCACGCCTGTGGCGTACGTCCCTCGAGAATGACGGTGTTAAAGATCCTCTGAAGTACCTTTAGTACCGGTGTACCACCCGCTCTCAGAAGCTCTGCTGTCATCCCGTCTTCACCCGGTGCCTTGTTGTTCTTCAGCTGTTTCAGGGCCATCCTAATCTCGTATAGGCTGACGTCCGGGATGTCTTCGGTGTAGTGCCTGGTTAGTTTGGCTCTAGGATCTTTAGCCAAACAAGTAGCGGGATCCTGCGTACTAGTATATAACTGCCCATAAAACCCTTCGATTTCCCTCATGATCTCAGGTTTCGACGTGACTAGATTGCCCTTGTTGGTCTTCAGCTGCGTTAACTGACTCTGGCCAATAGACAGATCTCGTGTGAACACTTTCGAATCCATGTTCCTCTCTATTGCATTTTCAATACACGTAGTACTGAATCTGCGAATATCAATTTGCAAGGATTTCGTGATCTGTCTATTGATACGCCGGTAAGAGAATGCATCTGCTGAAGACTGCAATCGCATGTGTCGTCGTGCTTCCATGAGATCAAGAGTCTCAGTCGATAATTTTTGGGTTTTATTTCGGGGTCTGGTCTTGTAAAATTTGGACCCCACCGCGTGGACAGTCTCAACTAGCCCGCTACTTAAGTCGTCGACGGACACACAGTCCTCTAGACCTGCGAAGCGATTTTGAAGCTCGATCTGAAAGTACTCGGGGTTTTGAATATGGGCAACTGAGGGTCGGAGCGTAGACTTCATCAGGCGGGACCTTTCAAGCTTGACATTTATATTCAATGTGCCTCTTACAATTCGGTGATCGCTGCCGGTTTTCACCCTAGCGATTACAGAGACATCATTGAATATTTGCCGCTTAGTGGTCATGATAAAGTCTATCTCATTCCTCGTGAAACCATCAGGGCTCATCCAGGTCCATTTTCTCTGCGGAGGTTTCTTGAAGAAGGAGTTCATCATAAAAAGTCCCTCCTTCTCCATGAAATCCGCTAGCCGCTGGCCCCTTTGGTTCCTTCGCCCTACTCCAAATTGCCCCACTTTCTGCTCGTCACCACTTCGCTGGCCTAGCCTTGCGTTGAAATCCCCCATAACAACCGTGTAGTGAGTTGGTGAAGTATGTATGGCGGCAGAAATGTCGTCATACAATAAAAACTCTACGTCCTCATCAGGGTGTGTCGAGGTCGGTGCGTAGACCTGAATTACCTTCAGCGAATACCGTTTGGTGATTCTGAGTATAAGGTACGCTACCCTAGTCGACACACTCTTTATAGACACGATGTTGTTACGGATGGACTTCCGGACTATAAAACCGACACCACCTTGGGACAGGTGGTCGCCCTCCCGGTGGTAGAGCAGATTGCCGGACTTGAGGATTACCGTATCCTCCCCCTGTCTTCGGACTTCAGATAACCCGATAATGTCGCAGTGCAACTGCTCTTTTTCCTCTTCCAGCTCGTCAATCTTCTCATCAGTCCTCAGTGTGCGTGTGTTGTAGGTTGCCAGGTGCAGAAGTCGTTTAGGATGGTAGTCGGATCTCTGCCGGTGATTCTTTGCACCCCCTGCCCCGCCGTTACCAAGACCGCTACCGTAATCTGGAATAGCGGGGCCGCCGGGGACTGGGGGCCGTTTGTGTGTATGTGCCATTCTATTAGGGGTATTTGCCCGTAATCACCACGCTGGGCAGGCGGGTTGGTGATCGCAGTTCCAGCCAGTACGCAGGATGGCGCTGCTGCCCATCATCCGGTCCTATTTCTCTTCGTCGACTCTTACGACTCCCCATGAGATGAGAGGGGGTGACGCTATTCTAGGCCGGCGCCACACGGCCAATAGCACTAGCAACTTATGCGGATCAGTAAACTTAAAGACTTGACTTTTTCTAGTCAGTGAAATTAATGAAAATCATGATTATTTCCAAGTAAATGTACATACAAAAGAATTTTAGAATTTTTAGTGCTATCGAGCCTGATACTTAATTTGTGCATTACTCGAATCAAAACTTAAACCGTTTGATAAAAGTATTTCTACAGTTGCTTGTTTAAAACGACATTTTAGCAGGCCGTCATGAGTGGGTGGGCTTATTTCACATGTAGGTACCGTTCTTATTTCACGGTATGAAGCGCTTTAATTTTATTGGACTGCTTCGAATGCTCACCATATAGTCATTATGACGTGTCACATTTAAAAAAATCATTAAGTCGAGTGTCGTAAAATGAGTTGGATCGGTGTTTCACAAATAACTTTTTACGATTTATATTTTTGGGCAGCCCTGCTCCAGAAAAGATTTTCGAGGGGTGTTCCTGACAGGCCGCTTCAACTCCCCAGATTTATTGTAATTATTACGAGACTTGAATTTGTTATAATGTTTGTTACATTAACGTAAATAAATATTACCGTATAGTCAACACAATGTCAGAGGTTCTCCAAAAAGATTTTCCGCAAAGACGGCCTTGCAGATAACATAAAGATACTGACGACTAATATTATATATATATATTTTTTTCATTTATTTCTCATAATAACATAGTACATATATAAAACTTAAGTATTGTTATCGCCAAACTGCATGACAGTTTGTTGGCGACGTACGCTCCCAATTTCTAGGTATACATTTTAAACATATAGAGGTCAATGTATTTATACTCTGCTCCTAAGGTCGTGGGTTCGTTTCCCATTTATGGCAAATAATAAGATCTAAATGTCGATGCCGAAGTCGGGGTGTTTGTATCTGTAGGTGAGTATTTACAAAAAGATAGTATTTACCATGTGTTGTGCCGAGTGATACCGGCCTTTGAACATTGTAACCCCCTCTCATCACACGGGGAGTCGTAAGAGACACCAAAAAGAAATCCTGCCAATTGATGGGCAGCAGCGTCTTCCTGCGTACTGGCTTGAACTGAGATTACAAAGACGCCTGCCCAGCGTGGTGTTTTTTCTTTATATATATATATTATAACACTTAATGGCACTCAAGGTTACCATCTGATAGAAAGTGGTCACCGCAACATATGGTCGCTTGAATCAACAGGGGCATCACTAGAGTAATCCCGATCCATTAAAAATCCCTTGTTGAAGAGCCCCATGTTCTAATTTCTCGGGATAACCTCGCCAGGGAGCTTATTCGACAAAGCAAGGGTATGCGGCAGAAAGTTTATTTTCAAACGTACCGTATACGGCCGCCATTTCTAAGGTGCTAGGACGAACTCCCTGTCGATGGCGAGCGGTGCGATGACAGAAAAAGATCGTTGGCATCATTTTCAGAACATACCCCACATTATACAAACGGGAGAACACGCATAAAGTTTCTTTTAAAACATACCATATGCGCCTGCCATTTTTAAGGTGTGAGGATTAACTCCCTGAAGAACACACAAAAGAAGACAAAATCTCTTCGCAGACCTAATGGCGCAATACTGCTTTTAAGCCTGGGATCTAGGACAATTCGCATAGCTCGTCTTTGAACCGCATCAAACAATCCAAGCAGATATCCAGCCGCTCCTGCCCAAAGATGGCAGCAGTACTAATTTGCGACTTACGGTCAAATGTAATAGAATGTATGTCAGGCTGATATGATGCAACATGTTATTCATAACACGTTTTATTCAGTTATATCACGTAGTATCATTAACTGTTGCCAAAGTTATAATTATATTACGGCTTATACCCAGGCCTCTAGAAACATATTATTATTATTGTTATGCAAAGAAGATGCCAGCAGCCACATGTTTTGCTCAAAGAAAATGAGATATAGTTCTGTATAAAATATATTTTCTTTAGCTCTTTGTTGTGTGAAGCCATTTCCTGCTGCGACTCAACTCACTCCGAAATTATCTTTGGAGTGGCGTGTTTCACAAAAACACAATAAAACTTGTAGTATCATCACAGTCAAATAAACATTCAGTAGAAGAGTGTTCAACATAGTTAATTTTATACTAATACACTACCACTTTTATGTTATATAATCCATACTAATATTATAAATTTAATTACTTATTTAAAAGAGATACCATCAGTGGACATACTAAAGATTAAATTTAAGAAATTACCATGGAACAGGTTCTAGTATGTACACCAATTATAGGTATCTATAGCATTCAAAACAAAACAGACAATTATTATAAGCTTAAAACTATGTAATGCAACAGCGTTAGTATGTAATCAATATTGATAACATACTACTGATTACATCTTCAACTGTCCTATTTAAAATAGGACAGTTGAAGATGTTTTAAAAGAGCCTCAATAAACTAACTGATCTTTGTAGGTTCTAATACAGTCAAGATAAATTTGCTGAGTGGATCATTAAAAATATCGAGGTCATTCATAAATATAAAAGTAACTCTGTCTGTCTCCCTATCACGTCAAAACTATAAAACCAGTTTTAATAAAATTTAATCTAGATTCGGAGAAAGGATATTAAGCTACTTTTTAATGCGAAAAACAGATTGTAAAGGGCAGAAAAGTTTGTATGGAAAGTCCTCATTTTTGAAGCTAGAAGCGTGAATCTATTTTGTTAGATTTTATATTTGCTTATACATATGGTATTTAAAGGTGCGCGATATAATCCAATTTCACGCAGACGAAGTCGCGGAATAACCACTAGTAATTATATAAGAAGGTAATGAAAATGCAGATGGTATTGATAAATTACAGCTTAATACTCAACAATATTATATATCTATTAAATTTTATTAGTATAAATACAAATGCTGGAAGTAAAAGGTTATTAGTATTTATTGCCAGCCTAAAATGTCTTGAAGAAATTATATGTTAGCTGAAACAAATTAAATTCTTAATAATGTAAAATTTAATCTCAATTTCTGATATGTCACTGCAGTTTGATGTACTTTATACTTACATGGAATATTATCTGTTGCATTCCTTTTTAGAAAGTTATAATGCAAAATTTATGGTATTTTTTAATTTCTAATATTTCATATGTTTATAACTATATAACTCCGTCGTGTTCCTAACTATATTAGTATGTCAATATACTATACAGTTTAGACAATTCAGTTTAGATCCAAAAACAAACATCGTTCATATTATACTCGATTCTTCACTATGCCACATCGCAGTTCTGTTTGAGTGAGAAATCAATTTGTTCCACCGTTTTCATTTATGCGATTCGAGAGATCCCATTTATTCCAACGCAAATTGAAAAGGGACTGACTGAGTTGTCAGTTGCGGCTTATGCAGTTCGTCTCGACTTAACGTGGTAGGGGAAATGATAATTTCGTGGGTAGGGAACATATTGCCGTCTATCCTTCAATTCCAGTAAAGATAAGGTCGATATTGTGTGCTTGGTTGCATATGTGATACAACATTTATAAATGGAAAGAATAGGAATTTTTACAATATATGCGATATGAATATATAATAACATATGTTTATCTTTTGTAAACGTTGTAATTTTAATACTATACTAGCCTCAAAATTGCAACCATGAATACAAACAATAATAGGTACCATAATCGCCTTTTACGATGCCCTGGGGCAAGTGATATTAGAAATCATAAGAGGTGCCTAGACAGGTTTAATCTAGAGATTTCTGTGCTAATAGGTAATTTTCTACAACTATATAGATCCCTTTTCAATTGTTGTGACAAAAATAGATACAAAGCAACTAGCAAAACAAAATTTTTAAACATACTTCAGAAAGTTTTTTTTGTTATGACGTTATCATTTATTTAAAGCTTACTATCAGTTGTGATATTAGACTGAATTTTCGTTTAAAAGTTTTGTGAATAAAAGTTCAGAAACGATCAGTTCGAATAATTTTAACGTTTTCTATCATTTACAAAACACAAAGTTTTGTTTTAAATAACCATGATCTTACTGATACGGTGTACTCTTATGACAACGTCCGTTACTGGGTTACTTAATAATTTATAAACACGTATGAAACTGTAAAGCTCATGGCAACGTTGTTATTATAACTTCAAGGTAATATTCTGGTCGAAATTAAAATGACGTCGAAGTCAACGGTCAAAAAAATACCTCTGCTATGAAAAAGGAGCGCATAAATTAAGCGGAACATCCTTAATCTGTTCAATGTATTAATATATATATTCAATTACTAAATAAACATATATTTCTGTACGAATGACGGGAATATCTTTCAAAAAAAGTCATTTTTGCCATTGTGGAATCTGAAATCAGATGTAAGAAACACTATAGCCATTTTAAAAGTGCAAATTAAAAATAATTTATTTTTTATAGTGTTCATTGATGTTTACACACATACAATAATCCACATACAATTTTATCAACGAAAACCTGTACAGTTTATCTTGGTTAATTAAGTGAAAGAGGTTACCATTTATTTAATTTACATATTGATAATCGTCAAATGTATCATTTAGCATTAATTTGTGTCTTCAACTTGTATGCAAAATATTGAGAAAAACATTGTAAACACACGAAACTTAAATGTACCAGGTATTTATAAGAACTCAGTCTGATACCAAAAGTGATAGTAACCATTCAGCTCTATATAAATGGTGAGCGTATTAGTGAAAAAGAACTTTCAGAAAATTCATCTGCAGCGTGCAGGCGGCTAATCGAGTACTGTAATGAATCAAAGGCTGTACCCATAGTTCAGATAGCTTTTTCCAGACCAAAGCTTTTATTTTTAGCCGTCGCTGTCTCGTTAGTCTGGTCTGGATTGAAATTAACTTGTTATTTTATTTTGACGTGCAAATGGGAGTTGGATAGCTTTGTATCAAATATGGTGGTAATTAAACAGCTGCGACAGTGACTATGTGAATAATTTATGTGTTATATTATTTAAACTTAATCCGAAAATTTTGTAGTTATTGAAATCATTCTCATCTACTATGTATGAAATATTAATAATCTCTTACTTGACACTAGCTAAATATTTATTATTAACTGCGCACAAAGCAATCATTCAAAAGTAAATAAAACTTAATTATTTTTTATAGTAACTGTATGCCTCAGACAGATCTTTCAAGAGGTATACGTGTGCCACATAATACTTAGGCAGTAAGTAAAAAAAATTCGCCCATACATACACTACACACTCGTGACACAAGATGATTTTGTAACGATAGATAAGAAGGTTCTAAATTTGATACATAAATAAGAATGTTAAAAACTCTCATATATTTCACGACGCATCTATTCTGCTAAATACGAGTACAGCGATATAATTTGTGTATTATAAACAATAGAGAAATGATAGAGAAAGTACTAAGATAGAACAGGTACAGTTGTTTGAGCCGCAGGTCCTCTAACAACCTCAAACGACATGCCTGTTGTACTCAGAAAACTAGGAACTCCGGGATATAGATTTTGGTGGCCTTTGACATTTAATATCCTGAGTCCCAGACGAGGGGCCTTGGGAAACTCTTGAACAAGTAAAGGTCGGAATAAAAGTGTGTGAGCGCGTAATTCTGCTTTATTGTGTATTGTTTGTTTTCTTTTTTTTTTCTAGTCATTACTTATTTTCAGGTACTGAATATAATAAAAATAAATTCAAAAAAAAAAACAAATTCATTTATTCAAGTTAGGCTCAAAAGAGCTCTTATGAACGTCAAAACTTAAAAACTAGCGCGCAATATAATTCACAATGTCCTATTTTCTGTCAAACTTATTTATAATTGTCTAATTTAATTAGTGTTATGTATTCACACTTGTAGCCGCCGCGATTTCATCTCCATATTCTGCTGATAGAATTAGCACAAAATGATCAGCTATTGTCCAGTGAAAGCCTTAGTTGAAACGGTCAAAGGAATTTGCCCTTGTTAAGTAGGACCAACAGTCTATTTTTTCAACTCTTTGCCTATCCCTTTGAAAAAACCGGCGCGATATATTATGTATGTATGTCGGTACGTACGTAAAAAGTTGTAAAACATTTTCTAATAGTGTGTATTCGCAGGAAGTAAGCGAAAACTGTTATATATATATATTTTACTTACAACACTAGTATTTCGCATATGGGGTATCATTACACTCATTTTATGCAAATAATTGTACAGATTAATGCACAATCGTTCGATCGTAAAGTAAATAAGGCGAACGTTGCATGCGGATCGTTACACTGATTGAAACGATCTGACTGAAACCTTAAAGCTTTTAGGGGTGTGAACGTATTAAAACTACTTTAATAATTCGCAGATTATTAAAATTTATTACACTATCATAGATCACTTTGGCCAACAGGCTCATTAAGGCAAGTACCAAATATAATATAGTAGTTTATAGTTATAATTTTGATAGAATAAAATATATATATTTTTTACGTAATTAAGTATAATATTTTTTTATAAAAATGTTTTTGCTTTTGTACTAGGCATCGCTCGTCATCTTTGATTATTATATATTTAACAATAATAAAACTAAAAAGTCGCATACTTTTAATACACCATATGCGATGATTTGGTTATATTTGTGGTGGTATCCACCGACATTAGCCTACAATCACGAATATATAAACACAATTAAAACTCTGTTGTGACAACAAGTCATCCGTCAGTCGTCTGTCAGTCGACCGAATAAGTAAGTGCCTAAAAATAGGTACATTCATAACTTACGGATGTGTCCAGTACCTAAGTTCCTAAAATAATATCTAGCATATATAAAATAAAGTAGATAATAATAAACAATAGTACTATTAAAAGCAAAACTTTCAGCCAACAGCCCTAGCTCTATAGTAAATAATCGAGTTTTTCTATTAATTCCATCCCAGTGTATTCCGCATCCGCCTGAAGGAATCGATTGAATGCCGTCTTTCCATTTATCTACATACAAATCGGAGTGTCTGTCATTCGCGGTTGTGCAGATGTCGTCTCGACAAAAAGCCCGCCGCGACGCTGCCTGCCTCTTTTTGCGACCATCCTCTTTTGAATAACGATGGCGGATTGTAAATTAGCGTCTTGAACTCGCCGCTTTCCGTTCACAGTGAGGATATTAAAAAGTTTACTGAAAATCACTTTCCGCTTGTAGTAGACATTCGTTTTAACAGATAAACAATATTATGCGTAGACATTAAAAGTTTATTGCTTATTTGTTGTACTATTTTAATTTATCTTAAATTATAATTTAAAATCTATTTCGATTCTGTAGGTACTGCATTGACTTTCAAATAGTTCATAAGTATGATAATGGTTTCATTCAACAAGAAATCAGGTCAGTCATCAGCTGGTCAGCATCTAGATGCGCAAATAAAATTCTATCGGCTGTACAAAATTGTCTTCTGATGGTCGGCCCCAGTATTACAATAAAAAAATTAAAAGATTTTTAGTGTATGATATAATACCTATAATATTAACAGTCCTTACAGTAGTGGAATGACTGATGTGGCCAAAAGCCCTGCCTTCGTGTATCCAGATTGGTTCAGCGTGGTGTAATCTGACCTGGTTCCAAAACCTACCAATACCAGCCATGGCTTTCACGAAGAAAGAATAGGCGAAGCTAGCTTTTAGATCATCAGCCTTTAAAGCCAGCCAAGCAGTCATTAAAGCCACACAAACCTTCACCTATCCCAGGACTGACCTTTAAATACTGATATCATTGCCGATCACCTAGCCACGAGCGCTTCATTAAAGCGCTTAATTAATGAGCGGGGCCTTATTGGATGAAATAATGGACCGAATAAGATATTTGTATGCTCATTGGCACTGGTTTTCCCTTGACAAAAAGTCATCATCAGACTTCAAAAGTCCACTGCTGGACATGAGCCTCCCCAATAGATTACATTATATTGGGGATTTCTGCCAATAACCCTCTTGGCAGGCGGATTGGTGATCGCAGTTGAAGTCAGTACGCAGGATGACGCTGCTGCCCATCATCCGATAATATTACTCTTACGACTCCCCGTGAGGTGAATGACGGTGGCACAATTCTAGGTCATACAACACGGCACAACGAAAATTATGGTATACCTATGACAGATAGGCTTAACAAAGTAATTGTCATCCATTTTATAAGCTCACCTATTTTTTTCAAACCATAACTGACGCACGCTATCCACGAAGGCTTTGCTCCGCTCATGTTTTTTTGCACGCCTCTGTGACAGTTCATTTATAATTCTGCTTAATCCAAGTGAGTGAATTCTTGCTGAATGAATTTGTAATGTAAAGATTAATGATATATGCTACAAGTTCTTTGAAAGGCCTTTCCCCTGTTATATTCCTTTCGTATTTATCAAGACCGTTCTTCTGGTGTAGATAAAAAGCTTTTTATTCTTTATGAATATTTCGGATGAAAATAATTTCTACATTGTATTTCGATCAATGTTTTGTGACATTCTTTTTTAGTTTTTATACAAAAGAATTGTTGTTAAAATAGTAAACTATTGAACTTTTTAATATCGTCAAATCACTTAGAAAGCTTGATTATAAAAATATTAGTTTAGAAAGATATTAGGATTCCGTGTGATCTACATAGATATTTTTCTAATTCTAAGAAGTAAGAATGCTCGACCTCTTAAAGATCTCTATACACTCAATTTGGCTTCTCGTAAATGAATTAACGGAACTAGAAGTATAGACAAGTTCGACTAGTTATGTTTGTTATCTCTTTGTAGACCATAATTCTTAGAAAGCTTTAGGCGGATAGAAGGAATGTTAATTTTTTTATGTACATATTCTTGACTGAGAGCTTTATTGCAGTTCAATGCAGATCAACATAACTAGTAAAAGCTGAAAATAGAAGTGAATATTGGGCTTTAACTGAAATAAACTGTATCTTCACTTTTCCTCGCCGAAGCGTAGTATGTCATTCGGTATAAATAGCAGGGTGGTGGCAGTGTAGCACTAACAAACAAATCAAGGTTCTACGCTAATCTATCTAAGGCCGGAATTGAAAACCCGATCTTCGTAGAATAGATATTGTAGGCATTGTTTAGATGGAGACCCTGTACGTCTTTCGTTACATTTTTATTTCTATATAAAAATAAAATAAGCGGCAGTAGTCAATTGGGGAAATCCATAGCCTCGAAATTCAGAGGGTCTCTGGTTGGAACCCTGGTGGCAGACCTATGACTTTTCGAAGTTATGAGCCTAATTATCGCTTGCTCCGTGCCTTGGAAAGCGTGTTAAGCCGTTGGTCCCGGCTATCATGAACATCTATGTCAGTCGATATGAGGAAGACAGTTCCTTCTAACATCCTAACAGCTGGTTTAACCATAAAACGGCAGTTGCTCCATGTCATAAATAAAATTTAGCCAAATCTGGTGAAACCAGTGAGCAGAGCCTGATCCCTAAGCTGAAGTCTAGAGCAACCGGAACAACGCTAGGATATAATGATTAAAATAAAAATGAAAAATGCTTCATTTAATCAGGTGGAGCACTTCGGAGTGTCCAAATAATTGGGTACAAATTTACTGAGAATTGAAGGGCGGAGGGAAGGTTATCTTGAGAAATAGAATATTTGGGCAAGAAACTCTTCAAGTTTGGTCTCCCGCTAATACAGATTGTAACTAAAGCATTTAATTATTTAATCTTTATTGCACACTAAAAAGTATTACAAAAGACGAACTTTATGCCATAAGGCATTCTCTACTAGTTAAACTTAGGGTTTAGCAGAAAACTTTAAAGGCGGTGCGGTAGTTAATAAACATACATAAATTAACATAAAAAAACTACACTTATCATAAACTACATAAAAATATAAACATATAATACTAAAATATAACAGCAAGGAGAATCAAACCAACAATGACTGTTCGAAATAAAGCTTAAAAATCAATTGGTTGAACACTGTGAACTGTAAATGTGAACTGGAACTGGAAATGTGATTGAATCAAATCTTATGCGAGTGGAAAGGCAGATATATCAATCTTAATTAACATATAATTAATTCTATGTTAATTGAGACTGAAATGTGTTTATAATATTTGTTATTACCGACTATGTTCACATATAATATTTTCTTTTAACCAAGCTCGCTTGCTTACTCTCGTATATTCCTGAACTAAATACACCATAACAATTTCCAAAGAATATATTTCACTTCAGCCGTACGTCATCACAAACTTTCATTTGAAACACTCCACGATGACAGCAGCATTAAAAGTTGAAGAAAATTATTACCACCACCTACGTTAAAGATATTCTGGAAAATTCCGCCAGTAAACTCGTTTGGCTACATTAACCAAATTGTACAAAACAAACATATCTAATAATTACGCGCCAGGCAGCGGCCTCGTTCCCCAAATTATGAGACCGCCATAACTTTTTCAATTTGAACTTCGACAATTAAATTTATCCGGCCCAAACATTACATATTTTGAATAAAGTCGAAATTGGTTACAAATTATATTATTTGTTTGTATTCTTCGCTCTTTACAGTTATCTTGAGTGTAGCTGCAAATGAAGCGTAGGTGTTATTTACTTCATGTTGAGGTAATAATTTACGTAAAGCCGTTGGTCCCGGCTATCACTAAATGTGGTAGTCGTTAAGCCACGTTAGAGGCCTAATTGGGCGGCTTGAAAAACTTTAACAGCACAACGCCATACACCTGCCTGGTCAGCCAATCTGCACTGGGTCAGCGTGGTTGAGTATGACCCAATACCCAATCGCAATCGCATGTAAGAGAAGGCTTGTGTTCAGTAGTGGGACGTTAATGGGCTGAAATGTGTCTACCCTTATACTCGTATATTAATGCTAGGCCCATAAGTGCTAGCCTAGGTATTCCGTTCATAAACTGAGGTATAAGGGATTCAGATCAAACTTTACTACGCTGGCCCAAATTGATTTGCAGAAGCGGCTAAGTTACGTCCTCCGTAAAAAATATACAAACCATTAATAGAGTACGTCTTGACTTAATGACTAACACAAAAAATATCTATAGAAGAACGACAAAGCTTAATACCGAATTTTTAGTAAAGAGTTCAATTATTTATTTTAATAAACCTTGACTACTTAAATTCTGTGAATCGTTGCCGGCAATCTGAAACTTTGAAAGCCAGTTTGCATTTAAATTTAATATCTATAGGAAACAAATTTTATAAGCAAGTATATTTGTATTATAAACAAATAAATATAATATAATAAATATATCTCGAAATTATATTCCCGCGAAACCATAATATCTCAAAAATCGAGAAACAATTCAACACGGGCATCTTCAGGTAAGATAGGGGCCTCAAAACGATGTCTTCACGACCAACGCTGAAACAAGAGAGAAAAATTCAGATAGTTGCGCGGGAATTTGTTTAAATGATATTTTTAATCCATCACTTGCTTACAATGAATTTCCGCAAAGTAACGCCTAAATCAATAAATTATTTAAGAAATTTTAATTTTAATGTAGTATATTTTATGTCGAGCAAATGATAATGACATGTAAAATCTTTAGATAAAACTATTTTAAAGACCTTGTAAAGCTGATTGCACGTGGAGAGTATATTTCTATGAGTACAAATATTTAAGTAAAGTTGAGATAGTCACACGCTAAAAGCTTTTGAAACTTTTACGGGTCTACGAGTAAAAGTATAATGTTTCCGAAAGTACAAACCCTTAAAAGAAATAATGGCAAAGTTCACAGTGGAAGACACGAGAGTTAATCTGTTTTTAGGTTTCAAAGCAAGATGGCAGAAACCGCATGCTTATAGTTTTATCACTTGCGTCTATGGCTCATGAATATAGTTTAATTAAAAACATAAATAATTTAAAAAATCAGCTTTCGTGGTTTCTTTCTTCTTTTTCTTTTTTTTAAATAATGGCTTCGTGCGTCTAGCACATTTAGCCAGTGTCAAGTCAGTGATATATTTATTATATATAATTTATAGTAAATGAGAATGAGTGGTGATAAAGATGATAAATCGAAGATGAAATACCCTCTCCTAAGCCCCTTGAGTTCTCAGTAAAGATGTGGGACTATACTGAGATCTCACACTTGAAAGAAAAGACTCCTTGAAAGAAAATTAGAATAGTGATGTTGCACTGTTTTGTTTGATTTACCAACACTCATGTATGTTCACAAAAACTTAACGGTTAATAATCCACCGTTATTACACATTAATGTTAGAAATATCACAAATTTTAGAAAATAAAACAAAACTGCAGACATGACGCTTCACTTTCCCGCCAAGAATCATTTAGAGATAACTTTTTTTTTATAGTAATTTCAAAAAAGATTTACATGTCATGAAAATTTATAAAATAACTTTTACTACTATTACATGTTAGTATAAAATATTGAATACGTTGAAACGTGTGGAATTTAAGCATACAAACGGAGATACATCTATAAAATTGTGTTTATATTACACTACTAAATAAACATACATACATATAATCACGCCTGGTAGGCAGAGGCATATTATATGCCTACATTTCGCCAATTTTATAGTTGGTCCCACGTAATAGGTGGCGAGCCTATTGCCGCTTGTCGGGAACATTTACGTTTGCCAGAGCGTCGTCCGTTAATCGGCAGGTGCACCACTTGCAGGTGAGGTTGGCTGCTTGGACTCCTAAGATCTAGGTAGGATTTTTAAGCACCTTTATACTATAATGCATAATTAATAAAATAAAAAATGTACTTCATTGTCTTTAAGATCAACATGAACATTGAGATTCGTCAATTTTTTACAAACAAAATTGAAATTCAATAGAGTCTCGAGCATTAAATTTGTTAACAACAATGAAAGAGATATGAGCGGTACCATAATCAGGAATAAAAAGCAAAATAGATTCTTTGTCAGAATTTGTAAAGGATATTAACTTTTTACACAATTTTCAGTTATGAAATAGTAAATATTCATGACAGCGAACATAGCTGACTGCCGGTCAATATATTGCCTTTTCAATCACCTTCCCTAGCTCCAGGCGAATATATAAAAATAAACTGCAACAATAGTTGTGTTAACGATGATGTGTTAATGCGCATACATCAACTTATGCTCTGCGGATTGTAACTTAGACTAATAGCACATTACTTAGCGCAATATTTGATATAAATACATACAAACATACACGCCTGTTTCCCCGTAAAGGGGTAGGCAGAGGCATATTATACGACCACATTTCGCCAAATATTTTTTTGGTCCCTCGTAATTGGTGGCGGGCCTAATACCGCTTACATTTAACTATTTTGTTAACGTTTAACTATTCAGAGCTAAAACAATGTTTATTGGTAGTATCTTTGTGTAATTCGTGTATAACTTTACTCAAAGTTTATTCACTGCGTAACTATTCAATCGTTTAGTAGCTGTTTAAGCATTTTTTATTAGTAAGGCTGTATATAAATATAGGTATCTAGTTTAAAATGTGGATTTTATTGTAGCATGGTATTCTGGTGCAAAAACTTGTTTGTAGATGCAGGCTTACAATAATAAATAAAACCCATGCAAAGACGAAAAAATAGAACTGTCCCAATTTTTGTTTTGTTTTAATGCTTTAATAAAAAATAGAATAATTGGTGTTTTTACGCTCTTATAGGTTGTATGTAAAGTAGATATCAATTCATCAGTAAAAAATACCTCTACATTAAATTAGAAAAGTTAAGACAATAGACCTTGGAACCCAAGAACAGGCAACACTAGAATCAGCGAGTTTCATTTCTGAAATGGAATTGGTTTTCAAAATGGCGGGCATTGTCCGTCCGGCAAAATAACAAGTGTACAATACGCCGCGTTCATTACGCGAACAACCGGCCGCGGCCCGGTTTTAATCCGGTTAACTGCATAACACTGGGAAGTTATCCGGTGTGTGGAATCAGTCCCCGATTAATGACTCCCAAATAAATTTCGACATTTATCCAAACTTACGATTGGCTGTGTTAAAACATAATTTGATAGGTATTGTTAATTTTCGTATCTTTGTTTAGATTTAACGATAAAAAACATACGGGACAACAGTGAGTATTAGGTACGCTACCCCATTCGACACATTCCACCAATAGACACGACGTTGTTACAGATAGACTTCCGGACGATAAAATCGACATCACCTTGAGACAGGTGATCGCTCTCCCGGTGGCAGAGCAGCCTGACTTCAGGATTACCGTGGCCCTTGGCCTCGGACTTCGGATAACCCGAAAATGTCACAGTGCAACTTTTTTTTTTTTTTTTTATTGTTTCAAAAACGTACAGTTTTAATAAAATAAAATACATCTGCCACACTGCGTAGCAGTTTGTCGGCAGCTCGTAGTCCTCGTGGACGCTAACATACATTATTATCTTAGTCTATTTAAATCTAACCGCAGACACATTACATAGGTACCTAATACTTATATTCCGCTAATTACTTTAATATAGGCTTATATTACATTACAAACAGAAACTTCTATTTCATTTTTTAATAGCTACGGACATAATGACATATAATGTTTCCTTAGTACTTTCTTAAGTTGTGATTTAGTATTAATGTTTGCAAATAGTTCACTTGGTAGTTCGGTAATTAACGTTGGTGTTATAAAGTGTCTTGTTCGTTTTCAAAAATAATTATTTGTTTGACTTAACTGCTCTATTTCCTCCTCCAGCTTGTCAACCTTCTTGTCGATCCTCAGTTTTCAGGTGCAAGAGCCGTTTGTGGTGGTAGTCAAATCTCTGCCGGTGATAGCGTGGCCGCCGGTTGCCTGAGTGCCATTACATTTGATGGTATTTGCCCATAATCACCATGCTGGGCAGGCAGGTTATTGCTCGCAATTCCAGCCAGTACGCAGGATGACGCTGCTGCCCATGATCCGGTTAGATTTCTCCTTGTCTTACGATTTGCCATAAGATGACAAGCGCAACTCGGCCTACTAAAATTTAGGATATACTCCTACAGATTTTCTAACGTCTTTAGGGTCTGATAAAATTGTTAATGGGCTATTTGTGTAAATTTTCTAGAAAAGCTTATAGAAACAAAATTCCAGGCTGAGACAATATGCTTACTTTGAGGTTATTCAGTGTGTGAATCAGATCCCGATTAATTGGTCGCCAAGAAATTTCTACTGATATTTAATTGGCTGTGGTAAATATTAATGAGATATTGTAAGTTTACTTATCAGTAGGTACTTAGATTCCGCAATTGCTGATAACGGTTTGTCTTTTACAAATTAAATAATATCTAGTATGGAAGGCCGTGTGAATCTCTTATAGTTACGTTCACGGTTACCGTAAACACTCCTAACAAACTTAACCTGATTTTTAGATAAGTAACACAAAAGCCTAGTGTTTTTCTATATTGGTGTATCTGTAACACAAGAGATTATTTTGCGCCACGTACGTACGTACGTATATGCATGTATGTAATACGCGGAAAGCTTTATGAACAGCTTTAGGTCTCATTCTTTATTTTTTTATGTGATTGTTCCTAATCGACGTGGGTGAATTGCGAGTTTAAATTTGCCTATAACACAGGCAGAGGTAGTTTGCAAATAGCAACATTATTTGGTAAGTGAAATAAGTCCCCCGTTACTAAGCTCCAAAATTTTTGTTCCAATATCAGATAAAACATATTTTATCTTAGTATGAATAATATTCATAAGAAAATCATAGACACTCCACTAAACACGAAATATATGCTCGCGATTCAACAGATAGGCTCTTAATAGGATGCTCGAATAAATGCCGCAATAAGACTTATATCAATGTTATACTGATATTCGGCACTGACAATGTCAATTCATATAAAACCAAAGGCAAAATTGTTAGTGTCATACAAAAAATACTATTTATTCAGTGTATTTTAGTTTTTCAGTAGTCCTAAAGCTGTGTCGTGTTTTGTGGTATGTACTGTCGTCTAGTTCACACTTTAAAAGCCCTGCTTAAGTTGAAACTAGACGGCACTGAAAGAAATGTTCTAGATTATATACTTCTTTGTACATTGTAGATTCGTAACGAACAAGATGTAACGTTTGGAAATGGCATTCCCATATAATTAATCTTTTTTTCAAAATCTGTTTGTTTTTTCCCTGACTTTTTCTCTTGTTATTAATTTCTCATATAACCTTTTGCCTTTCATTGCAAAGTAGCCTTTTGTGAGACTAGAAATAAATTTCTTCAGAACGTTCTCTCCACAAAATCTGTAGAAAACACTATCTCATAGCTTTGATATGCAGACTGATTCAACAACAAAACAGCGATCGTTTAATTTTTTACATTTGACATAATGAAAAATTGTTTCAAACAGAATATCCAGTCTGAAATGTAACAAGAGCTTAGTAAAGAAAGATTATACGAATGTACTATTTATCGTCGATCTATTCAATTCACTTGCTCTAAGCGGAGCGAAGCGAGCAAACGGCTTAAAATATCTATCCGTATCTAGACGCTCTAATTCCACATCGATTCCTTTGAAAGGAAAAATAAATCAGTAAACAGAAAATTCGAAAAGATGGCAGGCTACAAAACAAAATAATGAACACGAAATGGAATGAATAAATAAATCAAGGGAAGCGATGGAAGATAAATAAACAGCAAAGAACGAATTTAATCAGAATTAAAGTAGCACGTGGAAATGTTTACATTCATGATGCTAAAGAAAAGGAATTTTGTCTATTCGCATCAATTTGTATTTTACTCTCAGAAAATGGTGTTCAAGTGTTAATAGTGTTTGTTTCATTAAAAAAACTAACACTTGAATTCAACTAGTGAGTTTAACAATACATTTTGGCGATACTATAATAAAATTTATACTGTGATTTTATACTAGCACTTCAAGAATAATCTGGTCATAAACGATTTGCAAAACATATCTGTGCAACCTGTAAGAAATAATTCATTTCTCATACAAGAGATCTATCACTTTTCACAGAATGCACAAATATTTCTTTCTTCGTGTTTGTCTTCTCAGAATTTTCGTCGTCAATGATTTGTTATGAAATACAAAATTAAATACAATTTTGATGCTTAAGCCAGTTCACGCGTCTACTAAAAAACGGGGACGCTCAATGCTGCACACATATCACCTACTCAAGAACAGACCTTAGCAAAATCAGCTTCTCATCAGTGACCGATTTCAACCACCAAGTACCACGAAGCTAAGATTGCTTCGATTGTAAGGAATTATAAAGCATGATTAAGTTAGAGGAATATTGGACGACTAGATTTTTTTACTACTGCCATAGTTAGAGGACCATCTGGCCCACTTGATATTTTTAACAGCATTATTGAGTGATGGAATAACAAGAATTCGCAATTATCATTCACTGGTAAATTTTATTTGGGATTTATCACATAGGCGTACTCAATACTTAATATCTTCTCTCCACAAACAGTTACAACATCATCATAATATCCTAGCACTATCCCGGTTGCCCTAGGCTTAAGTTCAGGAGTCAGCTCAGTATTTTGACTGAATTTCAGTTATCACATGCAGCTACTGCCGTGAGACCTCCGCAATCCAGGGGGAAATATTATTATAAGGATGTAAGAAGGCACTGACTTCCTAGTAACGATTGTCATTGATTACGCATATAAATTCGAAAATTCATAGGTTTTGAACCCGAGACTTCCTGAATTTGGAAGCAATGGGTCTCGCCACTAGGCTATGGCTGCTTCAAGCAAACAGTTAAAATATTATGTTAATATATAAATACGTTATAATTGCGTAGTTGTTATAATGCGTAGATTTCTGCCCCGAATATACGAATGAGTAAGCTGACAGAAATAATGATGATACATTGAATAATTGCTTTATTTTATTTAAAATATCCATATAACATCACAACTCTTTTTATCTGTAAAAACTTAAGTAAGAAATTTAAAGGCAGCTTTGGGTGTGTGTGTAAATGTGTGTGTGGGTGTGTGTATGTATATATATATATTTAAACATAAATTACTAACCATTGAATAAAAATATAAACTAAACCTAAATATTACTTCATTAAATTTAAACAAAATATCAAATTCTTAACAATATTATTACAGATTAATGAAACGACAATAAAAATGTGTGTATATGTATGTGTTTATGTGTTTATATCAATTCTAATGGAAGTTACGTCACTCTGTTGTTTCTGATCCTTGTACTATTTGTTCCAATGAATGCGTGCTAAGCTTGTCAATGCCACATCTACTCGTAGTGCGTTCTTTATCGCTCCATGTTTAGTGAGTCCGTTCATACTAATATCCGCCGCTAGGACGGTAGGAGTAAAATTTTTATAAACTACCCTGTTTTATGTACTTAGATAATGTGTTTGTACGGCGCTCGTTTGTTGTCTTGTTTGTGATCTTAGTTTAATAAGTAAAATTTTGTTTCTCATTAAGTGAATACCTATTGTAATTCCAATGAGAAATAATAAAGTTCTTTAACCATAATATAGTGGATTTTTAGACATAACTTTTTTTTTAATAATGGCTTCGTGCGGTTTGCATATTTAGCCAAATTGCAAATTTATTTTTAAATACCAATTTAAATAAACCGATTTAACAAGTAAATTTCTCTAATGTAAAAAGGTCAAAGCTTAAAGAAGATTGAATCTACTCCAAAGCCTTAATTTGCTTTTACAAACACTTCACAATAATAGACCAAGGCGATTCAACGAATGTTATTTTGGCTTCAAAAGAATTAAAGATAAAATTATAGTAGGTACCTACAGTCTTAAAAAATAGAGTTTTTATATTGGGGTTTTAATTTATATACATACAATCACGCCTGTTTTCCCGAAGGGGTAGGCAAAGGCATATTACATTCCGCCAACTATAATTTTGATCTCACGTAATATGTGTCTAGCCTATTGCCGCTTACTAAGGACATAGAGAACTTTAATGTTTGCCAGCCTCGTCTTTAAATTGAAAATACAAAAATGCGTTAGTTGCACGCATTTCTTCCGCATTTTACCTTTTAAATCACTTTTATATTAATAATATGTTACTTGTGATATTGATTATCTTTGTGTTGTCCTAATGTTGGTGTGCCGGAAGGTGTGCTTTAAAGTTCGTGGGTTTGATTGCCACAAGGAACAAATATTTATATTTAGTTAGTAAAAGTCTGACACGCCCTCCCCCACCCTCTCCACTCACAGCGAGAGAAGTTTATTTGATGATTGTCCACCCGAAAATAAAATCGTGGTGTATTATTACATTAATCGCTGACAATAATGTGAGGAGATTCATTGTTTGTTTAATAAAGTGAAATATTTTGTTAATCGATATCGTGAAACATGAATACATGTAATGTTGAGGTGTGGGTGTTTTCTATGTATTTTAAGTAAGTATGTAAAAAAAATTGTATTCATGTATGTTTATCCGTTACATATAATATTATATAAAAAGTATCCGTAACACAAGTTCTTCATGATACTTATTTTAGAACTATGTTATTAGTGTGATTGTAAGAGAATTATTTATAAAATTCTCATTAATCTTAATGAAGAGAATTTATAACTAAGTATTTCTTAAAGAATAATTTGTAGAAGACGTTGTAAGCGTTCCTTAATAACAAGTGTAGGCCAAGCAGTGCGCACGTCTCGTTATCTTGGCACACACTTTTAGCTTCATTTACACTCATTAACCTTTTCATACAAGCCCTTCGATTTAGGATACTTTTGACTTGACGTTTTTCCAAAATTTTCTGAATTTGGTCGTCTTACGCGGTCTTCCTCTCACAACAATTCCAATCACTTGTTCATTTTAAATCACTTCCGTTAGTCTACTTTCATTCTACCTCTTAACATTATCAAACCATCATCATTTGTAAAATAAACTGAGCAAATTTTACTGGAAATAAATTAATAAGCATCGTACACGTTTTGGTAGTTTACGAAGCTGGATTAAGTCGTTTGTTTGCGAGGCTCTAAGCAGACACGCGCTAATGAAGGGATTAAAGAGAAAAAGTGGTCCTGCCCCAAACCGGCTGAAACTAGATTAGCTCCGAGATGCGATCATTAGTGAGCGATATACCTGATTAGGGGATCGCTTTGATACTTGCTGATATATTTATGTTTAACTTTATGGCTGCGAGGGGTGGGTAGTTTAATAAACCGATACTTATAGGAGCTAATAATATTATTTATGAACACATTTACTTCATAACTTTGCCATACGAAGGAGTCGGAAAGTTTCAAAAGTCACGCTATGAATGGGTACCATTTTAATTTGGCAAAAGAGCCAAATTCCTCTCACGTTTGTTTGTATGAGAAGGCCCGAGCCCAGTTTTGGTGAAATTTTAATAGGCTAAGATAAGAAGATAAATATTTCATGTTACTAGGTCTCACTGATAGATAGATAGATAAAACGTTTATTTCCTTTAAATAATACAAGTTATATAAAAACATATCCCACAAAACCGTTTGACTGGTTTGTCTGTGGGTCACAGTCTCTTTTATACTCTTTTATACATGACAACTAATTTTATAAATAAATAAATTACAATTTTTCACCAACACCAATATAGTGTTTTTTTTAATTTGTTTTGTACTTATTTTGATATCGCATAATTCTGCTGTACATTGCAGTATTAAGCAATAAATTACAATTTAACTCGTAATTTCATTCCATTCGGTATTTGATTTATTATGGAATTAATGTTTAATAATAAACTTATTGTACGCCAAAAAAATTTTTATTGACATAACAATTATTGCACAAATAAATGGACACTAATAACGTAACAATATTATTAGATTTTTTAGTAAAGCCTGTTTTAATTTTGCTATTTTAAATATACACTGGTTGGCGTTCTTTGGAGGACGCCCACTTTCAGCAGTAGACGGCGATTGGCTGATTAATTGAAACATGCACTGAACATCACAAAAATCGACCCATTCGGTTTTTTTGGGTGAAAACTTTATAACTTTTTTGGGTTTCACGCCAATATTCGATGCCTTCCCATCTTGCTGATGTGAAAGATTTTTTTTAAAAACGTATAACACAAAAAAGTAATAATGTGTTCAACATGAACCTAAAAACAGAGTTTGTTGATTTTTGTGATGACCAGTGGATTTATTTAAATTTATAAATGTGTTTCATAAGTATATATAACCACGTAAGAAATTAATATAGTAACAAAAGAAGTAAAAAAAAAAACATTTTTTATATTTTTAGGTAATAATATGTTTTTGTTGCTATCATCTAACTAAAAAAAATCTAGAGATGAAGCAACCGGAGTAATTTTACGGCAGCATCAATACTTTTGACATCAAAGCAGAATGACATACCTGATAGGTTAATGACATTAACAGTTCGTTGTTCGCTTACTATGACTACAAAAAGAAAATAAAACACCTAAACCAAAACCTTTATCTGAAAATCCTCCTTCACATAAGCTCAGGTTTTATACGTATCAATAATAATTGAGATCCTAAGATATCCTTGGTTAAGTTGATTCAGACAATGAAATCTTTAAATAATTGAAACTAAGCTATACCTGATATGAGAACCACTCGAATGTTTACAATTAAAACGGCTGTAAATAAAAAACTGCATTTGTATAAAATATCACAGATACATGATGAAAAAACCGCCACTGGTGGTGTGGTATAGCTTTGTTGTGAAATTAGTATACTGAGAGTTTTCGTCCTTGCTTTGCAATGCAAAAAAAAGACAGCAAAATCCCACAAGAAATGAGAATTTGTTGTGGGATATTGCTGTCTTCTGCTTGCTATGCGAGGTGTTTGAGCGGGTTATAAATGAACAGCTCATTCGTTACCTGGATTATCACTCTCTACTTCACGATCGCCAGAATGGGTCAAGCGGTCAAGCGGTTCGTTAACCACACAGCGTTAAAGCGATGGACAAGCATGGCGAATATTTGGCCGTAAGTCTGGATGATGCCAAAGCTTTCAATAGAGTATGGCATCGTTCACTTCTTTGCAAGGCCTTCGGTGTGCCGCATCGTTTGTGCATCTGGGTAGCAAGAATATTGGAAGATCGGAGCCGAGGGTAGTTCCTCCAAGTTCCATAAAGTCAATGCCGCTATTTCTAGTGCATATTAATGACACGTAGTCCTTGGGCAATCTTCTTTGTTATGTAGATGACAGGACTGTACTTAGGACATCCTGCGTCAAAGCAAACTGGTACAAGCTCTCGATCGTGTCATTCAGCGGGAATCTGACGTTTTGCCTATTTCGGTGGACCTCAGCATTCTTGGCATGGACATCGGCCAGGACTTAAACCCGAAATGCCACATCGAGGGTGTTATTTCAACTGTCTCCCGAGCAGCGCTGTTTGTGTACAAGACTCAAGTGCGATCGAGTGTTAAGTATTGAGTAGTGGTGATAATGGGCCATATTATAATGAATAATCAAAGAAGAATACGATTGGGAGGCATATCATCAGCAGTGGACTTTATATAGCTGAGATGATGGCGGTTATTCAACATCCTATCCTTTGCTTTGAAATATTATATATTATTCTCGTACTGAAAAGTTTTCGAGCGAATTATAAATCGAACTGTAGCTCTGTCCGGTTCTGTCCGGTCCGCTTCATTCGAGTAGGTTGTAATATTTTATAGATATTGGACCGCGTTTTCTGTCATTATCGTAAAAGGAGCGTCAGCAAGAAAACTATTCCCTCTCTTCTATTACTTTCATAATACTTAAGTGGATCCGATACTTGCGTAAAGGAAATTGAATCATTTATTGTAACGGCATAAAACTGCTTTATCAGATAGGTTTCGGATAGACATACCTACGGATTGTTTACAACTGTGTCAAATATTAGCTACCCTTTTCTAGAAGAATATTTGTTACATAATATTATCATTATATTTCTTAGCAATACGTATTTTTATGAAATTATTAGACGCAGACTTTCAGTAGAAGTTTGTTTTTTTTGTATAAAAGTACTTATAATTGTACTAATATACTTTATAATTAAGTATATAAAAGTACTTTAGAAAGACATTTACAAGGGCGAACTTATCTCTGTAAGACATCTCTTCTAGCTAATCTTAAGAGGAGTCATGTAGTATAAATCTAGGAAAGCCACCTACTTCGCCAAGGGATAAGCTTGCTACCAGAAGAAGTCGGACAGAAAATCGTCAAGATTCGGTCTTTCGTCGCGACATTTGAACAAATAGGTTGTAGCAATCATTTCTTAAAGTAAAAGTAAAAGTAAAAAATTATTTATTTCATAAACTATTATACATAGTACTTGAAAACGTCATGATTACAAATGAAAAAAAAAACAATCGAAATAATATTACACAAAATCACGAAGCTTAGATGCACTTACATGCAACAAAACAATTTAAAAACAAAAAATAATTAAGTGTAAGTGAATCTAAGTGCCAGTTCCGAGCCACCGCTCTGTAAGAAGAACTGGCGAGAAACTCACAGGCTTTGCTCTTTTAAATATGTCCATTAGTTTGGTACTTAGATAGAACAACTTGTATGTATGGTTGTTTTTGGATATTTAAAAAAATACACAATTTAACCGTCATGTCGCTACCCGTCGTTACAAACACAGCTTAGATTGCGAAGTAAGAGATAATTTTAAATTAATGTAAACGTTCTAATAGAAGTACGCAATTAAAATTTCAACATATATTTTTTAATAAAAATATAAAAAAAATCAAAATTCTCAAAGAACTCGACAATATAATAGAACCCATATCAAATCCATAGTGATTGTTTATATTGTAACATTGTGTGCACAATATCCTAAAAGTGAATTGAGTTTACAAAGGGATATTATTATTGTTATGTCCCTAACAGGATGTAAGTGATTCAATTTCCTAACATTTCTGTATAATCGAGAAAATAGGATCATACAATAGTCCTTATAATAGACGCAACTAACAACAGAGGGACTAAGTAGTGCATGGATAAATAATATTATTATTGTTTATTTATTCATTTATATGTATATATTTATTGATTGGAATATATGTATGTATATACATTTGTAAGTATCTATAAATTTATGCATTTTCTATCTTTTCTTTAGGTATATTTCATGTGCATTTGTGGCGTGTGTGTAATAATATAATAATAAAATAAAAATAATGTGATAGTGTGAATATGTGTGTGTAAATAATGTGTAATAATATGTGTGTGTAATGTTTTCTAGTGTGTTTCTATTGCGCCTACTTAATATAATACCTATACCTATTCCTAAATTATGTTCTTATAAACCTCCTCTGATTGTAATCGCGTAACATACTTTAATCCCGTGTATATAAATTTTTTTATTAGCTGTAAGTCTCAAATAATTTATCATTGGTGCTGTGGATTTGAAACAAATTAAAAATAAATAATAAATAAATATAATGAAGGATGTTATTTATGTATTCAACAAATTGAGGATAAATGTATTTTTTTACCGCCGCACCTAAACCTACTTTTACTCGATATAATAAAATAATGTTATGCGACTATCCATTATGCCTTAAAAATTGTGCCAAAAAAAAATATGCATAAATGCATTATGCTAAATAATAATTATGCCACAGTACATATTATGCTATAACCAAATTCGGCCAAATTAATATTAAGCTAAAATAAATTATGCCAATTACATTATGCCAACCATTTTAGGACAAAACACATTATGCCAATGAAAGGGATACCGTCTTTGGCGCGTCTCGTGATACTTTTGACAAAAGCTGAAAATCGGTGTTTAGCCCAAGAGCAAAAAACTCACTTGTATGTGCGCGCTGTGGTACACAGTGCTATGAGTGTGTTACTCTTTTACTTTTCGTTTTTATTACTTTATTCGTATTACGCGCGTTCGTTTTTTTATGTTGACGTTCATAAGTGCTTTATTGAGCCAAAATTATTTTTCTTTGAATATATTATTTTTATTTTATTACTGTATTTTTTTGCAATATATATGTATTTGTTGCAATTAATGTTTTATCCATCTATCATTTTATATTCTGTAAAAATATGATGATATGTAGTTTCACAAATATCTATGTTTGATAACTGATTTCGTCCAGAGCGCTTTTGATTTCGTGATTGCGAAAAACATTGCATTTTATATCAATCAAGTGATGTGGCAAACATACGCAAAACGGCTGTCAGGAGTTAAAGACGAAGAGCTGGAGATCGAGCTCAGTGCAATGCCATTGGAGACGCCTATGTCTAGCAGTGGATGAAGATAGGCTAATGATAAGACAGATAGCAATGACAAATAAAATGTGCCTTGAAAGGAAATAATACAAAGCTTTAAAATAGTTTCTTGACATAAAAGCCGAGATTTTTGTGAAGGTAGACAACCCTATGGCCTCGAATTTCTCATAATATTATTTGTCGATCAAACTGAGATCAAAACTAGTAGGTAGTATAATTATCGTATTGGAAACTAAGCAAACCGCATAGGGAATGTTATTGAACTATGTTAGTGAAGAGGAATATGACGTGTCTGATTGAGTTTCTCAGTAACAGAAATTCGGGATGTTCTTAATGTATGCATATAAAGTACGAGCGTATACAAGCCGCTGTATTGATTTGTGCTCTTATAAAGCAATTTTGACAGTGGTAGGTGGAAAGTGAAACTAACCAACTAAACGTAGTGTTTATCGTGGTAACTCCTACTTAATTCGCGATAACAAACTTTTAAATTTTATACATAAAAATCATCTCGATACCCTCCATATCTTTTGTTAGAAATATCCATAGTTAATAAAATTCGGTCTGCAGACTACTTCACTTTGTATGTTAACTAAGTAAATTGATTAATAATCTAAATTTAAATATATAGTTCTTATTAATTCCTACCAAGAGCCTTAGGTCCTTAGAGCCCAAGCCAACCTCACCTGCAAGTGGTGCACCTGCCGATCAACGGGCGAGGCTCTGGCGAATATAACAGTGCCCGGTAAGCGGCAATATGTTTGTCACCTATTACTTGGGAACAACTATATAATTAGCGGAATGTGGGCGTATAATTAGCCTCCGCCTACCCAAATTTTTCGAATAAAATTTTGTTTAAAAGTTTTGCGCGTTCAACCAAACTAAAAAACCAATTATTAGAAGAAATGGTAGAAATGGTCTCGATAGTTGCCTATCTCTATTACTCTATCGAGGCGCTTAAAGGATAGGGCCTATTACTTGGCTTAACCACATACGGTATAAATGGGACAAACAGCGTAATGTGTCTAAGACGCACTTCCTTACCATTCACGTCTTGTACAACGTCTGTTTAATTTCTTACTCGCAATGAGTATTTCAATTAGTTCTTGTGCTTTATCAGATATATATATATATATCTATATGTCTATCTGATAAATATAATACTTATCTGATAAAGATAATTACGACCATTATGGCACAGAACTCAATATGAGTAAAATTTTGTCGCAGGTACGATTCTGACATATATACTTAATATCTTTTATTTGTATATTTTTAAATGTGAATCGTCATCATGACCACATACGGTGTGAAGTTAAGCAATCGATGAAGTTCAAAAATTTTTAATTATGCACGTTGATATCTTGGAATAAACTCACGGTAACAAATAGACCACCACGCCTGCAAACAATATATGCATGAATACAAGAATAAACTTGGTATTTACAAAAATAAAAGTATTTATTTTCGTTTATCCTTCCGTTCACATACATTCGCATCTATCAAGTACCCATTTAACATTAAATCTGTTTAATTATAGGGTAGACGCTTTGTTAGACGTTAAATACTATTAAATATCGACGACCGATATGGCGTGGGTGTAAGTATACCTACACTTCACTCCAGAGGTCGTGGGTTCGATTCCCACACAGGACAAATCTATGTGTGCATGAACATGAATATTTGTTCTGGTCTAGGTGTTTTCCTATGTATATTAAGTATGTATTTACAAAAAAAAAGAGTAATTAAGTATTTTTATCCGTTGCTTAGTATCCATAACACAAGTTCTGAATGATACTTATCTTGGAACTAAATAAGTGGTGTAATTGTCAGAAAATATTTATTTATTTATTATTTATGTGAAGAACCGCTGAAATAGCTCAGTGGCAATATTTTATCACCATTGTCTTACCCAAAGATGTGGTAGAAGGCGAGTAAGGGAATTGATATTTGTGCTATAAGTGAACTTTGCTATAACCTTACAAATTCTATTTAAATATTTGAAGCAAGCTTTTCGCTCATTCCTTACCCCAAAAGACATAAAGGCGTGATATTACATATGTGTTTATATTATTTATCATTAAAAAATTTAAGAACCGTTAAAATAGCTCAAAGTTCAATTCTAATTTAACTTTTTTAATATAAAAATTAATGCAGCACACTTATTAAACAATCGTTCAATTAGCTACCTACAATATAATGATGTAATTAATTACATGTGTAATAAATGCAATTGTAAACACTAACTATTGTAGACAGTAATTGATCATCATTTATTTGCACTTCATTTAACCGAACGAACGTGGGCACACATACCGAACGAATTATCCGATGTCAATTAAAATTATCAACGCATCAGACAGTGTGGGTAATCATTTACTATGTATCATTAGTATGTAATTGGTATTTAAACTAACCAAATTTCGAGTCATTTCATTTATTTGCTAAAATAGCAGCTTGTAGATTCAATGCATGCGCCATGAATACGCCTGAAATGGCATGTTATTTAGCAATATTGCCGTCATTATCTGAACGCATTAACATAGTACAGCTGGAGCTTTGAGCTGAATGTTCTTTCTATGTGACAAGAAGAGATTTAAGTCAAGACATACATTAGTAGACCCAGTGTAAATTGGCTGAGAAAGGAGTGGAGTTCTGTTCTAAAATTTATTTATTTAATAAGGTACACCCACAGCATAATATGCACATTATTAAGACTTATTAGCCAGGGGTAGTGTTCTTACATGCATGCCTATTATAGGTATACACAAGATTTAGAATGTAATAATTATAAACAAGTTGAAAATTAATAATATGCGTAAATTTATTTCATTCGGCTTAATACAATATCATGCTCCACACATCCAATTTAAATATAGTGATCCTTTCATCACTGTGTAGGGACAGAATAAAAAAGATAAAAACCGCTGCTTAAAAACTGTATTTCTAAATTATTCATTCCTTAAAATTATATACCATCAATTGTAACACAAATAGCCGTTTTTTACAACAAATAGTAGATTTAATCTCTCCTGCTTCTTTATGGTAATATTTGTAATGTACATGGTGAAATTTATTATTCATACGCCATTAAAAAGGATTTTTTTTCTATTTTTAATTGAATACTACACATGAAATTCTAGAACATTACAGACATCAACAATAAAAATACCAAAAACTCCAACTTTGAGTTTTGAAAAAACGGTTGTCAGTTTTTGTGTCAACTTTAATGTTCAAACAAACTATTAACTGCAGTGTGACGCAAAGGGGTTTGCATTTAAAAAATGCAACAAAGTTTCGGCTTTAATCCATTTGGGGACAAAGTGAAAGCAGCTTTTGGCTGGCTTCGGCTTGCCCGTGTCCACGCGCGGATTTCAATCGGACTCAATTCCCGAAGTAAATACAATTTTGTGGCTTTTTTTATGTACTGGGTGACCTGACTGACATTTTTTTTGTAATGGAACAGCTTGACCTACTGTCGTACCAGATCGTACCCAAATTTGATCAAATATATATCAAATATATTTTCTAAATATCTCAGGTTAAAAGTTTTTTATGGCTTTACACTAAGATAAGCGCAGCAAGCTAGCTAAATAATAACTGTTTTCTTTAGGATTAACATGAAATTACCTTGGACTAAATCAATGACTTGACAATCAATTGACTGAAAAAATTATTAATAAGAAGCGACATTTTATAAATGAATGTTTAACGGTCAATCATTTTTGACAAGGAAAGGTTTCAACACAAACGACATATTAAATGTATCGCAGATGTGAAATCAGTCACCAAAAATAATAATTAAGATCTATAAAAGTATTGTTATAGTACATTTTTATGTTATAACATAAAAATGTTTGTGCAATAGATTTCATTAACACCAGTATCATTAAAAATACCTACAAATTTAGTTTTTGCTTTTAGCTTTTATTGTCATTTTTGTCATTGTACCCACTTTGAGTGATTATAAAAAGTACCTTATCTGTTAACAGTGTTATGTCGTATTTTCAATGAAAATTTACTTTATTACCGATATGACTACTTGCTTGTATGATTGAATTGCCTTCTAAACCTTCATACTAACAATCATTTTGAAATTTTTGCAATGTTATTGATTGTCGTTCATACTTAAATTCGAACACTAAATTTTATTGTATGATTTTTTAGTGTTATTTACATAAATTTAAATATTAGTTTAAAAGCTGTTGGTATTTACGTGCATATATGATAGTTTTAATACTAGTTATGTAAGTGTTTTTGTTATTACACAAGCAAAGTGTACAATCATAATGGTATGCCCAATAAACGTTTTTAATTTTTTTTAATTTTTAACTTAGGTACATTTATGACAGAATGGAACTAACAAATAAAAAATAAAAATAAATAAATATTTTCTTTCTTAATGTCAATATAATCTTTACAAATAATCTTTTTTGTAAATACATACTTAATAAACATAAAAAAACACCCAGACAGAACAGAACAAATATTCATGTTCATGCACACAAAGATTTGTCCTGCGTGGAAATGGAACCCACGACCTTAGGAGCGGAGAGCGGGTATTCTCGCCAGAACGCCATATCGGTCGTCAATAAATCAAAAAGTATATGCGTTAGTAGAATTGAGCATGCGTCCGTCTGTGACATTCGTGTTACGTAAATTAATGCCTGACGTCGTACCACAGCATTAGTGTTCCAGAACTCATCCTATCTGTTTCTGTTGCACTCTTTATACTAGCTTTAGGGTTTTCACTGAAGTATCAGTGGACTGCTCACGGAGCACAAAGAACCAACGCATGAGGCGTTAAGGTTCTTCAACGGCGACCGCGAGCCAGCAAACGTAGCTACCATTTGGATATCTAATATGTTCAAGGCAGCAGGGAAGTAGGTGGCTGCAATCAGCGCAGGGTCGAACAAGAGATGTCGGAGATGGAAAATTATTGAGTAGGCCGTATTCAGCAGAGTACCCTATATGTATAAAATGATGATATCGTTATAGCTCGCGGTTTTCCGACGTGTTTCAAAGTTTATTGCGGTCAAAAGGAACTATGCATTTATTCGCGATGAAGAGTACATCAAGTATTGTTCTTTGGGGTCCTAATATACAATAATAATTACCGGGCGCGACAGCTTAGCGTGCCTGCTGAAGGACGGAAGAGCTGGACGGCAAATGTTACACTAACGGCCACACATTCTAAAAGTAAAACTAAAAGTAAAAAGTTCTTTATTTCATAAACTATTACATAGCACTTGAAAAAGTCAAAACAAAACATAAATTTAAAAAAAAACTAAATATTACTCTTGATAGACTGAAATCACGAAGCTTAGATTCACTTACATGCAATAAATAAAAATTAGGTATAAGTGAATCTAAGTGCCAGTTCCGAGCCCCCGCTCTGTGAGAAGAACTGACAAGAAACTCACAGGCTATGCTCTTTTAAATTATTTTTATGAAATATAACAATATAAAACACACTGTGAAAATTTGAAGATACTGAAAGGGTCCCCCGAAGCTGTAACCAATAAAGTAGCACTAAGGGAACCTTCCATCACAGTCTAGGAACTCCAAAAACTCTGCTTAACAACTGCCTTTTTTTATCGGATGGAAAATCATCTAATGACCTCCCGCTGTGGGAAGAGCAGGTAAGGTGTGTCAGACCTTTACTGACTAAAGTTCCAACCTCCTGGTCTTACAGAGCTACAGCACTTTAGTCAGTTAAACTCACATTGGTATATATAATATTTAAACAACGAAATAAAAAAAAACGTTTTGTCATCACATTTTCAAAGTACAAAATTGTGCCACACTTAGACCGTGACGCCTCATATTTTACTAGAGAACCGGTTTAAATTTTTATTTTGCATTTACGAATTCATGAAACTACGGGTACGACTGAAAATTCGCTTTATAAATGCCTTTACTTTGTCGAGTTTGAAAAATTGTTTCGGTTTGCGGCTCCCGTGTCGTTGGCATTAAATGCGAATGGCTTAATTTGACAACCTCAACCACAAAACTATTTAAATGGTTGATAAATAAACTATAAGTTGACTAGACTTTAAGTTTAAGTATCAAATGAAAGAAAATGCATTCAGTTATTACAATAGTGTAAAACATTAAAACAAAAGTTTGTTTGTTTCAGTGATTGTATTAGAGCATTGTTTTGGGGTACCCCCATGTTCTGCGATTTTTTATAGTTATCGAGTTATATATTTTTATTCTACCCTTTCGTATTAGTGTAACTAGATTTCGTAAAATTAAATCGCATACTTACTCTGTTTTACATTAATGATATTACCGAAATCCAGCCAAATCAAGTCATAAGACAGCATATAGATAAATGTACTGGAATATGCTACCATCACCTAAACGCGAGACGGAAAACTGACTACGCCTTCTAGTATTATGAGCTCTCAAATACTTATAAGGATAATTAATTAAGGTTATATTGGGATACTATCAAACCCAGGAGCCCATGCCAACAACATCTGCAATTGCTGCATCTGCCTCCGGCAAACATAAAAGTTCCCATTAAGCGGCAAGAGGCCCGCCACCTATGTGGGACCAACTATATGATTGGCGAAGGGTTGGCAAAATATCCCCCCCGACTGGTCTCCACCTTGTCGTGGTGGGGGGGCTGAGTACCTCCCGGTAGGGCGCAGGAGGCGCTAGGGAAAAGGTAACACCCAGAGACCGACGACTCTGGGTGCCCTTAGTACTGACTACCGGGGGGGAAACTAAGAGGGACCTATGGAGGGCGCTGCGGGTAGGCCAGGAGGGCCTGCTCAGCAGCGCCAGGAGGGTCTAGGCAGCGGGGGCAGGGGGCCCCTGCTGTCTAACCATGGACCCTTCGAGAAGTCGGCCACACACGCTATGGTCGCACAAGGAGGAGGAGGGGCGCGTCCACTGCGTCTCTCTGAGGAGGTCCTCCCGGTTTTGGTCCGGGGGACGTTGGCCGCGGGCGGGGTGTCAGAGCTGCAACCCAGGTACTGGCACCCCGCCTCTTTCTCAACAAGCGGCGGGCGTCGTCGGAAGATTTTTAGTGGATATTGCTGCCGGCGGTCGTGTCTGCCGGTGGTGAGTCCCACACCCCCTTTCGGTCCCCCTTTGGCCGGAAGGCAGTGCGTAAATGAATTTTGTTACCGACGTAAAACAAAAAAAAAAAAAAAAAGGGTTGGCAAAATATAATATACAAAAAGAAGGAATATCATGCGATACTCCTTTGCATACCCCTTCGAAGAAACAGGCGTAATTGTATGTATGTTTGTGCGCTATTCAATTAATTATAACTAATCTCAAAAAGTCGCCTCTCAACATTCATACACGCCTTGACAACGAATGAAAAAAGCGTTCTAAAATAAAAATTATAGTATCCGACAAAGTTTTTCCATTTGCCCCGATTCCCGTATCGGCGACATTTCCGCGGCCAACTTTTTCATTTTCCCTTCATCGATCAGGGATGACACTTCATACTTGGCTATTTCTTTAAAATTCATAACGTTTTTTTTATTGGTGCCATTAAATATTATTGGCAGCAGCATGCGTACTGACTGGAACTGCGATCACCAACCCGGTTTTTTTTTATCGTCCGTAAAAATATGCTGTTTACGCACTGTCATCACCAACCCGCCTGCCCATCGTGGAGATTATGGGCGAGTACCATTAATAGAATGTAATCTATTTTGGGAGGCAAGTGTTAAGCAGTAGACTTTAGAAGGCTGATATGATGATGATGATTAAATATTTTATTATATGTGTATATTTATAATCGTTATTGTTTCACAAGACAGTTCGATTAGATTTTTTAACTGGTGTATAGGGTTTGGTGTATAGGGATCCTACCAACACCTAAGAAGCCCAAGCCAAACTCACCTGCAAGTGGTGCACCTGATCAACGCACGAGGCTCTGACGAACATAACAGTGCCCGGCAAGCGTCAATAGGCTTGCCAGCTATTACGTGGGACCAACTATATAATTGGCGAAGTGTGGGCGTATAATATGCCTTTGCCTACCCGTTCGGGGAAACCGGCGTGAATGTATGTAATGTAAGGAAACCCTACAATGGCATTTCAAAACATGTATATTACAACAATCTTACATTAAACTAAATCAAATCAATCACAAAAGTTACGCTGTCCGTATAAGTAAACTTTTATATTGTATCTATTGCAACAACAGATAAAAGCAAATACGATTCAGTACTAAACATATTTATTAAAATATAAACTGAATAAACAATAGTAAGTACAGATTTGTCTTGTCACCGAATTTCATATCATTTAATAAATTAAATCAACTATTATAATAAAATAAAATAGAAATGTCAGTTTGAGTGACAGCCCTATTCCTGATGTTACTTTACGCGAGTGCTCTCGCCATTCAGAAAGCCTCCCATTGTACTTAGAAAATATTGACGGGAACTTTCATTTGTACAAAATAATCAAAGGCATTGTGTATCACCTTTCGACAGCGCCACTTGATAAGTAATACACCTGTCTGTAATGGAGAACAAATTTTATTTTATAGAAATTGTTCCCACACCTCTCGCTTTTGTTGAATTGCTTGCCTACTTAATATTGAATTCAGTTGAACTCATCAGTTATGTTTTCCATAGAGGTATTTAAAAAGACGCAGTTAAAATAAAGTATTTATAAAATATTATTACTTATTGTATAGAAATAACTGCGTCTACGAAATCTCTGCTTGTAGCGCTTGTAGTTTTAAGATACTATGTCGTAGGGTGAATCGGTGCTTCTGAAGATATGTTATTATTTGATGGACGCTTTATCCTTACTAATACTATAATTGCGAAAGTAACTTTGTCTGTCTGTCTCGCTTTTACGCCAGAATTTGGTACACAGATATAGGCATCTTTTCAATGCGAAAAAGAGGTTGTAAGAGGTATAAATAGGTGATCAAAGTTTCCCCCCGATTGGTCTCCACCTTGACCTTGGTCGGTAGGGCGAAGGCCGCCGGTCTGACCTGACAGTCGTCAGGGAAAAGGTAACACCTAGAGACTGGCGGCTCTAAGTGCCCTAAGTTACCTTGGGGAACTAAGAGAGACCAGGTAAGGGTTCAGCGGGTGTGCCAGGAGGGCGCGTTAAGCAGCGCCAGGAGGGTATTAGGTAGCGCAGGGCAGGGGACCCCTGCTGTCTAACCCTCTGAGAAATCGGCCACACACGCTATGGCCTCACAAGGAGCTAGGAGGGGAGCGGACACTGCGCCTCTGGGAAGTTCTCCTGGATTTGGTCCGGGGGAAGCTAGCCGCGGGCGGGGTGTCAGACGCTGCAACCCAGGCACTAGGTACTACGTTGTGATGGCTAACTTTGCTTAATGACTACCTTAGGTAGTTATGACTGTTAATTCAGAGGTCCTGTACCTCTGAATTAACGTCCTTTCCAAATAAGGAAGCGCTCGATTCCAAATCGAAAAAAATATGACTGAGACAAAAACATTAAGATCCTAAAATAATACAAGACCATACAGCATTATACGATTATAATTGTTCATGGACACAAAAATACATGTTCCAACATGATTGGCAAAGCAGACAAAACCATTTGTAATTCATAGGTAAGTAGTTCAATTAGCGTGTAACGTTTACAGTTGTAACATATGGACAGAAATATAAATACTGTCTAACTTTATTACTACCGCACCTAACTTAAGCCGAGCTTTAAAACATTGTTCGTATTGCCCTCTTCTTTGTTCCGTACAATTTCAAAATGCATCTAATCCACCGGGCTTAAGCAAATCTACATACAAAACTTTAGAGCCATCATTTCATCAACTTTTAAGGCAGAGAATTCCCTATTCCACTTTGAAAACTTATCATTCAAGCACACTCGAACTTAGTTTATTCTCGTAGGTATCTCTTCAAAGTTAGCACACAACGTTTTACACAAATATATGCCTTAAGTGCATCGAAATAAAAACATCTAGAAGGAACATCTTGCTATATTGTATTCGATAGTATTACAGTCGAATGTTATACAATATTGCATTGAGATTTATGCATTCGATATTTTATTTATCAAACAAATTTTACTCTTTTACTATAAAATTACATTTTGTAGTTATAGGCAAAACGAAGTCTACACAATTAACCTAAGGGACATCATATATCATATTTAACGGTCTGTGTTGAAAAATAGACTTTGTTTGATTCCATTTAGTAATGACTGCTATGTGAGTGCGTTCTCATATTTCAATAAAACCTGTCTAAAATCATTCTTTTCATTTTAGCGTTATCCCGGTTGCTGCCATACGGGCTCCGGGTACGACTTCCTACATCCTCTCCTACACTTCGCACGGTCTTCGGCATACTTGGTCGATATGTTTTTGACACGAATGCCATCCCTTACGACGTCAGGCCAGCATTTCCTGGATCTGCCCAATCTACCTCAGCCATGCCATGGCCAGACATTTTTCCCCTGCGTAGTTTGCCGGTTTTTGTAAAACGTAGCCATATCAGTGTAGGGGATGTATTTTAGACGAACCTGTCAAAAACAATACATAATAATAACGGTACGATATCGCTATAAGATTAGTCAACACTTTTGTGGAAAAGCGTTTGAAAAATGGTTAATTACTGCTTTCTTTTCCTTAATAATTTAAAATTTTCAGACAAGGAAAGCAAACTAAATGTAATTAAGATGACAATTGGAAAAGCTATTGAGATCTACAGCTGGCACACGAAAGTAGGTTATACTTCAAAAAATGTCATATCCAGATAGCATACTCTAGCACCTCGCATTCTCGATCCAAATCGCAAAGTTGGAAGAGCGTTGTAATTCCGATGCACTGGAAGATAACTTTGCAGGTTATGCGAGCTCCAAACGAGCTGACAAAGTTAAGACCTTCTGCATTCTAACATTGTCATTTTATAACGAATAAAATATTCCGGGTATCTTGAAAATAAGATATATTGCTTGCAAATAATTACTTGATTTGCGTTACCATTAATGTCTCAAAATAAAAAAATAAAATATGCTTTATAGTCTTTAAGATCAACATGATTATTTAGATCCGTCAAACAATCACACGCAAAATGGAAATTCGAGATATTTTTTTACAACAATGAAAAAGATATGAGCGGTACCATAATACAGAAATAAAAGTAAATGGGTTATTTGTCAGAATTTGTCAGAATTTGTTATGGTTTGTCAGTTTATCTGCCTGTTGTGGTTTTTCTTAAGATTTATCAGTACAGCAGTTTTTCGGTGACTCTTATCGGGGGGATCTGTTAGTCAGCCTGTCGTGATTCTAAAGGAGGGAGGAGTGTGTCCGTCAGTCAGTCAGTCTGTCGGTGATTGTAACGAGGCTTCCAAAAAGGCAACCAGATTAATAAGAATGCCTCAAGAAACTCATCTTGGCTTTTATCAAATTATGTCTTAAGATCTAATACAATTAAAGAGACTAAGAGATGAAAGAGACTAAGAGATGTTGATACTATCGATGAATATCACAACGATAATAGCTTAATATAATGACGATCAATATGATGTCAAAGTTCTTCTTACACTCCATAGCTAGTGCATTCGATTCCCATTGCATTTTTAATTTGGCTATAGTTTACTTGGTTGGTTATTGATATTGATAACTGTGTGTTTTAATATATATTAAGTATGTTTATCTGTCACATAGTACCAATCGTAATCGCTCTAATTAGCTTGGGGCTAGGGTGCTTTATGCGTTGCGGGACTATTCGAACAGGTTACCGCGACGCCGGGACACAGCAGGCTCAAGTAAGAACATGGATGGTTTTTGGTCAGTAAAAGTCTGACACACCCTTCCGCTCTACCCGCAGCGGGAAAAGGTAAAGTCACCTTTTAAAAAGGTCAAGTCACCTTTTTGGAGATGTCGAAGGCCTAGTCATGTTGGTTATTTAATGCAAGCTCCATTTATTTGTACAAATGTAAATTATTACTCTTTGGTTTAATCCCTACTTATCTTAATAAAAAAACTTATTTTTAGGACAAATATAACAAATATTCATTCATATATATGATAACTTGGATTATAATGAACATTTAAACCATTTCGTCATGACGCCAACGTATTTGTCGTGTTGTTTCATAGTATCAAAATGTCATATTTTTATAGGTACACGTATTTATCTTCCAGTGTAAGCTCTAAAGGAGCTGTTAAACTTATATAGCTAGCCATCGGCGTTGTGCCTTACATAATTCCAGACGTCTTCGAGTTAAACCTTCCTTAAGATGTTACTTAAATTACTTTTGTCAAATTAGGCAACGAAAAGTAATAATCAGGTTTTCTGATCCTTATGATACCTATACCATAATTCATTGATTAATTAATAAATTACGGAAAAATACATCACATTTTTTGATTTAAATTACTGTTGATTCTGATTGAACTTTATTTTTCCTAAACATTTTAAGTGACAGTTTTATTGAGTCAAACTTACATCAACTATTTTGTCTTTGAACACGAGTAAGACGAAATTTTTATTACAAAAAATCAAATGAACTCGTCCTATATACTATAAAGATTCAGATCGTCCATCGTAGTCCCCGGTAGCTCAGTGGTGAGAGCAGTGGACCGTTATCCGTTCTCCAAATGTCGTAGGTTCGATTTCTTCTTGTATTTTTTGTCTTATTACATGAATACCTAAATTATAAACACCATTATAAATGCAAAAAATCTATTTAAATCTAAAGAGTGATTTGATGGCACGCCAGCAGGTATCTTTATAGACAAATGGACAAGATACCTGCAAGATGCTTGCAAGAACTAAGCTAATACAGCCCTGATTTTTAATCAGACCCACTTCCTTTAAGTTTTTACATTAAGTAGAGTAAAGCTTCGTTCGTTGATTGGCAGGGAGCTCGTTCGTTGATTGGCAGGTAGGCATCACTTGTAGGCAAAGCTGGCTTGAACTTGTTGGTTGGATTCTAGTATGCATCATCTCAGTCATTATGAAGTCTACTACAGAACACAGGCCTCCCCAATTATTTTCCTAGTTACTTAATGTTGAGCCACCTGCATCCACCGGCTTTTACCTTGACCAGATTATATGAGATGATAGTTACATCAGGTGGGAGGCTGGCCTCTACTATGCTAGTTAGCGGTCGCTATTGAAGATCAATAACGTCCTATCAGTCGTTGGTTTACGTTTATAAATCTAGGAATACCAAATAATAGATACAACAAACCTTCTTAGTGGCTAACAACGTAAAATAAGAGAGAATAACAACATATTGGTTTGTCGATTTCGACCGATACCGATTTACTTATTACCGATAAGTCTGTAAAATTACACCAAATTTAGGTCTTAGTAAACAGTAAGACCTAAATACGGTGGAAATAAAATACAACAATTATTGTCTGTTCCTCTCAATAATTATTAGTTAAGCAGCTATTCATTGTCGTCGCAAAGTTTCAATCAATTGAATCAATTGAATTATAAAGTTAGTTCCCCTTTATGATAGGTTTCGCAATAGCTTAAATTAACGTGAAATAAATGCATAAGTACTGAATCATTGCGCATGTCGTCGGTTAAGAAAGGCTATTTGAATGTTGCTTTTTACACACACACAATCACGCCTTTTTTCCCGAAGGGGTAGGCAGAGGCATATCATACGCCCACACTTCGCCAATTTTGTTGTTGGTCCCACGTATTTATTTGTTTATGTATTTAGGGATAGGTACACCAGCTTTCGATATCGCGTTTTATGGTTCAATATTAAAAATTTGTATGTACTGAACGAAAGATTATTATTTATCGGATATTTCTTAGCTATTATTATGTGGGTTGACATAAAACATAACCATAAACAAAGTCTAGCTATTTACCGCGATTTCATTAGGCATATCATATGATATTTCCCATTTGATATGCGGATTGAATAAGTAATTTGAAACTCTTTAATATGTACGTATTATGTCGACGTACAAGCTTTTCAAATTCAACGGAAACAGAACGAAAGGTATTTTGCTTCCGCCTTGACGGTATTTCGGTAAATCAGACATGCGACATGCCTTTTATACATTCTGGGGTACTCTCGTTAAATCGACGTCCTAAATTTTTTGTGACAATAAAAAACCCAAAAATAAAGAAACAATTATGAATAAAAAAATCTTGATCAATAAAGCGTAATGGCGAGTATACCCGCACTATGATCCTGGGGTCGTGGGTTCGATTTCTACATAGATTTTTGTATGCATTATTAACATAAATATTTGTTTGGTTCTTTTTTTATTAAGTATGTATGTACAAAAAAAAGTATTTATATATGTTTATCCGTCATTTAATAACCAAAAGTTTTATTGATACTTATCTTGGAACGAAATAATTGGTGTAATTGTCAGAAAATATGTATTTTTTTATATTATATTCCAAAGATTTCGTAAGCTATGGGAGCAAAGAATACATCGAGAAGTCAAGCCCCAATTTTTGATAAATGTGTTAGTTTGTAGAATGGGACAGCTTGCAAAATAAAATAAGTATTTCTATTCATATTAACTCCTATTTTTATTAACCCACGCACCGTATTTTGTAAGGTACAATAGGCGTTAAAAATGTAACAGTAACATTAATATGTAAGAAACAGCAACGAGTGAAAGAAAACAAACTGTCTAAAGTAACAGGTCACTAGGCCCTACTTTAAATTGTTTTTACAATGGTTACAAGTTGTGAGTACGAGCAACACATATATAGAAATAAAAAATATTCTTCAATTTATCATATTTATTTTGGCGGTTTGTTATATATTTATAATCAAGAGATCGATAAGAACAAAAAAAGTATGTTAAGACATTTTCTTTATATGTAGTTAATAATTGATGATATTTAAAACGTCTGAAATTATTTATCCATTCACTCAAATATAATACGAACTTCTTGAGAAATTGTATTATTAATTTACCGAATATTGTTGACGAATGATAGTTTATATTCTGTCATCTTCATACTTTATTTAATTGAAAAATCTTATTGAAAACATTATCGAATAATCAGCCATAGATATTTGTAATTTGATATAAAAAAGGACTAATCTTAATGAATTTCATAGATTTCTATGCTTTTACGGACTATTATTGTGTGCGTAGAAATCCTCTCGATATTTGTTTGCAGCAAGATATAAATCTGCTATTAGTCCAGATCATTCCATTTTGCAAAGTCGAACGTGACCCGCACAAAAGGCAGATTAAGATTAACGAGCAAAAGCGATGTGGACGATATGTTTCTCCATTGTACCGACTGATTGAATGACTTTCCATAAACAATGACACTCTTTTTCTATTGAGAGTTGTATTCCATTCTCGGTTTTACAAAGATTATGAGGCATTTTCTTCAATTCCGGTATTAATATATGGTGGTGAACCTAGTAAAAAAAAAGTACAAAGTACTTTATTTCATAAACTATTAAATAGGACTTGAAAACGTTGAAATGAAATATATAACAAAACCTAAATATAACTCAAATAAAGTCACGAAGCTTAGAATCACTTACATGCAAAAAAATATAAGCCTGTTCCGCTCTGTGAGAAGAACTGACAAGAAACTCACAGGATATGCTGTTTTAAATTATCAAACAAATATAATAATATAGAACACACAAAGTGAATATTTGAAGAGATGGAAAGAGTTCCCCAGAAGCCTTGTCTGCTTGTGGTACACCTGCCGATCAACGACTGAGGCTCAAAAGTGCCCAGTAAGCGGCAATGAACTCGCTAGGACTCTCGACTATAGAATTGGCTAAGTGTGGGCGTATAATATGCCTCTGCACCTTTTCGGGGAAACAGGCGTAATGTATGTCTGTAAAACGTTTAAAACGAGCCTTTTAAGACAAACTTGAGCATAAAACTAAAAAGACATAAAACCGACTACATTTCATTTCACTTCATCTAATCAGAGGGCTAAATCTTAACAACTTCCTACCTCAACTCACATCTTACGAAACCCTAAAGTCAAGACTGAAATAGAAGTGCCCTCGAGTGTGCTCCGACGAGAACCTCATTATTCCAAAGCACGGCCCTTTGTGTGACGAAATAAGGTTCTTTAACAAACCTCACATATCCACGTGTACGATGATAAGAAAAGTGATTTTTTTTCCTGTTGCGATGAAAATTCTCTCGAAGCGGGCTTCGCATAAAATTAATAAGGTGTCGGATCATGTTAACAATATTTTTGTACTGTTGGGATTTACGCTTTCAGTTACTTTATTTATGTAAATTTTGTAACGTCAATGATAATCTTGTGCCTATTATACTAATTTTACTTCAATGCGTATTTAATTTATTTCGTGTATCTTTTTTCGTCATAAACAAACCACAAATTTTAACACACAATCATTTGAAACATTTTAAGTAGTCCTAAGCTTCCTTAGTAAGTACTTATACAGTAAGTGCTCTATAAACGTACAAAAAATATGACGTACCATGTGTCATACCATTTTCAAAGAGTTACTTGCCCTATTTCAAACTGTGTTTAACGATTACATTATTAATAAATAAGGATATCGCTTGTAGTTTTATATAACTGTTTGTTGAAAACAATTATCAAAGTTAATCAGTGTTCACATAGGTCATTCCTTGGTGGGCGGCTGTTTGTGTGGCATTTAATATCAGGTGGTTACATCCAACTACAAATTACTTACTTCTTTGTATGAAAAGACAAACATTTTTTAAAGCGATATAATTATTTTTAATTCAAGATTATACTAATACAACAAAAGGCAATTCCTTTGTCTTCTATATACAGTAAATACCTAAAACAAAACAAAGATCGAAGTTTATCATGTCTGATAGTAAACTTAGCCAGTTACCTCTAAACAAAGCAAGGATACAAGGAAAGAATGGAGCTGATTAAACTGCACTCCGACCAGACGAGATGGGATTTCGGGACGTTTAACTCGGAACTAGTTTGAACTAGATGAGATGGACTACTTACACATTATCTCTTAAATATTGGATTATTTACCAGGTTAAGCCTTCAGCGACTTTTCTTATTTCCTTACCTTAAGAAATGGCTGAGTGGTAAGAGGTATGATTGGTTCTTGAGTAAAGTTATTATGTCGAAAATTGGTAAAATGCTGGAAGTGTATATAAAGCGTTAAAAATAGATTATGTTAAGAAATCAAAAGCTTTTTTGTCGCATAAAAAATTATATTTTATTTTATTCAAGGTTTTCTACTAACCCTAAGATTTACAAGCAGAGAACGTCTTATGCTATTAAGTTCGCCTTTTGTAACACTTTTAAGTGTGCAATCAAGCTTAAATAAATACTTGACAAACCATCAAGCCGCCTGACTGATTAAACTGCTCTTCTTCTTTATCTTTGCGTTATCCAGTTTGCTGCCTTACAGGCCCGGGGTCCGCTTTCCTGAAGCTTCTTCTCCACTTCGTACGATCTTCGGCATCCTTGGTTTTAATATAATTGATAAAAATGTTCGTTGCCGATCTTTTCCCTTGTCTCTTATTAAACTAGAGGTAGAATCCCTTTCTAAGTTAATCGCGAACATGCAGACGCGGACTAAATGTAGTGAATTGGAATGAAGAGACCTGTGCAAAACGTGCCGTATGTATGCAAATTATGAAACAGCTTGGTTTGATTCCAAGCAGAGACCTAATAGCCGAAATACTCATTGTTAGCTGGAACTCAGATCACATTTCCTATTATTTTAGCAATATTTATATCGTATTGGATAAGTAACTATTAAATTTGAATAATATTCAGGTGTTAAGTAATTTAAGTTTTCAATAGAACGATTTTTGGGCCACATCTATTAATCCTAGGTTCTAGTTTCCTTTGTGGATCTAGTCTACGTGCTCTACAGGCTATTACATGCTTCTGTTTAACTTGAGGAATATTACGTTTTTCGGCCACTACAGACTCGAATATAGAACTGCCAAAAACTGTATGAACGTGAGCACAAAGAGGAAGTCTGGTCTTAAGTTTTCGTTGCTTTCTTTGATACCATGGCATATTGTGCTATGTTATAGGATATGACTTGATAAAATGTAATAATAATAATGTACTGCGTAATACTGTAATACGTATGGGACTGAGACGTGGTGCCTGACTATGCGCCTCATAAGGAAGCTCAAAGTCGCTCAGCTTGCAATGGAGAGAGCTATGCTCGGAGTGTTCCTACGTGATCGAATCAGAAATGAGGAAATCCGTAGGAGAACTAGAGTGACCGACATAGCGAAGCGCGTTGGCAAGCTGAAGTGGTAGTGGGCGGGGCACATAGCTCGAAGAACCGACGACCGATGGGGAGTTAAGGTTCTTGAATGGCGACCACGAATCAGCAAACGTAGTAGAGGGCGGCCCACAACGCGATGGACCGATGATCTGGTCGGGGCGGCGGGGAGCCGGTGGATGCAGGCGGCAAAGAATCGATTTACGTGGAAAGCAATTGGGGAGGCCTATGTTCAGCAGTGGACTTCAGATGGCTGAAATGATGATGATGAATAATAATAATTTTACTACTATTACACAATTTCTTTAGTTCCACGATAAGTATCATTAAGAACTTGTGTTATGGCTACTAAATAACGGGTAAACATTTATATATATACTTTTTTTGTAAATACATACTTGACATACATAATAAAAACCCAGACCAGAACAAATCTTCATATATTTGTCCTGTTTGGGAAACGAAACCAAGACCTTAGAAGCGGAGTGCAGGTATACCGACCGCCCTGCGGGACTGTCCGAAAGGGTTACCGCGGCCTCTGGACGTAGCAGGCACAAGAAGGAACATGGATGGTTTTTAGTCAGTAAAAGTCTGACACACCCTCCCGCTCCATCCACAGCGGGAGAAGGTCATTAGATGATTTTCCATCCGAAAAAAAAGGTGGATTGGTGATCGCAGTTCAAGCCAGTACGCAGGATGACGCTGCTGTCCATAATCCGGTAGAAATTTTCACCACAAGGCACCTCAGCCCGGCCCAGGATATAAAATCAGATACTTACCGTACAATAAGGAACACTATTACATGCAAGTATTTTTATTTGAAAGAGTGTGTGTGGCAATATTTATATTATTATTTTTCAGTATTAAAGATAACACTAAGTGCTTAAACGTATCATGTCATTAATATTTAACTTTCTGACTCTTATTACCTATTAGTGGCCACTGCTGCCAAAGGGCATTATATAAGCTGGATAAATGTGAACCACAATTAGTTCATAGTTCTTTATTTGCATCATGTTTTATATAAAGATCTTAATGTTACATATAAATAATGGTTCTAAAACATGAACCCTGCAAGGGTCCCCAATTGCAATCCCAATTTTGCAAAAAACATTATAAAATAGTTGAAATTATTATCATTAAATCCTACATTACAAATTAACATTAACATTACACACAATATTAAAAACAAAGGAACAATTAAAATATAGTTACAATTAAAATCAAATCACATTAAATACAATAATTATACAAATTAAAAGTTACTATGCCAATTAGGTAAATATTCACATAAGTCATAAAAACATTCAAGTCATTATAATATTTTTTTACACTTAAAAAAGATCAAGGTTCTATATATTTGGTTAAAGTTTAGCTTTTTTTCTTGTGAATTTACAACCGTGTTTACGTCATTTGGAAAACTAAGTCATTCTACTTGTCATATAATATACTAGCGGCCGTCCGCGACTTCGTCTGCGTGCCTTACATATAAACCTTTCTTTTGAATCACTTTATCTATGAAAATAACCACGTCAATATACGTTGCGTAGCTTAAAAGATCAAAGCATATATAGGAACAGACAGCGGTAAGCGATTTGTTTTATACTATGCAGTGATAATTAGTTCAATCAGTACTTTATACGTATATCATTATTCATCAGTATTATTTATCAGTATTATAATCAGCTTTACCTTAAAAACGTTAACAGACACGCTATGACGGTACCGACTTAAATTTTATTGATTAGGTACTATCTGATCAATATTAGTACTAAGGAAAAGATTCAAAAGTAACAATACGATATTCTCTATTTAAATGTAACAACTGGACAATTTACCTAAAATAGGCTCAAACATACGCCTCTTTCAAAGAGCGCAACCAACTCGGTCCAAATTGCTGCTATGTTCGGAATGGATTTTAGCTCAGTAGGGACACTAATCCTAATCGCAAGCATCTCGAGGTATCGTATCAGAAACGGGTTCTCTTGTTCGTTTTTAAAATTCCTCAAGATGTTTTTTTTTAAATGCTATCTTTACAAACCAATAGTATCTATGTAATATCCCGAATCACACGTTCACGGCATCGAAACCATTTTTCACACACACATTTATGTCCTTGTTTTCAGTAAAAGGTTTACTTACTTATTTTGTTATTAAAATTATAAATTGATATTTGCTGTAGACCGTTACCAAAAAGTAATATGTAGATATATAATGTAAATCCTCTATTGGCTGTTTTACTAGTGAATATTATCAGAGCTATGTTAATTAAAAGCATGTGAATTTTATTAATTAATTAATTAATAAAATTTTAATTAACGAAATGAATAGATGAAAAAGAAAATAAATCAACCTAAATCACAACCCATACTTATTAATTCATATTGTCAGCCTAATTTTCAAACTGCTATGTCCTTTTGAGCAAACTTTATAGGAGGAAGTAAACACTGTTTATTTTTCATAGTTTATGCCCTAAGTGCTATTTCAATTCGTTCATAACTAATTACATATTAGCTTATTGGACTTGAGAGATATTTTACACTGTATGGCATTAGAAGTTAAATTTTATATTTTTTGGAGTTACGTTTCAAAATTAGACTGACGATATACAATGTGTGTGTTACACATGAAATTACCAGCAAAGTGAAAAAAAGTGAACGTACTTTTAAATGTATTTTGTTGTTCATTTCTGTACCATTATGACGGCTCGCAAGATATTTCTCAATACTCTTCTAAAATCGGCGAGCGCAAAGCTCGGTCCCCTAATATTATGCTATGTAATTGAATAAAAAAATATTTGTGTGCACTGCCGAATGCCGAACGTTATTACGGCTCTCTCTATATGGCAACACATGTACGGGGCATAAATTTCCCTTCTGCACGTTAAAATTAGAAATGTAAGCTCTGCTTCGTGAAATATGTGCCTTTAAAATTTATACCCTATTACATTTGGTCCCGCTTACGCGTGCAATTGTTTTATTTGTAAACGGAAGTCCGGTACATGAGAGTTTTTAGCCAATGGACTGGTTCTTTAATGCACCTGCTTCTTGTTGGCGGGAAATTTTATATATGCTTCATAACTAATAACCGCTTAGCCTGTGGCTTTGTCGAGAATTACAGAAGGAATATAATTTTGCATTGGTATATAAAACTTGCTAATCCTTAGGATTATATATGCCGGAGGATCGATTCTCCAGAGGCCAAAGGGTAGACCACGTCTCTTGTAAGCTTATTGTAGGACGCCCTCTGGCTTGGCGGAGCGACGAAAAGCTGAAGATCGAGTTCAGTGGCGTGCCAATAGAGAGGCCTATGCCAGCAGTGGACAAATGTAGGCTGATGATGATGATGGTGGTATGAATCTTGATAAAGTTATGATTTTTAATCAGATGAAGTAAAATCAATAAAATTTTTCATCTCAGCCCATTGGCGTCTCACTTATAAGTATAGGCATCCTTTCACAAACCAAGGTAAGAGCTGTAGGTCATTCTCCACCACGCTGACCCAGTGCGGATTACTGTAGGCAGGTGTGACTTCCTGTTTTTAGATTTTTTTAAGCAGTCTCTAAATTTGGATAAAATCTGGCGCCATCACGAAGCTAATTGTGAGAAGTATGTGTAACTTCAGAGACATCTATATAAAAAAAGAACTTTGTAAATAAAACACACTTTACGGATTTAAATCGTGGCTTCTGTAAATATTTTAAATGCGACGTTTCAAACACTTTACAGTAATTCGGGGTCAGGGGGGACTGAGAAAAAAGGTGTGTCCATAGACAAATTTAAAATTTTTAAACTACCGTCACTAAAGCAATAATTATTTTATACACACTTTTGAATTCACACAAAACAAGCTACCTACGTCTTAAGATATTGTATTATGTGATTGAGCTTTGGACTTCACTAATTGTGTTACCGTGTCACAAGCTGTCAACATCAAGCAATCTAACCATCTGCTCTATTGAAATCTCCGTTCAAATAAACGACTTTCACATCATTTTGTAAGAAATATGTCCTTAATACCTACCTTTAATGCAATATTTGAAGTAATACTCCTTTAGTTGAGACAAGGGATGCATAATTTATTTACAACGTTGGAAGCTCTATTGTATGAGCTGAGCTTCATCAAGTAATATGAGATTCATTTGCATGAATTCCAGGCTGAAATCTCCTACCTATATAATGCAAACTAAGTTTCACGGCTAAGCAGATAGTTCTTATGCTTTACATGTACTATTTCTCTCGTAAAAACTAACCTAATATTGTGAAGCCATGCGATTTTCGAAGTAAAACAGAGTTCAGATCAGATATGGATGGGTGGTGTATTTATTGCCCAGCGTGTCAGTGCTTCAGGTTAGTTCTGTTCGTAATTATGTTAGTCGCCCATGAGGATGCGTGCGGCTTAAAATAAATAATAGCAGATTATGACAATAACCCATAGTTTGCGTATGTCCTGCAATGCTGACCACAAAGTGTGATTGCCTCGGGCAACGGCAAAATTAAAAGACTTACAGGAATCCTACTGAACACCTAAGGAACCTTAGCCAACCTCACCTGCTGATCAACAGACGTGGCTCTGGCGAGCGTAACAGATCCCTGTAAGTGGCAATAGGCGCACCACCTATTACGTGGGACCGACAATATAATCGGCGAAGTGTGGGCGTATAAGTGTGCCTTTGCCTTCCCCTTCGGGGAAACCGGCGTGAATGTATGTATGTATCTTTGAGTCGTTAGAGAAAGCCTGTGCTCAGCAGTAGGATAAACGTCTGGGTCGAAGTTATCCTAATTTGTTGATAAAATTAATCAAAACCTTGCATACCTAACGTTTGTATATATCAAATGCTAACAAAACACGGAGCGTATCATGGGAAACATAAGCCACGAAAAAGACGTCAAACAAAAATGCAAAACAAATTTTAAGCCGACGCCCATTCGGGATTCAATTTGTGATTTGTTATCGCTCAGAGGGAGACGAGGAGATATCCCATCAAATTTCGTAAGCAACTGATGCCTCCAAGAAACAAATTTGTCATCTAGAGGCAGCTTTTGTTTCTCGTAGCAATATTGCGATTCAATTAATGATGTCGATATTTCACCGTCATCCTATCTCGTTGTGATAAATCCTCATAACGTTTGACTTTTCGTTCGTTCATTAGTCAGGAGAAACATTTTTATGTCAATGCCTCCTTTGATATCTCAGCTTATCTTAATTATGATAAATTCGCTTACCATTATTTTGTTTTTCTGCGACGAAGTGAAGATTTCTCTTACTTTTTCCTATTAGTATTATTTTGTTACACGTCATGTTGTTTATTTATTCAGAGAAACTTTCTCTTGGAAATCGAAAATGCATAAAAGCTGCACGCAAGTCATTTACTGTAATTGAGTTTGAATATGTCCATATTTAAATGACACTTAAATAAATAATAAGTAATTAACTTTAGATCTCGTTTTGTTATAAGCCCCAATGTGTTTTGGGTGTAAATCAGTAGTGGTTGATCATAAGGGGGAAATTGGAACGGATAGGAACAACTCAGTTAAAATATTCTTTTTTTGTACATACTACGAGTCAGTCTTAGATAAGACCTTAGGAAAAACTGTATTGTTTGGTATAAACAAAATTTAACTGTAATTATTACAAATGCACCCAATATGTGTTTCTACTGTATTATATTATAATCATTACCATATCCTAGCAATATACCGGTTACCCTGGACTTAAGCTTAGGATCCAGGGGCTGCCCACTGGTCTAAACAGATTGTAGCTGAATTTCAGGCATCACAAGTAACGACTGCTGACTGATCTCCGCACTCTGGGATGCGGAGCTCATTCAGGGAACATCATTCTATGTCAAATCAGCTGTCAGTATATCGAAATTAACGCAGACTCGACCTTCTAATTTTTATACTTTTTGTAACCTAAGTTACTTATTTATTTCTTTTTACTTTCTACGTCTTCAAACGCCAAGTGACCGACAAACAATAGATTTTCTTTTGTGTCTGGGACCACTGGCATTCTATGTATTAATTTCATTCTATGTTGAAAGTCGAAACAGTAAGTCAGTGCTTTTCGATTGCATTGCTTTGATTATTCGAAATTGATTATTACTCCTTATTCTACATTTAGTTTACTTTTATTGATTGGAATTACAATTTTATTTATAATAATTTTTTTTTTTTACTTTTGTTTGTACGTACATACATCATTAAAGAAAATAAAAAATAAGGATACCTACCAAGATGCAAGCTTTGGCCCGTTAAGGCTTAGTAGCTCTTTGGCTGTCAGTCTCCATGCACATGAATATTTGAAGGATTTTGTAACCTCAGCAATTCCAATAATATATGAGTATGCTGTTCCGTGTAAAATCTATCCAATACATTATGTAAGTAATTAGCAAAACCATCCTGAAGATGAGGACGACTTTTCACACTTGAAAACACCTGAGTATTATGAATTATAGCACTCACGCACGCACTCAATTTAGAAATTCAAGCTTACGGAAGCTGGTGTTGGCATTTTTGATATATCATTCTTGTATTAAGGCCACGATTGTACCAAGAATACGAAGTCAGCTAATATCGAAAAAGTAGCGTTCTAAAAATAAGGTATCGGAAAGAGTTAATTTCTTTATAGTGTGCAGATGTATTCTTTTTGTGTAGGCAGAGACGCGTCTCGGATAGAAATAACAGCTTTATTTTAGTTTATCGGACTCTTTCGGGTGCATGTACAAAGGAGTATTTATAAGCTGAAGTAGATCCTGGTAGTCCGAATCCAACTCACAAGACTTATTTAGGTGTAACAAAGACGGTATTGTTGCCCATGTAAAGACGCATAGCAGAGTCAAACGAAATATAACTAGATGTGTACTAGCTACTTTTGTAGTTCAGCGGACTTCTTTGGGAGCGTGTATTGTTTTATTGCCCAGGAGAATCTCTATTCCAATTTATTAGACTGCTTTTAACGCTACTGGGAGTCATCGAGCTTCAACTGAACCAGACCTCTATCCACAATATACTATAGATAACGCAAGTATCAGGATTTTTATTGAAATCAAGCGTGCCGACTCTTTAGTGATGGGAAATCCAAACTGATTTATCTACACTGATGCCCCTGATTATAAATATTTCATATTGTGAAATCGTCCATGTATTTAAATACCAACAACAGACGCGTGCGGACTGTAGGAACCCCGACGATTGGTCGTTGTTCGGTTCTTATTTATATCTTTACCGCTATCCCAGTTTATTGAACTCCTTTCGCGTAGGATAAATGAACTGTTATCTTTTATTTATAAAATTTTAAAAGCGAAATATTATTCTTAAATTTCTTTATTGGTATTGGCATGATAACTGTTTTATGTATTTATTTTTTTGTAATATACAGTGAATTGCAGAACGTACAATTCTTACAATGGGGCAATCTGGATTTTCCTTTTTAATTTACTGATACTCGTCTTACTTGATAATTATGTCGTAAAATTGTTCCTTTGTACGAATAAACGTACCTAAGGCGAATTTTTTGTTCAATTGTTGTCCCTATACAAAATTAATGGAAGTCAGCGGTAGTAGACTTTAATCTTCATTATTTTCCATGAAGATTGAAATCTAAACCTTTACAATAAATAGGTAGATAGAAAGTTACTAAAAGATACCGTAAAAAAATTAAGTCTTAGAAAACCTAAGGAAGTTATTATCTGTTTAAAACAAGAAGAACATGGAGTTATTATTTTGGCTACCACAGCAATTAACAATAAGGCTTAGTTACATTTTCTTCATTGAGTGTATTGGGCGGTTGTCTTAGTAATTATTTGTTGTTTTCAATAGAACAGCGCCACCTATTGTCTCTGCAGGATACAGACTCAAATAGTAGGAATTTCCCGCCCTAATTACATGACGGTTGTGGATTTAGTAGAGGGATTCAGTTCATGTCATTGCGGGTTGGCTAAGGCAATGTGTGACGTCCTGCTGTTAAAAGTTTTTTAACCATCAGATATTGTCTCTGAAATGTTTTAACAACCACAACTTTTTTTAAATTTATACAAGTTTTTTTAGCATCGCCTTTAACTATCTCTGCTTGTTCTAAGGTTAACTGGTAGAGATTTCCTATTGCGTTAAGTTAGCCTTTGTATTACACTTTTGTATACCATAAAGATTAAATAAATAACAGTTCGCGACCACCTAGTCAGCTGGCTAAGGTACACTTTTATTTTTAATTATTTATTATCAATTACATTTTTTTTACTTTATAGCACCGCCTTTAACTGTCTATGCTTATTCAAAGAATATCTCATTGAAAATGCTTATGGTACTAAGTTCTCCTTTATATTACACTTATGTGTGCATAAAAGATTAAATAAATAACCGTTCCTGTCCACCTAGCACCGCTGGCTTAGCTACACTTTTAGTTTTCAATATCTATACTTAAGTCATATCAGCATATAAAAAAATTACCAAAGTACATACAAATATTTCAAGTTTAAAGTCTCAAACGAGTTAATAAATTCAAAGGGTGGTACCTAAATTTTTTTGCATTTCATAAGTATTGGGAAGGCATAAAGTGAAGTGGTAAATCGATGACCGAATTGGCGACGATCCAGACCCCGCTTACCAAGTACAGGACGTTACAAAAATCTGTTGTTGCACCATTTGGCAGGCGCGGCCCGATCGTCGCAAAACACGTACTTAATTTATTTTAAATATCTTTCGCATTAAACGTTCTGTTACGTTCTGTTCGGCACTTAGCCTACTATTATACTTACCTACTGGAATGACTTACGGAAAAAAGCTTATATTATACGATATATAGGCATACTTAAGCTTGAAAATATCTGAATAGTTAATTGATTCAGATGTTACTGTGCCAAAATTCACTGTAAGAAAGTGATGGACCAAAACTATATTTGTGACAACTCCCGCGCAATTATAATTTTCCGAAAAATCCAGAAACATGTTAACACGAGACGTGTTTCGGCCTTACACAGGGCATCTTCAGGTAAAATATCACCCTTAGAACAACGATGACTTCACGACCAACGCTAAATCGAGAGTCGAGAGTTCTCTTTAGTTGCGCGGGAATTGTCACAAAGATGTTTTCAGTCCAACCCTTGCTTGAAAATATCTAACAACACCATACAACTGTCTCCATCGTTCTGGCCCGAGTGGTAAACTACAACCTGAAACTATCTCGCATTGGTTTGTCTAAGTAAGTGGAAACCAAAAACCCAGTCATCATCTCAGCCTTTTTACGTGGAACTACTGAGCTCGGACCTCCTTTAGAAAATCAAGGTGAGAGAGGGACCTAGTGCGAATGGGCGGAGCTGATTCCAGTAATTCGACGCTAATAGGCTGACATAAGTACTCGTAGTGAAAGCTCTGCTCAGTTTGGGGCTAATGTGACAACTGACGTGTGAAAAAATATTAAAAAAGATCATCATCATCATCATCATTTCAGCCATTCGAAGTGTGGACTTCGCATATATATATATGCTGAACATAGGCCTCCCCAATTGCTTTCCACGTAGATCGATTCTTTGCCGCCTGCATCCACCGGCTCCCCGCCGCCCTGACCAGATCGTCGGTCCATCGCGTTGGGGGCCGCCCTCTACTACGTTTGCTGATTCGTGGTCGCCATTCAAGAACCTTAACGCCCCATCGGTCGTCGGTTCTTCGAGCTATGTGCCCCGCCCATTGCCACTTCAGCCGGCAAACGCGCTTCGCTATGTCGGTCACTCTGGTTCTCCTACGGATTTCCTCATTTCTGATTCTATCACGTAGGGACACTCCGAGCATAGCTCTCTCCATTGCACGCTGAGCGACTTTGAGCTTCCTTATGAGGCCCATAGTCAGGCACCACGTCTCAGTCCCATACGTCATCGCTGGCAACACACACTGGTCGAAGACTTTCGTCTTGAGACACTGAGGTACTTTGGACGAGAAGATTTTGCGTAGTTTCCCGAACGCAGCCCAACCGAGCTGGATCTATCTAAGTCCGCAACCCAAAAAGGCTACGGGTTGAGATCCTCTAAATTTTAAGTCTATGATCCTCGTCACTCTAGACTCTATCCTATTATAACTAAATAAACAGTAAATACGATTTCTTGTAAATAAAACTTAAATATTTTACTTTATTCAGCACACACACAACCAGGGTGCGTTCACTAGGTGTAACAAATTTATAACACTACCCATGTGTGAGAAGAGCGCAAAGCAACTCACAAGGGCAATTCTCATAAAATGTGCCGGCTTTTTGCATTGAGTTCTATTATGAGTTTTAATTAATATTTTTATAACTAAGGGCAACTTTGTATATGTTACTTTATTTGCCCCCTTAAAGAATGTACCAAAAATGCAAGTGCAAAATCAGTCGGGTTTCGGAATTAATATTCATAAGTAAATAGAAATTCATAAGTTAAATACACCATATTCCGCACATATCTTTATATAAAGTTATGTAATGGTAACGCCTTTATACTTATTATTAAAATAGAAAATTTATATAGGGAACCTACCAAGCCCTAAGAATCCCAAGCTAACTTCACCTCAATTTTACTTAAATATAATGTATCTGTTTTCTTTTGATGTTGTCACAGAATAAATTCTTTTTCTTTCTTTCTTTCTTTCTTTCAATCAACCAGCGGACGAGTCTGGCAAACAAAGCAGTTCCCGGCAAACGGGAATAGGTTCGCCACTTACTACGTGGGTTCAACTATATTATTCGCCAAGTGTGGGCTTATAATAGGCCTCTGCCTATCCCTTCGGGGACACAGGCGTGATTGTATGTATGTAGAAAATAGATAGATATTCTGCCTAGATAAAACAGTACCCCACGAAGAAGATTAATTATGATTATCGATTCGAGTGAACATTTCCATCGTCTATAATTACTTTTATTATATTTCAAAACTTAAATGCACTTATTGTCGTAAAAATAGTTGTGTGTGTACTTTTGACATTATACATGCTAACTTTAGTTTTATGGACTGAATGTATGAATTACCATGTCTGAAGTAAAATATTTTAATAGAAAAAAAACTGAATTATCCCATTTCTACTACATTAGTAGAATAGTCTCCCTGTTTGCCGAGGGCATGTAAAGGCGCTTGACGATTTCCCATCGTCGCGTGAGTCTTACCACATTGGTAACAATTGGCGACTTCTTGAACAATCAGCTTTTTATTATTACCATTGAACTTGGACGTAAGTGAATGAATAAATATTGATTGATGAATAAATGAATACTACATTAATGATATATATTATTACCGTAAATCTAAAATTTGCAGCAATCACAACATAACTCTCCCATTTCTCCTAAATTAGTAGAATAGTCTCCCTGTTTGGCGGGGGCATGTAAAGGCGCTTGACGATTTCCGACGCGCGTGAGCCGAATACCACATTGGCGACAATCGGCGACTATTTGAACTATCAGCGCGTTACTATTACCGGCTTTTATATATTCCTTATTCTTATGCACATATTCGATTATGGGTCCGTAGATGCGGATGGAATAACTATATTTTTTGTATTTATATTATCGTGCGGCAATTTATTATAAATATCGGCCGCCGGCTTTGTTCGCGTGACTTACAGGTTATTTTTTATATTTTGAGTTTAAAAGTAGCCTTTTGTTAGTTATAGTCCTTATTATATAAATAACTAACATAAGAAAAGCAAAATCCTTGGATTCGTTCAAGACTTTAGTCAAGGATCACTACCTTTCCTTATAATAATAACCATCTGTTTCCTTAAAAATTTAATTTTCTAAATGTGTTTTTTTTTTAAATAATTAATTTCTGTTAGTTTTTCATTTTATGTTATGTTTATATTTTATTATATTTGTAAATTTGTAGCTGGTTTTTTATTTGTATTATTTTAGTAGTAGTTTTTTTTTATTCTTGTTAGTCTAATTTATAATTTGTTTTGTGTTTATTTATTTTGTTTTCAATTATTATTGTACATCACGATGTACCTTTCTGTGTTCTTAACTTTTCTGTCCATTTAAGGTTGCCTGGAAGAAATTGCTTTAAGCGATAAGGCCGCCCATTGTATATGCCTACCTGTTTAATTTTAAAAAATTTAATTTTCTAAATGTGTTTTTTTTTTAAATAATTAATTTCTGTTAGTTTTTCATTTTATGTTATGTTTATATTTTATTATATTTGTAAATTTGTAGCTGGTTTTTTATTTGTATTATTTTAGTAGTAGTTTTTTTTTTATTCTTGTTAGTCTAATTTATAATTTGTTTTGTGTTTATTTATTTTGTTTTCAATTATTATTGTTCATCACAATGTACCTTTCTGTGTTCTTAACTTTTCTGTCCATTTAAGGTTGCTTGGAAGAAATTGCTTTAAGCGATAAGGCCGCCCATTGTATATGCCTACCTGTTTAATTTTATTTGTTTTTATGTGTAATCCTTGTTATGGTGTACAATAAAGAGTAAATTATTATTATTATTAATAACTTGCCCGTAAGAGTTCCGTTCAAATTGGTCCAGCCGTCGGATATAAGCCGGAACAAAAAGACAAACTAAAATTTAATGAATTTTATTTTGTTATATATACATGTGTTATGTGTAAATCAATACGAAGTTAGTAAAGAGCGGTTATTTAAATATTACAAACAGACACAACAATTTTATTTATCAATGTAAATAAAAGTACCATTTCATCACAAATTTATTGAGGGATAGTGGAGGACAATAGTTTTCTTGACAATATTTTTCCATTAAGCTATGTAGGTATTATAATTACAATAGTAAATATTAACTGGAAAACAATTAAGTAGATAATAAGTACCTACTTACATAGACTATTAAATACGAGATAGAGCGAGGCACTCCCACCACAAGTGTTTATTGACTAATTACCGGAAGGCACTGTCGCCTATTATTGTAAATAATTTTGGAAATAAAGTAATGTTTATTTAATTTATTTATTGTTATAATATACATACATACATTCACGCCTGTTTCCCCGAAAGGGTAGGCAGAGGCATATTATACGCCCACTCTTCGCCAATTATATAGCTGCTGCCACGTAATAGGTGGCGAGCCTATGGCCGCTTACCTGGCACTGTTATGTTCGCCAGAGCCTCGTACGTTTATCGGCAGGTGCATCACTTGCAGGTGAGGTTGGCTTGGGCTCCTTAGGTATTGACAGGATCCCGATACACTATTGTTATAATATTATCTGCGGAAACTTCTAGAACATAATTATCCTAAAGCGCTTTTATTCAAAAACATGCAGACCTTTTATTATACTCTAAGAATAAACAAATTTAAACTTATGCACTTATGATATCTGCTATGAAAATCGAACCTACGACCTAGAACCTCAAATATACTGACCTCCACGCCATATTGGGCGTCAAAGGCGGTTCTGCCAAATTAATGTCATGATTTTCTCAGTGAAGACCTCGTCGCGTACGATAAAAGTCTAAGCACTGGGGTAAACCAGTCTTTCATATATTTTACGACGTCATAATAATGGGATGTGACCAGCACTTTATCTTCTACCTTACAACCCGAGGAACCCCTAAGTAAGCCAGCTTATTATATAAAAGCTTATATGATGATAGTTCTTATTAGTTGTCGCACAATATCCATAATAAGTGCAGGTTAAATTTGTATATTAACTTATCAAGTTCGTCTTTCTACATTTAAATTAAAAATCATAGAACATTGTTGGCATGCGACATCATACCAATGTTCTCTGAAATTGTTTGTATACTTTAATTTGCATTATTGTAAAATTACTTACCAAGTTAAGTTTGTTATTTTATAATGAGGCCAAGTATTTACAGTCTGTGTTTCGCAGTGTTTCGCACTGTGTTTGTTTGTTTTTCTTATTTATTATATTTGTAATCTAATTTATTGTGTTAAAATTTTATTTTATTTTGCTCTTGTTTTATTTTCTTATAGTTATGTAGGAATCTTTTTTGTATTAAGCTTGTATATTTTAATACAATAGTTTTGCATATCAGCTGTATTAAAATGTATGACGAATGGCAGTGCACGTAAAAACTTCGATTAGTTGCTCTGTTTTAACCTAAACTTATATATTAAATTTTAGTTTGTTTTACCTAGTATTTAATATATTAAGACACAACTAACGAATGAATGAATGAATGAACACTTTATTGTACACTAAATATAAAAACTAAACAAATCACATAATCAAATGTATGGTACAATGGGCGGCCTTATTGCCAACAGCAATTTCTTCCATGCAACCTTAGGATGGACTGGAAACATGTAAAAAAAAATATTGTGTAGGCACAACAGAGTGCTCTAATAAGTAAATAACAAATTCACACATACATCTTATTACTTGTAATAAATAATCTAACGTTACATACATAATATAACATATTTAAAATAACAAAGACAAGTAATGCTCCCAGACTGATTTCTTAAATATATCTAATGTATTTAATTTTCATATACCGACGGGCAGCTAATTGCAAAGACGAACTGCCTGCACAGTAAACGACGAGTCGTAAATTTTTTTGACATGCGTTAGCATATTTAAACATTATAGATTCTCTTCAGACCTCAAGTTTCGAGAGTAACCATCATGGAAGAATTTGAAACGCTTCTTAAGATAGTTTGGAGCTGCTGGATTAAATTAAACACTGTAGGGAAGATAAAGAATGTGAGCGTTTTCGCAAAGACTTACAGGCAACCAATGAAACTTAAATCGCAATTCAGACGCGTGATCATATTTCCGTAGGCCAAACAGCGTAATACAAAATAATTTTGTAGCCTCTCATGTTCATTGAGCTGGTCCTGGCTAAGATCCAAATAACTGACATCTGCATAATCAAGGATAGGGAGAAATAGATACCGTACCTCCCGGAGGCCGGGAAAAGATAACACCCAGAGGTTGGCGACTCGGTGACCTCTCGGGTGTTTTAGTACTGACAACCGGGGGGAAACTAAGAGGGACCTGTGGAGGGCCGGTGGGAGAGAGCAGGGAGCCCCTGCTGTCTAACCATGTACCTACCCTACGAGAAGGAGTCAGGGGACGTTGGCCGCAGGCGGGGTGTCAGACGCTGAAACCCAGGTCCCTGGCCCCCGCCTCTTTCTCAACAAGCGGCGGGCGTCGTCGGAAGATTTTTAGAGGGTATTACTGCTGGCAGTCGCGTCTGCCGGTGGGGAGTCCCACATCCTCTTTTGGTCCCCCTTTGGCCGGAAGGCAGTGCGTAAATGCCTTTTGTTACCTACGTAAAACAAAAAAAAAAGTTGGTAACGTCTTTAGGTTCATAATTTTTTATAAAAGTTTTAGTTTGTATAAAATTTACATCGGGTTTGGAGAAAGAACAAGACCGCGCGTAATTTTGTTCCCGTTTACTTATCTGCACTAAACTTTTTAAAAAAAATCTTTTCTAAGCTTTTTTTACTCTGATCCAAAAATTCAGTGTGACCCAATCTCGCTGTACAGTAAACTAATATCTATCAATAGCACTTAATTATGTAATCATAAAGCATAACGATAAAACTAAATATAAATCTTTTACAATATCATGTTTCAAATAATATTTTTGTTTCGCTTCACGAAAATATGATTGAAGAAAAAACTGTTATTACTCTGAATCTCGTTGATACCGCTTCAATACAGAGTTACAAAGTTATTGAAAATACCAGTAAAACTTTTAATAACGAAAAGCAAGAGTCTGTTGAAGAACAATATACACAAATATAAAATAAATTCTTGGCGAAAAATTTCAAGAACCTCGAGAGCAAATCCGTTGCAGACGTTGCAATAAGCGTTGAGTACTAAATTCCCTGTCTCGAGCCTGGAGCTAATGGTGCGTAGAGAAATTGCATAACTTATAGCAATTTTGTTCTCCTCTCCTTGCCTTAAGAGCAGTGGTTTTACAAGGTGCGGGGAAAAATGCGATGCTATTTTATTGCCAAACCTTTTATTATAAACTGAAGTTACTCTATGGTTATCTATTATTATTATGTTAGTATTTATAAATATACAATGTATGTTTATTCATTTAGTGGGTTATTAACACTGTTTTGTTTATGTATAACTTTAGCTTTCGCCTTTGTGGAATTTAGTATTGTGAACAATTTGCTTTCTCAGTGAAAAATTAAAGATCCTCGAAAGCAAACCCGTTTTAGGCGTTGCAATAAGCGTTACATACGTACATTCACGCCTGTTGCCCCGAAGGGGTAGGCAAAGGCATATTATACGCCCACACTTTATTAAGTTTTTATAGTTGGTCCCACGTAATAGGTGACGAGCCTATTGCCGCTTACCGGGCACTGTTCGTTGATCGGCAGGTGCCCACTTACAGGCGAGGTTGGCTTGGGCGTCTTAGTTCTTGGTTACCCTATAATATTTCTATTGTAGATCAATGGGTTCCCTGATAATACAGATTGCAAATGCACTTTATTTGCTGACGATATTAGTAATTATTCCCCAAACAAAAGGTAAACATTTTTTACAATGAAATCAATGATACCATGTAGGTATGAAATAGATACATTGTAGAAATAAACAAATTATTTAACGCTATTGTTCTAATCAAAAACATTTATTAGAGCAATCTGTAATGCTGACGTTATGATTTCCTGTAGACCTTTGTTTAAAAATATTAACAGTTGTAGCCTTAAATATTTACGAGATTTGTGTTTTTGCGCGGTCATATCCAGAATTATACCAATAGAGCGTAGAGATACAGGTAGGTATGCAAACAATCTGACTTCACCAATAATGACTATCTTATGCAAAGATCAGTCATTTCATGTCAATAAAAGTATGTCAATAATAGGCTAGACAACAAGATACTGTAATTGAATACTTTAAAGTTCATTTTAAAAAATGGCTTTTAGATATTTGAATTATTTATTTCTTAATACTTAATTACTTACAAAATTTATTAATACTTACTTAATTTATTAATACTTAGAATTGTAAAATATGTTAGTTTTAACACATATTTTTGCGTACCAGTTACTGGTGAAATATGCGTACTTAGTTATGTTTAAAACCATAACGTACAACTTTTTATGTGAAAGAAAGTCTTTGTATTTTGGATTTGGACGTGATAGTTCTCGCTAGCCTGTATAAGTGGTGCGTGGAGACACTACGTCGCGCAGAGCACGGTAATATACGAAGCCATTGACGAATCGAATCTATGAAAAAGGTTCTTTATCCTTATCCGCTATATTACCAACCACAGCCTAACGTTGCAAGCGACGGGCGACGCATCATTTGCGCAGCCGAGACGTCGACGACTGAAGCAATTATCAAAGTAGCCAGTCAGCTACATCTACGGCTCATTTTGTGCATTACGTAATCAAAATTTAATATAAGTATAAGTAAGTATTCTCTTAAGTATAAGTATTCTCTTACAATCACACCAATTATTTAGTTCCAAGATAAGTATCATTAAGAACTTGTGTTATGGATACTAAACAACGAATAAACTTTCTTAAGTACATACTTAATATACATAGGAAAACACACAGACCAGAACAAATATTCATATTTATTCACACAAAGATTTGTCCTGTGTGTGAATCGAACCCACGACCTTTGGAGTGAAGTGCAGGTATTCTGACCTCCACGCCATATCGGTCGTCAAATATAGAAGTAATAAGAATGTGTAGGTTATATGTATCGCATTTTATTCTATAAAGCATTTATACTTTACTACTCTTCGCCCTTAATCATAATCATCATCTTAGCCATTAGAAGTCCTCTGCTGAACATTGGCCTACCGAATTGATTTCCAAAACAATCGATCTTAAACTGCCTGCATATATAGGCTTCCCGCTGCCTTGATGATTTGTAGATCTACCGGGAAAAAGATTTCCTCCTCGATACTACTCACTTAAATCTTCATTTTAATTAGAAAAGGTTACAATGAATTAAATACGCCTTAACATAATAAATATGAAGCTTATTATAAAGTAGTAAAGTCGAAGTCAACATTATTTATTCAAGTTTGGCTCAATAGAGCTCCTATGATAGTAAAAATTACAAAACTTAAAAACTAGCGCGCCCATTCACTGCTAGCGGGAGCTTGATCGTAAAAGAACGGGCAAGAAAATCTTCAGGTCAGTTTTTTCTCCCGCCAGTTACAAGAAAACAAAGGTAATAAATACTTAATATCCACCAGACACAAGAACTTATACTGAATTACAAAAGAGGATTGTTATTTACTCAAACTTATTTGATATACTGATATGAATTAACCCATAATCAAACCGTCAGAAAAAGTTGAACAATGAAATAAACAAATATTTTGGACATATCAATTAGCGTCGACGGCCTCCCACGCGATGGACCGATGATCTGGTCAAGGCGGCGGGAAGCCAATGGATGCAGGCGACTCAGGATCGCTCTATGTCTATTTTCAGCAGTAGCGTCATATGGCTGAGATGATCATGATGAATTAGCGTTTCTAGTTCAAAACTAAGCTGAGATTGTACTGTGGGTACAACGGCTACACTATATAATTATTTTTGTAACTCCATACTTGAGTAATAAATCTGTTTTCCAGACTTCATATACAGCGGCGTGTATTGAACTCTAAACCGTATGCTCAACTTTCTGTACGTACAAAGGATACAGGTTTACATAGGTAGCTTTAATTAAAGCACATTAAACCTCGCAAAAAATCTCCTCGCATGAAATAAACAAAATCATCATATTCTAACAATATCACGGTTAGCCCTAGACTTAAGCCAAGTTTAAACTTAATAAGCTTAGGACCGAGAGCACCCGGCGTCTGCACATTTAATTTTGTCTAACCAGATTTGGCTGCATTCAATAAATTTAGGAAATAAACTAATCGGAATAATAAAAGTTGTATCAAAAACAAATGCTTAAAAAAACGTAAGTAAACCTTTTATAGTAAAATTATATAATTGAAGAAGCTATTAACGTTTTACAATAAACAAGTTCAAATATATTCCTAAATATATTTTTCTCCCTCTCCCAAACATTACGTAAACTTCATTATTTACAAAACGGCTGACTTTTTCATTACGTCATGAACTTTACAGGCCGCCTGCTTTTAATCCGAATCGTTTTTTTTATCGTCACCCGGCCCTAATTAAGTTTATGGAAAAGGCTGTACAGAAAATAAAAATCCCTATCGTATTATTTAGCGGGAACCGTCAGGTGTCTTTACTCTGAATAATGAATCGACAGTGTGTTTAGACCGGCCGGCTTATTCAGTATACGCTATTGAGTGGTATTATAATTATCTATTTTTGAACGTGAACGTTTAATTAAATTATAGCAATCAAATTGTCTTCATTGTCGTGAATTTATCGTTAACACGTCAAATATCGAATCTATAGTAATATTTACAGTGGTATTTTATACGTTGCTAATTAAAACACATTTAACGGGCATTACTTGCGGTTTATTGGGCGACCAATATATATACATACCACGGAGGTCAGTATATCTGCACTCCTCTCCCGACGTCGCTTCCCACACGGGACATATCTTTGTGTGCATAAACCTGAATATTTGTTTCTGGTCTGGATTAATTAAGAACAAATTTATACACAACTTCTAGGGTTTTTTGGTAGAGACCTCTTCTAGAGATAAGTCCACCTTTGTACTTTAAGTTTTTAAATACCTTTTGTAATCTATTTACGTTTTATGTGCAATAAAGGATTATTATTATTATGTACAATAAATTTACAATAAAAAAGTATGTAAGCATGTTTATCCGTTATTTAGTATTCATAACACAAGTTCATAATGAATTATATTAGGACTTAGTAATTGGTGTAATTGTAAGAAAATATTTATTTATTTATTGCACAATTTTATCTAGGCCTTTCGAAGACTGCAAGAGTGTTGTTATAATTATTTGTGGTCAAGGTGGACAGATTTGACACTGTATTTTCTTATACAAAAATATAAAACCGTCATTCATTACAGGAGTTCATTACAACATTGAAATAAAGAGAGTGCGTACAGTCTGTTTAAAAATTACTTTCAGCCGCGTACCCTTGGGTAGTGGAATAAGCTTCCTGGTGGGGTTATTCTTAAAAACAGCAAGCGGCTCTTCAAAAAGCGAAAATGAAACGGAGTATAATTGGTAGGCATTGCAAGTGTGAAAAGGCTGCGGTAAGCACTTTTTTGTGTTGTAGGCCGCAGTGAGCACTTTCCATCAGGTGGACCGTATGCATGAGTGTCAATATGTCTGTACATGATGACAGTCAAGCATGTGGCCCATAGTGCCATCATGTCACAAACACATTTTTTTAAAATTAGAAATATACTTACAAATATTACGTTCATATTTTGTTTTTAAATTGAAATGTTGTTTGTTTGAATGTTAGTTTTTTAAAAAAAAACTACTGTCCAGGCGTCCAACAACGTGGACGCGGACAGATTATGTCTTTTTGAAAACTTTGAAAGGTTCTCAGAAACTTTTCTATTACAAGAACGATGCCATGTCTTTTTAAGTAATTCCTTTTTTGTTATGTTGTACCAGAAATAAAACGAAAGAAACGGGAGCATCCCAGTACTTTAAATCGAGACGCGTTCACTGTTATCACTTTAAAATTGAACAGGACAATGGTCAGCTTAGATATAAAATATTTACTTTTTATTTTACCTCAATTTAAACATCACGAACAGGAAGTCCATCGGTCTTCAAATATTTTCCACGTCGATCAATCTTAATCTACCTGCATCCACTGACTTACCGCCCGTTGTGGCCAGGATCGGGTGGTAGCCCGTCCTTTACGGTAGTAAGGTAAACGTATTAGGAAACGTATTTCCTGGTTCTCGGTAGCAAGTGTAGAATCTTAAAGCACACCCGTCGTTGATTCTTCGCTATTCTATACCTTGCTTACATAATATTTAGCTTACCATTTCTTCTTGTTATTTCGTTCTTGATTTCCTAAGAAAAAATCCAAACATACCTCTCCCCATTGCACGCATTAGTTGGTAATAATTGAAAAAAAGGTTCTTGAAAATGCGAAAATATCAATAGTACTGACAGGGAAATTTACCATTGTTTAGTTTTTGTTAGCAAGTAGTTGTATAAAATACGGATAGCTATATTTTAAATTGTTCCATAGTTAAACAGAGGAGCAAAAACACACCGTTTAAGCAAGACGTATCATCCACTAGCTTCGAATACCCCATTGTCTACTAGACGTGGAACCACAAGCTATCCATTACAGAACTAAACATGTCCTATCCAACCCTAATAAGACAAGGTCGGAACACAGCTTATTTGTAAAGAACAAAGCTGATTAAATTGCTGCTCAGTCCGACAACTCGCTTCTTATTGAGCTCGCTGAAGACGAGTACCGAAGATACAAGTTAACTTAGACTCTAAACTAAAGAGATAAAGTTGCAAACAAAGCACGGTCTCAATGTTGACCATATTAATAAATTGCGAATTTTGCCCAACGTGTGGTGGAACAAATTTGGTTTAGCGGTGTCGCGGTTAGAATATGATGCATATTTAAACGGCTTTGTGATGAGAGCCGCTATGAGATTTGATGCGTTTTTGGTTTTTTATGCGGTTGACACGATTTGCTGCGGATTTATATAACACTAGCCGTATTTGTTTCCAGTGGCTTGGTTCTTGTTGAAAGTTATATGCAAAATTTACCATAAAAGGTGTATAATCGAAAACGTTGGGAAGGATAAAATAAATACATGAATTGCCTAATTTACCAACTTAAAGGACAGATGTTTGTGATTTTTGGAGATAGTTAGTGGAATTAAAAAAGTTAAATGATGTAAGTTTTTGTTTTAACAAGTTTTATTAATGTTAATTTTTTATTTGTTTTAAGTATTTTAATGATTATTGATTGCAACTCCCCTCTCTTCAGTCTTAAAGTTGCGTACCCGACAGGGTCCATAAAATTGGTTCTAAAATTGTATAACACCTATGTACACATTATGGTTTGGCAATAAATAATTTGTATTTGTATATTCAAAAACTATTGAAATGGTAAAATATAAATATTTAAACGGACTCCGTAGTAGCCAGTAAAAATAAAGGTCATTTAGTTTTAGCAGCAGAGTCCAACTTGTTGTGAAAGATATACCTACTGCTTAATTTTTGAATATATATCAATATCAGTAATACGGCGAGCAGGAAAGGCGGGCAATTAAAAACGTTTTCGAATATTGTTTTCATGATAAATCCTCATAAAATGTCATACGTTATACTGGATGTCACTCCACCAAAGCATTCATTAATCACAGGTCCATTGTTTTTTTAATAAAACACGGACGATGTTATTATTTTGTTGGCATTAAAGGATAAAAAATAGATAACTCTTAAATTGGGAGGCTCTTTTTCAATTAGAAGCGCTTAAAATTTCACAGAACAGTTGTGAGATTTTAAACTGTGATCGCCGGAGATGAGCTGCGTTTGCATAGAATGGGTGACTGTTTGTATGTCATTTATTGACGAGCGCTTCGGTGCCTTGGAGGCACATGTTAACACATCTGTCCTGGTTATTACTGCATGTGGTAGTCGTTAAGCAAAGTTGGAAATGAGTAGTTCGAACAAAAGTTACAACTGTCGCCATAGCGCACGAAGTCAGCGGGGTAGATAATGAACTAAATCCCACTAACCTTATTTTGTAATAGTTGTACTCCAAACAACAGTTCTCTGTTTAGAGTACTTGGACGCTCAAGGGCTGAGATGAAAAAATATATCTTTCCAACCAATAAATCAGCATATTGCCGTCCAGTGCCAAACAAAAGCCTTTTTTCTTTTTTTATCAACGCCGCCGGTCACAAATGGTATTACGAGTGCGTAATATCATTTTGTTTTGAGGCAGTGGCCTTCGGAGGTGTGGGACTCACTACCGGCAGACCCAACCGCGAGCAGTAATATGCCAGCGACGTTAGCCGCCGCCCTGGGTGGAGTAGCTCTCTCGCTGCCGACCATCATGCAAAATATGGTAGACAGCGGGACGGCGTGAAAAAAGTATTTGTTAGTTTCCCCCTCGGTAGTCAGCACTAAGGGCATGCCGGTCTCTGGCTGTTACCTTTTCCCTAGCGGCTTCTCTGCCTTCTTTAGCTCACTCGCCCTACCGGGAGGTACACAGAAAACGTCAAGTCGGGGGGGGGTGAACAAAGGCCTCTTTCAAAGATAACCAACAAATTTAACCCAAAAATGCCTATCTATTCACAAACCTAATTTCACTGAATAGAATAATCCAGCGTACCAAGTTTTAAACATTGATTTATTATCCGTTCGTTTCGGTATATGTTTTTTATAAATAAAATTCTATTTAGATATCAAACCTTTTCAATGAGCTCGGAACCAGACCCTTTCGAGTGATTTTCGTTTTCACCCCGTGTCGATTCCATCAAACAATCAGCCAATTGGGTATCGGACTGTTTTTTTTTTGCATGTTATCAAAGAGCATTACAATCATAGGAATATTTGTAAAGCTTGATAACTCCTCTAGATATGACTATTTTAATATCACATTTTTAGACATACCCGAAAATGCTTCTTTCAAATCCACAATCACATGTTGCTATTTCGTGTGAATCGCGAGGTAACTTGGTTCTATAGATATAAAAAATGTTGCGTTAAATAAAATGGTTACTTAACAAAAGTTGCTTGAAATTGTGTGAGATTGCGGATTAAAAATTATTTGTAAAATGTACTTCATTCTTTTGAAATGTACTTGCGCATTCAGCTTTAAAGCTTTGTTCAGGTATAATTATTTAATCAATTTTAATTGTGATTTCACAAATTTGCATGGTTGCTCTGATGAATATAAAATAGCGTGCCATATAAAAAAACAGGAACATACCCTATTGCCGTCCACTGCTGAACATAGGCCCAAAGACAAGAAGCTAACGTAAATACTTATTAACACAATTCAATTTAACCTGAAAGGAATCAAGCTCAGAACCAACTTCTGTAAATACTTTTTACCCATTTGTTTTGGTACAAACATGATTTTTCTTTACATAATTCCATTTAGAATTGAAACCTAAAGATAGATGATGTAATAACGAAGATTACCTATTGAAATACTTCCTAAGATATTTAATTTAGCTCGCATCATTTGATACATACTCAATAAATAAATAATAATTTAATAACAATAATTTAATAACGGTAATTTAATAATAGTAATTTAATAATAATAATAATAAGAATTATACGGCGCCCTTCCTCCTCTCTCCTACACTATGCTGTGCCCGACAGGGTCCACAAATGTACCAAATTGTAATATTCACCACCTTATAAAACCATTGTGGAACGGCAATAAAGTATTGAGTATTGAGCTTATAAGAGAAATCCAGCGTACTTAACAATTCGTAAATATTGATTATCCATTCGTTTTGACTTATTTTACATACCTAATTCTACGTAGATATCAAACCTTTTTCAATGAGCGCTGAACGAGACCGTTTCGAGTGATTTTCGTTTTCACCCCGTATAATTGGATTATCCCCGTTGTTCAGTATATCGCAAAGCTTGATGCATGGCCATGAATCTTGTCGTGCGAATAAATCCTTGCCACTGTTGTATGGTGACCATATACTGCAAATCTATTTTACTTTATAATAATATTAGGAAAAAGTTGTAAGTATGCTTTTCCGTTCTTTAATAATTACTGATGAGTATCATTAAGAACTTAAATAAGTAAGTGTGACCATTTTACTGGTATACATATTACTATCAAAGGTACATCATTTATTTATTTATTTATTTATTTATTTATTTTACTTTAATTAAAACGGTGTACAAAACCAATTACAGTAATTAAAGATAACAATCAATTTCAAAAATACAATTCAACACTTACAAAACTAAACTCGGCAACAATAATTAAATTAATCAGATAAAATTTAAAAAAATTAATTAGATAATATTAAAATAAAATTAACTATAATAGACATAAGTTACATAAAGATATACACGCACACATTCATACCTTTCTTTCACAATAACTCAGGCAGTCCGACAAAATTTTCGACCATCCATCCGCAAACAGGTCACATTCAGGATTGGTATCTAGAAGAGCATTGAGTGATGAAAGACTGCGTGGTATAGGTGAATGGCGCCGAGCCACTGTTCGGCAGGATGGTACTGCAAACAACTTATGCCTTCTGCTACGATAGTAGTTATTGGGAACGAATAAACGAGACAAGTCAGCGTGCAGATCTGGGGCATCAATCCTACCACGAAGTATTTTGCACATTATTGTGATTTGATGCTTGTCCCGTCGGACCTCCAGGGAGTTAAACCCGAGGCTCCCAAGAAGAAACTTTGTCGGGTACATGTACGGATAATATCCATACTGACGTTTGTACAGATATCTGAGGTAAGCTTTTTGTACCTTTTCAAGCATTAGTACGTATTTGCTTTCATATGGATTCCAGACGCACATAGCGCTTTCCAGTTTAGCCCGTACAAGAGCAGCAAATATTAAGCGTATTACGCTGAAATTATGGAACTCACGGCAGTTCCTTAGTACAAAACCCAATCGCCTAAATGACTCTTTGGCCAGTGCTACAATATGGTCGTGAAATGTAAGGCTTCGATCAAATGTGACTCCCAAATCTTTCACATTAGTTGCCAGAGGCAGTAACTTCCCATTTATATTGTAGGGGTATGTTATAGGCTGCCTCTTTCGGGTAAAGATCATTACGGAGCATTTAGATGTGTTGAACTCCAAACCATTTCGCTTGCCCCACTCGTAAACTGCATCGACATCACGTTGCAGATCCAGGCAATCAGCATCGGAGTTCACCTCTCTAAAAAGTTTTAAATCATCTGCGTACATTAAACAGCGTGAGTTCTTGAGCACGCTGGGCAGATCATTTATCATGAGTAAAAACAGAAGGGGTCCCAATATCGACCCCTGGCTCACCCCAGAACGGGTATGATACGGACGGGACTCGTATACACCTAATCTGACTAACTGCTGACGATCTCGAAGGTAGTCCGCAAGCAGCCGCAGAAGTCTCGGTGTAAAACCTAAGGTATAAAGCTTTACGAGTAAGACATCATTGTTAACCCGGTCAAATGCCTTACGAAAATCAAAATAGAGTACATCTACCTGAGAGCAAATGTCCAATTTAGCAGAAATATACTCGACTAGAGCCAACAAATTCGTCTCGACAGATCTCCCAGGTCTAAATCCGTGCTGCTCATTGCAGAGGTACTTGCCCACTTGTGAATATACGTGACTGTGTATTACGCTCTCAAATACCTTTGCAGGAGAAGACAGAATAGCAATCGGCCTGTATTCCTCAACCCTGGACCTCTCCGAGCCTTTAGGTATTGGGCTAACTCGGGATAGCTTCCAATGTGGCGGATATTTACCTGTATCCAATGCGACGTTAAAAATATGGCACAGTGGTATACATAAGGTCTTATTTAATTGCTTAAGTAATGCTGGGGGAACACAGTCTGGTCCAATGGAGCTATTCGACTTTAGCTTGCTTATTATCATACTAATGTAATGTAAATTCAAACGTTTTTCAAAGCAGTCAAACTATTTAGTACTACTAATTTTGTGAGAACATATTAACACAAGAACTATAAGGGATATACATACAAAACACATTATTCTTTCGTAAATACCTCCACGACATATCGGTCGTCTAAAACTCTAAGAATATACTCTTTTAACTTTAAACTGATTCTGCTAACATCTAAGGAACCCTATCTAAACTCACCTGCAAGTGGTGCACCCGCTGATTAACAAACAAGGCTCTGGCGAATTCAACAGATCAAGGCAAGCGGCAACAGGCTCGCCGCCTATTACGTGGGACTGACAAGGTAAATGGCGAAGTGTGGGCGCATGATGTGCCTCTGCCTACCCCTTCGGGGAGGCTGGCGTGAGTGTATGAAAAAACGTATAGATACTTTTAAGCTGTTCCTAAAATAAACCAATTTATATAATAGAACTTCATAACATAAATTAATTAACTTATATATCAATAGTAAAATAATATATATCACCCTATAGTATTAATATTTGAATATATTTATATTTTGCATCAAGAAACCTGCTTACATCTTTCCATTACAAGTAAATATTACATACTGTAACTCCCACTTTTATATTTACAAACTCCCCCGAAGCGTTTACATAATCAACGTTGGCTAAAAAGCTTGAAACAACAAACTGTACTTAACGTTTTCCAACTTTAACTTATTCATGTAAATAGGAGCAAGCAAGTGGTGTAATTTTACTGTAGTAGGTACAACCCAGTGGAAAATTCAGTACTAGCAATTAAAGTAACCACTTTTTGTGGGACTAAGTTCCATGACGACGGCCTTTTGCAGTAAGTTGGTATTGATAATTTATATATTCTAAAAAAAATCAAAATTCCAAATCATTTATTTATTTTGACGACCGATATGGTGTGGAGGTCAGTATACCTGCACTCCACTCCAGAGGTCGTGGGTTCGATTCCCACACAGGACAAATCTTTGTGTGCATGAACATAAATATTTGTTCTGGTCTGCGTGTTTTCCTATGTATATTAAGTATGTATTTACAAAAAAAAAAGTATTTAAGTATGTTTATCCGTTATTTAGTATCCATAACACAAGTTCTTAGTGATACTTATCTTGGAACTAAATAATTGGTGTGATTGTAAGAGAATATTTAATTTTATTTATTCAAGTTTGGCTCAATAGAGCTCTTATGAATGTCAAACTTAAAATTTAAACGCGCCCATTCACTTCGGGCGGGAGCTTGATCGATCGATCGATTTTCTTATGATTCTTGAATTAATAGGGTGGCCCGATCCACGTTAGGAACCAGTCCCATTAATATCTGATGTGACTCAGTGGACAATTCAGACCTAGCAATAAAAGTAGGTTTATACTTTTGTTAAGTTTAGTTCCGTCACGTTTGCAGGAAGTTGGTACTGATAATTTCGATATCCTTCAGAATAATTATTATTTTATTTACCTTCAAACATTCACCATAGCATAGTTTTAAGCATAAAGATATTTGTATCAGAAGGGTCTATTTTTTATAAAATATAGATTTTTTAGGTTTAAAGGACATTTTAATCTTCCTTATAACGAGCGGCACAATTCTGATAATACCTACATATTGGGTCGTATGGTTATTGATTTAATAGGAGGCGTCAAGGCAAGATAAACAAAGACTGAAGGGGGAGCGGAACTAAAGACGATTCTATTTATATTTTGAAGCAGTCTAAAATTTTACATAATATAAACTGATTGCCCGATTCACGTACACCGAACCAGTCCAAATAACATTAGTAAGTCCTCTTAATATTTTATATGAACCTGATATCTTTCTTGTATATGACTCTAAATATAAAATAAAGGATTTATGTATGTTTATCCGTTATTTAATATCCATATATTGAAACTTGATAATTAATAAATAAATAAATATTTCTGACACTTGCGCCAATTATTTAGTTCCAAGATAAGTATCATTAAGAACTTGTGTTATAGAAACTAAAAAACGGACAAACATACATAAATACTTTTTTTTCGTAAATACATACTTAATATACATAGGAAAACCCGATCAAATATACACACAAAGATTAGTCCTGTGTGGGAATCGAACCTCAGGAGTGGAGTGCGGGCATACTCGCCACCACGCCATATCGGTCGTCAAATTTTAAAAATTGGTGTAATTGTCAATAAATTAGTAATTTATTATTAACTTACAAATAAATTAAACGTTGCTTAGTCCAGGACTAGAATATATAAGTATTTTCGAAAACATGTATAAAAATTTTATATAGTTTTCTTAATCAGATGAGTAGATCTTTTGAGATGAGCAATTTGATATTTATTTTTTTCCTACCGAATGGTCACCCCTCTACCACGTTGAGGCAAATATATCCACCCTCGGGGAACAATAGGCCACGGTATAAAATCAAAGGCTAAACTACGTGAGCTATTATCCCCAACAAATTAATGGCAACGATTTGCTTAAGGTGAGAAATCAGTGGAATTAGTGTCATGCATGAGGTACTCGATGGTTTTAATCTCTTTCCTTAGGCCGAAGTGGGTTAATGTGAAATCTTTGCGAAAATTTTTAAAAAATTGATAATTTTTCAATGTCATGTCACGCAGAAAATTTTGTACTTGCCTAAATGTGACAGTTCCTTAGAGCTAAAGCAATTGGTGATGGTTACTTAAAAAAACGATTCTAACTAAGCTGTTTCATATAGTTATTTTCATTATGTTTTATAATGGTTAGAATATAGACAATTATAATTAAGTATACGGATCCAACCAACTTCTTATAAGCCCAAGCCAACCTCACCTGCAAGTGGTGCACTTGCCGATCAACCGAAAAGTGTGGGCGTAAAATATGCTTCTGCCTACATACAACATAATTTATTGATTCAGGCGTTACTAAGCGGAAATCCATTGTAAGCAAGTGATGGATTAAAAATATCTTTGTATTTCGAGTCTTAGAAACACAAAAGAGTCATTGTCTCTCGTTTCAGCGTTGGACGTGAAGACATCGTTGTTCTGAGGCTCCTATCTTACCTGAAGATGCCCTGTGTAAAGGCGAAACACGGGTCGTGTTGAATAGTTTCTCGAAATTTCTGGAAATTATAGTAGCGGGGGAGTTGTTACAAAGATATGTTTAATCCATCACTTGCTTAAATACATAGATAATGACATCTAAATATAAGTGTAGATGGCCAAACCTTGCCAAGTTTCTCAAATATCATCTCGAATTAAGCTCTCGTCAGTAAACGGGCGTTCCTAGATTTAAATGAAAATTAATTATAGCACACAAACGATTATAGGAGGATCTGATTATGATTTATGAGCACTAATTAGAACATAAGCTTTAGGTAAATTTACATGACGTCAAGCGTTATTTGAAAGAAAATTACATAACAGTTTATAAAGCCAACCAAACATGGAAGAAACACTGAAACATTGGATTGGAAACATTGGAACATATCATTGGAAGAAAAACAGACAAATGCAGATATATTAGTAGGATGTTAACAATTATCATAAAGATACAAATCAAAGAAACCAAAATAAAATTACTATACTGTTCAAACAGTTAAAAGATAAATTGATGAAATAATATATAAAACTGAAAAATTTATATCATTATAAAAATGTATATATCAAATCAAACTATTATTATTTACAAATTATTATTAATTTATGTATTTCTGTGCATTACTATCAGCTCTAAAAAAAATCTCGTACTACTATGCTAGTGTACTTTTTTTTAAATTTGCGTTGTAAATTTCTTACAAAAAATATGATTTTAATATGACCATGCATACAGTCACTTCATAAGATTTATAAAAGTTTGATGTATGAAGTAATAGGTATATAAATTTAATAATATTTAACAAAATAAAACATAATTACCCAATCTAGTTCAATTTTAATTCAATGGTAAAAATATGTTTATCCCAAATTTAAATTATAAAAATGCATAACAGATTAATACATAATAATGCAAACAATCTTTAAGCAAAACGAATGATTAGTACTATATTTAATGTAAACATAAAATATTTCAATATTTCAAGAAGAAGACATCAATTTCAATTCAACGTTAACAATATATGGACAAATTCAATAATAATTTAATGTTTTCAAGAGATTACAGTCCACTAACAAAATGTTTCCTAGCCATCAATCGTGCATAAAAAATATTAGGTCGGGGAAAAAGTCTTTTCGCATAACGTAGGTATAAACTTATTATAAAATTTTTTTGACTGTACTATTTGTGTCTGGCTGGTTTTGGTAACATTAAAAAGGTTCCATTATAAAGAAAAGAAAAAAATAAAAAAAAGTTGTTTCCCGCTATTTTTCATTTGTTTTTCTCTCCGTAAAAATGAGTGAATCTAATGAAGAAATTCGATACATTTTAAAATTTTATTATAAAAAAGGCAAAAATGCAACTCAAGCAGTGAAAAAAATTTGTGATGTTTATGGACCTGATGCAGTGTCAGTAAGAGAAGCACAAATTTGGTTCAAACGTTTTCAGTCCGGAAATTTTGATGTTAAAGATGCACCTCGCTCTGGTCGCCCTGTTACGAATAAAATGGACGCCATTTTTGAAAGAGTGGAGCAAGATCGGCATATTAGTAGTTACGATGTAGCTGAAGAACTGGGAATTGACCACAAAACAGTTTTGACCCATTTGAAGAAAGCTGGTTATACAAAAAAGCTCGATATTTGGGTGCCACACGAGCTCACTCAAAGAAACTTAATGAACCGTGTACTCATTTGCGATTCATTATTGAGACGTAATGAAACCGAGCCGTTTTTGAAGAGATTGATAACTGGCGATGAAAAGTGGATCACGTACGACAAGAACGTGCGAAAAAGGTCGTGGTCGAAAGTTGGCCAGGCTTCACAGACTGTGGCCAAACCTGGCCTAACACGAAATAAGGTGATGCTGTGTGTATGGTGGGATTGGAAGGGCATTGTTTATTATGAGCTTTTACCGCCCGGCAAAACCATCGATTCTGATCTTTACTGCCAGCAACTGATGAGATTAAAGGAAGCAGTCGAGAGAAAACGGCCGGAATTGATCAACAGGAAGGGTGTGGTCTTTCATCACGATAACGCTAGACCACACACATCTTTAGCCACTCAGCAAAAATTAAGAGAGTTCGACTGGGAGGTCCTAGTGCATCCACCATATAGCCCTGACCTTGCGCCTTCAGATTTTCACCTGTTTCGGTCTCTGCAGAATTCTTTAGGTTCTGTAAGGTTGACCTCAAGAGAGGACTGCCAAAACTATTTGTCCCGTTTTTTTGATCAGAAGTCCCAAAGTTTCTACAGTAACGGGATAATGTCTCTGCCCACAAAATGGCAGAAAGTTATTCAACAAAACGGTACATATATATTGTAAATAAATGTAAATAAACTTTGAAAAAAATGTCTTGACTTTTCATACAAAAATACGAAAAGACTTTTTCCCCAACCTATTAGATGGAATACGTTCCCTCGGCTTTATTATCACACAACTACTGAAGTAGTATTTAAAAAAATAATAAACACACAAAAAAATAAGGAATTGAGAAACAAAAATATAAGTTCAACGATATCAATTTCTGTTTAAATTAATATAATAATTCAATGTTTCCAAGAGATTACAGTCCAATCACAAAATGTGTCCGAGCAATCAATCAGGGCATAGAAACGAGATGGAGCACATTCCCTCGGCTTCGTTATCTGCTAACTACTAAAGTAGTAGTTACATGATATAAAAACCCGCAAAAATCTAAAGAATTTAAAAACCAAACTGAAGGTAAGCCTTATGAAACTTTAAAGCAAAAAAAAGATTTTAAATTTAACGAATTCAATTTCTGTTTAAATTAATATAATAATTCAATGTTTCCAAGAGATTACAGTCCAATTACAAAATGTGTCCGAGCAATCAATCAGGGCATAGAAATGAGATGGAGCACGTCCCCTCGGCTTCGTTATCTCACAACTACTCCACCCCAAATCTCTGGCGGGACGTGTTCCCAACTTGCAGAGCTACAAATCTGAGGATGTTCTGTTACTACATAAACTAATACCTTTTGTCTTCATTAAGGTGCGGTGAATAAGAATTCACTATTTTATACTAATTGTTACGGAATAGATGTGTCCGTGATTTCTGAATTATTTTTTTTGTATTAGTGATTTTCCATACTCAGTCCGCGTATTAGTTTTTTTCCTATACACTTCCTATTTATTTCTATACGTATACACACGTAAAGTAACGTCCAACAGACGTATTTTTTTCGTTATTATTATTAATCCTTTTGTTAATTATAAGCTATCTAGTTAATACGCACATCAGAATAAAAGCATCCAAAACTCCACTTTTGCTTAAATAAATAATTTTAAAAAAATTGTAAGATGTGAGTGTGAAATTCAATTTTTTTTTAATAGACCTACATCAATATTCTTTAAGAAACAATACAGAAGCTCTATTTTGAAAATATATTATCTCGTGTAGACTTGCTCTGTAACAGTAAAGACTAAAGATTAACTTACATAACCCAGATAATTAAAGACCTTATAGGATAAAGATCTTAATCTGGAAGGTGGCGTTCGACAGGCGGAAGACAGTGTCCAATAGAATCTCAACGTAATCTGGATACCCGAGACTTGAAGGGTTAATACCAGTAATTACACTAGAATTTAAGCATTTGCTTCTCTCTAAACCTGTGATTGAAGAAGAGTCAAATATTAAATAAGCTTGATTGACCACTTTTAGGGCGGCTTATAATTGAATAATATTCGAAAAGAAAGGTAATACCCAGTTTGTTATTTTTAAATTTATATCGTCTGGTTTCAATGCAGCTGTATCTAGCAAAGTTGTTGAATACGATGAGACTTTTTTCATTTATTTTATCAATGGCAATAATGTGTATTGTTACTCTATCAAATAAAAATAATTATTCAAATATACACACATACATACTTTCACGCCTGTTTCGACCCGAAGGGGTAGGCAGAGCAGGTATTAGAGCCTCGTCGCTTGATCGGCAGGTGCGCCATTTGCAGGTGTGGCTGGTTTGGGCTCCTTAGATGTTGATTACGCGCATTAAGCTCGCAAACTCTTTGTCTACACAGGCTTTCTTGATCAGGTTTTAAACTGCACTTGCACTAATCTTCAATGATAAAAAACAGATCTACTTTTTTCTTTACCATGGCCCGAACCTCCACGATATAGAAGCAACTAAAATTTGATCCTGGATAATAAATCCAAGTCCGAATCTTTGCAACATCTATGGTGCTGTTCAAAAGCGCATCCACAATTTGTATGTGCAGCCCGCTCGTGAATGTCACCCGGTATTCGATGCTGCACCTGCTCGCCGAACTCCGTAACTTCGGTTCACAAGTTTGCTTAAAGTATTACGTAATTTGAAGCGTCTTCCGCCGCAGTTCGCCCCCACATTATGTTTGTGACGATATCACCCTAACTTTTCACCTCGTTATTCTCACTCGAAAAAATTATATTTCTCTCACAAAAGAAATTGGAAGTGAAATTCGGAGTTGGTACCAACTTGTTCGTATCCTGACGAGAGTGCGCTGTTACTTTTGGGAAATATCGGATACTATTTCACAAAGAGGCTTCCTTTAACTCGCCGGGGCGCTCGAAAGTTGTTTTAGAATTTTTCCCGTTGCTCAAAGTTACCGCAGATCATTCACTTTATTTTCTAAGAACTTGAGCTGGAACAAGTAGGTTCATAGCTCACGAAGTACAACTCAGCTAAATGTAAAGAATTTCATTACATTTTTTTATTATTACTTGCTTTCAATATACCTATTTAAGGCGGCTTGCACAATAGTTCTTAATTTGATTTAGGCAAAGATTCAGTCAGTTGTTTAAAAATGAGAGGGACAGAACGATGTTTTATATTAATTTAGCTCTAATTAGGCTTAGCGACTGATTTCTAACCCTTTAGACACGGGTTATAAATTACGCCAAATTTTGTAAGACAAAATACTGGAGGTATCAAAATATCCTAACAAGATCTGGGGATCTCAAGCCAACCTCACCTGGAAGTGGTGCACCTGCTGATCAACAGTCGAGGTTCTAGCGAACGTAACAGATCCCGGTGAGCGGAAATAGGATCGCCACGTATTACCTGGGACCAACAATATCACTAAAGAGAAATGTGGGCGTATAGTATGCCTCTGCCTACCCCTTCGGGGATACAAGAGTGATATTATGTATGTATTTATCAAAAATCATTAAATTAAATTCGGCTTAATAGAGCTCTTATGAATGACAAACTTATAAACTAACTCGCCTGTAACGTATACTATTTTTGTTTTCAATACTCTGTCGCTTTAATTGTACAATAATTATCAGGATACTACAAAATAAAATTTAATCATACTACTTTAAGTGTCCTATCTACATACATGTTAACACAAGCATGGTTCAAAAATGCACAGCAGTGGAAAATTATGACATTGCATACATTTTCTTCATGAGAGCGCAATTAGAATCTTATTATTACACGAAAAGTCATATCTCTGATTTTTTTAAATCACGTCGCCTTAATAAGGTCGTAATTAAACAAGGACGAATATCAAAGAGGCCTCCGATCTACAGAAAGAAGAAACTAGGAAATTGTTTATGTCATTGACTGTTTGTTAAATCTATGGCTAATTAGATAAATCTATATATATAAAAGAAAGTCGTGTTAGTTACAGCACTTATAACTCAAGAACGGCAGAACAGATTTGGGCGAAAATTGGTAGGGAGGTAGCTTAGAGCCAGGAGACGGACATAGGATACTTTTTATCCCGTTGGACAGCGTTCCCGTGTGACTTGACATGAAACGTCAGTCACTATAATACGTGATATAACAAAAAAGAATCAGACTTGGAATAACAAAACGCAAATGACAGCTATGTAGTGACGTATGGATGACAATTTGATATTTGTAAGAAATCAATATTCAAACTATTTCTGACTTCTTGGCGGGAATGTGAATATGAGTTTTGAAATATTTTTTTAGGTGAATTGAAGTGAAGTTTAATTAATAATGCCGCGAACAAGACTATCGAATCTTTACCGACAAAGCCGTAATGCAAGAAGAATACGAAATACTGGAAATTAAAGGACTGAAGAAGAACGAGAAATTGCACGTGAACATCGCCGCAATAGTATGGCTCGACTTCGTACTTCTCAATAAATAATAATTAAAAAAAAATGTCATGAACACAAAGTAATTAAGTGAAGAGCAACTTTGTAATAAAATATAGAAATAATAATGAATGATTAATGTAGGTATTTAATTTTTTTGTAATTTTCCAATAAAATAAATAAAAATCTGCTTATTTATTGCCATTAAGGCGGAACAAAGTTCGCCGGGTTAGCTCGTATAAAATAAATATAAATATGTTCTAACAAATATACCAATTATTTAGCTCCAAGATAAGTATCATTAAGAACTTGTGTCATGGATACTTAATAACGGATAAACATACATAAATACCCAGACCAGAACCAATATTCATGTTCATACACACAAAGACACACTTATTGCAGCAACGATTTCCAATACACATTATCTCATGAAATTCTGATGTCAATTGGCCACCAAAATCGTGCGATTTAACGCCGTGCGATTTTTTCTTTGGGGCTTTGTGAAATCACGTGTTTATGCGCATAAACCCGAAACAATTCATGTGCTCAAATCGGAAATTCAACGCGTCATCTATGAGATACAGCCGAATTTCTGTGCAAAAGTCATGAAAAGAGTAATGGCCTGTCATCGTAGCCGTGGGGGTCATTTGATGGATATTTTATTTCATACTTAATCGTAACATGTCTTCACAATACAATAAAAATATCACAACTCTGTCATCAAATATTTGTTTTTATTTTAAAATGAAAAAGTGCACTCTGACTGAGACACACTCTATTTTGTTAACCATAAGCAGGTTAGATTTTTAGAAGATTAGCTACTTCTAAAAATATTCGAACCAAGTAAAAGTTGATTTATTGGGACTTCATAAAGTCTAATATAGCATTACATTTTAAGATCTAGACAGCTTAACGAGCTGATAACTAAACATAAATTTTCTTCATGAGAGCGCAATTAGAATTATATTCAAAAACTCTATGTCCATTTTTTTATAAATAACACGACGCCTGCATATGGGCATAATAAAACAAGCACGCGTGTCATCGGGGCGTGCGAGCTAATCGCAAAAGCGGTTGATTGCATGCAAAAACCTTTTTTTTTAACGACGACGGCGCGGACGCCTCGCAAACTGGCTTCATTGCACGAAGCAACTATCGCAAAGTCAGGTTATTGAGCCAATTTTAATTCGACGCAATCAGCTTTTTACGCTTCGAATGAACGTTTCATAGTCTAGCGCTTTTGTCTCTATATAATTAGTGTATTTGGTGTTGAAACGCTCGTAGCTCCGCGGTGCACGGTGGTCGGAAACAATCACCGAAGTAAAGCAGAGTTTACAGAGGTCAGTCCTTGGATGGGTGACCGTTGGTGTGGCATTTGATATCGAGCGTTTCCGTGCTTTGGAAGGCACTTTAAGCCGTTGGTCCCGGTTATCACTAAATGTGGTAGTCGTTTAGCCATGTTAGAGGCCTAAATGGGCGGCTTGAAAAATTCTAACAGCAGGACGCCATACACCTGCCTCCGCCAATCCGCACTGGGTCAGCGTGGTGGAGTATGACCCAATACCCTCGCACCTTGGTATGTGAGAGGAGGCTCGTGCTCAGTAGTGGAACGTTAATGGACTGAAATTATTTATTTGGTGTTAAAACAGAGATTGGTATACGATACAAAATATGTGTACTGTATTTTTACGTTTCTAATTGAGTTATAGCAGTGGCATAATTATAACTAATTTTAAACTTGCATAGATTAGTGACACACAGTGGATTGGCGGAGGCAGGTGTGTGGCGTCCTGCTGTTCGATTTTTTCAAGGCCTCTAACATGGCTTAACGACTACCACATTTAGTCATAACCAACGGCTGAACGTGCCTTCCGAAGCACGGAAGCGCTTGTTATCAAATGCCACACAAACGGACCTCTGTAAACTCTGCTTTACTTCGGTGATGTAGTAGGAAGTTTGTGGGTGGGAAATGAATTGTAGATATGGAATAATTATGTGTCTTTAAATAACGACCTGAGCTAAATGTTTTATAGTTTTGCACTAATTTGATCTGGAAGCGTGTCTGTCCATGTAATTATATTAGTACATACTAGTATTTGATGTGCTCGTATGTTCATTGATTTTATAATATACTAGCGGCCCGGTACGTGCTTCGCTACGTATAAGGCATAGTAATAAAAAAATTATTAAGTTCATTTATTCAAACAAAAAAATATTTTAAATTGCTAGCTATTTAAAATTCCAAATGACCCCAATGATATATTGTTTATATATTATATTTATCAGCAAAGAGTAAAAAATAAAAAAGAATTGGGTACACTATGGTGGGTTTATATGGGTTAGTCTAAAACATTCGCATAAACAATATTTTTGTTTTCCCATTTTGAGCATGAATAAATAAACAGTTGGGGGGTTCTGGAACAGGCAACATAAAGTTGGCCATGTGAAAAACATTTTGCCATCACCAATTTCTAACAATTGTTTTGAAAACTCATGGGCAGTTGCATCATTATGTAGGTGATTACGCATATTAATGTTCATTGTAAATTTTCGTACATATCTCCAAAGAACTGATGCCTTCAAACAGGCGTTTATTTCATCAGCAGGAGTTGATCGAGAAATGACAGGCAATGTTTGACGAAAGTCCCCTGACAGCAATATCAGAGCACCACCAAAAAGCTGTTGATTACCGCGTAAATCTTGCATTGTTCGATTAAATGCTTCTATTGATTTTTTATTCGCCATTGTGCACTCATTCTACAAAATAATTGACGTTAATCGCAGAACTTTTGCCATAGCAGAATTTCTCGAAATATTGCATGTTTGAGTTTCAATCTGTACATTCAAAGGCAATTTTAATGCAGTGTGCGGTCCGACCACCTTCTAATAATGTAGCAGCAATTCCCGAAGATGCAATGCAATTTTCTGTTCCGATCGAATAGTCGCTAAAATCAATGATACAACGAAAGTTTTGCATTAGAATTGAACTCCTGCTCATATTGCAATTCACGATCAAAAAAATCATGTATCTCACTATTTGGTGCGGTTATACCCAATTGTGCTAATGCTTTATTTAAAATCTTTAGACACATATCTTCAATTATTATTAAAGCTTCGTGGTACATTTCCAAGGTAATCAACTAATCGGGATTTCTTTCATGATGACGCATACGAATTAAAATGTCTTCTGCCATATAATGTTCATATTTGTTCAATAATTTTGGCATACGATCGAGAGCAATTTTGAACAATTGAACTAATGCGTTATGCTGATGGAAAAACCTTGGATGGTCTTGTATTTGAAACAATTGCACAACGTTCATCCAATTCACGAAAGTTAGCCGCATCACAATGTGGACATATTGCGTTCATCATTCCAATGTATCCGTATATACTATAATCAATCTGAGTGTTGTGATTAAAAGCAGCACGCAGCATTTCATCCAAAACAGCACGACGTATTCTTGATCGCCGTGCAATCGCCGGCCTATGTTTTGTCGTCTTGCTCATGGCATTTTACCTTCACTCAACAACTCAATAATATTTTGTAAAATATAAACACAAATTAATAACAACAATATTTTTGAAAATATAAACACAACAAAGCAATAATTATCGCTGATAAAATGAAATGACATATGTGACATAATTTTTTTTTGATATAACTAACGTCACTTTTGACATTAAATTTGTTTGATAAGGTTCAAATTGGCTTTTAAGTATTAGTACAAATTGTTTGTATATGGGAGTATAGAAATATGTTGATTTTACACTTTTTCAAGTTTTTTTTTATTTTCTCTACGTACAAACCTTCTCTGGACTTCCACAAATAATTCAAGACCAAAATTAGCCAAATCGGTCCAGCCGTTCTCGAGTTTTAGCGAGACTAACGAACAGCAATTGATTTTTATATATATAGATATGCAGGTATATTATATAACAATGAGTACAATATTTACCAGTAAATTGACTTTAGAACTGTGTTGCAGTCATAAAATATTTTTTATTTACTTCTGCATCCTATGCTTATATTAACTAGTACTTGGTAGAAATTATGGTTACAATAAAGGCTGCCCATTGTGCAACCATTTTTTTTCTTTATTAACGTCGGCAACAAAATTCCTTTACGCACTGCCTCCCGGCCAAAGGTAGGAGGAGGGGAGTGTGGGGCTCACTCGACCGCCAGCAGTCGTCGTCCTACCCACTAAAAACCTTTCGACGACGCCCACCGCTGTTGTAAAGGGGCGGGGGGGCAGTGCCTAAGTATAGCTGAAACCCTGTCCGCGGCCAAAGCCCCCCGGATCAGAGCTGGGAGGACCTCCTCAGAGAGGCGCAGTGCGTCGCGCAGGGGGGGCGCGACCTCCTTATGCGACCACCGGCGTAAGTTGCCGACTCGGGGTTTATAGTTAGACGGTAGTGACCCCCTGCCCCTGCCGCCTAAGACCCACCTGGAGCTGCTTGACGGCCTCTGCAGGTCCCTCTTAGTTTCCCTCCGGTGGTCAGTACTAAGGGCACCGAGAATCGCCAACTTCTGAATGTTACCTTTTCCCGGCCTCCGATAGATATTCAGCCCCCCCACCACGCCAAGTCCTGTTCGGGGGGATACCATTGTGCAACAATTGTACAACCACTTTCTATTTTTTTTTTTTTCCGTCGGTAACAAAATGCATTTACGCACTACCTTCCGGCCAAAGGGGGACCGAAAGGGGGTGTGGGACTCACCACAGGCAGACGCGACTGCCAGCAGAAATACCCACTAAAAATCTTCCGACGACGCCCGCCGCTTGTTGAGAAAAAGGCGGGGGCAAGTATCTGGGTTGCAGCGTCTGACACCCCGCCTGCGGCCAACGTCCCCCGGACCAAAACCGGGAGGACCTCCTCAGAGAGGCGCATTGGACGCGCCCCTCCTACCTCCTTGTGCGACCCAAGCGTGCGTGGCCGACTTCTCGGAGGGTCTATTGTTAGGCAGCAGGGGCCCCCCGCCCCCACTGCCTAAGACCCTCCTGGCGCTGCTTGACGGGCCCTTCTGGCCCGCCCGCGGCCAACGTCCCCCGGGAAAAAACCGGGAGGACCTCCTTAGAGAAGCGCAATGGACGCGCTCCATCTACCTCCTAGTGCGACCACAGCGTGTGTGGTCGACTTCTCGGAGGGTCTGTGGTTAGACAGCACCTCCTGCCCCCGCTGCCTAAGACCCTCCAGGCGCTGCTTGACGAGCCCTCCTGGCACGCCCGCTGCGCCCTGCACAGGTCCCTCTTAGTTTCCCCCCCAGTAGTCAGTACTCAGGGAGCTACTCAGCCCCCACATCACGACATGGTGGAGACCAGTCGGGGGAGAACCATTGTGCAACCATTGTACAACACATTTGGTATAATGATCTATTTATCACATGGTTTTGGTATTTAATAAGTTGTGTGTGACTGCACATGCTAGCTATTATTTACGGTACAAGTAAAGTGACTCGTACTTGGTAGAAATTGTGGTTAGAAAAAAAGCTGCCCGTTGTGCAACCATTTACAACACATTTGTCTAAATATTCTATTTATTACATGGTTTAGGTGTTTAATAAAGCATTTATTAATTCACTTGCTAGCTATTCTTTGGGTACAAGTAAAGTCACGCTTGGTCAATAGTTTTATTATATAGCCAAGGCTTACGCTAGGACAGAAGGCAAACAACTTAGACAGAGTCTGGATTGTTTGACGAAGAACTATCTGAGAGTTGGAATATTGAGCCAATTCAGTTCAAACTAAAATAATTACGACAGCGCTTTAACGAACCCATGCGTGATTGCGTGACAGTTAGTTTAGTTCATGCCTTTGTCAATACAACTGCTTTACGGTTAAAATAATGAGATCGATGTATGATATCTCGTGTAATGTGAGTGGGTGAGGAGCTAGTCACTTTTTATGATTTGAGACGTTTCATTTAGAGCATTCATTATAGAATGTAAGGGGGTGTATAGAGATCCTACCACGACCTAAAGAGCCCAAGCCAACCTCACCTCCAAGTGACGAGGACGAGGTTTTGGCCAACATACAGAGCCCGGTAAGCGCCAATAGGCTCGCCACCTATTACGTAGGACCAACAATATAATTGGCGAAGTGTGGGCGTGTAATATGCCTATGCCCGTTCGGGGAAACAGGCGTGTTTCGACGACCGATATGGCGTGTTGGCGAGTATATCCGCATTCCACGTCGGTCGTGGGTTCGATTCCCACACAGGGCAAATATTTGTGTATATAAATATGAATATTTGTTCTGGTCTGGGTGTTTTTCTATGTATATTAAGTATGTATTTACAAAAAAAAAGTATATATGTATATATATATATATGTTTATCCGTTATTTAGTATCCATAACACAAGTTCTTAATGATTCTTATCTTGGAACTAAATAATTGGTGTAAGTGTCAGAAATATTTATTTATTTATTTATAAATGCGTCATTATGGAACGCTTCCATGTGTCAGAAGGCACGTTAAGATGAGTGTCCCCGTTATCACTATATGTGGTATAGTGATAACGGGGCCATATTAGGGGCCCTATTTGGCGGCTATAATGTTAGCTAACAGCAGGACGCCGCATATCTGCCTCCGCTAATCCGCACTGAGACTGCTTGGTGCATTATGACCGGAATCCCTCTCATCTTAAAGCCTATAATCAGTAGTGGGACGTAAATGTTGAGACACATTTGCTCTAGGTGATTTTGATATAATACCTAACAATTCTTAGTTACCTTCTTCCACTTGTTCGTTGAAACCTAAACCCTTTGCTTACAGATCCGCCCTCATAATATCAACCTCATAAAGTCCACTGCTGAACATTAGCCTCCGTGAATGGGCTGAGATGTTGAGCCACATCTGTCTTGCTATAGGTGATTTCGATACAATACCTGATAATCAAAAATCTTAATTACCTTTTTCCACTTGTTCGTTGAAACCTAAAACCCTTTGCTTACAGAGCCTTCACCATATCAGCCTTATAAAGTCCATTGCTGAACATTGGCCTCCCGAATAGTTACCATATATTGGGGGTATTTGCCCAGAATCACCAGGCTGAGCTGGGTTGGTGATCACAGTTCAAGCCAGTACGCAGGATGACACTACTGGCCATCATCCGGTAGGATTTCTCTTCGTCGTCTCTTACGACTCCACGTGAGATGAGAGGAGGGGACACTATACTAGTCCGGTACCACACGGAACCAGATCAGCCTTGATTATGGCAAATATCTAGTTTACAGTCTAATCCTGTGAGACATGACTTTATGGTGAGGTGATTTACAATTTAAACTTTTGCCCAATTTTATTTGGTTGAACATAAAATAATCCCAAATTTGAATGAACCATCGTCGATGTCTCTTGCATGCAAATGAACTCAAAGCTCGAATCAAAATTCATCCTCGCAAATAATTGAACGAATAATCCATGAGATGTTTTATTCATTATTTTGACCAAACGTAATGATCGTCTCAATCTCTGGTTTAGAGGCTCTGCGGAATACATCAAATATGCTTAAAGCAACGCCAAACAAATATTTATAAAGTTGTTTTACATGAAGAAGACGGATTTACTAGAGTTTTATTTGTTTTAAAACGAACGACATCTTTCCCTGGTCGTTAGTGACACACCGCCTATAAATAATGCAATTTTACTGTTTGAGTATAATCCTGATCAATAGGTACGTTCAACCCAATTATGCGAATCTCATACGCGCATTGATTTTGCAATCCACCGATCTAACATTGCAATCTAACACATATGAAATTTTGAGCAAACGATTATAAGCCAGTGAATTTATTTTAAGATAAATAAAATTAAGTAATAGGAATTATTCTAATGTGGTTTTATCGAACAATTCTTTACAGAAATGCTTTTAATTATCATCATCTGGCCCTGCTCAACATATAACTATTATTTAGTAAAGATTATTTTCCAAAACATGCTATGAATGACGCCCACAAGATAATAAAATAAGATCTTTTCACGGAATATCTTTAATATTTCGATATTCCAAATAAAAAGAAGAAAAAATGTTTTTAATGCATATAGATTTTTAATTAAAGCAATAACTACGAGTACATGAAATTAGAACTTTTATATTTTTTTACGAAAAACCTACAAAAACAAGCGTGGTACGCCAAAAATACGGCTTGTTAAGTCACAACTGCATCCGAAAACCAAACATAGATCGCCTGGGTAATAGAGGCGAAAAAGCGTGAAATATATGACTATATGACTCCTCATGAGGTTGGCTGGAAGAGATCTCTAATAGAGATAAGTTCGCCTTTGTACATGTCCTTTTTTATGTAATGTTTTGATTATTTATTTTTGTTAAATATAAATTTTGAATCCTGCGCCTGGCAACACCTACTCTATACTCTCTGCTCTGTTTGACACAATAGTGAATGTTCGTTTCCCACACTTGTCTAATATAATAAAGATAAAGTAATACATAGAGTGGTTATTATTTGGATTAATCTATCAGGTTATGGGCCCAGAAAGCCCAGAAATACGAACAGTGCAAAATCTCACAGTGAAAACAGTGATTAAAGATATTGTGTGTAACATAACCTCAAACGGTCAACGTGGAAATTTTTCCTTCGGAACTTTTGCAAAGTAATCGTATCTAATCTGAGTGAATTCATTGAAAATGGCTACAATCAATCAATTGGCGTTAATTGAAAAGCTATTTGGCCGTGAAAATTACGTAACTTGGAGGTTTGCAATGCAAACATACCTACAACATGAAGAGCTATGGGACTGCATAGAATCCGACTCAGAAAAAGATCCGAAACGCGATACTAAGGCAAAAACGAAAATAATATTGTCACTTGATCCAACAAATTATGTGCACATCCAAGAAGCCCGCACTGCCAAAGAAGTTTGGAATAAGCTAGCTGCAACGTTCGACGACTCTGGGCTGACACGCCGGGTTGGTCTGCTACGCGACCTGTGTAATACTTCACTATCAGGATGTCAAAATGTAGAGGAATATGTCAGCAAAATTATAGGCACCGCTCATAAGCTCAGAAACATTGGTTTTAAGGTTGATGACGAGTGGTTGGGCACGCTACTACTCTCCGGTCTGCCAGAATCCTATCAACCAATGATTATTGCCATAGAGAGCTCCGGCATGAAAATTACTTCAGATTCTGTAAAAGCAAAATTATTACAAGATGTCAGACCATCAGAAATTGATCCAAAAGCATTTGCAGTAAACAAAAGATTTCAGAAAAATGTTAAAAAGCAGTCCAGTGGGCCACGATGTTACTCTTGTAACAAGTATGGTCACAAAAGCCCAGAATGCAAAACAAAACCAAAAGAAACATCACGAAAATCAAACTGTTCCTCATATGCTGCTGTGTTTGTAGCGACATCTGCACAGTGTGATGCGTGGTATGTGGACTCGGGTGCATCATCGCATATGGTCAAGGACAAAAGTTTACTACAGAATGAGAGTGCATCTACTATAAAGAATATAAGAGTAGCAGATAACAAAATACTGTCAGTGCAATGTTCAGGGCAAGTGAGCTTGAATACTTATGATGATAGAGGCCAAGAAAACAAGGTACTGTTCACAAATGTTTTATATGCCCCAGAACTGGCAACCAACTTACTGTCAGTCAGCCAGATAATTCGCAGTGGAGGCCAAGTAAGTTTGACACAACAGGCTGTACTATTATGAACAATAAAAGTCAGGTAGTAGCAACAGCTAGTATTATCAACAACATGTACCGGCTAAATATGCCTGGAGGAGGCTATGCATGCATGTCTGATGTTGAAAATCAAGATATCTTCCTGTGGCACCAAAGAATGGGACATCTTAACTTTAACAGCTTGAAGAAAATGTCTGAAAACACTGACCATGTAACTTTCTCAGCAAATACAGAAAAACTGACATGTGTCACTTGTAAGCAAGGTAAACAGACACGATTACCTTTTAAAAGCGAAAGGAACAAAGCAGTGAGCCTGCTTCAGTTAGTTCATTCAGATATATGTGGCCCCATGGAGACACAAACCCTAGGAGGTGCTAAATACTTTATCACATTTCTTGACGACTATTCAAAGAAAGTTTATGTATATTTTCTCCGGAATAAGTCAGAAGCATTAGAAAAATTTAAAGAGTTTCGACACGAAGTAGAAAACCAACTTGATGCTCGTATTAAAATTCTTCGGACTGACAATGGCCTGGAGTATGTTAACAAGAATTTCTCTGATTATTTGAAAACTGCAGGTATCATACACCAGACGACAACACCATACACTCCAGAACAAAACGGGACTGCAGAACGAATGAATAGAAGTCTGATCGAAAGGGCTAAGTGCATGCTCCTCAACGCTAACCTACCAAAACAGTTTTGGGCCGATGCTGTACACACAGCTGCATACGTCATCAATCGTTCTCCAACGAAGTCCCTATCATACAAAACACCTGAAGAAATGTGGTCTGTACAAAAACCAAATGTGAAACACATACGCATATTTGGTTGTGAAGCTATGGTACACTTACCTAAAGAAAAGCGCAGAAAATGGGATCCTAAAGCACAGAAAATGATCTTCATCGGTTACTGCGATCACACCAAAGGCTATAGATTTCTAATACCAAACACAAGAAAGGTAATTAAAAGTAGGGATGCTACATTTCTTGAATCTTCTGTAAAAAGGGATTATGTATTGGTAGAATTGTCAGGCAAGAATTCTATATGTTATAATGAAGAAGATAAGGAAATTGAAACGGAAGATGAAGACACCAGTATGTGTTCATATGACACTGTGTGTGAAAACAAATCTACTTCAGGCAGTGAATATGCTCCAGACATCAGTTTTGATTCTCCTCCGGTAAGCAACATTACATTGCGACCAAGGAAAAATGTTGATATAAAGCTGGATAATTTTGAAGAGAATAGCTACCTATGTCATCATGAAGTCATATGTCCAGATGTGCCATTGACTTACAAAGAAGCTATGAATTCAACTGACAAAGACAAATGGATGAAGTCCATTAGTGAAGAGCTAGAATCACATCAGAAAAATAATACCTGGACATTGGTTGAAAAACCTGTTAACGATAAAGTGATTCAGTGTAAATGGGTATTTCGAATAAAAGAAGAACCAACAGGACCAAGGTATAAATCACGGCTGTGTGCAAAAGGATTTGCACAAACCAAAGGTATCGACTATTTTGAAACCTTTGCACCGACTGTCAGGTATGACTCCATACGCTTATTACTCTCTGTAGCTGTACAAAAAAATTTCAAGGTCATTCAGCTAGATGTCAAAACTGCATTCCTTTATGGTGAACTGCAGGAAACCATATTCATGACACCACCTGAGGGACTGGACCATGAAGAAAATATGGTTTGCAAATTGAATAAGTCACTGTATGGATTAAAACAGGCCCCAAGGTGCTGGAACAGTAAGTTTGATTCGGTTCTTAAAAGGTTTGGATTTATAAACAGCAAAGCTGATCAATGTGTGTATATTGGTCTAGTCAATAACAAGAAATGCTATTTATGCCTGTATGTTGATGATGGATTGTTATTTTCAACTGATGATTTAGCATTGAAAGAAATAACTGAAGATTTGAAATCCGTTTTTGAAATCAAAATAATAACTGAACCAAGAAACTTTGTAGGAATGCAAATAGAGCAATTCAGTAAATCTATATTTATACATCAAACAAGATATGTAGAAGAATTGCTAAGAAAATTTAACATGAATAATGCCATATCTAACAGTGTTCCTGTGGATCCACACATGAAGTTGCACAAAGGAGGAGAGGTGGATAAAAATATACCCTACAGAGAAGCAGTTGGCTCCCTGATGCACCTGGCCATTGTGAGTCGACCAGATATTATGTTTGCTGTCAGTCTGGTGAGTCGTTTTCTCAATTGTTATAACCAAACCCATTGGAATGCAGTTAAGAAAATTTTAAAGTATCTGAAAGACACAAAGTCATATGGGCTGTGTTACACACTAACTCCACATCCAGCTGATGTCACTGGCTACAGCGATGCAGACTATGCCAATGACTTAGATACACGACGCTCAGTGACGGGATATGTGTTCCTTAAGAATGGGGCGGCTGTCACTTGGTGCAGTCAAAGACAGCAAACTGTTGCTCTGTCAACGACAGAAGCGGAGTTCATGGCAGCTTGCGCTGCCACTAAAGAGACTATGTGGATCAAGCAATTTTTGTGTGATATTGATCAATACAAACAAAATTCAATGTGTCTTTGTTTGGACAATCAAAGTGCTATTAGTGTCATAAAAAATATTAACTTTCATAAAAGATGTAAACATATTGAAATTAAGTATCACTTTATCAAAGAGAAATATTATCAAAAGATTATTGAACTAAAGTTTGTTAGTAGTGAAAACCAATTTGCAGACATATTTACAAAAGCTTTGTCAAAAGATAAATTTCAATTCTTGAGAACCAAACTTGGAATGTGTTCATATAATTCACTTAGTGATACAAATAAGTAGTTACTGTATGTATTGCCTAAGAGCAGTGTTAATTTAATTATGTTAATTTCTATATGTAATTAGGTGGTTTGTTTTTGTATAAATGAGGCTCGAATTCAGGAAAGGTGTTAAATATAAATTTTGAATCCTGCGCCTGGCAACACCTACTCTATACTCTCTGCTCTGTTTGACACAATAGTGAATGTTCGTTTCCCACACTTGTCTAATATAATAAAGATAAAGTAATACATAGAGTGGTTATTATTTGGATTAATCTATCAATTTTTTTATTTATGTGCAATAAAGAGTTAAAATAAATAAATAAAATAAATAAATAATATAAATGTTGAGAAAGAAACATATTTGTAAGTCGGATATATCAATGAGGAGAAGAATGATATGAGAACATTTAAATTTTATATTAAAGATACGCCAAACACGAAAAGCCAACAACATCCTAAAAACCAATGATGAGGCATAAATGTACCTACGCATAAATGACGGCTGGTTAGTCACGAATGCGACCGATCGAGCATCGATCGCATAGTTAATTGACACTCAAAACCTGTAAAATAACATCAAAATATATAAGTAACATGATTATGTGAATGAACTACTCCTTAGGAGAAAATATATTACGAATGCACCAATCACTTTTCACGACAAGTCTTCATCATCCAAAAAACTTATGAAGACCCATAAAAGTACCTACGCATAAACGAGGGCTTATGAAGTCACGACGAAAAAATATCAAAATAAATAAAAATAATAATAATGTAAATTGTTTTTTAGGAGAATAATTAACCTACGAATATGCGGACATAAAACTTTTATGCGTTGAAATAGATTATCCAGTTTTCACGAAAAGCCTTCATCGTTCAAAAACCTACAAACACACATAGGTACTCTTATGTGTAAACGAGGGCTTGTTAAGTCACGACTGCGGCCGAACATCGATCGCGTAGTTAATTGCCACTCAAAAACCTGTGCAAAAAGTATTGAAAAATAAAATAGCGCGTTAGCTTCAATAAATCATGGCGGTCGTTACGTTCCGCGTCAACGCACCGCGCGGGGCAAAAACACCCAGAATCTGTTCGGACCACCCTTGTAATCGCTAGATAATGGCAGCGGATTGAAAAATCATCCTAGCTATGTGTTAAGGGTATGCATGACACCTCAGCTGCTGCTGTAATTTGTCAAAGCTGGTTACCCGGTTTTAGGTTAGGCGTTATTAATGACAGTGACCCGCTTCGTACGTGCGCGTGTATGAATGTTGATAATAAATTATTTTAATTTCAAGTTTGAAACTAATGCGCTTGGATATTACATACTAATATTATCACTCATAGTTAACACGTTACGTTTGGAGTAAGAGCCCAAATACATTCAGGCCATCTGGATCACCCTAAATTAAAGGGCTTGATTACATTTTGACATTTTCTTTTGAAGAATATACACTGTAGTTTTTTTAGATACAATTTGTTTTTATGGACAAGACCATTTGTCTTCGGCTGGGTGCTTTCTATATGATAGTATGTATTTCTATCAAAAAGGTATGTTGTATGATTATCCGTTCTACAATACTTATTTTGGGCCAAAATGGGATGTGTAAAAAAAGCCTCTTAAGACTGTATAGTAGGGTCGGGCAAAGAGCTCAAACCTCTAAGACATTATACCAAAATAAGTCATAATTCTACATTTACAATTCTTTGTTATTAACCCAGAAAATACATATGATAAAAATATTGTTTTAGTCAAGAAAACTAGAATTTATCCAGTGTCAGTAATATTAAAAAGTATAAAATTAGGCCTCCCATATAGAAATCCAATGAACCTATGCTAGGCGGCATGCACATATTCTAATCCCAGAACCTTCATTCTTCATTCATCAGGATGTCGGGCTTTCATCTTGTGGCGGCAAATTATAGCAAGAAAAAAATATAGCCTTTAGAGTTTGGTCACTACGGGCGGATTGCACGGCAGTTCTAAATTTGAGTTGAGCTACATTTCTTTAAAGTTGAGAGAGAAAGAACCATATTTTTAATAGATTTAACTCTAATCAGGATTAGTGACCGTTGTGCAAAGCACCATAAATTTTAACCCAGTCAGTTTGAAACGATTCGAGATTTTATTAACAGAAATAACATTGACGTAAAAATATAACGCGATAATCCTTATGCTCGATTTTCCTTTACATATCTAAAGAAACCCTCCGCATGGTAAGCGGAAAGATATTAATCTTCATTTCGTAGAAACCGATACAAGGTATTATTCCGATCATTCATCAATCTTGGTTTCCGAGTGTATTGTGTGCACGCTCGACTATTTCAGCTTGTGTTTTGTGAATCTTATTATGAAGTGGATTGGATCCTATCTACATAATTTTGATATATATTTCGCAATCTATATTATTTATTGAAATGGAAAACCTATAACATCTATCACATCAAAACCCATAGTAGCGGAATAAGTTTTAGTAAATAAAATATGGATGTTATAATAGGTGAATAAGTTATTAAAATTATATTATTTCTCACGTTATTTTATAATCGTATTGGTAATATATTAACTTAGACTGTATTTTTTATTAGTCTGAAATATTAAAAATTACGTGACATATTTTTTATCTTTTAAATAAAGTAAAAGATAAATATTCTTAGTAAATGAGGATGAAGATATGTGGTAAATGAGATGCCCTTCCCCTTAACCCTTTGAGTTCTCAGTGAAGATGTGGGACTATACTGAGATCTCACATGGACTTCTTGAGAGAATTTGAAAAGTGATGTCGCACTGTTTTGTTTCCTGTGCTTTTAGAAACACTTAACGGTAATAATCCACCGTTATTACACATTTTTTGAAAATAAAACAAAACTGCAGTCATGACACTTCACTTTCCCGTAAAATAAAGTATACTTTATTGTCTTTAGATCATTTAAATTTGAAGAAACAAAATGATCATTCCTTTAGAGCCGTAAAATTTTAACAAACAATGGGTTATGGATTACATCTAAATCAATGGCATATTTTGACAGTGGCGGGTCAGTTTGTTTATGAAAACCTAGTATATGTACATAAAAATATTGATAAATTGAGTAAGAAAAGTGATATACATAACCTAAACACAAGAAATAAGCATAAACTAGTTGTACCTGCCACTAGGCTCCAAAAAATTAACAAATCTTTTAAAGGTCAATGTGTGCGATTCTATAATAAAATCCCAAGCAATATACAGCAATTAAGCCTAAATAAATTTAAATTAACAATAAAACGCAAGCTGTCTTTAAAGGGATACTATTCTATTAAAGACTATATGGCTGATAAAAATGCTTGGGATTAAACCGCCGTTTCATACAGGCTATTCTAATATGAATGACTTAAAGCATGAATATTGTTATATTATGTTGCATTGTATAGCGTCACAGACAAATGAAGATTGTAACTAACCAATCGATAATTTAAAAGAGCATAGCCTGTGAGTTTCTTGCCAGTTCTTCTTACAGAGCGGTGGCTCGGAACTGGCACTTAGATTCACTTACACTTAAATATTTTTTGTTTTTTTAAATTGTTTGGTTGCAAGTAAATCTAAGCTTCGTGATTTTAGTATAGTTATATTTTATTTGTTTTTGTTATTTTTTATAATTTTTACATTTTCAAGTACTATGTAATAGTTTATGAAATAAAGTATTTTTGACTTTGACTTAAATGGAAACAACATATACATGCTTTACTTAAATTACGATGGTAACAAACTATCACATTTTCAAATATTTGCTTGATTTCAGAGTATGTTAGATGTATCCGCTAAAATATTATTGTTTTTGAATATGAATTAGTTTTTATAAATTATTACCCTGAAGGGTTGAATTGGGGAAAAACGGATCCTAAGATTAAAGATACATAAGTATAATTTCAACAAATGAAAAACATAACGTTTATGTACTTAATGTTTGAAAACAATTCTTTAATCTAAAACGGAAACTTTTGTTAATCGATTGATTATTTCAGCTTGGGTTTCGTAAATCTTATTACGAACTGGCTCTATCTGCATAATTGTTAATAATATTTCTTAATGACTTTCTCATAAAGCGCCAGGAAAAGATTTATTTTAAAATAAGTTATAATATTAAATTTATACAGCTCTTCAACAAAGGCTTCTTTAAAAATTACTATACAAATTGTCACATTTGAAATGTTTGACTCAAAATATTTTTAGCTGTAAGTGCCTATCTATAATTTTAATAATTCTGGAAAATGGAGGATAACTAATAATAAAGATATAAGAGATCTCTTTATTGCATACAACATTCTACGTTCAATAAATTAAATCCTCTCATATTTCAATATAGGATAACAAGAGCAATATATTTTATTTTACCTTTCATCTATATCAAACTGTCATCAATAAAACTTGTAATCGCATTTTGTCAATTAATAAAACGTATGCACAATTTGCCATGATTTTGAATATTGAATGAGCGGCAATTGAAAATAAATTTTCAATCCACGCTCCAGTGGTGCCAAACCATCAATAATTATGGAGGGTTCCGTCTGCAAGCTCTCAGAGTCCCTTTTAAAAGGTGTATTCTGTTGGAGTGTCGCCAAATGCTGACAAGCAACATGGGACCTACATTGTGCTAAATGCCCGACTTTAAACGGGCCATAACTTTTGCAGGATGCCAACAATATTGACGATTTGTAGCACGCAACTGCTGGATTTAGGTGTTTTCTTAAATTTAGTACGCTACATTCGTTTTTATACCACATGATGACATTTAAGCCTTTTTTTTACGTCGGTAACAAAATGCATTTACTCACTGTCTCCTGGCCAAAGGGGGACCGAGAGGGATGTGTGGGGCTCACCACCGGCAGACACGACCACCTCTTTAGAAAAGCGCAATGGAAGCGCTCCATTTACCTCATAATGCGATCACAGCGTGTGGGGCCGACTTCTCGGAGGGTCTGCGGTTAGACAGCACCTCCTGCCCCCGCTGCCTAAGACCCTCCAGGCGCTGCTTGACGGGCCCTCTTGGCACGCCCGCTGCGCCCTGCACAGGTCCCTCTTATTTTCCCCCCTAATAGTCAGTACTAAGGGCACACAGAGTCGCCAATCTCTGGGTGTTACCTTTTCCCTTGCGGCTTCTCTGCCCTACCGGGAGGTACTTAGCCCACTCACCATGACAAGGTTGAGACCAGTCAGGGGGGATGACACATTAGCCATGTCCAACCCAATGGGAACTAGTCAACGCAGCCTTTGGAATTATGAAATACCAGAGACATCACTATTGCGTTTTCAACATTTAAATCAAGTATTTATAAAGTGCCTATTACATACATACATTAAATTACGCCTGTTTCCCCGAAGGGATAGGCAGACGCATAATATACGCCCACACTTCGCTACTTATATTGTTGGTCCCACATAATAGGTGGCGAGTCTATTGCCTCTTTCCGAGCACTATTGTGTTCGCCAGAGCCTCGTCCGTTGATCGGCAGGTGCACCACTTGCAGGTGAGGTTGGCTTGTTCTCCTCAGATCTTGATAGGAGCCCTATACACCCTATAGTGCCTATTGCACTTAACAATTTAATAAAAATATGGTTTTATAAACTATGTAAGATATAACTAAACTATACCTATGTGTAACAATTATTTAACACTGGGAAGATAAGAGGAAGCAAAAGTATTTTATAATTTAGATTTAATATTGTCCAAAGTATTACTAAATACGTTAACATTTTAATCTCGACCTAGGAGAGTATTGTACTGATAAAGAATTATGTTAATAGATAATTTGCGACCCAAATTGGTCATTGGGGATTATGATCAGCAAGTTTAAGTAAACTGATAACTTACAAATGCTGAAGATATCTATAGAGCTGAAACCAATACGTAATAGCTCATTTAATAGTGTTAATAAAAAATATAAATCGGCTAAGAAAAATTGAATTCCGTTCACTACTGAGCACGGGGGCCACCTCACACGATCCAAGGTGAGAAAGAGTCGTATAGAGTCCTTCACAACGCGGACCCAGTGGGAATTGTCGGAGGCAATTGTGAGGTGTCCAGCTTTAGTGACAGAATCTTTCAAACCGGCCCAGTTAGGCCTCTGACATGGAATACAGACTACCACATGTATTGATAATCAACCAATGGCTTGACATGCCTTCCGAAGCACGTAAGCGCTCGATATGCTTTACTCCGGTAAATATTTACTACCACCTAGCACCGCGAAGCTACGAGCGCTCCCTTACGTGAGTTACGTGTTATATAATTTTATTTTAACACATTTTCTGTTGAAGAACCTAAACGTTTTGAGAGCCAGTCACGCATTTAACTGGTTTTATTGTTGATATAAATTAATATACATACTATATACACATATGTTTCCACGCCTAAGCCGCTAAAGCGGTTCTGGAAAATTATCGCAAGGACATACGAGTATATGGGAACTTGACAAAAGTTTAGTTTATTTGTATACAGTTTTGCAAAGTTGCAAAGAGACACGCGAACGATGTCACGAGTGTCCACTGGCAGTACATAAACATTTTTACATTCGTAGTAGTAAAAATAAACTCAAAACAGAAAATATCCAACCACTAACCAGTAGGATGACACACATCAACATCATCATCTAAGCGATATCCCGGTTGCGACCTTAGGGACCCAGTGTACGCTTTCCTATAATGTTTGATTATTTGTAATAACCATTGGCAGACATGGCACCCTTTTTGACGCTAAGCCAGCTCCTTCTGGGCCTCCCCAATCTGACTCGTCAAACGCCTCGGTCGATCTGTACTGGGTCCTCGTGATGGCTTATATTCTTTCACCTTGGTTTGTAGGAGAAAACTTGTGTCCAGTAGTTGGACGGTAATGGGCTTATTAGTTTTTAAAAAAAATGTCAATGTGATTTAATGTATATCCTTGTTCTTCATTTGTAGCAAATGAATGAATGAACTTTATTTAATTTAATTTATTTACCAGATAACAATCAAAATCAACATCATATTATCAATACCGAAAAACTGAATAACCAAAACATATTGACACATATCAAAACGAACAAATAACAAAGTTGTGTTTACAATAATTATAGGGAATATCAGGGTGTGTAGGGATCCAACTAATACCTAAGGAGCCCAAGCCAACCTCACCTGCAAGGGGTGCACCTGCCGATCAACGGACGAACGGCTCTGGCGAACATATCTGCCTACCCCTTCGGGGAAACAGGCATGATTTTGTGAGTGTGTGTGTGTATTTAGCCTTTAAAACGCTGAAATTACATAAGTTCCCTTTTAATTTAGAATAAAGTAATATACTAGGCGTCAGTCAAATTTGTTACAGCAAAGTTATTATAAACCAGACACACGGATAACGTTATAACACTGTTATGGAACCTGCAAAGACTAATATTTATAATGTCCGACAAGGTATTAACAGTTAACCGGGAAAATCTTAATTATAGTTAGTTGTGGAAGTGTACACAAGATTATACGTTGGAAAGTGTATTAGACAAAGTTTGGTCGAGGTGGAGCGTACAAGTCGATGTAGATTCAGACTTATATCTACTAGATGAAGCAGGTGTGCAATTATTGCATTTTTTTGCTTATTGTAGGTAGAAAACAATTGGGGAGATAATGTTTAATGTTTAGCCATGGACTTAATTCTTTGTAAAAACTACATAGGAGCAACGAATGTTTTTTTTTCTTTTATTTATTAGGAACAAACAACAGTTACACAATATATCGATACCTCCGATCTCAAAGGCCGTAAAGGACATTTGGGCGTTAAGGCACTTTTTACACCATCCTTATATGAATAAGATGAAGAAGAAGATGACAGTGATGGATAAGTTTATTTGTACTTTGAATACCTGTAATTTATTTTTTTATCTATAAGTAAGTACTTGCAATGCTACTTTTTAATTTCAATAAATATTAAATAATTCATTAGAATTTGTTTGATTTATTTAAAGAACAGTTTCAATTTAGCCGTTTATCGTTAGTATTTTGCATTTCATTAGGTAGGTATTATACTAATTAAATCAAAGAACATGATGTTTTTCCTTTCTGGAATACAGGCGTTAGTTTATGTGTGACATGTATGCAAAATGAGTCAATAAAACGATATAATACATACAACGATACGCCAAACACTTTATTTACAACCTAAAAGTATGAGCTGTACAACCATAAAATACAATGAAATTGTCATTTCCTTCAAAACTATTCTGTGATTGTTTATGTTAGGTTAGCCTTACGTCACTAAATACTTGCATAGCACTGTTTCTTAGAGTTGTAAAGGTAATTTTTTTACAAAATTTTAGGCGTAAAGGATTTTTTTCATAGAAACTATCAAGACAGGACGATCTTGGAAGCTATCTCGTCAAACTACTAGAAATCCTAAGCATTTTATCCCTAGAGCACATTGGAACTGCGCTGAAAACAAAAAAACTATAGCCCATTATTGTATTTTTGTTTTGTTTTTTTGCTTTCCTGAAAAGTAGTGTTATGTCCTTTACGTCCTTTGAGATCGAAGGTATCGATATATTACTAACAACACTTAAAACTAGTGTACAGCATATGACTCAAAATGTATTAAATGATTGTGTAACCAGTAACATTGTTCACATATTACTCTAAGCTTTAGAATGCAATCAAAAAGAGAAATAAATCAATCAGAGTATATGAGAAACAAAACACATACAAATTCTCAAGTTAACAGGTGTCTTAATAAAGTGGTAAAAGGCGTTTCTTTACATTTTCACATATAAATACATACACATATATATTTCACAACATTTCATTTCAGCAGCAAAAAAAAACCTCAATATAAAAAAAATTTAATAAAACAAAACATCAAACTCAAAAAAAATAAAAAAAAATATATACACACATCAAAAAAATGTATGAAATTAGCAAAATTTCTGCGTATTGAGAGTTCAACATTATGTCACGGTAACTAAAGTACAATTTTATGCCTTAGTTATGTTTTTTTATGGCACAATGCTTACGTAATTGTTAGTAAATTCATTAGAGCCAGTAAGTTTTCAAATATCAGTCAATCGAAATTTGGAACGCAGTACCACCTATATCATTTCTTTCAACGGGAAATCATCTTGTCTGAAATGTTGTATGATTTATAGTAATATAAAAGCAATGTTAAAGCCAAGGCATTTACTATTTTTGAAGGTATGCTTTCGATGAAAATGGGAGAATAAAGTGATTCTAATTTGATTCTAAAATTCAATAGTTTTGATTTTATAACTATTTTTAATTATCTGACATGGTTTCCATACTTTAACAGCTATCCGACATTAGTACTAGGAGTATTTTTATACCAAAAAGAAACGAATTCGAGAGCTGGCGTTTGTGTCCAAACTCGTGAATAAATTTAAATGTGCTCCAGAGAGCAGACTTTTTTTAGACTAACAATAGCCACTGGTATTTTTTTATATATCTCCACCCGAATTGTGCTTTGGCAAATATTTAGAAATTTACACATATACGTACATATTATCGCGCTCTTTTGCCGTATGTATAGGCAGAGATCACATCCTTCCAATCGCAACGATCCTGGAACACACTCTTAGCTTCAGTTACGTCTTTCTTATCATACACTTACATCGGTTCCGGCCCTTCCAGAACATTCTTTATTCCATATAGAATTCATGCCAAATTGGTTTGGGTGTGAACTAGTTACATTATCATTAGACGACCGATATGGCGTGGTGGCGAGAACACTCGCTCTCCGCACCTGAGGTCGTGGGTTTGATTCCCACGCAGGACAAATCTTTGTGTGCATGAACATGAAAATTTGTTTTGGTCTGGGTGTTTTCCTATGTCTATTAAGTCTGTTTTTATAAATTATTTATGTTAATCCGTTATTTAGTATACATAACACAAGATCTTAATGATACTTATCTTGGAACTTAATAATTGGTGTAATTGTTAGATTTTTTGTATATTTATTATCATCTAAGCTCATTAACGTCCCACAACTGAACACGGCCCTCCGCTCACGAATCTAGGTGAGAATAATTAAAGTCATTCACCGCCACCACGCAAACCCAGTGCGTATTTGCAAAGTGACATGCAACACAAGAAAACTCGTTGACCCTTCTAGTATCTTAAATCCACGGCCGTAGGTACAGGGGGATCTAAGCAACGTTCTCTAGTCACGTTCGCCGCGTTTATCGCGAACACGTTCGGCTCCTGTAATAAAAACTTCTCTAAAATGAAATATTTAATGCCACCCCTTGGTCGTTCCAATGAACAGGCATGTTTACGTGTATTTTTAAAAGCTTCCCATTTAAGCACGTATAAGCCGGATAGTTGTGGTCGAAGTGCTCTTTTAAGTAGTTATGTGTTATAAAAAACTCACATAATCTGATAGAAGAAAATATTAGAGAAGATAATAATATTGAAAAATTCATATCAGTTTTCCAACTTATTTACATTTTTGGCTGATTTCGAAATCTGCAGGTAAGCATTATTTAATCTATGTATTATTATATCGGATATACATGGAAATTGAAATTGTCTGTTATTTATAACTCATGATGTTTTTTGTTGGGTGAATAATTTATTTAACTGATATTATATTTTTATCAACGATTGAAAAATCGGTCCTCAGTACAGTAGGTAATAAATAATATATTTATAAAGTGTAATGTTATCAATCGCCAGACAATTCACAAAATTACTTCCGAATTATACAACGAACTTACTTCGGCTATCTCTAATTGTCATGTTTGAGAGCGCACGGGAAGGTAATAATCCAAAATTCATCATGACCCTGGAATTAATTTACGCCCGGGGTCGGGCTACTAATTTGTGAAATTTCAGTCCATAGAAAATTATACCATGTGCTTCGACAGATGGGGCAAAACTCCGAAAGCCCAAAGTGTCCAGTCAAATATTAATTCAGGTCACATTTGCTACTACAGATGTCCATGTTTGCTGAGATACAACGGATTTAGAAGGTTTACTCTGGACATTGTGTGTTTGGCTATTTATGCAAATTGGACGTGACTTTCTCGTATGGCCTATGCCAACTTGCTTACACGTAGTAAAGGCTTGCATTTGTGTGTTCTATTCTAAGTACAAATAAGTATTTATTTAAACTTTAAATTTTATAAGTATTTTATAGTTTGAATAGTAATTTAATGTATCAATTAGGACCGCAGTACGAAATAAAATAGTACAGTATTACTAGACATATATCTAACTTGTGTGTAATTGAATTACAGTACACATTTTTCATAAGCCGAAGTACTGTTTCAATTTCAATTTAATGTAAAAAATCTAAATTTATGTAATACAACATGTTCTTTGAATCGATAAATGACATAAAACATCGTAAACCCTTAAATGGTTTTTTATATAAGTATAGAAGGCATTTGATATTTTATTAGAACCCCAACTTTAATTCTGTGCACATTATAAATCATCGGCACGTTTGACCCTACAATGACAGCGTCCTTAGTCCCGCCTGTCACCACCACACAAAACATGAAAGTTTACGGCGCTTCAAACAAAAGTTTACAGAATCAATACTCTCTACCAACTGTGTAAAACATTTTTGTGACAGTTCGAAATCGGTACTGTTCCAATATATGCTGCTGTTTTGACCTTATAATTATCTTTGTTTCTTCCTTCTGGGTTGCGGGGGTCAGACGGCAGTCGCTTTGCGAAATAATTGAAACTCAGTGAAATCTAGTTAGACCAGTGAGCAAACCCTTCCCCCCAGACTGGTCTCCGTTGGCTTGGTGGGGGGTTGAGTACTTCCCGGTAGGGCAGAAGCCGGGAAACACCCAGATGTTGGTGACTCTGGGTGCCCTTAGTACTAACTACCGGCTGAGGAAACTAAGAGACCTGTAGAGAACATGTAGGGGCGCAGCGGGCGCCAGGCGGGTCTAAGGCGGCGGGACCCAGATTCTCCAAGAAATCGGTCACATACGGAGGTAGGAGGGGCGCGTCCACTGCGCCTTTCTGATGAGGTCCTCCCGGTTCTGGCCCTGGAGACGTTTGCCGCGGGCAGGGTTTCAGTTGCTCCAACCCAAGTGCTATCCCCCGCCCTTTTTTGCCGGCGGCGGCGAGCGTTGTTGGAAGAGTATTCCTCCCCCTCTTTGGCCGAGAAGCAGTGTGTAAATGCTTTTTGTTCCCGACCTTAAAAAAGTGAGTAGACCCTGGGTCCTAAGCGTAAGTCTAGACACCACCGGGATTAATGCTACGATGGTATTAAGCATTAACTACATTCAATTTCTATGTGTAATTCCAAATTACGCTTATTTTACTGCTGATATAATAGCTAAATATACCTATACCTACAAGCTGTAATTTATAGAATAGAAGTATCAATAGATTCACGGTCACACTTATTCAGCTTACGACTTGTATCTAAATATCGGATGATAAATCACTGTGACATTTCAGCGAGTGACGGCGACGTCGGTCGTTAGTGGCAGTCCTATCGCCGCCTGCCGATAACACGCAAAAACGGGAAAAGCGAGCAAAATGGCCGCTGCCGCCGCTGCGAGAAACGCGGTACGCGCCAAATTCGCCATTACGAAAATCTGGTGCAAAATATGATAGACTTTGATATTTCGCCTTGAAAAAATTACGGTCAGAGAAATGTTACTGAGAAATTTAATATGCAACAGTATTTTGTTTTATAAATTGAGTATATAATAGTCAAATAAGTGCTACTATGAAATTTAAGTAGGTAACAGTCAAGCATGTCTCCATATTCTATTAGATATGGAGACATTAATTATGTAATATGTAGCCAAACACGCAAAACAGGATAAGCGAGCAAAAACGTTAAATTTGCCATTAGGAAGATCTGGTGCAAAAAATAACAGACTTTGATATAGCGCCTGGAAGGAATTTTGGTCAAAGAAATAATTTAGGCAACGCTCGTTTTTGAGATATTTAGTATTTTAAGCATCAATTCAGCATTACAGCAATTTATGAGATATTAAGACATAAAGAACCAATCTGTAACCAATAACACGCAAGAACGGGAAAAGCAAGCTACAATGCCGCTGTACGCGCCAAATTCGTTTTAGGAAGGATGGAATTTCGATCAAACAATAGTTAATAAAAAGTTCAAGCGACAGTAGTAAAGGAGATATAGAGGTATTCATGAGCCTATATCCGTCCACTATTGGACATGGGCCTCTCCACATTCACAGTTTTCTGTAATTAAATAATAGAAGTTGCCCAACTAAAAGAAGTTTCTTAGCAAAAAGCACTTACTTAGTTCAATTATATACAAATTTATTAAAAGAGTATTTCCCTTTGAAACCTAATAAGAAAAATTGGTGTTCCGTCCCAATTTTAAAAAAGATTCACGTAATGTGGGATAAGCGCGGTATAAAATTTGTTTCGCGTAATATTTTTTAGTTTCTATTGCCATAACCAGCTAGAACAAAAAAATACGCAGAATATAAATAAAATATAGTTTTCAAAGCTTTTAACATAGTAGGATCAAGTTGTGTTTTTCCTGGTATAGCCCAAACGCAATTGATATAATTAAGAATAACCGTTATTTATGAACTTCAACTATTGAGTAAACCTATTGTATTACAAAATTCACGATATTCACCATGCTTTATGCTTACACAATAGCCCAAAAGGTTATTAGGCCTAATTAGTGGCCTCGGGGAAATTTGCAGGTTATTGATTGATCGGCTTCGGGCACGGGAATGATCAATTATGTGAAATTTAACGAAAATGTTAACTTTATCGATCGATTTGTTAAGCAATGAATGCAACAGAATTATTAGGTTATGAATTCAGTATTTGGTATCAACTGATTTAAAAACCAACAGTTGATACCAAATATTTATGAATAATGATTAGTACGAAGAAGAATAAGCACTTCCTAAATGTTTCAAAGTTTGCTGCCGCAGCAAATGCAGCAGTCAAGCCTGACATATTTTTTTACTGGTACCAAGACCTTTAGTCATAACAGGTAAATGCTATGTTAGAATAGGAACAAAAAAGGCGTCCATACTTTTATAGTGTTCTGTTACATTGTCCATTTATTTGCAAACTTTTCACACATAATCCGCTAAACCGATTTAGATGAAATTTGATTTTGAGAAAACCCGATTTTTACCCTGGAATCCCTTAATAAGGGTTAGTAATTCTGTGTGCGGAATTAACCTTTTTTTATGGAAATATATATACTTTTTGAAAGAAATTAAGAATATTAAACGCCACAAGGTAACAGTAATTACAGATTTGCAAGTAAAGCCGCTAACATCTGCCGTATGGAACAATTTGATATTGAGAGAGAGATTCTTTAACTATCCACTTATGTATAAAACATTTATTGTCAGAGAAAAAGTCACAATTCAAGATCGAAAACTAATGGTACCTTGTACTTCCTATCTACCTCTTATCATAATAATATTTTCATATCAATGCCTACCAATGGTTGCCAAAACTTTCAATCTTTCTAACTAGCAATTTCAAAGGCTTTCAACATTCAAAGGCTGAGAGTGAAAACAAAAGGGTAACTCCATCTGCCCTTTGGCAGTCAACATAAATCCTTTGTGAGTGCGCCTTAGTTTTATATCGATTCCAACTTCATCCACTGACCTAGTGGCTTACAAAAGGTTTATAAATAATTCACTTTATCTATATTACGGCATAGCCCATCAAAACAATGACTCGGGCAATGGTTTATGCAAATAGCAATTGTAATGTGTTTTTTTTTCGTTCCCGTATCTATGCCAATATTTTAAACTGTTATTGGGACAGCTTATTCAAAGCCGCCCATGCCTAGTGCATGCCTTTATGTGAATAAATAAATGATGTTAATAATTCTTTAATAACTTTTTTATGTATTGAGTTTTAAGAAACATGATTGCTTTCAAATAGTAAAATCTGAAACCTTATAGGTTACGCGATAATGTTGCCTCCTATTAATGTTTGTTTATATGTAGCGTACTTATAAAATTTTATGTACCTATTTATGATTTTTGTCTTTTTCGTAATTGTTATAAAACCATATTAAACCTTTATTCTCCTATTCTGTTAAGTTAGGTTATAGACAATCTTAAATTACAATAACAGTCTGTATAAGTGTCGTTAATTTGTGGATAACGGTGCTGTTTTTAAAAAAACGTAAGCAGCATGATATCGTATAGTTTTTAAGATAATTATATTGTACATGCTGTTTGTTGTTCAAAATAAATTTTTAAAAATAAGATTTCTAACTGGCGCTTGAAACGTAAGATAAGTATTACTGAAACAATAAAATCACCTACTGTATTATTGCACTCTATAGTCTTTGAGTACAACTTTGCTCTTATTATTATCAGGATCTTGATGCCCTATGAAAAAATACATTTGGATACCTAATTTAGCAATTTTTAATGGCTTATGACTATAGGTACATTGATGTCGATATCCTTACATAACCCGAAATCAACTCTGTATATGTATTGTTGTTATACACAAGTTCTTAATGATACTTATCTTGGAACTAAATAATTGGTGTAATTGTTGGAAAATATTTATTTATTGTTTCAGGAACGAGAAAACATTAAAGCATCTGCTAATAGCTTCAGTAATAGGTTACGGTAAAGAATGCCACAGAAACGATCTATTTTAGGAAAGTACCTGTATAATTTGGATATTAAAAACCGAATAGTTGGAATGTTGGCGAGGCTATGGTTGGAGGAGAAGCTATAGTCAAGTATTGCCTCCACCCATACAATACCTATATAACACCCATAAAATAATATAAATATAATATTAAACGGCCGAAATGGCGTGGTGGCGAGTATACCCGCTGTCCGCTCCTAAGGTCGTGGGTTCGATTCCCACGCCGGACAAACCTTCGTGTGCATAAACATGAATATTTGTTCTGGTCTAGGTGTTTTCCTATGTATATTAAGCATGTATTTAAAAAAAAAACAGTATTTATGCATGTTTATCCGTTATTTAGTATCACATAACACTATATACTTATCTTGGAACTAAATAAATGGTGTAAGTGTCAGAAATATTTATTTATAATAAATATAAAGTACATACCATATAATACCCATATAAACCATATAATACCCAGTGTGTAGGGCTCCTACCTAAATCTGAGGTGCCCAAGCCAACCTCCCTGCAATTGGTGCACCTGCACCTGTCGATCAACGGACGAGGTTCTGACGAACATAAAAGTTCCCTATAAGCGGCAATAGGCTCGCCACCAACATGGGACCAGCAATATAACTGGCGAAATGTGGATGTATCATATGCCTCTCCCTTCGGGGAAACAGGCGTGACATTGTGTATGTATGCTTGTAATACTCATATAATACCCACACATATTGCATCTAAAAGAGATGAGTAAACTGATAGTTATTTGAAAAATAGTTATACATCTACATTATATTAAAAAAAGGAGGAAGAAAGGAATTCGTATAATAAATTTAATCAATGTAGGTATAATATATTCTTCCAGCATATAAATCGTAATAATAATTTGTCTTATTAAAATTGTCCTATTAAAATATATAATTTTATTATAAGAAATATAAATGAATGTTATGAAAAATCAAAAAAGAAGGTTAAAATAAAAGACGGTTCCCGTAGTTGTAAAAAATGGCTCAATAAAAATATTATTAATATATGTAAGCTAAAGGATGAATTATATACACAGTGGAAAAATGACTATAGTAATAAAATTCTTAGGTTAAGGTACAACAAGGTTAGAAATATGGCAAACAGTTTAGTAGAAAAAAGTAAAAATATTTATTGAATTAATTTAATTAAGGATAACAGGAAAAACCCAAAGGAGCTTTGGAATATTTTGAATGGAATCACAGGCAGAGTAAAAGTTTCGATTGATACAGTGTTGCAAAATGCTTTTAGAAATTCAAACGTCACATTGGAGGATATAGCGAATAGCTTTTCTGATAGTTTTCAGAACAATGTGGAAAAAATACTTCCCAAGTGCAACAGACCACTTTTGGAAGATATGAATGAAGCTGGAGTAAGTTGCAACGTATCTTTACGATTCCAGAAAGCGAACGAACGTTCGGTGTTTGACATTGTTAAGACCTTGAAACATAACAAGTCGCCTGGTTATGATGGTGTTAAAGTAATAGATATAATGTTGTTAAAGGACAACGTTGTTAAGGTTATAGCAAATCTTATCAACTTAAGTGTAAGTAGCGGTATTTACCCAGATGAACTTAAGTGTGGAGTGGTTAGGCCAGTGTATAAGGGTGGGTCTCACAAGGATTTTAATAATTATAGGCCTATTACACTACTTCCAGTCATAAATAAAATTATTGAAAAATATATTGCGAACCAGATTCATAATTTTTTCCATAAAAATGGATTAATAACACCAAATCATTTCGGGTTTCAGCCTGGAAAGAGCACTACCCAATTGTTGAGCACATTTACTGACTCCATAAATCAACATTTGAATGATAAGTTGCACGTTCTGGCGCTGTTTGTTGATTTTAGCAAGGCTTTTGACACATTGAAGCATGATGTGTTACTCTGCAGCCTCGAACAACATGGTATTGGTGGCCCTCTGCTGCAGTGGTGTAAAAGCTATCTTAATAATAGGTCTTGTCGTGTAAGAGTGGGAGAGAATTATAGTAAGCGTACTTGTGTCTCTATAGGGACAGCTCAGGGTTCGGTTGTGGGGCCTTTACACTATATCACTTACGTTGGCAATCTAAGCAAACGGATATCTGAATGTGAATTGTTTATGTATGCTGATGATACTTGTATTTTAGCGTCTGATCGAAACTTTGAAACTGCATTAGGAAAGGCACAAAAAGATTTTGACATTCTATGTCGTTGGTCCCATGATGTGGGACTGGTGATAAATGCCAGTAAAACTAAACTTGTGTACATTAGCTCAAGCCAAAATAGAATAGGAAATTTGCAGTCAAATATACTTGTAGCACATAATCACGAATGCTTGCATATATCTGGATTTAGCCCCTGTGGATGCCCTGCCATAGAAATGGTCGATAGCCACGTATACCTGGGCCTGACAATCGATAGTAGACTCAATTGGGAAGAACATGTTGACAAAGTTTGTAATAAGCTGAGAGCGCTTTTAGCGAAATTTACACTAATTAAAAATAAAACAACTTATCATGCTAGGCTTCTCTTGTATTTGACTTTGGGTGAATCTGTAGTGTCTTACGGCTTAAGTAGTTATGGAAGAACTTTCAAAACGCATTTAGATAAAATATTCCATATTCAAACAAGAATTCTAAAAAATATTGTGCCAATCAAAATTAAAAACCAATATAAAGACAAATATCAGGAGCTATTTGAGTACTGCAATTTAATGCATATTCATAATAAGGTTGGGTATACGTTACTGGCTGAACAATATTTTAATGACAGGCTCCAAATCAAACCAACTCAAGCCAGAGTTACTCGCGTGACTGATCCTACGAAACTTGTCACTCCAAATTGCAACAACTTTTATGGAAAGCGCAGATTATGTTACATTGTGCCCTATTTATTGAACTCACTGCCTGCTCAAGTTAAAAGCCAGATAAATGAAAAAAATCTTAAACCTAAATTAAAAGTGTACTTTACTGGTTTGTAATTCTCATTTCACACATGGATAACAATAGTGTAGTTGCGGAATTATAGATATGTCAAATTGATGTTTACTGTGTGTAATTATTGTTATTATTATTGTTTTTAATTAATGGTGTAACGTATGTTATAGCTGATATCATGTGTATCCGATGTACTGTATAAAACTTACTGTTTTTTTTTGTACATCGTAATTATTGTATTTGTGTAATGTATGTGTATAATGTAAACATAAATAAATAAAAATAAAAATTTAGATTTCTAATGCTTTTATGGAAATCTATTTATTTATATTGTATTAATTTGTATTGATCCGTTTTCTTTTAACTAGTTTGGTGGTAGAACTGCATGAAATAAGCCGTTGCTTACCCGAGACCTTTGAATTTGAAGTGTATGGGTCGAGACCCATACACCCAGTGCCGAGGCACTGGGCGATCGAACGATACATCGGCGATAGAACTGCATGAGATAAGCCGTTGCTTATCTCTATATATATATTTATATAATATATATTATGCTTATCTTAAGGTCTCGGGTTCAAACCCTAGTCGCACACTTTTGAATTTTCGAAGTTTTGTGCGTAATTATGAAGTTAAATGCGTAATTACTTATTACTTACTGCGTGCCTCGGAACGCACGTTATGCAGTTGGTCCCGGCTGTCATGAACATCTATAGCAGTCGTTATTAAGTATACCTAAGTGTCTCTGATATTCTGACATTTGGTTAAACCATATAATGTTTCTCTCGGGGTTGAAGGGGGTCAGACGGCAGTCGCTCCATGTAATAACTAAAATTCAGCCCAATGTGAGTGTTGAACCGTGAGCAGACCCTGGGCCCTAAACTTAAGTATAGGGCAACCGGGATAATGCTAGGACATGAGACGTCCAAGATTATTTCTTTTTTTTTCTAGTCTTCCCATTGGGCTCAAATTTTCAACACACATTAATGTTCCACTAACTTTTTCTCATTCTTAATATATTATATTAACTCAATAATGTTGTTTCTATGTTCAAACTTCACTTGGATCAATATTTCAAAAATTCCATCAAGTTCCACCATAAAGAAACACTTATATGCGTACTTTATGGGTAGACAAAATTTCCAAACTCGAAAACTCTGAGTTTATTTTAATAAGTGTATTTTTTTACGTCTACGTTTCTATTATTCTGTGGTCTCTTAATTAGTTCGGGAACTTGAGTGTAAGTGCGTGAGATGACCAAAAATATTTTTATACGTTTTGCTTCACCGTTTCTTACTAAACATCCAATATCTAACCGGTCTTTTTTAACTCACACAAATGTTCGACCAACTTTTTTCATATATTAACTCAATAATAAGTTCCTATGTTCAAACTTCGAGTAGGCCACATAAAACTTGAATCGATATTTCAAAAATTCCGCCAAGTTCCACCATAAAGAAACACTTCAGTGCGCCGCTCTTACTTTGTGGGCAGCCGCATTCTTCAAACTTGAGAAATTTCTCATCTAGTGGTGTTAATCTTTTTATTAAGTCCAATTATCGATATCTTTTGAAATATCAATCTTTGAAAAGTTAAAAAGCTTGCGTTGTCTTTTGAAATGCTTTTAATACCACAGGTAACATATTTGCACTTAATTCCTAAAGACGTGGGTTCGATTCCCTTCAAGGATTTTTTTTTGTGATTACAATAGGAACATAATGTTATTATTTGTTTTATTAATGTATTGTATTATCTGTATGTATTTTCAAAAAAGTTTTGAAGTACGTACCCACTACAAGCTTGTGCTTTTAACCTAAGCAGTGTACAAGACGAGGCGAGAAACTCGGAACTAATCAGAGCTTGTGCTCAGATAGACAGCGCTGTGTGGAATTTCATAGATACTGTTTTTAAAATGTATATTGGAGTTTTCTTAAGCATTGTGGTTAGGATACACTAAGGGTGACTTGCACAATGGTCACTAATCCTGTAAGTGCTAAATGTATTTATAACATCATTATGTCCCTCTCAACTTCAGATAAATGACGGAGATGCAAATTTAGCTTAAATCAAATTAAGAACTGTTGTGCAAGCCGCCCTAAGACTTAAACTTTCTTTGTTAATATTCTTAAATACTTATTCTGTAAGTGAATCGATGTCACGACCTCAGATAGATGCAAGGAGTTATATACTTAAGGAGTCGTCAATGGTGAAGAAAAACTAACTAATTAATTTTATAAACACACCTTGCGTATGACTGCACGAGGTCTGATAAGAACACGGAATGGTCATTGCATACTAACAGTCCTTATACTAAATTTGAACTTAAAATCTAGTGGAAAATCGTAGTAATCGTAAAAGCTCGTAAGAAAAGTCGTTAAATCATATTAATGCGGCATTTGTTCAATTACTGAGAAGTCGTAAATTTTGCCTGTAAGTTAAAGGATTATGTCGTACGTGACGATGCGCAGGATTGGAATTAGTAACGCTGTATGATTGTTACAATGTTGCAATAGAGGGCAAGATACCTTTTATTTGTACTTACGTAACAATATTATTTACATGGGTTTGTATACGCTTAATAAGAATATGTGTCTTGTGGTACCGGCCTAGAATAGTGTCATCCTTTCTTTTCTCATGGGGAGATTGGGGAGTTTTAAGGGTCGACGAAGAGAAATTCTACCGAATGATGGGCAGAAGCGACATCCCGCGTACTGGCTTGAACTGCGATCTATATTCTACTATATTCTATTAGGGGTAAATTACCCCTAATAGAATATAATCTATAGGGGAGGCTTATGTACAACAGTGGACTTTATAAGGCCGAAATTAACTTGGGTTTAGGTTTCAACGAACGAGTGGAAGAACGTAACTAATTATTTTAAGTATTGTATCGACTTCTTGGCGGGAAAGTGAAGCGTCATGATTGTAGTTTTGTTTTATTTTCAAAAATTTGTGATATTTCGAACATTGTGTAATAACGGTGGATTATTAACCGTTAAGCGTTTGTGAACGTACATTAATGTTGGTAAATGAAACAAAACAGTGCATCATATCTTTTCTAATTCTCTCAAGAAGTCCAAGTGAGATCTCAGTATAGTCCCACATCTTTACTGAGGACTCAAAGGAGTTAAGGGGGAGGGCATCTTATTTACCATTTATCATCTTTATCACCACTCATTCTCATTTAGTAAAATTTGTACAGTATTAAAATATCTCTTACTTGACACTGGCTAAATGTGCAAACCGCACGAAGCCATTATTTAAAAGAAAAAAAAAGGTATCAAAATGCATTTACGCACTGCCTTCCGGCCAAAGGGGGACCGAAAGGGGGTGTGGGACTCACCACCGGCAGACACGACCGCCAAGTAATACCTACTAAAAATCTTCCGACGACGCCCGCCGCCTGTTGAGAAAGAGGCGAGAGCCAGTACCTGGGTTGCAGCTTCTGACACCCCGCCTGCGGCCAACGTCCCCCGGACCAAAACCGGGAGGACCTCCTCAGAGAGGCGCAGTGGACGCGCCCCTCCTACCGCCCCGTGCGACCATAGCGTGTGTGGCCGACTTCCCGGAGGGTCCATGGTTAGACAGCAGGGGCCCCCTGCCCCCACTGCCTAGACCCTCCTGGCGCTGCTGAGCGGGCCCTCCTGGCCCGCCCACTGCGCCCTCCACAGGTCCCTCTTAGTTTCCCCCCCGGTAGTCAGTACTAAGGGCACCCAGAGTCGTCGGTCTCTGGGTGTTGCCTTTTCCCTAGCGCCTCCTGCGCCCTACCGGGAGGTACTCAGCCCCTCCACCACGACAAGGTGGAGACCAGTCGGGGGGGTATCGAAATCACCCAGAGCAAAACAAATGTGTCTCAACATCTCAGCTCGTTTACGGAGGCTAATGTGCAGCAGTGGACCATATATATATAATGCTGATATAATGATGATAATGATGAATATGGTTTTTGCTAAGTATACCATTTTAATATTTTGAAAAATCAACTTCGATTACAACATACAGCACTATTTCCATATAACTTTCGTCCAATTCATCACGTCAATAACGGAGGTACGTTACAACATCTTCTGCACCATTAAATCAAAATTATTTCACCTCCCTTACTCGTAATAAGGCACCAACATTTCTTAATAAGCACCCTACTGTTCCCACCTCGAAATTTTATCCACGAAATATTACACCTAAAATATGATGAAATAAATTCACAATAATTGTTACGTTCCTTTTCATTTAATACGGGAAATTTGAATCGTGTTCGCCCATAATTAATATAATACACGTGTTGAAAATTTTGCTCAGCTTGTGATTTGCGGTAATATTGCAAAGCGCTCTATAATTTAATAATAGTTAAGACCTTGGCGCCACGTGATCAATATATTGTCTTGGATTTCTTTTCTGTCTGTGATCTATTACATATGAGCCAACGAGTTTTGTCCCAATAGGTGCAAAAATCTTATTTTTATTTTTTTTGGCTCATCTCCTTTTTCCTTGACACCACAGATTTGTAATGTTAAAATAACTAATTTTCACTACATACATCATAATCGGCTCAGCCCATTAATGTCCTTCCTAATACTGAGGACGAGGACCTCTCAAGAACCAAGGTGAAAGGGTCATGGATTAACGACTTAATTTAAAATTACAATATTTTTTTGAATTTGAATGTCTTTTTCAAAAGGCATTGATAAATTTGACTTTTATGTGCATATAAATAATGATGAGGTGTGAGGCTTAATTAAAGGTAAAATATCTCCATGTATTAAGAGATGTAAAGAGATCCTACCAGGACCTAGAGAGGCCAATCCAACCTAACCTACAAGTGGTGCACCTGCCGACCAACGGATGAGGCTCTGGCGAATATAACAGTGCCCGGAAAGCGGCAATAGGCTCCCCACCTAATTACGTGGGACCATTATTTGACTATGATGGGCATACAATATGTCTATGCCTACCCCTTTGAGGAAAGGCGTGAATGTATGTATGCATCTCTATGTACTTAAGTAGATTAGTTTCTACCTAAGTTTCTAAAACACCGCAATAGACAATTTTACAGCTCTTTTCTTTTGTTATTTTAAATAATGGCTTCATGCGTCTAGCAGATTTAGCCAGTGTCAAGTAAGTGATATATTAATAATTTGTAATTCATAGTAAATGAGAATGAGTAGTGATGAAGATGATAAATGGTAAATGAGATACCCTCCCCTAAGCCCCTTGAGTCCTCAGTAAAGATGTAGGACTATACTGAGATCTCACATGGACTCCTTGAGAGAATTTGAAAAGTGATGTTGCACTGCTTTGTTTGATTTACCAACACTTATGTATATTCACAAACACTGAACGCTTAATAATCCACCGTTATTACACATTAATGTTAGAAAAATCACAAATTTTAGAAAATAAAACAAAATTGCAGACATGACGCTATACTTTCCCGCCAAGAAGTCCTAATTTTTTTTTTACAGCTCAATAGTTGCGATTTACGCATTTTTTTTTATTTTCATATTTCTATAGCTTTTGCAATATTATGATTCTCCAAATAGAAGCTGATAGATCTTCGAAACCCATTAAAGTCTTGTTCTTTGTTTCTCGCAATAACATTTTAAGGCTGAAGTTTATAAAAGGAAACATTTGTAAATCTCGACGAATAGCTACCCGTCTTTACCAAATGACGCAATTACAGATACCTCCTTTGAATAAGTGTCACTCACAGTGCCTTATTGTCAAAGTGAGATAAGTCTCAAACGTACTAAAGACTTAAGACTTATCTGTAGTAGATACAATATAAAAATGTTTGCTACGTGAAATAAGAAATAATAAATTTCGTATTGTAATAGTACTTAAATATTGTATGAAAAAAAACGTATGTGTTAGCTCCACTAGCATCGCCTTTTGTCAGTTAAGATATTTCACAAAAAAAATACTCATATAGTTTTTCAGTGAAAATGCATACACTTTTAGAGAGTTGACAGACCATAAGCTGAGGTAAGCACTTCCCATCTTACTAATGGTCAAAAAAGTTATTCGAATAACGTACACTTATTCTTTCTCAAGGTAGTCGCAGCGTGTACAGGGGATCCTAACATCATCTTTAGAGCCTTTTTTTATCGTCAGTCAAAAAATGTCTCCCGGTCAATAGGGGGGGACCGAGAGGCAAATGTGGGGTTCACTACGGCAGACGCGACCACCGCAGTCCTACCCACTAAAAAACATCCGAAGACACCCACCGCTGTTGAAAAGGGGCAAAAGGCCAGTGCCTGGGTTTGTAGCTTCTGGCACCCCGCCCGCGGCTAACGTCCCCCGGATCACAACCTGGAAGACCTCCTCAGAGAGGTGCACCAGTAGATAGGAGGGGCGCGTCCACTGCGCCTCTCTGAGGAGGTCGACCAAAATCGGGTCCAGGGGACGTTGGCCGCAGGCGGGGTGTCAGACGCAGCAGGTACTGGCCTCCGCCTTTTTCTCAACAAACGACGGGCGTCGTCAGAAGATTTTTAGTGGGTATTACTGCTGGCAGTCGCGTCTGCCGGTGGTGAGTCCCACACCCCCTTTCGGTCCCCCTTTGGCCGGAAGGCAGTGCGTAAGCGCATTTTCTTACCGACGTAAAACAAAAAAAGACTTTGTTATATGAGAGGACCTCCTCCGCCAATACGAACTGAGCTCGTGTGCTGGAAGTATGATCTGAATCCTTATTAACTTGCTTCGAGAGAGGAGTTTCAAGATCAATTTTATCATCATCTTAAGCCTTCATAGACCTATTTGGTGTAGGCCTCCTTCAAGCCCAGCCACTTTGTTTTACTTTGGGCTGTCAGCATTCAATTCTGATACATGATTAACAGTGGAACCTTAAGTTCAGGCTAGGAGAGATGTTAAGAATCTAAATACATACATAATGTCACGCCTCTTTCCCGTAGGGGTAGGCAGAGATCACATCTTTCCACTTGCTACGATCTTGGCACACACTTTTAAGCTTTATTCACCTTTTCATATACGCCCGTCGGTTTAGGGTACTTTTGTTCTGCACTTTCTCCAAAATATTCTGGATTTGGTCATAGAAGATCTTTATTTTGACCACATAAAAAGCAACTGAATTTGATTTTTCTGTTCAATCCTTTTACATATTACAAAAATCAACAAAGCTTGTTCTGAATCCCTAATCTTATACGATTTTATAAGTAAGCAACTGCTTGAACCTTTTAAAGTACTCTTATAATACACAGTTGTTGTCTGCCCTTGTGTCACCTTAATAGAAGAAAGTAAATAGGTATCTACTTTATAAGTCTTTTTCAAACAAAATCTTTAATAAAATCGAAAGCTTTTTCGGTGCACATTGAAAGCTTATGTACGACTTAAGTTATTGCTTTATGTCAAATAATGTTGTGTTCAGTTATTTCAGAGATTAATTTTTATTATAAAAAAAAGCCCACCTCTTCTGAAATGAACTTAGCTAGCCGTAACCTTTTCAAGTTCAGGACAGTTTATGTACCTACGTAAATTGATAATATAGAATACTTCGTTTAAAGCTTTTCTAACTGTTATTTGTTTAACTTGAAAATTGAAGTGATACGTAAACACTACAGGGCTTATTACAAAAGAAGATCTGAAGTTAAACCAGGTTTAAAAGTAGAACTTAAATGAAGACAGTGACAGCACTAGTTTTAAACCTGGTTTAATTTAAGATTTTGTTTTGTAATAAGCTCCTCCAGTACATTTAAAAAAAAATTCCTACAGTACATATAAAAAAAATTCATTCAATATTTTGATCAATAAATTTGTTTGTTTTATTAGAATCCTCTAATTATATTTTTGCATACCAGTTACTGGTGAAATATGCGGACTGTATTAAATTTTAAGACCACTTATGTACCATATTTTATATGAAATAAAAGTCTTTGTCTTTGTCACGTTTTAATTTTTTTTAACTTAATCTTGTTAATTGTATTGTATTTTTAGCATTATTAAATATATGTTTATCTTTATGTATTGTATCTTTTATTTCTGTAAATTTGCAATTGTGTGTTAGGATGAAAATGTAATGTATTATTTTTCTATCTGTCTTGTACACGGCAGGATTTTCATCACACCGAAATTATCGTAGCATAAATATGCCATGACTTGACGTGTCCATTATTCCAGTTCAACGTTCTACCTACAGGAACAGTATTTGGATATTTGCTTCCATTCCTTTGATATTAATGCCTTGTATTGGTTTCATAATGAAGAGTATAAATGTACGACTGAAATTCAAAGCGAAGACGAACCTTTGTAAGTGAGAGAAGGATTTCTGAATATCAAAAGTCCCGATCGTTTAGTATTACTTTGAACAGTATTGAACTTTTAACGAACGATTTCGGGTTGTAGTGTATATTGTTATAAAACACGAGTACCTATGGACTTTGCCATAAAACATAGTATAAACTACAAATACAAAATAAATAACACTATAATAGAGAGCGGCCTCCCCCCACCCGATGGACCTATGATCTGAAACTGGATAATATATCCTAGAGAGTGAAAGAGATAGGAATAACGAAGTTACGTTTTCGTTGAATTAGAGAAGGCCCACTGGTCAAGGCGGCGGGGGGCCGGTGGATGTAAGCGGCAATAAATGGAAGACTATTGGAAAATCTTTTGTTCAGCAGTGGACTTTAAGTGGGTGAAATGATGACGATGATGACGATAAAAAAACGAATAGAGCGATATTACGCAGAAATCGATATTTAATACTTTCTACAGAGGTCGTGGATTTGATTCCCATTGACGGATAAATGTATGCACGGACAAGGCTATTTGTCTTCAAATCCCAGTGTTTTCTATATACAAAAATTATACCCACTACAAGCACAAGTTTTTTTTAGGGCATAGGGCGCCATGTAAGATATTCAACAACATTTTATTTTTAAACTAGCTGACCCGACAGACCGTTGTTTGTTTTATTAAGATTGTTTTCGTCCATTGTGATAATTGTCAAGCGCCGGACAGCAGCAGTGTCAAACGCTATGGCCACAATGAAAAGTTTATATTGTCAGAAAATTCAATTCAATTCAATGTTTATTGCACTCCATAATGTCTTACATAAGGTCTTACATCTACAGAAGTTACAATTATGGACCCTGTTGGGCACGGCAAACTCAGGAGAGAGGAAGCATACTAGGTCTTTTTTTTACAATTTTACATAAAGATTAAATAGTTCACAACATCAATGTTCTAAATTAAAATATAACCATTATTGGCAACTTAGTTTTATGAGTACGTAAATGAGGTAATTATTAGGTATTTTTGAATTATATTAAATTATATAGGTAAGTAAGTATTCATATTTTTTTCTCTCTATCCCTAATTTTAACGCCGTCGATTTGTGAATCTTAACCATCCAGGGGTAAACCCAAACGTTTATAAAAAAATCATTCAAATCTGTCCAGCCGTATAGAAGGAGTTCAGTAAATAAATAAATAAAATAAATAAATAAATAAATATTCTCTTACAATAACACCAATTATTTAGTTCCAAGATAAGTATCATTAAGAACTTGTGTTATGGATACTAAATAACGGATAAACATACATAAATACTTTTTTTTTTTGTAAATACATACTTAAGATACATAGGAGAACACCCAGACCAGAACAAATATTCATGTTCATGCACACAAAGATTTGTCTTGTGTGGGAATCGAATCAGTGACATAATTACTAGAATTGTATATATAAAGATAGGATACTTGTATTACGAAAACCGGAAAACTACGTGGGGAACAAATGTCTGGCCATAGCATCTCCATCCGGCCGTGGTAGATTGGGCAGGCCCAGGAAAGGTTAGTTTGACGTCGTAAGCGATGACATGCGTTCCAATAACGTATCGACCAAGGATGCCGAAGAGCGTGCGAAGTGGAGGAGAAGATGTAGAAAGGCGGACTCCGGGCCCGTAAGGCAGCAACCGGTATAACTCTAAGATCAAGAAGAAGATAGGTTAGTTAATTTTAAAATACGTAGTGATAATTCGTAATATCATGTTTTAGAGACCTTTGCCAAATGCTTTGCCCATTTGCCCTCATTTACTTTGTTGTGCTATCAGTAGGTATTACAAAAACGAACAAAACCTATTTTCTTATTTCTGTCAATTCTTTAAAAATAACAACAAAACCGATTTTACGAGACAATATATTTTGTATTTTTATTAACACCTAACCTATTGTACAACAAGAGCTACCGTTATGCCTTTACTGCAACTATCTCAGCTAATCGAATGACTTGCCGCATTAAGTTAACGTAGCAATCCAATATAACGCGCTCTGAAACAAAAAGTTTTAATTATTTACAGCTTTACTTAGCCTACTGCTGGGTATGCGCTTCCGCAGACTTAAGTTACATGAGTATTTTGTCAGATGCCATATTAGAAAATGAAGTGTGCCTTGGAATGGATTGGATGTTATTGTTATTAATAAATAAAATAAAATAAATAAATAAATATTCTGTTACAATCACACCAATTACTTAGTTCCAAGATAAGTATCATTAAGAACTTGTGTTATGGATACTAAATAACGAATAAACATACATAAATACTTTTTTTTTGTAAATATATACTTAAGATACATAGGAGAACACCCAGACCAGAACAAATATTCATGTTCATGCACACAAAGATTTGTCCTGTGTGGGAATCGAACCCACGACCTCTCAAGTGAATTAAGTTATTAAGTGAGTGTATTAATGGTTCCTAAAGGGTCGGCAACTTTATGCTGAATAGTCTTTGTATGAATGCACCCGATGGACCGATGATTAGGTCAAGGCGGCGGGGAGCCTATGGATGCAGGCGGCACATGTTGATACATAGTCTTTTACATACCCATTATTAAATGTGTATTTTAACATAATTGTTTGTTTGATGATCATGCCTAAGTAGATTGAACAAAACAGACTGAGTATTTATAAGATTTACGACAACTTATTCATACTTCAGTCTAAGTCTAAGACTTGCTGTGTTTCATAAAGTAAAGTAGCACAATCATTATACACTGTCATATAAAGGTACCTACCATAAATGGGGAAGACAGTAGGTAAACAACAAAAATAAACTCAGATTCATATTACATGAAAGCCACTAACCTATCCTACGTAAATTCAGTATTACTGACAAATAAATTATACACGCGACTTCGAATTGACGTAACCCATAACAAGAAAAAAAGCACTGACATTAACGGATGTGGGTAAATCAATTCGCAAGGGCTGCAAACATGGCCGGGGTCGACAGAGGTCTACCAGGCCCGATTGTTTTGTGCAAAATTGATTTCAACCTTATCTAAAGGACATAAATTTCAATTGTGAAACAATATTTTAACACTTCTGTACCAGCCTCTATTGGGGCTGACTGTTTTCGCAGAAATAAGGACGGTCAGCCGACTCGAGTTATATCTGGCTTTGTTAAATATTATGCGGTTGAAACTTCAAGTATTCTTTGGCAAGTCTCTCTACCTAAAGGAGTTTTGATATACCTTATAATATTTTTGTTTCACTAATCTTATTCTTAACTATCTACAACAAAGCGTTATCCAAAAATATTGACATACAGAAGAATGGCATATCTTCTTGAAGGTCCTATTTATTGACATTATCTTAGCCACGAAAAATGTACTGCTAAACAAAAACTGGGGAGAACTGCTTTCTCCACTTGTTTTAAATTGGAGACCTTAACCAATCATCGGTTCGTCGGGTGGGAGGCCGTCGTCAGTAGGGGTAAAACGTAGTAACCTGTATACGTTCGCGGTCGTTATTTAAGAACCAACACCCCATCGGTAGTGGGTTCTTTGAGTTGTGTGCCCTGCCCACTGCTACTTTAACTTGCAAATACGTGTTACATAATTTATGCTGTATCCCATCATTTTAATGATTTAGGCGTGAAAGCGTAGCAAAAATGAGAATAAACTCACTTTTCAATTTATAGCTTAAAAAGTAAGACTATACAATTTAAACCTAGAGAGGATTGGCGGAGGCAGGTGTGGTGATTTAATGTTTTAAGCTGCCCCATATGGACTCTGAATTGGCTGAACAACTATCACTTAGAGACCGGAATCAAATGGCACCGTGCCTTCCTTGCGCTTTATGACAAATAGCTCACAAAATCAAGGCCTGACCAAGCCTTAGGAGTAGGTACTAATGGCGTTCAAATAACTTTTTCTACACATACATACATACATTCACGCCTGTTTCCCCGAAGGGGTAGGCAGAGGCATATTATAAGCCTACACTTTACCAATTATATAGTTGGTCCCACGTAATAGGTGGCGAGCCTATTGCCGCTTTCCGGGCACTGATATATTCGCGAGAGTCTCATCCATTGATCGGCAGGTATTCCACTTGCAGGTGAGGTTGGCTTGGGCTCCTCAGATCTTGGTAGGATCCCTATACACCATAACATTTTCTAGTTTTTTTTTTTTTAGTTTCAGTTACAAACCAATAAATATTTTAATTCTGTATATAGTAATAAATTTCCAGATCAAGACCTGAATTTGAGATAAATTTCATTAAATTATTATGGTGTCAGTTTTTATTATTGTTTATATGTCAAAGCAAAACAAAAACATGTAATTAAGAAGATTCCGTTACCAATAATACGGCTACCCTCTTGAGTTAAAGCTTAAAGCGCTTGACCAAACGCTTAACCGAAATGCTACCTCGATATAATTGGCAAAGTGAGTTTGTTTCTTACGCTTTTTCACATAAACTTAGTGCTCCAGATACAAGACGAAACTTAGTATTAGGAAAGCTTGATACAAAGCTTGATCAATAATGAATTACGCGGGCAAAGCATCAGATAGAATAGAAAATAGAAAATTGCTACGCCCCTTTAGTACACGATATTCGCCAACGTAAGTAATTATACATTACAACGATATTATTATCCCTCCGGAACACATGACTGGAATAAAAATACCCTACATTTTAATACAAGTCATGCTGATAATTTGTGTGCCACGTTCAGATACAGAAGCGTGATTAAAGAATATTTATATATATGTTTTATATGAATATGCTGCATACTTTAATATATTTTCTATACAATTAATTTCAGTAGTAGACAATCCTTGGCTGATTATGGTAATAATTGCAAAACTAAGTGTGTTGGCTTCTGTTTCTTTTCAGACTGTTATGATTATGATTAAAATTGGTCGGGACATAGCTTGGGACCCTGTAAACAACACAGAATAGTACGTATACCGGGAATGGTCTCTGGATTGTAAAAAAAAACCGTGGCACGCGATAAACTGTTGGTTAAATTTTGGAGCCGCAACTATTAAAATGTAAATAAGAAAGAAATAAACACAATATTCTTTGCATATTCAAGTAGAGATTTTCTGATATTTGTACATAATTTTTTTACACTTATTTGTGCAATCAAAACGTTTTAGACACATAAAACGAGACCAAAAGGTGGACCAGGTTTTAAACTAGTGCTGTCACTTTAATTTCATAAGATGAAGACAATGACAGCACTAGTTTTAAACCTGGTCTAACTTTAGATTTCGTTTTATAATAAGTTCCATAATACAGCAATGTAGAGTACTGAGGACCGAAAATATTATAACTGTGATTTTCAATCAAGTAAGAAGAAATAACTGTATGAGACTTGTTTATGTTATTTTGATGTACAGTCAATGATAGTTACGAGCATCATCTTTTGTTTACCAACACATTGAATCAAACCTCCAACTGCAAACGTTTTTATAAATCTGCTGACAAAGAAAAGCGTTTTTTCTATAAGCATTTTTCGAATCGGCACTTGTACGGGGTATTAACTGCCATAGGCATTAAAGGGGTCTAAGGGTAGGGTAGGAAAGGGGGCCCGTCAGTTTATCCGATACCCGGACAAGCTGATTGATGACGCCGATTAGTGATGCCCAAACCGGACCAGAATAAATTGTCGAGCGTTTTTCCACCAAAAGCTCGATAGCAGTTTTTGTGTGCGGCGATTTTAATGAGCGTGCGGTTGGTGTGATCTTTGTATCAATTAAGGACCTATATATCTTTGAGATTTAGATCTTATTGTTCAAGACTGTTTACATATGATCAGTAGAATTTACAGTAAGTCATGCAAAAGTAAGTTTTAACAATTTCACAAATATCGGGCATGCAATATTACATGAATTAAGATAATCCATTTTTGGCAGTGCACAGAAAATCCTCAGTTGGTTTTTGTTGCACTGTTTTTACCTAAACTTACGTATAAAATTTTGATTTGTCATAAAATAAAATAAATAAAACCGTAATCAGAACTCAATATCAGAGATCTCGTTTATTTGAAAACATAATATATATAAAACATAATATATGAATCAATATTTGTACGATAACTCTTGATACTTTTAACTAAAAGTGGATATTAAATATAAAATAAATTAAAAAAAAAAATATATATTATGTTTTTAGCTATCCGCAGAGTTTTGTCGAGTATAAATGATACATCAAACGATACGAAAGAAATAGTACGAGGTAAGGTTAAAGCAAAACTTAAAACACAAATGATAAATGATATTTTATCGATATAGAATAAAAAAAACAAATATTCCCACAAAGCAATTGTTCAAACACGAGCCTTTTAAGTTGACGAGTCATGGTCTGCACCTCAACCATTCCGTTCAAGAGTCCAAATAATTTCAGCTTTCCGCTTTATTTATTTACCATAATGGAAACGTGAACCAGCGTTTTCCCTATACTAAACACACAAAATGTTGATATGTTTACGGAGGATTTTGTTAAAAAAATCGGTTAGTAAGGGCTTATTATTGTTTGTATTGAAGTCAGGGTGCCTTTTGTGTTACTAATAACAATAATTCCCTTACCACCATCATCACAGTATACAAGATCTGTTCCATCTTGTGGTATGGAACCAACAGCTGGCTGCACATCTTCTGGCACAACTGAAATAAGAACTTGAATGTAACTAGGGAAAAAAGAAGAGATTTTTGACGTGACAACGTCTTAAATTAGGTTGCGGCTGGGAGTCACTTATGAAAAAGTGTAACGCTCGGTAACGTTACGATGAGTCACCGAACGAGAGAGAGGCCCGGCGAATGCCTTGCGTCTCTCTCCCACTCAACTATGATCGGTCTGCCGCGCGCGCAGCACTAGTGTACAATGTTTTAGTAAACAAAATATATTTCTATAGTTAAAATTTGTGCAATTCTTATTTTCATTCAATTCCTTGTTCCTATTGTGCAATTTAATTATATTCATATCAATAAATATTCTACCGAGAAAAAGACGTTGTCACGTAAAATCTTCGCCCGTAAAAACGACTTTACAGGCAACCATTTTTTTTAATTTATTATGCTTCTTTTTTTTAGTTTAATTGATATAAGTGATCTTTTTCTTTTTTCACATACTTTGGCGGGCATATAAATGCATTTAATGAGATAGAATTCCATCTAATTTAAAGTGGTAACTATGGACTATTATATTGAGGGCACAGACTTGAAAAGACAAGGATTTATCGAAGCGTGTAAAAAAAGCTATATATTTAAAATGGGATGTAGAGAATGTATAGAAATCCTACCAAGAACTTTTTTTTTTAATTTACGTCGGTAACAAAATGCATTTACGGCCAAAGGGGGACCAACACAGGTGTGTGGGACTTACCACCGGCAGACACGACCGCCAGCAGTAATACCCACTAAAAATCTTCCGACGACGCCCGCCGCTTGTTGAGAGAGAGGCGGGGTGCCAGTACCTGGGTTGCAGCTCTGACGCCCCGCCCGCGGCCAAAGTCCCCCGGACCTCCTCAGAGAGACGCAGTTGACGCGCCCCTCCTACCTCCTTGTGCGACCATAGCGTGTGTGGCCGACTTCTCGGAGGATCCATGGTTAGACAGCAGGGGCCCCCTGCCCCCGCTGCCTAAGACCCTCCTGGCGCTGCTTGACGGGCCCTCCTAGCCCGCCCGCTGCGCCCTCCACAGGTCCCTCTTAGTTTCCCCCCCGGTAGTCAGTACTAAGGGCACCCAGAGTCGCCAATCTCTGGGTGTTACCTTTTCCACACCTGTGCCCTACCGGGAGGTACTCAGCCCCCCACCACGACAAGGTAGAGACCAGTCGGGGGGGTTCCTACCAAGACCTAAGGAGTCCAAGCCAACCTCACAGTGGTGCACCTGCCGATCAACGGACGAGGCTATGGCGAACATAACAGTTTCCGGAAAGCGGCAATAGGCTCGCCACCTATTACGTGGGACCAACAATATAAGTGGCGAAGTGTGGGCGTATAATATGCCTCTGCCTATCCCTTCGGGGAAACAGGCGTGAATGTATGCATGTATTTAAAATGTCTTCACTTCTCTGTGAATTCTACAGCCATTTGACTTATACTAATATTCGCAATCAAATTTGGAACCATGGCAGCTTCTACTTATGCCTGTAAGTGTAAAAACACGTAACGGCTACTTTAGAGCAGTAAATCTCTTTACTTTTGAAGCGTGTTAAAACAACTACATGTGTAAAATGGGTCGTACAGAATCGCGCTGGGTCAGCGACGGCGCCGGCAGTGACCGGCCGCGACGCGCCCTCTGCCGGATGCCGCGTACCCGCTGTCCGCGACACAGACCCGTCCGCTACATCTCACCACATAGGTTACAAACATATTTAAAACTGTGTTAAATGCCTGTAGCACTATCTTACCAATATTACAGTCAGTTTTAATATGAAAAATTTCAAATACCGTGTTATTTTTTCGTGTTTCATCGTGTCACGAGCGCTGCAGAAACAGCAATTCATTATATGTACTCAGAACCATAACCATAATAATAATTCATCATCATCATCGCAGCCCATATACGTCCCACTACTGAGCACGAGCCTCCTCTCACATATCAAGGTGTGAGGGTATTGGGTCATACTCCACTACGCTGACCCAGTGCGGATTGGCAAAGGCAGGTGTATGGCGTCCTGCTGTTAGAATTTATCAAGCCGCCCATTAGGCCTCTAACATTGCTTAACGACTACCATATTTAGTGATAACCGGGACCAACGGCTTAACGTGCCTTCCGAAGCACGGAAGCGCTCGATATCAAATGCCGCACAAACGGTCACCCATCCAAGGACTGACCTCTGTAAACTCTGCTGTACTTCGGTGATCGTTTCCGACCACCTAACACCGCAGAGCTACGAGCGCTTCTAATAGTAAAATCATTTATTTGCACAAAACATGGTATAACGTAGTCTTTACGCAGAAGCCAGTACGTTTTTTGTTCCAACGCTTTCGTTCTGGAAATTTTGAGCTCCAGAACAAACCTCGTGGGGCGGCCAGAGATCCCAGGGGTCAATGAAGAACTAACAGCGATCGAAAAAAAACTTTAATATTCGAAACATCAATTTCTCATATGTATGGACCTAATATAAGCAAAGATGCTTGCTATAGCTTTACAGGGCGCATGACTGTGTTGTTCAAATCACAACTGGAAAGATCTTGTATTTTACCTCATGTTATGCAATAAAATATACTAAATTGCATGTCACAATTTGACGTCAATATATATTTTTTAAATTATTTCATAGAAGTTTTTGTACCAAAATATCATAGAATAATAACACCTAGAACGATAGTTCCCTCCAAAGCGGTCTTTCAAAAGCGAGGCAAGAAAAAAATCTATGTGTGCGTAAGATACTTGTATTTACGCTCGACGAAACGCACACAGTGAAAAAAATCATGTTGTCATTTCATTCAATTTTCCCTAAAAGTAGGGAAGTTTAAACTTTTACACTTTAGCTTAGCTATTTATTGAATTTAGTTTATTTATGCAAAAAACCACTTACTTTATAATTCCATTAAGATGTATATATATATTTTATCCTGCCAAGGGTGAATAATTTTTCACTAATTATTTATTTAACTTATTTAGAGCTATGAAACTCTTAAATCGTTATAGTTAGTCAACTGTTTTATGTAAATAGACCAGAATCGAATAAAACTATTACACCTTTTTAAGATGTGATTTATGCCATATCAATAGAAATCAATTAATCAATTAAAAAATTAAGATTTTTGTGTTATCTTATATTAAAGAAATTATTTCACGCGAACAAAGTCGCGGGCGGAAGGTAGTAGCAGATAATTGTCAAATAACATTTTGTGCAATTTAATTTTGACTAATTGAGACGTGTTTCACAAACAAAATGTAGTAGATTTTTTCCCCTTAATGGCAACATTTTCATTGACTGTCACGTAACAAATATTCAAATTATTTTTTTCATTTTAATGAATGTTTTACTTAATAATTTAAGTTCAAACGCATAATTTACCCGTGTAATGTTATGTTAATATGTTTCTTGTGCTTTTCCGACGTATTGTGATATCCGTTCATAGCGCAAACCGTCATTTTTAATAAAAATATCAGGAGTAGTTTTCAATACGACACGACCTTGAGCACTGACGGGCCGCGTAACGAACTTAGCCAAAATGGCTAGGTTTGAGTTGCCTCACTTTGACGACGCGTACTGGGCTTCTAGGTGTAATTATTCTAAGCAAAATATTAAAAAATACAAAGCAAGTAAAATATTAAATGATTGTAAAGTTCGCTTACGTTTTGTCAATGATGAATTCATAATTGGTAATCACAATCCAAAAGTATCCACTGAATAAAATATGATATTATAAGTAGACAATTAAGAGTATTTTATTAGTGTTATTAATAAATACCTACTTATTACTTAATGTAAAATAACTTTTTACCCAAAATTAAGAAGTAAGGTAATGTAAGGTAATGACATTGACATCAGCTTCAGATACATTTTTATTTTATTTTGAGAAGTAAGCAAATGTTGAAAAATAGTACCACATAGAAATAGTCTTTATGAAATATGTGAATTGTATCCAGGAAACATTTTTAAAGAACTTATTGTTTCACTACTAATATTGTACTACTTAAAGTAAATCACGATATACTAGAGCCTAGCATAGACGCTACGCTTTTCATCACAAGACATCAGTTGTTAAAATACATAATAAACAGCATACAAACTAATAATGGGACTGCTTGGCGGGAAAGTGAAGCGACATGTCTGCAGTTTTGTTTTATTTTCTGAAATTTGTGATATTTCTAACATTAATGTGTAATAACGGTGGATTATTAACCGTTAATTGTTTGTGAACATATATGAGGGTTGGTAAATCAAACAAAACAGTGCAACATCTTTTTTCAAATTCTCTCAATGTCCATGTGAGATCTCAGTATAGTCCCACATCTTTACTGAGGACTCAAGGGGTTTAGGGGAGGGCATCTCATTTACGATTTATCATCTTTATCACCACTCATTCTCATTTACTATGATTTATGTATTAATAATACATAAATCTATACATATCTCTTACTTACACTTACACTGGCTAAATGTGCTAAAAGCACGAAGCCATTATTTAAAAGAAAAAGGCCTATTCCAAAAAGAAGTCCAGCGTGACCGATTATAATTGGCCTGCATTTATCGTTATCCTGTGACCTTCATCAGATCGTCCGTCCAACTTGCGGGGTACGTCCCACGCCCAGCTTTTTGTCGAAGGGTCCCCACTCCAAAACTTTTGTGCCCCAGCGGCTGTCAGTTCTATTTGCTATGTGCCCTGTACACTGACACTGCAGCTTGATTACTCTTTGGGCTATGTCGGTAGCTTTAGTTCTCATTTCTGATTCGATCTCGTATTGGAAACCTCAAGCATGGCCCTTTCCATTGCTCGCTAGTTTAGCATAAATTAACATTTTACATTACGTAAATTAAAACTATACCGGATGATGGGCAGCAGCTTTGTCCTGTGTACTGGCTTGAATGGCAATCACCTCTAATAGAATGTTAACTATTGGAGATGCTAATGTTCAAAAGTAGACTTTATTTTGATGACGTAAATTAGAACTGTAAAGTAAATTTCAAAAATAATAATACAAGTAGTAGAAAAGGTGTAGTTGAAGAATAGAATATCTTCAAGGAATTCTTTATAAATATTACACAGAAATTATTTTTTCTGCACTTGACACAATCTATAGTAATTTAGGATGAAATTTATATTATATGTATTATGTCTAGAAACTGAATTAATTATCAATTTAATCGCAGTTTCTGATTATAATTTCAAGTTATGAAAAAGACATGTGCAAGTTGAAATAGACTGAAGAGGGTTTCATATTTTCAATCCCAGAAAATGCGTTACACACAAATAAATCTAAATGGAGACAGAGTAATGAACGGCAGAATGGAGGCCCTCCACCGGGCTCAAAAGCCCAATGAGACCCCTCTCTGCCCGAAGCACGAAGTTAAATAAATGACCTAGTAAATAAATATACAAAACATATTTTTTTACGAATATGTACTTACTTATAGTAGAAAAGTCGTGGGTTGAATTCCCACATGGAACAAAAAAAATTAAAAATTGTAATTATATCAGGTAAATCTATACAGTTAAGTTGCCGGAGCTTCCCAAAAAGTAGTCAAAAGACACTTGTGTACGGAACGCCTCGCTCTTTGTACGTAAACATGAAATTTTTAATTTACATATCATATGAATAATTAATCCCGATGAACTTTTTTTTTGCGAGATTTATCAAGAGATGTGTAGGTAAAAATTAACAAACATTGTTTTGTAAGTCAGTTGTCTTTAGGTTTTACACATCATGAAGTATATTCATTTTACTGAAGCTTACTTTGTGTTGAAAATAACAACAACAATTAAGTTTCTCAACCAATATTTTATCAGAAACTTACTTTGTGTAGAAAATAACAACAACAAATAAGTTTCTCAACCAATATTATATCAGAAACATTGATCCCAACAATCTGAATAGATCAATACAATAATTACTCTGAGGGAGCTGAGTGTGAGATAGTTTTGTGAAAGACAGACATTGAAGGCTTATCCCGACAGGGGTTCAAAGACGAAACAATGGCTCTTTATTTATATTTGCACGGCTAAGTCCTTCCACAGAAGCTCGTTATGAGAACAAAGCCATTCTGTTTATTACCTCTCACCTGCCGGTTTGTTATTGCTTTGAAAACGGAAGAAATTTCAAGGAATAAAGCGTCCCATTTTTAACGTTCTAATGGAACAAGTGTTTGTTACAGGTTAACAGGCGGGCAGTTCATAAACTTCTTTAAAGTAACTGTTTTATGTTAATAAAACTCATAATTTATAACTCTTAAAAAAATGTGTATATTTACTAGTAACTACAATTTATTAAGGTCAAATCAGGTTTTGGATATGTGACCGATAGTGTGGTGTTTAATATCAAGCGCTTCCAAGTTTACGCGGGATAGCCAGGACCAACGGGTTAACTGGTTATTGCTTTTGACATGGAATTGTGTTTGTCTTCGCTAATCATTTCTGATCACCTAGTAACGCGCAGCTAAGAGCGCTTCTAGGGCTTTTAATGTAACAAACATAAGACTTATTGATAGGACACACTAAATGTGACGACCGATATGGCGTGAAGGTCAATATACCTGCATTTCACTCCAGAGGTCGTGAGTTCGATTCCCACACACAGGGCAAGTGTTTGTGTGCATAAATATGAATATTTGTTCTGGTCTGATTGTTTCCTATGTATATTAAGTATATATTAGGTCGGGGAAAAAGTCTTTTCGTATAACGTAGGTATAAACTTATTATAAAATTTTTTTGACTGTACTATTTGTGTCTGGCTGGTTTTGGTAACATTAAAAAGGTTCCATTATAAAGAAAAGAAAAAAATAAAAAAAAGTTGTTTCCCGCTATTTTTCATTTGTTTTTCTCTCCGTAAAAATGAGTGAATCTAATGAAGAAATTCGATACATTTTAAAATTTTATTATAAAAAAGGCAAAAATGCAACTCAAGCAGTGAAAAAAATTTGTGATGTTTATGGACCTGATGCAGTGTCAGTAAGAGTAGCACAAATTTGGTTCAAACGTTTTCAGTCCGGAAATTTTGATGTTAAAGATGCACCTCGCTCTGGTCGCCCTGTTACGCATAAAATGGACGCCATTTTTGAAAGAGTGGAGCAAGATCGGCATATTAGTAGTTACGATGTAGCTGAAGAACTTGGGAATTGACCACAAAACAGTTTTGACCCATTTGAAGAAAGCTGGTTATACAAAAAAGCTCGATATTTGGGTGCCACACGAGCTCACTCAAAGAAACTTAATGAACCGTGTACTCATTTGCGATTCATTATTGAGACGTAATGAAACCGAGCCGTTTTTGAAGAGATTGATAACTGGCGATGAAAAGTGGATCACGTACGACAAGAACGTGCGAAAAAGGTCGTGGTCGAAAGTTGGCCAGGCTTCACAGACTGTGGCCAAACCTGGCCTAACACGAAATAAGGTGATGCTGTGTGTATGGTGGGATTGGAAGGGCATTGTTTATTATGAGCTTTTACCGCCCGGCAAAACCATCGATTCTGATCTTTACTGCCAGCAACTGATGAGATTAAAGGAAGCAGTCGAGAGAAAACGGCCGGAATTTTTTTTTTTTTTTTTTATTTATTGTATAATATAAAAAAATTACAAAAACAAAAGGGTACATTCATATAACCTCAACGGAAACCGCACAGCGGTTTATTTGCTAAGGTTGAGTCGCCACTTAAACTAAGTTTAATATGTTGCCAGTATATGTACTAGCTTTGTATGTAGTGTAAATATAATATAGGTATGTAGTATATAGTAAACGTGTAGAGTGTAGGTTTATAGTGTAGGTATTAATTATTTGCGCTCAAATAATATTCTTTAAGAATTTTTTTAAAGGCCTTGACATTGCCTTTATTTAGCTTTGCCATTAGTTCGTTAGGTAGCTTGTTCAAAATTAAGGGTAGCAAGTATTCCCACGTTCTTTTCCCGTATACATTATTTTTAGAGGGGAGTATAAATCTGGGCAAGTATGAGACGCTACGTAGGTTGCTGTTACGTGTGCGCTCGACAAGTTTACTTAGGTTACTGCTTTTCTCGGAAATGAACGCAATTTTAAATTTGTTAAAAACATTAATTACTTTACAGTGGTGGAATAATCCAGATTCGTTTTCTATATATTTATCTTTAATATGACGTTTTACTATCATTTTTAGGATTCTGTGCTGTATTTTGTATATGTTGTTCATGTACGTGGTGTAGGTGCGACCGTAGCTGCTGATTCCATAGTTTATTATGGAATCGGCAAGCGACATATATAATAGGCGAAGAGTGTTGTACGGCAATTTATATTTTAATATAGCAATCTTGGCAAGCACCGCTCGAAGTCTATTACATATGCTGTCTATATGCGGGCCCCAGTTTAACTTATTATCTATAGTTAGCCCTAGATATACATGTTGTGTCACAAGTTCCAGCACGTCACATCCACACGTACTTGCATTATATTGGTTGTGCATACATTGATGCGAGTGGGAGACGATTGTTGGTTTGATCATAGTTTTTAAATGCGATGAGTGGATGTGTATTAATTTCGTTTTTTGTGCGTTTATACTAAGACCAACATCGTGCGCCCACTCGCATAAACGATTGTAGTTATTTTGTAGAACATGAATGGCGATGCTTATGTCTGAGTGTGCGGATATAAGACAAGTATCGTCCGCAAATTGGTATACAGAGCCACCTTTGAATATGTTACTCATATCGTTTACATAAATTAGGTACTCTGTCGGCGATAATACGGAGCCTTGGGCCGTGCCCTGTACTGTTGGAGTCATTTCGCTTAATACGTTCCCTATTCTCACCATGGTATGTCTATTACTGTGGTAGTCACGAAACCATTTCTCAAGGGGACCCTGTATACCATTTTGCCCCAGCTTGCTGTACAGAGTGTCGCAATTTAGAGAATCAAAAGCTTTACTAAAATCGACGAATACCGCCAGTACGTGATACCTTTGGTTCATATAACCGCTGACCTCGTCAGTGAAGTCAGAGAGTAACTGTGAAGTATTTCGTTCTTTTTGAAAACCAAACTGTGTTTTATTTATTATATTATTTTCGACTAGAAAGTTGTTAATTTCGCGACCGAAGTACTTCTCAATCACCTTATCGATACAGGGTAAGATTGTTATCGGCCTGTAGTTGTCTACGTCATCATATCTGCCTTTTTTATGAATAGGTCTAACTATACCAATTTTTAGTCTATCTGGGTATTTAGATGTGCTTATGCATGTATTGATCAGATGACATAATACAGGTGTGATATCAACCATAACCGTTTTTATGTCTTTAGCTCGGATACAATCAATCCCGGGAGCTTTTTTATCATTTAATTTTTTTAATATTGAAAAGACAATTTCATTTGTGGCTTTCTTTAATCTCATTGATTGTTCCGGGATGAGTTCATATTTATTTTTATTTAGCAAAGGGGTCTGGCAATTTGTACATATTTTTTTAACATTATTTTTGAAACCCTGAGCAAAGTTATCACTTAATAATTTAATGTTATTACATTTAAATGCCTTAATTATGACGTCGTCAATGGATTTTATAACTTTGCCACACAAATTATTAATAATTTTCCACATTGTTTTTGGATTACTGAAGTTAGATTTTATGTCATTAATTATGTAATCGTTTTTTGCCTTATTTATCATTTTATTACATTTATTTCTATATTTATTATAAAGTAACTTATTTTTATTGTTGCTTTCATCAGTTAACCACATATTATACAACTTATCTCTCATATTACACATATACAACACTTTTTCATTTATCCATGTACAGTTATATCTTTTTCCAGTCTTTTGTCTACTTGTTACTTCGCATTTTTTATACGCTTTGGTGAATTATTCAGTAATACAGTTTAAAATATCATTAGGATCATCAAAGGCTAACGCCTCTTTCCAATCTGTTTTATTTAATACATCAATTAGTTTGCTGTTATCTAATGTGATGACAGTTTTGCATGGAGTGTCCTTGCTCGCGACGACGTCAGCGATCGCGGCGCCCGTTATGAAATGATCGGCCAGCGCGTTGTTCACTACGGCCGATTGCACGATGCGCTCGCGTCGTCGGTCGCCCCGAGCGCCGACTACGTCACGAATAAATATGTGATCGATGCATGTTTTGGAAACTATACTTTTGTTAGTATCTACTCTAGTGTATTGGTTAATAACACATTCAAAGCCCAGTTCACACAGTGAATTAAGATATTCCATCGTTATTGTGTTTTTTATTTTAATGTCAATATTCATATCTCCTAACACTATGTGATTTTGCGTTTGCTTAGTTTTTGATATTGAAGTAACTAATTCTTGTATGAACTGAGCCTTGTTAAGACTTGGCGGTCTATAAATAGCACATATACTCGTTTTATACCCATAGTTGGTCTCTAGTTCACCTACGATACATTCATAAAAACGTGTGACAGTTGTGAGTCTAGTGAATTGGACACTTTTGTGTGCATATACTATAACGCCGCCTCCTTTACGACCGTTTCGTAACTCGGTGTACATCTCATAATTCGGTAGTTGAAATAACTTACTGCAATTGTCCGCGATGTTCGCCTCGGTGATAACTATTAATGTTATGATCCGTTCACTAGATGTCACAATGTATTCTAGGTGGGAGAAGTTTTTTAACATTGATCTTATGTTAACGTGAAGTACTATGAGCGATTCGTGTCCTTTTGAAATTTGGCTCGTGAACTCGTTCCAAGTAGTGTAATTAGATTCATAGGTGTTGTTTGTATCGTCGTCCATTGATAGGGTTTAAAATGTTGACAAGATAATATCACACGGAGCGGGGTTGGGGGACGTAAAGTCACTTTTTTAATTGAGCTGTGGTAATCCTTTCCAAATCCTTTATAGATCGAATCACTTGCGTTTTGTCTCTTTCGTTCCTTTTTACCAAGATACGTCCATTTTTACACCATACGAACTTGTATATTTCGGTCATTTTTAGGTCCTGTTTCGTTTTCCATAGCAGGTACGACATAGCAGGGGTTAGTGATTCTCTTAAGTAGATGTAGGTTTCGTCGTTTCGGCCTAGGTCTTTGTTGGACAGGGGCGCGTTTTTAGCTGATTCCATCCATCTTTCTCGGCAACCTTCTTGCAGGTGAACCACTATAAACGACGACGACCTTTCTCGGTTTGTGTTGGTATACGTTTTATTTTTTCTGTAAACGCTTATGACGTCATCGCTATTTTGTTTTAGTCGGGTTCCTATTTGTTTTACAATGTCTTTAACATTTTCTCCGACTACTTCCTTTATTCCACATATTTCGACATAGTTGGAAATTTTATTTTGTTCAATTTCGTTTATTTTTTGTTCTAGAACGTCATTTCGCAAAGTTATATTTCGCAATGTATTTTTCATGTCCGTGCATTGGTTTTCCATAGCTTTCAAGTTTCTTTCGAATTGTTGAGTTTTTTCTTCATATTCGTCGATTTTGTCGGAGTAGAATTGGAGGGTAGTTTGCAATTCCTGACGTATGATGTCCCTGACCTCTCGGCGTATTTCTAATAATATTTGCTTCGAAACTTCGTTGTTAGTTATTGGTTCCGTGTCGGTGTTATCACCGTCGTCTTCGGCGTCTGGTAAGATGCAGGACAGCCGTTTTGATTTTGTAAAACCAGAACAAGAGCGGCACTTCCAATCGACTGATTCGGTTGTCGATAATGCAGCTAGCTGTTCATTGGAGATAGACGCACAAGATCCATGTATCCATTTAGAACATTTATTACACTGCACTCCTGGACACTTTTTGTTCACGACTTTTGCACATTTAGAACACTTTACCATGATTAAAGGAAAATAATAATAATAATTTAATAGCAGTTGGTTGTCGCGTCAGATGCGCTCGGGTATGATCGCACGACTGAATTGATCAACAGGAAGGGTGTGGTCTTTCATCACGATAACGCTAGACCACACACATCTTTAGCCACTCAGCAAAAATTAAGAGAGTTCGACTGGGAGGTCCTAGTGCATCCACCATATAGCCCTGACCTTGCGCCTTCAGATTTTCACCTGTTTCGGTCTCTGCAGAATTCTTTAGGTTCTGTAAGGTTGACCTCAAGAGAGGACTGCCAAAACTATTTGTCCCGTTTTTTTGATCAGAAGTCCCAAAGTTTCTACAGTAACGGGATAATGTCTCTGCCCACAAAATGGCAGAAAGTTATTCAACAAAACGGTACATATATATTGTAAATAAATGTAAATAAACTTTGAAAAAAATGTCTTGACTTTTCATACAAAAATACGAAAAGACTTTTTCCCCAACCTATTATTTACAACAACAAAAAAAAGTATTTATCCTTTCTTTTGTATCCATAACACAAGTTCTTAATTATACTTATCTTGGAATATTTTATTATTATTATTTAAAAAAATGTCGATCAGCATCCGGAGATCACAGGAAATAGAGTTTAACATAAATCTATGGAATATTTTTAGGACATGGTTAACGGATTTTTTTTTGCAATCCATCACTCTAATCAAGACCGATATGAGTGAGTGTTGGCAAGTATACTCGCACTCCACTCCTGAGGTCGTGATTCGATTCCCACACAAAACAAATCTTTGTGTGTCTGAAACTTTATGGTTATTCTTAATTAAGTATGTATTTACCAAAAGAAAAGTATGTTTATCTGTTATTTGGTATCCATTACAGAAGTTCTTAATGATACTTAGTATGGAACTGAATAATTGGTATAAATGTCAGAAATATTTATTTAATTACATTCAAGTCGTGGTCCTGAAGTGGCAGTGGGCGGGGCACATAGCTCGAAGAACCGACGACCGATGGGGCGTTAAGGTTCTTGAATGGCAACCACGAATCAGCAAGCGTAGTAGAGGGCGGCCCCCCACGCGATGTACCGATGACCTGGTCAGGGCGGCGGGGAGCCGGTGGATGCAGGCGGCAAAGGATCGATCTACGTGGAAAGCAATTGGGGAGGCCTATGTTCAGCAGTGGACTTCAAATGGCTGATATGATGATGATATGATGAAGTCGTGGTCCTGGTGCGAGTATTTCATACAGTAGTCAACTCTGTAACTCTGTGGCTTTTAACTATAACTTGCGTTAGCATAATAGTCATAACTGGAGCCAATGTCTTAACAATGGCTTAATATCAAATGCCACACAAACGGTCACCCATCCAATGACTGATCTCTATGAACTTAATGTCAAATGCCACACAAACGGTCACCCATCCAATGACTGATCTCTATGAACTTAATGTCAAATGCCACACAAACGGTCACCCATTCAATGACAGATCTCTATGAACTCTTTGTTATAATATCCGACTATCTAGTCTAGCGAAGCCTCAAGCGCGTCGAAAAAACATTAAATAACATCACACTGGGAGTTTTAGTGCCAATGACGAAAAACACATTGCGACAGTATTTTATTGTAGAAAACTAGTGTAAATTCGAGTTCAAATGTGTAAATAATATTTTCAGACATAACTTCTTCAGCAACGTATACAAGTGTAAGAAAGTAGTGTATTGCAGTGAATTGTGATTTTTCGTGTTGATTTCAAATCTCCCTAGAAACCTCTAGTAAATTACTTTACAGGGTTAGGACTTTGACATGACAGTTACGAACTTTACTTCATCTCAGCCCATTAACGTCCCACTACTGAGCTCGAGCCTCCTCTCACATATCAAGGTGCGAGGGTATTGGGTCAAACTCCACCACGCGGACCCAGTGCGAATTGGCGGAGGCACACAGGAGGCTATACACATAGCGTCCTGCTGTTAGAATTTTTCAAGCCGCCCATTAGGCCTCTAACAAGGCTTAACGACTTCCACATTTAGTGATAACCGGAACCAACGGCTTAACGTGCCTTCCGAAGCACCGAAGCGCTCGATATCAAATGCCTCACAGACGGTCACCCATCCAAGGACTGACATCTGTAAACTCTGCTGTACTTCGGTGATCGTTTCCGACCACCTAGCACCGCCGAGCTACGAGCGCTTCCCGAACTTTACGAACTTTACTTGCCATGACTTTATCTGTGACTAAATGAAGAAAACGCTGCACATTATGCAAACTTGTATTATCTAATAACTTTACAATGCCAAATACTCTAAACAAGTAAGTTCATATGTAATAGAAAAAAAACATTACACTTAGTAACAAATGACAGAAAACGGACCCGTCACATTTCAGTAATGCTCATTTTACTTCATAACGTTGGGTATAAGAAAAATGTCATTATTGTACAAAATGGAAAATGAGTATCATAAAACGTGTCGTAAATATTCATTTTGTTAGCACCTACCCTTTTAATATTATTTTGTAGCAATCGTGACAAAGACATTGGATAGGTTTGTATTTTTCATTTTCTGTTCAATTATATTTCATTACGCGACGAGGAAATTTGGGTTTTTTTAATAATTCAAAGTTGATTAAAATCTCATTATGTTGTATTGAATCTTTTGTATTTAACAAAATGTACAACAAAAGATAGTTATTAAATGTACTTTAACTTTTAACCGATTTGAATAACTGTTTATAAATTTCAAATGACTTTCTCGTCGTTGTTATATTGAAAGTCGTTGAAATATATGTTAATATGTATAAAATAAGAACTAGATGTCATAAGTGGGAGTCGGCTGATTATTATTATATTATCATTTTAAAAAATGATAACGTTTCATCCAATCGAGAGATAAAAATACTAGACAAAACAACATAGGTACTTATTGAAGAAAAAAATATAAATACAGCAACAGTTAGAGAGGAATAAAATAAATTATGAAGGAGGCCGTCACTTAGAGAAAGGTTCGTGAATACCTGTCAAATGTATTATGCCTGTCAGGTTTTATTAGAAAGCAACATATCTATGGCAACGACTTATATTTAGGTTTTCAAATTCATTCTAAATTTAATAATATAAGGCTTCATATGTACCTATATAAAGAATGGTTGTTTGTATGTCTCACTAATATCATCATAAAAAAACATTATTCCTGTGGCCCTAGACTTAACCTTAGGGCTCAGTGTCTGCTCAATGATTTAACCAGGATTGGCTGAATTTCATTTATTTACAAGAAGCGACTGCCGCCTGACCTCCGCAACCCAGAGGGAAATATCATTCTATGGTTAAACCAGCTTTCAGAATATATGCTCCCTAATAACGACAGCCATAGATGTTCATGACTGCTGGGACCAACGGCTTAGCGTGCTTTCCGGGGCACGGAGCAAGCGATAATTACGCACATAACTTTGTTTGAATAGTCATAGGTGCGCCACCAGGTTTTAAACCCTAGACCCCTATGAGTGGAACCCTAGAAGGCTATGAGTTTCGCTATGCTTTTGCCGCTCCGTTTGTTTGTCTCGCAAAAACTCAAAAACGGATATATGTACTGATTTAATTAATTTTGATCTTGAAACATTTCTGGAAGATTTAAACGATGAGTAAATATTTTTTAAATGCGAGGAGGACATTAAAAAATGCTATTTAGTATTCCAATACCATTTGTTTCATCTGTCGATGCAAAATAGTGTAACTTAGTTCAAATATTTATAGGTGAGTTAAGGAATGATATACCTTTGTCTTAGTTCGTGTAAGTTTGTGAGAGGACCTCCTCTCACAAACAAGGGGAGAGGGAATCTAATCATTCCCCATCACGTGCAATTGAGTGCGGGCCTCCTCTTAAAACCAAGGTGAAAGGGAGTGTCATCATTCACCATAACGCGTAACCAGTCCGGATTGGTGGAGGTGATTAGCTTTATGCTGTGAAAATTACAGCCGCCCAATAGAGCCTCTTAGCTTAAAGACTATCATATTATTTGGTTGATGTTATATAATCTGACAGTGATAGTCGGGACCACCAGCTCAAAGTATGAAAATTAACAAAGTGTTTGAAACACTGTTTATTTTCATACTACAATTAATTTACTTTTAAACTCTTTCATTTGCTGACAGCATTTTTATAGTGGTTATTGATACTTTTGTTTGAAATATAAATAACTAGAACCTTAATCAACAACCTTATGATCGAAGTGTGAGTATATTCGCCACCACGCCATGACGGTAGTCAAAATAAGCTTGTAGATTTTGATTTATTTTCAAATCAATTAATGTTTGGCATCAAAGGCATTCATCCTTCATTTGAGTTAGGAAAGGAGCAGGAAAATTAGAGAAAATTGAAAGTAAACGGCTTTAGGAGGGAGGGCTATTGATAGCTTGTGGGGGACTCGGATCTCATTAAGCAAATTGAGCAGGTGCAACGAACTCAAACTTTTCATTGAAGCAAACATACTCCCCCTTACCTTCACAGAAACAAAATATTCAAGTTGCAACCGGCTATATTTTGTTTACGAATTCTCGTTTGAGTTAATTTCGTTTTCCAGTTCTAATCGAAATAATATTTTAGTTTGTTAAGAGGTAAGTAATATCTTCTCAGATATGTACTTCTATTTTGAGTATAATACTATTGGAGGGTTCTTCACCATCAACAGCATCATTGCAGTCATGAAATGTGGTGTGCGGGGTTTCTACCAAGACCTAAGGCGCCCAAGCCAACGTCACCTGCAAGTGGTGCACCTGCCAATCAACGGACTAGGCTTTGGCAAACATGAAAGTTCCCGGTAAGTGGCAATAGGCTCGCCACCTGTTACGTGGGACTTTAAACATAATTGGTAAAATGTGGGCGCCTTACATTCTTCTGTCTACCCCTTCGGGGAAACAGGCGTGATTATATTACTACTAGAGCAGTGATTAACCCTTAATGGCGAATTTAGACTAATTTAGTAATTCTGAAGGGCTTAGCATTTTATATTTTATTGTGACACGTTAAATACAATCAATTTTAAACACATAACTTATTTCAAATGTGCTATTTCCCACAAGTACTGTTTTAGGTGAGCAAACACCATCACAAAACGGTTTTCCTTAATAACTAAAACCAACCTCGCCTGATACTGGAAGGACGAGACCCATTTCAAGAGTATGCTTAAGAATTATCGGCATGTCCACACGCCGATGCCTATACTCGTAGAATATCTATTTCCGACACGTAAGCTCGCTCCTGGGCCGACCGATACGGGCAGCCTGTCTGCATAGTCAAATGAATACAGTATGAATAACTGTAGTAGGTAAAGAAGCAATAACTTACCTGTGAGATAATGAGCTTGGACTTTTCTGAAGAAAATGTACAGAACGTTTTTTAGTATCTGTTCCAGAAACATTTGATGACAAAAAAATTGTAAAAGCACGTATTTTTTAATTAAAGAAGGATGTTTTGAAGACCACCAATCCGCACTGTGTCCACGTGGTGTACTGCGACCTCAAACCCTCTAATCATGGTTGTATGATTAATCTATTTTTAAATAAACATCAAAAATGGAAGGCATTCCTACATTCAGTTTAAATGCTTTTTTTTATTTTATAAATCTGCTAATAAACCTTTTATATATAAACACTTATGGATTTTAAAGTATATTGTAATGATAATTGTGAAACGGGTGAGGACATAACTTACTGTTATATATATCACTGTGCTGTCGGCTCTGGTTTAACGCCTAAGTACGTCTTACTGAAGTAACCGTAGCTTCGGAGTGCGATAGAAAAGTCCTAGGAGAATACTCCTTTCTTTATCTTAGCGGAAGTTCAGCAGTACCTATTTTCTAAATGTATGTTGTAAGGTGGCTTCGAATTTAGCTGAAAAATTTTGTCTAGAGTATGTCCCAAGTCTTGGTAATAAATAATTAATGAATAAATATCGCTGGGCGTCTCACACATCGCCCCAAAGAAAGCAGAGCTTGTATAGATGGACAAACTAAGAGAAGTATACGTATTGACTTCACAATTATTATTAATTGTCTAGTGGGGGAATCTAACACACAACCTTAGGAGCGGAATGCAAGTATGCTAGCCTTCACGCCATATTAGTCGTCGAATAATCGGTAATTAGGAATAGAAGTTGTTCTAATTCAACCACGAAGACCTAACATTTTGACTCACGAAACATGTCTAAGGAGACTTATCATTTAAATTATTCGGGACGTTAAGGTTAGAGTAATAATAAACCGCGACTTAAGTCTGTAAATTTTTTATGTGCATGATATGCTTATATTATTCTAATTATGTACAAATAAATAAAGCTGGTTTCAGAATTCACAAAAAAATGTGTCTTTTCTTGTGAATTGTGAAGCAAATGTGCGCAGCAGTAAATGTAATGTAAATTTGTGTTTTATGTGTAACTGTTATGGATTTTTAGTTGTAGCTTCTTTGACAAGTTACTAGAATTTAGGAAATAGGAAATTGGTATAGACCATAAGTTGTGTTTTTTGTTAATTCCAAAACTGCTTGGAAGCCGGTAGGTAGCATTTAGACTTAACTGTGACAAACTTCACTTTACTTGACTGTGACTTAATGACGAAAACGCTGCGTAATGTTTGATTGAGCAAACAACTTAATGTATCAAATTACATTACACGAAAAACATTTTAAACGAACAAGTCCATATCACAGAAAAATAATAAAGAGAAGTATGTTGCGGCCCCTATCACAATATCAGAATTCTTTCTTTAAATTGAGATTTAAGTGACATGAAATATTATGTAACAGGCGTAGCGTACCTCCACCCCCGTACCTTCAATCTTCATCGCCGTGACGTCATTAGGCTCACACGTCCATTATATGTTTCATACGCGTTAAGTGACAGATCGCATGACAGCCGTCTTAGAGAAACTGAAAATAAGAGGTATATTTTGCCCCGGAGACTCGCTTAACTAAGGTATCTATTTAAATTCCAGTGTAAATCTATGTTGAATAATAAATTCTTAGTTATAAAAGTAAAAATTATATTATTATTTACCACAAATATTAGGTAGTACATTAATTATTGACGTGACAACGTCTTAAATTAGGTTGCGGCTGGGAGTCACTTATGAAAAAGTGTAACGCTCGGTAACGTTACGATGAGTCACCGAACGAGAGAGAGGCCCGGCGAATGCCTTGCGTCTCTCTCCCACTCAACTATGATCGGTCTGCCGCGCGCGCAGCACTAGTGTACAATGTTTTAGTAAACAAAATATATTTCTATAGTTAAAATTTGTGCAATTCTTATTTTCATTCAATTCCTTGTTCCTATTGTGCAATTTAATTATATTCATATCAATAAATATTCTACCGAGAAAAAGACGTTGTCACGTAAAATCTTCGCCCGTAAAAACGACTTTACAGGCAACCATTTTTTTTTTTATATTAAAAAATTGAGAAAAGCCTATGTGATTCACCAGTATAATATGACAAAATTCTCGAACTTATGATTTAACTTTCTGTTTTATATATTTCGATAATACGGGGCTTAATCTGTAAAGTGGTTCTTTGCCTTGAGGTAGTCAGTCGCTTGAAGATGAATACCCATGGCTTTAAAGGTTAGCGCTAATATATAAAGTAATAATTGCCGCGTGGTTGTGATACCTTCAAAGAATTTCATGTACCTATTTGGGTGTCGTAGAACGTGACTAAGAAAATGTATGTCGTCTAATTAGTATTAAACGATAGTGTAGGTATCCCGATGTATTTTTTTTCAATATTGTAATCTGTAGTTTTTAAGTTTCTTGGTCAATAAAGAGTATATCTATCTATCTATAAAGATACACAAGGATACAAAGTAGGAAAAAAGTAATTAGGTATGTTTATCCGTTATTTATTATTTACAACACAAGTTAATGATACTTATCATGAACTAAGTAATTGGCCAGAACACATTTATTTATCTTTTATTTATTACTAGCTGTTACCCGCGACTTTGTCCGCGTGGAATAGTATCTTTGGGTAGCATTTTTATATTTTAAAATTAAGAAATCCCATTCAACTTTTCATCCCCCTTTTTAACCCCTTACAACCCCCTTTTCGCAATAAAAAGTAGCCTATGTCTTTTCTAAGGGTCTAGACCATCTGTATACCAAATTTCATTAAAATCTGTTCAGTAGTTTTGGCGTGAAAGAGTAACAGACAGACAGACAGACAGAGTTACTTTCGCATTTATAATATTAGTAAGGACTAGTAAGGATTATATAGGCGCGAGATCATATATATCGGTAAACCTTGAAATATTACAAAACTCTTCCAATTACACTGGGATACTATCTCTTACAATTTTTTTATGCACATTCCACGCTATATACCCTATACTTTTCATTCATGAATTTACTGGCTCTGCAGTATAACAGTAAAAATATATATAAAGCTGACTGTTGAAAACGGCTCGTCAATATGTCGGTTCGAGTTCAGTGAGCCTGATCGATGACACGGCCTGATATTTGTCAGCGACAACCCGTGTGAAATATGCTACTGTTTTACAATGGGGCGATGCAAAATTCATTTCATTTTGCAACACAATTACATCATACGCGTTAAGTAACAGATCGCATGACAGCCGTCTTAGAGAAACTGAAAATAAGAGGTATATTTTGCCCCGTAGACGCGCTAAACTAGGGTATTTAAATTTGTTATTGTATGTTGAATAATAAATTCTTAGTTATAAAAGTAAGAATTATATTAATTTTGACCACAAATAATAGGTAGTACAATAAAAATGGCGTTCAAACTTTCCAAAAAAATGGAGAAAAGCTTATATGATTCACCAGTATAACATGACAAAATTCTCGAACTTATGATGTAACTTTCTGTTTTATATATTTCGATAATATATTTCGATTAATATAATTTGATAATCATCCACTGCTGGACATAGGCCTCTGAGCTAGACCTTCAGCTCTTTAGTAGAGTAGTATTGTACTGTAGTACTATAAAACGAACTACTTACCTTTTAAGTTATTTTAAATTTATATTTTAACTTAAAAGCAGCAGGAACATTAATTTTGACCTCCAAAGAATAAATTTTTAGCTTTTCTGTAATGATTTTCGGTTGATTAATAAGCGATTCCCATTATCAACTTTAAAAAATTTATGATTATTTAGATGTCGAATTTATTGAAATTTTTACCTCTCTGTCTTTGATGGCCGATTTATGCCAAAGTAGCCCCATTAGGTACTTCTTGTTTTTAATTATTATGAAAGCGGATAGTCTAGAGAAGTTTTTAGACATACTTAGACACCATAAATTCGCCTGTTTAGATTTTTAATTTTAAGTTGAATTTTTAACAAATTATTCATTAACGGTAAAATTTTGACTTTACACTAATATTTTCTTAACTGCCACTTAAGTTTCGAAACTGATTATTATGGAAATTAAAGTACCTTTTACGATGATTCAGTAGCAAAAAGAAAAACACTAAAATGTGTTCTACTTTTTTTTATATGAATTTTGAAATATTTAGACCGATATCTTTAAAAAAATCAGAAAAAAAATTATAACTCGAAAACTACGCATAATCGCAGAACATACATGGGGGTGATTCGGATACTCCAATAGGTCCTCTAGCTCTGGACTTTCGCTTGACACTATTTTTTGGGACATCCTGTATATATGTTACCAGCCAAACCCGATTTTAGGACAAACTAGTATAGCCTAGTCCAAACTAATTTAGGTGGGCTTATATACTAAACGAGTACGTGAATAATACTCGTTTTACTGTCTATGTGACTTGTCTTAATTATATAAAAATACGTGCAAAAATCAGAATCGTCATTTGATATCGAGCGCTTCCGTGCTTCGGAAGGCACGTTAAGCCGTTGCACGTTGGTCCCGGTTATCACTAAATGTGGTAGTCGTTAAGCCATGTTAGAGGCCTAATGGGCGGCTTGAAAAATTCTATCAGCAGGACGCCATACACCTGCCTCCGCCAATCCGCACTGGGTCAGTGTGGTGGAGTAAGACCCAATACCCTCACACCTTGGTATGTGAGAGGAGGCTCGTGCTCAGTAGTGGGACGTTAATGGGCTGAGATGTAATGTACGTGCAAGAATATAGCGGGCACTAGTTTTTCCTAAAATCGGGTTTGGCCGGTAACATATATGTACACAATATTCCCAAAACTCAAACTCAAATTATTCAAATATATACAGAGCTTTAGAAGCCTACTAGATGTCTATCTACATTAAAATATTTTATTCTTATTAAAGAAAAATTCTGCAATCGTATTAGTATTAAGTCACTAATGCGATTGCAGAATTTTTCGTTTCAAAACATATCACGTGTGCCGCATAAGCAATTTTAATTGCAAAGTGACAGTTAACTAAACATTTATTAGATACTACTCGATTGTTTTTTATAGTACGCTTACTTAGTTATTTATTATTTTATGTAGCAAGAAAAAGTATGTTTAAAATATATATAAGAGTAAAATAAACAATATTTTTAAGTAAACGTGAAACCACCTAGCAACTTAAGTTTTTCAATTGCCGCCAGAGAATGTTATAGCACTTACCTAACGAAGTCAAAACCTAAAGATCTAGAAAAGCTGCATATATATAGGGGCATGATTCTAGCTTGCATTGTTTGTCATTTTAGCGATACCTCAGTTGTGCCCTAGACTTAAGCTTATACTCCAGGGTTTGCTTACTGGTCTAGACAGATGTTTTCTGATTTTTATTTATTCCAACCCACCCTAATGCTCGAATTCCATATTGCATTACATTACAAAAATTCAGCACTTTGAACTTTGAATGACGGAAAAATGAGAGGACTGATTGATAGGACGATTTGTAAAATAAATTATGCTAAGTAAGTACACATTTTAGTTTATACAACGTATATAGCACAGGCTATATTTATCTAATTCAAAGTTTTAAAGTACGAGTACAGTACAGTAGTTTTAGAGCATTTTAAAGTACGAGAGAAAGTTAGATATATCACGAAAGCTTGTTATGGATATATATATGGATCCGTCTGTCTGTCTTTCATGTCTCTTTCTCTTTGACCCTTGTTAATTTGTTGTTTCATTACTAAATAAGTTTGTATTTTCCATTGAGACAGAAAGTTATTTGCGGTATCCCAGACCTTTGTCGATTTATGGGCAGGACATATATTTAATAGCAAAAACATAACCTTGGATTAATTATTGAAACAAAAAGATTCCATCTCGCATTGCGGATAGGTTATCTAGGTTAGGCGTTATCGGTGTGTTATTGTGTCGGCTTGTGCGGACTTTGGACTGTAAAATTTCTTTTACTATCTTTAGAGTGCAAGCGAGATGTTGTTGTTCAGTAAGTTAATGATAAAAATATCTCGCAATGTAACGTTTGCCAAACTTCTTGGCAGTATATGATTAGGTATAAATGACTGTCGATGTCAATATGTAAATGTTCAAAACGTTGCGCTGTCATAAATGTACCAGGAGGTGATATCGTATGCCGTTGTATTTTTGATTTTTGGCAGGCTATACATGATCTACACCAATTATTGATATCTTTGTTCATATACGGCCATAAATACCTTTGGGTTATCATTTTTCTCGTAGTTCTTTTTCTGGATGGCTCATACCATGAATGGTATCGAAAATTTGTTTGCGAAAATGCTTTGGTAAGTAGGGGCGGCTCTTTCCAGTGGACGTGTCGCAGGTGATGTTTATTGTGGAACCCGGAAGCGTAATGTTTTTGAATTTTAATCTTTTATTGTCATGTAATTTACTTAGTTCATTATCTGTTGATTGACATTTTTCCAATTCAGCGTAATCGATAGGTGATGGCACGTACATTTCCTCTATTTGAGATAAGGCATCGGCGGTAATATTGTCACGTCCGCTTATGTGTTGAATGTTGGTACTGTATTGTGAAATGAAATCTAACTGCCGGACCCGTCGCGGTGTATCACGTCGGGGTCACCAATTTGCCAAACTTCTTGGCAGTATATGATTAGGTATAAATGAGACAAAAGATGTAGTATAGTCTGGTTATAATTATCCAAAGGTGCATCTTATATACTAACGACTTCGTGTTGATAACAGATAGTAGAAACATTTAATAGACATTAAACGTGCGATAAGGAACATAAGATTGCGATGTAGATTGTAGATACAGCACAAAGATATTGTACTGTAACATAACGTAATACACAATGGCTTATGTTTTGTTCCATAATGATCTAACTGACAGACAATCTTAATATTATTATACGCTGTCCTAATACGTTATATGGTTGTCAATAGTAAATTTAATTTAATAAAATCTTAATCGTTGATTTATTGCCTGCCACATTGTAGGAGGGTTTGTAGCTGAGTACTTATGGTCTGGTAGGATAGTGGTGTGGATTGAGGAGTTAGGATGTTGTACAGGAATAGAAAATATATGGTATAGCTTCAGGGATTCGTGTCAACTAGTGGAAAATCTAATATGTACACTCATCATCTCAGCCCATTAACGTCCCACTACTGAGCACGAGCCTCCTCTCACATGTCAAGGTGCGAGGGTATGATATATAGACTAGTCTATTGGAATATACGTATGCAGAGAGTTTAAATTACTACTCCGCCTGCTTCTACTCGTATAAATAATCCCGCACGCATAAGTCATTTAAATTCACAGGCGGCCGCGCACCTGGACATCTCGGAAATCGCTTCAACATTTTACTCAACTGTTAGGAGCTGCTTAGGAGAAATATATAAAATAATAAGAATTAGGATTTGGGATTAGGAATTGAAATGAAAACAGAGCAAAAGAAGTTCAGCCACTTACCATAACTATACACAGATCGCAGCAAGCACGTTGGTTCGGCAAAGTTCTTCAAAAGCCTTCGGTTACCGTGGCGTTTCCTTTCTTCTGCGATTTTTATCCGATGGGGGTCGTCACGTTTCACTTTGTCTTTATGCACTCGCGATCCTACCATCTGCGCCAAATTTGTTACGTGGTAATTTTAAATAACGTTTTAAAAATAAAGCTTTTATGTAAAATAGGTCTGAACACTTTGATCGTAAAATATTAATTAACTTAATTCTAACAATGATTGGTTCTTATATTCTCAGGGTAGCATGAGAGTGGTAAACAGAATTAGTTAAGGATAAAAAACAAATCATTATATGCGAACATTAAATAATAATTAAAATGAGAATGATAAACAAGTAATTAGATGTTTACTAATAAAAACAAAGGGTTGGTTAAATGGGTTGGTAAATACAATGATTTAGTTTAAGTTTACTGATAAAAACAAAGAGTATGTTATTTACTTATGATTATTAAATGACTTAGGTTCTAATTATTTAGACTATGGTTAGACATAATAGTAAGTATTATATAATAAGGTTAGGCATATGGGTACTATATGACATCTATCTGATCAATCGTTCAGTAGTTTTTGAGTTCGTTGCATTGACAGCGCAGATCTACGCGCCAGCGTATTTAGATATACAATGTGGTGAAGTGAAGAATGGTTGATTGTTAATTAGCTCTCACACGCAATCACATACACTTACACACATGCTAACACACACGCTCTCACACACTCATTTCACATTTAAAAATACAAATATATGGCCATGAATGTCTAGAATATAATGTATGTACCTATGTATGTAAAATATTTACAACCCCGATAATGTTAATAAATGCAAATCTCAAATTTTAGTTCTCAAGAGACAGGATAACCTAGTTTGGGGACTATCAGTGAATCAATGTTGTACTACATTTTGGCAATAATTGTTATTATTTTATTTAACTAATGACGATCCATTCAAAAAGTATGAGATTAAACATCATCTACATGTACCTATGTATAAAAGTCCTTTTATAAAAGTAGCGTTAAAATAGTCATATCCATATTAATATCAACCTTTATTACAAAAGAGTCTAACAATTCCGATCCCAGGTTATCCTGGATATGTGCAGCTTGTGTCTGATCCCGAGCGCCGTCTTGCGCTGGCAGCTTCCTTTAATTAATGTCTCTGGAACTATGCGCCTCATGTATCCAATATTTCGTATAACATGACGAAAATCCTAAGTTTGCTGACAGTTTTAGCTCAAAAATCTAATTACATCCTTTTAAGACTCACGCCACTAATTTTATGTGACAGCATCAGGTTTTTTAATTATTTTTATTTGTAAGTAAATAAATAGTTTATTTGGTATTTTTATACATAGTTACTTGTAAAAAAGATAAAGACCCTGTGTATAATATAGCAATTAATCTATATAGTTAAGAACAAATAATTATATAATCATTGCACTTTGAACATAAGTTAGATAAGTGAGAGTAAACTAAAATTATTAAAATAAATTATTATTATTAGTTATATTATTTTTAAAGCACTCCCTACCTACATATTGGAGTGGAGTTACTTCAGTGTTTAATATCTAAACTAAGTTATTCTATCAACTTGTGTCCTAGGCATCTATTCACCATAAATATGAATTAGTGCTTACTTAACAAATTTCTATAAATCACTATAAAGTATTCCTATGTAGGTAACTAATTTAATTACGCTGCTATATTAAGCTTACACTAGTTTTCTTATTAGTTAAGTCTAGAGTATAACTTAACGATAACTAATAAATTATCTTTTTGCATTTTAACCAGACCTGGATCTTTTATCTATACATGAGAATTGCATTAATTGGGTATTCGCAATTATCACAATATTATTAAGGTTTCTTCGGTACTTGGCGGTATAGTCAGCATCATATCTAAGGAAGTGGTGACAGTGAACATTTGAATGAAAACAGGTGACGCGCAGACCAAAACAAATTTTCATGCTCATGCTTACAAAGATTTTTCTTGTGTGGGAATCGAATCCACGACCTCAGAAATGGTGTGCGGGTTTACTGACCTTCAAGCCATATCAGTCGTCAAAAATGTAACTACGTAGTGAAAAAAGTAAAGTAGTAGAAGCATATATTTTTAACGTTCATTCAGTGAATTTCGAGACCTTGTGTCTCGACCCATAAATCTGCCAGAATCAAGGGCAAGCGTGATGAATTGCCGTGCTCGTTTCTGTGTCTCCTAGTAGGTATCAATCAAATGTCAATTCCGAAATTATATTCTGGTAAAAATGATTCTGTAAATACTTTATTCGATTGCTTGTTAAATGCTAGAAGGACTTTTTTATACGTTTAAAGTGATTTAATCAATGAAAACACGTATTATCTCAGTCACCCCGTGACCATTAATTACTTTAAAGTATTCGACACGTCAGGATAAGAAAAGATAAGTAATCCATAAAATGTAAATTATTTACTATGTATAATGGCGGAAATAGTACAACAAGTTATACTTGTCAACTCAAAAATAACATTTTATAATAAAAATAATAAGTTATAGTTTTTAAACATCATCCTTTTTCTGTAAATTATAAGAAATTTTATTGTATCTATAATGGCTTTGTTATTCGCTTTATGGTACACAACATAATGTAATTAAATAATAATACAAACTCATCTTTTATCATTTTGTTACTAGGCGCTGCAAAAATACGATATCAAGCGGATAATATATGTTCTGTTTTGTAAACATTCGATAAATAAGTCAAGGGCGTAACCCATATAGTGCGTGTTAAATGATCGATGAATGATTACTTTTTTAACTTACTAAAGATTTATTTGAGTCACTAATAGATTTTTAATATTATTTTTATGGCATTATTTTTAAAATTATCGGGATCTCCAACTTGGGAGAGCAACAACAGACGTTTTGAGTTTTAAAGAACGCTAAATTCCATACTGCAGCGAACAACAAGAGTTAATAATAAATAATAAGCTTAAAAAATAAAAAAATCCGTAGTCGGTCCATTCGTTTAGGAGCTATGACGCCACATTCACAGATGTGTATGCACAGATACACATACACATCAAACTTATTTGTAGTCGGGGGTTGAATAGTCCTTTTTAATAAAGTTAAAAAAAGTTTTTAATAAACTTTTAAAGAGAGAAACGGAGCGACGATTGCCCAGGGGCCCTACCGCTTAATTCAATGAATTTCAGCTATTTCATCTAGATCTAAGTTTTCTGAGCTTTATTCATCCTCACCGGGAAATTTACCGAAAGCTATAGATAGATTATCCATGACCTTCAATTCGTGACACACCAATAGGCAGACTAGTAAATCGACTAATTTGATAAATGATTATGTTTTGCGTTTTTATGACACTAAAAATTGTATTATAATAACAACAGAAACACAGATAGAGACTGTCAAATATCACGTCAATCCTTCCAAATTTGTGTCTAAAAGGAGAACGCCATCTTGTTTGTCCATGTGTTCGGCCACATACGTCAAATTCAGAGGGTCCAAGCCCTGATTGTCCGTTGGTCCCCGCTGTCGATCTATTCTTTTCCAATACCAAAAACTAAAACCAATGGTATCTGTTTATTTTCTTAATAATTATCCATTCCTAACGAATACCAAATTTAAATAAAGTACAAAATGGGAGTATCCCAACAAATATTAAAACATAACTTTTGGTACAGTCAAAGAAACAATATATAATGGTTTCTAATAATATATTTATTATAATTTTGTATTATAATCCTAATTCCTAATACAATGATTGGCCAGATTTGAACACTTCAAAAATCATTGTTTGTTATAATACAAAAAAGTTCAGATTTAGTAGTTTCTGTAAGAAAGGTAATTATTTTTAAATATTAAAAGTTTATTGTTTGATATTTAATAATAGTTGACTCTTAGGTTTTAGTTATTTATTTATTGAGAAAACCAACAACGTATACAGTATAACAATTGACATAAGAACTTAAAGCTAGTATGGCCAATAACAGGTTTCCCTAACATAACAAACATGACTGTGACTGGTAAACAAAGAAACTATTACAAGTAATAAAATATAAATATATATGTTATGTCAATAACATATTGCCGAATAAAGAGGACTTTTGTTAGGTACCTACTAAAAGTGAAACATTATAGCGATACCGATTAGGGAAAAGGTCAAATAAAGTGGACTTCTATTCAGTACCTATTAAAAGTATATTTATTTACTTCAATAGCGAAATCCAAGAGGTCAGGGGCCAAAAAAGTTTACATTTGTTAGGTACTAATCAAAAGTGTGTTTTGGTACTTCAGTAGCGACCGATAAGATAAATGGACAAATAAAGTGGACTTTGATTATACTTATTTAGTGTATTCAATCAGAACTAAAAACAAACTTTTGGCTCAGTGGCATGTTGTAGTAGGCTTATCGGTTTAATGACTCATTTTATAACAATACCAACTTATCTTAGTTTGCGTTTCATATAGGAACTTGATTACCTTGTGAAATAACCCATATCATGTTTACGTTCTTACACCACATGTTCATCATCATAATCTGACAGTGCTGAGAACGGGCCATCTCTCAGGAACCAAGATGAGAGGAATTCAAGTTATACTCTACCAAGCTGACCTTCTGCAGACTGGCGCGACGACTCCCGGCCACCTCAAGCGCTGGCTTTTGGGTAATGGGTTACTCGCCGCCCGTTCACCTTCTATTGGCGACAGGCCGCGTCGTTTAGTCTTAGTGGTCGACGCGCGCTTCATAGACATGTCTGCAAACACTGAGGGGCTCCAAGGAAAGGGGTCGTGCCTTCCGGGGTTGCGGGATAGTCCGAAATCGTATCGCGTATCCGATCCGATATTCGTATCGCGACCCCGTATAATAGCTGGCTCAAGGAACGTGGTTTTTAGCTGCTGGACGGGCCTTCCTGGCTTGCCCGCTGCGCCCTCTATAGGTCTCTCTTGGTTTACCTCCCGGTAGTTAGTACTAAGAGCATCCTGAGTCGCCAACCTCTGGGTGTTACCTTTTCCCGGCCTCCGCCCTACCGGGAGGTATCAGCCCCCCCACCACGCCAAGGTCGGCGACCTTTTTTTTTTTTGTTTTACGTCGGTAACAAAATGCATTTACGCACTGCCTTCCGGCCAAAGGGGGACCGAAAGGGGGTGTGGGACTCACCACCGGCAGACACGACCGCCGGCAGCAATACCCACTAAAAATCTTCCGACGACGCCCGCCGCTTGTTGAGAAAGAGGCGGGGGCCAGTACCTGGGTTGCAGCTTCTGACACCCCGCCTGCGGCCAACGTCCCCCGGACCAAAACCGGGAGAACCTCCTCAGAGAGGCGCAGTGGACGCGCCCCTCCTACCTCCCCCTGCGACCATAGCGTGTGTGGCCGACTTCCCGAAGGGTCCATGGTTAGACAGCAGGGGCCCCCTGCCCCCGCTGCCTAGACCCTCCTGGCGCTGCTGAGCGGGCCCTCCTGGCCTTCCCGCAGCGCCCTCCATAGGTCCCTCTTAGTTTCCCCCCCGGTAGTCAGTACTAAGGGCACCCAGAGTCGTCGGTCTCTGGGTGTTACCTTTTCCCTAGCGCCTCCTGCGCCCTACCGGGAGGTACTCAGCCCCCCCACCACGACAAGGTGGAGACCAGTCGGGGGGGAAGGTCGGCGACCTAAGTTAACTCGGTTTTACTTTTATTACCGACCTTAGACATAGTAACGCAAAATTACGAGCTCATCTATCTATTACAAAATACGAAACTATTAAAATGAGGACCCTAATCAAAATGTCCATTTCAAAAGTTCATGAAGGAGGTCGCTACCGGTTCCGCCTTTACGACTTATATCACGAAGATCGTCCAATAAAGCGCTGCACCTTACTACTTACCTACGTTGCAAAACTTCATAATTCTCCTTAAGTTAACAGAAAGTGCATTATAACTTCCACCTGGCTGGGGCGAAGTGATGGCTCAGGTGAGGACATTTCTGAGAGCTTTCGAATCGTTTTTGTTTGTAATAATATTGTAATAGAATAATCTATCTCGTATTAATATATATAGGTATCTAATGCGAAGCGATCGTAGCTTTGCGGTACTAGGTGGTAGCAAACGATCACTGAAGTTATGCAGAGTTTTTAGTATTCATTCCAAGGATGGGTAACCGTTTGTGTGGCATTTAATATAGAGCTTTTCCGTCCTTCGGATGTTGGTCCTGGTTATTACTATATGTTTAAGCTCTATTAACCCTTTAACAGGCAGAGCACGTTGAAAATATTAATGGTTTTCACCTTAAGTTAACTGCATATAAGGTTCAATTTATGGTGTTCATATATTGACCACTGCCTGGTAAAGGGTTAAATGCCCTATTGGGCGGCCTTAAAAGTAGAATAGAAAAGAACTAATTTATTTCAACCAATAGTCATATGAATACCAATTCGTCAGTCTCATTTTGAAACTGCGTAACTCCAAGAAATACAAAATTAGACTTTTAATGCCATCTAGTGTAATATATTTATCGATTGGAATATCTCTCTAGTCCCCTATCAATTTATATGTAATTAGTTGTGAACTAATTGGAATAACCCAAGTAACCCCAGTGCTTTAACTATTCAATTAATCCTTCCTATAAAGTTAAGCTATTTCAAAATTAGACTGACGATTTGTAAAATTAAATTACAGTACACATTAGAATTGAAAATAATTTACTTAAAACAAAATGTTACATACAATCTACTTTATAAAAATGTCTCACATGTCACTTATCTTTTTATAATTTTAACAATTCGTTCTCAGTACATGTACCATAGAACCATGGTTCACATACTGACAGTCAAAACTATGCGCAAATATTTGTAAGAAAAAATTTATCAACAGGACGTCGACAAAGCTGTCTTCGCCTCTGGGTCTGCGTAGTGAAGTATGACCTGAATCTCCCCTACCTGGACTTGTGACAAGAGGTCTTGCCGTGCTAGGTGCAGGTAGCTACAACCAAGGCGACTCTTTGTGTCTATCATGGTTATGCTTCCTCCATCCGCTACGAAATAGTAATCTGGGGTAACTCTGTTGACTTAAGCAGAGCCTTCAGAACACAAAAAAAATTGTTAGATCTTTATGTGGTGCTGATTATTTAGACAGCTGCGTGCCATTATTTAATAAATATAATATCCATCCTTTACCTTGTCTGTGTATTTATAAAATATGTGTATTTGTCTATAAAAATCATAAACTATTTGAAAAATCTTGTACTAATAGAAATAGTAGGAATACATATAAAATTTATGTACCTAATCGACGCACTAGCATGTTCAGAAAGAATTAATATTGTAGGGCTATTCAAATTTATAATAAATTACCAAATGACCTTAAAAAGGACAAAAAATTGTAACTCATAATCTTAGCATGCATTACTGATAAGGTTTGCTATTTCTGAGTTTAAAGACGAAAAAGGTTCAAGGTTCACGACACATTTTTTTTTGCTAACGCTTTACATACTTTCTGGGTTTGATAAAAAGCATGGACTTCTTGGCAGGAAAGTGATATGTCTTGTCTGCAGTTTAATTTTCTATAATTTGTGATATTTCGAACAATAATGTATAATAACAGTGGATTAGTAAGAAGTGTTTGTGAACATACACGTGTGTTGGTAAATGAAACAAAACAGTGCAATATCACTTTTTAAGATTCTCTTAAGATGTTCATGTAAGATCTCAGTATAGTCGCACATATACCTCACATTTACCATACGTCTTTGTTATTACCACTTATTCTCATTTATTATATATTATTATTATATCTTTTACTTAACACTGAGTTAATGTGCTACCCGCACATTATTTTAAAAAATATATAAGGCATATTATGCGCTTAGGGAGGTATTTCCACACAAACATGGTATTTACATGAAACAAGTTTTTTTTTAAATATAACTTCATAAATATAATTTATTTTATTTCTATTGTTCGTGTCTTGTGTTATGTATAAGCAATTATGCCTTTTGACATATTATGATGTTACGCGTCATGAACTCGTGCTACAAAGAGTTAATGATAAGCAATTGACATTATGCATTACCAGCTTATATCATATCGCTTCAGACTGTACTGAAGTGTTATACTTAAGCTATTTATCAAAGAAACGAATGTCTCTATGGTTCATGATGATCAAGGTTAATGACTTTCCGTATTCAGGCCAAAGAAGACGTAATAACTCGGTTCGGTCAAACCGTTATAGGCCAATAGTAACCAATGTGTATAGAGATCCTAACAAAAGTCAACCTTACCTGCCGATCAACGGAAGAGGCTCTGGCGAAGCGGCGCCCGGTAAGCGGTAATCGGGTCGCCACCTATTACGTGGGACCAACTATTTGGCCAAGTGTGGGCGTATAATATGCCATATGCCTTTGCCTACCCGTTCGGGGAATCAGGCGTGAATGTATGTATGTATTATAGACCAATGTCAGGGAAATACAGGTCATACTTTACGAGGCCATTGCGTACGGGCAGATACAAGGGAGTGGCGTTCTGCTATTTAAATAAGAAAGTTTCGAACCGCCTTTGAATGGTTTAATTAGCACTCTGTTGTGCCTACCCTATATCATAACTTTTTTTATATGTTTCCTGTCCATCCTAAGGTTGCCTGGAAGAAATCGCTGTTAGCAATAAGGCTGCCCATTGTTTATTACCATACATTTGTTTATTTGATTTAATTAGTTTTTTTTTATATTCAGTGTACAACAAAGTGTTCAGTGTGATATGTAAATTCTTTTAATTTTTGTAATTCTTTCATTCCGCATCAATCATTTAACCAGCTTTCAGAGCATAAAAGCACTCAATATTAAATACTACATGTGTTAAATTTCCTATCTACCAACGTAAAAAGGTATTCTAGGTAGTTCTATTCTAAGCCACGTAATGGTATCACTTAGTTAACATGTCTAAGAATAAAACACAAAAGCAAAAAAAAAGTAAGTATAACATTTTCTACAAAACTAATTTGTCAAAAGGTAAATGTTAATAGCGTTCGCACAAAAAGACGACGCTTTTCGTTCAAAGATGAACAAAGGGTACCTTTTGTTCCGATACCTGAACAATGGGAAGCCAAGTAGCTTCGATTAATGGAAGGGGTCGCCCGAACATTATTGGAAGTAAGTTACGGAGCTTCGGTGATAAGAAGTAAAGGTGACGATTTGACTTTATGAAAAACTTAATTTACATATCACACTGAGCCCTTTGTTGGTTGTATATTGAAAGGTTTGCCAAACTTCTTGGCAGTATATGATTAGGTATAAATGAGACAAAAGATGTAGTATAGTCTGGTTATAATTATCCAAAGGTGCATCTTATATACTAACGACTTCGTGTTGATAACAGATAGTAGAAACATTTAATAGACATTAAACGTGCGATAAGGAACATAAGATTGCGATGTAGATTGTAGATACAGCACAAAGATATTGTACTGTAACAAAAGGCAAGACCTGAAAGCTAGATAGAAGCAGTTTTTTAAACTTATGGAATTGAGCTGGTCTAGCTGAATATTTGTTTTATTTATTTATAAATCATATATTGGATATTTTATCCTCCAAAACTAGTTTAAATTCCAGTTTTTATGTGTAAGTAATTGGATCTTCAGCAATGTAGAAAAGTGACACATTTCAGTGAATTGTAATTTTCCGTGTTTATTCCAAAACTCCCTAAGAGCCTCTAGTACAGTCACCACTATATTACTAGGGTATGACTCTGACTGGACTCGACTATAGCGGACTGTACTTGACTTTGTTTTTATTAAATAACAAAAAAAGATGCACTGACTGATGCAAAGACACACATTATTGGCATAAATAACTTGAATTATTATATTACTTGACACAGGCGAAAACTATACGGTTTCCCTAGACTTAAGAACGTACATGAGTGTTGGTAAATGAAATAAAACAGTGCAACATCACTTTTCAAATTCTCTCAAGAAGTCCATGTAAGATCTCAGTACAGTCCCACATCTTTACTAAGAACTTAAGGGGTTTAGGGGGAGGGCATCTCATTTGACATTTATAATCTTTATCACCACTCATTCTCATTTAATAAAATTTATATGTTATTATTATATCTCTTACTTGACACTGGCTAAATGTGTAAACCGCATGAAGCTATTATTTAAATGAAAAAAAACATAATATTATGACATTCCCATAATTAAATAAATTCAATCCTCACTTATCTATTATTTATTTAGTACACGCACAGAAATATTAATATATAAAAACTAAGAAACATTAAAAAAACATAATATTATGACAGGTGACATTTACTGACAAAAAAATACACTTCATATTTAAATCTCTGTTATCAAGTAAGATAATTATTAAAGCCAAATAAAATATTATCATAATTAAATAAATTCAATCCTCACTTATCTATTATTTATTTAGTACACGCACAGAAATATTAATATATAAAAACTAAGAAACATTGGGTACAGGGCACAGCTTATTCCAAAATGAAATATCTTCCAGCTAGCCCGCGAAAGGAAAACTTAACTAAAACATAATATTAACGGTGATCATTTTATTTTAGTTAAAAATTATTGCAAAATGGGTAAAAATTACTGCTTAAGCGTGGTACTAAGGTGCCTTGCTTGATAACAGTTGGAAACTCGATTTAAGTATTGATTAGCGTTTGGGTGAAATGGCAGAAAATTAATAATATCACGCCTGTTACCCCAAAGGGGTAGGCCCACATTTTGGCCAATTATATTGTTGGTCCACGTAATAGGTGGCGAGCCTATTGCCGCGTATATAAGCTTGAATAACTAAACCTCATTTGAAAGAGCTATTCAGGCACAATCTTGCATTGCATTCGAATAGCAAGTCCAACTTAATTTATTATTAAAAAATAATTTTAAAATTTATAAAGTTAGCAGGCATGAACCGCTTTTCAATTTACATACATTCACGCCTGATTCCCTGAAGGGGTAGGCAGAGGCATACTATACGACCACACTTAGCCAATTATATAATTAATCCCACGATTTTAGGAGCCCAAGCCAACCTCACCTGCAAGTGTTGCACGTGCCAATCAACGGACGGGGCTCTGGTGAAAATAACAGTGCCCGGTAAGCGGCAATAGGCCACCTATTACGTGGGCCCAATTGTATAATTGGTGGGCGTGTGGCTTATAAATTTTTTCCTTCTTTTTGAGAGACAGTTGCATAGTTTTCAAAGCCTAGCCTCATTACCATCGTAAAAACTACTACCAAGATTTCGTAAAAAGGTGTCTTGGAACAATTAATGTCAGTGATCAAAGCTTGAAGAACCGTATCTTGAAGAGCCCTTCACTATATTGCTTTATGCTGTCGAGGAATACGTGACTAGCTGTTTTAAGGAGAACTGTTTTTTTAGAAAGTCGTCTGGTTTGAACCCAGGAAATTAGAAAAAATTGCCAGGCCTGATTATGATTTAGATTTTGAGACAGGATTAGGATGTCAGAGTCGAAGTAATGAATGCATAATTATGGAAGAAGTATATGCGCAATTTACGGGCGCACTGTCCTCGTTTTAAAGAGGCCCTGAGGGCCTACTCTTATTCAACGAAAACGAAACTTCGCTATACCCATTCCTTTCACTCGATAATGATATACCCAAGGAGTGACAGAGATAGATGCAATGAAGTTTCGTTTTCGTTGAATTAGAGTAGGCCCTCAAGTAATCATTAAAGTCCCGATAAACGGCAAAAGGCACGCTATTACGTGTTGTCAACAATATCATCATCATCATCACAGCCCATTAACGTCCCACTACTGAGCACAAGCCTCCTCACACATATCAAGGTGTGAGGGTATTGGGTCATACTCCACCACGCGGACCCAGAGCGGATTGGCGAAGGCAGGTGTATGGCGTCCTGCTGTTAGAATTTTTCAAGCCGCCCATTAGGCCTCTAACATGGCTTAACGACTACCACATTTAGTGATAACCGGGACCAACGGCTTAACGTGCCTTCCGAAGCACGGAAGCGCTCGATATCAAATGCCACACAAACGGTCACCCATCCAAGGACTGACCCCTGTAAACTCTGCTGTACTTTGGTGATCGTTTCCGACCACCGAGCACCGCAGAGCTACGAGCGCTTCACCAACAATATAGTTGGCTATTAATACGGATCTGCTTACCTCTACGGTTTAATTTTTTTCAGGGAAATAGGTATCGGTGCAGTGATTAAAGTGCGAAAAGTTACTAAAAATTAATAATTACAAGGAGGCCGCTGACGCGGAGGTTTATATTGCGTGTGGTAAATAACCGTATTATAGTTTAGAAAGGTAAGTGATTTAAGTTTTTATATTTGTTGTTACAAAATTATCTTTCAAAATTTCCTATTTTAGTTTTACTTTACGGTCAAAGTTTTCGCTTTATTCAAGTTTTCCATTGAAAGATCTTTTAAATGTCAACTTCAGAACTTACACGCCTATTTACTGGAAGCTGGAGTTTGAGTAGAATATAATAGGGCAAGAAACTCTTTAAGTTTTGTTCCATCGCGAAAATCTTCACCAGGATGTCAGATCCAAATAATTGTTAACAAACGCTAAAACAGTCAGCATTATTGTGAATAGAACTATAGTACGCCGCGAGAGGTTGACGTCATTACGTGCAGCCACTGTCGACGCAGCAAAACGCCGTGATGTATAGCAGTGAAACTAGATTTATTACTATTTTGTGTGCGAATGTCTTATGATAATAATTTCGCTGCGGTTGCTGGTTGTTGGTAGTCTTGTAGGGTTACTACGGAATAAAACAAAATGTAAAGTGGTGTAAAAATTAATTATACTTGCGTCATTACAAACGTACAATTTTATAGTACAAATCACCCACCACATAGTATAAAACAAAGTCGCTTTCTGCTGTCTGTCCTATGTATGCTTAGATCTTTAAAATTAAGCAACGGATGTTGATGCGCTCTTTTAATTATAAGGAGTGATTGAATGAATTAATGAACACTTTATTGTACACCAAAATAAAAAGAATTATAGCAATGGAAAATTACATTAGAGTGATTCAAGAGGAAGGTTTATACGTAGGTCACGCAGACGCTAGCTTGTGTTTTTTTATGAGAATTATCAATTCTTTTCTGGTAATTTCTTTCAGTTCTACTATTTAATGTATATGGAATGTTTTAGCTGCCGTAAAATAAGAATAACAGATTTTTCTCTTTCATTTGATCAGTTATATAACTATAATTTAAATATAAATAAATATATAAATAAATATTTCTGACACTTACACCAATTATTTAGTTCCAAGATAAGTATCATTAAGAACTTGTGTTATGGATACTAAATAACGGATAAACATACATAAATACTTTTTTTTTTTTTTTGTAAATACATACTTAATATACATAGAAAAACACCCAGACCAGAACATATATTCATATTTATACACACAAATATTTGTCCTGTGTGGGAATCGAACCCACGACCTCAGGAGTGGAGTGCGGGTATACTCGCCACCACGCCATATCGGTCGTCAAAATTATATAGACATAATTATATAGACATTTTCAAAAAAATAAGTAGGTGCTTACCTACTATTGTATGCTCTGCTTAATTTGTTTAGTTAGGAGCTGTCTTAATCGCGGTGTGTGATTTTGGATAATATTTATTAGGTATTTATTATTATGCCGTGTGGTACCGGTCTAGAATAGTGCCACCCCCTTCCATCTCACGGGGAGTCGTAAGAGTCGACGAAGAGAAATCCTACCGGACGATGGGCAGCAGCGTCATCCTGCGTACTGGCTTGAACCGCTATCATCAACCCGCCTGCTTAGCGTGGTGACTATAGGCCAATATCCCCAATAGAGTTTAATCTTTTGTTTAGCAGTGGACTTTATAAGGCTGATATAAATAAATAAATAAATATTTCTGACACTTACACCAATTATTTAGTTCCAAGATAAGTATCATAAAGAACTTGTGTTATGGATACTAAATAACGGATAAACATACATAAATACTTTTTTTTTGTAAATACATTCTTAATATACATAGGAAAAAACCCAGACCAGAACAAATATTCATATTTATACTCACAAATATTTGTCCTGTGTGGGAATCGAACCCACGACCTCAGAAGTGGAGTGCGAGTATACCATCAATAATAACAGTTAAGATTAATGATATTTCTTTTATTTCTGACACTCTGTGATTTAGCAAAATATAATCCTTATGATGAAGACTTTCGATCAGTATGATAAAGTTTCAGGTTATTTTTTTTCACGTGTAGCGGGTTCGATTTCATTTTCTACCGTGTAATTATTTAAAAATCTATGAATACAGTTTAAGTTGTTTTTAAAATGAAAATAATGTCTTCTCTCAGTCATATGTTCCATCTACAATATTCAAGATACTTTCCTCCATGTGGCATAGCCGTGGGACATGAATAGAATGAGAGAGAAGAATGAATAGTAGTGAAATGCAGATGACTTCACCAAATATCGAAGTAAGAATGTGATAAGCGAAGACGCAATACAAGGATAATTAATCTTATTGAGAAATAAGTTACTACTTGAAGCGGGGCGTGAAACGTCATTTTAGCAGGCCGTCATGAGAGGGTGCGAGTGTACGTCACAATTTAATTGTATTTAAATTTAAAGATGAAGTTAAATTTCTCCCTGAAGACAGATTAATGAGCAAAAAGGGCTATCGCTAGTCCTCTTGTCTCTTTATACGGGTACGTTAGAACTTAGCTGCGCGATGAATTCATGCAAGTAAAAAGAAAGAATGGAATTTCTTTCTACACACAAACTAATTTATCAACCCAACCTTAGTAACCCTACTGAATATACCATAGTGATGCTTATTCAGAGAAATTGGAGAAGTTGTTTGTAACATTCTCTTTGTTATGAAATAATAAGTTGTGTTTTACAATTAAATCGATTTCAGCTATTTATTATAAGGTCGAGTGTCAATAACACGTTGTATTAAGTTCATGGAACGGATTGCTACATTACACCGGATATGTTTCTGATATCAATCATTATACTATATAGAGACGAATTGGAAGACATTTTTTCAAAATTATTTTGTTAACGAATGTGCTTATTGCTACATTGATATGATTATTGCTTACAAAAATAACAGCAACGGATTTCAACGAATGTCAATTACAAGTAAAAAAATACAATGACACCACTAATAGAAGAGATGACGATATTTTTTTAGAGCCTATGGCTATCAGAATCATATAAAAAAAAACTTTTATTGAGGTAAAATGTTTTATAGTGGCAGGACCAGATCATATATTCATCGACGGATTACAACGACCTCTTCTAACAAATGCGAAGTAGACAGATGCGATGTAATATATTAGTGTCTCTATGCGATATACTAATCTCTGTCTTAGCTGATTAATCCAAAACATTTGTCTGAACAGGCATTTGCACGCGATACTTTCTAGGTATTCCTTTTGAAGACGAAGGTGTTTTGATTAAGTAGCATACCTACCTGTAATGTTTACACATAACATGAGAACGTGACTGCTTGTGCATCATCATCACATAAAACAACAGCAAGAATCGGCTTAAAACTTTGCAAATAATAAGATCGTAGGGAATGATTTTTCTAAATTAAACCCCTAGGGCCTTAGAGGGGAGTAAAAGTGGTCATAATATTTTTAAAAAAAAACTATGAAGACGGTATTTTATTTACACTTTTAGAATTATAAAGACCTAAAATTTGGAGGTATCAATTCGTTTAAATAGTGTAAGAAACACATTGAGAATAATACGAAATTTAAATAGTTTTAATAATAGAAACTGTAGAAATTAAAGAGCTTGTGGGCGAGCCAAACATAATGAAAGAGACAAGGTCAGTCAGGCAGGCTGCGCTGGCGCCGGGGTGCCAGAAGCTACAAACCCAGGCATTGGTGCCTCGCCCCTTTTTCAACAGCGGTGGGCGTCGTCGGAAGTTTTTTAGTGGGTAGGACTGCTGTGGTCGCGTCTGCCGCAGTGTGCCCCACACTCCCCTTTCGGTCCCCCTATTGGCCGGGAGACAGTGCGTAAACAGCATAAAATAAAAAAAAGGCTGCGCTAGCGCGGCCACGTTGACATATAAATTATTTAGTTCAGTGTTAGTATTATGGTTTCTATGTATATATTCTATAGGTATTTCGTGCTCTCACTTGTTGCTATTGTTAACATACGTAGAGATAAAATTTTAACGACAATACATACCGTATCCAATTTGCTTATTATGAAACGGTTAATGATCTTTAAACTATTGTATGGTTACAGGTTCCTTTGATGTGAAAGCCTCTATTTTTTTATCCGTGGTAAATAACTGCTTAAGCCCATAGGTAACTAAAGATGGTGTTTTACTTATGTTGCCTGGTGTTATAAGGTGTAAAACTTTACTTTTTATGTAACTTTGGAAGACAGGAAACAATAGAAGTGCAATAATAAATAACAGTGTACTTGGCTTGAAATCCCCCTTTACAAAATATACGACATTGATCCCAAATAGTCAATAGAAAGAATACTATTTGTCTGTCATTCAGTGCTCAATGACTTAAAAAAGTTAGTTTCACGGGTTTCTGTGTATGACATACAGGCGAGGTTTGAACTCAGTACAAACCAAAGTATGTTGGTGTTGGCAAAGCACTGCAATTGAATCATTTCTTCCTTAAACCAGACTTGACTATGTAAATTGAAACTGCAAGAAAACTGTCTATACCTTCTGACTGTACTTCTATTTTCATGAAAATACCTAACAATGGCAGCTCGGATTTTGGTATTCAGGAAGTAGCTGTCAGAGATGCAAGATAAATCACTGTTAGAACAATTTATTGGCACATGGGTGGATTCAATTACAACACAGACATGATAAGTTACGCAGTATTAAATCTGTGTATTAGGTATAATAATGCTAAGAGTTTTCTATTTTATATTCTTTATTACCTCTCTCCTAAGGATTATAACTTATTATTAAGAACCTTCTTACCAACCTTCTGAGCTACCTAGCTACAGGTATTGTTTGTTCGCATCAAGGAGGTACATTTTTATTCATCTTTTAGATTACGATATACGAGATTAATGCGGTAGGTACATGAGAGTTGAAAGCCAACAACTGAATAAAGATTGTTACTGGATTTTTTATAGACTTGTTGAGGGTGAACTGTTGTACATTCTCAAAACTTATTTTTTAATGTTTAATATAAGGGGTCAAGACCTAAAGAGCCCAAGCCAACCTCACCTGCAAGTGGTGCACTGCCGATCAACGGACGAGGCTCTTGCAAACGTAACAGTTCCCGGTAAGCGGCAAAAGGCTCGCCACCTATTTCGTGGGATCAACAATGTAATTAGCGAAATGTGAGCATGTAATATGCCTCTGCCTACCCCCTTGGAGAAACAGGCGTGAATGTATGTATGTATGTTAAAATAAGATAATTAATGTAATAGCGAACATGTTCTTATGGCATTCGACTTAAGACGAAATGGCATAGCCTATAGTATACTTGTTTTTTTATGTAATGTATTTACATTAAATAAAGGTAGTGGACGGCGACTGAGTTCAGTAGATTGTTGATAATGAATCGAAAATAGATAACAAACAGCCAACTGATCAACTTTTAGGAAATGTGACTAGCTACAGCACTAAATCTGTCACTGCTCTAATACTTACTAGGCGCTCTGAATCAGATCAGAAGAGCATTAAATAAAATGTACTAATTAAAATTTGAAACGTACATATTGTTAATATACAACAAGTTACTTAGTCAGTTTTGAATACTAGCAATTTTAGTCAAAACATTATAGTAAACATCTTTGATCTTATTGAAATCTTCATTAAACCGTTTCATCAAAGATTCCAAATGAACGAGGAATTTATCAGTAACCAAGTTTTCTTGTTCGTTTGATGCTTCTACAGCTCGGATAAGATCTGTTATTTCTGTGCATCTTTCATCATAAGCCATCATACGGTTTTGATCAGTATGTACTTTACTTTTCCTCTTAATTTTACGTTCTAAATTGCTCATGTTTCCTTCGCAGTGCGAGTTTCCTTTTGAGTACATTTTCCTCTGATAAATCATTAACACATCTGTGTCTTCTGTTCCGATAGGCATCCTTGTGATTTTTACAAAAAAAATTACGGTTTGTATATTTTCTATAGAAAAATACCACAATTACTTTGTAGAAAAGTACACACGTAGATGCGTAAGTTTAAAAGACATTAGTTACATAAAAGTTTTCAATTTTGCTTTAGTTATTATGTAAGAATTAGTAATAATAATTGGTGGTATAGTTTTCTTCTGTATAAAAATCGTTTGGTTTGATTTGGTTTGAAGTATGGTGTCAATGTAATTTTTTTATGTGTTTATAGTAAGAAGTTTCGTTTATTATTGGAAAAAAAAACATTCAGAAACATTTAGATAATGGTCATAAAAGGTTGCAATGTTCTAAGCATAAAGGCTCCACAGACATTATAAACGAAATTTTATTATTTTTGAAATGAATGAACGTTACAAACATCTTAAAAGTATTAATTTGCAAGTACATAAGATAAATTTTACGGATTTACGATTGTCTTTTGCAAATTCAATAATTTAGGCTTTTTGACATAATTTATATAAAACCTTTATAACTACGGGGCAAAGCTGTATTTGAGCCAATTGTTTCGTTGTTTGTATAAAAATTGCAAAAATACAATAGCAATTATTATAATAAAAAACACGACAACATAGGCAATTTCAGCACAGCGCACTCTGTTTATTAAGCCTGGAACTAAGTACCATGGTCGGGGCTGGGGTTCTTTCTCACCCCCGCGAACTATTTTTAATAAGCTCCATTGTAGATTACTGTTCTCGTCTATTCCGAGAGAGGTCGCTTCTCTGTAAAATTAAAAGTTATTTTTGTCCTACTTATCTTAATACACGTAAATTACGAATTCTTAAAATATAAACTTATATATGTAAAAATCACTCATTGTTAGATGGCCCGCAGTTTTAGCAGCGTGATGAGTGTTTTAACATTCAATTTGAAGATTTTATTTTTGTGTTTTGTGGTTTACATTCTGCCAGACGCTGGCGAAAATGAATATATGACATTATTTAGATTAATAGAACAGTTATGTACTCGATATAATAAAATTGTAATTATCAGAGATTTTAACTTATATTCATGTTCACAAAATGTTAGTAATTATTATATATATTTTTGTCCTATTGCGAACTCACTCAAAGAAATAAAATTCCGAATGATTTAGGTCGTCAACTCGACCTGTTACTAACATCGGATCTTGATGGGGAGATTACAGTGACTGCTGCAAATGATAGTTTGGTGCCTCTTGATCTGCATCACCCTCCACTTGCAGTCACCTTTGTTGGTGCCGCAGCCCGCACGAATATGACCGCTGCTTCTTCCACCAGTGCGAGTACAGATAGTGTAAAATCATGGGAGCACTGATGGAATTTTAATAAAGCTGACTTTCCTTTATTGTACTCGATGTTGGTTGACATTGATAAGGATGCTCTATATTGTATTAAAGAGTCAGAAGAGGCAGTGGATTATTTTTATGACAAAATTAAACACTCAACAAATCAGTGTGTTCCTTTGAAAACCAGGATGGGTGGATTATCGATAAATAATTACCCAAAATGGTATACTAGGGAAATTATTATAGAAGTGCGAAAGAAATCGATAGAACATATGAAGTATAAACGATCAAAATCAAGCATTGATTACGAGAAATTTTCGAAATACAGAAACTCATAGGCCTGGCTCACGATCAGCATAAAAAGAAAATTCAGACATAAGGTCTAAAAGAACAAAGCACGGCCAATATTGATAGTGAATGTGCGACTGAGTTTGCTAGTTACTTTGAGTCTGTTTACTGTCGTGACTTGCTCACCCTAAACGCACAACGGCGTCGAAATCAAGCTGTGCATCAAGCGCCCGTGTGCACATACAATCGCTAACCCTAAAGAATGTTAGCCAAGCTCTTGCACATCTCGAGCCCAAGCGGTCTGCGGGCCCAGACAGCATACCCGGCGTACCAGCATTCTTGTTTAAAAACTGCCGTAAAGTTTTGGAAAATCCTCTGAGGTACATATACAACATATGTCTTAAACAAGGGGTATTTCCATCGCTTTGGAAGCTAACCAGAGTCATTCCAGTCTCAAAGGGTAAGGCTGGGCCGGATGTTAGTGGATATAGGCCAGTGGTGGTACTAACAAAAGCGGCCAAGATTTTTGAATCTGCCATCCAGAGTTGCGTATATCAGCAGGTCAGTGAGCAGCTATCGGACGCGCAGCATGGGTTTAGGCCTGCGAGGAGCACTGCCTCCAACTTGCTCAGTTTCATGACAAAGGTGGTGCCGTCAGTAGATGCAGATATGCAAGAGGATGTGGTATACCTAGATTTCAAGAAGACTTTTGACACAGTTCTTAATGACGTGTTGCTTAATAAGCTTGCTGACATTGGGTTTACGCCGCATTTGCAAAATTTTTTCAGCAGTTATATGAGAGATTGGCAGCAGTACGTAGATTACAATGGCTTTAAATCGGAGCCATATTATAAAAGATCTGGGGTCAATCAAGGTAGTAATCTAGGACCTCTTAAATTCATCATAATGATAAATGACTTGCCGGAAGTAGTAGATTGTAAGCGCATGCAAGAAGATCTGAATAGTGTGGTTGAATGGAGTCAGAAAAATCAACTGTATTTTAATACATCTAAATGCAATATGATTTCTTTTACTAGAGCGAAATCGCCGCTGCTATACGAGTACAGCATAGACAATACAGTTTTAACACGAAAACAAGAGGTGTGTGACTTGGGGGTAACAATAACATCAGATTTGAAGCTTCGTGAACATATCACAGAAGTCTGTAAAAAAGCATATCGGAACCTGGGACTGGTTCTTAGACAAGCACATGGCTTCACAAACACGGTTACATTAAGGGTTTTATATGACGGATTGGTGAGAAGCCAACGGTACTTCAATGCAATAGTTTCGGCACCTCACGAAGCAAAGTATGTGGCAATGATGGAACGAATACAAAATAAATTCACAAGGTTTTTGTATATGAAGTTGTATGGGGTTTATCCGTTTTATCCACTTATTACCCAACACTATTTGTTTTGGGGATAGACGGCTATTACAAGTTGGAAGTGCGCAGGGATTTGGCAATGGCGAAACATATGGTAAGACTGTTGCGAGGATGTGCTCATAACCCAGTCGTGCTGCAGTACATGGGGCTGAGTGTACCAGATAGATACGTGTGGAGGCGGAGGCGCCCGGGCCTCCTGGCAGCACCTATAGCCAGAACTAGTTTATTGCGGCAAACACCTTTAACGCGTATCACTATTATTATATTATTAAATGAGGTCCATGAAATTGTTGATTTGCTTACACATGTAAGCAAAGAACATTTTTTGAGTGAATTCGAAACAGTGACACTAAGGCCTCTGCCTCGAATTTTGCGGGCAGCGGGGCGGCGGCGGCGGCGGCGGCGCGGGAGCAGGGCGGGCATCGCAGACCCGTTTTTGAAAGCAGCGGGCAGATCGCGGGGCATTATAGCGGCGTAGTGTTGTGTTCGTGTTTGTGTCGTCGAGATATTAGTTTTCATTCGCGAACGAAATGTCTAAACAACGGCGACATCTTTTTGATTCAAATTTATTCCTAACGCTTGATTTATTGTGGGCAAAGGAAAAAGTGAATCCCTACTTTATAGTCTGTAGTACTGTATTGCCTTATGGCAAGGAAATGAAAAGGCGAGTTTTACCGAAATTATAAAGAACAGAGATAATTAAATTTCTTCCCAAAACTGATTATTTAATCTTTTTTTTTATAGTTCACATCATTGCTGTTCCATATCGGTATCCGCTCAAAAATTGCTGAAATAATTTCCTCTAGCATGTCCGAGGACATTTCGGCACGTCACAAAAATAAATTGCACACACAACACTGCGATGTAGTCGCGCGGGCGGTAACCGCTTGACTGGAGTGCACCGCTCGTTGAACGCCCTCCCGCCGCTGCCGCGCCGCTGTTTTCGAGGGTCGGTCTATTTGATTTCACGTATTTGATCCTGCCGCTCCCGCACCGCCGCGCCGTCGCCGCCGCCCCGCTGCCCGCAAGATTCGAGGCAGAGGCCTAAAACTTCTGTGAAATTTTTAATTTTAGATATAGTATCGCATTTGGAACTTACCTGTAATGATAGTTATACAAATCTATATAATAAATAAATAAAAACTCTATTTTAAGTCAAAGCACATTTAATTTGCTTTACGTATTTTTCTATGACCGATTTATCTAACCTATTCTAGTTTATGAAGCGCTACTTCCTCTTTATTTTCATATTTCGGGTCTCAATCGAAATGCGGTATGGGGGGTGGCGCGAAACTATAGCAGTGTCGCGAACGCTTCACATGCGCTTAGTCTCTTTCTGTCTTTTGGGATATTGTGGTTAGAAGCTCGTTGGTTATAAGAGAAACACAAATTGACTGTGTATACTGGAATAGAGTGAAATAGAAAATCCTTATTTAATTGCACAAATGCTATGTTGTAGAAACGGGGGAAGGAACTAAAGTAAAGGTTTTATCTTGCTCAGGTTTTTAAACGAAATCAGGCAGGGTTTTAAATGAATTATTTCCATACAAAAATACATTTATATTTTATCGCAAAACCCTATAAATATAAAATTATTTAATAATTATATAAAAAAGGTAAATATAAAACCATATAAAAGAATAACTTACTACTAATTAAAGGTTTAAACAAGATTTTATGACAGTACCCACTTGGGATCCACAGCTGTCGGCCAAGTGTCGACCAATAGCTATCATAAAAGTGCGACCCGAAACCATTCAAAGACGTGTAATACAGCTTAATGAATTGTATTTCTTTGTCATCTGTTACACACGAGTTGTCGACGATATAGGGCGTACCTATTAGTCTTTTGTTTACCATTGTAACTGCGCAGAAAACGGCTTTTACTCAACTCACGTGCCACTGATTATAGACATTACCTAAGCAGGTAGAAAGTTTCCCCTCTAAAATTTATTTTTGAAACAGTAACCGCAAAATACCAGATTCGTGGCGCTATTTGTCTTGTCACAGGTTGAATAATACAAATCCTAATCGTGTCTTATTATTTATATTTCTATAGCAGGGACATAATTGGATTTATCTGCATACATAGGTTGTAGGTTGTATAATAGGTTGGGGAAAAAGTCTTTTCGTATTTTTGTATGAAAAGTCAAGACATTTTTTTCAAAGTTTATTTACATTTATTTACAATATATATGTACCGTTTTGTTGAATAACTTTCTGCCATTTTGTGGGCAGAGACATTATCCCGTTACTGTACAAACTTTGGGACTTCTGATCAAAAAAACGGGACAAATAGTTTTGGCAGTCCTCTCTTGAGGTCAACCTTACAGAACCTAAAGAATTCTGCAGAGACCGAAACAGGTGAAAATCTGAAGGCGCAAGGTCAGGGCTATATGGTGGATGCACTAGGACCTCCCAGTCGAACTCTCTTAATTTTTGCTGAGTGGCTAAAGATGTGTGTGGTCCAGCGTTATCGTGATGAAAGACCACACCCTTCCTGTTGATCAATTCCGGCCGTTTTCTCTCGACTGCTTCCTTTAATCTCATCAGTTGCTGGCAGTAAAGATTAGAATCGATGGTTTTGCCGGGCGGTAAAAGCTCATAATAAACAATGCCCTTCCAATCCCACCATACACACAGCATCACCTTATTTCGTGTTAGGCCAGGTTTGGCCACAGTCTGTGAAGCCTGGCCAACTTTCGACCACGACCTTTTTCGCACGTTCTTGTCGTACGTGATCCACTTTTCATCGCCAGTTATCAATCTCTTCAAAAACGGCTCGGTTTCATTACGTCTCAATAATGAATCGCAAATGAGTACACGGTTCATTAAGTTTCTTTGAGTGAGCTCGTGTGGCACCCAAATATCGAGCTTTTTTGTATAACCAGCTTTCTTCAAATGAGTCAAAACTGTTTTGTGGTCAATTCCCAGTTCTTCAGCTACATCGTAACTACTAATATGCCGATCTTGCTCCACTCTTTCAAAAATGGCGTCCATTTTATTCGTAACAGGGCGACCAGAGCGAGGTGCATCTTTAACATCAAAATTTCCGGACTGAAAACGTTTGAACCAAATTTGTGCTACTCTTACTGACACTGCATCAGGTCCATAAACATCACAAATTTTTTTCACTGCTTGAGTTGCATTTATGCCTTTTTTATAATAAAATTTTAAAATGTATCGAATTTCTTCATTAGATTCACTCATTTTTACGGAGAGAAAAACAAATGAAAAATAGCGGGAAACAATTTTTTTTTATTTTTTTCTTTTCTTTATAATGGAACCTTTTTAATGTTACCAAAACCAGCCAGACACAAATAGTACAGTCAAAAAAATTTTATAATAAGTTTATACCTACGTTATGCGAAAAGACTTTTTCCCCGACCTAATATATAGGCATCAAATATCAATGTAGTCAAGTAATGAACAGTTGTGGCCCCCGTCATAAGATAAATAGTAAGCAATTAATGACACGCTATGTGTTTAGAATAAAAGCGTCCTACATTCTGAATTCTGTATATTACTAGTATATTCTAGCGTCAGAATAAGCGTCAGAGAAATATATTTTAATATGTGGCATGGCAACTAAAGCAAATTAAGGCAAATATGTGCCAATAATTGAATATACGTTCAGGAGCCAACCAGTCATTCTTTTGCTAATCGTTTTTAAAGATCGTCAACACGTCAGACCCTGGTGTTTTTAGATGTTTTCGGTAGCGGTGACTACTTTAAATAAGGTAGGCTGTTTGTTTTAGAACCATTCTGTATCATCATCATAGCGTATCGCGTTTAGCTGCCCGAATCCCAGTTAAACATTCTAGTGTCAGTTGGCGTAGCAACTTCTCAACAGCTGGAGTCGGAAGATGAAGTTCTCCAAGCCCACCGGGAAAAGATGCTGTCAATCGTTGACGATATGGGCTAATAGTTGGACGATATTACTTTATACTCATTTAGGAAGGTGATTGTAACGTCCGTATCCAGTTCTTAACCTATTTGGCCTGACTCATACTTGACGTTGAGCACTAAAACCAGGTGGGATCCTCAATCAAGTCTTTTTGTGGGTCATCGAAAGAGTCCTACGCCAACTGCCAATGCCTTGTGTTATTTAACAATGTTTTAACATCCTCCTCATAGGTTCATCACCGAGATCCGATTTCCTGCATCCTCTCCCCATGTTCTCTTCCACTTCACACGGTCATCGGCATCCTTGGTTAATACATTTTACAAGCCAGCTCTTCTTGTGTCTGTCCAATGCCCTATTAGGTTAATTTTAGGCAACTCTCTTTATATGATGAAACTAGCGGTGCTTTCTCGCTTCGGTATGGATTAATAAAATATTTTACACCTTGAGTTACGCTATTTGGGTTTTGTAGGGATTCCTAGTTTTATCGATCAATAATATAGCCTATGTTACTCACAAGGAGTGTAGCTTTGTACTTTTGACAGAATTTTCAGTAGATTCCGGGCCTATTCAGAGCATACAATTAATAAGACCCTCTTTAGAAAACTATTAGTAGACGTTAAAGATTTAAAACCAAACTTAATATTGTAATTCTTATAGGTATTCCTTTTCACCATAATAAGAAGTACTAAAAAAAACACTATTTCTTCCGTGAATTGATTAATATTGATATATTTTTTTTTACTTTAAAAAGTATTCTTGCATATTTTACTAACAACTAAAGTTATAAGCAAAGTTTATGTATGTAACAGTTTATCTGTCTATATTAAATATGAGTTACATAGTTGTCCAAACGAGTTTCTGTCCGAAATCCGAGAAGAAAAAATTTATAAATGAAAAAATATTTTAGGAACATATAAATTTATTCATTTTTATACTAATTTCTGGTTGCGTGCTGTCTCGCTGGTTTCGGCCCGCAGTGGACCATGTGAACACCCCAATTGCGTTTCTGGAAAAAGGAAACGGTTCTTGAACAATACATTCGTATTCGAATTATTAAAAAAACAAAAGTTACGAATTTAGATCTTTATAAGTGTGATTTCTACTTCTTGGCGGGAAAGTAAAGCGTCATGTCTGCAGTTTTGTTTTATTTTCTAGTATTATATTATATAATAACGATGGATTATTAACCGTTAAGTGTTTGTGAACATACATGAGTGTTGGTAAATAAAACAAAACAGTGCAAAATTACTTTTCATATAGAGAATATGAAAAGTAATTTTGCACTGTTTTGTTCAATAAGTCCATGTGAGATCTCAGTATAGTCCCACATCTTTACTGAAGACTCAAGGGGTTTAGGGGAGGGCATCTCATTTACCATTTATCATCTTCATCACCACTCATTCTCATTTACTTTGATTTATATATTATTAATATATCTCTTACTTGAAACTGGCTAAATGTGCTAAGCGCACGAAGCCATTATTTAAAAGAAAAAAAAAGTGTGATTTCACAGTGACGTATTGTCAGCGCGGTTGATAAGCGTATGAGCTTTGCGTGCGTCTATCTAACTATCTATTGTATTGTAACTTAGTTTAACTGACACGCGTGTTTATTTATGTTTGCTTACGGGTCGCGCTTACAACACGCGCGGACGGCAAACGTCACTGTAAAACGACACTAATATAAAAAATACTCGTAGAAAACATAAAGCGCAACATAGAGATTTTTTACTTGTAAAACAATATGGTTCCAAATTCATTTATGGTTTGCTTTATTCCGTAATATTGTGAACGTTGCTTAAAGATTTAAGTGCGCCAATTGGCTATGGCCTGTTCGCTTCACTTTTTCCTCATAGAAGTTCAACTAATAAAGATAGGTTTATAATATAAAAATAAATAAATAAATATTTCTGACACTTACATCAATTATTTATTTCCAAGATAAGTATCATTAAGAACTTGTGTTATGGATACTAAATAACGGATAAACATACTTAAATACTTTTTTGTTTTGTAAATACATACTTAATATATATAGAAAACACCCAGAACAGAACAAATATTCATGTTCATGCACTCAAAAAATTACTCCTATTAATCATTACTCAAACTAAGCATTACTCATATTTCCTGAGTAGCTCAGGCCACAGAACAATATTGCAATAAATATGTTTGATAATGATAACAAAATAAAAAATAAAAATTTACTCCACTACATAGTATAAAACAAAGTAGCTTTCCATTGTCTATCGCTATGTATGCATATATCTTCAAAACTACGCAACGGACATTGATGCGGTTTTTTTTTAATAGAAAGAGTGATTCAAGTGTAATGTTTGTATGTAGGTCACGCGAACAAGTCGCGGGCGGCCGCTGGCTAGTAAATTAATTATTTGAAATTTGGACAGTATGAAGGGAAACGGTAATGCAGGATTTAGAAAAGTCCAACCCTACAGGATGAAAGTTGGTCCTCCAGTTCTGAAGCGTGTAGCTTTATTTTTATTATGTTAAACGCTTTATGTGCAGAAAATATTATTCATTAAGTACTGAAATATTTAAATAGAAGGTTTGTATCTCATATTTAAATTTACTCATATTTTTGTGTATAAATTTATCACAACTTTATTTAGTGTATCTACTTAACGATATTTAATTTAAAATGTTGTTATATTTTTCAAAGTATACCTACTTACTCAATAAATATAATAGGTTTAAATTTTATATTTTATCTTCTAGTCAGTAGTAACTAGAAAGTACTAACTAGTAGTAACTAGAAAGTTAGTGGCTCAATTAGGCGCCTAGAAAAGTTCTAGAAATATATATATATATATAATAGGTTGGGGAAAAAGTCTTTTCGTATTTTTGTATGAAAAGTCAAGACATTTTTTTCAAAGTTTATTTACATTTATTTACAATATATATTTACCGTTTTGTTGAATAACTTTCTGCCATTTTGTGGGCAGAGACATTATCCCGTTACTGTAGAAACTTTGGGACTTCTGATCAAAAAAACGGGACAAATAGTTTTGGCAGTCCTCTCTTGAGGTCAACCTTACAGAACCTAAAGAATTCTGCAGAGACCGAAACAGGTGAAAATCTGAAGGCGCAAGGTCAGGGCTATATGGTGGATGCACTAGGACCTCCCAGTCGAACTCTCTTAATTTTTGCTGAGTGGCTAAAGATGTGTGTGGTCTAGCGTTTTCGTGATGAAAGACCACACCCTTCCTGTTGATCAATTCCGGCCGTTTTCTCTCGACTGCTTCCTTTAATCTCATCAGTTGCTGGCAGTAAAGATCAGAATCGATGGTTTTGCCGGGCGGTAAAAGCTCATAATAAACAATGCCCTTCCAATCCCACCATACACACAGCATCACCTTATTTCGTGTTAGGCCAGGTTTGGCCACAGTCTGTGAAGCCTGGCCAACTTTCGACCACGACCTTTTTCGCACGTTCTTGTCGTACGTGATCCACTTTTCATCGCCAGTTATCAATCTCTTCAAAAACGGCTCGGTTTCATTACGTCTCAATAATGAATTGCAAATGAGTACACGGTTCATTAAGTTTCTTTGAGTGAGCTCGTGTGGCACCCAAATATCGAGCTTTTTTGTATAACCAGCTTTCTTCAAATGGGTCAAAACTGTTTTGTGGTCAATTCCCAGTTCTTCAGCTACATCGTAACTACTAATATGCCGATCTTGCTCCACTCTTTCAAAAATGGCGTCCATTTTATTCGTAACAGGGCGACCAGAGCGAGGTTCATCTTTAACATCAAAATTTCCGGACTGAAAACGTTTGAACCAAATTTGTGCTACTCTTACTGACACTGCATCAGGTCCATAAACATCACAAATTTTTTTCACTGCTTGAGTTGCATTTTTGCCTTTTTTATAATAAAATTTTAAAATGTATCGAATTTCTTCATTAGATTCACTCATTTTTACGGAGAGAAAAACAAATGAAAAATAGCGGGAAACAACTTTTTTTTATTTTTTTCTTTTCTTTATAATGGAATCTTTTTAATGTTACCAAAACCAGCCAGACACAAATAGTACAGCCAAAAAAATTTTATAATAAGTTTATACCTACGTTATGCGAAAAGGCTTTTTCCCCGACCTAATATATATATAATTATAAATATATATTTGGGTATCTGACATAATTTCCCTCTTGGTTCGTGACAGGAGGAGACGTTAATGAACTGAGATAATAATGATTCTTAAATGATTATTTGTACACGGTTTTTGCATATAAATAAAAAACATTAAATTTCTTTGTCGCACCATATATTATGTAAGTTTATGAGCTATTTATTTGCAAGTTTTTAGTAAGTATATAATTTTGGGTTTAGGAGATCAGATGGCAGTCGCTCTATGTAATAACTGAATAACTGAACCAGCCAAATCTGGTTAGCCAAGTGAGCAGACCCTGGGCCCTGGGCTTAAGTCTGGTGCAACCGGGATAATGCTAGGATATAAGGAGAAAGTATATAATTTAGTATCAAACACCGCAATGACATTCTGAAGGACAAACGTGAATAAAATATTGGATTTCACCTCTATTCAAGGACATAAATGACTCACGCCGAACCGCACCGCGATTCACCGACCTCTTTCACCTCTAACCATTAAAGAGATATTATTAGGTTATCAACCCAAAAAATTTTAGTTCCGTGCCAAAAAGGCATTGAAATTGCATGAGAACTTCAGAAGGTTACTGAATGTGACTAGAGCTAAACGTGTGTGCCAGAGTCTGAACAACAAATAGGCGCGATACATTTTAAGTTTGACCTTCATAAGAGCTCTATTGAGCCAAACTTGAATTTAATATTGAATTGATATAGGAATAATTTATTACCTAGAGTGGTATTAAAATACCGTTTGCATAATTATTATAGATATTATTGTCCCTGCTGGATCTCCTCTCTCAAACCAAGGTCAGATGTTTTCAGATCAAAAGTACCTACGGGGATCAGCACAGGCTAGTGTGTGGCGCCCTGCTGTTCAATTTTTAAGCTTCTAACCTTCAATGTTCGTATCAGACTTAGTTGGTCTCGCGGAGACTTATCGATATCGATAGATATATTTACAGCGACCTTAGAATCGAGTAAATCATTGTCGAGATAGAATCACAATTCTGTGTAATATGTTACAGGTACAGATAGATTATCCTCAAATACAGTAGCGTCTGAGTGATTGATAAAATTACAGCACATTATTTTATGATACTGATATTTATTATGAATTACGACTTCCATATATAATAAAAGTAGTAGATAAGCAGTTCTACATTGGGTCGTGTTACAGTGTACGTCAGTGTTTTTGATAACGTACACCATTACACCATTTTACACAAACATCCACTGGTTCATGTTACAATAAAAGCTTTGTTAACGAAACTTTAGCTTGGCGACGTAGGTACCCATCTAATATTACATACATATAAACATTCACGCCTGTTTCCCCGAAGGGGTAGGCAGAGGAATATGATACGCCCACACTTCACCAATTATACTGTCGGTCCCACGTAATAAGTGGCGAGCCTATTGCCGCTTGCCGGGATTTGTTAAGTTCGCCAGAGCCTCGTCTGTTGATCAGCAGGTGCACCATTTGCAGATGAGGTTGGCTTGGGCTCTTTAGGTCTTGGTAGGATCCCTATACACCTATCTAATATTAAGGATTTATTAATTATAGTACCCAGGGGCGTAGCTACCGCCGTATTTGCCGTATCAATTATACGGGGCCCCCGGGCCACGGGGGCCCCCAAAGTGTGTAAGGAAAAAGAATAAAAACTTTCTAATTTATTTTATTTTACAAATGACAAAATTCTATAAAGTAATTCCTTTTTTTCCCGCCTTAAGCGTGCGTTCAAAAGTTGGCAACACTACATCGTTATGGCGGGCTGCGGGACTTCCCCGTTTTACTTACTTCATCTTCAACTCAGCGGGGAATCCCCGGGAATCCTTTATCGATATCGCGATGTACGTGTACGTTGTTGTACTTTGCATTGGATGTTAAACCACGGAGTACAGTGCACTGTTTATTTACGCGCTTTATATAAATGTGCATTACATTGTGATTCAGTACAAACAATATTGTTCTTCTGGTTTAGCAGTATTAGTAGCGACTTGTAAAAGAAATGAGTGAAAGGAAAAGAGATTATCCCAGCGGCGCTGAGAAAAGAAAAATTAAACAGAAAAGGGACGAGGTTATAAAAAAAGTGCCCAAAATTTCTTCATTTTTTCAGAGACAAGATACTGTGAGTGATTTAGATTGGAAAGGTAAGTACTACACTACTACCCAACCCATTTATTAGGAGCCCGTAGTGATAAACAAGGAAATATTTTAATTTCGGTCTGTCCATCTGTCCGTCACGTTATTTATTTATATATAACTCTTTTTAGTTTAGTATCAAAGCATTCGTATTTATTTTTTAACAATTACTCGTTTATTTTTAGATTCTTCTGAAGCATGTTCTTCGTCACATATCCATCCGGAAATAGAAGAAAGCCAAGCACATACTTTATCGGATGTCCATCCAGAAAGCGAGGAACCCCAAGTCAACGATTCTGATATATCTGCAGATAATGCAGATTGTAATATAATTTCATCAGATAGAGGAAATTTTGGTGACAATTTAACTGAATGCGAACGAAAAATAATTTTTAAATTGGGTCCATTTAAACCACAAGGACCATTTCCAAAAGTTTCAGAAAATAACCGACCTTTTTCGGCTTATTATTATTCATATTTCAATCAGGCAGGCATAAAAATTATAAGACCATGGTTATGTTATTCTAACGTTTTAAACAAACCGTACTGTCACTTCTGTTGGTTATTAGCAGATCGTCAAAACAAATCGTACTCCTCTGCTTGGGTTAACGGTGTTTCGGTTAGAAGCAATTTCACACAAACTATTCTTGACCATGAAAAATCACAGCAGCATATTAGTGCCTCACTCTCTTATAATAATTGGTTGCAAGGAAATACCATCGATACTCTATTGAAAAGTGAAATCGATAGTAAAATTACATTCTGGAGAGATGTACTGCATCGTATAATTAATGTTATAATTACTTTAGTATCTTGTAATCTACCTTTGAGGGGGCATGATTCTGATTCTGGCAATTTTATGGCAATTTCACGTCTGCTATCTAACTATGATGCAACTTTAAAAGAACTTCTTCTAAAACCGAAAGGTGAAATAAATTATTTAAGCCCTACGATTCAAAACGAAATTATTAGTTTGCTTGGTACTAACGTTAGGAACAGTATTATCTCAGAAATTAAAAAAGCTCCATTTCTGACAATAATTCTGGATACAACACAAGACTTGTCAAAAATTGACCAACTATCTGTAGTTTTTCGATATATCTCGGTTACAGAAAATGATGATAATGTGCCTAAAGAAATAAAAATCTGTGAGTCCTTTTTAGGATTCATAGCAGTAACCGATTGCAGTGCTGCAGGTCTGAAAACTGTCATTTTAAATTTGACTAAAGAATATGGAATTGATTTGACTAAATGTAGAGGACAGGGATACGATGGAGCAAATGTTATGTCGGGTGTGTATGGAGGATTACAAACCCTAATAAAAGAGCATGCTCCAAATGCCGATTATGTTCATTGTGCTGCGCACGCTTTAAACTTGGTTTTGAACGATGCTGCGAGACATGTTCGTGAAGTATCGACATTTTTCGATAATTTAGAAATAATATATACTTTTTTTGCCAATAGTATAAAACGCTGGGCTATGCTAAGTGACGATTCATCTGAGAAATATTTGATTACCCTTAAAAAGGTATGTCCTACCAGATGGTCTTCTAGGAACGACGCTTTATTAGCAGTAAAGAAAAATTTTTTACTAATCATGAAAACTTTGTACCAACTAAATTTAATTTCAAATAAAAAAAATGAACGTGAAGAATGTAAAAGTATAATTAAAATTTTAGAAAGTTTTGATTTCTTAGTGCTCGTTACATTTTTTTCTTCACTATTTGAAATTATTAATCCTGTTTCTAAAGTTCTACAGCATGAAAATAATGACTTACAGAAATCTAGTATTTTATTAAGTAATCTTTTGAATAGACTGTGCCAATTAAGAAATCAGAATTCATTTAATAGTTTGCTAAATGAATCCAAAGATTTAGCAAAAGAGTGGGGGGTAACAACTGTTTTTAAAAACAGTAGGCGTAAGATAACGAAGCGTTTTTTTGATGAGTTATCACAAGATGAAAGAATTTCCGACCCGGAATCATATTTCAAAGTCAATGTATACTATTGCTGTTTAGATATATTAATTTCTCAAACTAAAGAAAGATTTCAGAGCCTTTGCAACCTGAGTAGTATATTCGAAATATTACAACCGGAGAAACTCCTATCTTCTTCAAGCGAAGAGATATTAAACGCTTCCATAAAACTGTCTGCTAAATACAGTAAAGACATCTCACTTAATCTTTGTGACCAATTAAAGGCTCTAAAAACATGCTTAAATTCTGAAATTAAAAAAATTTATTCCATTAAAGAACTCATTGAATTATTGCTAGTAAAATTCAATAGTCTTGCATCCAGTTTTCCCGAAGTAATCACAGCATGCTTTTTATTCTTGACCCTTCCAGTTACAACCGCAACGGCAGAAAGAAGTTTTTCAAAATTAAAACTAATAAAAAATTATTTAAGAACTTCGATGGGACAAGAACGGCTGTCAGACATGTCACTATTATCCATAGAGGCAGAAACTTTAGAAAAACTAAAATCATCATCAGCCATGAATGATTTAATAAATCAGTTTGCCGAAAAAAAGGCAAGGAGAGTGAATATTTAAAATTCGATTTTTATTTGTAAAATGGGTAAATTATGTGATAAATAAATATTTCTTCTCACAATATTTTTTTTCTTTTGTGAAAAATCTTTACCTCCATATAAGGGCCTCCAAAAAAATTTTTATACGGGGCCCCGACAAGGCACGCTACGCCACTGATAGTACCATTTATTACCATTATTTATTATTTGTACCCAAAGACATTTTACTTTTACTATATTAAATCTTTTTGTTTGTACCTACTCATTTGTATAATATAGTTTATTAATTGTATTTGAAGTACGTAGTATCGTAAAAACGTTAGTATTTATCTATATTTATTCGTTATTTTGTTTATCTTAAGTCTTTTATTTTTGTTTATCTTTTTGGCTATATTATTATCTGTTCAATTAGTTTTTTGCTTTTTTTTAGTTTCTGGTTTTATGTGCATGGGTTTAGTTTTTCTTTTTAAATCGGCACTTTTAACAAACCTTTTATTTAAAAATCCCGATTTCATAACCTCTGCTTTAAAAGGAGAAGCGTAGGTAAGACCCCGCTGTAAACCAAGTAGCGACTGGCAATGGCGTGGCGTTTTAACCCGACACCTCTGTGCCCACAAAGCGTTAATGAAGCAGTGCTCAGAGACTAACTACCACGATAGTTTCCCAAGGAGACCCCGTTATGAAAGCAAGAGTTCAGAACTGTGCCATTAGAGGATACGGCTAACGATCGATGACACCCTTTATTCCGGTTGAGACATTCTAGCAAGATTAGGGTTATTTTACTAACACCACCCATGAACAAATACGTCCTTTGTTAACTCTTAATTATTAAAAGACCTTAGTACACGACGTTAAATATCCGACAGTAAATCTTTAATCTGGTACAAATACTTATGCTCCCACCTCTGCAGAATAAGATATCAATAGTTTCTACGAATAGGTTGCAAGGAACACTATTCTATTCTGCTCGACGATTGGAACACTGAAGTGGGAATTTCAACCGTAGACGATTTTATGAGAAGTGTCTATGTAGATACGATCCTATCTGTTATAAACACTGGTTTTCAGCAAATCGCCTTTACATCTTGAGCTGTCTACGAAACGCGAGGAATAATATACTTAAACTTCCTTGTAGTATACTTTTTCCTTGAAAATATATTCGCTAAAGAGACTAAAACATGTAGAGCAAAAGGAAAGTTTACAATTCAGGGGGGCTGTGGAAGAGAAATCACTGCAGAATTCAGTGTTAAAGCAAACCGATGGCGTTCGACGTTTTTTTCCACTCACGACTGCTATAGCGCGTTGCGTTGGTTAATAGCTTCAGCCACTCAGTTGACGAAGGACACCTAAAGTCGCGGCCGAATAACATACGGTCAAATGAAGTTTAATTGGAGGTCAAACTGCATACCAGCCAAACCAAGCCAGACAAGACCCTTTTGCAAAGACGACAAGATGCAATTGGCGATCATGAGTGCATTATTCACTGTACAAAATGTTCTACAATTCTTTAACAAAATCCTTCTATCACGATTACCTCTTATAGAGTCGTAACCGTGTACGGCTTAACGTGCGTAGCGCTCAATATTAAATGCCACACAAACGGTCCTATCCCAGGACTGACCTATTTTTTTTTAAGTCAAAGGGGGGGCCGAGAGTGGAGCTCACTGCGGCACACGCGACCGCCCGCAGTCCTACCAACTAAAAATATTCCGACGACGCCCACCGCTGTTGAAAAAGGGGCGGGAAACCAGTGCCAAAGTATGAAGCTTCTGACACCCCGCCCGCGATCCCAAGACTGACCTTTTTTTTTTGTTTTTCGTGGGGTGTATAGGGAGTCCTTTTAGTCCAAGTGCTGCACCTGCCGATCAACAGACGAGGCTCTGGCGAACGTAACAGTGCCCGGTAAGGCGCGCCACCTATTACATGGGACCTTCGGGAAACATGCGTGAATGTATATATGTATGTAATTTTAGATGGGTACCTACGTCGCCAAGCTAAAGTTTCGTTAGCAAAGCTTTTATTGTAACATGAACCAGAGGATGTTTGTGTGAATGTATGTTAGTATAATTTTGTTACCCACATCATAACTCACAACAGTCACAATATTAATTATTATCTATGGGAAGTTGAGAGACAATGTCAAGACAAATACGAGTGGCAATTAAATTCATATACTTTATTCTCTTTTTCGCATGTAAGTAGATTCACTTACATGCAAAAAAAAGAGAATATTAAAAAAGTTTAGATTCGAAATCGCGGGCGGTAGCTTATGAACTGCGATAGCGGAGACAGTGTACGGTGTCCTACAGTTAGAATCACACAAGCTGCCAATGTTAAGCCTAAAATTGCTCGATATCAGATCATCGATATCATACCGCTTAAACATTCATCCCTCCAAAGGCTGGTCCTATTTAAACAGTGCTTACGGTCATGTAGAAACATTGAGTATGCGAGCTGGAGGACAGAACTTGACGAATTTATTACTGAATTATTCTTCACTCAAGCTTCTGCTCGCAAAGAACCGGTGCATTTTAAAATTGACGTTCTTAGTGTGGTTTTACAGAGACTAGTTCCGTCCGGCGTATGAAAAGCGCGGTCCGTAAGCAAACAAAAAACGATCACGCGTATTGGTTTAACCATATAACGTAACGGTACGTAAAGCTCATGTTCCGCGACGCGCCATCAATCGCGCTGTTGAAAGCGGTACTGTCAAACCACACACATGAGCTGTACAATTCATTAGGTAGGTACATGCATTACAAGTAATATAAATAGTCTTGCATGACCTATTAAAATAGTTACACATTAGTATTTTTTGAGATTTATCAAATAAAAGTCATTTTATTAAGCAACTACAATTTCCTGAAAAATCGAGAAAGTATTCAACACGACACGTGAAACGAGATTCACAGAGTCAGAGTTGGTCGTATAGACATCGTTGTTCTGAGGCTCCTATCTTACCTGAAGATGCCCTGTGTAAGAGCGAAACACGTGTCGTGTTGAATAGTTTCTCGATTTTTCGGGAAATTTTTATTTATTTATTTATAAGATATTTTTAATCCATCACTTGCCTACAATGGATTTCCGCAAAGTAACGCCTGAATCAATAAATTATTTCCATTTTATTAAGCCAAACTTGAGAAAAATATACTGACTTTGAAACCTCTGAAACAGCTTATATTATTATAATCAATTACCTGACAATTGTAAGTGCAATAATATGTGCTGTAGCAGCCCCTGCACATCTTTCTCGTCCGCGTTCTGCAAACAATGCATTCACCTTCTCGTATTGTTTCAGCCTTTGGGTTGAATGAGGTCACGTGCGTTATCAGAGGGGTCACTTGCATCGGTTGTGCGTCTCGTTCAACCTAAAATAATAATAATAATAATTTTAACTAGTGCATCATACAATTTAAACTAAAAACAATACACAAATATTTATATGATGCACCAAAATGAACCATTTCAGCATATGCCAGTCCAATGTTCTAGCGCAGGTTTTCAGCTGGGGTGTTGGTAACTGATTGTTGTTTACTGGATCTACATATTCTAATAGTTATCTGTCAAAAATCTGTCTGGGTCTTGTACGAATACACTAAATAATAATTATTATTAACAAATTGCAAAATATTCCAAAGCCCAATTCATTTTCAAAAGAGTACAGTGTAGATTTTATTACTTATTTTCTGCGCACAGAATTGTGTGTAGTGTATGTTTTTCCTACAGCATCGATTGGCGTTACATTGATTTTATCAAACAAAATGACCACATCACGCTTTTATTGCTCAAATATTTTTGGCACTTCTAAGCAGATCATCATCACTCACATGAAGTTCAATGCTGAACATAGGCATCCCCAATGTGGCCGACTTCCCGGAGGGTCCATGGTGAGACAGCAGGGGCCCCCTGCCCTCACTGCCTAGACCCTCCTGGCGCTGCTGAGCGGGCCCTCCTGGCCCGCCCGCTGCGCCCTCCATAGGTCCCTCTTAGTTTCTCCCCCGGTAGTCAGTACTAAGGGCACCCAGAGTCGTCGGTCTCTGGGTGTAACCTTTTCCCGGCCTCCGGGAGGTACTCAGCCCCCCCACCACGCCAAGGTGGAGACCTGTTCGGGGGGGAACATTTGGTTTTTTCTGCGTCAACTCTAACACCGGATGAGAGATGGCACTTTCTAGGCCGGTACCATACAGTATCAATTAGTCATATCTATCACAATTTACCGGGTGCGCCAAAGTTCACCTAAATTTTCAACTCCGAAAATTGGAACTCCGAAAATGTTCTTCCTAACATTTTTCATCCTAACAATCACAATTACTAACTACTCTGTCTCTAATGTTTTAATTCCGAATCATTCAACTTCATAATGTCGGTAGCAATAAACATCTATTATACTATTATTTCTTTTCCTATATTTTGTCAACATAACCATCTTTTACACTATTATTGAAAGTCATACCTTTTTTGTTTAGATTTATTTTTATTCATAATAATCAGTATTATTTACATTAATTTTGCGTAACTTTTACAGTTTTAGTTATTTACACATAACATGATAACAAATAAGAATACCAGTACCCTGGTACAAGTAGTTAAATACGAGCCGAGCGAGCGAAATCTCGCTGCGGTCTTTCAGCCAAGTTCCAGAAAAAAATCGGTCATATTTATAGTTCTTGGTTTAGGTTAGGTTACAACTGTGACCACACAACGTACGAGCCGAGCGAGCGAAGCGAGCGTGCCGCGGTAGCGGCCGGCGAAGTACCAGAAACGAATCGAAAACGAAAAAAGTCATAAACATAACCGTAAATCAGTCGTATTTTATGATTTTCATTCATTTAAGCCAAAAAATCAGTGAAACAACCTTTAATCATTCTAAACAGTTTTCTAATTAATAGTAATAAGCATGTAACAACAAATAACCAAAAAAAATGGCTAAATGTAAAAAGTTGTTTTGTAATATAATATAATATAATAATAATTTCAGGACATACCAATCAGGGCTACACAAAGTCATCTTGTCCAAAAGTAAGCCTAGGCTTGTACTATGGGTACAAGACAAACGTTAAACATACATAAAAATACTTTTTTAGACATATATTTTTATTACATTTGGTAGATAAATGTTTCTTTCTAAGTATGAGTGAAAATATTATGGTAATTATGTTTAGGGATAAAAACGTTAGGATAAAAAACAGTAGGAGCTTTAATATTGTATGTTAACGATTTTATTGATAACAATTTTCGGTATCATGAGTGTTATGAACATCGACGGTAGCACTACAAATAGTATGAATAAAAACTTTAGGATTAAAAATTTTAGGAGGAGTGATCATTCGGATTACAAATCGTTAGGAAGAACAATTTCGGATAAAGAACTTTAGGTGAGTCAATATGGACCCCAATTTACCACAATTTACTTACCATATTATCATCAGATGAAACATATTGAGGACTAATAACACCGCTATCTGGAGACATAGACGAAATATTGTAATCTGCACAATTCTGAGGATTTGTATTGGAACTGCATAAATTTGTATTAATTTCTTTGTGTTGTATAGTCATCATAGAATTATTCCAACTTCCAGTTTGTCTATTTAAAGATGCTTCGTTCTGACTATAAGGAGGAGGTAGAGGTGGTGGTGGCGGTGGAAATCCTTGATATCGCAGATTCATTGGATTTGACTTATCAATATATGATATGGCATTTCCAAAATAGTTTCTATCTGGACTTGGAATTTGATTAAGATTACTTTGTCCCATTAAGTACGCTAAACATGGAAATCTTTCTGCAGCAAACTCTGCTTGGTTTTCTGTTTTATCGGATTGAATAACACTTTTTCTTGTCATCCATTCACTATTGATTTGATTATCAGTTACACGTGTCTCAACCTGGTGTACCATGTTTTCGAGTTGAGCAACAGTATTTCTTCTCATCCAAGCATTATTTAGGATTTGATTATCAGGACAACGTGTGTTAAACTGGCTTTCATTATTTTCGGGTGGTGTCCAATGTCTAGTCTCAAAAGAACGTCTTTTTTCTCTATCCTTCAAACACATTTCATACGGTAATTTTGAAAAATCTCTTTCCTGAACTTGCACACACGGCGTTGAAACAATAGGTGTTTGTGGAGGTTGACTTAGTTGTTTCACCAGCAGTGGAGACTTTTTTAATACTGGATTTAATTGCAAATTTTGCGATTCCATTTTATTTTTCGCCCAACATAACATTTCATAGTAAAATGGTTGTATTTGTTGAAATGTAATTGTAATATTTCTTTCACATGCAATTTTCAAGGCATGGTTTAAAACATAATTAGTAAAGTTATCGTCTTTTTCTCTAGGAACTAATATGGTAGATACTGTACAAAAGGCGAGCTGAAAGAAATTATTTTTAATGTATATAAAGCGTTGCTTTGATTCTTGAATATATCTTTGATTTGTCTCATGGTTGCGTACATTGTTCACATGAATTTGATACGCTTGATAGATATGTAACAAATATTCGGAAGTTTTTTTTAAGAGATCTTTAACAATTGCATTAACTTCGTTAAATGTATTATTTTCTTGCACTACTGTTTTTATGGTAGTAGATTTTTTTAAAGGAATATTCTTCATTTTGTTTGGTTTTCTTTTTTTGATTACCTTTGTTCTATTGCTTTTTTGATTGCTGCTAGCGTTTTTGGTTAAGTTATTTTGATTAGATAATCTATGTTCATTTACTTCTAACGGCGATTCAATAGGTTTGACGAGTATTTGAGGAATTAAGCAATCATGAGTAACTTCAATTCTATATGAATTTGTTGCAGACTTTGACTCATCATCCGAGTCGTCATTTATAATAGTTACATTCATTGGTTCATTGAAGTTAAAAGCTGCCATTTCTTGAATAGTATTATCTGCAATAAACAAACTTATATTGAGCATTATCATTAAATTTCTGTTAGTTCTGGTTTAATATTCTATTATTTAAAAGAACTTTAAGCTAGAGAGATAAAAAATCACGTTGTTCAGAATGTAAACAAAGGAAACGCACAGTTTTATTTGATTGGATTTCCAAATTACTATTTATTATTTTTAATGGGATGATTGTTATTGTATTAAGCCTATCACAAGGTGCTGCACACTGCATAGTTGCTACTTACTTAGTTGCTCCATGTTTCTTCTATTTTGTTTCATTCCGAATTCTGTAACAAAACAAATACACCTTTTTTTCATTTCGTTTGGGCCATAACTTTTTAGTGGGTGTATAGGGTTCCTACCAAGCCCAAGCCAACCTCACCTGCAAGTGGAGCATCTGCCGATCAACTGACGAGGCTCTGGCGAACATAACAGAGCCCGGTAAGCGGAAATAGGCATCCTAATCCATGCTATGCTATCAATGCCTCATGTTGTTTATAGAATTATACTCAATGTTCACATTTCCAACTAATTCCTACATATGACGGGAACACCAGACTATTAAACTTATTCATTATTAAAATAATTCGTTTAATTTTTGCCAGAAAATTCACAGGGGAAGCGGTACAAATACGTTACGGAAGTACCGACTGCGCCAGATAAGTCTCAGGGAGTTTTTCGTCTTCTTGATTCGTCGTGATGAGGTATTTGAAGCACATAGAAGTTGAATTCAATAAGTTTTATGACGAAATTCCGCGGTAGTTTGGTTCGGAATTGAATCCACGACCTTTGGATAGTCGGTCCACTGCCACTGCTCTAATTGCTGAGCTAGTACAACACTAATGGACACACTGCCATTTAAAATTCTCAAAAAATATATAAATATTCATAACTCAAAAAGTATAAAAAGTCACGTGTTGTGTGTTTTGGATACCTCAAGAAGTGCTTTATCTCTAAACTTCCGCTTGACGCACATTACTGGGATACCATACATATAAATATATATAATAAAAGGTTATGCATACATACATACATACCTTCACGCCTGTTTCCCCGAGAGGGTAGGCAGAGGCATATTATACGCCCAGATTTCGCCAATTGTGTTGTTGGTCCCACGTAATAGGTGGCAAGCCTATTGCCGCTCACCGGGCACTTTTACATTTGCCAGAGCCTTGTCAACATAAAAATATAAAAAAAACCGGCCAAGTGCGTGTCGGGCCACGCGCAATATAGGGTTCCGTAGTCACCCTTTGCCATAATGTTGCTATATAAACAGGTTTAGCTATTCCCCGATAGATATCACGGTATGAATGAAATTTTAATACATTTAATACAAAAATTTATTTGATTGTCGTCCATTACTCGAAAACCAGTAAAGCCTACTTAGCCGTGATAGTTTTCCTTTAAGCTTCATTATATATACTACTATTGTCAATTTTTTCAGCCACTATGAAAGTACCGTTTACCTGGTGGGGGGGGCGGATACTTAACTCTTTCAATTTTTTCCACTTTAAAGCTAAATATTTCGAAAACGGATCCCTAAAACGAAAAATGGTTTTAAGAAACTCTTATTACTTTTGAAAGACCTTTCTAACGATACCCAACATGATAAGATAGACTCGAGAAAAAAAAATCATTCCTACTTTACGTGTAGGGGAGGTTCGTTAAAAAACAATATTTAAAAAAAATTATTCTACAGGTTTGTCGACGTGATTAATATGTATACCCACACCAATTTTCAGCTCTCTAATGTTAATAGTCTCTGCGCTAACCCGCGGACGGACGGACGGACGGACGGACGGACGGACATGGCGAAACTATAAGGGTTCCTTGTTTACTACGGAACCCTAAAAAACAGAAAAAGCCAGCCGCGAGGTAAAATTAGAACCAAATTGAATGACGACTATCAATGAATGATGAGTCGGGTCAAGAAGTACCTATGTCATTTTGTATCGGGTCGTTGACACAGATATCTAGCTGGAGCCTCTTAAGATATTAGGAAAGCTCTTATTATTATTGTTGATGCGTAAAGAATTTGTATATAAGAACCAACCACTGAAAGATTTAAATTTACTGACTTACCTGTACTGTTTATCTTTAATAATTGCTATAGAAGAGCGAGTTCTTCTGGCGCAGGTATTTCTATACTTGCATAAAGTTAACGTTATTAAAGGAGCGCCATGGATAGTTTAAAATAGATGATGGATATGGATTAAAAAACAGTCGAAATTATTGTTTTTTGCTATTTTGACTTTTTCAACTGTTTTTCAATGGCTATAGAGAAAAAAGTTAGTGTAATTGGAATTTTAGTTCAAACAAAACAAAAAACCCTTCCCAATAAAAAAAATATTCCCAACTATCTACATACATATATAATTGTCATTTTATTATAATTTGTTGAAAAGTGTTATCCTTTTTATGGCTATCAATTTGGTTAGTTCCCGTAAAAAATGTTTATTTGCTCGTTTTTGAAAGTGCTGCAAAGTTTGCCTTTGCTCTAAACGACAAACAGACGACAAATTTAAAAAAAAAAGTTTGTGTTAGTATTACATCATCATTACTATCTACGCATTACGCGCTCTTAAATAGACATTACAAACATAAACTTCATTTGATTTATTTGTATCGATTCATGGTAAAATACAATTGTAACTTTTTATGAACACATAGTATCGTTAAATTTAAAATATGTGCTCTTTGCTTCCTAAAATACAAGTGTCCTTACAAACATAATTTTAATTCCTACAAAACAGTCAAGGCCATGACCTTGCTGATTAATTTTAATTTTACCATAGTAAAAATAAATTTATGATTTCCAATTTATAACGTAGGTTACTTAATAATAATAGACTAAAAATACTTTTAATTCCAAACTACGTTTTTAAACGTCAAGGACACCTCCTACCACGATACACTTACGAACTTTCTAGCGATACTACCCATACGATATGTTTGTGACAGTTTGTGTGTTTAGTAGATAACAGTGGAGTCAAGTGGTGCATGGTACAGAGGTGCCAAAGACCTTTATTGCATTTTTAGCGGCTCGGAGTGGCTCGGACTACATCAATATTGTTTATAGGGAGACGGTGGCGGGCGACAGGCGTCCGGTCACCACAAATGGGGGCCTCATTCGGGTTTACAGAATATTCGATTCAGTATTTTCATTCATAATTTTATCATGAACGAAGCGAAGTGCAGGTTGCACTTCGCTCCTAAGGATACTTACACAGGACTAATCTCAGTGTAATCGTTAGTACTTTGTTCTGTACTGGGTGTTCCCACTGTCAGTATAATTATGAAGTATGTATTTACAACATAATTGTTATGTTTTCCTATGTATATTAGGTGTGTGTATACAACAAAAAACAATTGATATATAATTGTTTATTTATTATTTAGTATTCAAAACACAAGTTCTTATTAATACTGTTTTGGTATTAGGGGCTATTTACTGTTAATTACTTTTGTGTTACTTAAATACTGTATGTGATTTAATAAAATAAAATAAAAATATCTATCTTGAAACTAAATAATTGGTGTAACTGTCAGAAAATATGTATTATTAACATTAAAATTATAATTATTTATTTCTCCTTATTACCGCTGTGTGTAGTACAATAATGTTAAGGTTCCAACATTATAATAATTGAGTTTGTTTTTTTAAAACTCCATAATTTTTTATTTCATAACAATAACGGTAATGATGTTATTTCCTTTAGTTCAATGAATATAGTATGTAATTTAATCATAATTACTTGTAATAGTTTTAAAAGACATAAATAGTGTTACTTCTACAAAATGTTAATATTACATTTATTTTATTTTAGAATTTTAGTTTAAATAGTTCGTAAGATTTTTATATTTTTACAAGTTTATAGTCTATTCTAGTATCAAAAAAACTTGACAAGTCACACTATTTGTATAATTATGATCTTGGACAGTGTTGCCAGATGTATCCTGAGTCAAGTCGCCAAAAATTGAGCACCAAGTAGCCTAAAATCGCCTATTTTTTTAAAATGAAATGTAGCCTAAAATCGCCCAAATACGAGTACCCTAAGTGGCATTTTTTATACATTCCAAAGGCAACTTGAAAATGGACATAAGAAACAACAGCTAAATAAAAAATAAAAAATTCTAAATTTCTTATTTATAATATACAATCATAGAATCTTTATAGAACCCTCCACGTCAATAGCTGGACCCTGGATACAATCAGAATTATGACGATGGAGATGTTTTAGAGGAAATTTTGTTATTATTAGTGGTAAGGTATAGATGATGAATAATAAATCCCAACAAAAACATAACATGTTTATTTATTATTCATTATCTACTAATAATAATATAATTTCCTCTAAGACACCTCCATCGTCATCATTCGGATTGGATGAGCTAGAAGGTCCAGCTGCAGACGTGGAAGGTTTTGTTTTGGATACAAGAGTCGTGGAGCCTTAACATTTCATCTGTGGGCACAAAATTGTGGCAACAGATTTTTCTGACGCCCAAGAAAAGTCGGATGCGCGTAATAGCCTGCAACATGGGTAATTACATTTTGTTGCGTAATTTGGTTTTGACGGTATTCATCACACTATATATATCCTCTCTAGTAGTATTGCTAATCGGTAGAAACAACGCGCACAATGCAAATTCCGCTAGGTCTTCAAAGGTGCGTTGTCCCACCGCATTAGTCATGTCTAGTACGCAGATTCAAAATTTCTCGGGCCACAGATTGTTTTTTTCCACACCAGGAATGTCTTCAACTCTTAACTGATTTTCAATATTCTCTTTATTAACTTGTGGAGAAGATAGTGCCCAAGGCATTTTAAATAAATACCGAATGTTGCTACGCAAAGAATATTAAATTTGTCGCCTAAAATCACCCATTTTTATTTTTGAGGTAGCCTAAATAGCGACTAGTCGCAAATCGCTATTTCTGGTCGCCCCGACACCCTTCGAGATAGCCTAAATGGCGAAAAGTCGCCTAATCTGGCAACACTGATCTTGGATCCCCGTACTTAACATAATTTAGGCTTGGCTGGTAGAGATATGTCTATCTTTGTAATTTTATTTGTACCTACATACTTTATTTTGAAATGTGATTATGTTTTATTGTGCAATAAAGGATTAATAAACAAATAAATGACTTGACACTGGATAACGTGCTTAACGCACGAAGCTATTATTAAAAAGATAAAAAATTATAAATATGAAAAGCAATTCAAAGTCCTATCCCAATAAAGCAATAGAGACAGACAATATACATAAGTAATACATAAAAAAATCATCAGTAAAAATAATATGCCACTGTTCTACATCTTTTACGCATAAAAACTCGAATCTTTCGACAAATGAAATACTTATAATATTTTACTAAGAGCAAGATTAATAAATTGTCAACCTAATCTACCCTTATGAAACACTAATATCGCATTAACTCAACCTGCAAATTTCCTCATTAGACGCATTTTTATCTGCAGTAAGTACCAGTTTATTTTATTTATTTATATAGAATTCCACAAAATAAAAGTTCTGTTATAAGTTTTCTGACAAAAGTCAGATCTGTTTTAAAACGGTTAATTTCTTTCTAATCAAAATAAAATTGTAGACACTCCAGTTTGGCACTTGAAAATCAATAAGTAAATATTAATAATTACCATGCTTTCGTATGGTATTCATCTATTTGTAACCAAAAGCTTCCAAACCCGCACGCTATCAAAGCAAACTCCTATATTAAATACTAACCTCCGACTTATAAGACAAAATGTCTAGATATCAAAGATGAAAACAGTCCAGTGTTCTAATAAATAATTCATTCCATTCATTGAAAGCCACAAACAACTTTTTTTATTTGAAATCGGGATACAACTTTATCATAAAATTAAAACACCACGTATTTCTTTCCGATCAGAATAACAATGGCACTTACCAAAAAACACACTGTTTGATAACTTAATACACTATCACATAAAAAAACACAAAATACTAAAGTTTCATCCACAACAGTTCTCTATTTGACATTCCCGTCTAAATTTGTTTATCACCGCGTCCCACTTCCCGAATTTACGAAAGATGCGTGCGCCCGGCAAAAGAGCGCTCGCCTGACTAAAACATAAGACGCAGTATTTGTTTGACTTTTCAAGTTCTGGAGGACATGAGTGCATGGGGCAAAATTGTCAGACGATGACTCGTTCTCGTTCTGTTGTTTATCGATCAAAAACAAAATATTGTTTTTTATTTTAATACTTAATCTTTAATTTTTAGTTACTAAAAACAAAATCATGTCAATTCGAAGGTCCGACGAGACCGTTAGCATTTTAGTACAACCTTATTGGCCGGGAAGAATATAAGGTTAATGAGATCAAGCGTGGCGTCCGTTTCTATCAGAGAGTCTTGGAACTGGAGTATGAATTAATCAATAAGGGTTGTGAACATTTGACATAAGATTTTATACTTACTCATATACGTATTTACATAGATTTTATATATGTACATAGATGTAATAAATATCACCGTAACATTAAAAAAAAAGACGTAAGACAAATTCTATCTCTCGAACTGTAAAAGTTGAGATAAGTAATAATTTTCACATAATTTAAGGCATAATTTTACAATACATAGAAGTAAAATACATTTAGGTGTCACAAGGATAAGAGAAGAAAGGAGAGAATTAAACTTAAATTTTGAACTTAATCCATCGACAGTTGCGTAAAATTTTAAGAAGCATGTTACGTACGGCTCCCAATTAATCATAAGAAAATAAATGTTTCATTGGGAAAATAATTTCTGGTTAGACCAGTGAGCAGCTAAGTTTATTAAATCTTATACCAGACAAGGAAGCCGTACCTATATATATCTGCATACTATAATTTTCTGTAGTTGGTGTGATTACGTACTATGTTACTATTATTAAATTTGATATTCTTTTGCTATTAATACAAATTTTAGTTATAAAATATTTGTAATTTCAAATATAAATTTATTATTGGTTTACGTATTCATCATCATCAGCCCAAGGAAGTTTCCTGCTAAACGTAGACCTCCCGCATAAATTTCCAGCGTGACCTATTGTAGGCGGCCTGCATTCATGGTGATCCGGCGACCTTTACCAGATCGTCAGTCCATTTACAGTTTTCTGTCGAAGAGTCTAAATTCTATTGATAGTACTTTCTATTTTTTTGTTCTTGTCGACAATAACGTAGAATGTGATGAGTAAACCGTGAATTCCATCCAGGCTTATTCGGGAGTGAGCCCAGTCTTTGGGTGGAATTCAGAATGGTATTACATATTTTATATTATATTTTAGTATCGTATTATTTTTATAGGCTGTAGCGATAGCGTAATCGATCCATTTAGATATACCACAAATTAGATTAAGTTTGGAATCTAAATTAAATAGTAAAAAACACATCGAATGTTGTGCTCTCTAGCCATGTCACCGTATAGTATTTTTATTATAATATAACCCATTTTTATATACGTCTTACGGTCATGACGTAAATGTATTGCATGTGAATGTACGACTTTTAATTTAAAAGAATTTTTTTTTATTGTGGCGTTGCTGCATCAAACATATCATATTCGTATGACGACAATAACGATAAGAAAACGATGATCCCTTCGTCAACCGACACCACGGTATCGGTTCCCACGCGTGACTCGATTGGCACTTGATTCTAAATTTTGCAGCATTTTAATGTGTCTGTCAGGACAGGATATACACAATAACTGTCCGAGGAAATTTGATAGTCCCTCATATAATGTCAAATTTAGCTTTTAGACAATATACCTTCACGGCAAATTTACGAATATGCAGTTTTTGCTAATTTGAGATATCTATAAAAAAATTGCACCTTATGTTGTTATATCTAGACTCGGAAGCCATAAGTACTTAAGTCATTTTGTTTTGCATGCAAAAATTTTACAGGAGACTGTTTAAGTCGACTGGTATGAAAAAAATGTACTACGGTTATGGTTTTTATTATTTATTATTACACAATTATAAACTGGTTACATGTCAGAATATGGCTTTTAAGGCTTTACTTACTATTTACTGAAATATCTGACTTAAGTTTCTTTGAACATCCATAAAACTTTGACTTAAGTGTTTATTAACATACTATAATTACTTAGTTTATATATTTTATTTTATGATTTTTAATACAAACTATGAAAAACTAAGATTAATAATTAATATTATAACATAATGCATGCACTAAAGTTGAAAACTAACATTCACTCTCTTCTGAACCTTGTATATCTGGATCAACATCCTTGGTATCGTCAGTGGTTACTAAATTCTGGTAAAAATTATGGAAACATTCCGGTATTAAAGACAAAAGTGATATTATATCACGTTTTTTGTCGACACTTATTGGTACGGGCTTGTCAGTAATTTGCATCAAATTAAATTCCTTATCCCGTCGCGTATTCCGTTTGAAATTAATACTTTTAAATGATTCGTCTCTAGAAAGAGTTGTTTTGTATTTTATGACGCCGTACTCAGAGTCATAACTCAGCCACTTCACATCGTGCCACTTGAAAATATTTCCATCATCGTCTTTTTTTCGGGCTACTAAAGGACCCTTCAATAAGCTAGCGAAATCAAAGAAATCATTCTGTCGCATTTCTCTCACGGTAAATTTTTTGCTACTCGATCTTACTAACTGCATCCAGTCGTGGGGGTGATAAATTTGTATGTCAGTTTTTTTCTTTTCTTTTTCAATGATTGCGTGGTCTAAGTCAACTTCCATATGGGTATGCCCAGGTATCATAAACTTGTGGTGTATTAACTTTATTGAAGGTTTTACAGTCAGCAAGTACGTGAACATTGCTGCTACGTGTGTGTTCTTGTTTTGTCCTCCACAAGTATCAGAGTATAAAATCACTTCTGAAATTTCTTCCGGTAGTTCTCGTAAATAAGAATATAAACAAGAGGCAATTTGATTGGCACCGCGACCCGAAATACTCTCATGCCACATGTGGTGCGTGGACATTCCAGTTGCGTTGTCATGAATTGTAAGGTTGAAGGTCCAAAGTTGTCTTTTATAAAAAGCCACAGATGATTGTAATGCTGGAGTTGGCAAGCATTGCTGTAGGTCAAAAGTCAGGCCCCCCCCGACTGGTCTCCACCTTGTCGTGGTGGGGGTGCTGAGTACCTCCCGGTAGGGCGCAGGAGGCGCAAGGGAAAAGGTAACACCCAGAGATTGGCGACTCTGGGTGCCCTTAGTACTGACTACCGGGGGAGAAACTAAGAGGGACCTGTGGAGGGCGCAGCGGGCGGGCCAGGAGGGCCCGTCAAGCAGCGCCGGGAGGGTCTTAGGCAGCGGGGCAGGGGGTCCCTGCTGTCTAACCATGGACCCTCCGAGAAGTCGGCCACACACGCTATGGTCGCACAGGGAGGTAGGAGGGGCGCGTCCACTGCGTGTCTCTTTGAGGAGGTCCTCCCGGTTTTGGTCCGGGGGACGTTGGCCGCGGGCGGGGTGTCAGAGCTGAAACCCAGGTACTGGCGCCCCGCCTCTTTCTCAACAAGCGGCGGGCGTCGTCGGAAGATTTTTAGTGGGTAATACTGCTGGCGGTCGTGTCTGCCGGTGGTGAGTCCCACACACTTCTCTCGGTCCCCCTTTGGCCGGGAGACAGTGCGTAAATGCATTTTGTTACCGACCTAAATCAAAAAAAAAAAAAAAAGGTCAAAAGTCGGGCATTTGATTCCGGTATTTGTAATTGCGATATTTTTATCACACTTCTTCTCTTTGTACGCCATATCAGCGGCTAGCAGATGAGAGTCACGTTCTTTTTCGAGGGCAAATTTTGTGGTCTCGTCTGTAGCAATATTTAATTTCATTTTAAAAAGGTCGCACGTGTGACAAGTGTCTACTTTTGGTTTTTTGAAACTTAAGTTTAATTTATGGAATTCTTTGCGGTATATCTTATCTTATCACTTACAGGATTTTCATGTGATTCTGAATATAGAGAGTACATTTTCGATATAGTTAAATGCGATGGTAAATACTTGCGGCTGCTTTTACGTCTAGTGTAATGACTTTCGTATAGTATATTCGTATAGGTGTGAAAATATTCAAACGTCTATAGAAATGAATATTTTCAAAACTATGTAGTACCTACAACATAAGGTGGTTTTTAAAATAGAAATGTCAAATTTACAAATACTGCAGATTTGTAAGTTTGCCGTGGAGGTGAACGTAGGTTTAATTACATTTAAATTTATTTAAAGGGTGTCTGTCAATGGTCCGTAACCGCACGAAATGTCCGGCAATCAACGACGCGATTTCTTATACATTATTAATATTATTATTCAGTCAACAAAATATCGGGAATGAATGTTTTGATTATGGTTCCAAATTCAAAATTTTGTTGTTTCTTTCTTTCTTTATTTTAAATAATGGCTTCGTGCGTCTAGCACATTTAGCCAGTGTCAAGTAAGTGATATATTAGTAATATATAATTCATAGTAAATGAGAATGAGTGGTGATACAGATGATAAATGGTAAATGAGATACCCTCCCCTAAGCCCCTTGAGTCCTCAGTAAAGATGTGGGACTATACTGAGATCTCACATGGACTCCTTGAGAGAAAATTTGAAAAGTGATGTCGCACTGTTTTGTTTGATTTACCAACACTCATGTATGTTCACCAACACTTAACGGTTAATAATCCACCGTTATTACACATTAATGTTAGAAATATCACAAATTTTAGAAAATAAAACAAAACTGCAGACATGACGCTTCACTTTCCCGCCAAGAAGTCCTCAATTTTGTTGTTGTTGTTGTTGTTAGATTGGCACAATTGTTTTTCATTTTGGCGCGGAGTTTGAGTTGCATTTGTCATTTATATTAAAAACAGTGCTGTTTGTAGTTTAATAATATCTAGTGTGTATTGCGAATTTCATAATGGACAAAAACATCGAACAAAGAGTTTGTCTTATATTTTGCATCGTCAATGGAATTTTGTGTTTGGAGACACTGAAAATGTTACAGAAGGGTTACGGTGAATTTATCAAAAACATGTGCTTATGAGTGGTACAAAGCGTTCAAAAGCGGTCGAGATATGATGTAAGATTTGCCTCGTTCTGGTAGGCCATCAACGTCTGCAACTGTAGTTAACATTGCAAAAGTGAAGGAAATAGTGACTGAAAATCCTCTTTCAAGTATAGTAAAGTAAAGTAAAAAAAAAAAAAAAAAAAAAATTTTTTATTTCATAAACTATTATATATAATGCTTGAAAACGTCATGATTAAAAATGAAAAAAAAAACAATCGAAATATTATTACACTAAATCACGAAGCTTAGATTCACTTACATGCAACAAAACAATTTAAAAATAATTCTCCCTAATTAAATCAATGCGGCATTCTTAACATAAAAGCAAGAAGAGAATTGCAGTTCGCATGCACCCTTCAAAAGGTGATTTACAGTAAAAATCCCCTGTATTTGTTTGAGAAGCTAAATTGGTCGAACTCTAATATGACAGGGAATGCTCGCTCAGCTACTAAAAAATCCCTTAAAATACCGTCTCATAAATCAGTACGTTACAGAGGATGTTTCAAGTTCTCGTAATGTTCTCCTATGTCCTTAACTACTGCCTCGCAGTTTATCTTTAACTGTATTTTGTTTGTGCGGAAAAATATAAATAATTATTCTAAACGCTGTGAACGTCACAGCTTTAACACACGAAATAAAAATAAACTGTTAAATCCATTTCTAAGACTCCAAAAAATTCGGAAGTCTTTTATGGGGCAAGGTATGAAATACTACAACAAAATTCCGCAGGATATATTGGATTTGCCCTTACACTAATTTAAAGTAGCTATTAAAGAAACATTGATTAAGAAAGCATACTATTGTACGCAAGATTATATAAATGATAAGACGGCATGGCTGTAATTAAGCCTGAAGTGTTTCTGTTCTTCATTTTTATTTTAATCTCTTTATGTTGGCACAATTTACAGAAGGCAGTTTGGGATGCATGAATTATTTCGAAAAACTCCTCAAATTTGCTTTTGGGTCTTTTAGATCTGTGACTCAAACTCTCGTTACACGGACTAGAATAATTTGAATCTTCGTCACTCATATTAAATTGTACACGTGATACGTTTTTAGAAAACAACGAGAATTAGTAAAAACAATTATTAAGTTAGACTCGAAGCACAGCACAATTGGAAATGACTGGAGTAGTGTGGTCATCAACGTGATCCCCCTGGTGGAGGTCACGGCGCGGTGTCGGGGCCAAGGCCCCCTGATCGCGGTGTCTGGCGGCGCCCGTGAATACGGGCGCGTCCTTGGGGTGGCTGTTCAGCCAATGGTGGTCCGGAGTGTCTAGTCCGGTGGGGCGCACGGTGGGCTGAAAAACGGCTTTCATAGACATAGGAATCAAAAGTGGCAAATACCAAATTTCTAATCGGATATCGCTTCTACTAGACTTATTACCATATACTCAAATGATACTCGCATCAATCTGCACAAAATCAAAGGACTTATAATTTTTTCACCAAAAATTTGTATGAAGCTAGAATGAAAAATTTAATTATCTCTTAAACGGCAAGGAAAACCGTAATATCCTTACAGGTAGTTATAGTACTAATTATTTATGATTTTTTGACGTACTACAAATAACGGTTATCACTGCCGATTTTTTTTTAAAAATCATCAAAATATTTTTATTTATTTTTACATACGAAACGGTTCCTTTTCGTGTTTAAGTTGAGAAACACAGAATTTTAACAACGCAAAATATAAAAATAGCATCCCCTGTCTACTTCCAAAAGGGTAGGCAAAAGTTTATTGTACTTCCGCACTTAGACATCTATTTTCAGTGGGATATTCATCATCATCAGCCCATAACAGTCCACTGCTGGACCTGAGCCTCTCCCGTGGGAGGATGTTGCCATAATCTCCACGCTTGGCAGGCGGGTTGGAGATCGCAGTAAAAGACCATAGTATAATGAAAATGCTGCTGCCCATTTTCTGGTCTATTGAGGCTCAGGCTAAAAGGCGACTAATACAAGCGTATTAGTCGCCTTTTACGACACCCCTGTGTATGGAGGGTTGGTGCTATTCTATTCTGCCGGACACCACACGGCCTCAGTGGCATATTGATCAACCAAAATAAGTTTTCAATTTTAGATACATTAAAAATACCGTAAAGAATTGTTAAGTAATTGTTTAGTTTCATTGTAACTAGGTAAGTGATTAAGTAATTCTAATAATTTAGGCTTCTGAAGAGACTAAATAGGTGATTAAATAATTAGCAATATCGCGCAACAATGCAATCTTTGGACTGCATCACTTTTTTCTGATTAGCTAATGTGGTAATTAGTTGTGCTAATGTGTTATATTGTCGACTATAAGTTTTCTTTAGTACTTCTTTGAAAAGTCTAATGGGGGTAGTTAACTAATTATCGATTTTTGGCTATAAAAGGACTAAACTTTTGCTTTTAATTTAAATTGTTCACATCCGTGTAACTGTTAACACTAAATAATATTTGCTCTGTGATTTTAAATCAAATAATGGAAAGTTTAATCATTAATTTAGACTTGTTTGTTCTTCTAAAAAGTGAGACTACTTCATTTAATCATGAAGTATTGTTTGGTGCACTTGTTAGCGCATAGGCGATTGCCTTTCTGTCGAAGTTCAAGTAACTGTTAAAGAATTTTGTCGAAGGTTTACGCGAGCTGCTTTACAGGGGTGGCAGAAATCCAGCAGATTCCTTGATAATTTCAGAAGACTGTACGGAAATTGGCTGCAAGCAAATATTGATTGGCCAAGTTGTGTGCAAACTTTGGTTAATCGAGAAACTATTGATGATATACACACCATCTCTCAAGAACCGTCGACATTATCGTCCGTTAGTGCAGTAACATCATCGTCTGTTGGGACAATGACAAAAAGGTCCCGAAAACCCTTTGAAGATCTAGGAAACAAACAGAAAAAGAGAAGATCTGATGACCATACAAGCGAAGATTCCAGTGAATTGGCCTATGCAGCTGCAGCACGTTTAAAAGAAGAAGGGCATGGAGATATCGCTTCAGTGATTGAATATATTAGGTCGGGGAAAAAGTCTTTTCGCATAAAGTAGGTATAAACTTATTATAAAATTTTTTTGACTGTACTATTTGTGTCTGGCTGGTTTTGGTAACATTAAAAAGGTTCCATTATAAAGAAAAGAAAAAAATAAAAAAAAGTTGTTTCCCGCTATTTTTCATTTGTTTTTCTCTCCGTAAAAATAAGTGAATCTAATGAAGAAATTCGATACATTTTAAAATTTTATTATAAAAAAGGCAAAAATGCAACTCAAGCAGTGAAAAAAATTTGTGATGTTTATGGACCTGATGCAGTGTCAGTAAGAGTAGCACAAATTTGGTTCAAACGTTTTCAGTCCGGAAATTTTGATGTTAAAGATGCACCTCGCTCTGGTCGCCCTGTTACGAATAAAATGGACGCCATTTTTGAAAGAGTGGAGCAAGATCGGCATATTAGTAGTTACGATGTAGCTGAAGAACTGGGAATTGACCACAAAACAGTTTTGACCCATTTGAAGAAAGCTGGTTATACAAAAAAGCTCGATATTTGGGTGCCACACGAGCTCACTCAAAGAAACTTAATGAACCGTGTACTCATTTGCGATTCATTATGAGACGTAATGAAACCGAGCCGTTTTTGAAGAGATTGATAACTGGCGATGAAAAGTGGATCACGTACGACAAGAACGTGCGAAAAAGGTCGTGGTCGAAAGTTGGCCAGGCTTCACAGACTGTGGCCAAACCTTTTTTTTTTTTTATTATCGTCTGTAAAAAAATGCTGCTTACGCACTGTCTCCCGGCCAAGAGGGGGAGACCGGGAGGGGGTGTGGGGCTCACTGCGGCCGACACGACCACCGCAGTCCTACCCACTAAAAAACTTCAGACGACGCCCACCGCTGTTGAAAAGGGGCGAGGCACCAGTGCCCGGGTTTGTAGCTTCTGGAACCCCGCCCGCGGCCAACGTCCCCCGGATCAGAACCGGGGAGACCTCCTCAGGAAGGCGCAATTTGCAGCGCCCCCCCTACCTCCTTGTGCGGCCATGGCGTAACTGGCCGACTTCGGGGGGGGTCTGTGGCGAGACGGAAGGGGCCCCCTGCCCCCGCCGCCTAAGACCCCCCGGGCGCTGCCTGACGGGCCCTCCTGGCCCGCCAACGGCGTAGCCGGAGAGAGAGCGGATCGCGCTTCCTCTCCCGCTCCGCGGCCTCCTTCTGCGACATCACCACTTCGCAGAAGTAGGCCATCGCCTCCCACGCCGTCTCGCTGTCGACCATCTTTTGCATGATGGTCGGCAGCGAGAGAGCCACTCCACCCAGGGCCGCGGCTAGCGTCGACCGCGGCCCAGCCCACGCAGGGCACGCCACCAAAGTGTGCTGCGCATCATCCATCGCGCAGTCACAGTGGTGGCAACACCGGGTCGACTCCCCCCCGGCGACGTCGCACAGATACTTCCCAAAGCACCCGTGCCCGGAAAGTACCTGTGTGAGCCGGAAAGTCATCGACCCCCACCGACGGCCGACCCATCGCTCCAATATGGGCCCGACCGCCTCGAGGATACGGCGCCTCGATCCTTCGGCACGTAGTTCGGCGCTCCTGTGTAGCTGCCGCCGCCATGCGCCCAGAGCCTGTGTCTGAGCGTCTCTACGCCACCGCACCACAGTGTCCGGTGTGGGGCGGAGACCCTGGCTCCGGGATTGCGCGCCACGCCAGTAGACCGCCGAGAGAACCTCGGCGTCGAGGTCCCATGGCAGGGACCCGGCGAGCGCGCATGCCACCTCATGCGAGATGGTGCGATACCCCCTAACGACACGGGTCGCCATGACCCTCTGCGACTGCTGCAGGATCTGTCGATGGCGACCCGATATGGAGCTCGCCCAGATTGGGGCTCCATACAGGGCTATGGACCGCACCACTCCCGTGTAAAGGCGGCGACAACTGCCGCCACTCCCTCCGAGATTGGGGAGCAGGCGAGATAGAGCTCCCGCCGTGCTCACCAACCTCGGGCCTAGGTGCCGAAGGTGCGCTTCGAAGTCCCATCTGCTGTCGAGAAGGACGCCGAGATACTTCAGCGTGTTCTCGACAGGGATGGGAGTTCCTCCTACCACGATACTAGGGCCTGGAGGCGGCCGCCTCCGGGGACCATGGAAAATAATGGCCCCGGATTTATGCAGTGCCACCTCGAGCCCCAGCCGCCGTATCCTCTCGACCACCGCCGCGACGCCGACAGTGGCCAACACTCTCGCATCCCGGGGGTCAGAACCCCGGGATGTTACGAGGGTGTCGTCGGCGTAACAGATCACGTCCACGCCGTGTAAGTTCACACAGCGCAGAACGTAATCATATCCGATGTTCCACAGGAGTGGCCCCAGGACAGACCCCTGTGGAACACCGCACACCATACGCCGACGACAGCCTCCTCCGCCCATCGTTGGGAAGACGACCGCCCTCTCCGACAGGTAGCTCCCCAACAACCGCCGCAGATATGGAGGCACCCCATGGAATCGGAGCGCCTCCATAATCGTTGACCAGGGCAGGGTGTTGAAGGCGTTCGCGATATCGAGCGACACCGCAATCAACACCCCACCCCGGGAAACCGCCCTCTCCGACAGGTCCTGCAAGCGGCCGATCGCGTCAATCGTCGATCGGCCGCGGCGGAACCCGAACTGGTGGTCGGACAAATCTGGTCCGACCTCCTCCAGGTGCTCGACGAGGCGGTTGGCGATGACACGCTCCAGGAGCTTGCCCGCCTCGTCGAGCAGCACGATGGGCCGATAACCAGAAGGGTCATCGGCCGGACGTCCCTCTTTGGGAAGGAGTACCAAGCGGCCCTCCTTCCAGCGCCGCGGAAAAACCCCATCCCGCAGACACCTAGCAAAGAGGGAGGTCACGCGGGGAAGAAAAGGCGCTTCCTCCCCGCTCAAAACCAGGTCCCACGCCCTCGTCGGAATGCCGTCGGGACCTGGGGCCGTGCTCTTGCCCCTCAGGCGTAGCACGGCCCTTCCTACTTCCTCCTCGGTGAGCTCGGGCACATCCTCAGTGCCCGAGTCACGGGTGACATCTGGCGCCGCCATAGTGGGAGGCACGAAGTCGGTTCCCCTGTCTGGGAACAGTGCCTCAACCACCCTACCGAGTACCGCCGGTTCGAGACTGCTGGAGACGGGAGGGGTCCACGCTCGGAGCTTTTGCCGTACTATTTTGTACGGCCTGCCCCATGGATCCGCCTCAACGGCCTCCAGCAGCTCGTCCCACGCTGCGGCTTTGGACCGGCTAATGGCCCCGCGAAGGGCCCTCACCGCCTCTCTATAGGCGGCGTAGAGCCGATCCAACTCGGCGTCGTCGCGGATTCTCCTTCCGCGACACCTCTGGTAGCGGCGCCGCTCCACCGCACAGGTTCGGCGGAGCTGGGCGATCTCCGGCGACCACCAGTAGACCTGGGATCTGCGCGGGGGGGCGCGAACACGGGGCATGGCCACGTCACAAATACGCGCCATGGCCGCGCACACCCTCGCAGCCTCCCCCTCCACGTCCACCAGCGGTGGCTCCCGTGGCCACGCCTCGACCAGGGCTGCCTCCCGCAGCAAAGACCTGTCGAGGCGCTTGATCGCCCATCGTGGGCCGTCCAATCGCGGCTCTCCAACACCTCCGCTGGACGCTGGCACCGATGTGGAGACACTGAATCTGATATAACGGTGATCAGACAATGTCTCCACATCCTCCAGCACCCTCCAATCGTGAACACGATGCGCGAGAGAGGGCGCCGCAAACGAGATGTCAATAACAGACCCCCCGTTGCGGCGCACGCACGTGTCCACCGAACCGCGATTGAGGATGGACAGCCCACACTCTGTCACCCATTCCTCCAAGGCCGTCCCCCTCCCGTCAGTCGTCCGGGAGCCCCACGCCGTGGATTTGGCGTTGGGGTCCCCCATCACAATGACGGGGAGAGAAGAGCCTTGGGTTACTGCGCCCAACCTGACCAAAAACCGCTCGAATTCGACGAGGGGGCGATTGGGGGAGAAATAGACTCCCACGACCACCACCCCGCCGACCCGAGCGGCTACGAAACCTCCCCCTCTCCCGACGAGGACGAGAGGGGGGGTACCCGCCGCCATACGCTGAATGATGGCCACTGAGCCGTCCGCGTCGCAGACCCAGTCGGAACGGACCGGGACGCGGTAGGGCTCAGCGGCCACTGCCAGACCGACCTGCCACTCCGCCATGGCCTGAAGAAGAAGATCCTGGGCCGCGGCAGAGTGGTTAAGGTTCGCCTGTAGAAGGTTGAGCTGGAGAGCCATAAATTAGTGGGTCTCCATATCAACCTCCCCCGACGGCCGATCCGTGGCGGCGGTAGGGCCCGATGGCAGCACGCCTTTGCCGGGGCCCTTCTTTTTGGCCTTGGGGGACCGGGCGCATGCCTTACCCCCAGGGCGATGGTCGGCCACCCTCCCAGCCTCCTCACAGAGGGGACAGTGGGGGGGGGCAGAGCATTCACGGGCTCTGTGCCCTGGCCGAGCGCAGCGGAAACAGTTTCCGCTGCGGTCGACCGAAGACTTGCACTGGGCCCCGATATGGCCCAGCGCAAAACACCTGAAGCATCGGCCGGGGCGAGATTCCAAAAGGGTCGTCCCGGCCGATACCCAGCCCACCAACAGCCGCCCGCTTGCGACCTTTTTCGCGACCGCCACGGGGCAGGAGACCACAATGGCCCCCAGCCCCGCAGAGGTAGCCCTCCCAATTTCTCCCGGCCTGATAAGGTCGGGAGTGCAGCCACCGACAGCTGCCACCGCCGACACCACCTCCTCCTTCGAGACTGAGTCGTCCAGGCCCGAGACGCGGATGTCTGCCCGCATCACCGGCCTGGAGACTTTCACCTCCTCCGGCTCGTAGATTGCGCGGAGGCGCTCTGCGAGCCGATCGGCCTTTTCGTCCCGGGCCTCTCCTGCCAACTCTAGGACCCGGGCCCCCGTCACCACCTTGCGGAACCGCACCGAGGCAATGCCGAGGTCGGCAAGGCGTATCTTCGCCTTGGCCTCGGCGATCACCGCCTCGTAGGTGCGGCCTCGCTCCACTGCGCCCGGCAGCAGCGTCATCACGACTGCTGCGGATGATGGCGGGCGCAGCGCCTTCTTTTTGGCGGGGGCTGTTGCCGATCGGCCCGGCTGTGGTGCCGGCCTGGCAGGAGCAGCGCTCCGCGACCCTTTGGCCTGCGCCGCCACTCTCCCTTTGGGGCGGCGCGAGACCACAGTGGTCCAGGTCTCCCGTTCCTGGCCACCCGACTGGGACGGGGTGGCAACGGGAGCCGCTGGACGGACCTCCGATGGAGAGGAAGGAACAGCCGGTGCGGACGCCGAAACAGGCACCGGCTGCTTCTTCCCCTTTCCCTTCCCCTTCCCCTTCTTGGTAGGGGGAGGAGGGGGCCGCGCTGGAGCCACAGCAGGGGCCGAAGATGGGCCCGGCTGCGGCGAAAGGGCCGCCCGGTTGGCCCGAAGTGGGGGACGCACCGACTTCTCGGGCAGCAGGCGGCCGCACACCTCCAGGCCCTCGAAGCGCGCATCCAGACGTGCCCGGAGCTCCTGCAAATCCCGCCCGAACCGCTCTTCTACCTGTGTCAGATCCACAGGCCTCCGCACCTCCTCGCGAAGGGAGGAGACCTCTCTGATGAGTTGAGCCTGTTGCGACAGGAGGCGGGCGTTCTCCAGCCTCGAAGTCTTTTCTGCGGCTTCATTGCTACTCCTCAGGCGCTCCACCTCCTGTCGCAGCATCTCTTCCTCTGCCGTCGGGGGACGAGCCACCATGGCACTAAGGCACTTTTTCCCTACCTCGACAGCGTGGCTGAAACCGCCGTGAAAAGTCCCCTTCAACGAAGAGGACCTTTTCGTCATCTCGTCGATGGCGGTCAGGCATTTTGATAGCCTGTCCGCCAGTGTGTGCGACGAAACGTCGTCCACCGAGTCCCAGCCCGCTGTCATGGCCCGAAAGTCGGTGGCACAATCTGATCTGGGCGCGCGCGAGGGGCCCGGCATCGACTCCCGATCCCTTCTCTCGCGCTCAACCTCCAGCCTATCCTGCGCCCGGTCAACACTCAGCGCCCTCCTGGCCTCACTGAGTCCGACCGTAAGGCCGTAGGAAGAAACGCGGCCACGGGATCGGCCGCGCTTCGTCGACACTCTGACGTCGTCCAGGGCCATGTCGGCCTCGCTGACCGAGCTCGCCCAGGGGGACCTCTTCCTTTTTTGGCGAAGGCAGTAGGGCTGAACCCCAGACGAACTGCCTTCGCCAAACTCCATGTCTGACGTCTCCGACGCTTTCGCGGGACCCACAGTATCCATGGTCCCCGCCGAACCGTCGGAGAGAATCTCCTCCGGCGCCGGCGTCGAGACGAACCTGCCATGCTCGTCCCTCGGCGGGCCCGGCCCTCCACCGCCCCTAAGGCGCAACACACCACCACGTCGCTTGGCAGCACAAAAATCCAGTAAAGGAAAGCCAGGGTTGTCGGTGCGGAGATCAGCAGAATGCCGACCCCCGAAGCAGCTTTTGCCCCCTCCGTATAACACGGGGCAGACACCCGCCGAAGCGGGTGTGCAGGATTCCCCCTTTCGAGGACCTGCCCGGAGAATATTTGTAAGTCTGCTTGTCATTATTTAATACTCCCTCTCTTTTTTCGGGGGTGAGCTCCCCCGCACGCTAGCGACTGGACTCCCTCCAGCCATGCATCCCTTCGGCACGATCCGCTCACCTTGGGATTGGGGTAATTTATTATAGTGGTATTCTTCCACGCGGCACCACTCTCAGTGAGCGGCACCTCCGGTCCGCAGACTGCCGATTACGGATTGCCCGACGGGGAGTCAAGAGACCCCCCCGACAGCCACTGAGATGTAACTGCCGGACTCGCCGCGCCGCAGGCCTTGCAGGCCTGCCACCCACCGCCGCTTGAAAGCGGCCACTGCCCTCGAAAGGGCGAAACAAGAGGCGCGAAATACGCCTCGCCACCACTGGGAAAATGGGCCGCATCCCCTGCCACCTCAGATGAGCTGAGGCGTGCTGGGAGCAGCCGACACCCTACGCCGTATGACAACGACACAACTGGGCCGCTTTCCAGCCGCGAAATGCGACCGAGGGTGCGCCCCACAAAACCCGCCAGTTTTGGTCCGCGCCGGACTTACAAATGCCGGTACCACAATGTGTGGCATGCCCCTATCCGCCACCTGGGGACGCGCCCGATGGGAGTCTGGCAACTCCACACGGGAGACTGTGGCCAAACCTGGCCTAACACGAAATAAGGTGATGCTGTGTGTATGGTGGGATTGGAAGGGCATTGTTTATTATGAGCTTTTACCGCCCGGCAAAACCATCGATTCTGATCTTTACTGCCAGCAACTGATGAGATTAAAGGAAGCAGTCGAGAGAAAACGGCCGGAATTGATCAACAGGAAGGGTGTGGTCTTTCATCACGATAACGCTAGACCACACACATCTTTAGCCACTCAGCAAAAATTAAGAGAGTTCGACTGGGAGGTCCTAGTGCATCCACCATATAGCCCTGACCTTGCGCCTTCAGATTTTCACCTGTTTCGGTCTCTGCAGAATTCTTTAGGTTCTGTAAGGTTGACGTCAAGAGAGGACTGCCAAAACTATTTGTCAGAAGTTATCAGAAGTCCCAAAGTTTCTACAGTAACGGGATAATGTCTCTGCCCACAAAAAGGCAGAAAGTTATTCAACAAAACGGTACATATATATTGTAAATAAATGTAAATAAACTTTGAAAAAAATGTCTTGACTTTTCATACAAAAATACGAAAAGACTTTTTCCCCAACCTATTATGATGAAAAATCCTGAAGCAGCGGCTACAATTAGTGAGACGCTTAAAAAACCAGTGATAAAAGTGGTTTTTACAGCAGAGAAAGCGCTTGGATTGCTTCTTTCACTAAAACTATCAAAGTGGCAATATATTACATTGCGAGAGGCTGCCATTCGCGAAGGTGCTAATGATATATATCCATCTTACTACAAAGTGCAACAAACTAAGCTTAGTTGCTACCCTCCGAATCAATCAGTGTCAGTTACGGATTCATCGGCTCAAATTTTCTTTCTAATGTAAAAAAAAATACGAATTTTTATCACTCTCATTTTTTATTTTTTTTATTAATTATGTAAGATTACTGTACTATTTGGTTCAATTATAAATTTAATTGAATATTTTGTATAATTAATAACATTTTTATAACTTAAAATAAACAGCATTTTTTTAAATAATTTATTGATTCAGGCTTTACTTTGCGGAAATCCATTGTAAGCAAGTGATGGATTAAAAATATCTTTGTAACAATTCCCGCGCTACTATAATTTCCCGAAAAATCGAGAAACTATTCAACACGACACGTGTTTCGCCGACACGCACAGAGAACTCTCGTTTCAGCGTTGGTCGTGAAGACATCGTTGTTCTGAGGCTCCTATCTTACCTGAAGATGCCCTGTGTAAGGGCGAAACACGTGTCGTGCGTGTTGAATAGTTTCTCGATTTTTCGGGAAATTATAGTAGCGCGGGAATTGTTACAAAGATATTTTTAATCCATCATTTGCTTAGCATTTCTTTATATTTTTCTTGTTTTATACCTATAAATTCATATCATTTGAGTTAACCACATTCATAATATCGATTTTCTTAAGTTAGACAATAAAGGGAACCGTTTCATATTATGTAAAAATAAATAAAAATATTTTAATGAATTTAAAAAAAAAATCGGCAGTGATAACCGTTATTTGGAGTACGTCAAAAAATCATAAATAATTAGTACTATAACTACCTGTAAGGATATTACGGTTTTCCTTGCCGTTTAAGAGATAATTAAATTTTTTATTATAGCTTCATACAAATTTTTCGTAAAAAAATTATAAGTCCTTCGTTTTTGTGCAGATTGATACGAGTATCATTTGAGTATATGGTAATAAGTAGTAGAAGCGATATCCGATTAGAAATTCGATATTTGCTTCTTTTGATTCCTATGTCTATGAAAGCCGTTTTTCAGCCCACCGTGGGGCGCCGCGATCGAGCCCTCGGGCGATCAGCGGCGCGTTGTGTCCTTCAGAGTCTTCAGGTCAAGTCCTGGGTCTCCTGAGGGATGAGGCTGCGGGCGTAGGCCCTGGCATCCGGTGGACGCGCGTGTAACGGCGCCAACCCTCTGATGTGGTCGTGGCCAGACGCATCCGCACGCGCGAACATCGGTCCCGCCAATCGACCTACGAAGGATTCTATGCTCTCTAGCCTCAGGTCCCTCGCGATCGTAGCATTTCTCATGTAGCGAGGTGCTTTGACGATGTGGCGAAGGGTCTGGTTTTGAAATATTTCGAGCTTCTTTCTGGCCTGCTTCCCGGTGAGCGCGTACCAGGCTGGGGCTGCGTAGGTGAGTAGGGGCCTAAGGTAGGTTTTATAGACCCCTAGCTTCACTCTAGTGGCAAGCGACGAGCTCAGCACTGGACGGAGCAGGTGCCGCGCCGTCTTGGCTTTTGCGACTGTCATCGCCACGTGAGAGTTCATGTTCAGCTTCCGATCGATCGTGATCCCCAGGTACTTGACATTCGGAGACCACGCTATCTCTAGTCCATGCAGGCGGAGTGGTGGTGGGAGTAGTACGGTGTAAGGGACGACTATGGCCTGGGTCTTCTGGACGTTGGCCGATAGCCTCCACTTGTCTAGCCATTCTGGCAGGAGGTCGAGTGCCTCTTGGACTCTGCTCGCCGCAAGGTGTCTCCTGTACGACGATGAAAAGAATGCGGCGTCGTCTGCGAACAATGCCAAGTGGACTCTGTCGGTGGTGGGCATGTCATCCGTATATCGTGCGTACAGGGACGGTGAGAGACAGCTCCCTTGCGGGACTCCGGCCTCGACCCTCCGTTCCGTTGATACGCCGTCTTCTACCACCACTCTGAAGCTTCTGTGCTCCAGGAAGGAAGCTAGCACCTGCGTTATGCGTCTGGGTGCGCTGGACGTAGACATCTTGTGCAGCAGACCTTCGTGCCAAACACGGTCGAACGCTTTCTCCATATCCAAGAGTACTGCAGCTGTGTACTCCTTCTTGTTGGCAGCCATAGTGAAGTGGTGCAGTACTCTCGAAAGCTGCAATGTAGTCGAGTGTTCGGCACGGAATCCGAACTGCTCGCTGCGTGGTTCTATGTGCGGGATCATCTGTTCAAGCAGGAGCCTCTCAAACAGTTTCGACAATGTAGACAGCAGGGTGATAGGGCGGTAGCTGGCGGCAAGTAGTACGTTCTTCCCAGGCTTCGGGAGCATGATGACCAGCCCCGTCTTCCTTGAGCCTCGGGAAGTGGCCCGTTCTCATGATGCCATTAAATAGACGGGTTATGGCTGCTACCGATCTCCTCCTCGTTCGCCATCGGTGCAGAGAAGAAGCTGGCCAGACGGTCCACGACGAGTCGCTCGTGCTCGATGTTGGTCGTCGGGTTGGGTCGAAACTGTTGTTCGAGGTGGTCCGCGAAGATCTCCGCTCTGTCTGCTGCACGATAGCGTGGCATCCTGTCGGATCCCTTCAGCGGTCTGACCGGGGGTGGGGCCTTGGAGATTTGGCGGCAGAGGCGATGGATGTCCTTCCAGTCCCCGCTCACGCCCTCCAGGTGTCTTTCCCAGGCGTCGGCGTCGTGTGAGCTAATGGCGTTCTTCACTGCTTCTGTCGCTCTGTTTAGCTGCGTCTTGATGGTGGGGCAGCGGGTTCGCTGCCATTCCCTCCTGAGGCGCCTCTTGGTCGCGAGAAGGTCCCTGATGCCTGCGGGACGTCCCCTGAGCGCAGGCAAGGTGTGCGAAGATGACGAGATGGCGCCTTGGATGCAAGACGTTATGTCGGCAGCTAAACAGTCGACTTCTTCAGGCGTCGATATGGGGTACGATGGTGTGTCGCGAACCATTAGCTCACCGAATCTTCCCCAGTCAGTGCAGCGCCTTGGAGCAGGCGGCTTCGCTGATACAGGTCGATCCGGTATCGTTAACAGTACCGGCAGGTGGTCGGATTGGAGGTCCTCTGACTGTGGATGGCTGATGAAATGACTGGAATTAAAATAATTCCTTTATTTATAGTACGTTTCCTTGCTTTCTACCGCGCCGCCTCGCCACGTGCCGGCTCTATGAAAAGGATGCCGCCGCAAATCAAACAATGCCGCGTGCGGCGTACAAACACACACTAAATATTATCTACTTGTACAGACGCGACGCGTGAATAAAATATATGTAAAGAATTAATGCCAATCACTATTCTTTACATATAAGTGAATGTTTTGGCGTACATCTATACTAATATTTTAAAGCTGAAGAGTTCGTTTGTATGTTTGATGACAGAAGTTTTAAATTAAATAAATAAGTCCTGAACGTCACTATACCTCCAAAGTTACTATTCCTCGTGGACGAAGTCGCGGGCACAGCTAGTAAATACTTACTCTCATCATCTCTCTCAGAGATATTCGGGCTGGTAAGTAATACAAAACTCTTATTGCAGGCTTTTTATTTTATTAGTAGGTAAGTACCTACGCTTTTTATATAATTTTATTAGTTTTGTAGAATTTTTTTACACGTTTCAAGTATATTTAAAAGTGGCTACAATATTTATTAAGCGGGTGATATTTGAACACTTTTTTGCTATTTTTTCTTGTAAAAACTTAAGAAATATAATGACTAAATGTACAATAATAGTACCTAAGTAATTAGTTTAAAACCATATAAGTAATCAATATTATAATATATACTTACTAGAATGAATTAATATGACATCTACTATGATTAGGATGATATGATTAGGATAAAATGGTAAGGATAGGTTCCTTACCATTTTATCCTAATCATAATACTACTTGCGTGATCGATCAGTGATCGATCACTGATCATCAGTATAATGTATTCATTTTCATTCTAAGCACTCTGAAACTTATTTATTCTTTGGAACACCTGGCTTTAGGTACTCTTAAAATTCGAAATTATTTTGCATGAGTATACCTACGCCCTATGGCGGCAATCAAATAGTGTCAAATGTTATGATTTCGGCGTGGCGGCAACGATTGTTTTAGATTTCAAAAGAAGCCGCCGGCGCGTGTATCATGACCATGTACTTCCAAAAAGCGGAAAATTTCTTTGAGAAGTAAGTACAAAACCTTTGATGCCGCATTATTAAAGTGCCGATGGTTAACTATCTTCGATCAACAATACAACTAGATAACGCATCACATACAAAAACAGAACTCAAATATGGCACCGAGTGACTATAGAATAAATAGATATAGGTATACCCTATGAAATGGAGCAAAACGACTTTTAGCTTTAATATTTTTTATCAAACTTACACCTTATCTGGAATATATAAAGCAAGCTTTTGTTTGTGTCAACATTCACTTACGCTTTTACGACATGAATGACAGAAAGCGATAAGAAATAGAAGTTCTTATCTAAACATTTTTTATACACATTGACTATTGTGTCTAAATTAGACTTTATTTGTTAACAAATAAGTTTAATAATAACTTAAAAAGTAAATCCATAGCTGCACTGTTCTGACACAACCAACTTATGGCAAACTCACGCGCCAACATTTGCCAATGTTGGCGCGTAGGTTGGCTTTACAAAGTTAATAGTGTAATGTTATTAAAAAGGCGAATATTTAATCTATTATGTTATAAAATTATATTTACTTACTGAAAGTACGATATTCCGTCCGATACATTTTTTTTCGATTGTTATTTCCACAGTTTTTGAACACACACTGAGGCATTGTGGCACTTCCGCACGTTGGCGCAATCACAAGTGAACTAACTCGAAAATAAGACCCCACTTTGAAGTGAGGCGTTATTTTCTCGGCCGTTTTTAAGACTCTGACCCGTTATCTAGTTGTATTGTTGATCGAAGTTAACTATGCATAAACATAACTATGCATGCACTCAGTTTGATTTTAATAGAATTTTTTTATTCGCTATGTTTATGGTATTAGTCGTAATGCGCATAGGTCCAGTTTTTCATATTCTTTGATACAGTTTTTTGCGTCTCATAGAATTCCTAAGCGTACCTACCTATACACCGAACTGTTACACCTAACTACTCAGTGAAATAGAGCTAAGTCCTAACTGCAAGACGCAAGAGTCTTGCAGGCTATGTCTTGTTCTTGCTCAAGTCTTGCACGGTCAGTCTTGGTCTTGGTCTTGCTCAAAATACGCGGTCTTGTTCTTGGTCTTGCAAAAACGCAAGAACAAGACCAAGACTGCAAGACCAAGACTGAATTTGGGCAACACTACTGTAAATTATATCTATCATAGAACAAACAATTTTGTGGTCTGCGGCTGTTTGATTTTTATAATGTTATTGTTATTTCTCATTTGTACAAATCTTTTTATTTTGTGGCTTGAGTATGTCATGCACAATTAAATGTCTCTGGGGTGGCGGCGTTATGCGTCGGGTCGTTACATTCCCTAAAATATGGTTGAGTGAAACGATGACTGGTTCATTCGTCATACTCGTGAACGAGTGCTGCTTGTGGGGACTGGTCTGCTCTTGTCTACTATTTTTATTTGTAATTAAAGATTTAGCTAACTGAAAAAAGTTAATATTATTTTTAATCTGATAGCTGCACACACAATTTTCGTTGTCCTATCATTCTCCTAAATGATGTTTTTGATTAGGAACGCATAGTATTGTTCAAATGATTATATAGATATTAAGACTGAATTGCTGTAAATGATATCTTTCATAAGACCAAAAATATTTGTGGTTTGCAGCACATTAAATTAATATAATGTTATTTTTGTTAAAATTAGGTTATCCTGTAGCTTGAGTATGTCATGCTCACTCAAATGTCTTTGCGGTGGTGGCGTCATGCGTCGGGTTGTTGCGTTCCCTAAAATATGGTTGAGCGAAACGATGGCTGGTTCATGCGTCATACTCGTGAACGGGTGCCGCCAGTGGGGACTGGTCTGCTAATGTCTACTATGTTTATTCGTAATCATACTCGTATAACTTAAAATAAAAAGTTATTTTCTTCTTTTATTTTAAATCATGTGACTGCAGAACACATGTTTTTGTAGATTTGTCAAATTGTTTTACTACTAAGTACATATTCTTGTAACTGGCGGGAGAAAAAACTAACTTTGACGATTTTCTTGCCCGTTCTTTTACGATCAAGCTCCCGCCCGCAGTGAATGGGCGCGCTAGTTTTTAAGTTTTGACGTTCATAAGAGCTCTTTTGAGCCAAACTTGAATAAATGAATATGAATGAATGAATAAAGGAACTTAAAATCAAAAACTATTTTTAAACTACTATTGCTTGTTACATTAAATAAAAATTATCATGCCACAAGTTATATAATTTTACTAGTAAGAAAATTGATATATTTTATAATAAAAGTTGATTGTTTGATATTTTATTACACCTATTTTAGATTCTTAGTCAGTAGGTATGGTTTTAGATCTGGATATGGCACAAACGATCATCTGCATACACTGAAGACCTTAATAGAAAAGTGCCATGAACACTGAAGGCCAATCATCATAACTTTCGTCGACTACGAGAAGGCATTTAAATCACTGAAGGCCTGGGCCGTTGAGAAGGCTCTGGTGGACTGTAGAATTGACGAGAGGTATATCCAGCTTATTTAGCATTTGCAGTTGCATGGAACGTCAACGATCAGTCTCCACAAAACTACAGAGCCATTCAAACTGGAGCGAGGTGTGCGTCAGGGCTATACGTTATCACCAAAATTGTTCAATGCTGCCCTTCAAAACATCTTCAGAGAACTTGATTGGAATGATAGAGGCATAATAGTCGACGGAGAGAGGTTGAACAATTAAAGGTTTGCGGATGATATTGCCCTGGTTGCAGATAACTTCGACGATATGATCGCTATGATCGGTGACCTACAGAGTGAATCAGCCAAAATAGGATTAAAACTGAATAAGTCAAAAACTAAGATCATGACAAAAATCCCGGAGGCGGAAAATTACAATCTACCTGTAGAAGTCGTCGGTCATTACATTTATCTGGGCCACAAAATCACCCTTGGTCTGGAAGATCAGGTGGCAGAAGTCGAAAGACGCATCGGGCTGGCTTGGGCGGCGTCCCGAGCCAACAACTTTATCCTTCGATCAAAAAAAATCGCGCAACACCTAAAATCTAAGGTGTTTGATCAGTGTGTCCTGCCAGTTTTCATGTATGGGATGGAGACTACAACGCTGACTTTGAAGTCAGCTGAGAAACTCAGAGTTGCACAGAGGGCAATGGAGCGACTGATGCTGGGTATAAACCTGATGCACCGCAAAAGAAATGAGTGGATCAGACAGAAAACGAAGGTCAGAGACGTAGTGGAGGAGATAGAACGCCGGAAGTGGAGATGGGCAGGACACGTTGCTAGGATGGACCACAGTCGTTGGACGAGGAAAGCTCTAGAGTGGAGACCCCGTGCCAATACCCGTGGCAGAGGCAGACCACCACGGAGATGGGTGGATGACATCCGTCAGCAGGCGGGTGTAAACTGGATGCAGAAGGCGGTAGATCGACACGCGTGGAGAGCTGGACAGGAGGCCCATGTCCGAAGACGGGCGCAAAACGGGCTATATAGATAGGTATGGTTTTATTATGTCAAAAATATTATTCTTACTAAGTAAAAATAATAAATTAAAGTATATTTAAAAATTATGTTTAAAAGATGATGCATGATGTGTTCTCCTGTAACTGAAGGAGCACAGGTCTTCTGACGATTTTGTATGGTATTGCATGTGCTGTGTATCCTTTGTTGGAGTCCCTGAATAAATAAATAAATAAATAAATAAATAAATAAATAAATAATCTTAATGTGTGTTTGAAGTTTAAAGAATGTTGTGATTTCCTGTAAAAGCATTAATAATAGGTATGTACCAAGCATTTGCCTTCTCGACTATATTTGATAATGTTGATATTTAATAAATAAAACTACCTAGAACATTTAAAAGCATTATTATTCCTGACTGTATTTCACATAATTTTACTTGATTTGGGATTTTGTTTATCAGTGGTATTCGAAATGGAATATTTATTACGACGACAAACAAATACCAATAGTATTAGTTTTCTGTATTGGAAAGGAATAGATCGTCAAAATTGTTGTACACACTGACGGGCTTAGAATAATAACACTATATATTATTCTAAGCTGACGGGACAGACTTTTGATGTTTTTTATCTATCAGAAAATATGATGTTGTATTTCACTAATAAGATGGGTAACCAGGGCGAGTTTTGTTATTATATTTAAGTAAAATATTTAATGAGTACCTACAACATTTTAATAAAATATTTAATCAAATGTATTCCTAACAAAATTGTGGGTGCAGTTTGTACAAGATGATTTCGGTAATTTACCACAAAACAATCAAAATAATTTAGTTTGTAAGTAATAGATGATAATCAATATTTACCTTTCCCAGTATGGTTATTTGTATTTTTTTCTATATATACAACAAAACACTAAAAAATAAGCGAGTCAGTCCGCTTCCGAAAATCGAACTTTATGTGTTATTTTTCTTTTCTTACCTTACAAAGTCATACTAAAAAAAAAATGGATATCGCTGATATGACATTGGTACCAAAGATAACAATATAATTATAAAAAGACAGTTTATAACAAGCATTTGTTATGAACAGTGAGAATATGAACGATTAACTTCCTAAAACAACTACGACAATCCGAGCATTATCACCAGAGGTCGGAATTAGGTAGAGTTATTCATGTACTTACACTGATTTCACACAGCGAAAGAATATAGTGGATATGCCTCAAATCCCGGGATTAATTTTAAAGAATAGAAAAAATCCCGTTACTTTTTAATAAAAAGTTATTTACTTTTACTTTTTTAATTTAGACTACTGCACGCGCGACGTTGCCAAACTTACATCAATGATATTGGATGACCGAAGTTGCAAAATTCCAATACGCACACGCGCGATGTTGCCACGTTTATTGTTCGCACTACATAGCTTGTGAGAACAAAAGAATACAATAACGAAAATGCGGAGCACTCCCATTTAAAATCCATTTGAAATCCCGGGAAGGTCCACATTAATATCAACATTTCGATGCAAGTACATAAATAACTCTACCTAATTCCGACCTCTGATTATCACAAAGTTTGGCGGTAGGCACGCTGATTCAAGTAACAATTTCCATTTAAATATTCACGTATTTTAAAAATGTCTTTATTCGTCGCAAGCATTTCTGAAAGATGGGCAACCAAACGTCCGAAGAACAAATCGTCTATAATAATAAAAGTTCGGTGTCAAATTGGAGGTTTTGAGGTGTGCTGATTCAAATATGTGGTCCTTTTTAACGTGTGAAATGTATTTCCAAACTTTCAAAAACAAACGACACCACTCTACTTCATTAGTAATGACCTCATTAGTGTACACTTATTCTATGAGCACGCACTCATTAGTAAATTAGCCTTCATTAAAACAAATTTATAGTCTAAGCGATAATTACTATTTAAAGAAACAATAGTCGAAGAGATAAGTAGTAGTACCTAGAGATTCGTTCAATATGTCTCAAAGTACTTTTTTTATTTACGTCGGTAACAAAATGCCTTTACGCACTGTCTCCCAGCCAATAGGGAGACCGAGAGGGGAGTGTGGGGCTCACTGCGGCAGAGGCAACCACCGCAGTCCTAACCATTAAAAAACTTCCGACGACGCCTACCGCTGATGAAAAGGGGCGAGGGACCAGTGCGTTTTTTTTTATCGTCGATAAAAAATGCTGATTACGCACTGTCTCCCGGCCAATGGGGAGACCGGGAGGAGAGTGTGGGGCTCACTGGAGCAGACGTGACCACTGCTGTGCAGTCCTACCCACTAAAAAACTTCCGACGACACCCATCGCTGCTGAAAAGGGGCGAGGCACCAGTGCCTGGGTTTGTAGCTTCTGGCACTCCGCCCGCGGCCAATGTCCCCCTGATCAGAACCGGGAGGACCTCCTCAGGGAGGCACGATGTGGTGCGCCCCCCCTACCGCTATGTGCGGCCATGGCGTAACTGGCCGACTTCTGGGGTGTCTATGGCTAGACGGGAGGGGCCCCCTGCCCCCGCCGCCTAAGACCCAAGTGGCGCGGCCGGACGGGCCCTCCTGGCCCGCCTGTTGCACCAACGGCGTAGCCGGAGAGAGAGCGGATCACGCTCCCTCTCCCGCTCCGCGGCCTCCTTTTGCGAAATCACCTCTTCGCAGAAGGAGGCCATCGCCTCCCTCGCCGTCGCCGCCATCGTGTGCTGGCAGAGTCTTCCGCACAGTCACAGTGGTGGCAACACCGGGTCGATTCCCCCCCCGGCGACATCACACAGATTGACTCAAAGTACTTTTTTTTTTTTTGATTTACGTCGGTAAATGACTCAAAGTACTAATATAACCTACCAATAACCTTACCTACCAATAACCTTACCTACCAATAACCTTACCTACCAATAACCTTACCTACCAATAACCTTACCTACCTATGACCTAACCTTGTGATAATATAATGTTTAGGGTATTCATTTATAAATTCCATCAAAGGCTTATTATTACACTTTTAAAGCAAGTACATTAAACAATACAGACAGAAGTTAAATTAACTATACACCTTTAGGTATATAGTTACCCACAATAATATTCGTCATTAGATTGGTATGTAATCATTAAGCACCCCATTATAAACATATTAATAATTATGTTGATACTACATTGGTAAGTAATAATGAAGTGTTTCCATTATAAACATATTACTAACATGTTTAACACTGGACTGATATTGGGTAAGTCACCAGTACCTATATATTATTATGTTAAAAGTGTTATTGATAAGCTAAATGTTATGTATGTATAATTTAATGGTAAAGTTGAAGAGATAAGATATAAAGAAAAGACGAGTATAATTTTATAGTAATGTTTTATTTCATTAAATACCCTCACACCTTGATATGTGAAACGCTTGTCCCGCTCGTGCTCAGAAGTGGAACGTCAATGGGCTGAGATGATGATCAGATCTCTCAATTTATTGTACCGTAGTGTATTGTTATTAGTTCAAAAACATAATTTTTACATCATATGCAATAATAAATCATTTATTACGGTATTGCTACTAAATTCCATCAAAAGCCTATTGGAAACTTATATGACAAATACATTAAACAATATTCCTCACATACAGAAGTTTAATCATGTTATAATCGGTGGTAACTATAATTCTAGATAACCAATAGAAGAACGACTGTAAGTATCAAAATATTCTCCAACACCACGGCTGTCAATATGTATCGCTATCTAGTGAGAACCTCAACTAAATTGCTGGTGAGAAACACAGGGACTTGGACATGTTTACACCTAACTGTTTGCTGCATATTCATTGTATTATAAACTTGCATGATTTTTTCTCAGATTTGATTGAATTTTAATAGTATTCATTTTCGCACACAGGACACAAGACTTAATTATTTGCTTGATCGCAGAAGAGTGAAAAGGTAAAAATAATACAACCACACTTAATAATAGTCCAAAAGGTAAAGTAAAGTAGGTAAAGGTAAGGTAAGTATCTACAATAAATAAAAGACATCTATAATTTTATAATAATGTTTTATTTAATTTAGTACTTAATAACACTTAGCTACTATAATCAGCGGTTATATTTCTATCTATATCACTAACGTTATCAAACTCTGCATACACAACACAGTTTATTATATTACTAAGTGTGGAATCAAAACAAACTTCCAATCTTATGATTTAAATAGTGGAATGATTTTACTATTTTTCATTAAATCTGGAAACGTGCCGCAATCTATACATTTATTAAATATTATAGCTAAACTGTGCGCCACCGAAACAATGATAGGCTTGGTAACTACGATGGAATTGCCCCAGAGGTCTGCAGTCTTTTTAACATTAAGAGTATTAAATGTCTTAATTATATCTATGGGTGTTACATGATTAAACATAAAATCTTCTGTACATATGTTTACATTATCTCTTAAAATAGCCTCCGCTAAAGTAGGCGAGGAATTTAAAGTTTTTGTAGTAGACACTGGAATATTAGTAAAGAAGTCTTCAAAAGCATTGGCAATATCTAAGTCAGATGTAAGCGTCTTGCTATCAATGTTGAGTTTAAACTTATTATTATAATTCTTATTTTTTACCGTTTCACTATTAATAATATTCCATGTCATTTTAATCTTATCATCACTATTTTTAATTTTATAGCTTAAATAACAATACTTTGCCGTATGACATGCTTTTCTAAATATTTTAGAATATTTCCTTACTTAATTATGAAATTGTTCACTATTGTTAACATTTCTTTCGTCATACAGTTCATACAGTCTCTTTCTACTTTTATGTAGCCCAGGAGTAGCCCATTCACTAAAGGCAGCATTATCATTTACCTTAATCGTTTGACTTTTTTGACTTTTGACTTTTACACTATCATGCTTTATAAGTTTCCAATGATTGCATGAGTTGAATGACAAATTTGAAGTAATCAAAAGCTAAGAAACAATAACTATTTGAATATTTATCACAAGATATCCCAGTATCATCATTCAGAAAATGTATACCTGTCCGCGAGAAAAATATATGACAAGTTGAAGTAAACATATTATTTTCAAATAATGGTTGCATAGGTTTGGCGATTATTTGTTGACCATCTCGTATACACAAACAAAATGTTTTCGAAGTTGAATTGGATTTTTTGTGAGAATACCATTAAACGCTCCATTAATGACAAATCCAACTATACACCTTTTAGGTACTTGTACTAGAAAAATATTTATTATCAAGTGTTTTTCCCTGAACTCCAGATGGTATTGTTAAAACTTTTGCCTCAGCTCGAGTTATAGGATATTTTGCAGTAGTAGATGAAAGCATTTTTTGATGTGCAAGTAAAACACTTGGATTTATTTTTTCTCTTCTTACAATAAGAGCGCTCGTAGCTCTGTGGTGCGATACGATCACCGAAGTACAGCAGAGTTAACAGAGGTCAGTCCTTGGATGGGTAACCGTTTGTGTGGCATTTGATATCAAGCGCTTCGGTGCTTCGGAAGGCACGTTAAGCCGTTGGGCCTGGATATCACTAAATGTGGTAGTCGTTAAGCCATGTTAGAGGCCTAATGGGCGGCTTGATAATTTCTAACAGCAGGACGCCATACACCTGCCTCCGCTAATCCGCACTGGGTCAGCGTGGTGGAAAATGACCCAATACCCTCACACCTTGATATGTGAGAGGAGGTCGTGCTCAGTAGTGGAACGTTAATGGGCTGAAATGATGACAATAAGAGTTCCATCTGTCATGCTAACTTTAAATTTAGAAGTATTCAAAGGTGCCATAAGATGGAACGAATCACGAGACTTAACTAACTTTACACTCATTTCAACGTCATTGATTTCTTGATTAAAATATCCCCGTGAAGATGACTAATTTTTATTTTTCTTTACTCTCGGTTACTTACTATTGTCTCTTACTAAAACCGTTGTTATAGAGATCTGTTGAATCCATATTTCCTTCAGTATCTTCATACCAAAGACTACATGTTAGGTAAGAACTAAGATTTTTTTGCAGCAGGAGAATAATTCAAGAGAGTTACCATAAAAGCAGGCGCAGTGGACGCGCCCCTCCTACCTCCTTGTGCGACCATAGCGTGTGTGGTCGACTTCTCGAAGGGTCCATGGTTAAACAGCAGGGGCCCCCTGCCCCGGCTTCCGGGAGGTACTCAGCCCCCCCACCACGCCAAGGTGGAGACCAGTCGGGGTGGGCTTGGAACATCCTGTGGCAAAGCAAGCCAATATCTTGGTGAAATGGCAAGACCTGATTGCCTACCGTGAACCGGACTCTCGATCGTGTTACTCAGTGGGGATCTGAAAACCTGGTCGAGTTTAATGCCACCAAAACCCAGGTTTGTGCATTCTCGTCGAAGGTTACACCCCTCCTTACTCCTCCCTCTCTTCAGAACAATTAAACTATTGACTATTCAACACGACACGTGTTTCACCCTTGCAAAGGGCATCTTCAGGTAAGATAGGAGCATCAGAACAACAATGTCTTCACGACCAACGTGGTATATACGTACATTTAGATTATAATAAATACCTTCTTAGAATATTTATATGGTGGAGGGTAATTATAAATAACTGTATCTTTTGTGGACCAACCAATAAACGTCAGACTCGTATTGCGTAGTTTCATTGTCGGTTCAGCTCCTTTTAATAAGCTATTTGGCGACGAGGTATTGTCATTTTGTTATAAAAATCATTAAAAGTAGTGTTTTTCATAATGAGTTCAAGCAGCATACCAGATCGGAAATTTAAAAGAATTTAAGATTCACGTTGATCGGTGGTCGACGTACATGAGCAGACTAAGGGCGTGGTTCACGATTCATAATATTAAGATATCAGAACAATCAAAATAGCTTATAGCGATCGTTGGTCAAGAGGCATTCGACTTAATTATCGATCTTATCGATCGATCTTATTATTCGACTTGATTATCTAGAAAACCCAGAAAAGGTAAAATCGATTTAATCGAGAAACTAGTCTAAGTACATTTATCGCCGAAACGGTCTGTTATAGCCGAGAGAATGATTTTTAAATCATGCAAACAAACGGAGGGTCAATCTATTAACGAATACTTAGTACAACTCAAAAAACTCAGTAAGGCTTGCAAATTTTTATCAACCGAAATTTTTAAAGAAAATTTGAGGGACCAATATGTGTTCGGACTTCGCAACGATCGCATTCGACAAAGAATCATAACGGAAAAAGACGACGAACTGAGCTTGACGCGCGTCACAGAGGTGGCGTTTGCACCTGTATATGTACAACATAAATGCAATAAAGAACTTTGAACTTTGGCAGCGGTGATACGAGACGGACCGGCGACGGCGGCGGCTGGTAAAGCGAGCGGTGTCGACCTGGACGGCGACGCCGTGTACGCGGTAGGCAGGCAGCGCGCCTGGCCCGGCGGCACCCAGCGCGGCCCGAGACGCCCGGCCCGGCATGCGCTCGGCGGTCCCGGCGGCAGCGAGCAGCAGCGTTGCTAACTGCTGTCGGGGAGCAGTGGACAAGTGTTCGTTTATTAACTGCGAGTGTTATGTGTGCGGAAAGAAAGGACATATAGCGAAAGTATGTCGTATGAAAAAACAGAAACAAGTGCACGGTATTATCGACGCGAGTGCGGCGGCTGCGTCATCGTCTGCCGAGTCGGAAGTTGACAGTACGATAACAGTGTGCCAGGTGAGCGATGATCAAACTTTCGATGATATATGGATTATTCCTCTAAAAATAAACGGAGTCCCAATCAAATTTGAAGGTGATACGGGATCGGCGGTCAGTATTATTTCATATAAGACTTTTAAGCAATATTTCAGTAAGCAATTGTTAAAACCGTGTAAGTTAAACTTAAAATTGTACAGCGGTCAAAAGGTAAGACCAAAGGGTAACTTTCTTTGTTCGGTACAAATGGAAGGCAGCGGGTCACGCCAATTAAACTTAAATGTTATCGATAATGATTTCAATCCCTCACTTCTCGGCCGCGATTGGATGCGATCTTTTAAGATAAAGTTCCTACTCGCGAAATCAATCAATAATAAAAAATGCTTGCTAATCAGAAGGACGCAATAGATGCGTTAAAAAAGCGTTTCCTTAATGTGTTCGAGGCAGGAATCGGTACGTTTATTAAGTGTAAAATTAGGTTAGAAGTGTGTGAGACGGCGACGCCGCACTATGGGACGAAACAGTATGTTCCATCTCAATAATGGTTTTGACGAAAGTCGTAAATCCATAGATTCCTTTATGGTTTTATACTCTGAAAGGGTGGATTTTACTAATAAATTACAAAAAAAATTAAATAACTTAGTTTTAGGTTTAAAAAATGAACCTCAAACATTGGGCATAAATATTTTCAAGCCAATGAAATTACCGTTAAGGAAGTTCAACACAAAATTATTCGGAAGTTTTCCAAGAAAGTATATTAGTGTTATACATCATTAGATAGCTTAGAATGTACACTTTGCAACCAAGTTTAGTATTTGTAAAAGAAAAAAATGATTCTATTTTTTTTTTATTGTTTTTAGTAAAGTAAAGAAAATTTCGTTTTTGTTTATTTCAATTGGAGTTTTCCTTGTTGCCGAAGGCTGCCGGTGTCAAGTTAATCACTCTATTAGTGACCTTACCTATTCAGTAATAAGAGGATTAAAAAAAATCTTGCGCGTTTTTTGCGCCAATTGTGATTTATAAGCAATATGTCAAACGAGAGAAAGTAAAAAATAACCCGAAAATAACGGTTCTTCTTTTTTTATGAAATATCTTATATTTAATTATTATATTTTGATGTCTATCTTGTATTCTTTATTTCTATGATAGAGCACACATTAACAAATTAGACTACAGGAATCTTCCCATGGCACTTTTGTTAACGCTGACCACCTTAACCACAAGTATGATATTTCTGCGGAAGTTTCATTTATCTGTTGTGGTAATTTATTACTGATAACACTATTTCGATGAGAACTATTATAATCAATTGTCCCATGATGTTTGCACGAGGCACCAGAATACTGGTCCTTTATAAACCCGTGTTTTACCCGGGAAAAGTACTCAAGACCTCAGACAATATTTGTTGAATAACTTTCAATTATCGAAAACTGACGTTAATACTGTAATAGAGAGTATTCAAAAAAATCTGACATCAAGTTGTAACCAGAAATGGACGAAAGCTCAAAGAAAACCAGACAGGTTCGAGAGTCTATACTCAAATTGGTTAAATGGTGAGTTTAAAGTACCATTGAATTCTTGCAGTACCTCAACATCTGAAAATTCTGGCTTGAATACTTCTAGCGATCGTGGTAGACCAACAAAACCATATGACGAGTGTTCGGAAAACACACAAAAACGAAAAAATATGGAACTGGTCCAGGAGTATGGAATGGGACATGTCCGTAACGCTTATGTGCAAAGTTTACGATCCATGGGTGAAAATGACGAAGCGTCGATTGTGACTATTATCAGAAATAAGGAAAAAGAAGAGAAAAAACTAATTCTACAAAACATACTTAATCCAAATAATGCACTTTCCTTTACAAAAGAGGAGGCATTAAGTATGTGTATTGAAACAGATCTAACCAAAGCCCAATATGCGTACCTAAGAAAAAGGCTCGGTGATAAGAATTTAAGTTCTGTATTGCCTTCGTATCAAATATTAAGTGAAGCAAAACAGGCTTGCTATCCACCTGCATCCAGCATAACGGTGACCAATATAAGCGCAAAAATCAATCTGCAAGATCTTTTAGACCATACAGTCTGCCGTATTGTAAAGATAAACTCAGGATCAACAAATTACAATCGTCTTAAGTTGTTCACTAAATGGGGATGTGATGGATCCTCCGGGCAAAGTGAGTACAAACAAACTCTACCGGAAGAAAACGAACAAATATCGGATTCTAATTTGTTTATAGTATCCCTTGTACCACTGCGACTAGTAGACGAAGAAACTTCTGCAGTTATATGGCAGAACCCTACTTGCTCATCTGTAAGATATTGCAGACCAATTTCATTAGAATTTACAAAAGAAACACCCGAAAAAACTACAGCGGTTGTCAGTGAAATTGAAGCCAAAATTAATCAATTGATTCCAACTCTTGTGGCAATGGACGACAAAGTCATTGAAGTTAAACATGAACTATTTATGACAATGATTGATGGGAAAGTTGCTCAAGTGTTAACAAACACATTATCCAGTGCTACCTGCACTGTTTGTGGAGCAACCCCCAGACAAATGAATGATCTTTTAAAAGTTACAACGAGAGTTGAAAATGAAGATGCGTTTAAATACGGATTGTCGACACTACACGCATGGATAAGATTTATGGAAATGATCCTCCATATATCTTACAATTTAGGGTTTGAGAAGTGGTCAGCAACAACTACAGAAAACAAGCAACTTAAAGAAGACAAGAAAAAATATGTCCAAAAACGTTTCCGAGAAGTGCTTGGTTTGCACATTGATAAACCACGCCAAGGTTCCGGTAATAACAATGACGGAAATACGGCAAGGAGATTTTTCCAAAATTACCAATGTTCTGCAGGTATAACCGGAATTGATGAAGAATTAATCAAGAGATTCTATATAATTCTTCAAACTATGTCATCGGGATTCCCTATAAACGCAGAAAAATTCGGCCAGTATACATTGATAACAGCGCAATTATACGTAAGCAAATATAACTGGTACTACATGCCATCTTCGGTCCATAAAGTACTTATACATGGTGCTAAAATAATAGAGCATTATGCAGTTTTGCCTATAGGACAATTATCCGAAGATGCCCAGGAAGCCCGAAATAAAGATTACAAGAAATATAGGTTACATCACGCTAGGAAGTGTTCTAGATTAGCAACAAACGAAGATGTTCTGCATATTTTGTTATATACATCTGATCCTTATATATCTAGCTTAAATAAACCCAGTTTTCTTATATCCAAAGAATTATTTGATGAATCTAAAGAATTGTTGGAAATAGAAAGTGATGAATAGGATAATATGCGAAAAAATTAAAAAAACTAATTAAAAAAATGTAATGTTATTTTTAGCATGTTTATTTAATAATAATAATTTCGTTTTAAACTTATTTTAAGCAAAAGTGTAAGTGTTTATTGCTATTTTATTTTAACTGTATAACTTTTTGTATGTAATTTCGTGTAACTTTATCTTTGCCATTTTTTTACGACAAATATATATGTTTTATAACGATAATGTTTGTTTTCTTTAATTGGCTAAATATTCATTAATACGTAAAAAAAAATTCAAGGAGTAACATCACAAAACAAAAAAGTTATCGATTTTTGAGATGAAAAACACCAGTTCGTCCCATAGTGCGCCGCGCCGGTGTGGCGGGGCGCCCGGCCGGTGCCTCACAAAAGTTCAAAGTTAAAAGTTCTTTATTGCATTCATGTTGTACATATAAAGGTTTTAACAAAGATAGAAGGTAACAAATATGACCCTGCAAGGGCACAGCAAGTACATGTTATTATATATATTAAAAGTAACTTAACATTAAATAAAATATAATTCGTAATAGTATTTTAACAAATTCTTCAAAATTTACGTAACAAAAATATTTGTTGAAAAACATACCTACCTAATTAATTAACTATTATCTAAATTATTTTTCACCAAAAAACTCCTGCAGCGAATAAAAACAGTTTCTTTGGAGATATTTTTTTAATGAGAATTTAAATTTGGTTAAGTCCTTTACATCTTTAATTTCATTTGGTAACCTGTTATAAATTTTCACACACATTGATAAGGGGCCACTTCGAAACATTTCATAATTGCTGGTAGGTTGTGCTAATTTATTTTGTGGTCTCAGATTTAGTGGACGTTGGTGGTAAGGAAAGAAATCAGGGTATTTTCTAACAAATTCACAAATGGAATAGATGTATAGGGATGGCAATGTTAGTATATTAAATTTATTAAATAAAGGTTTGCAGCTATCCACAACAGATAAATTTCCCAATACTCTTTTGCATCTCTTTTGCAGTCGAAATAATTTAATTATTTCTGAACCATAATATTATGCCGTAGGTTAGCCAGGAATGTGCATAGGCATAGTAAGCACTCTTTGCTGATTTCAAGTTAGTTAGTTTTTAAGTTCTTTTAGTGCATATGAGAATCTAGATTCTAGACAGTTTAAGTGCCACTTTATTTATATGTTCTTTCCAGTTTGTATTAGAATCTATGCTAATTCCTAAAAGGGGGTAGATGTTAACCTGTTCTAATTTAGTATCGTTGAATTTAAAATTTAAGTCTAATGGGTTTTTTGATAAGGTCTGAATTCAATTAATTTAGTTTTTTTAAAGTTAATTTGCAAGTTATTTTCTTTTAACCAGTTTTCAACTTTTGACAATGTTTTATGTAATATATCATTTAAATCATTGTTTTGGTTACTTTCAAAGGGAATAACTATGGATATGTCATCTGCAAACAAAGAGCAAGGTACATCGATTACATTAGGTAGATCGTTTATGTAAATAAAAAATAAGGCGGCCGGCCGTGGAGGCCGAGATCGCGCGCCTGCAGCGGGAGGGCGTCATCTCGCCGGTCGAGTGGAGCGACTGGACCACGCCAGTAGTCCCCGTAATTAAGAAAAATGGCCAGGTACGTTTGTGCGGCGATTTTAAAACTACATTGAATCCAGTGTTAGTAGATGATAAGTATCCGATTCCAAGGATCGAAGACATTTTTTCTAATCTCCAAGGCGATGTTATTTTTGCTAAAATAGACCTTAGCAACGCGTATTTACAGCTGCTATTAGATAAGAGCTCAAAAAAGTTGTGCACTAATAACGCAGCAGGGTATGTTTTGTTTTAATCGTTTACCTTTTGGTGTTAAATGTGATCCCAACAAAATTTCAACGAATAATGGAAAAATTGTTTAAAATTCCGTTTGTTACCTGCTACCTAAATGATTTGACCATAACTGACGTCACTATAGCTAGATTATGGGACAGAATATTATTAGTTTTTAAAATTTTGTCAGATTGCGGGCTACGAATCGCATCAGAGAAATGCTCGTTTTTCAAGAAGTCAATATCATATCTAGGTTATATTATAGACGCTGACGGGTTGCACTCAAATCAATCTAAAATAGATGCCGTGATAAAAAAGCCTATTCCCCGAAATATTAAGGAACTTAAAGCATTTCTCGGCTTAGTTAACTATTATGGTAAATTAGTAATAAATCTTATAATACATTAAACCCATTATATAATTTATTAAAGAAACGCAATAAATTCATTTGGAGTGTAGCGTGCGATAGTATTTTTAAGAAAATTAAGATACAACTGCGCACGCTCACGCCGCACTATGGGACGAAACAATATGTTCCATCTCAATAATGGTTTTGACGAAAGTCGTAAATCCATAGATTCCTTTATGGTTTTATACTCTGAGAGGGTGGATTTTACTAATATATTACAAAAAAATTAAATAACTTAGTTTTAGGTTCAAAAAATGAACCTCAAACATTGGGCATAAATATTTTCAAGCCAATTAAAATACCGTTAAGGAAGTTCAACACAAAATTATTCGGAAGTTTCCCAAGAAAGTATATTAGTGTTATACATCATTAGATAGCTTAGAATGTACACTTTGCAACCAAGTTTAGTATTTGTAAAAAGAAAAAAATGATTATATTTTTTTTTATTCTTTTGAGTAAAGTAAAGAAAATTTCGTTTTTGTTTATTTCAATTGGAGATTTCCTTGTTGCCGAAGGCTGCCGGTCTCAAGTTAATCACTCTATTAGTGACCTTACCTATTCAGTAATAAGAGGATTAAAAAAAATCTTGCGCGTTTTTTGCGCCAATTGTAATTTATAAGCAATATGTCAAACGAGAGAAAGTAAAAAATAACCCGAAAATTACGGTTCTTCTTTTTTTATGAAATATCTTATATTTAATTATTATATTTTGATGTCTATCTTGTATTCTTTATTTCTATGATAGAGCACACATTAACAAATTAGACTACAGGAATCTTCCCATGGCACTTTTGTTAACGCTGACCACCTTAACCACAAGTATGATATTTCTGCGGAAGTTTCATTTATCTGTTGTGGTAATTTATTACTGATAACACTATTTCGATGAGAACTATTATAATCAATTGTCCCATGGTGTTTGCACGAGGCACCAGAATATTGGTCCTTTATAAACCCGAGTTTTCAGCCTACTATTAATCAGTGTTCAGATACTTCTTTTCAATAACAACTAACAGACAAAAACATATAATAATTTAATAATGACTGAATTCGTTTGTGTTCGACGCGATATTTGTGATCAAATAATAAGAGGGAAAAGTACTCAAGACCTCAGACAATATTTGTTGAATAACTTTCAATTATCGGAAACTGACGTTAAAACTGTAATACAGAGTATTCAAAAAAATCTGACATCAAGTTGTAACCAGAAATGGACGAAAGCTCAAAGAAAACCAGACAGGTTCGAGAGTCTATACTCAAATTAGTTAAATGGTGAGTTTAAAGTACCATTGAATTCTTGCAGTACCTCAACATCTGAAAATGGCGCGCCGGCCGAGCGGAACTATGCCCAGATTTGCAGAGAGGGACTCGCTGTCATATTTGCCGTAACTAAATTTCATGACTTTATTTACGGTAGGGAGTTTACGCTAGTTATCGATTGTAGGCCATTGGCATCAATTTTTTAGTGAAAACAAGGGCGTTCCTCTGATGGTTGCGAGTCGTCTGCAGCGTTGGGCTGTGATAAGAAGTGCGTACAACTATAAGGTTTAGTGTATAGATTCTAAACACAATTGTGTTGCAGACTGTCTGTCTAGGTTACTCCATGAGAATTCCGAATTGCCTACTCGAATTGATTCGTGTTTAAATTTTATAGATAAAAATATTCCATTGGATTAAAAGAAATAAAAAAATATACGAGTAGTGTTAAAACGTTACGAAATTTAATTTATGCTTTCAAATCTAATTTGGTATACTGTAAAAATAACGGATTAAAGTTTTTTTGTAATATTAGGTCGGGGAAAAAGTCTTTTCGCATAACGTAGGTATAAACTTATTATAAAATTTTTTTGACTGTACTATTTGTGTCTGGCTGGTTTTGGTAACATTAAAAAGGTTCCATTATAAAGAAAAGAAAAAAATAAAAAAAAGTTGTTTCCCGCTATTTTTCATTTGTTTTTCTCTCCGTAAAAATGAGTGAATCTAATGAAGAAATTCGATACATTTTAAAATTTTATTATAAAAAAGGCAAAAATGCAACTCAAGCAGTGAAAAAAATTTGTGATATTTATGGACCTGATGCAGTGTCAGTAAGAGTAGCACAAATTTGGTTCAAACGTTTTCAGTCCGGAAATTTTGATGTTAAAGATGCACCTCGCTCTGGTCGCCCTGTTACGAATAAAATGGACGCCATTTTTGAAAGAGTGGAGCAAGATCGGCATATTAGTAGTTACGATGTAGCTGAAGAACTGGGAATTGACCACAAGACAGTTTTGACCCATTTGAAGAAAGCTGGTTATACAAAAAAGCTCGATATTTGGGTGCCACACGAGCTCACTCAAAGAAACTTAATGAACCGTGTACTCATTTGCGATTCATTATTGAGACGTAATGAATCCGAGCCGTTTTTGAAGAGATTGATAACTGGCGATGAAAAGTGGATCACGTACGACAAGAACGTGCGAAAAAGGTCGTGGTCGAAAGTTGGCCAGGCTTCACAGACTGTGGCCAAACCTGGCCTAACACGAAATAAGGTGATGCTGTGTGTATGGTGGGATTGGAAGGGCATTGTTTATTATGAGCTTTTACCGCCCGGCAAAACCATCGATTCTGATCTTTACTGCCAGCAACTGATGAGATTAAAGGAAGCAATGGAGAGAAAACGGCCGGAATTGATCAACAGGAAGGGTGTGGTCTTTTATCACGATAACGCTAGACCACACACATCTTTAGCCACTCAGCAAAAATTAAGAGAGTTCGACTGGGAGGTCCTAGTGCATCCACCATAAAGCCCTGACCATGCGCCTTCAGATTTTCACCTGTTTCGGTCTCTGCAGAATTCTTTAGGTTCTGTAAGGTTGACCTCAAGAGAGAACTGCCAAAACTATTTGTCCCGTTTTTTTGATCAGAAGTCCCAAAGTTTCTACAGTAACGGGATAATGTCTCTGCCCACAAAATGGCAGAAAGTTATTCAACAAAACGGTACATATATATTGTAAATAAATGTAAATAAACTTTGAAAAAAATGTCTTGACTTTTCATACAAAAATACGAAAAGACTTTTTCCCCAACCTATTTTATATTATAAAAAACCTATATTATAAAAAATTAATTTCTTAGCATTGAGCAAGGGTGCGTTTTTTACGGTCACAGAACAGTAATTCCAACAGATTTGAGAAGACAGGTCTGAAATCTAGTTCATGAAACTCACCGAAGAGTCGTGAAGTGCAAAAATCTGACACGTAATTATGTATACTGGCCAGGAATCGATAGAGATATCGAGCTGGTGTGTGGAGCTTGCGGCTCCGATGCATCCGTGGCTGTGGCCGCAGGAGCCCTGGTACCGGCCTCATGTTGATTTTTTTTCAATGACGGGGAATACTATTTATTATTTAGTTATACTAGACGCGCACTCAAAATGAATCGAGACATTTCTAGTACCGAACACATCAACAAAACATATGAAAACAAAATAAATGCACCTGTTTGGACAGTTCGGGCTACCTTATGAATAACAACTACACCGTACAAGCCAAGTATTAACGGAGCTGCTGAAAATGCAGTAAAAATTGTTAAAAAGACTCTCAAAAAGGCTTTGCACGATAAAATAGATTAAAACATTGCTTTGGAAAAATTCTTATTTGCTTATAGGGCGACACCACATAGCGTAACTTGTAAGTCTCCAGCGCAATTGTTATTGGGAAGGCAGGTATGTACGTACCTCATTTGATTTATTACGCTCGAGCACAAATAAACTGGTAAAACGAAAACAAGTAAATCAAGTGAAGTACAAGACACTATGGAGAGGCAATTTGATATTGCAGATGTAGTATTTTCAAAATATTTCAAAATAATAAGTTTACATGGGAAAGGGGAATTATATTCGATAGAGTGGGACCTCTTACATACTATGTCAAATATTTAAATAAATATCTAAAAAACACGTGGATTAATTACAGCCAGACAAAAACTATAGCGAACTAGATTTTTATTTTTAGTTGGAGAGAACGCTACTGAAACGTTTGAAGGTTAGGCGCCTCACTTAGAACCTCGCCCCATACGAACGAACGGACCAACGTAGTCACATTAGGGTCTAGTAATACTCCTACGGAAACCGCATTGCCTTCGCAAGAGCAAATATCAAAATGATGTCGTAAACCAGTTCTAAAATATGGATTTGAGATTAATTAACTTTTGTTAAAAAAAACCTTAAAAAAAATTAAAATGTACAATTTACATAACTTCTCAGGGATTAGTAGAAATATTGAGAGGAGTGTAAATAAAACATTACTATAAAACTATTAAGTGTGGTTGTATTATTTTTACCTTTTCACTCTTCTGCGATCAAGCAAATAATTAAGTCTTGTGTCCTGTTTGCGAAAATGAATACTATTAAAATTCAATCAAATTTGAGAAAAAAACATGCAAGTTTACAATATGCAGCAAACAGTTTACCTACCCATGTCCTAGTCCCTGTGTTTCTCATCAGCAATTTAGTTGAGGTTCTCACTGGATAGCGATACATATTGACAGCCGCGGTGTCGGAGAATATTTTGATACGTACGGTCGTTTTCCTACTGGTTATTACAAAATGTTCTTATATTAAAATTCAAAGCAGTGGAATTATAGTTACCACCAATTACAACATGATTTAACTTCTGTATTTGGGGAATATTGTTTAATGTATTTGTTATATACGTTTTGTAATAGGCTTTTGATAGAATTTATAAACCAATGTAGTAGCTATACCTTAAAAAATTATAAATTATTGCATATGATGTTAAAATAATGTTTTTGAACTAGATTTTTAAAGACTTTATTTACTTTCAAAAACAATATAAACTGAATTCCTAGATTTTTAAATAATTTCTCGGTTGAAACGGAAATCGAACCCGCCACACGAGAAATAAAAAGACCCTGCAACTCTTTCATACCGATCGAAAGGCTTTTCATCATAAGGATTATTTTTTGCTACATAACAGAGTGTCAGAAATAAAAGAAATTAATCTTAACATTTGATGTGAAATTTTGTATGTTTTGTTGGTAGGAGGTAGATACACCCTTGGAGTATTCGTAGTTACTGAAAGCAAATTTTTAGAATCGGTTCAGTAGTTTCCTATTCAATGCAAACAAGTAAACAATAAAATCTTGACTCTTTATAATTAAGTATAATAACTTCATTGATACCGCTTTTATTTAAATGTATTTTAATTTATTTTCTTATGTACAAACCTTGTCCTAAAAATATCGAACACATTTATTTATTACTTAAGTTAGTTACATAAAAGCGCTTGTAGCTCTGCAGTGCTCGGTGGTCGGAAACGATCACCAACGTACAGCAGAGTTTACAGAGGTCAGTCCTGGGATGGGTGACCGTTTGTGTGGCATTTGATATCGAGCGCTTCCGTGCTTCGGAAGCCACGTTAAGCCGTTGGTCCCGGTTATCACTAAATGTGGTAGTCGTTAAGCAACGTAAGAGGCCTAATCGGCGGCTTGAAAAAATCTAACAGCAGGACGCCATACCCCCACTGGGTCAGCGTGGTGGAGTATGACCAAATATCCTCACACCTTGGTATGTGAGAGGAGGCTCGTGCTCAGTAGTGGGACGTTAATGGGCTGTGATAATGATGATGATGAAGTTACATATTTGTTCGCACCTTTGAACCCTAATAGGTTTGCCTAGGTGCTGTACGTTCAGCCATTTATAAACTATTTCCTTAAAACTAATGTTAAAACCGCGATCAACGATCATGTAACATAATAATTAAAAATATCGTACACATTTAGATTTATCTAATTTTAATTAATGTATCTACATTTCGGCGATCCATTTGTATTTATATAGATAAATTGTAGTATAATACATTAATACTCGTATCACATAATTACGTCATCAGTATGAAAATTGATAAAGATTATGGGAAACGGAAATAATAATGCTTATCACATTAGCTTAGTCATAATATGCTTTGAAGCTTCGAATGTGCTCGTGACACAGATAAATAGATAACGCAAGTATTTTCTTTTAAAATCAATCGTGACGTTCGGGCGTGGGTGTATTGGGTTGGGACCCTACCAAAACCTGAGGAGCCCAAGCCAACCTTACCTGCAAGTGGTGCACGTGCCGATCAACGGACGAGGCTCTGGCAAACACAGAAGTGCCCGGTAAGCGGCAGTAGGCTCGCCACCTATTACGTGGGACCAACTTTATAAATGGCGAAGTATGGGAGTATAATATGCCTCTGCCTATCCCTTCGGGGAAACAGGCGTGAATGTATTTATATATGTATGTAGCAACCGTGCCGACTTTTTAACATCTACTGTGACGTCACTGTCGATACTCAGTAATAGGAAATCCGAACTGATTTATCTACGATGATGATACAAATTTAATATCATGATATCGTTTTAGTAACAATACTACAATATTAAGTAACAACAGAGGCGTGAGGACTGTAAGTAGCGGCTGCCAACCTCGACGATTGGTCTGAGTTCGGACACGCGAAGTACATGCATTTGTATTATCTTTTATATATTTATGTCTGTGACTCGTACTATTTTCCCTCAAGTTTCATTTCGTCAACATTGATCAAAATATTATGTTCAATGTGCTGTATATAGTTTGTGTATTTTTTTTTAAATCATAATTTATTGATTCAGGATTTTTTTTAAATCTCATCTTTTTATTAGCATATTATATGTTTTGATTAAAACTTGTAAAAATATAGTTTAATTAATTTTTATAGTTTTTTACTTACTGCAAATCAATACGCCTAATCTAGATTTAACACGCCCACAAAAAAAATACGTTTTACATCGTTATTATTACATCTAGAAGAAGAAAGGAGAAATAGACAAGAAAGGAAAATATAAGAACGTTATTATTACATCTAGTAGACGTGATAGACAAGATAGAAAAATATAAGAACGTTGTCACTTGTGTGGCACAGCTATACGAATAGGCGAAGAGCCCAATTAGACAATGCTAAAATGTTAGCAATTTAAAGTTCTCGGACTAGTCACAACATACAAATTCTTAGCAGTGACAAAAAAGCGCGGCAATCAGGAGGGCAGCCTCATATCGCCCCCACGACGTTGACAAGTCAATTTGGCTAAACTGTTCACGGATGCAGCTTTTTTAACCTCTTTTTTGTCCGGCAAACGCCGCGCGGCAGTCGCATTCACGTTGTGTCGGCGCGAAATATTCCATGTCATATGAACGCGCTCTAAAGCTTATTTTGCCTGGATAAGGTACAACATTGATTTTTAGCTTCCGCCTGTTTAAAGGCGCTAGGACGCACCCAACAAAAACCGTTCTTTCTACAAAATTAATAGTGTTATATACATACCTCATTCTCTACATAATATTGTTATGCACACTTATTTCTATATACAGAAGTAATTCGTAGTGTTTAAAAACTAAATTTATCATCACAAATAGTTCTTCATACGTGGACTGGTTTGTAACAATTAATTAAAAACAAAAATTCTGAACCTTGAGTCTTTAATAATCTATCTAACATTCTCGTACTGTTTTTGTTTACGAACCAAATGTGTTCTCATTAAGACCTTATAATTAGCTAATTAGTATTTTACGTAAAGACCTTTGAAACCAGTAATTATCTAATAATGTTTACTACTCTCACATTTGGACTAACGTCTAAGATATAAAAACCGAACTCTGTTTGATTTTAATTTAGTTACTATGTCAATTTCACAATCTTAAGTTGTGTCTTAAAAATAATTTGGAGAATTTTGGTTTTCAAGCCAACCTCACCTGCAAGTGGTGCTGCAACGAAGATCCTCCTTGATCTTGCTCATAGACTTAGTCATTAAATTAATAATAGATGTCATTTTCGTTATACTCTCTTACTACGCTTATTCCGAATATCCAACCTTGTGATGATTCTGAGTATCCGCCTTAGGGTGGTTGTTTTAGGGTGGGTAAACGACCCCCCCGACTGGTCTCCACCTTGTCGTGGTGGGGGGGCTGAGTACCTCCCGGTAGGGCGCAGGAGGCGCTAGGGAAAAGGTAACACCCAGAGACCGACGACTCTGGGTGCCCTTAGTACTGACTACCGGGGGGGAAACTAAGAGGGACCTGTGGAGGGCGCTGCGGGTAGGCCAGGAGGGCCCGCTCAGCAGCGCCAAGAGGGTCTAGGCAGCGGGGGCAGGGGGCCCCTGCTGTCTAACCATGGACCCTCCGGGAAGTCGGCCACACACGCTATGGTCGCAGGGGGAGGTAGGAGGGGCGCGTCCACTGCGCCTCTCTGAGGAGGTCCTCCCGGTTTTGGTCCGGGGGACGTTGGCCGCAGGCGGGGTGTCAGAAGCTGCAACCCAGGTACTGGCCCCCGCCTCTTTCTCAACAAGCGGCGGGCGTCGTCGGAAGATTTTTAGTGGGTATTGCTGCCGGCGGTCGTGTCTGCCGGTGGTGAGTCCCACACCCCCTTTCGGTCCCCCTTTGGCCGGAAGGCAGTGCGTAAATGCATTTTGTTACCGACGTAAAACAAAAAAAAAAAAAAGGGTGGGTAAACGAAATAAGCGTCTTACTAAATCAATTAGTCTTACCGTTTTTAAGATATGGTTAAAAAAAGTAGTACGCGACGGATTCGTAAGTAAGCGCTCGTGACTCCGCGGTGCTCGGTGGTCGGAAACGATCACCGAAGTAAAGCAGAATTTACAAAGATCAGTCCTTGGATGAATGTCCGTTTGTGTCGCATTTGATATCGAGCGCTCCCGCGTTTCAGAAGGCACGTTAAGCCGTTGGTCCCGGTTATTACTAAATGTCGTAGTCGTTAAGCCATGGTAGAGGCTTAATTAAACGGCTTGAAAAATTCTAACAGCAGGACGCGAAACACCTGCCTCCGCCAATCCGCACTGGGTCAGCGTGGTGTGTATGACCCACTCAACGTGGGATGGTAATGGGCTGAGATGATAAAATATAAATACATCAGATTAACACATAGGCTGTAATTTTAGAATATTTTAGCTGGAGCCAGCGACCATGTCTGCGCAGAGTTCTAACTTTGAGTTGCTTATTTTCTTCTCGATACGCCATGATTCACTGAAGTCACATCTTCCTCAAATTGACACCGGTGAAACCGCGGACACAGCTAGTATGTCAATATTTTAATGACATTTTACTTTGTTTATATATCGTGTTGGCATGAGGCATTGGGCATTGGTTGGGTGGCAACGTTTCTTATTTTTTACACATTTATAGAGAATATAAAATTTTGCACTAATTTTGTGTGTGAATATTATTCTATTAATACACATTGCACTTATTTGGTTTCCTTATAAAAGTTCGATCACAATACAATCATTGCTAGAAGCTTACTTTGTTTGAATAAAATATTTACAATGTTTCCAATGAGTTTCCTTAACTGTTCTAGGCGTAACTTGTACACCTTCTTTATTGATAATGGTTAAAATCTTGCCTCATCATCCGGTCTTGCCTATTAATTTTTTACGTAAAAATTATAAAAGTTCAGAAGAATAAAATTAAATTACATGGAACGATTTTGAAAACGTATTATTAACATGTAGTTTGTGTGAGAACAATATAGGATAGACAGCAGCTACACGCAAGAATATTTTTCAACTTCTGAAAAGCGAGGAAAACCATGTGTTTCTCAAAAGTCATCAGAATCAACTGAAAGGCGTAAAAATACAACATTTTGGATTTGAGCACATTTACGAAGCATATTCACAAGGGTTACTACAATCCATGGGTTAAGGAATTGAAGGGAAACATGTCGAATTTGTGGGAAGTGCAGACACAGAAAAAAATATAACTATATTGGATTTGGATTTAGTTGATTCGGAAAAATCTGAATTATAATCTCATGGGGAATCTTTATGTGCATATGTCACCGTAAAATTGTAAATAACGTTATATTATAATCTATCCCGCGATATTGTAATCTGTCGAAAAATTGTGATCCGTACAAACTGCTTACAATTTAACGCATTATTTTTCGATAGATTATAATCTATCGAAGACAAACCGTCAGATTGTAAATTGGCATGCGAAAGAACGCACCTCGCGCTCTGATTGGTTGAACTTCATGTTCCCCGCTCAGCCGCCCGTCGTCGCCATCTTCGGTTGTTATTAGTCAAATTCATTTGTTGTGAAATGTAAACAAACAGTGTTTTGGTGATTTAAAACAGATTTCGTGTTAATAACAATAAGGCATTGTATTATAATAAGTTGTAGGGAGTGTTAACGGACATGTGATAACCTAAAGAAGTGCAGTTAAATAATAAATAAGAGAGTGCTTGGCTGGTCTTGTGGTTGGCTGGTCTTGATGGCAAGACCAGCCAATCATGGACAGGCTTTAAACAGTTGACAATTTAACGCGCGACAGATTGTGATTTAACGGTTTGTCTTTGATAGATTATAATCTACCGAAAAATAATGCGTTAAATTGTGAGCAGTTTGTTTCGGATCACAATTTTTCGACAGATTACAATATCGCGGGATAGATTATAATTTAACGTTATTTACAATTTTACGGTGACACATACACATTAACATGGCATAAGGTCCGAACTAAAGCTCAGCATTTCTACCTAGGGAATTTAACGAAGCAACTGCTTTTTACTGCCACCATATTATAAAATCCAGAATATTAAACAGAGTTGCCACCTACCTATGCGTCAATAGAAGTTACCAACACACATGCGAAAATTATTTTTTTATAAGATTTGTTGGATTCTACAACAGCCAGAATTTTTATGATTGACTGCGTAAATACTGGGTATAAAAAATTTATCTTATATCACAAGAGGGGATGTGACGGCTCGTCTGGGCAGAGTGACTAAAAGCAATCACTTTCAGAGGAGTTTGAACTTATTTCAAATGCATACATCAATGTTCCCATAAGGTTAACTGATAAGGCGACTGGAAATTTAGTTTGGTAAAATCCTGGTCCTTTTTCTATAAGGTTCTGCTGGAGGCACGGAATTTTTTTTTAAAGAAACTCCAGAAAACGCTTTACTTGTTGTATGTCATATTCAAAGTCAAATTGACAATTTTCATCCATCATTAATAAATAGACAGGGCAAAGTATTACACGTTAAACGTCAACTATTCCTATCAATGATAGACGAAAAAGTGGCGCGAAGATTAACTGACACTCCATTAAGTTCTCAAGAACGGTTTAGAAAAAGTCAGTGCACGACCTGAAAATAGAAATAGTTTCCAATATCGATTATCAACATTACACGTCTGGATAAGGTTCATATATCTTATTAACTTTACTTTGAGAAATTCCCACCGACAAATGATGAAAACAAACGTTCAAATCAAGAAAAGAAAAATACAGTTCAAAGGCCTATTCGCAAGGAGTTGGGTTTAATTATCGATAAACCGCGCCAAGTGAGTGGTAAATCTAATGATGGTAGTACGACAAGAAAATATTAAATAACAGGTGATGATGAGGTATTGATATACAGATTGTATGTAATTCTACAAGCCTTATTGTCAGTCAGATAATATTGCAGATGCTGAAAAGGTTGACCATTATGCTTAAGAAACGCAAAAATATATTTTAACAAATACAACTGGTACTAAGTGCCATCATCAGTACACAAAATACTGATTCATGGTGAAAGTATTATGAACCTTTGTGCTGTATAACCAATTGGACTCTCGGAAAAAACTCATAAAAATCGATATAGTACGACAAAATAATTTAAATGACCGAAGTAGCATAACTGCAACATTGCTTGCAAAATTACAAACCTAAATAACCATTAATAAGAGCTGCTATCGATATCAAATTCAAATACAACTATCAAATACTAGTTTAAGACCAAGTGTCCGAGACTTAAAGCATAGGAAAAGCCAAATCCGCCAGACTCCGTTGGCTTGGGCTTGTGGAGACTCCCCCCCGACTGGTCTCCACCTTGGCGTGGTGCGGGGGGCTGAGTACCTCCCGGAAGCAGGGAAAAGGTAACACCCAGAGCCCTTAGTACTGACTACCCGGGGGGAAACTAAGAGGGACCTGTGGAAGGCACAGCGGGCGGGCCAGGAGGGCCCGTCAAGCAGCGCCAGGAGGATCTTAGGCAGCGGGGGCAGTGGGACCCTGCTGTCTAGCCATGGATCCTCCGAGAAGTCGGCCACACACGCTATGGTCGCAAGGGGTAGGAGGGGCGCGTCCACTGCGCCTCTCTGAGGAGGTCCTCCCGGTTTTGGTCCGGGGGACGTTGGCCGCAGGCGGGGTGTCAGACGCTGCAACCCAGGTACTGGCCCTCGCCTCTTTCTCAACAAGCGGCGGGCGTCGTCGGAAGATTTTTAGTGGGTATTACTGCTAGCAGTCGCGTCTGCCGGTGGTGAGCCCCACACCCCCTTCCGGTTCCCCTTTTGCCGGAAGGCAGTGCGTAAATGCATTTTGTTACCGAAGTAAAAACAAAAAAAAGGGCTTGTGGAGACTAAAATGGGACAGGATCGGGCCGGGACAGGAAGCATACTTTGGACCCCCGGTCGGACGTCTCAGGTACTGCTGGAGGGATGAAGTCGGAAAGGATTTACTTAGAATTTACGGAACTGGCACTTAGATTCACTTACACCAAATTTTTATCTATTCTCATGTAAGTGAATCTAAGCTTCGTGATTTCAGTGTAGTAATATTTAGTTTTTTTATTTATATTTTGTTTTGACGTTTTCAAGTGCTATGTAATAGTTTATGAAATAAAGAACTTTTTACTTTTTAGGCTCCAGATCGACAACTGGTCTGAGCTGACTTAATATACACTGGACAGCAAATAAACTGGGCCACCCGCTACCTTGGAACTCTGATTCGATTTTCTCAAAAAGTATAAACCTCACAACTATCAAACTTACGTCTACAAAAAGTGCGTTTCATGTTGTTTGAGAAATGACCACAAATTTATCCAAAGTACCCTCAATTCACATTGCAATCAAGCAACAAACACAATACCAACGATTTGCTCTGTTTTGACTAGAGTTTGCGATTAGCGTTCTTTTTTTCTAAATGAGGATATTCGGATTTTTCTTATGGTTTCTTTAGTTGCCATCCATTAATTGCTTCAGACGCGTGTATTTTTGCTATTTTCTATGGTCAATAATAGATACGACGCCTCAAAAAGCAGCTCAAGCTGTAGCACTACTTCAAGCAGGCGTTTCGCAACGTGAAGTTGCTCGGAGACTTCGAATCAGCAGATCTTTGGTACAACGAGCTTACAGACGATACTTAGAGACTAGAGCATTCGATCGCCGACCATGTATGGGCAGACCTAGGGCTACATCAGCAGCAGATGATCGTTATATCCAACTTACTGTTTTGCGAAATCGCCGCCTCAACGCAGTTGAAGTCCAACGAATTCTGCGTGACGAACGCCAAGTGGTCATAAGTTCAGATACCGCTAGAAGGAGACTTGCTGAACGAAATCTGGCTTCAAAGAGAGCTGCTACAGGCCCAAAATTGACCGTAGCATACCGTAGAGCACGACTTGAATTTGCTCGAGAGTATAGGGATTGGACGTTAGAGCAGTGGCGCAATGTACTCTTTACTGATGAGACCAGGGTGAGTCTACAAGAAAGTGATCGACGTCAGAGAGTATTATATACGCACTTTTTGTAGGTGTAAGTTTGATAGTTGTGAGGTTTATACTTTTTGAGAACATCGAATCAGAGTTTTAAGGTAGCGGGTGGCCCGGTTTATTTGCTGTCCAGTGTAGATAAAAATTGCGTCTTCTTGTGTCGAAGGCCAATATCCCCTGTTGAAATACTTGTTTGACGTAATTTCTTAAGCAGTCCTTAGTTCTTTTATTTTCTCTAGTTGATAAAATTGGTAGGATAAAAAACTGGAGGTTTAATTTTATACGTAAAGATTCTACTACGTCTCATAATTCTGATGCATTTACCGAGCAAGTAGTTCAGTGACACAACAACATATGGCCGTTGAATGCCGGCGACAATTCGCTTGCGGTTCTGACATTATTCGATGTAGTTTTTGTAAGACCAATATCTAAGGGTATATTCTCAGTTTTTTTGACGAATATAAACAAACAATGCAAATGCGATTTACACAATTATATTATAGTCAAACATATTCCACTTCTACGCATATCACCTTATCACGCCTGTTTTCACGACGAGTAGGCAGGGACGAAACCACATTTCGCCAATTATATTGTTGATCCCACATAATATGTGGCGAGTCAATTGCCGCTGACAGGGAACTTTTATGTTTGTCAGAGCCTCGTCCGTTGTTCGTTAGGTGTACCACTTGCATATTAGGTTGGCTTGGGGTTCTCAGATCTTGGTAGGATCCCTATACACCATTAATTAAGGGGGCTTGATGCCGACAGACCTTCACGCAATGCAGACAAGACTTTGGTGACCGACATATTTCTGGGTAACCATATAAATATGTTGTAGTTAAATATTGCAGACCAAGACGGGCAGCAGCGTCTTCTTTCTTCTTTTACTGCGCTGACTAACCTATGCATAACATAATAATATGCATTTCAATTTCCGACGAGAAATTGCTCGAGCTGAAGGAAGACATGGACAGGATTTACTAGGACATAATGAACACTATATAACCCTGGAATATGGCAACCTGTTCTTCGTGCCGGGAGGGCGACAATCGGTCCCAGGTTGGTGTCGGATTTCTCGTAAAAAGCTCCCTCCTCAACAACTTTATAACCATATAAGCTAGGAACTTATTTGTAGATAAACTCTTTGTTTCAAAGCCGCCGCACAGTTAATAGACCTGGATTAATCTCACTGATACCACGAGGAACGAAATAAACTTCATTTTGACTACCAAGAGAAAAATATTCAATATTTGCGTCTGTTATTAACAGGGTAGAAACCATATTTTCAGTTTCAATCAGACGCACATTGAATATAAATTCGAAATAAAGGTCTAGAATCCAATCAAAGCCTAATCGCGTCCGTATTCAGAATCCCGAAGGCTTTCAAGTCGAGTCATCAAATCGCTACGTTTGCCTGAAGAGTGAAATTTTCGTGAACGATATCAATATTGGGCTAGGGACACATACTGTTAAAAAAAAAGTTCATCAAGCCTGGCCGCTTAAATATACCGTAGAAAGTTATGCCCCTTTACTCTTGACCGATAGCAAAACATCAATAAACTCCTGACCAAAACCCACACAAGAATTGTGCATTCGATCTTGCAAGAGCCTTCCACCTATAAGTTCACTTTTGTACACCTTGTTGTAAGTCGCTGATAATGGGGTAGTTTCAAGCACGTCCAAGCACATTACGGTGCATGTGTTAGATTTAAGGTCTAGCTATCTATATATAAAATAATATAATTAATAAGCATTGAGAAAATGCTGTTAGCAGGTGAAGGAATTCAAAAGTAAAACAATAAAACGGGTTTTATCTATTTTATTTATTAAGTTCTTTACTAGTGTTTCGAACATTTCGTTTATTTATGAACTGCACTCCGTTTATTTTTGAGAACCATTATTTAGTGTAATATATTGTTTAATATTATAGCCGTTTATTTAGTTTCATCAATTATTGATCATAGAATTATAATTATGCCATATATCCTACGGTATGTCTTAAAGCAGATAAACAAAATATATAACTTATATCAATTACATTGCATCAGTTATAAAACCCAACAAATTAGTACACATGGACCCATATAAAATCAGACCAACATTAATACACATGTGTACAGACATTATACGTCAGAAACTACAATAACATTAATATATATATATACATACACACACACATATACATATTATATATATAATTACTTTATAGAATTACTATATAAAACAACTATACATTTCCATTATTCATAATTATTAATAAATAACAAAATACAAATAAAAATATTACAGCAAAGAAAGCTTACTCAACTTTAGTTCCATTCGGTGTGACTGCTCCGTAGCGAATGCCCCGTGGCCGGCAGACCGCTGGGTTTTATAGCCAGTGACAAACATGTGACGTCACATCGAACGATTCCACTGCAGATTCTTTTATTCGTCAGTTTTAAACATACAACTTTGTTTTAAATTATATAAAAATACAGTACTGCAGTTGAAATTCATTAACTACCGTATGTTCTTAGTTTTACAATAGCATAATTGTGTTTTATACAAAACAATAACGAAAGAACATAATTTTGATAACAAACTGATATAATAATGTGTCGATTGTGGTTCACATACAAATATGGTTATAATAATTGATATTTCACATAGTAAATGAACTAACATTATTAGTATAATCCATCACGGCCAGACTGACCTGTACTTCGCTCTCGAAGTACCCATTACAAGTATATTATTTTTAAATTCTAAAAGTCTGCCTTGGCATATTAGTTACTAATATCAGGGTAGTGACTGAGCAGCTGTGTATATAATAGCCTCTGGCCTTGACATGTCAGTCCTATCATCTGCTGCGCATGAATTTCAGAAAGACATCAGGGCAGTGACCGACCAGCAGTTAACATAATAGCCTCTGGCCTTGACATGTCAGTCCTATCACCTGCTGCGCATGAATTTCAGAAAGACATCAGGGCAGTGACCGACCAGCAGTTAACATAATAGCCTCTGGCCTTGACATGTCAGTCCTATCACCTGCTGCGCATGAATTTCAGAAAGACATCAGGGCAGTGACCGACCAGCAGTTAACATAATAGCCTCTGGCCTTGACATGTCAGTCCTATCACCTGCTGCGCATGAATTTTAGAAAGACATCAGGGCAGTGACCGACCAGCAGTTAAAAATAAAAAACAGAATTTTTTTACATACAACCATTTAATTGATTCAACAGTAAACCATCCAATATCTCAAATTAATATGTACATTAAATTAATGTGTAATCATTGTGATAATCCTCTGGAAATTCAACAAAGACAAAGACTTTTTATTTCACATGAAATATGGTACATGAGTGGTCTTAAAATTCAATACAGTCCGGTTATTTCACCAGTAACTGGTATGCAAAAATATAATTAGAGGATTCTAATATAACAAACATAAATTTATTGTTCAAAATATTCACTCAGTGAATAAAAACATTCATCAACAAGCCATTTTTTAAATGAACTTTGAATTTAATCAAATAACTTATTTTCTTTTCTTATAAATACTTATAACAAAGATAATATTTTTAAGACACCATGATAAATAGTTAAAATGTAATAATTACATACCAAAGAAAAAATAATCTATCGCGACTAATGATGCTGCAGCTGTAGAGACTCCTCGAAAGAGGATTGTTCTTTAACCCACTCTCCCGGTCAAAGCAAAATTTTTTTTTTTTGGCACAGTAATACCTATTTGTTTTAAGTGAATTCTATCATGTTCTAAAAGATCAACGACTTTTATAAGGGCCTTTAAATTTAGGACTTAATTTGTCATTTCTTCGGTGATCTTGGTTTACGTAAACTAAATAATAAATAAATAAATATTTTTGACACTTACACCAATTATTTAGTTCCAAGATAAGTATCATTAAGAACTTGTGTTATGGATACTAAATAACGGATAAACATACATAAATACTGTTTTTTTTTTGTAAATACATACTTCATATACATAGGAAAACACCCAGACCAGAACAAATATTCATATTTATACACACAAAGATTTGTCCTGTGTGGGAATCGAACCCACAACCTCAGGAGTGGAGTGCGGGTATACTCGCCACCACGCCATATCGGTCGTCAAAACTATATCACCTATATTATAAACCATATTATTTCTACGAGTACTATCAATAAATCGTGGTCACATCCAGACAAGATATGAAAATAACAAATAGAATACTGTGTAATAAAATAACATATGTGGTACATACCGCATTAAAATAAAATCATTATCACGCACATATTCCTATACATTTTTCTGAATCTTTTTCGGCAGAAACAAAAATAAATAATTTAAGTGTGAAGTATGTAAATTTTTTTTCCATTTTCAAATTTATGACAATTAACAATTCTTGCGACACGTAAAGAAATATGGACTGAACTTTAAATACTACATTATGTTAAAAAACTTTTTATCTATTATTTATTGCACCACCACTTACGACATTTAATTGATTTTCAAATTTTTTACGAATTATCTTCAGAAAAGTCTACTTTACCAATTACACTTTAATAAATGACGGGGCCTTTAACTCTGAATACTTGAACTACAACCGATAGTGAAGACACTTTTTAAGATTATATTAATAGAATCTTTTGACTTTCAAAAACCGCTCGGTCAATCTGACATTATACTTATCATAATAGTTCTTGTTTTATAATTATAAAATCTACTTTTACCATCTCATCTACATTACTTTTTTGTTACTGTTATTCAAATAAAGGAAATTCACGTTATAAGCAGTTTAGGTATTTTTATAAACAATGTATCTGAACATCTACGTTGTTGTGAATAAATGAAACTTTATTAATTCAGTCAAATTTTTTTTTTTTGTTTTTAGGGGATATTTATGATAAAAGTTAAAAATGTAACATAGTTCTAATTACCAATCATTATTGAAAATATTTTTATTCAAAGAGTATTCAATTACGTTCCGACTAGCGGAACTCTCAGCTAAGTCTAGCCCATTGTAGTTGCCCTTTACCCTTATCTTAAATGGTTAAGCCTCTCTCTTACATTATTTAAATTAGGTTTTTACATTATTTAAGAGATGTATTCAATGACTTTGTGACAATTTTATCTTCATGAATTTTTATTTCCGTAAATCTTTTTAAATATTGTTAACATCGCGAAAGTTCGAATTTATTTTCCCGAATATCATAATTATTATCATTCTTTTATCAAAATAATGTTACTTTAATAAACTTGTCATCATAATTTTGTTATCACGTACGTTACGTTAGCCTACATATTACTTTACGAAAATAAGATTGAAAACAATAATCCATTTTGGTGTTAGCAAAAGAGTTTAAAAGAACTGAAACAAGATATCGTCGGTGCGCCTGCCAAAACCGTTATGTGCATTTTTTTTATTTTTTTTTCTTTGCTTGATGTCCTTGAAATCGAATTACACATCGATTACAAAAACAATTATGTGTTATTTCCGTCTAGAAATCGATTTGACAAAATCTATATGTGCACCTAATTTTTATTTCTGGCAATGATAAATTGGTTATGTGTTCACATGAAACATTTCTAACCATATCTTGCACATGTCAGATTTGGATTGCACATAGCTACTTAGTTTGGCAGTTTAAATTTCAACAGTTTGTATTTTAAATTTTTACCGTTTTCTTCGCAAAAACGTCAATAAAACTTGTTAAATTGAATAAAACGAGGCTCAGGTGAGTAAATTTTGTACTAATATTGTTGTTTTCTTGGTTTTATGGATAATTGGGTGTATATAATCGGTTTTAATGCTCCAATATTATGGCTGTTCCTACTTAACCTAAAAATAAGTTTCAGTTTCATTGTTGTTATTGAAGGCCTGTTTTTAGTCGTTGTTTGTTGTTGCAATTGCAATTGTATAAAGGTATCGTTATGCTTGGGAGATGGACATTGAAATCTTAGGTGTAACCTACCTACTAAATGATGACTTGTGTTGATTTATGTTTTTTATGAAGAGAGATCTTTGCATGTACATAACTAAAGCTTCTAATTGCTTACTCATATTCCTGAGTTCTGTAAAATAATGGCGTCCCGTAGTAATTGGCGAGGGAGACTTCTCGTTGACATGAGTACAGGAAACATTTCTATAGAAACCTCTGGACAAGGTACATCTGATCCTTTCATATCTACCAGCTATGATCCAACAGCAGCACTTCAACTACATCATGATGAACCACCGCCCGAGCCCTCTGCTACAGAGTTTGTAGAAAATTGCGATAAGACCATGACCACATCTGCCTCGATCGATTGCTTCGATGTGATCACACCAACACTCAATTTTATTGCTGACCCTGTTAGTGATGCAGATGTGGATATGAATTCCAATGATATTTTTGCCACAGGATCTGTTGAGAACCACAAAGCATGCATTGTTATCTCAACAGAATGCCATGAGCCTGAGTTAAACTTGCAGCCGTTACCGATGGAGATCGCCTACTCAGGGCATACGGATAAGGCAATTGTTGGCCAAACGGGTTTGTACTTAGATGAAGTTACTGGAGAATTCGTAAGCCAAAATGTGGTGGAGCTTGGAACTGGACACTTCATTCTAGATGAAAAAACTGGAGAGTTTATAGAAATTGACGAGGAAACCAGGGGGTTAGCAGAAAACCACGATGAGTTCGATATTAATGAAATAGATGACAATAAAAGAAACAGGGACTTTAATAAGAAGCAAAGAGTTAAAGGAAAGCCTTACATGGGAAGAAAAATAGAAATTGATAATGAAAATTCTAAAAAGTGGCTCAGCTTTATTCCGAAAAACCAGAGAGCAATGAAAACTAAAACTTGTACCCATAGCACTACTGAAGCAAAGTCATACAGGACTTTTATGTGTGGAGCTTTAAGTGAAGAACAAAGAGAAGCTACTTTTCGATATTACTGGAGCTTAGACACGTGGGGCGCCAAAAAGGCTTACCTTAAAAACTTGATTCGACTTCGTCCTATTAAAAGAAGACGCAAAGCTACGCAATTGCAAAATCCTATGAAAGAGCAAGGATTTGATTGTTTCTTACCTAACGAAAACAATGAACTTATACGTGTGTGCAAAAGTTTTATGCTTAGAACGCTTGTTATGACGAATGATACATTAAATACATGGATAAAGCAATTGCATGAATCCAAATCAAGCTCATCTTCTACTGTAAATAAAGCAAGAAATCCTTCCTTTAAATCAGCTGCAGTGAGAGAATGGTTAGGCTTATTGCCAAAAGTCCCTAGTCATTACTGCAGGGCAAGCTCATCGCGCATCTATGTTGAGGACTCGTTTAGAAACAAGACACACATGTTTGAAGTGTACAAGAAATGGAGCCAGGAAAGTCAGAGGGAAACAGCAAAGCGCAAACTATTTACATCAATTTTAGAAGCTGAAAAGATCTCTGTATATAAGCCAAGAAAGGATCAGTGTGATACCTGTACCTCATTCAAAGAAGGAAATTTAACACTCGAAGAATATGAACTTCACAAGACTAAGAAAGAAGAAGCATACGAAACCAAGAAGAATGCTCAGTCCTTATGTTCATCTGAAGTTTTAGTGGTAACTATGGATGTGCAAAGTGTGTTACTATCACCGAAACTTCAGGTGTCTGTACAGTACTATAAGCAAAAACTGCAAATACATAATTACACCTTGTATTGTAACAACGATAAAGACGTCCATTTATATGTATGGCACGAAGGTGATGGGGGAGTAACTGCAAACGAGTTCACCACTTGCCTAATAGATTTTCTTAACATTAAACTCGACGAAGGATACAAAAAAATTATATTGATATCGGACGGCTGCAGCTACCAGAATAGAAACAGAGTGCTGTCTTCATCATTAATGAACCTTTCCGGTGATAAAAATATAGAAATTGAGCAGCTAATTTTAGAAAAAGGACACACAATGATGCAGGTGGATAGCGTGCACTCGACATTAGAACATCTATTTAAACCACCAATTTATTCACCCAACGACTACATCAATCTCATGGCACAAGCCCGACCATCAAAACCTTATGTAATTCACCACCTGGATTACAAATTTTTTCAAAAATTATGAGCGTACATGTCAGCTTGATTCTATACGACCCGGGAAAAAGGCTGGTGACCCAGTAGTTACAGATATCAGAGGTTTACTGTATAAAGAAGGAAACATCTTTTTTAAATTACGCCATCCAGATGAATGGCAAATTTTACCTCAAAGAAGAATGCGAATAATCTCAAATCTCACAGCTCTTTACAACGCACCAAGAAAAATAGACAAAACAAAATACGATAGCTTACAGTCATTAAAAAACTACATGCACCGGGATTACCACCACTTCTACGACAACCTCAAACATGATTAAAATAACACAAATGAAGACTTATATTACAATTAAAAAGCCTCTCAAATCTGAAGACTGATTTTTAAATAGACCTAGACCTAAGTATAATTTTACTATTCCAATATTTTGTTTGTATTATAAAATTTTATTACTTGTAATTAATGTAAGTAAATGTACAACATGTGATTTTGTATCTTTATTACCTATTACATTTGTTGATCTTAAAGGATTGATGAGACTGTTCCTAACTAATTATAAACATACTTTTCAAAAATACTGTGAGATTTATTAAAACTTAAGAAACTATTATGTTACCTACATTAGAATTAAGTTTTTATTGCCAGTGTGGCTTAGTAAAGTTTTTTCAATAGTTATATATTTCGCATTTTATTTTAAACCTTTTCAGTGTTGCCTATTAGACTAAGGTGTAATGACTTTTTTTAATTAAACTACTTTTGTTACGCATTTAACATAATTAATTTAGCACAATTGTGTTCCTTGACAAATCTGATATGTGTACAGATTGCACTTGTAAGAAATGGTGCTTGCAAGACAAATCTGATATGTGCATCAAAATGGCAAAAAAAAATTGTTGGGGATGTACAGTACATGTTATCATTTTCACTTGTATCTCAGTTCATACGTAATACTTTTTACCACCATACTGCATTTTTAATTTATTGACAAGTCCATCAATCATTAAATAAAACAGTTTATTTTTCCCCTGAAAACTTGACCAAATACACATAGAGGTTTTGGCAAGCGCAACGACGATATGGTCAAAATAAAATTGACACAAATGCTATTGACGAAACGTTATTACTCCATAGACAATTTTTTTAAAAGACAGTAGTTTTTGAATTAATATGTCCTACATTGACATGACATTTACATTGACAAACATATATATTTTTATTTTTAATTTGGCATTATACTTAATAACTGATGAATCTTTTAAAAATTCACATTGTATTTAAAATCACAAAAATAATTTGTTATGTAATGTATTTCTCTAATTGTTACAATGGAACTTTTATAACATTTTGACTGTACCATCCGATATTGTACCCACATTTGGCAATAAAACTGATTCTGATTCAAAAAGATTTCATTCCGTTTGTGTTATAGACGTTTTATGCTGAAGCTATGCCACTGCTTGACTTTGTACCGTTCATGTGTAGTTAATAAATGTAACTCCTTTATATATATATTTTTTGATCTTATCTTGATTCTTAAAGGTTTTGATCATATGTACAGCTTGCGTTACTGCGATTAAAAGTTGTTAAACGAAAATTTATGTTTTATAAAGGCGCCCTTTAGTATTGCACCGTTTAATATTTGTTGAAATACTTTTATCGATAACTTTAAGAGTAATTTGCAATTTCAATATTCTGCAAATTTAATAAATTTCAATTCAATACACAGATTGTAATACTACTTAGATAAGTGCCCACGGAAGAAAAGTGTCTCAGCAATTTGCGAATTATCCAACAGTGTGCTACGAGGACACTTTTTCAGTAAATAATGTTTTACTTAAAGACTATGCATTTTAAACTTCGCCGTAATCAGATGTAGTTCCTCTACGACATAATTAAACATATTTACCTGCGACGTTCCGCGGTAACGAGAATATATGTGACAGATATTACGTTTTGAATAATATAGAAAAGAAAAGCCGTACGCTAGCGCTAACTCAAACGAACGAAAATTTCTTAAAAGGCTGTCTCGGTCAACAGTGGCTAGTGCCACATCTACCACCATTAATTGTAATATCATTATTTTCAGTACTGTAAATTTAATGAACTTTTCATTTTTGTACACTAGTAGCTTTAATTGTTACCGTTTTATTATTAAAATGTGTTATGTGCTACTGAATAAATTTATATTCCAAAATTTATAAAAAATTTTTTTTTTTTAATTTAAATTTTGTTCGATAGCATGAGCCGGTAATAATTAGCCATTTTATTTACCCCGAAAATATTAAATAGGTCGATATTTAATGAAAACTGCACTTTAATTTCTTAAAAGGTTTTGTGATTTTGTTTTAATTCAAACAGAATGAAATAATTATATATATTAAAATTATAATAAATTCTCAAAAAAAAAATTGAAAGGCGCAGATGTTTACTTATTTTTTTTTCAAGTTATTGTACTAAATTAAATTAGGAGTAAATAACACAACATTTTATAACAACTATTTTAGACAATTTTTCTGTTAAGAGTTAAAAGTAAGGACTTACCAGCGCTTGCCGACGTTTAAAAGATTCCCATTTGCTTGATGCTGTCGCAACAGTACTTGTTCCAGGATTGTTCCCTCAGGATGTAACAGAGCTGGTAAAGCGTAGTCATCGCGACGCAAATAGGAGATGTCAAATTCTTCAAAATACATACTGAAACTCATCATAAAATTTAGATTTAATAATTGGCGCAAGTCGATCCCGCTTCTGATGTTAGATTTAAGGTCTAGCTATCTATATATAAAATAATATAATTAATAAGCATTGAGAAAATGCTGTTAGCAGGTGAAGGAATTCAAAAGTAAAACAATAAAACGGGTTTTATCTATTTTATTTATTAAGTTCTTTACTAGTGTTTCGAACATTTCGTTTATTTATGAACTGCACTCCGTTTATTTTTGAGAACCATTATTTAGTGTAATATATTGTTTAATATTATAGCCGTTTATTTAGTTTCATCAATTATTGAACATAGAATTATAATTATGCCATATATCCTACGGTATGTCTTAAAGCAGATAAACAAAATATATAACTTATATAAATTACATTGCATCAGTTATAAAACCCAACAAATTAGTACACATGGACCCATATCAAATCAGACCAACATTAATACACATGTGTACAGACATTATACGTCAGAAACTACAACTACATTTGTATATATATATATATATATATATACATACACACACACATATACATATTATATATATAATTACTTTATACAATTACTATATAAAACAACTATACATTTCCATTATTCATAATTATTAATAAATAACAAAATACAAATAAAAATATTACAGCAAAGAAAGCTTACTCAACTTTAGTTCCATTCGGTGTGACTGCTCCGTAGCGAATGCCCCGTGGCATACGGGATCTTCTGCCAGATGGCAGGTTCGGGCTTCGAGCCATTGGGCTCATTCCCCGGGCTTCATCTCTCGAGGCTTCGACCTCAAGGCGCTGGGTGCCGCTATGCGGCCGTCGGTTGACGAATGGCGCTCTCACCGTGGAGGCTTACAGCACCGCCCTCAGCGCGACAGGCACACCGGGTGAGACCCCGAAGGGAGGCCCAGCAAGCCGTCAGCGAGCAGGCGGTGACTGAGGTAAGCGAGGATGAGAGATTGCTTAGGAGGGTGGGTTTGGGGGTTTGGGGATTTGGTGGGTGTGAGGGGGAGGCGATGAGAGCGCAAGAAGGTCTCGCGGCAGCGCCTTCCTCTTCATCTTCTTTGGGATGGAGCCCAGGGTAGGAGGCTGTTGCCCGATGGTGCCATCTGGCTGTGACTGCGATGGGGCGGTGGCCGTGGTGGTGTATTGGTGGTGCTGGGTGTCTGTGGTCGCGGCTGTATTGGTAGGGCCTGCGGAGCACAGATAAATGGGCATGGGTTCAGGTGCGATAATGTCGGCCGGGGTGATTGCCGATACAGGAGCGGTTGCGACGACATCTGGTGCGGCAGCGACGGCGGCAGGTGGGCGCTCGGAGGTGGTGGTGGGGGCGATGCCTTGAAGGTGGGGGTGCGGTCCGTGGTCGGCGCGGTAGAACATCTTCTTAGTTAGCGCGCCGATGAACTCCTCGACGGGCCGCACTCTTAGGTCCCGGTGCAGCGTGGCGCTTCGAACATAGCGTCCTGCCCCGGTGATGATCCGGAGCGCTATGTTCTGTTGAGCTTGGAGTTTCTCCCTCTGGGTCGCTGAGCAGAGGGAGTACCACGCTGGTGCTGCGTAGGTAAGTCGGGACCTAATGTAAGTTTTGTAGATGCCCACTCTGGTTCTCAGGGGCAGGTTGGAGGCTAATAGGGGACGGAGTTTAGCGCGGGCGGCTCGGCTTGATTGGACAGCTGCCTGCGCGTTGGCCGCCATGGTTAGGCGGCGGTCGATGAGGCAGCCGAGGTACTTCACCTGGTGCTGCCAGTCTATGGGCTGTTCCCTAAGGACCAGCTTCTTGGGCATCTTTTTGGCATCGCCCGTCAGGAGCGCTGTGGTTTTCGCGACGTTCACCTGCATTCTCCAGTTGTCTAGCCACTGGGGGACCAGGTCCAGCTGCTTCTGGAGACGCTTTGCTGCCGCTATGGCCCAGGGGGAAGAAGTATAGAATGCGCTGTCGTCGGCAAACAGCGCCAGTTCTACCCTGGGCTCCCACTCTTTAGTGGTGAGAGTGGGGATGTCGTCGGTGTAGATCCCATAGAGTAGGGGCGAGAGGCAACTTCCCTGGGGCACTCCCGCTGTGATGGTGTGCGGCTCGGATTCCTCCTGCTCGACCACGACCGTGAACCTCCTTCCGTCCAAGAAAGAAGCTATAAGGGCTGTGAGTGCAGGGGGGACGTCTGTGTTGTGGGCCACCTTGTAGATTAGACCAGGGTGCCAAACCCGGTCAAAAGCCTTCTCGATGTCGAGGAAGGTGGCCGCTGTTGTGAGCCCTTTGTTAAGGTTCACGGTCATTTCGTGAAGAACTCTGGCCAGCTGGAGCGTAGTTGAATGCCCGCTACGGAACCCAAATTGAGCGTCCCTTAGGGCGATTAAGGGACGAAGGCGGTGCAGCAGGAGGCGCTCAAACAGCTTGGCAGTGTGGTCGAGCAGGGTGATGGGGCGGTAACTGGATGGCAGGCGGCGGTCCTTACCCGGCTTTGGAATAGTGATGACCTTCCCTCTCTTCCAGGCAGAGGGAAAGTAGTTGGCTCTCAGCGCAGCGTTGAAGATTTGGGCCAGCGCTGCAAACCCTCTTCTGGGGAGCGCGGCCAAGGCTGTCGGCGGGAGCTTGTCTGGGCCAGGTGCCTTCTTTTTGTTCAGTCGGAGGGCCGTCTTCCTCACGACTGATGGAGAAATAAAGAAATCACCTGGGAGTGGCGGTGGGGTGGTGGCCAGTAGTTCCGCCACTTTGCTCTCCACTGTCTGGTGGTGGGAGTGTGCGCTGGGAGCCGCCGGGTGGGGCGAGAATTGTACTTCGAGGTGCTCTGCCAGGATTCTCGCCCTGTCGGATGCTGCGTATCTGCGTCGGCCTTCGGCGTCGAGGAGTGGGGTTCTTGCTACAGGGTTAGTGGAAAGGCATTTAGTTAACCTGTGCATGCTAGGAGTATATTCGAAGGCCTCACATATCGCTGCCTCCCATCTGTCGCCTCGCCAGGTTTTAACTGCTTGGGATAGCTTGAAGGAGGCCTTGTTTAAATCGGCCTTCACTCCGGGGCACCTTGATGAGGCCCATAAGCGGCGGAGGGCCCTTTTCTTTTGTAGTAGGGCCCTGAGGTGGCGGGGAAGCTCTTCTCGGCGCTGCGTTGGCGGCGAGGTGACTGTGTGCGCCGCCATGGCTTCGCGCATATTGCGCGAGAGGCCGTCTACGGCAGCGTCGATATCCTCGGCGGTGACGATGCTGGCTGGAAGGTGGAGAGACGTCAGGTCCCTGCTGTATGCCTCCCAGTCGGTCCTGGTTTTGGGTTTGCTCGGCATGGTGGCACACAGGGAAGTGGCCACGGTGACGAGGAGGGGGAGGTGGTTTGTGTCCCCATCGTAGATCACCTCGACGTTGGTTGAGGTGGAGACGCCTTTGACCAGGGCTATGTCAATGACGTCGCCCTGCTGGCTCTCAGCTGACGGGATGTGAGTTGGGGCGTCGGGACCAATCGCTTCGATGTCCAGGTCGGTGATAATTTCCAGTAGTCGCCGCCCATCGGTGTTGGTGGCTTTGGATCCCCATACCGGATGTTTGGCGTTCAGGTCACCAACGACCAGGGTTGGCCTCGAGGGCCCGAATAGTGAGGTGAGGTCAGATCTGTGGATGCCCGTACCTGGAGGCCGGTATGCTGCGTAGATTCGTAGTTCTTCTTGGGTGGAGGTGAGCAGTCTCACACCCGTGCTCCTCAGGCTGGTGAAGTCTGGCCAGGGAAGTTCCTCGTGGATGATGTCTGTACGGACCAGGACCGCTGTGCCCCTATACGGTCGGCCCCGGTCGGTTATCTCGTCGCGACGGTAGGTGAGGTAATTGGGAATTTTGAGGGACATTTTGGGAGAGAGGATAGTCTCGCCCAGGAGGATGACATGAATGTCCTGGGACTGGGCGAGGAGACGGAGTTGAGGGAGTTTCTTTGCTATGCCCCCCGGGTTCCAGTACATGATTCTTAGTACTGGTGGGGGGGGCCATTAGCTGGGCGAGCCCGTGTAGGAGGGCTTGTATGGGATCTGCGCCGGCTATGATCTGGCGGAGGGTGTGATAGATCACATCTATCGCCACTTGATGCTGGAATGGGTGGGGTTGGGGTGGGTATTGGTTGGAGGAGCCGTGGAAGCGCTGGTGAGCTGCAGCCTCCATCTCTGGGTTGCGCTGGGGCTGGTTCGACTGGGATCGAGGGAGACGGTGACGATGGTCGTCTCTGCTGGGTAGAGATGGAGGCTGACGAGGGACCTGAGTACGTGGATGGCGCTTGGGTGCTGTTTTTCGCCTCGGTTTTGGGGCGCGCTGGGAGCCTGGGGCCTCCGAGTCTGTTTCGGCTGCGGTCGTTGTGTAGCCAAACGTCACTTGGGCAGGGCGGGTGACTAGGGCGGGCTCAGTTCTGGTACTGGTAGTAGGAGTAACTGTTTGTGGGGCAGGTGGGGCAGGCAGTGATTGAGTAGGCGTCGATGCTGCCTCCGGTGCTGTCTGCTTGTTCTTTCCGCGGCGGCGACGGCGGCGGCGTCTGTCTGGCAGGGGGGCTCCCCTCTGAGTCGGTGAGTTGGCTCTTACCGGCTGTGAGATGGAGTGCACGATCGGCGTGGTCGTCTGTAGCGTCTGGTAATTTGGCGCTGCACGGTTGGCGGGAGTACGTGACGTGGCGCCGCTGGGGGCCCTGGCGTTACCTGTTGGTATGGGCGGTGGGATCCTGTGTCCCATACGGCGGGCTTCACGCAGGAGTACCTTGCACCGCCTGTCGTTCGCTGGGTGGTCCTGCGCGCAGTTGGCGCAGGTGGGTGCGTCCAGCCTGTCGCGCTGGCAGTCGGCAACTGCGTGCTCGCCCGCGCATCGTACACACTTGCGGGGGCGGTGGCAGTTGACGGACGAATGGCCGAAAGCCTGGCAGCGGTGGCATTGGGCTGGACCCCTCTTCGAGCGCCAGGCCTCAATGGTGATGCCTGGCATGCATAGGAGCGTGTCCGTTTCGTAGAGGCGGGTCGATTCGTCTTGTTCGAGGTGGGCCAGCTGCACATGAAACAGACAACCGGGTCTACCCCTGGTGGCATTAATTCCTCTTACCAGTTCCACCACGAATCCCCTTTCTTCCAGGGCTTCTTGGATGGACTGCGGGGGGGTGTCGGCTGGTAGGCCGCGAATGGCGACCTTGGTGGGCAGGGTGTGTGGAGGCGAGAAGCTGTACCAGGTGATGGCACTGTCAGCTTTCTCAGCCTCCACAAGGTAGGCTTGTACGGCTCTCCATTCCTCCGGCGTCCGGGGGAGGAACCTTACTCCTTGGCCGAAGGGTCGAGCATTGGGTGGGTGGCCTAAGGTGGCCTGCAGTCTCCTGAAGTGGAGGGTCCAATTAGGTAGGGTCTCCACGACTATTGGAGGATATCCCTTGGTGTTGGTGAGCTGGGGCGGCGGCGTCTGCGGCGTCACAGGGCGCTGCGGCGTGGGGTAGGCGGCGCGCGGCGACGGCGGGGCTGCTGCTGTCTGGGCGTATGATGCCGACGTGCTCGGTAACGTCAAATATGACGAGACGTCGGACGGGATATGCGGGACTTGGATGTTGGTGGGTGAGGGAGATGGGGAGTGGTGGGTGGAGGGGAAGCGGAGCAGAGGTTGGGGAGTACACTCACCCTCTTTTTCGCTGGCTTCGTCATCGGAGTCGATGTCGCTCGACGATGACGAGGTGGTGAGCTTGGGTGGCGTGGGTCCCTGGCGTGGGCGTTTGTCATCGCCTCCAGTCGGGGACTCAGCTGGGCGCGACCTGCGGCCTGCGGGTCGGGATGTACTCGGCTCGGGCTGTGTGGTGGTCGATTGCTCAGCAATCGGGACCACTCGCACTCCGGGCGGCATCCCGCTGGCGGGAAGGGCTGGCGCCGGCTTGAAGGCGGCCGGCAGCGTTGGTCTGGGTTTGGCGGCGTGGGCAGGAGCCGGCAGCTTGGTAGCTGCAGGTGGAGCCGTTCGGGCCGGGTTCCGGCGAGTATTATAGCGGCCGCGGTCCGGCGGCGCGATCCGCTGTGGGAGCGGACGGTCGCTCATGGCGGGGGGTGGAGGGGTGGAGGAAGTTGGAGGATCGGATGGGAGCACTTTTCTGGGAGGTAAGGTGGGTTTGGGGAATGGTGTGCGCAGTGGGTTATTATTTCTGCCTTTGCGACAGCAAAACCAAAAATAATAACTATGCCGATAAACTGTTCACGAACGAAAAGTACACAATTACAACTAAAACACAAAAACAAAATTTAGCGTCAATATCGCGGGTGGGTCGAAAACAATTTTTCAGCGGTGGGGCACTTACGGCGCGCGGGTCGCGGGTGTCGCGTTGTCCACGGGGGCCGGAAGTGCGGGGCGGGTTCACGTCACACGAGCGGAGGGGGGGCGGGACTCGACGCAGAGCGGAGTGCACACGACCGGTCTCAACGAACGCACGACGGAACTTCCGGCAGACCGCTGGGTTTTATAGCCAGTGACAAACATGTGACGTCACATCGAACGATTCCACTGCAGATTCTTTTATTCGTCAGTTTTAAGCATACAACTTTGTTTTAAATTATATAAAAATACAGTACTGCAGTTGAAATTCATTAACTACCGTATGTTCTTAGTTTTACAATAGCATAATTGTGTTTTATACAAAACAATAACGAAAGAACATAATTTTGATAACAAACTGATATAATAATGTGTCGATTGTGGTTCACATACAAATAAGGTTATAATAATTGATATTTCACATAGTAAATGAACTAACATTATTAGTATAATCCATTACATGCATGGGAACAGCAGCTTTGTTGCGGGCACATTTTAAATTAGCCGCTGCACCAATACCTACCAGAAAATAGTCCGGCGCAGAAGTATTCAACTCTTTAGATGCAAAACAAGGTTTCTGGCACACAAATTTGCACGAACCCAGTACAGACCGATGTACATTCAACGCAGCGCTTGACAAGTACAAATATTTACGAATAGCGTTCGGCATCACCTTTGCATTAGTTCGGCTTCAGACGAAATCCATAAAAGGCTGTATGACAACTTTGATGACCTAAAGTCACCCTTTATTGTGGATTTGCTTGTTTACGGACCAACCAAGGTCATTCATTATTAATTACTTAAAGCTATAATGAGAGGATTGCTGATAATATAAAGATTTTAATGGACATGCCTATTCCCAAAAATGGCAAACACATGGAAATGTTTTTAGATCTATTCACATTAACCCAGTAAAGGAATTCCTCATTCCTTAGAAAATGTCTCGAAACTTGTGGAATTATTTGAAAACAACATTAGTTGGTTCTGTGAAATAAATAAAGACTTCGATATCTTGGTCAACCCTTCTTTTCTTTTTTTATTTACGTCGGAAACAAAATGTGTTTACGGGCCTGACGTGCATTACGTGCCCTCCTAGCCCGCCCGCTGCGCCCTCCACAGGTCTCTCTTAGTTTCCCCCCAGGTAGCCAGTACTAAGGGCAACCAGAGTCGCCAATCTCTGGGTGTTACATTTCACTAGCGCCCTACCGGGAGGTACTAAACCCCCCCCCCCCCCACGGATCTTTGGTCAACCCTTTGTCAACATCTGTGCATTTTTCGTATATTTAAGAACTTAGGGTTTTTGATAAAATAAAATAGCATTCTTCTTCATATCATCAAACAGTGTTTCTCTTCCAACGAGCCCCTGACAACTAAATCCCAAACTATGTTATTGTTTTTTATTTTTGAACTCGAACTACCGAATCTGACTTAAACTTTCAAACATGTTTGTTGTTCGTTAAATAGAGACCAGCTTACGCGCTTATAGAAAACGAAATGTGTCTTTGTTACGAGTGTTTAGTTGTAATTAAAAGCACAACCTATTATTAACTACTCGAATAATAAAACCGCCCACATTAAAATTTCTACAAGAAACCTATAAAAATATACAAAAAACTCATATAAGTAAATAAACACAAACATTGTACAAAAACTCGGAAAACAAGCTTATTAATTTAGAGTTTCGCAGCAAAAGGACTAAGAAAATAGTATTTCTGTACCGTTTACAAATTCGGAACAGTTACATTGAATCAATTAACGACCCGGGAGGGTCTGCCAAAACAAATATTATTCACTTGGAAAAGGCCCAAAAAGCGAAGTTGAAAGTAATTCTAAAAAAATATTTTAGACCCTTAATAACGAAATATATGCAGTGACAAAGGTGCTTAGGGTCCGTTACATATATATCCTAAAAGCTATTGCATCTATGCACAGGAGTAAGCAGACTCAACAAATATATTTAAATATTCGATGTATTTTCCTCATTTCGGTTCACCCGTGCAACACCGCCTTCATGAGGCGACAAGCCTTCTACCTTTTCCCAACTATATAAAGGAAAGCGTGTTAACAGCTTCTTAAAATAATAAAGTCATCCGGACAAGTTAAAAATATCATAAAATACTGGATTTTGGGATTGTCATACGACGACATAAGCAATTACTTACTCACGACTAGTCACGACCGTTACATAGGTGTATGGAGATCCTACCAAGACCTAAAGGGCCGCACCTGCCGATCAACGGACGAGGCTCTGGCGAACATAACAGTACCCGGTAAGCGGCAATAGGTTTGCCACCGATTACATGGGACCAACTAAATATTGGTGAAATGTAGGCGTATAACAATAATAATAGAATTTCGCGAAACAAGCCTCGAGCATACAGCATAAACCAAATTATCTAATAATAATAAATAAAGATAATAAAAATAGATGGAGTGTATCTGCACTCACTTAAGTTCTACACAGATCAATTCTTTGTGTGCATGATCATTTTTAGTGACATTTACTTCATTTTACTATAACGTTTGAAAATAAATAAGGTCAATTACCAAAATCCCATCATCCTAAAAACACAGCTTCCTTATGTAAAAAATATATCGATGAACTAGCAATTATTGAAACCTGTTTTTTTTTATCTTTATATTCGGGTAGAATCTATCTATTTCTTCCTGTTCGAAAAAAGAATCCATTCAAAACTCATTTAAGCATCCCAATAAATCACCCAATTGCCATCCACTGCTGGATGTAGCCCTTTATCTTTTATTTACGACGGTAACAAACCGGGATGACCTCCTCAGAGAAGCGCAGTGAACGTGCTCCTCCTACCTTCTGGTGTGACTCCTCGGAGGGCCTATGGCCAGCAGGGAACCCCTGCCCACGCCGCCTAAAACCCTTCTGGCGCTGCTGCCCACCCGGTAGTCGGTACTAAGGACACCCAGAGTCGCCGGTCTCTATGTAATCTTTTCCCCGCGGACTCCTCCGCCCTATCGGGAGATACTCAGCCCCCCCAGCACGGAGACCAGTCCGGGACGGGGGGCTGAACGTAGGCCAAAGAGCGCCAACTACCCCGACCTCCTCAGAGAGGCGCAGTGGACGCACCCCTCCTGCCTCCCCGTGCGACCATAGCGTGTATGGCTGACTTCTCGGAGGGTCCATGGTTAGACAGCAGGGGCTCCCTGCCCTCGCTGCCTAGATCCCTCCTGGCCCACCCGCTGCGCCCTCCACAGGTCCCTCTTAGTTTCCCCTCCGGTAGTGAGTACTAAGGGCACCCAGAGTCGCCAATCCCTGGGTGTTACCTTTTCACGGCCTCCTTTACGGAAGGTACTCAGCCCCCCCACCACGCCAAGGTGGAGACCTGTCCGGGGGGGAGGGGTACGGTCTCCACTCCTACGCCTGTCTGCTCCAACGTCTTCTACCGGCTTGTATTGGCTACCATTTAAAATCAAAATATTTTATACAAGTTTAGCGTAATAAAGCTCTTTTGAGCGTCTACTTAAAAACAAAGGGCTTATTACAAAACGACGTTTAAAGTTCAGCCCCTTAAGGTCTTATTACAAAACGATGTCTAAAGTAAGACCAGGTTTAAAACTAGTGCTGTCACTGTTTTCATCTAATCAAATGAAAGTGACAGCACTAGTTTTAAACCTGGTCTAACTTTAGACACCGTTTTGTTATAAGACCTTAACTGTTTTACACAACATGATTAATATTTATTTTGATGTTAAAGATAGATATCGGCAATGCAACGAATAATTATAATAATTATAAATATTTTTCAAGCCATCGGTACTTAAAGTTATCATGGCTTTTATTTTTTCTTCGGAACTATCTAGTGGAGGTGCTGTACTACTTCCACCACCGGTACGATAAAGTTCCGAGCGTATTGCAGCCGACTTTTTCCTGACTGTGTGTTTTAGGCCCTCGTATTTTACTTTTAAGGGTTTGGTAGACCGGAAAACTCCAGATCGAGCATTGAACTCTTTGTTGATGTTTTCCCAAGCCGCTTCTTTTTGCTTCCATGTTGAAGCGTCGCTTTGTTTGGTTTCAAGAGTAGACTGATACTTTTCAACAAGTAATATCAGATTATCTGTCTCAAGTGATGTAAAGTTGGCACTTCTTTCCCTCTTACTTTTATCCATATAATTCACACGCCGACAAATAAACACAATCTAACCACGCGAAATGACAACGAGTTACAAACGGTCATGACATGACAGACATCAACATTTGACGTAGAAATGACCGATATGAACGAATGATTTGTTACGTCATTCATTTAACCTGCAAGTTGTTTGTTACTCGAAACATTGATTTCGTTTGTGAAATTGACGGAGGCTACTCGTAGCTTCTACTTGCCAATTAAAGTTAATTGGAAAGTAACTAATCAATGCTTTACTTGACGATGGTGAAAGAGGCCCTAAGTCTAAAATCTCTAGATAGTAGGAAATTTAAGAAAGTAACTAGTAGAACAGAATAATCTAAAACTAAATAGGACTATATAAATTAATTTTAAACACTAGGAGCAGGAAGCCATAAGTGTCAATGGAATAAATTATATATTGCTGGTTTTATTTCAATATTATTTTGTTATATTAATTAATCGATAACTAGCTACTTAATGTGAATTATACATTCTTATTTAATATGATGATAATGATAATGACATTTCTATTTTTTTTTCTTCAGTGGCATGATGTTTATATGCCCGTAAATGTGAATAAGTATTGATATGATATAGTACATAGGTGTTAATAATATGAATACAAAAAATTCAACATTAAAATAATAATTTTTACATATCTATGAGATGGAAGACGACTTCCTGAAGACGGGGTATAGATTGAAAACAAATGCCTTCAAAAGATTAAAGCTAAGCATATAGGAATAGTTAAATTGTCGGAACAATCTGGTGTTCTTGTTTTCTTATCGGCACAATGTTAGTCTTCCTTTTTCAGTGTTATTAGATAATTCAGTGCAAACATAACTTAGTACCGTTTGACCAGTAAATACAATGACGAGCCGACATAAAGTAAACCTTATTGCGTAACATGTAAGTGGAAAATTCAAGTGAAAATCGTACACCGTTTTCAGCAAATATTTTCAGGCTTTCAGTAGGGTGTCGGTCGCGTTGCGGACGATACGTTTATCGTATTTTCCGAGCACAAAGTTCAACGTGGAGATCGTAATGTTGAAAAGTAAATAATTTACGACTTTTTGTAAACCAACTTGCTATAAAGACTATTTAAAAAAAAAACTGCAGGTTTAAACAGTTTCGTGAGTGTAGTTCAAAAGGGAAGTTAATACGAGGTGGTTTTTAAACGTTTATAAAAAGAATAAAGAAATATGAAAGGTAAGGTGGTATGATAATAACATAATAATCATGGATGTAAAGGGATCTTAGACCTTAGGAACCCAAGCCAACCTCATCTGCAAGTGGTGCTTCTGCCGATCAACGGACGAGGATTACTGGTAAGCGGCAACAGGCTCGTCACCTATTAAGGACCAAAAACATAATTAGCGGAATCTGGGCGTATAATATGCCTCTGCCTACCTCTTCGAGGAAAAAGGCGTGGGTGTATGTATGTATGTGTAATAATCGGGGTCCTGCTGTTTGACCAAAAGTCATTTAGCAAAAGTACAATTTACAAACAATATTTGGCAAAAAAATGGTTTCACCAATTGATCATTTTAGAAACGACTCACTTTTCCAAATGATCAACACTTAAATTTACATTTTACAAATAATTATTTAACATAATTAACATTTAGCAACTGAGTTATCATACAAAACTACTATTTGGTCTAAAAACGATTAAAATATGTTTTTTTAATCTGTTTAATATAATACAGAATGACAATCAGGGCGAAACCTTCGATAAGTTTGAGATTTTTTTTTGTTGACCATCACAAAAGTATTAGTTTTGACCTGTTATGGTTGTATACTACAACAACATATTTTGGACAAATGCTTTATTTGCGAAACATATAATTTGGTGAAATAAAAAAGGTTGATTATCATTTTAATATTTAACTGATAATTTGCTCAGTGAGTTTTTTTAAGATGGTACTTTTGTCAAATGTCCCGTTTGCTAAATGAACATTAATTGTTGAACCGTTTTTTGTCGAAAGACCATTTGTCAATAATATTTTGGACAAACATTAGGAATCAATTGATTCTATACAATATTTTCATTATAGAAGAACTATTAATAAAGCACTCATAGCTCCGGGAAATTTGATGGTAGGTTAACGAACCAATTAATCTCCCGATTATGAATTAAAGGAAAGTGAGCAATATGAAATTTAATATCTAGCACCTGTTTGCTTTGTAAGGCACGTTCTCGGATATTACTTTACTATATGTATTTACATGCAATTCCGCCTGTTTACTCGGTTAGCGACCGCTTAGCAGGAACATTTGTATTTGAAAGAGCCTCGTTCGTTGATCGGCTGATGCACCACTTGCTGCTGAGGTGGCCTTTGGATCTACTATATGTGATAGTCGTTAAGCCAAGGTTATTAAACCATGCTTAAAACATTCTAACAACAATGCGCTCTGGGTCCGCGTGGTGGATAAGTTTGTACTACGAGGACTGAACAAAATTATTAATACTGTTAAAAACAACTAACCTTTGGCCATACCATTGTTATGATGTTCCCTTTAGGGTAGTGAAGGTCAGACGGCAGTCGCTCCAAGTCATAACTGAAATTCAGCCAAAATCTATTTAGACCAGTTAGCAGGTCCTAAGCTTAAGTCTGGGGCAATCGGAATAATGCTAAGACATGATGATGATTGATAAACCACGAAGTAAAAGTTTCGTATTTATCCAAACTAAATATTTATCCAGGTTGGGAATCAAACCCACGACTTATGAGTCTTTTCGTGCCTGACATTAGACTTTCTCAACAAAAATATGGCACAATATGACGTAACCTTGTCTCATGCACCTCAGTTGCCGACAGACTTGTATATTTAGCATGTTTGTCCATTAGTTTGATTGTTGCATTTTCACGCCTAAGCCAAGCAAATATGGTACATAGATAGCATCAAACCGAGGAAAGTGACCTATACCTACCGCTCATTTAGGTAGTCTACTATAAAACATCGTTTTTGTTTAATTTTGTTATAAAACATCGACACATTAGACGCGATAAATAGTAGATCATTCGGAAAAAGCTGTAGACAAAAGTCAGTCTCATAAAATATCTGTGTTTATTTATCCACATTTATCAGTTACTAGCAGGGAGTTCGTAGCTCGGCTGGAGTAAAGCTGGAGTAGATATTAGTTCTTAAATTACCTTTAGTGGGGCATTTAATATTGAAACCGTTCGTGCTTCAGGAAACACGTTAAGGCTGCTGTCCCGGCTATACATTACACGGGTAGCCATTTATTCAATTAACTGACATCGACTTCAACATTATTGATTAATCCGCATCATCAGCCCAATGAAGTCTACTGCTAAACATAGGCCTCCCCCATAAATTTCCAGCGTGACCTATTGTGGGCGGCTTATATCCATCGTGATCCTTCCCACCTTCTTGTAATCTATTTTAAAACAACTGTTCGAAACTTTTTTTTATAATTACTGTATTCACGAACGTCGGTTTTCTTTTTGTCAAAAGTTTATTTTCATTTTAAACCAAAGACCAGATCAATATGAATGCACTTGGTCCTCATAATTCATAGCGAATCTCATGCTATATTCGATGCTACGAGATGTAAATTTAAATCGACAGGCTAACTATTGTAGACACAGCACCAAAAAATTGCACTGATTGTGTTTGGTGGGGCACAGCGAAATGAATCGATGGCCGTTTAAGCGGGAATGTCTGGTGGACAATGCAGTCTAGGGTAAACCCGCACCAGAGTTAGATAGACCAGACCAGCTGGATTGTATTTTTTCTTTGTTATAGACTTACTCGATTAAAGTATTTACCAGTGTCAAGTGATTTGATCCATAAAACAAAATGCAGCGTTTTTATTGAAGTTCTCCTACTATATAGAATCCTAAATATAAAGATGGACAACCATCTATACTAATCGACATAGCACAAAAGATTGAACTGATTGTGATTGTGGGTGGGGCACATAGCGAAATTAACCGATGGCCGCTGGTGCGGAAATGTTCTTCAATGGCGACCACGTGGTGGACAAAGCAGTCTTAAGTGTTGGGTAGACTATATTTTTTTCTTTGTTATAGACTCACTTGATGAAAGTATTTACCAGTGTAATATAAAGCATATCATTTGCATATGAATTAAAGACAATGCAGTGTTTTCGTCACTTAGTCGAAGTCTATCAAACTCCGTCTTAGTCAAGTCAAAGATATATGCCAGTTATGTAGTGGAGACTTTACTAAAATTTACCCTTGAACATTTTCGTCATGCAGCCTCCATCAAAGAATGTACGTCAAATTATATTTCTACTATCCCAGTAAAGTAGGTGGGGATTTTACTAAAGGCTTCAGGTAAATTTCGGTATCGGTATTTTAATATGCCTCTTTACCACACTTGTGTACGTTATGACAGACGGTATGTCTAACAAAAATCCACTATTTTTACGCATAGGAACTCAAAATTACATCCGTTTTAGAGAATAAAACTATGCCTTGATAGTCTTTTCCCGAGATGGCGCCAAAACTCTAATGAATTGTTCAAAAATTGCGGAATATCGATGGACTTGGGCTGTGCAGCTTGATGTGTCTAATTCCGAGTAGGCGGGAAAACTCTAATGGATTGTTTAAAAAATTGCGGAATAATGATGGCTTAGGGCTATGCAGGATACGTAATTAAAAACAAATTTGGGGGAGGCACGTTCGAATGGAACAATAATGATATAACGCACCATTTCTGAAATTAATTATAATGTGGCTTATGTTCAGTGTGCTATAAACTGAACAGTAACAAAGAACTTCCCAGAATAAATTATAAGTGCCAAATATTGCAGGGTGCTATTAAGTTATAGTTTCAATATCATAGAACACTATCGCTAAAACAATAATTATTAAAGATCGTTCTAAATAATCAGTAACATGAATTTGTATTTTCAAGTAGCCATTTTCAATATTTATATTCGGCCCCAGTTTTTCGCCTACTCGGTATTTCAGTAAATCATATTCAGTATGTACGACACCCTTAATTTTAATTTGCTCGTTGAAATATTACCCATTTTCATTACCTGTACTACAGCGGGGGAAACATACATTGAGTGGGAGGAACATAATACATAGGACTCGCTTCTATTTTGAACAGTTTTATTTAGATTACCTTCTGTTGAGTGGGTTAGTTCTAGTGGTTGAATTTACTTTCCTATTGTAGACTGAAATTTATAGACTATAAAATTATTTAAAAAATTGTAATACGAAAATAAGCAGGATAATTATTACATCCAAGATGTCTGCTGTTACAGAACGGCGAATTAAATATTTTTACAATCTAAATGAAAAGTCATCAGAATGAGAAATACATTCGCATTCTATCATATTCTATCATCCGCTTTAAGAAAAACATAATTATACTTATGTTTAAATATTTTGTTAGATAAATTAACTCGGAATTAAAAGCGGTCAGGACCGATCACGAATTAAAGCAGACTTTAACAAAAGTAGGTCCTTGAATGAGAAACCGTTTTTGTGACATTTAATATGAAACGCTTCCATTCCGATTAAAAATCTGACAAAAAGGTTGATAGAAAAATATATGACGTCATCCTCGCCCTTCTCAACTCAGTTGTTTTAAGTCTATTGCGGCATTACTGTATCATTATTTTATATTTATTTTTACATATTTTAATGCCCCACGACACGTGTCGTCAGTGATGTCTATCGACGTTGCGGTGCGACGTTGCCGTACTTGGCTTGATATATCTGGCAACATCAATTTATTTTATAATTATTATCAAAAGGAGCGACTGCCGTCTGATCTTCGCAATACATATGGGAACATCATTGTATGGTTAAACCAGCTGTCAGAGTAATGAAAAGGCACTGACTTCCTAATAAAGATTGCCATAGATGTTCATGACAGCCGGGACCAACGGCTTGTCGTGTTTTCCGAGATAGTAATTATTAAGCACATAACTTCTGAAAGTCCTAGATGAGCAAACATATTTTGAACCCGAAGCCTTCTAACTTCCCCTGTGGTATTTCTGGACTATGCTGCTCTCATTTGTCTCCTAGTATATCCCTGACTTAATTTTCCCTAACCAGTTATTGCGGACTTTCAGAAGCCATATGAACTACTTTAAATTTGTTTCAGCTTCTTAAGAACATTGGCAATGATTCCACTGAAACGACGATTATGAACTTTCTAAACAAATCCAGGATAATTATTGTTTAACTTAAAAAAACTTTATTTAATAATTTTTACCGACGTTTTAACGTAGTGAAGGACGACATCGCACTCGAAGGACCAAATATGGGTCAGGGCGTGGGAAATACAGTGGATGACTTCTTTACTCATTTCAATCGAAACTATTAGTTCAGCACTTAAAAAAAAAAAATTTAACAGAAATACTTAAGTGTTATGACTAAGAGCATTTTTGAGCTCCGAAGGGTTAGGCAGAAGCATATCATACGCCCACATTTCGCCAGTTATATGGTGGGTCCCACGTAATAGGCGACGCCGATTACCGGGAATTTTATGTTCGCCAGAGTCTCGTCCGTTGATCGGCGCACCATGTGCATGTGAAGTTGACTTGGGCTTCTCCGATCTTGGTTGCAGCCCTTTACACCTAGTGATAATATTATCGAGCCCCACTTGGTTTATTCCTTAACCGACAGAGTTACAAATAGAAAATAATAATACCGGGATCTCGGGATTATGGATAGTGGCAATGAATTGTCAGTAAAACTTTTTCAACTACACTCGGCGTCAAAAAAATCGCACATCTAAGGAAATCACGTTCAAATGTCATTAACTCTTGATATGCACATGCAGTCGTATTAATTATAGTTTTATTTAAAAGGTTACTTAATTAACTTAATAAAAAACATTATTTTTCATTATCAAATAAAACCTAATGCAACAAATAAAGTGTCACAAAAATTCCAAGGAAATTTTGCTGCTCGGGAGAGTCGCGAGTTGCGCTACCTTTGTGGGTATAAAGGGGTCAACACGGGGTCAATGTGGCTCAGAGAGCGCATCCAAAGACTGGACAGGCATTCACCGGCTTTGCCGCCAGCTCTCCAAGGCCCCACCCCCAGTCAGACCACTCAGAAGCCCAGATGGCCAGCTGAAGTACCGTGCAGCAGACAGAGCTGAAATCCTCGCTGAGCACCTCGAACAGCAGTTCCGTCCCAACCCCTCCGTCGACGTAGACCACGAACGTCACACCCGTGAGCACCTACTTAACTACCTCTCTGCACCAATAGCCTACGAGGAGGACCCTATTGTCTTCTCTCCTGGCCAAGTGCGGAAAGCTATAGTTAAACTAGCACCTAGGAAGGCTCCGGGTGCAGACAAGATTTCTAACGCTGCCCTCCGACACCTCCCTCCCCGTTCAATAGCCGCGATTACACGCCTATTCAACGGCATAATGAGAACCGGACGCTTCCCAGGGGCCTGGAAGATGGGCCACGTCATTATGATCCCGAAACCTGGGAAGGACGTCACGAAGCCTGCGAGCTACCGACCTATTACCTTGCTTCCTACCCTCTCAAAGCTGTTCGAGAGACTACTCCTCGTCCACCTACTCCCACACATAGAGCCGCGAGACGAGCAATATGGATTCCGTGCCGAACACTCCACAACTCTGCAGTTGTCAAGAGTTCTGCACCACATGACTGTAGCCCATAACAAGAAGGAGTTCACGGCTGCAGTCCTACTTGATATGGAGAAGGCCTTCGACAGAGTGTGGCACGAAGGTCTGCTGTACAAGCTGTCAACGTCCCCAGCGCCCAGACGCATCATCCGTGTCCTGTCCTCGTTCCTCGAGGACAGACGCTTCAGGGTGGTGGTGGAGGACGCCCTATCTGGAGAGAAGAAGATAGAGGCCGGAGTACCCCAAGGCAGCTGCCTTTCGCCAGTTCTGTACTCTCGCTACACTGACGACATCCCAAAATCAGAAGGCGTACAACTCGCCCTATACGCGGACGACGCCGCGTACTACGCCTCCTCCTACCGAAGGAACATCGCTGCAGCCAGAGTACAGAACACACTAGACTCCCTGCCAGAATGGCTCAACAAGTGGCGTCTGACGGTCAACGTAGCGAAGACCCAAGCCATCCTGGTACGCAAGGTTTTGAATTACCCACCACCACTCCGACTACACGGACAGGATATCTCGTGGTCTCTCAAGGTCAAGTACCTAGGAGTCTGTATAGATCGCGACCTCAACATGACGCCTCACGTAACGAACACGATCAACAAGGCCAAAGCAGCTCGGAACCTCCTGCGACCAGTGCTCGACTCCAAGCTGCCGTTACGAACGAAGCTCGGGGTATACAAAACATACCTCAGACCCCTGATCACGTACGCAGCCCCAGCCTGGTACGCACTACTGAGAACCTCGCTCAAGAAGAAGCTCGAGACATTCCAGAATGTGTCCCTCCGAACCATCGTGCGTGCTCCACGTTACGTGAGGAACGCGACGATTGCGAGGGATCTGAAATCAGAGAGCATTGAAGCCTTCGTGGGACGCCTAGCGGGACCGATGTTCGCGCGGGCGGATGCGTCAGGCCGTGAATCACTTCGCGGCCTGGCGCCGCTGCACGCGCGACCACCGGATGCTAAGGCATATGCCCGAAGCCTGATCCCTCGAACGACGTAGGATTGACCAGACCACGAGCACAGGACTGACTACATGCTAGCTGATCGCCCCAGGGCCAACTGCCTAGGGGCTTGATCGCAGCCACCACCGGACTGACACCCCGGACCATACCAGGCTTTTTAGCCGCCTCAACGACGCGTCCGTCGCCACGGACGCCGCAAGAAACTGCGGTCAGGGGGCACTGCCCCGATACCGCGCCGTGACCCCCCTGCGGGGGCTCACGTAGAAGACCACGATCGATGTGGCTCATTCGCTATTAAACCGTTGAAGAGGACACACGCACTGATTTTACTGAAGGAAGAACATCTGGAAAATGGATACTACAGCTGATGAGGCCGCTCAAGTGGTTGCACTACTGCAAGCAGGGTTGCGGCAGTGTGATGTCGCCCAGAAACTGAACCTGAGCTGTTTTTCTGTTCGAAGAGTGTACCAGCGCTTCATAGAGACCGGTGGCTACATCCGCAAACATGGGCCTGGTCGACGTCGCTGTACTTTGGAAAGAGACGACCGGTTCCTGGAGTCGAACTTTTTCAAAAATCGCTTCTCCAACGCTGTTGAGTTGCAACATCAGCTCCAGGCAGTCGCAGATGCACTGTGAGTGTCTCTACGATTAAAATAAGAGTAAATAAGAAGTAAATAGCGGCCCATAGAGCAGCTACGCAACCAAAATTAACTGCAGCGCATCGGCGAGCCCGCTTGCAGTTTGCTCGTGACCAGGTCGGTTGGAGCTTTGAGCAGTGGAGTGCTGTTCTCTTCTCAGACGAGACGAGTGTGTCTTTTCTGCAACCACCGACCGACCGACGCTTTAGATACTCCTTTTTATTACCTTTCTAATGATACCCAACACTATCCTCTAAAAAAGCTTTATGAAATTTTAAAGAAGATTTTTACAAGGTGCAATTTTTTTGAAGCCGAGTGTATTTACTTTACCTTTCGGTAAGTAGTTAAATTGCATGTTAAGTCTTCAAAAAGTACAGCAATTAAACAAAGTTATACTTCTTCTTAACATTTCTTCTGACAGTGACAATGTCAATTGTATAATGCAGTAACCTAAAAAGCAAAAAAAGCAATTTTTAATACTTAAACCATATGAGTTACACGACGCCGTTTGAGTTTGCTATGTGACAAATTTATGGGAGCGAGAACTATTTCAATCAGCTAGCAAAATAAATGGCCGAAAAACTGTTTATTCGTAAAAAAAGAGCTTTTTGTTTTAAATGACGTTTTCAAGTTTGTTTTTTTTACTATTCCTACTAATCCTAGTATTCATTAAATTAAATCTCGCAATTTTCGAGACCGATATGAAAAGCCGGGCTTACGGTTAGTATTTAAGTATTACTGTTGGTATTACATATCAACAAAATCGGTTATAGCTATATAAGCACAACATTGAACGGCAAATTAGCCATTTGACGAATCTAAATCATCATCTTGATCTTAAAGACAATAAAGTATATGTTATTTATTTTATTTTAGTGATATATTTTACTTGTTGGCGCCACCAAAGCATTCTCGAAATAATGATTATTTTGTGTTAAACAAATCTATTGATGTCATTTAAACTGTAATCATGGTAATGGCGGCAAATGTTTTTAGATTAGGAAATCATTACGTATATTCATTATTTATCCTCCGTGCCCGCGTTTTGTTGAATATAAATAAGCATTAAAGGAACAATCGTATATTCCTGACGTTTTTTATGGCGCAAATTAAATATTGGCAAAAAAAACTACTTTTACAAAATCTGTCTAACATTGGCATTTAATTCAGTACATTCATGGTTATAATTAACCGACTTTTATTTCTTTACATAGCCTCTCCGTGCGTTAGCACCATTAGCCGGTGTGGAGTAAAATCTATATTACCAATATATAATTCATAAGTATATAAAAATGAGTGTTGCTAAATGGTAAAGGAGTTGCCCTTCCCTTAAACCATATGAGTCCTCAATATAGGCGTGGGGCTATATTGAGATCTTATGGACTTACTGACAAATGATGCTCTGTTTCATTTATTAACATTCATGTACGTTCACAAACGCATAACGGCTATGTGTTTTGTACACATAACCGTTATGTGTTTGTAAACAAACCCATTGTTATTATATATTAACGTTCAAAATATCTTCTTTTTTTAAAATAACTGCAGACTTGACGCTGTACTTCCCTGCCAAGAAGTCCAATTAACCGACTTGGTTTACATTCGATCTCACTACTTCTTATGGGGCTAGGAAGCCACCTTTGTTAAAAGTGTAAATGGCTACAGAAATGTATACAGATTTCCTTCAATTAAATGTAGCCAGGTTTTTGCCCACTTCAAATAGTATATATGGGTATGAGATTATGTAAGTACCTATGTAGTTTTAGTGGCGTAGCGACGGGGGGGAAAGGGTCTATGGCCCTGGGCGGCGCATGGATAGGATTTTTAAAGACAACATTTATTTAATAAGTATCGAATATATCCACGGTGAAGCTAAAAAACTTAGCAGACATTTGATATAGTCAATTATAGTATAAAAGACTTTACTATTTAAAATAAAAAATTTAAACAAACATTCCTTTTTTCCCGACGAAAAATTTTATATGTATCAAATATATAAAAATCAAAGCATTCATTGTTAGTATCCTATTATATTGTCAAATACACAAATAGCACGCTCATAAAGATACAATTGCTTGACTGAATGTTTGAGTGACAGAGTGTAACTCATTTCAAAGCTACTATTTTTAGATGGTAATAGTTTTACCATTGTAGTATGTAGGTATCGTTGGCATTAGTATCTTTGAGACAAAGGAATCTGTGATCATAAATAAGTATACAATTTAGATAAATTTATATTTATATTATGTATATTAATTTATATTATCACTTTTTTACCGGAATCGTCGAAATCAAACATACTTTCCGTCGCCGACTATGATGTGAGCATGCTTGCAATTTGCAAGCGTATAGTCTGTTTAGTGAGAACAAGAAAATATACAGGGCGTAAAAAGACCAAAATCAATAATCAAAGCCAAAGGCTACATTCTACTTATCATAACTAGAGACAAAATCAAAAAAATATTATTTGGAAACAATTTGTTCGGTGTTTAAAAAACTGCAAATAGTATCACGCTACGAAACACACGCAAGAAACCATGTCTCTGTGTGTGTTTCGCGCTGACGCGATTTAAAGGTAAAAAAAACTTTCTTCAATAATTTTAAGGTTAGGAATAGTTGTAGTTTGAGGTGGTCTCTCGTGTTGGCGTGGCTATTGTTGTATTTTTAAAATATAATTTGAAAAAATCAAGTGTAAATACATAAAAGGTACATTTTATGTTGAAGGATATAAAACAATGTCCAATAGAACGAACACAACTGTTGTATCACAACATCAACGTTCACAATTCTTGACAACAGACATTTTGCTGTCACTATTCTGTCATACGGTAAGAAGCGGTAATGTAAAAGCCCGGCACTGGTCTAACAGCTATTATCATCTTACTGCGGGTATTTTTTAGCGCTATAATGTGTACCTGGGTCTACCCACTGACACGACAGCATTTATCATAGAAGATTTAATCCACGGCGCATAAATGAGACAATGAACTTGGATGCGTTGTCATTATCGGGTGTCAATCGAAGTGTGGCATGGAAGGTGGCGCTTAACTATAGCAACGCAGCGCCGCGCGCATGCATTTTGTCACTTTCCTTCCCTTTACTTCTTTTGTATACGATTGTACCAGCACACACAACCGCCATATTTGTTCAATATACGTGTCGAGCACCTTAACTATTCGATTTATAATTACATACATACATTCACGTCTGTTTCCCCCAAATGGATAGGCAGAGGCATATTATACGCCCACATTTCGCCAGTTTTAATTGTTGGTCCCACGTAATGCCGCTTACCGGGCACTGTTATGTTCGCCAGAGTTTCGTCCGTTGATCGGCAGGTGCACCACTTGCAGGTGAGGTTGGCTTGGGCTCCTCAGGTCTTGGTAGGATCCCTATACACCTAAACATTTATATTTTCCTCGTACTAACGGACATTAAAACAGCTCGTCTAGCCTACTTCACAAATGGCATACTGCTGTGGGGTAATGCTGCAGATATTGAATGTATCTTTGTGCTGCAGAAAAGGGCTGTCCGTGCTATCTATGGTATGAGATCTCGCGACTCATTAAGGGATACGTTTAAGGAGATAGGCATAATTACTGTGTATTCATAGTACACTTATGAAAACTTACTGCATACTCATAAAAATAAAAGTAAGTTGAGTAAAAATAGTGACAGACATAATTTTAACTTAAGAAATAAGAATAATCTGGCTATGCCCAAGTATAGGTTTCATAAAGTTACAAATTCTTTTGCGGGGAACAGTATTCGCATGTACAATACGCTGCCAGACGATGTGGCAAATTTATCAATAAATAAATTTAAAGATTACATAAAGAGTAAATTGTGCCAGAAGGCTTATTATAGTGTAAAAGATTTTATGAACGACAAGTCTGCCTTGAAGTGACATGAACTGCTCCTTTCTTTCTTAAGATATATATGATCTTTAGTTATTAGATTTTGTTAGTTTTAAGAACAGCGGTAATCTTAATATTTTATTTTGACAATTGTATTAGATCTTAAGACATAATTTGAAAAAAGCCGAGATGAGTTTCTTGAGGCATTCTTCTCTATCTCGGGAAGCCTCGTTAGAGTCACCGACAGGCTGACTGCCTGACTGACGGACTATCCCCTCCCTCCTTTAGAATCACGACTGACAGATCCCCCCGATAAGAGTCACAGACAGACTGACAAATCTTGAGAAAAACCACAACAGACGAATAAACTGACAAACCTTGACAAATTCTGACAAAGAACCCACTTTCTTTTATTTCTTTATTATTGTACAGCTCATATCTCTTTCATTGTTGTTAAAAAAATATATCGAATTTAAATGTTGTGTTTGAATGTTTGACGAATCTAAATGATCATGTTGATCTTAAAGACAATAAAGTATACTCTATTTTATTTCGTTTCTATGCCGTTTCAGTACTGCTTTGACGCTTGAGAGATTAGTTCATCTGACTGTTTTATGTTTTCTCTTTGACTTGCTTTAATGTTGTTGTGACCGTAATAACTCTAAAGCCCGCAGTAGTCTCAGCAGCAGATAGATTGGATGAACTTCCCCTTTTGGAATGTGCTTGATCTGTATTTATATTAACGTAGAGATTAAAATGCCTGCGCATTTGAACAGCAAATGCAAATTCTAATTAAAAATTTAACCATAAAAGGACAGTTTTTATGCGAACAGTGTTTGGTCTATATACGTTGTAAATGTTTCGTGTTCTTTGCGCAACGGTATTTTCAGTTAAGAACTTATATTTGCAAATCGTACGAATTTTCAGTTAATCATAATTTTATACTTTAATTTTGTTAAAAGTAGTATGCATTTTCTGGCGCTAAGTGTGTTTTTATAAATGACGAAATTTTAAAAACATGGCCTAACAATAACGCGTGCTTAAAGCCCGAACTCAAAAACCTCCCTACTAGAGAACACCTTAGCGCACCATCGGAGTCTAGGAGCAGTGGGTGGACCGGTTACCCAAAAGTCGTAGGTTCGATTTCAACTTCTGTCGAGGCCACCGCGGCAGGGTAGATATTTTCTAGAAAAAATTTCATCTATTAAATAAAATGAATATGAAAATTCCAGTTTCCAAAATTGCCTATTCCATACCTTATAAGTGGTTACTTAAGGGGAACGTGTGTAATCATCACGTGTGTAAGGTTTCCTTTTTATACATTTAGACATGGCAGCTTTCGAGTTTAGGGCTCCAACCAAGATCCAAGGAACTCAGGCCAACCTCACCTGCAAGTGGTGCACCTGCCGATCAACGGACGACGCTCTGGCGACCCCGATAAACGACCATAGACTCGCCACCTATTACGTGAGACCTACAATATAACTGGCAGAATGTGGGCGCATGATATGCCTCTGCCTATCCATTTAGGGAAACAGACGTGATATGAAGTATGTATGCTAAATAATTATAGTTAACTAGCTGTTACCCGCGACTTCGTCCGCGTGGAATAGTATCTTTGGGTAGCATTTACAACCCCCTTTTCGCAATAAAAAGTAGCCTATATCCTTTCTCAGGGTCTAGACTATCTGTATACTAAATTTCATTTAAATCCGTTCAGTAGTTTTGGCGTGAAAGAGTAACAGACAGATAGACAGAGATAATATTAGTAAGGATTAGCCGTCGGTTACTATTGACTTTAGATGTTTTTTCTTTGACGTGAAAGTTTGTTGATTATGGGATGTGCCTGAGTTAATTAAATTAATAAATCAAGTTATTTGCAAATGATTTAAATTACATTGTGCAGCGTTTTCTTAATTTATTTCGACTTATGTAAAGTCAATCACAGCCAAGTCAAAATCCTACCCCATTAAAGTAGTAAAGAGTTTAACGGTTACCTATATACACGCATAACGTTTATGGACTTAAACTGAAAATGCATAATATTGATTACCATAATCGTCAATTGCCTAACCGCTATAACGCATAACATATCGCCGAATTTTAAAACGCAGAATCATTGAAAGGCATAATTTAGATAAGCATAGGTAATTAAACGCATATTTTTTGTTCGACATAATTATACTAAACAATACTTATTATTATTTATAAAAATTAACAATAAAAATAGTCAGATGGGCAAATTGTATATGACTATTATTTTATTAGATAATATTTTTTTATGGTAAGAAAAAAAAAGCCTTACCCAAAAAGAGAAGTAAGCTGCGTTTCAAAGTATGCTTTGTAAAAATATGGCAAATGAAGATGTTTACATTTATATAATTATTGCTTTTATAATTTTACCTTTCAACAATTCTGCATTATTATGGTTATGCGTAGTAATATGTTATAAAAAAGGATATTATGCTTTTGGATTTTTATGCCATATGATGCATGTCTTTTGAAATTATGGCAATAAATCGTATGCGTTTCGAAGTGTCCTCGAGTTTAACAGAGGTTAGAAATCAAAACTAAATTCTTATTGTCTTCATTTTTTTGAATGATATATTACACCCATATTAATCTTAATAAAATAACAATAGAAGTGCTGTCCGCGCGTAAAATCGGTGTATCGCACTGGCATACTGGTTTATCGGACTATTTATGGCAACAGTGCATCCAGAACTATTATATCTCAATCGTACCTCACTACAAACAATCAATGTGATATGAATGATAGCAACTTCAATCTCGAACTTAAATTTTCAAGTGGGCGACACGGGTTCCTCTTCAAATTTTCCATTGACTTCATTTGTTTTACAAAAAAAAATATTTTTTTTCTTTACATTTAGATTAAAATGGTTTTAGTGTTGTGCTCACCTATAAGATACCTATATGTGATATATATAGGTTGTTGGTGTGCCTTAATAAATAAATAAATTGGCGATATGTGTTCCGATAGTTTTGCGAGGCACATACCATTTCAAGTGTCTTATTATTTAGAGCTGACAGTCTAAAATGAATCAAAGCATCAATCATCAATTTCACCTATTTATAAAGATTTATTCATTCATGTCCCAAAATGTTTCCAATTCGCAGCTTGTTCACTGGGTTTTAGGGCTAACACATCAAAAACTAATAAGATCATGCGGTTGACAAGGGATTGGCAAAAAGCAATATGTTCTTAAAATGACCAAAAATATAATTTTGTTGTATGTTATATCAGTAGTGTATTACGCAATATTTTTTAATATAAAATAAATATTCTTTTACAAACAAAGAACTTGTGTTATGGATGCTAAAAAACGTATAAACATATTAAAATACTTTTTTTAAACACATACCATATTTTTTAAATACGGAGGCGTATTATACGCCCACATTTCGCCAGTTATAATTGTGGGTTCCACGTAATAGGTGGCGAGCCTATTGCCGCTTACCGGAGACTTTTATGTTCGCCAGAGCCTCGTCCGTTGGTCGACAGGTATACCACTTGCAGGTGAGGTTGGCTTGGGCTCCTCATATCTTGGTAGGTTTACAGGGCTATACACCTTTTTAATTAAGAGTGTTTCGTACCAAATGATGCCTAAAATAGGAAAAGAGAGTTATACAAAACTATTCATGAACCATTTGCTTTAATTTCTTTATTATGGTACCGCTCAAAAGTCATTAAAGTATACATATTTTTTTCATTTTATGTTTTTTCGAATTTATGTGCGTAATTATCGCTTGGCTAGCCTCGGAAAGCGCGTTAAATCGTTGGTCCTTGCTGTCATAAACATCTATGGCAGTAATTTTCAGGAATCCAGCGCCTTCTAACATTCTGACAGCCGGTTTAACAATAGAATGATTTTTCAGTCTGGGTTGCGGAGGTCAGACGACAGTCGCTCCATGTAATATCTAAAATTCAGCCAAATCTGGTTAAAATCGTAAGCAGACTCTGGGCCCTAAGATTAAGTTTAGGGCAACCGTGTTAATACATGGATATGATCACACATGCATAGCAAACAACAAAATCAAAATTGTAATTGTAATATAAGAAAAAAAATCATGATAATAACAATAAAAGACTAAAAGTAAGACATTCTAATCGTCTCGCAGCGCTTTCGAATGGCTACGGCTCGGTGGGATTTTTACTCTGTGAGACAGCCTTATAAAGTCCACTGCTGAACATTGGCCTCCCCGATAGATCACTTTCTATTGGGGATATTGGCCCATAATTACTACGCCGGGTAGTCGAAGTTCAAGCCAGTACGCAAAATGGCGCTGACGTAGGATTTAATGTCATCGACTCTTACGACTCCCTGTAAGATGAGAGCCACCCCGGCACTATTCTATGCCGGCAAAACGAGGCGCAATACGTAATATATAGCCAGATAATCCGAAATGATCTCAGGCGGAAATCAATAACTGTCCATAAGTATGTGAAAAACATTAGTACAAAACTCTAATCTCAATTGGTTTTTCTGTTTTATCGTCATTGTAATCTTTCGGTTTATCTGCCGCTTACGAAGAAACAATGTTGGCCTACGTAGGCGAGGTCACGAGGAATAAGTAAAACTCACAGATATAGATAGACCTAGATAACGCAAGTATCACGATTTGTATGAAAACCAAGCGTGCCATTTTTTGACTACCTACTATGACGTCACAAGCACTATTTAGTGATGGGAAAATAAACTCGATTCAAAGACGCCGCCGCGTGCGGCACCCGTTTCGCCCCACCCCCCGCCTAGCGCAAGCGCTGACCCAGCCAGCAGTGCGCTGAAAGTTTTCGTATTGAGAGGTTGTGTGTTCGTGCGCGTTCCGTCGACGGTCACACATCGTTTTTGGATACCTTTGCCAAAATTTCAAGTAAGTTTACCATTATAAATACGTGAATATTCGATTGAAATACCTTATATTCAATTTAGTTCTAGTGTTTACAAAAGCAACGAGATTCGGTGGGATCTCGTTGCTTTTCGAATCGATCTTTATTCAAAATTGAGATGAAAAAGGGTACTTTTTAATCTCAATTTTGAATAAAGATCGCCTTTGTATATACCATTTCTCAATTTTCAATTACCGTACGAATACATCTATTTATTGAGTAATTGTATACAGTAAATAATTATTAAGAATCGTTTAAATTGATTAATTAATCGATTTTGTGACAGAGTAATGAGATAGACAGAGGAATGAGATAGACAGAGAAATTAGATGTACAGAGGAATGAGATAAACAGAGGAAAATAAAATTAATGATCTGCTTAGTAGGCAGTTAGGGATTTATAATTTCTTGAAATTGTTAGTATTTCCCTACTTATTTCTTGTAATTGTTGTAGATTATCAAAATGTCAGAAACAAAAAACAAAACCAGGGAAGAAATTTTGGAAGCTAAACGGAAAGCCAGTAAAATACGATATAACAAAATTAAAATGGATGCAAAATTGCTTGAGCTACGACAGCAAAAAAATAAAGAAAATTACTTGAAAAAAAAGAAAGACAAGCGTGTTGTAGGTATCAAGGACAAGAGCATAGACGAACAGAAAAAGCAGCGAGAAAAATGGCGTGAAAATTCGAGAGCTTATTACAGACGTAGGCAGAATCAGAAAAAAGCCCTCCACGTGAATGTTAATGAAAATGATGTCATGATTACTGACCACCACAATCATGAAAATGACACGGATCCTTTAGAGCTGTCATGTACTGCGAAGTCAAATAACAGCATAATACAAAACAGAAGAGAACCCAAAGTGACAATACTTTCAGATGTCAAAGTTAATTTTGATCTGAAAAAACTGTTTGGATCCGGTCGAACTACGTCTAATTGGGAATATAATGTCTCATCATCGGACGTCGGAAATGATTTCGAAGAATTGAAAAATAAATAAGATTTTTGTGACGCAAATATCACTGAAGAAAAAAATCTTCCAATATTCTATAGGGTATTTGGTAATTAGTGACCGATACATAAACACGTGACTTTACTCATCATTATGAACAACTTTCACTATGGGACCAAACCTGAAATCGCCAAAAAAAAATCAGCTGTTTCTTACGTTTATGTTCGCAAAATTCGTCAAAATGTATGGAACAGCTGATTTTATTTCGCGATTTCAGGTTTGGTCCCATAGTAATAATTTGTTCATAATGATGAGTAAAGTCCCGTGTTAAGTATCGGTCACTAATATAGGTATACAGGGTATCAGGGACATCGACGCGAAGCCTATTACCATTGATTCAGTACACGCTTCTGAACCCCCCTTTTTTTTTTGGATGGGAAATCATCAAATAACTGCTCCCGCTCTGGGCGGAGCGGGAGGGCGTGTCAGACTCCTACTGACTAAAACCTATCCGTGTTCCTTCATTTGCCTTTGTTGCCAGGGGCGACGGTTACCCAGTTGTACTTTCCCGCAACCCTGGCAGGTTCTGAACCTTCAAAAATTTCAACGCAGGGGGCGTTGAAATTTTTCGTTGATTATTTAAAAAAAATCTGCTGTTTCATAGAAAAGTGCAATACCTACGCGGTCAAAATGTATGGACCAGCAGATTATTTTTTAATAACCGACGAAAAATTTCAACGCTGGGGGGTTCAGAATCATGTACCTACTGAATTCATGGTAACAGGCTTCGTGTTGATGTCCCTGACACTCTGTTTAGTATAAAGCATTCACTGATCTCAACAAAATCTGAATCTTTTTAAACATCGTATTTAGAAGAAACTAGAAGTTCCTATATATTTTTTATTACTTTTAATTAAAAATGAGTAATTGCAAAGTGCCAAATAATGTTATTTTTATAAGTTAATTTACGTCAAAGTTTAAGTTGCTAATTATTACAAAAGTTTATTTTTGTTAGAATTCAAGTTGATTTTGTATTAAGTACGTAAGTATAAGTATACTACTAAGTAAAAATGATTACATTTTTTGAGAATTGAGATTAAGGTACGATAAAGATCTGAGTAGGGTTTGCTTGGTTTGTCACTAATGTACAGATTGGTGAAACGTAACACACATTGAAACAAATTCACCTAGTTATTGTGTTACATCGCAGGTTGCATTGCATAAATTTGGACGGCTCATTTATGTTACGTTTCACCAATCTGCACCGGGCATAAGGGTCAACCTATTTCTATTTTAGCGGATTGATAAGAAGAAAAACAACAAAATTCGAGAATTATGTTACCTATTTATTAAAATTATAATTTATTATAATTAAGTTGAAAATAAACCTTTGATTTGTTCAAGTTCAATTGAAAGATTTGTAGTTTTATTTTATTTCACAATTTTAAGGGCGCAACGACAAAGTTATTGTCCCTGCAATAAAATGAGCTTATTATATAATTGTCTTTTTGTTACAGCAGATCTCAAAAATTTTGTTAAATAATGAAAACGCACGTCCATATATGTACTCGCGACTGTTTTAATTAAATTTACTAAATGGTTCTCTGTTGGCGATTGATCGAATTGATGAATGGCGATGCTACTGAAGATGTTACTATTGACAAAATAACGTAAAATCTTATTAATTAGAAGGAGTTTACTTAATGACGGCCTCATGCTGAATTTTTGTGTTTTGTTAATTATATCTCGAATCTCTATCTCTGCAACTTTACATATTTGAATTACGTCTTTTGTGGGATAAACGAGACCACCTTTATCCTTGAAATTAACAAATTCATAAGTATGATCAATGCCCGGTTTTTCTTGTAAAGACAACGCATTGATACATTCGTCACATTTGATATTATTTTGTATTGCTCTTACTACATAACCGGCAATATATGTGATAATTTGCCCACTAAATTCTGTAATTCGTGGCAACGTGTTGCAAAAATCATCAAAATCTCGGAGACTACTTATATTGAGTTCTGTACAATCTGTTTCATCATCTGCTAGTGGTCCGCGTATTGTGGTAGCATTAATTGTTTGTATCGCCGAAGAACAATTCAGTATTGAAATGTGTTCCAGTTCCACACAATTACCAGCATTACTGTTTTTTATTTCAACATGGCTCAACAGTTTCTTGTAGAAAGATTGAAATTGTCTTGAAGTCGGATTGTTGTTACTTCCACCGTGAGCCCGAATATTGCAAAAGAACAACTCTAGGTGATCCTGGCTGAATCTGTACATCGACATAAATTTGATTCTGTTTTCTTCAATCAAATGTTGAAATAGTGCTTTTGTACTTTTGATGCAAACCAAAAGACCAACGAATCCTGTTTTTCTGCGACTTTGAGTAAAAAAAATCTTCTTTTGAAGTTCGCAATCCTATAATGTAACTTTCGGCCTTATCCAAAAAATCTATTATTCTTGATTTGTTATTTAAGTTAAGAGGCTGCTTATAATCAAACTTTTTTAAATTTCTAGAATTGAGTACATCGAATAAATCATTAAAAATACGTACGAATTCCGCTGTAGCTAATGAATCTTTAAAATCAGAAATTCTCAATTTTTTTCTACAGAAATCGAGAGAATCAGCAACGCTTTTGCTTAGAAGTTGGGTAGCCAACTTAACTTTCATCTTCTGATTGTGAAAATTAATGTGGTGGTTCCGTAATTTGTTGGCTAAATGGAAATATTCCGTAGTTTGAAGTTTGTTCAGATGTTCAAAATACTCCCATGAAATACATTTGCCATTACCATCAACAAGGTTTTTACATGATTGAAGACAATTTCTCACTAACTTCATCATATGACAAGCATCAAAAAAAATTGCAATTGGTTGTTTAGTAACAGGGTGTTCAAACGTGGTTTTCATATTATTTGGTTCAAATTTGCCACCCAATATTTTTGCCATTGTTATGTTAGATGGACATCCATCAAAAGTAAGACCGGCTATGTTTAAATTTGACTCGTGTAAATGTCTCGGGCATTGCAGCACTAAATCGGCTTTTTGCTGACCAGTTACTCCATCTATTAAAAAATATCCAACAGGAACCTGTAAATAAAAGCGAATTAATATAATATCGTCATACACAAGAAAAAAACATTATTAATTCAAATTTCAAGATCACCTTCCAGTTAGCATTTATTCCGGTGACTAAAAATACCAGTGCTTCTTTAGCTTCAGGAACCTCTTCGGTATCTAATACACCACCAAAATCTACATAACCATGGAATTTATTTCCGTCCCATTCAATTTTCCTTCTAATTGCCATTTCATCGATCATAAGACAGCAATACAAAGGACGTTTTGTGTTAGTCGCTATCAACTTCAACGCCTCTAAAGATTCAGTGGTAAATCCAGGACTACCATTTATACATCTATACCACTTATGAATAGTGTGAGGATGTGGTAAGCTCAAATTAAAAACCTTTCTGACATAATTATAAGCTTTTGTTGAATAATAATGCAACGTCAGAGCAAAAGTCCGTAGTGCTGTATACTTCGACGTACTGACTACGTTTTTGTTCTTCGACTGTCTTAAATAAAGTTCTTGAGTTGTCACGTTGGTTGTTTTAAGCACATTAGCTTGCTCATCATTAATAAACGATTTCTTTTTTAAGCATTCTATTAACGTTATCAAGGCGTGTATTTTTTGGACTTTGCGACGGTTTCGTTCCCTCAGAATTTTTATTTGTTTCTTTTGCTGTATAACTTTTTCGTTTGCCTGATTCAATTTTATAAATATCTTTTTTTTCTTTGGAGTGTTTTCGTTTGATTTAAGTAATTCGTTGACATCCTGAAACATAAATCATTTTATAAACAAAACAATCACTATTATCATGTCAGCTGTTGAAACACATGCTAAACACAGATCTCCCTCAAATGTTTACAAACCAGGTAGGTAGCTTGTATTATATGGTATATTAACAATTAATAATAACAAGTTAAACAACACAAGAAAACATCCATTAGTAGGTACTTGTACACTATGTACTCTATATATTTTCTTTATTATTTTTATTACTGTCCTGTATTGTATGTAATAAAATAAGGCATCTATAAAAAATATAACAATAAAGTACTTACCTTTTCTAATTTCCTCCTTTTTGGCGATAACAAAGCTTTTTCTGGCGTAACTTTTGGATCTACATTCTGTAATACAAGTACAAGTAAAAATCAACATTGAAAACTTTACACACTTGTAATAAAAAGCTCGAAAGTACATAGACTTCTCAATTAACTAACTTCATCAGTTGTGATCTTCAGTACATCAATAGTCGGATATGCTGCTTTTGTTACTATTCGTTGCTTTTTCCCTTCAACAAAGCATGCTTCCTCAAAATGTATTGAACAAATAGTGCTATGCTTTGTTGGGAACCAATCTTTCTTTCCCGTCGCCTCAATCCATTTTTCTTTTAAATTGGGTTCATGTGGAAAACTAAAAAACAAACACTAAACGTTACGATTATTTACTAAAATTGTCTACATAATTAGTACCTATAAAATACAAAATCATTTCTCTGTTTCCGAAATCGATTCTTGAGAATCGATTTGTGTTGCCTACGATGAACAGCACTAATCGCTAAAACTGACAGAAAAATGATAAAAGCCCCTGTACTACTGTACTACAAAACCGATGCGATATACGATAGTATCACTTGCTGCGATATTCATCACTTGTTAAAACAAAACGTCGCATCAACCGCTTCTAGTAAAAGCCGCAATGTAACACGAATATGCAGTTAACGTTTGATGACCTATGTTTTTTCTCAAATTTGGTATTACAGAGGGTATTAGATCAAAAATAATTGATTTTAATATTAAATATGCATAATTTTAATCACAAAATGACTTACCGATGGAAGGAAACATTTCCTTTATTTTTTCTCCTCGCATTTGTACAGTTTTTACAATTTATAACTGAGCAATTAACCATTTTATATTTTTTTACTGACGTCCGACTAGCGCGGCACACCGATGCAGACTGAGCGCGAAAGTGGCCGCTTACGATTTTTGTTCGTAAGCTGGGCACGCGAAGTAGTTGCTCTTGCGTTATCTAGGTCTATCTATATCTGTGGTAAAACTGTTACTTCATGCGTTTATTATATGAATTGGCCCTATTTATAGCCAATTTTTTTATTGTCTGGCTGTGTACCGTATGTCATTTCTTTCACCGACTTTGCTCTGCAGAATACAAGTTTTAGACCGAGTTTCCTGCTTATACTGAACAGAGCACAGATTTTAATTTTAATCTGTATTGTATTGATTGTTTTTTGTGTGTTGGTTGCCTCTGATTTGTTCACAATTAATTGTGTTTCATTCTTTCTTCCAAAACCATTTTTCCCCGTCATCACTGACAGCAAAAATATAGTCGTAAATATACATACGAGCATTATATATTTATATGTGTCTTTCAAATCAAAAATTTTAGTAACAAGTTAATTATAAATACAAATTCAGTTTCTGTTCGTCGCTGCTACAACAAATTTAGCTAACTAAAGATATTTTTATTGTCACCGGAGGGTCAAGTATTCGGGTCAAACTTTCGGGTATTTATTTTCAATATCTAATTTAACGTCTTTTAAAAATTTTAATCTCTCTTTTGTTTAATCACCTTGATGGGTCCCTATCGGATCGCCTAATTTTTTGTACGCCTAATTTGTAATGGCGCCCAAACGAAAAGCCTAAATTTTTTTCGCCTAATTTCACTCTTCAGAATCGTGTTTGCCCTAATATCACTTCGCCTAACTTTTTATCGCCACATTGTCATTTACCAAATGCGTCATTTGGCAGAACAATTCGTAATCCCTAAAGTTTACAATTCCTAAATATTAATTCGCACAATATTAAAAATCATAAAGTACAAAACAGGTAAAGTGCAGCATGCAAGCAGGCATGCATCATGCATGCAGTATGCGTGCAGTCATGCAGCATGTAAGCGTGCAAGCAGGCATGCAGCATGCATGCAGGCATGCAGCATGCATAGTTTCCGTCACGGCTTCGGCGCTGCGGGGCTCCGGCGGTCCCACGCGAGCTTTTCGTCGCAGATGGTTTTCGCTCACCACCTGCTCCTTAGCTCGCGGGCCGCCTTGCCCCTCCGCGCCTACGCGGGCTTATATTGCACTCTAGGGTAGGGCAGACAAGACTACGTGGAGTCGGGTTTGCAGCGATTCGCTTCTGTCAATTTTCTCAATAAAATTCTTTAATTAATGGCACATTTCATTTTAGATATGCTTAAATTAGAGCTTTTATAAATTTGCGAAATTGCGATCGTTATGCCAAATAAACTTATGCCAATATACTTTAGGCTATTTTACATTAGACATTCTAAAATTCTTTTACCCAGACCTTTCAATTCTTACGCCAAACTATAATGGTGGCAAAACTATTTTTAGGCGAAACAATAATTGTACGTTTTAAGTTTAGGCCAAAACGGTTTGGCCAAACCATATTAGGACAAACAATTTTAGGCGAACCAAAGTTAGTAGTAGTGGCACGTTAATGGGTTGTGATGAAGTTGAGACGAAGCATGAAGATATGTGAGGTGACATCTGTTGCTGGATTTATGGTTCACGTAAGGAATAAATTAAACAATTTAGTAATTTAATTATTAAACACGTGAGCAATATTATGGATTATTATCACAATAGCTGACTTATCGAAGATATTGTATTTCTCAGGATATGTGAGGCTTAAGTGCTTTGTAGCATTCAGTTTGCCTTTTGTTTTTATTATGCGTGCAATTTTAAATTTAAAATTTAAAATGAATATGTGACGAAACCATTTTTCAGACCGTTTCATTTACAAAAAGCTATAGTAGAATAATTCATATTTGCCATTGGCTACCAGAAATGCTATGCTTGCAACCCTAAATGTTTCGAAGGGAACTTAAAGCTCGAATATTTAACTTTTCTTAACGAAATGGAAATAGCTTGTTAAAAGAATTTTTATTACTTATAGCCAAATTTACTACATAGTTGTTGTGATTGATCGACACAAACCAATAATCTTTGCGTTTCTATATATACTTTATTGTAGTATTTATGACGCTTACTTATTCTGAACATAACATAAGTCACCCAAAATTTTTATATTAATATCTTGTCTTATCTCTATCTCTTAACAATTTTAAAGCGTATTCGCTATATTAATTTGATTTGTTTGTCATAAAACTAGCAATTACTTCAAATTGGTATATATTATGTTGTTTGTTTAACATTTCTAATCTCACAAGATTACATAACTTATTTATTTATTTATTTATTTATTTATTTATTTCTCCTCACATACAGTATGTTAAGTACAGCAAAAAAGTGATACATTTTTTTTTTTTTTTTACAATACATATGTGAGGAGCTGGTGTTTGATATGGGCATAACCTGTATTACAAATCACCAAGTCCCCACCCCACGGACAATGACAATAAGAGAACATAAAATACAACAACAATTACATAATTTACGTACTAACTTAATAACTTTTCCTGAATAAGAAAAAATCTACTGCGTTGAGTATGTGTGTGTATATATACTATGTATAATATTTGTTCTGTGTGTGATACTGAAGTGTAAATTGTGCATAACGTATATGTGTGTGTTTATGTGTATGATGTGTTATTGTTTGGTATATAAAGAGAATCATCATGAAGTTGGATTATACCATACCTGTGAATTTAAAGTAAGTTCTCAGTAGAGGTATAATCAATTTTTTGTAACCACTTCCTGACCACAACCTTAAATTTACCTTTAGGCAAAGGGTACATTGAGAGAACTCTGTTGATTTTGTTATACAAATTGGAGGATTGGTAACAGAAAAAACGACGTGAAAAGCTAGTATTAAAATTCTTCCTGACGCAAACTATGTCCTTCCTCCTTTTTTTATTGATCTTAGCCGGTTCATATTTTAAGGTTAAGTGCTGCTTAATTAAAGTCTGTAAAATGTACAACTGGCGTACCGTCAGGACTCCACTCTTTTCGTAAAGGTCAGCGGTAGGATAACGGTATGGCAATGACATGCTGACTTTCAGAATTGCTCTCTGGGCCCTTTCGACTTTTATTAAAGCTGATTTCGCGGCTCCACCCCATACAACAATGCAATACATAAGAACAGACTGGCAGAGAGCATAATAAACCGTCTTAATTAAATTTGGTTCAGCAATGTGTCTAAGGTTCTTAAATATTACGATGAGTTTACGAACTCTTGAAGCCACCATATCAATTTGCAACTGGAAGTTAAGTTTGCTATCTATTTTTACACCTAGATACCAGACATTCGAACATTTCACCAATTTTGGGCAATCACATGTTAAATTATTGTCATTATTGCAACTATGGGATGTTATGCTATGATTCAGAGAATTAGAATTATTATTGCCTCTCAAGGAAAATGTCATATAATAAGTCTTTTCAACATTCAGAGTCAGAACATTCGCCCTTAACCAGCGTTTAACCTGATCAAATCCCTGCTGAGCGTGAGAAAAAACTTCCTCTCACGTGTCCCCACCAAAAAGTAATGCGGTGTCGTCGGCGAAGGTAACAATCTTAGCATTAGGGAGAGTCAATTGACACAGGTCATTGATATATATTAGGAACAGGGTGGGACCTAAGATGCTACCTTGTGGAACTCCAAAGTGGATAGGAAGCTCTTCGCTTATGTTATCTTCAATTTGGACACATTGTGTTCGATTACACAAATAATCCTTAAAAAGTTTTATTTGAAGGTCCCGAACACCAATATTTTCTAGTTTATTGATCAAGATGGCAACAGAGACCGTGTCAAATGCTTTCGCCAAGTCCAAGAAGACTGCTACTGTTTTCCTTTTTTTGTCTAAATTATTGACAACATAGTTAGTGACCTCATGAACCGCGTCAGCTGTAGACCTTCCCGATCTGAACCCGAATTGAGCTTTAGATAGCAAATTTTTGTCCTCGAGATATTTAACTAACCTTTTATTAATAACACGCTCTAGAATTTCGGACAACGTTGGCAGAATGGAAATAGGTCTATAATTATTGACACAGTCTCTGGCGCCACTCTTATGAATCGGGTGAATTCTTGACTTTTTTAAGGCAGTGGGGAAGACTCCAGTCGAAAGGGCCAAATTACAAATGTATGTGATAGGTGGTGTTAGAATATCAACAAATGTTTTTAAGATATCAGCTGAGATCAAATCCATTCCCACAGCGCAGTCCAATTTGAGGTTGTTTATTATTAATTTTACTTCATGACAGTCTGTTGGCAACATTACAAATGAACTACACCTACCATTTGAGGGTCGCAATTTACCTTTAGCAGCAGTATCAATATTTTTTTCGGCTAATTGCTTTCCCACATTTGCAAAGAAGAAGTTAACTTCATTAATAGATTGAACTGGTTCATTTCGACGAAGAAGTTCAGATGGACTTTCTCGGAGTTTCTTTGTGTAAGTTATCTCTTTTATAACCTTCCAAAGCTCTTTATTATCATTTTTAACGTTTTGTATCCGTTGCCTATCATATTCTCTCTTAACTTGTTTTAGTATACCTGAACAAAAGTTTCTGTATCTTTTGTAGGTTAATTTTAAAATGTTATTGTTTGGTTCTTTTTTTAATTTTTTATATAAATTATTTCTATTTCGTAAACATTTCAAAATACCTGGTGTCATCCAAGGTTTAATCATACGCCTGGATCTAGAAAGTGTTACTGATTTGGTATTAACTATAATTAAGTTACGGAGAGTCTCAATAAAGAAATTGATTGCTAGATTAGGGTCGTCCATTGAAAATATAGGAGTGAAGTCGGTCTCTCTTAATAGATTACCTAGGCCAATTTTATTTAGTTTTTTAATTGTTTTTCGTGTTTTTGATATATGTTTTGATATAAGATACAACGCGACGCTCTCATGATCAGTAATACATGTTTGAAGCACAAGACATCGTGCAGGCGACCTAGTCTTCAACATAATATGATCTAAGCACGTTTTATTATGGGTTGGGATAGTATGGGCTGGTAAGATTCCATGAAAAGCTAACATCTCCAAGTAAGGGGCCCCTCTGGTATCTACACTATCATTAGAGATGTCAATATTAATGTCTCCTATGATAATAATATTTTGTATAGTAGAGTATTTCAGCAATGTATCACTTAAAGACTGAATAAATTTATCTATATTTTTATAACCAGAAGGTCGATATATCGCCAAAGCTAAGGTGTTGTCATTAAATAAAATACGCAAGCAATTCGAATCCGAGACTAGTTCCTCTTCAACAGTAAGGGCGAGATCATTTCTGTAAAAAACAGCTACACCCTCGTTTTGCGTAAGATTCTGAGTTGTTAATACATAATTATAGCCTTCTAATGTAGGTGTATTTGGGGTAGACGGTAACCAGCATTCTGTTAATAGTTTCTGTTTATAGTTTAAATGAATCACAAGGTGCGAAACAAAAGGCATACCAGAATAGTCAGTAATTAGAATAAGTAAGTGACCCACCGACAAACCAAAACCATAGTTGAGCAATAAACTGGCAACCCTTGATAAAAAGGTATGTATGATTCTCTTACTTTTGTGTAATGTGTGATTATAATGATTGAATGTTTGAGTGTGTGTGTGAGTTATGCATAACGGATTTTTATAATTTTTTAAATATTTAAAAACATGTGGAATTATCAACAAAACAATTGTGTAGAAAAAACAAATTACGTTATTACGAAAAACACGAACACGACAGATATACTTAGATAAAATACTATAATTTATTTTGTAGCAAACAATTACTTTAAGTTTAAACAGGCATGCAAAAAAACAATCAATTAAAACCAGAAAAAAATAAACGCATATAAAAAATAGTCATTTAGTCAATTTCCTCTTTAACTCTGTTATGGTCGCTTCATCTTCAATCCGGATATGCGGCGAGCCTTCACTTTTTCGCACATAAATATTTCCGTACGATGTCCAACAAAAGGCATAACCATAGGTTTTAGCAAAATCACGCGCAAGGAAAAATAGTCGTCTTCCTTTAGGAGTAAGGCATTCAGAGACAAAAACAGGCTTCTGGGGGCTTATCCCGAATAGACTAGTGTTTAGTTTGTCTACTTTGTCCTTAAAACTGAGTCTTTTAAAGTTTTTGAGTACATTTTCCTTTGCGAGGACCGAAGTGAAGTCAATAACTATTGGTGGTCAAAGTCTTTCTTAGCGTCGGGCTTTGCGCCGGCCCGATAAATGTCTTTTATATCAGAGTTTTGAATTTGAATATTTAAAGTTTTACATAAGGTTTTAGCCAATTGGCATAATTCTTGTTTAGACTCATTTTGCTGCCTTGGAATACATCTTATTTCTATTTTTGTAAAACAAGACTGCCTTTCTAAGTTTTCAATTTTACTTTCCAGTAATTTTATACATATTTTCTGATCTTTTCGTTCCCTTTTCATATTTTCTAATTCTTTTTGGATTTCGTCGTATCTGTGAGATAAAGTCTCCATTGCTGAACCAATCGTATCATTTTGTACTTTAATCTCCATTATTGAAGACTCTAATTTTTTAAATTTATTGTCCTGATCCAATACAAACTTATCAAACAAGCCGCGCATCTCTTCCATAAAAATATGTAATTCGTTTTCTCTCTTTCGCTTAATACGACCCGATGTTATTATCCTTTGCGAATCTGATACACATCCAACGATACTTTCAGAGTCGGTCTCTGACATAGTCATGTGTTTTTTTGGCGGAGTGCGCTTAAGCGGCATTAAATGGTTTTATATCTGGCAGTTTAGGTCAGCTATAAATCGCAATTTACAGCGAACACTACAAAGTACCAGGCGCACGGCGGAGTTACGTACCTTCCACAAATGCCAACAATGAGGAGTCGGTGGTACGGCTGCAGTAGTGTCGCTGATTGGGCGCGCGCTGCGAGCAGGTAGCGGGCAACAGCGGGTGGGGATGGCGAGCGGCGCGTAGAAAGTAGCAAGCAACACAACACTGACGAGCGATGCGGTGCACTAAGCACGATCTCCTGTATGTTATGCGGTCCTACTAAATCGTAGCGATTTAATAACTACGTTAAATACTTTTATTTGTTATTATAATTAATTACAACGCAAAGCGTATTAGCAACAAACACGACTGAACTCCTCAGTGGTCCGGGGGGGAAAGCCGAATAACTGAGTACCTACTGTAATCTTGTGAGATTACTAGTCTTCTCTTTCGAATCCATGGTGAGTAGATCCAGGTCATATTCCATGACGTGGACCTACAGCCAATTGGCGGAGGCAGGTGCGTGACGTCCAGCAATTAGAATGTTTCTCCTATCCTCTAACAACATAGCCACTAACATAGCTTTACGAGCTTAGATGACTAGTGATAAACGAGACCAACTGTTGATATCATATGAAAACCGACCACTCATCTCAGAACTGACCTATAATATACTCTTCAACTTTAATCTTCTCCAAATTTATCCCAGATCTGACCTATAATTTACTCTTCAACTTTAATTCTTCTCCAAATTCACATGAGCATTCTTGAACTTAATATTCTTCGCCATATATATATTAGAAGTAATCACTATCGGATAACCAATTTATCTCTAATTAATATTACTTCCCTGACTTAGTTGCACTAAAGAAACATCTAAGTGCTACTATATTGGTTAGATTTTTTAAGAGAACACTCCAACCTATTTATCTAGTTGTCATAGCGCAGCGTGAGACAGAAACTCGCCGAGATTCTAGACCACTGCGTTTCATTGCAAGCGTCTGCCCTAGTGAAGTGTTATTACCGTTAAGTGATGTTCACGCTTGTGTGCACACATCATCATAATTATCTCAGCGTAATGCCGATTGCAACCGTACAGACCCGGGATCTCCTTTCCGATTTTTTGCGTTCCTTCGCACGCAGTCTGTAATACCCTTTATAAATAAACCATTGACACGCATTTCATTCTTTACAACGCCCAGCCAGCTCTTTCTAGCCCTTTTTTATTGATTTACGTCGGTAACACATTACATTTACGCTCTGTCTCCCGGCCAAAGGGGGACCGAGAGAGGTGTGTGAGACTCACCACCGGCAGACACGACCGGCCACAGTAATATCGCTTAAAAATCTTCCGACGACGCCCGCCGCGTGTTGAGAAAAAGGCGGGGGGCCAGTACCTGGGTTGCAGCTCCCCGCCCGCAGCCAACGTCCCCCGGACCAAAACCGGGAGGACCTCCTCAGAGAGACGCAGTGGATGCGCCCCTCTTACCTCCTTGTGCGACCATGGCGTGTGTGGCCGACTTCTCGGAGAGTCCATGGTTAGACAGCAGGGGCCCCCTGCCCCCGCTGCCTAAGACACTCCTGGCGCTGCTTGACGGGCCCTCCTGGCTCGCCCGCTGCGCCCTACATAGGTCTCTCTTAGTTTCCCCCCCGGTAGTCAGTACTAAGGGCACCCAGAGTCGCCAATCTCTGGGTGTTACCTTTTCCCTAGCGCCTCCTGCGCCCTACCGGGAGGTACTCGGCCTCCCCCGCCACGACAAGATGGAGACCGGTCGGGGGGGAGCTCTTCCTAGCCCTGTACAACCTGGCGCAGCCGGGTGGAGTTGCCATGGCCAGACAATTGCGACGTCGCTGACAAGATATTACTTACCCAGCGCCATCTATTCCAAAATTAAGCAGAACTTGTCGTATGAGTGCTAAACAGGGTATAGACATAATTCTATGTTTCTAGTAAATTAACACTTATAATGATGACCGTTCCCTGATGATTGCCTTCATATAATAAACTCAGATCAATACATATACCCATAACTAATTAATACAGGCATTACATTGCGGAAATACATCCGCCTACAGGGTTGCCAATTATTTTCCTGCACACGTGTCGACGCACGAGAATTGTCACGAAGTCGTTTTAAGCAACATGGGGCTTATTACGAAACGAAATCTGAAGTGAGACCAGGTTTAAAACTTTTGCTACCACTTCTATTTGATACGATGAAGACAGCGACAGCACTAGTCTTAAGCTTGGTTCAATTTTAGATCTTTTGTAATAAGCCCCTATGGTTTTAAGTTGAACAGTATGGAAGTTAAATAAAACACAAATAATTGTCCTTTATTTAAGTATTTAAGTACGTAAGGAGGAAATTAAGTTAATTGTTAATAAAAGTAACTATTGTCATCCATAGATCGATAACCAGGACCTTTAGAGCGTATGCGTTAAGGTTATAAAGATCTCAGCACCGAATTGGTCGTCCAGAAACTTTGCCTTTCATACGATTTTTACCATAATTTAGGAAACTCATCATCTTGGCCGTGTGACGTCCACTGCTGTACATTTCTATGGGCCATTTTATTAGAAGTATTTGCCCTCACCACGCAGCTGGTCAGGAGGGTTGGTGATCGCATTTCCAGCCAGCACGCAGAATGACGCTGCTGCCCATCCGGTAATATTTCCCTTCGTCGACTCTTATGACTGTTATGAGATGAGAGAGGGGGTGACGCTATTTTAGGCCGGCTCTACGGTTTAGCTACTCAATTATTGGAAATTATCATATTTTTTGAACACCCGATGCAAAAAAAGAGGTGTTATAAAATACAATATCCATTGACGTATAGAAATAACTTCTATTTTGTTCAGGATCGTAAAGTTAATTCAAACACAAAAGTTTTGCTCAAGTTTTAATGCCGTTGTAATTACTTTCATATTTCCTTTGATACTTTTGAAAATTACTTTGTCAATATAAATACTTACCTTTGCACGGCCCTCAGGAATAGAGTATCACGTATTCTTCGTGACATATACTTAATATCTTTATTGCAAACCATATATGTCACACAATATTATTATGACTTTGCCCAGTGGAAAAGAACTACAAAGTAAGTATATATTTCGCGTTGCATACGAAGCAATATCCGCCAATAACGACTTTAGTTGTGAAATAGAAAATTCTTATTAATACTATACAATCCCACGCCCGCTAAAATAACTTTTTTCTAATTTCCGAGATTTCTAATTAGGACGAAGCGTTTAGGCAGCAAATTGTATTGCTTTTCTTTTTCAATTATTATTTGTGTTTTTTTTTGTGTAGTTGTAACTGGCGAACATATAAGCTTCCTGTAAGCGGTAATAGGCTTGCCACCTATTTATTACCTGGGGCTAACAACATAACTGGCGAAGTGGGCGCAAAATAGAGGAAACAAGCGTGATATTTTGTAAGTATATATGTAATTGTTTTTATCTTTCTACCTAACATATAATATAAGACCTGCAAACAAAGAAAAATTCCCTTTTAAAATTTATTACTTTGTTAATAAACTCGAACGAACGATATCGAATTCTCTTTTGACATGAAATATTTTCGGATTCTTTTATGTTTGTGCAATGGTACATTTCCTTTTGATACTGGTACAGTAATTACTTTTACATTGAAAGTGTGTAAAAAATTTAATAAAAATATACTTATATGTCGGTGACTTCAACGAGGCTTCCAAAAGGCAACGATATTGAGAAGAATGCCTCAAGAAACTCATTTCGGCCTCAAGTGTGTGCCTTAAGAAACTAATAATACTACGGGTATTCCGACTAGTTATTTATACTATGTATATTGGTTTTACTTATTTGCGCTATAACAAATTTAAATTAAAAAAAAATAGATGAAGTATTTTGTAACGACGTCTTCGATTAAATATTTTACAGAACTATTCGTGGTCACGGAGAATATGAATCATCTCATACTCTCCGTGACCATGAATAGTGTCTTCACATATTAGAGACAAGTGAAATAGAACTGTTGGAAATCCCAGGCTCACTATTGGTATTGAACCTAATGGATGAACTTTTTTTTTTGGTTTACGTCGGTAACAAAATGCAAAATGCATTGACGACCGATTTGGCGTGGTGGCGAGTATACCCGCATTCCTGAGGTCGTGGGTTCGATTCCCACACAGGACAAATATTTGTGAGTATAAATATGAATATTTGTTCTGGTCTGGGAGTTTTTCTATGTATATTAAGTATGTATTTACAAAAAAAAATATTTATGTATGTTTATCCGTTATTTAGTATCCATAACACAAGTTCTTAATGATACTTATCTTGGAACTAAATAATTGGTGTAAGTGTCAGACATATTTATTATTATTATTATTTACGCACTGTCTCCCGACCAAAGAGGGACCGAGAGAGGTGTGTGGGACTCACCACCGGCAGAGAACGACTGCCAGCAGTAATACCCACTAAAAATCTTCCGACGACGCCCGCCGCTTGTTGAGAAAAAGGCGGGGGCCAGTACCTGGGTTGCAGCGTCTGACACCCCGCCTGCGGCCAACGTCCCCCGGACCAAAACCGGGAGGACCTCCTCAGAGAGGCGCAGAGGATGCGCCCCTTCTACCTCATTGTGCGACCATAGCGTGTGTGGCCGACTTCTCGGAGGGTCTGTCGTTAGACAGCAAAGCAGGGGGCTTCTGCCCCCACTGCCTAAGACCCTCCTGGCGCTGCTTGACGGGCCCTCCTGGCCCGCCCGCTGCGCCCTCCACAGGTCCCTCTTAGTTTCTCCCCCGGTAGTCAGTACTAAGGGCACCCAGAGTCGTCGGCCTCTGGGTGTTACCTTTTCCCTGGCGCCTCCTGCGCCCTACCGGGAGGTACTCAGCCCCCCCACCACGACAAGGTGGAGATGAATTCTGTGAAACTTTGTAATAATGCCAATAAAAAGATCGTGGCGTAAAAAATGGCGTAAACCCGTTTTCCATTCGATAGTGATGTTCATTGCTGTAACCTGAAAGCACTTCGTGGTATAAAAAGTAATAAAATATAAACTACGCTTTCCATTACTTTTGATCCAACTTACGTAACTTATATACGTTAAAACAAAGAAATATGATTATGTGGTATCCTTTTATAATATGAGGTTTTGAAAAAAGGGCAGGACAAAATTCTAAACCATCGACGGGAGCATATATATAAATATGAATATGAATGAAGCTGAAAGTGTATATCAAGGATCGTAGCAATGTGATCTGTGCCTACGGGAATAAAGCGTGTATGTTCCAATAAAGTATTTGTTCAGTTATTATGTTTGTAGTATAAATTAAATTGTGTTGTACAATCTTGTTGACATTACTAATATCATTGTAAAAACTGATCGTGGTACATAAAATAAAGTGTAGCAGCATAGTAGAAATTAATAAGTATACCAACTACCCGAGCGACTGGCGCATCTTTAGCAACGATAAAAATTGTCGGTGCTAGTAGCGCTTACCTTTTCGGCGCGCTCACATGCAAGCTGTGTTCGGTGCGCTTGCGTTCAAGCTGCATTCGGTGCGCTTATGTTCAAGCTATGTCGGTGCGCTCGCTTTATATTATGAAGTCTTCTTTGTTTCTACTATAGCCGCTGTCAAAGACTTTTACAAATATTAATATATACCGACTAAGGAAGATTGATTAAAAACCACAAACCATTAAAGCCTAAAGGGTGTATAGGTATCCTACCAACACCATAGAAGCCCGAACCAACTTCACCTGCAAGTGGTGCTCCTGCCAATCAAGAGACGAGGCACTTACAAACATAAAGGCAATACGCCCACCGCCTATTACGTGGGACCAACAGTAAATTTGGCGAAATTATGGCTTAAATCCTCCTCTGCCTACTCCTTCGGGGAAATAGGCGTGATTGTATGTAACCAATAGAGTCTTATTGACTTTGATGATTCTCTTTCTCTGACCGTTTTTATTGAATCCGAGAAATGCGATAAGTAAGCAGATAACTGAACAGCTTTCATAGATGCCAATTCTTGCATGATTTGTTCTGTGTGAAATATAAATTTAATACTGTTTATTTGCCAGAACATAAAGACCTGCAAATGTTAGCCTTATACACAAAGGCATGCAAAAATTTAAAAGACACTTCTATCTATTTCTAATAAACCGCCCAATTTCATTTAATAATTAAATAGAAAAAAAATAATAATACCAGTAATAATAATGTTTCAATCGTTCTTTTACAATAATGTAAGCATTAAGTTGTATGTATGTATGTATCTATGTATTATATTTTTAATATAATAGGTTGGGGAAAAAGTCTTTTCGTATTTTTGTAAGAAAAGTCAAGACATTTTTTTCAAAGTTTATTTACATTTATTTACAATATATATGTACCGTTTTGTTAAATAACTTTCTGCCATTTTGTGGGCAGAGACATTATCCCGTTACTGTAGAAACTTTGGGACTTCTGATCAAAAAAACGGGACAAATAGTTTTGGCAGTCCTCTCTTGAGGTCAACCTTACAGAACCTAAAGAATTCTGCAGAGACCGAAACAGGTGAAAATCTGAAGGCGCAAGGTCAGGGCTATATGGTGGATGCACTAGGACCTCCCAGTCGAACTCTCTTAATTTTTGCTGAGTGGCTAAAGATGTGTGTGGTCTAGCGTTATCGTGATGAAAGACCACACCCTTCCTGTTGATCAATTCCGGCCGTTTTCTCTCGACTGCTTCCTTTAATCTCATCAGTTGCTGGCAGTAAAGATCAGAATCGATGGTTTTGCCGGGCGGTAAAAGCTCATAATAAACAATGCCCTTCCAATCCCACCATACACACAGCATCACCTTATTTCGTGTTAGGCCAGGTTTGGCCACAGTCTGTGAAGCCTGGCCAACTTTCGACTACGACCTTTTTCGCACGTTCTTGTCGTACGTGATCCACTTTTCATCGCCAGTTATCAATCTCTTCAAAAACGGCTCGGTTTCATTACGTCTCAATAATGAATCGCAAATAAGTACACGGTTCATTAAGTTTCTTTGAGTGAGCTCGTGTGGCACCCAAATATCGAGCTTTTTTGTATAACCAGCTTTCTTCAAATGGGTCAAAACTGTTTTGTGGTCAATTCCCAGTTCTTCAGCTACATAGTAACTACTAATATGCCGATCTTGCTCCACTCTTTCAAAAATGGTGTCCATTTTATTCGTAACAGGGCGACCAGAGCGAGGTGCATCTTTAACATCAAAATTTCCGGACTGAAAACGTTTGAACCTTTGTGCTACTCTTACTGACACTGCATCAGGTCCATAAACATCACAAATTTTTTTCACTGCTTGAGTTGCATTTTTGCCTTTTTTATAATAAAATTTTAAAATGTATCGAATTTCTTCATTAGATTCACTCATTTTTACGGAGAGAAAAACAAATGAAAAATAGCGGGAAACAACTTTTTTTTATTTTTTTCTTTTCTTTATAATGGAACCTTTTTAATGTTACCAAAACCAGCCAGACACAAATAGTACAGTCAAAAAAATTTTATAATAAGTTTATACCTACGTTATGCGAAAAGACTTTATATTATTAGCATGTAAGAGATTTGCTTTATATTTTATTCTTATTTTTATTAGTAGCACTTTGCTTGCACAACATTTATCCCGTACAACTATTTAGTTTACAACTGCTAGGGTTGGCTGGTAGAGATCTTTTCTAGAGATAAACCTACCTTTGTACATGTTATTTTATATACCTAATGTAATACTTAAAATTATTTTGGACAATAAAGAATTATTATTAGTAATCATAGTACGTCGACAGACTAGGTATTTGCAAATTCTCGCAAATGATTCTCGCAATTCATTATTGAGCCATTCGCATATTTTTATTTTGAAACGATTGAATGGCATCTCTTATATTAATACGGGCAACTTATTATGTATTTTTATTAAGCTTATAAAACTCTTATTTTTATACACTATACCTCCACATGGCTGTGTCTTCAATTTCATTGGGCCTCTTTGTGTAAATTTACTATTGTCACTAGTTTTTTTTAAATAATGGAGCTTTTAACAAATACTCCCACCTCAAAAATGTTTTTGATTCTGAGCTCTTCCGTGCTTCGGAAGGCGTCTTAAGCCGTTGGTGCCGGTTTATAGTGCAATTTGTTGCCTATATTGGCATATAGGCAACAAATTTACTAAACGTTGGCACGTTTAGTAAATTAACTTTAAAGAAAATTTTATAGAGATTGTTGTGTACTGGTTATAACAACACGCCTCGTGTCTAGATTTTCGTGACAAACTGATTGACATAAAATCACTTGAGCAAAGATGATCGACCTTCATTGTTTATCATGGACATGATAATTTGTTTATTTTTACAACTACCTAAGTACATGTTACCGATAAGAAATAGCTCACAACGTGGATGATATATCTGCAGTTATTGTGTAATAGTGTACAGATATTAAGGATGAAATGAATGTTGTTAATAAATACGCCGCCAATCCTGAGTAATCCGTGTGATCCGTGACAGCTTGGTGAAGTAGTAAGAAGAGGCCAGAGCCCAGTAGTGGGACGTTAATAGGATAAGATGTGTGAATAAAATAATATGTAAAAAAATATATAATTAGGATTGCTGTTCTTCCTTTGTATCATAATTATTGTGATGCAGGCGGCTTAATATCGATCGACGTGGAAATTAGAGAGGCATATGAGGCGAGAGAACTCCCTATGATTTTAAATGGAACTGTTTGCTCAAATACCCCGCTTTACTACGGCTTCCTTGTGCCATATAATTGTGCACTCCTAAGGGGTTCTCTCACAAACTAAGATGAGGATATTCAGGTTGGACGGATTTACAAAAGTGCGGATTGGCGAAGACATATGTGTGGTGTCCAACTGTTAAAATTTTATAGGGCCTTTAACATTACTTAATGACAACAACCAGGACCAACGGAAGCGCTTGATACTAAATGCTCCACAAACAGTTACCCACCACATGACTGACCCCAGTCTGCTATACGTCTTTAATCAGTCGTATCACGTAGCTGCGCATGCGCTTCAGTTTTCTATAAAAAGTTGCAAAATAAATACGTGTACATTATGTGTCCGCTGCGCCTTCCACAGGTTTTAACCACCCTTCTAGTTTCCCTACCCGGTAGTCACGGCCTGTGGGTGTTGTTAACCATTTCCCGGTAACCGTGTCCGCCCTACACCGGAGGTATCCGTTTCTTAGCGTTATATTTTGTTCAAATAAAACTGTCTGTACGGGCGTGTAAGGAATAATTATTCCGGTTCTTGCCAATTTTTGTTATTTATGTGGTTATTTATACAGGAAAATAATATAACCTTATGTATAAAACTAAACAAATGTTGTTGTGTACACGTGTAATACTTTCTATAAATAATATTACACATGCTTAAAGCACTTTGATATATCCCGCTTTGATTCATAAAAGGTTTCCCTAATGAGTTAGGGTGAGTGTTGTTATGATTTTGGTTACGTAATACGCAATATGCATTATATTATTTATACTTTTGCCAGCTTCTTTCTGCGACTTCATCCTTGTAGATTTTAGTAAGTATACCTGCATATGCTAACGAGAACAGAAAAACGTGATAAGACTAAGATAGGTCTTTTACAATTAGATCCAAATCTATATAACTGTGCGTAACCTTAGCTATTCGGCTTTGTTGTAAAAGCGTGTTTCTATAACAAATATCAAATTTTATGCAAGACTGAGACTATGTTTTGAAGTTTGCATAGGGTATCTATCTTATGAACGTCGTACGGTTTTCTTCTTACGTACCAAGGTCTGGGCGAACATTCGCGAACAAAGCATAGATTCGCGAATGCCTCTGCCTCTGTGGTGACACGACATGGTGTTCTACCTCTACGAGTAACAAAATAATTAACTTCAGTTTTCTTCGGCAGAACCACACTTTGTCTTCCTGCTCAGTATCTGCGGCGCGGCGACTACGGGGACACACCTGCGGAGAAGAAACGACACCGACTACCTCATGAACAAATCCTGTTCTCTGACAGAACATTCGGAGACGGCTCAGTGCGTACACGTCGAAGACCAGTTACTCTGCAGACGTGGCATTACAAGAGAATGGATAAAGATAACTAGGTACAATCCGCAGTGCTTAAGTAAAATATAACAATTAACTTTGTATAACACAATATCAGGTCTTAATGTGGGGAGTTATGTGATATAGCTAAAATTGGGCTTTTCCATTTTAATTATTCCTTGTCATCTTGTATTGTGTAATAACGGTGGATTATGGAACGTTAAGTGTTTGTGAACGTACGTGATGTGAGTGTTGATAAATGAAACAAAACAGTGCAACATCACTTTTCAAATTCTTTCAAGAAGTCCATGTGAGATCTCAGTTTAGTCCCACATCTTTACTGAGGACTCAAGGGGTTTAGGGAAAGGGCATCTCAATTACTATTTATCATCTTTGTCACCGCTCTTTCTCATTTACCATAATTTATATGTTATTAATATATCTCTTACTTGACACTGGCTAAATTTGCAAGGCGCACAAAGCCATATTTTAATCTTCTTACTTTTTCTTTCTTCCTTTCTTTTGTTTATTTGTAATTGTACAGAAATCCGAATTTTTTATTCAACTTACGTGTTTTTACTTGTACCAGGCTTTATTTATTTATTTTTACCGCATTACTTTTTGATGATGATGAAGAAACCCACTCGCAACACTAGCTACTCCTCCTTGACTAGACCAGAGGCCCTGAAGATGCCCTGTGTAAGGTCGAAGCACGTGTGGTGTTGAATTATTTCTCGATTTATCGGGAAATAATAGTTGCGCGGGAAATTGACAAAGATATTTTTAATTCATCACTTGCTTATTAATTATGTTATTAACACATTTTTTTAAATCCCCCTTGACCATAGATATAACAGTGTCATACTCTTTATATTTTATGCCCTCGATAGAATAGACCGTAGTTACCTCTTACCATTAGGTGAGCTATATGTTTTCCCCTGACATATTACTTGTCATAAAAACACAAAAATAATATACGAGGCTCTAAAAAAAGATTTAATTTTTAGCCAAATGTAAGTACTAAGTTAATGGGGAATATTTTATACAAATGTAATTCGTTACATGAAAATTATATTCTTTTGTTCTAATCTCCTGAACAAAGTGGTTCAGATCAAATTCTAAGTAGCAAGTTAATTCAATTTAAAGGGTAAAGTTGATTGGCAATGTTGAATTGAAGTTGTCCTTCTCTCATTACTTTGTGTTTAAGTATTTGAAAGCAAAATTGTGTTGTTATTTCATTATTTCAACAATACTATATATTGTCTTGGACTATGATCAAAATAGTTCATTCTACTCTTAATAAAAAGCGAATCCATAACGGATCTCGTTCCTACATACGTCAATGTGGCAGACGAGAATCAACAATCAAAATATTACTATTACTGAGAAACTAAACTATTATTAGTTTAGTTTAAAATTAATTTTAATTTCAAACCACACGTTCTCAAGTGTTAGATTTAATTTTTTAAGAGTAATTCCGTACAAGATGATAGAGAAAAATGGAAATTTTAAACAACTTATTGTAACGTATTGTAGATTCACATCACTCACGGCCTTATGTTGAAAATTTTAGTCACAAACGAGGAAACATTTTATCACTTCGCACCAACATTTTCACAATTTTAATCTAAGTTCCGTCGCTGAGAATTTTAATTATAAAAGAACAATTTATGAAGATTAATTTGGAACACTGAACATCTGAAACAGCTTCTACTTATTATTCAGTATATTTTTAAGTAGATCAGGTCGAAAATCTCAAAAATTGAGAACGAATTCGTAACTCGCGGAATTGTTGAATCAAAGGGTATTTTCGTATGAACAAAGGTTTGATTTATCTAAAAAAAATCGACAGTCACTATTATTACCGCCTTAAACGAGTGTAACAATAAAAAATATTACCTGAATTGTCGTCACTGGGTAGTGATGACTTAGTGCCATTAATTAAAAAGAAGAAGAACAACAATAAAAAACAGAAGACGTAAGGGTTTTCTTAGCAGGAAAGTGAAGCGTCATGTCTGCAGTTTTGTTTATATTTTTTTGTTTATATCATTTGTGATATTTTGAACTTTAATGTGTAATAACGTTGGATTATTAACCGTTAAGTGTTTGTGAACGTATATGAGCCAACGCTCATACACAACGCAAATGAAACAAAACTTTTCAAACTTCATTTTTTAAATCTCTTAAGTAGTCCATGTGAGATCTCAGTATAGTACCACATCTGTACTAAGGACTCAAGGGGTTTAAGGGGAGGACATCTCATTTACCATATATCATCCTTATCACCACACATTCTCATTTACTATAATTTAATTATTAATAAAAAAAATAGGACGTAAGTCGATTTTATTGGAAACTAGTGGACCCTACAGACTTCGTCCTGTCAATAATATTTGTAAAGTGAACTATTACATTTTGTTATTATTCAATTTTGGAACGTGACATTAAATTCTCCAACGATGTATTCTGTGCTCCAACGCACACTGTTTTGATAGATATTATTGAATTTAAACCTTGTACAGTTTCAATAAACCGCAAATTTACTCTTTGACGTTAGGAACACACCTACATTGGTAAGACAACAGTGAGTGCTTGCAATATATGCTTCATACAATAAATCTCAAATTGACTGTACGTTTTAGTTAGAAACGTTTGTAAGGGAAAAGGAAAAGGGCTGTTTTTGGGGCTTTTTCGATAATTATTCGAATTTTTATTTTTTTCCCCATAAAAAGCATCCTTGAACTTTAACGATCATTTAAAATTATTGGCTTAATTGGTCCAGGCGTTGTTAAGTTATGCGCCTACATACTTACATACCAACACATTTTGCGATTCATTTTTATATATAAGAAGATTAAAACAGCATTGTTTGTATTGCCCTAACGATGCGCGAAACATGAAACGACGTACTCGTAGTTATTATAGGATGTAAGAAAAACATCAATATATTTATTTACAGCGACTCGTTAAAAGAAACTCGTTTTGTTTATCTTAGCGAGACACACTCAGTAAACGAATTGAGAACCCATATATTAATAAATACATTTCCTTCTTCTTTATTACTTCTAGAAAAAAAACAATAATATACAGAATCTTACGCCCATATATCCTATTTAGGGTAAACAGGAACCTTGCTTGCAATTATTAGAAAGGGGTCTTTAAAGTGGTAGAAAAGTTCACTATTAGGACAGAGATGAAACGTGCAAAATTGTAAAATGTGTTAAATCATAAAAGGTGGCTAGCCCGTCGCCTAGATGGGCATTGAATGTGATATTTTTTTTGCAGACGAAATATAACACACCTTCAGATGGCGGAGTGGCCAGGAACCTGCCTCCACATTGGCCGCATTCAGCAGCATTTTCCCGACCTCATCACCCTAGAAGTGTTGAACTCGGCTGAACTGAAATACTTCAGGGGACACTTTGGCTCAACCAGTAAAGTTAAGGTAAGTTTTTATAACTTCTAGTTAATCACCTAAGCAAGAAAATAATGACATCACAGGTCCTTAAAAAAAGATTATATAAAAGAACGAGTAGACCATAGCAGAAACCATTATCAGTCCGATATTTATAAATGATCGATATTTATATTCTTTATCGCCCAAAGCGATGCGTTTAAATCTTAATGCTAATAATGAATTTTAAATATAGCGTATTGTTATTTAAAAGTAGTTCAATAAAGTGTTATGTGTGCAACCTACTGACATTAAATTTTAAATAGTTAGTTATCATTACCTCCTTACACTCCTACACATTGAAATATTAATCTTTAAAGTCATTGGTATCGTAACTTAAGTTAGTGATTAATTGACGACAGACGCAGTTTTTTCAGAATTTCAAAGAGGTTTGAATGAGTCTAATGTTATAACGAAGCAATGATCTATCAACTTAATATTGCGTAATACACTTTGGATTTAATACATATTTTTTTCCAAAAACAATTGACCTAGTTTTAATTTAAATCTAATGGAAAAAAATTAAGCAGAGAGTTCAGCCATCTTATGGGCCATTGTCCATCATTCATCCTACAGCTAATAATATGTATGGTATAAGGATCAGCGAGTCCGTCCTCAAGTAGGACGGACGATCGATTATTCATTTTCGTTCATACATCGATTATTCATATTACCATATTATTAGCTGATTTATTAATGTTATAGTTACTACTAATCCTAATAATTTATCAGAAAGTTGTAAAGAAAATCTGTGATGTCAGCAAACTAACAACAAGAGAGCAAAAACTTATTTTCGCAATTCTTCAATTTCCTTTATACTGTTTAAAACTGAACTTGTTTCATAAAAAATATAGCAATAGAAATAATTCCCTCACTTAGGTTTATACGAAGCTGTAATGACGGATATATTCCCCATAACACACTAACTTTTCGTATTTGCCTGACTCAAATAATTTAGTATGAATTTGAGATAATCCTTCGAGATTTCTCTGTCTGACCTTATCAAATTAACAAACTGCTATAATGAATCTTATTACGTTACAGTAAGGTGTGGTATTAAAACATAACCGTTTCACCTTTCATCAAGAGCTGTCTGTAAAAAGAAAAGTTTGTTAATTAACTTGTCTTGTTTTGCGAAAATTTGGTTCAGTGGGTATCAAAGCTAGATGTTGAACAGTTATTATTTCCTGGCAGAAGAAATGAATAAACATCAATTGTACTAATATGAAATAAATGAGCAAACAATTTGTTTTTCGGAACAGTAATTTGTATTTTCAAGATTTGCAAATTTATAAACAAAATTTAATTTAAAAACTTTTTGTTTGAGTAATTATTAATGTTGACGAAGGCTTCACCTATCCATTATTAAATTTCCAGTTTGAATATAGACACAGTGGCGTACTTTTGAGAAATTTTCTATCACAACTTGCTAGAATGTGACGTGGCAGATATATGGCAATTTAAATAGAATCCTCAAAGCATCTATACAACAGAATGTATAGTATATGAGTTTCACAAAATAAATACCGTTTACTTATAAAACAAAACAAACCAAATAAAGTTACTTCCTTTACATTAGGTGTGCACAGTATAGCTGTAAATTAACCGCGGTCTTTTTAGCTGCATATAATATAGTCCTTTAGTTTGCAACCAAATATCGCCATAATACAACGCATACTCGTTACTATTCAAATTTTTCAGGGAATGCGTTTTTATATTATTACATCTTACAATCGGGAAACTTTAGAACCAGGGCGCTTAACACAAAACATCGTGTCACAACAGATATGTATTTGTAATTAGTGCAGCTGAAATTGTAATGAAATCAAAATTCTAATTTGTAATAAAACAATTGTGCACAATCTAACAGCGCAGCTAGTCAACACTCGATAGAACCGGAAAACGTTAGAACCAGGGCACGTGACAATGTGTCACAACAGATATGTATTTGAAATTATTGCAGCTGAAAATGTAACGGGAACATAATTCCAATTGTAACAAAACAATTGTGCAACAATCCAACAACGTGCCAGTCAACACTCATAGCCAAAATTGGAAAACATTAGAGCCATTCCGACGCAAAACAACGTGTCATTACAGATTGATTTAATAATTATTAATAGATCCTTGTCAGAGCTAACATAACGGTGGGGCGATCTTCTCATTTCTAGAAAAGACTTTTGACTTGTTGCTACAACAACCTGCCTGATACCAGAACTATATCAGGACCTCGAAGATAAGAATAGGTCGATGTACTACTTTGACGCAGGCAGGTTAGGCAGCAATATCAAATAATAGAAGACTTAAAAACATCAAGAGTAACCAAATTTTTCATACAATGTAAAAATAGAAACGGGGTTAACCCTACCCTGTAATGTAAACGTAATGAATTCGTAAACGTATATACCACAGAACAAAGAAAGCTGTGTTGCTGTATGGTGTAGACTACTTATGGGTCGTTGTAAAATATATGCACAAAAAAATGGTTATATTGCTAAACAGCAAACAGCATGAGATCAGTTCGATCTAGAATTAATAAAGGCCCTAACAACATCCTCTTTTTTGGATGCTCTTCGAAGCTAGCACAACGTCGAGTACTGACACATTTGTACAACGGCCAGGAAGTAACAAGTATAGGAGCTTATACAGTATAACTACAGGAGAATGAAGAGAAACTAAACACATAAATAATAAATAAATAAATACTTTTGTTCCAGATTGGTTTTATTCAAATTAAATATCCCTATTGATATCCCTTCGAAGAACATAGTATTTTATGCAAAAAATATATGAAGACATTCGGAAAATATGCAAATCTGAGGTCAAGACAGAACTGTCAGTGCGGTAGCTGCCATCACAATATCACTACACAAATCTCCTTGAAGACAAATAAGCTGTTAGTCGAACACCTTCCTGAATGTGAAAACTCATGGCATTATATAAGAACATAAGTAAATTTCTAAGAGAAAAGCCGCAAACAAAAACCAATACTCGTAAGCAAGAAGCACTGAAGCGTAGTTATTAACAAAACAATTAAGAGATACAGGTACAAAGCAATCGTTATCTTGTTTTTAATAATCTTTATTAGATCGTTTGATTGGACCATATTATATAACATTATTTGATCCCGAACAAAATTGTGTTCTTTGATAAACTGAGGTACACAGGTATTTGATACGCGACTCTTGGTGCTTAGTCGTCTATAATGACTTACTATCTTGGATCTATATTGTACTCAAACTTCTCGTCTGCTCGAAATCACATTGTAATAATAATAAATACTTACACCAATTATTTAGTGCCAAGATTTAGTATCATTAGAACTTGTGTTATGGATACTAAATAACGGATAAACATATATTAAAACTTTTTTTTTTGAAAATTCACACTTAATATCTATAGGAAAACACCCAGAACAGGGGTCTGTTCTGGGTGTTCTGGGTGGGTACCCACCAGAACCTACGAACTGAAAAGTGAAGGGACGGTATACTCACCACCACGCCATATCGGTCGGTAATATTATATCGCGCATCATGTTTAAGTAAACCTTCACAAATCATATTTAAATCAGGAACGTAGGAAACAAATATTGATAAATAGATAGATATAACTATTTATAGATAGATATAACATATAGTGAGATGTCGCTAGCGACGCACGATTCACTTCGAGTCCGTATATTAAAATCGTTTTAATTAGTTTGTGTACACTTTTCGTCCTGTATATACTATAATTATTTGAAATAAGTGCCAATAGTTACTATAAAACGTTATCTTTCAAGTGACAGTAAAAGCAAAAGAAGTGTGCAGTGAAAAAACAATAATAAAGCAGTAATTCCGATGCAGAACAAAAAAGTAAGCTCATTTTCATTCTAGTTAAACAAAACTCTATTATAAATCTCGTAACACACTCCAAGTACTGTGTTTTTAAAAATATTGAGAACTTTACTTCGACGTTGCTTCAAATTTTTGCACATTCATGCTCAACATTGTAAACAAATCAAAACGCCATCTAGTGACAAGTAGCAACATTATCATAAGACGTTGACTATCGATCGACCTACGGCTGAAGATGTCATCGAAACCTAAAAGTTCAAACAAGATGGCGCTACTAGTTACTTGTCTATCGTGCAAAAAAGAAATAGATGCAAAGAATGCTATTTCATGTTCGGTATGCAAGCATACCTTTGATTATGATTGTGTAGGAGGCAAAGTGATGAACGAAACTGATATGAAAAAGTGGACATGCAAGTTATGCAAACAAAAAGGGAAAAAGTCTCGACAGACTACGACAACTGAGGTTTCATATGTTACTATGAGAAAAAAGCTAGTATCTTCAAATGAAAAAGCAGTATCGCCTAACGTAACTCAAGAAATCCCGATTTTCTCCACCCCTACCACACTACGTAATACAATAACAACATTAGACATATCTAGGTCTCCCAGTGCCAACGAACAAACATTATCGCGAAGCGTTGACGAAACTTTAGCGGACCCAGTCTATCTACAGGAATTGAAAGAAACAATAGAACAACTTCAGTTAGAACTCTGCAGTTCGCAAAACGAACTTGAAACCGTAATACTGGAAAACAATGACCTACGCACACAAATAACGAAATTAATAAAAGAAAATAATACATTAAAAAAATTTTTAACAAGCTCATCAAGTGGTAACACAAAAAATACAAAAATGCGCACCGCGCAGCTGACATCGGTGAGCGCCATTTTCACGCCACCCAGGTTCACTTCAGCTCATGAAACGGAGATAATATCAAATGGAAGTGTACTATCAATGCAGCAGTCAATCACAGATCTAGAGCAACAATTGGCAGAAGCTAGGATCGAAATAGATACACTTAACGAGCGAATTCTCATTCTGCAACAAGTTTCACAAAGCAACCGAAATGAAGTTCTTTTATCTGCTGGAAACATTCTCCACGTCAACGCTACTAGTTCTGTGTATCCAACGGTGCAAATAAAAAATAAACTGTGTATCCTTAGCAACAGTGTTCCAAATTGTTCAGTCAAGGCGATTGAAAATATATTCGGCAATCATTTTAAGTACTGTCGCTATATTTTTCCGAACTATATAGAACGCCTCTTACAAAATATTGGCAATAAGTTAGTTACCTATAACATGAACGACTATTGTATTATTATGCTAGGAAATAAAGATTTTAAAACATCATCCAACTACACAGAGTTAGTTAAACTAATAAGGGAATATTTGGAACGTATAACTAATACAAATATTGTAATATGCACTCCAACCTATGTAGGTTGGAGTGCATATTACAATGTTTGTGGCGCACCCATATACAATTATAAAATAGAGTTATTTAATAATCTTTTGTATCAAGACCTACAGAGATACAATGGCTATGCACATTACTTTGACACAAACACTTACTTGTCCTTTGATATGTTCTCGAGTAGAAGCGGCCAGATAAACACAAAAGGTATAAAAAATCTGTATTGCAAAATCATGGATAATATAAAGATTGATATAAAGATATACGGTTCATCTTCAATAATTTCTCAGCGCATAAGTAATGAAAGTAAGACTGAGTTTTTTCTTGAACAATGACTACTGTAATAAAAAATACATTCCTAACCAAACATTACTTACTAACTTAGTAGATTTAGATTCTAATAAAACAGTTATCTCTAATCGTTATATTCATACAAAGAAAAACAATAAAATTCATGCTAAGAAAATTATGATGTATTACCAAAATGTACGAGGACTTCGCACAAAAACTCAGACTTTTTACAGTAATGTTAGTATGTATTCCTGTGATCTCATTGCTCTTACTGAAACGTTCCTTAATACCTCAGTTTATGACGCAGAATTATTCCCATTAAACTATATAGTACTACGGAAGGACCGTGCTGGCGATGTCGGCTGGGGTGGGGTCCTATTGGCAGTAAAGGATTGTTACTCCGTTAAAAGAATAACTGATATAGACAATTTAACCAAAGAAATACTGTTTGCATTAGTAATGTGGAAAAATGTAAGATTGCTTGTGTGTGTGGTATATCTACCACCGAGTTACAATAGTAACCAGTATCTGGAAGTATTAACCTGTATTGAAAATGCGATTGTTATGTATTCTAGCTGTCAGTTGGTAATAGTAGGTGATTTTAATTTGAAATCTGGTAGCGCCACTGTAAAAAATCAATTCAATGATTTTTTGGACTATTGTAAACTGAAACAGTGTAATAGTATACTTAACGAGTATGGATGTATCTTGGACCTGGTTTTAACTAATTCAGACTCAAGTAATATCGTTACTAGTACAGCTGCTGAATCTCTGGTACCGCTGGATGCCTACCATCCTGCACTGGAGATAATGTTAAGTGTGCCAAGAAATAAAGTAATTACAAAAACTCAACTTCCAGAACAAAGTCAGAGTGTGTCCTCCGAATGGAATTTCCGCAAAGCGGACTTCCATGGCTTATATGCAGATATAGCCAGTATAGACTGGACTGATCTAATACTTCAACAAGATACCAACCTAGCTGTAGATATGTTCTACGAGAAGTTAAACGGTGTTATCACAACTCATGTGCCCATTTAAAAAAATGTATCTAGTCATAAGTATGAATACCCTGTTTGGTACACTAGTGAAATAATACACTACATAAAACTAAAATATTTTAATTTGAAAAAGTTTAAAACACATGGATTGCAATTTAATAGAGAATTATTTAAATACTATAGAACTAAAGTCAAAGGTCTTATTAATGTAGCTTTAAAAATATATATAAACAGAGTTGAAAATAATATTGCTTCTGAGCCATCTAGTTTTTGGCAATATGTAAAAGAAAAACGTACCAATAGGCAACATACTAAACAGTACATGTGCAATGGCACCATGGTTGAGGGACAGAATGCGGTCGACGCATTTGCACAGTATTTTAGTTCAGTTTTCCATGCAAATGCACCGCAATTGAACCCAAAAGCAGCTGAACATGATGCGATTGACTTAGGTTGCCCGTCTAGAATTAGTTTAAATAGTATTCACTCTTCCGATATAAGGCGTGCAGTTCGCCGTCTCAAAACTTCGACCGCTTACGGTCCTGATAATATACCTGCGTTTTTGGTTAAGGACTGCTTGCAAGCTTTAGAAGACCCCCTCTTGCACGTCTATAATCTTTCACTCCAACAAGGTATTTATCCTAGCACATGGAAGGTCTCCAGGGTAACGCCTATATCTAAAGGTGGTCCATCAAATGACGTCACTAACTTTAGACCGATTGCAATTCTGTCTGTATTCGGAAAAGTGTTTGAATCAATTGTTAACAACAGTATATTTAGTCAAATTAGCACATCCTTAAGTAATTGCCAACACGGATTCCGGCCCGCGCGCTCTTCGCTGACCAATCATATAAAATATGTAGATTATTTAAGCAGTAAAGTAACCACAGGATGCCAAGTTGACGCGGCATATTTTGACTATAAAAAAGCATTCGATCTTGTAGATAATGATGTGCTTCTAGCAAAGTTTGTATCCATGGGTTTTAGTACACAACTTCTTTCTTTCATGGCGAGCTATCTCAGAGATCGGAGGCAATATGTCAAGGTGGGACAACATCGATCCGAGGATTATTATACTCGTTCGGGGGTAAGTCAGGGTAGTACACTTGGTCCAACGCTATTTCTGATTATGATTAATGACCTGCCTGATACGCTCAGTAGTGCTGAGTGCCTAATTTTTGCAGATGATCTCAAGCTATATCATCCTGTCACCAGCACCAAAGATAGTGAGGCACTGCAGTGTGACATTGATGCAGTTGACGCATGGAGTAAACTAAATAAGCTACCTCTTAATGTCACCAAATGTAAAACTATTACTTTCACCCGGTCCCGTATTCCTATACTGACAACTTACGAACTGGCAGGCACTCCACTAGAGCGTGTCACCACAATACGTGACCTGGGCGTTATTATGGATAGCAAAGTAACTTTTCACGAACATATTAAACAGGTTTCCAAAGATGCAAATAAATCTCTAGGATTTATAATCAGAACCACTTTTGAGTTCAGGAATGTTCAGGCTATCAAGTTGCTTTATAACGCCTATGTGCGTAGCAAGCTTGAGTATAATGCAATTGTTTGGAGTCCAAAAGAACAACTGTATGCACTCATGGCGGAAAAAATTCAGCGTAAATTCGCCCGGTACATATATAGACGTACCTATGGTTACTATCCATTTCTTTACCCATCCATGTTTGTGTCAGGAATGGTTGGACTCGATACATTGCAACTTAGGAGACAGTTTATGCACATAATACATTATCACCAACTATTGAACAATAAGGTTGATAATCCATCGGTACGAGAGAACATCTATTTTTATGTACCGGATAGATATTTGCGTGGCTGTGGTCGGCGACAGCACCAACTGCTCGCCTACCCAACATCGAGGCGCTCTCCTCAAGCATATAACAGCCCTACGGCTAGGGCAGTAGTGTACATTAATCATTTTCTACAAAACAGTCCAGATACAGACATATTTTGTGATGTATTAGGAGTTATTGCCAATAATTTAATGCGATATCTTAATAGTGTATGACATTGGAATATAATAATGTGTAGTATGGAAATATTGTATCTTGAGTGGAGGCTGTATTCAATAATGTGTTTACATAAATATTATCAATAAAATGTATAAATGATGTCAATATTGTAAGCTATAGCATGCAAGCGATTTGGTGATAGCACTGTAAGTTTGTATTGCTTAATAATAAATAAATAATAACGTTTATTGCACTAAATAAACACACATACAAAATATTAACATAAAGCAATATAAGAAAAAAAATATAAAACTTACAATAACTAATTAATTATTTGTACGCTTGCTGTATTCATGCGAAAAGGTCATAGCTCAACGTAGTATTGCTCAGCGAGCAAAACGTTGATTTTCAGCTACAACCTAGAGAACCGCGATCACGTCGATATAGATGAACGTCGCCACATTGTTGGCCCGCTAAGTAAATAAAATTAAACCGCAATTCATTTGCTTACTTAATGTTACAAAAATATTTTTTGACTTCTTATTTATATTCTGGTGTCGTTCTATTACCCGACTTTTATGCTCATCTTATATTTTTACATACATACATACATTCACGCCTGTTTTCCCGAAGGGGTAGACAGAGGCATATTACACGCCCACACTTCGCCAATTATAAATATATTTGGACCCACGGAATAGGTGGCGAGCCTATTGCCCTTACCGGGCACTGTTACGTAAGCCAGAGCCTTATATTTTAACATAAAACAAAAGCCGATGCAGTTTGAAATATTCTCGTTGTCATTAATCGTCTCTAGGATATGCGTTGGAACCGAAGTCATTCAATACTTGAGAGAGTTGAGTTGTGAAGAGCAAAATGAATACTAATATTCTTTTCCCTGATATTTTTCACACCGCCATTAAAAATATTTTTCAACTCTTAAGGCTATTTTATTTTTACCATAAAGAACTTGCAAAAAGTTTACTAATTTGAATTAATTGACTTTACCTTTCGTTCGTAACATAAACTCAAAGTAAGTCTGCGTTATTATTAGCATCTTGTTTATTTGTTTGAGATAGGCTTTTTGAAACATTTGTTGTGTAACTGTTACTCGCTGGCTGCTTGCCGAATCAGTCCCCTATATATATATAATAATTGTGGCGGTGGGTGGGGCTCATGGCTCAAAAACCCGACGTCCGATGTATCATGAAGGTTCCTCAATGGCCTCCGACTCGACGTACTGATGATCTGGTCAAGGAGGCGGGAAGCCAGGGCCTGCAGGCGACTCAGGATCCCTCAATGTGGAAATCTATTGGGGACGCCTATGTGCAGCAGTGGTCGTCAATTGGCTGAGATTATGATGATTGCAAAGGGTTGCACGATAGAAACGAGGATCAAAATGTACCGCAGGCTCGCCGGTGGCCCCCGTGATAAGTTAAGGTATTTGTATGTTTACCTACTTACATTACTGTATCCATTAATCATTATAACATCTGACGTTTTACACAGCGCTGTCTAGTTTCAAACTATGCTAAGCTTGTATAATAAGTACTACACAATGGATAAACTTAAATCCTTTTCACTTAACTAAATAAACAGGTTTACACATATATATCTATTGATATACAATTTACTATGTCGCCTTGTCGATCACTTAGTTGATAGATGCCTTAATTGAGCTAATGTTAGCATTTCGACGTTTTGAATACTTTACAGTGAGCAAGTGATGGACTAAAAATATCTTTGTAACAATTCCCACGCTACTATAATTTCCCAAAATCGAGAAACTACAGTACGAAATTACAGTAATTTGTAGTCACGGGGAGACTGATATGACAGTTGTCTCAATAATAAAGGTACAAATTTAAAACTACCGTCACCAAAACATTAATGTTTTGTGTAATCATTACACATATTAATGTTATGTGTAAACTTAACATGTGTTAAGAATTCACACAGTATGAGCTCATCACGTCTTAGGAGATTTTTAACTGTAAAATGTGTCTTATTTTATATAAAAAGTGTTTTACTTACATTCTCATATGTCTACTCATTGATCTTCAAAATCTTGTTCCAAAGTCCCCAAAATTTTCTGGGATCCGAACTCAATACTTCAAATGGCTACTCACTGTCACAGAAACAATATCGATGTTGGACTTCAATTATAACATGAAGCGATGATAGTTAATATATCCTTTAATCAAACTCACGTTGCCAAGGGAACATATTACCTTTTTGTAACCGATAACGATCCGTAGGATACTCGTCCATATTAAAAACATGTTTGAAGTCCTTACATATGAAATTGGCGTTAATCGAACTAGCCACTTTGATGGCAATTTTGTTTTGGCATCGTTCTGAGCTCAATATGAAGAAATTTAAATATCGCGTTATTTTTTGCGAGTTCCATCGTGACACGAGCGCTACAGAAACAGCTTAAAAGATTACTGTTGTGTTGTCAGAAGCCACTGTAAAAGAAAACACGATACGCTTTTATCTTTCGTTCTGGAAATGTTGAACTCCAGAACAAACCTCATAGACGGCCGGAGACCCTAGTTGTCAATGAGAAATTGAAAGAGATCGTGGAAGCGGATCCATCTGAAAGAGACCAAGCCGAAGCCTAAACCAATCACGTCAGAGTGGTTTAGGCTTCGGTGTGAACAATAAAATCACCTTGAATTTTTTAAAACAAATTGGAAAAGTGAAGAAGCTTGAAAGATAGGTACCACATGAATTAAGTGAAGCAAACCATCAAACACGTACCGACCTAACTACTCAACCGTCGCAATAACGATGAGATTTTGAATCGTATTTTTACTTGTAATGAAAAAAAAACTTATAAGATGATCGGAAACGCTCATCACAGTGGTTGAACCCAGGTTATACGGGCTAATGTTGGCCCAAGCGAAAGTTGACCCATAAAATTGTACTGGTTAGTTAGTATAGTAAACCAGCGTTGGTGTCATCCACTACAGCTTCCTAAGATCTGGTGAAACCATGATGGAAAAGCTAGTCGTTAAACAACTTAGATTGGTCAACTGCTCTAGCCCACTGCTGCTTCAGGACAACATTAGACCACATACAGCACAAAAGACGGTGGCGAAACTAGAGGAGCTAGGATTGGAATGTCGCCGTCACCCACCATACTCTTCGGACCTTTTTTTTTTTTTTTGATTTACGTCGGTAACAAAATGCATTTACGCACTGTCTCCCGGCCAAAGGGGGACCGAGAGAGGTGTGTGGGATTCACCACCGGCAGACACGACCGCCAGCAGTTATACCCACTAAAAATCTTCCGACGACGATGGGGTCAGTACCTGGGTTGCAGCTCTGACACCCCGCTCTCGGCCAACGTCCCCCGGACCAAAACCGGGAGGACCTCCTCAGAGAGACGCAGTGGACGCGCCCCTCCTACCTCCTTGTGCGACCATAGCGTGTGTGGCCGACTTCTCGGAGGGTCCATGGTTAGACAGCAGGGGCCCCCTGCCCCCGCTGCCTAAGACCCTCCTGGCGCTGCTTGACCTTGGCCCTCCTGGCCCGCCCGCTGCGCCCTCCACAGGTCCCTCTTAGTTTCCCCCCCGGTAGTCAGTACTAAGGGCACCCAGAGTCGCCAATCTCTGGGTGTTACCTTTTCCCTAGCGCCTCCTGCGCCCTACCGGGAGGTACTCAGCCCCCCCACCACGACAAGGTGGAGACCAGTCGGGGGGGATACTCTTCGGACCTTGCTCCAACCGATTACCTCTTTTTTCGGATAAGGATTTTTTTAATTTAGATAAGGCTGTACAAAACGCCACTTTTTTCATCAACTCCCTTTAAAAAACGTGTACAAAAAACGTGAAACGGCATTTTAGCAGGCCGTCATGAGTGGGTGCGATTTTACCGTGCTTATTTCACGGTATGAAGCGCTTTCATTTTTTTTTGGACAGCATCGACTGGTTACCTTTAAGCAGAATGTAGTCATTATGACGTGTCACATTAAATAAGAATTTAGTACACTTTTTTCGCCAACTTGGAAAAAGGCACATCGCGACATTATTTTATTTTCCAAAACTAGTGTAAAAGACTTGGATTAGTGGATTTTTAGACATAACTTCTTTGGCAATGCACACAAATATAGGAAAGTGACATATTGCAGTTAACTGTGATTTCCCGTGTTGATATCAAAACTCCCTAGAAGCCTCTAGTAAATCCCCACTATTTTATTGGGGTGTAACCTGACTCTGACTTAATTTGGCTATGACAAATCCACTTTACTTTAACTGTACTGAATAATGAAAATGCAATAATCAAATAACTTGAAATTCATTCAAATTCTTGACACTGGCAACTACTTTAAAAGAGTGATCCATATTCAAAAGAAAAAAAATATTTTAACACGGTAAAGTATTCATGTACGTCATCTTTATGTAAACATCATTTTTTTATTTCTAATAAACTTAGCCGTAATAAGTTCTTTAATAAGGTAAGCTAATAAAGCAGCTGCCTTCATGCGGCCCCTCCTTTACTTACTTAATTAGCTGGGCCGTTATTAATGTATTAGCGAAACTGTTTAACTATACTCACCTTGACCTTTGTTTTTTTTTCATTGTTACCTTATTAACTTTATTAAGGAACAATTTTTAAATCATATCTTTAAAAATATCTAAGAACAGTAATATTTTTAAGATTTTTAACAAAAGAAATGCTGGTGTATACCGTCTGATGATCCTGTCATTTAAAAACAATCTAACCATAATATAGATAATTATTATATGAAGTAGAAATCGACATTAAAATCGAAAAGCATGATGTAGTTCTGCATTTTCTGATATAATTATATGTGACGGTTAGGATGATTTTTATCCATATTTGCAACTTCGAAAAACTTGTGCTCGCGCATCTTTCGGAAACAATCTTTTGCAATTTTACATACATACAATCACACCTGTTTCCCCGAAGGTTTAGGCAGACTCATATAATATGCCCACACTTCGCCAATTGTGTTGTTGGTCTTATGTAATAAATGGCGAGCCTGTTGGCGTTTCCCGGGTTTTAGTTTTGAATGATTTTTTTTTACCCAAACTGCAGCTCTATAAAATCCATAGGGACTTAGCTGGGGTCTTGGCTTTAAAGGCATGGTATTTTATTCCTGAAAATTGCCAATTAGAGTTTTTATCCCGTCCGACGCAAAACCGCTTGTTTCTTGAAAAAAATAATCAGAAATAAAGTGTACTTCATTTAATTTTCTTTCGTTTAAGCACTGTACAAAGTTTCTGAGTCTAATAGCGTTCATTACTATATACAATTTCGACTGGATATAATATCGTTTATAAAATAAAAAGTTAGGAAAGAAAGCCTAACAAATGACGTGGCGGTGGATTTGTCATGTGCGGGAATCGAACTTTCGACTTTGGAAGTGTAATATAACCCTCGTCCACTTCCCAGAAGTTTCGAGTGCAGACCTTACGCGTCATCTTAACCTAAGTACGAAAGACCAAACCTAAAGGTTCCTACAACTACACTTATTGTAGCGAGACAATTATACTGCGTGGCATGTGAATGTCTTCGAAACGAAATTTGCAGCATTCTGCGCGATTACCACTTGTCCCTTTGACACTAGTTTATCCATTCTTCCTGTGATACTGGGAACTTCGTTAGATATGATTGAGCTAATAGGCGACTAGCACTGACACCAGTACAAATAATATCTAAATAATCCATGGCAATTTAGTGCAGCCACCGTACAATGCTTATGAAGCTCGTGTTTTTTTGGTTGCACCGGATTATGTAACGTACGCGGGGCCCGCGAGGCAACACCTTTTCGGCAGGGTCGCCATAGGATATAGAAAGAAATGAAACAATGAATGTTGACAGAAGACTGTTTGATTATTTAATAAACTCTGGTTATATATAGACTTAACTTAATGCATCTACTTACTACATCTCATGGACGTCGACATCTAATTTGAGTCGCCATAGTCGGACATGTCATGAAGTTGAAATATATGTCGTAGGCTGATTGAAGGGATGGCCCCCAGAGAAGGGGCCAAGCCTGCCAGGGTTGCGGGACTGTTTGAGAGGGTTACCGCGGCCTCGGGACGTAGCAGGCTCAAAGATGGTTTTTAAGCAGGTTGAATGGATGTAGCATTTTAAAAAACGATAAAGCAAATTATGATTGTATCGGAAATATTTTTGTTTATATGGCTTACAATGCAATATATGCTGAAACGTCGGTCTCTGGGTGTTACCTTTTCCCGGCCTCCGGGAGGTACAACACCTTTTCGGCAGGGTCGCCATAGGATATAGAAAGAAATGAAACAATGAATGTTGACAGAAGACTGTTTGATTATTTAATAAACTCTGGTTATATATAGACTTAACTTAATGCATCTACTTACTACATCTCATGGACGTCGACATCTAATTTGAGTCGCCATAGTCGGACATGTCATGAAGTTGAAATATATGTCGTAGGCTGATTGAAGGGATGGCCCCCAGGGAAGGGGCCAAGCCTGCCAGGGTTGCGGGATTGTTTGAGAGGGTTACCGCGGCCTCGGGACGTAGCAGGCTCAAAGATGGTTTTTAAGCAGGTTGAATGGATGTAGCATTTTAAAAAACGATAAAGCAAATTATGATTGTATCGGAAATATTTTTGTTTATATGGCTTACAATGCAATATGCTGAAACCTCACATAAGGGTGCTTTTAGATAATTATGCAAAGTAACTAATTTATTGATTCAGGCGTTACTTTGCGGAAATCCATTGTAAGCAAGTGATGGATTAAAAATATATTTGTAACAATAAAACGAGAGAAAGCTCTCTCGTTTTAGCGTTGGTCGTGAAGACATCGTTGTTCTGAGGCTCCCATTTTACCTAAAGATGCCCTGTGTAAGGGCGAAATACGTGTCGTGTTGAATAGTTTCTCGATTTTTCGGGAAATTATAGTAGCGCGGGAATTGTTACAAAGATATTTTTAATCCATCACTTGCATGCAAAGTAACATAAAAACCCACTTTAGGTGCCGCTTGCTTTCAGTTAAAGTTACAAAAAAAAAACATACATCACAACTTGCCTTGACGTTTGGTAAAACGACGCATGTTACAGTCTGCTCTAGTCCTATCACGTATCATACTTGTGGGACATTGCTCCAAAAATATTGGCAAAGAATGCTACAGTCGATCCATTTAATAACACACCAAACCACTTATATATTGTATTATTTCTTTATTATGTTGTGTATGTTGTGTGATATTGAAATAAATAATTTTTCATTTCATTTCATTTTCATTTCATATTTTACTATACAACAGTTTTGTTTACAGAAGCTGGTAATCCACGGATCGCCATCATTGTGGGAGGTTCCTCCAGAGCTCACCCAGGGAATGATGGACCTTCAAATCCTTGACCTCAGGGGAAACGGCATCAGACACATGAAGAAGGACCTACTGAGCCAGTTCATCAATCAACAAAAAGTATATTTAAGTAGTAAGTAAATTTAATCTTATTTTTCCATACTTATTTGTATTGAACAAAGAGAAAATAGTAAAGTAATTAACTAACACAAAAGTACTTAAAGTATGTTTATTTAGGTCGTGTCATGTCCGCCTCTTCTAATCGTGTTCCGCATATCTGAGCCACCACCTTCATCCATGATCTAAGCTTTTACAATGGTCTGCCATCCGTCATCCTATCCTGTAATATCCATTTGGAAATAATACCAAAACAGTTTCCTCAAAAAATAAATTAACATTCTTATATATAACATTCAATAAATAAAAAAATATGCACGGCTTGACATTACTGGTTTAGTTATGTAAAGTTCTTTATTGTGCATGGAAGGTTACAAAAGGTCTTAAAATTAAATACGAGGTCTTACTTGATCCTAACCTTTCAGGCATCATCATACCCTAGCATTATCCCGGTTGCCCTAGACTTAAGCTTAGGGCCTAGGGTCTGCTCACTGCTTCAGCCAGATTTGACTGAATTTCAGTTATTACGTGGAGCGACTGCCGTTGGTAACAAAATGCGTTTACGCACTGCCTTCCGGCCAAAGGGGGACCGAAAGGGGGTGTGGGACTCACCAACGGCAGACACGACTGCCAGCAGCAATACCCACTAAAAATCTTCCGACGACGCCCGCCGCTTGTTGAGAAAGAGGCGGGGGCCAGTACCTGGGTTGCAGCTTCTGACACCCCGCCTGCGGCCAACGTCCCCTGGACCAAAACCGGGAGGACCTCCTCAGAGAGGCGCAGTGGACGCACCCCTCTTACCTCCCCGTGCGACCATAGCGTGTATGGCCGACTTCCCGGAGGGTCCATGGTTAGACAGCAGGGGCCCCCTGCCCCCACTGCCTAGACCCTCCTGGCGCTGCTTGACGGGTCCTCCTGGCCCACCCGCTGCGCCCTCCACAGGTCCCTCTCAGTTTCCCCCCCAGTAGTCAGTACTAAGGGTACCCAGAGTCGTCGGTCTCTGGGTGTTACCTTTTCCCGGCCTCCGGGAGGTACTCAGCCCCCCCACCACGCCAAGGTGGAGACCTGTTCGGGGGGGACACTTAAGCTTCCCTAAGCTAGCCTTCCCAGGTCAGCTCAATGGTTTCGAGCAACCAGATTTCGGCTGAATTTTAGTTATTACATGGAGCGGCTGCAGTCTGACCTCCGCAACCCAGAGGAAAACATAATTGTATGGTTAACAGCTGTCAGAATTTTAAAGGCACTGACTTCCTAATAACGACTGTCATATATGTTCATGACAGCTGGCACGGAGCAAGCGATAATTACACAAATAACTTCGAAAAGTCATAGGTTTGAACCAGTTTAAACCCAAGAGACTCTCTAAATTTGAAGGCTACGGGTCTCACCACTGGGCGATCGCTGCTTAGGCAGTTCCAGTTAAAGCATGAAAATAATAATAAATATCCTTGGACATCTCACACAGCGCTTCCAGTCCCAAACTACGCTATTAACCCAATACTAAACTGTGCAGTGCGTGGACTATAGACAACGGATCTTTATCTCAACCCATAAACAATTTATTACTGAGCACGAGCCTCCCGTCACGAGCCCAGACAACGGACAATCATATATACAAACTTTATCGTAAATTAATACTTATTTAATATTCGTATATTCTGTGCGGGAATTAAAACGTCGATATTAGGAGCGGAGCGCAGCTATCTTCTATGTTTCCTGTCACCCAAAAATATTTAAATGCACAAAACGTCAAGTCAAAAAATAAAATAGCAATTAGTTTTTTTGATAGGCTATGGCTTATTCATGAATTTGTTGACTGACTAAAGACAATCGAGGAAAGGACTATTTTGTCACAATTATTTCACAAGCCTAAAATTGTTTCCGACACGTTTTCATCTCAGCTTTCTTATTCTAAGAAAAATAAATTAATGGACAAAATCGTAGATACTCCACTAAAATTGTTCAGTACTCATTAACAAAGATCTATTTCTCTCATTGAGAGCACCATAAAAATATATTAGACAAATCTGAATATTATGCACAAATTCCTACTGAGGCCTTAAGGAATCATCATCAAAGCCCAAAGCCTTTGATTGCCATTGTTGAACATAGGCCTCCCTCACTTCCAGTGATCCTGCACTCTTATCAGATTGTCCTTATGGATAAAATTACACAAGAATAATTCAGAATTATAAACTAATAAAATAAAAGATAACAAAGCTTTAGATAAATTCATTGTTTAAGAACAAATATTTAGCCTTCGCACTATTTTTGGTCCAGGTATCGTTAATAATATTTGTTACTAACCTCCATTCCCGCATCGCACTCTTACAATTTATAGCGGCGTGTAACTATTTCGCTTCGCTTTATTTTCGATATAAATAATGTAAAGTTTCTTTTATTTTATTTATTTATTAAATCTTTATTGCACACATATAAATACAATGTACAAAAGGCAAACTTAATGCCATAGGCATTCCCTACCAGTCAACCTTGGTGTTAGCAGTGGCATTACAGGCAGACATTTGCATTTAAACATCTTTAAGTGATATTGTGTGAAATGATTTTACACGGGTCGCTTACGTTGTTATTATATGCATAGCAAGTAAAAACGTATAGATAATATAAAACATAAATAAGATTGCGTAACATAAAATCTTAAACAAAAATACTCTATAAAAACTGCTTTAAGCCTCCTCTTACGAACCCAAGGAATAAGGAATCCAGGTCAAGAAAGCTGTAAGTACTACGAATACCAAATTTGGTATCACTCTTTTTATAACAATATATAAAGTTCATAGTACAAGTAATATATACCTAGCAACCTCACCTGTAAGTGGTCCATCTGCCGATCAACTCTCTCCAAAGCTCTGGCAAACATAAAACTTCCCTGCAAACATCAAAAGGCTCGACATCTATTACATGGGACCAAAAAAACAATTTGAACAATGTGGGCGTATAACATTACACTTCTGGAAAACAAGCGAAATTTTATGTATCTATGTGTGAAGTGCCGTGTGGTACGGCCTAAAATAGTGCCACCCCCTATCATCACATGGGGAGTCGTAAGCGTCGACAAAGAGAAATCCTACCTAAGGATAAGCAGCAGCGTCATCCTGCATACTGGCTTGAACTGCGATCACCAAATCGCCTGCCCAGAGTGGTGATTATGGGCAAATACACCCAATAGAATGTAATCTTTTGTGGAGGCTAATGTTCAGCAGTGGACTTTTTAAGGCTGATATAATTATGTATGAAGTACATATATAAGATCCTTTGTGTAGGCACAATAAAACGTAGGTACTATAAACCATTGCTCAGTGTTAATCTGTTTGAGCTGGATTTCGTCGGATTATATTACGCTTATTACTCGAGGAGAGTGATAATCGATTTTTATTTGCTTACAACACGTTTAATACAGTTGTTGTTAAATAGCTTGCCCTCAAAAATTACATGCTACATTTATTATTAATTTATCATATATCATTACTTGTAACTATACAATGTATAGAAACTATAACATAAATTTTTTTAATTTGGTTATTAAATTGTTATGTGTGTGTGTGCGTGTGTGTTAATATAAACAATTATTAAAAACAAATTTACGTAGATTTTTAATTGACATGTTGGTGGTAATTGCCCTATGTGTAACTCAATTTTGTTATATTTTTTTACGGCCATTGCATAGCAGTTATTTTTAAATAGCGCACTGCTGCCCTGTAGAACCTCTAGTTTATTAGTATCTCTTTGACGCAGTCTTATATCTGTCGTAAATAGTATCCTGATAAGGAGACGTAAGTTTGATATGTTTTAATTGGAGATGGATTGAGCCAAAATTAATTCTTACCCACTGGCTTAAAATACAGTGAATTTCACTTTGCTAAATATTACCCCATGTCTCACACTAAAAACGCTACTTATGAATTTAAGCTATAGTTAAACAGAATATTTATGGTAAACTACGCTTGTGTCGCTTTACTAAAAATAACGCAGGTATTATTTACTTGTCTTTTTACGGCAACAACTTTTTCTAACTTTAAGTATCTCTCGGAAGACTAGTGCTACTGTTGCTTACGGTAGAGCATATTAAACCAACACAGGACCTTATTGGTTTACTGAGGCAGAGTTATGTTCCCTATATTGTAAGTAATAAATACTCAATTGCTTCACACGGCAGAGTATCTTACATCACGCTGATATCAAAGCCGGTATACGTAACTAATCTAAGGAAATATTGATTTTTATCTCATTGATTTATTAACATATTAGTACGATTATTAGCACATAAAATGTGTACCAGAATATTTGTCAGTGTATGAAAATTTTAACACATTTTCCAAAAAAAAGTTAATTAAAAACGTTATCAATATGCCACATAAAACGATGCAAAGGCCGTTTTATCTTCAAGCCCATTATTGACCGGATATTGGACCTATCACAGAATTTTCAATTATATGATAAAGGGTATATGGCTAGTCCTTAATCCTTTCCGCAAAATGTGCCAAGATGAATTGGCAAAAGCGATTCTATTTGTTTTTTTTTTGCAACTCATTTATTCCGCGTGTTAGATGTTAGATACCCATCGCGTTCCAACCTTTATCTTGATCGGTCACTCACTCAATCATGTGCCTGACAATCAACAAGAACAAGACGTCTATTAGGGGAAGTAATTGAAGGAAAACATAATAAATATGCTTTATAACATCATGGTTTAGGTATGGTAAAATTATAAACTAATTTACTTATTCGTTAGAAATCCCATCACGGTTAGCAACAATGTATAGGTACTTAACATACTTTTTAGTACTTAATTACAAAACAAAATATGTTAATTGACTTCAACATAGTATATAGTATATGTAAAGTTGGTAGCAAAAAACCATAAACCTTTGGGTAACACTCCTTTCTAATTATTTATTAAAACAACCAAAAACAGGATAATTATAGGAAAGTCCTTTCCTAATCCGGAAACCGCACGCCTCAATCGTCATTAATTAGCCATATAAGAAATTACACGAATCATTCTCTCAACGAAATTTCCCAAAGGGGTAGTTGGGGGCACACCTCGTATGAACACATTAATTAAAATTACTTGGAAACCAATACCCAATACTAGCCTGTGAGGTTCTTGCTAGTTCTTTTTACAGAGCGGTGGCTCGGAACTGGCACTTAGATTCACTTGAATATTTTTTGTTTATTTAATTGTTTAGTTGCAATCTAGTGTAATCATATTAGGTCGGGGAAAAAGTCTTTTCGCATAACGTAGGTATAAACTTATTATAAATTTTTTTTGACTATACTATTTGTGTCTGGCTGGTTTTGGTAACATTAAAAAGGTTCCATTATAAAGAAAAGAAAAAAATAAAAAAAAGTTGTTTCCCGCTATTTTTCATTTGTTTTTCTCTCCGTTAAAATGAGTGAATCTAATGAAGAAATTCGATACATTTTAAAATTTTATTATAAAAAAGGCAAAAATGCAACTCAAGCAGTGAAAAAAATTTATGATGTTTATGGACCTGATGCAGTGTCAGTAAGAGTAGCACAAATTTGGTTCAAACGTTTTCAGTCCGGAAATTTTGATGTTAAAGATGCACCTCGCTCTGGTCGCCCTGTTACGAATAAAATGGACGCCATTTTTGAAAGAGTGGAGCAAGATCGGCATATTAGTAGTTACGATGTAGCTGAAGAACTGGGAATTGACCACAAAACAGTTTTGACCCATTTGAAGAAAGCTGGTTATACAAAAAAGCTCGATATTTGGGTGCCACACGAGCTCACTCAAAGAAACTTAATGAACCGTGTACTCATTTGCGATTCATTATTGAGACGTAATGAAACCGAGCCGTTTTTGAAGAGATTGATAACTGGCGATGAAAAGTGGATCACGTACGACAAGAACGTGCGAAAAAGGTCGTGGTCGAAAGTTGGCCAGGCTTCACAGACTGTGGCCAAACCTGGCCTAACACGAAATAAGGTGATGCTGTGTGTATGGTGGGATTGGAAGGGCATTGTTTATTATAAGCTTTTACCGCCCGGCATAACCATCGATTCTGATCTTTACTGCCAGCAACTGATGAGATTAAAGGAAGCAGTCGAGAGAAAACGGCCGGAATTGATCAACAGGAAGGGTGTGGTCTTTCATCACGATAACGCTAGACCACACACATCTTTGCCACTCAGCAAAAATTAAGAGAGTTCGACTGGGAGGTCCTAGTGCATCCACCATATAGCCCTGACCTTGCGCCTTCAGATTTTCACCTGTTTCGGTCTCTGCAGAATTCTTTAGGTTCTGTAAGGTTGACCTCAAGAGAGGACTGCCAAAACTATTTGTCCCGTTTTTTTGATCAGAAGTCCCAAAGTTTCTACAGTAACGGGATAATGTCTCTGCCCACAAAATGGCAGAAAGTTATTCAACAAAACTGTACATATATATTGTAAATAAATGTAAATAAACTTTGAAAAAAATGTCTTGACTTTTCATACAAAAATACGAAAAGACTTTTTCCCCAACCTATTATTTCGATTGTTTTTTTATATTCAAATTTAATGTTGATGTTTTCAAGTACTATGCAATAGTTTACGAAATAAAAGTTTTTTGAAGTTTAAGCTGCACGTTTTCCCAAGCGCTTTCAACTTGCTTGCAAAGTTCTAATCACGAGGAGGATAGTATAATGTGTGTGTTGTTCTTAAACGCTGAGATGACAGACTAAGAAACATCACTAAAGTTAGCAGTTTATTCAGTAGTCCTTTTTTTTTTGTTTTACGTCGGTAACAAAATGCATTTACGCACTTCTCCGGCCAAAGAGGGACCGAAAGGACTCACCACCGGCAGACACGACTGCCAGCAGTAATACCCACTAAAAATCTTCCGACGACGCCCGCCGCTTGTTGAGAAAGAGGCGGGGGCCAGTACCTGGGTTGCAGCTCTGACACCCCGCCTGCGGCCAACGTCCCCCGGATCAAAACCGGGAGGACCTCCTCAGAGAGGCGCAGTGGACGCGCCTCTCCTACCTCCCCGTAGCCTACCTCTCAGCTAGTGTCTAACCGTTTCTGGGTGTGATTTTATCTCTATTATTTATTAGATTATTTTATTATGAATCGGGCAGCTTGTAAAATTCTAACAACAGGCCACACACCTGCCTTTGTCAAGCTGCACTTGGTTTACATAGTGGATTAGGTCTCTCTGCCATCAATTTGTAAGAGGCGTGACTTTAGTAAAAAGATATAACGACCTGAGATGATAAAAACAGGTGAGATCTCCTTATGTGTGGAGCCTTTGCTTAAGACAAATACAATAAATTCTTCGATAGCTTGCTGAGCAAATTCAATCTTCTTTACGTAGCCCATAGTTCAATACCACTATCATACACTTTGTAAATACTTACGTTATTCATTTTTGTAAGATGAACGATTTATGAAAATTACACGCTGAATTCGTTTAAAAGGCTTTCATACTAAACTCGACGCTCCACTCTATATGAAAAGGTATGTAAGTGAATACTTGACATCTTTATTGCTTTACACGGTATTTATTTGAAATTATAAGTTTTATATACTGAGACTAAGATTTTATCAGAAATAAATTTTATTCTATGCTATTTATGATTATTTTCAATATAGGTATATAGATCGCTTTGGAACACGTGAGTTTATGGCATTAAAAATAAGTTTTTTTTATTGTCAAACAATAGTTATTATATAGGTTGTATAATGCGTACGGCCTATATTTAAAGACAAGTTTATCAAAATTAAGTATCAGAACTTAACTTGCGGATAACAAAAATGTTCAACAAGAAGTATCTATCATAAATAGTTCTGTAATTCTTCGTTAACTTATAATAATTCATCTTTACATACAAATGTTTATACTCTGAGGCGGAACCTTATCGTATATAATTCTTCGATTAGTTTGTACTTATTTGCTAACCCAAAAGGTAATTTCCTGTTAGAGATTGCCTTGCTGCTTCGCATTATGTGCTTTATTTATGTGTGCAATAAAGTTTAAGTAACTTAGAATAATAAAAGAGGCTCAGGGGCACAATGAATAAAGCGTTCCACAATAGTTTATGCTGCAAAGGTCATGGCCCATAATCCGACCCGGTTCAAAAATGTTTTTGTACAAAAACGAAAATGGTGGTAAATAATGCAAGCATAACCCACTTTTCATTATATGTAAAAAGAAAAAAATAATTCGTTGGAGAAATCTTGCAGCAGACCAATAAAAATTGGATAATAATTAGCGGTTTCGCCTGTCTGTAAATTATTTTATCCATGAAAACATGTCACTTGGGTAAAAAGTATACTATGTCTGACTCCAAATCAAAAAATATATCTATACACGGCAATTTAATCAAAATACCCATATTGTGAGCATAGTGTACTTTTTATCCTGGGCCAGACATCAAGAAAATATTGAAACACCTGCGGCTTTCTTGGACAATGTTTTGGACATTGATGGGGCTGAATAAACATTCAAAAAAAATGTATTTTATTTTCTCCTCCCTAAAACCACAAGTTATAAGTTAAGTTTTCATACTAGGTAGATTACATTTTTTTATTATTATTCTTTCATGATCCCCATGAGCCACAGTAATGCGCCACTTATCATTGAAAAGTATAATCATTTGTCTTTGATTCCCGCCGTATTTTATTTCTGTACGCCGTGGGTATATTTTTCACACTAAATGGGCCATTACCTTTATGGGGAAGCCTATTGTCAGTAGTGAATTTCCTTGGGCTCATCATGGGATGATAATGAAATATATTAGTCTTTTCTTTTGGTGTAAGGTAACCAGTGGGATTGCAGCGATGATGGATTGGACTGGCTCGCGATGGAACCTGACAACTCCACCATCAAGGGATTAATCGTCGATTACTACAACCTGACATGCCATCAGAAACTACACAGGGGAAAGCCCCTGCATCGAGTCATGAACATCATTAGGGTAAGTTTTAAGTTTCTAAAACTGAATACTTTGTCTTTTATAGGTACACATATAGTTTTAAAAAAAACATTTTTTCAAACATTCATTTCATTTCAAGTGTCATTTATAAACTAGAAGTACCTCATAACTAGAGCGGGAACCAATGAAAAAATGTGCCTTCGCCAATCTGTATTGGGTCAGCGTCGAGGAGAGGGACTACTTGAATCCCCTGTCTTTGTGAGCTGATGCTCAAGTCCGTTAGTAGGTCCACGAGTAGGACGTAGAAGTAAAGGATGATGATTAAAACAATTCAGGTCATGAATGTTCAACGTTTTCTGAATTCTGAAAGGCAGTGCTTGCTGGTTTTTATCTGCAACATACATTGGGAACCGTTATGGCGTGGAGGTCAGTATACCTACACTTTACTTCAGAGGTCGTGGGTTCGATTTCCACATAGGATAAATCTTTGAGTGCGTGAATATGAATATTTGTTCAGTACTGGGTTCAGTTCCTATGTATATTAAGTAAAATATATTAACAAAAAAAAAAAGGACATATATATAATCAATGCGGTATCAATCAATCTCAATGCAGTATCCATAACACAAGTTCTTAATGATACTTATCTTAGAACTAAATTTTTGGTGTGATTGTAAGAGAATGTTTATTTATTTATTCACGCCGGTTTCCCCGAAGGGGTAGGCAGAGGCATATAATACGGCCACATTTCGCCAATAATGTTTTTGGTCCCACTTAATAGGTAGCCTTTTGCCGCTTACCTATAATTGTTATGTTTTCCAGAGCCTCATTCGTCGATCGGCAGGTGCACCATTTGCAGGTGAGGTTGTCTTGAGTTCCGAAGGTCTTGGCAGGATCCCTTTATACCCCTTTACATTGTTTTGTTCAAAACGAACCTTGAATCTTAATTACAATCAAAGCTACACGCACGAGTTCTAACAGACCCCTCCTATGAATTCTATCACCAAATGTCTTGTTCGAACATACATACGTACATATAATCAATCCTATTACTCCGAAGGCACATTACAAGCCCACATTTCGCTATGCACGTAGCAAGTAGGATGCAGGTAGGATCCCTATGCACCGAATATGGGCGAAGGACTAGGTCACCTCTCAGCACAAACCTTCCACCACAAGTTTCATTTAATATCTATTCTTATACCCAAATGGGTTTCTTTGTTAAAGATAGAGATGTACCTTATCTTATCACGGAGGCCACAGATTTTTCGTGGCGCACTTTGACCCTTAGTTCAGATCTTTTGTGAAAGAGATGTAACAAAATAGTGCTTATGAAGCAAAGCAATTGTGTTAACATATTCTAAGTCGTCAACAAGATGATACTTACTGACAGATTTAAATAAAACAATAGTGTAATAAGGCATCGTTACCCAAATGGGTTTCTGTGTTGAAGATAAAGAAGAAGAGAGCTAAGGAGGCAATTACTGAAGCAAAGCAATGTTGTTAACGTGTTTCAAGTCATTTATTAATTCAGGCGTTACTTTGCGGAAATCCATCACTTGTATTTTAAGTCGTCAACAAGACGATACGTGCAGACAGATTTAAATAAAACGATAGTGTAAAACGGCATTATGCAATATTTCATCATTTTTAAACTACATAATTGTATTAATGTCTTTAAAAATATTTATTTGTCACTGCATTCATATGAAACGATAATACTTTAAAGTATTGATAAATTTACGTAATTGACGGCTGAATTATAGGCAATTAGTTTTGCATTAACATTTCTTTTCTGTTACAATAAGGCTATTGCATATGAATGAATGAAACATGTGATGGGAAAGAATAAAGAGCTATATTATAGTATTCCAAAAAAGACGTCATAGCATGAGTCTATTGTGTATGTTATTGTGGTAATTTCATTGACTGTAGACATTTTCGAATGAATACAGCAGAGTTATTCGTGGCGGATTTGCCCTAAGGCCCAGTAGGCCCGGGCCTAGGGCGGCCAGGTATAAAGGGCGGCAAATCGTGCCAAAATAAATCACTCATGATAACAAGATTAACAAGAAGTAACTGAAATGCAAAGTATCGTAATATGTAAAAGGATCGCGTACCGTATGATTAAAATTTGCCTAAATGACTATTTTTACATATCAAAGTATAAATAATTTCGTACATCGTAGGTACATATAAAATAGTTTGTACTTTAGTTTAATATAAGTGTTCTAGGAAGTATAGGTATCGATTGTTATTACGCACGTGTACGGCGTGTAGTCAAGTGCGGTGCGTCGCGCTACCCTCCCCACCCACGCTTACTCGCTTGCCCGCTCGCGCCTGCGAGTTATGTCAACAATGTGCGTATAGCAATTGCAGTGAGCAGACGGATTCAGTTTTTTACTAATTGGTAAACGCTTACGTAATAACTTTGTGTTGCATGGTTAAATATGGACGGAAAGAAAAGGGTAAGGTTAAGTGGGGCAGAGTATCGCAAGCGAGCTAAAGAAAAAGATGACAAGCAAAAGGATACGATTAAAAAAACGCGGAAATTAGACGATTTCTTTGGAAAACCGTCTACAGATATTAAAGATCCTACTATTGAACCAACACTCGACGTTCTAAGTAGTAGCGGAGCTCCGTCAACTGATGATTCTGCAGTGTCTTCAAGTGAAAATACTTTGGTCGATGTGGCAAGTATATCAAAAGAACAAGCCGAAGATGTCCCACTACCTACCCCTACTAGGAGTAGGAGTGCAGCCCAGTCCTCCGGACAAGGAGCTCTACGAAATCAGCGACGATCCAGCTAAATGGACAATCGACGAGTTCACGCGTGATCACATTTGTAAGAATGGAGCCAATCAAAACATCCAAAATGATTTTCCTAAGAGTGAGCGCATTTACAAAGATAAAGTGCGACAGTTGTCGAGACATTTATTCGAACGTCAGCTTCTAAATGGCGAAAAAGTTCTGCGAAAGTGGCTAATTATTCCAAAAGTACTGGATGTGTTTATTGTGGTCCTTGTCTACTTTTTAATGGCGGGGAAAGTCAGTTCGACAAAAAAGAAGGTTTCAATGACTGGAAAAAATCATATCATCGAGTTTCATCTCATGAGAATTCGCCTACTCACAAATTATCTGTTCTGCAAATGAAAGAACGAAGTAACGTGCATTGACCACGCATTAACAAAGCAATTAGATGAAGAAATAAATTACTGGAAAAACATTCTGAAAAGAGTAGTTGCATGCGTAAAAGCGCTTGCATCACGTGGTTTGCCTTTCAGAGGACACGACGAAAAATTTGGATCAATCCACAATGGAAATTATTTGATGTCCTTAGAGCTTATCGCTGAATTCGATCCGTTCTTAGCCAAACACATTACACGTTATGGAAATCCAGGCTCAGGATTTACGAGTTATCTTTCTTCAACAACGTGCGAAGAATTTATTCGACTTATGGGAAACAAAGTTTTGAAGACAATTGTAATGGAAATATTAACAGCAAAATATTTTTCTCTGATCATTGACTCGACACCGGATATATCTCACGTAGACCAGCTCACTTATGTAATCAGATATGTCTTGCCTAATGGATCACCTGTAGAACGGTTCCTTAAGTTTATTCCAAACACAGGCCACAAATCACAACAAATGACAGATGCTGTTACCTCAACTTTAATTGAATTGGGAATTGACATTTCCAATTGCCGCGGGCAATCATATGACAACGCAGCTAACATGTCAGGCATATACAACGGCCTACAAACTAAAATAAAGGAAATTTCACTCCTTGCCGACTATTTTCCCTGTTCAGCACACTCGCTTAATTAGGTAGGTGAATGTGCAGCTGAAAGCAGCCAAGAGGCTTGGTCCTTCTTTTCTCTACTCCAAGAGTTATACAATTTCTTGGCAGCGTCAACTCAGCGTTGGGAACGCCTTCAAACCCATTTCACCGTCAAAAGTGATAGACTTTTGTCAGACTCAGTCAGACTCGTTGGTCAGCTCGTGCAGACGCATGTAACAGTTTACGCGAATCCTGGAATGAAATCCATAAAGCGCTAGTCACCATCGAAAATGACACACAACAGAAGAGGACCGTTATATGCGAAGCAAGAGGTATTCGTTTGAAACTGGAACGTTTTGAAACGGCCCTCATGGCTGTTTTTGGGGATGTTTACTAGATCGCATTAACGCCACAAGTAAAAAACTTCAGAGTGTGGAAGTTGACATTACCATTGTCATAGAACTGTACGACGCTTTAATACATTTTGTTGGCGAAACAAGAGAGAATTTCGATGAATTCGAAAATAAAGCCAAAAAACTGTCCTTCGTACAGGAATATGAAAAAGATTTTCGACGCAATCGAACACGTAAGCTGCTTCTTGACGAGACAAATACAGTTGAAGAGATGCAACAAAAAAATAGCCGTAAAAATTTTAGAATAAATACGTTTTTGGTAGTCACTGATACATTATCAGAAGAACTGAAAAGACGCCGGGATGCTTATAAATTACTCAACAATAAATTTTACTTTATTACCAACCTGACGAATCTAAGCATCTCAGAAGTCGAAGATAAGGCCAAGGCATTGCAAATGATTTATTCTACTGACTTAGAAGACAATTTTACAGAAGAATGTCTTTATTTTCGTTCTCACTGCAGCATAAAAAATGAGGAGCGAAAGAGTGCAGTCAGTCTGTTGAAATGGTCACGAACCGAAGGTCTTCAAACCATTTACCCAAACGTGGATATTGCTCTTCGTATGTGTGTGTACACCCGCCAGTAACTGTACAGGAGAAAAATCGTTTTCTTGTTTGCGCAGAGTTAAAAACTATTTACGCACAACAATGACGGAGCAAAGGTTAAACGATCTTGCTTTGCTTAACATAGAAGCTGATTTTTTAAGCAAATTGGATTGCGAAGATTTAATTAATGATTTTGCTGCGCTTAAGTGCAGACGAGTTTTGTAACACATTGTAAAAGATGAATGTTATTAAAAACAAAGCATAAAACTGTTTTAAATGTTTTATTTAAATGTCCAATAATCCCTAAAACCTCGAAAAATATTATAAACTAACCGCCTTATTCATAAAAATATTATAACAGTGTTCTAGTTAAAATATGTTTTGTTTCTTTTACCACAAAGACGTTTTCAATTGGAAAGCACATTTTAGCTATTGAGGGCTTAAACTTTTTTATGAATAAGACGGTAGCTTTATAAGGTTGCTTTTAGTTAACCAATTTCTAAATCAATTACAAGTGGAAGTAAAGATATTTCTTTTCATTAAAAGTGGAAGAAGAAATTCTTTACTGATGTATATTATAGTCTATAATGTTGGGGCTGAGAAAGGGGCGGCACATGGCCTGGGGCCTAGAGCGGCTAGGACTGCAAATCCGCATGTGAGAGACAGCGGGGCGCTTCTTTGTCAAATAAAATTGATTTTTATATAACCAGCTGATCCGACAGACCGTTGTCTTGTATTATTAAGATTATTTCTGTCCATTGCGGTAATTGTCGTAACGCCAACCGCAATGTTAAACGCTAAGGTAACAACGAAAAGTTAAAAAAAAAAAATATTGGGTGGTTGAGTTTTTATAAATTTACAAACTTTCCCCTGATCCCTAATTTTACCGCCGGTCTGATTTTTTTAATGTAAACCACCCAGGGCGCCAAATTTAAGTTTAGAAGGATTTCAGTGACATACACACACACAGTATAACTTTATTTATAAAGATAACTATATACGTGCACATATAAATAAATATTTCTGACACTTACACTAATTATTTAGTTTCAAGATAAGTACAGAAGTACTTGTGTTATGGATACTAAATAACGAATAAACATACATAAATACTTTTTTTTTGTAAATACATACTTAATATACATAGGAAAACACCCAGACCAGAACAAATATTTATATTTATACACACAAATATTTGTCCTGTGTGGGAATCGAACCCACGACCTCAGGAGTGGAGAGCATCATACATACATACAAGCCTGTTTCCTCGGTGGGACGCAGGTGGAGGCAGAGGCATAATACCCGCACACATTTCGCCAATTACACTTTGAGTCCAACATAATGAGCCTATTGCCGCTTATCGGGAACTTTTATGCATGCAAAATTAACTCACTTGATGAGAACCCGTCAAACCAGACAATCTGCCTCGCAAAATTAAATCTAGGAACGAGGCTCAGCTCGTTCCTACGTGACGCGTACAAAACACATCCAGAATAAATAAATAGCAATGATATTAAATATAAAATTAATTTATTGCTTCGTGTATGTTTGTGTAAGTATTTATTTATGCGAAGCGTATCAAACACGAAGTTTTGGAATATCTACTGAGTTAATATTAAATGAACAATTCGAGGGTCACATTTTTAGATAACTAAGCCATATATGGCTTACTGACTCACAGATATTTGAGAATATTGATAAAATTATATATGTGGATGTATAGGTTTCCTACAAAGATTTAAGTAGCCCAAGCCAACCTCTCCTGCAAGTGGGGCACCTGCCGATCAACGGACGCGAACATAAAAGAACCCGATAAGCAGCAATAGACCCGCCACCTCATCATTTCAGCCATCTGAAGTCCACTGCTGAACATAGGTAGGAACATAACTCCCCAATTGCTTTCCACGTAGATCGATTCTTTGCCGCCTGCATCCACCGGCTCCCCGCCGCCCTGACCAGATCATCGGTCCATCGCGTTGGGGGCCGCCCTCTACTACGTTTGCTGATTCGTGGTCGCTATTCAAGAATCTTAACGCCCCATCGGTCGTCGGTTCTTCGAGCTATGTGCCCCGCCCATTGCCACTTCAGCCTGCAAACGCGCTTCGCTATGTCGGTCACTCTGGTTCTCCTACGGATTTCCTCATTTCTGATTCTATCACGTAGGGACACTCCGAGCATAGCTCTCTCCATTGCACGCTGAGCGAATTTGAGCTTCCTTATGAGGCCCATAGTCAGGCACCACGTCTCAGTCCCATACGTCATCGCTGGCAACACACACTGGTCGAAGACTTTCGTCTTGAGACACTGAGGTACTTTGGACGAGAAGATTTTGCGTAGTTTCCCGAACGCAGCCCAACCGAGCTGGATTCGACGATTGACCTCTTTCTCGAAGTTGGACTTCCCTAATTGGACTTTTTGTCCCAGGTATACGTACTCGTCGACAACTTCGAGGGCCGAGCTTCCCACTATTACTGGGGTAGGCACAACATGGCTATTTGACATGATTTTGGTCTTATCCATGTTCATTTTAAGACCTACCCTTCGGGAAGCTCCGTCGAGGTCTCCGAGCATTGTGCCCAGATCCACAAGCGACTCCGCTATGACCACTATGTCGTCGGCAAATCGAAGGTGGGTCATATACTCGCCATTACTGTTGATGCCGTAGTTTTCCCAGTCCAGTAGCTTGAAAACATCCTCCAGAGCAGCAGTGAACAGTTTCGGTGAAATGACATCACCCTGTCTCACGCCTTTCTGCAAGAGGATAGGATTCGTGCACTGGTCCAGTACTCGTACGGACATGGTGGCGTTTCTGTATAAACTCCTCAGAACTTCAATATACCGATGATCAATGCGGCATCGCTGCAGGTACTGAAACACTGCCCAGCTCTCGATCGAATCAAAGGCTTTCTCATAGTCCACAAACGCTAAGCAAAGTGGCTGGTTATACTCCTCGGTCTTCTGTATAACCTGCCGCAGCGTGTAAATGTGGTCTATGGTTGAAAAGCCTTATCGGAAACCGGCTTGTTCGGGAGGCTGGAAGTCGTCAAACCTTTGACCGAGACGGTTCGTGATGACCCGTGAAAACAACTTATATAATATAATAATAATGTTTAATTTTCTAAAAGCAAATACAGTGTTTCTATCTCTAAACAAAACATAACTTAGGTACTATAGTGATTTTGCGAAACATTTTCAGAGACAGAGTGAACGTCCGTGCCTGTGCTAGTATCAACTGTGTTACAGACACGGCGCCTTCCTCTTACAATACTTTAGAAGTGAGTTTTTACAAGACGTTTGTTCTAATAATTAATCAAAATACATCAGTTTAGTTCTCACTTTAATAATATTTCAAAGTACACGAGCCAAGAAGCAAGTAATAAACATTAAAAAAAAATCCAAATCTAAATTTAAATTAAGTTAAAAAATTAATTAAAATTAAGTTTAAATATATGTAGGTGTAGGTTGTGTGTGTGTGTGTGTGTAGGTGTGGGTGGGTGTGTGTATGGTGTGGGTGGGTGTGTGTATTTTTTGTGGTATCTCAATCGTATAGCATTAATGTTTTACTAAGATATTTTGGCAAAAAGCTGTTCAGTTTCTTCATAGTTTAGATTTTGTAAATAACTGGTAACCAAACTCTTGCATTTTCTTTTTGGTAGGGAATATAATATATTGCAGGTTTTATTAATGGTATTATAGAGATAACTACTAAGACTAAGATAATTTCTACTCGCCATAGCAGTTTTTGTTACAACCGGAGGACAAACATGGTACCTACGGCGTTTATCTTTTATCATATTTTGGTTATAGGGCAGTGACGAGTGTTTACGCAGGATAATGGTGAGTACACATAGTTGTCTAACAGTCAAAACAGCTATGTCTTTATACAGCTGTATAGTTGGATAGTGGAATGGTTTTCAAAGCATTACCTTCAGGACAGCTCTTTGTGCCCTCTCAAGACGAAGTATATGTGTCTTAAATGTTCCTCCCCAGACTGATATGCAGTAGGTTAGGAGTGATTGCGTTAAAGAAACCGTGTCGAAAGCTTTTGCTAAATCGAGGAATATACCAATAGACCTGGTCTTGGAATCAAGGTTCTTGGTGATTTGGTTTGTTAACTCGAGAACGGCATCCTCTGTTGATATTCCTTTCCTGAAACCATATTGGTTGGAGGCCAAGATGTTACTTATTTATAGACGTGGCTCAGTGGAGTGATTGGCCTATAATTCTTCAAAAGGGATTTGTCACCTTTCTTGAAGAAAAGGACAACCACACCACTGGACCACGCCTGTGGCGTACGTCCCTTGAGAATGACGGTATTAAAGAGCTTCTGGAGTACCTTAAGTACTGCTGTACCACCCGCTCTCAGAAGCTCTGCTGTCATCCCGTCTTCCCCCGGTGCCTTGTTGTTTTTAGTTGATTCAGGGCCTTCCTAATCTCGTACAGGCTGACGTCCGGGATGTCTTCGGTGGTATGTCGAGTTTATTTTTGCTCTAGGGTCTTTAGCCAAACAAGTAGCGGGATCTTGCGTACTGGTATACAACTGTCCATAAAACCTTTCGATCTCCCTCAAATTCTCAGGTCTCGACGTGACTAGACTGCCTTCGTTGGTCTTCAGCTGTGTCAACTGACTCTGACCAATAGACAGATCCCGTGCGAACACTTTGAACCCCTGTTCCTCTCTATTGCATCTTCAATACAATTTGTATTGAATTTGCGAATATCGAGTCGCAAGGATTTCGATATCTGTCTATTGATGAGCCGGTAAGAAGACGCTTCCGCTGAAGACTGCAATCGCATGTCTCGTCGCGCTTCCATGAGATTAAGAGTTTGAGTCGACAGTTTATTGGTTTTAGTTTGTCGGGTCTTATAATGTTTGGACCCGACAACGTGGACAGTCTCAACCAGCCCGCCGCTTATATCGTCAACGGTTACGCAGTTCTCCCGACCTGCGAAGCGATTTTGAAGCTCGAGCTGAAGACCCGCCACCTTTTACGTGGGAATAACAATACAACTGGAAGAAATGTGGGCATGATATGCCTACTCCTTCGGGGAAACAGACATGATATTATATATGTATGTATGTACAAAAAAATTTCATTTCCCGTTTTGAAACGATCCCCCTTTTCCCCGACGAAAGCGTTCCTTATTCATTATTCATATTTTGAAGAAGCCTAAAAAAATAAATGTGACAATCTGTGTTATCTTATAATCTTCACTTGCTTACAATGGATTCCCGCAAAGTAACGCTAGAATCAGAACAGTGGTTAAGAAAGGGACGCAGACGCAGCCTATCACACAGTTCACAACGACCTTCTTATAGCCGAAGACAGGAACAGATGGAGGAATACCTTAAGGGGAAAAAGTGATGCAGAAGTTAGGTCACGACCCTCTTGCCACTTGCGGGGTGCCAGAAGCTACAAACCCAGGCACTAGCCCCCCGCCCCTTTTTCAACAGCGGTAGGCGTCTTCGGAAGTTTTTTTATAGGGTTGGACTGCGGTGGTCGCGTCTGCCGCAGTGAGACCACCACTCCCATACCGGTCCCCCATTGGCCGGGAGACAGTGCGTAAACAGCATTTTTTACCGGCGATACTTTTTTTTATCGCCGGTACACTGAAAAATACGACGCAAGGAGTAAAAATTTTTTTTAACTCTAAAAAGTCAATTATTTGACTTTATATTTCAGACGATGCGGCTAACATGTCCGGCATCCTGCGACTGCGACATGACCCACGTAGTATCAGACGCGGCTGGCAACATTATTCCTCTCATCACTGTCAACTGTGCGAACAGACAACTCGACGCACCGCCCCTGTCTCTACCGCCCAACACGACCACGCTGCGACTCGAAAACAACAAGGTAACATGGTATGAGAAATATCGTGATGTTTTAAAAGCAGAAAAGTCATAACCTCAGTCGAATTACTCCACTGGGATTGTAGTACAATCATGCAGTTACCTCATCATATTTTAGTATCCTAATCCTTTAGAGATTAAAAACTCTTAAGTGTTTCTATTGCTATCTAAATTATAAAAAAAACTATAAGTGCATTTCTTTAAAGACCTGTGCTCGCTAAAACGGGAATCTGTATAAATAAAAAATAAAACGTAATAAAACAAAACGCAACTGAAATGGAATAACAAAACGCAAATGGGACTTTCATCAACAGATAGCTGAAGTGACAAGCTACTTTTCATTTCCATGCGGAAAGTCGATTTAAAAAAGTACCTATAGGTCTTAGGGCGGAGTCACGGGCGGCCGCTAGTACAATACAATAAAAATAGATGGAAAGGGGGTAAAATAGAGTGACAAAGTTCGTACGATACTTACACTTTGGTTTGAATTTTATTATTTTTTTATTAGGTTTACAAATTACTTACTAGAAAATACTCATTACCTACAGAAAATATGATTATTTTTCGGTGTGCGACTTTCAAAGACTCTATGGCTCACGCGAACGAAGTCGCAGGAGGCAGCTAGTTAATGATAAAAGTAATATTTCGTTTTTAATACGCTATACGGATAGTTTCTTAGCAGTCAGACACAGAAAAAGTCCTAATATTTATGAACATCAGAGACATTAATTACCTTGACGCGGCTATCTTATTAATGAGATACATTAAAACTTATAAAGTCAATTAAAATTGTACAACTTCAATAATTGTGTCTTCATTTGTAAGGACTTAAGTTCCTCCAACGAAAGCAATAACAAACGTCGAGTACGTCACAATTTCGTTAAACATTAATTAACTAATTAAAATATGAGACTTACCTTTCCCCACTCTTAGCGTAAACTTAAGAATTCGCTTCCGTGTTTACATACCCATGTATGACACAGTAATTAGTGTTATGTCCCGTTTAGATTTTTGGTATTATGAACTTTAAAACAACATCGTTAATTTTGAAATTATGCATGTCACGTTCGGATTCTAGGCCCTTTTATAAAAAAAGCACGGCGGTTCGATAACAAATTTTGTTTAATTAATAGCAAATCTGCCTCTCAAATTCGTACTGGTTCCGCGTGGAGTATGACCCTGATTTCCTCTCGTATTGGATAAGAGGAGGCCCAGTGCTTAGTAGTGTCAGACGTTAATGAGCTGCGAGGGTAATACGTAAAAAAAGCTGGCACAGATAGATAAATAATATGATAGATTTGTATTCCCTGATATAAATCGATGGACTCCACTAAATCTAAGAATCTATAAGCAAGTCAAAAGCCTCGCCTCTCGGCTTAACATATAATTCAGAGCGCAAGATTAATTCTCGTGTCCTCATAATGTCGTGTAAGAGTATCTTAGGTAATTTAAGGGCTTTTTCTGTCATTTGAAATTACACTATAATCTTGTTGACTTACCCACAGATTAACTCAATAAGAGCGGTGATTCAGAATCCTCAATACAAGAAACTAGCAGACCTATACTTGGACAATAACAGCATACCATCCGTCAAAGAGCTGGAGGGATCAGAATGGTTCACCACTTTCCGAGTATTGAGTCTTCGAGGGAACATGTTGAAACAGGTTAGTAATAAAGATAATATATATATATAGATTACGCGTGGGAATGCGTGGGTGATTTGTTTTGGGAACGGGGATCTTCCGAGGAAATAAGATTTATCTTAGGGTTTTATCAGTCTATTCACTAAATCCAGGATCAATCACCAAAGGCAACAATTTCAGATGAAAAATCTCCACTTTTCATCTGCATCTTTGACTGACTTTGACACAGATGTTGAGACGCAAAATAAATATCTAACTTATCTTTCTTTATTTAGTATCCATAACACAAGTTCTTAATGATACTCAACTTGGAACTAAATAATTGGTGTGATTGTAAGAGAATATTTATTTATTTATTTATTTATCTAAGACGAACCATATATTCTTCAAATATTTATCTTTATATAATTTAGCGTGTTTAAACATTTTACAAGAAAAAGAGCAAAACTAAGAAGTGGCTAAGTTTATGATTTATTTATTTTAACAATGTGTTCTTTTCTTACTTTAACATGGACCCACTCGTTTCGATCACATTTACACATAGGAACTTGAATTACCAGCGGTATTGGAAAATATAATTCCGCCACGATGTGTCTTCTTACGGCGTTGCACGTTGGCGCGAAATTCTCTTTGTGACTTTTGGCATATTGAAAAATAGATATGTTTTTTAAGAAAATTTACATTTTGTTCAAACTTCTTGTACCTACTATAACAGTCTAATTTTAATCATGCGAATATAATTCAATCAATTCATGCTGACGAATGTCATTATTCTCTGTTCTCCTTTAGGAACACTATGAATAGTACATTTTAGAACCAGGAAAAAAATGTTTATTGCTATTTATTTACTTTCATAGTACCCATTAAAATGGCTATTTGGACACTTTAATTCAAAAAGTCCTCCGTTTGTCAAAGGAAGGTATCGATAGAGGCGGATTTACTGTATTACAATCACATTAGATTTTAATGATCAATTGTATTAATAAACCATTAACATTAAACTTAAAAACCTACTTACTTACATATTAAAAATAAAATCTAAAAACTATAAATAAAAGATGTCTTCCAACTGTGAGCCCATGGATATAGTGCTAAGAATGCTGGCAACATTTCCTCTTTGGATTGCCAGGCCAATACGCTGGCAGAAGTAGCAGCCAGCCTTCTTGTCACCGGAAGCATTAATGAGGCGAGCCCTTAACTCTTTCACGAGCTGCTTTGCGTCCGGCCCCCATGGACTCAATATCTCCACCGCAAACGAAACAAAAAGAAAGTTAGGCCCTAGGTTTCCGTATTTGTTCCGTTTGCGATTTTCAGCACTTACCGCAGCAGCCCCGACACGACGCGAGGTCGCACATTTATGTGAGGGACCCACGGTGTCTGCACAGGTCGCATCCCACACCAGCGGCCTGCCAAGTTTCCATGGGCCGATAGTCATACCGTCAGGTCTTTTGCCATCGCTGCGAGAGATACCAGTTGGAATTAATTATTAATTATGAACTCACCTACATATAAAGATTTGTAATTTAGACGGTTCTTTAAAATTTGGGCTTATATCACATTATTATTACTCGTGGCATAAAACAATGAAGTAAACATTTGTTCTCAGATCCCTGTGTACGCGTTCGACAAGGCGTTTCAAGTAAATAACAACATAATGCACGTATTCCTGGGCCACAACCCCTGGCGGTGCGACTGCCATTTCATCCCTCGGTTCCAAGGCCTATTGCTCAAGTACAAGCGAGTGATACGAGATTTGGCTGACATTAAATGTTCCATGTCTGGTGACAAGGAGACATCACTTGTACAGGTAATAAACTATCACAACAACTACTAGTATTTCAGATGGCACAGATCATAACGCTGTATGCGTTATGATCAGGGTACCAGCACTCTGCTCCGAAGGTCCTGGGGTTGATATCCATACAAGACAGATACTCGGGTGCAAGACCTGTGGCGAACCTCTCCCCGGACCATAACCGGTAGGACCTCCTCGGAGAGGCGCAGTAGAAGCTTTTCCCTATCAAACGCACAGTCACAGTGATGGCAGCACCGGGTCGATCACCGCCTGCACCGTCACAGAGGTGCCTCACATCTGCATCTGTAATCCGATCTGGGTTCGCGTGGTGAAGTATAAAGCAATACCTTCTCAACTTGGCTCGTTAAAGGAGGCTCGTGCTTTGCAAATAAAATTTGATTGGTTGATCAGCAGCGGGACGATAATGGCCTGAGATGATGATGGTGTTTCATAGGCACTTATATATGTATGTACGTTTATTCGTCGTCTAGTACCCATAGTACAAGCTCTGCTTAGTTTAGGCTAGAAGCGCTGTGTAAAATGTCTAAAAATAGCTATTATAACAAACGGCCGTCTGTAAATTTGTCCGCTTGGCCTGCAGATGGTTTGCTATTTATTTTATTTTTTTTTTTTTATTTTATTAAATCACAAGGGAAAACATACAGTATTTAAGTAACACAAAAGTAATTAACAGTAAATAGCACACAATACCAAAACAGTTTCCACAGAAAACATATACAACTTAAATTGATTTCCTGAAATAAGTATTTCAGGTAATTAAACTAAAAAATATATTAAAACTTAAATACACATACATAATATAAACATACATAAATATATATATATACATATATATGTATAAATATTTTTCTACATACATATATCAATAGGACTACGTGTTACGCAAATTCCTTTTGAATTGCGCAATATTGGATATAAAGATATCAATGTGACGGTACTTCAAGTTATAGATGTTCATTGCTCTATTCCCAAAGCGGTTTCCCGCATACCTGGCACGACTAATTGTGGGGCTGAAAGTGTTACAAGAGCGCAGATTTGGTCTAGGACAATTTAGAAATAATACACTCAGCAAATAAGGCGATTCGACGTGATTATGTAACAGTTTGAACAACAACATCTGATCCCTATGTTCGCGCCGCACAGAAAGAGGCACAATGTCCTCACTACGAAAATCTCTAAATTTATACATCATTCGTTTAGTAAATTTATTTTGTATTTTATCTAAAGCCTGAACATAAACCAAGTGTAGGGGGTTCCACGCCGTCGAAGCATATTCCAGTTGCGACCTTACGAGACTGTTATAAAGTAACACCAAGGTACTAGATTCTTTAAATTCGGTACTTTGACGGAAAATGAACCCCAACATCTTGTAAGCCTTTGCTGTAATTTTTTCAACATGTGAAGAAAGTATTAATTTGCTGTCCAGAGTAACCCCAAGATCTCTCACCTCAGATACCTTAATTAAAGCTTTATTGTGAAGTTTATAGTCAAATAATATTGGGTTTTTTTTTCGTGTATATGATATAGTACGACATTTATCTACGTTAAGATGAAGTTTATTTTTAATACAATATAAACTAAGACGATTTAAATCGTCTTGTAGTTTCTCACAGTCTTCAATAGATCTAATCACGGTAAAAAATTTTGTGTCATCTGCAAATAATAAAAATTTTGAATTTACGAAACATTTAGCCACATCGTTAACGAATAAGTTAAAAAGTAAAGGTCCGAGGTGAGAGCCCTGAGGAACTCCAGAAGGGACAGGAATAAAACTGGAAATGAAACCCTTAACGGTTACAGCTTGAGTCCTATTAAACAAATAAGATGTAAGCCATCTCAGAAGGTCACCGTGCACTCCGAAAGCCTCTAACTTTTTAATTAATAATTGATGTGATATTTTATCAAAACATTTAGAGTAATCGGTGTACACAGCGTCCACCTGAGAGCCCCCATCCATGCCGGCTAGAACCTGGTCGAGAAACTCGCAGAGGTTTGACTCAGTGGACCGCCTGTCAATGAAACCGTGCTGCTGAGTGATAAGCAGGGGCCGGACGGCCGGGAAAAACGAATCGTAAACTATTTTTTCCAGCAATTTTGGAATTACTGAAAGTTTAGATATTCCCCTATAATTGACAACGTTGTGTTTATCGCCACTCTTAAAAACTGGGACGACTAGTGACCGCTTCCATACTGAAGGCATTACTCCGGTATGTAAGGACAAATTAAAAAGAAAGTATATTGGTTCAGCCAGTTCCATATAACATTTTTTCAAAAACAAAGGATGTATACCGTCAGCACCCGAACCCTTTGTAGCGTCTATACGAGACAGATATTTTTCCACAGTGTGACGCGAGCAATTAACCGAGTCAATAATACAGGTGGTAGACTCACCATAGTTATGGTTGACAACTGGGCCATTATGATTTCCTTCAAAAACAGTTTGAAAATATTCATTAAACAGGTTAGCTATGGACATTCCATCATTACTAACCGAACCATTCAGGTACACAGACTCAGGAACAGTCACGTTACCTGGGTCACTCCTTATAAAATCAGTTGTCTACCAATCTCACCTGCAAGTGGTGCACCTGCCGATCAATGGACGAGGCCCATGCGAACATAACAGTGCCCGGCAAGCGGCAATAGGCTCCCTACCTATTACGTGGGACCAACTATATAATTAACGAAGTGTGGGCGTATAATATGCCTCTGCCTACCCCTTCGGGGAAAAATAAAGTGAATGTATGTTTTTTGCTACTGCATATAGCTTTCGACGTATAAGGCAGTGAGGAAATAATTCGCATCAGTGTTCTTCGCTACAGCGTAATTCGGAACTACGTAGAACACGCATTGATATAATTCAAGCGGGTTCTACGTAGATTTGAATGATGAAAAACTTTTATTTTTACAGTAAAAAAGACCTTATGTGTTTACTTCATAGAAATCTTAACATTATTTATATTTCTATGGTATACTTAGATATAAATGGGAAAAAAGCCATATCACATTTACCAGAACATTGTTAAAGTGACTATTATGTATATAAATTGTCAGAATACCAAGGTTAAATAACAAATGTATAAAGATATTTACAATTTTATGCTTTTTACTCAATATTGAAAGATTTTAATGTTAATTTGAAAGATATAACAAAGTTTATATGTTTGCCCAATCTGACCGTTCCTTTCGGAGACTTTTTTGATTATTAATTTCATTAACAAAATCGACGTAGTACGAACCGTAATGACCAAAAAAATAACGTAATTTCGATTCATTGTGCCTTTTATTTCATAATGATTTGGTAGGGTAACAAAGAAAACCCACAAATTTTTATATTGAATGAATATAAAAGCAATGAAATAATTTAATTCAATACGTTCTAGGGTAAGTTTCAGTACAATGAATGAGGAAAATGAGGAAGCTTGTTGAAAGGCAATCAACGGAAATGAAGTGGCAATATAAGTTACAAAAATAATATCAACAAAATAGTCCAGAAGATATGAAAAATATTTACAAATGTAGGTACATTAATACATTCTATTAGGGGTATTTGCCTATAATCACCACGCTGAGCAGGCGGGTTGGTGGTCGTTCAGCTAGTACCCAGGATAGCGCTGCTGCTAATCACCCAATACGATTCATCAGTCATTATCATATTTCCACTTCCCACTTATGAGCACGGTGATATCCCCTAACATGATAAACTATTGGGGTAACCAGTGTTCAGCACTGGGCTTTATACGGCCGAAATGATGATTTCGGGCCTCTTCATGCGATCCAAGGTTCGTTAAGATAAATCGATTCAAGGAATACGGATATCTGTGCTGCTTGGGAATCGGACTGAATATCTCAAGAGCGAATTGCAAGTGCACTGGCCATAGAGAAACTGTAGGTACTGACGCCGTATTGGTCGTCTTAATTATGAATAGATAAAACACATAATCGCCTCTTCGCGTTAAAATTTCAGAAAATTGAGATAATAATTAAATATGCTTATTAAATTACACGTCATAAATTGTAAACGTTCCCCTGAAATAGATGTAAGTTTAGAGATTATCCACTTTTAGTGCGAAAAGACGATATGTCAACATAAAATTACTTAACGCACAAATAAAAATGGTAAAATGGCGAACTTAAAAACTGCTGTAAAAAATGAAGATTATTTTCCTGTTAACCTTTTGGTTAGTAGAAAGGCATGAGGCTACTGCCCCATGCCTTTCCCACGCTACAAACAAACGCTACGAACAAGGAAACATATACAATTACCTGGTAATATACTGTCAGGTATTCGTATATAAGCGACTACAATGGAAGTCCGTATCTTCAAAATATTCTATAGGCTTTTAGCCTCGAGCGTTCTGAATATTGCAAAGGAACGTTTTTTATTTATTTCATTTCTTTGATATTCAATTTAGTGGAAATGTGTTTTCGAGCAAAACATCTATTTAAATAATACCGAAACGCTTTATGGGAAACGATCGTTGGTATCGGATAACTCCTTATTATATTACCGGGTATTAAAATAAAATTGTGTATACAAATAGAACTAAAGCAAATAGCTGGACTGTAATATTTTGATAAAAAAATTAAATAGAAGAAATATTATTGGAATTGTGATATTAATTTATTGGTTCTTTACGATTTAGACTTACGTCTGACAAGTGTGCTAGTGGGCAGGGCAGTGAGAACTGCGGTGCACATTTAAAAAATCTAAATTCAAAATTCATTTATTCTCGTTTGGCTCAATAGAGCTCTTATGAATGTCATACTTACAAATAAACGCGTCCATACACTGCGGCCGGGAGCTTGATCATAAAAGAACGGGCAATAAAATCGTCAAGTTTGGTTTGGTCAACGCATGACGCCACTACCGCAGAAACATATAAGTGAGCGTGACATACTCAAGCCACAGGATAAAAGATTTTAGTAAAAATAATATTAATAAGACAAGAATGAATGAAAAGTGCTGCAAACCACAAAGGTTTATAATCAACATAATTTCAGCCATTTGAAGACCACTACTGAAAATAGACCTTCCTAATAGATATCTACATTGATCGATCCATTATTTCATTCGGGGTATTTATTTGTACATAATCTCCACGCTACGCAAGCGCAATTTAAGCCAGTGCGCAAGATGACGCTGTTGCTCGTTATCCGGTAAGAGTTTTCTTCCTTTACTTTTACGACTCTCTATGCGATTAGAGGTGATAACGCTATTCGGCGCCAGTCGGCACATTTTACTATATGGTGCAGTGAGAAAACCGTCTTATAGAATGTGTCTTATGGCGCGTCAATTAGACTATCCTATAACTATCCTTAAAGTGCTGTGGTGGTCTAAATACCACTATGAGGACTAACAGATTTATTGAGGTTTGCTTTCATAGAACACATAATATTAATAATTGAACTGTAATACGCACTAATGTATAAGCATTGCCCTATTTGGTCTACGCCTAAATATAAAAACTAAAAAAAGCAAACTGAAACAACTATATATATATATTATTTATTTTTTTATCTTTTTTATATATAATAAGATTAACATTTTGTAATTAGATATGTCTTCAACACTCAAGAGAAGTTGATAAAATTTTGATCCTGTTTTGAATGTATGGTTGTATTGTAATATATTTGAAAAAGTAAACGTTCTGTTGTTACTATTTTAAAATAAAATTTCCATTTAATTATTTACAAAATTAGGTTCGCTACTGGCGGGTACTATAAACTTTTGTTATCAACTTATTTGTTTTTGGCGAGTACTTTTATAAAGAATAGGACGGATCAGAACCCCAGGAACTGACGACTGACGGGCGTTATGGCTCATCGATTTAGCAAACGTAGAAAAGGACGGCCTCCTGTCCGATGAATGATTTAGTCAAGGAAGCCGGAGAATGCAGGTGGCTCAAAATCGATCTACGTATGTGGAGCAGTAGTAGCAGTGGATTTCATGTGTCCGAGATGTTGAATATATTAACGCGGAAATAACAGATTTGCTTTTATATGACCGTCCTTATTGCCTCAAGCACCGGTACAGTGCTAAAGGTCAAAGTAAAGAAAAATAACAAGGATCCAAAGGTAATTTAGACGAAGTAGGAAACGGAGTAAAAAAAAGAACTGTATATTGATGTTCTTAATAGCCCGTGTCGTTAATGAAATTGTCTTTCGCTTAAATAATTTAAACAAAATCGACCTACTGTTCGCAAAACACTCGGATCCCCTCAGCAATTAGATTAAGTATCTACTCGAATTCTGTACCGTCATTTAACTTACCTGGTCTATATTTATATTACATTTTGTGCAGAGTTATTTCAAAAATGTGATTAGGATACAAAATGAGTATTTTGTTCGACAGATAAATATATCTATATATTAGATATGAAATTGGCGTTTTATCGAACTGGGCACTTTAATCTTAAAAAGTCGTGTCTGGCTAGGAATTCAAAATTAAAATTTATTTTAATTCAAACTTTCGAATATGATAATTAATTTGTTTTCGCGCCATTTAATTTTGTTTTGACATCTTTCTGTGCTCAATATGGAAAATTTCAAATATCGCAATATTTTTGATCATACGAGTTCCATCGTGTCACGAGCGCTGCAGAAACAGCTCAAAGGATTAATGATGTGTACTCAGAAGCTACTGCAAAAGAAATCACGGTACGTTTTAGGTTCCATCGCTTTCATGCTGGAAATATTTACCTCCAGAACTAATCTCGTGGACGGCCCTAGTTGTGAGGAATTAAAATCGATCGTGGAAGTGATTCCACCTTAGTTGGCTGTTGGCTTCGGTATGAATGATAAAACCACTTCAAAGATAATTCTCGCTCTCGCAGCTTTTTCAGCAAAGGAATCAATGAACTGTCTATAAAATGGCAAAAGTGCATAATAAATAACGGTACATACTTTGATAGATGGAATTAAAAATATTTTTAAAAAAATTGTTTTCCTTTTTACATATAAAACAGCAATTTCCTTTTTCCATGTAAACAATGAAATAATAGGTTGGGGAAAAAGTCTTTTCGTATTTTTGTATGAAAAGTCAAGACATTTTTTTCAAAGTTTATTTACATTTATTTACAATATATATGTACCGTTTTGTTGAATAACTTTCTGCCATTTTGTGGGCAGAGACATTATTCCGTTACTGTAGAAACTTTGGGACTTCTGATCAAAAAAACGGGACAAATAGTTTTGGCAGTCCTCTCTTGAGGTCAACCTTACAGAACCTAAAGAATTCTGCAGAGACCGAAACAGGCGAAAATCTGAAGGCGCAAGGTCAGGGCTATATGGTGGATGCACTAGGACCTCCCAGTCGAACTCTCTTAATTTTTGCTGAGTGGCTAAAGATGTATGTGGTCTAGCGTTATCGTGATGAAAGACCACACCCTTCCTATTGATCAATTCCGGCCGTTTTCTCTCGACTGCTTCCTTTAATCTCATCAGTTGCTGGCAGTAAAGATCAGAATCGATGGTTTTGCCGGGCGGTAAAAGCTCATAATAAACAATGCCCTTCCAATCCCACCATACACACAGCATCACCTTATTTCGTGTTAGGCCAGGTTTGGCCACAGTCTGTGAAGCCTGGCCAACTTTCGACCACGACCTTTTTCGCACGTTCTTGTCGTACGTGATCCACTTTTCATCGCCAGTTATCAATCTCTTCAAAAACGGCTCGGTTTCATTACGTCTCAATAATGAATCGCAAATGAGTACACGGTTCATTAAGTTTCTTTGAGTGAGCTCGTGTGGCACCCAAATATCGAGCTTTTTTGTATAACCAGCTTTCTTCAAATGGGTCAAAACTGTTTTGTGGTCAATTCCCAGTTCTTCAGCTACATCGTAACTACTAATATGCCGATCTTGCTCCACTCTTTCAAAAATGGCGTCCATTTTATTCGTAACAGGGCGACCAGAGCGAGGTGCATCTTTAACATCAAAATTTCCGGACTGAAAACGTTTGAACCAAATTTGTGCTACTCTTACTGACACTGTATCAGGTCCATAAACATCACAAATTTTTTTCACTGCTTGAGTTGCATTTTTGCCTTTTTTATAATAAAATTTTAAAATGTATCGAATTTCTTCATTAGATTCACTCATTTTTACGGAGAGAAAAACAAATGAAAAATAGCGGGAAACAACTTTTTTTTATTTTTTTCTTTTCTTTATAATGGAACCTTTTTAATGTTACCAAAACCAGCCAGACACAAATAGTACAGTCAAAAAAATTTTATAATAAGTTTATACCTACGTTATGCGAAAAGACTTTTTCCCCGACCTAATATATATTATTCGTAGATTAAAAATATTAATTAGGTATATAAAAATCTTTCTATCATTTAATTAATCAGATTTTTACTAATGTTATTAAGCGAATATGACGATTTTTTTCCTTTAAAATATAATAATCAGTTGTAAATAATCTGTGGAAGATGTAAAAGTAGATTTCATTTTAACTAACTCTTCATTCAATCGGTTTTTATTTTATACTAGGAATATTACCTACTAGCTCTTCAATCAATTGTATTTATCATAATGTACAAACCTGTAATTTGCATATTTTTTATTGTTTCAGATCAGCACCATGCCTTTGGGGAACGTTTGCAGCAGTGACATGGAAATGCCAATTAGTACAATTAATATCGTAAATTTAATATTGTTTGCCCTCATTATGCTCGTTTTAGGAAGATTTATATACGACTGGCGCAACTTTAAAGCAACAGGAAAGCTTCCATGGCTCTCCTCAATATTACCTTAATAGTTACCTAATTTAGAAGAACAAAATACTGATAGAAGATAATATTTATTAAAATTTAGAATACAATTCGCAGTTTTATTATTTTATAAAATAAAACCAAAAAAATCCGCTCTTTCGCCAGTTGCGCCGAAACTTGGAAACCCGCTTCGGATACTTTGCTTACAAAAGTAAACTATGAAACTGCAAGATATATTTGAAATATTAAATTAGGTATAAACCTAAGCTGCAGTTTTCCGTGATTTTCCCATTTCCCGTTTAAATACAAAGGTTTCATCGCCAGCCGCTCAATTAAATAAGGTGATTTTTTGTGACCATAGAGCGTTTTTCTCTAATAAGTGAATAATATTTTAATATGACTACATCCTGCTTGATAATAAACCATCGAAGCAGTCCAGAAAATTAAAAATGATTAGGCAAATGAAAAAGTTACAACGCCCCGTAGAACAATGGTATAGATGTTTTATCTCACGAATGCGGGTGAGCCATACTTGTAGTTGTAACGCGTATCGACACGCGCTCTTGTGTGCGTAACTAGTCGAAGCGTTAGCAAGTTCATCGATAAGGCACAAAATAATAAAATTATTAGATTTTTGCTAGGTACATAATAATTGAATATGGTACATTAAAATACAAACTTATATCCAATAAACATTTATTGTAAACGTTTTGACATTTAAAATTAAATTTGTATTTTATTAAAATAGTATTTTACGTAGAATCCTAACTAGACTCTTCAGAATCAGTTTCATCGTCACTTTCATCTTGTAAATTTATTATTATTTCATACTATGGAGTTCATATTATATCAGTGTCAAAATATCTGACCGCTCCTGAGCTTACGCACGCAAAGACAATGTGCATGTACACTTACACACACAATCATAGGTTACCCGCGTTCGTAAGTTAAAAAACATCTGTGACAAGGTAAACCTAAACTCAAACTCGTTACAATATTAAGATTTTATTTACAAGCCTAATCTTATCTAGACAGAATTTAAACTAAAACGTACTTACCAATATTTTTAATCGTGATAATGTTAACAATTTTTTTTTGTGGCTTTGACGCAGATTTTATTTTTGTGACTTTGACCGTATAACGTAATAACTATAAGGCTATTTCCTAATAAATAATTTCCTAAATATAATCTTAAACAAATAAAAAACTCGAATGCTGGGCAGAAAACGTAGGTCTCGGCTTTGATCTGGGTTTTTTATACCCTATATTTAGGTTAGGTTGGGTTAGAACCGTAACGCCCCCGACTGGTCTCCATCTTGTCGCGGTGGGGGTGGTTGAGTACCTCCCGGTAGGGCGCAGGAGGCGCTTGGGAAAAGGTAACTAAGGGCACCCAGAGATTGGCGACTCTGGGTGCCCTTAGTACTGACTAACGGAGGGGAAACTAAGAGGGACCTGTGAAGGGCGCAGCGGGTGGGCCAGGAGGGCCCGTCAAGCAGCACCAGAAGGGTCTTAGGCAGCGGGGCAGGGGTCCCCTGCTGTCTAACCATGGACCCTCCGAGAAGTCGGCCACACACGCTATGGTCGCACAAGGAGGTAGGAGGGGCGCGTCCACTGCGTCTCTGCGGGGACGTTGGCCGCGGGTGGGGCATAAGAGTTGCCACCCAGGTACTGGCCCCCCGCCTCTTTCTCAACAAGCGGCGGGCGTCGTCGGAAGATTTTTAGTGGGTATTACTGCCCTTCTCTCGGTCCCCCTTTGGCCGGGAGACAGTGCGTAAATGCATTTTGTTACCGAATTTCATTTTGTTAAAAAGAAAGGATTAGAACCGTAACCCCTCTGGCCTCCTTCAGCGAAGTGATGATGACGCAGAAGGAGGCCGCAAAGCGGGAGAAGGAGCAGGATCCGCTCTCTCTCCAGCTATGCCGTTAGTGCAGCGAGCGGGCCAAGAGGGCACGTCCCTTTTTCGCAGTACAGAATACTTTGCTTTCAGCATAGTGGCTTCTGGGGGCAGAGGCTGTGTAGTAGTAGTAAGTCTGCAGTTTTCGATATTTCATGTGCTGCTCATTTAAGGAGGGGCCGTCTGAGTTTAGAGCGACTCGTCCGCCCTTCACATCAGGTAGCTACATTTTTACTAGTAGTAAGTCCCCGTCAATAGGCAGCACCATCTTAAGAGGGAGCTGCAGTTGTGCCCGTTTCAAGGACAATGGACTTTAGGCGCAAGGGGTCTCGTTGGCCCTGGGAATCCGACATCCGTGTACTCTACCATGTGTTGAGTGGGTGTTATGGTGCGTATCGCCTTCTCAGAATAAAAGAAAATTTACTGAGACCAGCACAAATAAAATGAAATGTTGGAAACAGGTCCTCCTAGATCCGGTAACAAGTATGGTTTTAAATTCATTGACTTAATATTTAAACAAGATTGAGCAGTATCAAAATGACACATTACTCCATTTATCACATCTGTGCCCTAGACTTTACGCTAAGGACCTAGGGTCTGTTCACCCAAAGGGAAACATCATTCTATGGCTAAACCAGTTTTTTAGGGTATTAGAAGGGATTGTCTGTCTAATAACAATTATCAAATATGTTCATGAAAGCACGGTAAGTTCCGGCTTATCGTGCTTTCCGAGACAGCACGATAAGCCGGACACAGAGTAGCAATCGATAATTACTCATATAAATTCGAAAAGATTTGAGCGTGAGGCCCTCTGCGTTGCAACTGCAATTTTTGCAATGTGAGGCTAATCGTGCTTACAGCAAAAGTTTAAAACTATGAAAATTAAGTTTACTTGCATAGTGGGTATTTGAGCAAGTGTGCAAAATTTGCTTCTTTTTAAGAAATATCCCAGTCTGTCATTGCAATTGCATGCAGGATTACTTTATTACAAAAGTCGCTAGGCAGTATGACTAGTGGTCTTAGCCTGTATCGTATTAATTTATGATACTCAAAAACAAATAAATTCATTTTCTTTTATTTTTTGCACTTGTATGTATTGTATCTAAACAAAAATACATACACATGATGTTACATTAGGGAAATAAAGATAATTATGTTTCATAAGTATACTCTTGTATCCAAAAGAAAATTTTAGTATCGGTCTAATTAGTTTTCATGCGAAAGATATCCAATTTATAATGGTTTCGATAAAAGCGAAGACGAGTTTGAGCCGTGACTGAAGATGTTAGCTTGTAGCACTTGCACCAGTACTGTTTTATGTTTTAATTTAAATGGAAGTTCCTGCTTTATAATGTGGTATGCTGCATTAATTAGATTCATACGGAGACGCCTAGTCTTGGGTATAATATTTGCATCTTCGTTGACCTACTGCATCGTCAGTTTTCTTAGAGAGGTTAGTAAATCACTGGTAATGTTATTGTATTATTGACTAAATTAGGTCATTATCATTATGCCTCAATACTCATACTCAACCACTGTAGAGTTGTCATAGTAACTAATTAAAGTTTTTGTGTTTTGTATTGTTCTCTCAGCCAGATATCATTAGTTTTTGGCAATCATAAAAGCTCCGCTTAAACTTACTTAACCATAAAAAGTATCCTTTTCCAAACTTTATTCCTACCCAGATATATTATTTATCTGAATTAAACCACAACCATCCTGTCTAACAGTCTTATTGAGGTCTTTACTTCAACTATCAGCTACAATGGCATAAATTTTATTATTCAAAAATAACCTTATCTCAAAAAACAAAAGGTAAAGCTTAAATTAGGGTTTAGTTATTTGGTAAAGTAAAATAAAAAAATAAAATATACTTTATTGTCTTTAAGATCAACATGATCATTTAGATTTGTCAAACATTCAGACACAAAATTGGAATTCGATATATTTTTTTAACAACAATGAAAGAGATATGAGCTGTACAATAATAAAGAAATAAAAGCAAATGGGTTCTTTGTCAGAATTTGTCAAGGTTTGTCAGTTTATTCGTCTGTTGTGGTTTTTCTTAAGATTTGTCAGTCTGTCTGTGAATCTTATCAGGGGGGATCTGTCAGTCAACCATTCGTGATTCGAAAGGAGGAAGGGGATTGTCTGTTAGTCAGACAGTCTGTCGGTGACTCTAACGAGGCTTCCAAAAGGCAACGAGATTGAGAAGAATGCCTCAAGAAACTCATCTCGGCTTTTTTCAAACTATGTCTTAAGATCTAATACAATTGACGAAATAAAATATTAAGAATACCGCTGTTCTTAAAACTAACAAAATCTAATATCTAAAGATCAAGAAAGGAGCAATTCATGTCACTTCCAGGCAGACTTGTCGTTCATAAAATCTTTCACACTATAATAAGCCTTCTGGCACAATTTACTCTTTATGTAATCTTTAAATTTATTTATTGATAAATTTGCCACATTATCTGGCAGCATATTGTACATGCAAATACTGTTCCCACTCTCAAGCATATCACTGTGAGTCTCATTACTCCTAAAGCAAGTGGCTTTAAGCCAAATTGAGATACAACTGCCCTTGGTCAATTACAAAACATTTTTTGACGTGTTGATGATTACTTATCGGATAAACAAGCTTGGGGTTAACATTTTCAACTTGTATGTGTATATTAGAATAAAAAGTCAACCAGATCATTGTCGTGACCATCCCCTATTGTACGGGCTCAGCTCAGTTTCACAATACATACATACTTGACTGTGATGGGCTTCGGGGGGCCCTTTCAGTATCTTAAAATTTTCACTGTGTGTGTTTTGTATTGTTATATTTGATAAAAGTTATTTAAAAGAATGCTCTTTTAAATATAGAAGAACTGACAAGAAACTCACAGGCTGTTGTCAATTCTTCTCACAGAGCGGGGGCTCGGAACTGACACTTAGATTCACTTACACCTAAATTTTATTTATTTGCATGTAAGTGAATCTAAGCTTCGTGATTTCAGTGTAGTAATATTTAGTTTTTTTTTTATGTATATTTTGTTTTGACGTTTTTAAGTGCTATGTAATAGTTTATGAAATAAAGAACTTTTTACTTTACTTTAATCAATTCACAATTTTATGCATTCACTTTATTACAATGATCATATTTTGTGTTATACAGTAAATAAACATGGGTTCTAATGTTAGCCATTTGTTTTACTTTTAGGGAGGTAGCAGAAATATGGTATATCCAGAAATTATGATAGAAAGAAAGCCCTTTGTCTGGAGAGCACTGCAGGAGCACAGGGATACAAATGACAGCATCACATGTAGGAACTCGGTTCAAGGGAAACTACTATTAGTAGATGACAGAGGTAAAGTTTATTTGCTTTGGTAATAAGGCAAACTTTAACCCTTATCTGGGTAGAGCTTAAAATGTGTCCGCCATTCATATTAAGAAGACATATACAGTCATCATTATCATCTAACCATACTCTTGGTTGCGACCTTACAAGCCAGGTGTCCAATTATGTAGTTAAGGAAAATCCTAGTCACATATTTTACCATGTTCTGCGTGTTAAAGGGTAAAGCTGCCAATACTAATATTGGAGTCAAAATTAAAATAGGTTTACAGATTCTTGTAACTGCAGCTTTTATAGATCGTCACATTTTATTGAGGGCCAATATGGCCTGGAGGTCAGTATACCTGCATTTCACTCCAGAGGTTGTGGTAATTTGTACAAATTAAAATTTCCATGTATGGAAAAGTATTACATACATACATAGACTAAATTCTAGAACCCTAAAATAAACTGCTATGTACCTCTGATGAATAATACCTTGAAATTTAAATTTAAAATTTAATTGTTTCCAGGGTACATGTGTCACAGAACAAATGTGATGAAAAATGGTTGCTGTGATCCTCTTTCTGAGTTCTCGCAGCGATATAATTGTGAATCTTGTAGTGAAAACCACTGCTGTGTGGTGTACGAACACTGCGTATCTTGCTGTCTAGAACCTAATAAGGTATTTATCTGCTAAGTGATATAATTCCCACACAGATGTGTGCATGAACATGAATTATGTTTAAGTTTAGCAGATAATCTATCTGTTTCAAATTGAATTCGCCCTTAATTATCAGCTTAAATATAAAAGCTATTTAGCTCTTACTTACTTAAAAAAATTATAAAATACTTTTTATCTCCTCTCATTAAAGTTCCACTACTCAGCATAGACCTCCTTACACAAACCAAAGTTGACAAGGATTCCAGAACCTGGGTGAAGTGATTCAGCTTTTAGAATTTTGTATACCACCCCATACAGCCTAACTTGCATATCAACGTTTTTGAACACCTAGTGTCAAAGCTAGGAGAGCTTAGTGAAGAACCGCTTTAAAACTTAAAAAGCTCCCGGTAAGCGGAAATAGGCTTATAGGCTCGCCACCTAGTCGTGGGATGGACAGTTGGCGAAATGTTGGTGTATAATACCATCCCCTGTAATATGCCTACCCCTTCGGGGAAACAAGCGTGATTGTATGTGTGTATGTATGTATGCATGTATTGATATTAGTCTTACTACGTACCCTTTTATATTTTACAGAGAGATATGTTGGAGTTGGTGCTTTCCAAGTTATCAGCAGAAGAAAATGTTTTGTTTAGAACACTAACAGATGATTACGAGTTATGCCTTACAAAGTGTCGTACAAGTTCTCATAGTGTATTACACGAAAACTCATACAAAGACCCCACACATAAGCACTGTTTCGGTCACGAACCGCCGGGAAGTAAAACTTCAGACTAACATAGGTTTTTTTGTTTGTGTTACTTATTTTTATTTAAAGACTTTAACTTAAAACATATTAAACTGAATTATTTATATGCATTAACATTTAATGCTTATAACTTATTTCTAAAAGGAAGTTGATATGTAAGAAATTATGTCAGCGTATCCTACAAATACCTATTGTATTATAATTGAATACATTGTTAAGTATCAATATCTACAGTTGACCAACCTTTTGCACTTCCTTATTTTTGCCTTGTTACAGATAACACTTGCCTACGAAATATTTATTAAAAAACACAAACAGTTAAACACTATGGTTTATTATGTTTTAGACTCTCATCTGATAATTTCAGGCAAAGTTTTAGGCTTTTAAAAATTTTAGGCAAAGTGAAACGTTATTTAACTTATCAATGACAGTTTAGTTTAAGTAAGTAAAGAAGATTTTTTTTAAAATTTTGTGCACTTTTTATGAGTTAATAAAATTATATATTAAGTAATTCATAGTCATAAATTGTGAATTGTTGGCCAATGAAATTAATCATAATTATTTTAGTTATAGTAAATTGTCTATTGCATTTGTCGGTTTATTTGACATTAAGTAGCCTAAGTAGTATAAAAAAACTTAGCAATGTAAGCGATAGTGTAAATGCCAATTCAAAAGCCTTATTTCTGTGATATTCATAACATCTATTCTTTCACTTGTTCACACCTAATTTAACATATAAATGCACTATAAAAATACCATTGTCAAATAAAATGGAATATCTTTAAAAAAACGTTATTTAGATAAATAATTTATTACAATTGCATTACGACGGAGGTGTAGCATGTGCATAATTTGTAGGCCGGGGCCCTTAGCTCGAAGAATCGACAACCAATGAGGCGTTACGGTTCTTCAATGGCGACTGCGAACTAATAAATGTAGTAGACGAGAGTCTCCCACACATGAACTGATGACCTGAAGGCCTTTAGTGAAGATGATGAATAATAGTTGGTTTTAGTATGGCAGTATTATACAGCATACTAATTATTCACCTGCATTTGGCTTTTACAGATAACGTACAAGGCAGCTACAGTACTTGCACATTCGCAATTTGAATGAAAATTTTAAAAAAATATTATAAAAAGAGTGGCTGTTTGAAAAAAGTTAATGGAACAAGGGACAAATAAAAAAATGTTACCTTATGGTCCATCTAATTTTGGCCATTTCTTTTGCAGGGGGAGTGGTGGGGCGAAGTAGGGTTGTTCCTCTGTTTATAGCTTTACAACACAAATTTGTGTTGCTTTTTTTTAATTTTTTTATATGAAATACAAGCTACTGACAGTAAAAGCTTGTTTATTGCTAGAGCCTACTGTTGAACTGAATTGAAAATGTATTTTTTTAATTTGTTATTCCATTCTATCATGATTAGGCGCGTTTGTTTATGTGCTTATTGCACGGTACAGAACGCTCTTACTTGACTGCGTCGATTTCTTACCATCAAGAACACTGATTGAATATTTAGTAACGTTCCTCAATACGATGTCGTCCTATATGGAGCATTAGGTGTTGTTGACTGATATGAAGTAAATTGTTTAATGCGGTTGTGATGTTATATGCAGCAATTTTAAGCGCTTGAGGTCAGGGATTCCTATCCCTCACAGGGAGGGATTGTGTTTTAAACTGAACATTTGTTCGTTACCTACTAGTATTGTATTAGAGAAACACCCTTAGAATTTACTAACGGCCTCATCACAAGTGTAACATGTCAGACCAAAATGGACTCTTATTACATACGTCATTGTTACGCTTAAACTATGCTGACTTAGCCATCTAGGTCACCGTGCCGAAGCGGTGTGAGCTGCTACGGATTCAATTTATTTAAGGTGAACGTACACTTATTCAAACCGACCCAGTTGAACAATAAAAATCTCGCACACAATCGCGACAAATCATCGTAATCAGGAAGTGTGCGATTTTTCATAGTTATATAAATAATTATTAGTTCCACTCGTTCGGTTCGAATGTGTGTTTTTTTTACCTTGTTAGTAAATTTTTTACGACCTGTAAGAAACCCTCACTGTACGTTTTTATACAAATCGTAAAATTTGTACTCTAAATAAATCTTGACTCACTCAACTGAGATCTCACATGGACTTCTTGAGAGAATTTAAAAAGTGATGTTGCGCTCTTTTTTTTCATTAACACTCATGTGCGTTCACAAACACTTAAGGGTTAATAATCCACCGTTATTACACATTAATGTTCAAAATATCACAAATTTCAGAAAATTAAAACAAATTTGCAGACATGACGCTTCACTTTCCCGCCAAGAAGCCTTCACAACTTTTGGAACTTTACAAAAGCATTTTTTAATCTAATGGGCAGATGTGACATACCGTTCAGCACTAATTACGATCCAGTAGAAGTGTAGACGTAGTTAAATCCTCTTGAAACACAAAAAGCCTTTCTTGATACTGGTTTCTATCTTTGCTTTGATTTGAATTTGCGACCTCCTGGTTTTGTTGGTCCCATCCAAATCAATCCCAAACCTTTCCTCAAACGATACAACTTAAAATACTACTAATATAATGCAATGACAGTTATAGTTTGAAATGGCATTTTAAAAACCCCTGGAGTGTATAAAATAGTTTAATAACTTATACACACCAAAAATATTTAAAATGAACACCAATTGATTATTTTTTTAAATGTTACCAATGAAAGTTGTTGTAGATATAAAATTTTCAAAGTTTAATATACCGCACTTTAATATGTGAAATAAATGATTTTTATAAATATTTACGTTGTTGTTATTGGTGCCAGCTATACTAAGTCTTAATTTCTTTGTTTTACCTTTGATTTACTTTGTTGAAAAAAAAATTATGGCCACTTTCGAATCCTCCAGTACTTACGATCACCGAAGTAAAGCAGAGTACCCAGTTATCACTATGTGTCGTTCAGCCATGTGTTCATATGTGACAGGCTGTAAAATATCAAATAGCAGTACGCCACACACGTGCCTCTACTAATCCGCACGCCCTGCCTTGGGTCATACCCATTCGCATAAACCCGTGATTACACAAAACCACAAAGAAAATAACTCACGTACCAAAAAATGCATTTACAACGAGTACATGTATGGTGCGGATTTTGGTCAGGCGGCATGATTGCACCTTAAGGTTTTGAAAATGAGGGTGAAATTGCAGTGACTGTAAACGGAATTCGTAATAGGAATACGATAATGAACTTCTTGTGGCCTCAACTGGGGGCCTACTGCCGAGTTCGATGGCAATCGATTATAAGGCAAAATGGATTTCGAATTGATTCTGTCGTACCGCCGAACTCATGGAAATCGAAACAAAATGGCGTTCTCCATTTACCTATTGGTCTGTCACGGACTCGAGGTCATGAATGAGAGGTGGCTGTCGGCAGATTCCCGGTACCTACGGATTAATGAACGCAAAACAAAGTTTGATCTAGATGGATTACCGGTAATCCATCGAATTCGGCGATAGGCCCCCTGGACGGCTCGAATCTGGACAACATGTAATTTCAGCAGGACGGCGCAACCTGCCACATTGCGCATGATACAATCGACTTATTGCAGCAACGATTTCCAATACACATTATCACACAAAATTCTGATGTCAACTGGCCACCAAGATCGTGCGATTTTTTTCTTTGGAGTTTTGTGAAATCACGGGTTTAAAAACCCGAAACAATTTACGCTTAACGTGTCATCGGTGAGATACATGCAAAATTTCATGAAGAGAGTAATAGCCTGCCATCTGGGGGTCATTTGACAGATATTTTCCTCTATAGTTAATCAGAACATGTCTACTCTACAATACAATAAAAATATCACAACTCTGTCATAACATATTTGTTTTTATTTTAAAATGAAAAAGTGCGCTCTTACAAAGACACTCTTTAGTTCTGTATGCACCGGCGCCATACGATACACCAATATATTACGATGTATATGGTTATAACATATATATTAGGTCGGGGAAAAAGTCTTTTCGCATAACGTAGGTATAAACTTATTATAAAATTTATTTGACTGTACTATTTGTGTCTGGCTGGTTTTGGTAACATTAAAAAGGTTCCATTATAAAGAAAAGAAAAAAATAAAAAAAAGTTGTTTCCCGCTATTTTTCATTTGTTTTTCTCTCCGTAAAAATGAGTGAATCTAATGAAGAAATTCGATACATTTTAAAATTTTATTATAAAAAAGGCAAAAATGCAACTCAAGCAGTGAAAAAAATTTGTGATGTTTATGGACCTAATGCAGTGTCAGTAAGAGTAGCACAAATTTGGTTCAAACGTTTTCAGTCCGGAATATTTGATGTTAAAGATGCACCTCGCTCTGGTCGCCCTGTAACGAATAAAATGGACGCCATTTTTGAAAGAGTGGAGCAAGATCGGCATATTAGTAGTTACGATGCAGCTGAAGAACTGGGAATTGACCACAAAACAGTTTTGACCCATTTCAAGAAAGCTGGTTATACAAAAAAGCTCGATATTTGGGTGCCACACGAGCTTACTCAAAGAAACTTAATGAACCGTGTACTCATTTGCGATTCATTATTGAGACGTAATGAAACCGAGCCGTTTTTGAAGAGATTGATAACTGGCGATGAAAAGTGGATCACGTACGACAAGAACGTGCGAAAAAGGTCGTGGTCGAAAGTTGGCCAGGCTTCACAGACTGTGGCCAAACCTGGCCTAACACGAAATAAGGTGATGCTGTGTGTATGGTGGGCTTGGAAGGGCATTGTTTATTATGAGCTTTTACCGCCCGGCAAAACCATCGATTCTGATCTAACTTTACTGCCAGCAACTGATGAGATTAAAGGAAGCAGTCGAGAGAAAACGGCCGGAATTGATCAACAGGAAGGGTGTGGTCTTTCATCACGATAACGCTAGACCACACACATCTTTAGCCACTCAGCAAAAATTAAGAGAGTTCGACTGGGAGGTCCTAGTGCATCCACCATATAGCCCTGACCTTGCGCCTTCAGATTTTCACCTGTTTCGGTCTCTGCAGAATTCTTTAGGTTCTGTAAGGTTGACCTCAAGAGAGGACTGCCAAAACTATTTGTCCCGTTTTTTTGATCAGAAGTCCCAAAGTTTCTACAGTAACGGGATAATGTCTCTGCCCACAAAATGGCAGAAAGTTATTCAACAAAACGGTACATATATATTGTAAATAAATGTAAATAAACTTTGAAAAAAATGTCTTGACTTTTCATACAAAAATACGAAAAGACTTTTTCCCCAACCTATTACATCATACACATTTACTTTGTTAATGGACTTCTTCGCTGGAAAACGAAGCGTCATGTCTGCAGTTTTGTTATATTTTTTAAAATTTGTGATATTTCGAACAATAATGTGTAATAACGGTGGATTAAAAAGTGAAGGGTCATGTCTGTAGTTTTGTTTTATTATCTTAAAATTTTTGATATTTCGCACGTTAATGGGTAATAACGGTGGATTATTAACCGTTAAGTGTTTGTAAACGTGCATGAGTGTTGGTAAATGAAACAAAACAGTGCAACATCACTTTTTACATTCTCTCAAGAAGTCCATGTGAAATCTCAGTATAGTCCCACATCTTTACTGAGGACTCAAGGGGTTTAGGGGAGGGCATCTTATTTACCATTTATCATCTTTATCACCACTCATTATCATTTACTATGATTATTATTCTATCTCTTACTTGACACTGGCTAAATGTGCTAAACGCACGAAGCCATTATTTAAAAGAAAAAAAATATTTACTTTTTTTGTTGGTTGTTTTGTCTAATAAATGAGTAGATACTTATTATCTGGGCTGTTTCATTGAATATTGTGGTATCTCCCTTTCTTTGTATGTATGTACATACATATATTTGGTCCCATAAAAAAACAAATATTACAGTAGAATAAGCAGTAGTACTTAAACCACAACACTACTTTCATAGTGATGGACTGGACGACAATGGCGCAGCCTTAGAATAATTACACTATCGTTCTAGGTGTTTTTATTCTAAGGGCGCAGCTAATATTTCCTTTTTTAACTTTCATAGAGATGTGCCCCTATCGCATGTTGAGTAACGATTACGAAATCGATGTTATCGAAGAAATAGACAAAGTTAAACACAGATAGTAGAACAATGCTTACGATCTTATGATGACAAGGATTTGAGATGATGCTGAGATAAGTCTTCATAATTATGGGAAAGAAAATTGCATAATCTTTGCTCATATTTTAAGTAAAAGAGTACCTTTTTAATGGTAATTGTATATTATTAAAATCAAATATTGTACTCACTAGTTACAGTCTGAAAATATTGACTTAATCATTCGGTTGATTTATAAAAACTCAATGTGTTTAGTTCGCATTGCCTAATGTATCCACTAATTTGAATTACGATATAATAGCGATATACATAACATAAACACAAGGAATAAGCATAACTAGTTGTACCAGCCACTAGGCTTCAAAAGATAAAAGAATCTTATAAAGGTCAATGTGTGCGATTCTATAATAAAATCCCAAGCAATATACAGCAATTAAGCATTAATAAATTTAAAAAGGGATACTATTCTATCAAAGACTATATGGCAGATAAAAATGCTTGGGATTAAACTGCCGTTTCATACAGGCTATTCTAATATGAATCACTTAAAACATGAATATTGATAATTGAATATTATATTGCATAGCTTCACAGACAAATGAAGATTGTAACTAACTCCCATAGGTATAATGGATTTGTCTGGAAGGCTTAGCTCAGCTTGCTATGCCATCAAAAAGATAAGACTTCTCACGAACGAAGAAACAGCTATGTACATATATTAGTTTATTTTTGCTATTTTCATAGCAATATGTTATGGTATTTTATTTTTATCTTGGAACTAAATAATTGGTGTAAGTGTCAGAAATATTTATTTATTATTATTATTTTTATTTTATCTGCTGCATAATATATTCGTAATAAAAAAGCGCGCAATTAGAACTATCTAAGGCCCATAGTACACGGCGTATTTTAAACGCGCCGACACGACGCGCAGATGACGCGCGTATACGCGCTTCAAACGCAATTCGAACGCAACCTAGTAACCTAAGCACACGGGGCGATCGTGAAACGCGCCTCTACTGCACTTATGCGTTTTGATCAGAGACTCCTCTTCTTCAGTTGCTCAATGGCCTCGGTTGAGACAATACTGCTTACGTTGGCTTTAGTACTTCTTTTAAAAAGATCAATCAATGTAAACGCAACAAGCAGCGTCCACGGCGCCGAAGACGCGCGTTTCTGAAACGCGCGTCGTCGGCGCGTTTAAAATACGCCGTGTACTATGGGCCTAACATTCTTAACTGCCTGTGCCTTGGGTTTGAAGTTTGTGTTAGTTTTTTTAACAAAAAATCATATACGTCATCGCAGGATTATCGTTAATATATGTACATCAGTCCTAGCATTATAAATGATAAAACCACTCACGCTTTGCAATATTAAGCAAATTGGGACTAGTAATACAATTTAATTTTAAAGGAAAACATAGCAGTATTGTTAAAATTATTCAGAACAAGATGTTATCTTGTAAAAAAAATATTTTTGATTATTGTTTGTAATCTGTCACAGACATATACCTACCTACACTAACAATATGAGATAAATAAGTCTCAGTTGGCTGAGTCATCTAGTGAAAAGAGTATTTACGATCTTCTTGACTATTTACAAGTAATACGCAGACACGATAGAAAATCTATTGTTTGGCGGCCATTTGACGTTGTAATATGTAGAAATTTTTAGTATTTTATAGCGTTTCTAGCAGTTTCAGGATATTTTGCAGAATATTGCGGTCGCTGTGAATAACAACGCAAGATGTTTAAATGCACCAATCTCAGATCAAGTAAAAAAAGTTTTTTTACTTGATCTGAGGCACCAATGTCAAAAAATAAATGTCACCAATCCTGAAAAATCTATGTTTTATCATGTGATCAGTTATATATCGCCTGTTCCTGTGTCTGAATACCAACAAAACTATTTTGCTATAACACGCCTCGAAAAAGAAAACTAATTTAAAATGTTGTAAATTATATAGCATTATTATAAAAAACAGACAGTTATTGATTTTAATTATAAAAATTTGAATTCAATATTTATAGTTAGGTAAGACAAGGCTACGTCTGTCGGGTCAGCTAGTTTATTATGTAAATGTGGTTATGCAATATGATGTATTTTAAAACAATTAATTTTTAATTTAATATTATTAGGTAATATTTAATTTCATATTTATTATTTATTTATTAAAAAATACAGTATAGAAAAAATATTAGGCCCTTTTATAGAGAAACCTACTTATCGAACTGGCCACTTTGATCACAAAACTCGGCGTTAATTCGCGTAAATTTTTTTTCGCTAGGAATTCCAAATTAAAATTTATTACGTTTTTAAAACTTGTTTATTCGTGTTTTTAATGCGATAATTCATTATCGGTATACGATAATCTGAAACGCTCATCACAGTGGTTGACGAAAGGTTGACTCAAAAAGGGTATTTAGTGGACCAGCGTTGGTGACATCCATTACAGCTTCTTAAGATCTAGTCGGACGATGACAGCAGATCTGTATTGCCAAAAACTGGAAACCATGATGGAAAAGCTTGCCGTTAAACAACCGAAATAGGTCAACTGCTCTAGCCCACTGCTGCTTTAGGACAACGTGCAATGTGTGGTCTAAAAACTTGGTGTGCACAACAAACCGTGGTGAAACTAGGGAAGCTTGGAATGTCTCCGTCCCCGACCATACTCCCCGGACCTTGCTCTAACCAAGTACCACTTTTCACGGAATTTGAATAATTTATTAGTTGAAAAAAATACATTTCAGATGAGTTCACCAATTGTAGATTTATTATAATAAGTGTATTTCCTTATGCACAAAACTTAACCTGGGAACAAAACCGGGAAACATTTTAATTTATTATATTTATTTATAATTTGACTTGTTATAATTCTAACATTTCATTTCTTAAAATGAATAATTTTATTAATAATTTTTAATTGACCGCAGATACTATGTACCTACCTTATGCACAAAACTTAACCTGGAAACAAAACCAGAAAATATTTAATTTAAATTTATTTATTTATAATTTGACTTGTTATAATTCTAACATTTCATTTCTTGAAATTAATAATTTTAAATTGACCACAGAACTTGACCTCCCATGGAGATATAAAAATCGGACAGCTCCTACTCTGTTAGCTTATAATTTACTTTTTAAACTGAAAAGCAATACAAATATAATACATCATACCTAAATATAATACATCAAAATATTCAGAACCTGGCTTGCAAAAACCTTGATTTTAAATTGTTTTTGAGGTGTCAGGACACGTCCGTCATATTTAAAAGAGCATAGCCTGTTAGTTTCTTGTCAGTTTTTCTCACAGAGCGGTGGCTCGAAACTGGCACTTAGATTCACTTACACTTCATTATATTTTTTTGCATATAAATGAATCTAAGCTTCGTTATTTCATTGTAGTAATATAAAGTTTTTTGTATTTATGTTTTGTTTTTGACGTTTTCAAGTGCTATGTACAAGTTTATGAAATAAAGAACTTTTTACTTTATTATTGATTGAATAACTTTAGTATTAGTATTTAGTAAATATCCCACAAATCACCCGTATTTTTAATTTTCACTAACTTCATCTACATAATAATATGTAATCTACATAATATGTATGTAATGTATCTAAATTTTAAAATGGAATTGCAGACTGGTACATATTTTGAAAGAAGTGATGCAGCAACTAAAAGTATATTTGTGCATTTATAATTGTATATTAAAGTTGTCTCTATTGGTATTTTCGTAAATAATTCATCAATTATTTTAGCTACTTGTTTCCTTGTGCGGCCATAGCGTGTGTGGCCGACTTCTCGGAGGATCTATGGTTAGACAGCAGGGGCCCCCTGCCCCCGCTGCCTAAGACTCTCCTCGCGCTGCTAGGCGGGTCCTCCTGGCTCGCCTGCTGCGCCCTTTATTGGTCCCTCTTAGTTTCCACCCCAGTAGCTAGTACTAAGGGCACCCAGAGTCGCCAATCTCTGGATGTTACCTTTTCCCTAGCGCCCTCTGCGCCCTACCGGGAGATACTTAGCCCCCCCACCACAACAAGGTAACTTCTACTCCAGGTAATTTCTAGCCCGTGTTTTCCAAACAAAAAGAAGAGGAGCTGGTATGTTACATAACAGAAATGGAGAAACGATTGTTCGGTTTAACCACTATTGTCCTACGGAAGCTAGCTTATCAGCTAACGGAAACAAATGGCAAAGTTCACAGTTTTAATAAAGATAAAAAAAATGCTGACGTTGTTGGGTTAAAGGGGTTTTTCGAGAACCGGAAGCTACCTTAGCAGCTCGAGCAATGGGTTTCAATAAAATGGCTGTAGGTAAATTTTATTCTCTGCTCGGCGAAGTATTTGACAAATATAATTTGACGCCAGACAGAATGACAGAAAGGGAGAAAACAGGTAGGATTGCTTTCTTCAGCAGAACGAACGCAAACGCTTACGGTTGAGGTATGTTTTAACGCAGCAGGAACTTATATGCCTCCTACGCTAATATTTCCACGACAGAGAATGAAGAAAGAGTTGCTGGATCGAGCACTTCCAGGAACGACAGCAGAATGCAACGCTGAAGGCTTCATGACAATGGTTTGTTAAGTTTTCTCGTGCATCAATAACTAACCCGGCTTTGCTTCTTTTAGATGGTCATGCAACACATACTCAAAACATATCAGTCATTGAATATGCTCGCAAAAATAGCGTTGTATTGCTTCGCTTTCCCCTGCACTGCACCCATAGGCTATTGGCTATTATTAGGCTTAGATATTGGCTTTATGAAACCATTAAGTGTACCTATGCTATGACCAAGCCTGCTCTTATCAGTTTAGATCACACCCGGCGCGAATAATAACAACATATAAAATAAGCGAAATATTTGCTAATGCATATATTCAAGCTGCAACAATGTCTACAGCAATCAATGCCTTCCAAAAATGTGGGGTATGGCCTTTCAATCAATATAACTTTACAGATTTTTTAGCTGCATCAACGTAATGCTCGCAAACAATGAGTCTAAAAAAAGTCCTTTAAATGTCGAGATCCGGCAACAACCGCCACCTTTGCTTGAATAACATCCACTGTGCACTGGAAGCAGATTTGCCTGCTTTGAGGAGATCTTCGCCTCAGCCTAGACCATCAGCACTTAATGAACGTAGCCTTATTTAATCTCCGGTTCGTAAAGTATGTCGTGGTTTGACAACTTCGTTTGCAAATCCATCCAAAAAATTCTCGCGATCCCGAGAGTCAACCAAAGAAATCAAACAAGAAAAATCTATCGCCGAGGGAAAACTGTTGATCTCACTTCAACCCCCAGTCGGTTCAAGTCCTACATAACCAGCCAGTGGTATGAGGGGGCAGTACCTCTTCCTCTCCATTCGTCGTTCCAGTCTTAGAGCTTTCTGGAACGCAAAACAAAAAAAGAGAGGGGCCCGGCCTTGGAAAGTCCAATCTGTCTATGAATGGCACTGTGCGCAAGAATAATACCGTCACACATTGTATAAAGTAGGTACATGAAAATCTGTATGTAGATATCATGTCTTTGTGTAATATCTTATTAATAATTGCTTTGTCACTAAACAAATAAGAATCTGAATTTATTATGAACGTTACAATGTCACAGCTAAAATAAACTTCTTTATTATTCTTACACAATGAGTATCTAATGTTATGGTAATTTATATTCCGTGAGTATTGAGAAAATTGACAATAATGAATCTCAACATATAAGGATGATACATAACTTTTTTATAGGTACAACTTTAAATAGATTTTCCCTAATGTTTGTTCGCCTATAGTTACATACTAACTGTAAATGGACTGGTAAATGGACCAGAGATTAGGAGCTCGTCTTACGAAGGATACCAATAGGAACTCACTCATCATCATATACTAACATTATCCCGGTTATAATAATATCCCGGATAAAAGTTATCTATGTCCTTTATTCAAACCCAACTCTATAATAAAATGCGCATTAGTTTTGGTTGGTTTTGGCATAAATAAACATAGTAATTTACCGTTTTTATATGAATAAAAATATTTTAGATAACCGGTAGCTACAAAGCTAGTCGCTTATCTGCCTAGCTTAGCTACTTATCTTATATATATTTTTTTATCAAATCTTGCTGAATAGTGTATTTACAAGATAGGTAAGTAGTACATAAGAATTTAGCACTAGTAGCTCCGGGAGAATATGTGGATGAACAATCACCAAAGTTAAGCCGATTTCTTGGATGGATGTAATTTAATATCGAGCTTTACCGAGTTTCAAAAGGCACGTTAAACTGTTGGTCCAGGTTATCCCTACTGTTAATCGTTAAGTCAATTGAATGGTCCCTAAACCAGAAACTTCTAACAGCAGGTCGCCATTCATAGAATTGCTTCCGCCACTCGCGTTGTGTTAAATACCTCTTACCTTGGTTTGTGAGACGAATCCCGAGCTCAGTAGTATGGCACATCAATACACTGAGATTATGCCATATTATTCACGACCTTTAGAAAAGTGCGCGGGCGCAGCGTCGCGTTGTAGACGTCGCTGTCGCAGCAGTACAGCAGTCGCCGCGGATCATTGTGCATTGACTGTTGTGTCGTTTCGTTTTATAACACAATGAGGTGAGGTTTCAAAACATTCGCATTTTTTAATTTAACTGTGTCAGCATATATCTGTGTTTATATGTATGTTATACTATACAATCTTAGTTTCATTCAGAAATATGAGATATGTTAAACAAAATATACGAATTACATTACGAAATTAAAAAGGAAAATGTAAGGAAAATTTACGAGTGTTGCGTTAAATTATTTTTTGAAACTCGATAAAATAAAATGCGATGTTTACAAGTAAGTACATAAATATACTATATTTTATTGCAAATCTAGATTTTTGAAGCACTGATATGTAAAATAAATAAGAAGTTTAAAAATATGTCACAATTAACTATGGCAAAATCTGATATTTATCTCCGGTAATTTATCGTAAGTACTTACACGTTAATTGCCTGTTTATGGAAGTTAAGTTTCTATGAATTTTTTTTATAAAGACAAACTTCAGTTATGCCTGATGGTAAGCCTATATATCAAAATTTTACAGAATTCATAATAAGTTGACACAAAAACTAACTTTGAGGCATAAACCCAACAAATTTATCATCGCAGCCATGAAAAGTCCAGTGCCGAACATGGCCTTTCAAATTGTTTTTCATGTCTGTCGATTTATCTTAATAATATTTGTTTTTTATGGAAACCCCGCTTTGAGGAAAAACTTTGTTTGAAATGCACTGCGATCTTAACCTCGACGTCAATTGTCAAAACTTATTAGTAAGGCTGGCTTTTAAACTGAAACACATTATTTACGTATAATTATTATTTTGGCGGCAGAACTTGATTGACTTAACGAAGCGGTGGCATCTATTTGAAATTCTATCGTATTAATAACTAGGTACATACGAAGTTAGAGTCATTTACTAACAATTATTCAACTGTCATATATTTAAAAAATACTATTTAAACAAAAAACCCTTCTATGTACTACCAAAGTAACCAGTAAGTAAGTCGTTATCTTATTAGAATTGTTTTAAATTACAGCTGTACGTTGTTATCATTAAGTAATACCTTAAACACGTTTAATTGCCGTTCACGTCACGGACAATGTAATATAATATAAGCGTATCTAATAAAATAATAATACGGATGTATCTATGATATGGAATAGAAGGTAATCAGTGCGTTGTGCGATATCTTGCCAAGATTAATCCACATAACACAATCTCAAGATTCGCAAATAAAGTAATATCTGATGCTCCCGTTGCTTAGTAATAAAACGCCTAGACAGCATATAGATGGAGGCAGAGTGTCTTGATTCTCTAAAGGCCTTTTCAACCACAATTAAAAAGGAATAAAGAATATATTCATTGACGAAACACACAATAACAATAAAATAATAGCATACAATCTGATGTGTGCAGTCAAAGGTCAGTACAGCTGCTGGTCTTCCGGCAGAGCCTTAATAGGAGGTAGAAAGCCGCTTCTAACAGAATATCAACAGTAGAAATATTAAATTGAAACTAAAATGGCACTACAAAAATTTTGTTAACACTTATACATAATCTCCTAGCAATCTTTTAAAATGATGCGAAGGTTTGTTCTTGTTTGTTCCTCCATTTTGTATAAGTAGTTTGTTATTTTTCCTAATAAAATAACTCACTATTAACCTATGATTTTGATATGAAAAAAAGAAAACTTAATATTATTTTTACAATTTTTAATTTGGTCAATCAAAATATGTACCTACTGTTTATATATGCACTTTTAGCATTTTACAGGGAGTAGATTCCTTTTCTGATTAAACTTCAGAAGCCAGATTTAACAAAAGCTTTGAAGGCGTTTTGGACTGCCTCATCTGAAATGTTTTTTTGGTCTACTAATATTATCCAAATCCAGTAAAAGGTGATAATTGGTTAGAGCAAGATCCGGGGAGTATGGTGGGTGCCGGAGACATTCCAATCCTACCTTCCCTAGTTTCAACACGATTTGTTGTAACACGTTGTCCTGAAGCAGCAGTGGACTAGAGCAGTTGACCAATTTTGGTTGTTGAACAGCAATCTTTTTCCAGTTGTTGGCAATACAGATCTGCCGTAATCTTCCGACTAGATCTTAAGAAGCTGTAATGGATTTCACCAACGCTGGTCCAACCACTATGATGAGTGAGCTGACGAGCGTTTCAGATTATCGTATACTAATAATGAATTATCAAAAAACATATAGACAAGCTTTAAATTAAAATAAATTTGAATTTGAAGTTCGTACCGAGACAAAATTTACGCGAATTAACGCCGAGTTTTTGTGATCAAAGTGGCCAGTTCGATAAAACGCCAATTCTTTTATAAGTAAGTTTTTTTTAAAAAGGACCTATTATATTTTTTTTCAATGTATTTTTTTGATGGTGATAAAATCAAATTATAAATTAATAACTGTCTGTTTATTATGATGATGCTATATAATATACAACATTTTTATATGAGTTTTCTATTTCGAGAAGTGTTATAGCAAATAGTTTTGTTGATATTCAGACACAGGAACATACAACTAATCACGTGATAAAACATAGATTTTTCAGGATTGGTGACATTTATTTTTCGACATTGGTGCATTATAACATCTAGCGTTGTTATTCACAGCGGCTGCAATTTTCTGCAAAATATCCTCAAACTGCTAGAAACGCTATGAAATACTAAAAAATTCTCCATTTTACAACGTCAAATAACCGCCAAACAATAGATATTCTATTGTGTCTGCGTTACTACTGTGTGTTACTTGTGTTACAAGATGCGTGCTCTCAAAAATTTCTATTCTATTTCGATTCATAAAAAACAGCCTACTGAGACCTATTTATCTAAGTAATGTATGTAAGTGTATATGTCTGTGACAGATTACAAACAACGATCAAAAATATTTTATACAAGAAAACATTTTGTACTGAATAATTTTAACAATACTGCTATGTTTTCTTTTAAAATCAAATTGTAGTACTAGTCCCCATTTTCTTAATATTGCAATGCGTGAGTGGTAAAATGCGAGGACTGGTGTATATCAACAGCAATGACGTATATGATTTTATGCTAAAAAATAAACTAACAAAAACTTTAAGCCCAGCCCAAGGCACAGATAGCTTAGAATGTTTTTATAACTTATCTCTGTTCTGTGGGTTTTCCGTTATGTATCAAACAAATAAAATTGTCTCGTAAAAAATACTGCTGTAAAACTTAAAATATTTAAATCTCCTACTAAGCCAAGTAATTAGTGCTAAATGATGCTTGACGACTGTAAGTTAGTCAAATAAATAAACATTGTTATGCTAGGTTTCCTGCGTTATAATATCTTCGATTGTAAGATAAGATATATCATTTATTTACTAGAAATGTGGTGATGTATTTTAAAGATAAACTTTCATACCTCACCTTTTAGGTTAGCTAGTAATTAAAGCTTTATATGCATGTCATATTTGTAAATAAGGTAGACGAGAAAAATATCGATTAAACATTTTTATTAATTTCATATAAATTCTGAGACGGCTTTGCGAGATATCACTGTCTTATTAGCTAATCGAGTCATCTACATAGTATAATAAAGTCTCTTTCCTCTGACTATCTCTATGTAAGCTTAGACCTTTAAAATTACTCAACAGATTTTGATGCGGTTTTTTAATAGATAGTGTGATTCATTCGTGGGTGTATTGGGATCCTACCAAGACCTAAGGACCCCGAGCCAAACTCATCTGCAAGTGGTGCACCTGCCGATTAACGGACGAGGCTCTGGCGAACATAATTGTGCCCGGTAAGCGGCAATAGGCTCGCTACCTATTACGTGGGACCAACTTTATAATTAGCTGAGTGTGGGCGTAAATATGCCTCTGCCTACTCCTTCGGGGTATCAGGCGTGAATGTATGTCTATGTAGAGGGATTCAAGAGGAAGGTTTAAATGTAGGTCACACGGACGATGTCGCGGGCGGGTAACTAATATAACCGCGTAAATTTATTCAACACAATTGCAACAATTTGCATATTAACTAGAAAAGAAGAACTTTCTATCGGAGCGGAGGATAATGTTGAATGTTACGACCATATATAGTAATTTTATAGCGGTTTCTTTGCAGTTTTTGTGTCCGCAATGCTCCACAAATTCCACGATTGAACGATCGTGACTATTTGTGACTATGAAGCGCGGCCTTGTACCAAATACCCCCCTATTGTGCCGATGTATATGACACGGTTTACTGTTACTGAACTGGTCATAGAATTTACTCTCTTTGATCTTCTTATTTAAGTAAGGCTTGTATTTAACATAACTAAAAATGATAAAAACGCTATTGCACTCGCGCGCACTACATCACACATACTAACTTAGCCGATAAATCCCTTATTAGATGCTCACTCAGCATTTTTGATGATCAAAAAAGACATTTATAATCAATTTATTTTTTCTTTTAAGTAATAGTATATCCACTATATAGTACAAAACACAGTCGCTTTCCGCTGTCAGTCTGACCATATGTATGTTGCGGGACTGTTCGAAGGGTTACCGCGGTCTTGGTGTTCTAGGCTCAAAAAGGAGATCATTTGATGATTTTCCATCCGAAAAAAAAAGTCTGACCATATGTATACTTAGATCTTTCAAACTTCACAACGGATTTTGATGCGCTAGTTATAGTTATAAATAAGGTGCTGACTGCTTAATTGCTTATCGTTGCTGTAGAAGTGTAGAATGATAACCTCGTATGTCCAGGAATACAAACTTTACAGGAACCAAAAAACGGTTAATTTCGTCTAAATTTAAAATATTTATATGTGCTTTTGTCTCATGTTTTGAATGATAAAAAGGACTTGCTCTCAATGTTAATTCTACGTTAATACTGCACACTGCATACATGCTTGCGAATTATATAATATCTACAATAGGGAATCTCTAAGAAAATGTTTTAAATAATTTCCATTACCTCTTATGTTCTGTCCCAACAGCTAATGGAACAATGATGTTTAATCAGTTGCCTTTATGTATGAAGGTACTAGAGAGCATACAATTTAAAACAAGTTTTAAAAATTGGTTGATTAGCAAATGTTTTTATAATTTAAATAAATACGTTGAAGACATTTTCTGATAAGCACTAGATTTTTTTTTTAATTGTCATAAATTGTATTATTTTAATTGTACTCTGATGTAATCTGCTGAGTTTAAACGCTGCTGTAATATAATAGAGTTTATATTTTAGAAATTACCCACTGACAGTTAGCGGCTTTCTAGCTATAAATGTGCTATAAATATTTAAATAAATAATAAATAGGACTTCTTGGCGGGAGAGTGAAACGTCATATCTGCAGTTTTGTTTTATTTTCTAAAACTTGGATTATTAACCGTTACGTGTTTGTGAACGTACATGAGTATGAGTATGTAAATGGACCAAAACAGTGCAACATAATTTTTCAAATTCTCTCAAGAAGTCCATGTGAGATCTCAGTATAGTCCCACATCTCTACTGAGGACTCAAGGGGTTAGGGAAAGGGCATCTCATTTACCATTTTTCATCTTTATAACCATTCATTCTCATGTAATATGATTTATATGTTATTAATTCATCTCTTACTTGACACTGGCTATATGTGCTAAACGCACGAAGCCTTTATATAAAAGAAAAAAAATATATTTTCTGACAATCACACCAATTATTTAGTTTCATGATAAGTATCATTAAGAACTTGTGTTATGGATACTAAATGACGAATAAACATACATAAATATTATTTTTTTTGTAAATGCATACTTAATGTACATAGAAAAACCCCCAGACCAGAACAAATATTCATGATTGTGCACACAAAGATTTGTCCTGTGTGGGAATCGAACCCACGACCTCAGGATCGGAGTGCGGGTATAACTCGCCTCCACGCCTTATTGGTTGTCTCAAGCTATAGCACGGCAGTAATATAATTTCGATATTATATTTAAACTGTTATATATAATACTTGCAGTCCACCGCGGCTTCGCCCGCGTGGTTGTCGGTTCCCGCTGCAAAATGCCTACCCAGGAAAGACACGGTCAGCAAAATGATTCCCAGGTCAATTCACAGACACCGACACTTACATCAACGACGCAGTCAATATTCGCAGCTCCATAGATTGTCTTTATGTGGATGTTAAACTTTTTAATGATAAAAATATTTAAATGTAATTAATACTAAGTTTCCACTCCTACCGGCAGTCCTGGAGTGCAACCCGTTGTTTTGGGATAGATAACTAATGCGATTATTGTATAGCTTCTCCATAAACAACATATGACGTAAAATTATTTTCAGGTAACTAAAAGATGGTCGAGAGCCCCGACCCTGATAGGGCGCCGTGCAGCAGAAATCGTAATAATTTAATTTCGCCATAACTTCAAAACCAAACGTCCAATTTTGATTATTTCAATAAAAAATATTATCTACATCTTGGTAATAAAGTAATTTATTTTGATAAGGATTAATAGCATAAGTAAAATAAATGCGTTTAAATGAAGTCTAAAAAAAATCGAGATTATTAAATAAAAAAATGGTTGTTATGCCTCACTCGACATAGATAGGTATAGTGTGTCGCGGACTTTTTAGTAGATATTTATAAGGTCTACAATTAATACATTTTGTGGTACCATCTTTTATAATTTAGGCAGCGTACGCAAAATGAGTAACTGTTCTGGTTGATTTTTTACACTTTGTGTCCGAAAAACCCAAATATCTTACGGAACACTATTCCTTTTCAAATTGAAAATTAGCCTATGTCACTCAGTAATAATGTAGCTTTCTAATGAAAATAGAATTATTTAAATCGGTCCAGTACTTTTTAAGTTTATTCGTTACATACAAAAATACAAATCTTTCCTCTTTATAATATTAGTGTAGATATATCTTGGCCTTATATTTGACTTTATACTTAATTTATTGTACGTCAGAAATGGGCAAACTGTGAAAACTAAGTGTTATTTATAACAACAAATATGTAAATGACACAGTTATGATAATAAAATAAATATTCATATTCTGCGAAGTAACATTTATTATAATAATTTATGCTTCTATAGAATTTGGAGTTCAAACCAGAATTTGCTCAGTTTAAGAAAATGAAACTATGTCTTAATATTTTATCTTTTGCATTATCGTAAAAACACTCCTTTAATAAATATATTAGCTAGTTATATAACCTCCTTTTTTTATTGCAATGCGTGCAGTTTAAAAATTTAATCGCTTGAGTATTTTGCTAAAAATTCTCCAAAAGTGACTAATTCACAAATTCTGCCAACTCCAAACGTTACGCACGAAACTCTGTTATTGTCATGATAATCTTAATTGTGTTCTGTTTTAATTATTAGACAGAACGAAATATTGACAAAAGGACAGTATGAATTTCAACGAGATTTTAAATCAAATTCAATTCACGTAGGTACTTATAGCAACAACTGCTCACACCTTGGTAATATTGCAAACTTTTTCCTATGCTAACTTCACAAATCTAAATTAAAACCAAAAGGTAATTTATGAAAGATGTCAACTAAATAAACTGTCATCAAAACACACTTTAAGTAAGAATTTTTAAAAAACCATATCAGATGAAAATATTGTCTTTATTTTGAAAAATTGTGTTGTGTACACTTACAAGAAAAATGCGAAATCCCGTGACAATTTAGTCGAAGGGAATGCGCTCGCGTCGTCAATATTATTCCTAACTGTGAGCGTTTTATATTCTTATCACCCTTTCATTTAGTTGCTTGCTTAATTTAGTAGGCACCAATTAATCATTAAATAGATCCGCGCATGTAATGTCTTGTAAAATTACTATAAAGTCAACCGCGACTTCATCTTTTTATTAAAGAAAACCGCATAAAAATGCGTGTAGAAACTTTGTTTTATCTATGTAGTGAGACTTAAAATTTAAAATAATATGTTCTGGGAGTAGTTCTAATTTATTTCTGGGAACCAAACTTGCTTCGAGTCTAGAGGTGCATTGCATTCACGGTCCTTGGTTAGACTGACGAAAACCCAAACTTAATGTGAAATTTTAATTGAGTTAAGTTGGGTTAAAACCAAAAATCAATAAAGACTAGTCTAGGTATGGCTAGGAACCGTAGGATAATAAATAAATACCATTATAAATTCTATAATCGGAAAAACTGTTTATTTTTCTTGTTGTAACCAAGAAATATCATTATTTAAAAAGAAGATGCCAGGAAATTTATGAACTGTAGTTCTATATATGCAAATAGCATTTGGTCCAAGTACTCAAATTATGTAGGTGCATAGGGATCCTGCCAAGATCTGAGAAGCCCAAGCACTTGCCGACCAACGGACGAGGCTCTGGCGATCATAACAGTTCCCGGTAAGCGGTCATGGACTCGCCACCTATTACGTGAAAATAAAAATAATACATATGCTAATTTATGGGATGTGGAGCGCAATATCAGGATTTTCCTGAAATAGAAACAGTTTTTTTTGACTTAGGTAAACAGAAAAAAAACACACAAATAATTAAAAACAAAGTAAAATTACAAATGACGATGTATTGGTGCTGCATCTGATGATATTGCGCTGGTAATCTTGTAGCCCTTTTGAGGTAAACTGTTATTGCACTGTTATGTTTATGGCGCTTGTAGCTCTGCGGTAGAAGGTGGCCTGACACAATCACCAAAGTAAAGGAGAGTTTACAGAGCTCGGTTCTTGAATGGCCGTTTGTGTTGTATATAATATCGAGCGCCTATTAGTTAAGTGTTAGTCGTTAAAGCGGTTTAGATGCTGGCTTAAAAAAATCTAATGTCAGAACACCGTACCTGGGTCTGCGTGGTGGCGAGATACCTGAATCCCTCTCAACTTGGTTTACTTAGTTAACAAGCTTAGCTTGAGCCATTAAACGGCTGATATTATAATGAGGTGAACGTTTCCCGTTTTATTTTTATGTACCTAGTTGAAATGTATTTGCAGTATTTGGAAGTCGCGCCGTTGTCTCGTAGGCGGCGTGTTGGCGGCGCTGGTGGCTGGCGCGCTGGTGGCCGTGCTGGTGCTGCAGCCGTGGGCCGGCCAAGAGCAGCCCCGCTTCCTGCGCGCCACGGTCGCCTCCAATGGCTACGAGTGTGCTACTATCGGACGGTATGTTTCTTCTTAAAGCTGATCACTTCATCGCCAATAGATTATGTCATAGCGAGATATGTGATAGCTGTGGTTTGGAGCTGAAAGCCGGCCATGAATAGACCCGCTTTCTGGGCGCCACAGTCGCCTCTGCCTACGAGTGTACTTCTATCAGCCGGTATGATTCTTCAATAAGATCATAACTTCATCGCCAATAGATTATGTCATATCTAGATTGTGATAGCTGTGGTTTGGAGCTGGAAGCCGGCCTTGACTAGCCACGGTCGCCTCTAATGGCTACGAGTGTGCTACTATCGGACGGTATATTTCTTCCATGAGCTCATAACTTCATCGCCAATAGATTTTCTCATATCTAGATTTGTGATAGATGTGGCTTGGAGCTGAAAGCCAGCCATGATTAACTCCGCTTCCTGCGCACCAATGTCGCCTCTAATGGCTAGTGTGCTACTATCGGACGATATGTTTCTACCACAAAGTCATCTCTCCATCAAACTCCGGTGCTACAGTCGTAGGTCGACCACCAGCAGCCACGGTCGCCTCCAATGGCTACGAGTGCACTACTATCAGGCTGTATTTTTCTTTTACAAAGTCATCAATATTGTGTGGTAACTGCAGTGCTCTAGTAGAAACTCAAAAAGTTACACAAAAAATATTTTAATTAATTAGCGATTTAGACATAAAAACTTTATAAACAAAGTATGTAGTAAGCAAGTAGTACGTGTTAAGAGCCTATTGATGATATGTAATAGTCTATGAAGGAGGTTCGAGCCCAGGTGCCAAAGATTTTACGATACGAATGTCAGAAACTGTGGTGCACTACACACAAATCCTTTTTTACGCTTGTGGCACTCACTTTATGTGCACTAATAATACGTAGAAATATCCCAGCAAAATAAAAAATAATATGCACCCAAAGATTTGTCCTGAGTAGAAATCGAAACAACTACCGCATAATCGTCTGACTTGGGAACCCTTAGTCTACGCAGTTCTGTGTCTAAAGCATTTATCTAAAATTTAATTATGTTGAATACGCTAACGGGCATAAATTCTAATCAGTATAGGTGTCGTCTATAATAATGACTGAGCACTATGATATCTATTAAAATTATCATCACTAAGAAATGTTAGTAGATAATTAATTTGTCATTTTGTTTTTTATTGAACAGAATTACTGATATTCAGGTAAAACCATATGAAATAGAAATGTATATACTTGTAAGTACCATTTTATTGCTACTGATTGAATAAAATTGAGGTATTCATTGAATTAAATTGGAAAAGGTTTTGTATAGAAACCACATAGCTTAAAGAACCGACGACCGATGGGGCGTTATGGTTCTTCAATGGCGACCATAAATCATCAGACGTAGTAGAGGGCGACCTCCCATCCGATGGACCGATGATCTGGTCAGCGGGGCGACGGTGGATGCAGGCGGCACAGGATCAATCAACGCGGAAAGCAATTGGGAAGGCCTATGTTCAGCAGTGGAGTTCAAACCATGATATGACACTTCATTTATTATGTATCTATTATCAGCCTGGGTCTTCGCCCTTTTGGCGTATAGTTTATCGCGTTGCATTGACACCACGCATTATTTCCGTATACAAAATAGCTTAGTTCCTTCTTCAAGGACTCTTCTATCTATTTTTGGAACTAGGTCAATATCAGCCCAGTGGACTAAAAACCATAGCGTAACAACTAAAAAAATCATTTCCGCAGTTATAATATTGGTAAATTGATCGAACTGATGTAGCGGTCGACAGGGCATATGCAGTCTTGACGACAGAGTTTTGGAAGTTCCTTTGACAGGTCAAGGGATTGCAATTCGGCATTATTTTCAATCCGGCCGGATTTATTTAACAAAATAACTTTTTTATTTTAACATAAACCTTTATAATAAAGCGTAAAATTAAAACGATACCTCCAAATAAAAATATGTAAATTTGGTATCGTCGAATCCAAACTGGAATCAAAAACAAAAACTCTAGGTAATTAAAATCTTCAGAAATATTAATATTCTCGTACATAGGTACCTTCCTACGTAACGTAGGTGGGTTAGGTCTTTGTTTAAAAATGTTCAACTCCGTCATCCGTCAATGGACTAATCAAAGAATTTAAATAAAAAACTAAGAGCCCTAATCACACAAAAAGAAAAAATCAAGTATGAGTTTGGACAAAGCACAAACAAAAACAAAAACAATAAGCTGATGAGCGCACACTGAGCGGAAGACTAGGTGGCGTATGTTAGAAGGCCGGAAGCCTTAGCTGAAGGGGTAGCCATTAGTTGTCTTTTACAACACCCTAGCTTTGGGTTGGTTGTATTCTTGAGCCGGAAACCACACGGCTGTCAAGTGGTCTAACGTAATTAGGTATTTTAAAAATCAGTCAAACTATGACGTCAGTTACGACCACAATTTCTCTAGATTACCCACCTACACAAGTACGCAAGGTTCTCGTTTACCTAATATCACCTTACGGCGCCTTTTGCGTTTTGAGTGCGGCTTAATTATCAAATACTAAATAATCACCTCGTTATGTCTAAAGGATTAAACGATATTATGATATAAAAGACTTAACGATTGAACCTGAATTATGATAAACTAGATGGTGACAGGTATATCATAATGACTGTTATTACTAAGTGTTAAGGTATAAATTGTAAGATGTTACATTTGTTCTTTGGCAGTTGGTTGGTTTGGTTTGGTTGGTTGGTATAAAAAACAGCTCAATAACAAAATGGATTTCATTTTGGATTCGTTAAGGAAATATAAATTAATTTGAAACTAGGTATTGCAGCGGTTAACAAAAGTTAATTACACAATTTATTAGTTGTAGGATAATTATCATTTTTTTTAAAAGCATTTATATTTGTTTGCTTTTTTTTAAATAAGTAATGGCTTCGTGCGTTTAGCACATTCAGCCAGTGTTAAGTAGTAGATAGTTTAATAATATATAAATCATAGTAAATGGGAATGAGTGGTAATATGATAAAGTTGATAAATGGGAACTGAGATGCCTTCCCTATAAGCCCCATGAATCCTCAATAAAGCTGTGGGGCTATACTGAGATCTCACATGCACTTCTTGAGAGAATTTGAAAAGTGATGTTGCACTGTTTTGTGTCATTTACTCATATACACTACCGGTTCACAAACACTAACGGTTAATCATCATCATCATCATCACAGCCCATTAACGTCCCACTACTGAGCACGAGCCTCCTCACACATATCAAAGTGTGAGGGTATTGGGTCATACTCCACCACGCTGACCCAGTGCGGATTGGCGGAGGCAGGTGTATGGCGTCCTGCAGTTAGAATTTTTCAAGCCGCCCATGAGGCCTCTAACATGGCTTAACGACTACCACATTTAGTGACAACTGGGACCAACGGCTTAACGTGCCTTCCGAAACACGGAAGCGCTCGATATCAAATGCCACACAAACGGTCACCCATCCAAGGACTGACCTCTGTAAACTCTGCTGTACTATGGTGATCGTTTCCGACCACCGAACACCGCAGAGCTACGAGCGCTTCGGTTAATAATCCACTGTTATTACCTAACACTAACGTTCGAAATATGACAAATTGTAGAAAATAAAACAAAACTGCAGAAATGACGCTAAACGGAAAGTTTAGCCAAGAAGTCGTTTGTCTGCTTTGCAATTGGCAAAGCATCTTTTTTTAAAACATTTTATTAGTATAATCCGATTAAAAGCTGTGATGGTCCAATGAATTCGTGGATTATGCATGAAACCCTGCTTAGTGAACACATAGCGGCAATAAATTCTATTTTACGTAGCTTAAGCTTAAAGAGTCCGTTTACAACCTGTATCACTATATAAATGAACTACAGGAAATGCCCCTATTCTCATGCGGCCATGCGCAAATATGATATTTTTCAAGGCAAACCCCGAGTAGGCAAAGCCGAAGGCGAAAACAAGGTAGATTTAACTAGTAAGTTTGAAATTTATCAAGTCATCAAAAGAGATTATGACTGGCCAATTTTTTTGATTTATTTATATAGCACGCGCCATATAGATGATTAATTATTTACCTAAATAATTAGTATGTGTCACGCCTGATAGCTTATGATTGAGTAGATAACTTCTGATATAGATTTCAAATAACATTTTTTAAGCTTAAGTTACTTGAAATCCACCAAGTAACTAATGAATCAATCAGCGCTGGCTAAGCGACCCGAAGTGGATCTTGGCTTTCGACACGAAATTTCGCCACTGCTCTGTTCTCAGCAACATGTCGCCAATCCGGCCGTTGCAGGTGACATAGATTTTTTTCAACTTGATCTATCCAGCGATAGCGAGGGCGTCCAACTGGACGCTCTTTTACCTATTCATATTAAATAAAATAAGAAACGAAAAGAACAAAACAGATTATGACTAAAACAATGGATGTGAATGAGGCAAAGAATTCTGTGAAGAGCATTCAAACAAAATGGCGATCCATTGTGCGTCTCTGCCCACCCCCGTGAGAACATGGCGATAGTGGAAATATATACATGCTTATGTAACCATGAAGTATAATGTGAATAAAAGAAATGCGTCTAGGTAAGATTCATGGGTGTATCAATCCTACCAATATCTTAGAAGACCAAGCTAACCTAACTTGCTAACTAGTAACTGATGAGGCTCTTGCAAACATAAAAGTTCCCAATAAACTCGCCACAGACTACATGGTACCAACAATATATTTGGAAAAGTGTAGGCGTAGTAATCTTCTGCCTAACAGAAACAAGCTTGATTGAATGTATGCATGTAGAATGATACAATAAAAATTTTATTTCCTAGTATACAACTATATGGATTGGATATAACTATAATGAATAGGTAGAAATATGCACGTTTATGTTGCATGCTAAGCGGCTAAAACGTTTTGGATGAAACTTAGCTCATAGCTTATTTAAGATCCTAGTTTAACACATACTGAAGACTGACAATGAACCGTGTCTATACGAACTAAGTACTACTTTTTATGCAAATTTATCTACACTTATACATATTACAAAAAGGAATGATTTGATTGTTTGTTTTCATTGAATAGGCTCTGGAACTACTGGACTGATTTGAAAAATCTTTGACCATTAGCAAGCTACATTCTTCCTAAATAACATAGGCTATATTGCTATTCTATTTAACAATTTCTACAAAACCTGCAAAATCCTACTAATATTATAAACGTGAAAGTTTGTATGTGTGGATGGATGTTTGTTACTCTTTCACGCAAAAACTACTGGAGCGATTGTGATGAAACTTTGTACGTGTATAGCTGCAGTCCTGGACTAACATATAGGACACTCTTTATCCCGATATTTCCGCGGGAACGGGGACCATGCGGGTAAAACCGCAGGGCGCTGCTAGTTATTAATTAAGGATAATAATTTCAGTGAGATCTTGGAAAAGAACGGGTCAGCAGTGGACGCGGCGATAGCAACATTATTCTGCGAAGGCGTTGCGTGCGCACAATGCATGGGGCTGGGGGGCGGGTTCCTCGCCACGATATACCACGCGCCGACGCAGACGGTGCGCGCGTTGAACGCACGAGAGCGCGCGCCGGGGGCAACCCACGAGGACATGTTCGCGAACGCATCGTCCATAGTCGGTGGGCTCGCCATGGCCGTGCCCGGGGAGTTGAGGGGCTACGGGGAGCTGCATCGGGAATACGGGCGTCTACCTTGGGCAGATCTCGTGCGCCCGACCGCCGAGCTCTGCCGCCGCGGCCACCGCGTCAACTCTTACATGGGCCGCGTGCTCCAGTCCTACAGCGACCGCATCAAAGCCGAGCCTTCTATGAGGTATCTCTCTAATTTTCTATCTTTGTTTTATGTAGCATTAGGGTGAGAGTTAAAGAGATGTGCACTATGAACCTGAGCACATCAGATAATTTGACAACCGATATGGCGTGGAGGTCACCTGCACTTCACTCCAGAGGTCGTGGGTTCGATTCCCACACAGGACAAATCTTTGTATGCATGAACATAATTATTTGTTCTGGTCTGGGTGTTTCCCTATGTATATTAAGTATGTATTTACAAAAAAAAGGTATTAAAATATGTTTATCCGTTCTTTAGTATCCATAACACAAGTTCTTAGTGATACTTATCTTGGAACTAAAATAATTGGTGTGATTGTAAGAGAATATTTATTTATTCAAGCCAACATAAAAAACAATGTACCTACTCATAACATTATAAACAACAGCAATAATATTAACGAATCAATAAATTTTTTAGACGAATCAAAATATTACTTACTATCTTAGGGTAATTTGAGAAATTATGTAATGTCTATAACTACATTGAATTTTCACGTTTGTATTTGATGTTAATAACAACAATCAACACATTATTTAATTATGAAAAGACCCTATGTTACATCAGGCAAATTGGTTAGTCTTAGCTATTATCGAAGCATGTGCTACGTTTGGTACAAATCGAGACTATAAAACAGTCGTCATCATCTCAGACCATTAAATCCCACTATTGAGCACGAGCCTCCTCTCACATACCAAGGTGTGAGGGTATTGGAGTTATACTCCACCACGCGGACCCAGTGCGGATTGGCGGAGGCAGGTGTGTAGTGTCCTGCTGTTAGATTTTTTCAAGCCGCCCATGAGGCCTCTAACATGGCTTAACGACTACCATAATTATTAATAACCATTATTGCTTGCGCTTGAACGTGCCTTTCGAAGAACGAAAGGGATTGATATCAAATGCCATACAAACGGTCACCCATATAAGGACTCTGTAAACTCTGCTTTACTTCGGTAATCGTTTCCTACCCTCGAGTACCGCAGAGCTTCAAGCGCTTCATTAAATCAATGAATAAAACAGTTATCTTATTAATATTTGTATGGAAAAAATGCATGTAGCATAAGGTTTTGTGTTCAACTGCCCATGACTCCGTCACATTTTGCAACGTTTGTTACATAATCATGGCATTTGGAGGTCACGTGAAAACATAAGTACAGCCTACTCTACACTGTTCATTGATGTCATACTACGCAGCGTTACGTTATGTAAACCTACTTGACTGGTTTTTTGATTAAAAGAGTCGATATTATTTAATATTAATGGTTTTAACGGTATTTAACTTACCAAAAAAATTATATGAATAATTCATATTTAATTTTCTGAATAAAATTTCTTCTAAAGAGACTTCTTCTTTCTAGGTAATAGTCCTTTAAGTTCTAGATATGTACATTTCCATGATCTCAATCCGAAGTGCCTAATATATAAAGCTTTTAATATAGTCATGTGTCTAAAATAGGATTCCTGCACATGACGAAATTTTATTTTATATTGAATACAAGTTAATAGGCCCTATAGGCAAGACAGTTGGTATCCGGTCTCTATTTTGAAGATTGATAAAGACTAAATAGAAATGGTTATTAGCTGCGCTGATTACCATTTGATGATTACCATTTAGGCGCATTTGCAAGTCTCCCTTGAGGAAGTCCATTTGCGTAGACACATGATATCGTCAATATTTCATCCACATACTTGGGGTTGGGTAGCGGTGCCAGCGTGTCTGACGCGAGGCTGTCAGTGGCATTCCCTCTTAGCCTTAACGACGCTTGTTTCGAACAATAGTTAAGTTAAAGCTTTTCTTCACTTTTGTTTATAAAAGCGAGGCAGGGTAAATATCTTTTGTCATGTCTTCTACCCAGGAGGTACCTTATTTTTTACCTATATATAATCCTTTAAAAAGGGGCATATAAGGCCCTCACGAGGGAGCTAGTTATGCATCATTGGCTTCAAATATAAGAGAATAGAAAATCATGTCTGAGATAGGATCGCGAGAAAGTACCTAAGCAAGACAGAATTTTAAATTGTTTTCAGCGAGGTATACGTGAACGAGGAGACTGGCGAGGTTTGGAACGAAGGCGATCATATCAAGCAGCTGCGGTTGGCAGAAACACTGGACATAATAGCCGCGGAGGGCCCGGAGGCGATTCACAACGGCACCCTGACGGAGCGGCTCGTACGAGATATTCAGGAGTTTGGAGGCATTATTACAGAAGACGACCTCAGGAATTACAGGTTTATATCATTTTTTTAAACTCTGGTGAAATTTTGTTCTTTTAGAGTAGCCGTAGCACACGCAGTCCCGGCAAAACAAAATTATAGAAAAGTTTACCAAAAATGTTCTGAACCTTAGTCCATCCAAATTACACACAACAACAAAATTATAAGAACGGTCCACTATAAACAGTAAAAGACTTTATGATAGCATAAAAGCAAAAAATCTAAATTACGACAAACTTTACTCAGAATTTAGTGTCGAAAAATCTAATAAATTAGGTTGGATGTTATTTTTGTTAACCCAAAGAATATTTGTACGATATTAATATACATGTGAAATGTGTTATATTTTCTATTCATTTGAATTCTAAATCTAATAGCAGCCTCTGGCAATCCTACTGTACTGACTTGCGTCAATGGCTATCTAGATGACTCAGCCATTCATATATTTATCAATTCATGGTCTTCCAATGCCGTAGGGTCGAATGGCAAGTGCCGGTCGAAGTGCCGGTATCGGAGGAGCACACGCTCTACTCGGTGCCCCTGCCCGGCTCCGGGTCGGTGCTGGCCTTCATCCTCAACATGCTCCGCGGCTGGGTCGGAGACGGCACCGAAATCCGCACAGGTTCCAACCTCTACTGGCACCGCATCATAGAAACCTTCAAGTACGCCTATGCGAAGAGAACCGGCCTCGGCGACCCTTCACGCTCTAAAATGGCCGACAGAATACTTCAGGTCAGTTCAAATAATTATCTCAGCCCATTAAAGCTGAGCGCGGGTCTCCTGGACCAAGGTGAAAGGGATTCAGGTCAAATTACATGCAGAACCAGTGTGAATTGGCAGAGGCAGGTGTCTGGCTTCCTGTTAACTCCTCGGTCGCAGTACAAATAACTCTATATTATGGTAGATAAAATTTCAACACTTAACGCTTTATTTAAACGTGTCTTGGAGCTATAAATGTGCCCATTTTTTGGATAAGGACGGTCTCTCGTTAGTTAGTCGGCAGGAGTAACAGGAAAAACAAATTTCTTAACAATTATTAAGGTCTAATAAAGGGATTTATGTATCAAAAACATGTTGTTGAGCAATTATACATTATAGCGTTAGTTCCTTAAGACCAGAATGAGTAGTTCGGGAGGGGTGAGGGCGGGATTTACATAGAACAGTTCATCAGTCTCCGTATTATACGTAATAATGTCGGATTATTCTTCAGTGAGAAACCAATCTATCGGACCCGCATCAGAACAGTCTCCGTATTATACCGTAGTAATGTCGGATTATCCTTCAGTTAGAAACCAACCTATCGGACCCGGCGTGGGCGAGATCGTTCCGCGCTATGGTGGACGACCGGACGACGTACAACGACTGGCAGCACTATGGCGCGTCGTTTGAGGGCGCTGACGACCACGGCACCGCTCACGTCGTGGTCGTCGCGCCCGACGGCAGCGTCGTCTCCGCCACCAGCACCATCAACTACATGTCAGTATTGTTATTCGTTTAATTAAGTGGTTGCCCTTCTCATTTCCGTTACATTTACGACCTGTCAGTACTGATTGACTCCCCCCACTACGTTGATGTGTAAAATGCTAATGTCGTGGTTTTGCGAATAAGCCAATTCAGCATTTTGACAAATCAACAAGAAGTTATAAACTAGAGGGGGGGTGGAGCAGGCTACCCAGCTCAATATCAGGGTGTAATAGCTGGCAATATCAGTTTTACTCCCAGGTTAAAAAAGCAAGTTTTAATATATTTGCTAATGTCAAGTAATTTAATAAATCAAGTAATATCAGAATTTATAATTTTGTAGCGTTTTTATCAATTAATCATAGACAGGTAATAAAAAATAAAAAGACATTTATTGCCACACAAAACAAAAAAATACATAAGTCACATCAAGAGATATATAACAAAAATAGTGTTAGGTGTTGTCAATAGGTGTCAGCATCAGCATATGCCAGGCACACCGGGTGGACCCGGCGCTAGTTTTTAGTCTAAACTCAAATTAAAAAATTATAAATATACAGTTTTTTTTAAATATATTTTATATAAAAGCATATATTTTTACATTTTCTTGCAATTCCAATAAGACACGACAGATTATATATGTAATATATATATTACATATTTGCATACATAATCAACATACACAGGTATGTCCGTGACAGTCTAGTATTGTCAAATTTCACATTCAAGTCAGAGTCTTATCCCGAGTGGTGCAACTTTTAAAGAGGTCAGTCCTTGAATCGGCGACCTAGTGGTGGCAATTAACATCTAGCGCTTCCTATTTTCAGTTTCACTTAAAGCAAATTAACAAAATATGTCCTTGGAAAATATAAAAGTTTAAAAAGCCTAATAACATTGCCAAAGGATGGTCTGAAAAATTCTAAAGTAGGATGACAAACTACTTTAAGAAGTTTTAAAGCCACCCAATGCCAATCCACGCGTTCATTCGTCGTAGTGGAGTGTAACCTTCAATCAGTGTAACCTGACTCTCTGTCAGCATTGTTTGTATGTTGTAAGAGGAAGCTCGAGCGACCGATATGGCATGGATGGCAACATACCTGCACTCCGCTCATGGGGTCGTGAGTTCGATTCCCACACGGGATAAATCTTTGGGTGCATGAAGACGAATATTTGTTCTGGTCTGGGTATTTCCTGTATATAAAGTATCCGTTATTTAGTGTCCATAACACAAGTAATTAATGATACTTATCTTGGAATTCTATAATTGGTATGACTGTACGATAATTATTAATTTATTTAATGAGCTGAAGTTACAATATACCCGGACATAACGTGTAATACTCATAATTTTTGCATTTCAGATGGGGCTCTCAGAGGCGCTCCAGGTCACTGGGTTTCATGTTAAATAATGAGATGGATGACTTTGCCATTCCCAACCGAGAGTCTGCGTACGGCCTCCCACCTTCGCCTGCCAACTTGCTAGAACCAGGACTTCAACCGCTGAGCTCGATGACGCCAAGCATTGTTCTCAATAAGAACAAGAAGCTGGCCTTAGTGATTGGAGCTGCCGGAGGGACTAAAATCACTACACAAGTTTCATTAGTGAGTAATCCCATTAATTTAATATTAATAGCCTATTGTCCTACTAGCAATCCCTAAAACTTTGTCGATAAGCCAAATAGGTAAATTAACTATTGATAGAACAATTGAAATACTCATTATGCACCTGTTACCTGTATTTTAGGTAAAAATTTGCTTATTATTGATAGTTAGAACCAATAGATTTTTTAAGGTTTGTTTGCCTTATAATATTGACAATATCTATCATAAGGTCACTCTATAAAGGGCTGTGAAAAATAGATATCAATAAAATTCATATGACTTGCTTTTTGGACATCTCACACTGCGCTACCTACCCCTAAAATGTGTTAAAATATACCCATAGGGTGCTAAGAAATGGATTACCTTATTAATTACAAAGACATTGAAATACGCCCATCAGAATTAATTTACCTCCAGAACAAGTGTCCAAACCATGAACATAAATGTTTAACTTGGTCCTGTGTGGGATATATAATGTGTTATATAATTGATGTGATGGGTGTATATAGCCACTACCAAGATCTGATGAGCCCAAGCCAACCTCACTTGCAAGTGGTGCACCTGCCGATAAACGGGCGAGGCTCCGTACTCTAATTCAACGGAAACGAAACTTCGTTATGCCTATCTCTGTCAGTCCCTGGGTATGTCATTATTGAGTGACAGGGATGGTTATAAAGGAGTCTCGTTTTCGTTGAATTAGAAAAGGCCCTCAGATCAAAGCCAGTTGGGGTGTCGTTTCTAATTCGTGTAAGGAAAATTACGAGTGCAATGCCTATTGAACGATAACTAAACTAACGAGAAATTTTATTTTATTCTTAGATCGTTCGGAATGTAATACTGGAAGGTGGATCACTGTGGTATGCTATGGACCGGCCACGACTTCATCACCAACTTGTTCCAATGGAAGTCGACTATGAACAAGCCTTTGATCCAGTGAGTAATTTACATATTGTGAATAAACAAATATTATTTTTTAGTAAAATGGAAAGGCATTTTAAAATTCACGCATATTATAGTAGCGGACTGTTGTTCACGATTTAAATAAACTAGGCTAGTTAGCTTTCTAACAATGATGATAAGGAATCAAGTAACACGTACTGATGATTGTGACACGCTGACCTTGTCCATTTTGGCAGAAATAGGCGTGTGGCGTCCGGCTGTTAGAATTTTTCAAGGCGCCCAATAGGCACTCTTACATGGCTTAACTACTCTCGCATATATGTATTTATTTATTTCAGTCTACATGTAAGTTTACAGAGAGGCTCCAACACACTAACAAGTCAATAGTAAAGTTAAAACAATTAAAATGCAGGTAAATAATATCAATCAATGAAAAACACAAATCGAATAATCAAAACAAATCAATGTCGAACACATTACCATTATACTAATTAATAAATTAGTCCAGTTTACACACATTATTATATAAAATAAAAATAGAATGTCAATTTAAAGCAGGAATTAAAGTAATTTTATTACATATTTTTACAAAAATATTTGACCAACAGATAGGCTTGTTTTCTGAAGCTATATTACATACACAAACGGTCGGTTATCGTTTCCGAGCACATAATACCGATGATCCGAAGCCGGCTGTGGTATGGACCTAGAATAGTGCCCCCCCTCTCATGGGGAGTCGTAAGAGTCGACGAGAAATCCTGCCAGATAGAATGGAGTCTTTGGAAGGCTTCTGTTTAACAGTGGACTTAATAAAGCTGATATGATGAATACCGCGGAGCTACGTCCTTATTTGATTTTTTTTTATCAACATTAAAAGGCATTATGTAGATTGGCCCCATAAGTAATAGATAATAAGCTTAAGTAAAACTATTATTGTTTATTTCAGAGTATAATAGCATCATTGCGCGCTCGCGGGCACGCGACTACTGAAATTGGTAGCACAGGAGGCTTTGCGGCCGTGGTAGGAGCCGCGCAGGAGGCAGACGGCTATTTACACGCGTTTACGGATCGACGGCGCATCGGCAGCGTCGATGGGTTCTAACTTCAAACGCTCATTTAAAATGCCATATTTAAAGAGCCAAATAAGTATTTTAAACTAATTATTTTAGTCTGCGGAGATTTCCATCCTCTTTGCTCAAAAAGGAGATAATACGTAGGTTTTACCAGACGCCATCAAACATGGGATGTTAGGGGAACTCCAATCTGTCAAACTGCATTTATTCTTTCTGATTACGCCTCTTTCTTTTCCTTTTATAAACCGGTATTTCAATTCGGAATGCTTTTTTTGAACAATCACTTTGGATTAGTATTTGGCGTAGTAACAATTCGGGTGTCAATCAATGTGCGGCATGGGGAGCGGCGCGTAACGATAGCAACGCGGTTCATGCGTTATGTCACTTTTTGTCTCCTTGTTTTCTTTTGTCTACGAATGTTCCTACTAAGACAACCGCCATTTTTGTTCAACTTACATGCCGACAGATGTATTGACAGCATCAATTTAATATAGAACTACTTCAATCGTCTTTTCTTGAAACATTAGTAATAGTGCTTAACTCCGACCGATATTATATTTTTAATACATCACTTGCTTACAATGGATTTCCGCAAAGTAACGCCTGAATCAATAAATTACTTTAATCGGTTGTCAGTACTTAATAAATTAATTATTTTAGGTACACACCTTTTACCATTTTACCTACTTACCTCAGTCCAGCATAAAGCTAAGTTATACCAATCAGAGACCATCATCAATGTTTTGGTTTATAGAAAGTATACATTTTTGTGTGTATGAAGTTTTATGTAGAGCAATTTTACTGTCAGTAATCTCTTAACTATATCATCCAGTTTCCACAAACTTTTCAGCATAAATCTATTAAAAAAAGGTTAATTAACAATGTCAATCATGCTTTTGCAGATAAATTATTTAAATTTGTTGGCGACGATCGGCAATATAATTTCCATAAAACAAGTTGCGTAAAAGTATCCTTACGCAATACGTAACGGCACGGGCGTTATCGAACTACTAAATATGCAATTTGTAGGTATGGACCTTCTGTCGATCTCTGTAAATGAATGTTGGTCAAACCTTGTATACCACATTTCTTGCTATGTACCACTATGCAAATAAGGAAGCACTAGGCAATTATAGTCAATCATAATAAGAAGATACTTACGTTTATCTCTAAAACTTTGATGCCAAAGGATAAAGGGTGATACAGTATAGCAATGAAAGAGATTGTGCCCATTTTACGAAAGCTACCTACTAGACCTGCATGTTAGAATTAAAAAGGAAAGTATTAATGTTTGACAGTGATAGGTGCTACAAAATAGTATTGACAGATACGTTTTTTATAATTGTAACGATCGCAGAAAGGGGAACGATCCTTAACTATGCACAAATACATGTTTTACCCAGGTAAACGTAAACTTATCCCGATTATACGTATGTTCTTATGTTTTATAAGTATATCATTATTTTTTTCAAAATGTTCGTGCTGTATTCAATCGCATCGATGTACCATATATTTGTTAAAATTTTGTTTAATGCTAGTGTTATATGAAAGTATTTTTATATATTTACTTAATTTTTAACCTACATTTTATATAGTTAGGTACTTATGTCTGTTATGGATTGATCAAGATCTCTAATTGTACTACTTACAAAATGGGTTAATGTAGCAAAAACTTTAGTTAACAGTACCTAGTATTTTAATAACACCTAGATTAGTTCAGGAATGTTTAGACTATTGTTTTAAGATCAACAGAATAATTATGATTTTTAATAATATTTCTTAGGCTGTGTTTTGATTAGTATTACTTATATAAAACAATTGTGTTTGAGTCAGAACAAGAAAATAAAATAGCTACCTACGTTAATTTTAATTATTGATCTGACATATTTTTGTGGTATTTTTATAAAGAAAAATCCCGTGTGCCGTATTTTGTCACTGTTATGTATATTGAAAATATTTGTGTGTAAATAAATATATAATGATATATTTTGTATGTAAGAATTGTAATTTATGATGGTTGTTAAATAAATATTAAATCTTAGCGTAACATAGTACTTTCATTTTATTCAGTTATCAATTACCTCTTTATGAATTTTCTTGTTGGGTACAATCTGATACTCAGAGTCTAGCATATTTTACTAGTTAGAGAAGACAAAACTGATATGAAAGATTGCATAACGGTAAACATAATAATATGTAAGTACCTACACGTAACAAAAGAATTAGCTAAGTAATGTAATCAGTTCTACATGTTACGGTAAAGAACATGAAAATCATTATTATAGTTCAGAATACATTTAATATAACTTAGTGATGCCTGTTTTTTTTTATTGTCTAACAACATTTTCAATTATTATTCGGTTAACATTTGTGACTAAGGGTTTTATATCTATAGAAAACTAAAAGTATAGTTTTATTAAATTTGTATAGAATATTGCGATTATGACATATACATGTAGTGGAGTGAAAGTCAGTGATATGGGGTTCACGGTATATTCATACACCGCATGCTTAAAAAATATAATTTGAATGTATTTCATCCTAAATAAATAATATAAAAGCCCCCGAATCTCCCGCTAACTTCGTTTTTTTTGGAAGCGAATGCTCAATTCAGTACATGTTTAGTACAGTCATGCTTTAATCGGAATATTATGACAAGAGTCGATGACAAAAGGCCGCTATTTAATTTGGTAAATACACTATAATTATTTAATTATATATGTTTTGGGTGTTTGGGAATTGTATTGGGTGTATAGGACCCCTTTTTTTAGCTTTCCGTCGATACCAAAATTCATTTACGCACTACCTTTCGGCCATAGGGGGACCGAAAGGGGGTGTGGGACTCACCACCGGCAGACACGACTGCCAGCAATAATACCCACTAAAAATCTTCCAACGACGCCCGCCGCTTATTGAGAAAGAGGCGGGGGCCAGTACCTGGGTTGCAGCTTCTGACACCCCGCCTGCGGTCAACGTCCCCCGGACCAAAACCGGGAGAACCTCCTCATAAAGGCGCAGCGGACGCGCCCCTCCTACCTCCCTGTGCGACGTGTGTGCATGGTTAGACCGCAGGAGCCCCCTGCCCCCACTGCCTAAGACCCTCCTGGCGCTCTCTGGGTGTTACCTTTTCCCGGCCTCCGGGAGGTACTCAGCCCCCCCACCACGCCAAGGTGGAGACCTGTCCGGGGGTGGGGGGGGGGGGGTTACAACCCCAAGCAAACCTCACCTGCAAGTGGTGCCCCTGCCGGCAAAACTCACCACTCAGCTACAGATATGTATCAATTAATTACTTACCAAAGACATTCAACTATTACTATAAATCTCTTTGTTACTTACTAATCTGAACTTACCTTGTAGGAAAATATCAAATTAAAACAGTTTAGCAATCGCAAAGGCAGTTAGGATCAACCTGCACCTGTATGGAGAATGTAATGTAACAAACTACTTTGTGGGCAAAATCTCGTAGTTGTAGGTATACTATATTTCATGCGTATCTGAAGTACTACCGATAAATCGTTCTTCAGTTGTCACGTGTATTTAAAAATTTCTAATATGAAAATTTTGAAATACAACAATACAATGAAAATACAAACTAAAATAATCAAAGAATGCACATTGTCTTTAAAACAAAGATAAGAGATAAAAAAGTCACCGTTTGGACCTTACAATAATTACACCTAGCAGCCCAGTACGCGTCGTCAAAGTGAGGCAACTCAAACCTAGCCATATTGACTAATTAAGGGGAAAAAATCTCCTACATTTTGTTGTAAGTGAAACACGTCTCAATTAGACAATAATTAAATTGCACAAAATGTTATATGTCAATTATCTGCTACTACCTTCCGCCCGCGACTTTCGCGTGGAATAATTTCTTTAATATACGATAACACAAAAATATTTATATTTTCATTGATTGATTGATTTCAATTGATATGGCTTAAAACACATTTTTAAAATTGTAATCGTTTTATTCGATTCTGATCTATCTACATAGAACAGTTGACGAACTGTAACAATTTAAGAGTTTTATAGCTCTAAATATCTTAAATAAATACTTAATTAGTGAATCGCCACATCTCTGTGATGTTCGACAATTTGGTGAGTGAGCACCTTTTCAATACAAGTTGAGTACTTCTTACACTTGAGTTCTTATTGTTATTGATTTGTGTTTTTATTATTTTGTACTTATTTTATGTTATTTTTTTTCTTGCAACTTGTATTGAATAAATATTTTTCTTTCTTTCTTTAAAAATTATTCACAACAGGCAAGATAGATATATATACATTTTCAATGAAATTATAAAGTAGGTAAGTGGTTTTTCGCTTAAACTAAATGCAATAAATAGCTAAGCCTAAGTGTAAAAGTTTCAACTTCCCTACTTTTAGGAAAAATTTAATGAAATGACAACATGATTTTTTCACTGTGTGCGTTTCGTCGAGCGTAATACAAGTATCTTACGCACACATAGATTTTTTCTTGTCTCGCTTTTGAAAGACCGCTTTGGAGGGAACTATCGTTCTAGGCACGGAACAGAAAAAACTAGTGGAAGTGCAAAGTAGGCGTATCGCGCGTTTCACAAGTAGGCGCTGTTACGCTTACTTCATTGAGTCAAGCAAGCCGCAGTTGTGTTCTGACATCACGTCGAGTTGGTAGTCGTTGCGTTCCCTTGATTTTAAAAAATATGCCGTATTGTTCCATTTTAGAGTGCAAAAATGATAGTAGGAGAAAAAATCTTATAAATGGAGGTGTTTCGTACCATCGGTAAGTAATATTTTAATTGTATTCTAAGAAAATTATGTAATTTCAGTTTACACGTTATTTAATTGAACGACTAGCTAAAATAAACCTTAATGTATTTAATTTATTTATTTATTTATTTGTATTAGTTACACGGGTCTGGCCCAATTACCATAACTAACTCAGTGAGTAATTTTACATGCATATATAGTTAAAAATATAATTAAAGAGGACATAATATTTACAAAAAGACGGCAATTTTGCCTGGATTGATTCCCAGCTATCTACGAATATGTCACAGTCAGGGTACTGACCAATTACAATAATACACTTATAATTACAATAACTAACTCAGTGAGTAATTTTACATGCATATATAGTTAAAAAATATAATTAAAGAGGACATAAATATTCACAAAAAGACGACAATTTTGCCTGGATTGATTCCCAGCTGTCTACGAATATGTCACAGTCAGGGTACTGACACAGGAAAGCATTAAGGCCGATGTGCATTCGGCCGATCGGGGAGTGATGGTGCGCAGCAGTGCGACACGTGGGTGGCGCAAACAAGCGGCGTTCACGACAAGTCCTTTGTCGAACGTAATTGTCGGGCACGTTAAGCCGAGATATTAGTTCCAGGAGTTCTGGGCTCTGGATCCGGCCACGCAGCACTTTAATTGCTGACAAAAGTAAATCTCTGTGTCGCCTCATCTCCAACGAGCACATACCTAACATTCCTAATAAATAATTTGACGGATATAGAAATGGATAGTATCCATAAATTCTCTTATATAGGTATCTCAAGAAGGCTTTCTGTATTTTTTCTAAAACCAGTTTATATTTTGATTCGTGTGGGCTCCACATACACGAACTAGTTTCTAGTTTACTTCTTATCAAACTCATGTAAAGAAGTTTCATTACATGAGGATTGCGAAAATCTTGCATGTTACGAAGTGTGAAACCCAAACGACGAAATGAATCCTTAGTAATTTCTGTAATGTGCTGGTTGAAGGTTAGGCCAGGATCAAAAGTAACACCAAGATCTTTCATTATACTGGTTCGAGTGATAGCATTACCATTTAAGCTGTATACGAAACTGATTGGTGAGTGCCGCCTACCAAACGACATTACACAACATTTTGAGAGATTTAATTCCATTCTGTTCCGTCTACTCCACTCATGGATGGCATTTATGTCCTGCTGTATGAGGTTACAGTCTTCTTCGTTTGTCACCTCCATATAAATTTTAAAGTCATCAGCATACAAAAGACATTTTGCATGCTTGATAACCTTGACAAGATCATTGATAAATAGAATAAATAGTAGTGGACCTAAAATCGAACCCTGATTAACACCTGAGGGGGTAGCATATGGCTCAGAAACATAACAACCATATTGGACATATTGATGCCGATCCCAAAGGTAGCTTTTCAGAAGCTGTACTAATTGTGGGGTAAATCCCAGGGAATTGAGCTTTGCCAGTAAAATTGTATTATCAACGCGATCAAATGCCTTGCGATAATCAAAATAAAGTACATCAACCTGCCTACCCCGATCTAGGCTAGTTGAAATAAACTGAACGAGTGTAAGCAAGTTGGTAGTTACTGATTTTTGAGCTCTAAAACCATGCTGTTCCCCCGAAAGGTAGGGTTGAATTTGATTGTATATAGTTTTGTATAAAAGGGACTCGAAAATTTTAGCAAAAGGTGAGAGGATGGCAATTGGACGATATTCTTCAATAGAGGTCTTGTTGTGAGATTTGGGGATTGGTATGATTTTAGATATTTTCCATTGAAGTGGATAGGTGGATGTGGTGACAATGAGATTAATTAAATGACAAATAGGAATACTTAAATACTCACGACAGAGCTTAAGAAACGCAGTTGGTACACCATCAGGCCCAATCGACCGAGTGGACTTTAACTTTTTAATGGCTTCTTCTATATTTTTGACACTATAACTCTCAAGACAGACGGAAGTGTTTTGATTAGCAAGCGATAAATGTAGTCCAGCGTTGGTTTCATCTAATAGGTAGGTGCTACCGAAAAATTCTCCGAAGGCAACGGCTGTACTGGCACCTGAGAGTTTGTTACCTTTATAAGATAAATGAGGCTCGAAACCACCATTTTTGCGAAGACTGGATAAATGACCCCAAAAAGCTCGAGGGTTAATCTTAAGCTGATTTTCTATCTGTTGCATGTACTGAGAATAAGATAATGATATTTGTTTTTTTAACGATGTACGAAGTTGACAAAACTGGGCATATACGGTTGGACACTTGGATTTCTTCCATTTACAATGAAATTTGATTTTATTATTGATATCTTTTATTATTTTTGAATTAAACCACACTGGATACCTTTTTGATGTTGAATTTGACCTCCTCTTTTTTGGTATTATGTTGTCAAATAGGTTATATATTTTTTGGTAGAATATTTGTGTAGCAATTAACACATTCGTGCTATTTAATAATGAGGACCAATCAATTTCAGTTACTGCTAAAAAGAGGAGTTCATAATCGGCTCTATTGAAGTTCCAGTCTTTAGAGGAGTCTATATTACTAGGTTGAAGTGGCTTAATATGTTCAGATCTAGTAAAGTGAATTGTGATATCAAGATTAAATAAAGTCCATTTTGGCTTAACTGTATTAGGCAAGTCCATGTCGAATGTTCTTCGCTACATAGTTAATGATATAGTCAGGTGAAATACTGATATTATCGGTAAATGAAAATAATGTATTACGATATATCGATATATATATATTTCCTGCGTCCAATCATGTCACTGATTTTATGAAAGCAATAGTCGAAAAATATATAAATGTTCGCATACATCATTTATTAAAATTAAAAATAAAACTTTCAAAACGTCAGTTTTTAAATAAATATGTTTTATTTCAAGGACAATAAAATAAATTTTAAATAAACGTGTTTTTCATTCTATTCTATTTTCGATGTAGGTATAATAAAAGTTATTACAAATTTCTCAAAACTTCATGTTTTTATCGAACGTATCTATCGATATCGCTTTCTACTGCAACAATCAAAGCGACACCCTGAACTGGCAGACTAGCAGTAGAATCTACGTCTGTGGCGGTAATGACAACCTAATTACGATTGTATAAGGGTTATAATTGCTTCAACAAACAACAACACCATCTAGCGATACTTTCTCAACAATCATAGGTAGTTTGAATTTAGTTTAAAAAATGTTTTAAGTATTTTTCTTTTAAGCAAATTAAATCTTATTATAGTGGATGAATGTATATTTTCCGGTGTAGAACAATTGACTTAAGCTAATTTTGACTAAAATAAAAATGACCAATTACGCTCATTGTTTATCTGTAGTGTAATATACGGTCAATGGTTTATTTGTGTGAGTTTGGCGACAACGGTCTTCATACTAATTTTGTCACTTACCATTTCCACTAGTTTTTTCTGTTCCGTGGTTCTAGGTGTTATTATTATAAGGTTTGGACCTACCATGGCTACGTATGTAAATACGGTATCTTACTGTGGGGTGTCAAATCAATGAATAGGTACTTTTAGCACAGAATCAATGTATTATAGCAAACTTCATTCCATATTTCCATCAGACTCATTATCAGCTTCCATAAATTGTACGATAGTTTGGTACGCTGCAATTATTTTATTTATAATAAATTAGTCAGGCTTCCAACGAAAATTCGAATCAAATATGTTTTCTTTTGTTTTAAGTTGGTTAGGAAGACAAAGAAAATACACATCGCGTCATCTTAATGAGACTAGGCATTACGTAAAATCATGTTATTAATTCAAAAAAACTGAAACAATGTCAAAATGACGTTGACGTTGTTGCCGTTACGAATTTCGCGCCTCTTGTTGTAGCTGGAGTAGTACTTAGTATAATATAATACGATTAAACCGAAATTAAACGATTTAGTGGTCAAACAATCAAATACCAAAAACTCAATTCATCATAATATTGTTTACTATACATTGTTCGCTTAAACTGCAAAAACACATGAAATAATTTGATCGCAAAGGAAACTCCAGTGATTGACAATGGCTAATAATTTATCGGAAGGCTCTTTGGAAGTAAGCTCAAATGATCTTCTATTATAGTTATTTATTTATCGGCACACAGGATTGTTTGATTTGATCCTTACTTTTTTACAAATCGAATTAGTTGTCTTCACACTCTCATCGGCAAAATTATCAGATTTTATACACCTCCTATTTTTCTTACAATTATAATTTAGTTTTGAAATAGTAGATTGTACTGATTTGAAATCTTACAGATTATAATGAATGGTGGTCACTATGACAAGCCTATAATGCAAGTACTCGGAAGCAAAAAGATACAAGGCAGCGGAGCCAACGAGAGATTTAGGTTACTTGTGTCTGATGGTAAACATTCCCATAGCTTTGCCATGCTTGCTACTCAGTTAAATGAAAAGTTAATCACAGGAGAACTATCAGATTACTCAGTGGTTCAAATAGACAGATTTGTCACATCACTGTTGAAAAACACTGGAAAAGGAGAAAAGTAAGTAATTGATAAATAGTAATAATACAATAATATGATGCAATTATTTTTAAAACTGAATGTTTGGTTTAATGCGCTTTCAAATTTCACTACATTACAATATACATACATACATACCTGGATCTAGTTCCTTATATTCTTCTGACTTAAAATCTATAATTATAGTTTATTTCTAGTCTTAGTATGTTGATTCACTTTAAACCACCTAAGAAGTTGCTGTTACCCTATGGTTAACTGGTAGGGAATAATTAAAATTGTTTTTTTTATTACTTTCCTTGGGGGTACTAAAATGGTATATGTAAATAGAGAAATTAAATGCCATGCCTTGCTTACACATGTACAAATTAGAATTGCTCTTATAAAGGCTAATCTAAGATTTTCTCCGTCTATGATATTTCAGGAGAGTCATGATAATACTAGATCTGACAATAGTCACGCCTGGCACTGAAGTAGGAAAGAAGCTGGGCAACCCTCAAACATGGTCTGAAGATGCAGCCAGCTCAGCACCAGCACAGCAGCAGCAGCCCACACCAAAACCAGCACCATCCTCTTCATTCCACAAACCGGCCACCCCTTCTGCAGTGAATGTCAATTTGAATAGCAGTTTGCTGTCTTCGCAAATGACACACCCTATTGCTAGTTTAAGTCCTTACCAAAATAAGTGAGTATGAATTTATAAATGCAGCATCCGACACCAAAACCAGCACTTTGTTAAACAAGTCAACCACCCTCTTCTGCAATGAACATCAATTTGAATAGCAGTTGCTAGCTGTCTTCACTAATAACACCTTTTTGCTAGTTATAGTCCTTACCATAATAAGTGAGTATAAAGTTATCAATGCAGCACACAACAAGAAAGCCTGCCATAAGTACTGCGGTAAAAGAAATTTGAAAAGTAGTCTGCTATCATACTGTTTTATTTTAAAACAAGTTCTTAATGATATGATAAGATATAATTCATTAAGGAAATTATCACATCATTTATCATCATCATCAGGTCATTAATTGTTTATGGGTGCACGAGTATGGTGTGATGCTAATTGAATTTTTTTAATGAATCATCAGTTAAAATTCCCATTAATCTTGTCACTGAACGATTTTTTTGGTAAATTTAATTTTTTTTACATCAGTGAAAGAGATATGAGCGGTACCATAATCAAGTTTAGTAGTAGTAGTAGTAACTACTACAACTAATAAATGATAGTTCAGTAGCTTACATGACCTACTGTTTGCTACAAACAGTTTACTGTATGCCATAGTCAAAATAATAGCCCATGTTTTTCTCCAGACTTATTTGGAGATATTAGAATATGTTCTTTTAATGTGACCCGTTATGAAGACTGCTATTTGTCTGACTCGCTCTCTTTAGCACTCTCTGCCATTTTAGTGGACCTCAGCATTCTTGGCATCAACCTAAACTCCACATGCTACATCGAGAGTGTTCTTTTAACTACCTCCCGTAAGTTCAGTATCCTTAATAATGTGAGGCGGTTTTCCACTCCTGAGCAGCACTGTTAATTGTACAAGACTCAAGCAAGATCAAGTGTGTAGTATATATGGAGGATGGTTATTCTAAGTCCCTACTACCGGCACTTGTTCTCTGAGGGTATGGAACCTACAACCAGAAGAGCAGACTATATTGATCTCTGCGCCATATCTAGAGTCAAATGCTAGGCGATGTGGATCAGACATGTTACTTATTATAAGTTAGAATTCTTATAATAAATATATATAATCAGAATATTGTGGAGGAAGGGTAGGTCAAAAGTGTCGTCACTTTTGTCGGGCTTGTATGAAAAGGTTAATGAGTGTGAATGAAGCTAAGAGTGTGCCAAGATCGTAGCAAGTAGAAGGATGTGATCTCTGCCTACCCCTACGGGAAAGAGGCGTGACATTATGTATATAATCAGAGAAAATAAGGAATGACATTGCATTTGTGATGGCATCTGAACTTACTATTGACAAAATTTTCACAGGTGGGTCATAAAAGCCCGTGTAATGAACAAATCACCGATACGTACTTGGAGCAATGCCAGAGGAGAGGGGAAACTGTTTAGTATGGATCTGTTTGATGAGACTGGAGAGATCAGAGCTACTGCCTTCAAAAATGAATGTGATAAATTCTATGATATGATTCAGGTAAACAAATTTCACAATTTCTTCATTCCTATTCCAGGTATGTAAGCAATCATTATCTTAGTCCATCAAAATCCCTCTACTGAACACAGGTCTACTCTCACGATTCGTTAGACCATGCTGAGATGGAGTCATGTCAAACTCCACCATCCACGCCCTGCGGAGACAGGAGTGTGGCGTCCGTCTTTTATTATGTCTTAACTGCTAGTGGTAACCAAGTTCAACATCTTAACATTTCTTCTGGAGCATGGAAGCGTTCAATATGGAATGCTACTCTTCCTTATATAATTACAGCTTATGTAAGCCTTCTTAATATATTTTTGACGACCGAAATGGCGTGGAGGTCAGTATACCTGGTGAAGTGCAGGTATACCAACCTTTAAGAGGTTGTGGGTTCGATTCCCACACAGGACAAATCTTTGTGTGCATGAATATTAATATTTGTTCTGGTTTGGGTGTTTTCCTATGTATATTAAGTATGTATTTACAAAATAAAATGGTATTTAAGTATGTTTATTCATTCTTTAGTATCCATAACACAAGTTTTTAGTGATACTTATTTTGGAACTAAATAATTTGTGTGATTATAAGAGAGTATTTATTTATCGTATTGAATTTGACAGGTTGATAAAGTATATTACATCAGTCGCTGCCAACTAAAAACAGCTAACAAACAGTTCACAACCTTGAAGAATGATTATGAGATGACATTCACACAAGACACTGTGGTCTCAGAGTGCACGGAAGACACTTCTGCCATGCCTTCTGTCAAATATGACTTTGTGCCTATTAATACCATTGGTGAAAAAAGTCCAGACACTATTCTTGGTAAGCATTTTTTAATATATCCGTACAACATACGGCGGCCCATCTGATGTTAAGTGGTCACCTATAAACGCTTGCCAAAGGCATAACTAATATGTGGCCAACCCTTCATTTGTAACTGGCGGGAGAAAAAACTAACCTTGACGATTTTCTTGCCCGTTCTTTTACGATCAAGCTCCCGCCCGCAGTGAATGGGTGCACTAGTTTTATAAGTTTTGACCTTCATAAGAGCTCTCTTGAGCCAAACTTAAATAAATGATTTTGATTTTACTGGGAGTCCACTGTACATGTACATGTACATACCCATAAATAAATGGCTCTGACAAGAATTTTGCGAAGATAAAGATAATCTAATCTAGTGCATTAATTTATGTGAAAATGTTGATTTTGTAAGAAGTGTATTGTTATTTGATTCAAGATATCATTGGAGTGTGCAAATCTGCAGCAGACCTACAAGAGCTAACAGCTAAGAGTACAGGAAAGTTGTTGAAGAAGAGAGAAGTAACTTTGGTAGATTCTTCTGGCGGTGCTGTATGTATCTTTTTTCATTGTTTACTGTTTTGATTTCTGTTCTTTCTTTATATGTATTTATGTCTAAATAACATTTTATTTTATTTCATTTCATTTCATTTTTTATAATAATTTTAGTTTTTTTTGTGACCAAGAGTATTTACAAGTACAGTGAGGGCTTTGAACTTAGTAATTTATAATTTTTTAAGCTTTATTATTAATTGCTGATGTTAAGAGTAAATTTCTTCAAAAGTAATTTTTGGTAACAATGCTTCATGGTCTTAGCTATTAACGTCCTTCTACTGAAAAAATTCAATTCATTTATTGCACGAGCCTACTCTTACAGTTAGAGGTGCCGAGTCATGTCGTAGTCCACTGAAGCAGGCAGATTGGCAGAGGCGTAGGTTTTTTTCCGAAGCACGTAAGCGCTCGATATTACATGCCACACAAATGGTAACTGATCTCTACTGCTTTTTCTGCGATCGTTGTTGACCACCTAGTTCCTAGAAGCTACGAGCCCTACCTTGACACTTAGTTAACATCTGTATTGTTTCAGGTGGTACTTACACTTTGGGGCGCCGAAGCAGAAAAATTTGAGGGTACTACAAATCCTGTGATAAGTGCTAAGGTGAAAAAAGCATGTAACGTTTAGTTGTTTTTTCATAGTCATATAGCTTGGAGGTTGGTATACTGACCATCCGCTTTTAAGGCAGCTGGTTCGACTAGCACACAGAACAGTTGCATGTGGATCCATTGAGCAAACTTGTGTCTATTTATTAATATTTATATACCAACTTGCCACTTCTAAAGCAGCACATTCCATTTCCACATAGAATCTGTCTGTGGGGTCATCTGTGGTTTTATTTAAGATACATATTATTATTGATTATATTCTATTATAGATTAATATTCGTATTCGTCGGGTTGTTTTGTATAAATAATAAGTATGTATTTACAAAAAAAGTTTTCACATATCACTTGCTTTATGGAATAGTAACTTAACTCAAAAAATACTACTTTTGGGACATCACCAAAGAAGATCTTCACAAGAATACTTGTCCTACTTGTAAGCGCATTAAATTGATACTGATTTATTAATTAATAACTCTGCTTGTGTTTTGAACGTTTGATTAACATTGATTCGATCTCAGTAAGAAATAGAATGACTCTATAAGTATGTAACTCAAACCCAGTGGCGGCGTAGCATAGGCTGGCACCCGGGGCGACTTTCTATCGAGCACCCTCAAAATAATATAAACGTGTTTACGTGACCTTATTTTGTCAAAATACTCAATGACATTATCAAAATTTTGGTACTTTCCTCTCCTTTTCAATGGACAATATGGATAGACTGGAAAGTCGTGTTTGGCTCATTGTAGATCTTAAGTAAAATTTTATTAACTTTAATTTTTAGAAACTTCTTTCACAAGTAGCCACCGAAACACAAATAGTTATAAAAAAAGCTTAGACATAAAAAAAATATAATAGCTTAGAAAAAAGCTAGACTTGGAACAGACTCAGAATACTCATTTTACAATAAATTTCAGAAGCTCCAGGTTAGTTCATTGGATCGCTTCTTGGAGAGAAATGCTTCCAAGTGTAGCCTCTGTCGTAAAATCTCCAAACTAAAGTCCTCTACAGAAAATTCACCATAGATTAAGTTCTTCTTCTGTTGACGTAAATAGAGATTCAGACTGGACAACGCCAAATAAATGTTATGAAAATGGCATCCACTGCTCTGTAGCGATGCTCTAGTTCTTCGTAAAATCTATCAAGACATTCTAACATAGCTCTATGCAACTCTTCTTGCAATGTTAGTCCAACGTCTTGGAACATTTCTCCTGGCATTCGTTTTCGGAATTCCTCTTTTTTCAACGGAAATATCCAAGTCCTTACATTATTCAGTTGCGTGGGAAATAGCTCTTTCCACTATTTGAATACCTTGAGTTTGAAGAAAAAATTTTAGGGCTTTGATTTTTATAACACACTTTTCCAGTGATAGCCCAGATGTTTGGATATACTTTTGTGTCTGATTAACTTGTTCTAGAATTTCACACCAAAAAGAAAGGTAGCATAAAATACTGAAGTCACACAAAGCTGGTCAGAGAGTGGATGCTGCTTCTCTTTTATCGATGATTTCTCTGCTACTTCTGGGATCACATGTTGGGGTTTCGCCATTTGTATGCATGAATTAAAACGTAATACTGCTCGTTTTACATCGTCGTGATAAATTATATTGTATGTATAATTTATAATGGCAACGGAAAGTTAAATTCAGATCGGCCAAAACCAATATTTAACTAGATATGTTACTAATGTGGGAAAAGTAGGTGTATAGTTCTGTGTACTATCCGCCAATACACTCACTCCTTTATTATTATTACACAATATTTAGTATGTATTGACTTTCGTTTAAATTAATGTTTTCTAACGCGTGTGACGTTAGTCACCGATGATGAGCCGGGTGTGCGCTTCCAAAGCAAAATGCGTACTTTTTTGAATAAGATGCGTATACTTCACGCTAGCTAACTTGGTTGATCGCCGTGGCGGTGACCCAAACTAGCCGGCTAACTCCCAGATACCTCTCGCCGGCGAGTAGATTATGCCGGGATGACCCATAAGGGGCCGACCGGCTAAACTCCATGTGTGTGAATGCTGCATGCCTCTGATGGCCCATACAGCGCAACCGAAATGGATTTGGGAAGGCGAGACTGAGCGCCTCAAACCTAGATTACATACTAAAAGTATTTCAATTGAAGAGCGACATCCTAAGGGCGGTCTATAGTAGACCCAAATCTCGGCTTAGGATGTCGTGGGTGTTTGTGGTGAGCTATCAGGTCTAAACCTGATGTGTCGCGGATGTAGTGTAAGTGATTGTTAAATTAATGTGACGCAACGCGACGGTTATAAACAATAACACTGACTGACCATTTTTTTTTTTTTTTTATCGTCGGTAAAAAAATGCTGTTTACGCACTGTCTCCCGGCCAATGGGGGGACCGAGAGGGGAGTGTGGGGCTCACTGCTTCAGACACAACCACCGCAGTCCTACCCACTAAAAAACTTTCGACGACGCCCACCGCTGTTGAAAAAAGGGCAGGGGGCCAGTGCCTGGGTTTGTAGCTTCTGGCACCCCGCCCGCGGCCAACGTCCCCCGGATCAGAACCGGGAGGACCTCCTCAGAGAAGCGCAGTGTGTCGCGCCCCCCCTACCTCCTTGTGCGGCCATGGCGTAACTGGCCGACTTCTGGGAGGGTCTATAGCTAGACGGAAGGGGCCCCCTGCCCCTGCCGCCTAAGACCCCCCAGGCGCGGCTGGACGGGCCCTCCTGGCCCGCCCGCTGCGCCAACGGCGTAGCCGGAGAGAGAGCGGATCCCGCTCCCTCTCCCGCTCCGCGGCCTCCTTCTGCGACATCACCACTTCGCAGAAAGAGGCCATCGCCTCCCACGCCGTCTCGCTGTCAACCATCATTCGCATGATGGTCGGCAGCGAGAGAGCGACTCCACCCAGGGCCGCGGTAAGCGTCGCCCGCGGCCCCAACACTGACTGACCAACTGTCAACTGTCATTGCTTCGCAAGCGTCAACGACACGGGTGGGGAAGGGAGGGACCGAATTACTATCTGCCAGACGGAGTTGTCATTTCTTTGTCACCGTTTTGTCACCCCTTGATGCTTGGCACCCGGGGCGGACCGCCCCCACCGCCCCCCCTTTACGCCGCCACTGCTCAAACCTGACCTATCTATTCATAATTCAATGTTCTTTATTGTAGCGGTGACCACTTTCCATCAAGTAGACCATATGCTTAAGTTCAATTTTGTGGTATAAAAGTATTTTTCTTTTTTCTGTAATGATTATTGTACGTTATAGGGAGCCCGCCTTACTGAGTTCAACGGTAGTAAGTCCCTCTCGTGTCTAGCGAGCACTATGCTGCGTTTCAACCCCGACCTTCCAGAAGCCCACAAGCTGCGAGGCTGGTACGACAATGGCGGCGCTGATATGGAGGTGGTCAACATATCTGCCAAGTGAGTCTAATAACATGCTGCTATACTTAATAGACTTACTTGCTTTAAATAACTGTGCTATGTAATAAGGTGTATAGGGATCGTACCAAGACCTAAGGAGCCCAAGTCAACCTCACCTGCAAGTGGTGCACCTGCCGATCAACGGACGAGGCTCTGGCGCAACAACAGTGCCCGGTAAGCAGTAATAGACTCGCCACCTATTACGTGGGACCAACTATATAATTGGCGAAGCGTTGACGTGTAATATGCCTCTGCCTACCCGGGGAAACAGGCGTGAATGTATGTATGTACTAAGCGTTCCGTGGTACTAGGGGCCCGGAAGCGTCGTAACATTTGTTAAATGGCTAAAGTGACAACAGGGACTAACATCTTAAGCCTTTGTAAGGCAGTGGTAAACATATTTCCACTTTATGGAGCTGAGTTAAGGTAGAAATTAAACGAAACATTTTAAAATGTTCTGCCCGTTAAAGTTTTAACATTCCTTCCGAAGCAAAAATCAAATGTCACCCATGCAGGGAGAGACCTCTATAAACTCTGCTTTATTTCAGTGATCATTTTCGACCACCGAGGAGGTACTTGCGCTTAACTACCATACATACCACTGACATGCCATAAATTTTGGAATTAATATTACGAATTTATTCTACAGATCCGGTCTATATTCGGGCGGAAGCAACGAATGGCTAAGCTTCTCGGAGGCAGAAGCGAGGCAACTAGGCTCTGGAGAAAAGGGAGATTACTACAGCATGCTTGGGGTCCTCACATTCACGTTTAGCGACAACGCAGTATACAAAGCGTGCCCACAAGACCAGTGTAACAAGAAACTAGTTGACCAGGACAATGGGCTCTACAGATGTGAGAAATGCAATAGGGAATACCCTAATTTCAAACATCGACTGCTGCTCGGGGTAAGTTGGGATTTAATTCTAGAAATATCTCGGGAATATATCAAGAAACTAGTAAACAAAAGACAATGGGCTCTATAGATGTGAAAAGTGTAATAAAGAACACACAAGTGGACCACTATTTTTAAATAAATTTACGTACATACATATTATAATCATGTTATCCCAAAGGTGTAGGCAGAGGCATATTATAAAGTTAGTCCCACGAAATAATGGGGCGACCCTATTGCCGCTTATCGAAAGCTGTTATGTTTGTCAGAGTCTCGTCCGTTAATCGGCAGGTGAGGTTGGCTTGGATTCCTCAGATCTTGGTAGGATCCCTATGCATCCTTTTCTGATGATAAGCAGTGGATTCAGTTCAGAATCCCTTAGTTTGTGAGAGGTGCTCAGTAGTGGGATGTTATTGAGCTGAGATGACAAATTAATAAGTTAAGATCATCCATATCATAGAATAACAGTCTCTGAAATTTGAATTTGATTGTGGCAGGCAACAGTATCCGACCCCACCGGAGACCAGCGCATCACAGCGTTCACCGAGGCGGCTGAGGCCATGCTAGGCCGCACGAGCGCGGAGGTGGGCCAACTCTGCGACTACGACAAGAATGGATACGCGAAACTCTTCGACGAAGTCAAGTTCAAGACTTTTGTCTTCAAGTTCAGGACAAAGATTGAAACTTATAGTGTGAGTTTTTGTAATGTTTTTTCTTTTATATGTACTCAGTTGGTTAGAGTATTTTCCAGTAAGTTCCAATTCTAGTGCAAACAAATTTTGACAAAGAATCCATTTGCTTGTATTTCTTGATTATGGTACCGCTCATATCTTTTTCATTGTTGTTAAGAAAAAAAATATTGGAATTTCTATTTTGTGTAAAAAAAATTGACGAATCTAAATGATCCTGTTGATCTTAAAGACAATAAAGTATTTAAATTTTTTTTAGCTATTTTTTTTTGTTGCTATGAGTATTATATAGGTGTCAATTGGTCTTCACCCATTGTTCTACATCCCCTTAGGATCTTGAACTACCTTTACTAATTCAATTTTTACTGGAAATTTAAAAAGGAATAAGAAGCAAAGTCTCACTTTTAATCTGGCATCTTAATTAGTATTATTATGCCGTGTGGTACCGGCTTAAAATAGTGCCACCCCCTCTCATCTCACAAGGAGTCGTAAAAGTCGACTAAGAGAAATCCTACCGGATGACTGGCAGCAGCGGCATCCTGCGTACTGGCTTGAATTGCTATTACCGATCCGCCGCTTAGTGATTATAAGCAAATACCCCCAATATAATTTTATCTATTGGGAAGGACAATGCTCAGCAGGGGACTCATGAGGCTGATATGATGATTGATCTTAATGCAATTAAATGCTAAATGTCAAATATTCAATGCAGTTTTTTTTTCTACAATAGGATGAAACACGATTGAAGACTACAGTAATGAACGCACAACCAGTGGATTACAAAGATGCCAATGCAAGACTTATCAAAAGCATCAAAGCCCTATCTGGTGTTCAAATTTGATAACATTATTACCACAAGCATTCCTCGCCGGTCCGATGATTATGAAGAGAATTATGTAAAAATATGTGCTGAATTTTTTAATGTTCAGTATTTTGTAATTAAAATGTTTCCAAAATTATGTTCAATAAGATATGTGATTTCCTATGATACCTACATTTACCTGAAATTTTCGTGATTAAATTGTATTGTTGTATTTAGTTTCTTCATTTTTTTTATACTATGTTATGAAAAATCTAAATCGCCATTACTACCATCATATTTATAACTCTCAAAAGGTGAAAACACGCGGTTATTAACATTTTTACATTAAATGTGTGAAATTTGGCGAGGAGAGGGCGAGGTAAAATTCCACAATAAATAATAAATAAAATGTTGAAAATGAGTTGAGATGAGTTTTTGAAAGATTACTCAGTCCACACGCACATGTCTATCGTCATCTAGCTAAACCACATACTGTTCCAATATTGTATTTAGTGACAAAATGCTCAATTCTCAAAATAAGCAGCGTAAGAAAAATATTGAAGAATCCCCAATAGGTTAGATTGTGTTGTCTTTTTCCCGTAATTTTTAAAGTAGACTTTTTACACTTCATGGTCTTGTGACTTAGTCATGTTGAGAATTGGGCATTCTGCGACTAAACGCAAATATAGTAATTGTTCATGATGCGATTTCTGCGCTGCAATATGGAATCTTTTTTTTATTAAAAAGGCGTTCTTAGCGTTATTACCCAACTTCTTTCTGCAATTATTTGGGCAAATTCAGGAAAATGAAAACAAATAACTGTTCACTAGGTACTTTATTGAATCTCATTGATATGACTCATAATTTAGCTAAGAAAATTATTGTTATGAACACAGGCAAAACAAATTGTTATTTACATGGATTTTGTATACAACCAACTGGTTGTAATTGAAACAGTAATTTCTTTTGCTATTCCTAAATAGTGTTACAATTTATAGTACGTATATTTTAGTATGTAATACATTGAATGCCTAACATTGATAGTTGAATTAGATTCTAACTCATATACCTTTAACGGTGACATGACATGATTGATGTCATATGAGCTTTATTGAGTCAAACTTGAATAAATTAAAGACTCTAGCATGAACAAAGCTCTAAGAATAGTTTTTACTCGTCAAAGTTGTCTCGACATAATTATCTCGCTTTAAGGGAAAAATTAAGAAAATCATCTACAAGCTATCTCTTAGGTGGCATTTAATGTAAGAACGATACAATTCCACATTAAAGTTACATTTCCAGTAATTTTACATTTATTTTGTGCAGTCAAAAGGTATTGCTTCAGCATAACTCAAATATAACAATCAAAATCGTCATATCTGTGTGTGTTAAAAGAGATATCATCTTAATCAGATAAATATGCAAATGACTTGACTAGATGACCCAACTTGCATTGCCTGCGGACTTAAATAAACTAATGAAAGTGCATAAAATCAAAATGACTATCTTAATAAATTACAGGGATTATTACTATGATGACAAACTGTAATCTTGCAAATAATTAATAATACTATTTATGCCCGATGTACATTTACACTTAAGTTACATAAAACATGTACAATTATTTAATAACAGTCCCTATTAGTAGATAAATAAGTTACAAGCAACTAAGTGATCTTAAAATTGGATTTGTGAGAGACATTGCTCTTTCATGAATTTCATTACAGCTGAGTTACTAAGAATCATTAGATCTAAATTTAATAAAAAAAACGGTCTAAAGTTGTTTTGTACAGATTGTAAGCACGAAACAAACTTTGTTAATTAACAATTATTGTTTAATTATATACTTGTTTAAAAAACCTACAGCAGTAACTATTAAATACTGGTTGCACAAAACAACTTCAAAGCGTTCAAGAAGTTTGATGGTATCTGTACTATTAAAAGAGTACTTGATTTTCAAAAAAATTGGATCATTTTATTACCGATGACTTATGAAAATATTTTACCCTACGGTACACAATTTAGTCTAAGTAAAAGTATAAAATATTAGCGAGAATAAATGTGTCTATTACTTAATATTAACAATAGTGTGATATCTGATCATACGCCAATATTTTATATTTTTACTAAGATTAAATTGTGTATTTGTGTAAATAGTCATTATGGAATGTTGCGATCGTTTTAGTGCCAGATTTAATTTTTTTCTGGACATACTAAGAACATTTATAAACAAATTAAGCCAAAAGTAGACAAATACCCTTTATGAAAGTCGCAGTCCTGTCTCACACATCCATTTGGCAGTGTTGTGGGAAGTTTCTTGTATCACAATCAAACTACAGTTACATAAGAAATTATGGTTAAATGTTGGTTGTTTTAATCGAGTAGAACTTAATATATAATTTAGGGAGCCCTCGGCGACACAAAACTATGCGAGCCTGCGCGCACGTACTTACGCATTTAAAAAGACGCTTTTTTATACCACAAGGTGGCTTTTAAGCATGCCGCCTACGTGCATATTAGGCACAATTGTCAATTTCGTTCTTCTTACAGGTTTTTTACAACCAAAATTCAACCGTATAAGTCACATATCAAACAATACATAACATTCAGATCTACACTTGAGATTCTTATAGCAAAAAGTAAAAATAAAAAATTTCGTAATACACGATATTATACGTATAAAATGAGCATATTCTAAGGAGATTTATTTACAAAATGTGTATTTATTAATAATTGTCTCGTTTCAATAACACGACTACAAAAACCATAAGTCATGTGTGCTACATTAAATTTATCAACGTTATTATAATATTAACATAATGATTATTGTGCTCACTATGTACTACGAAGAGTATCAAAAGAACTAACTTTTTATATTCGAATGGCTGAATTGACAAATTCGTGGCTTAAGAGTTAGGTGAAATGATTAGACATGCATAGATATTTGGAAACTGTTACTAGCCGTTCACAGAACGCGCACAGCTCAAATTCCAATGCATGCCTTTACTGGAATGATAATACTTGCTAAATACTCGATAAAAGTTTAAAAATAAATAAAGCCTTCAAAATCATCGACTTAATAAATATAAAAAAGGCCTTGCTATTAGTTACCAAACTATCACAACATACACAAACTTTTTCATAAATAAATCATCAAATTAAAGCCATAACCAAGAGATTGTTAAGATCATTACAGTTACCTATATTACGAGATGATATACTTTTATAATTACATGTTGAAACTTAGAACAGAAGACATCGGATTAGTACATATTTAACAATGATTCTGTCATATTTAATTTAAGATTACATTTATTTATACGTTAAAACACTTAAGTAATAATGTATTGATAAATAATCCTTTCTTTTGGATAAATATTTAAAAAATATCATGATCACTCTTAAATAATTTTCAATTCCAAATGAAGTAAGTAGTTAACCGTTTTCTCAAATTCATAATAAAACATACTGGAATGAGATTCTATATATCACTGAGAATACATACGATATTATATCCTAATATTTTAGTACATAAATATAGGACAATCAATGATAGTGTAAACATTAATAAAAATATACTTTACACATTAGCCAGCGTACCGCACTAAGAGGTAACCACATTAATAGTAACGTCTTTAATTCCGTCCGGGGTAATTGTAACTCGGCGGATTGCACGAGTTGAGTATATATAATGAGTTCACTGCTATAACTTGTCACTATAACAGCACAGTTTGTCCCGAGCGGGTCGCCCGCCCGACAGGCGCCGCCGCCGCCGCTAAACCACACACGATACACACTAACCAATAAATTATAATAAATACACGCTCTTTGGAACGGATTACATTCGAGGTACACGAGTATGGGACACGACACGTGAATGCGCTCCGCCCGGCTGCAGACTACTACACTTACACAAACAAAGCTTACAACTAAACGTTAAAATAACGAAATATGGCCTCGACGGGGCTAGGTTCTCACTTAATTTATAAATCCATACCTAAACTAGAATTTTGCGCAAATCACATACTAAGGTACAATAGCCACCACTTGTAAATAAAATATAAAATCATGGTGGGGAAAAAATCAAGAATATACAATCATAGTACCCACTCCGAAAACATGTCAAAGATTTTGGACTTTAATTTACATTGAATAGAGTACTATGATAGTGCCGATAAAATAATATCGTAAACCATGCTGATCTGATATCGTATTGCACCACTTCTGCATTTACAACCATCACTTAAAAAAACACTGTAATTGTATGACTTAAGGGTCTAACCACAATAAAGCTCTATTATATGCTTTTCTCCTTAAAAACAACGACTGTGTAAGTAACGACGAGTCTATTCAGCTTCCATACGAAATCGGTGTTTTCTACAAAGAAAAGCTACACAGCGTGTGAATAAACCAGAGATGTGCGAGGATTTCTTTGTTAAAAACCAATGGAATCGCTGCTAAGTGTGCTAGACCCTTAAGTATATACGCAACAAAACGTAAAAGACAAAATTGTAATGTGGAGCAAAGTAAGTAAGGATTCTTACTTGAAAACAGCACTAAGGCAAAATTAATAAATGCATTTGTAGAATATTTTGCTCTACAAATGAATTATAAGTATTTAGACGAAGAGCACTTTGCAGGCTCTAAGTGTAACAGTAGCGGAGTGTGTAGTGTTGTGCGTGTTGGTTGGTTGATTGGTTGGTTGGCGAGGTGTGGTGGTGTGTGTGTCAGCGCGCGGCTCACGGCACGAGGTCGGGCAGGCGCCCGCGGCCCTAGGGGCGGCCCGTCTCCGCCTGCACTACCTGTAAACACAAAAATGTATTTTATAGAAAAGCTGTATCATGAAAAGGTTTTTTTTGTGACCCGTTATAATGACCACATCCGGCCTGATAGTAGCAGTCGATATAGATAGTTCAATCCACGATGACGCATGGCGACGCTCTTAACACCAATCTATAGAGTTCACTATTGCTTAATTCAATACGTCATCGTGGATTGAACTATCTATACTAGTGATGCAACGGATATTCGGCAAGTGAGTCCAGAGCGCCGGATATTTGGACTATTATTTTCGCGATTAGTTTGATTTGAACGTTGGCGTAGTGAATGTTATTGACATTTCCTTAAATGCATCTTGAATCGATCGCAATCACGACCCGTACATTTGGTGGTCAGTTAACTGACCCGCATTTGTCAAGATTTGCTAGAATTGATGTCTAAGCACCTAGCAGTGCACAGTGGCGTAAAGAACGATGCAAATAGATACAAGTATAATACAAGATTTTTTAATTAACTATTAATTATTCCAAAAAGAGATCAAAGACCTTAGTTAAGTGTTGTAGAATAAGCTATAACAGATCTAGTCTTCCACAAGATCCTGGCATTAGAACTCATCAAGTCACTCTCGTTTCAGCGTTGGTCGTGAAGACGTAAGGGCGAAACACGTGTCGTGTTAAATAGTTTCTCGATTTTTCGGGAAATTATAGTAGAGCGGGATTTGTTACAAAGATATTTCAATCCATCACTTGCTTACAATGGATTTCCGCAAAGTAACGCCTGAATCGATAAATTAATATAACCTGGATTAATTGCCATGTACTGTTTATGTGACCATGATATTTTAACAGCCAGTTGGTCTTATGTAAAAATATGGCGTGTATCGTCTTATTTTCACTGATCCTTATAAGGCATTAAATATTTCATTAATCAGGCAGGATGACGTCACCAGACCTTCCAATGATTTCAACCTGAACTATACACAAGTCACTTAGATTATAAAAGGTACTGACTTTCCGCTGCTTGAAGTATAATTCCTCGCTCTCCTTGTCACAGAGGAGGAGCACGACGGCCCCAAACAGGAAAATGGCGGCTCCCCAGCCCACTCCATATGCCCACCCAAATTCCCACACCGACCTGTTACCTGCCAATTTAAAACCTATATTTAAATAGAATATATTGCATTTATTTGTGAAACATAGGTAATAATGGTGATAGTACTTTGTCAGCGCAGGAATAATATAATTATCACATTAAATCTTTTTTAATAACACATAATATACGCCTGTTACGCCTGTTTTCCCAAAGAGGTAGGCTATTCATAGTTTTATAGGTAGGTATTATATTTTTAGTCCCACGTAATAAGTTGCGAGGCTATTGACGCTTACCGGTAACTTTTATGTTTGCCAGAGCCTCGTCTATTGATCAACAGATGCAGGTTACATTGGCAAGAGAAAGATATAATTATTTTATTTTATTACAATCCATTTATTACTTTCTGCGTGAAAAAAAACAAACATCCATAGAATAATCATATTTTATAGTAATTGATAATTCAGTCAAACTGTTTGAACATTTTTTTAACTTATATGTAGTACAATATACTTTGTAAATAATTAAATAAATAACTCTCGAGTTTATAATTATTAGTATGATTTTATCAAAATCTCAGCCATTGTAATTCCACTGCTTAACATAAACCTTCTCAATTGCCTGGATTTATCATATCATATATCCGCGAAACTACCATACGTAAAGTCCGCGTATCTGCAATAGATACAGTTTTACAGGGGAAGGTAAAAAGCTTAATAAGTTTTTTATTTCAACTAATTTTGGGCTCATTTTTACACATCATATAATTCACTATATCGTCGATGTTCTGGGAAAACCCTGTAAATAGATGGTTACCTAATTTGAGTTATAGGCAAATGATAGTATAGATAAAAATATTTTTATTAAAAAACATATTACAATAGTTTTTGTGAAGTTTTTCGAAGATGAAGAGCATGAAAAACTGAGTCGATTATTTGTGTTAATTCATTTTATGAAAAAAAAGTTATTTACTGGGTTTTCCCAGAACAACGACGATATATTGTTTTATCACAAAAGATTTTTCTGAAAGTACATTTTAGACTCTGCGACAATTACGCGCATTAACTTAAATTAATTAAAAATTTAAACTCCAAATCATCATAAAGAAGGTCCTTAGCTCAAAAAACAAAGTTGCAACTTAAATAATAATTAAAATACACACTTAAACTTATACGGTTTCACGTATAAAACGTTCCACTGCTTTGTACACAAAGAGGGCACTTACCTAAATTGAGCTCTGCGGCGAAACACACCGGGTAGATCACTAGCGCTATTAAAATGCACATGACTGGAACAGAAAAAACAATACATGAAAATGTCTTCTCATTTTAGTAAGTAGCTTGCTTTAATTACTAGTACAGTTGGAGACATAGTAAGTTTTAAATTTGGAGCTTCATTATAAAGGTGCTTTATTGTAAAGGAATACAATGTCGTAGATTTCCCCATCCCCCTCCCATTGCCAAAACAGCATACTTAGTCTCAATTGTAAAAGACGTGATCGTAATTCAAATCATATTCATCTTGGCTTCATTCCGAAACAGGTGCGTGCACTGAGTTTTTGATACCATATACCGTGTGTAGCGCTTGTGGCTGAAAACGACCTTTTCTTTAGTTAAGCTGAAGGGCCAGGATACACAGTGCTTATTTTAATGTATTGTGTTCACGCCACTGTTCCGGACCACTTGTGAACGTCAATTAACTTATAACTTTTACGAGAAGAAGTTGGCAATTTAATTAGATGACAGTTACAGTGAAAGAAAGATATTAATTGGCTTGAGTTTAAGTTGTATTTATAGTCAATTAACTTACGCGCCAGCGCCATCGCTAGAACAGCGAACCGGTAATACCGGAACTTGGTGCGGTTCTCAGTAGACCGCAGCCCTAGGCCAGTGAGGAGAGCGCCGCATACGTCGGCTGCAAGTGTCGCCACACACAGCCCTGCCGCTGCCCTTAACAAGTACATAAGAGATATCAGTCTAAAAGTATTTAATTAAATTGGAAAGGAACTATTTGCATCATAATAGTCCACTGCTGAACATTAGCCATAGATTATATTCTTCTGGGGGTATTTGCCTATAATCACTTTCTGGGCAGGCAGGTTGGTGATCGCAGTTCAGGCCAGTAATGAGCGGCTCGTCGCCGCAAAGAACACGCCCACACCGGGGCCCCGTAAAGAGCCATAGACCTCACGATCCCCGCGTAGAGCTTCCGGCAGGAGGCGTTTGGACCTCTCAGGTTGGGCAGGAGCCGCTTGAGGGCAGCACCAGTCCTTTCCAACCTAGGAGCCAAACTTCGGAAATGCTCAACAAAGTTCCACCGGCTGTCGAGGACAAGCCCCAGGTACTTCATCGTCGACTCGACGCCGATGTGAACCCCTCCTACCGTGAGGCGGGAGCCCGACGGTGGCGCGTTCCGAAGGCCACCGCGGTCTGCCCCGCTTGGGCGGCGCATCAACGTGTCCTCGTAGCGGCTATCGGCGGCGGCGACCTCTCGCGTTCGGCCCTGGTGGAGACCATGGTCCGGAGCGAGAGGGAATGGGATGCTGTTGCCTCCTTTTGCGAAGCAGTCATGCTAGCAAAGGAGGCGGCGGAACGAGAGAGGCAGAGTGCCTCTCGTCACGGATCCAGCCGCCGCGGGGGACGCCCGAGACGTCGGGAGCCGAGAGACGACTCCCGGCCACCGTAGGCGCTGGCTTGTGGGCGGTGGGTAATGGGTAACTCGCCGCCCTTCCGCCAACTATAGGCGACAGGCCGCGTCGACGGCGTGTTCGTGTTCCACGCGCGCCTCAAAGAGATGTCAGCACACTGAGGGGCCCCTGGGGAGGGGGCCAAGTCTGCCGGGGTTGCGGGACTGTTCGAAAGAGTTACCGCGGCCTTGGTGTTACAGGCTCAAGAAGGAACATGGATGGTTTTTAGTCAGTAAAAGTCTGACACACCCTTCCGCTTCACCCACAGCGGAAGACGGTCGTTTGATGATTTTCCATCCGAAAAAAAAAAAAAAAAAGTTCAGGCCAGTAAGCAGGATGACGCTGCTGCCCATCATCCTGTAGGATTTTTCTTCGTCGACTCTTACGACTCCCCGTCAGATTAGAGGAGTTGGCACTATTCTAGGCACTAATTTTATCCATTTTGTAACTCTCAGTTGCAATTAATCTAATTGTTTTTAATATTCATTTACAACATCGTGACGCAACTAACCAAAAATATCAAATCCCATACAACTTACTAATAATTCGACCCTTAGTTCATACATAGTTTAACTTGTTCACAAATTACACGCCAACAAATCGCCAATTATATTGTTGGTCCCACGTGTTACGGTCGCGAGCCTATTGCCTCTAACCGGGATCTGTTACGTTTGCCAGGGCCTCGTCTGTTGATCAGCAGATGCGCCTCTTGCAGGTGAGATTGACCTCCTTAGATTGTTCTCCTTAGATGTTGTTAGGAGTGGCTAGTAGAAATTCACACACTCAACCCACCTCTTCTCTTTTTCCTTAAATCAGTTTGCATTTACATTAATTTCGGTGAAATGCCTTACGTTTCACATGTCCAAACCACGACAAAAGGTTTGATTTCATTTTACAGTCACAAATGCTACTTTTATATTACCTCTAACCAATTTCAATATCTAACAAGGGGTAATTTCAGCGAAAATCTTTTCAATAATCGAGTTTTTCTAGTTCCTTGGCGCGATGCCAACCCTACGGTCCTTATTGTTGCCATACCGCACTTTTATTGGCATTTGTTCCAACACTTCCGGCCGATTTATTCAGTAATTTATTGTGGACGGATAGTGCTCATGATGTAAAAATTTGGCTCAGAGACGTAGAGAAATCCTTAATAATATGGTCAATTGTGCGGACTTCTAGTGATTTATTTTTGATGTCCTACCATAAATTTTGATCCAACTTATACTATACAATTTTAAAAGACATATGACGTTATTGGGCGTAATTATATTAAATTGATTTTATACTTTGCATTATCATTATGATATAACTAACACATATAATTGTATTGATCGATATATTAACGATCAGTATGAAAATAATAGTCTCTGTGGGCACACACATCCCTTAAAATAAATAAAGAAAATTCTGATCGTGAAATTAAAAGTAAGTCAAGGGCCCTTCATCAAAACACCAGCAGTCAAGGTAGAAACAGAATATACAAACCTTAAGTAGAAAATCATAACCTAAGAAATATAAATATTCCCTAGATGCAGGTCTCGTATCATGCAAGAAGATCAGAACTTAAGGCTTGTCAAAAAAGGACAGGTCAGATGTTGACTGTAACGAGCAATGACAGCGAAGTATATCTTGCAGAGACCGCAGACGGTGTCCACGTAATAATAATTTTATATACAAGTGCAGATTATTTTTACAGTTGAAGAGAAGCTTTGCTGTTTGTAAACGAATATTCGTGCCCTTCAGTAAATTTTGCTTAAAAAAGCGATTTAATGTTAACAGGAAGATTTGACATCGTAGAAAAGGCTTCTGTCTCCGGCAGTCACCAAGTTCAGCACCCAATATTCTCGACCAATATATTTCAATGTTAGTATTTACTTGATGTATGGAGCTGGTCTGGCGGCGTAGCAGCCAGGTTGTGCGGTGATGTCGAAAGGCAGCGGCGTGGGAGCCTCCGGGTCGATGCAGTGCATGAACAACCCCTGTCTCCAGCCGGCGGCCATCAGCCAGTCTGCAGACGCCAATCCAAGCACCATCAGGATAACGACCAGAAGGCCGCATATGAGCGCGATCACCTGAAAATATTCAAAAGATGATTTATACTGTACATATCGGTTCGCCAAATTTTGTACTCTTGATTTCAGTTCATATCACACAAATGTTAAGCCTAAAGTAATTTTGACTAGATAAGACCAAAAAAATTGTAGCTTATTTAATATTAGGGATCCTTAACTTACGGCTACCTATTTAATTAAAGTTATCGATCTTAAAACACATGAAGGCACAAGTTGACATTGAGACCATATTTGTGATTTACTTTTATATATTTTTTAGTAACATTTTGTTTTTCACAAAGCTTGCATCATAACGCTTATAATTTCAATCAACTTGAAATCTGTCTGTGGAGTCTTCCTCAATCCCTCTCAGCTTGTTTTGTAAGAGGAGGACCGTGTCTTGTAGTGGGCCGTTAAGAGGCTGAGAAATAATGCTAAAAATAACATTTGCGCATCGATTTTGTTGAAGATAAATATATTTAAAAGCTTACCGTTTCGAAACTACATTTATAAATATAAAAAGGGAAAAACTCAGTCCATAATATCATCCATAATAAAACTATGTCATTTATTCATAAAATTATAATTTACCACAATCAAACCTCTCGTTGTGGCGTCTTAAACCTAAGCAAATGGATTGTATGCTTATTCTACAATAATAAATAAATAAGCAAAAAACCATTTTCTTGGATATAGATTAATTACTATTACGTCGACTCTAATTAATTAATTATGTTCATAAAAGCCGCGTTTTATCACAAGTACTATAAAAAGCGTGACCTATCATACTTTTGTGTAAGTTATGTGAGAACAATAACACATTGTGCTGTGAAGCATACGTTTGTTAGTACGTGCGTAATAATTATATCATGGTTTACATCCATCATGTATTAATATCATGTTAGTAACTTCACTGTAAGTAAAAAACATGTCGTAAAAACATTGATAGTTTTTATTGTTATAGGTAGTAAGTACCAACACGCATCAAAATTAGCTTATCATATTAGTACTTTGTCCCTTTATGTAGAATGTAAGTTCCGAAAGTCGCAACTTTACTGTATGAAGGCACATTGGCGTGACATGGTACTAAACTGTTTAGCTATAATTAAGGCAGATTGTAGTTTATTTTGCTGTCAAGCATACAGCAACATACTTTTCTTTGACGTTTCGGAGATACTCGGCACTAAAAGCACAGTTTTGTATGGACTATCTAAGTAAACGCTAATGAGAACTTATTAAGACAAGAAAGAGGCCCTCATAAATGAAACTGGCGCTTCTAAAGGTTGAACTACTATGAATGGGTGTAAATTTAATATTCATATTAATTTTTAATATTTAAAGAAGGTAACAAAGTCGGAAGCTCCACAAGAGGCGAATTGAGAGAGACTTTGAAAGGGAAGGGTCTATTAAACTTTTAAATTACTTAAAGTAGAGACAGGCAGATCCAGACACGGCGGAACTTGGAAATATCAAAGGCAGACTTTGTATTAGCTATTTACATATCTAGAGGCCTTTTGTAAAATTAAGCAACATTGCATTACTGTAAATTCTATCAAATATTTTTCTGAAGACCCTACATACGCCTATATATCTTAGTATCGTTAAACCTAACATGTAATCTTACTGAAAACATGAAACAAGAAAACAATACTAAAGCAAATATAAAACGGGACAGAGACAAAAGGAAACGGAGACGAAGAGCGACGGGCTTGCATCCCATGTAAAGCCAGTAAGTAATCCATCACGCGTGCAAGTCGCTATGTGACACTTGAATCACAAACACAGCGTCGCTGAGATATGTATGTAAGGGAAGGGGAGGGAAAAGAAAAGCGCGAAAGTGAGACACGACACGACAAGCAAGCGTCTCGAAGTGAGGCGGGGGACGTGGCATCGATCGTGAGGCCGCCGCCGCCGCCGCCGCGCCGCCTCCGTCAGCTGTTAGCCCCAGCCCTCAACCCGCCTGCGAGGCCCCGAACCCTCTCCAGACGTGCTACAGCCACTCGTCGTCACCTCACGCAGCCCTATCAAAACTTACACCCACAACTTTACGAAAATTCGCGACAAGACACGTTTTGCGAACGAGCCGGCTGATTTATCACCCCAGTCTGGCGTTGCTAAATACTTAATAGGATTATCAATATTGCAAAGCTTTCAGTTTAGTATTATTGTTGGTTATTTTAGGAATATCCAAAACTATATTTGTAATAAACCACAATTTATTATGAAGCATTAGGACATGGGTATGTGCAGATGGTCAGATTAGCACTACCTGTCACTCAAAATCGTTAATAAAATATCAGTTATTTTTCATCTATTTACTCAAATACCAAACTGTACCCACCATCAATGATTGAAAGAATAAGTGGTCAATCTTCTGTATCTTTTCCGAAATATCAATAGTCAAATAAGACAGATTCATCATCATGTCAGCCTATTAACATCCCACTACTGAGCACGGGCCTCCTCTCACATACCAAGGTGCGAGGGTATTATTGAATCATACTCCACCACGCTGACCCAGTGCGGATAGGCGGAGGCAAGTGTATGACGTCCTGCTGTTAGAATATTTCAAGCCGCCCATTAGGCATTTAACATGGCTTTACGACTATCACGATTAGTGATAACCGGGACCAACGGCTAAACGTGACTTCCGAAGCACGGAAGCGCTCGATATCAAATGCCACACAAACGGTCACCCATTCAAGGACTGACCTCGGTAAACTCTGCTGTACTTCGGTGATCGTTTCCGACCACCGAGCACCGCAAAACTACGGGCGCTTCGAGACAGTTTAACTATTTTTAAGGGCTGGTAAGACATATCGTCCGTCTCAGACTCTTTTCAATTATTTCCAGATCGACTGTTTATTATATCTTGGACACCTATTTAAGTATGGTTTATTATTGCAGTTACGTCTACATCATTACAACCTATTTAGAAGCAGAAATTAATGCTTTCAACAGAAATAAACGTTATACATATCGTCTAAATAAATAAACCCAAAAACAATTGGTCGAAACGATCAAATTCAATGAGGGACCCCTTGAATAGAATGAATTATTAGAGGCACCGTCAGGAAGCATCTGTCATCGAGAGGGAATTCATTCATTGAATTAAAACGAACTCACGTGCGCACGGTGATCCCGGGCCCTGTTAAAAGAAAATACTTTAGGCGAATATGATCAGAATAATTTAGAACTACCAATTGGATCGTGTTCCTACCACCTAGTTGGGAGATATTTGAGATTTAATTTTGACTTAAGTTAATTTTACCTTAGTCTGAGTTGGTTTCCGACTTATTTTTATTTTTGTATACCTTTGTTTCTAGATGTCAGATGTCACATATGAATAGAGAAGATTTCACGTTGGATGGTTCATTCATATAACAAAACCTTTGGCCAAGTTGTTGATTGATAGGGTCTAGCAAAACACGATACAATTTTGCATCATGTACTATTACGCCGTATGACACAATAAAAACTTAGTTGGATGAAGTAAATCTTGATTACTATTTAGCCGACCAATAGTAGATTTTTAGATTAACTTCGTCCGACCCCTGTGCTTTGTATCTTTTGGGAAAATAAAATAAAATATACTTTATTGTCTTTAAGATCAACATGATCATTTAGATTCGTCAAACATTTACACAAAATGGAAATTCCATATATTTTTTTAAAATCAATGAAAGAAATATGAGCGGTACCATAATAAAGGATTAAAAGCAAATGGGTTCTTTGTCAGAATTTGTCAGTTTATCTGTCTGTTGTGGTTTTCTCAAGATTTGTCAGTCTGTATCTGTCAGTCAGCCTGTCGTGATTTTAAAGGAGGGAGGGATTTGTCCGTCAGTCAGTCTGTCGGTGACTCTAACGAGGCTTCCAAAAGGCAACGAGATTGAGAAGAAGGCCTCAAGAAACTCATCTCGGCTTTTTTCAAATTATGTCTTAAGATCTAATACAATTAAAGAAATAAATTATTAAAATTACCGCTGTTCTTAAAACTAACAAAATCTAATATCTAAAGATCATATCTCATCTAGTCTTAAGAAAGAAAGGAGCAATTCATGTCACTTCCAGGCAGACTTGTCGTTCATAAAATCTTTCACACTATAATAAGCCTTCTGGCACAATTTACTTTTTATGTAATTTTTAAATTAAGTTATAGATAAATTTACCACATCATCTGGCAGCGTATTGTACATGCGAATACTGTAATTGATATACTGGGACAAAAGGTTACCTATGTCACCCCCCCCCCCCCCACCCCCCCCACCCCCCCACCACCACCACCAAATCCACCCCATAAGCTCTTTTACCTTCTTCTAATATAATTCAGAAAAATTGGTGATCCTCAAATTAAAAAAAAAAACAAAATTATCATGTAGGTACTGAAAGCAATACCTGACTTGTATAAAAGCATTTAGTAAAAACCTCATCATTATTTTGGCATTACACACATTAATTAGATTGTTATAAAGGAACGCCGCTTTATATTCCAAGTAAATTGGGACAAATAAACGTTCTTATTACGTTTCTAATACTCAGCTAAGTGGGTGCAATGCACCTTCCCATTATGAATTCTCATCACAATGGATCTAAAAGAAGCTAAGTATCACATTTCTCACGTGTATCAATCACGTTGAACTCGATTTCCTTAAACAAATATTGTCTAAAAAAATATTAACGGTACGTAGAGGTAATCAATTCGACGACGAAATGAGAACGACAGTTGTAAATTATTCATAACTAGCTGTTACCCGCGACTTCGTCCGCGTGGAATAGTATCTTTGGGTAGCATTTACAACCCTCTTTTCGCAATAAAAAGTAGCCTATATCCTTTCTCAGGGTCTAGACTATCTGTATACCAAATTTCATTTAAATCCGTTCAGTAGTTTTGGCGTGAAAGAGTAACAGACAGACAGACAGACAGAGTTTATAGAGTACTAGCTGTTACCCGCGACTTCGTCCGCGTGGAATAGTATCTTTGGGTAGCATTTTTTTTATTTAATAAGAATCATTAGTAGGTATAGTAGATATCAGCGGCGGCGATGCAGAGAATTCGTTAAAAGGAACTTTAACTTCAAAAGCCGAAAATATTTTTTAAACTTGATACTCCCAAATTTTTGAAATATCATGTTCCTAGAATAGTTTGGCGTCGTAGTTCCCGTGCCGAATCCGTTCCGTTCCGTTCGAATTTCAAGAATTCCGTTTGTAGAAAAACACTGCACATCCTAAGAGACCTACGTACCAAGTTTCATGGTTTTATCTTCAAAAATAAAGAACACCCATAAAAACATTCAACCCCTATTTCAACCCAAACTGGTAAAAATTTCAAAATGCTAGAACAAACGATTTTTTGTTTATTATTTAGTGCCTAAATACAAAATGTTATATTTTTATTTTCAAAAATGACGAACTTCATACAAACTTTCAACCCCTATTTCATCTCTCACAGGACGAAATTTCAAAAACGCTAGAACAATTAATGTTTAATTATTTCCTATCAAGTGCTTAAATATTAAGGATCATGGTTTTATCTTTGAAAATTAAGAAATCCCATACAACTTTTCACTCCCTCCCCTTTTTAACCCTTTACAACCCCCTTTTCGAAATAAAAGTAGCCTATGTTCTTTCTCAGGGTCTAGACCATCTGTATACCAAAATTCATTCAAATCCGTTCAGTAGTTTTGGCGTGAAAGAGTAACAGACAGACAGACAGACAGACAGAGTTACTTTCGCATTTATAATATTAGTAAGGATTTCATTATTATTACACTTGGTAAGTACGTGACGACTATGCAAAAAGAAATCTACCTATTAACTTTGGCTTTTGGCATTGGGAAAAAACTCAAATCTACTATTTGATAAAACAAAATTGTTTTCGGATACTAAAAAAAATTATGAAATCTCAATACTATCACAAGCAGCAATAAAAGCAGAAATTCTTCCACAAAACATTCCCATTTTAGTAATAAACTAATAAAGTTTCGAATAGCTAACACAAAGGATTTAAAAGTAGAGTAAAGAGTACTGTGGTACATGGAATAAAAGCCGACTTGGATCCAATTTCCGCTTCATACAATGCAGCAGCCTGGCAATCTGGTTTAGTTGCTCTAAATACTCGGGCACGCTTCATTCGCTCCCAGCATTCAGTTTCAAAAAGAGATGTAATAAAATAACGAATATTTCTTTCCGACAGCTGTGTGGATGAATGAACTAAATCCGTGCACCGTCTAAATTCAGGTACATATTTCATAAAAAATTCCAAAAAGTATTGTTTGTTTTAGTTCCATATCATAAATCGTTTCAATCTTATATAAGATACTGGCACTGTTTCTATTAGTGTAACATTTTTTCAAATCTGTTCAATACTTTCGGATTCAACGCAATCAAAGAAGCAATAAAACATTTCCTCGTAATAACATTAGTATGACAATTCTTTACTATAAATCACTGTCATTTGGACTAGGCTTATTCATGACAGAAAAATCTAAAGAAAGAATAGAATCTTGTATTTTTATCAAAAACTAATAAAATACAGCCATATCTTTTTATAGAAATCAATATGAATGGCTAAAACATATTTGCACTCTCCTTCCTTATAAATTCCTTAATTATAAGTACCCAATAATACCTAGTGATCAAAGTATCGAAGAATTTCTAAAAACTAAACCGTAATTTTATGTGGGTACAGTACAATAAGTAATTACTTAATTTTTTTCTTAAAGATATTAACAATTTTTGTTCAGACACGAATTCTTGTGGCTTGTGGGTGTGGCTAAACTTCATTTTAATGTAATTAAATAATGTTTTTTCCTAATTTTATTGATTCAGGCGTTACTTTGCAGAAATCCATTGTAAGCAAGTGATGGATTAAAAATATCTTTGTAACAATTCCCGCGCTACTATAATTTCCCGAAAAATCGAGAAACTATTCAACACGACACGTGTTTCGCCCTTACACAGGGCATCTTCAGGTAAGATAGGAAAAGAGAGATAGGAAGGCCTCAGAACAACGATATCTTTACGACCAACGCTGAAACGAGAGAATTGAATTGAGATTGTTTTTTCCTATTTACAAATATTTCTTTGAACAGTCGATTTTAACTTAATACTGAATTTTTCATAAACCATTTCGCTTCCAATATTTATCAAGTTAAACAAACATTAAATGGCAACCATGTGGAACAGTCAAGTGGTATTTAGTTATCTATTGTAACCGTATTGCTTGTGGGCATGATTATACCGTCAGATGAATCTCACGTTTGTCATTTAGTGAAGTCAAATTTAGAAATTTATTGATAGTGGTATCGGATTAAATAAATGGTTACTTTTCCTATAATAGTTACTAATTAGCCAACATTTTTAAAGATTCATTATTACCAAACCACAAACTCCAAAAAGCCCAAGCGTCTCTATTTTCCTACAAATTATTTAGTTTCTGAAATCAGAGTAAATTACTTGACTATTATCTGACCCTGGTAACTGAATACTTGTTATGTAAAGACATATTAACATAAATAAACTATTAGCATACACACATACAGAGTCTATTCCTTCATTTAGACACTGATCGCAATAACGGAGAGCATGTTCAAGCCATCACGACATATCGAGTAATGGCGAGTTTTGCCGATTCGGTTATGGACATACATAATATTTACTCAAGCAGCTAATGGTCAAGTGTAACACATTAACGTTTGTATATCTTACAAATTTATCTCCAATTTCCCTGTAATTAAAGTTCAATTTGAACAGACTAGACAAACCTGACACGAGGCCGACCGCACCTAATGACATTGAATCGCTTTGCCTCATGTCATGCATGAGTAAATGAAAACTTTCAGACTCTTCTGGAGGCTAACATATTACATACAATGCAATATATAGCAAATAAATACACAAACGCCATCACTAACTAAGAACAGTATGACCAAATTTGATTCATGAATTTTGTCAGAAAACATCTAAAGCCTCTAGTAATTAAAGAAACCCAATGTGGGAGTTGATGTACCTGAGGCGCAGATTTGTAGACTTGAAAGACCTTTATATTTTTTTTGGATGAAAAATCATTAAATTACTGCGCTGGGGTTGAAGCAGAAGGGTGTGTCAGATATTAAACTGACTACACACTATCTATATTCCTTCCTGAGCCCTTTATGTTGCAGGGCAGCGGTACGTAAAATCTCGCAACCCGACATGGAATACTATAATAACCTACTGTAAGAATAGAAGTAGCGTTTAAGATTAAACACCTGTGCAATTTGATTGGCCGGCATTTCGGCGTGGTCAGTGGCGAATTGAGGCGGCGGAGGTAGCACAGGCGGGAGGGCGCGCGGGTGTGAGCGGGGCCCGCCCGGGGCTGCGCCCGCGCGCCCCTGCATGCGCTCGCTACCGCCGCCCCAGAACCGCTTCTACCAGCCACGCGTGATGCTTCCACGTCTCACACTTCACCTTGCTAATATATTTATCACTATTCTAATCCAGTCTTCAGCTCTTTAAATTCGAGGTCGTCACTTAGCACAAAAGCACCTTACACTCTCAAGACTTTTTAACTGTAGCTTTGTAATTTTACGTGGAAATAGTGGATCACTGGATTGGGGGCTGTAATGTAAATAATTCGCTATTTTGACAACTTGATACGCCGAATACCTGTCGTATATTTAGAAAGCATAATATCATTTTAATTTGGTAGGTGGTGATTTGAAACAACTTATTCAGCATATTTTTACGTGATAAAATATATCGGCGAGCAGTAAATTAGGTCACCGAGCCAAATGTGCCAATAGTTCGTAGTCGTTTTTAATTTATTTTCTATTTTAAATTGTCTAAAAATACTTCTGAATAGTTCTTATTGAGCTGTCCTTTTAAATTTTTAAACTCTCCACAAATAATGTTAAAACCTTTTTTAAAGAAGTCATAATTTATTGCAGTTATCAAATTTTATGTACAACTAATGTAAAAATTAATGTTATATAGAAGACATTATTGTTATTAAAAAGATGGAACGATTGAAATGAATGAGGTGATGTTGACCCACATTACAAATCAGCGAGATTTTTAGTTGACTTATCCATCGAATGGGTTTCAGAAACAAGTAGACTGTTGAAACATTCAGTAAAGGCTCTGATATAATGATGCCCTTTGAAAACTCATCCATGATAGAGGAAACGTTCTTTATTTTATATCGGTTATTTAACGTGTCATCAAAATTAATAAATTTACTACTCTACCTAACATACCAAGATCTAAGGAGCCCAAGCCAACCTCACCTGCACCTGCCGATCAACGGACGAGGCTCTGTCGAATATAAAAGTTCTCGGTAAGCGGCAATAGGCTCGCCACCTTTTACGTGAGGCCAACAATACAACTGGCGAAATGTGGGCGTATAATATGCCTTTGCCTTCGGGGAAACAGGCGTGATATTATGTATGTAGTATGTATCAAAGTTGTCTATTAAGGATCAGTTTATTATATTCCTAGTCATATTATTTGGTTGACTACAAAGAGATACTGTACTTTATTGATTACCTTTTCTTAACAAACATTCGAACCTAGGTAATCTATTAAACCGCCGAAAGATGCAATTTTACCGTCCTATTAAACTGAATGTCCTAGAAAATTAAAATCCATCTCAGCCAAACTAATCTTCTTTGATAATAAACTAACAATCAAAACAAATTAAGGAATGTTAATCGAATATATGGCACAGATTTTGTGTTGCTTGCCACCCCTTCCGCATGACAACGAATTTAGGTCATAGTTGTGTTATTCGTATATGGTAGGGGTAAAGCTGCTACCAAATGGAGTCGCAGGTTAGCTAGCCTATAAAAGATATATAACGATGGATAAATAACCTAGTAATATGAGGAATATTTTACATAGATGCACCTATATCCTATTTGAGGAAGGCAGAAACGTTGCTATTAGATTATATCAGTACAGCAATGTTTAAAGAGTATTTAATATAATTGTCGCCAAGTCGGCATCAGCTCACAGATCTCTAGGTGGAACGTCATAGGGTGAGAGGTTTAAAAGTAAAAGTAAAAGTAAAGCCCAGATTAACACTATAGACGAGTCACGAGACACTATAATGTATCACATTTCTGTTAGCCTTCTACTTCTGTGGTTGCAGTGGGTGCTCTTAAACCCAAAATACTAGTCTTTAAATCACGCTAATATTCTTGTTTTTTTTTTAATTTTAGGGCTTTTACTGCCCAACGAAGTCTCATTCAACAATATAATATTAATTTACAACTAATCTCAGTTTTTTTTCTATTACGAGTTTAAAGTGTTGCTATTCCTCTCTTTGCTTCCACTAAGTTGAAAGCCCGGTTATAATATTGCAATAAATTGATTGAATCGAAAAAAACACGACTTATAAACATATCGTATCAAACAGTTGTTACTGGTCCCGAAGCAATGGAATAGATAATCTAAACATTTATCTTTCATTCGGCTCATAAAATACTCGTACACGAAGAACTTAAAACAAACAATCATCTGTTGGAATCCCCAATTCATTCCTTAACAATTAGAACAACAAATGAGAATCGAAAATTCTATAAATAGTCTTAATTAAATAAACAAAGGCAAACGTTACACGTTTATGAGACTTATAAGGTGCAGACAGGTCTTTTGAAGTAGCTAAACATTGTACTATTTTGAATCATCACTTCGTCTGCATCGACTATTTCATTCCCCTATGAGTATGGTAACATTACCTATTTAAGGGTTTCCCTTAAGGGTAATTTAAGAGATTAAGATCTCATCTTTTAGATTTGAAAAAGACCAGAGATAGGTTCCAGATTTAGACTATTTTCGTCTGACGGCGATTTTAATAGCAAATCATTTGATATGTAAATAGAAAGCACATCAAGTGTAACCTTATTTATAACAGGAATTAAATTCGACAAAAATTTTAATAGTTAACTTGAATGCAATATTGTTGAAAGCGCAGATGACGTCAAAAAGAGAAAGTGAAAGGAGTGATTTCTTTGCACAGCTTTTTGTTTAAGACACCTATGTTTGTTTGTATTAAAATTAATTAGATTTATAACAAAATCTCATATAAACACATTATATAGACATAGAAATATAATTATAGTATGCAAACAACATTATGTAACTTTTATCGACAATTAAGACCTTTGCTTTATTTCTATAGAAGGTTTAAATCAATTCAATTTATATTATTAGAATAAGTCAAAAGATGACATAAGTTTTTAATGTTATTTTTGAAGTATTAGTGAAATAAAATAAATACGATTCAAAGTGCTCTCCAGTTTCTTAATTGATTAATGATACATAGTTGTCCATTGTGATATTGTGAAAAACTATAACTGTTCACGCGTTATTTACTAAGTCGGCTACAATATAATAACGAAAACCCTGGATTTAGATTTTTTTTATAGGAATCTATGACAAAGGATGACTATGCGCTAATATGTTAGTGTTGTATGAAATCGAAACTGCCTGAACTACACACAACCAACACAAATTGAGACGCGGTCATGAAGCAAAATATTATTCGCCCCAATTTTTTGTGTCATTTGAGAGAATTGCGCATTGGCCCGCGTCGGTTTCGTGCTCCACAAAAATTGTCATTACCAAGCTTCCACACACAATAATTATACGACGTTTTTAATTATTTCGGCTATCAAGTTGTCTGTAAAAAACCTTTTGATCTGATGTAAGGGGATACTAAGAAAATGATCAGTGGGAACAAGCGGGAGCGTAAGGAATAAGTCAGAAGGGCGGGTTTACGGGACCGGGCGGCGCGGCGCCTTTCGCGGGACTGCCGCCGCCCCGCCCGCACCCATCGCCTTCCCAACGCAACCCACCGGCACCGCCACCGCCCTCCCGCTAGCCAACAAAACCGCGGGCAGCAAAAACCAGATTACTGAGACACATTTATTAGCCAAAAAAGCCATCAATCTTACTACACATAATACATTGACATTACTTAGCGCTTAAGGTTGGCCTCTGCTTGCTTAAATAATTTCTAACACATAGCAGTATTTGGACCTAGTTCAGTCCTTATATCTTCTTATTCATCACACCTGAGTGATCTGCAAGCGCGGAGGATGAGACTGTCTTCGTGGTGGTCTCCGGGGACGGCGCTTGCACCACTCGCCGAGAGCACGAAAACGACGCGTACAAAATGTTTTGGAAGGTAGTTTCCACCATCGATTGGGCTCTCGTACTCCAAATGTCGTCGTCATTCGATGTCCAGGCTTCGATACGTCGTAAACAATTTTGGGACTATCCACAGCTTCTGTTCCTGGAGCTATACGATATTTGGCACCCGATATAGCTTTCTTCAGTCCGTTTAAAGCTCTCCTAGCAGCATTTTCGTCTTCTGGCAAGTCTGGCGCTGTTTCTCGAGGAACGGCAGTGAGCCGCCCGGGGGCAGGTTGACCAGTTATTTCTTCATTTTGTTTTTTGAAAACATTTTTTAGTCTAGTAAGAACCGTGAAAGGTGGATCGGTGTTAGTTCCGACGGTACAAACACGAGGTCGCGAACGTTCATGATCAGTGGGAACCGAGTCTGTGACGTATGGCTGCGAAGGGAGTGTAGAGGCTCTGCGAGGGAAAGGTTCATCTTGAAGGTAGGCGACGTGCAAGGTGCTGATGCTAAGAGGCTGCTGCGGGGGCGGCCACAGTTCCCTCGTTGGTGGGACCGGAGACGGCCTCTCTCCCAGAACCCGCCTTGCAAACTCCCCGGGCTGCCAGAGATAGCTTGCAGTCAAGTTCCCGTGCGTTTGCATTACGGTACCAATCATCACTAACGGCACGCAAACTGGTAACGCTAATCCAATTCTAGGCTTTGCGCACTTGACAGTTTTCATATAAACAAGTTGAGTAAAGGCTTTTTTAAATTAGATCAAGAGTAACTAACAGTATTAAAAGAATGCATCAATTATTTATTTGTTTATATAGTTAAGACGTTCGGTCTCATATTGTTAAGCAAACACAATATCAAACAGAAGTACCTATTAACTATTTATGCGAATAAAAATCTACTTGTTTGTCAATTATATCGATCATATGATAATATATTTACGTGTGATCAAATTATTAACCAATAACATGAGTAATTATCTGATTAAAACTCCTAGGTTATATAAAAAAAAATGAAATATAATAAACTAAACCTCTAAAAAAAGATTTTTTGATCATCAAAAATACTGAGTGAGCATCTAATAGGTGATTAGGTGCTCAATCAGTATTTTTGATGTAGAAAAAGGTTAGGTTAGGTTGGCAATTTATTAATTTTGAAGACACGTTAAATATGATCCAAAAAAAATTACATTACAATTCAGTACAATGTCGAACCACTTATTTGGTTTAAATAGTAAATATAGGTTGGAATAAATTTTAAGTTAGAGCGAATAAACGTAACAGCTACTTCTGAGGTCGTATTTGACACCGAAACGCAGGTCGTTTCGGTGTGTTGTGAGGCAATAGCCTCCTTTTGCGAAGAAGTCATGTCGCTAAATGAGGCCGCAGAGCGAGAAAGAGAAAGATCCGTAGTCTCTCCGGATCTGTCGTTTTCGGGGCAGGAGGCAGAGGAGTCCAGCATGTCCCGTCGAGAGAGTCTCAGGGGGTGGGTGCGGGGGCACCTGCCACCTAATATGGGATCCTCCAAGGAAGTCGATGCACTTCATTAGTGTAACGCCTGAGAGGTAGGAGTGGGTGTAATTACTGCACCCCTCTGAGGAGCCGCTGGCGAGGCCATGGGCTGATGAGAGACCATGGTCCTGCCTTTTTGTCAACTAGTGACGGGCGTCGTCAGTTTTTTAGTGGGTAGGCTGAAAAGTTCTTGCAGGAGCCCCACATAACCGCTGTCCGGACCCCCGACCGGCTGTGTATGAGTACCTAAGTGCATTTTTCTGACGTTTTAAATAAAAAGAAAAAGAAAGGTCGTTTAGTTGTCTAGTATTTGACAGCTAAACGACCTTTCTTTTTCTTCTTATTCTTAGCTTTATTTTTACCGAAAAAATAAAGTAAAAGATTCGCAGGCAGTTTATTGTTTATCCTAAACAGGACTAAATCAAGAATCACTTGCGGTTCCTACCCTTGTCTAGTATTTTATTTAACTTGTCTAGAATTGAGCAGTAAGCAAAGTAATAAGTAATATTAAAAAGATACGTAGGTACGATAGTTAAGTCAAATACACAACTCTTGTTAATAATAATTAATATTATTGATCCTGACCAGCAGTAATTTTGTAAAGTATTTACTTCTTCAAATTTTGATTTCAAATATTTTTATTTGTTTTGGACACTTTTGCTGTTGTTAGATTATTTTGTGTATAAGGTATATTACCTATATTTAGTGTACATTGCATTTATCATGAAATAGCCAATTATTAGCTCTATCGTTATTTTATTTTGTTGCTATTAATACTAGCCATTTGAAGTTCAGTGTTGAACATACGCCTTCCCAATAGGTTTTCTACGTTAATCGGTCTTGCGTAGTTTGCATACGCCGTCGCCGCCTTGACCAGATGATTGGTCCATCGGGTGGGAACCAGACGTAGACGAACCGTTTGCTGGTTCACGGATACCATTGCAGAACCTTAACTCCTTATCAGTTGTCGGCTCTTTGGGCTATGTGCTTGTTCTTCTACGGAATTGCTCATTTCTGATTCTATTATCTATTGTAACCTACATTTATTATTATTAACACTGTTTTTTACATTTGACATGATATTTTTGCATTGAGAAAAATGGTTATTTATTTGTATGCCTTTACGGTGTTCACGATGGTTTGGATTGGGAATTATATATGTATAAAGCCTGATGCTTGAATAATTCAGCTAGCTAGTTTCAGGATGAATTCATGGCGTAGACAGGGACAGCGGATTAAATTATGATAATTACAAGAGAGAGAACAAGTGAATGTAATTAGTACATGTAAAAAAAGGAGGTAATTGTTTTCTATCCCTATTTGCGTATACTTTTTTTGTTTGCCACCGGTGTGGCAGACAAGTTTATCATTTCGAAAGAATTGCGGTACATGAAAATTATCGACATAATTTTTTTATATTTATATAATTACTTAGTTAAAATGTACAATGATGGTGCATTGCGGTTTAACAGACTGTAAAAGGAATTTTGAACTGACCCTTTTTTTCTCCTATTAATGACAAAGTTGTCCTTGAACAACATTTATTGCTATGCAGATAGGTACACAGTAAATAAATTGTGCTTGAGACATCCTCTGACAAAAGGCACAGCTCAACAGATCACAGCTCATCTAGTATTAACACCGAGTCATAACTACACAGAAAAGGTAGTGTTTGAAACCAAAAAGGCCACCACTAAGCTTATGTAGCAGTTTATTTCTAAATTTTTTTGTTATTAGGAAGATGTTATCCTATGTTCATTAGGGCTGTAACTTTACAGGAGTCAAATCAATCATACTTTATGACAAGCACAAACAACTGGGCTACTTGTCTTTTTTATCAATACATACATAAAAAATCCGATTTTAATTGATTTAAACAATAATAATACTACGATACTGTTGTATCGCATAAAAAAATGTAAATAATATAAATGATGTCAATGACATTAGATTACATTTCATACTATTCACTTCCTAAACAATAGCTTACACAAATGTTTCATGAAAAAACAGAGGAAATATGCCCAGATGGAAAGGCTAGTAGCTCAACCAAACAAAGTAAGTGAACTTAGTCAGCTCTGTTGACTAAGCCGTTTTATAGGAATGGAGATAGTAGCTTGAATGAACTATTCTGTAATGAATTATGTCTTATTCTATTAAATATTTGCCTAAATACAGGTAGCCATTTAATTTGACATAACATGGCTTACATGGATTGTGATGATTTTGATGTTATATCAGTTGTCTGATCATAAAGCTTTACACTGTTAACCATTGTTTTAGTAGTAAATGCTTGTTTAGTAGTAAATGATGTTTGTTTCAAAATTAATTAATTGATAAAATTAATATTATCAAATAATGATTCTATTATTTCTTTACCTTCGTTTTATCTATGACAATTTGTTTTAGGTTCGATGTTATTTATAGCAAACCATTTACTTCCTCATGTAATTATTAAAAGTGAAAGATACACTGTGCTTTTTACCATCAAAAGTAATGTTATTAAGCAAAGTGCATCAAATCTAGAAATCAAACTTACCTTCAGAGGTCTAACAATGCTAATTGTTTCAATCATTGTGGTTGAAGCCATTCTGGATATTTGATACCTAAAATAAATTATGTATTGTTAGCAATTTATTTTATGCACTTATATGAATCATTGAAATAGCTTATAAACAGATTGCTATATCTGGTTCACTGTAACTAATATAAATAAACATAACTTACAAAAAACTTATGATATTTTAGTACAATACTGTTTAATATTGTCGACTAAAAAAATACAAACACACACTGGACTCATAAAATAAATACCAAAAATCAGGCAGTACAACTGAGATTGAGCATTTCGTTGTATGTTGTTTATTTTTTTTATGTTTCACAGTTTTTATTCTTTAGTGTACACCACACGGACCATACTGCCTAACCTTTACTACCTAGTTTAAGTATATTCCCTTAGCAAAATTTGCAAAACTTCTGCACGTTCTATATTTTTAAATAGAAATTCCAGACCCTACTGTAATTGTTATCAGCTTCTATGAACACACAATCATTTTATTAAATTCCATAATGTAAAATAATGTGTTATTTGCATATAGTGTATAGTTATAGTGCATATAGTTTTTTTTGTAATAGTATTAGCATTTATTTATAGATCAGTTTAGTTTTTCGGATATTTTATAAACTTTTAAATTATGTGACTCCTTCTTACATGTATCATCTTGTGTGTTAATTTGACGAACAACTTATAATTTAGATTATCGAAAAAGTTATGAGTGTTAGCGAGAGCGAACCTAATAAGCCCAAGCCAACCTCACCTGCAAGTGGTGCACCTGACGATCACAGACGAGGCTCTGGCGAATATAACAGTGCCCGGTAAGCGGCAATAGGCTCGCAACCTATTACGTGGGACCTACTATGTAATTGACGAAGTGTGGGCGTATTAATATGCCTCTGCCTTCGGGAAAACAGGCGTGAATGTATGTATATATGTTCGTGTGTGCTGCATTAACCGCATTATCATTTATAATAAATAGTTATTGTATTAGGCTGTATGATGTGACAATTAACAAACCAAAAGTAAAAAAGCAGTATGACGAAATAATTGTATGAAAACTTACTTGACACTGGCTAAAGCACATTTAGCCAGTGTAACGTACGAAGCCATTATTTTTAAGAAAAAAAATTGTATGAAAGGACGCTTGTCACTGTCATCATATCATTGTCTTGTCTACTCCAATTTAATGCCGGGCGGGCCGGTGTAGCGTGCTTTTCTATTTAGAATTAGAAGGATCTAAATGGATATATAGAGAATTAATACTACATAGGCGATAAAATATAGTTCGAGATAACTCTGCCGAATACTGTAAGAATAATTTCGGTATGGCTGGAGTGAAATCTTTAGCTGTAAGAGGCATAAGAAGCTTTGGTCCTGAAGAAGTTGACGAGCAACGCATATCTTTTGAGAAACCTCTTACCCTTATACTTGGCCAAAATGGTTGTGGTAAAACTACTATCATTGAGTGTTTGCGCTATGCTATCACGGGTCAAATGCCTCCGGGCAGTAGAAACGAATGTTTTGTTCATGATGCTAAAGTTAACAGGTCAACTGAAGTCTTAGCTCAAGTGAAATTAAAGGTAAAGTATCCGGATATTATGAATTTATTCTCGTAAAGCTGCTTTATTACATAAATGTAAATGCCATAGCCTTTCGGAAAATATGGAGCTTATATCCAATCCTATGTGAAATTGAATTAAAAATATTACATATATTTGCTTTATTAATTTATTTTCTTAGGATAGTTTACAGCTTTTATACTAAACATTAAAATTATAACTTACAAATGGATGACCAGGCTAGGGTTAGCTAAACAAATAATTATGTAAAGAAGCTATTTTGAAAATTTTCAATAGCTTTGACTATCTTTGACTTAGATTTGAAAAACATTGCAATGCTTAAGATGACATTGCAACATTAAACCTATAAGACCATTGGTAGTATATTCCACATTCCACTTGTTGCCATAATTTTAGATTCAGATCATAATATACTTCTACTTACTATGATCCTGACACACACTTTTAGCTTTACTCACTTATTAACATGTTGATGGACACTACTACTGTACCAATCATACTGTTTTGTCAAAAAATTTCATTCATTGCCTATAGATGTAGTGACACAATACATATTAAATCGTATTTAATACAATATTAATCCTAATATTTGTATTAAAAAATCAATTGCCTTAAAGCATATTGACTTTGGTTTAACCTAACTTTGTACAGTAAAGTAAAGTAAAAAGTTCTTTATTTCATAAACTATTACATAGCACTTGAAATCGTCAAAACAAAATATAAATAAAAAAAAACTAAATCAAGAAGCTTAGATTCACTTACATGCAAATAAATAAAAATTAAGTGTAAGTGAATCTAAGTGCCAGTTCCAAGCCCCTGCTCTGTGAGAAGAACTAACAAGATACTAACAGGCTATGCTCTTTTAAATTATCAATCAAATATAACAATACGGAACACACAGTGAATATTTGAAGATATTGAAAGAGTCCCCACAACAAAGGGTACAAAGGTGTACTGCCATGTTTACATCTGTGGTGGTTACTGTCCATCAACATGTTAACCTTCTTATGGTACTTTTGACCAGCCCTTTCTTTAAAACCTTTATCATCTTAGGTGATATTTAATAAAAAGTAAAATAAAATGTAGCATTTACAAAGAAATTATCTACGCATAGAAACTTAATTCCTTAAGAATTTTTTTTTCTAATAATGATGACATGTTGCTATGACATTTATTAGGTAATGGATATAAAGTACAAATATACAGTGGAAGTGATAACTTATTAATCTCATTGTATTTTTTCCACCTAGGCTTGGCCCTTTTGTAATAGACAAGTGAGTCAGTGGATTTATCAAGCTCTGGTAATGATAGGACTATATCAGCAATTCCTAATCTTTCACCCTACATGCCTAACTTAACTTAATTACAAAATAATGCACTTCCCATATTCCACTATAAACTATAGAAATAAACTGATTTTAATTTAATAAATATTTTTGAAACTATGTGAAAAAATACCTTTTATTTATTACAGATAGTTAATGCGAAAGATAAACAACTAGAGGTATCAAGGTCTATGAAAGTAACTGCTATGCAAAAGAAAAAAACCAAATTTCAAACATTGGACTCATTTCTATCTGTTCTGGACGGATCAGGCAAAGCAAAGGACATATCATCCAGATGTGCTGACTTAGACTTTGTGATGTATGAGGAGTTGGGTATGTATTGTTTAAACAAATTTATATATTATGTCATATGGCTTTGCTTATATAAGTATTAATTGCCACAGAAACGATAACCCAACCAGAATTAATGAATAAGCTATTGGTGCTTTTTTTAATAATGATTTTTCTATTTTGTATAATAAAATTATTCTGCATCTAACATAATAAGACACAGAGTAGAATAACTTTTTGAATGAATTTATTTAGGTCCATTTTTAATATTGATTTTGGGCCTAATTAACTTGTTCCCCATTATATATACTTCACTCTTGCTGTGCCAAACCGGCATGCAGCATCGGACATGCGCTGGCAGCTGGCTGACTGATACTAGCAGACGACTTGTGCATTTTATGTATGCACAAGTGGAAATATCCTAATATACAAACAATAGTAAAAGTAAATTATTATTTTCCAGGAGTTTCCAAGTCAATATTAAATTCTGTTATATTCTGCCATCAAGAAGACTCCAGTTGGCCTTTGGATGAGGGGAAAAAAGTTAAAGAGCGGTTTGATGAGATTTTCGAAGCAGATCGGTACAGTGATTGTTTTGACCGTCTCAGAAAAATCAGAAAAGAATATACTATTACAATAAAAATGCTTGGTAAGTTAATAGGTCAGTTTTGGTCTTAGATATCATAGGTTTTTACTTGAGCTAAAAAGTTTCATGATCCGTCGCTTTGATTTGGTAGCTATTTGTACATATCATTAATTTGAATCACTTTATAATATTAGCCTATGCTACTCATAAAGAATGTAGCTTTCTATTAGTAAAAGATTTTTTTAAATCATTCCAATAGTTTTGAAACCTATTCAAAACAAACAAACAAACTAATCTTTCCTCTTCATAATATTAGTAAAATATGATATTTCTAAAACTACAGAGCAAGAAGTAGCCCATCTAACTGAAAAGAAAGGAGAATTGGACAAAAAGAAGTTGGATGTAGTGAACACTGAATCTCGAATTTCTGAAGCTGAGCTGAAAGTTGCCGAATTAACTCAGGAAATGAAACCTATATCTGAGAAACTGCAAGCTATTACAAACTTGGAAAAGAATTTAGTTGCATTTGAAACTAAAAGGGAAAAAATAAATGCAAGGTAAATCTTAAGTGCTTTATTTATTTAAAACTTATCATATTTTTTATGTAGTCTGTGTTATATAATATAAAACATATTTCTGATTTAATCTATCTGTATAAGTGATACAGGACCAACAATTTCACATTAGTCCTATGAAGTGGTGATCGCAGAGCAAGTATATTGAGGTGGCCTAAGCACTGTAATTCTTAAGTAGGCCCTGACACCATCTATATGAGTGTGGCAAATTTAGTCTGCATGTTGCTTTTATGCCTTACATTACTGTTGGTATGTGTTGTCTAAAGTTCTGTCATACCGAAACATTGCACAATAAATTAAATCTTATGTTTTATCAAGTAAACACTAGTCAGATGGGTGTTGTGATGGCATAGTTGTATTAAAATATTGCTGATAAGCTACAAAAATAACGGTTTTGATGCGTTTCTACTTCCTGTAATACTGACATCTAGTATTAGCTGGCTTAACCAAATTGCAATGTAGAAATGAGTGAAAGGGCAGGGCCGAGACCAATATTCTATTGATTCATGACGGGATCTTACTTCCCCACTACATTAAATAAAATTTGATGATGAAATCATGTTTTTTTAAATGTAGGGAAATACAATAGCACATCATTTCATTATCTTTTGAATCACTTTGTATAGTTGTAATTATTACAATAAGTGGATTTCATCATCTCAGCCCATATACGTCCCACTACTGAGCACGAGCCTCCTCTCACATACCAAGGTGAGAGGGTATTGGGTCATACTCCACCACGCTGACCCAGTGCGGATTGGTGGAGGCAGGTGTATGGCGTCCTGCTGTTAGAATTTATCAAGCCGCCCATTAGGCCTCTAACATGGCTTAACGACTACCACATTTAGTGATAACCGGGACCAACGGCTTAACGTGCCTTCCGAAGCACGGAAGCGCTCGATATCAAATGCCACACAAACGGTCACCCATCCAAGGACTAACCTCTGTAAACTCTGCTTTACTTTGGTGATCGTTTCCGACCACCTAGCATCGCAGAGCTACGAGCGCTTTAAGTGGATTTATTATCATTATAATAAGGATCAGTGCAATCTTTTGAGTTTAAAAAGCGACCAAAGAAGTTCGCGTCCGTTTCAAGATTGCGTGAGCATGTTTGCACGACTTTCTATAATTTCTGACAGTGGTCAGAATTAAATGTAATACCTTTGACAGAAACAACAGAAATTTTTATGTTATTATATTTGCATTGTAAGAATCTATGCCTACCCCTACGGGAAAGAGGATGTAGAAATGCAGTGGAGAAAATACTTTTATATTCGATAGAGTATAAATGCAACCAAATGTGATAAATAGTATTTCTTAGCACTAATCTACCCACGATTTACGATAAAAATTTAAACTTATCCGCACTGGGTCCGTGAGGTAGACTACGACCTGAATACCTCTCACAGTGGTTCGTGAGAGAAGGGCGCGTGCTCATTAGTGGTAATAATTAGTAATATTTTTCGCTATGTTACTATGTATTTATAATATAATAATAATAATAATAATATTCTTTATTCAAGTGACCAGGACTCAAAATGTTAGTACAACTTATGAACTATGTTAATAAACTTAAAAACTAATTATTAACATCTAATCATAAATACGCCTCACTGTGACTCACCGCAGTATCATACCATGTGATATAGCACTGCAGCGATTCACATATGTGCAATCTAGGCGGCTTGCAATCATATTTAGAATTGGATTGGAGCTACCCCGCACCCGAGAAACTAGAGATGCACACCTCTTACGCATGGTAGCGTAAAAACAGTATACCTGTGCGTCAGCGAACATCCCCGATGCGCTACAGAAACGGGGCAGCCCAACCAACACCCTAAATGCGTTGTTATATTGAACGCGGAGGGCGCCGTAGACCTTCTGCGTATAATTGACCCACAGGCTGCACGTGTAAAATGTTGTGCAGTAGGCCCGAAACAGACAAATCTTTACTTTAAGTGAGCACCGTGCGAATCTGCGGGCCAGCATATTTGCCCGTCTAGACAGCGCCCTTCGCTCTCTCTCAATGTCAGTGTCATCGCTAAGGCAGGGGGTTATTATGTGACCAAGATATTTAAATGTGTTGACACGTTTTGATGGCAGCCCGTTCAGTTTTACCTGTGGTATATTATCTAAGTCCTTACCCCCTGCCTCAAAAACCATGACTTCTGACTTCGTACAATTATACAATAATCCATGAGTTCGAGCATAGTCTTCGCATATTTTTAAAAGTTTCCTAAGACCACAGATAGACGCACTCAGCAGCCCCATGTCGTCTGCGTAGCTAATATTGTTGACACTGATGCCGTCTATGTAACAACCGACTCTGGTCCTGCTGAGCTCGCCTACCAGTTCGTTAACATACAAGTTGAAAAGCGTAGGCGAAGTCAGACCCCCTTGTCTCACCCCACATTCCAACTCAAAGGGATGCGACAAGCTTCCAGCCCATCGTACAACATTCGTTTGATGGCCGTACCAGAACTTAAATATATTTGTTATTTCCTTCGGTATTTTCTCTTTATCTAGCTTCATCCATAACAGATCATAATTAACTAGATCGAAAGCTCGGGAAAGGTCGAGAAAGCAAGCGTAAACAGGCGTCCCTCGCTTTGTGTAGTAGTTGACAGCATGCTTAAGACATAGCACTGCACTCTCCGTTGATAAACCAGGTCGGAATCCGAACTGATTACTATGGATATTAACATGTTTATTTAGGTAGTCATTAAGCATGCTGTCAAACACCTTAGCTATTACTGTTGCCAGTGATATGGGCCTGTAATTGTTTCGATCTGAGAGATCTCCGGTCCTATTTTTTGCGATAGGTATGACCAACGTTCTCATCATCTCAAAAGGCAAATAACTGTGATTTGTACAAAACCCATACAACATAGCCAGCACTCGCGGCAGGTGTGGGCCCGCATGCTGCAGATGCTCGATGCTCAGCCCGTCATGGCCCGGGGATTTACCCTTTGACATTGTTCTAATGCTCTTCGCAATATCTTTAGCTGTGAATTTAACCTCTACTGCCGTACCGGGCTCAGCATCAAACCCCGAACATGAGGGACCCAAGGGCGACTTAACAAAAAAGTGCTGCACGAAGAGATCAGCTATCTCCTGCGGATCAGTCCTGCCACCGACACTCACAGGGACACCCGGCCTACCTTGTAATTTGTTAGTATGCTTCCAAAATCCGCGAAAGTCACCTTTGGAGTGGTGCGAGGCCAGAATATCCATTTTCACTTGGTCTTCATGGTCTTGACACCACTTCAACCTCGATTTAAAAATTCTTCTAGCCTCACACATCTCCTCAAATTCAAACCGGAGCCCGGCTTCCCGTGCCAGACCCATAACGTAAATTTTGCCTTTGCGGCCCTGTGCGCGTCAGCGACATGTCTATTCCAACCTATCACGACCCTTTTAGAACGCCGCTTATCGCCCTCCCGACCTACTACAGCCGCCTCATTCAAAGCCTGCACGATGTCTGAATACAGCTTATCTATCACATTAATATGTGTCAAATCTTTACAAACAGTTTCACAACAATCACCCAATTCGTGTGGGAAGTCAATAAGTTTCAGTCTCTTATGACATTCTCTTTGATATAATTCTATTTGACTTTGACATCTTTCCCCCCACACAACCCTATTTATACATATATTGGAAACACATTTTTTCGGAACAATTACATCTAAACAGCATTCGATCACTAATGGAAAGTGGTCTGACCATATGACATCATAGAGAACATACACATTTCTAACCGAATTCCCGGCCGCTTCTGTTACTAAACAATGATCAAGCCAACGTTTGGACCCATTCGCGTCGCTCAGAAATGTATATGCATTTGACTGTATACCTAAAAATTCTACATCGATACATTTCCATGTTTGTTCACTACAAAAATCATTTAACTCGTAATAAAATTGTTCCGACGGGTGTGCGTTAAAATCTTCTAACACGAACACACAATCTGTATTGTTATTGAGAATAATAGCACTCACCAAGCCCAAGATGTTTGTAAAATCCGTTAAGTTGGCAGTGGTATCTGTCGGCATATAAACACTACACACTAAAAGAGATTTTTCTTTTAAGTTTATTTTAATCGCACAAACACGTGTTTGCAGTAGTACTGTTATTTAATTCAATATATTTTTTTATATTCATTAGATTGGAACAATTCCGGTCACAAGAGGAAGAGATGAAAAAATCTATCAAAAACACATTTGAAGGGCCTACTCAAGAATTACAAGAAAGTATTGGTAAGTTTTTAATCAGAGACAATTTTTTTATTTGTTATATAAATATAATATCAGTTCCAGACACGAAACGTTGGAAAATGCTCAACAACATTTTACTTTTATGCATCATAAAAGTGTAAAGTGTAAAGTGGTCGGAAACGATCGCCGAAGTACAGCAGAGTTTACAGAGGTCAGTCCTTGGATGGGTGACCGTTTGTGTGGCATTTGATATCGAGCGCTTCCGTGCTTCGGAAGGCACGTTAAGATGTTGGTCCCGGTTATCACTAAAATGTGGTAGTCGTTAAGCCATGTTAGAGGCCTAATGGGCGGCTTGAAAAATTCTAACAGCAGGACGCCACACACCTGCCTCCGCCAATCCGCACTGGGCCAGCGTGGTGGAGTATGACCCAATACCCTCACACCTTGATATGTGAGAGGAGGCTCGTGCTTAGTAGTGGGACGTTAATGGGCTGTGATGATGATCATAAAAGTAAAATGTTGTTGCATTTATTTAGAATATTTATTTATTTATGGCACGTCAATGAACTCGATGTACAGCTACCCTCCAACAAAAATATTGATAATAATATGAATATTGAAGATTAATTTACATAGGCCTCTTTTATTGTGTTAAATTTTAAACATTTGCGGTCAGGAGTTAGACTTTTAATTATTATCTATGGTTTTTTATTATTTCCAGCCAACTATAGTAGTACTACAAAGGCAAAGCAAAAAGAACTTAATGACTCTTACAAAAAGAATTCTGGATTCAATACTGAAGAAGAAAAAATTGCAAATGAGAAAACATCAAATGAAATGAAATTTAGCAAACTGATTTTGCTTGAAAGCCAGAATCAAGAAAAGATTGATAAAAGAAATGCAATGGTCATTGAAACTGCAAATTTGGCTGCAATTGAGGATGTAACTCAGGTGGAATCCAATGAAGATGCAGAAAAAGGAGTTGAAAAAATTGTTGAGAAAATAAACTCACTAAAGAAAGATCTTAGTGACCATAAGGCAGTAGCTGATGCTGAAGAAAGGAAAATACAGGCGGAAGTCGACGAATGTCGGGATTCTTTGTCAAGACTTAAACAAAACATTTTCAATAAAGAGGCAGAAATAGAAAAGAATAAAAAAGATGTTAAGAAAGTTGAAAAGGAAATAGCAGATACAAATGAGTCGAAGGTAAAATTAGAAGCTTTGGAGAAAAAGCTGGAAGCTGCTGAAGAAGAATACAAACAGTATGAAAGTGAACTAAATGCAGAAGAATGTCAACAAGAGATCAATGAAGATGAAAAAGTACTTGAGACACATGAGCTAGAACGTGAAGAGTTATCCAAAAAAATTACTTTACTTCAAAAACAAAGCTCGAAGATAAAAGAGCGTGACTTGATCGAAGAATCATTGAAGCAAAAAGATAAACAAGTTACTGTTTTAAAAAATAAGCACAAATCAGCATTGACTGAACTCTTGGGCACCATGCCTGAGAAACAATTTGCAATTTCCGTAAATAAGATCGAATGTGAAATTAGGGCTGAAGTTGAGTCTTTGAAAAAGAAGCAAAAGGAGAAACATACTAAACAAACAAGTTTGGAGACTGAACGCAAGCATGTTCGTGAATTGTTAAGCGATAAACGTGCAGAGCTAACAAAAGCTGAAGATCAAATGTATAAAGCATGTGGTACCCAGTCCTATGAATCTACCCTGGCTAAAGTTACTACAAATGTGGAAAAATTCCAGGTGTGCATAAACATCAAATAAATACATGTTTAGTTATACAGGGTGTAAAAAGACTCAGATTAAAGACATGCGCCACGTATTCTGCCCAGCATGCAGTATTAGTATCGTATGTAAACCTAGGCTATCAATAACCATTAAGTTAAGAAAGGTCAAAGCTATTAAAAAATGTTTTGCAGCATTTTTAATTAAAACTTTTTTTAAAGGTTTTTTGCTTAAATTTGTGCCATGCCCGTGCGCCACAAACACACACGGAGACGCGGTATACCAAAATAAATTTGGGGATGCGTAGCCTTCGCGTTTGATCAAGATTTTTAAAAGACCTATTTGAGAAAAAGACCAATATATTTATTTTATTCGGACTATTTTAAACTATATTTTTATTTTACAGGATGAACAAAACGTACTTCAGTCATCAATGTTCGTTATAAACAAATACAAAAGTCAATTGAAAGATAATAATTGCTGTCCTTTGTGCAGTCGTGGTTTCGAGAATGAGATAGAGGTATGTAGATAGAGAAATGTCTAACATTTTACGTAATAAATTTGGGTTTATTGTGCTTCTTTTATCCGTATTCTTACTTACAACTCACAAAGGTGCGTTATTATCTTGGTGATAATATCGGATGCGCTATTGCGATTTGAATTTTCAGTACTTTCTGTAGTAGAACTACTACGGAGCTACACAATGCTGTGTTATAACGAACCAATTGAGGTGGAATATTCGTACATATATTGATGCATTAACTCGTCCGATATTATCGTTTGATAATAAATGCACCAGTGGAAGAAACCAGTACAGTTATGAGTGGTGACTGAACTCAAAATAAATGCTTATCGAACCGAGATGTAAAGACATAAAGCTCGTTTTGCTTTAGTCGTAATAATTGATGATTTAGTGGCGGTAGTTTTAAATTCGTAAATTTCTCTTTGGAGACCTGTCATTGGTGTTACCGTGACCAAGAAACACTCCAAATTATTTGAGGTGCCGGTAATAAGTGTAATAAATAGGGTATAAATCAGTGAAATATAATATTATATATAGTAGTCAATGAACGTTTAGTGAAATATGTTGAAACTAATAATATTTAATCACCAAATCAATTTGGATTCAGGACAAAACGCTCAACTGAGGATGCAGTTAAGTTACTCACTCATAATACTGTGCATAATTTAGACAATGGCAAGGCATGTGTTGGCGTTTTCCTAGACCTTGCAAAAGCCTTTTACACGGTGTCAATTCCAACCCTATTGCAACGACTGGAAAGCATCAGTGTCAGAGGTATTGAGCTTGATTGGTTCCAAAGCTATCTCACTGGAAGACAGCAATGTTTAAAAATCAATTCCGGGATTAGTTCCCCCAGAGGAATGTCCTTCGGTGTTCCGCAGGGCAGTGTTCTTGGTCCTACATTATTTTTAATTTATTTGAATAATCTTGCCTCGTTACAATTGCAAAATGCTGAAATTGTTTGTTATGCTGATGATATCGCAGTAATATTCCATGAAGCCAACTGGAGTGAATGTTTTAGAAGTGTGGAACACGTAATGACAAAAGTCTTGGGGTGGCTTTCAGATAATTTACTTACGTTAAACGCTACAAAAATGAAATATGTAGGTTTTCATAAAACCGCAATATCATCTCCGTTGACCACTTCTGATCTCATGATTCACGACCGTGATTGCAATAAACTACCTGATCTTAGTTCCTGTAATTGTAACTTAATACAACGAGTTCATACCTTAAAATATTTAGGCGTCAATATTGACGAAAAACTCACATTCAGTAATCACACCGCAGCTTTATCATCTCGGGCTAGAAAGTTAATATATGTTATGAAACAAATCAGAGACGAAGCAAACGCAGACCTTGCTTAAAAATCATTACATCTCTCTATGCCAATCGATTCTGACGTATTGTATCAATACCTGTGCGTCTCATTTAATTTATTTTAAAAGAGCTCAGCGGTCGGTTCTTAAAGTTATGCTGAAGAAGTCCTTAAGATATCCCACAGCAAATATTTACAAAGATACGAACTTGCTAAGTATTCGCCGCCTTTACATAAAAGCTGCTGTCTGTGTTACACATAAGCTTATATTAAAATCTGAAAAATACAAGGAATTGCTGACTAATAGAATATTTAGAGTCTCGGTACCCACAGTCAATACTTCTTTTGCACAAAGATTTTAAAATTTTTTATTTCCTTATTTATACAACAAAATCTGTAAAATTTGTGAAGCTAAAGAAGACACTGTGCGCGTAATGCAAACAAAAGCTACTAAATATTTAAATAACTTAACATTCAACGAAGTAGAACAGCTACTAAAACCTGCACAGTAAGAAGCCGAACATTTTCCATATAACACGCACACACATACACACACACGCATAATCACACACACGCACACATTCACACATTCGTTATCTTTTTGTTATATAAGTTACTTAAGTCTTATATTTGAATTTTTGATCTCTTTAGTCATAAGGAAACCGTATTGTTGATGGCCGCGATACAGGCTTTGCCTAGTGCGGTTGTCATTGTAAATTATTACTGTAAATACTGGAATGCGTAATAAAGAATTATTATTATTATATTAAGTGCCTATAAACTTTTCATTCGTTATATACAAATTTGTACATGCATTATAATTTTTACTAAATTTTGAAATGTCTATATCAATTTACTAAATAGTGTTTACAAATGACATTTTATAGTATTTATATGTGTTTGTATAATAATCTGGTACAAAAAAAAAAAATCCTTAATTTTTAAATTTATTGCATTATTTCCAAGGTAACTGATCTGATTTCGCAATTGACAACGCAAGTAATGAATGTACCATCAAAATTGGAGAAAGTCACGGCGGAATTGCAAAAATCATCAGCGAAAAAGGATGAGCTTCTGAGCATGAAGTCCTTGAACGAGAAGATTACAGTTTTGAAAGAGAAGGACATACCTGAACTTGAAACACGTCTAAGCGGCATAGAAAAGGTGACTTATCTAGATATTTTTATTGTTTGCATACAAAATGCGTTAGTAGCTCTGCGGAACTAGGTGGTTTGAAACGATCATCAAAGTGAAGCAGAGTTCACATAGGTCAGTTCTTCTATAGGTGACCGGTTTTGTGAAATTTAATATCGAGCGCTTACGTGCTTCGAAAGCATGTTAATATGTTGTACCCGGTTGTATCCCTATATGTGAAAGTCGTCAGCCATGTTAAAGGTGGCTAAATTTGGGTGGCTTTAAACAGCAGGGCACACCTGTCTCTGCCAATCCGCACAGGGTCAGTGTATGACTTTAATCTCTTCGCCTTGGTTTGTGAGAGGAGACCTGTGGAAAGTATTACTACCAGTTGCAAAGTTGGGTTATTTTCATTAATAATATAATTATATTTCGTTTTTAGCAAATAACAACTTTGACGGAAGAAGGCGAGGAGCTTTCAATGTCTCTTATTGAGCCAGAGCAGAAGTTACAAACAGTGAAACAAATCCAAGGCGATATGCCATTGCTCGATCGTAGCAATCAGGAAATTGCAACAATCACTAAAAATGTAAGTGTATTTTTTTTAATAAGTATTATCTTTGGCTTACAAACAACTTGCTTCTCCTTTGATTGTAGTTCCAATTAACACAAAACTTCAAAGAATTTATAGACATTATTCAACAAAAAATATATTAGTGCAAAACCATATAAAATTCTGTTTAGAGTTGCAACATCAGCATCATGCTGATTTTCAAGTAAAAATTTTAAGTTTAATTTTCATTTAAGTACGTTATTAATAACTGCAGCTGACGCTGAATCTGAAAAATAACAATTACTGTTTTTACCGTTCGAGGGATTATATAGCCTCCATAAAATGAACTTTATGTAATTGAGTGAAGGTAGGAAACCAAAAAAAGTTAGAGGATTAGATCCTATAGGCATAATTTTTGTTTCAAACATTTTTTTGATGTCATTACAAAATAATTTGAAAGTCTGAACACCATATATCTATAAAATTGTAGCATATTCTGCAAATAAAGATATAAGATCATACTTTTTGCAATTTTAGCTGGAAAACGTAAAGGCTCAATTTATAGACGTAGGCACTGATATGACATTGGACGACGCCACAGCAAAGCAAACAGATCTGAGCCAAAAGATAACTACATTGAGGGCGCGAATCAAGGCCTCCCAAAAGAAGCTGAACTCATACAATAAAAAGTTGCAAACAATGGCTGACAAGAAGAATAAACTGAAGGAGCAACTTCTCAACATTCAAAAGAAGGTAAACATTTAAGACTGACTGAAATTTAAGCCTTTTTACAAACACTCTAGCTGATTTTGAAAGGCCACTTTAACACAAATATTTGTATGGACAAATGTTACAATTGCACCGTCACTGGCCAATCTTACTTATTATGTACAAATATGCCTGATCGTTTTATCGGGTAGATATTCACAAAGTGTCAGTTTTACAGACCAATTCTTGGAAGATTCAGTCGCATCTCTTAGAAAATAGGAACAAATATTATTTTTGTAGTATTTTACAAGTTTAAAAAAAAACACCTTGAATCTAAAATACTAGTTTGTTAGCGGTTTCGTTAATTGAAGGGTAATTTACAAAAACAACATTATCTGAATTGAATTGAATTTGAATTTAAACAAAAAAAAAAACTAGTTTCTCTTATAATTTTAATTAGTCAAGCCGCATATTTTTTATGAAAGACACAGCTTAGAGAATATATTATGATTATTATTACTAATATAATAAGTTTTTTAAAATCTAAGTATGACCAAAAAAAACTTTGAAATGTTTGTTATATTGTGTATCGTATATGTTTTTAATTCCCTTTATTTAACGATCGGGCATTGACTTGCATAGTCAAAGAACATTATTCCTTTTAGTTAATTAATGTTTACGAGGCCAATATCCGATGTGATTATCTTAGATGAAATTTCAGTATAAGAAATAAGTCGCAAAGTTGTAATTTGTCATAATAACATCCAATAGGTTCAAGAACTGGTCAATCTACAACAAAAACAAAACACATTAGAAGAGGATGGTGAGAGGTTTGTTATGGAACTGAGTCAATTTCACGAAGGTGTACCTGGGTTGGATGAAGAGTTAATAGAAAAGGAAAAACAAAAGGAGGATATTGTTCAACAGTACAGGTATGAATATAATGTAGCTATTATTTATTTTATGTATAACTAGCGGCCGCCCGCGGCTATGTCCGCGTTACCCACAGGTACTTTTTGTATTCGAGTTCCCGCGGGAAAATGTAGCTTGTAACTTCAGCTATCTGTTGATGAAAAATCTTGACAATTCTAGACTTAACAACAAGCAGTTAATAATTCCTTTGAATTTTTCAGAGATATAACAGACACCAAGAATAATTATATAACGGAGGTAACAAACTCACTGGATAAAGTCAAAGCACTGAATAAAGAATTAAAACAATATAAGGATAAGAATATTCCTCTCGAAATGGAGAAAATAAAACAGGCGAATGAGAAACTCATGGAAAAACAAAAGAGAATTATGTCGGACAGAGATGCCCTTACCAAGCGGATTGACACATTGAAGGATGAAATTGCCAAACAGGAGGTATTATTCTTATTCTTAATTAATTATAGCTTATTAAAACGCATCATAACAGATAAACCTAGATAATAAATAGGGACAGTATATATTGATTTGTGTTCAAAATAGTTAAGCAGAATCGACATAAAATTATTCTAAACCTTTACTTGCTAAAGGAACGCCTAATCAATATATATGTTTTTTTTCTTCTTCTGGGTGTATTTGCTATCCTAGTCTTAGGACTATGATCAAATTTGTTTTTTGAAGCTGTCATGCTGAGTGGCTTTCCATTGGAAGCTTCAACTCATCTGCTGCCTAGGCCCTAGAACAAAACAGTAGCTCTAGAGCTACTGTCGGTCTTCTAGCTCCCGGATTTGGTGACGGTTTAGCCGTCTCACATATCTGGTCACATATCACAAGTTCTGGCACCTTATCAAATGCCTGCTGGATGTCCAAGAATGCTGACGAGCAATATTCCTTTTGTTCTAGGGACGTTCTTATGGCGTGACATACTCTGTGAGCTTGTTCTACTGTGCCATGGCATTCTCTAAATCCGAATTGGTGATTTGGAATCACTTGGCGGTCTAGTAGGTCCGGCATAATTCTATATGATATAAAATTTTCTCCAGCGCTTTGGATAACACAGGCAACAAACTGATTGGTCGATATGATGTTTTTTCGTTTATTGGTTTGCCAGCCTTGTAAATCATTATGATTTCAGAGACTTTCCATGCACTTGGGAAATAATCTATTCCCAGCGTGGCGTTGAAGATGATGGTGATAAAGACAAAAGCCTTTCTCGGTAGTTCCAATAACCTTTCGTTATCAAATCATAGCCCGGTGCCTTTTTATTGTCCAATCGTTTGATAGTTTTTATGACATCTGCGGGCGTCACAGGTCCAGGAGGGAGGTCCATTTGAAAGTCTCGGTCAGTTCTGGCCCAACCTATTGGTTTTTTTATTGGGGCTTTTTGTACGTCTGTCGCAGGAATTTCCAGAGCGAGTAGTTGCTGGCTTTAGTAGCTGTTAAGGACTGTAGATTTGCTTGCATTGTTGAATCATTGGCATTCTTTATGGCTTGCTTCAGTTCGACAATAGCTTTATTAAAGGCGGCCTTATCTTGCGGATGACGACTTAGCTGTCAAACCCTGCGTAATATGCGTTTCTCCTGGATCATGATCTTTATTTCCAAAGGTACGTTTGTTGGATGATTCCTATGTTCATCAGTAGGCGAGCTTCTCCATGCGGCAGCTTGTATGAGATTAGAAAATTGCACTACTGCTGTTTCAATTTCTACCGATTTGAGCCTGACATTTAGATCTAAGTTTTCTTCTATGTGTTCCCTGAAGGAGAACCAATCAGTATAACGATTGTAAAGTTTTGTGGGTCTCTCGACTTCAATTATAGTCGTACTAATAGTTAGTAAGACTGGGGTGTGTTCAGATGACCCATCATAGCATGAAGCAGTCGAGTATGTCCGGCAATCGATTGATGTCCGATGGCCAATTAATAGGTTCTGTGGGACTACTTATATTTAGGTGATTTGTATTGATACTCAGCTTTAGTTGTCTCCCTCTAGTTGTAATAAGCCTGGAACCCCAAAGGATTTTTTGGAATTCCAGTCACCTCCTGCTATGAATCGATTGCCTAGGCTTGAAAAGAATTGAGAGAACAGTTCGCAGTCTATACGATGTTTCGGTGGACAATATACTGCTGAGACATTAAAGCACCCACATCTGTCCTGTACTGCGACAGTAGTGGCCTGTATTTGCTCAGTTCTATATTCGGGCAATATATAGTGCTTTATTTTGTTCCGTATAATTGCAGCTGTTCCTGCATGGCCTGTACCGTCTGGGTGGTTTGTGGTATATATCTGAAACCCTTTGATTTTGATGTTGTTTTTATCGGTGCAGTGTGCTACCGTTATTAGGACTATGTCTAGTCTGTGGTTGGCAATTAGTATTTCGAGCTCATCCTTATTGGGTGCGAGCCCATTTATGTTCCAAGTGGCCAGTCTTAACCCAAGGCCCGTTAACCTTGTAGTTTGGTTATGAGTGTGGTCATGAGGCTCATTAAAGCACTCATTTGTTGAATGATGAGGTCAAACTTCTCGTTTTGTTTGGTGAGGAGGGTTTCTAACGCTGTTGAGCTTTGGTTAACACTGGGTATTGTATTTTCTGTAGTTACTTTGTCTTGCGTGTATCTAGTTGCTTGAGCATAAGTTTGCGCTTTATTTTCTTTATTGCCTATAGATAATTGTTGGGTAGTATTTCTTTGAGTGTTTGTTGCTCGAGCTGCGTTTTCTTTAGCTATCTCACTTCTATCAGGTCTTCGATGACCGTATTTGTTAATTTTTCGGGCAAGTATTTCCCTGTAAATTTTACAACCTTTGTAGTTAGCCGGTTGTGAGCCTTGGCAGATTGCACATTGGGCTGGTGTGTTTCTATCCTTCTTAGGGCAATCTGATGTTTTATGTGCCTGCGCGCATTTTACACAGCAGAAGGGCCTCATGCAGTAATTCTTTGTGTGCCCATATTGCTGACACCGTTGACATTGTGCAATTGTATTTTTCTTCTTAGGCTCTTCTATTGATACAGATTGGTGGTATATGTATTTGATGAAATGTGGTCTGCAGCTATTTAATTTTTATAATATTATTGTTATTTGTCATTTTTATAAATCTTTTTATTTTGTGGCTCGAGTATGTCATATGTAAAATATGGTTGAGCGAAACGATGGCTGGTTCATGCGTCGTACTCGTGAACGGGTGCCACCAGTGGGGACTGGTCTGCTCATGTCTACTATGTTTATACGTAATGCTCGCATAACTTTAAAAAATAGTTATTTTTTTATTTTAAATCTTGTGACTGCAGAACACAGGTTTTTGTAGATTTGTCAAATTGTTTTCTTGTAACATCTAAGTACATTTTCTTGTAACTGGCGGAAGAAAAAACTAAGCTCGACGATTTTCTTGCCCGTTCTTTTACGATCAAGCTCCCGCCCGCAGTGAATGGGCGCGCTAGCTTTTAAGTTTTGACGTTCATAAGAGCTCTTTTGAGCCAAACTTGAATATATGAATATGATGTCTTTGGCTGCCTTGTTATTCTGGCTGGGTAAGAGATTTACAAAGAATGTTGAAGTTGGTATTTTTTCTGGGCCATATCTAGAATTAATAATTTCCCCAATAACTAGTGTTCCCAGTTTTTTCAATTTCTTTCTTTATCTCATTCATAGCATGACAAATCTCTCATTATTGGACATTTTTTTTCATATAGGGGGGATGGGAGAAAACTCATACTACTTTTCCAACGCAGTATTGCAGCTAGTTTAGGGGCATTTAATTTCCCTAGGTCCGCTGCGGCCTTAACAGGTTACTTAAGGCCGCCTGTGACTCGGCGTTGTTGCTCGTTAGCACCACCCGGAGGGGACGTGTAGGGTGGGCCTAGGACAGGTGGTAAATCCTACGGACGTGAGCAACTCCCCCCCAATCAATAAAAACTAAACTAAAAAACTAGGTTATCTAAATGAAATATAGCACATACGTTTTTTCAAGATCGTTCGATCAAACAATCGCAGTAAGGCAAAAACTAAATTGTCTTCATAGTACGACTCTAGATATATGTATCTATTATATGATTGATGTTAAAATAGTAAATTAGGTTTGCAACTTAGAAAAATAGAAGCTACTTCTACTAACTTACGATTTAATAATTCCTCTTCAGATTTATAAAAGAGATTTAGAAGACAACTTGAAACTACGTAAAGCTCAAACAGAAATTGAAAATTCTTTAAAAGAAGAAGCAGATAACAATGAAAGAATGAAAGGAGTCAACACAGATTCTATTACGGAAAAACCGGCTTTGATTACGCAGCAAAGTAAGCTATTCAGAGAGAAAGCACAGACAGAAGGGAGTTTGGGTGAACTAAAGGTAAGTGAAAAATTTAAAAAGCAAATAATTTTTTTTATGACTTGTAACATTCCTTTTAAACAAGGTTGCCGCAATTTTTGATGTCGAAATAGCTTTGTTACGATCTAATTCTATCATTTTAATAGCTCTATTATCCCAAAATTTATCTTAACTTTGTACAATAAATATTACTTAAAATCAATTATTGTTATTAATAAAATGTTAAACATACGCACATACATGCTGTCACGCCTGTTTCGTTAGCCATGTTTGTAGGTATTGTACATTTCGCCAGTTCTAGTGTTGGTCATGTTGAACTTTTATGTTCACCAGAGCCTCGTCCGTTGATTGGCTCCTTAGATCTTGGTGGGAACCCTATACATAAACTGTTAAAGTGGTATTTTTTTCTATTGCAATATTATTATTAAACATCTGCTTTATTTTCCAGGATACACTGAAGTCGTTTAGATTAGAGCTAAAAAAGACACAAAACAAAGACATTGAAAACAAATACAGAGAGAAGTTTTACGAGCTGCATGTCACAAAAGCTATAGATAAAGATATAAGAGACTACTCTGTGGCCTTGGAGAAGTGTGTCATGGAATTCCACAAGGAGAAGATGGAAAGCATCAATCTAATAATCAGGTAAAACTTGTAGCACCTTTGCATACATACACACCCATGGGTTATGTCCATATATTCCATTTGGTGAGGGCCACCTCGCTACACCTTTTTACAAGGGATCTTTATGTATAGTTGTAACAAATTTCACTTTTAGCACAGATATTTAAAATGTGGCCCAAAATATACTTTTCATTCCACCTATTCGGAAAGCGGGCATTGGTTCCCCAAGAACAGGGAGCAGAGTAAGTCTTTTCCCAAAGAGCTTTCGCCCGCATTTCAAATTTGGAATGTTAATGGATACACCTACACACACTCATACGCTTGCACGCGAATAGATCGAATCAAAATCTATATCTATACTTCTATACTAATATTATAAAGAGGAAAGATTTGTTTGTTTGTTTGTAATGAATAGGCTCCGAAACTACTGGACCGATTTCAAAAATTCTTTCACCTTCGGAAAGCTACATTATCCCCGAGTAACATAGGCTATATTATATTTTAAAAAAAATTAGGGATCCTTACTAAAAATCCAATAATGTAACCCAAGGTGTAAAAAAAATGACCTGAAAAATTCCTTACGTAACGTGCGCAGCGAAAACCATTGATGATAGAACAAAATCATGTACTACGACTGTGCTGAACTCATCATTATCTACAAAAAGTGTCGCGATAGCATATGTCTAAATATTATAGTTACGTCACCGTAAGCGGTTTTTTATTTTAAAAATTTAATTTATATGCGGCCGCTATATTTGTACCTTGGTATTATCCTATCCTTATCAAAATAATCTATTTCATCACTAAGTGCAGTTTACGTAGATAATATTTAGTCTTTGAATGATCAAAATTGGACGTTTGGTTTTGAAGTTATGGCGAAATTAAATTATTACGATTTCTGCTGCACGGCGCCCTATCACGGGTCGGGGCTCCCGACCATCAGTTTATTTTGTTACCTGAAAATAATTTTACATCAAATGTTGTTTATAGAGAAGCTTTACAATAATCGCTTTAGTTATCTATCCCAAAACAACGGGTTGCACTCCGGGCCGGTAGGAGTGAAAACTTAGTATTAATTACATTTAAATATTTTCATCATTAACAACTTTAACATCCACATAAAGACAATCTATGCAGCCTGCGGATAATGACTGCGTCGTCGTAGTGTCGGTGTCTGTGAATTGACCTGGGAATCATTTTGCTGACCGTGTCTTTTCTGGGCAGGCATTTTGCAGCGGTAACCGACATCCACGCGGGCGGAGCCGCGGGCTACCGCTAGTATTGTATAAAGTTACTGGTCGGCTAAACGGCGTGCAGTGCCGCGTCGTGTAATGGCGGCAAATTAAAAAAAATTAAGAGCGCGAACTTTTCGTCACGTCATTCACTTTATTTTTCGCTAGCAATTATTATTATATAAATAAATAAACCCTTTACATAATGAGTTCATCTGATAGTGAAAGCGACGAAGTATTGAAACCTGAATATATCAAAATGGAGGCGCAAAGTGTGATGCTAAATAAATTCGAACTCTTTATTTTCCTCATAGGGGGAATGAAAAGCAGACTGTATCACTCGACATCAAAATTATTTCCAACTCGGCCGACGCATTTTGAAGCCCTCGCTTCTCTCAGATCTCTCAGATTTTACTTAAGAATCCTTCGTTTCGCTCTGGATTCAATGTAGCGGCCTCGCCGTAAATATATTATTTTGATGCCCCGTGATCCAATCTACTATTATTGTCTTTGAGATCAACAAGATCATTTACATTCCAACACACAAAACGGAAATACAAAATTAATGTTAACAACGTATTATATAACATATGGATAACAATAAGAGATACGGGCGATTCCATAATCAAGTAAGAAGAATAATAGCAAAATGGTTGGTTTCGTAAGTTTCGTCGGAATTTGCCGTTCGTCCACGTTGACACTCGAGATCCTACTCTACAGCAATGCAGTCACTAATATTAAACTAAATTATTTTAAACATTGAAGTTTTGCGCCTTAAATTTTAAAGAACTTCTTTACTTTAAAGAGCCTCTCCTTGTCAATTTCATAACGTCCTGATTTCAGAGAGTTATGGAGGAAAATATACAGAGGCAATGACATTGATTATATTGAAATAAAAACTGAGGGCGGAATGGCAGCAGATTCGGATCGCCGCAAATACGATTACAGGTAATTACAGTCTCAATAGCAAACGCCTGAAGCTTGAAAAGAAAAAAGTATACATTTTAGTGGAAGCTCATCATCATCACAGCCCATTAACGTCCCACTACTGAGCACGAGCCTCCCCACACAGATATTAAGGTGCGAGGGTATTGGGTCATACTCCACCACGCTGACCCAGTGCGGATTGGCGGAGGCAGGTGTATGGCGTCCTGCTGTTAAAATATTTCAAGCCGCCCATGAGGCCTCTAACATGGCTTAACGACTACCACATTTAGTGATAACCGGGACCAAAGGCTTAACGTGCCTTCCGAAGCACGGAAGCGCTCGATATCAAATGCCACACAAACGGTCACCCATCCAAGGACTGACCTCTGTAAACTCTGCTGTACAATGGTGATCGTTTCCGATCACCGAACTCCGCAGAGCTACAAGCGGTGGAAGCTCATACTAACACTCAAATATAACTCTTGGTCCATATTATAGTTAATTAAAAGTCAATGTGTATTATTGTTTTCAGGGTCGTCCAGTGTAAAAATGGTGTTGAAATAGATATGAGAGGACGGTGCAGTGCCGGTCAAAAAGTTTTGGCTTGTCTTATCATTAGATTGGCGCTTGCGGAGACATTCAGCTCTAGGTAAGTTATTTATTATAGTTAATTATTCTAAAGGGAATTATTCGAAATAAACTAAAAAAACTACCTTTAAAGTACCAGGCAGTAAGAAGCGTCACTAATGCATTTGAGAAAGGTACATACGAGAATTGTTTATAAGACGACTATCAGGTTTGTTGAACTACTCTGACGAGGTTGACATGTACGATCGACTGACGTACTGAATTGGTATGAAATAAGCCCAACCGCAGTTGTTTCAATTCTTCCAATCACATAAATGTTTACATACTTATGACATCATCAAAATCTTTTGTTCCTATTATTTTAATGTTATTTTCTATTTCTTCAGATTTGGAATCTTGGCCCTGGATGAACCTACTACCAACCTGGACCAAGAGAACATTAGAAGCCTATGTTCAGCACTTGGAGAAATCGTACAGGAGAGGATGAATCAAAAGAACTTTATGTTCATAATTATTACTCACGATAAAGAATTTATCGAGTCATTAGGTAATATTGATAAAGTAAGCCACTATTATGAAGTGTCGAGAAATGATGATGGAAAATCTAGAATTAAGAGAATTCGTTTTACATAATTTAGTAATATTTTCATACAAATGCAGCCATTCCTTGATTTATATTCTATTCATAAGACGTGTGACTTTAGATCATCAGAAGGAATAATACCAAGTAATTGGTTTATAAATTTGCAGATTTACTCTAGTTTTTGAAGTAATATAATTGTGTTTTTATATTAGTATAAAACGTCGAACAATTCTTAATAAAAATAAGGCTAGCGAAGAACAATTTTTTTAATAAAATAAGATACTTCCTCAAATTCGTTCCTATGTTTATCAGAAAGTCACACATGAAGTTACTTTGAGTCGCAAACTAGCCCATTTCACATTACAGTGAATTTTTTTTAAAATAAGATGGTTAAAAGAGGTAATTTGATATAATTAGCAAAAAAGGTACTACTCAAATCATCAGAATTCCTTATTATGCTTTATAATTCAGATGTTTCATAATGAATATTACAAAGAAAACATTTTATGTGTCTCCTGAAAAAATTGCCCGGAGTTAGCTGGTTTGCGCATTCAAGTATCGATAAATAATAAGAAAAAAGGCTGTGCCTTACGAATATGATCTTTATAACATTTTATTTTGTAAAATTTATGAATAAACATTTTTAAAACAATATTTTACATTTTTTATTTGAAGTGGCATGCAATTAGGTAAGTATTCCTTTTGACCAGAATCATAGAAATAAAAGAGTATTTATTTTCCTTCCACATTCACACTTCCACATTTTTTTAAAAAAACATGGAACTGAGCTATGATTATAAACCTCATATAAAGGTACTAAAAGGAAAGATTATTCCGCTCTGATAACTGTCTGAGAATGTTGATATTTCGCTCGTTGATAAATACTTTGTTTGGGTACCGCAAAGTATTTATATTCTTTTTTTTTAAATGTGACACGTCATAATGACTACATCCTGCATGATGGTAAGCAGTCGATGCAGCCAAAAAAAAATGAAAGCGCTTCCTACCGTGAAATAAGCACGGTAAAAAACGCATCCACTCATGACGGCCTGCTGGAATGCTGAGATCCACCGAAATGGGCAACGGAGCGTTCTGAAAAGAGGGAGGAGCAAGGAAGGGAGTAACCTTCGACGAGAATGCACAAACCTGGGTTTTGGTGGCATTAGACTCGACCAGGTTATCAGATCCCCACTGAGTGACACGATCGAGAGTCCGGTTCACTTTGGCAACCAGGTCTCGCCTTTGCACCAGTATATCGGCTTGCTTTGCCGCAGGATGTCTCAAGTACCGCTCATGTACCGTACTATCCGCATAACAATGAATATTTCCCAAGGACAAGATGTCATTAATATGCAGAAGAAATAGGGTAGGCGAGAGTACCGATCCCTGCGGCACTCCGGCATTGAGTTTGTAGAACTCGGAGGAACTTCCCTCACACAAGACATGAATCCCGATCTTCCAGAAAGCCAGCCACCCAGGCGCACAAACGGGGCGGTATACCGAAGGCCGGCAACTTGGAAAGAAGGGAACTCTATCGAAAGCTTTGGCGACATCCAGGCTTACGGCCAAAGATTCGCCACGCTAGAAGATCACCCGTTGATCGTTTCGGTCTAAACCCATACTGGCGATCGTGAAGTAGAGAGTGATCTTCCAGGTAACGGATGAGCTGAGCATTTATCACCCGTTCAAACACCTTGCACAGCACAGAAGTGACAGCGATAGGTCGATAGCTGGATCCGAGCAATCCCCTTTTTTTGGGATGGGTTGTATGTTCGCCTCCTTCCAAGACACCGGCACAACACCGGTATCGTAAGACTCTCTAAACAATCGTGTCAACACAGGAGACAACTCAGCCGCGCATTTGAGCAGCACATTATTGCCGGAACACCATCCGGTCCGCTAGCCTTCCTCACGTCGAGCGACCGCAGCACGGCACGTACATCAGGCATGGTGGACCCACAATGTTCTAAATTAGGTGGGGCGGCACCACAATCGTCGACGCGCGAGTTAGCCGGGAAGAGGTCAGCCAACAAGTTAGCCTTCTCTAGCGGCTGGTAAGACATCGATCCATCTGGACATTTCAGCGGGGGCAGCGAGGGAGAGCAGAAGTTGGCCTGCACGGCCTTAGCCAGTCGCCAATAGTTTCGACTACCCGTAGGGTGCGAGATCAACTCATGCCCATGCCCTCGCCACTCTTTGTGCATCTGCTCCAGCGATAGCCCTCTTATTAGACTTAGAGGGAGGCCTTGTTGTAAGCCACCTTCAAGGAGCTGATATTAGGGTCGTTTCGTGCGCAAGCCCTCGTCCAACCACGATACGCCGCCTGCTTGCGTTCAGCAGCTTTGGCGCATTCGCAATTGAACCAAGGCCGTTGTCTACCAACGCTGGCAGGATCTGTATACGAAATATAATATTCCATACCCAACAAGATCTCGCCAGTGATGGCAGAGGCGCACTCCGACGGGTCCTTTCCAAGAAAGCAGCACTGGCCCCATGAGACGGATGCAAAGTAATCACGCATTCCGTCCCAATCAGCTGACGAGTAGTGCCACAGGCGACGCTGGGTTCCACCGTTCTCGGTGGTCCAATGCAATTCGGTGCTGTGACAACAACCAAGCAGTGGTCAGACGAGCCGAGAGGTGCAAGCCCCGACACTCTGTAACCTGCTGGGCGACTCGTCAACAGTAAGTCCAACAAGGAAAGCGCATGGCCTGTGATGTCTGGTATCCTAGTAGGCTGGGCTACCAGTTGCGCTAAGTCTTGCGTCAGAGCAAAGGCATGAGCGAGAGCTGGTAGAGACCAGCGTGGTCAGTTTTAGAAGACCCCAACCATGCCTCATGATGGGCGTTAAAGTCCCCCAAAACCACCACCTCTTCGTTTGGGAATCGCTCCTGCGCGACATCGGTCACTCGGCACATGAGGTGGTCGAAGAGACTGCTAGTACTAGCATCTTTTGTGTGGGACCGGTGTAGGCACGCATAGATACGGCAACGAGTGCCAAACTCTATGCACGACGATACACTCCAAGATTATGCGCGACCTGGTGGGGCAGCCTTTCGTTAGCCCCGGTCGGGCCCCTGTACTATGCCGCGGGCGGCTAGCGGCACCACCGTTTCCACGGGTCTCCCTGGCCGGCGCGTCGAGTCTCGTCTCGTACTTTTTGCATCAATAGCCGCTCCCCTGGCTCCAATAGTGCGGTGCTGTTCCCGGAACGCGACCTGCGACGTGCACAGATCACTTGGCGGGCGTACACAACCGCACGGTGGTCGGTAACCGGGCGAGCAGAACTCTACCAGTCTACCACCAATTGCTCAATTAGCACCACCCAGGGGTCGCATGTAGGGTTTCTAAGGGTACACACCTACTGATGCGAGCAATGATGACCCCCTTAAATATTATTACAAGGATACGTGGTATCAAAATATTTTGTTTAGGGTAGATCTCAGGAGAATACAGGTGTGTGGCCTGCTCGTATTAAATAGTATCACCATTTAATTCTTAATATGATTATTTTTTATTTAAGAAAACGCGCCACTGACCTATAGCAGAATAAGATTTTTAAATATTTCTACCATCAATAAAGCTTATTGAAGATACAAAATGCTATTTGGAATGACATAATTGCATGGTGATGATATAAAATATATATAAAGCGATGGGATACTTTCTATATTATCCCTACGCTTTGTAATAGTCATAGAGCATGTGTGTGTGGGACCGAGGGACCAGTCCTGGGATTCCCAAAAAACTACCAAAATTTAGTAGTAGTCTTAAAACAATTGTAGAACCAGGAATTTGTAAAAGAAATAATAAAAAAATACTTAATACTTTAATGCGTTCCACAATGGTTTTAAGGTAGTGAATATTACAATTTGGTACATTTGTGGACCCTGTCGGGCACAGCATAGTGTAGGAGAGAGGAGGCGCCGTATAATTCAATAAAAAAGAAAATTTATCTTCATGGAGTATTCTCTTGATAAAGTGTCAAGTTCATGTACATGTATTAGACAATTTGTCAAGCTTATTTACTAAATACTAGGCCACAAGGTGGTAAATACGATAAATTATGACGTTTTTATGCGATTCCATCAGTTCACTCAAAATGAAACACATTTAGTAAATATTGCTTCATTACTACAGTCCGAATGATACGTCGGTCAGTTATAGAGCACTTTGCGTTGCTGCGTGCTATACGGACAGGCCAATGAGTAGCTCCATCATGTAGCAAGGAAAATGTTACTGACCTAGAAAGCAGATTTCAATACATACTTTATAAGTCACATATTTTAATTTAATAACAAAAGCACTTTGTCCCCATTTTATTAAATTGCAAAAAATGTAAAATAAAAAAAAGAATTGTATATTTTTATAATAATTTATATTATATTTGTATACTTAACCACAAACATATTTATAAAGTATCTACATTAATTTTACATATTAAATAACAATACTCAAGTTGAAACAAGGCTAGTTATAGAATTTAAAGGTTCACAAATTAAAATCTGATCAATGTGTAAAATTTTACTTTCTTGTAGAACAGTTAGAGTGACTCCCAATAACTCTGCTATCTGAGTGGATGGGAAGCATTCCGACAAACATTTAGTTATGTGTGGTAACAGATCTTCACAAAAGCTTACACAGAACATTACAAAATTTTGTTTTTCAATATCAGTAAAACCTTGTTGTTCCCTGTGGTAAAATGCTAGTAAAACCTGAACTGCTTTCTCTAATGACCTAATTAATGCTCTGTAAACGTCTTTCACTATGTTAAGTGGTGCAGTTACTCTCAACGCGTTTAAAACCGTAAGTAAACCGTTGCAATATTCCGCCAAGGGATAGTAATCCAGTAAGTTTTCAGGAGGACCTTGGGGCATACTTTCATTTACCGGTCTTGGCACATTCTTGATACTAGACACTTTATATGAACGCATTTGATTGTCAAAATGATTGTCGGCTTTTTCTACACCATTATGGAACTGCGTTAAAATAATATCTCTGAACAGAGGTGTCAAAACGGATCTCATGTCGGCCCCAACTCGTCCGAAAGATAAGCATAAGTACATGCACTGATTCAGAAGAGACTCGAAGCTTGAATCATCCTCTTTCAGCAAATCTTCATTTAGCATAATAGCAAAAAGCTCGACCTGCAAAAAAAAAATTCAACCTATTTAATTTAATGTTAATAATCCGATTCCAGCTTTAATAATTGAATGATCTAGTTAAAAGGATATTCATAAAATGTAGATATTAAAAAATAAAATTTGTACAATTTTGTACCTTTAAGAGTTTTGAATATTATAATTTTCCGTAATATTGTCTTACAAAAGCTATATTAATTCTCAATTCTTTATGAACTAATACACTACAAAAGTTTACCATAGGTGTTAAAATGTGACAAACAGTGTCTTTATGGACCCTATCGGTCGCGGTGATATTACAAAGGATTGGATCCCTTTACTCTTACCCTGTGGCTGATATCAAATGTTGTTTTATCTATATTATGCTGCTGGTTAACATAACACTTAATAAATACCTGAACTTACCTTTTGTTTCAACCAACAAGATAAGGCACTAGTTCCATTAAGCTCACCATCTTTTATTTTTGATTCTTGAGTGTCAGACAAGAATATTGATTTGTGTTGAGTCAGAACATTAAATAGATGAATCCTATGCAACTCTACTATTCTTCTTAATACCTTTTCTGATGCTGGAAAAGAATAAGAATACCAAAACAAACTATTTATAAAGTTACAATAGATTATACTTGTAAATTCACTGGACTTTCCAAAATGTTTTAATTATGCTAAGTAAAACTTTTTTTACAAATTAAGGATGGGTATCTAAATTTCATTTTAAACCGAATATTAGTATTACTCGATTGCACCATACTTTTATTAATAAAAAGTCTTTCTTATGTTATAATTAATCAAATCAAATTTCTTCTTTACTGTTATAATTATATCCAATACATATATAGGAACACACCCTAACGCTCTTAACAATAGACACGTGTGTCGATCTTTGTATTGTGTACTAAAGTATTAAATAAATAAAAGATACTTACATTCATTTGTCTTAGCATTCTCTAAAGACTTTTCAAACCATGCATTTCTGGCTTTTAAAAAGTGCAAGTGTAAGCCATCAGATATCGCAGCTGTATTACTGTCTGTTATGCCTGATGTAAAAATTCCATTTTCATCATCTTCGGTTGATTTGTACACAGTATTTGCCCTTCTAAGGTAGCCTAAAATCTAAAATATATTGGCAATTTACATAAAAATTATTTTATCATTTTTGCCCTAGGGTATCATAGAAGACAACTAAGGAAATGTGATCTCGTCTATAGTCCGACGAGGTAAACAAGATGTTAGCGGGTAGCGGAGAAGGGGGAACTTCTCTTCGTGTGAAGCCGTGTGCTAGAATGACAAGCTACCTCATCCCCGCTACCGTCTGTCACCCCGCGGGACGGTCGTGCACGAGATTGCCGGACCATAGTATTCATATAGGCACCACTTCTCACAACATGTTCTACTCTAAAAGTGATGTCTGCTATAACTATTTAGGTCCTTTATTAATAGTAAGGCTGGGATTGTCAATATCTATGTATAAAAACAAATTATATGTAGTTGTAAATCCATTTGGTAAAGCCTGATTATAGAAGAAGTCTTTTCTTGTAAAATAGTTTCTTTAAAATATTTTGCAACTAATTATTTATTTACCTGCAGACACTGTGGCAAAGGCAAGTCGTAGCGCAGCTGGTTAAAAAGATGATACAGAGTTTCAAACCACAAGGTAACAATTTCTGCTTTTGTAGTCTGAAAATGGAAAAAAGATATTTACACACATTTTTTTATGTAGATCTTGATATGAAGTAACCTATGCAACATATCTCGTTGTTTGCCGGATGAACCAAAGATCTGGTTGAGATGGCAGGCAGCCGACGCAGGCGGCACAAGATCGAGAAACATGGAAGACAATTGAGGAGGCCTATGTTCAGCGGTGGACTTTAAACGGCTGAAATGGTGTTGATGGGCACTACACAAGAGAAACCTATTTTTTGCTGTGTATATAGAACAGCTAGACCAAAACAAAACTATGTTTATGCACTCAAAAAGTATGCGAGTTGAAGACATGACTTTTTGAGTTATAGATTTTATTTTAATTATTATAATATTATATACCTGAAAAATAGGAATGTCACAGTATCTTTTTGATAAATTTCGAATAATTGTGAAAATGTCTAAAGCACTTTCGTAGTCTTCAGCATTCAGTGCTTCTCTCATCAAGGAAGGTAATTCAAGAAGCTCCAAAAGTTTATCACTTTGATTGCGAATGCTACTATACCAACTGAAAATAAAGAAATGGAACATAAAATTTATGTGAAAATTATAAACAAAACAAATTTTATTTTCTAAAAATTACACTGATAATTTAGTTTCAAGTTAGGTATCATTAAGAACTTACATTATTAAAGGTAAATAATGGATAAACTTTTACTACACTAAACTGTACATATATTTTTTTTTATATAAATATTTTTTATGTGCATTTTACACTTAGTAAAATTTCTTACTTACTTAAATGCAAGAGGTCTAGCATTGACTTTTGCTAGTACTACTATGTGACAACAAATCCATAAAAGGTGCTTATATTTATTTATTTGTAATACTCCATATGTTTGTATTATTAATAATAAAAATCTAACCTTTTTTCTTTAACTATATTACCAGCCATTACCGAAAATTTTTCACACTCCTGAATAAACATAGGACAAGTGTTTAGAAATGAAGCGAGTGAATCTTTTGATTTACCAAGGTCCTTTATAATAGTTCTCGATATATCTGCAGTCTCCACAAAGGTTTTATAGTTGGTAAAAGCCAACTCCTGAGTTTGCTCAGTTAATTGCTTCATTTCTTCCTCTAACCTTTCTGGCTCTTTCTGTACATACTCCCAGTTTTGTAATCCTAATTTTTTTATGTAATCTGTGATATCATTAAAGTATTCAGCTTTTTCTAAAATAGAAGCGAAAAGATTATAACAAAACAATTTAATCAGTAAAATATTAACAATAATATCGAAAAGTACACTCTGTCCTATCATGACAAATAATATACCTGCAGCATTATCTGGAAATAACAACTTGCATAATTCCTTTAATTCTTGAGCCATTCTTATATTTAGTGAACAATAAGTATGTGCTATGATTAATTTTGGTAATTTGTGTTTTAAATATTACTTTTAAACAATTCAATCTTCTTTTTAAGTTTATTTATCTTGACCTGTCAATGTCGGCCGACGTGTTTTTTTATTTACTATTATATTCCATAAGGTTAAGCTATAGTAAAAAGATCAAACTGCCATCATAACGTTAATTAATTTCATGTATTCACAAAAGCAGACATACCTAAATCAATAAAATTTTAAGACATTACGACCTACCTTATATTATTTCATGACGATATATTATATCCCTTTGTTTAAATTTGCAACTATCCCTTCGTTCTTACATTACATGTTCCGTTTTATTTTTACCTTCAGGAATTTAATAATTTAAAATAATAAGGTTCAAAATTCTGAATATAGTTTTATTTCAAATACTTAATATTTGTACATTTGTGATTGTTCTTTTATCAAATATATTTCACGTTGTGTCGTATCTTATATAGATTTACTTTTTTACAGTACTTTTAAATACTATATAAAATGATTGAAGTAAATATTATGATACAAAATGGTTTAATGGAGACGGCCTCCCACACAATGGACTGATCATCTGGTAAACACGGAGGGAAGCCGATTTATACAGACGGCTCGAGGTTGATAAATGTTGTAATGGCTGAAATGAAGTTTTGACAGTATATAAATAGTAAAATACGGAATCAGTTTTACAAAATAGAGCAGTGGTTCCTAGTTTTCAGTTCCCTTATGTCATTACTGATGTATATCTCCCTACCCCCGAAAAAGTAGGTTCATCCCCAGGGTTACAAACCTATGAAATAAGGGCCTGTTTTCAAATATTTTTTATCGGCACGAAAGAAGCAGAAAAAGAAGAATTGTATGTGTAGGGATTTTTTTTAATTTTCTTTAAAATTTGTGTTACACATTTATCCCCTTTTAATGTATCCTCTCCTCATATTGAATTTTATAAAAAAAATTGGTTGCCTGTAAAGTCGGTATACGGGCGAAAGTTTTACGTGACAACGACTTTGAGTGGTAAAATAATTTTAATGTGAATATTCATTCGTATAGTAGGAAGAAGGATGAAATAATAGTAACAATTTAAAACATTTATTTATACAAAGAATTATATTTATGTCTGTCTCTCTCGCTCTTAGGCGGGCTAACCATGCCCGAGTGGAAGGGACGCGTGCCTCTCACTCGCTCTCATTGTGACCGCATAACGTGAGCGGAGCGTAACGCAGTTTCTTGAAGTGTCACCCGGCAAACCAATTTATAAGACGTTGTCACGTCAATAAGGCGTTGTCACGTCAAAATGCAGATAGCTTCTTTCCGTACTTAAATACGAATGGAACTGTCAAGTTGTGTGCGTATGCGACTAGTTGTTTGGTAGGTATATGCTCTTTGACTCTTTGATCTGTACTTTTTGGTTAGAAATGGATGAAAGATAGTAGCCATTTGTCCGATAACCAAACAATTATTTACATTTTCAATACTTCAGACATCTTAGAAAATATATTAAAAATCAATAGATTAAATTACTAATTGGTAAGTAACATCTATTGTCGTACCAAATTTCTTTGGTTATATTATTGTTTTCAATCTACTTCAGCTATGTATCGATATGTTGTAGATGTAGATTATTCCGATTGCGTCACGTAAAGGTTTCATCTTTGGATTGATTAAGTATTTTAGTGAATAATTATATCAATTCTTAATTTTCAAGTAATCAATAGAGTTCTTGTTTACCTATAACCTTCCTACTTGACAGGGCTAACCTACACACGTAAACCTTTTGTCACCATTTTTATTTTTATTCTCGGGCTAATTGGTACATTATTGTGAATTTCTTGAGTTGATAAGAGTATATAATCAAGGAAATATTTCTTTGAAATTTAAGTGGTCCAGAAATTAAACAAAAATTGTAAGGTTATGTTGATGTTTTGATTGTTGATTTATCCCACAGACAGGATTGATTTCTATCAGTTCAACTCTACCGTACTTTATAACGTTTAAGAAATCAATAAAATTTGCTAATCAGCCGTAAAATCACACATTACTCAATTGTAATAAACCAGAAAGTTTTAAGAAAAAAATGATTAGTTGAATCCCACAGAATATATTAACAATAGAATTTTATAGGAATGGATGAGATCATAAAATAAGTCATGATGGAGGGAGAGGAATTTAATCTTCAATGGGAAGAAGTGGAAATCAAGGTAAGATTATAATTATAACATATTTTTGTTTTATTCTTATCAGTAAGGTTTCTCTAACAAAAAGGCTACTCATGTGACAAATTAAAACTAATCCAAAGGCAAATAATTTATAAATCCTTTGTAAAATTCATGGGTTTTCCTTGATTGATATATTGAAAATAAATATGATTTGATGAACTGGAAATATAGAACTATGAAGTGGGTAAAGACCAGCTGTACAATGAAACTATGGTAGTTAAGTTGACAACCCATATGGTGCACAACAAAGTTCAATTGTTCTTTGTCCATAAGTTTAGATTCCCGCACTAGAAAAAAAATTGTATATAAAATAAATAAATGGGTTTTGTCTTGGTTTGGGTGTCTTCTATGTAACTTAATTTCCATATATTTACATTTGTTGTCCTGTACCAATAGTACAAGTTCTACTTAGTGGGGGGCTGAAATTTTGCGTTTCTTTCGTTATATAATTCCTATAACAAATTGAAGATTCTAGTATAAATCCAGTCTGTGTATTTTAAGCACTAAACCATTCTTTAGTTAGTTTCATAGATAATTCATGCTTAATAATAAAATAAACTATAATTATTATGTCTCAACTCATGCTTGAACCTCTAAACTGCTTGAGATGAAGTTTGGTATGGTTTTTGTATTTATTTAATAATTTGTTTATTTATTTAATATTTTTTATTATTTTATAGCACTCTCCAGGTCAACAGATGGAAGAAGAGGAAATATGTGCGAACCTTGATACTCACAATCAGTCATATGGAAATATGGTAATTAGAAAAACAATAGATAATATTTTTTTTATTCTCCTGACCTGCAAGGATATTGAAGCATTTCTTACACAGGTGCCCATTAGTGTAGGACTATATTGAGCACTTCTATGTTTGGTAAGCAATTGGTGGTAAACACTGGACAGTTAAACGGAAGAACATCAAAGGTACTACTAGCTTTTGCAATCTACCCTAGGTTAGAGACTTGCCTGTCTGCATACATGGCCAGGCACTATAAAAAAATTGGATGAGTACTTATAAGGTAGAATAAGAAAATATTAATGCATTTTGTATTTTGCCAGACATCAGAAGAGATGATAGCTGAAACAGATCAAACAGCTGCAGAAAACCTGATGTACTTAGCTCAAGATGTGGTCTATGCAGAGAGTGTTGAACCTTACACAGAAGATCCCAATGTGGAGTGTGTCACTGAAGAAATTATTACAGAGGACTGGGTTCCAACTGGGGGTCAAGATAGGTATTGATCTTTCAATGTTCTGTGTTTCCTTTAATTGCATTTTGATGTGTCATTTCATAGGCACATCCATTTCCTATATGTGGTGAAGTAATTTAGCTGTATTACAGGCTTAATTGGCCGGTTTGTAAAATTCTAACAGCAGGATGCCACTGCCAATACGCATTAAGTCCCAGTGGTGGAGTATGAATCTAATATCACTAAATTTGTTTTGTAAGAGGAGGCCATGCTTAGTAGTGGGACGTTATTGGACTGAAATGATGCATTGACATTTAAAGTAACTTTAATAAAAATAATTACACTAACATGGTTTGGCTTTCAAAACAAGTAGGCATGAGTTCGATATATCAAAACGTAACTAATAACCAATATGAGTTTTATACCATATCATATCGATATGACGGTTAAACGTAACGGATATTGCAAAAACTATGATATCAAAACACTTAGTTATGACGTTTGAAACGATATAACTAAAGATAACCAAAACGCAAACCATGCACAATCGAATGTACTGATATTCGCTTTTTCTCTTTCTTACTATAGCAGTTGAAAAGAGATGATGCAAATATGAGGATATTTGCTTGTTCTCTGTCTTATAAAGGTGTAAAAGAGATAAAGTGAATTTTTGCTTATTGGATGCAATACTTGAAAAATATTAGTTTTAGTACCTAGTTATGATTTGTTTGAGAGAGTTTTATGATAGTTTTAGTGACTCGTTATTTCTAATTTGTAAATAGTTAAATTAGTTTGAACGTAGTCTAAGGTAGGTAAGCAGGTTTATAGGATAGATATTTTTATTAACAATGTCGCGAAAGACAAAGGAAAAACGCCATAACTAACAAAGCGAGCGGGATCTATATAACATATCCAAAATTATAAATAACTCGATAATACGCGCGTTAAGTTTTGTTATTGGTTTGCCGTAACTAATAACATAACATAACGCATTTAAGTTATGAAACTCTACCTACTGATATTTAAAAACGGTTATCCATATCGATATGAAAACTATATCGGTTACATATTGGTTTTGGTAAAATAATGAAAACGCCCATGTCTAAAAACAAGTGAAGTGGGTAAAATGTTTGATGATTATTTTACAGAGTGGAAGTGCCAATGGAGCATTTGGCTAATCCGGATTTAGTTGTAAAAGAGGAAAATGACCTTGATGTTCCACTACCTACAGATCAGGTATTTAAATTTTATTTTCATAAGCTAAGTATTTTTTTTTTCATTGACATGAACAGTTAATATAAGATCATTCAAATCATGCATTTTTTCTTTGAAATCAATGGTGGCACTGAATGTTATGTGTGGGTCCTAAAACTCCTGCCTTCTTTTATATAATTTAGCAAGCTGAGCAAATGTTCACCTTAGAAAAGACTAAGTTAAAGTAAGTTTTCAGAAGGAGGGTCCTCTAAGTTTTTTTAAATATAATGTTTTATAATACGTACCATAACGAACAACTGGTCCCAAATATAACATAGTTTTAAACACTTTAGGGAAATTTTATTCTGTGCTTGATCATCATATCCTAGCATAATCGCGGTAACATTAGACTTAAGCTTAGGGCCCAAGTTCTGCTCACTTCTTTAACCAGATTTGGCTGAATTTCAGTTGTTACACGCATCTACTACTGATAGTGTAGTATTATGTGGTTGATGTACTTTGATTTTATTGAGATTATGTTAAGTTTCCTCCTTTACAGTGATCTCCAAATTGTCATATATTTTTTGGTTTGTAATAAATAATAAAAATGGGTCTTCGCAAATTAAAGAAAGATAATTTTAATATCAAAATTTAAAATAGCTTTTGTCTTTCAGGATGAATACACAGCAATGCGACCATGGCCCTGTGATTTCTGTTCTCGTCGCTTTCGCAAGAAGGCAGCACTGATGAATCATATGGTAGCCCACCAGAACGACCGGCCTCATGCGTGCAACCTTTGCGGCGTACGTTACGTGCGCAAATGTGATCTCATGAACCATCTCAAGGTGCACGCTTATGTCCCGGACAACCATGACGCTGTTGATTATGGTAAGCGTTTTATTGATACTTATATGTCAAATATTGAAAGGTACATTTTTGTATTAATTTGCTTCCTTTACATACATACATACAATCACGCTTGTTTCCCCGAAGGGGTAGTCAAAGGCATATAATACCCTCACATTTCGCCAATCATATTTTGGTCCCACGTAATGGTAGCGAGCCCATTGCCGCTTATCGGAAACTTTTATGAGCGTAAGTGCCCCGTCCGTTGATTGGCAAGTGTACCACTTGCAGGTGTAGTTGGCTTGGGCTCCTAAGGTCTTGGTGGGATCACTTGGCACCTTCACTTTTTATTATTTTCCCTTTTTATTTTGACTGAAATAAGAAATTTTTATCAACTTAATAATAGGCCTTTTTTTGCATGGTCAAGTCAAGTGAATGAGAGACATTTCTCTTATATCAAATAAGTGACTAGGTTTGTACCACATTTTAGAATAATAAACTAGAAATTTTAGAACTAGAACTTCAAGTACTTGAAGTAGTACTACTACAATTTACTTCAAGTATTGAAAAAGCTAACTCGAATATTTTAATTTCAGAACTTACTGAAAACAATCAATTACTGAAACCAAAGAAGAAAAGAGGCAGACGGAAAAAGAATCCGCAACCTGTAGAAGAGGTATCTAAAAATTCAATGATAATAATTCCCTAGGAATCTTACCAACTATGGATACTACTAAACAATAAATGAATGTTTTCTTAAATTTAAAAAAAAAATTGCTTAACTTCCTTTCAACTACTATACAAAACTTGCTCTGACAATAACGAAGACAAAAAAAAATTATTTAATTAGATGCAGCTGTTCGAAAGTTATGCGCGTACGTACATTGGGGCGATTCATTTTTAATTTTCTTGATAAATTATGCCCGTGTTTGTAACAGAATGGTCTATGGGAAAACATGACATCAGCGCGCACGCAACAGTGGTCCCGACGCGCCCGCTCGCCAGCCCGCCGCGCCCCCTCCCCGCTGCCGCCCTCGCCGTCGCCACCCTCGCCACCTTCGCCGCCCTCGCCGCCCCCGCCCCCCGCAGATCCCACCAGGCCATTCGTTTGCAGGCACTGCGGAGTTGGCTTCGCGAGGGAGAAGGCTTTGCAGTCACATGCGAGGGTCAGTATTTTTTATATTATGGTTGATGATATAGCGATGCCCATGTTGATTCTGGTGACCACTTTCCACCTTGCTTTGAACGGCACCTTGTAATATAAAAAAATATATTTACCGTCCTATACTCGCACATTGGTATATCAGACCAACGGATATATTTTTTTATAAAGAAAAGCGTGTTTCTTTTTTACTTTATTGCTAGCTAGATAGCATGATATGTAGCGATTTTCAAATTGTGTTTTGCAATCTGTGTTTTTTGATTATCTTATTGCTCTCTTTGCTGTAGAAGAAAATTCTTTTGCATAGATTTATTCATATTTAAAATTGTACTAACATCTTAATAACTTTCAATTATAAAATGCTTACCCATTTCAGAAAGTATATTTGACAAAAACTTGGAAATGATGGGATTTATATGAATGGACTGAATTAATAAAATTATTGAAACAAAATGTGTCAAATTGGTACTTTAGCCTTAAAAATTTAACGATTGATTGTATTATTTAGGTTCATGGAGGTGATTCTCCAATAGAGTGTGGAGAATGTGGCGAACTGTGCTGGTCGCGAGAAGCTTTGGCATCGCACGCGGCGCAAAAACATCCGCACCTGCCGCCTCGACAACGAGCAGTTGAAAACCCTTACCAGCACTCCGACGAAGGTGCGTCTCATTAACAGGATAATGCAGTGCTATATCGCGGCTGACAGGCATAGAACTTATCTCCATAATGGGCGATGTTGCGGTACCTTGTTTCGGCTCTGACTTCGTTTGATGCAGGTGGGGTGATTTAAGATGGAGCTTGGGCGAATCACAAATGTTCAAGGCCATCAATTGTACCACTCCCAAATGGAAATGGCGGCATCTCTCCTTACGCGCCACCTGTGCCTTTCAAATTGTTTGCCTATTTCTACTCAGTATCCTAATGACCATGTATTTAGTTCGCACAGTATATGTAGTCCTGCAATCTGTTTTTCAAGCCGCATAAGGACCTTTCAAATTCGTCAACTCAAAATAATTTCTCTTACAGAAGACGACATGGACTATAAAATATCGCCTGACAGAAGAGGCAGTAGCGTAGAGCGTCCGATACGCGAGTTTGACTCGATGCGAGGTCCAGAGCTGTTTTGCCAAGACTGCGGCGTCGCCTTCCAGCGGGCGGATTTACTGAGGCGCCACGTAGCGGCCGCACACAGGTACTTTATACCACCAATTTATATTTCAACTCTTCAGTGCTAAATAATATCACAACCATATATCTCATATGGGGTGGGCGGAAACCTTGATACAAGTATTTAGAAAGGATTTGTATTATCATATCAGCCGTGATACCAAGACCTAAGGAGCCCAAGCCAACCTCACCTGCATGTTGTGCACCTGCCGATCAACGGACGAGGCTCTGGCGAAAATGAGAGTGCCAGATAAGCGGCAATAGGCTCGCCACCTATTACGTGGGACCAACTATATAATTGGCGAAGTGTGGGCGTATAATATACCTCTGCCTACCCCTTCGGGGAAACAGGCGTGAATGTATGTATCAGTCGTATAAAGTCTACAGCTAAACAGTAGTCTTCTTAATAGATTACATTATATTTGGGGTATTTTCCCATAATCACCACACATGGGCAGGCGGATTGGTGATCGCAGTTCAAGCCAGTACGCCAGATGACGCTGCTGCCCATCATCCGGTAGGGTTTCTCTTCGTCGGCTCTTACGACTTGCCGTGAGACGAGAGGGGGGGGGGGGTAGCCCACGGCACATTTATAAAGTACAGACGATTTGAATAGTACAGAGGATTTGTATAGTATAGAGAATTTGTACAGTACAGAGGAGTTGTATAGTTGTAGTAAAGTTCCCCTTTTTGCACAGTAATGTCTTTGTAAATCGTGTCAAAATTGGGAAAGGTGGCTAGCCTTCCGCAAGAAGCAATAAAAATTAAAAGTTTATTCCACCGAGATTCAAGACTGATCACGGAAAAAGAACAACGCAATATCTTATTCCCCATTAAATTAATAATTAGGTTTAGGTTTAAAGACATTTATTCTCATAAAACAATAAGTTCACTTATAATGAGATACATAATTATTGTATAATAAGGTAATAATACAATTATACCTCTGGGTGTATTCACAACCCCTTATTAATTTAATGTTTGGCATTAATCATATTATTATGCTGCTTTAGTTTACTTTTAAAAATACTTATATTTGTACATTCTTTTATGTCATTTGGTAGATTATTGTAAAGATGCACTCCCTCAAATAACAGTGATTTTTTCCCGTTGTTAGTTCTAGGCTAAATACAATCTATTTCAAAAGTATTTCTCAAATTGTGTTTAGTTGTTCTTAGTTTTAATTTAATTTAAGTTTTTATCGCATTTGTTGATATTGCTTTAATTAGATAATTTGCCATTAGATTTAAAAAATAAAATATCCAAATCGAATTAAAAATATATTTAAAGAAACATTTCGTATAAAAATGATAATAATGTAGTTATAAAAGAGAATAACCCGATAGAATGCACGAGCGCAGTCCGTGATTCGTCGATATGCGTTCAAAAGCAATATTAGGTTGGCAACTGCAATTGTGAATCCCGCTTCACCGAGCGAATGCAGCGAATGTCTATGTGATTAGACATATAACGCATATAATTCAATGACACTAATTCATTGAGCCACCTTGAGCGGTGCATTTCGACTATTTGTATCATTTATTGTTGATTTTGGAGTGTTCTATGTTATATAATTATAGATTATTGTAGTAATAAATTATTGAGAACTAACCTAGTATCTAGATAAACCTTGTATTGGATTAGAGATACTATTAAACAAATTGTATCATACTTATAACCAATAAAGAAATTACATAATTATAAATTACAAAAATGAGATATGAGATTCCATTCTCCTAGTAGCCTTCTACGAAACCCTTGGGAAAATACATAAAATGTTGTGTTGGGGTGTTAAAATTTTGTGGAGGTTGCATCGGTACGGTGTTTTAACATGTTTCATGTCATGTCAATTAATGTTTTATACCATGATTTCTACCTTGGTAATATTCTATGTAATTATTTTTAGTCACTGATATTATTCATTTAGACATACAGGTATATCTATTTTTATAGTGGCCAAACTAGAGACTATAGGGCGCCTTGAATATTACTGTTTTTATTTGTTTTTCAAATTAAAGGGCAAAACCCAGAGGCGGAGGCCAGGAGACCCATAGCACAGGGTTTACCTAGTTTGGGCTCTCCTGTCTCCACTGTTAGTATTATATTCAATATTTTTGGCCCTATTTGATAAATTATTTATTACATATTAAGAAATATGCTAACTGTTAGAGAGAAATAAATAAATTATTATTATTATTATATTATTGAATTTTTTTATAGCAGATCGCCACAAGCTTACTTCCGCCAATACGCTCTGGGTCCGCGTCATATGGCCCGATACCCTCTTACCTTTGTTCGTGAGATGAGCCCAGTGCTCAGTTGTAGGACGTTACCGGGCTGAGTTAAAGATATAACACATTTTTTGATAGTAATATGGTATTTTTCACACAGTTACAAAAGGCACGATAGCACAAGCAGTACGTGGGGCGAACACACTTGCGACGTGTGTGGAGAAAGCTGTACTGATGCTTTGCAGCTGTTGGCGCACGCTGAAGGGCACGCCGATAGACCGAGGACTAATAGCGAATCCAATAGGTATATAGTCAATCAAATGTAATGTTTTTAACACATAGAAGCATTTCAAAATGATACTGATATCAATAATTACGTCATTTCTAATTAAATAGAACTTTTTTTACCAACCGTCGATTGTTTAAATGTTGAAAGGTTGCTCGAGAAATTAATGATAATTGTGAATTGAAATTAGCCAATTGTACTATCGTTGATCGCGCTAAGAAATTTTATATAGTCAGAATTGTTATTCCTTTTAAATTATGTAAATTAGGACATGAGTTTTGGCTTTGCTTCTATTATCTTCATATAATAGTTTATATACACACATAATGACATTATAAATAGGGAAAATAACAAGGATGAACAATGGAGCTACTTATTCTTAAAGATTTTTTTCCAGCAGGCCGAAATAAGATACAATCTTTTTAGTATGATAGGAGTAAATGCAATCCAACGCGGATGCCAATCCTGATTTTACTATCCCATATTCTACAACTTTTGACGGTTCTTAAGCAAATGAATAGTCATATGAGGTTTATTGTAGAACCATGAGGAAAATAATGTTATACAATTTGGTTGCAGGTCAAGTAAAATCTCACGCGGTAGAAACATGTCGGCGGATAATTCAAAGCGATTCTCATGTAAAGAATGTGGTAAGAAAATATTCATTTATATTTTTACAGTGATACTTTATTTATTTCGAGTCAGTTGAAAGTCTTTCCCATTCAGACAAGTTCATGATACCACAATTCTATTCTTAGAAGCTTTCGTAGCTCTGCGTAGAGTTCACAAGAGTCAATCCTAGGGTGGGTGATATCTAGAACTTCCGTGTTTCGGATCGTAAAGACTTCGCTCCCGGTTATTAATGAAGGGTTTAAAAAAACAGCATTTAGTGTAATTAATATGTTCATGTTCTATTTTCTTTCTTATAAAGCTTGAATATTGATGGTATTAAGGACTCTACTTGTTTTAACGTTTCTTAATTGATGCTACATAAATATACGCTGAAGTGTTAAAATAATCCTAATATGTTTGCCATTTAGGAAAAATGTTTGGGTCGAGAAGTTCTCAGCAAATTCACGTTAGGATCCACACTGGCGAGCGGCCGTACGCATGCCGGTTTTGCTGGAAAGCGTTCGCTGATGGCGGAACCTTAAGGAAACACGAACGAATACACACAGGTGAATATACGATTCGTACAATCATTAATTTATTTAATCTTTATTGCACACTTAAAAGTATAACAAAAGGCGAACCTAATGCCATAAGGCATTCTCTGCCAGTTAACCTTAGGGTTAGCAGAAAACTTTAAATTATTTAAAAACATTATATTATTATTAATTAATTAAAAATATGTAAAATAAATGCAGAGAGTAATGTTTCTTCCAATTTAATTTTATATATTCCAACTAGCAGACCCGGCCACGCGTTGCTGTGGCTAAATTAATCGTTTAAATATGAAAAAAAAAATTGAAAATCATTCTAATTAACTTTTATAATTATGTGATAATACTTACATACATATATTCAAATTAAATTATAAAGTTTTGATCAATGAAGCACAAATAAGTAAAAAACAGGATTAATTTCACTGTATTATCTTCATTATAATATGAATTCAATTTACACTTCTGTCTAAGTAACACGTGGCCGGCTATGCTAACACCCTATGCATTATACGGTATTTTGTTCACTACAAAATAAATTTAATTAATTTTATAGCGTTAACAACACGTGGTAATAATGCTGTTAAAATGTAGCTTATATGACACGTTCGTAGATTTACCATAGCAGCGCCATCTATTGATTACTTACTCAACCCAGTCGAAAGGTATCGACATCTGTTAGAATCATTTGGAGTTAACGGATAATTGTGACTGTCAAATAATAACAGACAAATAATTAGCAATAAATTAAAATTGCGACTATAATTTGAGATTTAAACTATGCTATCTCTCAAGTTGGATCGAACTGCACATCGTGGTAATTATGCTGTTAAAATGTAGCTTATATGACACGTTCGTAGATTTACCATAGCAGCGCCATCTATTGATTACTTACTCAACCCAGTCGAAAGGTATCGACATCTGTTAGAATCATTTGGAGTTAACAGATAATTGTGACTGTCAAATAATAACAGACAAATAATTAGCAATAAATTAAAATTGCGACTATAATTTGAGATTTAAACTATCCTATCTCTCAAGTTGGATCGAACTGCACATGGTGTGCGAATTTTATTATAATCGGTTAAGTGGTTTAGGAGTCCATTGAGGACAAACATTGTGACACGAGATTTATATATATTAAGATAGTATTCTTATTACAAAAATTTGTCAAAAAACTTATTACAAAAAAATGTCTTCTACTTCTAGATTAGATAGTGTAATTAGTCAAGTATAGAGAGTTATTGGATTTGTTATCATTACTTCAATTTCAAGTATATACTTGCCTCCATCAATCATTTCACTTAATTATCACTGTGTCTTCCTGCTAGGGTATTACCCGAATTAATCCCAAAATGGGTTCTGTATGATTATGTAATATACAATCAGTTTATTATGCGTAATATTATAGACATATGCCACCTTTTTAAGCAAATTAAAAAGTAATCTCTCTTTTGTATCAAATAGGAGAGAAACCGTACGCGTGCGCAGTGTGTCCGCGCGCGTTCAACCAACGCGTGGTGCTCCGGGAACACGTTCGCTCCCACCACTCCGCGCCAGACCGCCGCGCTAATGGTCAGTGCTCATTATAAGTCCATTCGCCTTATACACTCATTTATTTATTTCCATTAGCGATACTTACATTATATATTATTATAATGTACAATATTTACCTACCTAACGACCTAAACTAAATTTAACCCTTTGTAAGGCAGTGGTGAACATATTCCCACCATAAATTGAACCTTATGGAGTTGAGTTAAGGTAGAAAAGCAATGAAAATCTACAACATGTCCTGCCCTTTAAAGGGTTAAACCCCTAAACATAACAATAATATGTATCACAATTCCCATTAAAAAGTACATCCAATTCATAAAATGACGACCGATATGGCGTGGTGGCGAGTATACCCGCTCTCCGCTCCAAGGTCGTGGGTTCGATTCCCACACAGGATAAATATTTGTGTGCATGAACATGAATATTTGTTCTGGTCTGGGTGTTTCCCTATGTAAATTAAGTATTTGATTACAAAAAAAAATAGTATTTATGCATGTTTATCAATTATTTAGTATCCATAACACAAGTTCTTAATGATACTTATCTTGGAACTAAATAATTGGTGTAATTGTTAGAAAATATTTATTTATAAAATGTTAGTACAATTTACTAACTTTAATTGTAATTAGAAGTAAAAAAATACAATAAAGAATGCATTGTTAAATTTTAAATTAATAAATTATGATTACACAATATTAACTTCACTAGATGACGCGCCGAAAATCAGTGCGTATCCTACACTTTATTAGCATCCGCGACAGTTGTCAGTTTGCATTTTACACTTCACTAGCAGACTAACAGCTGCTGATAGTTGTTGGATCAGTGCTTACTATTTATGACGCGTCTATGGTATTTAAGTATCCATGATGTGACAATGCCTGCTACTAATAGCGTCTACTAGCGAACTGAGTGTTGTCTGACGTGTCCCCCTGTTGGGAGGACACGGCGCGGAGTCGGGGCTGGGCCCCCTGGCCGCGGTTTCGTACAGCGTCCGTAGATACGGATGAAGCGTTGAGGTGGCTGTTCAGCCTTTATTATAGTCCGGGTTGTAGAGTCCGGTGGGGCGCCGCGATCAAGCCCTGGGCGATCAGCGCCCTGGGGCGATCAGCGGCTCGGGTGTCTTGTCCAGTGAGCTTCATGTCAGTCCTGGGTCTCCTGAGGAATGAGGCTGCGGACGTAGGCCCTGGCATCCGGTGGACGCGCATGTAGCGGCGCCAAGCCTCGGATGTGTTCGTGGCCTGACGCATCCGCACGCGCGAACATCGGTCCCGCCAGTCGACCCACGAAGGCTTCCACACTATTAAGACTCAAATCTATCTACTAGCTAGATCACTTCAGTGTGCAATAAACACGGCACTTGCTCCACGCTCTCACGATCAGTGCGTACTATTTACGCTAATAGTAGCCGCGATAACTGTCAGTTCATACTATACCATTTCAGTAGTAACGTTACCAAACTCAGTGCATACCATTTACGTCATTACCAGGCGCGGGAGAATTTTACCTCAAATTGCGTAGCGACTCCATTATTTCATATTTTTTTCCATTTAACATTGGCGCAAATAACGAATGAAATGATCGAATAGATGGAAGCCATTAATAAAAAGAACAGGGCTCGGCAACTGTAACAGCGCACTATTACACTTAACACATAATGAAACCAATACGACGAGTTGACGACTGATATGACGTGGAAGCGAGTATACCCACATTCTGCTCCTGAGGTCGTGGGTTTGATTCCCAAACAGGACAAATCTTTGTGTGCATAAAAATGAAGATTTGTTCTAGGCTGGGTGTTTCTCTATGTATATTAAGTATGTATATACAAAAAAACGTATTTATGTATGTTTATCCGTTATTTAGTATCGATAACACAAGTTCTTAATGATACTTATTTTGAAACTCAATATTGATATATTTAATATATCAACACCATTAAGTTACCCTTATCAGTTAACACAACAGAAAACCATTGTAAAAAATTTACTTGCTTTGTCCTTTTAAGGGGTCACCGCCGCGCTTTAACACTAAACGCCATTGATAGACGCCAAACAATTAGATAATCTATTATTTGGCGTTTAAAATCTAATTTTGATAAGTTTTCAATATATTAAATATTTTTAGGTGGACCAGCGTATAACTGTGAGGTGTGCGGAAGAAACTTACATTCCAGCGCCGACTTAGTTCTACATTTAATACAACATTGTGATGCTAACACGGCGTTAAAAAGACAACCTCAGGTAAATTTTATTTTTTGTGTAATAAAAGGGTTAAAATATTACTCTTTTAATAGATCTAGATAATGCTTTGTTTTCTATATAGCGTTAAAATCGAATAATAGCTTATTAGTAAATTTTATTTCTTATCGCTTTTTTCTCTTGAGCGGGTCGGTCATATTCGACCCCGAGTCTGGTGAATTTCTTTTAGAGTCAGTTGAATAAATATGAATATTGGTAAAGGGGCCCTACCGCCGAATTAGATGAATTTCAGCTATTTCATCTAGATCAAAATTTTCTGAGGTTCATCAATTCGTACCGGGGAATCTGCTGAAAGCCATAGCTTATTCATGACCTTGGCAGACTACTGAAGCGACTAATTAATTAAATGACTATTATTTGCGTTTCGATGACACATTTCTACCTAAATATTAATAATTTGTAATATAATTTTGATAAAACACAGATAGAGACTGTCAAATATTACGTCAAACCTTCAAAATTGGTGTCTAAATGGAGAACGCCATCTTGTATCGAGTTCCATGTGTTCGGCGGTACGACAGAATCAATTAGAAATCGATTTTGCCTAATAATCGATTACCAGAGTCCGGGTGTTTTCTATGAATTTACAAAACTCCAGCTCCATTATACAGTACCCATAGAACAAGGACTGTTTGGGGCTAGATGGCGTGGTATGATATCCATGGATATGTATTTACTTATCTTTTCGGGTATTCCTCTAGTCCGGACTAATAGATGAGTTTTGTTTCAGACGGGTCCACGGAAATACAAACGAAGACGAAAGATGAAATCTCCTCAGAGAGAATGGCGCACCTCTGATCCGGAACCAACACCCGCTCCCATATCACGTTCTCCCTCCCTTTCCCCTTCCCCACCACCCTCTGCGTCACCATCCCCTCCCCCCGCCCCTGTGGTTTTAGTACCAACGTCCAATAGGAAAAGGAAGAGACGAGCGCCGCCACCGCAGCCCAGACCGCGCATGATACATACCGAGGCGGCCAGACCACGCACTAAACAGGTAAGTTTCCTATTATAATCCTTACTTTTAGAACCTCCTTACTTATAATTTTTAGAAGGATTACTCCAAAGGGTATTGTGTGTAGGATGTATAGGGATACGCCCAAGCCATTCTCACCTGCCGGTTAATAGACGAGGTACTGGCAAACATAAAAGTTTCCTGACATTTATAAAGTGGGACCAGAAATATAATAAAATTAAAGAAATGTGTTTGGGCGAAATTTGAGCGTATAATATGTCTCAGCCTATCCATTCGGGGAGGCAGAAGTGATTATATGTATGTATATGACAGTCTAGTTGGATTAGAATCCTTTTTTTTCAAAGCCAGCCAATTAAATTGAAAAATAAATGTGGTTGCTCGCGATTGCGTCGCCGCATTGCTATAGTTAAGCGAGATAGTGCTTAACTATCGCAACGCGGCAACAACATTGAGACCCGATACTGCGTTACAGCGCATCGCATTCACCTTATGCGTCGCGGATTATATCTATTGCTATTAATATATCGATGGGAAACACTCCCAAAGACCTGCAATTATTAGTACCGTCGATCAGCGTAATAGTGAAAGCAGCCCACTTCCCGGCAGGTCCGGCAGCGACGGCCGCCGCGTCACCCTGCGGACGACTTGCGAGCCATCCAGCCGCCGCCCGTCACGCGCCGCCTTGCCGCCGCCGCAGCCGCCCAAGCCTCCCCCGCCTCCCCTGCGAGATCACCTTCCCCGCCACCCTCGCCATCATCGCCGAACTCGCCGACATCGCCGCCCTCGCCCCCTATGCCGCGAGTAGACCCTGGAGGACCATTCAGGTTAGTTGACGCCGCCACCCCCGCCTTCACCCCGCGGTCACCCTCCCCGCCGCCATCGCCGACCTCTCCGCATTCGCCTCCTATGCCACCAGTAGACCCAAGTGTACCTTTGAGGTTGCTTCATATCTTCGACGCTGTGGCCTCCCCTGCGCGATTACCCCCCTCGCAACCCTCGCCCTCTATGCTGCAAGTAGACTCCGGAGGACGTTTCAGGTTTGTTTGAACCTTTGCCACACACGCCAAGAGTAGGCCCCAGAGGAGTAAATGTGACGTGGACGGGCAGGTTCTCTTTTTTTTACTCATAAAATTGTTATGTCATAATTTAACATGACTTTAAACAGTTTTTAAGGGTTAGAAAAAAAACCTGTAAAACTAATCTATTTTTGATCATTACGCCAAATAAACAATTAGACGAATAAAAACATAAGGCATATTGCCTTTCAACTTTATGCATATTAAATTTATGAATAAAAACAATAGGATAAACTATATTTATGCTGAATAAAACAGTATGCCAAAAAACAAACATTATTATTATGCCATATATGATGACAATAAAATTTAAGCGAATAAAAAGGATTCCGGACGGGTTGTACTATATTTTTATAATAATGTTTTTTTTATATTTATTTATCTATATCGAATCCATATAGTAGTTATAAGGTGCCATAGCAGCCAAGTTGATTTTTTCTAGTAAATTAATTCAAATATTTTACTATATTGCTTGTAAATAGGGTAAATGATAATGAGACGCTAGTGGGCTAAGATGATTATGCTGATAAAATAATATAAATTTAACCAACAATTGTCATTCAGGTGCGAGATGTGTTCGCTGGAGTTCCCACGAAGAGATGACTTGCTGCTACACGTGCCGGTGCATATCTGACGCAAGTCTGCCCGCAAGCGGCCCACCAAACGTGCCTCTTGAACTAGAATACTAGTACAGTAGAACGCCGATTATCCGAACTAATTGAGACCGGGGTCGATTCGGATGATCGAACATAGACTGGTAATAAAGAAAAACGAACTGTCACACATCAAATAAACTTCATTAGGTTTAACAAACACAGTCTACAATAACGCTCACTTGAACATCTCATTGAAGCCGCGCGACGCGATACATGTAGTATCTTGTCTCTAGCTTTCAACCATAACAGTTGAAATGTATCTGGACTCGAGCGTGTTTCAACTTGTTACATAAAAACAAAACAAAAATGACTTGGTTTTAATTTTTTATATTAAGCTTAGGACCGATTCGGATAATTGGCGATTCGGTTATTCGGCGTTCGGATAATCGGCGTTCTACTGAATAACACTGCCGTATATCCTTTACCACAACTGTCGTAACCACGTTGATCTGACGCACAACGCTTTTATGAATCATGTACTGAGTAAGCACTGTTTAGTAATATTACAAGGTTACTAAGTACCTTGAAAAGTATAAGTAATTATTATAAATATAAGCCATATAATAATAGGCTCACTTGTAAATAAAATTATAGGAGTCATTGCTTTTCAATTGTGAATACCATATGTAATAGGTTAATAGCATTATTTCAACATTCTTAATTTCTTCGCGTTATAATAACCACAGATCTACTAATAGTAATAAAGCATGCGACATTCTATACGATTATTTTTAAATTGGTAAGAAATTAATATTTTTTGTCGTTAAAGTGACCCTCGCCTATTAAATTTTAGAATGTTAAAATCTGTTCCGAATCGAAAAGAATCACGTTAAGTTTTCCTTTCTCCCAACTGCAGTCACTTGCACTAGGAATGTGAGAAACTGGTCAGAGGGCCTAATCTTATTCAATGAAAACGAAACTTCGTCACACCAGAGGGCCTACTCTACTTCAACGAAAACGAAACTTCGTGTTACGGGTGACACGGGTGAGTAATTACTAATTTTTGTTTTCGTTGAATTAGAGTAGGCCCTCTGTCTCTTTCACTATCTAGGTATATCATTATCGAGTGTAAGGGATGGGTATAACGAACTGTCGTTTTCGTGGAATTAGAGTAGGAAAAGTTCCAAGTGAAAAGAAATTTTAAAGATCGCAGGTTATTGAAGCTCCGACTATACTTTACGTATTGTATTTGAATTCACTATAAGGATATTATGAAATATCGACTTTTTATAGTGATAATTTAAGAACTCTTAATTCGTTAAGATATTTGTGCATCACAAAAAGAGTAAATTGAAACATTTATAAATTCTTTATTACAGACATTATATGAAGTTTATTATAAACCAGTATATTATATTTATATATTATAGGCAACTTGGAAAAATTTAAGTTGCGAAATATTTATTAATACTTACTAATTTAGATGACGCCAGTTTTTGAATTATATCATAGACAGTGGTTTACATTTAATTCCGCCTTTAGATACTTGAAATATCCATTAACAAATTGACATCTAAATCCCTAAACAAAGAAAACTAATAAAAATGCTCAAAAGTAACTGTAAATTGCTGTATGCAACGTTATTATTATCATTAATTTTTTTCTATAATAAAGTAGTTCTTAAGACATGAAATCCTTTCGTAAAATTATGAAATAAATTCTTCAAATTAAAGCTACAGTATTTCCACATTACCTTTAAAATTAATTCAGTAATAGATAAATCCCTAAAGAATCTCAATTGTTTTATACCAAATACTTAGGGTCAGGTTTGATAAAGCAAAACTTTAAACAAAATATGTGTTTTGTTCGTTGCATATGTCCAATATGCTTTAGACGTGATTCTTCCCTATACAATAATCTAAAACCTGCGCTTGAACATATTTTAAACAATATTGAGATGCCTATTAGTTTAGGGGTTTGTATGAAATATATAAATCTATTTCTTTTTTTATCAACACAAAGCTTACCGTTATTCTAAATAAAATATTATGATGTATGATTGACACATGATTACACATAACAATGTACCTCTTTTCACTTCATTTGTTACTCTGGTGATGAATACTTTCATTATCAGACACCACAATATTGCTTGTCTTTAAAATAGATGACAATTTTTTAAAGATTTTTAAACAATTTCTCAAGCATTAAGTATACTTTTGAACTATAGCTGAGCTATTCCTGCCTACATGACCGAATCCCAGTTATTTTCTTTATGTGGTAGTATTTAAAACACAACAGAATTATATTTCGTCTTATTGGGTCTACTCCCGTTAAATAACATTTAGCAGAAATATTTCTACGTTGTTTACGACATTAAGAGAAATCCTATGGATTGTATTTTTTTTAACTTTTAATATTATTATTTTTTGCGTACATTCTTGAAAATATGTGTAGTCTTTATATAAGTATATAGAAATTTATGTAATTTACATTGTTAATCTTGTGAATGTTTTATTGAAAATTTAAATTTATGCTATGTACTGATTGTGCATCCTAATTGAGGTACCAAATCTGTAGTTTCTTATAAGGACAGTATTTTAACAGAAACCCCTAACAGGTAAAATAAATTTAAAAAATACCACTTAATTCTAGAGTAGTTGAGCGCTGAGACTACTAAATGAAATAATACACTTCAAAATTATAATATTAAATTATTATGATATTTCTTCTTTTCTGTATAGTATGTTATATGCAGAGCAACATTTTACTGTGTTTAATGTATAACTAAGAACAAATAGAGCGCTTAACAATTCTATGACAACAAAATTACTTCAGGCCAGTATAAGAGAATGTGCCTAAAAAAATATCCAACAATGGCCTTGAAAATAATTGGATGAATTCATCTTATTGTTTTTAAATTTCGATAAATAATGGATTTGTGTAATTTGTGTTTCTTTTAAAAAAAGGCAGAAACATACATTATATTTAATATGTTTAAAATTGTTTTAAGGCGCAGTGACAATAAGTACGGTGTATGGAATAAAATATATGATCTGTGGTCTAAAATATATACCTGTAATATAACTGGAATTTACTTTACTTATATGGTTTTTGAAGGTAAGAGATAAAAGGACAATTTAAAAAAGTATTAAGCTTATGGAAGTGTCTTGACATTTTTACTAGTTCAATAAAAGTTGTCAATTGTTATAAATATAGCCATAATCTGTAAGTACCGGACTGTCGTATGCGTTTACTATGGTGTCATGTTTATAGAGAGGATATTATCTGTAATGGGCTTTGTATATAATGTCTAATAGAGCTACAGTCCGCGGCGCATTGGTTAAAAATAATTCTTGGATACGCAAGAATATATAATTGGGTCTATCGAAGTGGGGCATGAGGGGTGACGTGTAACTTCAGCAACGCGGCGACGCAACACTCGCGCGCATGCGAGTCACTTTTTTATGTCTATGATTGTATTTGCGCAGACAACCGCCATTTTTGTTTAACTTTCGTGCCGCCGACTGTAACTTGGTTATTTAAAAATAGTCATCGTTTTGTCATCTTCGTGTGAGTCATGGTAATACGGAATTAGATATAACTCGAATATCCGGCCAAGATTTTTGAATGATAGAACAATTGTATTTTACTAATTGACTGAATTATCGATTAGTGTCGTGTATATTGTAATTGTTAAATGTTAGATATAAAGCTGTACATAAATATAATATGTAATTAATAATGTTTGCGACTATTTTAGCGTTTTCTTTATTTGTATTTGGACTGTCCTACCATTTATATTTTGTTTAAATGTGCCATTGCATTATGGAACATGACGTAAAGTTTTTTTATTATTATATGCACAATTATATTGATGCATTTATTTATTATGCAGTGTGCATATCAATTATGCATACCTAATAAATAATAGTGAAATAATTGTTAAAAGTTTTAAATGTGCAATATTTATTGATTTTTTCCTCTAACAAGTTATATTCTTTTTATAAAAAAGTTGTTAACTTAATCATAAATAGTGTTACACAGATTTACATACTTCTATTGACTTTGATTTTATTTATCATTATAAGTAAAATACCTTTAGATAACTAATTTCAAAGCCTCCAAACATCTTATGAATTTTATAGTCTAATAGAACTCCACTATATTAAATCAACTTAGGTACTGCATAACTACATAGTTATCTTGACTAACTTCGCCAAATTATGATGAAAGTTGTTCTTTTTGTTGTTAATGACCAACCCAAAACACATTTAATTTATCCTTATCCACTATAACATTTACTGTACTTAAATCTTATCGTAATGAAATATGTATTATTATATTTAATGGTTTAAGTATTATTAAAATAAATGGTACAGTTTCTAAAATAAATTTATTAGTCTATTCTTAAACTTATATCTTCCTTCCGTTTGCAACTGGTGGCTGTTCTTTGGCGCCATTCCCTTTTTTTTATTATTCCTATACCTCTCACTTCACTATATATACCTTTCACACAAATATCGGTGATGTGCGCCTTATGATGGAAAATATCGGAACAGGCAAGTATAGTAGGTACCTGTAAGATTTGGGCATCCTTAAACATTATCATTCGTCATTAACGTTCTACTACTAATGACGAGCGTCCTCTCTCGAACTATGTTGAGAGTGTTTGAGGCCATAATATACTAGACAGATATCATTCACGTGGGGTCATATAATATTTTTTTCGAAGAGTTGTGTTTGCGTCCAACTAAAAATAGTGTAAGTAAAGTATATATTTTATGCGCTTTGGAATAGTTTGAAAATTATCAAGGGGTAACGGTCACTTTTATTACTTAATTGATAATGATTGTTATTTTTTAATAGTGGGTTTGTAGATTGTACACAAACAAATTGATTTTATTATACATACACTCACGCTTAATCCACCGAAGGGGTAGGCAGAGGCATATTATACGCCCACAATTCGCCAATTATATAGTTGGTCCCACGTAATAAGTGGCGAGCCTAATGCCGCTTACCGGGCACTGTTATGATCGCCAGAGCCTCGTCCGTTACTGCGCTCGCACACGTTTGCACCGCATGCAGATAGATATTACTACGTATAATCGAAATGTTTCGTTATAGTCTTAAAAAAATTACTTATGATAATTGTAATGTTCAAAAACTTTTCATTGAAAGTTAGCAGTCTGTACTCTGTGTAGCTGATGAGTTGTCAACATCGCTAATGCAAGTTGTCACTGTCAAATGTCGTAATCTCGAACAGTTTTTGTGCAACAATCGTTTACGCGTACTCAATACAATATAATTGAATTAACTCAGTATAAAAGATTCTTTCCTGAATATTATTAAGTGCAAATGTGTGGTTGTTTATAACTAAATTACAAAAAAAAAATTGCAAGTGAAAAAGAATCAAATGCCTCAATAATAGTTGGTTTTCAAACAAGTCTTTTATAATACAAGAAAGAAGCCCGCTTTTACGATATTAAAAAACAAATTAGTTTCCAAAACGGCGGGCCGTAGCAACATGCGTCGAGCCAGGGAAGGCTATCAGTATCAACCCATTCCAAGAGCTCCTACTGACGATGTTCTTGAACGTGAAAATGAACGTATGGCAGAAGAGCTTGGTGACAAAATAAGCTCACTGAAACATATGTCTATCGAGATTGGTAATGAAGTGCGGTATCAAGATAAAATACTGCGAGGCCTTGATGATGATATGGATAGGAGCTCTGGATTTCTTGGAAAAACAATGGGAAGAGTTTTAAAACTGGGCAAAGGGAATCACAACTATTATGTTTTTTATTTGTTCTTATTTTCTATTTTTGTTTTCTTTCTCTTGTATATTGTCATGAAATTTAGGTAATATTTGTCATTGTTGGAAGTTGTATGTATGCTTTGTTCCATGATTTTATTTTATTATTGCTAGTTATATTGTAAATAAAAGATATTGTATGTAATGTTTTAATTATGTTTTTATTCTAACCAAAAAACTTCAGCTATTAACTGTAAAGCTCTTTCAAAGAGTTGTTAAATTCTGCACTAGCATCTTCATTAACAGATATTCGAAGCCTGCATGGAATATTTGTGTCTTTAGAACAACTCGAAGCTGTGTCTATTAGAAAGGCAACAATTGCACAGGCATTTTGTATATTATCTTTATTACAAAAACCACACAAATCATCTAAAATAATTGCAGTAGGGGCATGTTGCCATTCAGGCAGCGTTGAAAGACTTTCTAATAAGGAATCTAATGTTTTAACATATAGAAAGCTTATCATTTTCATGTAAAATTTATTTACTGTAGTAATATCTTGAGACAATAATGGTAATTCTTCAAGTTCTTCTCGAAGTATGAACAGCACTTTCCCATGTTTAGCAAATGACAAAGCATCTTCAAATAACTTTTTACGGTTGCTTGTTGAATCAGCAAAATAAAAAACAATATTAACACTCATATTTGATGTAGAGCTCTATTAGGCGAGTGACAAAATTCAAAAACCTAGCGGTATTTGGCACAAAACGTATTTATTCATACACATCTATGAATGAAATTAAAATCCATGAAGTACTAGTTATTTCTTAGCTAACTGACGGTACCTAACGCATAGTTAGTTTTGCTTCCCAGCTTCTACTCAGCGTTGTGTAGATCGGTACTTCAAGTTGTTTTTTTACTTGTCTCCTTCAATACTTGAACCTCAGTTAATCACAATTTCGTCGTTAGAAGGGTACCAACTACAAAACAGTCCTGCTTACATATACAATACATATCACGAAAAAATTGGCTCATGTTATGGCATGTTTGCCAAAGTGCACGACAGCAGGAGTTTACTTTATTTTGCGAGTATCAAAACTTTCATTGTCGGTAAGTTGAGTTGAAGTTGCAGACAGCCTTATGTCAGATTTGAAATGTCAGTTCGAATTTGACATAAAAAAGTCAACAATGCAGACTTATATTTTTTTTATGTGACGCCATATCGTCTACATACTGCTGAGCTGCCGATACGGTCCAAAATTTGTCAAATTATATGGTTCTAGTGAGACATTTTAAGTGAGGTTCCTAAGACCAGCACGTAGTTCGAAAGAATAAAGGAGCGGGCGGGATAAGATCGATAATTTCTTAGGAAAACTTCGAAAAAGAATGGCAGAAAATATGCAGCTGGAGGTTCCCAAGAAGCTGTCACGTCAGCATCCTCAATAATGCGTACACTCACCTTAGTGGAAAGGCTACTATAAAGATATTTTGTATTTCATAGTGGATACTGATCACCTGAATTAATTCTTTTTAGCAGTCTTTAACAAGTGCGTCAAGGAGGTATTTAACGAAACTAGTACCTCACTCATGTCCTGATTTTGCTTCACACCTGTCTTCTAAAAGGAATTAGCGCTGCTTGGGAGTACATAACCACCTAATTTTATTGAGAGTACTTACGAGACACTCAATCAGAGACAGATACGATTTTTGAGGTTTTCCACTACAATATCCAAGATCTGGCCTCAGATCAAGTAAAAAAAGGTAGATAGCGCATGGCCATTGATAGCACTGAAGCATAGAGAAATATAATAACTAGGCACTGAAGTCACAAAACTCAGCTCATTTGTGTAAATACACGCGCTCACGCACACACATGCGTAAAACTACGCTCATTTTACGTTAGTATCTCCCGAGACACCGAGTAGTGCCGCCCTGTGTGATTAAATGATGCTAAAACAACACTAAAGCGAACAAAAAGTCTGAAGGAATATCATTTCACACGTAAGCACACACAAAACTATCTTTTTTTTATGTTTCAAAATAATTTGTAGGTTATTTTTTTTTCTTTTAAATAATGGCTTCGTGCGTCTAGCACATCTAGCCAGTGTCAAGTAAGTGATATGAGTCGCTTAACTTCAAACTCGGATAAATCCAATTTCGGACTTTTTATGATTTTGGCGCCAAAAGAAAGGCTTTAATCAAATCAATCAGAAGTGTATAAAACCGCATGTTTAACGTGAAAAAGACCGTTAAAATAGTGACATTATATCAAACTCAGATAGATCCAGATAAAAGTTTTTTTCAAATGTAGTCAAATCCTTTCGAGCCAATCAGCGAATGGCATTTGGTCAAGATGGCTGCTGCCAGTTAATACAAATTCTGCGTTGATAGCACTGTGTTGCTCTCGAATTTTATTGTTTGTTTTAATCACAAGTGATTTAAAATGGATAATTCTATTAAAATAATGGCACCCAACAAGGCCCCCAAGCGCCCTAATATAATAGTCATCCGTAAGAAAGACGAAAAAGCGAAAATTCGGTAAGTTTCAATTACATTTTATACACCGTGCTAGAAGTACTGAGTTGATAAATAGTGTTGTGCTCACCCTCAGATCAAGTAAAAAAAGGTTTTTTTACTTGATCTGAGTGCTCACCATTAACGGTGTGTCGAATATCGAGTATTTTATTGTTATTCTACTGTTACAGATTATATGGATATAATGAGATTAATGTAAGTTTCACGTAGGTAATTACATGTCTCATGAACGGTCACATCAGGTGTGTAGGTATACAGGAAGAAAATTGTAAGTTTTAAAATGTGTGTGCCTTATGGTTGGTCATCTGGCTTTGGTTAATTATTTTTTATGCACACTTTAATATTCAACATGAATATTTTAGTTGCACGTAAAAATCGCACTGAGATCATTTTCATAACAAAGTCCCCTGCACCAGATTTATCTTAATTTTGAATTGGGTTTGCCATTTTTTATATGCACGCTAATATCTAACATAAATATTTTTGTCGCACGCGGACATCTCATCAAGTTTCGTTTTCATAAAAATCTCTCGCACCAGATTTTGATAAAACAAATCTCTGTTTCTTTTCATTTTGCATATTTTGTGGTTGGGCTTGCTTGCTAAAATGTTGGGTGATGATTTTAGTATATTCTATTTATGCATGGGATGCTTAGTTTCGCTATGAAATAAAATTAAAGATTAAATTTAGTTTCGAACAATTGTCGAACAATTAAAATTTTATAAAAAATGTGCTTTACAGTGAAAACGTGCTGGGAGACCAATGCCCGAAGAAGAAAACGAACAGGATGACTCTGAAGAATTTTGAAATTTTGCATAACCAATTAGTTAGATACCTACTACTTATCATTTAATATATTGTTCCTTTATACTGTATGTCGATATTATTTTGTGTTTCCCTAATACATCCCTACTACTATTCATATTTTTTCAAATCTAGATACATCCAGGAACATTAAATCAAAATGATATAAATCCACATTGAGTTTTTTCAAACATAGATAAATTGCATCCAATTATTTCTAATGGGGGTAAATCCGATCTAAATATCATGTTTTCTAAAGAATTATCGGTTTTGAGACATAATTTAACCCACAGGTCGTTTTCTGCAATATTGTTCATGTAATGATAAGTAACCCTAACATCTAAACAAGCTAATTAAGAATAATATCACTTTTTCATGAATATCTCAGAAACGAGTTAAACTTAAATAATAATTATTAGATAAAATATAATATAAATGAAAATGAGTGATGATAAAGATGATAAATGAGATACCCTCCCCTAAGCCCCTTGAGTCCTCAGTAAAGATGTGGGACTATACTGAGATCTCACATGGACTCCTTGAGAGAATTTGAAAAGTGATGTTGCACTGCTTTGTTTGATTTACCAACACTCATGTATATTTACAAACACTTAACAGTCAATAATCCACCGTTATTACACATTAATGTTATAAATATCACAAATTTTAGAAAATAAAACAAAACTGCAGACATGACGCCTCACTTTCCCGCCAAGAAGTCCTGCAGGTTATTCGGAAAAATATTAACAAAATAACCCGGGTTGACGCAACCAGAGAGTGTTGCCAGTATATAGTATTTCTAATACTCAACAAAAATGAGGGTACTAAAATGGGGTGCTTCGGCACGCATAAATAAATTCGTTATAATCATTTTTAATTTTGTTTGTAATTGTCCGGACGAAAGATATTATTACTAATATAAAAAAACTAAATTTAATAGACACTCTTTTATTTAATTCATTAAGTGAAAATATTACACATATTAATTTATTTAATAACAAGAACAGAAAAAAGGCGTAAAAAATTATTAAGTACACACTGAATGTTTATTGACAGCTGATATGGAGTGGTGGCGAGTATACCCGCACTCCACTCCTGAGGTCGTGTGTTCGATTCCCACACAGGACAAATATTTGTGTATAAATATGAATATATGTTCTGGTCTGGGTGTTTTCCTATGTATATTAAGTATGTATTTACAAAAAAAAGTATTTATGTATGTTTATCCGTTATTTAGTATCCATAACAAGAGTTCTTAATGATACTTATCTTGGAACTAAATAATTGGTATAAGTGTCCGAAATATTTATTTATATTTATCTAACACTTAACTATTTTTCACCAAAGGCATATGAATACGTGAGGCAAACTTTTAATACTTGTCTGCCGCATCCAAGTAATATTATACACGTCATAATCTTGCCTGATGGTAAGCAGTCGATGCAGTCCAATAAAAAATGAAAGCGCTTCATACCGTGAAGTAAGCACGGTACAAAGCGCATCCTCTCATGACGGCCTGCTAAAATGCCGATTCACGCCCCGCTTATAAGATCCGGGATAATAGGAAATAGGAAACACATGAGCCGGCAGTGAATTCCAGAGCTTAGTGGTCTTGCTCAGAAACGACCTCCCAAATTTCTTGGTTCGAGTGCTGATGGTCTGCACAGTATGAGGATGGTTTCTAAGACCAGCACGTGTTGTTCGGGAGAGGAAAAGAGAGGGCGGGATGAGATCGAAAAGCTCCTCAGAACACTCGCCATAGTAGTTACGTTAGAAAACACTGAGAGATGCAATGATGCAAGAGACAACCAGCACACATATATGGTCACTCAAATTTTAGGTTCTTTTACAGGTAATAATAAAACTTTTAATAACTTAGACAATGACCATTACTGTGCTGGTCAAGGGCATACAATTAATTTAATCCGGTTGGTAATAAAAAAATATTTGGACATAAGACTGCATCATATTTCTAAAATAAATACACTGACGATGACACTGAGCTCTAAGCACCAAAAATTATAAAAAAACTTATACAGCATAATGGGATTTAGATTATTGTTTAGTTTATTTTGCCCCTTCTAAATATATTACTTTGTATAAAGGTTAAATTTACGATAAGTGTTTAAATTGAATTAAAATTCTACTTCATACAGAGCTGAAATTTGCAAAAATCGTTAGAAAATTTGAATTTTGCAATATGCCGGGTAAATTGATTCTAGTAAATTTACTAACGTAAATCGCTTATACTTATTTATTTATTAATTATACTTGTAATATCTGGGGAGATTTTCAAAAAGTGGCAACACTTCAGTAACTCACACATAGTTAAAAATATGGCTTCACTTTGTTATTAGTAATAAGGTATCTACCTTTTTTAATTGATCTGAGGATCTGGCCAACAAGTTTCAGAGCCACAGCCATAAATGATACAGACATCAGATTAAAGTCATTTACGATAAGGGTGTTGAGGAAGTGATTATGAGGAAGAGTAAGTGTCAAACACAAATTTAGAGGATGGGGATATATTTTGGAGGAAGATGATAGTGTATAGTACAAAGTCTAACAGGTCAGCTGCCCGTTAGAAGTGGTCCCATTCACAACACACAAATATTAATAATGGATTCACTATGGTCCACTAGAAAATGTTATTTACATTTCTAGTGGACCATAGTGAATCCAAACCATTTTGGAATCCCTTTGAAACCACATAAAAAATTCTGTCAAAATTTTGAGGAAGCAGCAATGAAAGAAGATATTTATTTATTAGGATGCGGTAGCTAAATTATTATTTCAATCAAGTCTTAACATCCATTGAATGGTAAGACATGAAAAATATATTCTTAATCGATTTAAGAAAAAAAACTGATTGAATAAGAGATCTAAACACATGTATAATTATTACATTTCGTCCGTGAACTTCCACACCAGGAAAAGCTTTCGAACACACACTGACACCTCACAATAGCAGCAGTAACCAAATAAACAATGTAATTTTGAAGGTAATTGTTTTTTAATAATTGCATATTTATATATTACATTACTTAAAATAATTGTTGTAATTATGTCCTTGGCTTCTTAAAGTAAAAACTCAAAGTAGGAACTCCTTACACCTAATATCATTTCCGCTTATTGTATTTCTTTGCAGCACACAGGTTTTTAGCCAAATGTAAGGTTTTATAGAATAATTCACTTTAAATCGGTAATTTATTTAAAAAATACAGAAATATGCAGGCCTTCTGTTTTAGGTTTCCGACAAATTATGTAATTGAAAATGTATGCAATAACCAAAGTATGCTAAAATTTACACGTATATCTACTTACTAACTTTGAACGTAACTGCACTTATAGCTAATTCAGTTATTTTAGTTCTGAGCTAATTGTGAATCCTGATATGTCTAGTATGTTAATACTATAATAGTATATGGCTAGTTCTTATATTTATATAATCTGTTCGTTTAGCTTTCTTGATACATAATTCTTTTGGGCGTAAGTAAGTTTTTAACATACTTTTATTGGGGACAAAATGTTAAGGGTCGGGCAATTATATAATTACGCAGTTTCTCTTCAGTTCAGTTTTAAATGGCATGTGAAAGTTCACATATCAGTTCCGTCTGCATTAAGTCCAAGTATAATAATCTAAAGAATTCTTTTTGACACGTTCTTAGAAAAAATTTTGAAAGTGTCTAACGCATTTAAGAGTTTTTTACAAATATGAAGACTGCCTGCCAATGTCAGGCTTTTTGTAGGACCCATAATCGGATCGGTCAGGATACATTTTATATATAATACATATTATGTACATTATTTTCTTCTTCTACAAAATAAACCCGTCGCCGATTATCGGACGTGGGCGGGCAGCCATAGTGATGCTTTCTAAGCTATGTGTTGACTATTATTTTAAGTCCTTATTCTGCCCTTCTGTGTAACTTTATACTAAATTGATGATATTTTAACAGGAGGCTTATATAATTCTATCTATAACTAATTCATTTATTTATGTATAAATTAGCATGAACAGCACTTTGGACCATACTATAATTTCATGAAGTCAAATAAGGCAATCAATAAATCACAAACTCAATCAATAACAGTTAAAATCTTGAAAAGAGTTTGATTATAAATATTTATTGTTTGATTATAATTTTAAACACGAATATTAATGCAAGTATGTTAGATGTGTCAGAGAATCAAGTATGGGCACAGAACAAAAACGCAAGTTTACTACGAATCATACTTTGTATAAACTGTTAAAATTCAAAAGCGATCCCTTATTTGCAAACCACACGGCTATGCTACGCGACGCGTTACTCTAGAGTGTCAAACCATACCCAACTTTACCTTGACTTCCCCATTATGGTCGCGTAAGACATTGTTCAGGACAAACGTATTGTCGGCCGCTCACTGTAAGCGCTCGTTATGCAGTTTGGTTTTCTAGTTCACACCGAATCAAAAATACGCTTACAAAATCATAATGGCAATATTCAGCATGCTTACTGTCGGCGGTGGACAATACGTTTGTTGTGGGCGATGCCCTAATGAGAAGTGACGCATACTTGTATTATAGGTTTTAGTTCAATAGGCGGGTTTCACCTAGACATACCAAAACTCGCGACAAGTTGAAAAGTGTGAAGCCCAAAGATTTAATTTGTGCACGTTCTAAAATGCAAATGTGACATCACGCTAAACGACTCCCTCCTAAAAGTATTTTTATCCTGATGACAGGACGTATGGGCGCGGAGCTTGATTTTCCTATTTGTGCATATTTTTTTGAGTTCAACCAGAAACAACTATTTATTATAATTTTATCGTGATATACAGTCGGCAAATTAAAACATCTCTTGTATTAAGGCATACATTTGTACAGTATTTATAATTCTATATTTACAACTCCCATAATTAATGCTTTTAATATTTCAATATAAAATAAATAAGACAATATGAATTTCTAATGAATGAATGTCTTGAAGCACTTTTTAAAGTCCCAGCTATTGTTTTATTATTAATACACTTCTTCAAATACACCATTCTCAGAATGTTGTGCATTGATCAAATCAGAGGTATTTCCCGTAAATAATTTGGAAACACATGATGTTTAAAGATTACCTCACTGGTAGATAATCAGTCAAAGTCTCTATCTCTCGTACAATTGGTTTCATTCCTGCGCCTTCCCGGCTTCTGTTATTGATTCATATTGTTCTTTGTCTAGCTCTGTCATCGTCAAGCTGCCGTCTGGTAACAATAGTACTACGCGCCGCGTACCGCCTGAAATGAAAATCAAATATTATGATAAAGCTAAAGTTTAAAATAAAAAATATATTTTTCATTTATTTAGGTAGGTGGGATAGGAAGGATAGCTGCCTAACCATCCTACCGACACAGTCCGTTATCACTAGGGTTTTACAGAAAATACTCTTTATCTGCTGCCATTCTCTAACTACTGGATGGCTGGTTTTACAAGTCATTTGTCTACAGAAAAAGAGTATACCTAAATCCATTTAGGTCATCTACACTAATATTATAAAGAGAAAAGATTTGTATTTTTGTATGTAACGAATAAACTCAAAAAGTACTGGACCGATTTTAATCATTCTTTTTTCATTAGTAAGCTACATTATCATTGAGTAACATGGGCTATATTTAGTACTAGATTACTATAGAAATCTTTAGAAATTCCTATTAAAACCAACCGAAAGAGTTTCATCGCATACACTGCAGAGAGTATTAATGATAGGACAAAAAGAAATTCGACAATATTATAGAATATATCAATATCTACAAAAAACTTCGCGAGACCACTATTGTAGTAACGTCACTATAACTACTTTTTTACATTTAACAAATTGATAGAAATTCCGATCAAAATCAGACCGTGTTATCCTACCATTTATAAATTTTTATCCAAATAAATGATTACTTTTTGGATTATTGAAATCAGACATTCCATTCAAAAGATATCATAAAATAAAAATACATGCCGGCGGCGGACGCCACGCAGCGCATCGAGTAACTAACTCGACGAGAGAGAGAGAGGCAGTTTGTAGCAACTATCATTACGGGTCCCGCGGCCGGTCAGCTCGCACATGTTCCGTGGATCCCGATGATACCAACTGATTTTCCCATATCATTTAAAAGGTTACAGTTCCCTTTAAAAATATCCTTTGCCCTATATCAATCCTATTACATATCCTATTACAATAAGTAAATCCCAGGGACAAACTTTTTCCACAGTTGGATCGACTTAAGGAAAGATGCTTTTCCCACGGGCAATTATATGTGGCACTTTCTCGAGTAGGATCTCCTGAAAATCAAAACGTTTTGTTGCTACAATTACCACAGCCAACGTATTGTACAGGGAGGCTTTAAGATAAGCATACAATTTTTTTCTAATTTAGTGATTCATGGTCGTTTTAATTAGCATGCTTACAACTTAAATATCTGTACTTACTCATCCCTACCCGTGCGAAGGCCTAGCGGCCCGTCCCGGCTTAATTGGCTTGGCTTTAATTGGCTTTCTGAGATTATATGTTAAATTTATTAAGTTTAGCAAGCTGTTGGTCCTCCAACTCTATATCTCCAATTTTATAAATAAATAAATCATTTCTCAGGAAGATACAACAATAGATTAAAGCTTTTTTCTGGATACTTTCTTCATTTTAGCTTCATAAGTAACGACTGGATTTATATCAAGCGACAATATAATGCAAATAAAATTGGTATATTTATACGTAACGCGGCATTTACGTATACATATACAAATTTTCCTCCAAAAGGTCTCCAGCCTCCCCACTCACCAGGTGACGGCAGATCAGCCTGCAGCAGCTGGGCGATGACTTGAGTGGCGTCCTCCCCAGGCTCCCCTTCCACTTGCACTGCCACCTGCTGCAAGGCAGGTGCCGCTTCTCCCCCTGGCATCAACTGGGCCAGTTGCGCTGGGTCTATCGCCAATACGTCCTGTAATAAATAATTATATGTGAAAACAGATTACTCTTTTTTAGAATTAAGACAAACATATTTAGAAGAAGAGAAACAGTCGAATTACGTTCTAAACCATAGCAGTCGAGTATTTTGTCTCCTGTACTATCACAGATTTACATTTCGCAGATAAAACTGCAACATACCGCATTAAGCTAAAAATAATATTGCTTTGCATTTTTATTTATTTTTTTATTATTTTCACCATTTTTATGCATAAATATACCTAACGTTAAAAAGCGAGACAGAGACCTCTGATTTTTTGTAGTCGGCGTAGTCGAAATCTAGCAATCAACTAACCAATTGAGCTATGTTATTTTAGCGAATGGTCATACACTCAGACCAAACTATGCTATATATGCTGGCGCTCTGACCTGGCTTTGTACTGACCTGTCCGTCCTCCCTGGTGACATACATGACGCCGTCCTCTTCCCCTTCAACTCCACCCTCGGCTCCCTCCACCCCCTCCACTCCCTCAACGCCCTCTGCGGCCACCAACAATGTTTGGCCGGCTTCGTTTTCTCCAGCCACCTGTATAGTCACAATAGACAATTAATACCTTCTTACTCATTAATAAAAACCCTTATACGGAAGTGGTATATTGCGACCATAAATTGAACCTTCTGCAGTTAACTTAAGGTGCTCTGCCAGTTTACCCTTTAAAGTTATTTTATATACCATAAACAACTTATACCAGGTCTTGAAATGTCTGTACAAGACAGTAGCGTGCAGTGCTTTTGCATTGTGCGTGCGTACACGTTACTAAACTCAGTAAGACTAGATAGTTAATAATAATAATAAATATCCTCTTACAATTACACCAATTATTTAGCTCCAAGATAAGTATCAATAAAAACTTGTTATATGGATACTAAAGAACGGATAAACATACTTAAATACTTTTTTTTTTTTGTAAATACATACTTAATATACATAGGAAAACACCCAGACCAGAACAAATATCATGTTCATTCACACAAAGATTTGTCCTGTGTGAGAATCGAACCCACGACCTAAGGAGTGGAGTGCAGGTATACTGACCTCCACGCCATATCGGTCGTTATAAGTATCGGATTTTTATTAAGCTAGACTTGGGGTATACAGTGCTTATTGGTGGATGCACGCCACTGGATAGCCAATTGATAAATATTTTTTATTTTATTAATACGTTTTTTTCTCTGCTTATACATATAGCTTGTTATGAAATAACATAAAATAGAAAACTTTCAAAGACTGTCGTTTCTGCCTTAAGGAATAGAAATGACCACTTAAGAAGCAGATTGCAGATCTGACTACCTCCACGCGATATATATATCGTATATTTTCTTCATGATATAGTCGTTAACTCAGTGTACATGGATCTTACCAATTTGGTTCAGCATTATGCAGACCTGAAACTGATAGGACTGGATACTTTTACAGCGACTTGCCTGATACAAAACGCCGTCCTCCCCTCGGATCATAATGGGCGTGTGCGATGAATGTAGAAGTCCTACTTCTTCTCCCTCGTCCACTCCGACGCCTTCCTCAAGGAGATGTTTCACTGCACTTGCTTCGACTTTCACTTCCGTCTGTTGAATAAGATTTTAATTTCAGTTTTTTTAGGACCTTATCTGTGGTTGTTAGAATAATAGTTATTATTAGAGTAAAATAATTAAACTACATAAATATTTATTTTATTCTATTCAGGATAGAAACAGTCCTTATACACAAAAGTTAATTATAAAAATAATTTGCTTAATACTAGACCTACAGACCTATAGATCCCTAAATAATATTATTTCCGAGTGGAAAGTGATCTGACAACTCGGGCGCATATTACGCTGAATTGCTAAAACTATGAGAACGAGTAAGTGAGAATCCCGTGACTTGACGTGAGCGGTGAGTTAAGCGGTGCAGGAGGCAGGAGGAAATAATATTTTAAAAAGTTTTAAGTTTTTCTTGAATGTGTGTGTTAACATAATTTATATATTATTCGGCATGTGACGATGCACAGCATCTGTGAGAGAGTGCGTCGACTTCCGGTTAGCAACTTCCAGTTGATTTGCTACTGTTTAGCAGTTTCCGGTTGTAATTTTATTTAAAATAGATGTGCAATGTACTTACTTCCGGTTGGCGCCATTTTTAGTCACCTGAGGGGTTGCGCGAGCAGCGTGTCCTCATAGCGTCTTTAACTTTCGTGTTAGCACATCGTGAGCAGAAACTCTGCTCGAATTCTACTCGAAAGTAATTGAAAAATTAAAATTACAGTAGTAAATCCATTAAAGTTTGATTAAATTGTTTTCTAAAATGAGTGAAAACGAATCAAGTGAAAGTGAAGTCTACATGATGGTGGTTGAGGACAACCACGCCACCCAAACAACTGAGGAGCACGGAACCTCAGGTATGCAGAAAACGCAGCAGGGGGGACGCAGTGGATTCTTCGGACCCAGATCCCCAGGAGAAAAGGATAAAGCAAGGTACGTTAGACTGTGAAAGTTTTAACACACTTTTAAACTAAATTACTGTTCTATCAACAGTATTAATGAATAAGGTCAATAACGTACCTCCAGCCAAAGATAGTCACGTGCCAATTTCATTGCAAACATCCTATTTGCAACGCCCTGATTCTATCAAAAAAAAAAAAATTAACAATTTGCAACTCAATATTGGTCAAGTAAATACAACTCTAAAAGACCCTAAGGTGTCTAGCTCTGATCCCATTCGGTTAAAGAGACTTGAAGAGTTACAAAAATTCAATGATATAAATTGGAAGGAGGTTCGTTACTCTGACATAATGAAAACGCATTGTACTCAACCTGGCTTTATAGAACTTGAAAGTAATGACGAGCTCCGTCAGTTTTTAAAAGGAAAGTACTTCATGGCTTCTATTGAAACATCATTAGAAGCTATTTCAAATGCATTACTGTCACAAGATCACCTTAAGCAACAGCTACAAGATTTTGTCAATTGGGCTGCCGCCTCTAGTACGAATCTTACAGCTTGAAATGTGTTCGATAAAATATCCGATTTATTCAATGATAAATCCAAGTTCCATAAGACCAGTGTAGACATTATGCAAATTGTTTGCGGCAAACGTGCCGAACGTATTGTGACTCGTCGAGATCGTACCTTGGCCGAGATACTCAATAAACATTTATGTGAAGGGCTACGTAGGATACCACCCAGTTCCGAATTTTGTTCGGATGCACTGCATTACAGTCATTCGTTCAAAAAACTGGGGGTATCGATAAGTGGACCAAACCTTGGTTCAATAACGATAGCGAGCGCAAGCGGATAAACTCAAAACAACAGCCCAGAGCCGGATCATTTCGTTCTGAACAAAGAAATAAAGTCGCAAAACCAGAGCCCACGTCCACTTATATAAAACATTTCAATAACACAAAATATAAAAAGGTTTTCCGTAAAGAGACTCAATCGAACGATAAGAAAAAATTCCAATGACCATCCAATCAAGTTCCATGGGGGCTGCCTCCGAGCGTATCGGAGGCAGTGGTAGGCGTGTCAGGCTCCGAAGGCCATCCTGAAAATTATATCGGGGATGCGCCTGCCATTAACCTCCAAGCCTGTGCATATCCCAGCAACACAGAGCAACCTTCGCCGTTTCAACACTTCGTGCTCCCCAGAAATGACCGATCAAATAAAGATCCTACTGGATCAAGGGGTTGTCGAAGAACCGGAACGGAGTCAGTTGGGTATGAGTTTTTTTCGCAATCATGTTCCTTCGAAGGAAAAACGACGGTTCGAACAGACCTATTTTCAAACTCAAACGAATACATTGTTCCCAAGAAGTTCAAACTAATTTCACACTATCAAATTCCAAAATTCCTTTAAACTCAAGACTGGATGGAGAAAATAGATCTGTCATCAGCATACTTTCATCTTGCCATAGCGAAATGCCACCGCGGGTTCCTAAGGCTAATTTACTGCGGAAAGTTCTGCAAATGACCAGTCTCCCATTTGGCCTGTCATTCGCACCAAAAAACTTCGCCACGATCACCAATTGGACAGCTCACATTCTCCGGAAAGAAGGTATGAGAGTTTTGGTCCATCCCGACGACTATTTGGTAGTAAGTCAGTCGCAAAGCCAGCTAAAAAGGGATGTGAGCAGGGCCATCCTGCTTCTGCAACATCTGGGGTGGACCATCAACCACAAGAAGTCTGTAACAAAACCTACTCAGGAGTTGGAATATCTGTGAGTCAAGTGGAACACTGCAAAGAATTGCAAAGCTCTTCCTCAAACAAAGGTAAAGTCTATGCAAATCTTGTTCGAAAATATGTGCAGGTCAGTTACCATGACACTTAAAGATTGCCAACACCTGTTAGGTGTACTGAACTTCGCCAGCTCCGTGACACCAGGAGGACGACTTCACAGTCGACATCTCCAGCGATACTGCCGGAAGCTCTTAAATCAACCAGTGAAACGGCTGACTTCGATTACGCCGGAAATAAGGTCAGATATGGCGTGGTGGCTTGCGATCTTAAAACGAGGCCTCACGAACAGCTGATTGCACGATATCCCGGTCCAACATTTCTTGGCCACGGATGCTGCAGACTACGGATGGGGAGTCCAACTAGACGACCACAAATTGACCGCGAATTGACACTGCAACATGAAGGAAAAATACGCCATAATATGTGCAATAAGACATTTCAGACATCTCTTGAAGGGAAGTCATGTAATAATGCAATCCGACAACCGGACCATAGTAGCCTATGTCCGAAACAAAGGGGGGACAAAGTCTGGGCCTCTTCTGGAACTGACGCATTAGCTGTTTCGCCTACTGGAGCAACGGAAAATTGTATCTCTCCCGAATACCTACCTGATCGCTTCAATTAGATTGCAGACAGTTTATCGAGGGGGAAAAAATCGGCAGAATGGCATTTACAGACTGCAGCGTTAAATAAAATTTTTCAGAGGTTTTAAGTCCCCGAAATAGATCTGTTTACATCGAGAACAGCCAGGGTTGTAGCATCTTATGTATCGAAAGATTCGTTAGACAAATCAGCAATCTTTTGCAACGCATTCAGCAGAAAATGGAACTGCAAACTAGCATGGCTCTTTCCACCACCATCGGTAATACCCAGGGTCCTGCACCACCTCATCACTGCTTCAGGTACGTTCCTATTAGTAGCTCCATTACGGAAGAGAGTATTCTGGCTTCCCGACCTACGCAGACGAGCTCTCTCCCGATGCGAGTGAAGGACCTTCATCTTACCCTGATAGACCAGACCACGAGACTACCACCTCCGCAAGTACAGAACTTGAAACTTTTAAAGACCTACAAGACCGCCTGGTTGCGCTGGATTCTATGATGTAAGAGTTCCAACTATAACAACAGACACCCCAATAGCAGTTCGGTTCCAAAATATTTAGCCCATCTTCATTTCAACGAAAAGTTTTCATTTTCTACTATTTCATTACATAAATCTGTTGTTCTTGCTTTTGGCTTACCGAAAGAAAACCGGAACTCCCAATATTTTAGTTAAACATATTCTCAAATCAATATCTTTACAACAACCTAAGTCGTAAAAGCCAACAATTTGGGATCCATCTGATCTTGTATCTTGGTTAAGTGTGCACCCTCCCAGACAGTTAAACCTTTTTGAAGCTTCTCGTAGGCTCGCTTGTATTTTACTTTTGGCTTCGGGGAGAAGAGTACATGACCTAAATTTATTAAGAATAACACTAGAAAATTTCCATAATATGAACGACCATTTACTACTTTTGCCCGTATTTGGTTCAAAAACCAACACAGGAAATTGAAAACAAATTCAAATACTAATATGGGTCCAGTGTTTTGGTTACGTCATATAAATGAGTGAGCAGAGACGGAAAGCGGAGTGTCATAATGCCATTTTTATTTCTATAAATAGAAAAATAAAAGCAGCAACTCGTACTCTAATAAGTAACTGGGTAAAAACAGTGCTTAAAGATGCTGGTATTACAGCATCTCTTGGTAGTATACGCTCCGCTGTGGCGTCATTAAATTGGTGGAATAATTAGCCTATTGATGAAATTCTTTCACGAAGTAATTGGCGCAGTGAGATCAATTTTGCAAAGTTTCACTGTAAACAAATTAAAAACAGATCAAACATAGCAACTAATATTTTGATTAATAATTTCCAACCAATTTAATTATATATCCTGATATGATATTAATATATCCTGTTATCAGACGTAATTCTATAATTTTCATATCATTTTACTTTTCTTTACTTTCATTACATTCAATATAATGAAAATTGTAAAAAGATTATTATTCTTCATTCTACCTTTATTAAATTACCAAAATATCGCTGTTAATTTATTATGCAAAATAAACATTGCAAAAACTCTGTTACAGATGTTTTATTCATCTTTGATAATACTAATCACATCACATAGCGTCATCGTGCAGTCACCAGGAGCTAATAAACACGTCTCTCACAGATGCTGTGCATCGTCACATGCCGAATAATAGTGCAAGTTTTACAAAACAATAAAACTTGTATTATTAAGCAGAGACGATGCACAGCATCCCATTAAGCTCTCCTGGTGAGAGACTCCTATGAGGACACGCTGCTCGCGCAACCCCTCAGGTGACTAAAAATGGCGCCAACCGGAAGTAAGTACATTGCACATCTATTTTAAATAAAATTACAACCGGAAACTGCTAAACAGTAGCAAATCAACTGGAAGTTGCTAACCGGAAGTCGACGCACTCTCTCACAGATGCTGTGCATCGTCTCTGCTTAATAATACAAGTTTTATTGTTTTGTAAAACTTGCACTATTACCTATTTGACTAATGCTAAATCTACAGAAGTGGGCCGATGCCAATCAAAAATAATTTTGATGAATTGTCCTCCTATTTAAGGGTCTTAGGCAATGCGCAGGGACAGTTAAATCACGTAGCTCTAGATTTTAGCGTCGTATCTAGAACGAAGGTGTTACTAAACTCATAAGCTTGGTTATAATTAGTTCTACTTATTGTATGAATAACTTACGCCATCCTCGTCGGTCAACATCGGTAGCGAAGGTTGGGCGGGGTCACCCTGCACGAGCATCCCTGTGGTGCCTCCAGGCGACATCTCCACCTAGAAACACATTCAATTATTGTATACAAACAATAAAAAAATTGCTAAGCCTTTTGCCGCTATGCATTTTTCCGCTAAGCCACTTAAGAGACAAAAATATCATCACTACCAAACGAAGAACCTCGCATTGGATGAATAACTGACGCGCGTTTTCGTGCCATAGAGCACGTGTGCAAGAGATGTATTGATTTTTAACTAAATACTACTTCTTAATCTATTTTAAATGAAATAAACAGAGCTTGCGTGCCTAAAGCGGACTTAAGGCACGCAGACGAACCAATTGATTGAAGGCAGATAGTTACCTTCATGAGCATGGGCTGCGTGTGTTGCGGCGGCGGGGTGACTGGGGGCGGCGTTGGCGGGGGGGAGGGAGTGGGAGGGGGCGTGGGCTCCCCCTCGGCGCGCGCGAGTCGCTTGCCCGTCAGCGGACACAACGACAGCGGCCGCTCCGGGCTCGAGGGCGGCAGCGGGCCCAGCTCAGTGGGGAATGGGTCTTCGATGCCGTCTGATGTGTCTGACGATGCCTCCGACTGCTGTTTGTACAAACAAGAAATATAAGTTATTTGTTGATGACCGTGAATGGAAACACATTATCGGGTTTTCATCGAAGAGCGGCATAGGCGGTAGCGAGTAACTGCAGCAACACGGCGACACTACGCTCATGTGCTCAGTCTCGTTGTACCTGCGCAGACAGCAGTCGGTTTTGAAACACCTTACGTGCCGTTGACTATAACTATTAAGTGGGACCCGTGACCACCGATTAGTGCAGATCTTAGAGTAAAATGGTACACTGCAACACTATTTGTGTGCTCAGAATAGACGTTTTTATTCAAGAAAGAAGTCTTTATCAGTCTCGGCAAAATGGTATTCGAGTTTAAGCCTAATAAGGCCCTTTTTCTATACAGTGACAACAGGGATCAAATCTCGTTTCCAACCTAATCTGTTTTCATAGTAATTACCTGGTCAAAATCGAATACTGGAGTCTTCTCTCGTAGACGCACAATGTTTCCGCCGGCGGTGGCAACTGACGCGAAACCACGGCCGCGTCCTCTAGGGGTCCCGACGCCTCTTCTTAGCAAACTGTCGCCCTGTAATGTATAGATATTGACGACCGATTTGGCGTGGTGGCGAGTATGCCCGCATTCCACTCCTGAGGTCGTGGGTTCGATTCCCACACATGACAAATATTTGTGTGTATAAATATGAATATTTGTTCTGGTCTGGGTGTTTTTCTATGTATATTAAGTATGTATTTACAAAAAAAAAAAAGTATTTATGTATGTTTATCCGTTGTTTAGTATCCATAACACAAGTTCTTAATGATACTTACCTTGGAACTAAATAATTGGTGTAAGTGTCAGAAATATTTATTTATTATTGTTATTTAATGTATAGATAAATAAATATTTTTTAGTTACTATCAAAAAAAGAACAGATGAATAATTATGAGGTTTATATTTTCATCAAATCTCGTCAAGGTATTTTCTTCTATAGTTAAATACGTTGGTCAATAATCGGCCAAACCAGTATAATTCCAAATAAAGAGAAGGTCTTCATAATTTATATTAGCATTATTCATTAGTATCTATTATTATCTAATAACATAATAAACTAAGGGCCTGTTCCACAGTTTCTTACTAAGAAAAATAAATCTGCAGTTATAATGACAGATTTGTATAAACTATCTATCAAGTAAAAGCTAATGTGAATTTACTTGGATATTGTGAAACAGGCCTCAAAATTAAGCTACGAATTATTACAAATTATAATAGGTTGGGGAAAAAGTCTTTTCGTATTTTTGTATGAAAAGTCAAGACATTTTTTTCAAAGTTTATTTACATTTATTTACAATATATATGTACCGTTTTGTTGAATAACTTTCTGCCATTTTGTGGGCAGAGACATTATCCCGTTACTGTAGAAACTTTGGGACTTCTGATCAAAAAAACGGGACAAATAGTTTTGGCAGTCCTCTCTTGAGGTCAACCTTACAGAACCTAAAGAATTCTGCAGAGACCGAAACAGGTGAAAATCTGAAGGCGCAAGGTCAGGGCTATATGGTGGATGCACTAGGACCTCCCAGTCGAACTCTCTTAATTTTTGCTGAGTGGCTAAAGATGTGTGTGGTCTAGCGTTATCGTGATGAAAGACCACACCCTTCCTGTTGATCAATTCCGGCCGTTTTCTCTCGACTGCTTCCTTTAATCTCATCAGTTGCTGGCAGTAAAGATCAGAATCGATGGTTTTGCCGGGCGGTAAAAGCTCATAATAAACAATGCCCTTCCAATCCCACCATACACACAGCATCACCTTATTTCGTGTTAGGCCAGGTTTGGCCACAGTCTGTGAAGCCTGGCCAACTTTCGACCACGACCTTTTTCGCACGTTCTTGTCGTACGTGATCCACTTTTCATCGCCAGTTATCAATCTCTTCAAAAACGGCTCGGTTTCATTACGTCTCAATAATGAATCGCAAATGAGTACACGGTTCATTAAGTTTCTTTGAGTGAGCTCGTGTGGCACCCAAATATCGAGCTTTTTTTGTATAACCAGCTTTCTTCAAATGGGTCAAAAATGTTTTGTGGTCAATTCCCAGTTCTTCAGCTACATCGTAACTACTAATATGCGGGTCTTGCTCCACTCTTTCAAAAATGGCGTCCATTTTATTCGTAACAGGGCGACCAGAGCGAGGTGCATCTTTAACATCAAAATTTCCGGACTAAAAACGTTTGAACCAAATTTGTGCTACTCTTACTGACACTGCATCAGGTCCATAAACATCCCAATTTTTTTTCACTGCTTGAGTTGCATTTTTGCCTTTTTTATAATAAAATTTTAAAATGTATCGAATTTCTTCATTAGATTCACTCATTTTTACGGAGAGAAAAACAAATGAAAAATAGCGGGAAACAACTTTTTTTTATTTTTTTCTTTTCTTTATAATGAAACCTTTTTAATGTTACCAAAACCAGCCAGACACAAATAGTACAGTCAAAAAAATTTTATAATAAGTTTATACCTGCGTTATGCGAAAAGACTTTTTCCCCGACCTAATATATACTGTGTGTAGTTGGTTAGTTGTTGTAATTTAGAATACTAACCTGTGCAAGTTTTTTGTTGAGAATGGCCACAGGAGACTTTTCCGACCCTGAATTGGAAGGTCTTTGAATGGTCCTCTGTATGATTTTCTGGCCCGAAGGTGTTATTATAGTTTTTTCTGTCACTTGCTGTCCACCCGCAGAGAATGACTTCTTCAACTGAGAATATTAGTAATATAGTTTAGAATATAAATAAATTTACCTATATCCTTGAACATCTCACACATTGCCATATTACCCGATATTAAGTTTGTTTGTGCTGGGTACTAGAGGGGCATCCCCCTCCTTACATACAAATTATAATTATGGAAGCTCCAAATCGCACAGCGAGCAATGGAAAGAACTATGTTGGGAATCTCAATGCGAGATCGAATCAGAAATGAGGAGATCCGCAGAAGAACGAGTGTCACCGATATAGCTCAACGAACCAGCAAGCTGAAGTGGCAGCGGGCCGGGCACATAGCACGAAGAACTGACAGCCGTTGGGGCGGAAAAGTTCTGGATTGGAGGCCCTTTGATAGAAAAGGAAGCGTCGGCCGTCCACTTGCAAGATGGATGGACGAACTGATAAAAGTTGTAGGATGCAAGCCACCTGCAATCGGCCACATTGGAAGCTAATGGGGAGGCCTATGTTTAGCAGTGGACGACTTTGGGCTGATGATGTTGTTATAATGCATAGATGCACCAAAACTATATACCAAAACAAACTATAACAAATATTCATTTAGCACACAAATATTACAGATGTGGGAAACGAACTTACGGCCTGAGGAGGGGTACAGATGCAGACAGGTTGTCAAAAGAAACAAATCGCATATTTATTTCGAAACCGTTACTAAACGAAATTTTTACGAAAATAATCTAATAACGCCATCTTTTCTAAATCGATGAAAACTACAAAAAAATCGCTTTTCTTGTAAAATTTCCTTTTTTCGTTTAGTAACGGTTTCGAAATAAGGGTGCGACATACAATTTGCATTGCAGATTGAACTTAAAATTCATATAAATAAATGAACTTATTAATCACAGTTATAGTAATAAATCAAATTCACAATTTGCAAATATTTGTTGCTTTATTAAGATATATCGGCTTAACATATTTAGATCAATCTTGGAAAACATATAGATAGCATCTAAATTAACATAATATATTTTTATCGTGAGTTCTTTACATATTTTTTTATCTCTGTGTTCCTTGAATATAATAACAATAAATATATTTATTAAATTTTTATATATATTTTTAATAAATATATATAACAAATATATGTTTTGTTAATGTTAAATGTTAATGTTTATAATATAACCAGGCGGTCGTAGCTCTGCGATGATCGGTGGTCGGTAACGATCACCGAAGTAAAGCAGAGTTTACAGAGGTCAGTCCTTGGATGGGTGACCGTTTGTGTGGCATTTGATATCGAGCGCTTCCGTGCTTCGGAAGGCACGTGAAGCCGTTGGTCCCGGTTATCACTAACACATGTTAGAGGCCTAATTGGGCGCTTGAAAAGTTCTAACAGCAGGCCGCCATACACCTGCCTCCGCCAATTGCCGCATTGTCAAAGAGGAGGCTCGTGCTCAGTAGTTCAAGATTTGAAATTATTGACTGCTTACAATCAGAGAGAATGTGGTCACTATTTATTTCTTTTTGGCACGGTAACAAAATACAAATCAATGCATGCAAAACTACCTCTATCTTTTACAATAGGTACTTATTTCTAAATTTGCATCTTGAAAATAACCAAGCACAATATTCGATTTAAAAATTATACTTATATTAATGTTATTAATTTTAATTTTAGTTGAATTAAGATTAAAATCTCAATGAAACATGACACAAGACATCAGACATCAGAACCAAGGGTGGAATTAAATATTTAATGCAATGTCAAGAGGTCTATATGCTGCCTCAGCATGAAAAGGGAGTCTAGATTAAACTAACTATGATTAGTCACATTAAAAATGTCCATAGCCTCTTACCTGTGGAGTAGCAGTACGTGCAGGAGATTTCTTTATTTCCTCAGTCTTTTTCTGAAAAAGCAAACTAACATGTAAAATCAAATTCACAAAGAGCCCTTACCTCACTTAAATAAATAAATTATCTTTCAATTACTTCTAACATACGTGTCATAAAGAAGTTGTGTTATGAATACATAAGTACTCTATTCTAAAAAAAAAACCAGATCAAGTATTCATGTCTATGCATACAAAAATTTGTCCTGTGTGGGAATCGAATCCACAAACTTAGGAGTAGATTGCAGGTGTATACTGACGTCTATGCCATATCAGTCGATCCAATATCGGTCGTCAAATATAATATATACATTAGACATTCAATTAAAATTAATAATTTTGGCCCAAAACAATACAGCCTAGGGCCATAAAAGTTGTCCGAGAGTATAATGGTCTGTGGTAGTGACATTGGTTGCAAGTTGTCAGTAATGCGTTAACCAGTGAACACTTTTTAGCTCCCATAATAAACAATATTATACATGTTTTATGCAGTTATATTAGTAAAAAATAAAAGGTGGTAGATCTACCTTTTTTAAAATTTTTCATTTAACATTCTTCCAATTTCTACTATTTTTGACACAAGGTACACAATTTTTCTTAATTTGGTTTGGCAATTATACTTGCGCTTACTCATTCACTTGCTTTTGAGACAGTGTCTGCGCCAGACGTGAGCATCTATTGTTAACAATACAACATGGCGGATCAAGACAACGACCCGGCAAATTCAAAACGAAATGAATCTGCGACATATATGAGATGTGAACAACACCATACCTGTTTTGCAGCCAGAATTTGTTTTCTAATGACATCTTGGTCTATGTTCAGCCCTGGTCCAATTTTACCAGGAGAGTCAATCTTCATAATACCCGAACTCTTTGACATTATGTACACACCTGAAAGCAATAAACAAAGTTACGCGTGGATACACGACTTCAACTACTCGCCACCAAATACTGATTTGAGTATCGAAATTCGAAAAAAATTGTGAAGTCAGCAAGAAAATGAATTTTTACAGCTAATAACTACTAATTATTTTAAGATATATTAGATAAAAAAGTTAAATTAAGGTGACCTCGCTACTATTTGCAGATTATTGATTTTACTTATAAATATTTTTTTTCTACAGTTTCTTTTCTATTACACTCGCGAGCAAGCAAATCGACTCAATCGCTAACTCTACATTCAAACATTGTTTAAGTAAAAGTATGCATCATTTATATAAAAACAATATGTCATTTAAAAGCTTGAGCGGTTAAGCTTCAAGCTTTGGTTGCTTGTATTTCAGTAAAGTTATCCCTTTATTTTAAATTAAATTTTCCTACTACAAATAAAGGAAACCGCCTGAACATGATCAATTTTTGCGATAGTCCGCCTTTGTCCACATTGTGTTTGTTTAATTTATTTGCTTTGTATAAGTATGCAATAAAGTTTTTATACATACATACAATCACGCCTGCTTCCCCCAAGGGGTAGGCAGATGCATATTATACGCCCACTCTTCTTCATGTGTCCCACGTAATAGGTGGCGAGCCTATTGCCGCTTACCGGGAACATTATTTGCCAGAGCCTCGTCCGTTGATGGGCAGGTGAACCACTTGCAGGTGAGGTTGGCTTGGGCTCCAAAGATAAAGGTAGGATTCGTGTACACCTGTAAAGTGTGTGTGTTATGTATCCATCTAAAGGTGCTTACCAGTAGAAAGATTCGGCATATGCTTGGGATCAACTTTAATGACGCCCTTAATGTTCGGCATGCCTTTTCCGCCAAGACCCAGCGACTTGACCAGCTCGGGGTCTAGAGTCGATTTTGGCGACGACTGTCCATTTAGCACCCTCCGCTCTGCTAAAATGGACATAATATATTGTTATGTGTGTACTATAAATATACTAATATATAAGCATGACGCAATATTTCGTATATTTGTGACTTATTTTGGGAACCGATGCGACATTTTAAACGGAAATAAATTATAGCTACTAAACCTGCATAATAATAAAAATAGTAGCTACCTTTTATAGATTCAGGGTCGGAGTAATCTTCATCTTCAGATGATAGTTCGCGCTTGAGTTTCTTGGAAACAGGTTCATCTTCGGCGCCGCACCACGCCTTTACTTGGTCTAATGCGCGAGCTTTGCTAGTACGTTGTAGGCGACTGCAACAAAACAAGGTATATCATCATCATATCCTAGCATTATCCCGGTTGCCCTAGACCTAAGCTTAGGGCCCAGGGTATGCTCACTGGTCCAACCAGATTTGACTGAATTTCAGTTATTACGTGTAGCGACGGCCGTCTGACCTCCGCAACCCAGAGGGAAACATCATTCTATGGTTAAACCAGCTGTCAGTCTTTTAGAAGGAACTGACTTCCTAATAACGACTGCCATAGATGTTCAGGACAGCCGGGACCAACGGTTTAACGTGCTTTCCGAGGCACGAAGCAAGCGATAATAACGCACATAACTTCGAAAAGTTATAGGTGCGCCACCAGGGTTTGAACCCGAGACCCTCTAAATTTAAAGGCAATGGGTCTCGCCACTGGGCTATCGCCACTTTATCAACATCAACAAAACAAGGTATATGGGTTAGTTATTTTTCTACTCTATTAATATAATGATAAGATATACTTTTGATTTAAAAAGCTTAACGTGAAAGTCAAAAATTGCATTACCTATTCATATTTGACGCGGGTTGATAAATAAGTCAATAGATTTTTATGCAGAACATGATACGCCTTGTTAAGCATACAATTGGTGCATTTTAATTATCTATTTAGTTTTGAGAACATTTCAGAATAATATTACTGAGAATTGATAACAAGTATGCAATGTTATTATGCCTCAACCGCAATTAATAACAGCAGATTAAATAACTGTTTAAAAAATAAATGTATAGGGCTCCTACCAAGATCTGAGGTGCCCAAGCCAATCTCACCTGCAAGTGGTGCACTTGCTGATCAACGGACGAGGCTCTGGCGAACATAATATAAGTTCCTGGTGAGCGGCAATAGGCTCGCCACCTTTTACGTGGGACCAAAAATATGACTGGCGAGGTGTGGGCGTTTAGTGTGCCTCTGCCTACCCCTTCGGGGAAGCAGGCGTGACTGATATTTATGTATTTTAAAAAATAATTTACAAAATGTATTGCTTTTAAAAAATACATAGATAATAGGTAAATAACGGAAATGCATTCGTCCAAAAAAATACTTATGCCACGATCTGTACTTTCGCGACATATTCCTTTTCTATATAATAAGGTCCAATAATAGTACTTACCCAGTGGGGGTCAAAGCAGGCGTGTCAGATTTCTTCACCAGTTGCTTGACGACTTGTGGCAAGGGCGTGTTAACTTGCTTAACCTGCACAAATAAAACACCGTTACTATGGTAAGATATACATAAAATATAGATTATTACGATTTATTTTGGCAGGGTTAAAGTCTGGCTCCTTAAAGATAAAAATAATTTATTTGTCAAAATACAGTACATCAAGGTGTTACATAAATATAAGCATCTTGCATTCTACCATTACTGGTATACAAATATTGATCTTATAAACTAACAAAATAAAATGAACAAAGCTATTGATCATCAAAAAAAATTACATTACATCATATCCTTTAAATATTCACTAACAGCGTAATAACATTTTTCTATTAGTTTAGAATATATTTTTTGTTTAAATATAACAATTGTTTCCTTTTTATAGTCATTTGGTAATTTATTATAAATTCGAATAGCCATACAATATGAATTCTTACTGAACATGCTAGTGCGTTGATTAGGTACAGAAATTTTATAATTATTCTTACTATTTCTATTAGTACAAGATTTTTCAAATAGTTTTTGATTTTTATAGACAAATACACACATTTCATAAATATACAAACAAGGTAGAGAAAGAATATTATATTTTTTAAATAATGGCACGCAGCTGTCCAAATAATCAGCACCACTTAAAGATTTAACACAATTTTTTGTGCTCTGAAGGCTCTGCCTAAGTCAACAGAGTTACCCCAGATCACTATTCCGTAGAGCAAGATGGAGGAAACATAACCATGATAGGCACAAAGAGTCGCCTTGATTGTAGCTACCTGTTTAAGTCTGTTAAGTACATATACATATCTGTCTAATTTGGAGCAAATGTTTTCTATGTGGTGTTTCCAAGTACAATATTGATCTATAGTTATACCTAAAAAAGTCGTTGATTCAACCCTTTCTACGATTGTTTTGTTTTGAATAATATTTATTTTTGGCGGATGACTATTGTATGTTTTAAATTGAATAACTTTTGTTTTATTTATATTAATACTCAAATTATTATCATCAAGCCATTTAATTACACTATTTAAACTTTCATTTATTTCATCATTATATGTATTTTTATTTTCACAGTTTATCAAGAGAGTCGTGTCATCTGCATATAACACACATTTGTACTTTGTGGACTCCGGTAAATCATTGATATACAAAAGAAATAGCAGAGGGCCCAAAACACTGCCCTGCGGGACACCACAGCCATTTAATTTTCATTCAGATCGCTCAATAGTTTTTTGAAGACTTGTTGTATGCTTTATTTCTACACATTGATATCTATTGGATAGATAGCTCTCAATCCATTTTTGTGCATTCCCTCTGATGCCGCACTTTTCTAGTTTTTTTTAGGAGGATACTATGAGACACGAAATCGAATGCTTTTGACATGTCGAGAAAAACTGACGTGATTGGAGTTTTTCTGTCTAGAAATTCTGTTATACTTTTAACTAGAGTAAAACAGGCTAAGGTACAGTTTTTTCTAAAACCAAACTGTTCTGGCTTTAAAATGTTATGTTTTGTAAGAAAATTAACAAGACTTTTTAAATATTTTGGACATAATTGGAATTAACGTGACAGGGCGATAATTATTCATATCATTCATTTATCATAAGTCTATCTTAATCATAAGCTGCCATTTAACAGATGAGCTCTAAGAATTATAGTTACCACGGTTTTTAGTCAGTAAAAGTCGTTAATGATTAAAAACGGGTAGGTTTAGGGTATGCAGTTACTTATGTATATGGTGTGCACGCCCGGATTGCGGCTTCCTTTCATTTTCCCCCTTTCTACCGTCTTTGTTAAATACATTTATTTCCCTCAGATGACTTGTTAATAAGGTCGTTATTACATTATAACATACTTGTACCGGATGCTGCTGTTGCTGCTGCGCTCTCAATGCCTTGAGTTCCTTTTGCCGCGCCAGTTGTTTCTCAAACGCCTCCAATAAATGTTTGCATGTTTCCATGTTCTCAATTGGTTCCCAAGTGTTTTGTTCACTGAGTGAGAAAAGTTTTATTGTTAAAAATAATATTACTGTTTTAATAGCCTAAACCACTGGGTGGCTTTTGGTGAGAATCAGTATAGAGATAGATGGAACCTTGGAAAAAAATTACTTATATTTTGAAATATGCACGACTCCTGTAACATACGGTATATAATAAGTCACCCAGGCGGAGCTTCGAACAGAAGCTAGTTGATGACTATAAGTAAGACGTATTGACATTATCTTAATGCTCTATGCTCTTTATTTTAAATATACTTATATTTACCCAGGAACTAACCACGATTTAGAATTAATAAAGACCTCTGAACCTTAAGTATGGCCAAAGTGAAGTGATTATGTTACATTTCGAGATGTATAAAAAGTTTGTCTGTCAGACATAAAAATAAATACTTCACTACACTGTGTACACTACATAGTGCAGTATATATAAGTATGTATACATACTGCGGATAGCCTTCCCACTTGAGCAGATACTCGTACTGCTTGCGACGCGGGTTGAACCGCTTGGCGAGTATCTTTTCGACGACGAACTCGCCCGCGTCAGCGCCGCCACCGCGCTCCGTACGGCGAGCGATCCTCTCTTCCGGCGGCACGCGCTCTTGAGCGTTGCGGACTGATTCACGGTCCATCTCCTGCACATAACATAATTCTACGTGAACACTTTTTTTTAATTTTGGCTTCATAAAGCTCTTATGAACGTTACTTTTAACTTAAAATTATCAGCAGGGTTTTAAGGTACCAATGCGGTAAAATAAACATCGAAGCATAGTATTATTTTCCTAAAGTGTAGTAAATTAAAAGTTTAATGTGTATAAATGGTGGATTTTTAGACAAATTGCACTGGCACACGTTGTACGTACGTACGTATGGAATCGGTACAATCTAAAGTGGCATATCAGCGTAAATTGAAATTTTCTGTGTTGATTCCACCTACATAGCATAAAAGTAAAAAGTTCTTTATTTCATGAACTATTACATAGCACTTGAAAACGTCAAAACGAAATATGTATAAATATAAAAAAAAAACTAAATATTATTACACTGAAATCACGAAGCTTAGATTCACTTACATGCAAATAAATAAAAACTTGGTGTAAGTGAATCTAAGTGCCAGTTCTGAGCCCCCGCTCTGTCAGAAGAACTGACAAGAAACTCACAGGCTGTGCTCATTTAAATTTTAACTCTAGTCACTAGAGGTTACTATGGAAGGTTCTCTTAGTGCTACTTTATTGGGACCCTTTCAGTATCTTCAAATATTCACTGTGTATTAATTTGCATTTACATTTGATTGATAATTTAAACTAGTGAATTATAATTTTATTAAAACAAAGATTTTATTTTTAATACTTATTTTATATATATGTATACGGAAAAACCCAGACCAGAAAAAATATTAATGTTCATAACCTCAAAGATTTGTTCTCTGTGGAAATTGATACCCCATACTCGTCACCACGCCATATCGGTCGTCAAATATTATACTCATCTCAACCCAATAATTTTAAGAAAGTTAAGTAATATAAATTTTACCTTCTTGACAGCTGTTACAGGTGTCTTAGTCACCATAGTTTTGGAAGCAGGAGCGATTTTGACGAGGCCATCACTATCTTCACCAGATGGATGTGTGTCTTCATCCTATAACACAATTTGTTGAGTTTAGCTTTTATTATAACCTTACATATCATAGGTTTCCTGAAGACACCAGGCAGCGTTTCCGGAAGCCTTCAGCGACGTTAAGGCGCTGATAGGATTCCTGGAGGAACTGGGATGGCTGGAGTAATGAGAGCTGCTAACCCTCCTATGCAAAATGGACGCATGGGACGTCTAATTGCGGAAAAAGCCTGCAAGACGTAAAACATAGCTTAGATGGTACACATGCATGCTATATAATATACATACAAGCACGTAACATCTGTGAGGTGTGACTGTGTATGTGACGCAAGCAAAAAAAAGAAGTAATGTTGATTTATCTTACACAAAATTAGGATGTGATTTTTTTTAAATAATGATGTGCAGCTTAATACTTTTAATTATTGTTATTGAAGCTCTGCTAGGGGATAATAGCTATCAATAAACCTATTTTTCTAACCTACGCAAACATATTATAATAAGTATATGAAATATGTACAGCTAGTGTAAAATTTAGAACTCCTTACTATTCTTGGCTGCTTTTTAGGCCGACCTCGCTTCCTCACTTCAGTTACTTGAACAGGCACAAGTTGGTCTTCAGTTTTCACTTCCATCTACAAAGAAACATAAAATTAAGATGAAATAAATAATTTAAATAAATTTGCGCAGGGCTAGACTGGTTTTACATCAAAAGTAAGTAGTTAGCAAGCAAGATCTGGTTCTTGCTATATACATTTTAATTTTTTTTTGCTTGTCAGTTTAACCAAATATGTTTCATATTGTAGGTTTTTTTAAGTATTATCATAATCATATAAAAATAATCATATATTATGAGTTTGATTTCTTACTGTGTAGATTTTAAACTCAAATTAATTAAATTCGGCCTGGCTTCATTAAAAAGCACTTGTGAACATCACTTAAATCTTTCATGGGCCAGTCTTCTGTCTGCTTGGAGAAGATAAAGGAAAGATAGACACAAACTTACAACTTTAGCATGAGCAAACTTGGAAAGTGACTGGATACTGGCACCAGCTGTGATCCAGGCTGTACGCTGAGCTTCTGCCATCCGGCACCACTGCTGATATAGCTTCCAACTGTTGTCATTACTGATCATTGACCCATCTCTTGCAGAAGAACACTTCCAAAGAAGAAATGCCCATACTTGTGCCTTACTCTCATTCTGTGGGACAAAAGATGGTACTTCATTAAAATTTACTTCTTTCTACAGCAGGAAAGAGATTGTTGTTTAAAAATAATTTTAATTCATGTAATTTCTGTCGACTCTATATTACTCACAATAAAAAAATACAATTTACAATAACATTTTATTTATTGTGTTATTTTTAAGAGTGTAATATCATAGTACATTTACCTATATGTATATAATATAATTTATATATATGTTGTGCAATAACTATACAAGCTAATCAACTAAGATTATAACATCAAATAATGCTTTCAATTAAATCATCATTGCTCGGGGGTCTCATCAATACACTAATTTCATATAGGTGCAAAATAATGACACTTATTTCACATTAGTTGAGACATACTTACACTATCTCTGACAGGGGACTTTCCAGTACAGTTGTTGGAGCTTTTATGCTCCTTGAATTCATCAACAAAATGGAATGCAGAATGACATTGTCCACACACCAACACATCTAACGTAGCCATCTGCTCATGTGCTTCTAAAAATAAAAGAAATAAAAAAGTAATTATACAATCTAGCCTCCTTATACAACACCTTTTAGACTTAAACAAGGTTGTATGAATTTCAAGTTCACTAATAACAAAAATAATTTCAGATTCTCTATTGAATATGAAAACCTCACAACCTGCCGCGTTAAATTGACATAATTTGGATGAGGGGTTTCGTATAAGGAATCTAAAGGCTCAGATAATTGTGTGTATACTTTTAAACAGAATATCGCACCTACGGTGCTACAATGTCACTTAAGCAATTTTGTCGAAATTGATGTGATTATGAGAAAAAATGCTAATGTAACAAATTGTAATATGTTTCGTTTTTAAAATGAAGCTAAAAAGAGACTTAAATATAACTAGTTAATTTCTTAATTTGAGAAGAGCTATATTTTATACCAGCATATTTAATTTTGAAACGCTTCTCCTGGAAGATTACATTATTTGCAGAAGTAACTGTTTCGCAACAGAGGTGCGATATGTATAATGATACTTTGAAACTTTAGATTATGTACAATTATCTAATGAATGATTATAAACCTATAACCTATTGTTGTTAATAAACAACCTGGAATAAATGTCTTCAGATATTTTTGCCAAGTGTATTTTGTTTAATATTATTTTCCAAACATCTGTGTGAATGGTTTTAGTATCATAATTATCTATACATACAGTTAAATTTACTTGCATAATATTCTTGTTTTCCTTCACTGTATAGTGTACTTTTTTAAATACTTACGTGGTGATACACGTTATACAGCTATATGAAACAATTACAGGGTAAACTTAACAGATAATTGGTGGGGATTGTTGTTGTGGTTTTACAATAATTAAAATTTGGTCATACCTTTCAAAGCTACTGGATTTTTAGCAAGTTCTTCTGGATTTCCAGATGAAATTTCTTCGGTAGTATTCCCATCTTCTTCTATTGAAGTCATCGTAAAACAACAAGCTGCAAAAATTTCGTTTTGTAACTTTTTGTTAACATAACCTCGACCGGCGTCTTCCCGCCAAATCTAATGGTGGTCTCAAATACGCTATATCTGACGCAATATGTTGTTGAATCCTGTTTTATTCAGTGCCTAATTCACAGATTTATACATATATTTTAAACATGATTATGTGTACAAAGTAAGCTAGACCTTTCTAAAATTAATCGGAAGAATTGAGACCCCAACACACAATAGAACTAAGCATCATCACGAGCATCAAATTTAACTAAATGCTTTGATAACATTTAAATAGATACACTGATTTTAATATCAATCTAAGGGATTTAACAATATAATAAAACTTTGTCATTTCTCACCAAAACAATATTTTTTTTCTAAAATAGATGAAACTTTAACCAACACGCCATACAACACTGTTCACACACAACGAAAATCGAAATGAATGATTCTATCTATTCGAAATTATGCTAAAAAATGTTTTACCAACACACATTATACCGCCCTCTGGTGTTCACCAACAATATCTGTTTTCGTCTGTCGCATGTTTAATGATTCACCAATCACAATAAAGCATTAGGTCTCTTTAAACCAATCAGAGAACTGCTTTCTTTTCTTCAACAAGAAACAAACTCGTGGTGCTCGTGTTGGCAAACTTTTTCACCAACATGTTTTTTTACCATCATATTTCACCGACTGACAGATTAACACCTATATAATCTTCAACAAACATACAAAATGCAATAAATACTAGTTAACCAGTTATTATTACATTAATTCTTGTGCTACATATTCATATGAAAGTTAATTCGTATCATAATTTTTGATTATGCAGAAAGAGGCTATTCGTGGACAATAGTATTAACTAGATAACTACTCATCTTCTTGATATTCATACAGAGCTGCATAAACTCAGGCTCAGACTTATGTATTGGCAAAGCTAGATGCTATATCTACTTTATGCGGGGCATATTGCTGGGTATATTGCATGCTATTAGGTTTGGGCATACCAAATCGTATACATTATAATATTATAGCATTGCATTTAAGACTATAGAGCTCATAAAAATATATGCATTTCAACACCTCCATTTATTCCTTACTTCCGTTTGTGGCGGCCATATAAGGAACGCTTAAATAAACTTAGATGTCTATTGTCAATCGCACTAACGGAACGACGCTTTAAATAACATACCCACAGTACTGTTAAGGTTCCCATACCCAGAAGAACGTATTGCAGTACCGCACAATATCCACGAAATCCTAGACATCAGGTTCAGGTTTACTAGAAACTTAGTATGTCCCTCTTTCATGGCCATCAGAGGCAAACAGCTATTATTGCCATCAAGAAAATTTTATTCATATAACCAGTGGCGAGACCCCTTGCCTTTAAATTCAGAGGGTCTCAGGTTCAAACCCTGATGGCGCACCTATGACTTTTCGAAGTTATGTGCCTGTTTATTGAAAAATAAGGCGCTGGTCCCAGCTGTCATGAACATCTATGGCAGTCGTTATTATGAAGTCAGGGTCTCTTTTAACATTCTGACAGCTGCTATAATCATAGAATGATGTTTCCCTCTAGGTTGTGAAGGTCAGACGGCAGTCGCTCCTCGTAATAACTGAAGTTCAGTCAAATCTGGTTAAACCAGTGAGCTGACTCTCCCCCATGACTGATCTCCACCTTGTCGTGGTGAGGGGGCTAAGTACCTCCCGGTAGGGCGCAGAGGGGCTAGGGTATAGGTAACACTCAGAGATTGGCGACTCTGGGTGCTCTTAGTACTGACTACCGGGGGGAAACTAAGAGGGACCTGTAGAGGGTGCAGCGAGCGGGCCAGGAGAGCCCGTCAAGCAGCGCCAGGAGGGTCTTGAAAGCGGGGGCAACGCCCCTCCTACCTTCCTGTGCGACCATAGCGTGCGTGGCTGACTCCCCGGATGGTCCATGGTTAGACAGCAGGGGCCCCCTGCCCCCGCCGCCTAAGACCCTTCTGGCACCTAAGTCCCTGAGTGTGACCTTTACCCTAGCGGGTTCTTCGCCCTACCGGGAGGTACTCAACCCCCCACCACGACAAGTTGGAGACCAGTCGGGGGAGGGGGGGGGGGCAAGTGCTGCCCCTGCTGATTAACAGACGACGCTCTGGCGAACCTAATAGACCCCGGTTAGCGGCAATAGGCTCGCAACCTATTATGTGGGACCGAGAGGAGCAGGTCATAAGTACTCTAAACTGACGGTCGTGTATGAGAAGGCGAGTTAAAAGTGTGTGCCAAGATCGTAGCAAGTGGAAAGATGTGAACTCTGCCTACCCTTACGGGAAAGAGGCGTAACATTGTGTATGTTGTGATATGGGGCTCTTCAAACTCGAGCCCAACTTTCATTTCTCTGGTGTTTTCTGCAAGGAAAAACCGATCTATTCATTCGCCTAAGTATCTATCGTAAATAAATAGCCATCTCGGTCCTTTTTAAAACCAAGTATTGCTGGCTTTCTATTCACGAGTCCATGAAATGAAATAAATTCAATTGTTGCTGTACATCTAGCACACGAACGCAAACATGATAGATTTTGAGCTATATTATATATCATATGCAGTTTTGTCTATAGCTACGTGTCTTGTTGTCTATGACATTTCGCAAGTAAATTTTTTGTTTGATTCACGCTCTGTGAGACGCGATTTTGGCGTTTTACTCGCGCTGTGTTTATTGCGTTAAATCTTCCCAGTCTTGGTTTATAGTCTAGAATAGGATAAAAACGTGAGTATTGTCTGCGTTAATTCGGGAAATTCAGTGTACTTTAAACAACTTTGATAACGTTTTACTCAATACTGTATTTTTTTGTAGAAAATGTCGGGCATTGCTAGTGCACGTTTGGCGGAAGAAAGGAAAGCTTGGCGCAAGGACCATCCTTTTGTAAGTATTGTGATATTGATATATTATTTTTAATGTCCATAACATTTGTTTATGTTTTTATTGATTATATTTCAGGGTTTTGTAGCACGTCCTATGAAAAATCCTGACGGATCGTTAAATTTGATGACTTGGGAATGCGCTATTCCAGGAAAAAAAGGGGTTAGTTCTTGTTTTTTCTCTGTTTCATCGGCAATTTTAAGGTCGAAAAGCTTATAAAATTCTGAGACTCTAACTTTCTAATTTTTGTAAAGGCTGTGAGTAGTTACAGAAAAGACCTAAATTAGAAGCATTTATACTATAAACATTACTTTCGCAAATACTGCAACGTTATGACATGAATAATGTTGTAACTAAAAACTTAAAATGTTGTGTACTTCATATTTTTATAAAATAACCTTTTTTCTAACATATTTTAATATACATGAGCCTTATAGCCTTTTTTCTTAATTATGATCTTATAGTTATTACAAAGCTTTCGGAGTAAAATGTACTAACAGTACTACAAAAGAGTTTCTATGTTCATGTAGAGACGATTCATCTTATAGCCCTAAGTCTAATTAATTACTTCTGTACATCAGTACACCCACATAATACATAGTGTCATGTAAATACTACAATATTTAATTAATATTATTTCAGACTCCATGGGAAGGTGGCCTATACAAATTGCGCATGATATTCAAAGATGATTACCCTTCAAGTCCACCTAAGTGTAAATTTGAGCCCCCCTTGTTCCATCCTAACGTTTATCCATCTGGTACAGTTTGTCTCTCATTGCTCGATGAAGAAAAGGATTGGCGTCCAGCCATTACTATTAAGCAAATCCTCCTTGGAATTCAAGATCTTCTAAATGAACCTAATGTTAAAGATCCGGCACAAGCTGAAGCATACACAATTTATTGGTTAGTATAAAAAAAGTATTATTGTTAAATTTTGTAAATGACAGCAAAATCTCTAAAAATCATTACCTCTGCAATCTGCATCACCCAAAATTGCGTAAATTTGCCTAAATGTAATGTAATTTTTAAACTCTTTGTTTGTGTAAATTTAAATACAGATTATAAATGATAATTATACAAATAATGCTAAGGAAGCACAAGCTTAGCCACTTCTTATTACCTTAATTAGATAACTTGTAAATAAACTCTGTATGCTCTGCTCTTATACTTTGAATGATGTTAGTATTATTTTTATTAATAGATTTTTTTTTATTAACCTATGTTGTCTTTATATTTCTCTCTTTCTTGAGCTCATTCAAATATTAATACTGCTTTTTTTTTGTTTTCAGCCAAAACCGTCTAGAATATGATAAAAGAGTGCGAGCGCAGGCGCGCGCCATGGCTGCAACAGAATAACCCATTTGTAATTAAATTATATAATCACTGGCCACAATGGCACCTCTTTGAAGTCCTTTGTGGCAGAAGACTGGTTTAAGGTATTTGACTTACAACCAAAAACAAAGGTAGGGAAAGCCTAAAGAAATAAGGCAATAATATAATGTATAATTATGTTCTTCTAAATGTCAAACACCAACTGATTATCTGTGCAGTAAAAACAAATATTTATGTACAATATAATATTAAAACCAGTCATTTGAAAGGAACAAAAGTCCTAAGAATTGTTAAATTTCTACTTATATATAAGGTATTAGATGTAATTTATCTTTTCAGATTACTGTAAAATGATATATATCATTAAAAAAGAAGTTTGCATAAGTTATATATTTTTTAACAAACAGTATTTACTAGCCACAACCACAGAGTTGAACATTATATTTATTACCTTCAATCATTAATCAGTTATCTATCAGTATATATTTTTAAGACATTATTTGGTAGATATCTTTGTCATGTAACATCTTTGTTATCACACAATAATTTAGCTGATTAAACATGTGAAGATTGAAATTACTAATCTTCTGCCACAATATGAACTTTGACCTCGTGATAATTCTTGTGTAATTTAAATAGAACTTATAAGAAATCCTTTTTGTCTTATGGCTTAATCAATCTCTTAATTCTAATTTTGTAACTAAGGAACTTCATACTGGTTTACTACACATGCTGCTTAATGCTCGCAAATAATTTTTTTATGTATTGTTTTTATATAGGATGTTGATGATTATTTGATGTACCTATAAAAACCTGAAAAAATTACTATGACCAGAAAGTTGACCTGACAAAGATGTTGGGTCGCCTGACATATCAAAATGATTTGCATTTGTTTTGTAGATATTGTTCTAGACATAAGAAATATTTTAATGTGATAGCAGTGAACTTATTAAATAGCTGCAGAAGAATTTGTATCAAAATATTTTGTTGTGGAAATAAAAATTATTTTTTGATTGCTTTTTAGGACTGCCTATTCAAATTCTCACTCTCTCTTTATGGGTCTAAACTGACGGGTCTTGTAGTCTGTAGGTAATCATCATCCTATGTGAAAAACACTAAGAGTAGAACAGTGTTACCTGGTAAATATTTCACTATCAGTTGATGTGTATGATTTTTGTATGACGATCGAATACACCGAACGGATAAGAATCTACATTATAATATTTTTGTAACTTTATGTTAGTTTAAAAGAACAATAAATTACTAAACTTACAAATGTCTGCATTTGTCATTTGTAACTTTCCTCTTTTGCTCGCTAGTGTTGTTTTTTTAACATGCAACTAATTTTAAACAATTGATTTATCTATGTCGTGTTGTACCGGCCTAGAATAGTGCCACCTCCTCTCGTCTTACAGAAAGTCGTAAGAGTAAACTAAGAGAAATTGTACCAGATTATTGTACTGGCTGTAGATTATGGGCATACAGGAGGCCAAAGTTGAGCAGTGGACTTCATAAGGTAGATATTATGATGAGATTTCGAAACATCACGCATTCATGATATATATTATATCCACATTGTTTGTCACTCAATAGTCACTTAATGTCGACTGCGTTCATATTTATTTATTTCATTAGTATATGATATGTTGCATATATCATGGCGAGTGAGTAGGACAGAAGTTAGTAATTAAACAAATTTCCAGTAATATTACATAGCAATATAACTAGAACTATCGATATCGCCAGCACTATAAGAATGCCTTTAGATGTCATATAATATCATTACATAATAATATTATAAACAGTACATTAAAAAACCATTAGACCGAATTAAAAAAAACTCTTTATTGGTAGAAAAAATTGGCATTCCTATTAAAACCCTAGGTGTGCCCAATTGTAAAATATTTAATTCGCGAAGTTTGCGAAGTTTTTTTGGGACTTCTTGGCGGGAAAGTGAAGCGTCATGTCGAATGCTTAATGAATAGTGACTTAACTCAAAAAAGTCTTTTGGGACATTACAAAAGAAGTTCTTCTAAAGAATACTTGTCCTACTTGTAAGCGCATTAAATTGATACTGATTTATTAATTAGTAATTCTGCTTGTGTTTTGAGCGTTTCTTAACTTTTGATCGATTCGATCTCAGTAAGAAAAAGAAAGACTAAATGTACGTAACTCAAACCTGACCTATCTCTTAATGGGTCAATGTTCCTTTAAGCATGCGATGTGTGCAGTTTTGTTTTATTTTCTAAAATGTGTGATATTTTGAACATTATTGTCTAATATCGGTGGATTATTAACCGTTAAATGTTTGTGAACGTACACGAGTGTTGATAAATAAAACAATACAGTGCAACATCACTTTTCAAATTCTCTCAAGAAGTCCAGTATAGTCCCACATCTTTCCTGAGGACTCAAGGGGTTTAAGGGGAGGGCATCTCATTTACCATTCATCATCACTCATTCTCATTAACAGAAATTCTATCTCACGAAGTCCTATTGGCTTTCGTTGCGTGTGTAACGTGTACCAATAAGCGTGCTTGTTTGCGTGGACGTAAGTAGAATTTGCACGAAAAATCTGATTAAACGAATAATAATATTTTTTAAATTTAATTTTAAGAGTTACTATATATACAAATTACTCTATGCTGAGGACTCAAGGATCAAAGGATTAGGAGAGGGCATCTCATCTACCATCTCTTCACCACTCATTTTCATTTACTTTATTTTATATATTATTAATATATCTCTTACTTGACTCTGGCTAAATGTGCTAAAAGCACGAAGCCATTAGTTAAAAGAAAAAAAATACTGAGATCTCACATGGACTTCTTGAGAGAATTTGAAAAGTGATGTTGCACTGATTTGTTTTATTTACCAACACTCAAATAACAAACACTTAACGGTTAATAATCCACCGTTATTACACATTAATGATCTAAATATCACAAATAATTGGACTATATAGTAAGATATTTACGATAGCTAGGCAGTATGGCAGTAATATATTTGCCTCTCCGGTAACCAATAAAGTGTAGTCAAGAAGAAAATATGTAAACAAAAAAACTAACCTAAAAGTAGAAGATTTTTTAACTTTAAAATTAACTATTGCCCTAAATTTACACATATTTGATTGTATTTTACTGTAAGCACTACTCTTGTTCCCTTCATAATCATGGCAGATGACGAACAGGATCCTAAAGAATACCGCTGGGAAACAGGCTATGAAAAAACTTGGTAAGATTTTTGGTGTTTACTACGATATTTTTTGGGTTTTGTAAAGGTATGGTATAATTTATTAGTAATGTTTTCTTAAATATACTATAAACATTTGCCATACACATAAATAATATGTAATTATGAAGTCAACAAAGCAAATAAGTTCTTCTAAAACATTGAATTTTATAGGTGAAATGAAGCACCTATTAACTAATACTTTTAATAGCTATATAGCTTTCTATAATTTATAGTTTTCACTTCCACATCAACCATCATACACCGGCTTCCTGCCGCGTTCCTTTATCACCATACTTAAAAATTGTTTGTTAGGGAGGCTATCAAAGAAGATGAAGATGGATTGGTGGAAGGTTTGGTGGCTGAATTTGCTCAGAAAGCGGCACGGAAAGCAATTGCACCAAGAAGAGGCCCCGTCAGACTTGGAATGATGAGACATTTACTGGTTGCTGTAGATTGCTCTGATGCTATGAATTCACAGGATTTGAAACCATCAAGGTTTTTATGTACTTTAAAGGTAACATTTGTAATTACTTTAACTATTTATAGTACAGAGCCTAATTACAATAAAGTTTATTTCTTACATTCAGTTATTATATTTAATTTGCATTTTTTCTCCAGTTTTGTCATTTCTTTTTTCTAGATTTTACTGAGTTGAGTCATTTTGGTGATATGAACACTACTTTGGATTAAAGCTTAAAGATAAAACACCATCTTACTTTCTAAGCTAAATAAATATTGTTGATAAGACAGATATAAGCTAGCTATGTATGTTTAGTTCTTAATATTATATATGAACCTTGTAAGAAGCGTTTACTGTAAAGATTGATCAAAAGGTGCATTCTGGTGATAACTCTCTTTTATTATTTAAAGTTGCATTACTAAATTCGCATTTTTTTTAGCTTCTGGAGAAATTTGTGGAGGAGTTCTTTGATCAGAACCCTTTGAGTCAACTAAGTATAATAATAATGAAAAATAAAAGAGCAGAGAAACTAACAGAATTATCTGGAAATGTAAGGAAACACATCAAAGCTGTCCAAGGGTAAGTAGAATTTGTATGATAATGTCTTATGTAAACTAATAAATAAATGAATACCCACATTTCCTATTGCCGCTTCGCCTCGTCTGTTGATCGGCAGGTGCACCACTTGCAGGTGAGGTTGGCTCAGGTTCCTCAGATCTTAGTAGGATCCCATGCACCTCACTTTTACATTTACAATTTAGCATTTATATTGTAATGTAAGAATTATATTTACATTAAATGTAGTTAGTAAAAATATACTGAATTTCAGATTGTCTAACATGGCATTGTCTGGTGAGCCATCTTTACAAAATACCTTGGAACTAGCTGGGAGAGTGCTCAGACCTTTGCCTGGTCATGCATCGAGAGAATTGCTTGTATTATTTGCATCATTGACCACTTGTGATCCTGGGGATATAGTAACTAATATACAGGTGATCAAATCATATATAATAAAGATTGTTTTTGTTTAAAAGTTTTTTTAACTTATTTTTATTAGGTACATAACACTGGTTACAAGACTCTACTTATTGTCCTTTAAGAAAAATCTTAATTAGTACATACAGGTGAAATAACATAAATAATTGTATCTTTTTACTAAAGCTTTTTGGTTCTTTGCTCATTTTTTTGAATTAGCCTCACAACTAGTAGTACATTTTTAAAAATCTATTTTAGTACTACATCAACCTAAAATCACTAATGGCACTAATGACTTACTAACACTTAAAACATATCTTTCTTACACTGAAAATCTTATGTTCGGACCCACAATAAAGAACCCCATTTTTTAAGGATGTAAATAAACTATATTCTTTACAAGGGTTTGAAATTGTTTTCATACAAAATTTTATCAAAATCAAATGATGTAAACGCATTTACCTACTTATGCAAGTGAATTAATAGACTAGATATATGGAAATAAATGTTCTTCTTTCAGTCCTTAAAAGCTGATGGAATTAGGTGTTCTGTTATTGGATTAGCAGCTGAAGTAAGAATATGCAAAAAGCTATGTCAAGACACTGGAGGAGATTACAATGTATGTATATGCTTGAAATATATACTAAATTATTTCCATTCCGTACTTTAAAGATTTTAATGTTTTGTAGTAAGGTACCAACCTCACTAAACGGCCCGCATCGCAATCTTAAAACGTAATTAAATCTTGTGTAGGTATAATGTTTACCAAGTCCCGCACAACAGCTTAATTGCTTGCGCGTTTGTCGTCGGGTAAACGCAGCCGCAATAATACGAGGAGGCGAATGTTCAGCAGTGCGCTTGAAATAATGATGTAGTTAACTAAAGATAAAAAACAAATGAAAAAATGTATAATTTGTCGGGGGTAAGTATCGTCCGCAACGGCAGAAGAAAGTTTCGAGCGCGCCTGCTGACGACTCAAAGCTTTTAGGCCGTAATAACCCGTCAGGTTGATATAGCTTTGGGATAGAGTAGGTAATTTCAAGTGCTATGTAATAGTATATGAAATAAAAAACTTTTTCTTTACTTTACTTTTACTTAAAAGATTTTGTGGGCTGAGATTTTGATGCTGATTGTAACAGGTGGTATTAGACGACGTGCATTACCGGTCGCTGCTGTTGGCGCAAACAGCTCCGCCGTCGCGGGCTCGCGCGCTCGACGCGGGTCTCGTCAAGATGGGCTTTCCACACAGCGCGCCGCCGGAAGATGGCGCCGACGACCCGCCCATCAACGTTTGCATGTGGTATGTTACCCCTAATTCGACGACCGATATGGCGTGGAGGTCAGTATACCTGCACTCCGCTCATGAGGTCGTGGGTTCGATTCCCACATAGGACAAATCTTTGTGTGCATGAATGTGAATATTTGTTTTGGTCTGGGTGTTTCCTATGTGTATTAAGTATGTATTTACAAAAAAGAAGTATTTTTGTATGTTTATCCGTTATTTAGTATCCATAACATAAGTTCTCAATGACACTTATCTTGGAACTAAATGATTGGTGTAATTGTTTGAAATTATTTATTTATGTAAAACTATATAAATATATTTTTTAAATAATTTTCTGACAACCACACTAATTATTTAGTTTCACGATGAGTATCATTAAGAACCTATGTTATGGATACTAAAGAACAGATCATAACAACAGCCTTATAAAGTACATTGCTGAACATTAGCCTCCCCAATAGATTACATTATATTGGGGGTATTTGCCCATAGTCACCACACTGGGCAGATGCGATCACTTCAGCCAGTACGCAGGATGACGCTGCTGCCTCCATGCCTGCATCATACGGTAGGATTTCTCCTTGTCGACTCTTGCGACTCCCCATGAGATGAGAGGGCATTGTTCTAGTCCGGTAGAACACGGCACTTTCGGCCTCTTTTTTCTTTTTAAATACATGCTTAATATACATAGAGTTTATTTATTTATTGAAAATATGGGTCTCCAACAAAGGACATACACGAAAAAAATACAATAATATGTGACATACCCGTAACATTATGTGTACTCCCTCAATTATAGGAGACCACAGCATGCAAATAAAATATTTCACAAGGCAAACACAGGTTAAAACATCAGAACTAAATTACAATAAAATAATATTTGAAGGGAATCAGAAATAAAATTACTTAAGCTAAAATTACTTAACAAAAATGACCAACATACACTTAAGAACTTATAATTAGGGTTGAAATTAAATATTTGTATCAAATTTAAAAAATAGAATAAAAATCAAAATAAAAACAAAAAATGAATACTTAAAACCTTTTTTTATATTTTTAAAAAAATTAATAAAATTAATGTACAGTAAAAATTATATCTTTGAGCCTGTTCCTAAATTTACCTAGTGGTGCGCTGAGATCTAGATCCTGGCTCTTAGATAAACTGTTATATTGTCTACAGAGTCTTGGCAAGGCAGAAAAGTAACCGAGATTAGTCCTGGCAAAGGGAACGGAAAAAAGGTTGTAAGACTTTATCCGTGGTAGGCGCGATGGTACCGTTATTTCTAGACAACTCGTAAGTTCATTACAATCCAAGTACCCGTTGTATATCTTGTATAAGAACAAGGCATCTAGGTATTTTCTGCGGCTGCTTAGTGTACACATTCTGTAATGTTTCAGCCTCTCTGCATAACTGGGAAGCTTTTTCGCCAAGTGATCATTATAGGAAAGATGGTAAAGGAAGCGTTTTTGAATACTTTCTATGCGTTTGTTATATATTTCATAGTGAGGATTCCAAACAATGGTATTATATTCTAAAATGGGCCGTACTAGAGTGTCAAACAACTTGAGTTTAGTGCTTGGATGCTTAAATTCTTTGCAGGTGCGAGTAACAAAACCTAACATTCTAAAGCCTTTCTCAACAGTATTTAAGGTATGAAAGTCAAACTTTAGTTGAGAGTCTATTGTTATACCTAAGTCTTGAACACTATCCTTTCGGTCAAGTGGGGTCCCATTTATCAAGTATACATTGTTGCGTTTAATATTTTTATTTCGGGTAAATTGTACAAAGTAACACTTTTCTATATTTAAATTCATTCTGTTTATCGTACAACATTTAAATAATGAATTCAGGTCTTCCTAAAGCATGACTGGATCCAGTTCGTTCTTCATTGGTTTGACAACTTTGAGGTCATCCGCATAAAGATAAAAGTGTGGATGTTTAAAACACTGTGAAATGTCGTTAATAAATACGTTGAAGAGGATAGGATCCAAGTGGGACCCTTGTGGTACCCCGGATGTTACTGGGTATGCATGTGAACGGTAGCCGCTGGCCACAACCCGAGAAGCTCTATCGACTAAGTAGGATCCGAACCACTTCAACATAGATCCACATATGCCCAGTTTGTTTAGTTTATGTAGGAGGATGGCGTGGTCCACAGTGTCAAACGCTTTACTGAAATCAGTGTAGACACTTAGACAGCGTCAACGGGAATTCGGCTGTCCACATTATTAATCACCATAGACGTAAAGCTAACTAAATTTGTTGTGGTAGATCTAGACTTTATGAACCCGTGCTGAAATTCTGTTATATGCTGTTTTATGTACCAGGTTAAGTGATTGGTAATTAGTTCAAATATTTTACCAAAAGTTATCAGTATGGAAATGGGCCTATAATTAACTGCTAAGCTTTTGTCCCCCGATTTAAAAATAGGTACAACTAATGCTTCCCTCCAGATATCGGGGAAAATGTTGAAAATTATCTTTAAAGGTGTCACTAAAACCTTTGCACAACGTTTAATAAACAAAGGAGGGAGTTGGTCAATACATTAACGGCTTTACTCCTAGTTCTATTTTACGTCTATTTTTTTTAATTTATAAAAGTAAATACAACTTAATCTGTGAAGTAGGTAGGTACTTACTTCTGAAACCAAATTCTTCTAATAAATGTACTTTCTTTTGTTTTGGATCTTTTAATAGAAATTTTGGTTACTGTAAATATTTTTAACTAAATGAGAGCAATATATATATTATTATGTTTGGCCTTACATTTTGGGTTGTATTTTCCTCTTTTTAAATATAATTTATCAATGATTAAATTTATCACCCAGTCATCTCGAGGAAGGCGAAGGCGTGGGTGGGGAGGGCCACTACTGCCCGCAATGCCGCAGCAAGTACTGCTCACTGCCGGCGCAGTGCCGCACTTGCGGGCTCACACTCGCCTCCGCGCCGCATCTCGCTAGGTAAGCTTTAGACTTCATTTACACCGCCATGGAATGGAATGGATGCGACTTTTTGGAACTTGTAAATTTTATATTCGCCAGAGCCTCGTCCGTTGTTCAGCACCTGCACCACTTGCAGGTGAGGTTGGCTTGGGCTCCTCAGATCTTGGTAGGATGCCTTATACACCCTATGTTAATTTAATCAATTTGTATTTCCTTTTTAGGTCGTATCATCATTTGTTTCCCGTGGATCCCTACGAAGAGGTGACAAATGAAGGCCAAGCGCAGTATTGCTTTGGTTGTTTACGCACTTTTACCGACCAAGATAAAAAGGTGAGATACGCTGTGATATCAGTTACTTTTAAATCACTTGTAGCGTAGCTAGTAAAAACTGAACTTAACTCTTTTGTCTATTTGATTTAAATTCAAAATGGTATTTATATTACAAGCAAAACGCTGCTTAAATAAGGAAGTATTTTTGTCCTGAAAAGAAATGATTAACTGTAGGTCACGCGAACAACGTCGAAAGCTTATTATTTTTTTAAACTTTGATAGTTCTTGGATAATTTTCTTACCAATTTGGTTCACTTACGATTTGACTACTTCACTTGCTCTTTTCTGCTCTTAACGTATTATAAACTCATTCTACAAACGTCACATATAATAGCTTTCTTTTATTTACGCGATTACACATCGAATAGAAAATATCTGAGTCACTATTCGTGATCACTTGAGTTGTGTGGCAGATGCCTCAGTAAAATTTACCGCAATTAAAATTAGTATTATTTATAATTTCAAAGTCCAAAAAATCCTTAAATTAACAGTCAGAGCTTTTATATGTAGGTATAATTATGCTAAAAAAGCGACCCCAGTTCATCTCTTTTAATTGTACATGTAGAAAACAAAAAAATCACATGCCCAAATGCTGATTTCATGAGTTACAAAGTAGTGATGGTAGTATTTTACTGATGTTTTATAAAGCGTTGATAGTAGTATGTCTGTGTCAGGTTTTCCAATGCAAGCGTTGCCGCGAGCACTATTGCTGGGAGTGTGAGGGGCTGGTGGGGGGCACCCTTCACGTGTGTCCGGGGTGCGCCTCCAGGCAGCATCTCTACCAGCGGCTGCCGGATTCTGCGGCGCAATAGAACTTTATACATTCATACTGTCTTTAATTTTCCAATCCTTTAACGTTCATTACGAGATTAGGTGGTCGGCAACGGTCACGGTCAGCGTTTACAAAGCTCAGCTTTTAAGTAACCATATAAAGTGACTGTTCGTGTGGCATTACTATCAAGCGTTTTAAACTTGCTTAAAATAACTCTTATTTTTCATTAGATAAGCTTAAAAGTTGCCAAAAGTTAGTTTGACCGATGTTCTTAATAATAATTAGTCAAACAGTTTTGACTGATTTTCGCAGCCAGAAAAGGTTTGAACCGGTACTATGTACATTTACGGTGGCCATATTTTTCAAGCTGCCTGTTCGGCAACAAAATATTATTTTCTTATTTGGCCTTACTACTTATACCACATACTTTTTTCTCATAGTTATTTGTGCATATACATAATATGCATGATTCATTATATGCATGATTGTCCGCTTCTGCTATTAGATTATAAAAAGTATAGAGACGATTTCTGTTTTCAATTATTTATTCATTATTACAATAACATCTTATCACATTTGTAAATTTTAGCTAACTACAGTGATTAGAAAAATATACATAAATTCAAAGTGGCATGTCAAATAATACTGCTCACTTCCGAGTTGAGTGCGTACAGTAATAAGTATTTAATACATGAACCTAAAAAAATACATGTTCCAAATCAAATCTGGAAATGGATTTATAGTGTTATTTTGTATAATTTTGTTTAATGGAAAGTTCAATGATATAATAAACCATTAATATATTTTATTATGTATAACAGTGGTTTAATATATATAGTTTAGTTACATTTTATAGCTTTTATACAAAATTACTAATAACTTCATCATAGGAACGAACTATAAACAATAAACTTGCTATAATTATGACATAATTAAGTAAGTATTTTTATCACATGAAAGTACATAATTTTAATAGTGTATATTTTTTATTATAATATATTTTTTATATTCTTGTTTCGGTAGTAATAATAACTTCACATGGCATAACATTACATCACAGATAAAAATGTCTCGTATTGCAGTGGACATAGAGTACATTAGGTATCTATTGATAAAAAAGTTTATGTTCAGAGACAGAATCCCCTTTGTCTCGGAAAGCTCGAATCAAATGTGGCAAAAACACAACTGTCGTTTTGTGTTGTAGTGAACTGGTTATAAAATTTACTATGAATGTACAATTATGCATACCTACCTACATAGTCATGTTGTGTACCTACTCTCTGACCAAATTTCTATTTATTTGGTCAGAGTTTATAATAAATATATAAAAATAATTATATCATAGCTTAAATAATGGTATGACTAATGGTAATAGGTATATAATGGTGTCTAAAAGCGGCCAATGTTTTTAACATAACATTTAAATGTTAATAACATTTGTAGTATATAGGTACTGTGATTTAAATATATATTATTCCAATTAAAAAATTCTTCTATTTATTGACACGGTACTTTTTTGTGTGGTAGAACGAAAGTGAGTATTATATTATTATTATGTTTGTCTTTTTTCCGATCTGGGGCCAATGGTGACCAGGACATTAAGAAAGCATACGTGGGGCCGAAACCAACGATTATTCCTATGTGCACTATAGAAATACACCTAAGGACAATCCCCGTTTGGTGCAGTACTGTCAGGATAAAATGGAATCTACGATATTAGGTTGAAAAGCTGAAGGACTGGGTAAATTGGACTATGGATAGAGGAAACTACCGGACACCTGCCGTCATCATCAGTCTCAAATGATTTTAAATGGCAGGCGGTGACTAGCCAGAGGATTAAATTGGCACTCCAAAATAGCCGTACTGCAACGGCAGGAGCGCAACATCGATATCCTCGGCTTCAGGGTGTCGGGAGGTGTACACCGTTTTCTACTCAATGCCCAAGAGGACAGTGCGCAAACTCACGACTTATGCATCTTTCATTTCCACCCTGCGAGCATGTAGCTCTTGCGACAGCCAATGAAAGCAAGTCAGGGGCGAGGGTCCTGCAAGCCTCTTGGGGCCCACTTCGGCGAACCGGAGACGAAACCGCAATCCGACCCTCTGGAGCACTCGGATTTACGCCTGTGGTGTCGCCACTCACCAACAGCTCGCCACAAGCTGCCCTGCGGGCATTATTATTATTATTATTTTGTATTCTTTATTTTTCATTTTCGAAATAATATTTAAAAAATATTAGATCGGTTTCTAATGAAAACCACAGGCTTAAGCCAAGTGGAGTTCATTTGGGTGAACAATATAGTGTCACTATCGTCCTGCAAAAACTTACTATTATTATTATTATAAACAGATTATAAACAGTGTGTCGATGGGTTCTAGTTGTGTCTATGGTAGGTAATTTTATTATGATGTCCTTTGATAGGAAAAAGGTTGTATACATTTTAAAACCTGAAAAGTGAAGTAAGACATCGAATTTAACATACCATGAATAAATGAAGTCGGTGATGAAACATTCTTTGTTTCGTATTAAGGGGATATGGTCAGTGCATATTTAATTATTCATTTTAATAAATAGACACCAAAAGCTACCATATGGTAAGCGGTAACTTTAACCTATTCCTATGAGGGTAGTTTCACTTATTGTACCTGCCAATGTACTGCGAATACTACAATATATACTTTGGACTCCTCAAATTGTCTTTTCAATAATTTTGAGAAGTCCAAAGCTTACAAAATGCTTACGAAATTCTTCAAAAGTATTATTTTCTCTTAAACTATATGTTAAGGCAAACGATCAGTTTTGAAACAAATATTTTAACATCACTGTAAATTTATTATAAAAGTAAGTATGTGTATTTAAATGCAGTTTAATAGCACCTACTTATAATATAACCCGCGTGGAGGGAAGAATATTACCTAGGTATATCTTGAATAGGGTAACTACTACACATTTATTAAATTAAATGGATAACATTATATTATATTTCATCATTAACAATTGCATTATTGTATGTATATTATAGTTTGGCTATAAATATTAACGTTTTTATGTTACCATTTGGCTAAAATATATTTATCTAAATAAATTTTATTTTATTAATTTAGATTTTGTTAGCTTCTTAAAATGAAGTAGGTAATTAAATTTTATATGTATAATCATATTTGAATGTAATTTATATAATTTGAATATGATTTATGATAGACAAGTGATTAGAAGTGTTGGGAGGGGAAGACCACGTAAGACCTTCCATGTGCCAAGATCGCAGCAAGTGAAAGCATGTGATCTCTGCCTACCCCTATAGGAAAGAGGCGTGACATTATGTATGAATATAATAACAATGGTCTCATAATCAAAGCTCTAAAGCCATTAAATGTAATCAAAGTTTGTAATGTCTGTTTTAATGGACAAACCAAGATTAATATAAATAAATAGATAATTATATAATAAAGTAAAAAAAAGTGAAGTATAAGTACTTGACTTAAGTAGAATGTACTAAATTGAAGTAAGTACTTAGATATATTTTTACTTTTGTAACTTGTAGCGTTCTTGTCGATAAATAATCGTGACATTAAAATAAAATGACAGCTTAAATAGTAACTATAAAGATACGGTCTGCCATAACTTAATTATGAGATTTCAAGATAGGCATTTAACGTGAACTAAAATAACAATTAAATAATAACTGGAGAGTCAGCGAAACTATGGCCCTTATAGCAATTTGTTAAATGATATATAGCTACCTAACTACTAAAATAATATTTAATAACAACGAAGGCACCATATTTTGGTCGTTTTGTTTTATCAAAGCGTTGTTTTTTCATATAATTATATTGTTTCATTACATATTCGATTAAGTACCTATTCTGCTTGTCGTAAAATTATTACCTAGTAGTAATGTCTGGTAGTATTTACTCGAGATCCCGGTTTAAAACAGAGGCTGCCCTCTGGACAGTAAGCTCATCTCAACTTAATTTATTCGGATCAAAAAGTAAGATCGCTAGGTATATTGTTCAAATGGCACTATCATTGGTTTTCTTCCGTGTCACCCACATTATGTTAGGTTTCTGGTAATATTGTTCTATTTGGAGCAAAGATTTGCCCTTAGTTTCAGGTAACATTAGGAATAGGACTATAGTAGCGAGCAGAGACGAAGCGCCGAAGAGACCGAAGACGCCAGACATGCCTATGGCGTTTCTCATCACTGGGTATAGTTTGGTAAATCCAAAAAGTACGGCGTTGAAGAAGCAGAAAATGTAACCTCCGCAAAGACCGCGGACTTTAGTCGGGAGAAGCTCGCCTATCATGAGTCCGGGGAGAAGGAAAAAGCCCAGTGTGTTGAATGCGACGTAGCCCAGGATGAGCACTGGGACGAGCCAGCCCTCGCCGGGGCCTTCGGAGAGGACAAACGCTAGGATGAGCGTGCAGATGGCGGTGCCGGCGCCCGACACGAGGACAAGGGCACGACGCGTTATCTGGAGCAGCATGATGCAAGCCACCACTGTCACTAACAATCTTATTCCGGCACTTGCATTAGCGGCCATCTGTAAAGAAAATTAAATTAGCCTTAATAATTGATCTTTATATCGTCAGCAGCCTATGACGGTTTAGGTCCTATTGGCCAAAAAATTCCGATTCCAATGATTTATTTCTGCCTGTTTAAATTTTATGTATCAGTCTTATATTTGCGCTGATTCACCAGAATTATTGTAGATACCTGCCATATTACATCATATTAATGTAATATAATGTGAAATGTGCGAAACACAGCGCCATCTAGCGTCAAAATAAGCAAATTTTGTACTGCTACTCTAGTACAAGCTCTGCTGAGTTTGAGAGTTATACCTAAATGCATATAATATAAACCTAGACGGAGCCAAACATAATTTTTTATGAATACATATACACCTTTTATAGCAATCGAACTTGTGACCTTTGTAGCCTCAAGAAACTTTATTCTCAGGCCTTTATTTCACCTATCACTGCAAAGCAATTTATTCGCATTTAAGCGCAGCAAAATAAAACTAAACTAAAACTAAACTAACTAAAAATAAAACGGTCTGGCACTGTTAGCAACACCGCCAAATTGGTTGTTTATGAAGATAAGTAAAGTAAAAAGTAAAAGTATAAGGACTGGATGGACGACCGATATGGCGTAGGGGTCAGTATACCCGCACTCCACTTATGAGGTCGTGGGTTCGATTCCCACTCAGGACAAATCTTGGAACCAAATAACTGGTGTAATTATTAGAAATGATTTATTTATTTATAAGGGGTATTCCATTCGAGAGAGATAGGAGTAGATACTTACTTGTGGGGGTAGGGGTCCGCCAGAGTCCCTTACGATGTCGACTGCGTAGAAAATTACGATGTAGCTGCCGGAAAGGATCTGCAGGATGTTGAAAGCGTTGATGAGCAGCAGCGGCTTCATTACAGGGGCTCGTATTACGGTTGCGAAGAAAGGAATGTTTTCCTCTCCTCTAGCCTTCTCTTTCTCGCGGGCGGAGATCAGCTCGTGAAGCTCCCTTTGTGCCTTTAAATAAATATTTATTTAAGTTTGGCTCAATAGAGCTCTTTTGAATGTCATACTTGTAAATAGCGCGCCCATTCACCGCGGGCGGGAGCATGATCGTAAAAGAACGGGCAAGTAAATCGTCAAAGTTGGATTTTTCTCCCGCCAATTTGCAATAAAAATACTTAATATTAAAACAACAAAAACTTGTGTTCTGCAGTCACAAGATTTAAAATAAAAGAAGACAAAACTCTCTTTAGCCATATTAACATAATTACGAATAAACATAGTAGACATGAGCAGACCAGTCCGCCCACTGGCAGCAACTGTTCACGAGTATTTTACGCATAAGCCATATTTTAGGGAACGTGACGACCCGACGCATGACGCCACCACAGCAGATACATTTAAGTGAGCATGACATACTCAAGCTACATGATAAAAGGGTTTTAACAAAAAAAACATTAATATAACAAGAATAAATTAAATGAGCAGAAAACCACAAATATTTGTGCATACCTACTTACTTTAAAGTAGAATCATTTGGTATCAGGCTATGCAGCCATCAAAACAATTTTAAATAAATCGTCTACAAGCAATTATATTTAAATTTAAATAAAAAAATAACTTAGACAATGTATGTAAGTAATCATTATCCAAACTAATATTATACATACGAAAGTAACTCTGTCTGTCTGTCTTTTCTTCTCGCCTAAACTACTGAACCGATTTGTGTCCAATTTGGTACAGACATAGGTAGTTTGGAACTCGAGTAAGGACATAGGGTAGTTTTTATTCCGAAAGTTCCGCGGGAGCGAGATCGGGAACTATGTGAGTAAAACCAAAAATCTGCCGGATGTCACTATTCCACGCGAACGAAGTCGCGGGCAAAAGCTAGTGTTTATATAAAGAGGGCCGCAAAAGACAACATTTATCTTTGTTTATTACATACAAGCGTTTTTGTCATTAACGTAATCATTAACCGTGTATCCGTGCCTTGTTTGGTAAATTCTTCATCGAATCCTTAAAATAACAGAGAAAATTATTCTTACTATTGTATAAATCTATGTATGATTGTTTAAGTAAGAGTCATCGATATAAGTAAGATATATGGGTAGATATGATAAGGCCCAGAATACGTGCATGCAATTGAACAGTGGTTCAATATTATGTGCTCAAACTGAACGGCACAATAAATTAATGTATTGATTTAAATTAGATGTTATTGCTGCAATCGATAAAGCTTTCAATGAAAACAAATCTTATCCTCCTCAGATGTAAATTAGTAATCGTGATGTTATTCAAAAAGCAAATTTAGTTCATTGCTCTGAATGCACAGGATTTTAAATATCTCCCGTATTTTTTGTTAAGCAGAAAGACTAAGGTAATATTTAAAATAAGATGCACGAGGATCTCTGAATTATTTTTAGTTTAGGTTCAGTCCATCAGTTTAGTTTAGATTAGTTTCAGGGTATGCAACTTTTGGTGGACAATGGAGATATGACGGCGCGGCATGACGTTCAGCTAAGGCTGTCAAGGATCCGTTCATTCGTCCGGAATTCCCCGGATTTGTCCTAGTTTTAAGGGAGTCCGGGGTCCGTCCGGCAGGGGATTTTAAAAATGTCCGGGAAAAACCCGAACTCTTTTGTTTTTGTTTTTCAAAGATAAACAATAAATTTAAATAAATCTAAGTTCAAAATTGATGATAACCCACCAAGAAATTTTTAAATTTAACGATTATTTTATTTTGTTGCAAAAATATTTTTAGAGGGGTCCGGGGAAATAACCATATTTCACACAAATGTCCGGGATTCTTGTCGTGTTTATCCGGCGTCGGCAATTTAAGTTATGGCAGCCCTACGTTCAGCAAAAGTGATAAGCTTTACATGGAGCCGACTGTTAAGTAGAAAGAACATACGTTAAGTAGAATCTGCTATCACTCATTGCTTTTTATTTTAAATTCGTTATTTATCCATTGAACAATTTGGGTCTTCCTGCTTCTGCTTGGTATATGCTTTGAATATATGCTTCGGTAAAATTATCCAAATGTATTTATTTTTACAGAAACTGAATCTTGACCTATGATATTGATGATGATGCAAATACACTGTAGTTTATTTGCATCATATTGTAATATGATAACGGTACTGCGTGTTAAATACGTTATCGATTTCTTAGTAAAAATATTCGTTGAAATTGATCAGAGAAGCTATTTTGTAAACTTAAATTTTAAGACTACAGAGATTATATACATCGCAAACTAATTAAATTCTCGAAGCGAATAATTAAAAACCGTACTAAATATTATTCTCCTAATTTAAAGTGATGCAATTTTTATTAATTAACACATATCGGGGAATAAAAACATCATTTATGTAGGCTATGTGTGGGTGTTCATGTTACGGTGCTTATCCCATTGTATACTTACTTCAGCTCTTATTTTTTTTGGACTATATCGTCTGCTTATCAGGCAACATGTGGTTACACATAGTCTCTACTCCGGTGGCGGCTGACAAAGTCTCCCAAACGGCCGAGAAAGTGATTAATCAGAGAACTACTTTAGTAATTTTAATTTGTGTCTAGCTATGTTTGTAGGTGAAATAATAATGTGAAGTGGAGGCGGCCTGAGGAGCTTTCAGTCCATTTAAGTACTTTGTTACTCTACTTAAAACAGTTCAGTATGTTACATCACAACCTTAATATTTGAATGCTATATATTGGCGCGACATAGTACCAGCTACTTTTGAGGTCTACCGTACAATTGGACACTTCAACATTTTCCCAACTAGTGATAAATGATTGTATCCTAAATATACATACACACGTAGGTAAGTGTATATAAACTAAAATTGTTTCCCTATGTACTTATTAGAACAGCAAAGTACCTAGACTAGGTTTCTAAGTAATAGGTACATTCAGCGTCATGTTGTTGGAATCATCCAAAGCGCCATAAAGACCGACACACGTCTCTATTGTCATTAAATTTGAAAAAAAATATTGATGAATCTAAATAATCCTATTGATCTTAAAGACAATAAATTATATTTTGACAGACGACGCGGAATGAAATGTGGTAGAATTTTAGTCCGAAAATGAATCGAATGAAATTGTTAAAAAGGCGATCCAATTTCATAAGAAGATCTTTATTCAGATCAGGATAGCACACATCGGCATAGTCAATCGCAGGAAGAACGAGGGCCTGAACAAGTATTACTTTAGTATTAAAGGGAAGGAAGTGTTCAAGACGATAAAGGTTTCATTCTATGGTTAAAACAATTGTCAGGATGTTAGAAGGCACTGATTTTCTAATAACGACTGCCTTAGATGTTCATGGCAGCCGGGACCAACGGCTTATCGTGCTTTCCAAGGCACAAAGCAATTATGCATATAACTTCGAAATGTCATAGGTGCACCACCAGTGGTTGATCCCGAAACCCCTGTTTTTGAAGGCCCCCTGTTGTCTCGCCGCTCATCCTGGCAGCTAGATAAACCATAAAATGCTGTTTTCCTTTGGGTTGGAGAGGTCAGAGAGCAGTAGGCTCTGTGAACGTGATTTAAATAAAGAAGGGCTACAACTCAAGAAGGAGCTTGCTACGAATGTAAATTACAAGAGACAAGCCGCGGTCGGGAGTTAGTTATAGAAATAATGTTGAATGAAGGTCAAGTTGACACAACCATTTTGCCATAGATCGTTTGGGCAGTATGGGTTTCAAAAAAGACCTTATCGTAAATAAGGTTCAACGTTAGGGGTATGATAGTGACTAACAAACGAACAAAGATTTAAGTAATTATGAATATTGCCTCTAAAAAATTTTTTATCTCTATACTATAGTCGTTCGAAATTAATAATGAACACAAACATTGAACATAAGCATCTATGCTATGAAACAAAAAGTGCTATTAAAACAGTCATTTTTTTCGATATACCTACGAAAACAGATTTATCTAATCAATTGAAGGACAATATTTACAGCAATTAATGTTAAATTGAGATTATATTTGTTCGTAAAGTATAAATTGGTACATTTTACAAAATAAAATGTTAAAATTATTTCATAAATTTTTTATGTTTTGAATCGGTTTTAACCTATAATGGCTGTTTTCTGATGATAAAACTTGAACGTTTGTATACGTGTGAATAGGTCATTTTAAGCAAAAAAGGCGAAGCATCCAATCCTCTAACATAAAAGAGACAAGCCAAAACGAAGTTAGAGAATATAAATAAAAACTTAAATAAGATTCATAAAAAATTCACAAATATGGTGTTTTTAGATTAGATGCACGCGCATGGAGGTAAACGTTAGGCTATTAGTCCATCGCATCACGCTTCGTCGATAAGCTCGGGACTGCAGATTTTAACGGTATAGAAAAACTCGCCTGATCTATGTGTACCAAGCGAGATTTCTATGAGAACTGAGCTAAGTACTGGCATATGACGTTAAAATCTCCGTTATCGCGTTGCAGTTGCAGTGGGTAACCCCTGCTTTGATGATCTGTCCGTTAGTCTGTAAGGAATGTTTCAATTAAAAAATATATGTTTGTTCCTCGTGTGGACAAGTTCCAGAACGATTCTGTCAATTGGCAGGCGGCTCGTTGAGCTCATAAAGGGGTCGTTAGATCGCTCTCCATCATTGCAAGTGGTAGTGATTATAATAGTATAGTATATAGTATTTGTTTATTTCGATAAACATGTGGCTGCCCATGTGAATTGGCTTAGTATTTTCCACGCATCAATAAATTCATCAATTCACAGTTCGAAATATTAGTCTTTGCAAATGTTTAACGTTTTATGCAAAAGTGATTTAAGAGTGCATGTTTGATTTATTTTCTGCTTGACTTTGCTTGTATTTCAAATAAATTCGGTTACATACAGACACCTACAGACTTCGTACGGCCACCATTTATGCACTGTCTTTTAGAAAGAAAGCCACTGGTTGTTGCCGTTTAAATAAAGGAATCGAACGCGAACGCGATAGATTTAAATCACATAATATTAATAGAGCCACTAATTGCGGTCACTAGTTCCAATTAAAAGAATGTCTTGTAATGCTAGGAAAAGTCCCGTCTCTAGATATACTTAATAAAAAAAAAGGTTAGCTAGTCTATCATACTCCTTGTTTTTTCGATAGTTTTTCAAGCATCTCCGTCCATCAGCACTTCCCTCGATAGTTTTTCAAGCATAATAAAAAAGAATCGTTCTGATAATATATCTAACAGGTCTATTGTGTCTTCTGTAAGATTGGTTTTTTTACTTTTTCATAACCATAATTAAACTTCAAAAGCTTTCAACTTTATGGTTTTTAACTTAATGTTTAGTAATATCAACTTAATTAGGAGCCCGGATAAGAAAATGAATTCATACCTAAACATAGTTTAATACAATACGCTGTTCAGGTTAAATAATAAATTGAAATACACGTTTATGTCACTTTTAAGGACGGGCAAATTCACATAGTTGTTTAGAAAATCCTACATATCTAAATAAGCGATGAAATCGTGAATCCCACGCTAGTCATAATCACAATGTTTCAAATGTCGTGAACTTGTCCGATAACCATTTGTATATACTTACAATGTCAGGGTTGCCTCGTAGTCTGGACATTGCGGCCATGGCCTCGTGGAAGCGGCCGCGGCGAGCCAGCCACGTGGGGCTCTCGGGCGAGAAGCAGAGCGCGACGAAAGACAGGGCCGGGAGCACTATAGACAAGTACGCTACGGACCGCCATGACAATGCACCGCCCAGTGCGTATACGTATAGCACGCCGAGTGAATATGCCACGAACGGCGTGCCGATAAGGAGACCGCGCAGTCTTGGTTCTGAAATCTCTCCTAGGTACACCTAAAAGAAATTTTATTAATAAGTAATAAGTACAAGTACATAAAATCTAATATTGCTGACCTTAAATTGATTTATTTGTAAGTAACAATTAATATTATAAACAACATATATTACTAACATGGAATATGATTGAAAACACGCAACAAAAGATTGCCCATTTATTACGTTCGAACGTAATATGGTTCGAACATGGACGTAGCTGGTACGTAGTTCAACTTAACTGAGATGATTCGTGCTTGATGTGGCTTTGCAAATTAGCGCTTGAACGATTGGCCGGAATTAGCATAAATCTTGCTATGTAGATTTAGATAATTTAATAACAAGAGGACAATTTTATCCTGAGAGTAGATTGCGAAGAGAGCAAAGGTATAATCTGACTTAAAGGTATAACCACGGCCATAGTATTAAACAAGTACAAATTAACGCCATTGTCGATGTATTAATTGTCACGGATAATCAACTGTATAAATGATGTCAATAAAACGTTTACTTCCTCTCTTGGTCCGCATGAATTCGACTTTAAAATGTTGTAAAAATGTGTAAAACATTAACAATATTAATATTCTCTAAGTCGCCTTCGACGGCACCATCGGGCCAGACTAGTTATAAAGTTTCTACGTTTTCAACTTTTAGTTTAAGTATTGTTTATGATATAATTCATTTTACAACTGCTAGGGTTGGCTGATAGAGATATCTTCGAAAGATAAGTCCAAGTTTGTATTTTTAGGTTTTTATAATTATTTATAACCTTTTATTTCTTTTGTATAATAAAGGATTATTATTTTCGTTACCTGCGAAGGAGCCGCCATGATACCAACAGCAAATCCGCATACAACTCTGCCGAACAGCAGCAATATATGATGGACGGCGGTACCGATGATCACCCATCCCAGTATAAGCGGCAGCACGGTGGCCTGTAGTGTCCGCTTTCTTCCGATTGCCTCCATTATTGGACCAGATAGCATCGAGCCTAGTGGTGTTGCCGCTGAGTGGATACTAGCTGTAAAATCGGGATTATTTTAATTTATATAGAGGCTAAGCAGCTGCTTGCTTTTAAAAAATTGAAATACGAAGCAACAATATCATTCCCTAGGGTTTTAGTTCTTGGGCTCGCCACGATAGTGGCGGTAAGTCCCCTCTTTGAGGAGTGGCTAGAGAGGCGCCACGGCGCGCTCACCTACCGCCTGACGCAGGTCCTAACCGGGCATGGCTGCTTCGGTAGGTTCCTGCACAGAATCAGGCGGGAGGAAACGTCCAACCATTGTGAGGATCGGCCGGAGGATACAGTGGAGCACACCATCGCGGTCTGCCCTGCTTGGGCAGAGCTCCGATGTGTCGGCTTTGTTCGGCCTTGGTGGAGGCCATGGTCCGGAGCGAGAGAGAATGGGGGGCTGTCGCCTCCTTTTGCGAAGCAGTCATGCTAGCAAAGGAGGCGGCAGAGCGAGAGAGGGAGAATATCACTCGTCTCGGTCCCAGCCGCCGCGGTGGACGCCCGAGACGTCGGGAGCCGCGAGACGACTCTCGGCCACCGTAGGCGCTGGCTTGTGGGCGGCGAATAATGGGTAACTCGCCGCCCGTCCATCTTCCATAGACGACAAGCCGCGTCGATGGCGCGTTCGTGTTCCACGCGCGCCTCAAAGAGATGTCAGCACACCGAGAGGCCCCATAGGGGCCAAGCCTGCCGGGGTTGCGGGATTGTTCGAAAGGGTTACCGCGGCCTTGGTGTTACAGGCTCAAGAAGGAACACGGATGGTTTTTAGTCAGTAGAAGTCTGACACACCCTCCCGCTCCACCCACAGCGGAAGAAGCAGTTCTTGCAGTTCAGGGAATTCCAATATTTTACGCTTACGACCCTTTTGGAATCTGTCTGGAATCTGAAAATGTTAGCGCTTAGCGTGGGGTTAGGTAATCGAAATAAAGTAGATTTCGGAATTTTATTTAGGATATGCAGTGCTTGTTTTCATGTATACTGTGCATGCCACTAGTGTAGTGCCACCCTAAATGGATGGACTAACACCCTAAATGATGGAACTGGATGGACACTTGAATACCTTCTTAAGCTAGTAAATAATGGCCGACCGACTACGGTCAAGGCAGATTTTTGTTCCTTTTTAAACTGCTATGCGCGTTCGCAACTGTCAAGTATGTACGTGACTCCTATTGAATGCGATTATATTTTAATCTCATTGTAACGGAGTTATTTTTCGTGAATCAGATAAGTTTTAGGTATTCCTGCTATCTTTAAATTCATACGTATTCTGTATTACCTAACTAAAGAAAATTTCTAGAGTTTGGACTATTTCTAGAGAACTTTGATAATTATGTAAATAAAATGAACACGCTTCAATATATTTTTTTGGCAAGACATGATTTATTTATTTATTTATGAGTTGGTTTCTTTTATAAATATCATTAGTTTATCGAGAACCTTGGAAAGTTAGCATTTTGGCGTTCCAGTTTTACATTTATCTGCGAAATCATTTCGTATCTTGCACCAAATATATATTTTTTCTTTCATTCTATTCTGAGTTGGTCAGTGGAGGCACCAGTTGTGTCTGCGATAATTAAATTTAAGATAAGATAATTTTTACTTGAACAGTCTGTATTAGTCACCTAATTATTTGAGTTTAAAATACCGTTGTTGTAGTATGGTTGTATTGAATGTAAAATAGAGTTTCTTTGTTCATAACGCTTTCACGTCTAACAGCTCTTATAAATTCTGGCCTAGAGGTAGTTGTAACCTTCAGGAACAACTAAGGCTCAATTTACACCGTCGCGGAATGGAAGGGAAGAGATTTTTTGCGTACATAGCATAATAAACTTTATATCAATTGTCTAAAGTATACGTAAATACGAGACAAAATAAGTTCGCGCCTGATCCCATGAATCCTCTCTCGTTCTAGAGAATTACCTAGCTACTGTCTGCGTATTTAGTTTATACGTTATACAATTAATGCTAGGTTCATTAGTCTGTGTACAATTTCGTTGCAATAGTTCCATTCCGCGGGGGTGTAAATTAAGCCATAGGGTAACTGCTTTGCGAAGGACTAATAGGTTTCGTGAGCGAATTCGCCAGATTCCTTACGCTTCCAAGCCTTATATGCGAAACTAAAATCGATTATTATCAGGCGCGCCTAATCTGCAAAACTAATATCTATTTTTATCGGGTGGTCACACCCACTCGAAAATCATGTTTTTTATTAAGATGTTTGATATAACATCATCAGCCTATAGACCTCAATATACCGTGAAAGTGTGTTTTATAAGAATTTTTAAGGTTGTGGGCATGCATCGTGCCCACATACCTAAAAAGGTTGAGCGAAGATAGAACTTAGTAGAAACACATTTTGTACTTGGTTTTATTTTATTCGTGAATCAATTCGCGGGCGATTGTTAGTCCGAATATAATTTAAAAACGATACGAGCAACCTACTGGAAAAGCCTCGGGTATGTCATGTGATCTGTTGTTGTGACCAGCTAACAAATCCAACAATACACTCTAGCGTATTGCGGAATGAATGCATTCAACATTTGGCTTCATTTGTCAACATCTGGTAAACCACCTATTTACTTCAATAGAATGCATTTACGTTAAGCATTTATTGCGAAGCAGGAAAACAGTTAATGGTCCTTTTTACATACGTAAAGTATATTATTATACTTAATACAAAATATAAAACTACAGTAATTAAGTAGGTATATACTCTGTTTTCTATTTAGAAATCGCTGACACTCATTTGTCATATGTATAGGAAAAGAGAACAATAGAACCAGGGAAGATATATGAGTAAATAAATATGGAATGGGCATAAAATGAACAGAATTCAATGTCTATCACATACATAATGCCATCGAAACCACGCAATCATTCGATAGGGGAGTTGGGAAAATGGGAGTCACTTAAAAAAATCTCATAGTTTCAGTCACAAATAATCGGTCTTTTATATTACTTATTTATTATATAAATCTGAAACTAATAAGGTATCGTTGAACAGAGGTAATTTTTGGCTATCTTCATCAGGCAAACTACAAAAATTAAAAAACAAAAAACTAATTTTGACTTCAATTACTTACATATGCGGGTAATGGGAGTCGACCCTTGGCGAAATCAGAATCAAAACTTCTAAGCAAAAAATCGACAAATTATAAATTTTAAATAACTTCTAACAATCAATAAGTATAAAATCATATAATTATGATAATATAATGGCTTATTTTTGGCAATAATCACAATAATACCGTTTGCATCATCACATCCGGATCATGCCCCATGGGCCCATCCGCCAGAGACGATAACGGTACCAAAATTTTTTCGACTTTCCTTCTTCAAGGCATATCAGACACAAAGACTCTCTTTTGCTAGTTTTTCTTTTTTCTTTTGATACTACAAGACAGTGCGGGTTATAGAAGTCACCTGACCCTGATTACCCCAAAGATAATTTTCGATTATGATTCAAAATTCAACTCAATAAACATTATTAATTCAAATCATACAAACCACTATCTCTAAGTTCAACCATGATACAAAAACTTAAAACAGCTTTAACCTTAAACCTACTGTAAAAAATACTAAATTTTTTGATCAAAATTTCGTAAATATTACATCAAATTTCTCCTAGTGACACGTGGCTTGCTGTCGACGACGCGAGAGCAACTAGAAGTCTGCCGTATTTGCCTGCGCGAGGGAGGTGCGGAAGGGGCCCCCCTGCGACATAGCTTAACTCTGTGCCGTATTCTGTTTTGTTTATTTTAAGCTGACCCGCATTACCCACTGACTCTCATTCCCCCCAACTCCCTTACTACACAAACTATCGCCCAGTCACTGACCTGACTGATCTGACGGGCCTGACCTTTCGTAATGTCGCTTTACTTTGGTAATTGTCTTGAACCATATAAAGCTTTCACAGCCGTGGGGTATCGGCCTAGAATAATGTTTTCACCCCCTCTCATCTTACGGAGAGTCGTAAAAGTCGACTAATAAAAATCCTATTGAAAGATGGGCAGCAGCCACAGATATACAATAGATAACGCAAGTATCACGATTTGTATTAAAATCAAGCGTGCCGGCTTTTGAACACCTAATGTGACGTCACTGCCGATATTTAGTGACGGGAAATCCAAACTGATTCGACGCTCATGCCGTTGATAATAAACATTTCATTCATTTCAACGTGAAATCGTTCATGTTGTACTTAAAAAACAATAACAGACAAACGCGGACTATAAGTAGCGGCGGCCAGCCCTAGCGACTGGTCAGGGTACGGACATGTCTGTGGCAGCAGCGTAATCCTGCGTACCGGCTTGAACTGCGCTCACCACAGCTTGCGCCGCGTGGTGATTATGTTTCAGCTGTAGTAATTCCTCGTTGCTAGGCGGTAGAAACGATCAAGGAATTAAATCAAGTTCACAGAGGTCAGTCCTTGGATGGGTGACCGTTTGTGCATTTAATATCGAGCGCTTACGTACTTCGGATGGCACGTTAAGTCATTGTTGGTCCCGATTATCACTATATGCGTTAGGCGTTAAGCCATATTATAGCTAATAAGGGCGCCTTAAAAACCCAATAGCATCTCATTTTGGTTCATGAGAAAACGCCCGTGATGATTGATAAAATCGTTCAGTATATTTACTTAAGCCCGCATACTTCAACCGTTTAGTGTTTGCGAAAAGCACAGGTCGTTCGCACCGAGCAACCCATAAGAGTGTGAAAGTCACGTCCCGGTCAAAGCTGCTGACCACAATCAAAAAAGTATTTCTTAACCGAGATTTCATTGAAATCAATTTTATGTCATTGAAAGATAAAAATTGTCATACTATGGTACTTTAAAAGTTTCTTTTATATGGGCTCATTTAGAGTATGTGCCAGTCTCAAACTATTTGATAAATCAAGTTAAATGCTTATAAATTTAACGTAATTAAGTCACATTCTAAGCCAAGTTAAAGTCCTACCTCATTAACTTAAGGCTTTTATGGAGTTTTGAAATCACAACGGAAAATTACAATTCACAATAATGTGCCACATAACTACACCCAACCTATCTAGGTATATATTTCTAATGACTGATCTGAAGGTTATCGAGCTTACTATACTAACATAAATATGATAATACTAGCTAGCCTCAGATCTAGGAAGTGTGTATAAAAATCTGCTGTAAGCGCAAACATCCTATCCTAACCTCGGAAGTGTTTGCCATAGCACCTTGGCTTAACGTTGTACCATCGTTATCAAGTGATCACTTCTAGTTAAACTTACTTCCTTTGTATATATTTGGGCGGTATATTATGCTCTTGGTATAGCAATTTTCCACAGGTGATGTTTACTTTGTAGAAGATAGGCCTCATTCTTGAGTAGGTAACTTAATATGGTGAAAGCAAAGCAATCAAGTGCAATTGTTTTCCACGACACAGGGAATTATGAAGACTATTAATAATATGTTGTCTAAAATGAAAAATTTATATTATATTATTACATTGTGGTCTAAAGAATAAAATAAAATAAAATCAACCGCACCAAACTCTTTCTTCTTATGTAAATATGACGACGCATGTACATATTAGGTCGGGGAAAAAGTCTTTTCGCATAACGTAGGTATAAACTTATGGCTCATATTTAATGTGTCATCAAAATTAATTAATTACCAACCTAACCTAACCTTTTTGTACATCAAAAAATTCTGATGGAGCACCTAATCCCCTATTAGATGCTAGATCAGTATTTTTGATGATCAAAAAAGTATTTTTTAGAGGTTCAGTTTATTATATTCCTAAACTTATTATAAAATTTTTTTGACTGTACTATTTGTGTCTGGCTGGTTTTGGTAACATTAAAAAGGTTCCATTATAAAGAAAAGAAAAAAATAAAAAAAAGTTGTTTCCCGCTATTTTTCATTTGTTTTTCTCTCCGTAAAAATGAGTGAATCTAATGAAGAAATTCGATACATTTTAAAATTTTATTATAAAAAAGGCAAAAATGCAACTCAAGCAGTGAAAAAAATTTGTGATGTTTATGGACCTGATGCAGTGTCAGTAAGAGTAGCACAAATTTGGTTCAAACGTTTTCAGTCCGGAAATTTTGATGTTAAAGATGCACCTCGCTCTGGTCGCCCTGTTACGAATAAAATGGACGCCATTTTTGAAAGAGTGGAGCAAGATCGGCATATTAGTAGTTACGATGTAGCTGAAGAACTGGGAATGGAACACAAAACAGTTTTGACCCATTTGAAGAAAGCTGGTTATACAAAAAAGCTCGATATTTGGGTGCCACACGAGCTCACTCAAAGAAACTTAATGAACCGTGTACTCATTTGCGATTCATTATTGAGACGTAATGAAACCGAGCCGTTTTTGAAGAGATTGATAACTGGCGATGAAAAGTGGATCACATACGACAAGAACGTGCGAAAAAGGTCGTGGTCGAAAGTTGGCCAGGCTTCACAGACTGTGGCCAAACCTGGCCTAACACGAAATAAGGTGATGCTGTGTGTATGGTGGGATTGGAAGGGCATTGTTTATTATGAGCTTTTACCGCCCGGCAAAACCATCGATTCTGATCTTTACTGCCAGCAACTGATGAGATTAAAGGAAGCAGTCGAGAGAAAACGGCCGGAATTGATCAACAGGAAGGGTGTGGTCTTTCATCACGATAACGCTAGACCACACACATCTTTAGCCACTCAGCAAAAATTAAGAGAGTTCGACTGGGAGGTCCTAGTGCATCCACCATATAGCCCTGACCTTGCGCCTTCAGATTTTCACCTGTTTCGGTCTCTGCAGAATTCTTTAGGTTCTGTAAGGTTGACCTCAAGAGAGGACTGCCAAAACTATTTGTCCCGTTTTTTTGATCAGAAGTCCCAAAGTTTCTACAGTAACGGGATAATGTCTCTGCCCACAAAATGGCAGAAAGTTATTCAACAAAACGGTACATATATATTGTAAATAAATGTAAATAAACTTTGAAAAAAATGTCTTGACTTTTCATACAAAAATACGAAAAGACTTTTTCCCCAACCTATTATATACCTGTATTTATGTATGGAGTTTTATCATACATAAAACATGGTATAATAAATATTTACATATTTATTACTTATCTAACGATAAGTTCGTACTTTAAAATCTTTTTACAGTTACTTTATGAGTGGTTTTATTCATTGTTTGCCGTTCCTGATGGCCTTATTCATATCATTTTCTCACTATTTCGCCATGTACCAAAAATGCAAAATAAACAGTTCAGTTCTACAAGTTCACTTACCTACATACATACATTCACGCCTGTTTCCCCGAAGGGGTAGGCCGAGGCATATTATACGCCCACACTTCGCCATCTATACAGTTGGTCCCACGTAATAGGTGGCGAGCCTATTGCCGCTTACCGGGCACTGTTATTTTTGCCAGAGCCTCGTCCGTTAATCGGCGGGTGCACCACTTGCAGGTGAGGTTGGCTTGGGCTCCTTAGGTCTTGGTAGGATCCCTGTACACCTCATTTACCTCACATGAATTTATATTTTATTTTATGTAGTAGCTACTAGTGGGGGGTAAATTTTTTCGGTATGTCTGCTATTAGAAATAGAGAACTTGTTGATCATACATAAGTACACTTTATACATAAAAGGAATTCATATTAGTACTGCTAAATATTGATATTGGTACAGCCGTAGTTGGTGGCTGTGTATCAATACTATTATTCTATTAATTTTATGAATACGAATTGGCGCTTACCGCCTTACCGGGAACTTTTATGTTCGCCAGAGCCTCGTCCGTTAATCGGTAGGTGCACCACTTGCAGGTAAGATTGGCTTGGGCTCCTTAGATATGGTAGGAGCCTTATTACGATTTTGACAGAGTTTATGCCATGTGGTACCGGAATAGAATAGTGCCACCCCCTCTGATTTCACGGGGAGTCGTTAAAGTCGACGAAGAGAAATCCTATCGGATGATGGGCAGCAGCAGCACCCTGCGTACTGGCTTGAACTGCGATCACTAATCTGCCTGCCCAGTGTGGTGATTATGGGCAAATACCCCCAATAGACTATAATCTACACGGGAGACAATGTTTAGCAGTGGACTTGATTAGACTGATATGATGGGGTTTTGAATTATTTATTAATCATCCTCATGTCCTGCTCCCTGTTTAAGTGGAGTCTATGCAGCATGTCTACTCCTTCCATTCATCTCAGTCATCTAGACACGAGGCAACGTGACAAGCCAAGTTCAAGCAAAGAGATTGGCGAGCAGCGGCCGTATGTCATACACGAACCACTTGGAGCCACTTTTGACCTCCTCATAATTCAAAAACGATTTAACTTATACACCAAATTATATGTAGTATGAAAAAAATGCTAATTCGAATGAGGTGGTTCAAAAGAACATAAGTTAATCGCTGTGTGTAAATAATTCAACTGTGCAAAAAAAATATGACATTTTTATCATATTTTTAAAAAGAGCATTGTTGTAGCAGTAAAAATAAAGAAATTGTGTTTTGAGTTTTCTTCAGAATGTCTTACGGTCTAATAAATAAATTTCTGAATTTTTCTAGAGAACAGAACATTTAGATCTTAAGTCTTTTGTCAGTGAAGTCGACAAGTGAACTTGGCTCCCATTTTCACATTTATGATCACATCAAATCCTTCATACACTCAATCCATGCATGCTGATCATTTTGAATTACTTATTAAGGGGTTACTTTTTATTGGGCCATTTGTTTGATCAGGCGATTTACTGTCGATGTCGATCTGACCAATCTAGTCGAAAGCTACTCGACTAGATTGGTCACATACAAAGAGCAATTAATCTTCATGATCAATGACAAAATAGTTTATCTTAATACAGCTAATGAAAGTCAATTCAAATCTAACAACAGTAGAACTTATACATTTGTTGTTATTGTAAAATTTTATAAAATAGACCGCTAGCTGTCCTAGCGGCCGTTGTACAACTCTTTGTTTTCATAAAAACCTTGTTTGAATAATAACGAATACATAAAACAAAAATCATCTAATTTGGCGTAGCCGATAAAAAGTTATGCGTGTACATACATTTTTATTTTTATATAATGTATACACATGTTTACAAAGCGTCTGTCTGCGACTTCAGCAGCATAAATGTAACTTAACTTGAAAACTCTTTGGTTGGACTTCTGACAGAAAAGCACATTTCAAAGTGTGACGTAACGGCAGCGTCGGGAAAAATACCAATTAGACATTATTATTAATGATTGATCCTCTTTTTTGAGAAATAAAATAAATAACATCATTAGTACTACAGCGTTTATTAAACTAAACAAAAGTACTTTTAAGGTTTAGCATAAGAAAGCCTCGAACCTAATCTACCACCAGTTCATGTAAACCTTTCAATAAGTAGGTAGGTTTTATTTTTAAATGGAATGGAAGAATTTAAATGGAAAAAACCACTACTTTTTGACGTTCGACAGTCGCTACGTATTATAACTGAAATTTAACTAAATCTGGTAAGATCAGTAGGCGGTAAAACCGCGGGCTAGTGCTAGGATGATTATGACAAGATTTATTGGGACATAGTTATAAATAGCTATATATTAAATTCCCAAACGACCGATATAGCGTGGAAGTCAGTAAACCCGTCCTTCGCTCATAAGGTCGTGGGTTCGATTTCTGTACAAGGCAAATCTTTGTGTGCATAAACATGAATGTTTTGGTCTGGGTATTTCCTATATATTTAGTAACATAAGTAAAAGTATTTCTGTATGTTGAAAATCATTCTGTACATAAATCACTTTTATGATTAACTGATGTTAATTATATTGATTGATATCAATATGATTTAGATTAAAATCCGCATAAAACAATCAAGATAAAAAATATCTGTAACCTTGTGCGGGAACTTGAACATTATAGTAAGCAAATAATAAATTACTTATATGAAGAATAATTCTTAATCTTGGGTCTTGGTTAATTGGGTTAATATGAATGGATTATATTACAGTAACACATATATTTTTGCCGGGTGGTACCGGCCTAGAATAGTGCCACCCCCTCATCACCAATAGTCTCATCTCACGGGGAGTCGTAAGAGTAGACGAAGACATATTTAACCGGATGACGCGCAGCAGCGTCATCCTGCGTACTGATTGAGGCTTGCGATTACCAACCCGCCTGCCCAGCGTGGTGATTATGGGCAAATACTCAAATATAACTAACTATTGGGGATGCTAATCTTCAGCAGAGGACTTCCTATGGTTGGAGAGATGATGATATCACAGTAATATTAAGGAGAAAATATTGAGCTACCTGACTTTATTCATGAAATTAAATTGATTCTGGTTAGACGTACAACTACAAAAACGGTCATGTGCTCCCGGTAATGTGCTCCAATGGGACAATAGTTCGAAGGTTACAACTTAATTCGTGTATTATATACAGGGGCGAGGCCGGGGGCATAATCAGCTTATCGCCAATGGTAGGTACTAGTTGGAAACACAAGAATATATATATACCTATATATACCTAGTCATAGTTTAGTTTCTACCTGTAAACCATTATGCTCGACAGTATAATAAATAATCAATTTAAGTGACTTTCTTTTACCCACTGAATATTCATATTCGTGACCGCGACAGAGCGGTCGATCGAACAAGTTACAAGGTCGACTTCGTATCATCTTTATAGGGTTTGCTGTACAAATTATAGCAATGTTTTCTTCATTGCAGTCAGAAGAGCTTTGGGATGTTCAAGCTGTAAATCTATTGCAGCTAAATCGAATTTAGTCTGATGATGTTGTTAACGATAAATAGTTAGTTAATAAAAAATGGGATTTTTTCATATAGGGAGCATTCAATGTCGAAAAAAACCCCATTCTTTACAAATCACGCTACGTTAGGTAGGTCTTGCTTTGCTGTGCTCAGGCAGAGCTTTGATTTAAGGATTCAAATATTCCCAGACCCGGATCAGTAAGTACGACTTGGTATTTTTTTTTTAAAAACTAACAGTGCCACGCTGTGTCACCCGTGCGGTCTCCGTTTTCGTAGGAATAGCGGAATAAAAATCTGTTAATCCTGGTTATAAACAACGTGATTGCTAAAACTTCATCTAAATCCGTTAAGTAGATTTTATACAAACTTTCGCATATATAATAAATATTAGTAGGATTTCTGTTAAGAAAGAAAAAAATTTACAAGTACCTAAATGAGTTGTAAAGTTAAAACTTAAGTTTCACAATGTTTAGTAAGCATTGATAAACGGTATTGAACTTACATTATTCATTTTTATTTTAGACACTTTGTTATCAGCTTATCACCAAATAAATTTAACTACATTTACCATTTTGCGTCTACGATTTGACCTTGAATTCCTAACAGTTATCAGAATTACGGAGCAATTTCTGATAGCGATTATAAGCGACCTTATTATTACAAAACTCTATATATTCCCATAGACATATCAAGCGAACTAAATGATAATCATTAATAGCTAATAAACTAAATTCAAATAAATAATAGTTGTTTATAAATAACACAGCTATGTGCCAGTTCGGGAGATCTTGATCCGAGACTAATTGGCAAAGAATTCGTCAAGGTATTTCCGAGATTAAGGTAGACAACCGCCGCGTCACTGGTTATGTACCATTGTGTTAGGCGTAAAAGTGGATCCTTCTTGACCTCTGAGCCCACGCCCCACTACTTGGCTTAGGCCTTTCCACAGATCAGGTGAGAGCGTATCGTTTAGAAGTTACAGTAATAAAGCTCCTATGAAAATCTAATTATATCTATCTTATTATTTTATAATTTGTCTGACATGTAATTTCTTTAATTTATGATTGGTTAAATTTCTAATTAGATTTAATGCATTATAAATTAAAAGAATTCTAACTTAAGCAAATTATGAATTAAACACATTATAAATTAAACAAATTTGTTTAACAATAATTTCTTTAATTTAAAATTTGTTGAAGTTATTATTTGTTTAAGTTAGAATTTGTTTAATCCATAATTGGTTTACTTTAATTTTATGTATTTAAGCATCTTGGCCTGTTATAGCTGTAGGTGTATAACATTATTTCAAAAGTTAACCTATAAACTAACGACTCATTAATTGCAGCTACTTGAGTAGGTAAAAAGGAATTGGGCAAGTCAATCAAAGCAATCATTTGCTTAAGGTCGTGTTACAATAATTATCAATAATTAATCTGCAACTGGTTGGACAATCTCTGATTAAATTGTTGTTGCACCTATTGAACAATAAGAATTATTCGTCGTAATAAACATTAAGATTTATAATTTCCCTTTTTATTGATCAATGCAAATAGGCATGTGAAATCATTTTTACCTATTAATCAGCCAAAGTATTTTTCGGCTATAAATTCAACATTATAAATTGAAGTGAACTAAACTTAATAAAGATGGAAGAACACCAGTATATATTTTTAAACAGCTCAATCTGGTGGAGTTAAAATGCATTTACGAGGACATGTCGTGTCTTGGCCTTAGTCAGATAATTAAGCTGACGTTAAGGAGAAATCACATTCATAGTTATTAAGAACGTATGTCAGCGCAAACTCCTAATTGTTTTCTTATTTACATATATTACCGGCGGGAGAAAAAACCAACCCTGACGACTTATGATCAAGCTCCCGCCCGCAGTGAACGGGCGCGTTAGTTTTCAAGTTTACTAGATATTTAAGTATACTATAAGAGCTCTAATGAGCCAAACTTGAATAAAAGTTTATAATATTGACTATTATTTTTTTAGTCACTAATCCAAGCTCTGCTTAGTTAAGGGCTAGACGCGCTGTATGAGATGTGGAAGATATTTAGTAATATATTAATATTTTGCATGCATACTTCTGCAGTAATAGTAGGCCGTAAAATAGACATGTTATCTTCTGCATCTTATGCGAAGAACAGTTATGCCATGTATAATAAAGTCTATAATAGGCTCGACAATAACCTTAAGCTGATGCAATTGAACAAATTTAAAGTTCATTTAAAAAATGGCTTGTTGATGAGTGTTTTTATTCACGGAGTGAATATTTTGAAGAATAAATTTATTATTGTGATATTAGAGTCCTCTGATTATATTATTGCGTACCAGTTACTGGTGAATTATGCGGATTTTATAAAATTTTAAGACCACTTATGTACCATATTTTAAGTGAAATAAAAAGTCTTTGTAAACGATGCGTCTGCAAATATATATATATATATATACCCCACCAGGGGGGCGTGCCCCCCTGGTGGGGCGTAGAGGTATGTCAAGGGGGGCGCGAGACGTTTGTGTTTTCGAAACAAAATGTATCTTCTTCATCATCATCATCTCAGCCATCTGACGTCCACTGCTGAACATAGGCCTCCCCAATAGATTTCCACATTGAGCGATCCTGAGTCGCCTGCATCCATCGGCTTCCCGCCGCCTTGACCAGATCATCGGTCCATCGCGTGGGAGGCCGTCCTCTACTACGTTTACCGGTTCGCGGTCGCCATTGCAGAACCTTGACGCCCCATCGGTCGTCGGTTCTTCGAGCTATGTGCCCCGCCCATTGCCACTTCAGCCTGCAAACTCGCCTCGCTATGTCGGCCACTCCAGTCCTCCTACGGATTTCCTCATTTCTGATTCGATCACGTAGGGACACTCCGAGCATAGCTCTCTCCATTGCACGCTGAGCGACTTTGAGCTTTCTAATGAGGCCCATAGTCAGGCACCAAGTCTCAGTACCGTACGTCATCACTGGCAACACACACTGGTTAAAGACTTTTGTCTTAAGACACTGAGGTATTTTTGACGAGAAGATATAGCGCAGTTTCCCGAACGCCCAACCGAGCTGGATTCGACGATTGACCTCTTTCTCGAAGTTGGACCTACCCATTTGGACTTTTTGTCCCAGGTATACATATTCGTCGACAACTTCGAGAGCCGAGCCTCCAATAATTATTGGGGTAGGCTTAACATGGACATTCGACATAATTTTCGTCTTGTCCATGTTCATTTTGAGACCTACCCTTTGAGAAGCTCTGTCGAGGTCTTCGAGCATTGTGCCCAGATCCACAAGCGACTCCGCTATGACCACTATATCGTCGGCAAATCGAAGGTGAGACATATACTCGCCATTTATGTTGATGCCGTAGTTTCCGCAGTCCAGCATTTTGAAAACATCCTCCAGGGCAGCAGTGAACAGTATCGGAGATATGACATCTCCCTGTCTCACGCTCTTCCGCAGGAGGATAGGATTCGTGTGCTGGTCTAGTACGCGTACGGACATGGTGGCGTTTTTGTATAAACTTCTCAACACTTCAATATACCGATGGTCAATGCGGCATCGCTGCAGGGACTGAAACACTGCCCAAGTCTCGATCGAATCGAAGGCCTTTTCATAGTCCACAAACGCTAAGCAAAGTGGCTGGTTATACTCCTCGGTCTTCTGTATAACCTGCCGCAGCGTATGTATGTGGTCCATGGTTGAAAAGCCTTTTCGGAAACCGGCTTGTTCGGGAGGCTGGAAGTCGTCAAACCTATGACCGAGACGGTTCGTGATGACCCGTGAAAACAACTTATAGACGTGGCTCAGTAGCGTGATTGGCCTATAATTCTTCAAAAGAGATTTGTCACCTTTTTTGAAGAAAAGTACAACCACGCCACTGGCCCACGCCTGTGGCGTACGTCCCTCGAGGATGACGGTGTTAAAGAGCCTCTGAAGTACCTTTAGTACCGGTGTACCACCCGCTCTCAGAAGCTCTGCTGTCATCCCGTCTTCACCCGGTGCCTTGTTGTTCTTCAGCTGTTTCAGGGCCATCCTAATCTCGTATAGGCTGACGTCCGGGATGTCTTCGGTGTAGTGCCTGGTTAGTTTGGCTCTAGGATCTTTAGCCAAACAAGTAGCGGGATCCTGCGTACTAGTATATAACTGCCCATAAAACCCTTCGATTTCCCTCATGATCTCAGGTTTCGACGTGACTAGATTGCCCTTGTTGGTCTTCAGCTGCGTTAACTGACTCTGGCCAATAGACAGATCTCGTGCGAACACTTTCGAACCCTTGTTCCTCTCTATTGCATTTTCAATACACGTAGTACTGAATCTGCGAATATCAAGTCGCAAGGATTTCGTGATCTGTCTATTGATACGCCGGTAAGAGAATGCATCTGCTGAAGATTGCAATCGCATATGTCGTCGTGCTTCCATGAGATCAAGAGTCTCAGTCGATATTTTTTGGGTTTTATTTCGGGGGTTGGTCTTGTAAAATTTGGACCCCACCGCGTGGACAGTCTCAACTAGCCCGCTACTTAAGTCGTCGACGGACACGCAGTCCTCTAGACCTGCGAAGCGATTTTGAAGCTCGATCTGAAAGTACTCGGGGTTTTGAATATGGGCGACTGAGGGTCGGAGCGTAGACTTCATCAGGCGGGACCTTTCAAGCTTGACATTTATATTCAATGTGCCTCTTACAATTCGGTGATCGCTGCCGGTTTTCACCCTAGCGATTACAGAGACATCATTGAATATTTGCCGCTTAGTGGTCATGATAAAGTCTATCTCATTCCTCGTGAAACCATCAGGGCTCATCCAGGTCCATTTCCTCTGCGGAGGTTTCTTGAAGAAGGAGTTCATCATAAAAAGTCCCTCCTTCTCCATGAAATCCGCTAGCCGCTGGCCCCTTTGGTTCCTTCGCCCTACTCCAAATTGCCCCACTTTCTGCTCGTCACCACTTCGCTGGCCTAGCCTTGCGTTGAAATCCCCCATAACAACCGTGTAGTGAGTTGGTGAAGTATGTATGGCGGCAGAAATGTCGTCATACAATAACTCTATGTCCTCATCAGGGTGTGTCGAGGTCGGTGCGTAGACCTGAATTACCTTCAGCGAATACCGTTTGGTGATTCTGAGTATTAGGTACGCTACCCTAGTCGACACACTCTTTATAGACACGATGTTGTTACGGATGGACTTCCGGACTATAAAACCGACACCACCTTGGGACAGGTGGTCGCCCTCCCGGTGGTAGAGCAGGTTGCCGGACTTGAGGATTACCGTATCCTCCCCCTGTCTTCGGACTTCAGATAACCCGATAATGTCCCAGTGCAACTGCTCTATTTCCTCTTCCAGCTCGTCAATCTTCTCATCAGTCCTCAGTGTGCGTGTGTTGTAGGTTGCCAGGTGCAGAAGTCGTTTAGGATGGTAGCCGGATCTCTGCCGGTGATTCTTTGCACCCCCTGCCCCGCCGTTACCAAGACCGCTACCGTAATCTGGAATAGCGGGGCCGCCGGGGACTGGGGGCCGTTTGTGTGTATGTGCCATTCTATTAGGGGTATTTGCCCGTAATCACCACGCTGGGCAGGCGGGTTGGTGATCGCAGTTCCAGCCAGTACGCAGGATGGCGCTGCTGCCCATCATCCGGTCCTATTTCTCTTCGTCGACTCTTACGACTCCCCATGAGATGAGAGGGGGTGACGCTATTCTAGGCCGGCGCCACACGGCCACGGCCACGGCCACGGTATCTTCTTATTATTAGTATTTATCTATTTTTCTTTCATAGTACCCTTATTATAAGATCTTATAAATTATGTTGATTAAAAAAAAATATCGGATTTAATTTTGTAGAAGTTACAAAACAAATAAATGTTTTTGAAATAATGCGAGTTTTGACTGCATAATTTATAGGGGGGGCATGAAAATATTATTTTAAATCCGGGGAGGCTCGACGAAAATAAGGTTGGGAAACCCTGATCTATACTGACCTCCACGCCATATTTATTGTTAAGAACATTTAATAAAACTCACCGATCCATGAGCCCATGTCGTCGTCTATCCTCATGGAGCTGTTCTCTACGCGCAGCATCGGTAGCGCTACGGCGGAGAAGCCGATGGGGTGGCCGGCCCCCGCCGCCAAGATCAGCACTGCACATGTTATCAGGCACTGCAAACAACACACTTTTTATAAACCTTACTAGATCTATACTTCTACTCACAAATTGTAAATTAAACAAATTACATGACAGACAAAATATAAATTGGAAGAAACCTCACTAGATATAAATAATATCGCGACTTTATCGTGTCTTACAATGCTTTTGGATACGAAAATTCTTAAAGACGTACAAAACTACCAAACCAACCTACCACGTAAATAATTACCATTCATCCACCATGTAATAATGTCCGCGAACGGACGTAGGTACAGTCAACCGTATCACTGCAATGACAGTTATCTAGGTATACAAGGACTGGAGTGACCGACATAGCGAGGCGAGTTTGCAGGCTGAAGTGGCAATGGGCGGGGCACATAGCTCGAAGAACCGACGACCGATGGGGCGTCAAGGTTCTGCAATGGCGACCGCGAACCGGTAAACGTAGTAGAGGACGGCCTCCCACGCGATGGACCGATGATCTGGTCAAGGCGGCGGGAAGCCGATGGATGCAGGCGACTCAGGATCGCTCAATGTGGAAATCTATTGGGGAGGCCTATGTTCAGCAGTGGACGTCAGATGGCTGAGATGATGAGGTATACATGAATATTAAACTCTTACATCTGACTACATCGACACAAGAAAAAAAAAATTCTATACATTTGATTACAGCTGCTAGTACATGTGTCGCGCTTAGAACAGGCAGCCGAGATCGGTCGCTAGTTAACAATTTGTCGTGTCAGCGGCTTATCTGGCGTAGCTGCTATCTTGTTAGTTCCATAGTTAACCCTCATTAATTCACCGCAATAAATTAGCCATACTACAATACAATAATACACTGATGGCGGTACTCTAATGAGGCAAATTCTTTGCTTCGTGGCGCGGGCTTATACAATCCAAAATCTTAATAATAAAGACCACTTTCACTGGTGCAAAAGTCAGTAAGACTTTAAGCATTCACGCCCGAAGAGCTTAAATTTGGTATAGAAACAGATAGCAAAAAAAAAACCCAATCCAAAGTAAAATTCAGTTCCACATTCGCATTTGCCTAGCTTTTTGTCTCCGCACTCTATTCCGGTTATATTAATTTTCATTTGCCTTTCTTCATTGTCAAATACGTTACGCTTCTATTAGCGTAAAGGAAATAGCCCTCGGACATGTCAAAAGTAGAATGCATTACCTTTACTTAGACTTAGGAAATTCTTGCCAGTAAGCTCTATCTATCTATCTATCAATTATCACTTAATCTCTATAGTACATATCCTAGTAATTATTAAAGAGCGAGTACCAAGAGTTAAGTAATGAGGTAGCACTCAGGTTGTCAATTTCATATCGAAGGCTATCCTGTCAGTAGGGACAGTCTAGAGACACAATGTCAGATAACGATAGCATTGAAAACATGTCAGTATCACATGTTCAAGCAATCTTCTTAATTGGGATCAAATGTCGTTTGTTTGTTCACTTTGATCAACGCACCTTTGAAACAAGGAATTCCCTTAGTTAATTTCGTTGGTAATGTTTTTCTTGTTGTTGGCACGGTATCAATAAAGGTAGTCGTTAAGCCACGTCTTTAAAACTAAGGCAGGGCTTTAAATATCATACACGTACACACATACGCCAACAATATGCCTAGTTTATTGCAATGTCGTATATAAGAAATTCTGTTATGTTGGTAATGACCGCGTCATGGTATATTTTTGCTAACTAAGTTTTATAGTATTATTATTTTACCGAAAATATCATTTAGTTTAAAATGTTATTAGTCAATAAGTCAGTAATTAAAAGGAACTTGTCAGGGAATCATAGATACCTACCTATATCATCTTTTCAAGCCAATTTGGTAAACGTGTGATACCGGACTAGAACAGTGCCTCCACCGCTCATCTCACGGGAAGTCGTAGAAGACAACGAAAAAACCTACCGGATGATGGGCAACAGCATCATCTTGCATACGGGCAAGAACTGCGATGACCGCCTGTCCAGCGTGCTGATAATGGGCAAATACCCCCAATAGAATATAATAAATTGAGGACACCGTTGTTGCGTTGTGAACTTTCTAAGGCTGTTAATATGATGTCATCTCGATTGTAGCCTTCTTAGCTACATATTATCATAGCTATATTAGCTTCATAGCTACTAACTTCCGGCGCTACATTTAGATATATGATATATTGAAAGTATGACTCAGTCTCTCTTTCATTTATTTCATTGCATTTAAAATTAGCGAGGAGTTGTTGAAAGAACATAGAATTATAATACAGACATGGGAAATATTTAATAAGTAAGCAAAACTTCTTCCGTATTTATTATCAAAACAAACGCCTCATAATACTCATAATTCATAAGAAACTTTAGAATTGAATATTGACCATGATTTTATACATAAATCAAGTCTTTACAACACAAACCATATAAAGATGCATCAATCAAAAATTAATCTTAGCAATCTTTTTTTGTTAAAATGACCACTTGCAGCATTTTTTTGAATCTCATTGTTCCTATTGTTTGGAAGAAGGTATCTTATGTAGGTATGTATGACTCATCAAATTGGGCGGTATACCAACGTACCCAAATTATAATTATACATTAAATATACAGTTTAAGTCTGCAAGTCATATTGTCAAAGTGTCATTGTGACAAAATGTACCTACTAATTTCTTCCAAATTTTATCATTTAGATCACCACAACAATAGGCGTGTCATAACAAATAAGCTAGGACTTTGTACTAGGTAGTTTTTATTATTCTAAGAAAGTAATCTATTGTCCTGTCAGTCAAACATTTAGTCTTAGTTGTTACCTAAATGTAATCTATAAATCAATACTAAAAAATAACATCGAGCTGTCTGTGCGTACACAATGCCTGTCTGTCTGCCGCTGTAATGGCGAAAATAATGTAAATAAAATAAAAATAATAAGTAAATACTGTTGCCAATACGCACTGGGACAGCTTGGTGGATTACTCATGAGTATGACTTAAATCCCTATTACCTTGGTTTGTGAAGAGGCCCGTGCTCAGTAGAGGAATGTTAATGGACTGAGATAATGGTGGATTGAGAGCAGGGATGTTATGGTTATATCACATCGGATCCGGATATGGATACGGATAAATAAAATACATTATGTTGGTTTCGGTTACGGTTATGGATATTAGATTATTTCGGTTATTATAATTTTAAGTTTAAATTAAATTTAATTTTAAATCTCCACTAACTTTACACTGAGGTAGAACTTTGATTTGACTTGACTTGACTTTGACTGTGACTAAATAAGCAAAGAAAGAAAATAAAGAATACGCAAATACAATCTTAAATTATCGAAATACTTAACACAAGCAAATAATCTAAACAAGTGAGTCCATATTTAAGAAGAAAAAGCAATTATTCAAGTACTAAAGGTGGCATTAAAATCTAAGTATTTTAGTTATTGTTAGACCCCGCCCTATCCGAAACTTTTATATCGGATTCGGTTACTGTTCCGGGCAGTTTTTTATTTCGTATATCCGATAGTTTCGGTTACGGATATGAAGCTCCATAACAACGCTGATTGAGACAATGACGTTGAGTTAGCATTGAGGGGCGTGGTTCCACGAAGGGGCGGGAAATTCAAAGTTCAGTTAAAAGATTTTGCGGAAAATGAGCAGAGTTAGTCACCCAAGAATTACTAAGCAAATTTTAATTATATAGTTACTTAAAATGCTTAAGAGCAAACTAGAAAAAGCCGAATAGCGTTTTACATTGCAATTATGATGAGACTTCATAGAATTTAGAATACACCAGGATAACATACCCGATAAGCTTCCGATAAGCGGAAATAGGCTCACCATCTGTTGCGTGGGACTAGCAATATAATTGGTAAAACGTGGGCATATATTATGCTCCTTCGGGGAAACAGGCGTGATTTTATGTATGTATGCAGGATAACAGGCAAATTTGCTACGGTTTTTAGGCTGAGACATATGCAATAACCATATGTGGTATGAAGATCTTCAACCCGAATATCAGGGACCGAGTGATTTACTTTCTCAGCGGCAGTCAGGCTGCACTCAAGGGTCAGTGCGGGTAGACTCAAGGCTGGTGATAGAACCTGCTCAAACCAACTAGGCCGAGTCAACAGAGTAACCCTCATATGAATACCAGGCCATGCCAGATTTAAGAGGAATGAGTACGCTGGCAAGCTTGCCAGACAGGGCTGAGTACAATAGCCACGACGCTAAAAAAATATATAGTAGAGAAACACCTATCGGAATGGCAGCTGCTACCAGCGCTTAAGCATTCAAACGCCTTCATCGGGGAGACAGGAAGCATCTGGGGTAAGGCTCTTTGCGATGGTAGTAGGAAACAAGACAGACTGATAATTGGGGCCCTTATATGGCATCAAGCTACAAGCAAAATGCTCCGCAGGATGCGACTAGTGCAATCACCGCTATGTCGTAGATGTGGAGACGAAGAGGAGTCTATGGAACACCAGCTGTGTACCTGTGACTCGCTGGCTGCCTGTGGAATGGGTCTCCTGAGGGTGTCCTCCCCACAGCCAAGAGATTATGGGCTCCAATCTGCAAATGCTGTCATTAAGATGATGACAACAATATTTGGAGATATGGAGTTGAAAGCAAGGGGATGCACAAAAGATCTGACCTACGGGCCAAAGTTCGCCATGAACAGTCTGTGGCCCTCGTGATAAGATGCAGGATAACATACTAAAAAGGCTATATATACGTTATGACTTATGAGTTACAGATCTTGTTACCTGTGTCACGTATGCTTCGCATAGCATATGAAACATAGATAACAACCGATTCTCGGGTTACGACCGCTTTGCAGAGCCTATTTAGTTTTTTAATACTCAAGTCATAAGTCATAAGCAACCTCAACAACATTACGTACCTACATAATGTAAACTGATTCTCTAAAATACTGATAACCTTAACAGCATTAGGTAATAATATAAACTGATTCTCTAAAATACTGTTAACCTCAACAGCATTACGTATATAGAATAAACTGATTCCCTAAAATACTGATCTAATCTGGGCAATCTGATCTACGCATGTGGGAAATTTGGCGACTTATTTTGTACTTTTGATGTGCAAAAGGGTTAGATTGGCAATTTAATATAGATGTGCAAAAAAATTTATGACATGTTTTATATATCTCTTTATAAAACGTTTTGCTCGTCTCGGTACTATTGGATAGAAAAGTACAAGCATGTGAGCCGGCAGTCTAAAATAAAATAGCCGCGACAGAAGTCAAGGCCGGATGGGCGATCATTTGGCGTAGTTATTTTTTCTTCAACGCAGTGAAATAGCGCACATTGTTTCTAATTACGTATGGTTATTTTAAGATTAAATTAAATTAAAATTATTTCGCTTAAAATTCCTTCCCTTAAAATTAAATTATTTCGTCAAATAGTAACAGCAGCAAGATTGTTGTAAATGTATAGATAATGCTGACAATCACTGTTGTGTTTTACAAAATTAAGTGCATTATTAACATAGTCGTATCACAATTTTACTACGTGTAATTTCTTAGGTATATTTTTATGGCTCAATTTTTTTTTACCAGTAGCACGCTTTCACTTCGCTTTGGTGGCTAATCACTATATAGTATAAAATAAAGTCGCTTTCCTCTGCCTGTCCCCATGTATGCTTAGATCTTTAAAAGTACAATATATGCATGTTTTTTAGTAGTAGTTAGTGTCTGGTATGTGTCGAAAGCAAAAACATTTACTCGTTTGCTCATTGGTCTAACCAGATTAGGCTGAATTTAGTTGCTTAGGACTTAAAGTCTAAGTTTAAGTAAAGTCTACATACTATCACGTCTGTTTCCACTATACTAGAGGCAGGCAAAGGCGTATTATACGCCCACATTTCGCTAATTAAATATATTGATGGTCCCACGTAATAGGATCAGGTGGCGAGCCTATTGCCGCTTAGAAAAGGTCTACTTAAAGAAATTAGGAATATAATAAACTGATCCGTAAATAATACATGATTGCACATTACAAACAATGATTAAATGAGAATTAAATACGGGACTTGCGGCTAAATTACATTAACGTTTGAATAAAAACGAGCATTGCAGTAAGGACATTGCAAAAAAAACTGTTAATATTGTACATAAAAACGTTCGTTATTAATATTAGATAATAAGTATACAATTTATAACTTGTTTAGTAATAACGATAAAATAGAACTATCGCAGATATATTAAGCCAAAACTGTTAATAATAACAGTTGTGAGCAAGGACAGGTTTGCTATTATGATAAGACTTTCGGTTTTACCTTAACGATAATCAGATGTAATTAGGACATCAAAGGAGACGTGAATTAAAAATAACATAATAAAATAGAAAGCAAGTCAATCTACTTACGTGAACTTTACGTAAAAGGCAAATTGGTTATAAATTACACTTATGAAATCAAATAACTTCAATGACAGATTTTTTTTTAATACAGCATAAAAAATGTTAGAGATTCCAGTGGCTACTGGTGGCCTTTGTCACCTTCTTCTCTACTCAACATTTTGAACGTAGTGAACGGGTGCGTTAGTTTTCAAATTGCCGTTCCAAAGAGCTTTATTTAACTACGAGTATTATCACTTTGACTATGGCTTTTTTTTTGATACTTCTAAATAAATTTAAACAATGTGTACATTATTGTTATTATTTTCTTTCAAACTATGTCTATAAATACGTGATATTTTTAAATTGTAAGTGTAATTGTTTTACCAAAAATAATAAAAACAATGACACGTACAAAATAAACATGATTATTTATATTGCAATGTTTGTATATTCTCGATATTGGCCAATGGTCTCCCGGACAGCTATTGGAAGACATTCGTGACTTTTCACGTCTCTTTTCTTTGTGTATTTTATTTTTTTCTTTAATATTGTTGCTTTTTAAACACAATAAAACTAGATTATTTAATTAGTTTTAAAAAAAATTGTCTAGTCAAGTTTATTTTTCTAAATAAATCATATTGAAATTTGTATATTAGGTCGGGGAAAAAGTCTTTTCGCATAACGTAGGTATAAACTTATTATAAAATTTTTTTGACTGTACTATTTGTGTCTGACTGGTTTTGGTAACATTAAAAAGGTTCCATTATAAAGAAAAGAAAAAAATAAAAAAAAGTTGTTTCCCGCTATTTTTCATTTGTTTTTCTCTCCGTAAAAATGAGTGAATCTAATGAAGAAATTCGATACATTTTAAAATTTTATTATAAAAAAGGCAAAAATGCAACTCAAGCAGTGAAAAAAATTTGTGATGTTTATGGACCTGATGCAGTGTCAGTAAGAGTAGCACAAATTTGGTTCAAACGTTTTCAGTCCGGAAATTTTGATGTTAAAGATGCACCTCGCTCTGGTCGCCCTGTTACGAATAAAATGGACGCCATTTTTGAAAGAGTAGAGCAAGATCGGCATATTAGTAGTTACGATGCAGCTGAAGAACTGGGAATTGACCACAAAACAGTTTTGACCCATTTGAAGAAAGCTGGTTATACAAAAAAGCTCGATATTTGGGTGCCACACGAGCTCACTCAAAGAAACTTAATGAACCGTGTACTCATTTGCGATTCATTATTGAGACGTAATGAAACCGAGCCGTTATTGAAGAGATTGATAACTGGCGATGAAAAGTGGATCACGTACGACAAGAACGTGCGAAAAAGGTCGTGGTCGAAAGTTGGCCAGGCTTCACAGATTGTGGCCAAACCTGGCCTAACACGAAATAAGGTAATGTAACCATACACACAGGTGTATGGTGGGATTGGAAGGGCATTGTTTATTATGAGCTTTTACCGCCCGGCAAAACCATCGATTCTGATCTTTACTGCCAGCAACTGATGAGATTAAAGGAAGCAGTCGAGAGAAAACGGCCGGAATTGATCAACAGGAAGGGTGTGGTCTTTCATCACGATATCGCTAGACCACACACATCTTTAGCCACTCAGCAAAAATTAAGAGAGTTCGACTGGGAGGTCCTAGTGCATCCACCATATAGCCCTGACCTTGCGCCTTCAGATTTTCACCTGATTCGGTCTCTGCAGAATTCTTTAGGTTCTGTACGGTTGACCTCAAGAGAGGACTGCCAAAACTATTTGTCCCGTTTTTTTGATCAGAAGTCCCAAAGTTTCTACAGTAACGGGATAATGTCTCTGCCCACAAAATGGCAGAAAGTTATTCAACAAAACGGTACATATATATTGTAAATAAATGTAAATAAACTTTGAAAAAAATGTCTTGACTTTTCATACAAAAATACGAAAAGACTTTTTCCCCAACCTATTATTATTTTTTTCATTTTGGTATCAAAAGCCTGCCGTTCTGATTTTTAAATTGCTTAAAACTACCCAGCGACACTAGGATAACAAAGAGTCAACAACGATACACAAATACAACCACGTTAGTTAACGATTTCATGAATCTAACTCCATAAAATTCATCAAAATGAATTATTCGCATCCCTTCGAAATAGCTTGAAATAGTTACAACTGTTACAAGGGCATATACTGATGTACAAAACATTAATATAAATCAAACTATGCCACTCCTTTTTGTGGTCGTTGCAGTCTGGGGTGTGTGCTATATTAATTTTGTGATTATTGTTTTATATAGCTTGGTTTATATATACAATCTATTCTACTATACTCTATACTCGTAGTTACTTAATATAACAAAGCATTTCAATATTCAATTTTCACAGTTTTTCTATGAGACCCTTTGTCCAATACACAATTATTTTACATAATTGACTACTGTAAGAGATTTAAATAATGTTTTATGATTTAATTAAAATTCAAGGTTCTCTTCATTCCGATAGAATATCTACAAGATGCTAATTTAATACATTTATGTCATACCTTTATGTACTGTATTCTGACAAATAAATCTTTCTTTCTTTATCCGAAGCACAAGTAAAGTCACTTAAATCTAGGATCTCTACTTGACAAGAGCAGGAGCTTGCTAAGAGAAAAAGTAGGCAATAAATCGACAAGGTTCTGTCTTTAAAAACATTTAGGAAGATAGAGTGCTAACCTGATTTAAAACGCCCTTGACTGATGAGTAGGTTTCCCCCTTGACATAGGGTGGGAGAGTGGCCGTAGAGCTGATGCTGCGCAGGAAACTCTGCAAAGCTTCGTATTCGTCATCTTTTCTGGAGTCCTTGCTCTCAATCTTGGGCGAGAGGCCTTCTTTAAGCATCGTTTCATGGGCTCCATCGCTGAAGGAAACAAAATATTTGTAGTAAGTCTAAATAATTCTTTACATACTGGGCATGGAAATTATTATGCTAATTATCATGTTTACATATAAAGTGGTTGTGGTTTAAACCTGTATGATACCCACATTTATGCAAATAAAAAATTTGATTGATTAATTAAAAAAACAAACTCGGGTGTTCAGATAACTTTTAAACCATAGTTTTCAATGTGATCAATTTCAAATGACCTTCATCCAACGTGTTCCTGCCACCCTTATCAGGTTGTCCGTCCATCTTGCAGGTGGACGTCTTTCTCTACGTTTCCTATCAAACGGTCTCCATGCCAGAACTTTTCTGCCCCAACGGCTGTGAGTTCTTCGTGCGACCTGCTAGACTGACGGCTCCCTGCCCACCTCTTCAGGTTGCTGATTCTTTGAGCCATGTCGGTGATATTCGTCCTACTACGGATCAGCTCAATTCTGCTTCGATCTCGCATTGAAATCCCCAAAATGGCTCCCTCCATTGCGCGACTCGTAGCATCCTCATAAGGCTCATGGTAAGATAATAATATTATTTCTAAGGCAGTTCGTGTGTCACCTTGGAGTCCGTTGCGAATTAGAAAATGATATTAGACACAGTGGAAGGCTGGCTATCGACCCAGGCGGTAACAAATTGTATTGTGTCTTAGTATAATTCGTTACGTGCATGTATTTATTTGTAAGGTTTTACAAAACAACTAGGCATATTGACAAAGAATAAGATAATTTTCTAGAGGGGTTGTTCTGGAAAATTTCGGAACGTAATCGTTCCCACTTATTTGTATTATGTTGTAGTTGGTAAGGTATGATGACACCTAAGACAAGAGGATTGTGTTAAATCATCTTAATCTTCGGTTATAAATTGAATTTTTTGGTAAATATATAACGTGTTTTCATGTCAAACCAAAAGTGTTTTTTAAACTGAAAGTTTCTCATAAATATGTAGGTATGTAGTATATGCCTGATATATCACAAACATTGTCTAGACAGCAAATGTATTAACTAGGCATTCAATCAACAACCGAAGCTGATTGACGATTTATATTGTATCCTAAAAACCTAATTAACTACTCCTCTTTTAGCATTTACGATAGATTGAAACAAAACCACCTAATATGTCTCAAGAGATACAAGTTCAAGAACCTTAACGCCTTAAACCTTAACCTTAAGGCGTTAAGGTACTTGAATGGCGACCACGAATCAGCAAACGTAATAGAGGGCGGCCCCCAACGTGATGGACCGATGATCTAGTCATTGCGGTGGGGAGCCGGTGGATGCGGCAAAGGATCAATCAACGTGGAAAGCAATTGGGGAGGCCTATGCTCAGCAGTGGAGTTCAAATGGCTGAAATGATGATGACATAAGTTGATGTCCTAATTTATCAACCCATTTACGGTTGCATACATGACATCCACAAGTTAATATTCGAAATTTATAAGGCGTGAACGAAATATTACGTATATTTTGTGCCATTTAGTTTTGTAACCTTTAAACGATTAATACCGTAAGATTGACAGTAAGCATCATCTTATTACTCATTCTTGTTGCCAACTGATATTCTTTTGTTTAGATAACAATTAATATTAAAACTATACTTGTCTTTATACCGTTGTACCGTACCTTATACCTTTGTAACAACTGCTTAATTTTGATGGTGGTTTTTGATTACCTATTACGCGGCCAACGGGTTAAAACTTTAATGACTTAGTTAATATATCATCAATCTTCAACTCAGTCTATAAACGTCCGAACACTAGGCACAGACTTGCGCTTATGGGAAGAGAGAGTGATTGGGTTTTCGAAAAGAGAGAGGGGGGCTTTCGCCACCAAGCGGACCCACTGTGGATTGGCGGACCCAGTGTATATTGGCGGAGCCCGATGTGTCGCGACCTACTGTTAGAATTGTCTAAACCGCCCAGTAGGGTCTAACCTTTTTTTTTTTTTTTTTTTGTTTTACGTCGGTAACAAAATGCATTTACGCACTGCCTTCCGGCCAAAGGGGGACCGAAAGGGGGTGTGGGACTCACCACCGGCAGACACGACCGCCAGCAGCAATACCCACTAAAAATCTTCCGACGACGCCCGCCGCTTGTTGAGAAAGAGGCGGGGGCCAGTACCTGGGTTGCAGCTTCTGACACCCCGCCTGCGGCCAACATCCCCCGGACCAAAACCGGGAGGACCTCCTCAGAGAGGCGCAGTGGACGCGCCCCTCCTACCTCCCCCTGCGACCATAGCGTGTGTGGCCGACTTCCCAGAGGGTCCATGGTTAGACAGCAGGGGCCCCCTGCCCCCGCTGCCTAAACCCTCCTGGCGCTGCTGAGCGGGCCCTCCTGGCCTACCCGCTGCGCCCTCCATAGGTCCCTCTTAGTTTCCCCCCCGGTAGTCAGTACTAAGGGCACCCAGAGTCGTCGGTCTCTGGGTGTTACCTTTTCCCTAGCGCCTCCTGCGCCCTACCGAGAGGTACTCAGCCCCCCCACCACGACAAGGTGGAGACCAGTCGGGGGGGAGTAGGGTCTAACCTAGGTTAACAACTATTACACAAACTGATAACCGGCCTTCCAAAGCACGTAAGCTTTACATTATCAAACTAAGCACATCAGTTATCCATGCATAGCTACACTAAAATCTGCTTAATTTTAGAGATGGTTTTGGTCTACCTAGCTAGCTAGTTTTTTTTTTTATAAATTACTTTAACAAACGCCTTATATTAATGCTCAAATTAAATAGAAAGCGATAAGTATAATAAATTATATACGTAATACACTATGAACTGCGACCTACAAAATTTGTGATGGTTATTTTATGCGAGTCCTTTATTAAATGAATTATACATCAGAGAGACTTGAATGATCAGTATACATTCATCATTTATCATTTGACATTACTTAGGTAGTTGAAATATGTTTACATTTAGCTGAAAGCGAACTCAGTATACAAGACTGATTTGTTATTATTTTATTGATCAATCATAATTCTTGTGAATATTTTATCGCAGAGTCAGAGTAAGTTTGTGAGTCCAAATAACTAGCGGCCGCAAATACATCCGCGTGAACTATAAGTACTTTGTTATTTTTTGGGTTAAGGGCCTTGGCCTAAGTAACGCCTTATGACATCAGCTCTCTGCCAATAAAAATCACGTAACGAAGATCCAGTTGTTATAGAAATTAACCACTACGAACAGCTAGACTTAATAATATTTTTTAAAATATCTTATTACTCTCATGTGCATTAAACAAAAAGCTTTTATTTAGGCATTACTAACAGACTCTTTAATTCAGATGATGGTTTAACAAAAATGATTTATCATGTGAACGGAATTGGTTAAAATTTGCTATAAATCTATATAGATGACCTAGATAAAAACATATTATAGTACATACAAAAAATATATTTTACACGAGGAAACAAAAAAACAATGTAGTTATCACTTAGATCTGAATCTTTAATTGTTTATAAAATATTGATAAACAACAACAGTTAGTTAAAGAAAACAGGTTTATTGAACAACAAGATTAAAATGATTGTCGTGAATTCATAATTATTCTGCTCATGATTATGTTACACAGGCATATGTAGGTGTCTGTCCGATAGGCTATATTAAAGTATACTATAGTAAAAAAAAGTAAACTTCAACAGAATTATGTAGAGTTTCACCTTGTGGTATAAGAAAAAAATATTAAAGAATTTGACTATTATGATACTACACCGAGTGTGCAGCGTTGGTTGCGACCATGCCTCTTCGCATTAAAGCAGTAATTGATTGAAAGCAATGGCGACACAACTAAGTGGGAGACAAACTATTTTGCGTGAGAGCCAATGGTAGACGAACACTTTTGCGACATGTGTTTCAGAATATTTATTTATGTTACGTACTGTCTTGAAATTTTTTAAGATACTTTTAAATAAACTTTGGAATGTTACTCAAAATTGTGGTTTACCTTTTTCTAAACTTTCTTAAATACTTTACCTAAAAACACTTCACATTATTTCATATTTTCTTATTTTTCATACTAGACGAACTATATTGCATCGGAGCTCGTATTATCAATTAGTTTCCGCCAAAGACATTTAACTACTATATTAAATCTCTTTGGTTTCCGCCCGCAACTTTCTCAAATGGTAGTTTATCATTTTAGATGGATCCAGTGTGAATTCATAATCATCGTCATCTCAGTCTCCAGAAGTCCACTGCAGAACATAGGCCCCCCTAATAGTCGCGTGCATTCATTGGCCGTCTTAAGCAGATCATCAGACCATTCGAGTCGCCATTCTCTACTACGCTTGCTGGTTCGCGGTCGCCATTGTAAAACCTTAACGCCTTGTCTGTCGTCGGATCTTTCAGTGAGGGTTGACAGAGACAGGTTTGTAACGACCTATATTGCGTGGAGGTCAGTATACCGCACTTCACTCCAGAGGTCGTGGGTTCGATTCCCATACAGGACAAATCTTTGTGTGCATGAACATAAATATTTGTTCTGGTCTGGGTGTTTTCTTATGTATATTAAGTATGTAGTTACAAAATTAGTAAAATAAGTATTTAAATATGTTTATCAGTTCTTAAGTATCCATCACAAGTTTTTATTGTATACTTCTTTTGGGACTAAATAATTGGTGTGATTGTAAGAGAATATTTATTTATTTATCCAGAAATTTGTTTTTCCTTTATAACCACACTTTATTTAATATGAACTAGCACAAAAGAAACTAGAAGCCTGCCTGCTAACACTCAGCCTCGTGGCGCCTGGAACTTATCAACATGAGGAGTACAAGCAAAAAACGACCGACCTATCAATTGTCCGTAGTTCGTTTATCTTCGAATGTAAACATTCAATGTCAAATTAATTGCTTTGTTTCCGTAACAATCGGTATCGAACCTCAGTTTTGAATTCAATGCATATAATCCAGTAAAGCTCGTTGAACACGAATGTATTTCACGTAAATGAAGAAAATTGTGTTTGATCGAAAAGCTTAATGTAACACTAATAGCATACATATTTTCAGAAGAACTTTTATTATAAATACTAAATAACAGATAAATTTACATACTTTATTTGTTGTAAATACGTACTTAATATACATAAGAAAACACTCAGACCAGATAATATGTTCATGTTTATGCATACAAACATTTTTTCTGTGTGGGAATCAAACTCACGAAGTCAGGAGCGGTGTGCGGGTTTACTCGCCTCCACGCTATATCGGTCATCATGTTATGACGAATTCCTCTCACTTTGTGTCGAAAGAGTGAGTACTTAGTATGACCATGACATACATTCACGCCTTTTTCCGCGAAGGGGTAGGCAGAGGCATATTATACGCCCACACATCGATAATTATAGAGTTGGTTCCACGTAATAGATGGCGAGCCTATTGCCGCTTGCCGGGCACTGTTTTGTTCGCCAGAGCCTCGTCCGTTGATCGGCAGGTGCACCACTTGCAGGTGAGGTTGGCTTGGTAGGATCCCTATACACCCTTAGTACTTAGTAGTGGGACTTTAATGGGCTGAGATGAGATGCTGATGTGTAATGTTGTTATTTGTCAAGTATGTTTATATTTCTTAATTGATATAGACAAGCTTCTGCCCGCGGCCTTGCCCGCCTGACCAACAGTTTATCGCGGCAAAACAAATTAATTTTTCGATCATAAGCTATCTCCATTTTATTCCATGTACCTAAGTCTTCATCGGATCTAGCGTGAAAAGTGATCCAAAAAAATTATAGTTACTTATGCAATTATTTTATAAATTAAGTTCGTTTGTATAAAGTACATCGTCAATATTTATAATCATCTGCGTCAGTCTGTTTTTATTCACTGCTAAACACCGAGCAATATATTGTTTGAACTTGAAGTTAGACACAACTTTATAACAATACACTTCACATACATACTAATTATACACATAGTAATATAATTATATACATAGTAATTATTTAAAAGTCAACCAAGAGGAACTTAAGAGTTTACCTTTGAACCTTGATAATCTTACACTGTCGTCCGCACCTTAGTACGTAACCACACAATGATAATTCAAACTTCATAATTTGTTTTTTACTTCCTCAGTCTTAATATTCACTAACAAGTAAGTAATAATATCAACAGGAAGCTATATTCTCTACTCTCAGGAGAGAGTATTTAACACGACTGAGAATAAATAGACTTTATCAGGATAGGAACACTTGTTGTAACCACAATTTAAAGGAAAAATTAAGGATAATGCTTTAACGTAATAAAAATTAATTTCAATCTATCTAACTTTGGAGGGGTCGTGTGGTAGTGGCCCTAAACCGAATTTTGTTTATTGACCTAACCAACTTTACTTTACTTTTACTAAAAAATATCTGTGTTCTTTCTTGAGTCCGTAATGTCCCGGGACCGCGGTAACCCATTCGAACAATTTCGCTACCCCGGCGAGAGAGCGCTTAAGCTCAGTAGTGGGACGTCAATAAGCAGATCAATTGAAAGGCATGTTTTTCTTCCAAATATCCGGTTCACCATTAGCCAAGGATGAACAAACATACTTACATTATTTCCTTAGACTGTTCTAAAACAGTGACTGAAAATAAGCAGCGAATACGCTTGTGCTATGGGTACTAAAGTTACTGATCACGTTGAAAACCATGGGTCACAAACGGTTTGTCGGTAATTTGGCGATGAAGGGTTGTAAATACAACATATGTAACAGAGAATATATTTAACAGACAAATGGGTTTTTCTAATATGATTATATTTATAATGTATGATTATTTAAAAACCTTAGAATTTTTTATCAATAGATATATTTCAATAGGCTAAAAGTCACGCCATATCTAACCAAAGCAATTTAAAATTTACCGGAATAAAACATAAACACATTATATAACATTAAATGTGTTCTGCTCATTGTTAATGAAATAAATAAATAGAAACATTAATTATGATTTTTACAAAACCGTCAAAGTATTATTTTCGCAAATGAAAGTTTATTGCACTGCAACTCCTTCATTGTTTGTGAATGAAATTATTTTATAAATATTAAAATACTAATCTCTGTGATAATTTCACCTTGACAATGTATGTTTAGTGTTTTACATTTCCTCGCGTTTTGTAAACAAACGGGGCAATGCTTGTTGAGAGTGATAAATCACAATACCCACTTGTAAAACCTTACCCGCAAAACTCATTGCTGCTATTCATTTGTAATTAAACAAAGTAATTATGAATATAAAAGAAACTTTTTTTCAAAATGTGAGCAAGCATTTCCTATGACTTTGTAAGAATAATTACAAAGGTTTTATTTGTCCTGTTAGCAGTATTTGGTCACTATAATACTCGTAATATACAAATAAGATAAAATGATTTGAACTTTAGTTCATTTAATTGTAGATACTTTGTGGTTGATATATTCCAACTCTATATAGTTAATTATACATTGTATATATATATATACAATGTATACGAACAATAAAACTGTTTTGCTAAATGTGTCTAGTTTTTGTCTGTCTAATAAGTTAATCCAACTCAATTTGTAGAAGCGAGTTATCATCTTTTTATGACTAATCAGGGGCTTATTAAAATAATTATAAAAGCATTTACACATGGTTCGCTAGAAGCCATTGTATTACGAGTGGGTTTACGTTTTATATGAAAGTTTTATTTCATTCTATTATATTAGCAGCCGCCTTATTCTATTACGGGTGTCTTTACAATTAACACTAATCCTGACAAGAGCTAAATTTATATAAAAAATCGTTCTGTCCCCCTCAACTTCAAACAAATGACTGAAATGTAAAAACATTTTACATTAAATTTAGCTTAAATCAAAGTAAGAACTGTTGTGCAAGCCGCCCTTATTATTATTATATGTAGTATGTTTTGAATTTTGTAATTTAATTTTTATGACGTCTGTATTACTCACTAATCGTCTGAAATATTCCGACAGTAAATTAAACTGCGTGTCCAGAAACTGATGGATGGCAATAATTATATCATTTAATGGGCCGGACTAACTGAAAGGTTCAAAATTTAGGTTAATAAATATTTTATAGTCTGGGTTCCTAGCCTAGAGGTTACCCCCGCGGGGGTATACTTAAGTCGTATTTCGAGAGGGTAATAACTAGTTTTGGAACCACTGTGCTATATCATTACAGAAACTAAACTAAATAGAATTCGGTTGTATCAACTAAAAAGTGACATTACTAGAGCTACGCAAAGCTAAAACCACAGGACGAATTAAGCTGAAATTCGGCAAACTAATAGCTATGACATAGACGTAACTAACTAAACTGAATGCTATTATTAATACATATAGTTTTGATTGAGTAAATAAAATAAAAGATAAATGATTTTACGATAATCTGTCACATTTACGTGGAAGATGTTCCCTTTAGGTGTATGGGGATCTTACCAAGACCTAAGGAGCCCAAGCCAACCTCACCTGCAAGTGGTGCACCTGCCGATCAACGGACGAGGCTCTGGTGAACATAACAGTGCCCGGTAAGCGGCAATAGACTCGCCACCTATTACGTGGGACCAACTATATAATTGGCGAAGTGTAGGCGTATAATATGCCTCTGCCTACCCCTTCGGGGAAACAGGAGAATGTATATATGTTCCCTTTAGTGGGGAGCACACTACCTGCTCCCTACATATTTAACTACTTTAAAATTTAACGGGATGTAGAGAAATTGCAAACACACAAAAATCGCAGGCTAGATAGGTTATAAAATTCGCTTAAACGCGTCGTAAAAAAAAAGAACGTGTACGAGTGTCGTGCGTTTAGCGAATACTTGTTCGACGTCGCTTGTGGCCTTTGGGTGTCCAAAGTCCAATAGTTATGTTTATGTATGATCATGATGAGTCCGAGTTACGACGCGTCATTTGGGCTTGTACTAATAAATTGTACACAAACTATCCATCAATAGTAGAGGCACGCTTGAGTGCCATGAAACACTACATTAATTTTTATAAAACTCATGTGTTGTTTTATAAAAAATAATGTAGTTTTTCATGTTTTTCAACTCTAGTTCCATTAATATAGCTTCAATTTAATTCAGTGTAATTTTAAGAATTTTTTGCGAAAAATATTTTTTACATGTTGGTCTGTGTTGTTAAAGTAAGCACATTGAATGTCTAACTTTAAGAGGTTCGTTTGTTTTTTCGTTTCATAGATTCTGGTTTTGTTTGTTTTACCACAACTTTGTACAACAAAACATTTGTGGGACAAAAAACACCTTGATATTGACAATTTTATTCTATCTAACGCCTTAAATTATTAATCTATCTCAAATCAAAAATAGGATAGAGAAATCAGTCTTTTTTTTAATGAAAATGTCTCAATAACCAATCCTTTGATTGAAACTTTATGAACTATTGAAACCAAGATAGGCGTTTATCTAAGATTGGTTTCAATCTCGGATTGCGCATAGGTTAAATTTCGGGCGTAAGAGGGATACTTAAAAAGATTCATAGCAATCTTATGTTAATATTGTATATGTATTCACGTGCAATTTCACTTACAAGTTATCTCTTGGTGTAGATTTATCTCGTCACGTGAAAACTCAAGAGCACATTCTCAGTTCAATGAGTTCGAGTTATAAACACAGATAAAACCTTAGTTACAGTGTAAAGAAGAATGATTGACATTTTAAACTTTTTTCCTCATTAGCAAATTATTAAAATAGTCAAATTATAATGCCTGAATTCTTATTATTTTTACTTAACTGAACATCTTGAAGTGTTGTATGTATCCCTCTGGTAAGTAATACTTGTACGTTGTCCAGAATTTAAAAGATAAAAATGATTTAAAAACAATCACCAGCAAGCCATATTACTTTTAGTTTAAATTTAAAGTCTAAGAAATCTAAATTAGTACAGTTTACTTTCTTTGTCTGACAAATAATTTGCAAACTCTTGACGTTCCCAAAGAACTACGTTAGTAAAGGTGTGAGATTAATTAGTAAATCGGGTCGACATAATCAATAATAGAAGCCAGGGTGGTACACTTTGGCATAATCAATTATATAGGGTGTATCTTACCAAGATCTGAGAAGCCCAAGCCTACCTCACCCGCAAGTGGTGCACCTGCCGAACAACGGACGAGGCTCTGGCGAACACAAAAGTTTTTCATTTACCAACACTCATGTACGTTCACCAACACTTGACGGTTAATAATCCACCATTATTACCCATTAATGTTCGAAATATCACAAATTTTAGAAAATAAAACAAACCTACAGACATGACTTGCACTTTCCGGCCAAGAAGTCCAACGCCATGGTTACAATGAAAAGCTTTATGTTGTCCGAAAATAGTTGGTTAAGTTGTCATAATATATTCTAAATTTTTGTTCCTCACACCTAATTTTAACGCCAGGCTGATTTGTGACCATCCAGTACGCCACCCAATGAAATACACACGTACAGAAAAAAAAAAAAATATATAAAGAAGATAAAACCGCATAAGGTACTGTTAGCGTCATATAGTTGTTAACATTCAAAGCACCATGAAGTTTGCCACACATCTCTATTGTCAAGAACGTTATGGCATGTTCCGAATTATATGGCGATTTGGGTGGCTTCCAAAATCTTAAATATCAGTTTTATCAGAAAAGAAAGGATCTTTTTATATTAAACATCATTATTTCGCGCGTACTCAAATATTTATTCATGGCGTTAGTTTCTATGGAAGATGTATTCTGCTAAAGGTAATAGGATATTAATATTTTTGACGACCCATATGGCGTGGTGGTAAGTATTCCCGCACTCCGCTCCTGAGGTCGTGGGTTCGATTCTTATACAAGACAAATCTTTGTGTACATAAACATGAGTATTCGATCTGGTCTAGGTGTTTTCCAATGTGTTTTAAGTATTATGTTAAGTGTACAGACGGCAGCCGCATCGTCTAATAACTGAAATTCAGTGAAATTTGGTTGAACCAGTGAGCAGACCCTGGGCCCTAAGCTTAAGTCTAGGGTAACCGGGATAATGCTAGGGTATGATGAATAAGTATGTATTAACAAAAAAATAAGTATGTATGAATGTATCTGGGGGCACGGCAGTGCCAAGTCTTGATCCGTTCTTTAGTATTCATAACACAATTTGATTTGACAAATATTTTTAATGATACTTATCTTCGAACTAAATAATAGGTGTAATTGTCAGAAAAGATTTAGTAATAGACTAAGAGCCACTCGGGTGAAGTAGAGGCTTATATTGTACATCATAATAAGTGTTCTTAAATATAAAATACTCCGTTATATGAAATATAAAAGCGTCTCACTGACTGATAGGTAAATAAAACCATATATCTACAACTCAACGGATAACGACTAAATAACTAAAATGACGTAACCAGGGTTTTCTTAAAATCAAAGTCCAAAGATACTAAAGTTCACTAGTTTCATAATAATTTTTTAAACCGGAGATGACAAAGCCGGAATGTACAGCTTAACTAATTAAGAACTACATACCGAACACATCAGACAAATCTCTGTGATTTATTGTTTGACGACCGATATGGCGTTGAGGTCAGTATACCTGCACTTCACTCCAGAGGTTGTGGGTTCGATTCCCACACAGGACAAATCTTTGTGTGCATGAACATGAATATTTGTTCTGGTCTGGGTGTTTTCTTATGTATATTAAGTATGTATTTACAAAAAAAAAAGTATTTAAGTATGTTTATCCGTTGTTTAGTATCCATAACACAAGTTCTTAATGATACTTATCTTGGAACTAAATAATTGGTGTAATTGTCTGAAAATATTTATTTATATTTATTTATTTATTATTTTATTTTATTTATTGTGTGTTTCAAAACAATGTGAAAATGTTATTATTATGTTTAATAAATAAAAAAATAAAATAGTTACTTACCTACATACAATTACCATTTGCCAATTATTTAATCTTGAGATCAGAGAACTATGTTCAAGACCGTAAGGGCCTCAAATAACTAGGAGTAACAAACGCAAAGTTATTTATTATTATTATTATTGGTATTAGTTGTAAGTGTAGTATATAAATGTGGCCTACCAAGATCTTATGATCCCAAACCAACCTCACCTGCAAGTGTTGCACCTGCCGATCAACGGACGAGCCTCTGGCAATCACAAATGTCCCGATAAGTGGCAATAGGCTCACCACCCATTAGGTGGGACCAACATTATAACTGGCGAAGTGTGGGCGTTTATATGCCTCTGCCTATCCCTTCCGGGAAATAGACGTGATTGTATGTCTGTATGTTTGGAGTTTATAAATAATATATATTTAAGTTTATATGTTTTTTTTTCGTACTTCCTTCTAATTTTTTGCTAACCCAAAGGTTATCTGTTAGCGAATGTCTTGAAGCATTAAGTTCGCATTTTCTAATTTTTTTGATTAGGTTTAAATAAATAAATGAATTTACCTACAATACTAAAACTTATAAATCGCAATCCTGCATTATTTTGGCTTAAAACCTGTTTGTATTTTATAATCATACTCTTTAGGTTTGGAATACAATGACGGTTATGCAAAACATATTGTTTTAGCAATGTTGTGAAATACATTTTGTTTATCGGCCATTGTTAAGTAGGGGAAAGTGGGCGTAAGTGAATCGACCAAGTTAATCTTTTGTTGTATTGATATATTGTATTTACCTATATCAGATTCGAAAGATACGCTATCAGACACGAGATATTTAGTTCGAAAAACGCATCACGTAATCTTTATGACCGTTTTAAGATTAGCATTTGATAGTTCTTTTTTTTTACTTTTACCGACTGCTATTATTATTATGTATTCAGAACTAACAGTACTTGTATTTACATATACCTTTAAAAATCTTGTCAGAAGATATCTGGGCTACTGTCAGAAGAGCATACTGTAATGGGGTTTAAAGGTTTTCAAAAGTTTTTCAACTTCAAAGAATTTGGCAGGTAAAATCATTATATTCAATTTAAATAAACAATGCGCAGTTCCTTAAACACCTACAACTGCCGATCAAAAGATCCCAGTAAGCGGCAATAGGCTTGCTACCATTACGTTGGACCAAAATATAATTGCAGAAACGTGGGCGTACCCCTACCCCAGTCTGCCTACCCATACGGACAAACAGGCGTGATTGTATGTATGTGTACGAGCGGCACGTGTCGATTTGGCTATAAATGTATAGCGGCCCTATCATAGCACACTTTTTATTGATTGTTATCATTTTTCATTGCCAAATGATTGACTAACAATAGATTTTCTTTTATGTCTGGGACCAATGACCTTTAACGTGTTTAAGAGATTTAAGAAAGTAAATAAAAGGATGAAATATTTTATTATTACATTTTTTCCAAATGATGAAATATTAGGTCGGGGAAAAAGTCTTTTCGCATAACGTAGGTATAAACTTATTATAAAATTTTTTAGACTGTACTATTTGTGTCTGGCTGGTTTTGGTAACATTAAAAAGGTTCCATTATAAAGAAAAGAAAAAAATAAAAAAAAGTTGTTTCCCGCTATTTTTCATTTGTTTTTCTCTCCGTAAAAATGAGTGAATCTAATGAAGAAATTCGATACATTTTAAAATTTTATTATAAAAAAGGCAAAAATGCAACTCAAGCAGTGAAAAAAATTTGTGATGTTTATGGACCTGATGCAGTGTCAGTAAGAGTAGCACAAATTTGGTTCAAACGTTTTCAGTCCGGAAATTTTGATGTTAAAGATGCACCTCGCTCTGGTCGCCCTGTTACGAATAAAATTGACGCCATTTTTGTAAGAGTGGAGCAAGATCGGCATATTAGTAGTTACGATGCAGCTGAAGAACTGGGAATTGACCACAAAACAGTTTTGACCCATTTGAAGAAAGCTGGTTATACAAAAACGCTCGATATTTGGGTGCCACACGAGCTCACTCAAAGAAACTTAATGAACCGTGTACTCATTTGCGATTCATTATTGAGACGTAATGAAACCGAGCCGTTTTTGAAGAGATTGATAACTGGCGATGAAAAGTGGATCACGTACGACAAGAACGTGCGAAAAAGGTCGTGGTCGAAAGTTGGCCAGGCTTCACAGACTGTGGCCAAACCTGGCCTAACACGAAATAAGGTGATGCTGTGTGTATGGTGGGATTGGAAGGGCATTGTTTGTTATGAGCTTTTACCGCCCGGCAAAACCATCGATTCTGATCTTTACTGCCAGCAACTGATGAGATTAAAGGAAGCAGTCGAGAGAAAACGGCCGGAATTGATCAACAGGAAGGGTGTGGTCTTTCATCACGATAACGCTAGACCACACACATCTTTAGCCACTCAGCAAAAATTAAGAGAGTTCGACTGGGAGGTCCTAGTGCATCCACCATATAGCCCTGACCTTGCGCCTTCAGATTTTCACCTGTTTCGGTCTCTGCAGAATTCTTTAGGTTCTGTAAGGTTGACCTCAAGAGAGGACTGCCAAAACTATTTGTCCCGTTTTTTTGATCAGAAGTCCCAAAGTTTCTACAGTAACGGGATAATGTCTCTGCCCACAAAATGGCAGAAAGTTATTCAACAAAACGGTACATATATATTGTAAATAAATGTAAATAAACTTTGAAAAAAATGTCTTGACTTTTCATACAAAAATACGAAAAGACTTTTTCCCCAACCTATTATGTTAAATATTTCATCAAAACATAATGTAATATGTATTTATTTTTAATTACGCAAGTTCTTTTCGCGCGTTCCTATTAATGTAGACTTGATTAATTGAGGTGATTATTACTAATTATAAACATGAGGTATATGTATTATACATACATGGATTATAAAACTGATATCAATGGTCTCGCCAATCCTAAATATAGGTTTGTCTGCGAGTACAAACCCATGACACGCTCGAAAAAATATTATGACGTTAGGTTTAGGTTATAATTTTGAATAATCAAAAATACTTTTAAAAGTTTTAATGTTAAACTTTTTATTTCATTCTTACACTCAACCGTGGTTTGGAATGGTCATGAGTTTTGACTGCACAATGAACACAGTGTTAATTTCAATTGGGAACGCTATCAATTTATCTCGGTTGTCATCAACGATAATTGTGTACTGACTTTAAGCAAGGTCTTTTCTCTTTCTTAGGGTACAGACAGCGTTATATAGTTGGCAATATCCAAAGCACCATGAAGATCAACACACGTAAAGTAAAGAGCGTTATGGTGTGTTCCGACATATACTGCGCTTTGGGTGCTGCCATCCATTGGACGCTACAATAATGGTAAAATAGCCACCATAGTACCGTAATGGTAGTATAGCGCCGTATCTCTTGTATGTGTTAATTGTTTCATAATTATGCAGTCTAGTAATCAGATCTGCCTACAAAATTATGGGGCTTATAATCAAACCCCACTATAAACTTTCAAAATATTTTATAGCACATCATTGCCGATAAATAAACTATGTAGGTACCTACGTCATGATAATCGTAATAAATAATAACAAGGCGAAAAACTTTTGATAATTACAAAATGTTGCTAACAAAATGGCATTTTCTTCACCGAAAATAGTCGTGTTTGAGAAATGTCGCATTAACATTTTAGTGTAAGCCTAAAGGTAAATTATGAATTATCTTTCCTTTGAACCAAATAACTTAATTTGTAAACAAGAATTCGCTAAAATTTGGCATACCGATAAATTTAGCTCAAAACCCCGATATTATTTCAGTTCATAAATGCCAATATTACACAATATTTTTAGGTTATTTGAAACAATTAATTTCATCTTTTTTATCTTTATCTTTGCATTGCCTTTTAATTCTAACACACATTGAAGTCCGCTTGGAATCGTTGTTTAGATGTCGTAGGAAGTTTTGTGAGGTTGCTATGGGTCACCACTATGTCAGTACTCAATGTCACATTATCTAAGAAATCTAAGTCTTGGTAAAATCTGACAGTACAAACCGGTTTCTCAAAATTGGCACATTATTCGTGGAATTCGTTTCGGAAAAATATTAATCCTCTATTATTTTAAGATTTTGTTTTTTTACTTTTTAGGCTATTCATAATTGTATAACTACAGACTTACCTCTATTATAATTTTAATTGTAAAACTATTGTAATGGAATATCATCGCTTGTTTGTTATATAAATCTATATGGTATTCTGAAAGATGTAAACTAAAACTATTTAGCTACAAGAGAATAAAGACACCAACTGAATATCACATGAGCTTAAATATCTGCTACTAATAAATCATAATGCCACACTATTCATTTATAAATTTTACTAACATGTATTTAGTCATAATGGTAAATTAAAATATAGATAACTGTAAAAACCATCTGTCACATATAACGTGAGAAACGGTTTTTGCTGAATAAATATTCATTTCTTTGTATGTTCATTCTGACTCTGATAGATTCGCCAAACAGTTTACTTTAGAATTTATTAAAATATAATTATACGTCTCGAGTGTCATAGGGATCAAAAATTATGATCTCTACATCGTCGAATAAGATAAAATACATATTTTTGTTATTTTATTCCATATTAATTAAAAAAGTAATATAATTATAAGTTATGTAGGTATGTGAAAAGAAAAGACCAGTTAATAAAATACTCATAATGCATTAAATTTACCGATTTGTGCTTGTAATAATGAACGCGATAAATAACGGAGAACTATTTTTTTACGCCACTGTTAGCTCTAGAAGTTAGGGCAAAATATTGGAGTTCAAAGACGACACTATAAGGTAATGAAATATAAACAACAAACACGTATTTTGGCAATGAACTTAAAGTTAACACAAAGGCAAAAAATATATTAAGAACAATGATTTCGACTTACCCCGTATTTTTATCCTTCATGGTGTCAGGAATTTGTAGTCCGTAGAGACAGAATTATAAAACTGTTTATTCAAACTTTCACCATAGAGTTACGAAATTCGAATGCAAAGGTGAGCCAGTGAAGTATTTCAAAAGGGTCTGTGTTCATAAACAACGGTTTACGATTTCACTACGAATGTAGCCAAAACATGTGATTGTGAATGAAATGGATCAATAGAACTATCTTTGTATAGGAGCGACCGTGGTGCCTTTCGGGTGGCGACTGCGAGTGCGAGGTCCGCCGTCCGCCGCAGCCGTGGATAGCTGCCGCGCGCCCGTTCCGACCGTATAAATGTGCGGCCCATATCGCTCGCGAGAAACACGCCAAATCTGACGTCACTAATCAATGGGCAACGGGGAGTTAGATCTATCGATAAGCAAACTCGTACTAAATCAAAACAGCTGCGTCATGTAATCACTGCTGAATGCTATCACGCAAATTTTACGCGGTGCCGGCATTCGGCCCTTCATTTTCAATGTCGTTCACGATTATTCAAAATTCTACATGACATTTAAATTTTTACAGCGATTTTTAAATAATATATTTACCACATTATACGTGATCATAATGTTTTATATGTATGCATGTCATTATTTTTTAGAATATTAGTATTAAGTCCTTGCCGAGTTTAGATATTTATTTATCTATCCACATCAATGACCTTCTATACACATGGACATCGCATCAGCGCGCTGTAAACGGCACGGCAAAAGTGTGCTTAAACGCGATATAAGCACACTTTTGCTTTAGTCGTGTTTTGACAGCTAAGTCAGAAGGATGCCGAAGTAAGTCATAAAAAAGTCCCCAAATAATACGTTAACGATTCAAAAAAAAGATAGTGTGACCTACCACCGGTAAGTTAATTTTATTTCTGAAAGATAACACACGAAAATGTGTAAATAATGTTGTAAAACCATTTAATTTTCAATAATTATCATAAATTTTTGACAAGTATTTCCATTCTTTTCACTCTCGCGCGTCAGAAAGAGATAGGTGTAAGGACGCCACAAGAACAGAGTCAGAAAAGAAAGCAATAGAATCGCTATAGACCTTTATTTTTTGCGACATTGCTTTCATCTGTTAATACATATAAATCCTGTATTTATCTGTTAATACATACCAACATACTTCCTGTTGCTTGCTGATGCTTTTTTTTTAGCTTTCCTGTACACGAGAGTTTGAGGGAGAAATGGCGCAAGATAGTAGCAAGATAAAGGTCCAAAGAATTTTACAAACCACATAAATGAAGCGTCATTTCCTTGAATCTGATTTATATTACACCCCTAAACGATTTACGCGTATAAAATTCATATAAAATAAATTAATATAAAAATATGTATAAAATACGAATCGATGTTTAAAGCTCCAAAACATGTTTAACTATTTTCGATTTTTGATACCAGTTTTACCGATTACTATTACTACTTTAAAGTCCATTTTTTTTTAAAAGGGTTAGTTTTTCTTACATACACAAAGCTTATATAATATGTATTCAGCGAACAGTAGTTTTTGGATGTATAGATAAAAACGTTAATAGCTGATATTTTTGCGATTTTCTAGTAATAAAAAATTGTTCATATTTATGGGTGATGCCAATACCCCTTAAAATATCCCCCTAAAATATTTTTTACTAATTACAAGTGATCCTACATTAGCTATCTTCATAATATTTATTACTAAGATAAAAAACTGGCATAAGAGGCATTCTATCTTAACCCTCTAGGTTGGTAACGCATCGGCACTTCCTATGGTATTGCAGGTGTCTATGGACAATAGTGCTCACTTGCCCTCAAGTGGCCCACTTGCTCGTTTGCCTTAAAAAAATCTATAATTCGGTAGTCTATAATAATAATAGGCACATTCGGAAACCATGTGGTACCGGAACACAGTACGGCCACTCCTAGTCTTTCTGTGGACTATTTCGATATTACGATATTCGCAAAAGTATAAAAATCTATCTCTCGTAAATAAAAAACAAAAATTAACAGCCAACGCCACTCCACTGCTATTATTGTTCGAATCCGCTTCTAAATTCACCTTATGTAGCTTCTTGCTGCTCATTTAGCGCAATGTATGAAAAGATCAGTCGAAGCATAATATGGTGAAATTAGAGACCTGTGCCTTATTATTGCTTTGCCATTGTATGACGTGATTAGTCCATGTGTATAGAAGGTCATTGATCCACATCATAGCTACGAGCTATGATGTGGATAGATAAATAAATATCGTAAGCTAGTCGAGTTAACTTTTTGTAATATATTGCCTTTTATGTCCACTTATTACAAATTTTGTTTCTTTTATCATCCGAAAGTAATAAAATTAAATTGTAGCGGGAGAATCTAGTGAACAAAACAATTTTTTTGCACCGTTAGACAGACAAATGTCTCTCCAATAGTCTTCAGTACACTCAACTCAGTGAACTAAAGACTATTGGAATTGGAGCTAAAATTTCAGTGTCTGTTTTTAATGTCAAAGTAAGTGCGTTTTATTAAATGCATTTGAAAGTAATTTGGTACAGACTTCTAACAAAAAACTCATTTTTTCATTCATACAAATTTTTGCCGGTTCTTTATGGGCGTTCTGTCTAATCTTCGAAACAGCTAGACCGTTTTTGACGAGACTTTCACTGGCAGACTAGTGTAAGTCTAAGTGTAACTCAAAATAACAAAGTATCTGTATAACATTGTACATATAAATTAACAACCTGTAGGTTACCCGGACGAATTCGTAGCCGCCCACGATTTCGTCCGCATTAGCTAGTAATTTATAAGAGCGTTTTAAGACGTGAGGGCAAGAATATAAGAACAGAATTTTGGTGACATAACATGCATTAAAATGATATTTTTTTTGTCTATGCTTCATGCTTTTGGTACGCTGTGTTTAATCAATACTATCTACCGATTGATTTAATGCGTTATACTTATTATCGCCGTAAGACAACTGATAAGATGCGAAGTAAAATGTCGACAAGATCAATGTCTAGATGGGTGATAGGTCTCGTATCGGCAACGTGACCATAAGTGTCTACTTACGTACAAATATTGATATGTAAATAGTTTACACCATTTCGTAGCAATGACCTACAAGAAATGTTCCTGCAAAATAATAATAATCCTTTATTGCACATAAAACATAAATAGTTTACAAAAGGTATTTAAAAACTTAAAGTACAAAGGTGGACTTATCTCTAGAAGAGATCTCTACCAGCCAACCCTAGAAGTTGTGTATAAATAATATAAATAATAACAACAAATATAAGAAAGAAGTATTATTTTACAAATATAAGAAAGAAGTAGTATTATTTTTTTAAAAAAGAAGTATTATTTAAGTAATAAAAGACGAATAATTAGCTAGGGAAAACATAAAAATTCTCGGTACGCGGCAATAGGCTCGCCACCTATACGTGAGACGAACCAATTGGCGAAGTGTGGGCTTATAATATGCATCTGCCTACCCCTTCGGGGAAACAGGCGTGAATGTATGTTTGTATGTAGGACTAATAACTTGAATAAGGGCGGTACACATAGGTAAGCACATGGTCTGATGGGGAGTGGTAACTGCAACATATGAAGGTTTGCAACATTAAGGGGAATATTAGAAAAATCTACGCAAGTAGTTTGATTTATAGCCTACAGGTATACATAAAGGTGTGGTGAGGTATACCATCGCCAAACCGTCGTTGTCGAGATGCCTTTTGGTACCGGACTAGAATAATGCCACCACTTCTAATCTCATGGGGAGTCGTAAGAGTCGACGAAGAGGAATCCTACGTGCTCGCTGAATCTGCCACTAACCGGCCTGCCCAGCGTAGTGATTATGGGCAAATACCCCCAATATAATAAAATATTTGAGAGGTCAACGCTCAGAAGTGGACTTTATTTTTCTTAAATAATGATGATACCGACGCGTGTAAATACTGCTCCTAGCTGTAGAGTGTATTTTTAATAAGACTCCCGCTAAGTAGTTATTTAAATAGAGGTGAATTACTCTATACTTTCGATTAGGTATATATCTATTTTCTTACTGATATATCTTCTATTATAATCTCCTAATTAATTATGAAATCTTTACCTGCACATCTCGTTAAAATCGGATCTGGTTGAAATTATATTACACTTGTAATTACAATCAATAAGCACGAAAACCACGATGCAAAAGAGGAAACCAGGATCTGATGATGGCATTCCAGAGAATTCGATGGGAATTTAAAAAATTGTTGCAGCGACTAGAGCTTTTGTTTTTTTTACAATTATTTACTTTAAAGCAAGACTATTCAGTGAAAGTGAAGTAGATCTGACTACGAAGTGAAAAGACAATCGAGAGAATTCCTCAACGGTGTACAGCAGTTACCTTTTGATAAGCAATCCTATCAAACGATTCAAAATGCCAAAATGTTCAGTTTCTATAAAAATAATAACTAATCTACATTGAAGTTTCACATAGGTATTTTGATATATATAAAACGCTACGTAAATTAGAATATGCTGAAGAAAATACTCACAACATATTTTTTGAGGCACAAGAGCTAGCTGAAAAGCTGGGTATAGTTATATAGGCTTCGTACAGCGCCTCAGCCGACTCTTTGCGATAATTATCAAGGAAATGACAGTGAATACTTCGGAAGACTTTTTATCCCACTGATAGATGTATAATGTTTAACACACAGAACCGCCTCTCAGCAGATACCATAAACCTGTTTGGATTAGGCATTTCTATGACAAAATATAATGATACAGATAAAAGACCTTGCTGAAAACTCTTCCTATAAGCCGGTGTGAAATCTGATATTACGATATGGCGTGTGGAAACTTTGTTGAGAGAAAACAAGTTAAAAGAGACTGACTAAGCTGTTACGCTCTGTCAATGTCATGTGATCTTCGAAATATTCATCCAGAGATAGCAGTGCACAGCTCAGAATCGTCCATGAATGCGATTTTACTTATTTTATCGGCAGGACAGCAGGCGATATGTTAGATATATCATTAAATGGATGTGTTCTTTACCTCTTCAGTTGTTCTCAAACCAAATGTATCTACATATCTATAATTTTAAGTAGGTATAAAGTTATTAGGTATAAATCATTTACTTCGCGGTATTTTGTAAACAGCTTTAGAAGGTAAACTATGCTGAAAAAATGCAAAAAGCATCATAAACCTAATGTCTTGTTTGGTTGCCCGTTCAATTCCACATAATATACTAAACTAAACCATGCAAAAGTATTATTTATTTGCTTTGTAAAAAAATAAGAAATTAATCAATAAAATTTGTGTTGTATACTTAAAAGCCTAAAGTCACGCTTGTGGCAAAATCTTTTAATAAAATAATCGTAATCGTACATGTCATTGTTTAGGATATTTTTTTATATGGAAGAAATATATAAATATTCAAGAGTCATATTTGAGAAGCTACGGTACAAAACCGCTGCTTATGGCTGCGTCGTTAAAATGTTTTAACTCACGTGTTTGCTAATATCTCGTAGGTTTTCCTCGTAAACACCTTCACACTGGCACATTTTAGGTTTTATATTCAAGAAGATAAATACCATTTAGACCTCTCCATAACCTACAAAAGGTTACAAAATAATAAAAATAGGTAATTTAATTTTTAAGCTAGGCATGTCCGCGACTTAGTTTACGTGGCAATCGTAAAACATATTAACTTGGTGTACCCACTATGCAGTAGACCTTATCGTAGTTCCGTTCAAAAAGATGATCTGGGTTGCTTAAACCGGAAAAACCTACTTTTTGTAGAAGGCTTAAGGCCCAACAAACTTAATTATCAAATCATTGCATAAAAAAGGTGATGTCTGACAGTAAAATAACTATAGAACAATTACATTAATCCCTGTTATCTCAAAAATTATAGACAAAGCTGTGCTGAGCCAACTTTTGACATTTTAAACAGTTTTGAAATATGAGCCCAATGAACAGAGGGGTAATAGATATCAATGTACTAAAACAACAAAAATTTACAATAAATCCAATAAGAAAACACAAATATCTGACTATAGTCTGAATCTGTATGGCATGTTTAACTGGTTTATAATTAATTTAATAAGTTTGTATTTACTTTAAGAAGAATAAGCAAAACTATCTCAAGAGAAACAGCTTTACAAGCTTATGACGGTTATGTGGCTTCAGTCATACAATATGGCCTAATGATGCGGGGTAACTCTACAGAGACAGATAGAGTCTTTAAGATACAAAAAAAATGTGTTCGAACTCTATGTGGTCCTCACTACTTGTAATCTTGTCGCCCATTAACCATTATCCACAAAGACGTTAGAATAAAGATGCTTCGGAGTAGGACTGACAATCGTTTATGTGTGCCTAAGTGTAGTTTGTATCTTCAAAAGAATGCGCATTTTGTGGCAGTAAAGGTATATAATCACATTCCTGAAAGTTTAAAAACCTCAATCTGGTCTTATTCAAGAGAAAACTTCATGAATGATTGCTGGACAAATGCATTTTGTGAATGGAATAATAATAGAATAGTTAGGTAGATTGTTTGACATTACATACTTTAAAATTTTATTTGTAAAACATTTGCACGCCTTCGTGGCAAACATATGAGACAATTATATAAATGTAACAAATATTATATAAATGTAACAGTTTTATTGTATTAAGTCTGATTTGATTTGCCCATCACCCGATAATAATTCTCTTCGTCGTGTTACGACTCCTTATGAGATGAGAAGGGGCACTTTTTTACCACCGGGCCGATACCACACGGCACACAGCCTTCACATTCGGATACGTCCGACTTTAACAGATTAAATAATATGTCTTTTCTGTAGATTGACACAAATAGATAAATGCTTAATAGTTTTTCCTGTTGTGGTTTTTCTTCTCATTTTTAAGTGACTGCCTATTTGCATGTATATTGGGATTTTATAGTTGCTGATCATGTGATTATAATCATTTATGAGGAATGCGCAACTAAGAATCTGTTGCTAATTCAATCTATCATTGCATTCAAATAGGACTGCAGTATTCTTGACCACTGATATGGCGAAGATATCAGATGTATAATCATACTTACTCTATTTACCCATAGTGACTTTTTTATCCATGCGGTATAAAAATGTAAGCTTGGATACATGCCTTGTCCTGGGAATTCCGTCGCCTAATCCACAGAAAAACCATACAGTTCCATAGTCATCCAAAGTGATAAGAAGAAAGAACCAATCATTACAAAAGGTCGGCCGTGTAATATTATTTTCTGGCTTTACAGCGTAGAGAGAGAAAGTTATACAATACGATTTTCTAGCGTATTGTATGATGTATCTTACTAGGAGTATTTGTAGCGCTCGTAGCTCTGCGGAGCTCGGTGATCGGAAACGATCACCGAAGTACAGCAGATTTTACAGAGGTCAGTCCTTGGATGAGTGACCTTTTGTGTGGCATTTGATATCGAGCGCTTCCGTACTTCGGAAGGCACGTTAAGCCGTTGGTACCGGTTATCACTAAACGTGGTAGTCGTTAAGCCATGTTAGAGGCCTAATGGGCGGCTTGAAAAATTCTAACAGCAGGACGCCATACACCTGCCTTATTTTTTTGTTTTATATCGGTAACAAAATGCGTTTACGCACTACCTTCCGGCCAAAGGGGGACCGAAAGGGGGTGTGGGACTCACCACCGGGGGACGCGACTGCCAGCAGTAATACCCACTAAAAATCTTCCGACGACGCCCGCCGCTTGATGAGAAAGCGGCGGGAGCCAGTTCCTGGGTTGCAGCTTCTGACACCCCGCCTGCGGCCAACGTCCCCCGGACCAAAACCGCGAGGACCTCTTCAGAGAGGCGCAGTGGATGCGCCCCTCCTACCTCCTTGTGCGACCATAGCGTGTGTGGCCGACTTCTCGGAGGGTCTGTCGTTAAACAGCAAGGGCCCCCTGCCCCCACTGCCTAAGACCCTCCTGGCGCTGCTTGACGGGCCCTCCTGGCCCGCCCGCTGCGCCCTCCACAGGTCCCTCTTAGTTTCTCCCCCGGTAGTCAGTACTAAGGGCACCCAGAGTCGTCGGTCTCTGGGTGTTACCTTTTCCCTGGCGCCTCCTGCGCCCTACCGGGAGGTACTCAGCCCCCCCACCACGACAAGGTGGAGACCAGTCGGGGAGGACGCCATACCTGCCTCCGCCAATCCGCACTGGGTCAGCGTTGTGGAGTATGACCCAATACCCTTACACCTTGATATGTGAGAGGAGGCTCGTGCTCAGTAGTGGGACGTTAATGGGGTGAGATTGTTATGGTTATAATTGTTTTCTCAATGGTAATGTGTGGGATCGCAGTGCCCATATGAAATGATAGAAATAAAATAAAACAATTTTTTTTGCCATAAATGGGGTAGTTACCTACCTTCGATTGGATGGTCATCTTACAGGAGCGTTTATAAAATAAAATATACTTTATTGTCTTTAGGATCAACACTTCAACAGGATTATTTGAATTCGTCAAACTTTTACACACAAATTGGATTGTAATAATAAACTATTTTTTAGTTCAAAATAGTAGTTCTATTTAAACGTGGGTGTTGTCCCCTTTTCGTCCTTACTATGTACTTACTAGATATGTTAAATGTCAAAATGTGCGTTTGTTCTTCAATAACATAAATAAATAAATATTTTCTGACAATTACACCAATTATTTAGTTCCAAGTTAAGTATCATTAAGAACTTGTGTTATGGATACTAAATAACGGATAAACATACATAAATATTTTTTTTTGTTGTAAATACATACTTAATATACATAGTGTGGGAATCGAACCCACGACCTTAGGAGCGGAGAGCGGGTATTCTCGCCACAACGCCATATCGGTCGTCAAACATATTTGTATCAAAAATAGAAGATATAAATCCAGGATTCATGGTATATTTTTAGTACCCTAACTAGATCCCCTAGGAGTCTAACTTCACAACTGCATCGCTATTAAGTGATGGTGATAGTGGTGGGTGGTTCGTCAACTATATAGTGCATTGGCACAAAATACGAAGTAGATAATAGTTGATTTGCCTAGTTTAGAGGGCCTTCTCTAATTCAACAAAAACAAAACTTCGTTATACCTTCGTCTACCCTTTCACTCGATAATGATATACTTAGAGAGTGAAAAAGATAGGTATAGCGAAGTTTCGTTTTCGTTAAATTATCGTGACCATTTTAAGATTGTATATCGCTGTGAAAAGTGGTGTGGGTGACCTGCCTTAAACTTGTATCACTAACTAGGTTACTAAATTTTGCTACGAGATACATCAGCACCATCATCATAATTATCAGCATTATAAAGTGCACTGCTGAACATCAAGCTCTCCAATAGATTAAATTCTAATGGGGGTATTTGGACATAATCACCACGCTATGCAGGCGGGTTGGTTTTCGCAGTACGAATTACGTAATTAAGCATTAACAAAACCTTGAATACGCTATATTCCTATACTTTATGATTACATTTCTAAAAATAACTGTTTAGGATAAGCTAAGTTTATTGCCGTTTTATGGCATAAGTATGTTCGATTTAAGATGAATCATTGCAAGAAGGGATCAGTCAATATACCTACGGCATACGCACATTAATAACGATTGCAATGTGGACCCAAATTCATAGTGCTTCATCAGATTTACAATACAAAAAATCCTCTTTTTGATTTTACTTATCATAGTCCACCAGGAAAAAGTTGCGTGAAAACTCCAAGGGGCACGTTAAGAATAACTAAAAACAATATTTATTAAATTATCTAACTAAATAGAAATGTATCGTACCTATATAAAATATAAATGATGGTATTATCTAAAATCAATATTTTATTTAGGCCTACAACTGAAAAAATACATACATACATATACACATTCATGCCTTTTTCCCCGAAGGGGTAGGCAGAGGCATATTATACGCCCACACTTCGCCAATTATATAGATGGTGCCACGTAATAGGTGGCGAGCCTATTGCCGCTTTCCGGGCACTGTTATGTTCGCCAGAGCCTAGTCCGTTGATCGGCAGGTACTTGCAGGTGAGGTTGGCTTGGGTTCCTGGTAGGGGTATCCCTTAGCACTCAAAAAAAATACAGCATTTACTAATGGGCTTTTCCTCCCAACTAACAAGACAGGAATATTTACTGTAGAATTGACATGTTTAATTATATAGAATGGGGTCAAAATATATGCAAAAACAAGGAACAAGTGACTGTGCACGGAAAGTAATCGTTACCTCAATACTTCACATATAAGAGTCAAGCATGACTATAAATTCGAGCGGAGTATGTGTGATAATTGGAAACGACTAAATGACCCGTTACGCTTCCTAAAACATGTCGGTCTTGTAAACAAATGCAATGTGTGTCACCTTAACGTCCCTATAAAACACTCGCTCCTTCTGCATACGATTAATGTGGTATCCACTAGCGAACACAAGACATCTTAAGATTAAATTTCATAACTTTAAAGTACCAGTTAACCTCAATCATGGATTTAAGCTTCAAAATTTTAAGTTTAATCGCATTTTTAATGCTCGCGATGCAAACATTTGCAAAGCCTCTGGAAGATAATGCTGTATCAACAAATGCGGAAAACGAAATAATGGAAACTGCAGAAGGACAAAATCCATTCCTGCCACTGTTTGCTATGAGGAAGCTGAAGGAAAGAAGGTTGCAAGCACAGGCACAGGCGCAGAGAAGGAGGAATAATCCTGTGCGACGTGTTCAGTCATCTAATCAACAACAAAAGGGGGACTGTCACAAAAATCCCTACAGAAGATATTATGTAAGTAGGACTAATATACATATTTTTATATATTTCGGGATACTGTTCATATGGGTTGTTTCCCGAAGGGGTACGCAGAGGCACAACAAAAGAGGGATTGTCACAACTATCACTACAAATAAGATATTATGTTAGTAGGACTCTTATCTGTGGAAACTATTTGGACATGTTGGGTCGACTGATCCTCAGATATAGAAGGGTAAAACTTATAAGGGTAATAATTTCATCATCATATCCTAGCACTATCCCGGTTGCCCTGTATAAGTCCAAGGCCCTGAGTCTGCTCACTGGTCTAACCAGATTTGGCTGAACCTTAGTTATTACATGGAGCCACTGCTATCTGATCTCCACAACCCAAAAGGGAACATCATTCTATGGTAATATTAGGAGGCACAGACCTCCTAATAACGACTGCCATAGGTGTTCAAGACAGCCGACACCAACGGCTTAACGTGCTTTCCGAGGCACAGAGCAAGCGATATTAGCGCACATAACTTCAAAAAGTCATAAGTGTGCAGGGCTTGAACCCTAGACCTTGTGAAATAGAAGTCTGCAGGTCTCGCCACTGGGCCATCGTCGCTTCCTGCACAGCGAACCTTAACATTGTAAGTCTTTAAAATGAAAGACTTCAGATAGCGGTTTCAATGAATTTCTAGCTGCCAATTTTATATATTCTAAGTTTTCGGAATATTCTGGCATTACCTCTAATGAAATGCAAGTTGAATCTTTATTCCTGTTAATGTTACATACCAACTGGGATGGCTATTACTGTTCACATTACGCACCAACACATAGTACATACCAACTACAAAGTTAAAATCACCCAATAATAAAAACAGGTACAAATTGTTTATCTCTAAAGCAGATAATGAATCTACTATTACTATTAGAAATCGAATTACTAATTTTATTAATACTTAGCAGACTTTTTGCCGTGGGCGTAACTTGCGTGCTGTTGCGGAAATTTATTAAATATCCCCGGCGATAAACTTTTTAATGTACAAAACCAAAAACTAATAGGCCTTCCTCAATTATCACGTAGAAAGGAAAGTGGACGAAGATCATACTTACTTATACATACTTCATGTGCATGGGTACTTTGATCCTAAAAGCTAGTGTAAGATCTACTACTTATGTTTTTTATTATATAGATCGTAGCAAATTGAGGGGTTTGATTTCTGCCTACATAGACATACTATTACGCCTGTTTCCCCGAAGGGGTAGGCAGAGGCATATTATACACCTGGTCTTGATCTCTACCTACCCGGGAATATTTGTAATATTTGTATAATAATTATATTATGTTAGCAATAAGCCGGCCAATAATGTCGGCACTTAAAATACCTCTCTCGTCGCGGAAATAAGTGTTATTTCCAAAATAACCATCATGACTAACACAGTGACATACATACATAAATGTAAGTCTATAGAGTCAAACAATTAGCGCTTGGGGATAGCCTTTCTTTGACCTGGTTGTTAATATTATAAAAAGACTTGGACACTGGCATACCCGTACAGTTCAATTCAGTACTCTGAACTAACATTATTTTGTTACAGTAACAGGAAAATGAAGACACAAATATTAATATTTTTATCAGTGGGACTCGTCATCGCTGATCCGCTTTCAAAACAAGCGGTTTTGACCGATAGCGCCAGAAATACAACAAGCAATGAATCAGAAATAAAACACAACGAAACAAATACGAACAAAGGTATTTCTGAACAAAAGAAAGAAGAAAGCCCATTGAATCCTATTGGAAGCAATATATTTGAAGAAAGTGAAAATAACATAGAAGTTATTATTGAAGAAACCGTAGAGGATTTACCAAATGTTTTGAAACCTATAGCAGATGAAGAAGTTTTACTTAATGAAGAAGACAGTGAGTTAACGTTAGCAAATGATTTGTATCCTAATGAAATTATTGAGAAGGAAGCTGATGAAATAATGGAAACAGCAGCTGGTTTTGTACCGCTTCCTATTATAAGGCGGAGACAGAAGCCACGCAGGCGTTTTGCGACCAGGCGTCACTTCAAAAGGAACCCAGTTAGACGAGTCTTCTACTATTACCCGTATCCATTTTACCCATATCATAGCTCTCTAAGATATTATTAGCACAAGAACACTCCTATACGTTAATTTAAATTAAAAAAATAATTATTTAATAAGTTAAGTAATAAAATAAAAGCATTAAAATTGATTTTGCAAACATTTATTTCTAAAAAACCATTTAAGCATAATACCCTTACCGATAATAATTTCAGTATCATTATAATAATATATTACCAATTCATAATATTTACAATAATTTAAACATTAATTTGTTCTCTATTCCTACATTCAGGACAGTACAATATACATGGCAGTTGTGTCCCCTCGTTAGCTTGGTTGTTAGCGTATTTTAAATAAACATATTTTTATTAATATTGTTGATGTATCACACACTTTCAATATAGTTTTTATTATTTATAATATGTATAAAAGAATAATACATTTTAAAAGTAAAATAATAATTTTAGGCTTAGATCTTGTTATAGAACCAAATGTATTATTAACTAGCTTTTGCCCGCGACTTCGTTCGCGTGGATTAGTAACTTCCGGCAGATTTTTGGTTTACTCACATAGTTCCCGATCTCGCGGGATTTTTGAGAAGTTCCCGCGGGATTTTTGGGATAAAAACTATCCTATGTCCTTTCGCGAGTGCCAGACCATGTCTGTACCAAATTTCATCCAAATCAGCTCAGTAGTTTAGGCGTAAAGAAAAGACAGACAGACAGAGTTACTTTCGCATTTAAAATATTAGTTTTGAAGTTTGGATTAATAAATTTTCTTTTGATTGAGACGAAAACCCATTTCATATATTATTTTCACTCAGTTATCTCATGTGAAAACCAGATAAGCCAATAAGGTACAGTTATAAAACATAATGTGAACATGTGTCTCAACGCAAAACATGTGGGTAAGGAATGATCACCGTTCATCTGATTCTTTAAATATAGCAGAGACATCTACGCATATTTTCAACAACTCTTACCAATCAAATTTTAAGGTGTTAAACCTACTCAAAACAAGCTTCTCTAAGTAAATAATATTACTACGATGTGATTTAAATTTCTTCAATGAACCGAAATAATGACTTATTTTACAAAAGCATATTAATAGCCATTCAACTCTTATTACTATTTTTTGTTACTAGCAACATGGTCACCAACATTATTATAAATCAATAAATAGTACAAGTAATACAAATTGTTTTATAATCAATAATTTTCACAACGACACAAATGCTCTAGAAATTTTCTCTATGTTTTTAGATACTGTGACTCATATTCAAAAACACAAGTCAACTACGATGACCAGGCACTCCGCTTTTGAGGTCGAGTGTTCGATTCCCACACAGGACAAATCTTTGTTTGTATAAACATGAATATTTGTTCTGGTCTGGGTGTTTTCCTATGCATTTGTATATATGTATAAACAAAAAAAAGTATTTGTTTATCCGTTATTTAGTATCCATAGCACAGGTTTTTTATGAACTTGGAACTAAATATTAGTTAAAAAAAATAATTAACGACTCAAATTGAGTGCATATAAGTCCTTTAAACACATTTATGTTAAGATACTAGTTTCGTACATTATGATAAATTAGTCATCCTAGCATATTCCCGGTTGCCCTAGACTTAAGCTCAGAGCCCAGGGGATAAAATAGTATGATAATAAATAAGATTTGATGGTGAATTTGTTTTATATCACACAAATATAATTTGAAATGGGTAGACATTTTAATTCTTACAACATATAAATTTAAACATATCGTATTTCATTTGAAAATGTTAGTGATCATTAAATAAATAACTAACTTTAGTGATGTCTTTATGAATAACATTTTATGAATTTCAGTGCACTTTTCTTTAACGATATTAAGACTGCTTCGGTTGTACTTCATGTATTTAGTGTAATCGTAGCTACTATGTTAAATAAAACAATTTGGTCCTGTATTTTTAGAAGGATGTAAACGATTACTGCAATTTATGCATTATATGTCCTCGATCGCCATCAAAGGTTCTTGCGAAATGGCCAATTCACGTCCCACAGCTGGGCTCTATTACAATTAAATTATAATTATTAAATATATTTACAGTTTATTTTAGACTAAACATATAGCGCAGTTGTCAAACGCTCAAAAGTTAGACAATCAAACAGTTAGTTAATCAGTTGTTATAAAAAACCAACAGAGATCTTATTCTATCGGTGGCAAGTTAGATCTTGTTTTACAATAGTATTTGAAAATAACTAGTCTCTTATTTTCCTGGTCCAACCAGAGCTTCATCCATGAGTTCGTCGTCGGTAATTCCGGGGGAGTTGGAGTGTGGTGATGGTATAATGAGAGGCGAAGGCGCCGGACTCTTAGCGAGCTGAAGGGCCATTGCTGGAGACTGGGGATATACGGGCCGTACTGCCACCATGCCTGACACTTTGCTCCCAGATGACGACGAGAAGTCTAGTAACATTTCAGCAGCTTCTTGGGGTGTCGTCGCTCCGCTTCGAGGAACCGCCCCACTCACTGGCGGCTTCATGCAAGAATCTGCTCCTTTTCTATCTTCTGAACTACCCTTGGGTGCGGGAAAACCTTTCGCCATATCAGTTTTGAAGTCTAAAGGCATTAGTGGGTATGATCCAGTGTAACCTTCCTTGACATCTTCCTTACTACGCTGGGGGCTTTCACCTTTAGACAAACTTTCTACCATTGATTTAGAAAATTCGACAGGCCTATCAGTTTGGTCCCCTTTTGTAGTATGAGCACTTTTCGGACTAGCACTTCCTATGTTCAGTAAAGGTTTTGGAACGTTGAGAGGATACGCTGATTTTTGTATGTCTGAAGACCTCGAGTTTGGGTTATCGAATTGAAAAGGGTATTTGCCCTGATCCATGTTACGTGAGAAATCGTTAACCATTGATCGGCTCTCATATTGTGATATCGGACTATTCTTATCTGTTGTATTTTGGTTTTTTAGTTTCGGTATTTGAAATTTGCTGGTGTCAAGAGGTTTGATTAAACCTTCTACTAAGAAATTAGATTCTTTTGATTTATATCTGTCACCGTCGACTTCATCTCGTGAGCTACTGGGACTGGAGTGTCTCTCAGATTTTGAAGAGAAAATAGATTTTTCTGAGTTATTCATTAACTTGGTCCTGGCCTTCTCTCGTTCTCTATCACGTATAATTTTCGAAATATCAGTACTACTGCTTTTGGGCGATCCTGAATTTGACTTTGATCCAGATTTCGACAAATTCATTCCGCTGCTGCTAGTACTAGACGACTTTGAGTAAGGCACTTTTGGCATGTTACTGCTGTTTGAACTGGAGTCAGACGGACTCATATTAGCTTTGGGCGGTGTTGACCCAGGTGTTATAATGCCAGACTTAGAGGACTGTAATGCTTGTGTTTTCTTAGAGGCAGGGCCACTGATCACACCGGGCTTTAAACCAGTGTGGGTTTTGGGTGAACCCTGACTGGGAGGAGTCAGTTGTGGTGAAGATTGTTTACTGCTTGAACCACTATAATTTAGTTTAGAACTACTACTTGAAGACTCTTTTGTTCTAGTTTTGTTTATAGTGATTTTCATTCCATCCAAACTAGGTTTGACCATATATTCTTGGTTTTTGCTTTCATTCAGTTTATTACTACTGCCTGATGAACTGTTCTTTGGATCAGAAAACTTACTCGTGCTGCTAGAAGAACTACTGGATTTTGTAGCGATTATTTCGGTTTCAGAACCGCAGTGTTGAGCAGATTTCAGTTTGTCAATCACAGCACTAAGTGATCCCTTTCTGTTGCGCACTTGACTCGGAATGTTTGATTTATTCACTTCTACATTTGGGGGAGATATTAATGGTTCTGTTAGAGGACTATCGCAAGTAACTGGAGTAATTTCGAGTTGTTTTAACTTTACTGGGTTTTTTAATTTCGGGCTACTTCTACCTGAGTTAGAAAAAGACAAACCAGAATGCTTCTTTTCCTTGTCTCTGGAGGAAGTAGAGCTTGAGCTATAACCATCTTTGGAAAGCTTTTTTGAAAGATCATAGCCTGTCGTTCCAGATTTACCTGATGGCGAACCACTGGTGGCTGATTTTAAGGCAGACATACTAGGTTTACCTGATCCTGATGAACTATGCTTAGGGGATGAAATACTGTGGTTTTTTGGACTTGAGTAACCAGTCAAGTGTTTTGGGCTATTTTGCACGGGAGAGTGTCGAGGACTACTATGATGACTAGAAGAGCCCGAAGGTTTCCCCATACCTTTGACTGTGTTAGGGCTTGGTGATTTAGTGATAGATACTGATCTACTACCGTGAGTCGGACTGGGGCTAAATTTTCGTAGAAGAGAGTTTGGGGACGTGGACCTCATAGGTGATCCATCTGTAGGTTTTATACTGACTGAAACAGGTTTGGTTAAGGGATCTTGTTTCAGAGGTACTTTTTCTGGTGGACCCATTGAGTCATCTCTTCGACGTTTCTTTTTTTTCTCTTTGCTACGTTCTTCGCCGGATTTGCTTGATCTTTTTTCTGATCGGTGACGGTCGTCCAGGGATTTCATTTGAGACGACGTAATTGGTGTGATGGTTATAGAACTGGGTAATGCTGCAGGCGCCGCTGCAGTAATGGGTATTATTTCAATACCCGGACGACGGTCTAAACATAGCATGGAAGAAATACTTGAACCGGATTCTGATCTCGCACTGTTGGAAGTACTTGATACGATCGGTGTTATACTCACAGACGATGGCATGTAAGATTTACCTTCAGTTAAGTCCAATAAGAGTGACGAAGTACTTCTTCGTGATTCTGATTCTTTATTTTTAAGTTTTTGCCTTTTGTGATCAGACTTCTGAAAAGAATTCCTGCAACAAAAGAAACAACTTTAGTCAGCAACAACTTGGATAACTTTGAACAACTGAACCGGTCAAATATCTAACCTCATCATATCTTCTGTGTCCCCGTCGTTAGAGTTGTCCATGTCAGACATCGTTCTGTTGTCTTGACTACCAATAGCATCTGCAGCGTCCATACCTGATAGTTCCAAATCTGATGCGAACTCGTTCTGTGAGACTGACGACTCACGTCCTTCTATTTCATCATTAGTAGAATTGCTGTTCATAGTGTTTTCGTCTTCATTGACATATCCATCAGAATTCTCAGTATCGCTTTCCGAGTCTGGCATCTCACTGAGTCCAGGTTTTCCTTTTTTTTGTGACCATAAATCACCATCAGACTTTCTTTTTTTGGATTTACGTTCCTCGGAAGATTGTGGTTTAACATCACCAGAGTTTGGATCTTGGCATATCATTGATAGGTGATGCTGCTGTTCAGATAGAAATGCACCTAAAAAGAAACAGATCGTAAATATTTTATGATATCGTAAAGAGAAGAAATTAAATTTGCATAAGTAATTATTATTTGCCCATGGTTACAATTTTATTAATTTATTTCATAGGCGTAAGACGCGAACAAGAAGATAAACTGCAATAAATCTCTTAAAATAGAAAGAACGTAATCAATGGAAGCCGGTATCAACAGTTTGCATTTTTTCCGCAATGCAAGAATAAGTTATTTCGATAGCCAGTGAACGAACATGTCATCACCTCCACGGCAAACTTACGAATATGCAGTTTTTGTAAATTTTATGTTGTGTTACACATAAGCGTTTTTACAGACGAACTGCAATAGTAAAAGTAAAAAGTTCTTTATTTCGTAAACTATTACATAGCACTTGAAAACGTCAAAACAAAATATACACGAAAAAAAAAATTATATCAACCCTGAAATTACGAAGCTTAGATTCACTTACATGCAAATAAATAAAAATTAGGTGTAAGTAAATCTAAGTGCCAGTTCCGAGCCTCCGCTCTGTGAGAAGAACTGACAAGAAACTCACAGGCTATGCTCTTTTAAATTATTTTTATTACATGACACACATAGGGGAAATTTGATGATACTGAAAGGGTCCCCCGAAGCTGTAACCAATAAAGTAGCACTAAGGGAACCTTCCATCACAGTCAAGTAAGTATGTATTGTGAAACTGAGCTGAGCCTGTACAATAAGGGATGGTCACGACAATGATCTGGTTGACTTTTTATTCTACAATACACATACAAGTTGAAAATGTTAAGCCCAAGCTTGTTTATCCGATAAGTAATCATTAACAGCATAATACCCCTTTTGAAGAAACTGCTTTTTAACTACAGTTTTAAAAGTTGCCAATGGTAGATCAATTATTTCCTGTGGAATTTTATTAAAAAATCTGATACTATTACCCAAAAATGAATTTTTTGTTTTGTGAAGTCGACAATTTGGCAGAGAGAGCTTATTTCTATTCCTAGTATTAAAATTATGTACTTTTGAATTTTTATCAAATGTATTAATGTTTTTGCGAACATACATTATATTATCGAATATATACTGAGATGCAACCGTTAATATGTTAATTCTTAACATCTCTCTAAGAGAATCTCTGGACTTAAGATTATAGATAGCTCTTATGGCGCGCTTTTGTAGAACAAATATATTATGTATGTCCGCAGCAGATCCCCACAATAACATACCATATGACATAATGCTATGAAAATAGCTAAAATAAACTAATCTAGCTGTTTCTTCGTCTGTTATGAGTCTTATCTTTTTGATGGCATAGCATGCTGAGCTAAGCCTTCCGGACAAATCCATTATATGGGGGTTCCACTGCAATTTAAAATCAATATTGATGCCTAAGAACTTTGTGTCATTTATAACTCGATATTCTTGCCATTCATTTTCAAGTTAGTTGAGACTTTTGTAACATTAGGCAATGAGAACTTTATACATTTAGTTTTACTTGCGTTAAGAGATACATTGTTAACCGTAAACCAATGTAAAACCTTCGCAAGAGCATTATTTATCACGTCAGAATGATCCTTGCCTCTGTTCACTTTAAATATCAGAGACGTATCGTCAGCAAACAAAACTGTTTCGCACAGATCTCTAGTATAGAAAGGTAGATCGTTAATATAAATTAGAAACAATAAAAGGCCTAAAATCGAACCTTGTGGAACTCCCATAAGCAATGGCGCGCCAGAAGACTCGACTCTATTAATAACTACTTTTTGAGTTCTGTCACTCAAGTAAGATTTAATTAATTTTGAAGAATTACTATTAACACCATAATATGTCAATTTAGCTAATAAAGTAGGATGGTCAACGCAATCGAATGCCTTCGAAAGATCACAAAATACTCCAATCGCATCCTGCCTGTCCTCCCAGGCGTCAAATATATGCTTCATTAGGGCTACACCAGCATCTGTAGTGGATTTACTCTTAGTGAAACCATACTGCTGAGAATGAAATAAGGAATTCAGAGAGAAATGACAAAGTAATTGATTAAAAATAACTTTTTCAAATATTTTACTAAGAGCTGGGAGTACTGATATTGATCTATAGTTAGTAGGATCAGACTTCTCACCAGCTTTAAAAAGAGGTATTACTTTACTGTATTTCATTAAACTTGGAAATGAACCATCATCAATACATTGATTAAAAATAACTGCCAACTGAGGAGCAATAATATTAATGATAGATTTAATAAACGTGAACGTTAACGAATAATAGTGAACGGCAGAGGCTACTTCAGCCGTCGCCACTTGTCAACGGCTGCCGTCGACGCGTCGGCGGCAGCAGTCAATACGTTGACGACTACCGCCGACAGGTGGCGACGTTTGCAGTTGTGGCGTGTTTCGTCCGCCATTATGTCAGTCGACGGCAAATAGACCAAGAGCGCGTAAGCGTCGCGCGTCCTCAAAATGAACGCCGGAGACAAAATTGATGTTGAATTATTAATTGTGGCAGTAAAAATAAACGGTTTGTTTTTGGAATTATACGCTACAAGACTGTAGTAATTAGATAATAAAAAATAAAAGCGAGATTGAGGGTTACAAAATAGTTGTTAACTTATTAAAAGAAGCGATTGACATTCGATTTTTTTCGTTTCTTCGCAATCGTGGATAGATTGTATGAAAATCTCCCTCTTGTTCTCTTTACATTAATATTTCTTCAACCCACACTGAACGTATCTTTCTTTTTCGCTGTTGTCGGCGAACGGTGGAGTAAAAGCAATAACAGTGTTTCTTTATCGAAAGACATTTAGCAACTGGCTCCTGGACAAGCCGACCACGCACTCCAACACATTGACTGCTGCCGTCGACGCGTCGACGGCAGCCGTCGACAGGTGGCGACGGCTGAAGTAGCCTCTGCCGTTCACAACTTGCAGTTTGTCTGTAAGAACCCTAAGGTGCATTTTTAAAAAGAAATGTCAAATTTACAAAAACTGCAGATTCATAAGTTTGCCGTGGAGGTGACGATGTCAGTTCTTATTCATTATTTTCTGCAGATGACAAATCGTTAAAAATTGGCCTTCATTTTGTAAATATGCTGCCAAATGGATAGAAGCGTTCATTAGGTCTCCTCGCGAACATTTTTTGCGATTAGATGGGCCATGGTCTGCGGAGTTACATCGTCCTAATAACACCGCAATAATGACGCGAAGAGCCTCTGCTTTCGCCGTTGTTCTACATCTAATCACGCTTGCGTGGTGTTTAAGCCATAAGTTTGTAAATACATAGAAACACAGAACGGCGGACTCACCGCTCTAATGCGAATGGCTGACGCTCGAAATGAAGCGGGCTTGGGCTTGTGGTTGCCCCGGGGTCAATATTTCCCAGGTCGTAACTAAAACACAGAACAGCAGCAATAGCGGACTTACCGCCCTGATGCGGATGGCTGACGCTCGAGGGGAAGAGCGCGCGGCCGTGCATGGCCCCGGGCTCGGGCTTGTGGTCGCCCCCGGGATCGATGCCCCCCAGGCCGCAGCTAAAATTTGGCTCCAATGCAGAGTAGCCGCCGTTTATCTGTTTGCTTGCCGCTTCTCGCTCCCAAATTTTGACTAGAGATCTGTGGAGTAATGGAAATTGATTATATTAAAGCAAAGGCAAATAAAAGTACAAGACTATATTACATGAAGTCAGTGTATATGTCAATTATATGGACGAGAGAGCGTCGACCAACAACGGATTATTGACAGGCGCATTTAACTCATTGATACAAAAATACGTCCATACTTTGAACACACACATATACAAACATTTTCTATAATTTCTTATGAATGTTTATTCTAATATGTTAGCTTTTGCTATGCTAGATATTGCAGTCATCATCGCAGCCCATTAACGTTCCACTACTGAGAACAAGCTTCCTCTCACAACCCAAGGTCAACGTGATCAGTAGTGGGATCGTAATGTAGCATTATCATATTGTTCATGTCGGCTAACAGATAAAATCTAAACTACCGACAAGTCATACAGATAAATGCTAATTAATAACAAAAAGGAGACATCAAATGCCAATAAAATAAAAATACAACGTTTAAAAACAATTAAAAGTAAAAATTACGAAGAAAGATTTAAAAAGAAAAGTAAAAGAATAAAAACAGCAGCACGATTGTCTAACAATAAAATATAAATTGACTGATTGTGGAGCTCAGCAACACAAATGTCGGATGCTTTGTAGATGATGTCTGTGTAAATAATCTTAGTTATGCAGATGATATGGTCTTGCTGAGCCCTACAATCGGTGGGCTTAGAAAGCTTTTAAGGGCCTGTGAGTCTTATGCTCTGTCGCACGGTTTAAGGTATAATGCGAAAAATAGACTATGTTAGTAGATATAAAAATAAAATAATTTTATAAAAATAACAACACAAAAAGCTGAATGCCAAAGGAATAATACCTCAGCGTAATGGGTATGGAGTGAGTTTTTTGCAGCACACGACTGATGTAATCGTCGACGTGTTCGCTGCGAGGCGCGTGCGGTGCGTACACAGTGGCTCGCGGCGCCGCCGTATCTGTTAGTTCCAACTCTACGGTCGCCATGCTCTCGTCCAGCGGGTGCTCCAGAGTTATCGATATATGCTGCCACGACAAAGCGCTTACTTCGAACATTAACACCGTCTCTAAGTCTATAACTGAAATTATAACAATAAATTCGTTAAAACATATCACAAGCTAAGTATATATAATCTGTGGCGCATAAGTTGCACAATATCTTTTAATGCGCAGAAACACATTATCGGGTCTCAATCGAAATGCGGCATGAGGGATAACGCGTAATTGTAGAAATATGGCGACGAAATACTCGTGCGCATGCACTTAGTCACTTTCTTACTTTTGTCTACGATTGTACCTGCGCAGACAGCTGCAATTTTCCAAATAACGTGCCGCTTCCTATTTAATTTTAACTAAAAGAAATAAATAATTTAAATATTAAAGTTGAATTTGAAGCAGTGTATGGCGTGTGCCCTCTTGTGCTAATCACAAACTACTCCCGTTGTGCGCTGATCCTTAATAATTAAAAATATATTAAAATGCCATAATTTATTTATTTAATCTTTAATGCCATTAGGCATTCTCTGCCAGTCAACCTTGGGTTTAGCAGAGACATTAACGGCAAATTATGTCAATTTACCTTCACAAATCTACAGAATTAAGGCATAAGGATAATATGTAGATCCTTAACCCTTAGGGAATTAAAACAACTGACATTTAAACATTCGCATGGAACTTTTTTGAGTAGGTATGTTTTTTCACTATTATTTAATTCATGACTTTGTCCTTAACTAAAGATAACTAGATTTAAAAAAAATATATATATCAAACCTTGTTTCATCTGGAGTCGCACACAGCTAGATATGAGCGCGTTGAACAGCGCCTGTTGCCGCAGACACGCTAGCAGCGGCGGCACGTGGGACTGGTGCGTGAACGGCACGCTAGTGACGATGCAACCCTCTAGGCCGCGAGTCTCACACAGGAAGTAGCACTGCGTTTGTTCTGGGAGATTCTAGAACAATCGTCATTAACACAGCTTATTAATATTCAGCACGACCTTCTCTCAGGAATTGAGATGAGAGGGTAACTTTAGGGGAGGAGGGGATTCGGCAAAATCCCGAAATATGTTGTCAGAGAGAGGGGTCCAAAAGGTAAAAATCATTACGTGGTTAATGAACAGCTCCATATTCTGGCATTTTTCACAGATTTCGGTCATTTGGCATTTCTGTCTCGTCTTTGTAGTACTCTCTGGTACTACTAGTACCTTTGGTGTTACACATTACTTAGGGTCGGTGGTCAACGCAACCCCGATCCAACGTCATGATTAATATAGTTCGCAGTTTCAACGATTTACCATCGTGGCGCCATCTGTCCCTACAGAAGATGCAAAAGTCGCTGCAACGTGTATCAATTGTGCCCTTAATAAATCTCAAACAGTAAATCGCTTAAAAATATGTGACTATGAAATAAAATGTTGCATCTTCAAAATTAAATTTAATAATATTTAAAATCCAGAAAAGAAATATTACTTACCACATATAATCCTTTACTGAGATTCAGTTCAATGGTTTTGCCTGGAGCAAGTTTGTTGTAGGCCTGCTGCGCTACCAAGCCTAGCATCGGTTTAGCATTCGCCCAATCGCCGGCCACTTCAACCTGTAATGATATGGCAAGTCATATAAATGAAATTTATTTACTTCTGAGGTCATGTAAGCTTGACATGCAAATGTTGAAGCAAACATATTCAAATTACAGTTAATCTTAGCAGTTACTACATTTTTGGTAAAAAAGATTGGTAGCGTCAACTGCTTAATCTCTATTTCAGCATATTCGGGATTTATGTATATAATAACTGGAAAGTGATGCAAAAAGGTTCCAACAAAAGTTATTTATAAGTATTGGTGCAAGGAAAGAAGATGTGTATTTTTCTAGGATTTGTTTTTACATAGAAGCAGCATAAAACGGCATTGCTAACTTTACTTCATTTTTCAACACTTAGCATTAACAATTAGATTTTAAAAAAAAAATTAATACCTCTGTAGTAGCGTGTATCATTTTGGCTAGCCCAGAGCTCAGGGGAGTGGGTTGAGACAGCTTAAGAGTGAAGCAAGCCGGCAACATTGCACTGTTCTGAGGTACGAGAGGTGCATACACTGGCCCATTGCTGAACAGAAAGATTATACTCAACAATCTTAGCTACGGATCATCTAATCCAGGGATACACTAAGGCACAAATGTCCCAGGACATGATGTATCAGTCTTTCACTATAGTGCAAATTCACTGCTAACAGGCTGGAGCTTGTTAAGCGAAGCCGTGTTTCGCCCTTACACGCCAACGCTGAAACGAGAGACAAACGAGAGTCTCTCGTTTCAGCGTTGGTCGTGAAGACATCGTTGTTCTGAGGCTCCTATCTTACCTGAAGATGCCCTGTGTAAGGGCGAAACACGTGTCGTGTTGAATAGTTTCTCGATTTTTCGGGAAATTATAGTAGCGCGGGAATTGTTACAAAGATATTTTTAATCCATCACTTGCTTACAATGGATTTCCGCAAAGTAACGCCTGAATCAATAAAGTATTAGTAAGTATTTTTCACTTGGTGTTTCGGCTAAAATGTCAAAAATTTACAAATCTTAACATGCAATTACATTATTTCAACCTGTGAACGTCACTTAAGCCTAGGAACACCACATCGCTCAAGCCTGCTGAAAAAAAAGTTAGCAATAATTTCGTTTATAGGTGCCTCAACTAACCTTTTTCCTGATCGTTGTCCTCCAGATATTATAGGCGCTAACTGCAGTTTATTAGCCGTGGAGCCTTCAAGGAGTACTGTAGCAGAATGCCCTATAGTGGTATGGGATGGAGCTACAAGTGAGGCGAGGCCACTTGAAGTAGCTGGCTTGCCTAATGTTAATAACTCATTTGTAAGTGGTTGGAGACCTTTATCCTTGTCCAGTAGTTCATATGGAGATACAAAATAAGTGAGGCGCATTGCGTGACCTGAAATCAGTACAAATTCCTAAATTTTAAGAGTTACACAAATATCAAAACAAAATTTATTTGATTAATTATTGTAATATACATTTTTTAATATCGACATTAATAAAAAGAACTGTTAACATAACTGCTGAAATGCTTAAATAAGATAATCAACAAGCAAAAATAGCATCTTCATGTATTAGATTAAATTGGCTCAAACAGAATTACATTTTACACATTATGAAAAAATTTACACTGTAGCTTTAAAACACAGCCTCTGTCAAATACTATGGAGGACAACATATGAATATAGTTTTAATAAAACCAAAAGAGATTTTTATGTTTTCAACAGTCAAAATAAAGAGTTGTCATATTAAAATATCTAAAATATAGACAAGAAACAAATCAAGTAGAAATATTGTTAATTCTAACAATTTTTCATACCATCTTGAGGCATGTGTGTTTAGAACAAAAAGTTTGCACATGCCTTCCAACTTTATTTTTGTCTCTTGTATGTTTATTTAAGAGTGAACAAAATTTTTCTCAGACAAACAGATGAAGATCAGTAAGGGGTGAAGCAACAAATGAAACATTTGAATGTATATAGCGTACAAAATATATATACACAGTGTGTGCCTTTTCAACATATTCATAATAATATTAGTAACTACAATAAAGACATTTAAACTTACCTCCTCGTCGTTTCTGAAGGAATCCAATGGGACTTTTGTGAACCTGTGCCCAAGGGTCTTTAATGAAGCTCTGGAGTTGCTTTAAAGTGTACAGATCTTCTTCCAAGCTCTGAAGGGCACTAAATGCCTTGCATTTCACCTAAGAAAAAAATACAATAGTATAGTTAGTAAAATTGATTAGTAATTTAAAAGCAGTAAATGTTTGTAGGTATTAAATTAATTAATTAATTTACGATAAATTTACCATAGCAAATACCACTAGCTCAAATTGAAAAAAATATTCATTTCTTCCTCGTTACACTAGTCATGTTGGTGTGGTTGAGGACATTGTGGAGTAAATATTTAATTACATGAAGATGTAGCTGAGAAATATTGCAAGCTGAATTGCCGATGGGCTGGGCACATAAGCCAATAGGGCATAATTTTTGACAGGATATGTCTCTATAGCATTCTATCTCAATCATGTTAGACTGAGAACTTTTAGGATGCAGGCCACACTGAAAGGTTATGGTGGAGGTCTCGATTTGATATGTATATCACATAAGTGACCCTTCTTCCTAAGTCTAGTGCTTTCTACTCTCACTTTAATAAGGGCTTACACAACAGGTTCAAACAATGAAAGAGCAGAGAAGGTTAACACAGATTTCAAACAAATGCAGAATTTTTCATAGAGGTAAACCCTATTAATACATATAATGTACATACCTTTTTCTCAGCATTTAACTGGTACACTGCTGTTAGTCCTTCAAGTTGTGCTGTGAAATCGGCAAAGTCACCCCTAGAGATGCAGGAAACTAATTCTTCACAGCTTTGTTGTTCAATCTAAAGAATAAGATTTATTAATAAAAGGTAACACATAAAAATAAATTGAAATACTTATAGATTCTTGGTTGTAGTTATACCTTGCCTTCATGATGAATTTTTACGTCTTTGATAGATCCCGAGGATTCTACTAATATTTCCAAATAAAACATGTCTGAAGATATAAATAGATTGACACCAGATGTACCAACTACAAATTTTAACCTGCAAAAGAAATATAAAATAATATGTCATTCATTTTTGGACATTACTTTTAACTAGACTGTTCTAAGCAATAATCTCATATGATATTCTACATCTGAGCCTATTAATGCAGCTATACTGACCTCTTTCACAAGAGAGGTATTCAACTTGTCCATATGGATCAGACTGCCCACTTAGTTGCTGCTAATAGAAATGAGAGGTTAAGAGCTATACAAACCCAAGTTGACGGGACAGACACTCCAGCCTTTCAATTAGACTTTGCAATGAAGTAATTTTGATACAATGTTGTAGACTGTCAAGACACTTTTGAAGAATCTTGCGGTCTGCACTGTCCACTGCCCATCTCTTGTCCTGAAAGAAGTGATTTTGAGTTATACAGCACTATAATGTGTTTCGAAACTTAAAGAGAAGGTGACAAACTTACCAGTAAAGCCATTCGCACTGCTTTAGAGGTGTCATTTAGATTTTTATATTGTGATGTTTTGGACCTTAATTTTTCCATAAGAATCTCCTTCTGGAGTTCTTTGGACTTGTCTATTAGACCATTAGCTGGTGTCATGGTTATAGGTTTAATGTCTGTCATTTTTACGTAATTATATTTAAAATCACCTATTACAACAACACAAATACTGATAACATTGAACACAAGCACATCGCACCCTTAATACATTTCATAGGTTTTGTTTTTATTTATTTGCGGACACATGGATACCTAGAAATGTTATTAAATTGTTTATTTAACTGGTTTTCAAATTATTATGAATACACGGTCTATACTATTAATAAACACATATTGCAAAAAGTCGTCTCTTTCATCGACATGGATAAAAGTAAATCTGTCATGTCAACTCAAATGATATTGGCTGGTTGTCCAGGCCAAACGCTGCCTGATGCTATGGCATTTGACTGATTAACCCATACAAATTAAGACGACGTTTAGTTTGTGTCAACCTTTGGTTATGGAACATTAGCTGCATAACCTAACATGCGTGATAGAAAGAGAAAGGTATCTTTCGTTACAAACAATTTTACTTATTTGTTTACTCTTCTAAATGCCAACAGTTACTGCGTTCAGAAATAAATAAAATTTTGGAATTGTAAAAGAAATGGCCGTATTCAATAATAAAAATATTAATAAAACTAACTGTGAATTGTGTTAACCCTTAGCATAGCTGGCTACTCACAGTCTATAAATATATACTCGGAAATAAAGGTCCCCATGTGTATCTCCAATATTTTAGTATAAAGTATTAGATGTTTGTAGAATTTATTGATATAAAGTAACTATACTACTATACTATACAAAATTCAACTCCATTGTTAAAATCCTCTTTACTTTTCTCAGTCTAAAGATTTAATAGATGTTCTATTTGCTGAATATCAAAATATTTGTCGATATTGGACCAAAATTATAAAAATAAATATTTTTGTATATGTTACGGGATTTAGGTCCCCCATGAAGGCACTGACTGTATTTAGTACGGACTTGGGTTCTCAAACGTAGCCTACCTTGTGAACTACTAAAGTCAGCTCATTTCGCGTTCTCCCCCTTTTTTAAAATTTTTTTTAAGGTCCCAAAAAATGCTTTTACGCAATCCCCGCCGCACAGGGAGTGACGGGGATATGTGGGACTCGCCGCCCCGAAAGATGGAAGCTGGGGCGGAATACCCACTAAAAAACAGACCAGAAACCTCCTCGCGCACTTGGTGAGAGGGGAGCACTTTCTTGATGCGGATAGAGACAGTCCCCGTGACTCCACCCGCAGCCCTCGGCCGGCTATGTCACCGGCGTCTGCTCTTCAAGCTGCTCCTATGTGCCGGAGTTGGAGGCGGCTGCTGCTGCTGCTGTAGTCGCTGCTGCCGCTGTTGGCCTCTTCTTCATCGCTCTTTTCTGGGCTGGTTTACACCCCTTTCCCCCCAGCGAGTGGTTCGCCGGCTAGCCTGCCACTTCGCATAACGGGCAGTGCGGCTCCTGCTTGCACTCTCCGGCCTTGTGGCCTGCCTGCCCACATCTGTAGCAGAGCCCGCTGCGGTCAATGGTGTTCTTGCATTTGAATTGCAGGAGACTTGGCTCAAAGAATCTGAAACATTTGAGCGGCCTCGCTTCCAGCAGCTCAACTCGTGCCGCACTCCACCCCAGACATAGCCGCTTCTCGGCTGCGAGCTTCCTCGCCGCGGCTATCGGGCATCTCACCCAGACGGCGCCCATCCCTGAGGGGAATACGAATCTCTCCGACTTTCACTGTCCCTTTAAGGCCACTCTCCCTTCAGAGATACAGCGGCAGAGATGTGCTCCTTCTCGATTGTGTCGTCCAGCCCTGTGAGGCGCAACTCTGCGCACTTCATGGACCTTCGCACTCCGATCTCGCTGGCAAAGATACGCCGCATTTCTCCGCACAAACGATCAGCCTTTCCATGACTGACTGGGCCCGAGACTTCAAAAATTCAGTCGCCGGATAGGGTCTGCCGAATTTTCAGCTCGCCGGACTTGATTCCCTGTTCGTCGATGTCGATTAGACAAACTGCCTTCTCCAAGAGGCCCTTGTAGGTTATGCCCTTCTGGAGAGGTTCGTTGGAACGACTGCTTTGGCACCGAAAGGATAACCGCCGCAGTTTTGGGAACCCGCATTGCGCGTTTCCGCTTATTTCCCATCTTTTTCTTCGCCTGTTTCTTTGCAGGCTGCGACCAATCGCCTGCGGGCCTGGAACCCCGCTGGCTTTCCACTTCCTGAAGCAGCTACATCCGCATATCAACGCGTATGTTGCCGGCAGTGCCTCAACGGAGTCGGGAGGGGCCACGGGCTTCTGGGCTCGCTGCTTGTCCATCTTCTTCTTAGCCTTACCCTTAGTCGTAAAAGGCTGGGCGGGCTGCGCAACAATTTCTCCTTCGTCCTGAGTTGAAGGGCCTGCCATAGCCGGCAAACGCGTGTCCAACATTGCACCTACCTGGCGCAGAATAGAGGCCGCTAACTCCTCCTGCGGTAAAGGGATCGCAGAGAGAAGGCATTTTGCTCCGGGGACGGCCGTAGCGTGATGTTGGTCACTCTTGGTCCCGGGGACGGGAAGCTTAACACCTCAGGAGCAGAAGGACTGGACCTCTCCCGCAACTGCTGCAGCAAACTCTCCACTTCCTCTCTTAACTGCGCCATTTGAGTGCGCACATCTACCAACTTTTTTTGCAGGCGATCCCTGTCCTCCTGCAAAATCCTCTCCGCAGACAAAAAGGAACCATCGCCTATCTCACTCTCAGCATCCCTAATCGACTGCGCCGACTCTTTGAGGGCCTTCACGAAGGTACCCTTCAGGTTCTTTGACCTCACCGCGATTTCTAAGACCAAATACACATCTGTATTAACCCTCTGCAGAAGCACAGAGAGTGGCGTCCCACGGGGCGGCATCAGGGCATAGCCTTGCTCCACGCGGATGGCACGTGCCTTCTTTGCCGCCTCAGCGATTTCCGTTTCAGCCTGTGCTTCCGCTGAGGCCCTAGATCGAAGCCTTTTTGCGGCCTGAAGCTCGGCCCTAGTTTTACCTATTACGACATAGCGACCATGCGAGGCAGGTCGACCTCGACCTCTCTTCGCGACTACTTTTCCCGGCTGAACCGGAGTCATAGAAGGGCCTTCCTTTTTCGCAGCCATAGCGTCGTCGCTGTCCAACGCAGAACCGTCCGAAAACTCATCCTCGCGATCGGTGCGAAATTCCTTCTCAATTTCCTCTAATTCCCGCATTTGAGAGCGGTAATGCTCAACTACTCTTCCCGGTTGAGTGCCGGGCTAAGAGTTCCTCCTTACTCGTCCAAAGACGACATCTCCGCGTCTTGCGACGTCACACCATCAGAAACGATTTTATTTTTAAATTGAGTAAGAAAAGCGATATACATAACCTAAACACAAGGAATAAGCATAAACTAGTTGTACCTGTCACTAGGCTCCAAAAAATTAACAAATCTTTTAAAAATCAATGTGTGCGATTCTATAATAAAATCCCAAGCAATATACAGCAATTAAGCCTTAATAAATTTAAATTAACAATAAAACGCAAGCTGTCTTTAAAGGGATACTATTCTATTAAAGAATATATGGCTGATAAAAATGCTTGGGATTAAACTGCCGTTTCATACAGGCTATTCTAATATGAATGACTTAGAACATGAATATTGTTAATGTTATATTATGTTGCATTGTATAGCGTCACAGACAAATGAAGATTGTAACTAACCAATCTATAATTTAAAAGAGCATAGCCTGTGAGTTTCTTGCCAGTTTTTCTTACAGAGCGGTGGCTTGGAACTGGCACTTAGATTCACTTACACTTAAATATTTTTTGTTTTGTTTAAATTGTTTGGTTCCAAGTGAATCTAAGCTTCGTGATTTTAGTATAATTATATTTTATTTGTTTATGATATTTTTTTTATAATTTTGACGTTTTCAAGTACTGTGTAATAGTTTATGAAATAAAAAGTATTTGATTTGATTTAAAAAATTCAAATACAAATACAAATTATTTATTGCTAAACCATAATGTGTACATAGGTGTTATACAATTTTGGAACCAATTCTATGGACCCTGTCGGGTACGCAACTTGAAGACTGAAGAGAGTGACTTGGTGGCGTCACGTCTGAACGAGTGTATCAGTTTAAATACCTCGGTCATCTGGTCACCGCTGACCTCAAAGACAATGCAGATATTGATAGGGAGCGGAGGGCTCTGTCCGTCCGGGCTAACATGATAGCTCGCAGATTTGCACGCTGTTCACAGCAGGTGATAATAACTTTGTTCAGAGCTTACTGTACATCGTTTTATATGTGTAGTCTGTGGGCAAGTTACACACAAAGGGCGTACGAGACCCTCCGTGTCCAATATAATAACGCATTCAGGAGGCTGATAGGGCTGCCCTGGCGCTGTAGCGCGTCGGGCATGTTCGCACAGGCGCGAGTAGATTGTTTCTACACTACAATGCGGAAGCGCGCCGCGTCCCTCGTGCGCAGAGTCAGGGCGAGCTCTAACTGTCTCCTAAAGATGATCGCGGATCGCGTTTACTTAAATAAATGTTGTGCGCTACATGTAATTAGTAACACCTAGGATTAAGATATATGTATTTACTAACACAATATGAGAGTAGAACTTGAAATAAATGAATAATAATAAAACTAAATGTGGCAGGTTCACCTTACCTAATGTCCGGCTTGCTCAAACCAGTGTTAGGGTTAAAGTGAAAGAAATTATTATGTTCACTTTCCCCTATTCTCAGCATTTGTCAAAGTCCGAAAATGACCGAAGATACATACTCAATTTATCTTTGTACAACCTATGTACCTATAGTAATAAATGTAGAATAATTGACACTAACAGTATTGTTAGAAATAATTATTTATTGACCAAAGGTAGGTTTTACCTTTCCAATTATTTTAAACGACAAATAGTTTTGTCACTATTATATTTAATTGACATTAATACCAAGAATTTGGTACAATCTGCTTCTATTGAGCACTCCGACATAAATAATTCATTATTTGACAATTTAAACTAGGTGTTAAGACAAAAGAGAACTGTTTTTCTGGCAATAAAAAGTACACAAAGCAGAAACAAAATGATGTAATCAACCTGATTCACCAAAACATTAGAGGAATATTAAAAGTAGTAAAAGTAAAAGTAAAAGTAAAAAGTTCTTTATTTCATAAACTATTACATAGCACTTGAAAACGTCAAAACAATATAAAAATTGAAAAAAAATATATATCAACCCTGAAATCACGAAGCTTAGATTCACTTACATGCAAATAAATAAAAATTAGGTGTAAGTGAATTTAAGTGCCAGTTCCGAGCCTCCGCTCTGTGAGAAGAACTGACAAGAAACTCACAGGCTATGCTCTTTTAAATTATTTTTGTTACATGACACACACAGTGTAAATTTGATGATACTGAAAGGGTCCCCCGAAGCTGTAACCAATAAAGTAGCACTAAGGGAACCTTCCATCACAGTCAAGTAAGTATGTATTGTGAAACTGAGCTGAGCCTGTACAATAAGGGATGGTCACGACAATGATCTGGTTGACTTTTTATTCTAATATACACATACAAGTTGAAAATGTTAAGCCCAAGCTTGTTTATCCGATAAGTAATCATTAACAGCATAATACCCCTTTTGAAGAAACTGCTTTTTAACTACAGTTTTAAAAGTTGCCAATGGTAGATCAATTATTTCCTGCGGAATTTTATTAAAAAATCTGATACTATTACCCAAAAATGAATTTTTTGTTTTGTGAAGTCGACAATTTGGCAGAGAGAGCTTATTTCTATTCCTAGTATTAAAATTATGTACTTTTGAATTTTTATCAAAATTATTAATGTTTTTGCGAACATACATTATATTATCAAATATATACTGAGATGCAACCGTTAATATGTTAATTCTTTTAAACATCTCTCTAAGAGAATCTCTGGACTTAAGATTATAGATAGCTCTTATGGCGCGCTTTTGTAGTACAAATATATTATGTATGTCCGCAGCAGATCCCCACAATAACATACCATATGACATAATGCTATGAAAATAGCTAAAATAAACTAATCTAGCTGTTTCTTCGTCTGTTATGAGTCTTATCTTTTTGATGGCATAGCATGCTGAGCTAAGCCTTCCGGACAAATCCATTATATGGGGGTTCCACTGCAATTTAAAATCAATATTGATGCCTAAGAACTTTGTGTCATTTAATAACTCGATATTCTTGCCATTCATTTTCAAGTTAGTTGAGACTTTTGTAACATTAGGCAATGAGAACTTTATACATTTAGTTTTACTTGCGTTAAGAGATAGATTGTTAACCGTAAACCAATGTAAAACCTTCGCAAGAGCATTATTTATCACGTCAGAATGATCCTTGCCTCTGTTCACTTTAAATATCAGAGACGTATCGTCAGCAAACAAAACTGTTTCGCACAGATCTCTAGTATAGAAAGGTAGATCGTTAATATAAATTAGAAACAATAAAGGGCCTAAAATTGAACCTTGTGGAACTCCCATAAGCAATGGCGCGCCAGAAGACTCGACTCTATTAATAACTACTTTTTGAGTTCTGTCACTCAAGTAAGATTTAATTAATTTTAAAGAATTACTATTAACACCATAATATGTCAATTTAGCTAACAAAGTAGGATGGTCAACGCAATCGAATGCCTTCGAAAGATCACAAAATACTCCAATCGCATCCTGCCTGTCCTCCCAGGCGTCAAATATATGCTTCATTAGGGCTACACCAGCATCTGTAGTGGATTTACTCTTAGTGAAACCATACTGCTGAGAATGAAATAAGGAATTCAGAGAGAAATGACAAAGTAATTGATTAAAAATAACTTTTTCAAATATTTTACTAAGAGCTGGGAGTACTGATATTGGTCTATAGTTAGTAGGATCAGACTTCTCACCAGCTTTAAAAAGAGGTATTACTTTACTGTATTTCATTAAACTTGGAAATGAACCATCATCAATACATTGATTAAAGATGACTGCCAACTGAGGAGCAATAATATTAATGATAGATTTAATAATGTTGGTTGAGATTCCCCATAAATCCTCAGTTAATTTTAAATTTATTGTATTAAAAGTATTAACTATTGTAGAGCCATCAATATGTCTAAAACTAAATAATTCACTACAAAGAGGTACATTGTCTTCAAGAAGAAAGACTGCACGCTGAGTAGAGGAGTCAAGTGCTTGAGTTGTCTCTAATGGTATATTCACAAAGAATTTCCGAAATGCGTTGGCCACCTCTTCTTCTTCTACAATATCTTTATCATCGACTTTAAGAGTTATCATGCTATGATTATTCTTGTATTTTCCAGATTCTTGGTTTATGACATTCCATGTAGCTTTAATTTTATTTTTGGAATTCATAATTTTATTTTTAAGATGCATTGACTTAGCAGTGGTGCAAACAAGTTTGAACAATTTTGAATAATTTCTAACATATTGAATAAAATTTGAATCTGTTGAAGTACTTTTTTCTCTATATAAATCAAAAAGTTTCTTCCTACTTTTATAAATTCCGGGAGTAGCCCAATCACAAAAATTTATATATTGGGCAAGGAACTGGAAATTGAATTGTTCATGAGCGATAATCATATTGATATTTTGTGTATTACTGAACATTGGCTTAATTGTAACCAGCTCATGTTCAATTTCAACAGTCACCTGTTAGGTAGTTCGTTTTGCAGGAGTGGTGCTATACATGGCGGATCATTAATTATAGTAAATAAACAGTTTAAATTCAAGGAGCGCCATGATATAGTCAATCTCTCTGTTGAACGTATTATAGAAATGGCCTGTATAGAAATGCAGCAGTTTATTGTATTGAGTGTGTACAGACCTCCTTCAGCTTCATATGATTTATTTGAAGGTATTATGGATAAAGCCTTAGGAAAATTTTGTAAAAGTAATAAAAAAGTTATTGTGTGTGGAGATTTTAATGTTAATTTGTTAGAGTGTTCCAGTCCATGTACAAGATTAAAGGCACTTTTTAAATCTCATAATTTGGTTAATTTGTTTCTGGAGCCAACAAGAATTACTGCTACTTCTGCTACTTGCTTAGATAACATTTTTACAAATATTATGCTAAGTGATAACAATAAAAAAATTATTAATCAATTAGATTCAGATCATTGCGGACAACAAATGTCTTTTATTTGTAAAAATGAAACTGTAGCTAAAAAAACTATTACATTTGTACCAAAAACCAATAATCGTTTTGAGAGGTTTAACAGTAAATTATTATGCTATAGTTTACCTTTTATAGATGAAAGCTGTGACCCAAATTTTTTATATAATGATTTTTTCAGCAGCTTTTCTAACACATTTAAATCAATATTTACTCCCAGAACGGTTAAGGTAAATAATAAAGCTACCTTTAGTGAATGGGCTACTCCTGGGCTACATAAAAGTAGAAAGAGGCTGTATGAACTGTACGATGAGAAAAAATTAAACAACAGTGAACAATTTTATAATTATGTAAGAAAATATTCTAAAATATTTAGAAAAGCATGTCATACGGCCAAGTCTTATTATTTAAGCTCTAAAATAAAAAATTGTGATGATAAGATTAAAATGACCTGGAATATTATTAATAGTGAAACGGGAAAAAGTAAAAATTATAATACTGAGTTTAAACTTAATATTGATAAAAAAACTCTTACATCTGACTTAGATGTAGCCAATGCTTTCGAAAACTTTTTTACTAATATTCCAGTGTCTATCACAAAAGATTTAAATTGTTCGCCCACTTTAGCGGAGTCTATTTTGAAAGATAACGTGAATATATGTACAGTAGATTTTACGTTTAGTCATGTTACATCTATGGATATAATTAAGACATTCAATACTCTTAGTGTTAAGAAAGCTGCAGACCTCTGGGGCAATTCCATAGTAGTTACCAAGCCTATCATTGTTTCAGTGGCGCACAGTTTGGCTCTAATATTTAATAAATGTGTAGATTGCGGCAAATTTCCCGATCTAATGAAAGAAAGTAAAATCATTCCATTATATAAATCGGGCAGTACAACAGACCCAACAAATTTTTGACCTATCTCAGTGCTGCCTACATTTAGTAAAATTTTTGAAAAACTTGTTTACAACCAGATGTTAATATTTTTCAATAAAAATGGATTAATGCATTCAAAACAATTTGGATTCACTAAGGGTCGCTCTACAACCGATGCAGGTGTTGAGCTTTTAAAACATATATTTGATGCTTGGGATAATTCTTTGGACGCTTTAGGTATTTTTTGCGATCTGTCCAAAGCTTTTGACTGTGTTCCTCATGAAGCATTGATAAAAAAATTAGAATATTACGGAATAAGAAACTCCGCATTGAATCTTCTCACTTCATATCTAAGTGATAGGATTCAAAGGGTTGAGGTTAATGGAAAGCGATCTCAGGGGTCTGTTGTAAAAATGGGGGTACCGCAGGGCTCGATTCTCGGTCCGTTTTTGTTTTTGATTTATATGAATGATTTGCCATATTTTGTTAAAGAAAACCACGAGATAGTTTTGTTTGCTGATGATACATCATTATTGTTTAAGTTAAAACGAAATCAGAATTTAGACGAAGTAAACAGTGCGATCTCGAAGGTGGTGCACTAGTTTGACGTTAACAATTTGCTATTAAATGGGGCTAAAACGAAATGTATTCAATTCGTGACTCCTAACGTCAGACAGGCAAACTCTACTATTATGGTAAAGGAGGATGAGTTGACCCTTGTGGATACTACCAAGTTTTTAGGGATTACTTTAGACTCTAAGCTACAGTGGGGCCCACATATTGGTGAATTGTCGAGTAGACTTAGCTCTGCAGCATTCGCGGTTAAGAAAATTCGCCAATTAACAGACGTTGTAACAGCTAGGCTAGTTTATCATAGCTATTTCCATAGTGTTATGTCCTATGGTATTCTTCTGTGGGGTTGTGCCGCAGACATTCAAACAATCTTTGTGCTGCGGAAGAGGGCTATTCGAGCAATTTATAATCTCCCGTGTGGACATTCACTAAGGGAAAAGTTTAAGGAAATTGGTATTTTAACAGTGGCCGGTCAATTCATTTATGATAACCTGGTTTATGTACACAAGAATACTGATCAATTTAGTAAGAAAAGCTGTGTACATAACCTAAACACAAGGAATAAGCATAAATTAGTTGTACCTGCCACTAGGCTCCAAAAGATAAACAAATCTTTTAAAGGTCAATGTGTGCGATTCTACAATAAAATCCCAAGCAACATACAGCAATTGAGCCTAAATAAATTCAAATTAACAATAAAACACAAGCTGTCTTCAAAGGGATATTATTCTATTAAAGACTATATGGCAGATAAAAATGCTTGGGATTAAACTGCCGTTTCATACAGGCTATTCTAATATGAATGACTTGAAAACATAAATATTGTTAAGGTTATGTTATATTGCATTGTATAGCTTCACAGACAAATTTTAATGAAGATTGTAATTCTAGTACCAAACTAATGGACATATTTAAAAGAGCATAGCCTGTGAGTTTCTTGCCAGTTCTTCTTACAGAGCGGTGGCTCGGAACTGGCACTTAGATTCACTTACACTTAATTATTTTTTATTTTTAAATTGTTTTGTTGCATGTAAGTGAATCTAAGCTTCGTGATTTAGTGTAATATTATTTCGATTGTTTTTTTTTTCATTTGTGATCATGACGTTTTCAAGTACTATGTATAATAGTTTATGAAATAAATAATTTTTTTACTTACTTTACTTTAGACGATGAAATAGAATTAGTTAATGAGACGGTTTTCTTGGGTATAACACTAGCTAGACTCTAGGTTGCAATGGGGGTCTCACATCTGGAAAGTTTCAGGCAGACTGAGTTCTGCAGCCTATGCCATGAAGAAGATCCGACAACTAACGGACATTAAAACAGCTCGTCTAGTCTACTTCAGCTACTTCCACAGGGTTATGACATATGGCATACTGCTGTGGGGTGCAGATATTGAATGTATCTTTGTGCTGCAGAAAAGGGCTGTCCGTGCTATCTATGGTATGAGATCTCGCGACTCATTGTGGGATAAGTTCAAGGTGATAGGCATAATGACTGTGTATTCACAGTACATTTATGAAAACCCACTGCATATTCATAAAAAATAAAGTAAGTTGAGTAAAAATAGTGATACACATAATTTTAACTTAAAAAATAAAAATAAACAGGCTATGCCCAAGTATAGGCTCCATAAAGTTACAAATTCTTTTATTCGCATGTACAATTCGCTGCCAGATGATGTGGCTAATTTATCTATGAATAAATTTAAAAATTACATAAAGAGTAAATTGTGCCAGAAGGCTTATTATACTTAGTGTGAAAGATTTTATGAACGACATAGTCTGCCTGGAAGTGACATGAATTGCTCCTTTCTTTCTTAAGATAAGATGAGATATGTATGATCATTAGATGTTAGATTTTGTTAGTTTAAAGAACAGCGGTAATCTTAATATTTTATTTCTTCAATTGTATAAGATCTTAAGACATAGTTTTAAAAAGCCGAGATGAGTTTCTTGAGGCATTCTTCTCAATCTCGTTGCCTTTTGGAAGCCTCGTCAGAGTCACCGACAGACTGACTGACTGACGGACAATTCCCTCCCTCCTTTAGAATCACGACAGACTGACTGACAGATCCCCCCGATAAGAGTCACCGACAGACTGACAAATCTTGAGAAAAACCACAACAGACGGATAAACTGACAAACATTGACAAATTCTGACAAAGAACCCATTTGCTTTTATTTCTTTATTATGGTACCGCTCATATCTCTTTCATTGTTGTTAAAAAAATATATCGAATTTCAATTTTGTGAATGTTTGACGAATCTAAATGAACATGTTGATCTTAAAGACAATAAAGTATATTTTATTGGGGATACAAAAAGTCCACCCGGGCAGTGCTCCCTAAGCGTAAATTTATCGACCAGAGGGGCCGCTGACGCCGAGTGACGCCCCAAAGACTGGTCACCCACCAGCCATTCATCCTCTCGCTTAGGATTAGAGATTTATTATTGAGGTTGTCTCCTCTCGGTCCGGCCGGTGAAGGCAAGACCTCTGGTCCCCAGAATGGGGTATCAGTTTTCCCGATGGGTGGGGATGAAACCCCGCCCCTGAGAGGGTTCAGGGCCCATTTTTGAAATCCTTGAGAAATGAAATAAGACTTATAAGAAAATTTGGTAAATATAGGAAATCCTAAAGTAAAGGAACATAAATTTCATAAACTGAAACTGTTATGATGAAATAAATTGGGCCCTCAAACCAGAAGCTTGCATAAATTGACCAAGCCTCGATTTACGAAAGTAATATCAAATTTTATTTGTTTATTAGACTCTAAGCTGCAGTGGTGCCCACGAATTGGTGACTTGTGGCATAGACTCAGCTCTGCAGCATTCGCGGTAAAGAAAATTCGACAATTAACAGACGTTGAAATAGCCAGGCTTGTTTATTATAGCTATTTCCATAGTTTCATATGGTATTCTTCTGTGGGTTTGTGCTGCAGATATTTAAACTTTTTTTGTACTGCAGAAGAGAGCTATTTGAGCAATTTATAATCTGCCAAGTAGACGTTCACTAAGGGACAAATTTTAAGAAATTGGTGTTTATACGAGTATAGTTCAATTTAGTAAGAAAAGCTATACACATAACCTTAACACAATGAATAAGCATAAACTAGTTGTACCTGCTACAAGGCTCTAATTTTAATTAAATAATTAATTCAAATTAATAATTAAACGGAAGCTATCTTCAAAGGGAGACTAATCTATCAAAGAATCATATAAGCAGATAAAAATGATATAAGCAGATGATTAAACTGCCGTTTCATGCAAGAACTTTTATGAATGACATGAAACATGAATATTGTTAATGATCTATTGTCTATGACATTGTATAGCGTCACAGACAAACGAAGATTGTAATTTGAGTATCTAACCAATTGATAATTTAAAAGCCTGTGAGTTTCTTGCCAGTTCTTCTTACAGAGCGGTGGCTTGGAACGTGCACTTAGTTTCACTTACACTTAAATATTTTATGTTCTTTAATTGTTTTGTTGCATGTAAGTGAATCTAAGCTTTGTGATTTTAGTGTAATCGTATTTTAATTGTTTTTATATTTAATTTTGACGTTTCCAAGTGCTATGTTATAGTTTATGAATTAAATATATTTGAAGTTAATTGCGAATTTACTAAAGAGACCTGACCTTAGTTCGTGAGATGTCCCTGCTCAGAAGTAGAACGATAATAGGTTGAGAAAATTGTAGCGTTGTTAGAGCTCTCATATATCTTTGAATCACATCCTACTTCTCTTATATACTGTGAAACCCTAAGTTCTGCTCAACACGGTGATATAATATTTGGGTTCAAGCACTCTTTTTCCGAAGAAAGTGTTGAGAAAGAGACCTTTTTATCTTAGACCTACTAAATATATTATCTAATTATGTAAAAACTATAATTTAATTAAGTCTCAAATATTTATTTTGAAACTTATACCCCACATTATTTATAAACTGTTTTCTAGACATCCAAGTAATAATATTTATATACCTATCAATATTTCGTATTTACATACGATAGACGATCTTAAACAATGCAGTCGTGTCACGTCGAAGAAACTAAAAGGATCGCTTACTAAAGAGAGCGTCGAAAGGGTAAAGAATCAAATTAAGCTTTTCCATTTTCAACGACGACACAGGAATGAATTTATTTTTCGACCCTTTTACGTAGGCAATAAATTAAATTGTGTAACAAATAAACTTAGTTTGAATAATATTAAATTGAGTATTCAGTATGCCTGACAGCGTAACATTAGACAAACAAAGGTTAGGTGGTAATTTTGAGACGGCTGCGATGTGGTATTTAGACGCACTGCTTTTGACAATAATTTTTTTACTTATCGAACTTTGTCTTTATTTGTTAATTAAGTACCTAATCTAAGCGTCTTAGGGTGTATGGTATCATAACATAAAAAGATATATACTGTGAGCGGAGAGCCTTCTTTTTAAATATTTTTTTATACCCAATGAATGCGTTACGCACCTCTCTCCACCCGAAGGACCTGAAGGGCGGGGTACGTACCGACTATACTCTGGGGCTTTCACCGTAACCGTTTGGCAGTGTTACAGCTACCGATAATCTTTTCAGTGTGACGCTGCAGGCGTAAGATTCCCAACGGGAACTATAAGCTCACTCGCACCTATTACTGCGCTGGAAGCAGTGCATGTGAAGAGCGGACAGTTGTAGACTTCACATCAGGTCGCCCTAAAATGGGCGAAGCTCAGACTGCAGCCCCTCCTCCGTATGAACCGACTCTACTTAACTGCTAGCTACCCACCACAGCCTTCGCCCGCAGGAGCCACTTTGCTTGATGCAGGGTAGAGCGGAGCATCAATGATAAATGTGGCAAAACGGAAAATATTATTCATACGTTGCATAGAACACTTAATAGAATATACGCAGGCTTTTTCCTCACATGAATACGAATGAAACAGCGGGCGCACCTAGTTGCTTATAAAACCGTTTAAGCAGATTAAATTTCGATTGATAATTAATAACCAAATTAGCGCTACGTCGATAGGCAATCTGTAAATATTATTTGTAAATCCCGCTAATATTATAAATATGAAAGTTTGTGAGTGTATATGTTTGTTACTGCTTCACGCAAAAACTACTGGACCGATTGTGATGAAGCTTGTTTGTTATGTGTATCTTGGATTAACTTGGAATATATGGAATAACATTTTTATCCCGGTATTCCCACGGGAACGGAAACCACGAAAGTAAGACCGCGGGGCGCTCCTAGTATCAAAATAAAATCTAGTTCATTTTTGGACTCTTCTCTTAAAATCCCCCATGTTATTATGATATTCTTTATTCCATAAATAACGAGTTTCGGGTTTGAATAAATGGCTTTGTAACTAGAGAGCCACCAGGCGAGTAACCGAAATTAAGTAACGGGAAATGGGATAATATGTCCGCACCCACTCAGGGGTACCTATCTATTAAACTAATTGCCGTAAGGTACATTAAGAACTCACATTTATAACTTGTGATCATATTATATAACGTGAGTATAATATACCTAGGTAATTTATCTACATGTTATTCGCATATCATTGCAGATCTTATTTTGCGTGTATGGTATTTAAGTTGGATGTGAGTAGTGACTACATATATACATAATGTTGTGTCGCATTTAATATCGAGGGCTTCCGTGCTTTGGAAGGCGCGGTAAGTGGTTGGCTTCTATTATAACTATATGTGGTAGGTGTAAAACTATGTTAGAGGACTTAGAGGCCCTGTTGGACGGCTTGGACGCCCCACAATTTTCACCGCCAAATGTGTTTAGATGTTAATGTGACGTTAATTGGCTAAAAACCTGTAAAGATGATGAGAAATATTGTTTATGGCGGCCTTTATGATGACTGTTTTCGACAGTCTTCATATTATATTAAGTAAATTTCTATGCCGAACACCATCTCACACGAGACGAGATTTGAACACATAATTTTCTGCTTTAAGATCAAACACTCGTATCATTACCCTAAGAAACGACAAAAAAACTGAAATTGTCATCGAAATCACGACCCCTCGAATGGAGTGCAGGTGTACCTCCACGCCTTGTCGGTCTTCGAATTACATATTCCATATCAAATTATGAAATTTGTTTTCGGATGGAAAATTATCAAATCGATGGTAGCAATTAACAATGTCGTAAGTGAAAAGCCGTTACTTTAAACAATGTCGTAAGTAAAAAGTAACGACTTCTCACTTATGATATTGTTAAAAGAAACGACTTTTCACTTACGCCGTTGTCAATTGCTACTGTGGTGGGTCAGACTTTACTGAATAAATCTAGACCTGTTCCTCCTTGAACCTGCTAGGTCCCGGGGCCGTGGAACAGTCCCGCAAGAAGTTATTAAACTGGTAGTACGCATGCTGCACTAAGGAGACAATCTCATACAAATGGTAGCTTAATTCAAATGCCCGAAACAACGGAATACTCTTTAACTTGTGTTATACAAAATAATTAAGAGAGATTAGAGGAGCTCGTTAGACAATAATGATTATCAATAATAATGGGCATTTACAGAAGGTTGGCTTTATCATACAAATATTATGCAAAGAAAAGATTAGAAAGTTTTTTTTTAATTGAATAGGCTCTGAAACTATAGCACCGATTTACAAAATTCTTGCACTATAATTAAGATACATTCTTCGTGAGTAGCATAGGCAATATACGAAAATCCAATAATGTAGTCCAAGGTGTTATGTATTTAATACTTAAAAAGCTTCCGGAGAGAAGCGAGGGCGGGCCATTAGTAATTTATAAATATCTAATTATTCTTAAAAGTATATTTCGTAATTGTAAAATATGCAGAGCAGTTATAAGAAAACCAATCATACAATTATTATTTTAATATAATATAGTCAAAAAAGTAACTGACCATTAAATGGTTACATACAGAGACATACTTTTTTACTTATTAATAATTTTTTTACTGAATAGGACATATTACGAAAGAAAAAACGTTTATCGCCTTTAGTTTGTTTCCACTTTACATATATTATATTATTATAATATCAGACAATATGCAATTTTAGTTTATACACAAAAACATTTTTTTAACTTCCAATTAAAAGACAAAGGAGTTCAGCTCATGCATTGGCGGGCTGCACTGGTACTCAACGATTCTCGGCGGTCCATGGAGCTGGTTAATGGCATAACATAGGCTGAACATATACAACACTATATCATTGAAATTATGGTGAACACCGCATTTTAACATAGATATAAAACTTAACGGTGCCGTTGGTACCTGCCTAGAATAATGCTACCGAGGGGGTAGCGGGGGTCCCACATCTAGTGGGAGTCGTAAGAGTCGACGAAGAGAAATCCTACCGGACTGCCTTGAACTGCAATCACAAACCCGCTTGCCCAGCGTGGTGATTGTGGGCAAATCCCCCAATATAACAAACTATTGGGGAGACCAACGTTCAGCAGTCGACTTTTTATGTCAAAAATGATAATTAAAGTTATAAGCCGCGAGAAACATAACAAGATGACCTTTTGTTGTCTTGTTATTTTCTCTTGGTAAGTACTTAACATTATGCAGGAGCTGTGCGGTAGTATAGTCAGGTCATTATGTGGCTTTCTCATTACTACGTAGGTTTAATGAAACTGTTTTTTCCGTCTTCTGCGACAATATTCTCTTCTACGCTTATTATGCTTTAGGCAAATCTTTTTTGTATGAAAATTAAAGAACTATTTTCATTGCGTAAGTATATCAGAATTATTCGATTAAAATAAAAGTGTTACAATATTACAATTTCTGATATAGTATGGCAAATTGTACAAAAATTAAAAAGTTAGGAACTGCCAGGTTGAGCTGTTTAAATAGATATTCAAAAATATTAAGTATGTTTCATATTTTATATTACAGAGTCAACTTTACCATGATTAAGTATTAAGAATTAAATGAATATAGGGTAAAGGGATTCAGGTAATACTCCGGCATCACCAGTGCGAATTGGCGAAGACAGGTGTGGCGTCCTGCCGTTAAATTTTAGATGCCGCGCAATGGTATAACCCCTAAAACCCCTAACTTAACTTAACGACTACCACATGTAGTGATAACAACGGCTTAGCATGATAAAAGCCGTCAGTCCCAGACACAATAGAAAACCTATCGTTTGACGACCAATATGGCGTAGTGGCGTACACCCCGGTTCAATTCCCTACAGAACAATTTTTTTGTTCATAAATTGAATATTTGTTCTCATCTGTGTGTTTTCCTGGTTTTAAGTATGTATTGACATAAAAAAAATACTCGTTATTTAGTTTCCATAACACAAGTTTTTAATGATACTGATTTGGGAACAAAATATATAGTTTTTTTTTAATATTCATAGTTCGAGGACTGATTGCAGAGAGAGAAACCAAAACTAATTATAGGATTTGGTGCATCAAGTGTGAATGTGGGACTTGGGCGGTGTTTGGTGGGCGCCGCCCGCCCTCGCCGTGAGAGCGGCCTCTATATAAGGCAGCGGCGGACACTCGCCGGCAAACCGTGCCGCAACCGCATCGCAGCCGCTGCCTCTACAACCATTTCGAATCCAAAAGGTCAGTACGTACAAAACAAATAAATTGTTTCTAAGTAAAATTCCCCTCAAGATAAGCACTGAAAAATGTAAGCGCATTATTAAAAAAAAAAATTTAAATTATAAATGATCAGTGACTGGAATATTCGATTAACGACAAAAGTTCCATAATATTTCATATATAAAAAGAAACATCTTGAAAAAGTATTCATCACAAAAATCAGCTCAAAGTAAGGCACTGAAAAAAAAATTTGCGCTATACTTAAAAGTTGTTGAATTTCAATACATATGTTTTGTTTGGTTAGTTAGAGAGTTAGAGAGAGTGGTAGAGTAGCATATTATATATGTCCTGATGGGGCTGGCATAGTCTATTCATGACAAAAGCCATTACATATAAAATTCATTTAGATTTTTAAAAAAGATTTAAAAAAGAATCATTTTTTTAGCTCTGAACAAAATTTGAAGCGCAGTATATAAAAAAGTTGATGAAATTTGTCTACTCGAAAAAAGTTATTTAATTTATTATCTGCCCGATCTATCTTAGTCCAAGATTACTGATAAAAAAACTCTCTAAAAATGTTGCGTTATATGAGAGCATATGAGAGGCTTTTTAGCTTGCCTCAATGGTTATCCTATAAATCTTTACCATCTCTTCTACTATACTATGTGTGTGCTCCGGAACTGTTCGAAAGGGCTACGCGCCCTCGGGACGTAGTAGCTGGCTCAAGAAGGAACATGGATAGTTTTTAGTCAGTAAAAGTCTGACACACCGCCCACAGCGGAAGAAGGTCACTGGGTGATTTTCCATCCGAAAAAAAAAATGTGCAATTCAAAAAAAAAAAAAATGTAATTAGGGATATTCTTTAGCTCTCGCACGTAGATTTAAGTGGCTTTCATAAGTGCTTCAAAATGGAAGTCCTGATTTTAATTTTGCATGATCTTTTAAGGTCGTATACTTGTAGATGTAATTATTCGCTTATCTATCTCCTGAGGTCGTGGGTTCGATTCCCATATAGGACAAATCTTTGTGTGCATAAACATGGATATGTGTTCTGGGCTGAGTGTAAATGTAATTTAAATATGTGTTTATACATTGAATAGTATTTATGTGTGTGTACGTTATTTACTATCCATAAAACAAGTTCTTAAAGTAAAGTAAAAGTAAAAAAAATATTCATTTCATAAACTATTATACATAGTACTTGAAAACGTCATGATTACAAATGAAAAAAAAACAATCGAAATAATATTACACTATATAAAATTATAAAAGTTAAATTATAAAAGTAGTTTGATTGTAAGATTATAATGTATTTATTTTTGATATGTACTATCAAAACTTTGTTAATAAAAAATTACCACTCTAAAATTAACTTTTTGCTGTTATCACTAAAATGACATTTAAATTTATGTGACCCTTTAATGGATAGATTAATATTTAATAAGACAATCGTAAAGTATTTCTGTAAGCTGTAGGGAACGGTTAAAGTTTACCGTCATAGCAGTTAAAATAGTTTTATTTGGATATTAATGTTCTATGAAAGTTAGAATTTAACTTGAAAACTTTCAACGTTTGATATCGGGAACTTTACGTTGAAGTAGAATGAAACTACCACTTTGACGTGGCTAAGACGATTACTTTGACATTTAGGAAAACTTCTAGTAAAGAAATTGAATAGTGCTAACTAAATTTCAAGAACAATTCAATGGTAATTCTATGTCAAATCAAGTAGAAAAAATAGAATAAAGAATAAGCCAAGTAGAATAAATTTTACGGGTTTAAGTCTGAACATGTCGCATGCTTAAGGGAACATCGACCTATAATAGATAGATCAGGTTTGAGTTACGCACTTATACAGTCTTTCTATTTCTTACTGAGATCGAATTAATGTTAATCAAACGTTCAAAACCCAAGCAGAATTACTAATTAAAAAATCAATATCAATTTAATGCGCTTACAATTAGGACAAGTATTCTTTACAAGATCTTCTTTTGTGATGCCCCAAAAATCGTCTTTTTTGAGTTAAGTCACTATTGCATTAAGCATGCGATGTGTAAAAAGTTTTGTCTATGTTACCTTGACCTCCCCTTGACTACAAATTGTTGTAAACCGCTATTTAACGTTAAATGGGTTTAATAATAAAACGTTTCTTACCAAAAACAAGTTATACACTTTTACAATTATCTACAGCGCTCAAACTAGGAAATCCTGTCTTATGGCTAAAAGGAATTTTACAATAATAATCTAACATTTCTACAATGTTATGTATTAATATATTGATAGTTCCAATAAAGTTCCAATCTTCCTATATATTATTAATTCTATATATTATTTGTCTCAGCACAAGTTCGTATAACACTTCACGCGTCAGCGGGTCGACATAGAAATATGGTTTTGGTGTCATATTGAAGGGTTTGGGTAGTATCATTCTAATAAACTCTGAAATATAACATAAATGTACCAGTAGAATACGCGGACGTAGCTGAAGGGTGTATAGGGATCCTACCAAGTTCTGAGGAGCCCAAGCCAACCTTACCTGCAAGTAGTGCACCTGCTGAGCAACGGACAACGCTGTGGCGGACATAAAAGTTATCGATAAGCGGCAATAGGCTCGCCACCTATAACGTGGGACCAACAATATAACTGGCAAAATGTGGGCGTATAATATGCCTTTGCCTACCCGTTCGGGGAAACAGGCGTGGTATGTATAATCCCTTGGTATAGAAAACGATAAGGTTGGTCGATTGCAGATTGTGACATATGGAAGTTTTGGATATAAATTTAAGCAAATTAACTTAGCATTACTTGTAATACTATACTAATGAACTCTGATTTCAGAAAGAGCGCGTTGATGTCGTTTTAATCAAACAATATACTCGTAATAATTCTCTCAAGGTTACCAATTATTCCAATATAATGAATTATAAAATTTTGTGTTATGGGTACTAAATAACGATAAAACATACATGAATACATTTTTATATACGTAATTATTATACATAGGAAACATGCAGACCCGAATAAATATTCATGTCACGCACGCAAAGACTAAAGTCCTGTGCGTAAATTGAACCCATGACTTCAGGAGCGGAGTATAGGCATAATGACGCCATATCGATCGTCAAAATGTATGTATTACAAACTCCTTCCATTTATTCAAATTCTCCAATGTGACTTTATAAACTTCTGGGAGTTATTTATTTTCAACTATTACCAAGATTTCGATAAAATTTGTTATAACAAACCGACACGCGCTGGGTTCCGTAATTTTATGACATAAATAAAATCAGTTTTTACAATAAATTTGTTTCGTTTAGATTAAAGGGTTAATTTTGTGCTCTACTACCTGCCTATTTACTAAATACTCATGCTCAATGATCCAAAGTGTATCATGGCGTGTCTTAGGACATTTAACGACCTTTCTCGAGCCTGAGTCTATTTTTCGGGGATATTTTCTATCTAATTCTTTTTATAATAAATACTGAATAAAAACCGTAATAATAATTAATTAGTTTTTTTGCTGTAATCAACTTTTACGTAATGCAAGAAAATACACAAAATTTACAAGAAATTACTTAAATTCAAATTTATTTAATTTTGGCTGATCCTAATTCCGACGCGTTTGTGAACGTCACTTAAATCTAAAGTGGAAATTAGCTAGTACAAACGTCTCTTTATTAAAGCCGGAGCTTGTTTCGTGTAGAAGTTCAAAAAATCATAAAGGCCTTGTCTCTATCTAGATTTGCGGAACCAACATAGAAGTTTGATTGAAGATATCCGAAGAATGAAAAAACAATCGCTGTAAAAAGAATACTTTATAAATCCCATACGAATAGGTGGCGATTCAATTTAGAGACCGTGTTTGTGTTAACCTTTAAAGGCAACAAAGTAATGCTTTCTAATGGTTTCAATTTATTAAAATGTATATTAGCAAGAAACGGCGACATTCGTCTTGCAATAAAATTTTATTTATCTGTATAAAAGAGCCGAGGCGACTCGTTTACAGTGGCATTTATGAGGTTGCGATAATAGATATTGCTTTGAAAGAGAAACAGTACGTTCTTGTTCATATACTACCTCGGATAGAATAACGCAAACAATGTAGAAGCTCTATAGTTTAGTATCGACATTCAATAAAGGTTGATTTCATTATGAATACTCATTAGTAAATGATATATTAAAATTGAATAGGAGTACAAACAAAGTTGTTTTGACAAAAATTGATTGATTTTGACAGTAAGTTATGAAGATAAAAGGCCTATCTGTAAAGTCTTACACAGCATAGGAAAGTCTTTTGGTGTAGATTAAAATCGAAGCGTTTATAGGTACGGAAGAGTAGGTAGGTATAGTAGCAGTAGGTAAGACACAATCACTGAAAATAAGCAGGGCTAACAGAGATCGTTTCTTGAATGGGTGACTGTTTACACGTGAAATCGTTGCTCCCGTTATCGCATTGTGTGATAGTCGCTATGCTAAGTTAGAGGCTTATAAAAACAGATAAAAACTGACAGGAGGACGTGATACTTCTGACAATACCATTCCTCACTTGGTGCGCTTGGTGGAGTATGAATTGCGTACATCTCATATGGTATGAAAAGGAGCCCAAAACACAGGAGTATTTTGCCAAGATGATAATTTTTATCCATCATAAAGCATCTATGATCAAAAATCTTTAGGGCTATTATAACGCTGTGAAAGGATATCAATATGTAACACTTGACTTTTACATTTAAAGATATTTTGTCAGCCGGCAAGATGCGCAAGACAGGAGCAGTTCTCATGATCGTCGTCGCCGCACTTCTGGTGTGCTGTGAGGCTGATTCCAATCAGGTATGTGAAGCGTGAAAAGAGATGCTTAAAAGTAAAATCTATATTGACATGTTTTCTTTTGAGGAAAATTGCATTAGTATTTATTTGTTTTAAGTTTCGGTACAGCAATTGTAACTTCGTTTTTTTTTTGGAAAATTGGTAATACTTACTACCTAGAAACATATAAAACATATGTTTATTAAAAGAAATTGTATATTTTGGCGTTGTTTAATATATATTTAAATTAAGTCGAAGTATCAATGGATTTCACCTTGTAGAATTACCATCAGATATGTATATTTAAATCTCAGGTACGGCTAGTCATGGGTCAATCATACATTTTTGATGTATGCGGGTACACCTTAACGCTTTACACATAATGGTTAATTTGGACACACCTGTCTGGGACTGTGTAAACGAGAAACATGTTCTTGTGTATTCAAACTTTGTTAACATTATTGTAAGACGAGTTGTATTATTTTAGGAATCGGAGAAGGGGAGCGCTCACTCAGTAGAGCGATTTGATACCACTGGTAAGTTTCAGCAGGCTGTTTATTTGGCATCAAATCGGTCGGATTCACCTTGTTTTTCACAATTTCCGCACTTTACAAATTCTTCAACTCTTATTAACAATTTAAATTTGCACATTTCACGAAGACACTTGAATGAATATCACACTTGTAAAACCTTCACAGTCCCATAACTGAAAATAAAACTGTTTTAGCATAGCATATAAAACTAGTTGACTAATTCTGTATCACGTATTGCACTTTAGCGACATAAATCGATTTAAAAATGTAAAAAACTTCAAATGATTGCACGTGTTATGATTAAAAACAATGAGCACAGTAATATAATCACACACCAATAGTTTTACTAACCTAATGCCATGACTATTTTAGCACAAGTCGTGTTTGAGAAGTAGCACTTTTCAGAATCTAACCCTCACAAGCTATCTAGTGCACAATGTCAGTGTTATTTACAATAACGGTGAGTACATGATGTTTTTGTTAATTATGGTATTTAATACAATCATAAAGTAAAATACATTGAATTTGTTTCAGATTCAATATACAAAAATGAATACCAAGATTATTTGCGTAGTCTTCTCTACTATATAAACAGGCTTCACAATAATAGAGCTATTGATGAAATTTCTGATGATAGAATTATGGGTACTGATTACGCTGGTCCATTAAGTTCTGGAAAAGATTCGGGATGGTATTCGAGCTACGTAGATTCTCTCGGTGGGGGACATTTCGTGAAGGGCTTTGATTCGTTGGATGGCAGGACATCTGCTAGAAACTTTAATGACATCGTGAAAGGGATGTTGGTCAAGAAGAATCTCGATCATATTGGAGGCCCTAATCTGGTAAAAAGAATCGTCGATTCCCTCGGTGGCGGCAATTTAGTGCGAAGATCCGGTGGGCGATATATTCGATCTCTGAAAAAAGATGTTGTGGGTTAAGAAAAGTCTTCTCTATGTTACATTTAACTTCTATCTTCTTGTCGTAAATCAAGTGTTAGAAAATTTTAATCTTTAAAAATAAATTCGCAATAGAAATAAAACCTGTTTTTATAACCCTTTCCTCTTTCTGTCTACTTAAAGTACAGTTTCAATATTTAGGCTCAGGCAAGTATAATAAAGAATGAGGTAAGATAATGTTTTTTACATTGGTTAATCGAAGATGAGTAAGTTTTAATAAGGGATTTTATTAATAAGTGAACCCATAGCCTGTTTTATTAAAATAGGTGACAAGGCGGAGGTTATGGCACACCCTGGAGGGGTCAGCAGACAGGTGCGAGAGGCTGGCTATTACGGATTTGTGCCGTATCTTATATCGAGACGTTTAAGCAACCAAAAGTAAGTTTAATTGTCAAATATATTTAGAATTTAATTTTAATTTGCAAGGTTACACAGCACTTCCCATAGTTTTTTTAAATTGTGTTTAATATTTATAGGATATCTTAGAGAAAGACATTAAAGCAATCATTCAAGTAAGCTCTATAATTAAAAATCTGACTGGTGTTCCTTTTCCCAGCTAGAAAGACTCCATCCTCTTTCTCAGACCTTTTCCTAGTATCTATTCTTATTCCATACACATATTTATAAATATATATATATTTTTATAAAAACACAATTGAAATCTATAAAATAATTATAGATATTTTATATGTAAGCTTATAGTAAAGTAAAAGTAAAAAAATTATTTATTTCATAAACTATTATACATAGTACTTGAAAACGTCATGATCACAAATGAAAAAAAAAAACAATCGAAATAATATTACACTAAATCACGAAGCTTAGATTCACTTACATGCAACAATACAATTTAAAAATAAAAAATAATTAAGTGTAAGTGAATCTAAGTGCCAGTTCCGAGCCACCGCTCTGTAAGAAGAACTGGCAAGAAACTCACAGGCTATGCTCTTTTAAATATGTCCATTAGTTTGGTACTAGAATTACAATCTTCATTTGTCTGTGAAGCTATACAATGCAATATAACATAACCTTAACAATATTTATGTTTTCAAGTCATTCATATTAGAATAGCCTGTATGAAACGGCAGTTTAATCCCAAGCATTTTTATCTGCCATATAGTCTTTAATAGAATAATATCCCTTTGAAGACAGCTTGTGTTTTATTGTTAATTTAAATTTATTTAGGCTCAATTGCTGTATGTTGCTTGGGATTTTATTGTAGAATCGCACACATTGACCTTTAAAAGATTTGTTTATCTTTTGGAGCCTAGTGGCAGGTACAACTAATTTATGCTTATTCCTTGTGTTTAGGTTATGTACACAGCTTTTCTTACTAAATTGATCAGTATTCTTGTGTACATAAACCAGGTTATCATAAATGAATTGACCGTGCCCTTCTTTTGGTTGGTTGTGAAGTTGTTTCATGCAGGCTTTACTAGTTACTTCATGTTAATGGTACTTAATACTAGTTCAATTTTGTGGAATGCATCTACTGCTTACCATCAGGCAGGATGTAGCCATTATGACGTGTCACATATAAAAAAAGAAGGTACGTAAGACAATTTCATTAAGTAACTTTCCTGTTAGTAAGTAAGACAATTTCGATTATCTGTCAACAGTCCATATGGAGGCAGACGCGACCAATTGCTGGCTGCGCTTGGCGGATATCACGGGGATGGCCTTTCCAAGCGTAATTTTGACGAGATTGACCTGTAAGTGGACTTCCATGCCATCTCAACGTTCGCTATATCCTCGTCTCATTTCGTTTTGATACCTCGACAGGAATATATCGTTAAATGAACAAACAGCTTTCTGTTTCTTTAACAAGTAGCACTTGGCAACATTTTTGAGTATTTACTGTAACTAAATAGTAACACAATTTTATTTAAAAATCACTTTGGCCAACTTTAGTTTCTAGAGAGGTCTCGAACGCAAGTATTAATTTAATTTGTTGGCAGACAGATGGTGATACATTCGTTATAAACTACTACTACTACATACTCATTTATTGCTAATTAATACAACATTACACGTCACAGACAACATTATTATAATAATTCTATTAGCCACAATATTATAAGTAATTGATAACGTGAAAATGAACAATGTCTATAAAAATTGAACTACGACATAAATTAAATTAATAAAAAGTCAATAAATATGTAAATTAAAATAAAGAAATTGTCATATCAGATTCTTACTATTAAATTACACACAACACAATATAATTTAAACTATATATTTTTTAATTATATTAAATTACTACTATTCGGTAGCATGTAGTTATTACTTAGTTTCAGATTTTATAATTTCATTTTAAAATAGATTCTTGCTAATACAATTTCATTCCATTCAATCTCACATGCCTAGTTATTTTGTGCATACAAAACAGTATTTCCCGTGGTAAGCTTTTTAAATAAATAAATAATTGTTTTCTATTTAGTTCCAAGATAAGTATCATGAAGAACTTTTGAACTTTTGAAACGAGTATAATTCACAATTTTTAGACTTAACACATACATAAACGGTGGCTCTTTTCCTTGATCATTAGCCTCATTTTGATGACAGCAGAGGTCTACTTGTCTGAATTAAAGGCTTTGAATTAATCTTTTATTTATTTAATCAGAACGGAATACACCAATGTAATTGGTCAATATCTAATTATCAATATCTTATAACATGATATCAGTTTTATCTATCTGTCTGAACTGAAGGCTCCCAAATTGAATTGTCGATTTATTGAACAGCACGGCATCACCGAATCGCACACTTTCACATTTATTCTAAACTAAAAAAGAAAATTCTGCTTTTACGAAAAGATAAGAAAGGAAAGTATTAGAGATGACTGGCTCAATTCTTTGAACCCAATAGGTATTTGATACGGCTCTAATTTGACAAGGGCGTATCGGGGGACGGGTCTGACAGCGGTTGTCTGTTTTCCAATTGTACACGAAAAGTATTGAGAATGCCACGAAAATTTGGGATGCTTTAGGGTCAGATATAGTTGTGTCAGTAAGAGTACCGGGTGTCATCGCTTATATCAAATACTTGGGGTACTTCATCACAAACGCTGGGTTGAGTACGGAATTCGTCACTTGGGTTACTTAAAGCTTAGTTAGACATGTAGGTCTAACTGTGCTCCAACACCATTTGCAAAATTAAAAATAGGCTGTCTAACTAAGACTTAAATATCTATCTATCTATTTATATCAGCCCGTTTTGCGCCCGTCTTCGGACATGGGCCTCCTCCCCAGCTCTCCACGCGTGTCTATCTATCGCCTTCTGCATCCAGTTTACACCCGCCTGTTGACGGATGTCATCCACCGATCTCCGTGGTGGTCTGCCTCTGCCTCGGGTATTGGCACGGGGTCTCCACTCTAGAATTTTCCTCGCCCAACGAGTGTGGTCCATCCTAGCAACGTGTCCTGCCCATCTCCACTTCCGGCGTTCTATCTCCTCCACTACGTCTCTGACCTTCGTTTTCTGCCTGATCCACTCATTCCTTTTCCGGTGCATCAGGTTTATACCCAGCATCAGTCGCTCCATTGCCCTCTGTGCAACTCTGAGTTTCTCAGCTGACTTCAAAGTCAGCGTTGTAGTCTCCATCCCATACATGAAGACTGGCAGGACACACTGATCAAACACCTTAGATTTTAAGTGTTGCGCGATTTTTTTTGATCGAAGGATAAAGCTGTTGGCTCCGAACGCCGCCCAAGCCAGCCCGATGCGTCTTTCAACTTCTGCCACCTGATCTTCCAGACCAAGGGTGATTTTGTGGCCCAGATAAATGTAATGACCGACGACTTCTACAGGTAGATTGTAATTTTCCGCCTCCGGGATGTTTGTCATGATCTTAGTTTTTGACTTATTCAGTTTTAATCCTATTTAAGACTTAAATATAATGTATGTCAATGGATTAGTTTACATAAAGCAATATATATCTAACTCTGCTCCGAGGCTATTTGTCGAATGAAAGACATGCTGTCTAGCTAAGCCGTCAATATGATATATGTAATTGGGGTGGTTTACTTAAAGCACTACATGTTTAACTGTGCTCCAAAGCTAATTGCAGAATGAAAGTCATGCTGTCTCACTAAGCCGTCAGTATGACATATGTAACTGTTGTGGTTTACTTCAAGCACTACATGTTTAACTATGCTCTAAGGCTATTTGCCGAATGAAAAACATGCTGTCTAACTAAGACATTGTGATATAATGAAATGTAGTGGTTTCAACAGCACTGCATGGCTGTCTGCGCTCCAAGACTACTTGCGGATTAATACAATAAAACGAGTAGCCTGCTGCGTATGAATCGATTCAAAGATGGCATGGCACATTGATAGATAATGGCACCATTTAGAAACGAAAAAAGGCATTTATTAGATGATAAAATAATTACATTTATATTTAAGTGTGTTTTATTTTTCAGGTCCGATTTAAACACTTTTGTTGGGAAGCGTAACTTTGACGAAATTGATCAAACTTCAATGCCGTTCCCTTATGCTAAACGTTTTTACCACCGGTAAGAATATTATCCGATTTTTTTCTATCTATTTTCTGAATTTTTGCAAACCAAGCTATACCAAGATCCAAGAAGCACTCGACGCGCAGCGAGACGGTTGCTACTCCCCAGACAGGTCTCCAGTTTTATGTTAGGGTATTATAAGAGAGGCATAAGTTCACTTTTCAGCATTGAGGCAAGTTTAGTTTGTCTCAAATACTTTCCCAAAAATGTCCATCATATCCCTCATTGTGGAACGTGGCTGGCATGATAATGACATGAAGCGTCAACCCATACAACATAGTAGACGAAGTTTTGGCGCCAAACCGGGAAAAGACACATCGCGCCAAAAAAATATTTTCCTAATATAGTGAAATTTTAAGTTTATATGTGTAAATGTAGTGCATTTTTAGACTTAACTTCTTTGGCAATGTACTCAAATGTAGGAAAGTGATATTGCAGTGGATTTTGCGTGTTGAATTTTCCGCCTGATTCCAATACTTCTTATAAGCCTATAGCACAGTCTCCACTATTTTACTGGGGTATGACTTGACTCTGACTTAACTCGTCTATGACGAACTTTACATGACGCTAACTGTACTGAATGACGAAAATGCTGTATTATTTCATGTTTAAGAGAAAAAAACATTGTATACAACGGAATCTTGTCCCGTTTAAGAATTTCATTATAATTATTTTTAAAAGTACTTTTAGAAGCGACACCTGTTGTACTGCTATAATTTGGCTTGTTGTAAATAGTATTATTAAAATATATATTTTTATAACGGTTTATATTGTTCTACAGATCTAACCTTGACAAGATGAGGTACAGATTAGATTACCCCACGGACGAGGTCGACCTGTCGTCTTTCCCCATTGCATCCAAAGGGGCTTTGGACGGCTTCCAACTTCATCAATAAATGGAACTAACCACAAGCGATATAATAGCTGTCTTTAAATATAGTTTATGAATTCCTGATGTCCATTATTGTTGTATGTGTAAATGTAGATATAAGATTAATGTATTACTCCAGAGCATTTTAATCGACCTTATTAATTAAATATTAAATTTATCCAAAGAACTTTCAAGTTATTGTTGTAAATTATTCGCTTCTGAATGTTCTAAAATTTCTTATAAATGATATTTATAACATAATTATATGAATATACTTTGTATATATTTCAATATTTCGAATTATAACTACATATGTATATTTTAAGAGAGATGTTGTTTGCGAAATATATAATAACTTGTACCTTATATAAATTATCTAATGTTTCTTATTATTTCAATAAAAGATTATGACTACCGGTAAATGTTGTTTTTTAATTTAAATGAAAAAATGTTTTGAACAATTTAAGCCCGGTAGGGCTTCTGAATATCAAAATAACTTAATGCTAATGAAAAGGACAGAAACTCAAGTAAGAAAGGTGCATTCACTCCGCAGTTTCTTTTTGTTAAGCAACACAGTAACTTATGATAACATGCTGTAACTTGTACACTGAATTAAATAACTTTATATTGTTGAATGTTTCTGAGTAACATCTTCTACGGCTTGCACAAAAGTTCTTTATTTCATTTAAGCTAAATTTGATTTAAAATGTCATTGCATTTCAGTCATTTGTTTCAAGTTGAGAGGGACAAAACAATTTTAAAATACATTTAGCACCAACAGAATTAGTGACATTTGCCAACAAGAGCAAGACATCCTTAGAAACGATGCCCAACAAAAAATACTGCGGTGTAGATGCACCGGAAAGGGTAAGAAGCATGCCAATTTTATTCTCTCACCTGTACAGTTCGAATTATTAATAAGAAAAAAGATATGAAAATGTCTAATCATCTTTTCGTCCTAATAGACAAAAGTCTTCGTCTATTGTGTGTTGCCAGCAATCTTAAAGTTATCCAGGGTATAACATAGAAAGTATGCTCGGAGTGTACCAACGTGATTTAATCACAAATGAAGTAATTCAGTGGACAAATGTAATGACCGACATAGACAAACAAATTGTCAAGTTGAAGTGTCACTGAGCGTTGCACATTTTTTTTTTTTATTATAAATAAATATTCTCTTACAATCACACCAATTCTTTAGTTCCAAGATAAGTATCACTAAGAACTTGTGTTATGGATACTAAAGAACGGATAAACATACATAAATACTTTTTTTTTGAAAATACATACTTAATATACATAGGAAAACACCCAGACCAGAACAAATATTCATGTTCATGCACACAAAGATTTGTCCTGTGTGGGAATTGAACCCACGACCTCTGGAGTGAAGTGCAGGTATACTGACCTCTACGCCAAATCGGTCGTCATTGCTGATAGAACCGACGACGGGTGGGGCAGTAAAGTTCTCCAAACGCGACCGCGAACCAATAATATAGTAAAGTTTTTGCTAATCAACCATCTAAAGAATTATAAAACAAATATTATACTTATATGGCAAATTTAAGATTTTTCCGCTTTTCTTAAATTAGGTCGAGATGTACAACTTTTATTAATCTATTATTATAATAGTTCATAATCTGATATAGCTTTTAGTATTACTTTGGAGCCATAAAATAATATATACAGAGCCATAAATTTTAGTACTAATTCAGCTCAGGTAAGTTCTTACTACGCTTTACTTTATATTAACTGATTTTCAGTGAAGTTGTGAAGATAAACATTTTACAAAATAACAACATAGATAGACCTAATTGCAAAACAAAGCAATCTAAAATGTCTTCTACTTAAAAAAATATTTTTTAAATATATCAGATCAGGTAAAATTCTCAAAAATTCATAGCGCGAAAACTATCAGAACGGTACAAAGGAAGTTCTATATCTAGACTCCCGTCTAACATTCGTTTCTGGGAAATCCTGTATAATGCAATGTAGGTACACAAAAAAGAAAAATATTGCCTTCGCCCCTTAATAATTTTCGAGCGTAATCATAATATTTTCCCTCTTTTTATTTCCTTGTCCAAAAGAAACATGTTTTCAGAATATTCAAATCTTTCCTAAAAATCTGTCTGAGTTTGAGCTTATTTGGATCATTTACCAAGCAAACACTGAAAGGTACAATCTAAATATCATAAAAATTTACATTTCAAACAGAACGTAAATGTTTCTAAAGTAAATAAAGAATTACCATTCAAAGATTTAACTTCATATACCTTAATAATAATTCTCGTTGAATAAACTTTTTGGAGAAATGTCGAAATTTAATATAAAAAGTTCTCTTGACGCTACCGCCTTCTTTAAAGGTGAGTCTACATCACCATCTCAGCCCATTAACGTCCCACTACAGAGCACGTGCCTTCTCTTACAAACCAAAGTGAAAATGTAAGGACGACCGATATGGCGTGGTGGCGAGTATACCCGCACTCCACTCCTGAGGTCGTGGGTTCGATTCCCACACAGGACAAATAATTGCGTCTATAAATATGAATATTTGTTCTGGTCTGGGTGTTTTTCTATGCATATTAATTATGTATTTACAAATAAAAAAGTATTTATGTATATTTATCCGTTATTTAGTATCCATAACACAAGTTCTTAATGATACTTATCTTGGAACTAAATAATTGGTGTAAGTGTCAAAAATATTTATTTATTTATATTGGTTTATACCTACACCACCACGCGGACCCAGTGCGGATGGGCGGAAAATTCTAACAGCAGAATGGCAGGATGGCGAGCTTATTGCCGCTTACCGGGATAGATTAACAACTACCACATATACTACTACTACTACTTACCTTGAACACGAAAAAAACCCAATACATGTGTTTACATAAATCCGCTGCGTCTAACCCGACAAACTTTAAGATACAAATGCATAATTGCGCGGGAGACACAGGATCCTGCAATTGTGACTTTCTACAGCGAAAAGATAGCCTCAGATATTTAGGAATAATGCTGGATGAAAACTTAACTTTTCACTCACACATTCATACGCTGGCAAAAATAGTGAGGAAAGTCATGGGTGTAATGCGTATACTAAGAGATGCGGCAAATATCAACTGCTTGAAAACCGTTTCTTCTCTGTCTGCCAATCGATTTTAGCATACGGCATAGGGATATGGGGTGGTTCTGTAAAAACCCTAATGATAGAGCTTGAGAGGGCACAGCGAGCAGTACTTAAGGTGATGCTAAGAAAGCCTTACAGATACCCCACCAATGACTTATACAAGGAGCTGAATGTGCTGCGCGTTAGACAGTTTTTTATTAATTAATTTATTGATTCAGGCGTTACTTTGCGGAAATCCAGTGTAAGCAACTGATGGATTAAAAATATCTTTGTAACAATTCTCGTTTCAGCGTTGGTCGTGAAGACATCGTTGTTCTGAGGCTTCTATCTTACCTGAAGATGCCCTGTGTAAGGGCGAAACACGTGTCGTGTTGAATAGTTTCTCGATTTTTCAGGAAATTATAGTAGCGCGGGAATTGTTACAAAGATATTTTTAATCCATCACTTGCTTACAGTTGTTTATTGTCAATGCATGTCTGTCCATCCATCGATATGGTGCAAGGCTGATTCTTTCAAGGGGTGGAAGAAGAATCTGCAAATTACTTGTGCCTCTTGTCTGGTGACTAGCTTTGCCAAAAGATTCCCCCGTTATTGTGACGTCTCGGTATACAATGCGGTCACAAAGAGTTGCTGTCTTAGTGATATCTCGGTTAGAGAAGCAAAACTAAAAGTAGTACAAATGCTATCTTCACTCGACTATGATCAAACGGAGGCTCTTATCCCACACCGATAAACACAAATTACACAGCAAAATATACACACACAGAGACGCACATTATGCTCACTTAATTTTATTTTATTTTTTGTTTTCTTTATAAAAATGCAATCAATTTTAAAATTATAGTTAATTTAGCTCTTAAATATATATATTTTTTTCTTCCTATTTTTAATCTAAACTCTGTAATCCAATGAAAATTGGTAACCCAAGATACAAGCTTTTGCTTAGTTTGGGAACCCCTGGAAACAATGTGATGTGATTTTATATTTCTACATTTGTAAACTTAGGTATAATCCTAGTTTGTAATGATACTTGAGTTACAATAAATACATTTTTCATTTTCATTTTTCATTTTCATATAGTGATAACCGGGATCGTTCGGCTCGATGTGCTTTGATGTAGTGTAATATATGTATAATCGATGTAATATAATAATCACTATAATTAAACTTATACACCAGAATAATTATTCTTGTTAAATAAGAGTTTCAAGAAATTTTTTTAAAACAATTTTTGTCTTGAGCCTTAAAAGTTTTCTGTTGTTAGATTGTAGATATTTTCCTAGACGATGGATGAAAAATTTAATTATTTTTTCAACCTTTTCAATATTCAAAGACAAGTTTCAATTAAGGAACTAAGAAATGAGAGCCTAGTCAATTGTTTCTTATTTGACTAAAAACAATTTCACAAAGGTTTGACTCCGGCGTTATGTTATTTTACTAAAAGCATTAAATAAGAAATAATTAATGTTTCTGTTTTTAATCCAATTTTTTTTTGAATTTTAATATGTGACGAAATAGCTTTTCAGGTAACGGTGAGTTCCTCGCAATGTTTTATTGATATTACTAGCGGCCGTCCGCGATTTAGTCCTCGTGACCTACATATAAACATTGCTCTTAAATCACTCTATCTATTTAAAAAACCGCATCTAAATCCGTTGCAAAAAGATCTAAGCATATATATGGAAATACTTTTATACTATGTAGTGATATGCAAAATTAAAAATCGTAATTATTATTTTGTATTACTAATACGACTCTAATATATAATACATACATTGTTAATTGCATTGTTAGTAAAAATAATATGAATATTGCTAATCAGATAATTCATGAACACGTAATATTCATCGTCGCATAAATTCTTTAACATGTTGTTTCTTTTTCCTTTATATTTCATATTAAACGCTTTTAACTCTAAGTGCACTTCGCTTTACCGGATTCCCACTGGGTACAATCGAATTTCCTTCCCAACTAACTCCATAAATATATTTCGTTACGCCGCCAAATATTTCAGAGTGCTGTGAAGAAACCAATGAGGGTCTGGTATCCGCAATCATACTTTTTGGTACTTAGTCAGAACCATAGAACTAACAGTTTTGATGACATCTAATAATTATCACTTATCATGTGACCTTTGACGACCGATATGGCGTGGTGGCAAGAATACCCGCTCTCCGCTCCTAAGGTCGTGGGTTCGATTCCCACGCAGGACAAATCTTTGTGTGCATGAACATGAATATTTGTTCTGGTCTGGGTGTTTTTTTATGTATACAAAAAAAATATGTATTATCCAAAACACAAGTTCTTAATGATACTTATCATGAAACAAAGTAATTGGTGTAATTGTCAGTAACAATTTATTTATTTATTTATGTAATGTGGCATGCAATAAATGATTTGATTTGATTATAACATACTAGCTGGTGTCTGCGACATTTTCTATGCATAACATTATATTTTTATTAATTATAGCCTATACGTTATTCTGATGTGCACACTGCATTATTGTAAAGTTCCATTAAGATCCACCGAAATACGAACTATTAAGTTAATAATATTACTAGCAGCTCCCGCGGTGTCCTGTGTAGTTCATAGTCCCATGAGAATATCGGGGTAACAAGTATCCTCTGAGTTAAAACAGGTTATAGACTACCTGTGTGCCTTATTTCATCCAATTCCGTTTAGTAGTGTATGCATGAAAATGTAACAAAAATTTATACATACAATCTAATATCAGTAGTATAATAAAATTACACAAGTTGAACCACGATCTGGAAAAGCTTTGTAGACTTCAAATTCAGATCGTCTCGCACCTATGAATTTTCGAAGTTATGAGCCCAATTGCCGCTTGCTCCGTGCTCAGAAAGCACTTTAAGCCGATAGTGCCGGCTGTCATGAACATCTGTGCCGGTCGTTATTAGGAAGTCAGTGCCTGCTAACATCCTGACAGCTAGTTTATCAATGAATAATGTTTCTCTCTGGGTTGCGGAGGTCAGACGGCAGTCGCTCCATGTAATAACTAAAATAAAGCCAAATCTGGTTAGACTAGTAAGGAGACCCTCCTCCCCGACTGGTCTCCACCTTGTCGTGGTGGGGGGGCTGAGTACCTCCCGGTAGGGTGCAGGAGGCGCTAGGGAAAAGGCAACACCCAGAGACCGACGACTCTGGGTGCCCTTAGTACTGACTACCGGGGGGGAAACTAAGAGGGACCTGTGGAGGGCGCAGTGGGCGGGCCAGGAGGGCCCGCTCAGCAGCGCCAGGAGGGTCTAGGCAGTGGGGGCAGGGGGCCCCTGCTGCCTAACCATGGACCCTCCGGGAAGTCGGCCACACACGCTATGGTCGCACGGGGAGGTAGGAGGGGCGCGTCCACTGCGCCTCTCTGAGGAGGTCCTCCCGGTTTTGGTCCGGGGGACGTTGGCCGCAGGCGGGGTGTCAGAAGCTGCAACCCAGGTACTGGCCCTCGCCTCTTTCTCAACAGGCGGCGGGCGTCGTCGAAAGATTTTTAGTGGGTATTACTTGGCGGTCGTGTCTGCCGGTGGTGAGTCCCACACCCCCTTTCGGTCCCCCTTTGGCCGGAAGGCAGTGCGTAAATGCATTTTGTTACCGACGTAAAAAAAAAAAAAAAAGTAAGGAGACCCTGGGCCCTAAGCTGAAGTCTACGGCAACCGGAATAATTCTAGTTTATGAAATGAGAGTGATAATTTACAAGTTTCTTAAAAAAACCATTTGAAAAAGAGTCTTCAATATTTTTTAAGTAGGCAATTACGGTATTCTTGGAGTCTTAATATCCATTTGTAACAGAAGTCTACTTTCAGTGCTTGGTTTCTTTCAAATTTGCTTTTAATCGATGTGGCAAACTCGGGCTGCTCTCATTAATTAACATGCTAATGATGATGAAGTGTCATGATACGTTATCTACAGAAATACTCGTTCAAGTCATGATAGAAACTATTTAAGGACATTTTAAATAAAATGTAAAGAGTTTATGTCCCCATTATGGGATTCTACTAAGAAATAAGAAACCAAGCAAACCTCACCTGCAAGTGCGCCTATCGATCAACAAACGAGTCTAACATAAAATTTCTCAGTAAGCGCTAATAGGCTCGTCACCTATTACGTAGAACCAGAAACATAATTTGGCGAAATGTGTCCAGATACCTAAATGGGCGTATAATATGCCTCTGCCTACCCCCTTAATTAGGCGTGAGTATATTGTGATGTATATTTCAGTTTTTGCAGTTGCATAGAAATATAACGTAATTATTTTTAATAAAATTTAAAGCGTACTTTATTCTATTGAATATAAAAATAAAGTTAGTACTTTTTTGGGCTTCGATAATATTATTTTACTATAGGGTGAATAGGGCTCCCACCAAGATCTGAGGTACCCAATACAACCTCACCTGCAAGCGGTGCACCTGCCGATCAACGGACAAGGCTCTGGCGAACATAAAGGTTCCCGGTAAGCGGCAATAAGGTCACCACCTATAGGACTAATTTTATAATTGGCGAATTGTGGGCGTATAAATGCCTTTACCTACCCCTTCGCGGAAACAGGCGTTATTATATTATGTATGTATGTATCTTTATTAATCCTATGAAACAATAAATAAATAAATTATGATATAAATTCCGAGAGCAATATAAATTGGGTTCTAGCTAAGACAAATAATTTCATTAAACAAAACATTACCTCCCATTGGTCGGTTTTATTTATTTCCTTCAGTAATTATGTATTTGTTGAGTTTCTGTTTTTCCATTTCGAACGTTTACTTCGCCGAACAGGACAAACAGACAAATAAGTTGTTAATAACCTGGCAATGTTGACTTTATCTTCTGAAACAGTTAATTTTACGCCTGTGTAGACTCGTTACTTAAATAACTGACCCAAAGGCATTCCTGAAGAGCTTTTAAAAAACCCTTGGGAGAGACCCAATTGAATAATTGAATCGTCCTGAAAAAGTGCTCTGATATTTAATTGCTATCGTAATTGTTTTTGAAACTCACTCGTGTATTCTTTTAGAAGATAGTTTTATACAGCTAGTTTTTGGTATTTGCTTCACCTATACTTTTAGTCGTTCATTTTCAATCAAATCAATTTTGTCTGCTCTTAGTAGTTACCCAGCGGCTGATTGCGACTTCGTCCGTGTTATATACAAATTCTTTGTAGTTTTTTTTTGACGACCGATATGGCGTGAAGGTCGTGAGGCCGTGGGTTCGAATCGCACACAAAGCAAAACTTTACGTGCACAAACACGAATATTGGTTCTGGTCTGGATGTTTTCTTATATTAAGAATGTATTAACAAACAAAAAAGTATTTTGTATGTTTATCCGTTATTTAGTATCCATAGCACGAGTTCTTATTGATATAATTTTCTGAGTTAAAAAATAGCCTAAGAGAGGTTATTTAAAATCAGACATCTGTCAGCTACAGTATACCGGAGATAGACCACAATATTTTTTTAAAATTGTTTTTTGTTATAAGTAACGTATTACTTCTATATACATTTCATAACAAGCTTACGTTTTGATACTACAGGTAGACACTTCTACTTGTTAATATTCCGCAACAGGTTGCAGTCAAACCCATCGTGTCCGACACCGCAATGTTCACGTTATCCTTTCTAAAATTCCAAAAACAAACTTTGTGAACATAAAATCTGTAATTAGGCTTGTCAAACTTAGGCCTTTCCCAAAGCTCGTCAACGAACTTAGTATATATAAAAGAATCCCCCCGTTACTAGGCACCCACGCATCGAATGTCGTCTGGTCATCTTGTCACATGCCTAACTATTAAACTAATATAAATCGTGAAGTGACTGAAAGTAATATGAATAAAGACACTTATTTTTATTAATTTTTTCTACAGGTTTAGGTATTAAAATGTTCCCGAAAAATGCAGAGCCCAATTAACTTATTTTTTAAAACATTATAAGTTTATCTATATTATAAGGATTTGGACGACACAGTCAATCAAACACAGCTGAGTTTCTCTGTAAGGAAATATTTATTGTATAACACTTAGGTACATACACACAAATTACTTAAAAATAAACATTATAAACTAACAAACACACTTTACCTGTAAGGATAGAAACGACATTTAATGTTATTAGTTGCGATGTCGATTCCTAAATCACAAACTAAGAAAAATTTCAACTAATTGAGATTTAAATAAATCGAAACGATTCGTATTGGTCTTATAAATTAAAGTTCCGTGTTTTAAGAGATATAAAGAATACAAGTCTCATAATTCACAATGGCCCCACCGGGAATTGTGGCACTCCAATGACAATGCACATACTGAAAAACAATTGCTAGATGACGAGTTGGGATACATGATATTGAAAACAATAGTCTGAATATTCATACACGTATGACGCGAATTCATTAATCTACCCTCTTAATTGCACCAATGTTTGGGACAAAATTTTCAAGTTTATTTTTGCTAGGGTCGGCTGTTTGGTTCTTGGTATAAAATTTCAGTGCATAAATTGTTAGTATTTTTTTTTTATGTGACACGTCATATTAACTACATTCTGCCTGATGGTAAGCAGTCGATGCAGTAGAAAAAAATTAAGGCGCTTCATACTGTGAAATAAGCACGGTACGAAGCCACAAAGCGCATCCACTCATGACGGCCTGCTATAATGCCGTTTCACGCCTCGCTTAAAAGGCACGGGACTAGGAAACACATGAGCCGGCAGCGGATTCCAGAGCTTAATGGGAATGAAGCAAATAATTACCAAAACAAATGTCATAAGTACATACATACATACTATCATACCTGTTTCCTCGAAGGGATAGGCAGAGGTATATTATACGCCCACATTTCGCCAATTATATTGCTGGTCGGTAGGTGCACCACTAGCAGGTGCAGGTGAAGGATCCCTATACACCCTATATATATATGCCATAATTTCGAACCTAAAGAATTTGTCAATCAGATGATTAGCTTATATGATTACGGATGTTTTTATTAGTCATAATTACATTAAACTTTAAGGGGCTTTTTACAAAACAAAATCTAAAGTTAAACAAGGTTTAAAACTATTGCTGTGACTACACTAGTTTTAAACCTGGTTTCAGTTTAGACCTTGTTTTATAATCAGCCCCTAATGCTTTATTATCTATTTACTCCTTTAAACCTTTTGCAAAGTGTCTTATTTTTTTCTTACATTCCTCAGTCATCATACGAATCTTGGTAAAATTTCGTGACCGTTCTTAATGACATTGTGCCATTATTTTAAAAAGAAGAAGAATGTAAGAAGAAGTTTGTATGTATTCATACGATAGGTTTTAATTCATTCTAAAGATTAATGTTACCAATGTTTAAAATTTCACTATATGTCGGGTTTCGCTTGCAAGCGGCGTCCACAATGTGACATCATATTCCAACGCTTCGCTCGCTCACATAAGTCTTCATCGGTGTTAGCTAGATATTTAAGCGAGCGAGCGGACGTTAAGTATCTTCGCTATTAGTGGGGATCCACTTTTTATTTTGCTGCTTCAGTGGATTCTAACTGTTATATGTTCATAGTGTGTATTTAGTTAAAAGAAAGAAGGTACTGTATAATAGGTGTAGAATTTGAACAAGAGAAATTACCTAATAGAAAGACTTATACTTTATTTATGAGCTAAAGTAACAAAGGAAGATAAAGATTTTGAATAGACTTTCAAAAGAGTATAAATATTTTTAAAAAATAAGATAAACTATCACTTTTCAGAATGAATCGTTTCCGTAGAGCTTGTGTTACGAGTTATGAAAGCTCTTGATGTATTAGAAGTAGATTGAGATAAGCCGTTATGATAAATTGAGGACGAAGAATTATTGGTTTTAAAAACTCAAAGATGTTACTTTGTTAAGTAGAATTTACGAAACTATAATTATTTGAGCTTTCACTATCGACTGGCAAGCGATCCATTAGTATATATATATATATATCTTAGAAAAGCATAACTATTGTGCTTAACTAATTCGTGACATTTATCTTATTACTAAGTATCGTTGTGTATCTGCATAATATTTCATTATTGACTACTTTTAAAAAATATATATGATGGGGCCTAGTTCAGATATATGTGGATTCCTTGTCCTGTGGGTCGGGTGCATGGTGTTTCTGCAATTTGAGGCGTGAAGAAAATAAAAATTGTTTAAACTAAATGCTACTGCTTATAATATCGCAGCCTTTTTTTTGGATCAAATAACATCTAATTACCTTTCCCCGCTGAGGGTGGAGCCGGAGTATGTGTCATACTTTTACTAACTAAAAAACCATCCATGGTCTTTCTTGAGTCACCTACGTCCTGAGGCCGGTTGTCTATTGTTTGCCCGACAAGTATATGCCATAATAATCATATGCCCGAATTTCATTTGCCCCAATGTTTCGTTTACCATAAAAGACATGTGACATACTCTTGTTTGCCCGAACTTCAGATTCCATAATGATTCGAATGCCATAAATATTGTTATCCATAATTTTAATTGCACTAATATTATTTAACCGAATTTTCCAACGCCACGCTAAATTAATTTCCAATAATGAAAGAGTCTCATAAAGTAATGTTGGAAATTGAATCAATTCTAAATGGAGAACCAGAGAAAAAAAACGTAAAAAAACCTTAAATCGTACACTTAAAATCAATGAGATATTAACTAAAAAAGGTGAATATACAAAAGAAGAATTTTTGCGAACTTTAGCATCGAATCTGTATTTGCACTAAAAATAAAACTGTAATAAATGTAATAGTCAATCAAAAATATAGTATGATTATAATATTAAAATTGTTTTTATTTCTAATACCTACTTATCACTATAATCAATCCAAGTCGCTTCCGTACAAATTTAACTTAACGCCTTTGTTCTAATAAATAAACGATTGGCTTTCTGGCACTTCGCCGGCCGCTGCCGCGGCACGCTCGCTTCGCTCGCTCGGCTCGTGCGTTGTCTTTCATGTTTCAAACCTAACCTAACCTAATTTTATAATAATTTTAACCTATTTTATAACATTATAAGATAATATTGATATTGTTTTTATTTCTATTAAGTACCTACTTATCACTATAATCAATCCATGTGACATGTGGCATGTGATAATTCCAGCTTACAAACAAGTGATATTATGGAAAGTGATTTTATGGAAAACAATGATTATAACAAGTGATATTATGGAAATTAACTTTATGGGAAACAAAGTTTCTAGCACGTGACTATTATACTCCCCAGGGGGCTCCTTATTGTGCTAACATCTCTTTTAAGGCGCGCGTGGAACACGAACGCGCAGTCGACGCGGCCTGTCGCCTATAGAAGGCAGACGGGCGGCGAGTTACCCATTACTCACTGCCCACAAGACAGCGCCTACGGTGGCCGGGAGTCCTGTCGTGGCCCTCGACGTCTCGGGCGTCCACCGCGGCTGCTGGGACCGTGACGAGAGGCACACTGCCTCTCTCGTTCCGCCGCCTCCTTTGACAGCATGACTGCTTCGCAAAAGAAGGCAACAGCACCCCATTCCCTCTCGCTTCGGACCATGGCCTACACCAGGCCCGATTGCGAAAAGTTGCCGCCGCCGATTGCCGCTACGAGGAAACGTCGGTGCTCCGCTCAAGCGTCACCATCTTCACAGTGGTGACACCCGGATGTTTCCTCACGTCTGATTCTTTATGGGAACTTACCGAAGCAGTCATTCCCGGTTAGAAACTGCGTCAAGCCAAAGTAGAGAGCGCCGTGGGACCTCTCTAGCCTCTCCTTAAAGAGGGGACTTACCACCACGATTGTGGCGAGCCCTATAATTTCGCAGCCTAGGTTACTATTCAGAAGACTCAGAAGATTAAAGCGAATGTGTCACAAAAAAATTTAAAGGTTTAACAAATGCTATAAATTAATACCTATTACGGAGTTTCCGATCTCAACTTTTTACTTTTTACTGCTACTTTATCGTAAGTTCTTATCATTCTGAGATGCTGATGGTAGTAAAGCAGATGCGTGGTAAATAACCAGATGAAAAACTATATCAGTTAATTATAGTACAAAATGCTCTGGCATTTTTATGCATCCATTTTATACCACCGAGAATTCGTTCAGTTTGGTTCATTTTGAATTAAAATTACATGGTTATTATCGATAAAAGCCTTTCCACAACTCTTTTACCATTTATACTCGTAATTCTATTTCGATATTTAAGTTTGCAAATCTGGACCGATTAACTCAGCTTTATAACATTAATTGGACACGATGCTAATATCAAGTAGCTCAACTGCTTTTGCAAGAATAAAAATAAGTTAAGAAGTGTTTATACAAATCCAATTAAGTATTACGCCATCGAATAATCTCCGTGTTTGTATTCGACACGTCGCATCAAACTTGACGTCTTGTGGAATAAGTTAGGAGAAGTTAGGCGATCGCTGTATTGTGCTGAAAATTTATGCGGCCCAAATCCATCAGCGGGGTGAATCTGTGATTGATAGCGAGTATCGTGGCACCAAGTTCGAAATTAGTTTAATGGTGTTGAACGCAGATTAGATGGAAAACAAAAACATCATGTTTTACCCGTCCTTCCTCAGACAATGAGAATGAACGTACACGAGTAAAAGGTGGCTTTTGCTACTTTCCGTACTTAAACACAATAGGTATTTGGATTCAAAAATAAATATATGTGCCACGTCATAATAACCTCATTCTGCCTGATGATAAATTTATGCTGCCCAAATCCATCAGCGGGGTGAATCCCCGATTATAGAAAGTATCGTGGTACCAAGTTCGAAATTAGTTAAGTGGTGTTGAAAGCGGATTAAAAAATAAAATATTTCAGGTCAACTTTTCTTTTTTTAAACGCAGATTAGATGGAAAACAAAAAGAATGTTTTATTCTTCCTTCATCAGTGGGGCAACTAAGAGCTCTCGTTACGTTAATCTGCCTTTTGTTACTTTACGAACTCCCACACTATTGGTATTTAGATTGTAAACTATAGAAAATATTTTATTATAGAATATGAATACGTAATGGTCGTCACTAGGTTGTTTGTATGTTATGACAAAGTTTTTATTTAAAAATCGATATATCTTAGAAATTAAAGTATGTACCTACACAAATTAGATTCACCTATTTTTGAAAATAAATTTACAGTTTTAATATTTTTAGATAACCAATTTATTGGCTGATATTTTTACAAGGAAGGTATTATTTTTATTTTATACGCAGTTCAGATCTGAGCTATTATGCAGTTTATTCTGAATTGAATGAAGGAATAATTAATACATAATATAGAATGTTATGCGTTAAATCATGCATATCTTTTTCACAGATTTTGTTTCATTCTAACATCGTTTTTTAAACCTTAGTTAAATAATATAGTAAATGCATTTAATTTATTAAAAAAATAATAAGTCCTAACTAATCGGATTCTTCAACCAATATTTTAATGAAATATTTATATCAGTCTAAACACTTGGATTTGATTAAAAAGCGTCCAAAAATAGTTTTAATTCCCATCAAAAAATACATCATGATAGACCTAATCTCTTACAGTTCGATATCAATTTATCTTGAAAGAACAGATTAATTTCCCAGCAGATGCAACTGGGATGGAAAGTCTTGACCTATCGGGAAATGTCTCAGATTGACTTTAGCTGTCTTCAAGAGATTAATTTTGAAATTGAATTCGTATTACGGGTATACCTTAGGTATTACTAAGCTAAGACTTCAAATGGAAAACTGTTGCATTCATTTTACTGCAGAAAATATAAGGTTTTTTTAGCAAAAGAAAAATTTGCACTCAAATTAAAAGCCCGACTGAAAACTATCGACTACATCGTTTTTATCCCTATTTTTACAAAGGGCCGAGAGTTCTGTATAACAGTGACGAAAGGCCAATAAGTCTTCCGCCTGATGGTAATCTATGTCAACAAGAAACAGGTTGACACTGCATCGATCTCATCATCTCCAGATATCGCCTTTTTAGGTGTTCAATGCTTATTTATATTACTGGAATACAAAAAGTAAAAACCGCCATTTTTCAGATGAATTTTGAATAGAAAAATCGGTATTTGGATGCAAGTTAAAGAAAATCGTGTGCATGTTACTTGAAATACAGCTCATTTCACAAGCTAATGATCTACGAGCTACGACGAAACATCTGCTACGTCGTAGCACCAAAAAATTAATATTTTCTATACTATTTAGAATTTCGAAGCAGGCGATCGTAGCATTTTAGTTGCGAGGCTTGTTCAAAAAATCAGCTAGTACCTATGTCAAACCTCGCCGAAATACTACAAAAGAGTATAACAAAAGCGCTATTAGCTTCCCCAACGGGCTTATGCGGCCATACATACAAAGTTTTTTTACATTTGTCAAAACAAGATAAAAAATAATGTCTTTGATAAATCAGTTAAATAAATAAATAGTTAAAAATTATAAATCAAAGTTTTTTCGGATTTTAAGTAAATAAATAATAAATAAAGAAAATAATGTTATTATAATAGGTTGGGGAAAAAGTCTTTTCGTATTTTTGTATGAAAAGTCAAGACATTTTTTTCAAAGTTTATTTACATTTATTTACAATATATATGTACCGTTTTGTTGAATAACTTTCTGCCATTTTGTGGGCAGAGACATTATCCCGTTACTGTAGAAACTTTGGGACTTCTGATCAAAAAAATGGGACAAATAGTTTTGGCAGTCCTCTCTTGAGGTCAACCTTACAGAACCTAAAGAATTCTGCAGAGACCGAAACAGGTGAAAATCTGAAGGCGCAAGGTCAGGGCTATATGGTGGATGCACTAGGACCTCCCAGTCGAACTCTCTTAATTTTTGCTGAGTGGCTAAAGATGTGTGTGGTCTAGCGTTATCGTGATGAAAGACCACACCCTTCCTGTTGATCAATTCCGGCCGTTTTCTCTCGACTGCTTCCTTTAATCTCATCAGTTGCTGGCAGTAAAGATCAGAATCGATGGTTTTGCCGGGCGGTAAAAGCTCATAATAAACAATGCCCTTCCAATCCCACCATACACACAGCATCACCTTATTTCGTGTTAGGCCAGGTTTGGCCACAGTCTGTGAAGCCTGGCCAACTTTCGACCACGACCTTTTTCGCACGTTCTTGTCGTACGTGATCCACTTTTCATCGCCAGTTATCAATCTCTTCAAAAACGGCTCGGTTTCATTACGTCTCAATAATGAATCGCAAATGAGTACACGGTTCATTAAGTTTCTTTGGGTGAGCTCGTGTGGCACCCAAATATCGAGCTTTTTTGTATAACCAGCTTTCTTCAAATGGGTCAAAACTGTTTTGTGGTCAATTCCCAGTTCTTCAGCTACATCGTAACTACTAATATGCCGATCTTGCTCCACTCTTTCAAAAATGGCGTCCATTTTATTCGTAACAGGGCGACCAGAGCGAGGTGCATCTTTAACATCAAAATTTCCGGACTGAAAACGTTTGAACCAAATTTGTGCTACTCTTACTGACACTGCATCAGGTCCATAAACATCACAAATTTTTTTCACTGCTTGAGTTGCATTTTTGCCTTTTTCATAATAAAATTTTAAAATGTATCGAATTTCTTCATTAGATTCACTCATTTTTACGGAGAGAAAAACAAATGAAAAATAGCGGGAAACAACTTTTTTTTATTTTTTTCTTTTCTTTATAATGGAACCTTTTTAATGTTACCAAAACCAGCCGGACACAAATAGTACAGTCAAAAAAATTTTATAATAAGTTTATACCTACGTTATGCGAAAAGACTTTTTCCCCGACCTAATATTTCTGTGTGTGTACTAAATAAATAAATGCAGGATATTTTAATTTTGAGATATTGAAACAGACTACTATAGACATTTAAACCTTGCTATTAATGTCGCTTATGTAGAACAGTGTTCATAGACAACAAGACATGGTTCACCGCAACTTATAAGCGGCAAAAATATCGCACGAGAAGAGAACGGATTACGGAAGAGAAAATAAAAAATATGCGTAATTTAATTACCTCGAGGACTTCGATCATAAGTATATTAACAGACTGAAGATATTTACTCTCTTCTTTACGACGACAATACCGATATGGGATTAAAAATAGTGTTTCTTATTATGAAAAATGTATTTTTTTTAGAGACATCTCTAGTCACATTAGATTGATGTGATTCAAGTATGATAAATGGATAAATTTAAAAGAGTTCGCCTGTGAGTTTCTTGCTAGTTCTTTTTACAGAGCGGTGGCTCGGAACTGGCACGTAGATTCACTTACACTTAATTATTTATTCATATAAGTGAATCTAAGCTTCGTGATTTCAGTGTAATAATAATATTCGATTGGTTTTTTTATATTTATATTTAATTTTGACGTTTTCAAGTACTATGTATAATAGAATTTTTGACTTTGACGAAAAAAAAATCGTCAGCATAGGTATTTATTTACGTTTATTTAAAGACTATGGACTTCCATACGCCAAGGGCGAATAAGATTCGTACTAATATTTGGGTATATGTAGTGACAGGCAAGGGCACAAAATGCACAATAGATCCGACTAAATTGTATGGCCCACGTGATAAGATAAGATAAAGTAAACTAAATTTATTTTAGCATACCTTTACCAAACCTCTAGTGGCGAATTTTCCTACTTATTATAGGAACGCCCGCTTAAGCTGGATTAATGTGGGTATATTAGCCGTTAGCCGACATTCAACCGGTGGCTATTTGTCACAGTTCAGATTGTTTAGCAGATTGTAGCAGTTTCGTGGCGGAGTTTAATTACTTGAAAATGCTATTCACGACTCCTGCGGGCGAACACGCGCAATTTGCAACCACACCTACGATTTTATTACCCTTAGTATCATTACGTGAATCACTCGTTTAGTTAACTAGTTATAAAAGTAAATGTAAACATGATTTGTGATAAAGGACACTAAGGACGGCTTGCAAAATTCTTTAGACGGTTCCTAATTATGTTCATTTAAAATGACATTGCATTTCACGACCAATATGGCATGGTGGCGAGTATACCCGCATTCCACTCCTGAGGTCGTGGATCGATTCCCACACAGGACAAATATTTGTGTGTATAAATATGAATATTTGTTCTGGTCTGGGTGTTTTTCTATGTATATTAAGTATGTATTTACAAAAAAAAGTATTTATGTATGTTTATCCGTTATTTAGTATCCATAACACAAGTTCTTAATGATACTTATCTTGAAACTAAATAATTGGTGTAAGTGTCAGAAATATTTATTATTTATTATTTCAGTAATTTGTTTAAATTTAAAAGGGACAGAACGAAATTTTAAATAGATTTAGCTCTAACGACCGATATGGCGTTGAGGTCAGTATACCTGTACTTCACTCCAGTGGTTGTGGGTTCGATTCCCACGCAGGACAAATCTTCGTGTGCATGAACATGAATATTTGTTCTGGTCTGGGTGCTTTCCTATGCATATTAAGTATGTATTTACATATAAAAAAAAGTATGTAAGTATGTTTAGCCATTGTTTAGTATACATAACACAAGTTCCTAATAATACTTCTTACTTACCTTGGAGCCAAAATTTTATTATCAGGATTACTGACCGTTGTGTAATGTCTTATTATATATTATTACAAAACTGTCACCCTTAACAGATTTAATGGTAGTGTAATGAAAATGAAAATGAAAAAACTTTTTATTTCATAGTACTTGAAAACGTCAAAATTATAAAAAAATAATAATTAAAATATAATTATACTAAAATTACAAGCTTAGATTCACTTTTGCAACCAAACAATTAAAAAAAACAAAAAATATTTAAGTGTAAGTGAATCTAAGTGCCAGTTCCGAGCCACCGCTCTGTAAGAAGAACTAGCATGAAATAGCTCTTTTAAATTATCGATTGATCGATGATAATCCTTGATAAGGATCTAAGTCTCTCTCAACTTGGTTGATCTGTAGTAATACCGTCGGCCTCAAAAATAGCACGTGGTCACTATAACTATAACGCTAGTTCAATAGGTTCCAACTATAATATTTTGCAATTAATCATCATCATCATCATCTCAGCCCATTAACGTCCCACTACTGAGCACGAGCCTCCTCTCACATACCAAGGTGCAAGGGTATTGGGTCATACTCCACCACGCTGACCTAGTGCGGATTGGCGGAGGCAGGTGTATGGCGTCCTGCTGTTAGAATTTTTCAAGCCGCCCATTTAGGCCTCTAACATGGCTTAACGACTACCAAATTTTAGTGATAACCGGCACCAACGGCTTAATGTGCCTTCCGAAGCACGGAAACGCTCGATATCAAATGCCACACAAACGGTCACCCATCCAAGAACTGACCTCTGTAAACTTTGCTTTACTTCGGTTATCGTTTCCGACCACCGAGCACCGCGGAGCTACGAGCGCTTCAATGCAATTAATAGTGCGACTTATTAGTCTAGAGTACAGCTACTTCTGTGGTCGTGCAATATATAATGGATGGGCGGTGCGTCGCACACTGTTGTGCATTTTAAATGTATGTTCTTACCCAAATATAATCATCATCAATACATAACAATATATCTAGGTTTAGTCTCCTTTGCTTTTGTTTCAGTTATTTTCATATGTTATTGCTATTGTTGGTACATTTTTTAACGTGCTGAACTAAAAAAATTTTTTATTCAATTGATCAGCTTCAGCAGAGCTGTCCCGTTGCGTAAGGATCTTCCCAGATCCACGGAGATGTAGAAGTTATGGCAGCGGTTGGGGGTGACGAGCTGAGTATCTCTGGTAATAAATGACGTGCCATTTGAGATACCATTGTCCAGCAGTAGACGAAGGTATGCTGATAATGATGAATAATAACTTGTATATCATTGGCATTTCCTTGCACAGGGCAGCCGGGGACAGTTCTATATATTTTTCTATATTGTATAGTTCTATATTAAAAAATATATATGTATTATTATGTATTAGCAGTAGAAGGTTTTCCGGCTCAGGGTACTTCTGTGATTATGGAATAATAGCTCTGGTCGCTGGTCATTCGACGATCTCTGTCTGAGGTTGTCTCTGTAGTCTGACGATTCAAAAGTGCTTGTGGCCTAGTTACTGGTTACAGAAATAAAGCGTGTTTGGACCTTGACTCATTTGTTAGCGGTGAAAGTTTCTCTCAGCGGCGAGGTAGCTTCCGTTCTGTACATATTTAAAAACATACCAGTATTATTTTGTTTTACATCGTTTAAAGTTTTTATTAAGAGGGGAAGCTCTCATTCAAATGAAATGAATTTATAATGTGATGTTATTTATTGACAGAGTCTGGTACTATAAAGTAAACAGTATCGAGTATAGCTATGGAAGGGAAACTTCTTAATTATGTGGATTATTTTTTTTAATTTTATTTTTTTCAATATTTTTGTTCTTGTTTGTGTATTTTTATTTTTTTATTTGATTGTTATGTCTATATTGTATATTTCTGCATGTGTGTGTTTGTGATTCAAATAAATTTTTATCTTATCTTATCTTATCTTATTACCCGATGATTTTGATAAATATTCTTTATGACTTTATCTCCACTCGGCGAGAACAAAATTGTGTTTGATGACATTATTTAAGGGTTTTAAGACTAGTTAGACTATTATATCTAGCCTCCCCCCCGACTGGACTCCACCTTGGCGTGGTGGGAGGGCTGAGTACCTCCCGGAAGCCGGGAAAAGGTAACATCCAGAGACCGACGACTCTGGGTCCCCTTAGTACTGGCTACCGGGGGGGAAACTAAGAGGGACCTGTGGAGTCAAGCAACGCCAGGAGGGTCTTAGGCAGCGGGGGCAAGAGGCCCCTGCTGTCTAGCCATGGACCCTCCGAGAAGTCGGCCACACACGCTATGGTCGCACAAGGAGGTAGGAGGGGCGCGTCCACTGCGCCTCTCTGAGGAGGTCCTCCCGGTTTCGGTCCGGGTGACGTTGGCCGCAGGCGGGGTGTCAGACGCTGCAACCCAGGTACTGGCGCTCGCCTTTTTCTCAACAAGCGGCGGGCGTCGTCGGATGATTTTTAGTGGGTATTACTGCTGGCGGTCGCGTCTAACGCTCGAAATTGATAACCTATCTAGATCCCAACGGCGCCTATAACGAATATCACATTTGGTGATAACCGGGAACAACGGTTTAAAGTGTCTCCTAACGCGCTAGATATTAAATGCCTCACAAACGGCTACCCATTCAATATTTAATTCAGGGTCAAAAGCGCAATGTAGCACACAATGTGTACACGAGAAACTTGGAATGTGGATCTTTTAGTTGCTGGATCATTGTGACGTATCTCTATTGTTTTTAGGAATAATGCAAGCTGCTTCAGTTTGTACGCTTCGTTACTCACATTTTACAATACAAAATCTCTCATTTTAACCTATGCACTATGTTAGGAACCTTTAAAGACAGAGATAATAATATAATATAATATTTTTACATACATAGATGCATGTATTTACAAAGAGAGCTTTAAATTTAATATTTGTTTATTCGTTTTCATAACTGTGTGTACAGTAATAAAACGCTTGTAAAAAGACTAGGGGACCGGAAACGGTTATTGATCTTAGTCACAGTTCACAGAAGTCAGTGCTAACATTGGTTAACTTTTTGATATCATTTGATATCAAGCCTAAAGCCATAATAATAAGCCTAAAGCTGATGATGATGATGATGTCTATACCAAGGATTAATTTGTCTCATCACAGATAGCCGATTTTGAATCGAGACAGGTTATTAATTTCGGGCGTTAGTCAAAATATATATGAGATAAAAGCCAAGGATGGATTTATCTTTCAAATCTTCTCTGGTGTCTGGTGGACAAAAGGATTTTTCTATGCTTTACTGTAAGGCCAGTGGTTTTCTTAACTTTAATACAAAAACCGCCAGGTTTTTTTGTAATGGGTTCCAATCAAAATATACGTCGTTATTATTTAGCTGTTCCATTTTCGTAAGAAGTTTCAAATGTATACAACTTTTCTGAGCATACTACGAATAAATAGACGCTGATTAAAACTTAAAAGTGAAAACAATACGCTCATTTTTAGAACTTCTTGGTATATCGAAATACATAACTTTTAATACAATTATTGCCAAACTGCATAAAAGTTTGTTAACGATATGCGCAAAAAATAAATTAATATTAGTCTGTTTTGGATAATTACATGAAACAGTAAACATTACTTTAATATGTCTTTAATTTCGTATACACATCACAAATACTTATAATTGTGTTCGACGTGTTTATAGTAAAGTACATTTCGTATTATAAAATGGTTATTTCTATTAGACCCCTCTTGCATCCTGAGTTTATAACTGTCTCTAAAATAAAATAATTAGGAACATGAATATAAAATTGTTATATTGTGCTTGAGTAATCTTAATATTTTCATTTCAATATGAATATAATAACTTCGGTCATTTTACTCAGTAACTAACCCCTAAGTAAGCATAGCTTATAATATCGATAGCAGGCAACAGATAGGTATATAAGTATGTTTATAAGAATATTTTTATATTATCATTTATATTCTTACGTCTTGGTCCGGGTGTTTTCAAGGTTTTATAATTAGTTATTTACAAAAATAAAGTTGGCATGTGTAGGATTGAGCCAAAAGTGCAAAAATTTTTCTTATTATTATTATAATACTTTAAGATTAATAGCAAACATTTGAGTATTACATTAAAGATAAAAGTTAATAATTTACAATTATAACATGCCGACTTAATCTTATTTGAGTAAAACAGGCGTTGATGTATGAGTATCGATTTGGTTTTCTATTTATCAGACGATCTCTTCGATCCGATGGGGAAATGCGGCAGGTCAATCTCTTCCATGAGGTAGTCAGGAAGAAGCCTCTTCTTATCAAAACTAGACCTGATCATAAAAAACCATAAAGAAGAAATTACTTTTTTAAAAAAGTCGTGAAAACATGTAGAGAAATGTTATTTTTTAAAGTAAACTTTTATTACCTAAATATAAAAAAAAATTTGATAAAGTAACAAATTTCAGCACAGATTTGCGGGTTACAGCTAACAAAAAATTCAAGACTTTATTCAGGTTGGGCTTTTTCCTGAAGCAGTGGGATCAATCAGCCACATCAATCTATGGGCGCCAACTCACTAGGGCCAGAGTGTGAGACGAGAACCGGTACTTGGTAAAGATCTGTCTCCCACTTGGTAAGCATGTGTGCTATGTAGTTTCACTTATTTTTCTTTGAAATTGGCTTACATTTTTCATGTTTGTTTTCCTAATCTGTTCTAGGTTTTCAATGCCATTATTATAAAATAATATTGCTTGTAAATTTATCCGTTTTTATCTTGACAAGTGAGAGCGGTTTGAAAAGTTTTAACAGCAGGACTAGGAAACTTTGCTAATACACATGTGTGTATTAATATGATCTGAATAACTCTCACCTTAGTTAAATGAATGTCACAAATGTTTAAAAGCCTTTACCTGTATGAAGAATGGGTTGAGAATTTGAAAATAACGCGTTCTCTACGTTTAAGCAGATACAGTAAGGCAAAACGGTTGACCTTACTTTTAAGCGACCAAGCAATTGATGGATTAAAAATATCTTTGTAACAATTCTTGCGCTACTATAATTTCCCGAAAAATCGAGAAACTATTCAACACGACACGTGTTTCGCCCTTACCAGGGCATCTTCAGGTAAGATAGGAGCCTCAGAACAACGATGTCTTCACGACCACTTTCGTTTCAGCGTTTTTCGGCAAATTATAGTAGCGCGGGAATTGTTACAATGATATTTTTAATCCATCACTTGCTTACAATGGATTTCCGCAAAACAAAGAAATGAATAAATAAATTAAGTAAGTGACCACTTTAGTACTATGTCGACTCAATTATTGCTTTCAAATAGTAAGGTAGCAACTTATTGAATAGCTAGAGTGACAAAGTACTAAAATGATCAGGAACTTCTAAGGCCTAATATTTACTTACACTGGTATGTGCTGGTAGTGAATGCTGTAGGGATGGTAGGCCCGCTTTATTGTGGAGAATGGCATGGCTGTTTGGTCGATTTCATCGAAGTTTCTTTTCTTTACAAAGTTGTTTAATCCAGACCTGAAAATTTTATATGAGAAAATGGTTACAATGTATTTTTAACATACACAATATCCAATCAAAATATTTGGCTATATATATGCAATTAGTTATTACATATTTTTATTATATTATGTTTTATGCCATGTACTATATACTTAATAATTTAGAGTCATAAAAAAAAACTAGATGCCTTAGTGACTACGTCAGCGTCGGAAAGTCGGATTAATAGTTTATTTTAAATACATGTAACTAAAAAACAAGTACCGAAAAATAACAAATACAGGTAAAAAGAACATACAAAGGACGCGTGAGTACGTAAAAAACCCCACTGCATTAATTTACAGCAGGAGCCAGAATTCTACGACAGCTGTGGTGCGAAGGACAGAATTTTTATTTTCTTCAGTGTGAATGAGGGCGTGAATTTGTTCCCACTTTTACATAAATATAAATATATGAATAAATAAATATCCTCTTACAATCACACCAATTATTTAACTCCAAGATAAGTAACATTAAGAACTTGTGTTATAGATACTAAAGAACGGATAAACATACTTATATACTTTTTTTTAGTAAATACATACGTAATATACATAGAAAACACCCAAACCAGAACAAATATACACAATATCCAAATGTGTTCAAGCATACAAAGATTTGTCCTGTATGGGAATCGAACCCACGACCTCAGGAGTGGAGTGCAGGTATACTGACCTCCACGCTATATCGGTCGTCGAATATTATGCATGCAAACTCTTTTTTTATTTTTTATTTGGGTGGTATGGATGTTTATCTGTTTATCAGTATGTAGACGTGGGTAAGTAACCAACCCATATTTTACGCTCTGCTAAAATCGGAGCTGGAAGCGCTTTGCGAGATTAATTGTGCAATTATGTCACTTATTACTACCAATTTACGGACCCACTCCAATTCGTCTTTATATAAGTTTTAGTACTTTGACAGGTACTTACAGGTCTATCTCATCAAAGTTCCGCTTGGGATAGTCTTCCCCAGAGAAGAAATTGAAGTTATGAAACTTCCACGGTTCCGGTTTGACGAGCTCGTCAGCACTTTGTTGATTACTACAGTATACAAAGCATATAATCAACTTCTCGGAAAATAAATTAAATAATATAAAAGTAAAATATAACATCTGTTGAATTTTTTATTATTATGAAGTCTATGGAGTCTCAAATAATTATAATATATGTAATTTAAATTTGTAATTTAAATTTGTCCAGATAGTCGTTAAAAACTTTTTTACTTTATTCGGCGCATAGAACTTGGCTTTTGAGTTTATAAGCGCGAATTTTGAGAGATCTTTCCCACTCACCTTATGCCAATTCGCTCTAACAGAAGATGTGCGTGTACGCGACTTTATTTGTCTACCAACAAGCTAATAAGCGCATATGAAATCGCTAGTCTGAAATACTATTATGCTGAATCCACAGCACAGAATTGGTCAGAAAGGGTATGAAAAGGTTATTTAGAGTGTCGGTAACACCCAAGTGATGTCCTTGGAGTTGCCAACGTTAATAGACTGCGGTGACCACTTTCCATCGGGTCGTATGCTTGAGTGCCACCCTAATAATGAAAAAGGATTGGTTGTTTCGCAATTGTGTTCCATTTCGGCATTGACATCACATGTGTCAAACTAACATTACTGAATTTTGAAAAAAATTAAACAAAATCATATTCCGCCAAATCCATTTTGACAGTTTAATGAGATAAAAACTCTTTTTTTTACTTTTATAAGTAACAGAAGCCATGTTTAGTTACAAACGAAATTCCTTCTGGGATTATGAGCTGTGATGTTTACCTTTGTGCCAAATTTATTTAATGATTAAGTATTTTTTATATACTCATCATCATTTCGGCGACTCCAGGTCCACCGCTGTCACCTCGTGGTCATCGTAGAGTACGCATTTAGTTATGAAAACATGTGTCTTGCCTTATAACTTCCCTGCTTTTGGTGCTGTCATGCAAAGGAACGCCCACAATGGACTTGATATAATCTGTACATCGCAAGAGTGACCAGCATTGGTGGCCCTCTACTCTCTTTTTAAAAACAAATGCTGAACAAAAGCCTCCCAATTCTTTTCCACATTGACTGATTTTGAGCTGCTATAAGCAGGTTCATACCTCCAAAGCTTTCACATTATTTGATAAAAACTAAATAATTACCTTGTATAATCCTGGCGCCGAGTCATAAAATACGGGGGTAGACCGTAATTTTGCTGCCCGCGGAACTCTCCCACGCCACTGTTTCCATGTTGACTCCCTTTATGGGTCTTGTGGCCTAAAAGATCCAGTACGACTTTCTTTGAATGACTTCTTTTAAATATAATGTCAATACTATAAAGACATGATAATACCTGTACTACGTCACAGTTCTAACTCGATAATTTGTAGGTGTACTTACATTGAGAACTGCAGGTATAAATGTTAACAAACACGCTTGATATATTTTTTAATGTAACTCTTCAAAATGGATAGATTTTGTGTGATGATTAGCAACCTTACCTAATACTTTATTTCAACACAGGGTTAAGGGTTTCTGGAGGTCTTGTGTATACAAAACTAATGAAAACACTAATATGTTATGAAGCTAAATTTCTTTTCCATATAGGCTCTCTGGAACTGAATTTGCTAATATCATAAGTGCAGTGTATACATACACTCTACATCTATACTATATACCTATATTTTATATTTACACTATATACAAAGCTAGTATAATATTATATACTGGCAACATATTTAACTTAGTTTAGCTGGCGATGAGATCATGCCTTAACAAATAAACCGCCGTGCGGCTTCCGTTGATGTTTATATGGTCGTTCTCTTTTGTTATGTATTTTTTATATTATACAATAAATAAATTGAAAAAAGTTTGAATCGCACCATCGCCGCTAGACTTGCCGTAGGTTTATATGTGGTATATCTGTCTGTTTATCTTCTAAATGTATTTCCTAATGTCTAGGCAGAGATACGATTGTTATTTTTTATTTATTTCTTGATTAAAACTTTTGACTTATTTATACCTAAGGCTATATATATAGTGGAACTCGCAACCATCATAAAAAATAAATTCATTTCAGTTTAAGCTGCTGTCTACATGCTAATCAGAAGTAATTGTCTGTGTTTCGAGATCCAATATACATTATAATTTAAAAAATATAAAAATTAATAAAAAAAGTTAAAGAGATGTTTATCTTTACAGATAGAAGCTCCTTAAATAAATAAAAGATATTTCACATTGCTAGTTATTTATTTGTAAATATTGGGAATTGAGAAATAAGTTTCGTATTGACATAATAAAATAAACTTGATCTGAAAGAATATTGTTATGTTTGTTCTGTTGATCAACATTGTTAGACCAGGTTTCCTCCCCCAATGGAGTCCAGCTCGCGGACGAAGTTGCCACCACCGATGGAATCCAAATGTTTTTTGACTAAATTGGGCCCGCCAATCTGATCCAAGTTCCTAACGAAGTTTCCCCCACCAATGGAGTCCAAGTTCCTAACGAAGTTTCCGCCACCAATGGAGTCAAGGTTCCTAACGAAGTTTCCTCCACCAATTGAGTCAAGGTTCCTCACAAAATTCCCACCGCCCAAGGAGTCTATGAACCTGGAGTACCGCTTGTCTCCTTCAGTGTCACTTATCAAGAAATCATTTTCGTTCCTGCCAACCAGTGAGCTTCCTCCAATGCCGTTTATATTTCTTCCTAACAAGGAGTTCCCTCCGATGCTATTCAAATTTCTTCCTAACAAGGAGTTTCCCCCAATGCTATTCAAATTTCTTCCTAACAAGGAGCTCCCTCCAATGCTATTCAGATTTCTTCCTAACAAGGAATTCCCTCCAATGTTATTCAAATTTCTTCCTAACAAGGAGCTCCCTCCAATGCTATTCAGATTTCTTCCTAACAATGAGCTCCCTCCAATGCTATTCAGATTTCTTCCTAACAAGGAGCTCCCTCCAATATTGTTCACATTTCTTCCCACCAAACTTGAGCCGCCAAGACCTCCTAAATTGCGGCCTAGCATTGTGGATCCTCCAATACCACCCAAGTTCCTTCCGATCAATGATGTGCCTCCAATACCTGCTATATTTCTACCCTCATAGCTCTGTCCCAGAAGTGAGCTTTTACCAATTTCATCAAAACTGTTTTGGTATTGCAAAAGGTGTCGTAGAAAACTTTCATATTCTGCTAATTCTGAAACCAAAAGATTATATAAATCATTTTAAGTAAACAAGTTACTAGGTATTGTTACTTACACTTGAATAAAAAAGTATAGACAATTACTTACCGAGGTGCCACAAGAAGGTGCGAATTGTGCTCAAAGAGTGATAATTCATAAAATTCCAAAGTAAGATTTTTTTTTTCAATAAGTGCGTGCCTAAGGAAGAATAGAAGTACACTTACCAATGTGCCGTAAAAGTGCGAATTGTGCTCAAGAAGTAAGTATTGTAAGATTTGAAGGTTGTGCAATATTAATCCTCCACAAAACATACAAAGGATAATAAAAACTATTGGGAAACACGTGCGCTTATAAAATAAAATGTTAGTACAAAAATATTTAAATTTTTTCTTATTCAATGATGGTGCCAGGTTAATAATAAGTATGAGTGGTCATTGTGGTTTGTTTTAATGTAATTTTATCAGATAATACAATAAATTATAAGAAATCAATAATACAATTTGATCTTACCACTATTGTCATAGCGTTCACCTCCTTCATTTGCGTCTGGGCCCTGTTGAAAAAGTTTTTTTTTTATTAAAGTGAACTTTGTATACTACTCATAAAATATTTAAAATAACCTCCTTGCTGTGCATAACGACCGAGCATAAGAATATTAAAATAAGGTAGTTACATATTTTTACTTTACGTTTCGTTCATTATGAACAGATGAAACAAAAACACAGCTAGCATTGACTTATGCTGTCTATTGTATATTTCTACATACATACATTTAATAACGCCTTTCTCCCCGAAGGGGCAGGCTGAGGCATATGATATGCCCACACTTCGCCAATAACATTTTGGTCCCACGTAATAGGTGGCGAGCCTATTGCCGCTTAACGAGGACTTTATTTATCGCCAGAGCCTCGTACGTTGTTCGGCAGGTGCACCACTTGCAGGTGAGGTTGACTTGGGCTCCTCAAATCTTGATAGGATCCCTATACACCCCATGTAAATTTCTATAGACACAGAATTAAATTTGTATGTGCTATATAAAAAGTTTTTTAGAAAGAAGTTTTTTATACAGCACATAAGAAGAAAGAAGTTCATATATAGCTAGATTTTTAAACCTATTCGAAACTAAAAGCCGAACCAATCACCTCTGCTTTGTTATAATACTTATAATATTTTTAATAAAATATCTCTGAGCGTGTTGATCCCTCAATTTGAGGCTGGTACATCCCTTAATTTCCGTCTCCTTTTTAATTAATCGTAATTTATAACAAGAATTAGAAACTTGATTGGAAGATTAAGTTGTCATTACTTACGTGTTGGTAGAATACCAAAACGGTCCTTTCACTTCAATTTGTTATAGAATTAAGTAAATCACGATTTGCATTAATAATTACTGTTTTTAGATACCTAGACTTCGTCGGTCTAGATGTGATTAGAGTAAAATTAGATTTTAATGTCGAGAACTTCAAAGAATGATCTCACGGGGAGTAGTAAGAGTTGACGAAGATAAATCCTTTTGGGTGATGGGCAGCATCGTCATTCTGCGTACTAGTATGAACTGCGATTTCCAGCCCGCTTGCGCAAGTGTGGTTATTATGGGCAAACATAAACATAGATAACATTATTTTGGGGAGATTAATGTTTAGCAGTGGACTTTATAAGGCTGTTATGATGATGATGATGACGCCAATATATACGATGGGGATAGAATCCTTCATATAACTGTTTAAGAAAGATCTATATAGTTGTAGAAAAGTTCGCTTTCAGCTCAGAGATCTCTAGACTGAACATGTCAAAAGTGATGATTACTGAGATATTGAGAGAGGTGATTACTACCTATATCCCTTTATAAGTTTGCATTTCCCTTTCCCTTCCCTTTGCATTTCCTTAGTCGCGGCCTACGACAAACTATCGTCCCACTTCTGAGTCACACTCTTACACACCATAATGCAATTTAATAAGTTAAATTAAATAATAAAAGTGTTAGAAAGTCGGCTTAGTGGGGAAAATCTCGGTTTCCTCATGTATAATTTAAGGCACATTTCTGTTATGTTAAGAGCAACGTTTTAGTTCATGACATAAATTATTTATAATGAGCGACCCAGGGATAAGTTGCCCACTCCAGTAACTTGAATATCATCTACAGCTACAAAAGAAAGGGTCATGATGTCATAATGTTTTAACTGCTAACTTGAGGTACGTTTATGAGCAAATATTATTATCAAATTAATACAATTTTCCAAAAACTTAGGATTTAATATTTTCGAGTACATCGTTCAAATAATATAGTAAAAGTGTACCTTCGCAGTGTGCAAGCACCGCACTTGATGTGTTATTAGAATTAATTTCAAATTTATACTTATTTTGTCACTTTCATACAAGGGCCCGTGGTCTAGGGAAAAGTGAGTGTATTTGCCTAGGTACGGCAAAATGTTTTAATGTACGGAGATAGTGACCAGTTAATGGCGGTGTTGTCACTACAATTAGTTACTACGGTGCACATAGCGAGCATATGTATCTCGTATTTAAAAGAATCATCATTATTTATTAACTATTTATACAAATTAAAAATCCAAAAAATTAACTCGATTAAAAAGCATAATGGCTTGCTAGTAGTTTTGAGTCTGACTGATGAACACAACCTTAGTGATGGAAAAAACCGTAGCCGTGTCCGGACATGGTCTACATAGATCTATATCATTTAAATAACATCTTATTGGTATAATGGAGAGATATAATGTGATATTGAATTAAAAACCAAAAAAAAATGATACATACCTGATTTGAGTGGGCACTGCAACAGACTAACAGTGCAGCGGCGACCGCCAAGACAAGCCCGCTAATACGTATCATTTTTGTATCTGAAACAATTTATAAGAACATTAATTTGAAGATGGAATGCCAAATAAGTTTTCGGAATATTACGTTGGTAACCGATCTGCGACAGTTACGAGTATCTGACAGTGAGCGCCGGGACGCCATGTAGAGCGGACCTGCGATACTTTGATCCGTAATAATGATTGGCCAAATTTGTTGCAAGCTATGTTGTAAATGATATCGAATAAACGGTACGCTAGCTGGTATTTATTCATACATATCCTAGAATTATCCCGGTTCTCCTAGACTTAAGCGTAGGGCCCATGGTCTGCTTACTGATCTAACCAGATTTGGCTGAATTTCAGTTATTACATGAAGCGACTGCTATCTGATCTCTGAAATCTAGAGGGAGAGCTCATCGTATGGTGAAACCAGCTGTCAGGATATTAGCAAGCACTGACTTCCTAATAACGACAGGCATAGATAGATGTTCATGACAGCCAGGACCAACGGCTTAACGTGCTTTCAAAGCCATGAAGCAAGCGATAATTAAGCACATAACTTCGAAAAGTCATAGGTGCGCTCAATGTTTGAACCCGAGACCTACTAAATTTGAAGTCTGTACGTAGGTCTCGCCACTAGGTTATTGCCCTCAAAAAAAAGTATTTACAATCATAAAAAGAGTATCTATGTACTGCATTGAAAACCATAGTAATGAACAATATTATGTAGCGTAATTGAAACAGCAACCTTACAATGAATATAGTTCTGCTGAAGGTATAGAGTTCTGCACAGGGCCCAAGGCCTTCGCAACTAATTGCGGTTAGATGTCGTATGCCCTTTCAGGGAAACTTTGATAGAATTCCCGATTGAAGTTAAACTAAACATGATATGATATTTATACGTCATTAATTTGAATTTAAACTAATCTTCATTCCATAACTATATAAATAAAATGTAGTGTTATAAATGTAGACACACTATTTATCATATTAAAATAGTTTTCTGATTATAATTGTATTAAAGTTATAACTTTGGTATATCTAAGTAAAATTACTCTTGGAATAACTATAATTATTATTACATTTAATTTAAACTGGGACATACCCTTGCTTTGCTTTGGTATTTAGCCATTTATTTAATATCACCATAGTTGGTTAGAGGATGCTCATGCTCAATAGAGAGACGTTAATAGACTAAGATGGAGCCTTTCGTATATTTTAATGTACTTTTAAATTAACTAGAAATTACTTACTCAATTTCTACAATAAAAACCCAAACAATATACAGCAATTAAGTCTAAATAAATTTTCAATCGGAAATACACATAAGACGGAAACTGTCTTCAAAGGGATATTATTCTATCAAAAATTATATGGAAGATAAAAATGCTTGGGATGAAACTGCTGTTTCAATATTGTTAATGTTATATTATATTTCATTGTATAGCGTCAAGGGCATATGAAGATTGTAATTGAAGCGACCAATTGAAAAATTTAAAAGAGCAGAGTCTGTGAGTTTCTTGCCAGTTCTTCTTATAGAGTGGTGGCTCAGAACTGGCACTTACATTCATTTAGACTTTTTTCTTTTATTGCATGTAAGCGTTTTAAATATGACTATATTTCGATTGTTTTTATTGTCATTTCGACGTTTTCAAGTACAGAATGTAACATTTCCATTGTATTTGGAACGGCTGAATTTTGAATTTTGAACCTATCCAAGGACTGACCTCTATTAACTCTGGTTTACTTCTATGATTGTATCTAGGAGTTACAAGCGCTTATTTTATAGTAGATCCTACACTAATACGAAATATTCATTAAGCATAAATTTAATAACTGTTATTGACAAATTATATTTTTTTTCGGTGGATATCTTGCTATTATATCCTCTTTGTTCACAGATTTCCTTTCTTCGTTAATGACTCGTAATTTGTTTCATACACCCATCTGTATCACCCTCATTAGGAAGGTATATTAATATTCGAGATCATAAAAATTCAATATTTAAATAAAACTATTTTTCATTAAACAAAATAGATTGTAAGTATTGAAGACTAGCAGCGCCCCGCAATGTCACTCGTATGAGCCCTATTCTCGTGTGAATATAGAGAGAAAAACAACCTCTAAGCCAAATGTCATCTAAATCCTTTCAGTAATTTGTTGTGAAACAGTAACAATCTTTCACATGTTGCCATGGCTTCATTACACCAGTCTTACAAAGTCCACTGCTGAACATTGACCTCCCCAATAGATTGCATTACATTGGGGGTATTTGCCTATAATTACCACACTGGGCCATGTTGATGATCGCAGTTCAAACCAGTACACGGGATGACGCTCCTGCCCATCAACCGGTAGGATTTCTCTTCATCGACTCTTTAAATTCTCCGTGAGATGAGAGAATAAAAGAATATAAAAGTTTACTTCGCACAAAATATAACAATTGATGAACAGATATAAATTTTGCAAAACATTTTATTTCGGAAGTACTGTTCATATTTGGATGAAATCTGGCGCATAATTATATATATATGTATATATGATACTGTTGAATAAGATATATTCCTATTTTTTTTGGCTAAATTATCTCCCTGGTATTTTAATCCATCTCGTCTTGCTTTCACGCCAAAATTATATAACCAAATTAAATTAATTTTGGTACACAGAGAGTATATAGCCAGAGAAAACTACATGGGCTACTTTTTATTGCGAAAAAACGGGTTAAGGGGTAGAAACAGGGGAAAAATGTTTGTATTATTATTCTTTATTTTAAAGCTCGAAGCATACCACTATATTGTTAGGTTTATTATTAAAGCCGCAATATAATTACGTGCGGACGAAGTCGCAGGCGGTCCACTAGTATTCTATACACGCATACAAAGTCTATAATGGCACATTTAGTTCATAATACTTATACGAAATCAGTATGTAGGCCAGGTAATTTCTTTCAAATTAGGTTACACGTGGAATTGATTTTATTATTCCCCTGCCTATTGCTGATTACCATTCAATTGTAAGATAGACTTAGATCGGGAATGTCGGATTGATTCACATGGTAATCAAATCATACAGACCGTCTTTTGAAGAGAAAAGACGTGTTATTTTTTTTATAAAGCTAAGCTTTAAAAAGAGTAAATTCGTGTAATAGATACTAAAGTAAGAACCACTTTCTTGTAAATTGAAATTATAATTAATCAAAAAGAGAGAAACAATATATTTCTAAACTAACATTAACGGTATATTCCGATATTTAGATAAATAGAAATTACTATAAATATTACATATTATAATTATGTGATCTTGGCTTCTATCCGAGCTTTCTATGCCAAATTTTTTATAAAATTGTTAAGCGGTTTTAGTGTGACAGATTGATAAAATTTCCAATTTTATAATATTACGGAATGCAATTGTTTTGAGTGCCAGCAGATAAGCTATTAGCAATGAATGTTATTTATGTGAAGAGCCATTTGAGATTTATTGGTTGGAGCAAGTTAATAATCTAAACCTGTGAACTATAGTAATATGTTTTGTTTCTATAAGTGAATGAAGCGTACCTCACCTGATAGTTAGCGATAACTAACTATGATCTATTCCATGAAAGGTAGAAACAAGATGAGCCTTAGGATCCTACTGAAATGTTACAGCACTTACTACAAGTATTTACAGGCTATATTTTTTAAATGTTCCGGAACATAACAAACATGAAGGTGGCAAGCTTTGACTTCTAAAATCAAATATACCAATGTTAGGACGTTAGCCAATCGGACTACGGAAAAGTTCTGCCAACTTAAAGGATTAGATCCCGCGTCCTTTTGGAAATTACTTTGTAAAATATGTCAACCTATTTTGGCCTAGAAACATCAATAATCTCAAACATAACTCTCTAAGAGATGAAAAAATAAGAAATTGGAGCTCCGTCGCTGCGAATTCCTGCCAGACTTAAAGTTGTAACGTGTCCTAACGTGTCAGTCTCAAGTATTTCATAAGTAAAGAGTATTTCAACTTCTTTAGCATTCGCCTCGTATTGAGAATTTACTCGAAAGGGAGATAAAACTTTATATCTAACGAACAACTACGACTTGTTGCACGGCGAAGTTAAAAAGGTCACACAGGGCCCTTAAGTCCCAAAATAAGCAGAACTTTTGCTCTTTGCTTTTTATTCACAGAAAATAAGTTTTGGTACCAACCCAGACTAACTTATAGCTGTATTATTGTGGCATGACTAAACAGTATGTGGTTGTCGTTAAGCCATGTTAGAGGCTTTATTGGGCGGCTTGAAAAACATCTGACAGCAGATCACACCTGCCTCCGCAAATCCGCACTGGGTCAGCGTAGTGGAGTATAAACTGACTCCGTCTTTCCTTGGTTCTTGGCAGTAAAGGAACGATATTGAGCCAAGGCCTGGCCTATATTTTTTACGAAATTCGATTACATACTTCCATATGTACAAAATAGGCTAACAAAAACGTTTAAATATACTTGAGAGCAAAAATACCACACAACAGCAATATTTTTGAAAAAAAATTTGTTATTTCCAATTTTCAGTTTACAAATGTAATTTTTTAGAAAAAATTGTATTGTATTAAACATAACGTAACCAAAGAACACAAAAACTATAGGACTTTTTAGTAGGTATATTTTCATTTAGGTTCGAAAAAAGGCAACTGTGCGATAATAATGCTCTTAAGTGTAGATAATTATAACATAGAAAAACCTGTAAATAAACTTACTAACCTGAAAGTATGGAGGAGAGGCTGGTTCGAAGGGTCGTGTCAAGCTGTGGCCGTGATAAGCCTTCCCAGCCTTATATACTAAAGCGACTCGTACACGGCCGGTGGGCGGCGCCCACTAACGGCTAAATCTTATCTCGTTGACGCTTTTCCACTGCATTTAATTTTTTCACTTACCTAATCATTTATTATCATAAAGTTTATTTGTCTTTGCTACCGTAACGGAATATCTAAAGTATATAATGTTATTCATCATATGTTCTGGTAATAAAATCTGATAGTAAATATGTCGAGGTGTACCGATTTCTATAGACGCTTTTTAACTGCAATTTGTAAAAAGACCTTGCTTTATGGTAAGCAGCAGTTGTAATCCATAAGTCGCAAATAAAACCCCACGTTTAGTTCTGCTGCCATATTTAGGCAAGAGCGCCTAGGTAGCAGCTCGAATGATATATATTTGTTTTAACTTCCATAAATTGGAAGGTGTTAAATACTACAGACATTATTGACTCGATTGACAGGTATACTATACCTGTGAATAAAACGTGGTATTGTATAAACGGACATTTTTTGTACGTCGGTAAGAAAATACATTTATGCTCTGCCTCCGGTCAACCAGTAATACCAACAAAATAATTTCTGACGTCGTCAACTGCTTGTATCTGCGTTGCAGCGTCAATAGCGTGTGTGAACTTCTCGGAGGGTCTATGGTTAGACAGCAGGAACCCCCTGCCCCTGTGCTTATGATCCTCCTGGTCCGCCCGCTGCGCCCTCCACAAAGGGCACCCAGTGTCGCCAACCTCTAGGTTACCTTTTCCCGGGCGGCCTCTTCCACTTTACAGGAAGGTACTTAGCCCTCCCCCCCCCCCCCCCCCCCCACCACGTCAAGGTGGAGATCATTCCAAAAGGGAGGCCTCCTCTCCCAAACCAAAAAAAGACGAACTCAGATCACATACGGTGAAGTATGACCTAACTTCTCCTTCCTTGGTCTTTTCTGAGTTTTCTCTTTCGAGGAATCAGTTATGTTGAGACTTTCTTTTGTTACGTCAAATTATATAATTTTTACTGTTATTGCAAAATAATGCGTGTTTTATGTAATAAACATAACAACTATGTGTAAGTAGTAGTGTAAGTAGTAGTATTACCTGTCGCAAAAGACAGGGTACATTTTCGGCCCGAACATTAAGAAATCTCACTAAGAATCGTTTCTCATTGACCGGTTATTATACTTTATTAGTTCCATGTTGACTAAAAATATTACAAGTGTAACGTCACCCCTGCCGCTTAGAATTTTTGTCCTATATCATATCTATTACGTGGTCATGTCACAACACTTGCTGGTCTTAGGAACCATCTACATACAGACTATCAGCACTCGAACCAAGAATTCGCTCATGAATTTGCTACCGTCTCATGTGTTAACTAGTTCCTATAATCCCGGTTCTTTAAAGCGGGCGTGAAACGGCATTTCATGAGTCGATGCGCTTTGTACTGTGTTTATTCCACGATATAAAGCGCCTTAATTATTTTATTCTAAATATAGCAGGTGTATGGGGAAAAATTCATTCACTTGATTTTGCGTGAAATATAGTGATATCCTAAGGTACATATTTTCTTGTGTTTATAATATAATATATGAAAAATAGAAAATAAAATAAAAATAAATAAATAAATCTCTCTTACAATCACACCAATTATTTAGTTCCAAGATAAGTATCATGAAGAACTTTTTTTATGGATACTAAAGAACGGATAAACAAACTTAAATACTTTTTTATTTTGTAAATTTATACTTGATATACATAGGAAACACCCAGACCAGAACAAATATTCATATTCATGCACACAAGGATTTGTCTAGTGTGGGAATCGAACCCACGACCTCTGGAGTGAAGTGCAGGTATACTGACCTCAACGCCATATCGGTCGTCGAGTATTATGACAATACATATAAGCATAGGCCCAAAACCAGACCCTGGCAAGCGGTCATAAAGTTTCCCGCATAATCACCACTCTGTGCAAGCGGGTTGGTAAGCCAGTACGAAAGATGACGCAGTTGCCCATGATCCGGTAAGATTTCTCTTCGTCGACTCTTACAACTCCTCGTGTGATAAGAGGGGATGGCATTATTCTAAGCCGGTACCACACGGCACATTTATGCACATATACCCACCAGGAACATAATTATGTCAATGTGAAATAAAAAACTACTAAAATTTGAGTGGGTTTTTTCTATCATAACAATGCTACGTAATCCCTGTAACGATGCTACGTAATCCCTGAGTACCATAGGCTACATTTATTACCAGAAAAAAATAGGATTCCTACGAAAACTACAATAATGTAACCCAAAGTTTAAAATATTTAACCAAGGCGAAGAGCATACCCTATGCCACTAGTCTTGAATAAAAACACAAGTTAACCAGATGCGATATGAGAATGAAGATTTTATACAAATGCGAATTATACGGACCGAGAAAAACCGCTTTGAATAGCTTACCTGATTCGAAATTCTATGCATAATCGGTTTTAATGAAATGGAAACGTACCTACACTGAACTTCTTTCACAGAACATATTTTGCTATTCAAACTTTTTATTTAGCTTTACTAATAACAATGAACAACTTCTTAAAGACCGATATGGCGTGGTGGCGAGTATACCCACACAGGACAAATCTTTGTGTGCATAAACATGAATATTTGTGTTTTCCTATGTAGGTAGGTATATGAAGTATGTATTTACCAAAAAAAAAACATGTTTGTTTTTTAGTATCCAGAACATAAGTTTCTAATGATGATACTTATATTGAGACTAAATAATTGGTGTAATTGTGAGAAAATATTCATTATTAATTTATAACAAATATGTTAATGGGTGTGTGACTCGATTGGCACGGCAATTATTATCTGAAAATACCACTTAAGAAATCATTTAAACAAAGATTTTGATTTTGATAAATTTTTAATAAAAATAGTTTTTTTTAAAATCTTTTTTTGTTTTCGAAACTTTCTTTCTCTTTGCTGTAATTCTGATGATCTTTCTTGCTGTGAAAAATAACGTGTGAACTTGGCAGTTCTCATAAAAAACAAAAAACCAGATATTGAAAAAAAAGCCGGAATCGGTGAAAGCCATCATATAAACAACTATAAAATTAAGTATTCACATAATCTACTTTTATATAAAGCCATGTCACATTTGCGTTTCTCAATTTTCATAAAAATTATCTATAAATATTTGTCCCTATTAAAAAAAAAATACTTTGCAAGTGTATGCAGAAGAGTTTCAAGAAAGTTTTCACTACACGTGAGTTGGGTGCTTCCAGTAATTTATTCCAACCACATTATTTATGCAACAGGCGGTCCACTGCGACGCTGAATGGTATTGACAAGGGCAGCAACATTTTTAACCGAGGGGTGGCTTGCATTCCTTTATAAAACGATGAAATGTGTCATTCCGTGAACACTGCAGGCGGCATTATAAAGAGTTTAACGGTTTGTACTTGCAGTGGGCGGAATATCATGTTTGTAATATTAATAAATCTACATTCATATATACATTCACGCCTGTTTCCCCGAAGGGGTAGGCAGAGGCATGTTATACGCCCACACTTCGCCAGTTATATAATTAGTCACACGTAATAGGTGGCGACCCTATTGCCGCTTACCGGGCACTGTTATGTTCGCCAGAGCCTCGTCCGTTAAACGGCAGGTGCATCACTTGCGGGTGAGGTTGGCTTGGGCTCCTTAGGTCTTGGTAGGAACCCTATACTATCTACTTTGTGACTTATTAAGTTTGATTAGTTATTTATGTGACCAAGGCTCGGAGGCGGAGATGCCCACAATAGTGCCAAAATCTACTAGCGTTGAAGAGTGCTCAGCTACTAGAGTAGCCAGCGAAGTTAATATCAATTTGGCAGCTTTTTTTCTAATAACACAGGGTGGCACTCAAGCATGCTTAATGGAAAGTGGTCACCGCTGACTATGGACGCTTACAACACCAGAGGCATCACTGACCACTAAAACCGTTTTACACCCTTTTTAGAAGAGCCCTATACTCTTTTGGGCAAATCTCGAGAGGCCAGTGAGCTTATTTCACAACCCAAGGGAACGCGGCAGAACGTTTCTTGAAATACGCACCGTACGCGTACCTGTCATTATTATCTATCGAGAAAGTGATAAAACCGACCGAGCATCTGAAGAGGAACTTAAGAAGGCACTTAACGAAGCCATCAGCGTTATCAGATATGCTCCATCGTTTTTCCGACATGCCGTTGCCTGTGTCCGGAGCAGAGGCTTCGCCTGCCCTTGGCAGCTGTTTAAAAGAGGTGATGGTCAACTCATATCAATGGTTGCAACCATATTTCTTTTTTTAGTTTTACGTCGGTAACTACCTCCCTCTTCCAGGTGCTCGACGAGGCGGTTGGCGATGAAACGCTCCAAGAGCTTACCCGCCTCATCGAGCAGCACGATGGACCGATAACCAGAAGGGTCATTGGCCGGACGTCCCTCTTTGGAAAGGAGTACCAAGCGGCCCTTCTTCCAGCGCCGCGGAAAAACCCTATCCTGCAGACACCTAGCAAAAAGGGAGGTCACACGGGGCAGAAAAGGCGCTTCCTCCCCGCTCAATACCAGGTCCCACGCCCTTGTCGGAATGCCGTCGGGACCCGGGGCCGTGCTCTTGCCCCTCAGCCCGCCTGTCCATTAAATGCCATAGACATGAAAATGGGCCCTTTTTTGCAGACTGACAGATGATCTGGTCAAGGCGGATGACACTTGAGGAATGCAAGCGGCTTAAGAACGGTAGAAGTGAAACGGAGCATTCCTTTGTGTAGCTGTGAACTTCGTGCGAAGGTAATAAGTAAAATACCACAACACTTGATAAATATAATATTATTATTTTTTGCTACAAAGGCCTAGATTTTCCTTCCACTAATTGCAAAATTTATAAAGCCAGTAATAATGAGGCGTAAGGACAAGTAGAACGTAAAATTAAGAAAAGTAATTATACTCAATCTATAAACTGTCACGTACAAAATTAAGCATTCTCTTTTTCACGTTCATGTAATTTGCATCAGACGACCAAGGTTATTTTGTTCCCATTTGCAAGTCTTTGAGTGTTCGTGTATGCAGTGCACGGCCATCTCATCTTTATTAACAAGAGATGAGAACTTTTGGGTAACGACGGTCGGTGATTAAAGTCCAATTTTTAGGTGTGACGTCAGTCTCCCTTCATCAGTGTTACTCTGATTTGAATTTCACAATGCTGATTAGCTGTTAAAATTACATTGTTATATGGATTATCTGTCAAGTAACTGTTAAGTAAGTTAAGTTTTGTTGTTCTTGGACAATATTTATCTCGATCGTGTCTCTTAGTAGGGATCTGGAAACCTGGTCGAGTTTAATGCCACCGAAACCCAGGTTTGTGCATTCTTGTCCAAGGTTACTTTCTTCCTTACTCCTCCCTCTCTTCAGAAATCTCTGTTGCCCATTTGGATGGACCTCAGCATTCTTCGCATGGACATCCGGCTAGGACCAAAACACGAAATGCTACATCGAGGACAACCTCGATGTAGCATTTAAATAACAATATTTTCACTGCCTCCCGTAAGTTGGGTATCCTCGATAAGGTGAGGCGGTAAGGTGAGATGACGCTCTGGCGAACATAAAAGTTCCCGGTAAGCGGAAATAGGCTTGCCACCTATTACGTGGGACTAACAATATAACTGGCGAAATGTGGGCATATAATTTACCTCTGCCTACCCCTTCGGGGAAACAGGCGTGATATTATGTATGTATCAAAATTAATAATTTGCCAACCTAACCTAACTTTATTATTACACATTAATAACAATAACTCAGACCCCAACATTTGAAATTAGATGCTTAATCAGAATCTTGGATGTGCATCAACAAACAATTTTTGGAGGATCGGCTTAGAATATTCTTAATTAAAATATCTAGTTATACCTAACTAATACGAGTTTACTTATGTGTCAGTATCCTATTTTATTAACTACAAGATACCAAAAAATAATGATTTAAAATGTAAGACATATAACTTCTTCAAACGCCAATTTACGAAAATAGGTATGTAATATGGATTAAGACATAAAAAATTATAAGTCCGAAACCTATTTCATTTTTTGCGTCAATGACTGCAATAGTCAAGATCATTTAGGATTATATGAATTAAATAAATATACAGGCACTGAGAGTATAATATTTAAGAAAACATCTAGAAATACGTTAATTTACACAAGTGTATGTCTTGAGTGGGAATCAAACCTAGGGAGCGGATTACACATATACGAAGGAATCTCATTAACATATAATCTGTCCAAAAATTCAATCTACAAATAGGCTTAGACATCTTACACTTCGCTAGAAATCCCAAAACTAGGCAGAGGTTGTATCTACAATTCTTGTATGTGTATCTATCACTCATTTATATCAAAAACAATGATATGAAAATATCTTCAGGAACACAAGCCAATCTCACCTGCAAGCTCTAGCAAGAATACAAGTTCCCAGTTTTAATTTTCTTAGATATTAGTACTACAAAAAATAAGTTTGCAGTCAACCACAAAAGTGGTGTGAAAGGCGTTTTGAACATATAAAAAACTTTTGTATTTACTGTAATAAATTAATAAGCGGGAATAAGCTCGCCACTTATTACGTGGGATCTAAAATATATTTGGTCAAGAATGTGGGCGTATAATATGCTTCTGCCTACCCCTTCAGGGAAAAAAGCGTGAATATATGTATAAAAAAAAACAGCTATGTCATTTTGTTTTCAATGTCTTTATTTTCGTTAAAATACCCTAGTATCAAATTTTATGGCACATTTATATTTATTTATTGTGGTGTCCTGTTATTTTTATCACCATCCCATGTTATAATTAGTTTGATGAATGTACTTATTAATTGCCACGCTTCAACTGATTTATATGTTTTCGCATAATTAATCTGTGCAGAGGCGGAAGATTACCGGTAGACAACCTTACAGTACGTAAACAATTGATATTTTTAAAGAGTAAGTTTCTTGTCAGTTCACTAAAACTATTTTTTTTGCATATAAGCTTCATGATTTCAGCGTAGTCATATTCCTTTTTTAATATATGTTATTTTGACGTTTTCAAGTAGGCACTATGAAATAAAGAATTTCTTATTACTGACAGGAAACAATAGTGTTCCCATTGTGTCTGGATACCTTAACCTACGGCGCCGGCTGGCCTAGAATAGTACCGACCCCTCTCACCTCACGGGGAGTCGTATGAATGTACGGAAATAAATTCTACGAGATGACGGGCAGTAGCGTCATTCTGCGTACTGGCTTGAACTACGATCACCAACCCGCCTGCCCAGCGTGGTAATTATGGGCAAATATTCTAAATAAAATGTAATCTTTTGGGGAGCCCAATGTTCAGCAGTGGACTTCTATAAGGCTGACATGATGATGATGACCCTTACCTAAAGGCTAAACTAATCATAAACAGCTGAAAGAATGTAGGTCCAATGCAAACAAAACTTGAAAATAAATATAAAGTGCGTGTTTAGCATGACTTGTGCTCTTCTGATATTTACGCAAATAGTACATACTACAAAAAAAATTTTGTAGTCGATTCTAGAGAATAAATAAACTTGAATTAAAAGTTCAACAACATTAGTTGCCAAAGCAATCATGGAAACAATAGCGAGTACTTTTAAAAAATCGCTTCATTTAAACTTTTTCTTCAATTACAATTAAGATATGGGTCAACAGGTAATAATATCACCTACACAGGTTTTTTTTAGCAGATACCAATGAAATGCAAGCTTTTTCTGTCAATTTAATTATCTAAAGTGGTTTTGAGAGTTAATAAGCCCACTCCAGTGGAGTGCGATACAAATCTCAACGCCGAATCGATGGGCGATATGCCATTGTCAATGATGTCATTGATTGTGGGCTGCGTCAATTTAATCATGTGGCGTGCTGTATAAAATGTCGGATCCCGTGCAACAATTTTATTCTCCTAATCCAAAAATCTTCTTTTAAGTGTAGTGTGCTAGTAGTAGAAGTGTAGGCTGGTAATCTTTTACCCATTACATTTATTTTTGATAGATTTTAAAAAAAGTTGAGAATCTCTTTATGAAATATTTAAATTCATAGTTGCGTACGAATCATAACCACGATGTACAATTATCTCTATGCGAAGTAGGGCAGACCACGTGTGGCGGTCGAGGACTACACGGTACCTACTGGAGGGAACCAGAGAAAGCAGCTATCCGTCTAATAAGAGCGGTCCGACTAACTTAACAATCACCGTGTTACAGGTCCGAGAGATGATAGACAGTCTATTTCCTACTACTTCAGGTCTACAGTTCTTTGTTAAAGTATGAGAGATATATGCCAAGGTTTCAGCTTGCCTCAAATACCTATCTAAAAATGCCTGCGATATCTCTTGCTATTATAGGTAACTAGCTGTTACCCGCGACTTCGTCCGCGTGGAATAGTATCTTTGGGTAGCATTTACAATCCCCTTTTCCCAATAAAAAGTAGCCTATATCCTTTCTCAGGGTCTAGACTATCTGTATACCAAATTTCATTTAAATCCGTTCAGTAGTTTTGGCGTGAAAGAGTAACAGACAGACAGACAGACATATTAAATATATACATATTATATATATATAATATATTAGTAAGGATGAATACGTCTATTTAAACACCATCGAGATCGACGCGGATTTTTTTTCGCGTCAGCCACACTTTAAAGCTGTAGTGCTTTTCCGAATCGTCGGCACTAAAAAATAAGCCTAACCCTCTCCGCAAACACAGCATTAAGTTCCAAACTTGGAGCCGTTTATATGTTGAATGAAATATAAGCAGAACCCCAGCCGTGTAAGCCGTGTACTCGGTTCATCAGTAGGTACTCAAATACCCCTACAACGGTCGGTATGTCACCGTCTCATAGCATGCCAGTGTCTAATAGTCCTTTTCACAAGGAGGAGTTCCTCCATACATCCAGTCTATTAATCCCCCAACAAGATTCAAAAAAAAGTAGAGGCCCGAAGCTTTAAGACGGGTAGAACAACTATTTATTGTCAAGAGTAATGGTAACATTTGATAGGGCTTATTAAAAAAAAAAATAATCAGAATATTTAACAAGACCCCATGTTTTTTATTGTTTTAACTAGTATCATAGTTAATATAGTACATTCCTTAATTACGTGCTTAATAATGCGTATTATTATTCAACAAACTCCTTTGTGATTTCAGATAATCAGATTTGTGTATATTTCAATAAACACTGCTTTCAAAGGAATAATCTTTATTGATGCTTTTATAAACGGAACGTAGTGCATAAAACCCCTTTCGCTACGCTCATTGGAGAAATGTTTGCATTTAAATAAGCTTGTGACAGTTTTATTTTAGTATCTGTTTTTATACTGAGAAGTTGAAATGGATTTGACTATACGCTTGAATATGAATGTTTTTCAGTGGTGACATTTAAGGTATTGTGACTAGTGACCCCTATCACGGGGAGTCGTAAAAGTCGACGAATAACCATATTATTATAATGAAGTTGTCAATAGATTGTAAAGGTCAGACGGAAGGCGCTCTGAAATTAAATTGAACAGTGAGCAGACCCTGTGTTTTATATGTAAGTCCAGGGCACCGGGTCCATGCAACCGGCATTATGCTAGGATGATGATGAGTTCAAAATTTGTCACCAACGCCGCAAAGGGGCGAACCTCATACATGTATGCACCACTTGCAGGTTAGGTTGGCTTGGGCTCCTTAGATCGTAGGAGCCCTATACACCCATTATTTATATGATTATTGTGGCATGTTAAATAAATGGTGACCTTTCCTTCTCCTTAGGGAAAGCGGAAATAAGTCAGTGTGAATTTCATGCATTTATAACGTCCTTATAGCCCTTAATACCCTTTAATAGCTGTCTCAGACGTCAGTCGCAATAGCCCTGACACGCACAGTGCTCGTTCATTAATTAATCAACTTTTCCAATTTTAGAACAAACTTGAATCTATCTCACCCTTGGTTTGCGAGAGGTGGCCCAAGTTCAGTGGTGGGTGTTAATGATGATGATTTGTAAATAACGTTCCCTGGTACTAGCTTGGGGCGAGTTATGAGACCACTTATTGCTTACACTAGTTTTTATTATGTAACAAATTATTGTTATCGATAAGTATAAAAGTAGGTAAATATGAAAACTGAATTTATCAAATTGCAAACTTTTTACAAAATTCAAAATCATTTATTCAGGTTTTATTCTGAAGCACTTGTGACAGTTATTTAAATATAGGAGCGACACTTTACTAAAACGAAAGTCTTGATGTCACATTCAAAATATCATACTTATAAAGTCCACCGCTGAACAGTAGCCTCCTCAATATATTATATTATATTGGGGGTATTTACTAACTAGAGGCTAAGTTTTATAGTAATGTTTTTATACTTTGAATTTTGCATTTACAGTGCTATTTGCAGTAGCAGACAACATTTTTACGAGAAATAACTTTGGTTAATATTTTCTTGTCAAAAATTATTTTTATAGTTACATGTTCTAGCTGTGGTCTGTCTCATGGGCGTACAATAGACAAACGAACCTATGAGGGCAGAAGCATATTATCATATGTGATACCATCCATTGTGTCCATTGTTGTTTTGCGTATGATGACATTCTATATTCTACAATTAAAAGTGATTTTTATAGTAATTGTTGGCTGTATTGTTGTTATGAAGTTAGATAGACAGACATACACTTTATTGCACATAAAATAAAACGTTTACAAAAACAAAATACAATACAATGTCGGCAAACGCTAAGAGTGATCTCACTCAGGCAACCATTGTTGTAGGATATAAGTTATTTTCACCTCCGTATTGTTTCTGTCTGGCAGGAAAAAAGGGCAATTGACTAGATAATTAATGCGAATCGCTTACAAAAACATAACAGGGATAATTTAATTTTGAATTGTTTTACGAAGTCTGGGGGTCCTTCGGTAGAGAAATCTTGAACTGGAGCAACACAATCAGGTAAATAGTAATCATGCTAATAGCCTGTAAACAGAGAGAAATATTTATTGTTATGTACTAGTAGAAATCGAAAAGAAACTTCATTTTATACTAATAATGTGGTATTCAAGCAAACAGCAAACTTGGAGCAATACAATACTCAATATTCAATACTCAATGTCTTTATTGCACTCCAAATGTTACAAAGATGTTATTTATAATATCACAGATAAAATATGGACCCTGTAGGATATGGCAACTTAGAAGAGAGGAGGATATTAAATATATACCTATATATACCTATATATATATATATATATATATATACCTATTAAATTAAATGTATATTATATTGTATTATAAATGGTAAATATGTAATGTTATAATTCTACACTGGTTTATAAGTTCGCGCAAGTTTTTAAGTTTTGTGGTTTTGACTTTCATAAGAGCTCTATATTTCATAGATTTTGACTTTGACTTTACAACATAAAACAGTAGATTTAAAATAGATTAACGAAAGAGATTTATGATTGACGGGTGAATGGAAATGTAGGAAAGGACTCTCCATAACAAAATCCAGAAGGTTTTGGAAGAAGGGCAGATTTACAATATCCTGAACCCACGAGAGGTATAAATTTAGTGTTAGGATGTGATCCTTTGGAATTCTATATATACACGTAAGTACAAAATATTAATTACCGAAGTAAGGAGCTCGCGGTTCACATCGGCGTATCCTTTTAAGCTGACAACAGCTGGGTTCATTTCGATGGCTTGTATAAAATGGTCGATCTAAAAAATTAAACAAGTAGAATAAACAAATTAGGAAAAAACACACATTATATTAAAAAAAACCTACCTGCATTAACTATTAATCATATTCAATAGATTTTTATAAATATTATTTCACCTCTTTCTGAGTTGGTCTATCGACTGCCAGGACATCAATAGTCAAAAGGGTTTCTTGCACGCCATCAGCTACCTAGTGATTTAAAAAAAATTGCTGAATTAACAAGATTTCATCTAAAATAGGTTACAGCAAATATAAGCTCGTGTCAATAATTGTAACTATTCTAAAACGTAAATGGTCTGAGAAATCACAGTCATCAAGCCTTAAAGTTAGTAGATTATTAAATTGGGTCACTATCAGCCGACCTACAAGTTTTCCTGGTGATACGGTACAGTAAACGTTTCCAACTCAGAGTTATCTCTGTTCTGTGGTTTCCAATAATTACCATTTAACTTATTGGCATATGAAAGCGGCCGTCACCTTAAAATATTAATTATTAAACCTTCTTTGCCATAAAGCTTCTCTAGATAAAGATCCTTTCATATCTGAATATTATTTTGCATAATACGCCACTATGGCACTGAGGGTAATAAATAACACTCAACGACTTCAGCTGCTGGTCAGACGAAAGGTCAGAAATTTGGTTTGGTGTGACTTTAAATTCGTCGCATTGACTCAAAAAAATCATACTCAGCTTGTCATCTAGAAGGCCATCAAGGATCTCCTTTCCTCCACAGAAACGTGAACAATAGTTCAATAAGATCCATATTAATTAATAGACGCAATTCTTGGCGTGAATATGGAAAACGCATTAAGCGAGATCTGCATATTTCCAAGCAATCCTTTTATAGTAATAAATTGCTTTAAATGCAGTTTTATTTTACATTTTCTAACGGAAAAAATTAAAAATCATTCCTTTTTATTCCATTGTGGTGGATGTCTGATTAGAATTTTGTACTACACATGTTTCCAATAATAAATATTTTATGACAATTACATCAATTATTTACTTCCAAGATAAGTATTATTAATAACTTGTGTTAACGGATAAATATATAGAAATACTTTTTTTTGTACTTGAAATAGAAATAGAAATACTTTGTTTCTATGTATAAAAACACCCAGACCAAAACACATATTCATCTTCATGGACACAAAGTTTTGTACGTGTGGTAATCGAACCCCTGTCCTTAGGAGCGGAGTGTAGGTATACTCGCCACCACGCCATATCGGTCGTCAAAATCGCTAATATTGTTAAAATCGGTATCGCCATCAGCTTAAGGAAGTCCACTGCTATGTCTGGTCTCCCTCATAGATTTTCCATGCAAAAGATTACGCCTGCATCCAGCGTTACATTGTTGTAAACATAGGCAAAACTACTGCTGCTCTATCATATTTGTTACTCGTATACAGTGTTAACGCTCACCTATTTTCTGGTTTAAAGTGGTTACTAGAGAAATAGCTAGGATATATACCTAACTATTTCCCGAGTAACAACGATAGACAAATAAAAAGTGATATCGCAGGGAATTGCAATGCCAATTAGATTTATCTTAAATTGCTCTGTGACGAATATGGACAATCGTATACCGCTTGAAATCAGGTGAAAGGTCAGATGATTTCCCTTCGCGCTGAAAGCTCAGATCATTACATTATTTGAGCTGTTTGGACATCATTGTTAGGCACTTTTTGTGCAGTCAATTTCACTTTTAAATTCTGACCTACTATAGGTAAAGTCTTCTTTCTTCTTCTTTAGACTTCGTATATTATCTACTATTGTCCCCGTAAAAGTACTGTCACTAAGCTATCGGCTTAAAGTTCTTATTTTTATCCACTTGATATGAAAATAAAAGTCACGTTGCTCTAAAAAAATATTGTTACAAAAACCTTCTCAGTTGATTTATGAGAACAATCGGCGAAAATGAAGAGGAGAGTGGAGCAGTAGACCGCGTCCACAATCAGACCCACTTCCTTGAAGCTAAAACCAAATCCATGGTCCACTATTTCGGAGAGAGCGCCGTACACTGCTATGGTAATGTTTGTAAACCTGCAAAAAATTACCAATTAATGTACATTAAAGTCTTACGCAGATGACAGAATTTATGTCCTATCGAGTTTGCTTATTACCTCTTTTTCTAAGGGCGTAAACTTTAAATTGTATGCCGTTTAAGTCGCGCTAATCGGTTAACATACATACATTCACGCCTAGGCATATTATACGCCCACACTTCGCCAAATTATATAGTTGGTCCCACGTAAAAAGTGGCGAACCTATTGCCGCTTACCGGGCATATATATGTTCGCCAGAGCCTCGTTCGTTGATCGGCAGGTGCACCAATTGCAGGTGAGGTTGGCCTGGGCTCCTTAGGTCTTGGTAGTATCCCTATAAACCCTACACCTAACCGGTTAACATACAAGGATAATCTGAGCTCTAGGAAATTACCACTCGTAGGTAGGTTACGGTCTGCCTCAGATAAAGCTAAGCATTTTAGTATTTAGCACACTTACATAAACAAACAATACGTAGAATACGTGCGTGCATATGCGTTGCCAAGCAATTGCAATAGTTCGGACAAATTCAGCCATAGGAATCGGTAACGACAAATCAACTTAGCCGAGCATTCTACATTCACTTCCTGAAAATATAGAAAATAATGTGCATTACAAATATTTTGTAATATACATGTAGAATTAATTTAACAAGCGACTAAAATTTATGAAGCGGATATTACTTTAATAAACTCTCTTATCCGATATGGGTATGGATTTTTTTCAACGTGATTGAATATTTAATTAAATATGTAAATAACACTCTAAAATAGAACTGTGTGCATAATTAGACCCGAGATCTAATTAATAAGCGAGTAGGTACTCTTGAAAAAACTATGACTACCTTTTTTGTTCACTTCGCATTTTTCCTATAGGTACAATAATTTCAATTTCCCCAACACAAGCATCTCTATGCTTAAAGGGAAGTTTTAAACAAAATGTCAAATATGTTATTGAAATAAATAAAATTATTTTTATTATAATAAAAATATTTCACATACCCTACGAAAGCACTCCGATAAACTTTGAGAGGCAATCTTGATGGCTTTGCAGTTAATGTACCACAACGCGCAGTTCATGTTGATCATGGTTATTATGTGGTAATATGCGGTGGTGTGCTTTAATAGGAACCCGTCCATCAGAGCACAGAGGCTGAGAAGGAAACATATAGCCAGAAGGAGGCAACCCACACTTATAATGACTATAGAAGTCTTTAAGTTGGGAAACTGCAGATTTTCGCCGGTAACTCTGTAGTATCGAACCTGTAAACCCTTTAATATCAATATTTAAGAAATCTAAGCACAAAGGAATATACAGGAAGATATTTAATTTTATTACTTTTAACTTTGGGTTGCGGGGGGAAGGGCTCTTATTATTATATAGAGATTATAGAGCATATAATAACATGTCAATTTGTATGAAGCTCGTCGTAGAGTTTTACGACACGACGTCGCATCGTGTTAATAATAATATATAAGAGCCCTTCCCTCCGAAACCCAGAGGGAAACCTCATTCTATGGTTAAACCAGCTGTCAGAATGTTAGAAGGCACTGACTTCCTAAAAACGACTGCTATTAATGTTCATGATAGCCGGGACCAATGGCTTAACGTGCTTTCCGAGGCACAGAGCAAGCGATAAGTACGCACATAACTTCGAAAAGTAATTGGTGCGCCACCAGGGTTTGAACCCGAGACCCTCTGAATTTGAAGGCAATGGGTCTCACCACTGGGCTATCCCCGCTCCTCCGCATCCCTGCTTGTGTTTATAATAAACTCACTTGAAATTTTCCCCAATTCGTCTTGTAAATAGCAACTTGATGAGCCACACCCCAGCCAACAAAGGGAATCCAGAAATGAGGGACGAGAAAGATAACAAACAGAATGGCATAGATGTAGTCGTCAAACTTCTTGATGGATCGCAGGATCATGACGCGTTCGTAGCCCACGTAAAGTACCACCACAGTGGCGGCAATGTAGAAGCAAATGGCATAGGCCGTGGCTGTTGACTTCCAACTGAACGTTATTGTTCCTAATAACAAATCACAGTAATATTAAATTCAAGAAAAGCCGTGAAAGAAAAATTATCAAGTATATCATCTAAAAACTTTTATTTACTAAGTGAAACCTTCTCTAAACTGGTGATTATTGAAAAAAAATTACAAATATCCGTTTAGTAGCAGCAGCTCCAAAGATTTCTACTTCCCCATGTTTGTTGGTGTCGTAGAAGCCGAATAAGGAAAGGACAATTTGACACGTTTAACCTATAGATCGCTCGCAGTGATAAAAGTAAACTTTTTTACAACTATAATTATAGCTCGCCTTTAAATATTTGTGGCAAAGCAACCAAAATGGAATACCTCTCTGGGCCTGGGGAGCATTCCAAAGTTGTACAAAATAGACAATACCAAAATAAATCATATTGTTACCTGGTCGGGACCTGGTAATGGGCATGACAGCGAGGGCACGGAACAATACCAGCAGAAGCTTATGATCCCTGTAGAACTGATCGTGAATCTCACACGTGTCGCCGTCTTGAGAGCACAAGAGGTCTCGCTGCTCTTGTTCCTATGAAACGTATGCAAGTAAAAAATAAGTCTGATTGATCAAATAAAGCGCTGCGCAAATAACCACAGGTTAGGTTAATACTAGAAATATCGTCACCATCATGACTAAAGGAGTTTTGTAAAGGCCTCCTGCTATAAACCAACCTCTCATAAATCGCCTCACTCTTGCCTTTGCTTTGGCACAAAATCTACCATAATAATATGTGATTAGGAACTAAGGCTCAACGTGTCTTTCGAAGCAACTCCGTGTCAAATTTCACACAAACTGCCCCACCTAAAACCACCCATCACTAAACGGGATCAACCATCGAAGGACTTGATGGAGCAAAATGGATTGTTTGTCAGAATTTGTCAAGGTTAATCTGTCTGTTGTGGTTTCTCAGTGACTGTCTATCGGTGAATCTTATCGGGGGGATTTGTCAGTCAGCCTGTCGTGACTCTAAAGAAGGGAGAGGATTACCTGTTAGTCAGTCAGTCTGTCGGTGACTCTAACGAGACTTCCAAATATCAATGAAACGTAGTTAATAGAATACTAATTTAGATACTTATTGAATAAATAATACTTGCATAATCCCGTTGCGTTCTCTCGTAAACAACCTTGTTATTTTGAACATGTTTCATATCATTTTGTAAGAGAGAATTATTTATTCCCTCGTCAAATAAATGATCGGGGATCATCGTAAACAGGAATGATGCAGTAGATTCGAGTTCCGAGGCCAAAGTGACGCGTCTGTAGATTAATCGTGTTCGACTCAACGCGACGACGACGCTTTAAATATTCAGAGGTTTACGGCCTAACGTGCAAGTAAACAAGAAGTGTAAATTTCATTAAATTTGAAACTAACTACCATGTCGCTCTTTGCATTTAAATGTTTCTTGGAGGTTTAATGATTGGAGGTTTAATGCTGCGGACTTTGCCATTATGTGCCTGGGAACCGGGGTACCGGGAAAAAATCAATAATACACAAAATTTTTGTTATTCATCCAAATTTATTTTATCACCTTCAAAATATGCTCCTTCAGAAATGATATACTTACGCCAACGAATAATCCAATCGTCAAAACATTTTTGCAACGCTGTTTCCGGAACTGAGTTCAGTTATCGCCGCAAATTCTTCTTTACGACTCCTACCGACTAAAAATGGGTGCCACGAAGTGGTAATTTGAGTTTATGAAAAATTAATTATTTTTGTTAGGGCGTTGTGCTGTGCTCCATATGGAAAATTTAAAATACCACATTATTCTTGAATGCGAGTTCCATCGTGATAGAGTGTTGCAAAAACAGCAAATGTGTACTCAGGAGCCACTATAAAAGAAAACACGGTACGTCTTTGGTTCCATCCATCACCTTCGTTCTGGATTTTTTAACCTCCAGAACAAACCTCGTGAACGATCGGAGACCCTATTTGTCAATGAGGAATTGAAAGCGATCGTGAACGTGGGTCCACTCAACACACTTCAGAGTTCACTACAGGCTTCAGTGTGAATGATAAAATATCTTGGCTCATTAAAAACAAATTGGAAAACAAGAATTAAATTAAACAAACAAAAAAACTCGCATTGATTGCTGCGTCACGCACGTTATTCAACCGTCACAATAACGAGGGGATATTTAATCGTATCCTTAATTGTGATGAAAAATGGATCCTATACGTTAATCGGAAACGCTCATCACAGTGATTGAACCCTGGTGAACCGGCCAGATCTAAAGATGACCCAAAAAAGGTACTGGTTAGTGTAGAGTGGACCAGCGTTGATGTCATCCTCTACAGCTTCCTAAGATTTAGCCAGACGATTACGGTACATCTGTATTTATTTATTTATTATTATTACCAGTATTGCAACTGGATACCATGACGGAAAAGCTAGCCGTTAAACAACCGAGATTGGTCAACTGCTGTAGCCCACTGCTGCTTCAGGGCTTTGGTTGACCACACACTGAACAACAGGCGGTGGCGAAACTAGAGGAGCTTACATTATAATGTCCCAGTCACCCCCCATACTCCCCGGACCTTGCTCCACCCGATTATCACTTTTTTCGGAATTTTGATAATTTCTTGGAAAAAAATTCAATGCAAATGGGGCAGTCCAAAACGCCTTTAAATATTTTTTTTATTCGCGCTCCCGCAGTTATTTCAGCAAAGAAATCAATAAACTCTATATTAAATGGCAAAAGTGCATAGATAATAACGATACATACTATAAATGATTATCTACATAAAAAAAATAAAAATTAGTTTTCCTTTTTTCATGTAAAACATAAATTTCATATGTAGTGTCCTAATATTTGGTACTTGTTTGCACCTTTGAAGCCATGAATATCCATCACAATTGAAATTATATTATTTTCTATGTCCCGGAATTTTGACGGTGGATGTCACTTCACAAATAAATAGAATTCCAAACCGGTAACTGAGTCTATGGAGGTATCTAATATCACAGGTATTTTTTATTAGAATTCATCTGTTTTATGTTTGCTTATAAAACAAAGTTGGTCGGTATGTATATCCTAATATTAAAAACATTAAACAGAAACCATTAAAGAAAAAGTGTGGTTTATTAGTTTACGAATTATGAACTTTTTTCAAAAAAATCCTATTTTTCGACTTGAACTACCTACTACTTCAGTTTCGTAACTTTCATGGAACTTATAAAAATGTTGGCATGAAGTAAAAATTTACTTTTGCTAGATAATTAGTTAAATTTTGAACTTTAATTAAAAAAATAATACAGGTTACTTTATGGCTTCAAAGTGAACCCAAATACTTTTCCAAACTTTTATAAAAGATAAAAAATCTAGAACATACCACCTGAACATAGGCCTCTCGCATAAGCTTCCAATGTGTTCGTAAAAACATTTCTATATTATTTACAGACAAATATTAGTTTAAGAAAAAAATGCAAGCAGACAAACTTAACATATCCCAATTAAATGTACCTCGTAAGAACTCTATCACCCTATTGTTTTGGCCTTTGGCCTTGGGGGATAGGGGGGGCTCATGTCTTGGACACGACTAAAGGAATGGAATCTCGGCACATGCCCGTGTGGAACCAACCTAAGTATCAATTATAACTTAACGCCATAAAATCCAATTTTTCATCATAATAAAGAACATGCCGTCCTCTCTTCTACTTGCCGTGCCTGACAAGGTCCACAACGATCTGTACTATATATTAACATCATATTGTAACTGTTTGTGGGAAAGGGTTAGGCCATTTCTCACCATTTCACACGTTTCACCTAGATGCGCTCGTAGCTCCGCGGTCCTCGGAAACGATCACCAAAGTAAAGCAGAGTTTTCAGAGATCAGTCCTTGGATGTGTGACCATTTGTGTATTATGTGATATCGAACCCTTTCGTGCTTCGAAAGTCACGTTAAGCCGTTGGTGCCGGTTATATCACTAAATGTGATAGTCGTTAAACCATGTTAGAGGCCTAATTGGGCGGCTGGAAAAAATCCAACAGCAGGTTGCCATACACCTGCCTCCGCCAAGCCGCACTGGGTCAGAGTGGTAAAGTATAAGCCAATACCCTCGCACCTTGGTATCTAAGAGGAATCTCGTCCTCATTAGTTGGACGTTAATGGGCTGAGATGATGATGATGACCTAGAGATCTCTGGGCTATAAGTGAACTTCACTATAATTTATATACTTTTTACATAGATGTAGCATTGTTTTTGCCCCCCAAAATGGGAGATAAATGGGCGTTGGATTTTGAATGTAAAATTTAAGTTTACTAAATAAATAAAAGTGACTATTTTTATTTAAGCACAAACTGTTTATTTGTATCATATGTACATATCACAGCTTCATTTTCATTAAGTACAATATAATAATGTAAGTTATTTTGTATAAAATTATTACTCAGAATAAAATTGTCGCTACGTTTTATTTACTTTTCCAGTAAATATAAATATACGAATTTAAAAACGTTTTAATTTATAGGTTAATTATATAGATAACACAGTTTAAAAGTCACCCTATCACCATGTTATAAGATCTTCTGTCCTTAAATCTTTGATGCTTCAAAGATAAGCCTGTACTAAAATACAGACCTAAATAAAACATTGATAAATTTCTACATTCGTTAGTTTTAGGTAAATAATCTAAAAATTAAAACAAAGATAATCGAAGCTTATACGACACCAATAAATTAAATAAAAATATTAGATTTAAATCACAAAAAAAAAACATTTTAGTAGTTTATAATTATCGCCGCAATAAAAATAAACAAATAAGTAAATGATTCCTATCATATCTTTTATTTTAAATAGCACCAAATATGTGTAGAAAGAAGGTATTGATAAAAAATCTGTTAATGACATTCACTGAAATTTTTAATAAGGATAACAGATAGCATACTCATTTTCTTATGCAATATTGTGCATAATTATTACAGCTCAGAATAGACCGAAAGTACTTTATAAATTAAATCAATTCAAGAAACAGCATACCTGCATGTAGCAGTAGCATGTATACAAAAATAATAAAGTATAATATTCGTATTGTACGTATTGTTGCATCATACAAATATGTCGTTACTATATTTATGAGAAGAGCATTATACTTGCACAGGAAGACTGCCGGATATGAAGCGATACCGGAATTTGAAAGATGGTGAAGAGGTCAGTAATTGCCTGTTCAAAATTTATTCTTTTTATAAATACAATATAATAAGGAAGGAACAAAGTGTGGTTAACTGTTTAGGCTTAGGTACCTATATATTTCAACAAACTTTTGTTATAGTTCCGTTTTACGAATATGGCAACATTTGTTTGTTACCATATACGGCTTTTTTGTAAAAGAACTACATATGAATGCCTTTGTCTATACTTGCCAATATATAAATCTCTCATAGCCTGAGATCCAAGGAAGCATTGGATTTACAAATGCAAAAATACACTTGATAGCATAATTATCGCAGTTATCTTTTTCGAACCTAGAAATTCGAAATAGAAAATATACTAAAAATCTTAGTGTTTTTGTGTTGTTTGGTTACATTATGTTTTTTACAAAATAATCTTCCTAAAAACTAGACAACGAATACATATACCTACTATATTTTGTTTGGAAATACATACTTATATTACATTTCACCTAGACAAATAATGGTGCAAAATTTCACCTAAAACTTCGTTTAAAATTCAAAGCGTAGTTCATTACCAAACATCAAAAATATTAAGTTAAGATATGTCTAATCAATCTACTGATTATCTATTAAAAAATATGACTCAACGCATTAAATTTTCAACAAAAACCCTATGCAGCGAATCATAGCGTAGTAGCGACTTTAATGATAAATAATGATTATAAGTAAAACATCTCTTACTCACAATACTTCAAATAAAGACAATTGATCCGTTGATAGTTGGCTATGACTCATCTGCGATACTCGTGAATGAGCTGCTAGTGGAAACTGATCTGCTCATATGTACTGCTTTATTATAAAATCAATTGATATAAACGTCAGTTTAAGAGATTTTAGTTGTATGTTTTAAGAGTTTTCTTATCTGGTGACTACAGAACACAACTTCTTGCAGACGTAACAATACCTAATCACACTTACAATCAATAAAAATCACAGTATTAAGTCACTTTTTGCACTAACTTGAAGAGTCTTGCCCAATTCTTTTGATCTGTTCCTGTCCGCAATAAATGAGTGTGTTAGCTTTTAAGTTGACATTTATAAGAGTATGTATATACAGGACGTCCCACGGATATGCCACATGGAGGAAAGTATCTTGGATATTGTAGGTGGAACATTTGACTGAAAGAAGACATTATTTTAATTTCAAAAACAATTTAAACTGCATTCATAGATTTTTAAATAATTATACGGTTGATTAATTTTTGCTAAATAACGAGTGTTCGAAATAAAAAGAACCGTTATTTTTAACATTTGATGTAAAATTGAAAAGCTAACATTTCCGTAAGGACACACAACTGACATTATCATAAGTACCTATTACTAATCAGTTTTGTATTAAAAATGGTAAGATTAATGGTTTTTCTTTTATTTTTGACACTCTGTTATTTAGCAAAAAATTTATGAAGCCTTTCGATCGGTATGATAAAGTTGCAGGGTATTTTTTTCTCGTGTAGCGGGTTCGATTCCTGTTTCGACCGTGTAATTAATTTTAAAATCTATGGATGCAGTTTAAATTGTTTTCGAAATTAAAATTAAGTCTTCTTTCAGTCAAATGTTCCACCTACAATATTCAAGATACTTTCCTCCATGTGGCATAACCATGGGACGCCCTGTATACTTATAACCGATTTTGGTTTTTACTTAGCAAACAAGCCCTACTACAAATTGTCAGGTATTTTTAATTCGATTTCTTACTTATGGTTCAAATTACGTTTAAATTAAATAGATATTGTTATAAAATAAAGTATCAAATATATTAATATCTATTATGTGGATCGGAGTTTCGCTAGTTGCGCCATGATTTCTTTGTCTTCGTCCGTAGTTGAAGCACCCACTTTATTCCTCGATACGGATGGAGCATCAGCCATCTAAAGCAATAGAAATAACTGTATTAGAAAGCAGCACACTCAATATCAGATTAATATTCACTTGCACTTAAATAGTCGAGTGATGTTGTTTTCCAAAAATAAATAATTAAGGTCTTATTACAAAAAGAGATGTAAAGTTAAAACAGGTTTAAAACTAGTGCCGTCACTTTCATTTGATAAGATGAAGACAGTGAACAGAAGACATTCTCTAATAACTGTGGTCCTATATAAAACAGTGTAAGTAATTCAGTTGAGTCTAATTTAAGTCCTATGATTTTATGCTAGTAAGCAATATGGATACACTAACCTTTCCAGTAATCTCAATACCAATCTCGTCAAGCACTTGATTGACTATTCCCTCAGTCTCCTCTTCATCTCCAGACTCATCCATAATATCGTCCAAAGTATCTGAAACTGAATAAAAACTTAGTTTAATAACAATTACAAATAATTCAAGTAATAATCATCTATACTCGTTTTAGCATATTGTTAAAAAAAAACATACCCAAATAATTAAAATAATTCCAGATTGGGAACTACACAAACGTAAGTCCCTTATAGTCTACACTTACACAGGGTCTAGTTAGTGGCAATATTTAAAGATTATATCAAAAATCAGCCTAATAGTATACGTATGGAAGTGCCACAAACAAATTCACTCATAAATTCTCAATGCTGAGTTTCATGACCTTCTCTTTTTTCTCTCTTGCTATATCACTACCTAAATAGTACAAAACAAAGGCGCTTTCCTCTGTCTGTACCTATGCATCTTTAAAATATGCAACGGATTTTGATGCAGTTATTTTTATAGAGTGATTCAAGAGGAGGGTTTATATTATAACTTCCTGTTGGTAGCTGTTTAAAGAGCATTGTTCGCAGAGGAGTCCGAGCGGTGCAGATCTCGTCCAACAAAATTATTGATCTGTCTCCTCCAAGTATCTTTCCAATTTTAGTCTTAATAAGGATGTACAAAGAATTACTTACTCATTTCATCAGTCATATCCATCTTAGCATTAGCCTGTCTAAATGCCTCCATGTCTTTGGCAATTTGTTGTGGGTTCATAACCTTATTCATGCTGCCCATAGTTTTAGCAGTAGTGCCCATGGCTCCGGCTATAGCTATATTTGCCCCCATTGTCTTATTGTGTAGCTGAACATTTGATATCTGAAAAGATGCATTATCAAAAAAATGATTATTATTATGTATCTCTTATTGCATGTAATATTACAATTTAAAATATGGTAACACAAAACAAATGCAAAGGTGGACTTATCTCTAATAGAGATATCTTCCAGCTAATCTATGTGAAAGTTTCAAATATTTTTATATAACAAACAGATGGTATACAGGCAGCTCAAAATCTAGTAAGCAGTTCTAAAAGCCTATGTTCAATAATGGACTTATTTTGCATGGAAAATATTTGCATAATGAAGTTCTGCTATTGAATAAATTATTACTTATGAATAAATTATTACTCATCATCAGTCTACATTAATTTGCTTCTGGACATAGGCATCTCCAATGGCATGCCACTGAGCTCGTTTTTTGTCTCCAACTATTGCCAGCTGTTTTGCAATGTTGTTGGTCCACCTGAACCCCGCACAGCACTTACCGAGGCTTAGTCTCCACTGTGGAACAAGTCTAACCAAGCAATATTAATCCTACAGCACATATGGCTGGTCCATGGCCACTTTCCTACTTATTGCATATCAATAAGATATGACAGCTAAATTACTTAGTAGAAAAAGTAAATATGATACTTGCCTTGCTGTTAGCTGCAAATAGTCTATTTTTCTGTTTTCGCAATTGTACCAATTGTTTTGCTAATATTTTGCAGCCTTCATTATTACCTTCCTTTGCCATTTGTTTTATTTCCAATTCCTAAAAACAAACCAGTTCTAAAATTTTGTGCTATAGTTAAATATTCAGTAACATAATGAAGTATTTTATATAGCACAGCATAGACTAAGCAAAATATAGGGAAGATAATAAAAAACTTGGTCCTAGTATTTTGGTTATATTTAAAATTAATACTTGAACATTTATTTACCCAGGAGTTTATAAAGCTAATTAATTGTACAATTTACCAGTTTCTTTTCCTCCCTTTGAAGTGCATTTTTATCTCTGTCCAATTCTCGAGAGGCCTTCCTCAGATCACGGTCATTCAGTCTCTGTTGTTCTAAAAATCCAACAAATAAATTACATTGTTGAGTTACATTACCTATTTAATAAACTATTTTAATAATAATTTTTTAAATTAAATTGGCGTGTTAAGGTAAATTTTTAAATAAGCACGTAACTTTACACAAATATGTAAGAACGTAAATTTATACAAAGTTTTATAGTAGTACAAGATTAGGTGTTCTAGAAGATGAAGATATTATGGCAAGTTAGACTTAGTTAGAAAAACCTGACATCCTTGTGTAAATGTCGTGAAAAATATAAATATAGGTAATTGTGTGCACTTATTACTTCCGTTTTATTTTCATATACAATTAATTTCTATATTCTAAGGCAAAAACAAATGATATGACATAAAGTTTACATGTTTTGAAATACTTTTTAATTTAGTAAATTAAAGTGACAACTGAGACTTTATGTTACCTTTTACTGTAGGTTCTTTTCTAAAGAAATTCATGATGATTAATCGTTAAAATTATTAGTCCCAAAAACAAGAAGATAAACAATATTCTTCTATGGTTTCTTTATATTCTATGTGATTTTGATACCTTTACGAAATATAATACTGAAAGCACAGAGCAGTTTCTGGTGTACCTGTGAGTGTACCTGACAGTGATTATACAATCCACTGACGCGGACTAACTAAAACTACAAGGTGAGCTGAATGCAGCACTTTGCAAGTGTCACATTACTAAAAATTGTGGAAAACGAACCGAGGGAGATAGCATTTACGGTGAACTGTGCCTCGTTTATCGTATTAATATCCTCCCGCTAGGGTGAAGGAGGCCGCCGGGAATAGGTAACACCCAGAGGCGGCTCTAGGTGCCATTAGTTAGCTACTAAACTAAAAGAGACCTGTGGTTGGCGCAGCGGGCGGGACAAGAGGGCCCATCAAGTAGCGACAGGAGGACTTCCCCCTGCCCCCGGGGCCCCTGCTGTCTTCCTCCTCCGAGAAATCGTCCACATACGCTATGTTCGCACACAGAACTAGGAGGGGCGCGTTTACTGCACCTCTCTGAGCAGGTCCTCCTGGTTCTGGCCCGGGAACCGCTGGTTGCGGGTTAGGTGTCAGACGCTGAAACACGCCCGCCCAGGTAGTGACCCTCCGCCCCTTTCTGGCAACAAGTGGCGGGCGTCGTCGGAATATTTTTAGTGGTTATTACTGCTGGCGGTCGCGTCCGTCGGTGGTGAGTCCCACATTCCCTCTCGGCCTGAAGGCTTGCGTTAATGCATTTTGTTACCGACATAAAAAAAATGCATAAAACAAGTTAGAGGTGTTCATCAATAGGAGCACACCATCAGAAAATGGACAGTCCTTAAGCTGTCTAGGTTCATAATTGGGCGCCTTTTGAGGTAATGTCGACACCCCCATGCAATAACATTGTAATTCAGTTTTGTTACTTTTTAGTGAGAGCAAAAACAAAGTTTAAAAAATTATATCATTTGAATGTTGATTCGTACAATATTGTAAATCGTTGATATACGTTTGTGTTTAGGTGCACTATTTATACGTACTTTGAGATCCTAGAAGAAAACTCAGTTTCATGGTTTTTCATGACTTACGTGAAAAACAATCCATTATAAAAACATATAAGTTGCACTGAATAACATTGTATCTCTGAGTTACAATCTAGTTTTTAGCTAACATTCTTATTTTGGCTTGACAGATCATTGTAACTCCGAAATACAATTATATTGCAGGGAAAATTTGACACAGCTAAAAATGCTTTTCATTGTAAACTTCTAGTATTTGAATGTAAATAAAATGAAAACTATGAGTATTGTCATAAAATAACCAAATAGTAAGTGTATACTTTATATTTCATTGTAGGAATAAAAATGCAGCTTTGGATATAATCAATTTATTAAAAATCAGTACAATCTAGCGTGATACACGCATTTTAATCTTAAAATAAAGTTAAATCTAAAGAGATCACAAATTACAATCTTAGTTAGGAACTGCTGACCAGAGAAGTTTGGTATAAAGTTTTTTATTACCTATCTTAACAAATACTTATAAATTTCACTGAAAATAAGAAAAATAAAAACTTTCATAGGTTATTAACTGTAACAACAGTGACGTTGAAAAAGCTACACAGTTTCATCATCACTGTTGTTATCGTCAGCTAATTGAGCCGACTGTGGAAGGTTTATATAAAAATTGTGATACATTTCTGGAATAGCATTAGATCTGCACAAACTCACAAGATCTTTGTATTTTGCTGTTGATATTGGAAGCAAATTTTTGTATAGTTGAGGAATACTTTCTCCGTCACCCTCTAATTGCTCACACTCTATTGCCTCTTTTGCTCTCTTTGTTCTGGTTACGCGTGTTGTTGGTTTCTCACCAAGGTTCAAATATAAATACTGGTCACTCAGATAATCATACTGGAAATATATTAAATCAGAGTTTTCATTTTCTATCTTTATATGTTTTATTTTAGACCACATAATTATGTAAATAAGTAAATATGTAAGTAAAATTATGTAAGTAAAATTATGTAAGTAGGTAAATCGACTTAATAACTAATAATAACACTGAGATTAGGTACTTAAATTGAAACTTACCATTTGAAATTCCGCTCAATGATAATGCCAAATTTAAAATGTTTTGGTTACGTCTCATTTTAGACGTATTACACAAATGTATCACTATTTTTCAATTACTATTATAATAATCACTTAATACATACAATAGAACCGGTATTTTTCTATCTTTTGTTTATTAAAACGGCACGAGTCACGACGCACTAATGACAAAATTTACGCGCGAGAACACCGTAACGCATCATACATGTCATAACTTGTTAAAAAAGAATACAAATCTCCGTGCAATAACATTGTAACGTAAGATGCAGGTCATGACATGTAAAAAAATATTGTAAATAATCATGCAACAACATTGCAACTCAAATTACAATGCAGTACCATTTTCAAACTTCTCAACTTGTCATGTACGAATATTGTAAATAAAATTACAATCTTGTTGCACTTTATTAAAACAATATTCATCACTATTTAGTTCGAGTAATAAGGATTACAATGATTTTGCAGGACAATTAGTCTTTTTCATTGAGTTACAATGCTTTTGTCACTTCTATTATTCAAAAACGAATAGACGTGGAGTTACGATGGTAAGACAGAAAAATTGGTAAAAAAAAAATACGTAGGAACAACATTGTAATTCAATTTGTCAAAAAAATGAGTTACAATGTTATTGCATGGGGGTGTCGATGTAGACTATCAGTTATTGTGAGCTGTACAGCTAGCTATGCTTTTCCAGTCTGAACTTCAATTGCATGTAATGAGCCCCAATCTCCACCATTAATTGCTTGTGAACCAAGTGGAATCTGATACTTGTTTCAGGATTTTTTTAGATATTCGAGTCACAAGCTAAGTATAAGCAAGACTTTGTAAAGATTATTGTCCAAAACATACACGATTGCTTACACTATAATAATATGGGTAGGACAAGCAAGGAGGTGTTAGGTTTACAGCGATTAGTTTTTGATACTTTTTAGGTTTTGTAATGCTACATAAGTCAAAGAATTTAACGTAGGCATTGTAACGCTTTATTCTCCTAGGGATTGGCAGAGATTACATCAAACTGGCATACACGTTTAGCTTTATTTACACTTACTAGCTTTTTCCCGCGACTTCGTTCGCGTTGAATAGTGACTTCCGGAAATCTTTTGGATTTACCCTCATAGTTCCCGATCTCGCGGGATTTTTGAGAAGTTCCCGCTCCCGCGGGATTTTCGGGATAAAAGTCCTATCTATCCTATGTCCTTTCTCGAGTTTCAAACTATGTCTGTACCAAATTTCACACTAATTGGTTCAGTAGTTTAGGCGTGAAGAAAACACAGACAGACAGAGTTACTTTCGCATTTATAATATTAGTATTATTATCTATTTCATGAAGGGATCTTGCACAAAATAAAACCACATTGTTTACTCAACTTAGAAATATTTATTTCGAGAGCAAAGAAGTATTAAGTTCTCATCAGGTCACTTCATTTTTATTAAATTGCCTACTTATTTACCTAAATTTAAGTACCTACGTGAAACATTATTATCATTTGAATTAGATAAATATTCCTATTTCCGACAAGATTCATTTCAACAACACGAACGCAAGAGTTATAAAAGTGACATATTTTTGCTAGAAAAACTTATATTCAGTAGACGCTTATATCTGCTATTAAAATAAGTACACAAAAGGACGAAGACAAACAAAAAAATAAATAACACTAATACAACTGAATATAGTCGCATAATATTTATATGTAAAATGATTTGAATAATAATGTAGAAGACGTCAATGGTAAAAGAAAATAAATTAATATGTAATAATTACAATTCTGAAAAATATAAAATCTTTAATGCTGATATACAAATGAAACTAAAAGCTGAACCTATTAAATCTATTAAGGCTTGGAGCGATTCATCACCAAGACCATTTAGGCGAGAAAAGTTCGAATTCCCACTTATCAGGAAGCCCATGGTGTTTTCTGCTGCTATATTCACTTTCCGACCATTGAAAAGGTTTGATGACGTCCCTGTTAAGGTATTCCAGGTTTTCCTGCTCAGCTTCTTCCAGTTGTTGTTTTACCAGGTCTCTTATCTCGATGCCGTCGATGGTGGGCTTGTTGTCGAACTGATGCGTGTAAATCGGGGCAACGTTTCCTTTGTTGAGTTTGGTTGCATTTACTTTTGTATACGTTGGTCCAGATAATGCAATGATTTTCATTTGATTTACATTCTTTGTGCCTGTAACAATTATAGTTTAATTTTAATAAAAGAACACAAAAATACATATGTGCCTAACACAAATATAGTAGTTAAATTCATAATGGCCATCCAAAATCCACGATTTAGTAGAATGTATAATATTTCATTATCATTAGATTCGCCAAGTAACGTCCTCAAGTTCAAGCTGAAAGGGATTTAGGTCATTCTCTACCAAGGAAACTAAATTACTGCCATATATATCAATGACGTCGTTGTTAAAAGTAAATTTCTAAGCAGAGAAGCTTTCGTTTTAATGTGTAACAGTGTTAAATTTTTGTTATTGTTTTAAGTGTTCAATTTCAATTAACATTTCTACAAGATGGTTTTCTAAAATACATAATTTAAAATTGCCAACTCAATAGACTCTAGATTAATACAAAGTGATCACAAATTTTAACGTCTATTGGATCCTTTCGATACCTTGAAAGAATCACTGTAAGTATCAGTTCAGCTTGGAATATATTTGAGTTACAAAAGTTTCACAATCGAATTAAAACCAACCAGTTTTTTGGAATCAATTAGAAAATAAATTCTTACCTATAGCAACTTTAGTATCGATGATTCCGTAAGCTGCCTTATTATTGTTAGCTAAATCACCGCGTACTCCAAGCATGGACCAGAACTCAGCTTCATCCATAACACAACCTCCGTCATCTTCACATTTCACCTTCGAATCATTGCCAGGGCGATTCATTGCTGTCACATTAATTTGCCTCATCAAATGTATGATACTATCTAGCGAAGTGGCGTTTTTGAAACCACGTTTAAATGACACTGCTCTCGGGGAATCGATGCTGGAAAATACGCTGCCGTAAAGGTTTTCCATTTCGATTGAATGAGTCGCTTCTGCAATATCCTGAAATTGCAAAAATAAATTAATTAATAATGAAATTTATACTTAGATTAATTGCACTAAGAATTAATGAATATCACTGTATAAAATTGACATTAAATAAACATGTCATCACTATAAAATTAATTTATATTTTATTGGAATTGCATATTGTCGGGGGTGCCGGCTTATCTCTTACACGAGTACCAACCTAACAAAACGTAATCTATCAATAGTGCTAAAGAAAAGTTCTTACTTTGAAGAATGGTATGCCATAGGTGGCCCAGAAGCCTTGGTCGATCAGCGCGTCTGTGAGGTCGGCGGAATGCGTGCGCCCGGGTACCTGTTCTACCAGCCACGCCAGCCCCTTGCCTCGACCCTCTTTGCCGCCGTGAATCACTGTGTGTTTTACATCGCTGTACAGAAAGAAAATACGTTTCAGATCGTCTCAGTCTAACATCCTAGTGATCCTACAACATCCTTCTACTAGACACAAGCCTCTTTTCACTCACCAATATGAGAGGGATTTAGTTAGGTCACACTCCTATATGTTAGTTTACTGCGGATTAACAAGACAGGAGTGTGGCCTAATGTGCCCAACTGTCGTCTAATTTGTAACTACTTCTAAACATGAACTTTAGTAGCAACGGACATACTTTATTAAAGTATATTATTATCGCGTATAACTGGAAAATGTTTTAGCTTGCAAGTTCGCCTTGCTTTGTCAGACACTTCAGTTTAGTAACAAAGTTAAGTGTTGGTTACTCAGGTTATGTTTGAAGCGCAGTATCAAATTCCTACATCAACTGATAGTTTAGCTTTTAATAAATGTAATAACATTTCTTCTTAATTAATGACAAAATGTCCAAACTGTCCATCTAACATATTTATTAAAACACCGTGCTTATAATTTAAGCGTGTCTTGCACAACGGTCTCTAATTTTGGTTAGAGTTAAATCTATTTAAAAAATCCTTCTGTCCCTCTCAATTTCAAAGAAATTACTGAAATGCAATGAAATTTATATCAAATTTAGCTGAAATCAAATTAATAACTGATGTGCAAGCCGCCCTAAATAACATAAAATTCTTGTAAATAATTATAAGTCATTAAGTTTCAATACTAACCTAGTAATAGTGCTTTCGGTGAAGACGTTATTTTTGTGTCGGTTGTAATCATCCGGAGTGAGTTGGTGATCTTTGTCTAGCTGGTCGAAGTTGACAATGAGCCACTGCTTGCTGCCAGTGCCGGAGTTACTGCTGGCAATGATGTGACCCCAAGAGCTCACGTTGCGGGCTAGATGGTTGGCGGCGACAACACGGGGACCAAGAGGAACCTGGAAAGTTTAATCAAATGTGGAATATGATTAAACTTCCGAATAGACATGTGTTAAGGACACATGCTCACTGGGTTCCCCACATTTGGCTGAATTACAGTTATTACACTGAGCGACTGCCGGCTGACCTCCGCCACCCAGAAGGAAACATTATGTTTAAACTAGCTGCAAGAAAATGTAAATTAATTAGGTTAAAGTGACCCTTGATAGATTTTTTTAATAAAAATAATTAGTACCGGATTACTTCTCGGTCTATAATTTTAAGAAAGATTTGACTTAGGTAATGATTTCAACTACCCATTTGAAACTTTTTAAGATTTTGTTTTAATTTATGTATTAATTAGAGTCAAAGGTAATTCATTCCTTAATTTACTTACATTATGAGTGATATTGACATCCATCCAAAGTTTATTATTGTAATTCTTTAAAGGAGTGCCCGATACCGCAAGTCTGTGATCCTTTCCTTTGACAACGTAGAATTCATCTTGACTGGTTACGGAACCTGGATATCCAGAAAAATCTACAGCTACACCGGAAACTAGTTCTGAGGTGTTTTTAGATGTTTCATGGTAGTTTAGTTTGTAACGCTTCAAAATACGAGTCATCGAGGAGTAGCTGAAAATAAAAAATAAGAAATATAAATAAATAATTATTTTCAGACAATTACACCAATTATTTAGTTCCAAGATAAGTATCATTAAGAACTTGTGTTATGGATACTAAACAACGGATAAACATACTAAAATACTTTTTTTTTTTTTTCTAAATAATAGGTTGGGGAAAAAGTCTTTTCGTATTTTTGTATGAAAAGTCAAGACATTTTTTTCAAAGTTTATTCACATTTATTTACAATATATATGTACCGTTTTGTTGAATAACTTTCTGCCATTTTGTGGGCAAAAACATTATCCCGTTACTGTAGAAACTTTGGGACTTCTGATCAAAAAAACGGGACAAATAGTTTTGGCAGTCCTCTCTTGAGGTCAACCTTACAGAACCTAAAGAATTCTGCAGAGACCGAAACAGGTGAAAATCTGAAGGCGCAAGGTCAGGGCTATATGGTGGATGCACTAGGACCTCCCAGTCGAACTCTCTTAATTTTTGCTGAGTGGCTAAAGATGTGTGTGGTCTAGCGTTATCGTGATGAAAGACCACACCCTTCCTGTTGATCAATTCCGGCCGTTTTCTCTCGACTGCTTCCTTTAATCTCATCAGTTGCTGGCAGTAAAGATCAGAATCGATGGTTTTGCCGGGCGGTAAAAGCTCATAATAAACAATGCCCTTCCAATCCCACCATACACACAGCATCACCTTATTTCGTGTTAGGCCAGGTTTGGCCACAGTCTGTGAAGCCTGGCCAACTTTCGACCACGACCTTTTTCGCACGTTCTTGTCGTACGTGATCCACTTTTCATCGCCAGTTATCAATCTCTTCAAAAACGGCTCGGTTTCATTACGTCTCAATAATGAATCGCAAATGAGTACACGGTTCATTAAGTTTCTTTGAGTGAGTTCGTGTGGCACCCAAATATCGAGCTTTTTTGTATAACCAGCTTTCTTCAAATGGGTCAAAACTGTTTTGTGGTCAATTCCCAGTTCTTCAGCTACATCGTAACTACTAATATGCCGATCTTGCTCCACTCTTTCAAAAATGGCGTCCATTTTATTCGTAACAGGGCGACCAGAGCGAGGTGCATCTTTAACATCAAAATTTCCGGACTGAAAACGTTTGAACCAAATTTGTGCTACTCTTACTGACACTGCATCAGGTCCATAAACATCACAAATTTTTTTCACTGCTTGAGTTGCATTTTTGCCTTTTTTATAATAAAATTTTAAAATGTATCGAATTTCTTCATTAGATTCACTCATTTTTACGGAGAGAAAAACAAATGAAAAATAGCGGGAAACAACTTTTTTTTATTTTTTTCTTTTCTTTATAATGGAACCTTTTTAATGTTACCAAAACCAGCCAGACACAAATAGTACAGTCAAAAAAATTTTATAATAAGTTTATACCTACGTTATGCGAAAAGACTTTTTCCCCGACCTAATACATACTTAATATACATAGGAAAACACCCAGACCAGAACAAACATTCATGATTTGACACACAAAGATTTGTCCTGTCGAATCGATCGATCGATCGAACCCACGACCTCTGGAGTGAAGTGCAGGTATACTGACCTCCCCCCCGACTGGTCTCCACCTTGTCGTGGTGGGGGGGCTGAGTACCTCCCGGTAGGGCGCAGGAGGCGCTAGGGAAAAGGCAACACCCAGAGACCGACGACTCTGGGTGCCCTTAGTACTGACTACCGGGGGGGAAACTAAGAGGGACCTGTGGAGGGCGCAGTGGGCGGGCCAGGAGGGCCCGCTCAGCAGCGCCAGGAGGGTCTAGGCAGTGGGGGCAGGGGGCCCCTGCTGTCTAACCATGGACCCTCCGGGAAGTCGGCCAACCACGCTATGGTCGCACGGGGAGGTAGGAGGGGCGCGTCCACTGCTCCTCTCTGAGGAGGTCCTCCCGGTTTTGGTCCGGGGGACGTTGGCCGCAGGCGGGGTGTCAGAAGCTGCAACCCAGGTACTGGCCCTCGCCTCTTTCTCAACAAGCGGCGGGCGTCGTCGGAAGATTTTTAGTGGGTATTACTTGGCGGTCGTGTCTGCCAGTGGTGAGTCCCACACCCCCTTTCGGTCCCCCTTTGGCCGGAAGGCAGTGCGTAAATGCATTTTGTTACCGACGTAAAAAAAAAAAAAAAGGTATACTGACCTCAACGCCATATCGGTCGTCAATATAATAATAATATAATATATGATTAAAAATATAATTATTTTCATCTACCTATTCCCACCACAATATTTTATGCAAACAAATATACATTTAAATTAATTAATGATAACACATTTGCTTCCATATAGTAACTGTTTACATTAGTTGACTAAACGTGTTTTGTAAAGATATCAGAAAAATTACTTTTGAGGTGAAATTGTGTAAACTATTAAATGTCACATTTTATAAAAGATATATCTTAGATTTAATATCATTGTAAATTTTTAAATTGTTACTAAATCCGTACCTGGCTGCTTTGTTTTGTGCGAGGTAAATCTTCTTGCTCGTAATTCCATCTTCAGATGTTTCATTAACAATTCTTAAAAATCCACTAGACAAATCGGGCAGAGAGTTGAAGCTTTCTTCGTCCAGAGTCAGGTTTAACTTGTGCTGGAGTTCCCTCGCCTCGCCCATGGAGTTCAACCAGTAAAGATCTGATATATCAGTGTCGTACTCGTTCTGACTACGTTCCACTCCATGTTTCCAGCCTGTGAAAACTCCACTGATTTGGATATAATATAGGGATACCTGAAACAGATATAACAATTGAATTTTCAAAGAAATGTTCTCACATGTTCTATTAAGCAAACTAAAGACGTGACCTGCATCTTTTCAAATAAACTAATGATTTGGCGAGGGTCACTTTGGACTTTAGGATTTAGTAAATATCTGCTGTAGTATTTAAACCAGATCTTGACCTAGCATTTTCTCAAAGCTTTAGCGTTTTTCTTAGATGTCACCAAGACAACTGCTTATATCTTAAAGGTGACGCGTTTGGTGCGTTACAAAAGAAACTTTCTGCCGTGTACCCTTGTATTGTGAATTGAGTTGGATTCGTGCTGGTGATGTCCCTGGTATGACAAAGGTCAGCTTGCGGTTACCGCTTTTCATCAAGACAGCTATGTATTTATGATTGCTTCATTGTGTTAAAAAAAAGCCTACTTAAGGTAACCATATCAAAAATATCTTTTTAACTTACTTGATGCCAAAATGGATCTGCGTTATTCTCAGCCGCATGTGATTTCCAAACGTCAACAGACTTATCTAGTGCATCTCGAAGTTTGTTACACTGCTTCTCAAGCGCTGTTTGGTCACAACGGGCCCTGATGGTGTTCTCCAGGTGAGTGTGAATGAGAGACCAGGTCAAAGCACCCTCCACAATACCCGCTGCGTAAGCCTGAATTTCGTCTGGGTAGGAACTGTCAGTTTCCACTTCTAGTAGAGACCATCTAAAAATAAAAATAGTTTGGGTGTTAGTCGCATGTGGGAGTTGAAATATTGAACTGTTTAATGACGGATGTTTTGCTAATTATGTGAGCATAATGAATCAATACTTTGCCAGTAATCCGGAATCGAAGCCCGTGTGGCTCCGAGTCACGTCTGAACAAGTCGTTTAAAATTAAAAGATCTATATCTCAGCAATATGCTTACCCTATGGTATCAATATCCATCCTAAAATAGGCACGAGCTACTCCTCTAGGTATATCAGCTAATTCGTTACTTTGGCCCCAGTATTCAATGCGGTATCCAGTTTTTTGGGAATAAAAAACAGTTGCTGCATAGTTACCATCTTCTTGAATTCTGCAAATGCATAACAATAAAATTTTACTGACAGTTAAATTTCTGCAGTCTGCTTATAAAATATTTACATATAGCAAGCATTTTGTTATTTTTGAAGTTTATGGACAACAAATGAAAGAAGTTTCTGTTTCAGCAGTTACATAATATTTTATCTATTACTCTTTATTATTACTAGGACGTAGGATTATGTTTTTTATTATTTTATTTACAAAAAGTACAATTTAAAAAATACATTTTGTTATAATTGATATCCTCGCCAAACATTTCGTTTAAAGACGAAATGTGACAAGTAATTTAAAAAATTATGCAACGAAAATTATGTTTAACAATTTTGTTAACTTAAGAAATTGGTTCAATTCGCAAACACAATGTATTTCCGGGTTCATCGATCAACGTAATAAGTCATTCAAATTGTTGTCATTGTTTGTTATTGACAATATCTAGAACTTTGTTAACTTCTACATTTGTTGAACGTACGTTATTTGCGGCTTATAAGAATACTAACCTTTCGATTTGTCCGACAAACAGTGCCAATATAGCCAGCACACCGAGAATTCCCAGCACATACGAACTGATCTTTGTTTGGAGCCATGAGGCGCCGACCACTTTAAGTATTTTGCTCATCTTTTGGCTTGCGACCAAACAAATAAATATTAAACTATAATATTAAGAATATGTTAAGGAATTTAATAATAATGAAGTGACAGTGCGTGTAGACGATCTTCTCTAGCGGGGAAGCGAGCATCAAAGATGCTCAGAGCGCAGTTCACGATGCTTCGAATCCTGCCACGGCTCTTTGCGCAGACCTCATCGGACTCTGCCTTGCAAGGTGATATTTATAGGTGTTCACACCTATTTTGCTATTTCCTTTTCTTTTTTACCCTGCAACAATTGGAAACAACAATTAATGGTTGTAATTCGTCATCAGCATCATCTTAGCTCATTTTTGTTTTAACACTAAGAGGGATTAACTTGCAATTATAACGAACAGTAGGTATAAGTCTAAAACAGTACCTAATAAAAAAGGCGTCATTCATAACAAACAATCAGAGCAATTTCCATCTTGGACAAGTGTAAAACAATATTGTTGACGCGCTGGCTCTACCGATATCTAAACAAACCGTTTATTACCGCAGTGTGACGCCGCAACGACGAAGTGACGCCGGTCAGTAAACACTTGATAGTAAATAGCGGAATAACACTGGTGTTGTACACACACAAACTTCAAAAGATTTATATTACTTTTACCTACTTTTAAAAAAGTCACTCACCCTAATCTTTAATGGAAATTAAATCATCGCTAACGAATTTAGTTTTTGTCTACAGTAACTGAAACTATGTTTATTTGAAAAACGTTTGATAGTTCGTACGGTTAGGTGAACAATAAGAACAGTAGTCAGGTTGATTCCTTGTTATCAGAAGTTCAATAAAAGATACTTCTATGTATATATGAAGGTAAACTCTCGCGTTATCTACAGAACCTGTAGATATCTATCACATGTAACGGTACGACCTACGTTTGTATGTTATATTAACAAAGACCCTCTATCCGTCAAGATCTAATAAACCTTTATCTGCTTTATATGTTAAACATGTACTATGATAAATGGCTCTGTTGCTTTAGTCTTTGACCCAAGTCCACTAAGAATTAATTGTAGCTATGATAAAGATCAAAATAATTGACCTATTTCAACTGCATGACAGTTTTAAAGCAAACAAACTCTATAGTGAAAGCTTATGACAATACTGGGCATGGGCACATCGACTTGTGAGAGGTTCATTTACCTATAAGGGAGTTTCGACCGGCTGAGATGTTGAAGCTGTCTCAGGGTGACTAACGAAGTGGTGGTGGGAGTGAAAGTGGTGAAAATATTCCTATTCTCATTTCCTTTATTTATGCTAAGGTTCTTTATGAAGCATTTGTGAACGCCACGTAAATCTACGATCGCCAGGGACTTCACTAGCTTTCTACGCAAAGAAACTTGACAATATTGTATCTAGTAATCAGTTTAACTTTACATATTCACACTTCTCCTTATCGGCTCGCTCATGTCATTTCATGTTGGAATAAGAAAAGCTATAATACACATACTGTTAGTAACTTCCGTCCGCATGACCTACAGTTTATCAGAGATGTCACATTTTCCGACGTATACAAAGACCATTGTCATATTCTAATAGATAATGTCATACAACAACAACATATAGCAATTAATATATTAGTCATAAAACCTTCCTTTTGTCCTGCAACATATCCCTAATTTGAACAAACCGTAATTTTTTTAACCATATTTTATAATTCTTTAACGAATTAGAAACTTGAAGTGTATAAATGTGGCGATTGAATCGCAAAATGACTAGACAATCTTCTACCTACAGGTCACCGTATCATGCTGGAGGCAGGCCTTTATGGGGAGCTAAAAATAGTAATGCCTGACTTTCACATGCACTACTAGCTCGGTTCATCACATTAATTCAATACAAATCTACCTGAGCCTATCAAATAAATGTCTCACGTCAAAAAAAAGTGAATGTCATGAAACGCGAACTTTCGATCGCGCGGGCAAAGCGGCACCTACGCACAATTGATATAATTTGCAAAATCTATAAGCAAATAAATAATGATATCAAGTCGCTCAGCAGCGGCAACTATCTCTATATAGACACACTCTATACACAGTAGGCAATCTCTATCAAATATGTAAGTACGTCATAAAATAATTACAATGTAATTTTTATAAATCTACTTAATCTTCCTTGACACTGGCTAAATGTGCAAAACGCACGAAGCCATTATGTAAAAGAAAAAAATATCTACTTAAGACATGTCTAAATATCATCGCGACTTCTTGGCGGGAAAGTGAAGCGTCACGTCTGCAGTTTTGTTTTATTTTCTAAAATTTGTGATATTTCTAACATTAATGTATAATAACGGTGGATTATTAACCGTTAAGTGTTTGTGAACATACATGAGTGTTGGTAAAACAAACAAAGCAGTGCAACATCACTTTTCAAATTTTCTCTCAAGGAGTCCATGTGAGATCTCAGTATAGTCCCACATCTTTACTGAGGACTCAAGGGCTTAGGGGAGGGTATCTCATTTACCATTTATCATCTTTATCACTACTCATTTTCATTTACTGTGAATTAAATATTATTATTATATCACTTACTTGACACTGGCTAAATGTGCTAGACGCACGAATCCATTATTTAAAATAAAGAAAGAAAAATATCATCGCGAGAGGATTTCTTGGCGGGAAAGTGAAGCGTCATGTCTGCAGTTTTGTTTTATTTTCTAAAATTTGTGATATTTCTAACATTAATGTGTAATAAATAAACAAAATAAATCATCGTATTTTTTTCAGATTACGGGTAAAATATTATGAGCTTTTTAAAAAATTAAATACTTTTGGAAATTTAATAGTAATTAAAAAAAAATTTGTCTTTTGAACCTATGTGAGGTTCAAAAGACAAAAAAAAACAGATAAATAGTAGATAGGTAGGTAATTTATTTTTTGTTGATGCTATAATGCATGGCTCTATTAAATCAAGCTATGCTAGATACTACTAGATAGAAAGAAGGCATAAAAATACTGAATAAATAACTATAAAGTACATAATAATATATATTAAGAAACAAAAATTTCTTGGCTCAGCTTGGATTCGCAAAATCTAATCTTGCACAGCACTGATTATAGATCGGAAGTGCTCTCCCACATAGCTAAACATACAACAGAGTTAACTAACTAGCAGCCTAAAAATTTTGCAATAAATGTAAGATTTGAAATCTTAACAAATCTTAAATCGCAGATTTTTTTTTTCTTTTGCGTCTGTCATTTATTGTAACTAAATCATATCTAAAAGAACCAGTTAAATAAAGCGTATGATTTATACTAGAACAATCAGCATATAATATAAGTTATCTCGATAATGATTAGTGCTTTATTGGAGCCAGGCCGGATAACGCTAATCAGTTTTATTTCCATTTATCATTAAACAACTAATTTATCTCTGCCCATCCGCACTGGATCTGACTGGTGGAGACTGAAGACCTAAATGCCTGTCACGTTGGTACGTCATATGAGGCCCGTGCACACAAATGGGACATTAGTGGGCTAGAATTATGATGGCGATAGGTTGTCGGTCAGTTTTTGCCTCCCACCTCACCCATGGTGAAACTAAAAAGGTTTTTTTACCCGAATACCCTTAAAAACCAAATTATCACATATAAGGGATTACGTGTCAAAATTATTAACTGATGTACCTATATATTTTTCAAAAAAGCATTTTCATGACGAACATGAGTTTAAATTTAGCCTAGATATTTAACAGATTTTCTAGGTCATTTAGAGTCAATGACAAAAAAATCCTAAAGAATCAAATAAAAACAGTGTACCGTCTGAAATAGAACACTGCCCACTTTACACTTGGAACGCTAAGGTTAACAATGTCTTATTTTGCGAACAAAGGTATGAAAATGGTCCTAACTATTGTTATAAGTTAGTTATAACTTAGTTGTTAAACTAAGTTAACAATAGTGGCAAACTACGGTATCACAAACATGAAGTAATTTCACTTCTTAATGTAGGAGAAATCTTCAGAAATATTTTAGTTATACATTTACAATTTGGCGGTCATTATACCTGCTGGCGTTCTGAAGGTCATAGATATGTTTCACAACAAAAAAATATGAGAAATATTTCATACCGAATAATTTTTTTTAAAATTTTATTTAGCTTTTCGCTACATTTAATTAGGTACTAGCGTTAAACTACGCTAGGTACGATTTGAATAAAATTAATATTCGAACGCGTTTTTTTATGTGACTCGGCATAACGACTAGAAAAGTAAGAGCGCTCCATATCGTGGAAAAGTATGGTAACACGCGTACCTTCTCATGACAGCCTGCAATACTGGCACTTAGGTTGGCAGAAAGCAAGCCTACTTTTAAAGGGTTGCTTCAAAATACTTTCTTGAGGAGTTATCATCTGATTGAGTCTACATATCATAATTACTATAAATTTTGTGTTATATGTATATGCAATGTATAAATAACACATAATTATTTAATTCTATGTAAGTTTATATGTTTTCCTATTCGTTCTGCCTTATACTTTTCTGCTAACCCAAAGGTAGAGAATGCCTTGCAGCATTAAGTTTGCCTTTTGTACATTTTAATTTGTGCGATAAAGTTTAAATAAATAAAACTGCTGTTTCACGCCCCGTTTAAAGGACTCGGACCCGCTATAGAAATTGGGAAGCACATGCGCCGGTAAAGATTTTCAATGCCGACTTTATCACAGTAAAATCCAAGCGTATTTGTTTCGTTTAATGCACACGAATGTTTGAAGACAAAAATTTCATAAAATGCAATTGTGTGTGGATTTCTGTAATTTGAAGATATATTGTGTTAACGACATTGATGACAAGAGCTAAGAGTTCATAACTACCTCGTGCTGTATAATTTAAAGTAAGTTGGCGCTGTGGCCCATCGATAATGGTGTGGTGTAAATGATCTTCCATTTTTCCATCTTTAATTTAAAAAGAAACATGAAGCAATTTTGTAAACATGTAGATGCAAATACTGACGTCATAGACACTACTGCCACGGGCACATGGATTTATTATCATCCAAGAAAAGTAATAATTTTGTTTTGAACAAACAAACAAGAAGGATTCTGGCAGCCGAATGTGGCTTTTGCAATCTTATAAAAGATAAACATGGGTTAAAATTATATTTTATTGAGTTTCGGGCACATCACCAGTAAACCATAAGTATAGCGCCGATAAAAAACAATTCATTTAAAAGTAGGTTTTGAAGAGGTGTCGCCTGATAAATAAAGCAGGGTCAATGTGGTTGCAAGAGGTGACATTAATTTGTGGAGTAGGCCTATGTTCAGCATTGGACGTCGCTGGGCTGATGATGATGATGAATTCAAAAGGTATTTTTTATCAAGTTTGGAGTAACAACACTCGCGAGCAACCAAAAGTCTTAACCGCTAACTACATCCAAACATTGTTTTAAGTCAAAGTATATAACATTGAAATAAAAGCAATATGTCGTTTTTTTCCTTTTAAATAAAGGCTTCGTGCGGTTTTCACATTTAGCCAGTGTCAAGTAAGATATATATTAATAACATATAAATCATAGTAAATGAGAGTGAGTGGTGATAAAGATGATAAATGGTAAATGAGATACCCTCCCCTAAACCCCTTGAGTCCTCAGTAAGGATGTGGGACTATACTGAAATCTCACATGGACTAAGAGAATTTGTAAAGTTATGTTGCCCTGGTTTGTTTTATTTACCAACACTTATGTACGTTCACAAACACTTAACGGTTAATAATCCACCGTTATTACACATTAATGTTCGAAATATCACAAATTTTAGAAAATAAAAAAAAACTGCAGACATGACGCTTCACTTTCCCGCCAAGAAGTCCAACTTGAAACTTAAACGCTTAATGTTGCTCGCGAGTGTAGATAATAAATAGAACTCATTTGAAATAAAGCTTTCTTTTGATAAAATATTTCAAAAAGTGGGTTAAAAAATTTTCTGATTAAAAAATATTACCTCAAAAATATGTGTTGAGATTAGCCGTCGAATGCCTTTTATGATCAGTTGATCACACATAATAATGTTGATTTTAGGACGAATTATTAACTTTGTGACGATCTATGTTAATTGTTCTACATCAAACACTTTATGCATATTCTAAACCATCATGCACACCATTTGAAACCTATTGTTTAACAAACCTCGCCACGACAGTCATCCGCTACTAAATACTTACATTTAGTCAGTTTGGAATCATATATACCAAGTAAAATTGAGTGGAAGTCAAGACATTACAATAACTAAAATAATTATTATTATGCCTTTAAAATAAGTTACACATATACAAAACGGCATAAGTATTTTTAATGTATTCAAATAATATTTTACGTCTCGCATTTATCACTTCATTTACTACATTAGAGAACCATAAATTTACAAATTGACGCAAAGACAATAGGGTCCTTGAACAATGCAACCTCTTTACAAAAGAATCGTTTATAAAACATTTCAGAGTTGGTTTGCAATTGAATATACCTGTGATACTTTACTTGTTTTCTTTTACCTTTTCACGTTTTAATCAGTGCTAAATTGCCTGGCCACTTACATTAATAGTTAAGCGTTTTGTTTGCTAAGATTTTATGTACTTGTTTAATTCCAGGAAATACTTATAAGATGACTATGATTGATATGAGATGATTAAAAATATACTGTCTTCATTTAATAAATAAAAATAAGCACTAGTTTTAAGCCTGGTTTAACTTTAGATCTTGTTTTGTAATAAGCCTCATATATTTTTATGGTTGTAAAAATTATATAAATTTCAACCTCATAAATTTGAAGTCATTTTTTTTTGGTGTCAAACAGACAATAAACAGATTCATGTTAACGCAATTTGGTCAAATATACGTAAGCCAATTTACTGTTGATCAGCCATCAAAGGATTATTATTTGAGGTGGTAACGCCTGTCGGGGTCAGGAAATAATAGAATTTCAAGGTTAATTTATCCGTATTACAGCCACTGCTTGTTTGAATAGAGGATAAATACATTTAAAGATTGCCCTAAGCTGTATTATTAAAAAAAGTGAAAGGATAAGTTGATACCGAGTTCAAATCTCAATATATACTTACTAATAAATCCACTCGTATCACAAGCACCTCAAATTTCATATGAAGGTTGTTTAAGGGACTAATAAAAGTGTAAAATTATTAATTCATAAATAAATGTAAATATTTCTGACATTTAAACCAATTATTTAGTTACAAGATAAGTATCATTAAGAACTTGTGTTATGGATACTAAATAACGGATAAACGTATATAAATCCTTTTTTTTGTAAATACATACTTAATATACATAGGAAAAAACTTAGACCAGAACATTTATTCATATTTATACACACAAATATTTATCCTGTGTGGGAATCGAACCCACGACCTCAGGAGTGGAATGCGGGTATACTTGCCACCACGCCATATCGGCCGTCAATCAACGAATATTTTCAGTAAATAAATTCCCACTGATGATTATGGGCTCGCGCTGTCTTCTACCAATGGAACGAAGCTCTTTAAGAAGTCTATAATTACGAAATAGAAGAGTTAAGAATATAATTATATCTGTGATTATCTGTTTTGAAATCAAGTCCTTAATGAAATATTTACTTATTGTGTCATTATTTAAGGCTTGTATTTAACGTGTTATCAGAATTAATAAATTGCCAACCTAACCTAACCTTTTTGTGCATCAAAAATACTGATTGAGCACCTAATCACCTCATTAGGTGCTCACTCAGTATTTTTGATGATCAAAAAGTATTTTTTAGAGGTTCAGTTTATTATATTCCATTATTTAATATCAGTTTCATAGACATTGGTTAACAATGACCAACTATTTATGTCATTGTCTTCCGGATTGCGATAAATAAGATAGATAGCGACTGTTTATCCTATTTCCTCTCTTTCTTTATCTCTGAAAGCATAAATAAACGTGATTGTTGCATCGTAAGAGTCGGCAGAAACCTTGGAACTAACGCCAAAACGTGCGTAGGTAATGCTGGCATTCAACAAATACGTGACGGATAAGTGTACATTCTGTATTACGTCTACAAATCACATTTTCCATGAGTGCTAATTCCACGCAATTTATAATTTTACCTATAAAATTCAACTGCCGCATACTCTTAGCTTTTGAAATGAACTCCAATGGCAAGGTTTTCCAAGATTACAGCATAGGTTTCGTCAAAAAAGGCGTAACCCGGAAAGGAGCTGACTCATTCCGGGTTACGTTTATACGTAACAGGTATGGATGCAGTACACACTATTTATAAGGTGAGTTTTATTATCAGGTACCATTTAATATTAGGTTTTAATTGATACAATTTTTAGAGCCAATTATTGATGCAGAATTAAAGAGCTTTACATCATCCCCAAGTTACAATCCAGCGCAAGTCATTGATGAATAAATAATAGGTAGAGATATGTAACCAGACGCACTGAAATTGACACGCACCGCGTATCCTTGGGTGAGCTCCGTGACGAGGGAAAAACCTCAGAGTATAGTAAAATGGCTATGAAGAGTAGGCAAAAACGCCTCTGGAATTGCAAGTAAACATAGGCTTGTTTTTCATGATTGGAAAATCATTAACTGACAGCCTCTAGCTGTTGTTCGAACAGAAGAGAGTGCCATCACACTCTTCTGTCGTCTCAAGTCTGGGGACTTTTACTGACTGAAACCATCCACAAACATACTAATTAAGCAAACTAATTCAAAACCAGTAGTAGATGCGAAATCTGTGTTGGTGATTTTCAAAGGTCCTAATAAACTGATCCTTTAAAAAAACTTAAAAATACTAATTAAGCATCAAGTATGGGTTTTGAAGCAAAATTAGGGCCTGTTTCACAATGTCTAAATATCTGTTAAAATTACAGTTATGTATTATGGACTACCTGTCGGGAAAACGTTAATCGGATCTTATTTGGATATTGTGAACAGGTCCTTAGTAATTTTTATGTGTTTGAGGTATGGTAGGCATTTTATTAATTTTGGCGACACGTTAAATACAACCTATTTATAACAAGTTAAGGTTAGTTATCACACATAAGTTAAGTTATGAATAAGTTAACTGGTGCCCCACCTCAGCCGTCACTCATACTATTTTACATAATATTTTATACTTAATAATAAGTTATTTGTACTTGATTATAATGTACGCACGTTATCATTTAACTACACGTGTGGGAAGTCATTCGTTTAATTTATCTCACTATCAAAAAAGTAACTAAATGTAAGCAATTACGATAAGACCTTCATACGTTTATAAAGCCTATATATCAATTCGATGTGAATCTTATTTGAGACTATTTTAAAAAATTCAAGACGATTACACAAAAAGAGCGACTCATAGTAAGATAATTCTTATTTTAAATCCCTTTTTTTATAAGAAATTCTCAGAAGAAATATTATTCTATGAAAAAATGTAGTGATATTTAGACCTTTTAAACAAATTGTTATTGAAAATACGTTACATATATATTTGCATAAAAGAATATCACAGACGCATGCGCCGATTTTCTCACTGTTCTCTCACATTTGATGTCCATTATTTTGCTTCCACTTCTGTCCCTAGCGCCATAGCAACTAATAAAAAGACACCACTTTGGTAATACAACACTTCCTATCAGATATAAAAACGTTGATTACGATGTTTTATTAGACAAGAAATGGACTTACCAAAGGTTTATCGCAAGATAATTCTAGTAATTCGAAGCTTATTGTCATGCGGCAATTCAATAATAATTTTATTCTGCCCAAGATTGTAAGTTAAGACAATTTGACTACGAAAAACACAAATCTTACAGGAGAGCAGTCCGAACGGGCGAGTTGATCTAGAAACACTGAGTTTACATATTTTTTTTATATAAATGTTTAGGAACAGAACTCCAAGTGTATGTGGTGATGTACGTCTGCCGAATACGTAAGCATATTCGAAGTAAATCAATATAGTTCGGCACAGGAGAAAATATATTTGGATTTATGAATTTTATGATCATTCTTCGGTTCGGTACATGATTCAAACATAATACTGTTTTTGCATGAGATACCGTGGCTAAGCAGTAAATTCTATATAAAATGTATTTATATTTAGATTAACAACCTCTAAATAACTTTATTCTGATAAACCTTTGAAGTATGCTAAGTAATACATTCAGGAACATTGAATATTTATGAACTAGAGAGTATCTGCAGCTACGTGGGTCTGTCTGGTCTACCACTATAAATCCAATAATCCATTGTGCCAATGGAGCCAATGGATTCGTATATTATGGAGTAGAATTTTAACGACCAATATGGCGTGGTGGCGGGAATACCCGCGCTCCGCTCCTAAGGTAGTGGGTTCGATTCCCACGCAGGACACATATTTGTGTGCATGAACATGAATATTTGTTCTGGTGTTTTCTATGTATATTAAGTATGTATTTACAAAACCAAAAAAATATTTATGTATGTTTATCCGTTATTTAATATCCATCATACAAGTGCTTAATGATACTTATCTTAAAACTAATAATTAGTGTAATTGACAGAAAATATATGTATTTCTTTAATTTTAATTGATGTGTTACATACATTTAAACTAATATATTAATTATATACGGAAAATATAACAAATAAAATGTATATAAGAAACATAATGAAAAATGCTCATCACAAAACACGCTACATCTAATTTCAGTACATAAAAGTAAGACAGTGTTTTTAGCTGTTGGTCATAATTTTATAAAAAATAAACTTTGAATAGACGGTGATAATAAGTTTATTAGGAAATAAATATGGAATTAGTAGATAAGTTACGTTTGCATGTATAATAAATTAATAACGACCCGCTTATTAAGCACCTGTAAAACGTGGCTATAATTTGGTTGAGCCTCGTTAAATTTATGCTCACTAGCAAAACAAATAATCTGAATTCTGTTGTATTAAGTAATTGTGATGATATACTTATTATAAACACAAAACATATGGGACACTGTATTATTATAAAAAAATTGTGGATGCGAATGTTTAATTAAATGTTATTTTGACATAAAAACTGTTATGTTCTGGGTAAGTCTTGTTGGACTTTGGGGATTAGGCTTAACCTAAAGCAGGCAAAATATACTTATTTGAACAGTGGTTACAAAGTTTATTAGTTATTAATAGGTAACGTTATTGTTGCAGCTGACTGCTAAAAGACAGCTGCACTGACAAACTGAATTCGACTTAACAGCTTAAAGCATACGGTAATAAATTCTATATTTCACAATTGACTGTTGCGTTTATGTCGAAGCTGTTTTAATGTAATGGATTTGAGCTTTTGATCTACTTTGAAATCGTGTAGGAACCACGCGAACGAAATCGTAAGATGCCCTTGAATCCTATTTAGTGTAGGCAGAAACCTTGCTATAACTATTTAAAAGGGATATAAAGGAAATCTCTAAGTGAACGTGTCAAATGGTGGCTAGTCCTTCGGTCACATTTACACTTGACGAGATCCGATTCTCTTAGTCGCCTGCTACGACCCCTCGGGCAAGGCATGGAATAACTGAATTATTTGGATATAAATAAATAAGTATTTTCTGACAATTACACCAATTATTTAGTTCCAAGATAAGAATCATTAAGAACTTGTGTTATGGATACTAAACAACGGATAAACATACTTAAATACTTTTTTTTTGTAAATACAGAATTAATATACATATTATTACACTATATTATTACATATTTGTCCTGTGTGGGAATCGAACCCACGACCTCAGGAGTGGAGTGCGGGTATACTCGCCACCACGCTATATCGGTCGTCAAATCATTAAGAACTTGTGTTATGGATACTAAACAACGGATAAACATACTTAAATACTTTTTTTCTGTAAATACGTACTTAATATACATAGGAAAACATCCAGACCAGAACAAATATTCATGCACACAAAGATTTGTCCTGAGTGGGAATTAAACCCACGACTTCTGAAGTAAAGTGTAGGTATATCGGCCACGCCATATCTGTCGTCGGATATGCCACCAGAAGTGATAAAATTAAACTGATATGCATCATAATTAAGACATACAAGTCCAAGACAAATAATAAGTGGCTCATCAAATTTAAGCAGAGTTATAAATCAAGCTATACGCAGATAAGGATGCAAATACTTTAAGTCTAGTTAAGTACTATTATAAAATTGGGTTTTATAGATAAAAGTTTGGAATATGATATTATATCAAAGTTGGGATAGTAAAAAACAACTCCAAAGATATTAAGAGAACAAATTATTTATTTATAAGACCTAGAAAGAGTTTACATTATTTACAATACAATTAACTAACAGACGATCGTAGTATAGAACCTTGATAATATCGTGCAACTACCTTGACAGTTTTATAACCGTGACGTTTCTGTGCCATGGTGTCACATATATGACCTAAGTGATATTGTAAACTATATGTAATAAGCAATAAAAAGTTTTTGATATAACTAACAATTTTTTACCCTGCTATGAAAACAGCGTCCTTATTCATCCTTAATTGTATACTTGTAATAAAAAAATTAAGTGACTAAGAAGTAATTGCTTGTTTACGAATTTCTTTCCATCGCATTAAGCATTTGGCCGGGTGAACTAAGAGTTCTTTTAATAATAATTAATAATTGTTAACGTTTCTTTTAAAAATACTAAATAACAACAAAAATAGATGTCACAGCAGGTAGAATTTTAAAAATATCGCACGATTGAGACGAAAAATATGAAAGAACCGGCCTATTAGGTGAGACTTTGGGTGTCACCTTTTGTCTTCTAAAACAAAACATTGCAACATCACTTTTTATAATCTCTCAAAAAGTCCATGTGAGATCTCAGTATAGTCCCATATCTTTACTGAGGGGGTTTAAGGGGAGGACATCTCATTTACCATTTATCATCTCTATCACCACTCATTCTCATTGGAAATGAATTACTTGTATATATTATTATTATATATTTTACTTGACGCACGAAGTCAATATGAAACAAAAAGATGGCTCTCATAGTCGCTTTAGATAAATGCATCAGGTGCGGGATTGTTGGAAAGAATTACCGCGTCTCCAGAATATAAGGGCTTAAGTAGGAACATGGTAGTTTTTAAGTCAGTACAAGTTTAACACACCATTCCGCTCTATATACTGCGCCTGGGTTATAATTAATATATTAATTTTCCATTCGTATAGACAAGATAGATACACCAGCCTCCTGGATTCATTATTTCCAAGTTATCCATCGAACTTGCGACCGGAAACTTCGGTAAGGTCATTGAAACATGCCTGAATTTAATTTGTGACATTGCGAAACAGAGACGATTATCTTTAAAAACATTTAAGGTCAAGGATTTGTCATTATCATCATATCAGCCGAACGGCACCTTATATAAGAATAATCATTCAGTGATAATTTATAGAAGATAATAGGAAATAAAAATATTAATTTACCGAATGTGTGAACTTGAAATTGAAAGAAAATCTTTAGTGGAAAATTGATGTGGTTGTATTTAATTAATGTTTGTTGAGTTTATTTGAAGTAGAAATTAATTCAGTTGCGCATACGTAAAGTATGTCAGAAAAACAAATAAAGTAGTCGTGATGTCGTTTGTGAATACGTGATGGATGAAAGTCATTATTATTATTATTTATGATTTTATAATATAACAAACAGTAATTCTACTGCAAACTAAAATAACATTAATTTAGTGCCTCAGTACCTAAAAGCCTTTTTTTTAACATCATTGTACAATATCTTATTTGTTTTATTTTTATTTATTTAAACTTTATCGCACAAATTAAAATTAAAATGTACAAAAGGCGAACTTAATGCTGCAAGGCATTTCCTAAACCTTTGGGTTAGCATAAAAGTATGAGGCAGTACGAATAAGAAAACATATAAACTTACATAGAATAAAAATATGTGTTATTAATAAACTACATATATCTAATATCTTAATGTTTATTCGAACGTGACTTTGTACTCTCAGTCAGACCTATTTGTAGGTTTTGCTAGGTCATTGCAATAGATTTTTTAATCATTAGTGGAAAATCTTAATTCATCAAAAAAATAAAAATAAGTCACTATAAGTTTGTGGTTGAACTTTACGTTTTATTTAATTGTTTTTACGAGAATAGGGCGTTAAGTATTATCTGCCCACACCATTTATTTCTTTAATCGTGGTTTTAGTATGAAAATTTATATCAGAATAACGTTTGCCGGGTCAGCTAGCAATTAATAAATATTATAACTAATTACACCAATAGGACAGCAGGCAGCAAACGCATTCTGCTTGTAATGAACCCAACAGAGTGCAGCGACCTCGACACGCCGACAAGTCTTAAATACCAATCGACTACGATCGGAATACTTCGGTTTAATTCAATAAGTTAGCAATCCTGTAATAATATTAACGCGAAAGTTTGTGTGTATAGATGTTTGTTTCACGCAAATACTACTGCATAATATATATATAGCTTATGAATTATAAAATTATATACGATCTATTTTCTCAAACCTTTCGGGAAATTTCAGTAAATTATAAACTGACTTGCTTTTAGTTGGTTTTATAAAAACTAGGCTCCTTTACCTTACGTTTCCCTAAACATACGCGGGAAAAGTGTATACCCTAACTAAGCATAAATACATATCTAATGGATTCAGGAGTGGAAACGTAAGAACCAAACATATTTACTTTGTTGGTAATTATGATATTATTACACACCTGACGTCATTCGCCAACTGACTAAAATAGGATTTCAAAGAGTTCGTTAAAGTAAAATAGTACAAAAATGTATTGTCAGAAAATATTATGTTATTTCCATACATTTAAACTTCATTTAAAATACGGAATGTACTGAAATTCTGTAAACAATAGCTAAATTGAAACCCACTAAAAACGGAAACTTCCAACTTAAAGACTTACTAGTCGTGTAAGCTAGACGACAATTAGTTCAGAATTAATTTGTAGTCAAAAAAATTTCGTCATAAATAAAAAGTTTTTTTGCCCAAGATAAACTTGAAAGCATTTATAGAAACTGCGCATGTCTATATTAAAGAAAATATTAATGACCGATATGCAGTGGCTGTCAGATATCTGCGATCTGCACCTGAGATCTTTTGACTTTATAGTATTCGCCGAGGATTTTGCAGATTCGGAAATGACTTTTTTTTAAATGTAATAGATAATGTGCATCATGTTCTTTTCTTATAAGCAGAAAGAGTGAATTTGGTGAAGGAATTTTAGGAAAATTTAAAGAAACTATTCAATTATATATTCAGGGCGCAGTTTGGATTTTTCAAAAGTAATCGACATAAAGACGGATATGTTACGAGTATATCGTTATTAGAACTATGCGTAATCTACAACTACTACGTTAAAAAAATATTCCTGGCATAGATAATATATTTTTCGTTTAAAGTTTTTTGTAAGGTAAACCTACTAATAAAACTTGGATAGAAATTATACAAATTTGCAATAATGCAATAAAAAGCGGCCGTTGATGTTATTTTTATATCAGCAAAATTCATATATCTCACGGCGCCAGATTTACTCATATTTCACTGCCTTTTCCAAACAATTATTATGTTTAATGCTGAATAATGTATTTTATATAATTATTACGTTTCATGTATTATAAAAAACGCTTAGAGTTATAAACTACTCAAAGCATAATCTTATTTATTTAAATACTGTTTTGGCGGTAGGATACCGAATAAATTGGTTTACCCGTTCGCTACAAAATCGTGGGTTCGATTCCCACACGGAATATATATTTGGGTGTGCATCCAATTAGTAGCTTGTATGTCAGGTTAGGGGCCGTGGTACACTGATCTGTTCTCCTTAGAATCAGAAATTTCTTAAATAGTACCAGCCAATGATAATTATATAACTTTGTTACTGTACATAAACGACTTGTTCAGTAAGCTAGTTGTCTCCATAAATATTAATATTTTTGGCGCGACATAGTTCTAAACTTTTGAGTTAACTCTGTCAACTGTACTGAAAATGCAAAATGATTGACAATCTTGTTATAATAGTTATAACCTTCTCACACCTGCCCCCACACCTCTACACCACACGATTGGACATTACACACGAGATTGTAGTAATATTTTTACGATAGAGATTGTAAAAACTGGAACTGCCTATTTGTTATGAAACTGTTATCTAATATTGTCGCTCTATAACTGTTTGTGGAATACAGTTGCTGAGAAGCTGGACGAATGAACAGGTAGTGGTCTCATTAACAGTATTTGGGTACGGAACTATATAAATGTTACTTACAGCTTTGGCGTTAGTGGTGTGCCCACAAACACGGAGTGTTGACGTTCTCAACCCATCAGGATGGACTGTGGACAGCTGGGGGACGGTCGACCTGGGATCTAGACCGCTACTGGTCTGCAACAATACAATAAACACTGCTATCACAATCATAATAATAACCATTTATTTCCAGCACAGTGACTTACATGCTAATACAATTTATTTATGATATAATGTATATAAGGAAGCCAATGTGATTGAGCGGAACCCCGTACTAGGATACCCTGTGTTCAGAATTCCGGCCCCCATCTACTGACCCATGCACTCAACTCATAAATGGTTACAAATTACAAAACGATAATTAAAAGAAATAAAAACAAAAATATTTAAGTGTACGTGCATGTTATATATTATATATTTATAAACTACAATGTATATATATACAGTAATAATAATAATTCAAGTAAAATTAAAATAGGATTAAGTTGCGTTTTGAACAGAGATGCACGAGGATACGTTGCGAGGTATGTGTTTCTTAAGAACCAATGGAATCGCTTCATTGGCCTAACTTCGCGAATTAAGGAATTATATTAGCGCACATCTCGGCTGTCCAATACCAGAACCTAGCAAGAGACATTTTGTTTAAATATGTTTTGTAAATTACTACTTGTAATTAACTTAGAAATATTAATTTTATAAAACGTGTCTTTAAAAATATGTCTCTGCTAGGTTTTGGTTTTGGTTTTGGACAGCCGATCTGTGGTGGGAACGCAGGCTTATTCCGGTTGTGTCCGAGACTTAAGCTTGAGGCCAAGGGTCTGTTTACTGGTCTAACCAGATTTGGCCGATTTTAAGTTATTACACAGAGCGATTTTGGATTCCGCAACCTAGAGGGAAACAGATAGGTATAGAATTTATGGTCAAATCAATACAATAAACACTGGAGTAGTCACTCCGTAGTCACACAGTAATAATAATATTTTTTCAAATTAAACACATTTGTCTTACGCACGATACTTAAACTATACTTAAAGTTTAGTGTTTTAGCTGTAAAAAAATATTATAAAAACATGTAAAATAATTAAAAAGCTATGATTGTAAGTTTTAGAGGACATCTCATACTTTTTTATTTATGTCCGTACCAAATGTCTGTGCAAATAAAAATGGTCCCAAAATGTACATTACATTCATCCTGTAAGCCTTACACCTTACCACCTTACTTAAAGTTCATGACTTCATCACAACTTCACAACTTCATGGTACCCTTACAGTGTAAGGGTTGTGGAGAGCACTTCTCCTATTTTACTTTGACGACCGTTATGGCGTGGTGGCGTGTATACCCGCACTCCGCTCCTGAGTTCGTAGGTTCGATTCCCACACAGGACAAATCTTTGTATGCATAAAAATGAATATTTGTTCTGGGCTGGGTGTTTTCATATGTATATTAAGTATGTATTTACAAGTAAAACAGTATTTATATATATTTATTCGTTATTAAGTATCCATAACACAAGTTCTTAATGATATATATCTTGGAAATAAACGATTTGTCAGAAAATATTTGTTATTCATATTTATTTATTTATCTGTGTACATAATTTATGAATTATAATTAACTAAGTACTAATATATAACTTTCATTTTTATTTATTGTTTGAATTTATTTAGAGCTTTTAAGGTTTAAAAAATAAGACAAAAAAAAATTTGTTGGCTATTTAGTACTCGTTAACTAAAAATGTTTTAGAAAAATAATGATCAGGCTAATAATATTAACTTGAAATAGAAGCTCTAATTGACTTAATGAGTGGCTTCGTAAAATTATTAAGCATTATAAATGAGAAAATTATAAATTTGCATGTCATTAGTATTATTCTTTAATGCAACTTTGTTTGTTAGTTTTAACTATTAGACAACTCTCTCTCTCTGTCCTCTTTTTAAACTTTTATATATCTGTTGATTTTCAAGTACCTACCCCGCATCTTAAGTTTAAAAAAAATCGTTTTTTTCAGTGCTTAATCATTAAGTACTTAATAATAATTCCTCCGCTCTCTAATATTGTTGTGCCGGATAGGGTCCATGTTAGTTCTAACTATAACTTTTATTACACTATAGAATCCAATGAAATAATTAGTTTGTAGATATTAAATAGTTACAAGAAATTCGTATTAGGACGGAAATGACCGAATACTTCTCTTCTGGATAACAGTATATTACAAAAAATGGAATATAAGTAGGATTGATGATGTGTTTAGGGATCCTACCAAGATCTATGGAGCCCAAGCCAACCTTACCTGCAAGTGGTGCACCTGCCAATCAACGGACGAGGCTCTGGAGAACATAACAGTGCCCGGTAAGCGGCAATAGGAACGCCATGTGGAACCAACTAAATAATTGGCGAAGTGTGGGCGTATAGTATGCCTTTGCCTAACCCCTTCGAGAAAACAGGCATGTATGAATGAATAATGTGTTATTTGAACTAAAATTTCAAAAAAGTCAAGCTAAAGTAACCTCTAATAATAATCAACTACGGCGGGCGACGACACACAACTCCGAGGCTATAAAAAGCCATAGAGATCGTCTTCAGACATAAACAGACAATAGCCTGCGAGACGAGATGAGAAGGGCGATTACCGGCGCGGGCGCACGGAGGTGGGCCCATTTCAAACTGTCATTCACGCGATAAGACGCTTAGGAACAAGAACACAGTCATATTGTGTTGCTATGTGACAACCTTGAGGGGGGCACGTGCTTACACTAAAAGTTAGTTTTAGCATTGTCATTGTATTTATGTATACTACAGAACATAGAATAAGAATTCTTATAATAATTAAAACATCGAATTCTCCCTGGCAGGCCATTTCAAATATGGTTTTACAACAAATCATTGGTTCCATAAACTAATTTAATTCTGATTCGTGAGTCAGCTGCATTTCTTGAATGGTTTTAACGTCGCTTAACTGATTAACGAATATAAATATATTTTAGAAAGGTATAGCCTAAAAAAAGATATAGGAAGAAATCTATTTGTCCTAACTCATAAACATCTCTATATAAACAAGAAATAAAACCATAGTCTTGAGAATTTGTTAATTTAATTAACACTTTGTAGTTACTTTGATATTTCACCTTCAAGACTTTACAAGATCAAACAATATGATTGATAATGTTGGTTGTTGTCACTTGGTAAATGAAACACGTGATGACTGCGCAGTTGAGCACATACGCGAAAGTGTATCATGAAACGAATCAAGAAAATTTTAAATATGTGAAGTAAAATGTTTGAAATCAAAATACAATTATGATATTTTTGTAGATGTGAACAACGCTACATGAGGGTAAAGTCTATCGAACAATTTCTCCAAGATCCTATCATCAATTTGACTTGATGATAATAGGACAAACTAGAAAGTATATTCATTTAATTCAATTCGATTTAACTATCTTTGAGTAAGTGGGGAACATTAACAAATTTTTAACGACTGAGAACGTATGTGAACGTATGTATGTAAAAAGGAAGATTCCTATTTTATGAAGTCGGTTAAATAAGAAGAAAGCGTGACTTTCTTTTACTTAGAGTGTTCATAGTGGCTGCACCCTGCATGATGTTATACAAACTGCTGTGAAATAAGGGATAAAAGTGTGTAATTCATACTTTGACAGTTGTCAAACTAGAAACAGACTGTATTTTGAAATTTTAGCTCTTAACCAGTTAATTAAGTGGTATGGAGTCACCTTTTTTTGTCAAATGTTTACCGGCCAAAGTATGAATTTGTTCGCCATATTATATGAATCTCCTCCTACTCAGGCAGAGACGTGTTTAACAGTTTCTTTAAAGAAAAAACCCGAGTGTATGAAACTGTGCAGTTTAAGTTATCGATAATGTCTGTTAATAACCCCATTAAGGTCGTCCATGTTTGTCGAAATGACGCAATCGAGACGGGGGCCGCGTGACGCCTCCTGATTGTTATCAATATGATTCCATATACTATCAGTTCTATCTTATATAAATTTTACAGACACTGTTTATTTTATCGTGTGGAAAAAACCCATTGAGCTGGACCAATATATTTCTTAATCTTTGACGATCGATGTGGTACCGACTCTACTTCTTCGTGGATTTGATTCCCCGAAAAGAAATGTTGTATGCATTTTCTTTTCTTTCATCATATGGACTTATCCTTTAAAGTATTTATCAGTGTGAAATGATTTGATAAAGAAAGTTATTTCCATTTTACGCTGCGTTTTCGTCATTTAGTCAAAAATCAAGTAAAGTTTGTCACAGTCCAGTCATGTAAAATAGTGAAGTAGTGGAGACTTAACTACAGGCTATTATGAAACTTTAGAACCAACACGGAAAACCACAATACTGTGTACGTAATATGCCACCATATTTACACTTGAATATTAATTTACACCACCTTTAGTTATATTTAGTCCTTAACTGTCGAAAACAATAACAAATATCAATAGGATAGCGTGTGTAATCTTTATCAGAATTTATTGAACTTTTCCGTTTTTTATCCTCACGCATAATATCTATATTTCATAACACCTAAGTTCTTATTATGGTTGTGTTGGAGCTCCATATCCGTAACCGAAACTATCGGATATTCAAAATAAAAACTAATCGTAACTTTACAGTTACTTTACTTTAAAATTTATATAAAAGTTTCGTATAGTTTCGGATTGGGCGAAGTTCAATAATAATTAAGAAAAAACACTTTATTTGTACTTAATTAATCTTATAAACTCAAAAAAAAATTTTCTTCTCTTAAATGTACTTACTCGATTCAGGTGCCTGGGTACTTAATAAATTAAGTTATTTGTGTTTTTATCATTTCATGATAGTCAAAGACAAGTAAACTCTGTCTCAGTCAAGCAAGTTGAGTCAAAATCTACACCAATAAATTTTAAAATCAGTAAACGAAACATCCGAAATAATTTAATATCCGTAATCCTTAACGTATTTTTTTTCATATATCCGTATCCAAATCCGGATCCGATATGATATATCCATAACAACCTTGGTTGGTATATACTAATCATTATGATAAAAATAAGATTTTTAAGGTTTCTTTCACATAGCAACACATGAACATGTATCTATTTAATTATTTTCAGCACGTAAGTCTGTTGGCAGCAGTTAATTGAATAAGTTGGCAACTAAAAATAATACTCGTGATGTGAATTTCATTATGTGCAACAACTAAAATAGTATTAATCTCATAGGGTTTTTAAATTCTTTGATGTAGATGCCAATGCTGAGTGATTTTACAATTAGGTCCGAAACATCATAATAAATATATATACATACAATCGCGCTTGTTTTCCCGAAAGGGTAGACAGAGGCATATTATACGCCCACATTTCGCCAGTTTTATTGTTGGGCCCACGTAATAGGTGGCGAGCCTATTGCCGCGAACTTGGTGCACCACTTGCAGGTGAGGTTGGCTTGGTCTCCTAAGATGTTAGTAGGAACACTATACTACAATAAATGTTGTTACGGATAAGTGATAGGATAGGATTATTTTGATTATATTCTTACAAGAAATTAAAGATCATTAATCTAATTCATTTGTTTATCTATTAGGAAGCTATTGCCCGCAATGGGTGTTCCATGCCTTGATGTTGCGTTAGTTAAAACTTTTCAACCACCTGGGTCCAGACATAGTTGAAAAACTGCAGTTTTCTTTGCCTATAATTACGAAATCATCCTTAGCATATTAAGTTAGAACTAAGATTTAATTTGACTTTTTTCAATAAAGATAAGTAAAAACTTTTAAAGAAAATAATTACATACATTGATTAAAGATTTTTAGAAATACATAGAGCCCATTTATTCCATTGAGGGTGGGCAAAACCTTGCCGTAACTATTTAAAAGAGATGTAATTAGTCGTAGCAAATTTCACTTTTAGGACAGAGATATCTAATAAAATGTGTTTAATGGTGAATGCTGGCTAGCCCTTCGTCCATATTAACACTAGACTAGATCGCATTCTCTTAGTCCTATGACACCCTCGAGTCCTGTTTCATCGGATCTTGCGGTGATGGAACTATGAGCAGTTTATTTATTTTTTTCTTACTACACGGCAGAGTTATTTTGTTATAGAATATTTACAGCCATTTGTACTGTGTTTGTTCTAAGAAAAACTTCTACACATTTTCCTTATTATTTCGTGTCGTTAATGCCTAGCAGCTATGTTATCAGTTAACATTCCGCACGAGCGGAAATTACAAGAAAACATTGCGACAGTTGTCCTTGTTTTAACTTCATATTCTAGATTCATGAAACTTTTGTAGAATCTAGAAAATAAATCAAGATTTTGTTATAAAGCTTATGAACTACAAGACAACCACGTATTAGCCGGTTGTTGTACAATTTTAAATGACTTTAAGCGACTCTGCAAAATAGTGCCTGTTGCTATTAAGGGCAAATAAACTTTTTTAAAATAAGTTTTATATGCAATGATATTTTAATGTGTAACGATTTTCATATAAATGCTTACAATTTTTTTTACTATTTGGTTACATAATACATGCTATATTAAATGCTTTTGCTTTAACATAAGATTCCTGATTTATTAAAAGATTTAATAAATAGGTAAACATTATGCGCTAAAGATACTTCTAGACATGTAGTACGATTACGAACTAGACGACAAACAATTACGTAGTATATTATTGGTATCCGTACTAGTATACATTTCTACAAATTTAACTAAAACGAATTATGCAAATTGGTATCCATTGATATTATCTGCAAAAACCAGTTCAGAATATTATTGTGTACGTAGAATCACATTTCAATGCCTGACATTCAAATAAATGCATATAATTAAGTTACATCCGATATTCTAATGTATCCTCTGTCTCAATCTAGATTAAAATCTTTTCAATTTAATATTCTTAAAGTACCTATGCACAAAAGATTGTGTAGCCAACATTATTAACTCATTTGTATTAAAAGTCTTCGTTTTTGTCAAAAAACATTGAATAAATAATTTGATATAATTTCAATACATCTGATACTTTATTTAGAATCCCTGTTAATGGTATATTTTTCTTAGTAAAGTGGACATATTAAAATTTGAATTGAATTGAGCATTCCGTAATATACTTGTTTATTTTCTTTTCCGCCGAGAACCGAGCAACATCCATCAATTATAATTTGTATTGTCATTTAGTATGGAGACGTTATAAAATGACAATACATTATGGAATACGAAGGGTGAAGATACCGGTAACAAAAAAAAAGTATTCGCCTTTTTTTGTTCCCTTTATGACAGGGCTTGCTTGCTCGGTGTAGCTTATAGTATAACCCTCGTGATATTATACATCGTATTATTATGTATCGACATTCTGTAGTGTGGAAAATATACTACTAAGTGTATCCACAATGGCAATATATAGTGTATCCCACAAAGATCTGAGAAGCCCAAGCCTTGTGGACGTATTATATGCCTTTGCCTACCCGTTCGAAAAAACAGGCGTGATTTAATGTATGTATGTATGTCAATTTTAATATCTTTATTGCAGCTATGTTGTACATAATATGTCCCTAGCATTCATTAAGCATTGTTGTAGTACATGAAAAAAGATATAAATCTATTTAAAAAAGTATTTTTTATACAAAATTAACATTGAGAAGATGCTTAAAAAATTGCATCACTATTTAGCATCTACATAACCAGGGCTTTGGATCTTAGCACTAACAAATGCAAACTTAAAACGACGTCTCGTTTTAAGTTTGCATTTGTAGGTCCGGTTGACCGTCGTTTGAAGGTGTATTTTTACCTAATTAAGAGCATTTTTTACGGAACACCATATCCGATAGATACTTAGTTACGGTGGTTAACTGTAGTATAAAATAATTACCAATTAAAAACGTTTGTAGCGTAACGAAAATAGTTCATTAAATAAGGAAAATCTCGTGTCGAACTTGTAGCTTATAATGAATCATTCGCTCTACCCAATACACGATATGCTAACTGATATGTTTCACGCCAATTATCACACAGTGTGGTGATGTCCGACGAGTTTGCCACAAGACTGCTATATTTAAAAGCCACGTGCTATTGAGTTTGTTACGCGTTGGGACAATGTTCTGACTTGTAAGGTTCAAAAACCGATTGGGGTCAAACGCACCTCCACACGCCGTATCACATCGCTTCTGTTCTGTATAAGCTTACACGCAAATCATTTAGTATTTTCTCACGTAAAATTCATACAAAATATACTTGAATATAACATTAATGTACGCTGTTATAATAACACATAAGTTCTTATAGTTGTTTCTAATAATGTAGTAAAGGTCGCTAGTTAGCAACAAAAGAGAAAGTGACTCGATCTAGCAGGAAGCTCTATTAAACACTCTATTGTAGTATTTACCTTGAATAATATATCACTCGAGTTCCCATGAAAATATCACACGCAAAGGAAATCATGTGGAACTCTCATGAAAATTGTGCAATATTGTATGAGATAAGACTTAAATGTTATCAGTGCTAACTTACGTTTTCATGGATTTCCTTCCGAACTACAGAAAGTGCCTTTGAATTTGGCAGCACGAAGGGACTACATTTGAGATGGCACTATTGAGGGCTTTCGTGCGAACTACAATGAGCCCTGTTTAACGCGACCGCACTTGGTTACATCGAACTGTCGAGTGACGATGAACGGTGACGTTGCCGTTGCGACGACGCAGCGGCTCGATGCCCGATGGACGGCTCTGGCTGGGCGGGGCTCGGACGGCCGCCGCGTGCGCACCTCGTCTAACCGGACCCGACGACCCTCTTATATGACCCATTGTTGATATAAAAACTCTCCTAATGTATTTGTTATATCAAATTCTATAAATTATGAACACTTCTCTTTTTTATTAATTGATAATCTTCAAGTTGTTTATACTTGTGCCCAAAATACAGCTCTATACTCTTATAAAGCTATGATTTGTGCACAAGATAATTTTTTAAACACTCATATATTAATAAACACATTAGAACCTATGGGGTCTAGGTTTGCTTTCAACATTTAGCAATACATTTTGCGTTTTCCCCATGTTAGAATGTAGCTCTATTACATTTAGCTCTATGAAATTTACCTTATAACGCCATCTATCCGATACTTGTTACATTAAAGTTCTGATAGCGCCCGGCTGTACTTATGTGCTTTTGTAGCATAGCATGTAACACGCAAGTAAGCAGGAAAGCCGATAGATGGCCCTACTAGACCAAATTCTGAATTGTATCAACAAGGTATGTACTCAGATACATAACAGCATAATGTAAAGTTACAGCGGTCTGCTAACGTACCTAGCCTATTAGACAGAATGTATAATTACTGTACAATATTTACATATAATACCTATCGACTGATTACTGTTAGTCATCTATTTTCTCAGTCCTATACCTTCTTATTTTTTACGTAAATTTTATAAGCAATAATCAACATTTTCAAGGTCTCTCCTTTATCTAAACCAGTCTGAGACCTTCACCGATATCCCCGCACGTAATAGCTTTGCTCCAGCCGTGAATTAATATGTCATAGCGATTTAGCTAAATTAACTTACATTTGACTAGCTTTATTTACTGTACACGCAGGAAATTACATTACACAAATGATTACAAACTAAGGAGCAGTACGACTTTCAGAAGAACAGAAGGTGGAAAAGTTGTTTACAAAAGTATGATGGCGAGTGCATTACAAAAAAATAAAACAATATTCCTAAAACTAGGCATACCCACCCATAATATATCTACCTACAACTAACCAAACAGATGTAACCTGCTACTTTCGCGGTCCGGTTCATACCACTCTTTTCTCTATAAAAGTAAATTTACCTATGGAACAAGTAGGTACAAATTTTTTTAATGACTCGTCATAGTGATCGCCTCCTGTCTGATGGTGAACAGTCGAGGCAGTTCAAAAAAGTAAGAGCGCTCCGTGGGTCTAGCTCGGGGTAACTCGGGGCACCCACTCATGTAAGCCTGCAGAAATGCCGTTTCAAATACCGTTTAAAAGACTTGGGACTATAAAAGTTGCGAAACTCATGCGCCGTCAAATAATACTACAGACGAATGGTCTTTCACAGGGATGACATAGGCCATATATTTATTTCAACAAGTTTGTATGTAATATTTTGAACGTTAGAAGCAATTATTTTGTAGATATTTATTACATTTATACCCATCTTGTCTTAAGTTTCATTGTTCTATTAAGTACTTTTTATTTCCCGAAAGGCGAAGTATTAATAAGTAGGCGTAGTTCAAAGTGCGTCATTACGATGTCTATTCAAATATGTAATCTAGTAAATTTTTTGTGATAACAATGAAGGAAACAGAATCTAGTTTGATTACTGATTATGACATAATATTATAGTGGGTGTATAGAGATCCTACCAAGACCTAAGGAACCCAAGCCAACCTCACCTGCAAGTGGTGCACCTGCCGATCAACGGACGAGGGTCTGGCGAACATAACAGTGCCCGGTAAGCGGCAATAGGCTCGCCACCTATTACGTGGGATCAACTATAAAGTTGGCGAAGTGTGGGCGTGTATTATCCCTCTGCCTACTCCTTCGGGGAAACAGGCATGAATTACTTCCGTATAATTTGAAAACTCACTATATAGTGAGTTTTTAGTATAGAGTCCTATTATAACTTATCATAGTATTTCCACTTGAGACTCTTCGTTCAATTAAATTTAACGAGTCCGGAGTCAAGTACTTTCTATGAGAAGTCCTCATTGAGGCCAAACAAACAACAAACAGATACAGATATTACAATCTATTAGAGTAGCATCTGCAATAAGCACAAACAAAAGCCCTAGAAACCAACCCATATATACAGAGCCTTTTATTTTATTTCAAATGCTTTTATCTAAACATTCGATTATATGTTGTACATTAGCATCGCTTATTATTACAGGACAAATAATTATATGCAAGTCGTACGCCATTTTTAATTAACTTAACGATAATTATTGATAAGGCTTATAAACAACAGTTTGTCCTAGATAAATGCGCGGAGACAAACCTCTTTAGATGTCCGTGCACGGCATTGTGATAGATAAGTGTTAGATTGTACTTCATATGTAAATGTATACTAGGTAGCATTAACCCCGTGCAGGGCTCGCCACGACAGTCTTTGAGGAGTGGCTAAAGAGGCGCCACGGCGCGCTCACCTACCGCCTGACGCAGGTCCTAACCGAGCATGGCTGCTTCGGTTGGTTCCTGCACAGAATCAGGCGGGAGGAAACGTCCGGTTGTCACCACTGAGAAGATCAGCTAGAGCACACCACCGCTGTCTGCCCCGCTTGGGCGGAGCTCCGACGTGTCCTCGTAGCGGCGATCGGAGCGGCGATCTGTCGCGTTCGGTCTTGGTGGAGGTCATGGTCCGGAGCGAGAGAGAATATTGCTCTATGGTTATTTTTTTTTTTTATCTGCAATCTATGCACGAAATCCATCTGGAATCCCCTCTGACGGCCTGTTCGACAGTGGGCGACAGTCACTTCGACATCCACCGTCCCCTTAATACATAAATTACGAAACGCAATTAACATTAGAAGTATTAAATGAAAGCTAAAATCTTACATCCTAAATTTGTAACATCTCATTTTTATTTTTTAACTTTCTCTTAGTTTTGATGTATAAGTAGTTATTTTAATGTAGTTAATTATTTTCTTTTTTCGACTTTGCCTTATCAAAATTTACAGCATTCATTGTAAACCAATGATTGGTTTTCGAAGTGCTTTTTACATCTATTTTCTTTTCTAAACGTATTTTAAATAAGTCAAAAGAAATACTACGTGACATCTATGTATTGGTGACGTTTACCTCAAGGTAAGTGATAGTGGAGTGGTCCGACCATAATCACTAACTGAGGCTTAGAGATAAAGACGGATTAACACTGCCCTCGTCATCGAAAGAAAACGCTTATTCTGATTTACATTCTTAGTATGTATATAATAGGGAATAGGGATCCTACGAAGACCTAAGGAGCCGAAGCCAACCCCAATGCACCTGCCGAACAACGGCCGAGGCTCTTGGGATTTACGTGGGATCGACTATATAATTGGCGTAATGTGGGCGTATAATATGCCTCTGGCTACCCCTTTGCGAAAACAGGCGCAGGCTCATAGCCTGTGAGTTTCTTGCCAGTTCTTCTTACAGAGCGGTGGCTCGGAACTGGCACTTAGATTCACTCACATTTAATTATTTTTTGTTTTTAAATTGTTTTGTTGCATATAAGTGAATCTAAGCTTCGTGATTTCACTGTAATAATATTTAGATTGTTTTTTTATTTTTATATTTAATTTTAACGTTTTCAAGTACTACGTGATAGTTAAAAAAATGTATGTATGTACATTCTTAGTAATTTAGGTAGTAGTCCCATAACACAGTAGGTCTTACTCCGCTGCAGAATGATATCTGATATTACATCGTCTAAGCCCATCAATATCCCACTACTGAACATGGGTCTCCTCCCACAAACCAAGGTGAGAGGGTATTGGATTCGATTGATTCACGCGGACCCAGTACGATTTAACGGAGTCAGGTGCTTGGAGTCCTTTTGTTAGAATATTTCTAGCAGCCCCAATCAGGCCTACATCTTGGCTTAGCGACTACTACATTGATTGATCACAAATCAACGACTTAACGTGGCTTCAGCATCAAATGCCACCCCCAAATGCCAATCGGTCACCCATCCAAGGACTGACCTCTGCTTTGCTTCGGTAATCGTTTCCGGCCACCTAGCACAGAAACTACGAAGCCACAATTCAGCTGCAGAGTAATATCTGATATTTAGGTAGAAATCATTCATCAAACGTTCTCCCTTGAACCCTTTTCAACCCTATACACATAATGCCATACAGACTGAAGTACGGAAATAAAACATAACCATAGGTTCATATAGATATACTCAGCATGCAGCTTTTGATGGCCTAACTTGGTTCGAGTTAGGGGGCCAGGGCCACGGCCGCACAGGTATTCATACTCAATATGGTTGTCGATACCGATTTTACATATTTTTTTTATATTAAAGTTATGGCAAACTAACTACAAGAAAATAAAAATTGGGGGTAATCAACGTCACGGTAAAAGCTCTGTATACTGATTATTGTAAGACCTTTAGACTTTTTGTTAAAATTTATATCTTTGTTATTTTTAGTTTCTCTTTTCCGCGTTGGTTCAATCAGTAGCTCAACTACATATATGTTATAACGCCCTATTCCCCTAGGGGTAGGCTGAGATCCCTCCACTTGCAATTATCCTAGCACAGACTTTTTAGCCACTCTCACTCTCCTTGGCATTCCCATGTACTCCCGTCGTTTTAGGATACTTTTACCAATAGACCGGAGTTTTCAGACCATTTCAGACCATTACGACAAATACCACTGAGTAGCGTGATAACTTCAATTAATAAATAAACAAATTCAATTCTCAAAATTAAAAAAATAATTATAAGACTTAAATATTTAATTACTTTCATTCAAACTTAAAATTATGTGAGAAAGATAAATGTTTATTTTTTCAATAACAGAACGACCTTACTTCGCTCAGCAGCCTTATCTCTAAACATCAATTCCGATTATATTCACGGCCATTCTTGATATTTTCAATCATAAAGAGATACTGTAATAAGAAAGAGAGAAACTTTAATATTGATCACAAGTATATTTTTGGTTATAATCAACATAATTTGACGAATTAATTTTGTTGTTGAAGTGTACACATATAAACCTACGCGGAAATAGGACTGCGCATTAACCTTGAGTTATATTACGACATAGAGACCGGAGCAGCTCGTATCATGCCATGTTTTTTAGTTATGATATTCAAGTTTTATAATCTTGAAATGATAATTGATTGATTTTACATATAAACCTCTTTTCACCTTTAGGGAATATTTCCAGGATTGATCTATACTAATAGGTTGGAGAAAAAGTCTTTTCGTATTTTTGTATGAAAAGTCAAGACATTTTTTTCAAAGTTTATTTACATTTATTTACAATATATATGTACCGTTTTGTTGAATAACTTTCTGCCATTTTGTGGGCAGAGACATTATCCCGTTACTGTAGAAACTTTGGGACTTCTGATCAAAAAAACGGGACAAATAGTTTTGGCAGTCCTTTCTTGAGGTCAACCTTACAGAACCTAAAGAATTCTGCAGAGACCGAAACAGGTGAAAATCTGAAGGCGCAAGGTCAGGGCTATATGGTGGATGCACTAGGACCTCCCAGTCGAACTCTCTTAATTTTTGCTGAGTGGCTAAAGATGTGTGTGGTCTAGCGTTATCGTGATGAAAGGCCACACCCTTCCTGTTGATCAATTCCGGCCGTTTTCTCTCGACTGCTTCCTTTAATCTCATCAGTTGCTGGCAGTAAAGATCAGAATCGATGGTTTTGCCGGGCGGTAAAAGCTCATAATAAACAATGCCCTTCCAATCCCACCATACACACAACATCACCTTATTTCGTGTTAGGCCAGGTTTGGCCACAGTCTGTGAAGCCTGGCCAACTTTCAACCACGACCTTTTTCGCACGTTCTTGTCGTACGTGATCCACTTTTCATCGCCAGTTATCAATCTCTTCAAAAACGGCTCGGTTTCATTACGTCTCAATAATGAATCGCAAATGAGTACACGGTTCATTAAGTTTCTTTGAGTGAGCTCGTGTGGCACCCAAATATCAAGCTTTTTTGTATAACCAGCTTTCTTCAAATGGGTCAAAACTGTTTTGTGGTCAATTCCCAGTTTTTCAGCTACATCGTAACTACTAATATGCCGATCTTGCTCCACTCTTTCAAAAATGGCGTCCATTTTATTCGTAACAGGGCGACCAGAGCGAGGTGCATCTTTAACATCAAAATTTCCGGACTGAAAACGTTTGAACCAAATTTGTGCTACTCTTACTGACACTGCATCAGGTCCATAAACATCACAAATTTTTTTCACTGCTTGAGTTGCATTTTTGCCTTTTTTATAATAAAATTTTAAAATGTATCGAATTTCTTCATTAGATTCACTCATTTTTACGGAGAGAAAAACAAATGAAAAATAGCGGGAAACAACTTTTTTTTATTTTTTTCTTTTCTTTATAATGGAACCTTTTTAATGTTACCAAAACCAGCCAGAAACAAATAGTACAGTCAAAAAAATTTTATAATAAGTTTATACCTACGTTATGCGAAAAGACTTTTTCCCCGACCTAATATGTGTTCTCGTACTATTTTTAAAACATATTGCATTTAAATCGAAAAAGGTATGAGATGGTCACGTTTATATTTTAGTACAATATAGAATGTAAGTAGACTCCAACCATTGTACCTATGTAGATATTATTTCTCTATTTTTTAACTTGGTGATTTATGTCTTATTGTAAATCGGCTTGCATGTTTTGTTTAAGACTATCAATGTAAGCGAATCATACACTACAACTATGTAGTTGTAGTGTATGATTCTCATGTGTGTTGTAGAGTTGTAGTGTATGTATGTACATACTCGTTTACATTAGTAAATTAATATTTTAGTAAATAAATGAATATTTTAGTATTAACTAAAATACTTATTTATTAGTCCGATCGTTAAATAGGCTAGATCGTAATTATGATACATATGCCTAATGAAGTCGTGCACATCAATAGCACATTTTAGGTTCAAGGTTATTTTTTGACATAATGTATATCATACCAGCTCAAAATAGGGTTACCAAAAACCAACCTCAAACTGAATCTTACGAGAAAAAAAAAGCATATTTATTTCAAAAAATATTCAGGCCTCTCATGTTCTGTCTAGTTTTAATTTCAATATCTATCAAGTGTTTCAGTTAAACGATCGATCGACGATGTTAAATATAAAAATATATTGTACAGATAAAAAGCCTAGCTTGCAAATAGTGCCAGCCCTGTTGGTTTTTGGAACAATCGTTAACTTCCCGTCACGACCTACCCCAAAATGGCGGCGAGCGAGACGCGGCCGGCCGGCGGCGGCTGCTCGGGTGAACGACCTAGCACAACACTTTTTATATCCATCTGCTATGTGTCTGTCTGTATTTATAGCTCATAATGATGGCCCCGTCATCAAATAGGTCTTTGTAAGAGTTCTAAATTTGTTTATGACAATCTTAGTGGAATGATTTCATTTCAACCTTTGATTAGTTCGAATACTATATTTAGCTATACCGCTCTATACTCACTTACTTACGTCTCTTCGTCGCTAAGCTACACTAAGTAGGTTTTGTCCTCCGACATCAAAATTCGCCATTTCTTCCTTGTGCCAGTTCAATCCAGTCACACCATTCAGTTTCCTCAGGTCCTTGGCTACCTCGTCCCTCCAACGAGCAACGTCCACTTGGACGGTCTACCATCCGACGCCCTGTTGCCCAGGATATATTATTTTGGTTGTTCGATCCTCACCCATTATCTCCATATGTCCTAGCTAGCATATATATAGGTAGCTACAATAATAATAGTAGATTCTAGTATCCCATTCCCTTCCCACTACTGACAATCTCACGATCTAAGAAGAGTGAGAGTTCAGGTCATAACCCACGCGAATCCAGTGCAGATTGGTGTGGGCAGGAGGTGTGGCATCCTGTTGTTTGAATTTAGTTGTGACAAGGCTTTATGATGACCACGTAAATGATGATAAAAGGAACCAATTTTTAAAGTACCTTCTCAAAAACGGAAGCGCTGGATATTTAATGCCACACCCGCGGTCGCCTGTCGAAGGACCGTGTAGTGGTTTTACTTCGGGTAATAATAAACTTAGTACCAAGGAGCTACGACTACGAGCCTTTATCAATACAAATAGGACAGACCTAAACACTTTAATCAAATCAACGGTTTTAATTTAATCACTCTACTTCCGACTCCTTGTCATAATAAGTAAAATTTACCTAAATTTTATACGCACAACTTGAAAATAGACTCGAGAATATGTCACTTTATAAAGGTTCAGTTGTCAAATGAAAATTACTCTTAGTAAGTATTTACATAGTAGTAGTAGCACAGTTATAAATAGATAACGGAAGTAACACAATTTAAACTGAATTCAGCGTGCCGACTTTTTGTAATGTGACGTCACTGCCGATATCTATCTATAAGTCCTTTTCACCTTGGATGATTTCTGTGACACTTCATCGTGTTCAGAACTACGCGTTTTTTTTTTGAAAAACAAAAATAATTTTACTGTATAATATTTTTATTTTACGGTGACGTTATTACGAAAAATGTAAAAATTGAATACCTTAAACTTATGAAACTAAAACAGTCTCGCTTAGTTTAATTTAATGAAATATAAAATAAAAAGGCACATAAATAAAATACCAATGCAGTTCTTGGCCGTGGAACGGAACGCAGAAAGAACATAGGGCTGAGAAATCACATAATCGGCGGTCATCTTGTGATCGCTCGACAATCGCTCGAAAATTCAGAGATTATATTAGAGGACTGGGAGCGGTAGGTCAGAAAAGACAGGTGGAAAGACGAACTTATAATTATTTTCGACGATAGCGACTCTTCAAGAGATTCTGACAGTGATTTCTCAGACCAAAGAATTAAGTCTTTTAAAAATCTGTTGTATTTTACCTTAATAGAACTGTGCAAAATATACCGTTTATGTATTTATGCACCATAAACTTTCAATATATTACTTATACACCAACAATATTTAAGTTTTGGTTTATTTATCGATCGATTTTATTTCCTTATAAATTATTATCAATTATCGGAAATATTAGATACGATTTCATTAACGGACAACTCTACAAGTGTCAAAAATCGATCTGTCATAGAACTCATCTTAGGTGAAAAGGACTATAGGACTTCTTGGCGGGAAAGTGAATTAAGTGAAGCGTCATGTCTGCAGTTTTGTTTTATTTTCTAAAAATTGTGATATTTCTAACATTAATGTGTAATAACGGTGGATTATTAACCGTCAAGTGTTTGTGAATATACATGAGTGTTGGTAAATCAAACAAAACAGTGCAACATCACTTTTCAAATTTTCTCTCAAGGAGTCCATGTGAGATCTCAGTATAGTCCCACATCTTTACTGAGGACTCAAGGGGCTTAGGGGAGAGTATTTCATCTTCGATTTATCATCTTGATCACCACTCATTCTCATTTACTAAAAATTATATAATATTAATATATCACTTACTTGACACTGGCTAAATGTGCTAGACGCACGAAGCCATTATTTAAATGGAAGAAGAAAAGGACTATAGTGACCGATATCTATCTACGGGCAAACCATATTAATTCATCGACACTGATGCCGCTATAAATAATTGTTTCATACTAGAAATCGCTAATGTTGCAGTATGTAAAAAACAACAACAGACGCGCGCGGGTTGTATGCGGCGACCAACCTCGACAATTGGTCGGGGTTCGGAAACACGAAGCACATGCACTTTCGTTATCTATTGTATATTTCGACGGTCCCTACGTATAAAAGGACATGTCTAAAACTAAGGTTTACAGAAGAGTGAACTAAAAGTTGAAATGGCTCTAGAAAAAAAATATTGTAAATAGAACAAAACATTACGTGACTAAAACTTATATTTATAACGGAACGTTTTTATTTCTAGAGCGATTTCAAGTTTCATTTCACTCTCCTGTAAACCTTGGTTTTAGACAAGTCCTTTTAAAATACGTAGGGACCGTCGATTCATGTCTATGAGTAGTACTTATGTATGATTTAGTGAATACATAATACAATCACGCCTGTTTCCCCAAAGTGGTAGGCAGAGGCATAATTTACGCCCACACTTCTCCTTTTGTGTTATTAGTCCCCCGTTATAGATGGCGAGCCTATTGCCGCTTACCGGGAGCTTCAATGTTTGCCAGAGCCCCGTCCGTTAATCGGCCGGGGTACCACTTGCAGGAGAATTTGTCCAAAAATTATGAAAGGATCACTATACACCAATAACGTCAATATTATGTATGGTCAGATGTCAGCTGGAGCAGCGAAGGTCCAGTGTAAATCTGCAATGCAGAGGGTATCGGGTCATGAACATCTGTTGCAGTCATTAATAAGAATTAGTGCCCTTTAATGTCCACAAAATAATGTTTGCCTCTGGATTAAGGAGGTCAGACGGCAGTCGCTCCATGCAATAACTGAAATTCAGTCAAATCCGAGTCCAGTGAGCAGCCCCTGGGTCTTTAGCGTCAGTGTAGGGCACAACCGGGTTAAATGCTAGGATGATGGTGTTGGTGCGGAGCAAATATGTATAAGTTTTCTCCGTGCCTTCGTCCATACTGAATGTAGAATTAAAAGACTGGCTAACGCGATTGGAGAAAGAAGATTGATCTGCTTTTAATGCCTGGTGTTCTGGTTTGACCGTTAGCCGTTAGATTCGAAATTATACCTAATTAATTAGTTAAAATTTAATATCTGTCACACAATCACATAATGCAACACCTGTATTATATCAGTTGTATGTGTTTTTGGGTATTGTGGTGTATTTTGCGCTCGTTATTTGTTTTAGTTATTAGGTACACCAACAGCACACTCACATATGTAGCGATAATAAATAGTCCTAACATAGGTGTCTATTATAGTTATACACGGCATTTGTCGCTCTTCAAATTTAGCCTCTGAAGTCAGCTTTTATTCAAGAGACTGCCCCACCTAATGTCCTAAATTCAGCAGTGTAAAATTTGCAGAAACAATGTGCTTGAAAATATTTTACCTAAAGGTAGAAAATATTTTTTGCGGCTGGATTCCGTCCTCCACACTTAGTGGAACCTACTTCGTTTGAAACTCTGGTTAGACTGGCATGCTATAAATTATTAGATTCAGGCCTATTATTTTATAGGCCTTTTATTTTATATTTTATTATGGTGGAAAACCATAACCCTCAATCGCCCAGAGCAAGTTAAAATGTTTCATTGTTTTTTTATCTTAAACACACAGGGTTCATTATGGCATCATCATCATATTAGCTCTATAAAGTCCACGGGCGGGTTGGTGATCGCAGTTCAAGCCAGTACGAAGGAGGACGCTGCTGCCCATCATCTGGTAGGGATTGTCTTCGGCTACTCTTACGACTCCCCGTGAAATGCGATAATTGCAGAAAATATCATATTGGCCAATTAACGCTCAACAGCACGCGTCACATACAAAAATAAGTACAAATAACACACCTGGAAGAGAGCCGTAAAATAGAAATTGCAACTAAGAGTGTACACAACTTTTTCTAAAATTAATGGATAGTGTTAAGTATTCTATATCACGAATACCAATTATAATTGTGATTCTCGACAGATACATTGAGAAACATTTAATAAACAGTTGCATAATTATTTCTCAAAACACATTAAATACCTAAGGAATTATAAATATTGCATTGTGCACATGTTACGGAGTTCTCGCTTTTTTATTATTGTGGATGAATAGTTTAATAGTGATGACTAATCAGTAACACTGTTTAATGAAATATAATACAAGTAGCACAAAACAAAGCTAATGACACGTCAGAATTAAACGTTTAATCATCATTTTGTCAGTGTCATATCGTTTGTAACATCCAAATCACCACAAAGTTCGTCACACGTCTTTATTGTTAGGAAGGTTATAGGGCGTGTTCCGATATGGGTACTTATATGCCATAAATAATTTATTGATTCAGGCGTTACTTTGCGGAAATTCATTTTTAGATAAGATAGGAGCCTCAAAACAACGCTGAAACGAGAATTCATGTCACTTCCAGGCAGACTTGTTGTTTATGAAATCTTTCAGACTATAACAAGTCTTCTGGCACAATTTACATTTTATGTAATTTTTAAATTTATTTATAGATAAATTAGCCACATCATCTGGCAGCGTATTGTACATGCAAATAGGGAACAGTATTTGAAGAACACAAAAGAATTTGTAACTCTATTAAGCCTATACTTGGACATAGCCAGTTTATTCTTATTTCTTAAGTTAAAATTATGTCCATCACTATTTTTACTAAACTTACTTTTATTTTTATGAGTATGCAGTAAGTTTTCATAAATGTACTGTGAATACACAGTCATTATGACTATCTCCTTAAACGTATCCCTCAATGAGTCGCGAGATCTCATATCAAAGATTGCACGGACAGCCCTTTTCTGTAGCATTACTCCACAGCAGTATGCCATATGTCATAACACTGTGGAAGTAGTGGAAGTAGCTGAAGTAGACTAGACGAGCTGTTTTAATGTACGTTAGTTGTCGGATCTTTTTCACGGCATAGACTGCCCGAACTTAGAGTGTAGTGAAATACCCAAAAAAACCGTCTCATTAACTAATTCTATTTCATCATCTCTAACCCTAACACTGGTTTGAGCAAGCCGCACATTAGGCAAGGTGAACCTGATACATTTAGTTTTATTTTGATTTAATAATAAATTATTAGCACTATACCAGTGGACTTTCCTAGAGAGCTCATATATAACGTCGTCAAGTTCACGTTGTCCACGCTTAACTTTAAATATTAAAGACGTATCCTCTGCACATAAAACAATATCGTGATCGTCTTTTATGAGGTGGGGGAGATCATTAATATATACTAGAAATTGAATTGGGCCTAGCATTGAATCATGCGGCACCCCCATCGTTACTGCAGATTCGGTTGAATGCTTACCATTAATAACCACTTTCTGGACCCTATCACTTAGGTAAGAAGTGACAAAACGCAAGGCGGTGTTTCGAACTCCATAATGATGGAGCTTCCCAATTAAAGTCTGATGCTGGACGCAATCAAATGCTTTAGATAAGTCACAGAACACACTTTGTAAGCATCATATGACTCATCCCAGGCTTCATAAATAACCTGCTATTATTTTATTCCAGCATCAGTAGTAGACCGGCCGCGAGTAAACCCAAACTGTTCGGTGTGCAATATAGATTATTTTTGTCAAAGTGAGATTGCATTTGGTTGAGCATATTTTTTTTTTAAATTTTACTGTATGGAAGCGAATGTTGGTTATGGCAGAAGAAACATGAAAGTAAGATTAATGCAGTAGAGATCAGAGCACTCAGAAGTAATCTATGGGTGAAATTGAGTGATAGGATTAGGAATGAAGTGATAAGGGTCGAAGCTGGTGTAAAAGAAGATATAGTGACAAGAATTGAGAAAGGTATGCTTAGATGGTTTGGTCATGTTGAGAGGATGAATGAAAGTAGGCTAACGAAATTAATTCATTATAGACAAGTGATTGGAAGTGTTGGGAGGGGAAGACCACGTAAGACCTCCCATGACCAAATTCAGAAAATTTTGGAAAAAGTGCAGGTCAAAAGTACCCTAAACCGGCGGGCGTGTATGAGGAGGTTAATGAGTGAGAATGAAGCTAAAAGCTGTTGCCAAGGTCATAGCAAGTGGAAGGATGTGATCTCTGCCTACCCCTACGGGAAATAGGCGTGACATTATGTATGAAAATTAAAATTAATTTAAATTTGAAATTCCTAGCCAAGAGCCGAATTTTTGAATATTCGTTATGGTAGTTACTGAGATGTCTTAAAGCAGCCATTTTAATGTATTGGTAGGGTTAACAAAGAACCCGTATTTTGCGAAATCGTCCGAAAAATAGAAACTCTTCACCATTTCATGGAATATAATTTGTTCTTGAAAAGTTGCATGAATAATATTTCCAAACTCTGTTGTTTATTCAGTTGTTAACATTCCTAAATTATTTATTACCGTAAAATATTTGAATTTCTTCGTCTTTCCGCCTAAAAAGCAAATATTAAATATTATATTCACAATTAAAATATAATGTCTATGATATGTAGAAAAATGTATATACTGAAAAGATCTTGGTGGTTCGCCTACTATATATAAATAAAATTGAGAAATATTACCGCTGAAGCCGTTGGTCGGTGAAAATATAATTTTCAAATCAAGACTGGAAAAGCCGAATGGGAGATATGAGACTTATCCTATACTTTTCTTTGGGGGTTAAAATTTGTTAGTGGTATGTATAGTAATCCTACCAAGATCTAAGAAGCCCTTTTTTTATTTACGTCGGTAACAAAATGCCTTTATGCACTGCCTCCCGGCCAAAGGGGAGACCGAGAGGGGAGTGTGGGGATCACTGCGGCAGACGCGATCACCAGCAGTCCTACCCACTAAAACTCTTCCGACGACGCCCACCGCTGTTGAAAAAGGGGCGGGGGCCAGTGCCGAAGTATAAAGCTTCTGACCCCCCGCTCGCGGCCAACGTCCCCTGGATCAGAACTGGGAGGACCTCCCCAGACAGGCGCAGTGTGTCGCGCCCCCTCTACCTGCAAATGGTGCACCAGCCGACTATCGAACGAGGCTCTGGCGAACCTAAAAGTTCCGCCAGAGCGTCTTTCATTCGGTCGTCCAGTAAGCGGCAATAGGCTCGCCACCTATTGCGTGGGACTCACTATAAAATTGGCAAATCATAAGCCTATTTCTAACCTTTCGGGGAAACAGGCGTGATATTATGTATGTATTGTTAGGAGTCAAAATTTACCTATATATACAGTATACACTTAGAGCTCAGACACGGTTTTGTGTGTACTGTACTGTGTATGTGTAAAGGCACACATACACAGTACAGTACATTTATATTCCTCTTTACGCCATGAGTACGTTCCAGACAGAATCGCAAACCAACCAACCAAAATATATTTAAATAAGAATAATTATAAATCTTGCTGGTAACAATATGGAGTTTACAAGTACAGTGAGAGAACTGATCCTCAAACTAGCGTAAGCTGTATGTTGAGAGTCAGTTCCTTCCAAATTTAAATTAAAAAGATGTTACAATCTAATCGATTTTTTGGGAAATTATAGTAGCGCGGGAATTGTTACAAATTATATTTTTAATCCATCACTTGCTTGCAATGGATTTCCGCAAAATAACGCCTGAATCAATAAGTTATTTAACAGAAGGTAATTAACATAGATTAACAGTAGGTTATTACATAATTATTCTAGTTTTAATAACTATATATGCGCGCGCGCGTGAGTGTGCGTTTCGTGAGTGTTTGTGTTTGTGTGTCTTAATGTATGAGTGTGTGTATGTGAGTTGTATATTATTGTGTGGTAGCTTTTTATTCTATTTCACAATAACTAATAAATTTTCAATATCATTGTAGTCTAAATATTTAAGCCATAATTTTATTGGTTTTTTGTTCTATATCTTAAGTTCAATACATATATACATACATTCATTCATTTAATTGTTTTTGGGATATTATACGCCCACACTTCGCCAATTATATAGTTGGTCCCACCCACGAAATAGGTAGCGAGCCTATTGCCGCTTACCGGGCACTGTTATGTTCGCCAGAGCCTCGTCCTTAGTTGATCGGCAGGTGCGGCTGGTGCACCATTTGCAGGTGAGGTTGGCTTGGGCTCCTTAGGTCTTGGTAGGATCCCTATACACCAATATTTTTTTTAATGTGATATACAATCTTGGAGCAATATTACTATATTGCTTTTGGGCGCTGTTTTTAGCTCTAGGAACTGGACATTTTTTTATTCTTTTTTCTGCAATTTTCGGTAAGGGTACATTTATTTTATGATATTTGCGTGTACTCTGATATACAAACAACTTTCGCTCAATCAGAACATCCGCTTTTTTATACACGAAATGAGTTGGAGGCCGGAACGGTAAGTAGAGAAGTATTTTTAGAACTACCCGCTGCGCCCGATCCAGCTCCATCATATGTGTATTGCTAGCAGAACCCCACGGGCATTTGCAATAGGTAATTATACACTCAGCCAGGGATTTCTATGTCCGTATTTATAGAGAAGTGTCTGGTATGAGACTTAAGTCTTTAAAAATATATATAAGTTTTCTTAATCTATTGCTATAACAAGTTATGTGCCTTTTCCAGTTAAAATTATCGTCAATAAGTACTTCTCAGTATTTTAATTCTTAAGTTCTTAATAAAGTTGGACAATTATAAGTAGGTACATGAATAACCCTTTTTGGATCGGTCGCAGGGATAGCAGTGTGTGCAAAGATGACATTTTTCGGAGAAGATGCCATAGTCTTGCTGAAACAGAGAAATTTGTTTTTATCTAGATTTAGCGATAGTAAACTATCTTCAAGCCATGCAGTGATTACTGATATACCATGTACAGCCAACTTTCGCACGTTTTCCTATTTCCCATGTTTTATTATGAAACAATATGGCAGTATCGTCAGCAAACATTTGTAGAACAGCACCCTCCATTCGGAATTAAATAGTCGATTGATGTACGCTTAACACAGCGTCGGAGCAAGGGTACGGTTTTGCGGAACTTCGTACGATCCGTGGCTGTAGTTACTGTAACTTTATTAACTGTAACGTTATTAACTTTAACGCATTGCTGCCTCTCTGAAAGGTAGTCCCTAAGCCACGAAAGTGCATTCCCTCTATTTCCTTCATTCTCTAAACGCATCAGATGTATCGTAATAGACACGGTATCAAATGCTTTTTGTAAATCCAAAAACACTTCTACGCACTTCTCTTTCTTATCAAAGTAATCTGTGGTATAAGAGGTAAGCTGTAAGACAGCGTCGTCAGTAAATCGGTTCGCACGAAACCCATATTGGTTGTCATAAGATTATTTTTTTCTTTCAAATAGTAGATAAGTCTTTTGTTCATAATTTTTTCCATCACTTTAGAAAACCCTTTCTATCACCCGCTTAAGAGAGAAATGGGCCTATAGTTTGTAGCAAGAAACTTATCTCCTGATTTGTAAATGGGGCAAACAATGGCGCTTTTGAATATAGTAGGGACAATACCGTGCTTAAAACTGAAATTAATAAAGTAAGATATAGGCTCCGCAAGACAGTTGCTAAACTGTTTTAAAATAGACAATGCTATTTGTCGAAATATCACAAATTTTAGAAAATAAAACAAAACTGCAGACATGGCGCTTCTCATTCCCGCCAAGAAGTCCTATAGAGTTTAATGGTAAGTCAATTGCTTTAGCTTTTTTGGCTAACATAACTTCATCTGTAGCCAGCTTTTGTGGGGAAGATTTGACCCAATGGATGTAAAACATCTCTTAACTTCGTCTACAGATTCAGAAGCAGTAGCTTTTAGGTTAAGTAATTCTGTAGATGATAAATTGGACTTTTTCATATTACACGATTCTTTAATCGTACTCTAAGTTTCTTTTATGTCACCTTTATTTTTAAATAATTGTTAGTATTGTAACTCCTTTTTAACGTTTTTAATATTCTATTTAGTGTATTTCTATATGCTTTTTCAATGTGTATTTCTATATGAAATTTCAATCAAATTTCTTGATTATTACAGTTTTTTTTTGTGCATTCTATCACGTTTTCTTAAAGACTTTACAACTTTGATCCTCAGTTTCAAAGAACGGTGTAGTTTTGAAATTTTTGTCACCGTAGTGTTGGCATTCACTTTGTCTCTTAACTTTGTCGTGAAAAGTATCGCTGCCTGGTTAATCAAATATTAAATATAGGTTAATAATAAATCAATTGTTGAATATACGTCGATCCAAGATTCATTTAGTAAGTATTCATTTAAAGCATCGAGATTTACAACGGACTTCTCAACAAACATTCTTTGTTTGAGAGGGAATGGATGGTCAAAGTCAAGCAGAATAGCTGAATGGTCGGTCAATTCCTCAAATACAAAAGTGTGGGCTTCTGAATTGGTTTTTGCCGTAAAATGGTCGAGATACGTTTACTGCTTAGTGGGACAATTAATTATTTGTCCTCATCCATGACTTGCCATGAAATCTATATAATAGGTTGGGGAAAAAGTCTTTTCGTATTTTTGTATGAAAAGTCAAGACATTTTTTTCAAAGTTTATTTACAATATATATGTACCGTTTTGTTGAATAACTTTCTGCCATTTTGTGGGCAGAGACATTATCCCGTTACTGTAGAAACTTTGGGACTTCTGATCAAAAAAACGGGACAAATAGTTTTGGCAGTCCTCTCTTGAGGTCAACCTTACAGAACCTAAAGAATTCTGCAGAGACCGAAACAGGTGAAAATCTGAAGGCGCAAGGTCAGGGCTATATGGTGGATGCACTAGGACCTCCCAGTCGAACTCTCTTAATTTTTGCTGAGTGGCTAAAGATGTGTGTGGTCTAGCGTTATCGTGATGAAAGACCACACCCTTCCTGTTGATCAATTCCGGCCGTTTTCTCTCGACTGCTTCCTTTAATCTCATCAGTTGCTCGCAGTAAAGATCAGAATCGATGGTTTTGCCGGGCGGTAAAAGCTCATAATAAACAATGCCCTTCCAATCCCACCATACACACAGCATCACCTTATTTCGTGTTAGGCCAGGTTTGGCCACAGTCTGTGAAGCCTGGCCAACTTTCGACCACGACCTTTTTCGCACGTTCTTGTCGTACGTGATCCACTTTTCATCGCCAGTTATCAATCTCTTCAAAAACGGCTCGGTTTCATTACGTCTCAATAATGAATCGCAAATGAGTACACGGTTCATTAATTTTCTTTGAGTGAGCTCGTGTGGCACCCAAATATCGAGCTTTTTTGTATAACCAGCTTTCTTCAAATGGGTCAAAACTATTTTGTGGTCAATTCCCAGTTCTTCAGCTACATCGTAACTACTAATATGCCGATCTTGCTCCACTCTTTCAAAAATGGCGTCCATTTTATTCGTAACAGGGCGACCAGAGCGAGGTGCATCTTTAACATCAAAATTTCCGGACTGAAAACGTGTGAACCAAATTTGTGCTACTCTTACTGACACTGCATCAGGTCCATAAACATCACAAATTTTTTTCACTGCTTGAGTTGCATTTTTGCCTTTTTTATAATAAAATTTTAAAATGTATCAATTTCTTCATTAGATTCACTCATTTTTACAGAGAGAAAAACAAATGAAAAATAGCGGGAAACAATTTTTTTTTATTTTTTTCTTTTCTTTATAATGGAACCTTTTTAATGTTACCAAAACCAGCCAGACACAAATAGTACAGTCAAAAAAATTTTATAATAAGTTTATACCTACGTTATGCGAAAAGACTTTTTCCCCGACCTAATATGTTGCACAAATGGCTTTAAGATTATCTGCCATAATATCCAGATTTAAGTCATCAGTCAGTACAATGTTTTTGTTTCTTTTTGTTTCTACTACAACTATCTAGTATTCCATCTAAGGAGCTTAAGTATCTTAATGGGTTTTTAAAACTAGGGTGTTCTGTAAGTGCAGGCAATACATATTTCATCCACAATATTAATTACAAGACAGTTGCCCTCAGAATAATCTGGTTCAATGGCCTCGATTACTTCCCGAACACAAACCCCCACCCCATCATTCTGATTAAGGTACATAGTGGATTGGAATATTTTATAATTATTTATAGAAGGAAATAATAAGTGTTCCTTATTATAACATCATCACTATAACATCGATCAATTTGCGAGAAATATGAGAAAAATATAGAAATTGGCTAATATACTTCTTAAATTAACTGTCAGTATTGAAAACGACTTAAATGCTCGCCTCTCCATCCATTCTTTCAACAGCATCATTGGCCGACTCACCATCGACGATTATCAAGCTTCAATCTTAGAATAATTACACCTAGAAGCCCAGTACGCATCGTCAAAGTGAGGCAACTAAAACCTAGCCATATTGGCTAAGTTTGTTACGCGGCCCGTCAGTGCTCAAGGTCGTGTCGTATTGAAAACTACTCCTGATATTTTTATTAAAAATGACGGTTTGCGCAATGAACGGATATCACAATAAATCAGAAAAGCACAAGAAACATATTATCATAACATTACACGGGTAAATTATGCGTTTGAAATTAAATTATTAAGTAAAACATTCATTAAAATGAAAAAATTAATTTCAATATTTGTCACGTGACAGTTAATGAAAATGTTGCCATTAAGGGGAAAAAAATCTCCTACATTTTGTTGTAAGTGAAACACGTCTCAATTAGACAATAATTAAATTTCACAAAATGTTATTTGATAATTATCTGATACTTCCTACCTTCTGCTACCTTCCGCCCGCGACTTTGTTCGCGTGGAATAACTTCTTTAATATATGATAACACAAAAAATGTTTATTTTTTCATTGATTGATTGATTTCAATTGATATGGCATTAATCACATTTTAAAAAGGTTAAATAGTTTTATTCGATTCTGGTCTATCTACATAAAACAGTTGACTAACTAAAACAATTTAAGAGTTTCATAGCTCTAAATATATTGAATAAATAATTCATCATCATCATCATCATTTCAGCCATTCGAAGTCCACTGCTGAACATAGGCCTCCCCAATTGCTATCCACGTAGATCGATTCTTTGCCGCCTGCATCCACCGGCTCCCCGCCGCCCTGACCAGATCGTCGGTCCATCGCGTTGGGGGCCGCCCTCTACTACGTTTGCTGATTCGTGGTCGCCATTCAAGAACCTTAACGCCCCATCGGTCGTCGGTTCTTCGAGCTATGTGCCCCGCCCATTGCCACTTCAGCCTGCAAACGCGCTTCGCTATGTCGGTCACTCTGGTTCTCCTACGGATTTCCTCATTTCTGATTCTATCACGTAGGGACACTCCGAGCATAGCTCTCTCCATTGCACGCTGAGCGACTTTGAGCTTCCTTATGAGGCCCATAGTCAGGCACCACGTCTCAGTCCCATACGTCATCGCTGGCAACACACACTGGTCAAAGACTTTCGTCTTGAGACACTGAGGTACTTTGGACGAGAAGATTTTGCGTAGTTTCCCGAACGCAGCCCAACCGAGCTGGATTCGACGATTGACCTCTTTCTCGAAGTTGGACTTACCTAATTGGACTTTTTGTCCCAGGTATACGTACTCGTCGACAACTTCGAGGGCCGAGCTTCCCACTATTACTGGGGTAGGCACAACATGGATATTTGACATGATTTTGGTCTTATCCATGTTCATTTTAAGACCTACCCTTTGGGAAGCTCTGTCGAGGTCTCCGAGCATTGTGCCCAGATCCACAAGCGACTCCGCTATGACCACTATGTCGTCGGCAAATCGAAGGTGAGTCATATACTCGCCATTAATGTTGATGCCGTAGTTTTCCCAGTCCAGTAGCTTGAAAACATCCTCCAGAGCAGCAGTGAACAGTTTCGGTGAAATGACATAACCCTGTCTCACGCCTTTCTGCAAGAGGATAGGATTCGTGCACTGGTCCAGTACTCGTACGGACATGGTGGCGTTTCTGTATAAACTCCTCAGAACTTCGATATACCGATGATCAATGCGGCATCGCTGCAGGGACTGAAACACTGCCCAGCTCTCGATCGAATCAAAGGCTTTCTCATAGTCCACAAACGCTAAGCAAAGTGGCTGGTTATACTCCTCGGTCTTCTGTATAACCTGCCGCAGCGTGTGAATGTGGTCTATGGTTGAAAAGCCTTTTCGGAAACCGGCTTGTTCGGGAGGCTGGAAGTCGTCAAACCTTTGACCGAGACGGTTCGTGATGACCCGTGAAAACAACTTATAGACGTGGCTCAGTAGCGTGATTGGCCTATAATTCTTCAAAAGGGATTTGTCACCTTTCTTGAAGAAAAGGACAACCACACCACTGGACCACGCCTGTGGCGTACGTCCCTCGAGAATGACGGTATTAAAGAGCTTCTGGAGTACCTTAAGTACTGGTGTACCACCCGCTCTCAGAAGCTCTGCTGTCATCCCGTCTTCCCCCGGTGCCTTGTTGTTTTTTAGTTGTTTCAGGGCCATCCTAATCTCGTACAGGCTGACGTCCGGGATGTCTTCGGTGGTATGTCGAGTTAGTTTGGCTCTAGGGTCTTTAGCCAAACAAGTAGCGGGATCTTGCGTACTGGTATACAACTGTCCATAAAACCTTTCGATCTCCCTCATAATCTCAGGTCTCGACGTGACTAGACTGCCTTCGTTGGTCTTCAGCTGTGTCAACTGACTCTGACCAATAGACAGATCCCGTGCGAACACTTTTGAACCCCTGTTCCTCTCTATTGCATCTTCAATACAATTTGTATTGAATTTGCGAATATCGAGTCGCAAGGATTTCGAGATCTGTCTATTGATGAGCCGGTAAGAAGACGCTTCCGTTGAAGACTGCAATCGCATGTCTCGTCGCGCTTCCATGAGATTAAGAGTTTGAGTCGACAGTTTATTGGTTTTAGTTTGTCGGGTCTTATAATGTTTGGACCCGACAACGTGGACAGTCTCAACCAGCCCGCCGCTTATATCGTCAACGGTTACGCAGTTCTCCAGACCTGCGAAGCGATTTTGAAGCTCGAGCTGAAAGTTCTCGGGGTTTTGAATATGGGCAGCTGAGGGTCGGAGCGTAGACCTCATCAAACGGGACCTTTCAAGCTTTATATTAATATTCAATGTGCCCCTTACCATTCGGTGATCGCTACCGGTTTTCACCCTGGCGATCACAGAGACATCATTGAATATTTGTCGCTTAGTGGTCATGATGAAGTCTATCTCATTCCTCGTGAAACCATCGGGGCTCAGCCAGGTCCATTTCCTGTGTGGTGGCTTCTTGAAGAAGGAGTTCATCATAAAGAGGCCCTCCTTCTCCATGAAGTCAGCCAACCGCTGTCCCCTATGGTTCCTTCGCCCTATTCCAAATTGCCCCACTTTCTGCTCGTCACCGCTTCGTTGGCCTAGCCTTGCGTTAAAGTCTCCCATAACAACCGTGTAGTGAGTCGGTGAAGTATGAATGGCGGCAGAAATGTCATCATACAATATCTCCACGTCCTCGTCAGGATGTGCCGAGGTCGGTGCGTAAACCTGAATTACCTTCAACGAATACCGTTTGGTGATCCTGAGTATTAGGTACGCTACCCTGGTCGACACACTCCGAATAGACACGACGTTGTTACGGATAGACTTCCGGACGATAAAACCGACACCACCTTGGGACAGGCGATCGCCCTCCCGGTGGTAGAGCAAGTTGCCGGACTTAAGGATTACCGTATCCTCTCCCTGTCTACGGACTTCGGATAACCCGATAATGTCCCAGTGCAACCGCTCTATTTCCTCCTCCAGCTCGTCAATCTTCTCGTCGGTCCTCAGTGTGCGCGTGTTATAAGTTGCCAGGTGCAGAAGTCGTCGTTTTGGGTGGTAGCCGGATCTCTGCCGGTGATTCTTAGCACCCCCTGCCCCGCCGTTACCAAGACCGCTACCGTAATCTGGAATAGCGGGGCCGCCGGGGACTGGGGGCCGTATATGCGTGTGTGCCATTTTTCATTTGGGGGTATTTGCCCATAATCACCACGCTGGGCAGACGGGTTGGTGATCGCAGTTCCAGCCAGTACGCAGGATGACGCTGCTGCCCATCATCCGGTAGCATTTCTCTTCGTCGATTTTTACGACTCCCCATGAGATGAGAAGGGGTGACGCTATTCTAGGCCGGCGCCACACGGCACAAATAATTAGTGAAAAATTATTCACCCCAGGCAGGATAAATATATATATACATTTTCAATGAAATTATAATGGAAGTGGTTTTTCGCATAAACGAAATGCAATAAATAGCTAAGCTAAAGTGTAAAAGTTTAAACTTCCCTACTTTTAGGGAAAATTGAATGAAATGACAACATGATTTTTTTCACTGTGTGCGTTTCTTCGAGTGTAATACAAATATCTTACGCACACATAGATTTTTTTCTTGCCTCGCTTCTGAAATACCGCTTTGGAGGGAACTATCGTTCTAGGTGTTATTATTCTAAGGCTTCAATTTATAAAAATAATCACAGATACCTAGTTGTTTTTATTTTACACCCAGTGGTCGCTACTGCAGTATATGGAAGCTTGCAATACAAACTTTGTATGTTCTTAAGTATTCAAATAACCTTTGAATAACATTTTTGATTGGAGATTGTAAAATGGGCTCTTTAAAATATATGAGAGTATGTTTCTGTGTATAACTTTATACAACATGAGACAAAAGTAATAACGTAACAGATACCCCAACGATAAGACATTGTCATTGATTCAGCTTACACATAGCCCAGTTCTCCTATTGAGTTATTTTGAGATGGTTTTGTTAGAAAATAACGAAATTGGTCTCATTTACTTGCTATTTATTCGAGTAGCCTTCATTGCTTATTCATACAACTAATAGCTACTCTTTATAAGACATAAAATTTATCAGTAAGGCCATTGATTACAATGTATGTTCCCAACAGATTACATAGTTCCTCGATACATTACCCTCTGAATTACGAAATGCTTTTATAATTAAAAATATTACATTAAACCTAAAGTCTTACGTCCTAAATTTGTAACGAATCATCTTTTTCATGTTTGTTTGTTTTTATGTAGATGTAGTTTTGTTTTTCTTTTAAATAATGGCTTCGTGCGGTTTGCACATTTAACCAGTGTCAAGTAAGAGATATATTAATAACATATAAATTGTTGCACTGTTTTGTTTCATTTACCAACACTCATGAACGTTCACAAACACTTAACGGTTAATAATCCACCGTTCTAACACATTAATGTTCGAAATATCACAAATTTTAGATAATAAATCAAAACTGCAGGCATGAAGCTTCACTTTCCCGCCAAGAAGCTATAAGTATGTAGTTATTTTAATACAGTTTGTTATTTTTTTATATGAATTAGCCTTAACAAAATTTAAAAAACTACTTATAAGCCAATGATTGGTTCTCGAAGTACATTTTCGTTATTCTCAATGTAATTTTTTGTACATTGATAATAATTTTAAATGAGATAGGTATAGAAATAAAAAATATATGGTTTTAAAACTTTATTAAGTTGAGGAAAAGTCTTTAAATGCTGCTACATTGACTCCAAAGATCTGAAAAAAAAAAGTCTTATTATGTATGCTTTCATAATCATAGCCCAATAAATATGAGAAATTGGATTTTGCTCGCGGTGACTTAAAAACACGAACCTAGAAATGATAGGAAATTCACATACATACATAAATTCACGGATGTTTCCCCGAGAGGGAAGGTATAGGCATATTAAACGCCTACACTTCGCCAATTACTTTGTTGATCGCACGTAATTGGTGGGGAGCCTATAAATCTACTCAAAACAGAAAGATATACCAACTCTTTATCAACAAAAGAATTTGATGCTTAGGCTCCGACATAATGCTGAGTATAATAATGTATGTATGTAAGGTATATGTATGTAAGGTATATGTATGTAAGGTATATTATGTATGTAAGGTATATATGTATGTAAGGTATATTCATACTTCGCCGCAATCAGATTTGTTCCTCTGCGACTTATACATATTTACCTCTAACGTATCCATGGTAACAATAATAAATAAGTCAATTAATACATTACGAATGGTATAGAAAAGGATATTTAACTTCTTGGCGGGAAAGTGAAGCGTCATGTCTGCAGTTTTGTTTTATTTTCAAAAATTGTTACATTTCGAACATTAATGAGTAATAACCGTAGATTATTAACCGTTAGGGGCTTATTATAAAACAAGATTTAAAGTTAAAACAGGTTTATCGCTAGTACTGTCAATGTCCTAATTTTATCACATGAAAGTGTTTGCGAACGTATATGAGTGTTGGTAAATGAAATATAACAGTCTAACATCACTTTTCACATTCTCTTAAGAAGTGATTGTGAGATCTCAGTCCCACAACTCTCACATCTTCACTGAGGACTCAAGGGGTTTCGGGGGAGGGCATCTCATTTACCATTTATCATCTTTTGACGACCGATATGGCGTGAAGGCGAGTATACCCGCACTCCACTACTGAGGCTGTGGGTTCGATTCCCACACAGAACAAATATTTTTGTCTATAAATATGAATATATGTTCTGGTTTGGGTGTTTTCCTATGTATATTAAGTATATATCTACAAAATAAAGTAGTTATGTATGTTTATCCGTTATTTAGTATCCATAACACAAGTTCTTAATGATTATCTTGGGACTAAATATTTGGTGTAAGTGTCAGAAATATTTAAATATTTATTTTATATATATATTTATATCATCAATTATTAAAAAAATAAAATAATAGAAAAGTAAAGCGCTTAATGAAATTACGACCACTGTCGTAAATTCGCTGCCATAACTACTTCTTTCAATGCTGCCAGGCCACCTACTTTTAGCTGGCCACCAGAAATAGGGAGACGTCGACTGTTCTTATAGCTTGAATTAAACTCGCTAGCCAAGCCATTCTTCCTCTTTTACCTATCTTGAAGAAGCATCTATTTGTAAAATAGTTTCTTCTATGTAGAGTGAAAAAAATTACCACATCCTGCCTAATGGTAAGAGTTTCATGCAGTCCAAAAAAATATTAGCGCTACCGTGGGATGTGCACGGTAACAAGAGCCGCAGTAGTTGCCACGATACTCAAAATCTAACTGTGTTTTCAAAACAATACAATATTATGCAAACATATTGCTGAATCAAATCAAATCAAATCAAATCAAATCAAATTTATTTTTATTTCCATTTTAACAATTTAACAATGAATGAATTAACTGTTTTTATTATTCATACGACCATGGCGAAAATGTTATAAATATATATAATAGTTATATTCGGCAATTGAAATGTACATATTTTAGAAAATAAATGTATTTAACACATAGTTATACTGCCGTGCTAGAGGTAGAAAGCCGCTAGCTGTCAATGGGTATTTTTTGGAATTTAAACGCTCCTCTGGATAGATCCCGTAGAGTTTATATTTCATTTCATACATACATTTACGCATGTTTCCCCGAAGAGGTAGGCAGAGGCATATTATACGCCCACACTTCGCCAATTATATAGTTGGTCCCACGTAATAGATGCGAGCCTATTGCCGCTTACCGGGCACTGTTATGTTCTCCAGAGCCTCATCCGTTGATCGGCAGGTGCACCACTTGCAGGTGAGGTTGGATTGGGCTCCTTAGGTCTTGGTAGGATCCCTATACACCCTATTGACATTTCAGTTGCCGAACATAACTATTATATCTATTTATAACAAATTTGGTCATAAGAAAAATAAAAAAAGTCAATTCATTCAGCAATGCGTTTGCATATCAGATTAGAGGTTATTTTTGTTAACCCATAGAACTCTTCGCACGACCAAAATTCTGTAGGAATGCCTTTGGAATTGGCATTTAAGTTCGCCTTATAAAATTTATGTGTGCAATAAAGATTAAACAAAATAAATAATTATTCCTGTCGCCTTAGTGTATAGGGATCCTACCAAGACCAAAGGAGCCCAAGCCAACCTCACTTACCGATTAACGAATGGGGCTCTGGCGAATATAAAAGGTCACGGTAAGAGGCAATAGATGGGCTCGCCACCTATTATGTGGGACCAACTATAAATTGGCGAAACGTGGGCATATAATATGCCTCTTCCTACCCATTCGGGGAAACAGGCATGAATGTATGTATATATACAAGTAAGAATAACTTCAACATTTTATTTAAAAAGAATTTGTATATGGACCCTACCAAAAACTTGGGAACACAAGCCAACCTCAGCTGCAAAGGTGCACATGCCGAACGGACGAGGCTCTGGCGAATATAATAGGTCCCGGTAAGCGGCAATAGATAGGCTCACCACCGTTTTTACGTGGGACCAATAAAGCAATTGACGATAGTGGGCATATGATATGCCTCGGCCTACACCTTCGGGGAAACAAGCCTCAAAGTATGTATATAAATTCACGCAAACACACAACCATTTATAAAACTGAATGAATTTTTAATTTTTAAAGAGCAAAAACGTTGTGCTATACTATAGAGCTATTCAGCCATCAATTAATTACCCACCGCTAATTAGATCAGCAAGCGAACCGTTGCATACAAAGCTTCCATTCCATACATTTATTAAAAGAATGTCCTAGCTTTATAGCACAACGCTCTCGTGATTAATAGAAACCAATGGTGCAAGCCATTCCCCTACTAGAGAAGCTATTTGCAGAATCCGCCTGGCGACAGCCTACTTACACAATCAGGCCTGTATCCCCGATGGGGTAGGCAAAATGGATATTACATACATAAATACGCCTGTTTCCCGAAGTAGGGCTGCCATCCGTAAGGAATTCCCCAAATTTATCCTAGTTTATAGGGCGTCCTGGGTCCGTCCGGAAGGGGATTTTAATAATGTCCGGAGGAAACCCGGCCCCTTTCGTTGTCTAAAAACAACATTATTTTTATGTAATGATAAGCGATGAATTGAAATAAATCTTAGTTAAAAATTCTATAATTAATTATAACAATGTTTTTATGTGGGTTTTCTTTAGATGTGTCCGGGGAAGTAACCATATTTCGCCCGAAATGTCCGGGATCTGTGCCGTGTTTATCCGGCGTCTGCAATTTAAGTGATGGCAGCCCTAACCCGAAGTGATTTGCCGAAGCATATTATACGCCCACACTTTGCTATTTATATTGCCGCTTGCCGGGATCTGGTGAGTGGCTTTGGCTCCTTAGATGTTAGTAGAATATATACACACCCTATAACAGGGATAATATACGCCTACAATTTGCCTAACATTGGCAAAATGTAGGCGTATAATAATATCTTATTGGTCCCAGGCATAGAAATCTAAATATTAATAAGATTTATATGGTCCCACATAATAAGTGACGAATCCATTGCCGCTTATCGGGAAATTTTAGGTTTGCCAGAACTTCGTTCGTTCCCGGCAGCTGCACCACGTGTAGGTTAGGTTGGCTTGGGCTTCTAAGAATTTGGATCCCTATACACCGGATCAATAGTTAAAGCAAAATTCACTTTTCACACAGATGTCTCTCGATAAAACGTTCAATGGTGAGATATGGCTAGCCCACTTTAGCTAGCACACTAAATGAGATCCCATTCCGTGGCCCTCCACGATACCCTTGGGAGAGATATGATTTGATAGAATTCTAGAAATGTCCCGGTACCACGCGGTACACTACGATTACATAGATATTTATTCGTGTACCAAAATTTAATTTAAATTGTTGATAACTAATTAAAATTAATAAAAGTTGTGAATTAAAAAAATTGTTTTTGTTTATAGAAGAGAGGGACCTCAAAAAGGAGGAATTTAGTGGATTAATATTTATTTTATAATTAAAAGTTACAGGAGTTTGGTTTTGTTCCAGGAGTTGTGTGCTCAGTTGACGGGCTCATTTAACGGGCTGAGATGATTAAAAGTCAGCACCAATTATTTATAAGAGTTACCGCGATCACAATTAATAAAGAGCTCAAGAAGGAACATGGAGGGTTTTAGTCAGTTAAGGCCAGATGACTTCTTGGCGGGAAAGTGAAGCGTCACGTCTTCAGTTTTGTTTTATTTTCGAAAGTTTCTGATATTTCTAACATTAATGTGTAATAATAACGGTGGATTACTAACCGTTAAGTGTTTGTGATCTTACATGAGAATTGGTAAATGAAACAAATTCTCTCATGAATTTCTAAGTGAAATCTCAATATATACCCTAATCTTGACTGAAGGCTCAAAGGGTTTAGGGGGAAGGGCATCTCATTTACCATTTATCACCTTTACCACCACTCCTTCTTATTTACTGCGAATTAAATATCATTAATATATCTTATACTTGACACTGGCTAAATGCGCTTAATGCACAATTTAAAAAAAAAAAATGTCAGACACAACCTTCTTTTAAAGCTGTTGTTGGTTAATAAATTTCCTTCTGTAGCAAATTTTTAAAGATGTTTAAAAATACCATTGCTTACCGTCGTCTGGCAATATGTTCTGCGGGCAGTACTTGATGGTATGAGCGTGGTCCTTGGTGGCTCCGCAGAGGGGGCACCGATAGGAGCGCAGCACCGGACATCGAACGCGGCCTCGACCGTCCCTCAGGCAGTGCGACGAGTACCACGCTGTCGACTTTCCGTTGTTCTTACAAAACGAACACTCCTGAAAAAAGAACTGGTCAATTACGCTGTGGATTTACTGTTGTTCTCATAAAAACCAATACACCTAACAAAAATGTCTTGTGAATTATTTAGAATTTATCGCTAAACGGTGGCAAATCTCAATGAAGCTAGGCTACTAGCGCTTGTAGGCAGGTCACACGAAGCAGATTTTTTACTAGTCTAACTGTCACTAGACAACAGATAAACTTATTTTATTTTTAAATGCTATTTATTTCAGTACGTATTTACCAAAGAAGGGTATTTACGTATGCATATAAAAAGTAAGTACGTATATTGTCTGTAATTTTTTCTTTTGTTTTATAAGTAGGTTTTTTTTATAATACAAAAATAATTGCAGTTACGACCCAAGGAGTATTTAAATAGGTAAAGGTCTTTAGGTAAATGGTCATGCAATGAGGAAGAAATTATCGCTAGCTCCGTGCCTCGGAAAGCACGTTAAACCGTGCCGATTAATAGCCGCGATACAGGCTTCACCTAGTGCGATTATCATTGTAAATGATTACTGTAAACACTGGAATGCGTAATAAAGATTTATAAAGATTTAAAGATTTATTGTTATTAAAAGTTAGTTTTTTATTAGGCCTTTACGAACACATAGAAGGTACTGAAAAACCTTTTCTTTAAATTTACTTCCTTAATATTTGTTGTATTATGAGCCTTACTTGATTGAATAAGCGACTGTTAGGAGTACAAATGTTTTTAAAAGCATGGTCTTTACTTCATAATATTAAAAAACAATATCTTATAAAAATTCTGTTTGATAATTTCCATAATAGTTTTTTAAGAATTATAAGTATGCATTGTTCGATGGTATGCACATTATCTAAGTAAAGCAACATAATTCATTATTATTAAAAACTATTTAGAAACACCACATACAAATGTAATTCCTAATACAAATTTATTGAATAACGCATATTTTAGGTCACGTAAAGGGTTACGCCTAATTTATTTAAATGTATGCGCTGTTTTAGCAATATCATACAAAAGAGAGGTGTGTGGTATATTGTGTAAATATTGGCATATGTAAATATATTATAATTTGATAGGGTGAACAAAAAATTGTTTTTATGTTTTTATTCGTCATAATTACTATATCCTGCCTGATGGTAAGCAGTTGATGCAGCCCACAAAAAGAGCGCTCTATACCGTGCAATAAGCGCAGTAACAAGCGCATCCGAATATTGGGTCCTTCTTAAATGCTGTTACTGTTGCTTAAAATGACCCGAGACTATACGAGCTGGTAAACACATGTGACGGCAGGAAATTCCAAGGCAATTCGGAACTGCCACCTAGATTCACTAAAACACCTAGTCTGTCAGTATCTCGCCAGTTCTTCTCACAGACCGGTAGGTCGGAACTGGCACCTAGATTCACTTGTACTGTTTTTTTTATTTTGTTAATCTAAGCTTTTTGATTTCAGTGTATTCATATTTTGATTTTTTTCTAGATATGGACTCATTCGCTTAGAGTATTTGCCTGTGTCAAGTTATTAAAATAATCAAGTTATTTGCATAAATGTTTCCGTCATTTAGTTGCAGTTAAAGCCAGATAAAGTCTGCCATAGTCGAGACAAGTCAAAGTCATGCCCCAGTAAAGTAGTGGAGACTTTACTAGAGGCGTCATGGAGTTTAAGAGTCAAAGCGTAAAAATCACAATTCACTGTAATATGCCACTATTCTACACTTGTGTACGTTGCCAAGGAAGTTATGTCTAAAAATGCACTATATATACACATTAAAACACGGATGTACACTAGTTTCGGGAAATAAAATATTGCCGCGATGAGTCTCTTTTCGTCTTGGCGCCAAACCAAACATATTCAAATTTCGATTGTCTTTAAAAAAAAATATTTTTACGTTTTCAAGCACTATGTAATAATTATGAGATAATGAATTTTTGAAGTTTGACTAGCAAGTTGTGTTTTGGGAACTATGAGGAGACAGCGGGATTAGATTGAAAAGTTCTTCAGAATACTCCATATATACATCATAATACTGGTAGAAAACACTTAAGCAATATTAAGCAAGTATCATCATCATCACAGCCCATTAACGTCCCACTACTGAGCACGAGCCTCCTCTCACATATCAAGGTGTGAGGGTATTGGGTCATACTCCACCACGCTGGCCCAGTGCGGATTGGTGGAGGCAGGTGTGTGGCGTCCTGCTGTTAGAATTTTTCAAACCGCCCATAAGGCCTCTAACATGGCTTAACGTGCCTTCCGAAGCACGGAAGCGCTCGATATCAAATGCCACACAAACGGTCACCCATCCAAGGACTGACCTCTGTAAACTCTGCTGTACTACGAGCTACGAGCGCTTCGCAACCTCTGCCAAAGCAAGTTTACATAAACTAAAAAAATATATCAAAAAATTTGAGTGTGACCTGTGCCTTTTTACGTTCCCTTGTTTTACTCGGTCATAATTATGTATATAATTCTATTGCTCCTGAGGATGCAGGGAAGCGTTTTTCATCGTCATCTAAAACTTATGAAGCCCACCGCTCAGCATACGCCTTGTCTATAGTTTTTCACATTAATCGATCTTAAGCCGTCTGCATTCATTGGCTTTCTACCTTTACGTCCATCAGGTATGAGGCTGTCAACCATGTTTGCTGGTTCGTAGTCGCCTTTAAAGAACCTTAACGCCCCACGGGTTCTTCGAGCTATGCAGCACAAATACATTTTTCTAATTTTATATCCACTATTGTGTATAAACGAACTTTGATTCAATTTTATATTACTTACATAATTGTCACTATATAGTATTAAACAAAGTCGCCTCTGTCTGTTCCCATGTATGCGTAGATCTTTAAAACTACGCAACAGTTTTTATGGGTTTTTTTAATAGATAGGGTGCTTCAAGAGGAAGGAAGTTATATGTAGGCGGCCGCTAGTTTTAGTATAAAGTGATGTTACTGCGTATTAGTTCTATTTGTTCATTTATTTATATTGGGTTAACATAATAATTGGGAACATCGCTTCAATATTTACAGACTTGTTGCTTACGCTATATAGGGTACTGCCGGTAAAGTAATTTTATGTAGTAAAATATTATAAACTTCAACTGTACAACACTACAAACAAAGCGAAAATTGACACATGTGGCCTTTACCATTTGTAAAATACCTGTCGAATTGCAATATGGAGAAGGCGTTGTTTTCGAAGCCGAGGTTCTTTGTAATGACTATACATGTGACTAATTTAGATTCTATGCGAAGTAATGTAGGTATAGTGTTCTCAGCGTTACCTTACCAAACACATACGTTTGTAGGTTTTCCGATAGTTCTACATAATAAATTGAATTTATTTGGCGACACCATCACCAGTTGACGACCGATATGGCGTAGATGTCAGTATACCTACACTTCACTCCAGAGGGTTTGATTCCCACACAGGACAAATCTTTGTGTGCATGAACATGAATATTTGTTCTGGTCTGGGTGTTTTCCTATGTATATTAAGTATGTACATATTTACAAAAAAAAAAGTATATAAGTATGTTTATATGTTGTTTAGTATCAATTACACAAGTTCTTTCTGATATACTTACCTTGGAACTAAATAATTGGTGTGATTGTTAGAAAATATTTATTTATTACTTTAATTAGTTCATAATTCGATTGTTTTTCTAAAATAAAATTGCATGAACTTGTAATAAATAAATGTGTATGTATCCTATTCCATAATGTTTAAACGATCAATCCATATAAACTGTTGACAAAGTTCGACTTAGTGATATCATTGAAATTATTTGTACAGCGATCTGAAAATACATGAATATGTGTAGTAGACCTATAAGATAAGGCAGACAAGCCGTAAAAACCTTATTTACCGCCTGGAAAAATTCTAACAGCAGTACTCCAACCTCTGCAAATCCAACCGCGTTGTGGAGCATGACTTAAACCCATTTCACCTTGATTTGTAAGAGGTAGCCCGTACTTCATAGTAAGTTATAAATAAAGTGCGAACAAACCATTTGCCTTTGCGCTGCGACTCGCTGTCTCCTCAAAGTGTCCGCGAACTTCAAAAGCAGCTCGTATTGCAGTGGCGTGAGGGACAGCAGCGCCGCCTCGTGACGCATCACCATTGCTTTGAAGTTCTGCTGCAGTTTGCTCTCTGTCATCAGTTAATTACCATTTATAACATAACACAACCCATAAGAATTTGCTTACGCATCTCCATTCATTATATAATTATTTATTGCCTTCTTGGCGGGAAAGTGAAGCGTCGTGTCTGCAGTTTTGTTTTATTTTCTAAAATTTGTGATATTTCTAACACTAATGTGTAATAACGGTGGATTATTATCCTTTAAGTGTTTGTGAATATGAGTGTTGGTAAATCAAACAAAACAGTGCAACATCACTTTTCAAATTCTCTCAAGAAGTCCATGTGAGATCTCAGTATAGTTCCATATCTTTACTGAGGACTCAAGGGGCTTAGGAGAGGGTATTTCATTTACCATCTTTATCATCACTCATTCTCATTTACTATGAATTATATAATTATTAATATATCACTTACTTGACTCTGGCTAGATGTGCTAGACTAGCCATGATTTAAAAGCAAAAAAATATATTTATTTTCTGTGGACAAAAGCTGAATTTGTATGGTTAGACCCTAAAACGGCCAGTTACTGCATCGCGCTAATTTATTGTGAACAGCGGGTTTTTCTATACGAACTATGATACTTGAAAAGTAAAAATCTGCGGTCATGTGCTACGGGCCGAAGCGCGGTGCTGTGGGTTAAATGGCTAAGTCTCATAACAGAATCAAAGCGCGAAGTTCTGGGCATTGCAATGTGACATTCAAAACCCACGAAAAATTGACTGAATGAACAATGGTGGAGCAATGGGCTTCCCTTTGCGATTATTTCTTTAAATATGTATAAGCCTTGACTATATTCTCGTGATCGAAATAAGTAATAAGGTTTAAGTATATGTATTCAGTTCTGGTTTAGGAACGGTAATCTAGGTACTTCAAATAATCCCAATTAAATATACTAAGACAACGCAATAAGAACCGTGCACAACAGCGAGGTTTTTTGCCTTAAGAAGACAACTTTCCAGACAAACCTTGCAATATATCAGAAATGTGTATGCGAGATAAAGTCCATAATCTTTAAAGCAGCCTTAGTTCTTGGTTTTGTCAAAGTACGGAAAAGCAATCTTCATTACTCCACTTTAGATATGTAAAGACTACCCGACCCGACATCATACTTCCTTTTCTACTGGGAGGGATACAGATGTACGGCGTCCTGCTGATAGATTACTTTAACCCGCCCAATAAGGCGTTTAATATATCGCATCCCCGGTGCTACAATGTCACTTCTGCAAACAATTTAATCTTCCAGGAGAAGCGTTTCCAAATTAAATATCCTGATATTTAAGAAATTAACTAGTAATATTTAAGCCTTTATTTCAGACTTCATTTCACAGTAAAACAAAACATCTTACAGTTTGGTATATTTGTAATTTTTCTCATAATCAGATTTATTTTGACAAAATTGCATAAGTGACATTGTAGCACCGGGGGTGCGATATCTTAACGACTTCCACATAGTCAATACTAACAGCTAACGAGTCTTTCGAAGCACTGAGGGCTATATTAAACCCCACACAAACGGCACACAATGAACTCTTAGTATAGCAGAGCTTCAAGTGCAAGTGTTTTAAATTAATCATGACGAGCATACCTTCGTTTTTAGCAGTCCTTGTGTCAGAAAGTTCGGTGTGGTTGGATTTGCGAGGTTCAATAGCATGCTTGGAGTTGATGGTGACTTGGGCATCCAACACTGCTGGGTCTAACTTTATAGCACTCAGTGCATCTGCTGATTCAGAATAAGAAATAAAAATAAAATATCGTCAAAATAAGTAGTTTCATGAGTTTTTTAATGTGATTCCCAAAATGATAATCATCATAATAGCTTTATAAATCCACTGCTGCCTCCCCAATAGCTTCATATTCATATCAATTTATTGCACATGTGTACTATTATATAGCATTTTTATACTAGACCCTGGTAAGTATAATCTTTATTTATGCCTGGTGTTTAATATGTGTGTATTACATAGCTTGGGAAACATATTTTTTGATTTTTGTGAACAAATGTAACTTATTCGTGTATATTTATTGATGTCAATGTCATTAATTTGTATGTTATATATTACTTTCGATATTGTCTTTGTGGACTATTATTCTAATGCATTTATTTTGTAACAGAAAAAGTTTATTAGCGTTAGAGCTGTTTCCCCACAGCATTGTTCCGTACTTGTACCAGGAATATGCGTGTGCATAGTAGGTTGTCAGTGCTTTTTCTGTGTACTTTACTGAGCTTAATTTCAAATAAGGTGTATGTAAATTTTGTTTATTTTTTATTTATTTGGTCCAGTAGGTTAACTTTTTCTAGCCTCTATTTGTGTATTGTCTAGAGTGTTACATTTAAGTTCAAAAGGGGTTTTGTATAAATTGTATGATTTTGGTTTTCTTTAAGTTATTTTCTAGGTTATATGTTTGATAAGCCAGGATGATATGTTTTCTAAGGATTTTCTAATTTGAGTATTGCACTGAACCATGCAATTTGGACAGGAGTATTGCGTGAGAAGCCCTGTCGTACGCCTTCGACATATCAAGCATTATGCTTAATGCATAGTTTTTGTCATACACATACTGAATGGCGGTGGATGAACCTATTACATTATATTATATGGGGGTTTTTGCCCATAATCACCACACTTCGCAGGCTGGTTGGTGATCGCAGTTTAAGAAGACGCTGCTGCTCATCATCCCGTAAGATTTCTCTTCGTCGACTCTTGCAATTCCCCATGAGGTGAGACGGGGGTGGGTTTTCTGAGCCGGTACAACACGGCAATAAGTAATAATAATAAAACAAGTGATAGTAAAACCGATCCACATTAAATGGAAAAAGCGCTGCTTTAAACTTATCTCTTGCCAATCAGCACATTAAGCTATTTAACTGCTTCTTTCAAAGACTGAGGAGTTCAGTAATATTTTGAGATCTGAATCTAAATATCCACGTTGGCTTGGGCACATTGAGAAAATTAAGTAAAATCGAGGCATTAAAAGAGTATATTTGGGGAAGACCAACTGGGGTCGACTAATTGGTTTGATGAGAAGATATCAGTTCAAAAATTACTCTTCTTACAGGCTAGCACACGGCAAGATATCTGGGTATTAGGTCAAGGTAACATTTGACAAACGGAGACCACGTTCGATAGTACTGTATAAAATTAACCGATTGAACTTCAAAACTGTCAAATCAATCTTTTTCTTCTACCCGTCGTAAATTTTAAGTAAATTTTATTTAATTCCAATTTAATTTAAATTTTTGACGACCGATATGGCGTGGAGGTCAGTATACCTGCACTTCACTCGAGAGGTCGTGGGTTCGATTCCCACACAGGACAATCTTTGTGTGCATGAACATGAATATTTGTTCTGGTCTGGGTGTTCTCCTATGTATCTTAAGTATGTATTTACAAAAAAAAAAAAAAAATTATGTATGTTTATCCGTTATTTAGTATCCATAACACAAGTTTTTAATGATACTTATCTGGGAACTAAATAATTGGTGTGATTGTAAGAGAATATTTATTTATTTATTTATGTATTTATATATTTATTTATTTATTTATTTATCTATATATTTATTTATTTATTTATTCATTTATTTATTTACTTATTTATTTATTTACTTATTTATTTATTTATTTATTTATTTATTTATTTATTTATTTATTTATTTATTTATTTATTTATTTATTTATTTATTTATTTATTTATTTATTTATTTATTTATTTATTTATTTATTTATTTATTTATTTATTTATTTATTTATTTATTTATTTATTTATTTATTTATTTATTTATTTATTTATTTATTTTTTATTTACTTATTTATTTATTTATTTATTTATTTAATTCCAGTAAATATTACCTTTTTCTTTCACACACAGAACTGCTACGTCGTTAATCTTCAAAGTCTGAAAATAAAAACGGATTATCTTAATGAAACTTGACGCTTACATGTAGATATGAATTTACAAAATAAGCATGTTTTAGTGCTTTTTGAAAGAAGAAAGCGATTGATTGTCAAATGGACACAAAAAAGGATAACCCATGCAAGGAATTTAGCTCTCTGAACTTTGCTGAGCTACTAACTGTTCCCTCATAAGAGCCATAATTGTTTGAATTCATAAAAGATAGTGTTATTTCCTCTAGTGAGTGGTTATTTTTATAGTTTTAGGATCTGTCATGTTATCAAATTATGCTTACAACGCTACTTCGGACTGTTTTCCTCTAGTGAGTGGTTATTTTTATAGTTTTAGGATCTGTCATGTTATCAAATTATGCTCACAACGCTACTGCGGACTGCACAAAAGGCGCAATATAAGCTACAATAAAATAACAGATGACTGTTACTTATTTTAATTTAATAAATTCAGATAATCCAACAATTAATTTTCTTTGTTTTATTTTTATTGTTATTGTCACATGCGATGATGAATCTTAGCATGTACCTGTTCTATTGCATACATTTAAATTAAGTTATAAGATAACATAGTGTAACTAACTTAAAAGATATTTAAAATGAAAAGGGACTCATATAAATTAATTTAATAATGCTATATCAAGTCTCTTTTCATATAGTAAGTAACTAGAACAGTCATTATGATAAATTCTAATTGGCACTACATTGCTCTTGTCTCTCAAGACATCAGTTAGCTAAGTGATTTACCTAGCTATGCATATAGCACTTCAGTTTAGAACAGACTATCTATGACAAGTAGGAATATAACTAATCTATGTTATAAAACATCATCATCGTATGTCAAAGTTATATTAACCAGTTTTCAATCAATTTACTTATATCTTTTCTTTTATATCATTCATGATAACAAGGGATTAAAATTTTCTTTTTTACTTTTATCTCAAATTAAATGTATCTAATATAATTTTATGTGAGGAAGCTATATCAGGTAACAGTTGAAATGACAGTGGGATTTTTCTAGGTGACACTTTGAAACGCAGTTGATTGTCATAATTTTGGTTGGCATACATCATATAGCTAAAAACAAATAGTAAATTATTGTTTGGCATAACATATTTATAGGCATAAACATTTATGTCGCAGAAATGTTAAAATATATAAAATTATAAACCATAATCAAATTAATAATTTACTTTGTTATAATTTTACTAAGCATACTTCACAACGCATAATTTTATAATGCATAATTGTATGTATGTATCTTGTATGGTTTGCTGGTAAAAAAATTTAAAGCTTGCTGCATCAGTAAAATCCAAAGTAGGTACACATGACAGATTAGGTATGAGGTTTTGTTTTTCTAACCCTTATAGACTATTTCTATAGAATAAACACTTATTTTTTACACTTTCACTGGCAAACATAAATTATCTCTTTTGTTGCTTATGAATATTGAAATTATGTCTTGCCATGGTTATGACTTAAAAATTTCGGCCTTATAATAACATGGGTTATGAAGTTAGAGACTAGACATTATGCATTTTCAGATTATGACGAAAAACATTATGCGTTTCAATAGGTAACCGATTTATTAAGTTTAATAGGGATTTTATTGTTCCTAGTAATTAACCTAGTATACAATTACAATATATGCATGCAGGATCGACGACCGATATAGCGAAAATATCAGTATACTCATACCTGCACTCTGCTTCTGAATTCGTGGATTCGATTACTACACGGAACAAATCATTGTGTGCAATGATATGTTAAATTGTCCTGGTCTGGGTGTTTCCTATGTATATTAAGTATGTATTTAGAAACAAATAGTTTTATATATCTATTTACATATGTATATTAGTAGGTATCCACACCACAAGTTTTTTATGATTCTTATCTTGGAACTGAATGATTGGTGTAATTGTAAATGAATTACTGTTATAATCTGTCGTCCTATATATATCCCATTTAGGGTGGGCAGAAACATTTATAAGAAACGGATATTTAAAGCTGTAGCAATGTGTAGACTAGCACAGTTTACTTTTAGCACCTTTAGGTACCTCGGACCTATCTAAATAAAACGTGACAAATGATAAGAGCCAACCATTCGCCGACATTAACACTAGAATAGACTCTTTACCTTATATGTACATTTATATTTATTACCTTTAACTTTTCTTCTGTTTTTACTTACAGCCATTGAACAAATATTAAATAAAACACACTTACATTATTCACCGTGACTTGATTACTTGCACTGGTAGATCGAAAAACGTCAAGACATGTGTCATTTCCTTCTTTGATATCCATAACCACAAAATTATCTGAACAGTAATAATATATAAAATTAAAATTATAAGTAGTGACAGCAACGTGTGCTGAGATGAAATACGTGTCTACGAATTTCCAACTACCTTCATAATGTTTCAATTGAGATGTGCGTCTACCCACAAATTCTGACAAAACATATGCTTACTTCAAACTAGAACAAAATGACATCATTCACATCATGGCTCATTTCCACAGTAGTAAATTTGTATTGTTTTAATTTAAATCCATTTATAAATAAGTTTGAAGTCATTAAAAAAATATTTTTTCTTCATTTGTCAACTTCAACTTATGTCAGTCGCGTAGTCCGCTCGTATGATATGCCAAATAAAGTGGTGGCAAATTTAATAATATTTTAGGTTCAAAGATATTTTTATTAACCCTTTAAATTTGCGACACAATATCAGCATTGAATTGAATAATAAGAATAATTAATGCATATCGTACAATTAAACTATTTTTATCATATTAACTTATATACTGATCATTTTAACACCTCACTCATCATGCCCATCTGATAGAATGCTCACCACAGTGAGCGTTATTTAAACGAAGCGATTACTGAAATTAAGCAGAGATGATGTCAGCCCTTAGATATGTGACCGTATATGTGGCATTCCTTTCTGTCAACAGACTGTTTTCCTCAACAGACTGTTGTCATCATCATTGATTTCTGAAGATGACCTGGTCCAGGCGGCGGGAAGCCGATGGATGTAGGCGACTCAGAATAACTCAATGTTAAAATCTTTAGAGGATCTATGTTAAGCGGTGAAAGACATATGGCTGAGTTACGCAACTAGTGTATATTATACAATATAATATTGTTCCAATAATTTGTCAATAACTTTAACAATCCATACAACTCGTATAATGCGATACGATGGTTTACCGATCATACCTGACCTAGATATCGATTCCTATGTTAAAACACTTAATTCTCGAACTTACATTGTAAAGTCTATCAGGTGGAGCAAGGGGGGTGAAGAGGGGATGGATTCAGACCTAGACACGTGTAATCGATAAAATGCACATGCAGCCCTTGTCCGCAGGAGGGTGAACGCAGGGGGGGGCGCAGGGGGGACGCAGCGAGGACTACCACCCCCTTTGTTCTGCCAGAGTGCGTTCAAAAACTTATTTCATTTCATCTTCACCAATATTTTATAGTAAAATCTAGACTTTAGAGTAAAATACTAAATGATATTAAAAGTTAACACCCACCCATTATTTCATATAATTAGCGACTTCCTTTTTATTCAATATCACTCAAAGTTGTAATTTTGTCATTAAATTTGTTGGTTAATTCGTAATGTATGGAAAACCTATTAGAGTTCATCTTCTTTAACAATTATCAGTATGCTGCAAATAAAGAATGGCTCATATTTAATGTGTCATCAAAATTAATAAATTACCAACCTAACCTAACCTTTTTGTACATCAAAAAATTCTGATGGAGCACCTAATCCCCTATTAGATGCTAGATCAGTATTTTTGATGATCAAAAAAGTATTTTTTAGAGGTTCAGTTTATTATATTCCATAAAGAATTAGGAATTATGAGTCAGGATTTACTCCTTCATTTCTATACCAGAAATGATTCTAAATTCCTAGCTTAAGCAGCATATTTTGATACAGTTTTATATGAAGAAATCAAAAAGACACTAAGAATGGCAAACATTTTGACTTTAAAGGAAGCCTCTCAAAGCAATTTCTCGGTTTTGTTGCTTACCTTGCGCAATTATCCATAGGTTCATAATTGTATGCTATATAAACCAAAAAATATATCTTCATACTTTTAATTTGTCTAGCCATTTTGTGATTCGGTGCATTCTAGGATCAAAATGCGACATAATATACATCATTATAAATAGTGCCATCTACTTCTTATGTCGCGTTGTAACCTTCACATCTACCACTATTTTAACATTGGTATGTGCCGTGTCTCATCTCACGGGGAGTCGTAAGAGAGTGGACAAAGAAAAATCCTAGCGGATGATGGCAACGTCGTCCTGCGTACTGGTTTGAACTGCACCAACCCGCCTGTCCAGCGTGGTGATTACGGGAAAATGCCTCAAATAGAATGTATCTATTGGGAAGGCTAATGTTCAGCAGTGGAACGATACGTAATACGAGTGAAATGATAATGTCAACATATGACCATCATAAATTGAGCTTTATGCAGTTAAGATAAGCTACATAAGCAATAAAATATTCATAATTCTTTGTCTGTTATGGAAACGATTCTTAATCTTAGTTTCGCTGAAACTAAAGATTCCATAAGAAAGTCAGTTCTGTGAAATAATTTATGTTACTTTGAATGTTGTTATGTTATTTTTAGAACATTGTGTGAATAATTATGAATCTTAATTACCTATTTACTTGCTTAATATGTAATATATCGACTGCCAGGCTAATACGCTGGCAGAAGTAGCGGCCAGCCTTCTTGTCACCGGAGGCATTAATGAGGCAAGCACTTAACTTTGTTCTATGGCGAACTGATATCATCTTATATATACCATTTATTGGTATTGTGTAAAATAAACTTGTTAAAACTGACTTTAGTTTTTACTTTTATTTTATTATTTTAGTGGCGGTCAGTTTATCCCTCTCCGCTCCTTGGGTTCTGGGTTCGATTCCCATATAAAACATATCTTTGTGTGATATGTGAGATACCAGCTGGCTCTAAGATAGCAGGTAACTCAACAGTGGCAAAAGCACTGCCGATGATAGTGTTAAGGGAGGACATACTTACATAGTTACTTTTTTTTAATTTTTAACATCTATTGGAAACACCCAGACCAGAACAAATATGAATGTTCATGCACACAAATATAATATTTGTCTTATATGGGAATAGAACCCAAAACCCAAGGAGCGGAGTGAGATAAACTGACCCCCAAGCCATATCTCTCGTCAAAATTTCAACTGCAAGTCAGGTCAACCTACATGAGTCACTGTCTACCTACTTCTATGCGGAAACTTCGAGAAGATCAACATAAATTGTTATTCAACAATCTACGAGCTTAACGGAATAAAATATCAAATACAAAGGGAACAGAAAATTCTTTGTTTTATGGCGAGCTGATATCATCTTATATACCATTTATTGGTATTGTATAAAATAAACTTGTTAAAACTGACTTTAGTTTTATTTATTTACTTTACTTTTTTTTATTATATTAGTGGGGGTCAGTTTATCCCTCTCCGCTTCTTGGGTTCTGGGTTCGATTCCCATATAAGACAAATCCTTGTGTGCATGAACGAGGTGACATTCATAAAGCATGCGGCCTACCTGGTGGAAAGTAGTCACCGTAGCTCTTGAACGCTTGCAACGAGGGGCACTCAATCACTAGCACGTTGCCAATCCTTTAAAAACTTTTTGACGTCCTTATTAAGAGTCTCATGCTGTAACTTTTGGGTAAGACCTCGCCAGAGGAAGCTTATTCCACAAACCAAGGGTACGCAGCAGAAACTATACTACGATCACGAGAGACACTGGCTATGGCTTCAAAGAAAAGAAAAATTAAGGCAGATATTTGATGTCACTTTTATTTCGCCTATCGAAAGAATAGGTATTATTTTATTATTTATACATAAATTCACGCCTATTTCTCCGAAGGGGTAGGCAGCGGCATATAATACGCCCACACTTCGCCAATAATATAGCGTATATATAATAATAGCGTAATAGGTGGCGAGCCTACCGCTTACCGGGCACTGTTATATTCGCCAGAGCCTCGTCTGTTGTTCGGCAGGTGCACCAATTGCAGGTGAGGTTGGCTTGGGCTCTTTTGGTCTTGGTAGGAACCCTATACACCTATTATTTATTTAAGTGTCTAGACGTAGAAGCTATATCGCCTATACGCGTAACTATAACCAATAGGACCCCAAATCAAACTCGTCCCAATTTTAGATTTTATTTCATCATAACAGCCTTATTAAGTCCACTGCTGAACATTGGAGTTCCCAATAGATAACATTATATTGGGAATATTTGCATGCTGGGCAGGCGTGTTGGTGATCGCAGTTCAAGCCAGTAAGCAGGGTGACGCTGCTGCTCCGGTAGGATTTCTCTTCGGCTACTCTGACGACTCCCCGTAAGATAAAAGGGGGTGGTACTGTTTTGATACCACACGGCTATAGATTTTATTTATCTTGACTAAATTCAAATTGTAGCGTACCAATCATTATATTTAACAATCCCCTCCCTCCTTTAGAATCACGACAGGCTGACTGACAGATACAGACTGACAAATCTTGAGAAAACCACAACAGACAGATAAACTGACAAATTCTGACAAAGAACCCATTTGCTTTTACTCCTTTATTATGTTACCGCTCATATTTCTTTCATTGTTGTTAAAAAAATATATGGAATTTCCATTTTGTGTAAATGTGTGACGAATCTAAATGATCATGTTGATCTTAAAGACAACAAAGTATATTTTTTTAATTTCTTTTATTTAACAATACAAATATAATACTTCTAAATATTTCATTCCTAAAACAAAAATAAATTGTTCGTAGCCCGATTGAGAGATGCTTATTTGTCACGGATGGGATGGGGTCAATGGGATATTTATGAGCATTATTAGTATTACTTGTGAGTTTTTGTTTTAATAATATAGAGATAATTTCAATAAGTTTGTCTTTTATATTTTATTAGGTCCTCTTGATCTGTACTACCTTCATAAATTGATTTTAGTCCGGTTATGACATAGAAGACCCCTATTGACCCCTAATTTTATAACCTTGGGAGTAAAGTTTCTACTAGAACGCATCTTATTTATAACATTATGTGAAACCAATATGAATATAACATTATAATAACTTCCATAATTCCATACAAGCTTTAATTACCTTTTATCTCGCACTAAAATCATCACTCCTTCCATTTACATTATCTCTCCACTTTCTGATACCTAGTATAAGTAGATGAATATTTATCTCGTTTCCCGATCGGGGTGTCTCAAGATCCTACCAACATCTTAGGAGACCAAGCCAACCTCACCTGCGTGCAGTACACCTGCTAAACAACGACGTAGCTCTGGCAAACATAAAAGTTCTCGGTAAGCGGCAATAGGCTCGCTACCTATTACATGGGAGCAGCAATAAAATTGGCGAAATGTGGGCTTAAACTATGCCTCTGCCAGCTCTGCCTAGCCCTTCGGGAAAACAGGTGTGATTGTGTGTACATATTATGTCTTCCCGAATGATAAATTGACTTATGCTTCTTGAAGTCACGGCAAATCAACTAGTGCTTAAGATTCAGCCATTTAAATAATATTGTAGATTGATAATAAAAAAGATAGAATATTGTATTTATTATAAAAATTGCTATGCTATCGCATTAGGTGAAGACACCTGTAATGGTAGCATAAGATTATAAATAAATAAATATTTTTTTTTCTTTAGCCATAAAATAATCATATCTGGACAAATTTTCTTAAGGCAAACATGAATTGAATCTGTCGAATTGATATGTAATTGATCTATAACAAGCTTTATTTTATAAAACGCCGAGGGCTATCATGATCTGCCTGATAAAACCATTGACAACGAGAAATATATTTACAAAACTAAATTCAGCTCAACTTTGTTATTTGATACTGCTACTAACACTAAACAGCGATTCATACTGAAATCTGAATACATGACTGCATAATATGAGGCCCTCTGAGGTGTTACCTACTTATAAATTTAATTCAATAACCGTATGCAAACACGGGACAGAGGACGCAGGCATTAGCAACAATATACAATTTTTCACTGTGATTCCATAATAATATTCTAATGTCCTCGGGCTCGGACCAAGCGACTCGACCCATGCATTAAACATGAGTGACCTACGTTAGCTGCAATCGTACCAATGTATTTTACTTTTGTATTATTAAAGATTTTCTTCGTGTTCACGATCTTTTCTTATAGTTTCCTTCTAATCTTTCCTTTCCCTACAAAATTATTAAAAATTTAATCACATCCATGACACAAAGAAGTAGAAGGTGGGTATTTTTGTCTTAAAGCAGTTTGATTTGTGATGTCACAAATTAGACATAATAACTGAATTTTACTTACTTATTATACTCATTTGGAATTGTTTATATCTGTTTTTTTATAGTTTTTGTTTTATGTAATCTTTAGTCATTAAAATCTGTTGACATTTGCTTGCATTAATATTGAACCCTCATTTCACACATGATATTCAAACACAAATCCAAAAACTACATATATGCATACATAGATTCGCGCCTGTTTCCCCGAAGGGGCAGGTAGAGGTATGTGATACATAAGGCACTTACATTACATTGTCGGTTCCACGTAATAGGTGGCTGCCTATTGCCGCTTGCCAGGATCAGTTAAGTTCGCCAGAGCCTCGTCTGTTGATCGGTAGGTGCACCACTCGCAGGTGAGGTTGGTTGGGCACCTTACGTTTTAGTAGGATCCATATACACCCAAACATGTTGTGAATAAATAAATACTAAGATAACAAATACTTTCTTAAATATTTTACTGTAAATACATACTTACAAAATACGTATGCACCCCCAAACCAGAATATATATATCATCATCTCAGCCCCTAAACGTCCCACTACTGAGCACGAGCCTCCTCTCACATACCAAGCTGCGAGGGTATTGGGTCATACTCCACCACGCGGACCCAGTGCGGATTGGCGGAGGCAGGTGTATGGCGTCCTGCTGTTAGAATTTATCAAGCCACCCATTAGGCCTCTAACATGGCTTAACGACTACCACATTTATTGATAACCGGGACCAACGGCTTAACGTGCCTTCCGAAGCACGGAAGCGCTCGATATCAAATGCCACACAAACGGTCACCCATCCAAGGACTGACCTCTGTAAACTTTGCTGTACTTCGGTGATCGTTTCCGACTACCGAGCACCGCAGAGCTACGAGCGCTTCATATATATATATATATATATCCCGTGCAAAATCCGAACCCACGACTTTAAGAGCTGAGTGCAACTAGTATACTGAAGTATACTAAGAGATGATGATAAGATTATAAAGATTTAACATAATACGAAATGTTCAGAGAAAAACATGAAGTAAATAGCTTACCTACGTTTTTGCCTTTAAGGGGAAGGTGGATGTCGCTTATTTTCAGAAGCCTAGCCAGGCGTCTCCGCGCCCGCGGCAGAGGGGATTTCAGATGGATTTCGTGCATTGATTGCATAACAAAAATAATAAATAAAGGTTGGTAACAAAGACATTTAACTATTAAATTATTAAATCTCTTTGGTTGGTAATAATAAGTATTGGCATAAACAAACTAATAACCTGGAGTCATTAAAAAGTACTGCGATTAAAATAATAAAAAGAATTAGAAGAAAAAGATTATCTAAAAAATAAAACAATAAAAAGAACCAGTTGACATCGTTTTAAAAGTAATGCCGCCGAACTACAACAGACATAATTCTTTATCTTATATTTTTTTACCGATTGACATTTACAATGGAATATAATAAACTGAACCTCTAAAAAATACTTTTTTGATCATCAAAATTACTGAGTGAGCATCTAATGAGGTGATTAGGTGCTCAATCAGTAATTTTGATGCACAAAAAGGTTAGGTTAGGTTGGCAATTTATTAATTTTGAAGACACGTTAAATAACACCCATTTACAATGACCTCATTTGATAAAAGTAGGTAAGATTTTCATGCCAAAAAAATCGTGCATCGATTGCATATCAAAAATAATAAATAAAGGTTGGTAATAATAAGTATTGGCATAAACAAACTAATAACCTTGGGTCATTAAAAAATATTTGCGATTAATAGCTTATAAGTAAAAGGGTGTTATTTAACGTGTCTTCAAAATTAATAAATTGCCAACCTAACCTAACCTTTTTGTACATCAAAAATACTGATTGAGCACCTAATCACCTATTAGATGCTAACTCAGTATTTTTGATGATCAAAAAAGCTTTTTTTAGAGGTTTAGTTTATTATATTCCTAAGTAAAATGGCCGAAAAAAAAAAGACGAGACGTAACTTTAAATATAAGAAACTACACGGATTATTTCATTAATAACCACTCGTTTTCATGAGTTATATGATGAAGTATATGCATTTTTTCACATTTTTTCGTACAAGATGACAAAGAACAATCAAATTAAAAAAGACAAAATTTTGCGATCTCACATGTGAATGGATTTTATGATTATAACCAGTGTCGTCTTATTTTGTGCTGGAAAATGTTGACTTTCGAGCTACTAGAAAGTATAAACTTGAAGTTGATTAGAAAATTACATTAATTGCTAGGTTTGATTCCGTTTACGCCTTCGTCCTGCGTGGCACATTAACGCGCTTCTCAAACCTTGAATTATTCAGAATAGAAAAAGTCTAGGTATATCTTTTTCCTTTATTCCATATATCTCTTATCTCTATATCCAATAGTATCGTCATTAAATCGACTAACAAATAAAAGCGTTGAAAACAAACACTTTTAAGCGTCAGAGAGATTCGTCGTTTTTTATTAAAATTCTAGGAAGGTTGTGAAAAATTAAGGCCATTGTTTTTGAAAAAATTAAGTTTAAAACGACTTATTTGCTAGTTGTGTCGTAAAAACCCTATTCCACTTTATCCCATGTTTGGTTATACATAATGCTGTCATAATGTGTAACTTTTCACGCTATTTTATAGAAAGGCTGATCCCAAAAAAGCCTGCGACATCAGATCATAGAACGGACTGCGACATATTAGCTCGCGTCATCTAGTGTTATCTCACCACGGAGTATCTACCTACCTAATCTGACGTGACGTCTTTAATTGATATTAGACGAGATTTTCTACATCTTCAGCAATCGCTTTCCAATGACACTTATACACCGACCGAATTACTTACAAACAAATGAATATTCTCTTAATAAGGCAAGCAATGGTTGCTGTTCATGTATGAAATAGTTATTTAGTAACATAAAATAGGATTGTTTTTCTTCTCTTTTCAGGGTATCTAATTGATTGACTTGTTACAATAATAATTGTTTTGTCGGAAAATACCTCTTTAATAATCGATTAATTGCAAGTCTCCGCGATGCATCCATAGAATGAACATGTTAATAATAGTGCGACGATGAGCGCATGTCTCTAACGTGTGCACTGCAACGTGACCGACTCTTACATGGTTGGTTTAAATAGCATACAAAGTAAGAAAGAATACATATAAATAGATTGGGTTGTTCATACATTTTATACTTCCGGATGCTTACAAAACTAATTGGACCTTAGTATACAAACTATATAGAATTTGTAGTTGGAATCCAGGGTGGGAAATATAACGGAATCAAGAAGGAATATGGATGCTTTATAATGGACCTGGTGGGCTGTCGGGGCTGAGTACCCCACGGTACGGCGGAGGAGCCCCTTGGGAAAAGGTAACCTAGAGGCTGGCTAGATTGGGAGCGTAACACGATCGTAAAAAAAGAAACATGGATTGTTTTAATTTAATAAAAGTCTGACACCTCCATCATCCATTCAGTTTTTAACCAGTTGACATCGATTTCGCATTAATGCCGCCGAACTATAACAGACATAATTCTTTATCTCATATTTTTTTACCGATTGACATTTACAATGACCTCATTTGATAAAAGTAGGTACGATTTTTATTTTCATTACAAAAAAAATCTTGGAAAATTATTAACTTCAGAAGGTATCTATTTACTGACATCATCGCGGTCAGTTATCGTGATTATACGAAACGTAAAGTAATAGTTTTCATGATTTATTTGAATTTGAAGAGTACTATTAATCTTATTACTACATAGCTAGCTACTAAATACTACACTACTACTACACACACAATATGACGAATTTTGGTCATACCTTTTTTAACCTAACATTAACAATTCAACAGTTTAACAGTTCTCAGTTCTGGATTTGCGGAGTCAGGTGTGTAAAGTATTGAGCTATTTTTTTATTTCAAATTCATAATCATTTATTTAAGTTTGGCTCTTATGAACGTCAAAACTTAAAAACTAGCGCGCCCATTCACTGCGGGCGGATATTGCGTTGCTGAACATCTACACTTGGGAATATTAGTTGTGGTCCGTACGCCATGTCCGTATTATTTTTGCAAATTGATTTTTGAATATGTGAAATTTACATATTTATAGTTTTTGTTAATTTAAAGGTAAACAAGTTTAATGATCCGATCTGTGTCTTTTTCTGTTTCTAAAATCTTGAATTCACATTCATGTAGGAAATTTGGGGGCTGACGTAGTTTTTTTAAATAATATAGGTACGTACATACTCTCACGACAATATAAATGTAGCAAAGTTACAAGAGGGTGTACAGGGATCCTACCATCATCTTTGGAGTCCAAACCTCACCTCACCTGCAAGTGGTGCATCTTCCGATTAACGGACGAGGCTCTGGCAAACATAGAAGTTCCCGGTAAGCGGCAATAGGCTCGCCACCAATAACAAATGGCGGAGTGTAGGCGTATATTTTGCCTCCACCGACCCCTTCAGAGAGATTGTATATTTCACTTTTAAGCACATAAGTCTCTAAATGAAAGGTGTCAAATGGTAAGACAGGGCTGGCCCCTCGCCCACATTGAAACTATCATATCAGCCTTATAAAGTCCACTGAACATTGGCCTTCCCAAAAGATGTCATTTTATTTAGGGGTTTTGGCCTATAATCACCACGCTTTGCAGGCAGGTTGGTGATCGCAGTTAAAGCGAGTACGCAGGATGACGCTGCTGCCCATTTGCCCATGCTGATTTCTCTTCGTCGACTATACGGGGACTATACTATATGGGGAGTCCATGAGATGAAAGGGGGTAGCTTTATTATAGGCCAGTACCACACGGCACATTGACTCTAGGGTTGGTATTAAAATACTTAATGGTAGATCCCGCATCGGAGTCCGCTGGTTTTAGTGCTCAACGTCAATTATGGGTCAGGTTAAATAGGTTCAGAACAGGATGCGGGCGTTCCAATCACCAGCTTTATAAATGGGGAATGAAGGAACCTTCGGCCTGTGATTGTGATGCGCCAGATCAAACTATAGTCCATATATGCGATTGCCAGCTGTACTCTTTTCTCGGTGGTCTTGAAGAACTTCATCTTCTGACTCCAGCTGCTGAGAAGTGGCTACGCCACCTACACTAGAAATTTAAATTAGGATTCATTCAGCTCAACGCCATACCATATGATAATGACTAGGATTATTATTTTTATGTAGTATTTTATATATAGTTTATACATAACTTTATACATAGTCAACTTATTTATTTTTATGACCGGTTACATAAGACTTTTTAATTTACATACACAATGTACACCATTACTCAAAAGAACAATTCACAGCAATTATTGGTTGTGGGTTTGTAGGTACAGGTAGTTAGTACCTATAGTAGGTACACGACTAACACAAAGGACCATTAAATTAAAACTTTGCTTCTAAGTAGACAACTATTTACAAGGTATGTACTTACATAAAGGTGTAAACAAAGTAATAAAAACGGTAAATATGTGATATTATTTTTACTTCATTCTTAAAGAAACAATTGTACTTGGCTAAATGTGCAAATGATAGTATATTATTAGATAATACATTATTAACTGAAGCAATAAAATATTAGGTCCTTACATTTGAAATAGGCGTTTTATCGAACTGGCTACTTTAATCTCCAAAATTTGACGTTTGGTTAGGAGTTCCACATTCAAATTCATTTCAATACAAACTCTGTCTATTCGTGTTATGAATGTGATAATTCATTTTTTTTGTTTAATTTTGTTTTGTCATCGATCTGTGCTCCATATGGAATATTTTAATAAAGCATTATTTTTAAACACGAGTTCCACCGTGAGACGAACGCCGAAGAAACAGCTCGAAGGATTAATGATGTGTTCTCAGAAGCTACTGTAAAAGAATAGACTGTGCGTTTTTGGTTCCAACGCTTACATTCTGGAAATTTTGAGCCCCATAACATACCTCTTGGACGGCCGGAGATCCTAGTTGTCAATAAAGAATTGAAAGCGATTATAGAAGCGGATCCATCGCAAACAACGTCAGAGTTGGCTGCAGGCTTCGGTGTGATCTTGGATTATTTAAAACAAATTGGAAAAGTGAAGAAGTTTGAAAGATGGGTACCAACAAACACGCATCGACTGCTGCGTCACGTTACGCAACCGCCACAATAAACAGAGGATTTTAAATCGTATCATTACTTGTGATGAAAAATGGATCTTATACAATAATCGGAATCGCTTATCACAGTGGTTTAACCCAGGAGAACCCGCCAAATCTTGTCCTAGAACGAAAGGTGATCGAAAAAAAGGTACTGGTTACAGCTTCCTACGATTACGGCAGATCTGTATTGCTAACAACTGGAAAACATGATGGAAAAGCTATCCGATAAACAACCGAAATTGGTTAACTGCTCTAGCCAACTGCTGCTTCAGGACAAAGCTAGACCACAAACGCCTCTCTGAGGACGTCCTCCCGGTTTTGGCCCGGGGGAGGTTGGCTGCGGGCGGGGTGTCAGACGCTTCAACCCAGGTACTGGCCCCGCCTTTTTCTCAACAAGCGGCGGGCGTCATCGGAAGATTTTTAGTGGGTATTACTGCTGGCAGTCGCGTCTGCCGGTGTTGAGTTCCACACCATCTTTCGGTCCCCCTTTGGCCGGAAGGCAGTGTGTAAATGCAATTTGTTATCGACGTAAAACAAAAAAAAAAGAACAACGCTAGACCACACACTGCACAACAGATGGTGGCGAAACTAGAGGTACCTGTATTGGAATGTCTCCATCACCCACCGTACTCCCCGGATCTTGCGCGAATCGGTATTTTTTTTCGAAATTTGTATAATTTGTTAGTAGAAAAAAAAAATCAGATGAGGCAGTCCAAAACGCAGTCAAAAATTATGGTAACTCTCGCTACCGCAGTTTTTTCAGCAAAGGAATCAATGAACTCCCTATAAAATGGGAAAAGTGCATATATAATAACGGTACATACTTGAATTGATAAAAAAAATTGTGATAAAACCAAATGTATGTTACTTCTTCCATGCAAAACATCAATTCATATGTAAAACTCAAAATTAACTTCACTAAAATCGAAAGAATATAACACTAGGAAGGCTTTTCCTAAATCTATTCATAACGTTGAACGGCATAGGTAATAGATATAATAGTAGATCTATTGTTTTTCGGTAATTGAGCGTTCAAGGCAACTACTCTAAAAAAAATGCCTAGTCATGGGTGATATGTTTCTTTTTTTGAAGACCTCTATGTGAAAAAAGATTCTATGTGAAGTCGGTTATCCGATGACTAATTATGATTTATTTAATCTCACGGATTAATTTATCTTAATCCAATGAGCCACAAGAAGTCCCCTGCTGAATATAGGCCTCTCATTGCTTCTCATGTCTGCATCAAACAGCTTTCCATCACCATGGTCAGATCATCGGCACATCGACCTTCAATGGTGCAATCAATCGAACCTGCAAACGTTTGCTGATTCGCAATCGCCATTGAAAAAACCTTTTCGCTACCGCCCCATCTGTCGTCGGTTTTTCAAACTCAATCTACCCCCACGAACTTTTTTTTCTTTCAAATAATGGCTTCGTGCGTTTAATACACATAGCCAGTGTCAAGTAAGAGATATATTATTATATATAAATCATACTAAATGAGAATGTGGAGGGTGGTGATAAAGTTGATAAATGGTAACTGAGATTTATTTATTTATTTATTTATTTTACTTTAATTAAAACGGTGTACAAAACCAATTACAATAATTAAAGATAACAATCAATTTCAAAAATACAATTCAACACTTACAAAACTAAACTCAGTAACAATAATTAAATTAATCAGATAAAATTTATAAAAATTAATTAGATAATATTAAAATAAAATTAACTATAATAGACATAAGTTACATAAAGATATACACGCACACATTCATACCTTTCTTTCACAATAACTCAGGCAGTCCGACAAAATCTTCGACCATCCATCCGCAAACAGGTCACATTCAGGATTGGTATCTAGAAGAGCATTGAGTGATGAAAGGCTGCGTGGTATAGGTGAATGGCACCGAGCCACTGTTCGGCAGGATGGTACTGCAAACAACTTATGCCTTCTGCTACGATAGTAGTTATTGGGAACGAATAAACGAGACAAGTCAGCGTGCAGATCTGGGGCATCAATCCTACCACGAAGTATTTTGCACATTATTGTGATTTGATGCTTGTCCCGTCGGACCTCCAGCGAGTTAAACCCGAGACTCCCAAGAAGAAACTTTGTCGGGTACATGTACGGGTAATATCCATACTGACGTTTGTACAGATATCTGAGGTATGCTTTTTGTACCTTTTCAAGCATTAGTACGTATTTGCTTTCATATGGATTCCAGACGCACATAGCGCTTTCCAGTCTAGCCCGTACAAGAGCAGCAAATATTAAGCGTATTACGCTGAAATTATGGAACTCACGGCAGTTCCTTAGTACAAAACCCAATCGCCTAAATGACTCTTTGGCCAGTGCTACAATATGGTCGTGAAATGTAAGGCTTCGATCAAATGTGACTCCCAAATCTTTCACATTAGTTGCCAGAGGCAGTAACTTCCCATTTATATTGTAGGGGTATGTTATAGGCTGCCTCTTTCGGGTAAAGATCATCACGGAGCATTTAGATGTGTTAAACTCCAAACCATTTCGCTCGCCCCACTCGTAAACTGCATCGACATCACGTTGCAGATCCAGGCAATCAGCATCGGAGTTCACCTCTCTAAAAAGTTTTAAATCATCTGCGTACATTAAACAGCGTGAGTTCTTGAGCACGCAGGGCAGATCATTTATCATAAGTAAAAACAGAAGGGGTCCCAATATCGACCCCTGGCTCACCCCAGAACGGGTATGATACGGACGAGACTCGTATACACCTAATCTGACTAAATACGAGATGCCCTCCCTCTAAACCCCTTAGGTCCTCAGTAAAGATATGGGACTATACTGAAATCTCACATGGACTTCTCGAAAGATATCCAAAATATTCCAAATTTTAGAAAATAAAATCAAACAGCAGACATGACCCTTCATTTTCTCGCCAAGAAGTCCTCCCACTTTCTCATTTGGTCATATGTACGCTCCGAGCACAGCTCTCTCCATTGCACGCTGGACGATCCTCAGCTTTTGATCAGACAATATATAGTCCGGCACGGCGTTAGTCGACTCATTCAGATATGTTTTACTTCATTAATTTATATACTAAACAAAACTAGCTTCCTCAAACCCTAAAAACAGTGATTTGATCCCGTAGAATTTTGATTCGATAAATTCTAGAAACGTTTACCCTCAAAGATAATCCTGTGGGCAGAGTACATTGAAGGTTTTACATTAAAATTTACATCGAAAGAACAATAAAAAGTTGAATTTTGTTTGAATATGACTTGAAAATCAGGATAAAAATTCACTGCAGATGTCACCGTAACAGTTTACGGTTTTCTAACAGTTGTCCATACCATGTTTTGCTGACGTGCTGAAGGATTTGGCTGATATCAGTTCTGATCCGGGGGACGTTGTCCGCGGGCGGGGTGCCAGAAGCTACAAACCCAGGCATTGGTGCCTCGCCCCTTTTTCAACAGCGGTGGTCGCGTCGGCCGCAGTGAGCCCCACACTCTACTCGTTGTCCCCCTATTGGCCGGGAGAAAGTGCGTAAACAGCATTTTTTAACCGACAACAAAAAAAAAAGGTGTATTACCTGCAGGTAAGAACCTCAGCCAACCAGCTTGGGCTTCTAAGATGTTGGTAGAATTCCTATACACCCTTAATAACCCTATACACCCTTAATAACCCTATACACCCTTAATAACCCTATACACTCTTAATAACCCTATACACCATTATAATAAAGTAACTAGGTAAAAGTAAAATAGTTAAGAATAATAATATAAATTTTAAAAGTATTATGAATATTTGAATACATTTACTATTTATATGATTTATGCATTTATCTTGCATCCATAAATTTTAATCCAATGGAAAATTACAAAATGGTGGCCGTGCCAGTTTACCTATCGCGGTTGTCAGTGAACTTGGCATTTGTTTTGTAATAAATCATACAATGTTACTGCATAATATCTACGAAAGCATAATTTTTGTTGTCGGTAATGCTAACTAGGTCTGTAAAATAGGCATAATAAAATGTCAACATGGATTACACACATTGCCCGCGACTTTTCTCTTTGATTGAAAATATATATGGGAAATCAATAGCCTTAAAGTTTCTGAAGGTTAAAAGTGCCAAAAGTTTATTAAGTTAACCAAATTTAAAGCGTTTATTACTTCAGCTTATTTTTAAACTCGTCAGTGCAGCGTAGCCAAACAAAGATGCGGCCACAGCACGCGTTTCAATGCCTGCTACTATTTGCAGTTCTAGTTATATTTTAAGCTATTGCATAGCTTCTATAGCGGGCCTTGAGCGTGGAGACTCCAGAAAACTCCACATCCACAAATCCGACCCCCACTCCGACCGGCGAAGCGGTGATACTTTTAAATTTTTCTATCTTTCGATAAATAGCAGACCTTTTAATGACTTTTTGAAATAATATCACGCTTGTCTCTTTAGTTCAGCAACCCGCCTTTAGGTGGCATTGGTTGTATCGGCGTACTGCGCATGTACATAAGTTAACAAGAAGTTATTTTGTTATTTTATTAGCTCCTATTTAGAAGCTACGAACAGACACTTCATTTATCTCTGTAGATGTATGTATAAGATTACTGTACCGAAATAGTATTAAGAATTAGTATTAAGTGTAAGACGACCTATTGGCTTAGTATGAACAGTAGTTAGGTGCAAAGATATTATTTGTGTGTGACAAGCTTTTACGTGGAAAATGATTGTTTATGCATTTTAAATTCTCGTACGCAACAAATTTGGCGGATTTGGTGTTAGGCTGGTTCCAAGCCACCCAATGGTGGCCCTTATTGGCTTAGGAAATATCACATAAATTTATAGTCAAATAACATTATAGCGTGCCTTCTGAAACACGAAATCTGAGTCAATTTACCCATTCAAGAACCATCTCTTCTGTATTTATTTGTATATTCTTAATACCTAACTAAAATGATTTAGATAGGTAACATAAAGAATTTTATAAAGATAAGCAATTAGAAATATAAAAAGTATTTCTGTTGACTGTTGTTAAGGGACGATGGATGTCGCTGACTTTCAGAAGCCTAGCAAGGCGTCCCCGCGCCGACAGTGGGCGGCAGTGCGGCAGAGGGGATTCCGGATAGATTTCGTGCGTCGATTGTATACAAATTCATCAAAAGTAATAAAAAAAGAAATTGACATAAACGAACTAACGGTCTCTTGGGTATTTTATCTACTTATAACCTGGAGTCTTAAAAAATATTTGCGATTAATAGTTTAGAAGTAAAATGGCGGAAAAAAAACCGTGTCTTTTTTAATTATGTAATATTGAGAAACTGAACGGGTTATTTTTATTTTAACCACACGTTCTCATGTGTTTTAAGATGTAGATTTATGTCTATTAGAATGACAAAGAATAATCAAATTGAAAAGCCTAATTTTGGCGATTTCACATAAATCCCTACCTTATCATCATCATCATCATCTCAGCCATTTGACGTCCACTGCTGAACATAGGCCTCCCCAATAGATTTCCACATTGAGCAATCCTGAGTCGCCTGCATCCATCGGCTTCCCGCCGCCTTGACCAGATCATCGGTCCATCGCGTGGGAGGCCGTCCTCTACAACGTTTACCGGTTCGCGGTCGCCATTGCAGAACCTTGACGCCCCATCGGTCGTCGGTTCTTCGAGCTATGTGCCCCGCCCATTGCCACTTCAGCCTGCAAACTCGCCTCGCTATGTCGGTCACTCCAGTCCTCCTACGGATTTCCTCATTTCTGATTCGATCACGTAGGGACACTCCGAGCATAGCTCTCTCGCATTGCACGCTGAGCGACTTTGAGCTTTTTAATGAGGCCCATAGTCAGGCACCAAGTCTCAGTACCGTACGTCATCACTGGCAACACACACTGGTTAAAGACTTTCGTCTTAAGACACTGAGGTATTTTTGACGAGAAGATATAGCGCAGTTTCCCGAACGCAGCCCAACCGAGCTGGATTCGACGATTGACCTCTTTCTCGAAGTTGGACCTACCCATTTGGACTTTTTGTCCCAGGTATACATATTCGTCGACCACTTCGAGACCCTACCTTATATTTGCCCATATTAAATAAAGTATCACAAAAAATTTGATGCAAATTTGTTACGCGTAAGAGTCGCAACTGCGCTTCCTATGTAGGTGTAAAATGGTCAACACGTGGTCAATTTGGGTCAAGAATGCTCCCGAAGCCTGGGAAAAACATGGAGCTTGCCGCCAGCTACCGCCTAATAACACTGCTGTCAACAATGTCGAAACTGTTTGAGAGGCTCCTGCTTGACCAGATGATCCCGCTCATAGAACCACGCAGTGGTTTCCGGATTCCGTGCCGAACACTCGACTACCCTTCAGCTTTCGACAGTACTGTACCACTTCACAGTGGCGGCCAACAAAAAGGAGTAGAGCTGCAGTACTCCTAGATATGGAAAAAGCGTTCGAGCATGTTTGGCACGAAGGTCTGTTGCACAAGATATCTACGTCCAGCGCACCCAGACGCATAACGCAGGTGCTAGCTTCATTCTTAGAGCACAAAGCTTCAGAGTAGTGTTAAAAGATGGCCGAGGCCGGAGTCCCGCAAGGGAGCTGTCTCTCGCCGTCCCTGTACGCGCGATATACGAAAGACATGCCCACCACCGAAAGAGTGCACCTGTGTCAGACCACGACCACATTCAGGGCTTGGTGCCGCTACATGCGCAACCACTCGATGCCAGGGCCTTTGCCCGCAGCCTCATCCCTCAGGAGACCTAGGACTTGACCTGAAGCGTCACTGACAGGACTACCATGCGCCAATGATCGCCCCAGGGCACGATCGCGGCGCCCCACCGGACAAGACACTTCGGACTTACAAAGGCTGAAGAACAGCCACCCCAACGGCGCGCCCGTTTTCACGTTTGTGATGTCGCCCGGCAATTGAACCTGAGTCATTTTTCGGTTCAACGAGTGTACCAGCGCTTCATAGAGACCCGTGACTACATCCGCAGACATGGGTCTGGTCGACGTCGCTGCACTTCAGAAAGAGACGCCCTGTTCCTGGTGTCGAAAACTTCAAGAAATCGCTTCTACGACGCAGTTAAGTTGCAACAGCAGCTCCAGGCAGTTTGCAGACGCACTGTGAGCGTCTCTACGGTTTGAAGAAGACTGAAGGAGAAGAAGATAACCGGCTAGCGGCCCACAGAGCTGCTACGGGTCCAAAATTGACTGCAGCGCATCGGTGAGCCCGCTTGCAGTTTGCTCGTGACCACGTCGATTGAAGCTTTGCGCAGTGAAATGCTGTTCTCTTCTCAGACAGGACGAGAGTGTGTCTTTTCTGCAACCACCGACCGACCGACGCTTTAGATACTCATTTTTATTACCTTTCTAATGATACCCAACACTATCCTCTAAATAAGGTTTAAGAAAATTTATAGAAGATTTTTAAAAGATGCGTAAATTTTTTTTGACGCCGAGTATATATGTATTACATACTTTAAAAAATTGTCTTAAAAGCCACATTAGTGGCAAACAATATACTTTCCATTATGACTATGACCGACGAGGTCATTCAATGTGGATAAAACAAAGTGGTGGGCGTGCTTTCTACAATACTTTTTTATAACATACAAAGAAAATCATATTGAACAAAATATCTATATCAAAATTACGCTAACAATGGGATAAAAATAAGCAGGTGTCAACAAAGAGAAGGTCGTCCAATAATTAATGTGGATAGATACGTATATAGATAGATAGATAGAGGTATAAATCACCCTGGCAACCGGGAGCGCGTGCCGAGGCCACCACTGGCAGTAAACACACCTGTAGAAGCCTCTTCGTTTCTTAGAATACTATATATGTGTGTCCGTATATATGTGTGTCTTCCATTACTTATCAAATAATATCTCGTCCATATTCCTCTCGTACAATACATTAAATTTTTTATTTAACTGTTGAGAATAAATGTTGCACGTGTTCTGAATTATCATCGGCTGTTGATCAATAAGGCCTATGCCTGTTTTAAACATTTTCGGTTCTAAAAATAAATTGGGTATATATTAGGACCTGTTATTTACGTGTATCGAAAATCAATTACTTAACTGTTCAAAGAAAGCAAATCGAAATTTGTTTTTTAATTCCTATACCGTTTTCACCTAAGATTACAATTTAACTCAAAGATTTATAATAAACAACCTGCCCGGTGAACTTCTTACCGCCATGTTTTATCAATATATTAAAGATCTCTCACAGTCTCCTGTCTTATTCACTTACTAACTTTTTCATTAAATCAGATTTTTAAAAAAATTAAGTCAATTTTCTTTTTACAAACCTTCTCCTAAAAGTAACGAACAGAATAAAAAAGATCAATTATGGTGCAGTCGTTCTGAAGTTATGCGCGTACATTTTTCGGCGATACATTTTTAAATTATACTAGGTATACAAGAAGATACATGTATAGAATGCTTAATAAATAGACACGAAAAAATGTCTAAAATGGTACTAATAAAGCGGTAATTTATATTTGCATAGATGCTGCACCGAAGAATCACATTAAACGTAACGTTAACCCAGGATGCTTAAAATGTCAAAGACGAAATTAATTTCAAATGCGGAAGTTATTAAGAGAAGATTTATTTAGGTACAGAACTGTCTAGGCACAACAGGTTCCCCTACTTGAGTAAATATTGTGTAGATAAATTAAAAGTATACAGTTATCGCCTTTTTTTTGGCATTTAGAATCCATTCATTTTAATATTACAAATACCATGGTAACACCAATTTTTTTACGAAAAAAGCTAACATACTCAATTGTTTTCTTTCCTTCTACAAAAGGTGCTAAACGTAAGTAAATACCTTACATTTAAAAATATAATCTTTTTCAGTTTGAACCATATTATTATATATTGTTACACATCCAACTCTTGCCACGATCCTGGCACACTTTTTAGTAAGTAGATACGGGAAAGTGTGATAAGGTTTGTACCTTCTCATTCACTCCCGTCGATTTAAAATCTTGCCATGCCTTGTTTCCAAAACTCTCTGGATTTGGTCGTGAAAGGTATTCCAACATTTCCATGCATTATAATTTCAATCTTTATTAAAACCTTTTTTCTTGAAAACATTTAGACGGATTTTTCCAGCATACCCAAATTCGGCTATTTTTATCTTGAAAAATACCTTTAGGTGCGTAAATTATACTCTGAGTAAAAAATACTGCCTGACAATACTTTGTGTTTTTAATTTTGTTGCTTGTTTTCCCCTACCATTGGGTACCTACGTCTCCTGTCCAATTGCTCTCTATCATAAAATTAATTTAATTTTAAGGTGGTTTGTATCATCGAGAGAGAGTTACCGCGGCCTCGGAAAATAAAGGGAGGATCAGGTTGGTGTAGCTAGTAAAAGTGTGCCACACCCATCCGCTCTAACCACGGTGAAGGGCTGTTAATAGATGATTTTCAATTTGTAAAAAAACATTATATTTTAATTGTAAAAATAACTAGAATTAGGTATATTTGCATTTAAAAAAAAAACAAAAAAATTCTGAGCAAGGTAATTTTTCATTTCTAATGTGACACGTCATAATGACCCCATCCTGCCTGATGGAAAGCAGTCGATGCAGTCCATAAACGTAGGAAAAGCACCCACACGTTCGTGTTCCACGCGCGCCTCAAGGGGATAGCAGCACAATGAGGGGCCCCCAGGGAGGGGGTCATGCCTTTTTTTTTTTGTTTTACGTCGATAACAAAATGCATTTACGCACTGCCTTCCTGCCTGGAAGGGGGTGTGGGACTCACCACCGGCAGACACGACCGCCGGCAGCAATACCCATTAAAAATCTTCCGACGACGCCCGCCGCTTGTTGAGAAAGAGGCGGGGGCCAGTACCTGGGTTGCAGCTTCTGACACCCCGCCTGCGGCCAACGTCCCCCGGACCAAAACCGGGAGGACCTCCTCAGAGAGGCGCAGTGGACGCGCCCCTCCTACCTCCCCCTGCGACCATAGCGTGTGTGGCCGACTTCCCGGAGGGTCCATGGTTAGACAGCAGGGGCCCCCTGCCCCCGCTGCCTAGACCCTCCTGGCGCTGTTGAGCGGGCCCTCCTGGCCTACCCGCAGCGCCCTCCATAGGTCCCTCTTAGTTTCCCCCCCGGTAGGCAGTACTAAGGGCACCCAGAGTCGTCGGTCTCTGGGTGTTACCTTTTCCCTAGCGCCTCCTGCGCCCTACCAGGAGGTACTCAGCCCCCCCACCACGACAAGGTGGAGACCAGTCGGGGGGGAGGGGGTCATGCCTGCCCGGGGCCGCGGGACTGTTCGAAAGGACTACCGCGGCCTCGGGACATCGCAGGTTCGAGAAGGAACAGGGATGATTTACCATCTGAAAAAAAACCCACTAATGGCGGCTTGCTAAAATTCCGTTTCACGCCTCGCTTAAAAAAACCAGTTTAGGTATAAAATAGACAATTGTTGCATTAATTACTATATTATTATTATTGTATCATTTCAATACATTGTAACAGAACGCTAGTTTTGTAAGCTGCTGCTGCTTTCACTTTCAAAGTCCATAAAAACTGATTTCGTGCCATTTGAAATCGCTACCCATTGTACGCCCATGAGACAGACCACAGCTAAATCTACAGGGTTGTATTGTAACACCTAACCTATATCCTGTGTCCAAAATAAACGATTTTGATTGATTTAAATAAATAAATAAATAAATATTTTCTAACAATTACACCAATTATTTAGTTCCAAGATAAGTATCATTAAGAACTTGTGTTATGGATACTAAACAACGGATAAACATACTTAAATACTTAAATACTTTTTTTTTTTTGTAAATACATACTTAATATACATAGGAAAACACCCAGACTAGAACAAATATTCATGTTCATGCACACAAAGATTTGTCCTATGTGGCAATCGAACCCACGACCTCTGGAGTGGAGTGTAGGCATACCGACCTCCACGCCATATCGGTCGTCGTGATTTGAATTAAAGTACTTAAGTATTCAGAAACTTCTTAGGCTGTGATGTTTTTAACGATTAGTTTGTTTTTCTTTAAGCGCCAAAAAGTAAAGTGCCAAAAATATGATATTAAAATAATCTGTTCTATTTTTTTTTTTAAATAATGACTTCGAGCTGTTTGAACATTTAGCCTGTGTCAAGTAAAAGTTATATTAATAATATATATAGTAATATATAGTAAATGAGAACAAGTGGTGATAAAGATAATAAATGGTAAATGAGATAGAGGGAGGGCCTCTAAGCCCCTTGAGTACTCAGTAAAGATGTGGGACTATACCGAGACCTCAGATGGACATCTTGAGATAATTTGAAAAGTGATGTTGCAGTGTATTGTTTCATTTACCAATTTACTCATGTGCGTTCACAAATACTGAACGGCTAATAATCAACCGTTATTATTACACATTAATGATCGAAATATCACAAATTTTGAAAATAAAACAAAACTGCAGATATGATGCTTTGTAACTATTTAATTGAAAAAAAAATATGTCATAAGGTTAAAAAAATAAAGTTTTAATGTTTTAAACTAAAAAGGTCTTCCTTTCTGTTAGAAATATATCCCTGGCAACCTTGTCTGTAGCAAGAGCGATTGTTAGCGAGAATTAATTACAACACGATTATATAAGAGGGAAACATATTTTAGATCATTTCACCGATAATGGCCTTGACCTCCTGTCTGTTATATACAAGGTAGTTATTTACAATGCTACACGAGTAACACGAGGCGAGCTGGGCGCTGCGCCGGCATCAAGAGGCGGGCGGCGCCAGCCCTCGCCGTTGCCCGGCAACCGCCCGGGCTTCTCCCCAACTCCCCTGTTTTACAAACGCATTCATAATAAACTAGCAGCGCCCTGCGGTTTTACCCGCGTGGTCCCCGTTCCCGTGGAAATATCGGGATAAAGAGTGTCCTATATGTTAGTCCAGGACTGCAGCTATACACGTACAAAGTTTCATCACAATCGCTCCAGTAGTTTTTGCGTGAAAGAGTAACAAACATCTATCCACACATACAAACTTTCACGTTTATAATATTAGTAGGATTAGTAGGAAATTATTATTAAGGAATATCAGTTAAATTAAAGCGTAATCTAGCTGATAAGTATAGCGAGCTTAGGTAGAAGTGACTAGATCAGGTCACCAGATATTAAGTACGACATTTAAAGTTGCTTAGGGCGACTTGCACAGCAGTTCTTAATTATATTTAAGCTAAATTTGGTTTTTGTCTAAATTTGACATTTCGCCAATGGCAAGTTAAAGATATATAAATAATAGTATAATTCATAGTAAATGAGAATGAGTAGTGATAAAGATGATAAATGGTAAATAAGACGCCCTCGTACGACTCGACGTGAGTAAAGATGTGGGATTATACTGAGATCTCACATGGAAATCTGGAGAGAATTTGTAAAGTTATGTTGCACTGTTTTGTTTGATTTATCGACACTCATGTACGTTCACAGACACTTAAATAATCCACCGTTATTACACATTAATGTTTGAAATATCACAAAATTTTGAAAATTAAACAAAATTGCAGACATGACGCTTTATTTTCCCGCCAAGAAGTCCCCCGTGTTTTTTAAGCGGGTAGTGAGATACAGCGAATTGTGTGAGTGCGCTTGTTACCCTGATTATTTCATAGTATGGAGTGCATAGCTTGTGCAGCCTGAAACACTAATTGGCATATGAAGAATAAATATAGTAAGTAGCGTAATAATGAATAGCGGATATCGGCTTACACGTCTCGTTAGCTATGTTTTATTACAATTTTTGGAAGGTTCCATTGAGGATGAAAGATTAACATTTGCTTGCATTTTGCAACAAAAGAGGAATTTCCTTTATTGACATCCATATATACATTTATGCCTGTTACCTGAAGGGGTAAGCAGTGGAAGATATACGCTCACATTTCGCCAATTATATGATTGGTCCCACGTAATAGGTGGCGAGCCTATTGCCGCTTACCGGAAACTAAATGTTCGCCAGAGCCTCGTGCCTTTATCGGCAGGTGCACCACTTGCATGTGAGGTTGGCTTGGGCTTTTTAGGTCTTGATAGGTTCCCTATACACCTTAATATGAATTGGAAAAAACTAGTTTAGGAATGGACTTCTAAGAGAGATGAGATCATGACTAATTTTATATTTTTTTAAATAATTTATTATATTTTCATACTTATCAATGGAGCAGGGTCGCATATTTTTTCGTATAGAAAACCCGCTAGGTACAACACACTGACAAACTGAGATACTTGCATAGGTACAAAGACATTTAACTATTACTACTTATATTAAATATCTTTGCATAGGTACGTTATTACGGTACATAATGCTTTCAGTCTGCGGCCGGCACCGCGCTACACAATGGAGCGCGGACGCACACTATGTTTTATAATATAATTATTTTTATTGCAGCTAAGTGTATTTCGTTTTATTTAACATAAATAAATAGTGTATTATTATTAATTGAAAAAATATTCCAAACTCATAAAATTTTTTTTAAAGATGTGTGTATTATTTCTTTTCTCTTATTCGAAGAGTAGAAGAGAGTTTTCGTCATTCAATCACAGTTTTGAAATCAAAACGCGAAACCACAATTCACGGTAATATCTCACTTTACTACATATGAGAACAATTTTAAAGATTCACCATCCACCATAATTACACTAAACACTAAAATTCGTATTTACTCTAGTTTTGAAACTGTTTTAGCCTAGGTCTACTCGTCTTTTTTCGCGATGTCGCCAAAAATTCTGTGCACTATTTAATGTTTCAGTTTGGAGCTTTTGTATATGTGTTACCATAATCTACCTCTGAGCACGTTGATCAAGGGAGGCCAATGCGCTATCAGCTGTCTCGAGGCCGTCATCATTTAGGCACTACAAATTTTAAGGTTATTTTAATGCAAAACAATGAAAGTTTTTATTAGCAGCTATCTATAAAAATAACAATTCTTAGGTTGGTTTTTAGTGTATAATAAATATGTAGGTAGGTAAATAGACGGCGGCAATATGAAAAAAGCGTTTAGCAAAGATATACACGCAGATTTAAATAAAATCAAACATTTCGTAGAAGTAGGCAAGGAGATACTTTCTTACTATTTTAAAAAATTTTAAACAGTCTGTGGCAAAAATATAAACATAAAGGTTCAATATGCATTCTGTACAGGTACAGTTTAAGTACCTAGGTATATGATCAAAAAATATGACATAACGTCACTCCTGCGCTGCATATGAAGACGCCTGGGGGGCGGAACAGAGCAGTGAAATAGCCTATTAACCAAGATACGAGCATTGTCGAGCCGCACATGCAAGGCCACCAGGTTCAAAGACCGAGCAATGTCACCTTTGGAACTAATGACATGATAAGCCCACCGCCCCGCGCTCCGCACGCCCGCTGCACCAGACTTATCTCTCAACTACAACAGCCCACAGCACACAAACACAGGTCTCTGTTTCAATGTATTGTTGTGTGTATAACATACGCATTGTATGCACACTATTAGTCTGCAATGCAATTGCCTGTGACTATTTACATGTAGATAAGTAGCAACAATGTAATAAAATATATTTACTCGACAAACTCCGGTTCACGACATTATGCGCGAACCACTGGTAGCCACAGCAAGACTTGAATTTTACTAAAATACTAAATTTAAAATTTATGTATGTAAATGTCTAGAGCTTATCTTATGCGCTCTTGTTTTTCCCGACTATATCTAAGTATGTAGGTGTATTGTATAGTATGCAATTATATATGTGCATATGTTCCCTCGCAACTTCTCATTATAATTCGACATGTTATATTTATTATAGTTTGATAAATTAAAATTAGGTATAGTCAGAAGAATCTAGATTGTCCGCTGGCCAATCTGTGTGAGACGTCACATTAATTGATTAATTCTAAGGACTTTAAATTATGACATATATTTTTATAGAAAGGGTTTAAATAGCTTATTTCGTAATATGTGTAAGTAACTACTTTAATATTGTTAGCTGTTGCTCGCTGCTATAGTTGATAAATTAATTAATCTTAATAATTTAATTTTTGCGAGTCTATAAATAAGGCCAATACTCGTACACCATTAAAGGTAGAATGCAATATGCTAATATATTTATATAACACACAAATTTATTCTGACAAATAATTTATTTTAATCTTTGATTGCATATTTGGGTATATAGGGTATACACCCCATAATTTCTTAAATTTCATAAAACCTGAATCTGAATTAAAAGCTTTACCCAACAATAATTTTACATAAAAAAGCACAAATTAGAAAGTATTCTATTTTAAAATTGTAATGCAGGCCTTCAAAAATTAAAGATAAAATATTGAAAAGAAATATGTTATCAAAAAATCTTGCGTCACTTATCTCGGGTGTAATAAGTTCTTGCGTCATTTCATTCTATTCTTCTTTAGCAAACTATAATGACATGGCAATAATAACTTAAAGGCATTATTTCAAAAATAATAAAAAAAAATCAAATAACGCCGCATTTTGGAATTATATTTTAATATCTGTCTATCTACGTATCTTGATAGTGCTTATTTATTAACGACTCAATCGTAGCAGTGATATTCAAGCTTGCCGCAGTCTTATGCCTCTTTGTCCTAATTATTAAGTAATTAGACAAATAATAATAATAATTTCTATGGATTACACCAATTATTTAGATCCAACATAAGTGTTTTTGATAACTTGTGTTATGGGTACTAAATAACGAACTTCAATACTTTTTTTTTTGTAAATACATACTTGATATTACATAGGAAACACCCAGACCTAAACAAAAAATCACATTCATGCACACAAAGATTTGTCCTGCGTGGGAATCGAACCCACGACGGGCGGAGGGCAGGTATACTGACCTCCACGCCATATCGGTCGTCAAATAATCATACAGTAATTATAAGCTACAGGGCAAAGTGGCATAGGAGCACGACTTTCCTCTGATCATAATAATTCACGATTACGTTGTTTACTTATTAAACGATTAATATTTAATTGTTTGTATAATAGGTTGGGGAAAAAGTCTTTTCGTATTTTTGTATGAAAAGTCAAGACATTTTTTTCAAAGTTTATTTACATTTATTTACAATATATATGTACCGTTTTGTTGAATAACTTTCTGCCATTTTGTGGGCAGAGACATTATCCCGTTACTGTAGAAACTTTGGGACTTCTGATCAAAAAAACGGGACAAATAGTTTTGGCAGAGGCAGAGAGGATCTTGAGGTCAACCTTACAGAACCTAAAGAATTCTGCAGAGACCGAAACAGGTGAAAATCTGAAGGCGCAAGGTCAGGGCTATATGGTGGATGCACTAGGACCTCCCAGTCGAACTCTCTTAATTTTTGCTGAGTGGCTAAAGATGTGTGTGGTCTAGCGTTATCGTGATGAAAGACCACACCCTTCCTGTTGATCAATTCCGGCCGTTTTCTCTCGACTGCTTCCTTTAATCTCATCACTTGCTGGCAGTAAAGATCAGAATCGATGGTTTTGCCGGGCGGTAAAAGCTCATAATAAACAATGCCCTTCCAATCCCACCATACACACAGCATCACCTTATTTCGTGTTAGGCCAGGTTTGGCCACAGTCTGTGAAGCCTGGCCAACTTTCGACCACGACCTTTTTCGCACGTTCTTGTCGTACGTGATCCACTTTTCATCGCCAGTTATCAATCTCTTCAAAAACGGCTCGGTTTCATTACGTCTCAATAATGAATCGCAAATGAGTACACGGTTCATTAAGTTTCTTTGAGTGAGCTCGTGTGGCACCCAAATATCGAGCTTTTTTGTATAACCAGCTTTCTTCAAATGGGTCAAAACTGTTTTGTGATCAATTCCCAGTTCTTCAGCTACATCGTAACTACTAATATGCCGATCTTGCTCCACTCTTTCAAAAATGGCGTCCATTTTATTCGTAACAGTTCGACCAGAGCGAGGTGCATCTTTAACATCAAAATTTCCGGACTGAAAACGTTTGAACCAAATTTTTGCTACTCTTACTGACACTGCATCAGGTCCATAAACATCACAAATTTTTTTCACTGCTTGAGTTGCATTTTTGCCTTTTTTATAATAAAATTTTAAAATGTATCGAATTTCTTCATTAGATTCACTCATTTTTACGGAGAGAAAAACAAATGAAAAATAGCGGGAAACAACTTTTTTTTATTTTTTTCTTTTCTTTATAATGGAACCTTTTTAATGTTACCAAAACCAGCCAGACACAAATAGTACAGTCAAAAAAATTTTATAATAAGTTTATACCTACGTTATGCGAAAAGACTTTTTCCCCGACCTAATATATTAACTTCATTAAAAAAAAAATTGTTCCATATTTTTTCTGTAGACGGTTGTTACCTAATAAACTTTTTTATATCCATTTATTTTGTTCTTGCCTTTTCATGCGATTATACATATACCTAAACAAAGTACAAACAACACATTTTATGGATTTAAATCGCCTTTTAGTAAGACTAGGTTGGGATAAACACTGTTTACTTAACCGAATGATTAAAATGTGATTTGTTTATTAATATTAACTTTCAATGTTCTAACTACAAATATTAGGGCGCTGAGGGTGGACGTATTTCAAAACAGAAATTAAATAATTTTATAGGCATATTGACGACCGATATGGCGTGGCGAGTATCCCCGCACTCGTGGAGTACGTGGGTTTGATTCCTGCCCAGGACATATTTTGTGTGCATAAACATGAATATTTGTTCTGGTTTGGGCGTTTTGTTATGTATATTAAGTATGTATTTACAAAAAAAGGTATTTATGTATGTTTATCCGTTAAGTTATTATACATAACACAAGTACTTAATAATACTTATCTTGGAACTAAATAATTGATGAGATTGTCAAATAAAATATTATTATTATATTACAAGCCCACATTTAGCATTCCTACATTTTTAATTTAACTTAAGTGAACGCTGTAGCTTACTTAAAAGTCCCTAAAACTTTGCATCGCCTAAATGCGACTCTGAGGTCAATATAAACCCTCTCTGGCCGCTTTTGAAATGAGCACTCCGAAAGGTGGAAGCGGTTAGTCTAGAGGGCACCTTCAATCGCTGCCGTTGACCGTGGTCAGGGCCATACGACGCACCGTGACCATACACTAACAAATTCGTCGTTATTCTCACAACGTGGCCTTGCTCACTTACAACTCGACAACGTTTGTCCAAAATTGCTATCACGAATAAAAAATATGTTGAAGAGATTCCAGTTTGTTAAATTTCAATTTCTAGTAATACATATCCTATGTTATATTATATATACAATATACAAGCTTATCAGAAATATTACTATGGTGAAAAGTAGTTTTGTGATCCAGTAGTTGAGTTTACTCATTGCTAATATCCTAAATTACAAATCTGTCCTCTTAAAATAGTACGTAACAATAGTACCTACGATAAGATAATGAATACCTACTTAGTATATCTTTTGACATGTTGCATGTTTGTATTAAGATACGTAGATAGACAGATATTAAAATATAACTCCAAAATGCGGCATTATTTGAATTTCCTTTATTATTTTTGAAATAATGCCTTTAAGAAATTATTGCCATGTCATTATAGTTTGCTAAAGAAGAATAGAATGAAATGACGCAAGAACTTATTACATCCGAGATAAGTGACGCAAGATTTTTTGATAACATATTTCTTTTCAATATTTTATCTTTAATTTTTATTGATCGTCGCCGTGACCTATTGGAACAAAATCTAAATAAATTGTAGCGTGTCCCCTACGTATTAAGATCTCACTATAGCAAAACAACACACTCCACATATCTATAAAACGTAATAGACAAAAGTTACTTTCTCGTTTATGCAATTACTGTGAATAAGTTTAATATGCAACAGTCCCTTTTTAGAACACATCATCATCATTTCAGCCTTATAAAATATATTACATTCTATTGAGTGTTTTTCCCCATAATCACCACGCTGCGCTGGGCAGGCGGAATGGTGATCGCAGTTCAAGCCAGTAGGTACGCTGGATGACGCTACTGTTTATCATCCGGTAGAATTCTCTTTGTCGACTCTTACGACTTCCTATGAGATGAGTGGGGCTAGCACTAGGCCGGTGCAACACGGCAATTTAGGACACTGATATTTTGACAAAATCATAAAAATATATCCGACTTATGCATGTGTTGCGTATTTACTACTTTATTCTATAGGTACCACAACATCGCACTCTTGCATGCGGCCCACCTGATAGAAAGTAAAGACTGCATCCTATGAACCCTTGCAACCCTAGGAGCATCACTAGCGCGTTGACGACCCTTTAACAGGCAGAGCACGTTGAAAATATTAATTGGTTTTCCACCTTAAGTTAACCACATAAGGTCAATTTTGGTGGTCATATATTGACCACTGGCTGGTAAAGGATTAAAGCCGTCTCACGTTTTTCTGGAAGAGCCCCATGCTGTAATCTCATGGAACAATGTCGCTTCTACGCGGCAGACGTTTTTTGCTTAGCAATAACTTTATCTCTAAAAAGTACTCAAAGTAACCGATAAGTATGATATTTTAAGAAGCCGTTAAACGGTAACTATCAGGAGATTATCTACGACTAGTGGAGATAATTATAGGAGCAGTCATTGAACATAACGAGTGCTCAAGGGATTATGAATGTCAAGTGAGATATAGAAATGGGTAGATAGATGACAGGATCACACGCATTTTGCTGCGATCGAACGCAGAAAGTCACCAAATCGTGCGTTAGCAGTTAGCATCGATACAGTCGCAGAAATGCCGATAGCCGATGCTAATAGTAGCATGTCTGCTGTGGCCTTTAATCTACATGATTATGTAGCAGATGATTATCTGCTTTCTTATCTTAAGTGAAGCCTGGATATGATGTACGGATAAAACACCTGAATATGTAAATTAGTAGGGTAAATGCGTAAATAATTTGTGGGTGAAAATAATAACAATAATATCCACAGTTTATCATCATTTTATTACATCAAGTACATAATATCATTTGAAAATACAGTCATGACAATTATCTTACCTAATAATGATTGCCTTCCGCATACAACTCAATGAATTGTTTATTTTTAAACAGGTACACAATATTTATGTCCTTATAGACCCTTAAAACTAAGCTTACCCGATTCTTTCTATGGTACACCCTCATTTTACACAGTCCGCACAACAAGCGCTTTCCAGTGCACTTGTATTAGCATCACAACCTTCACATTCTCAGACGGGTACAACAATTACTTAACTATAGCAACCAACGTACATTTTAATGTAAGAGGTATGTAATCTTCTTCATTGGAGAAATGCACATCCATACTGAACCAACTGCCATGGCAGGTTGCTACTACTGAGGCGTTGAAGACTAGCATGTCGGAGTTAGTGTGTTTTTCTCTGAAGCGAACCTAGTTCCTAGCTTTTCGGCGACTCGCAACAGTTCAGCACTTTCCAAAACAATAGGTGTTACCATACTTATTGCATACCTCAATAAAAAATTTAATACTTAAAGATAGATAATATTTATATCGGCATTGTTTAATAATTTGGCATAGAGCCTAAAATGTTAGCCAAAGGCTCGGTTTCACATGTAAGACTAACCAATATTCAGATTTATATACAAACTAAACGATAAAATAAGGACAAAACAAAAGGTCGATTTTGAAACAACCTTCCTTCCTACCTACGGTCATATTTAGCGATTATTAAAACAGAATTTATTACAATACAATAAACTATAAGGTCAAAAGCTATGGAGTCAATTAAATATTATGAATTCTATTTTATATTAAAATAGACACGCATTTTTCATTGTGAGTACGGTTAGTTCAGAAATTGAACATCTGATAACATTTGGAACTCACGACTGTATTACCTAAGATCCTCGTTTTAGTTGTGGAGGGTAGAGGCAAGGAAAGCTATCTCATAAATGAGAACAGGTGCCAGTGTCCAGTTTTTTTTATTACTTTTAAATAATGGCATCGTGCGGGGTGCGCATTTAGACAGTGTCTAGTAAGAGATATATTAATAACATATAAATTATAGTAAATGAAACTGAGTGGGGATAAAGATGATGAATGGTAAATGAGATGCCCTCCCCTAAACCTCTTTAGTCCTCAGTAGTGTCCAGTTATCAGCTGTAAATGACAGTTTGACATCTCTAAGATGAGCAAGAGTATAAATTGAAGTTAACAGTCAGACGAGGTGAAAGCCGGCCTTCCCTCTGTCCTCTATACTATTGATTTTATTCATCGAAGAGTTTACATTCATTGGAATTGTGCACAAATAACTATCTAGGCATTGATTCATATGCATACCTAATCAAAATCGCGATTCACAAACGCCAAAAGATACAATTTGGCAAGAAAAATACCAGACCTGCCTGACAATTTAATTTGACAGATGCTACTATGAAAACATTGTTAGTATTTTTCAGTGGTAGTTTGTAGTTGTGATCTTCACTACTTGATACGGGACCCAGATCTCTATTGTTTAAATACCTAAGATTATCTAAGGACATTTTAAACTTATCTATGATTGGTCATTTAATTTTAAGAACAAATGTATTTTTATGGACCCCTTCCACCAATTTACAATCCAAACCAATTCAATTTTTAAAAAAATCTTTCTTTCCACTTTGTTTACCCGAGCTGCATTGAAACATGTACAGGAGAAGTGAGATGTTTCTAAGTATCATTGTTTTCAATGAGGATTTATTTACAGGATACGAAAAATAAGATAAAAGAAAATTGTTATTATTTTTTATGTGTATAGGGATCCTACCAAGATCTAAGGAGCCCAAGCCAACCTCACCTGCAAGTGGTGCGCCTACCGATCAACGGGCGAGGCTCTGGCGAACAACAGTGCCCGGTAAGCGGCAATAGGGTCGCCACCACGTAATAACGTGGGACTAATTATACATGTATAATTGGCGAAGTGTGGGCGTATTATATCACTTCGGGAAAACAGGTGTGTATGTATGCTATTTTTTTTCAGGAAAGTCTTAAGAGCACTATTATCATTACTATCCAGTATCGTTTATAGAACGATAAATTACTTTTATAAACATAAAAAAACATCTTTTCCCATTGAAATTAGGCCTTACTCGATGGACATTTCAAATATTAATCGAATTGAATAGATACTCTCTTGTAATCGCATACTAACAACATCTATTATAATTCGTATTACTTATACATACATTAATAACAACAATATTACTACTATCAGACAAACTTGATCATGAATCAATGCATTATATTATTCATAATGTTCCCTGTACCTAACCGCACATACATCCATTTTTATATTATGGTATTATATAACCAACACGAACCAATCGTCACAACAAATGGTTTCTTGAACACTATCCAAATAAACATTTTTGATAATATCAAATAGTAATTGGCAGACATTTAAATATTCATATACGAGCATGTAAGCATCTAGAGTAATCTAGACACATCCAATGTTGGCAAAATTGCACAAATGACAGCTGCTGTTGACAAATCAAGCTTATAGTTATAAAATTGATGTTATTTAACAACTATACGCTTCCATATAAACAATAAATATATATATAGAGATTACAAAAATGTAGTCAAAGTGCCTCAGGCAGTACTGACGAAACACAGATAGCCAGTCTAACTATTCTAGGTCATAAATGATAAATCAGTTTAGTCTGGCAATTAATGAGCTTCTTAGCACTAAGCAATTAAAAAATTTCGCCTTAGAACCAACTGTTATCATGACATGAACATCTTTATACTTTGTGTATTGAGTTTAGTTAACAACTCGGTACGTATCTTACGGTCATCCTGTCTCTCAATACGCTGATTAATATTATAATTATCTGTGGCATTTCATAAATGTTACGTCAATTAATCAAATCAATAAAAATCCATTCAAAAATGTCACAATATTTAGAAGTGCTAAAATCTACAGAGTTTCTTGCCAACTTCACTCACTTACGAAAAAAATAATTTACAGATATATATTTTTAATTTTCTAACCTTTGGTAAAGAATTCAAAAATTAAGCTTATAACAACGTTGGTTCATAGACGAATTTTAACAATTTCCTTTTCCTACTTAAAATTATTAAACACCTAACATCAATAACAAGCACACAGAGATACTTATAAATAAAATAATATTAGCAAAATTTTCATTAATATTGTTTGTGTTAATGTTATATAATAACATTACATTATTTACATTTGCACCAGGTGAAAATCTACTGATAGCTGAAAGAACAATCGTCCATGTTTGAAAATAATGAGTAAGTAGGTTATTTGCAGCCATAATAGCCTTTGTGCGTTTACCAAATGAACAAAATGTAATAAAAGAAATAAGTATTTATTTATAATATATGAGCTACATTCTATTAAATTATATTTCATAAATACAATAGTAGTAATTTCCGTTTTGTAAACGTAATAATAATTACCATATATAAACCCTATACATACAAATCCTCTAGTTCAGTCAGATTGACTCCAAGAAGGTTTAATATCTACCTACTTCGTTCTGCGTAATCTGCATGCAAGGAATAATATAAATGAATTATTTACACATTTTATTTATTTTTTATATAGGCGTAGATTAATGACTTGATCTGAGAACTAAAGATAGCAAAACATACTTCAAGTTGTATCGAAGCCGAATTATGTAAAAAATATTGTACCATGCGATACTAGGGATCCCATTAGGGTAAAAATAGTGACATATGATTATCCTGAGGGAAGTGACTGCTGGGTCCTACAGTGGAAACTATGGAGCCGTCCCACACCCCGCCTCGGTTAGGTGGAGCGAGGACGTTTGCAAAACGACTGGCAGCAGTTGGTGACGAGAAGCTGAAGATCAAGCTGTGGCGTGCCATTGGAGAGGCCTATATCCAGCAGTGGACGAATGCAGACTGATGATGATGAAGGGAATCTTTTAAATATTGGGAATATCTAAAAACACAGCATAACTATGGCAGTAAACAAAGCACATTGGAAATCGCATTTGCAAAAAAAAAAATTAATCATTTCGTATCTATTAATTATTTGGACTTCTCGAGGGGAAAGTGAAGTGCCAAGTCTGCAGTTTTGTTTTATTTTCTAAAATTTGTGATATTTCGAACTTTAATGTGTAATAAGTTAACGGAGGATCATTAACCGCTAAACGCACGAATCCATCATTAAAACGAAAATAAAAATAGATTTATCATTTATAATAGTTCAATCAACGATGACGCATGGCGACGTTCTTAACACCAATCTATAGAGTTCAATATTGCTCAATTCATGCGTCATCGTGGATTGAACTATCTATATCAGAATTTTAAGACAGAACTACGTTGATACTTCATAGCTGTTTTGTTTTGATTCGTACCTACTTCCTGTCTCAAAGGTCAATGTGCAAGTTTTACCGCTGGGTACAATAGAAGTACTTTAGAAGTGTAATGATTTGTACACAACACAAGGTATGGATTGAGACAAAAACCCTACGTAACTGTTATTGTTTAAAACTAACACCTTACAGACCAAAATGACCCAAAAGGCTGGCACAATGATTTTTATACTAAGTGGTTTAAATCCACTTTTCTCATAAGATAATTGTTACCAAAATTACAAATAATATTTGGTTCATTATAATTTATTCTAGTTAATTTGAGATGTGTCTTAAAATACCCAGATTTTACTAACGTCTCTTTGCAGGTCTATATTGTAATGTTTGCATTTTGCATTGAAACAACATTGCATGGAAACAACTAATTTTATTGCACACAAAATTAGCTCCTGTGACAAAGGCAACAAAATGTATGTCAAAGTGTAACACTTGACTTGAGCTAATGTGCTTGAGCGCTCTGATCTCTCTTGATTTTCATAGGAATTTAATTAGGTAAATATATTGAAATATTGCCATTAAACTAACTAAAACAAATCATGCAATCTGTCTTCAATGAAAAAGGTTTTTCTGCTTTATGTAAAAGACTTAAGTAACAAATGGATTAAGGCAGTATTCACAGTGATGTTAAAACCAATTAATTTAGATATACAAACAACAATCTTTCACTAATATGTCACAATTATTAACTAGCTTTACTTAGGAACACAAAATATTAATCTGAACTTACATTGAAGCAGATCAGTAACTGAGGTCATGAGATGCTGAGTGTTTCTTTGAACAGTCAGAGTCGTCAATTATAGAATTTTTCCTCTTGCGTATATCAAATCGCACTCCAGTCTCTTGCACCACCTTCTCGCTCTTCATAATTGCAGTAATTATGTTTTCTTTAGACGGAGGGATCAACTGCAACTCATCAGTATTACCTGTTGTTGATACAGATGGCTCTACCAAATGCATCACAATGCGTTCCAGTCGCTTCGGGTGTTCTACAGGAGCTTCATCAACTATTTCAACTTGATCACTATTCTGACCTGTTATATCTACAATAACAGAATATTTGCGTTTCATTTCGTCCATCATTCTACGTCCATAATCCTCACCTACCACACTATTGACACATACAAAGCTTTGCACTTTCTTTGTATCTTTGTCTATCTCAAGGAAACCTCGTGTTCTCATGTAAATAAAATGACCTGAGCGTGACATTAATCTGTAATAGGATTCTCCAAATTCTCTACTTTGGTCATACATTTGTCGCAACACACATATTACCCATCTGACATCTTCTTTGTGCATAAAAACAAAGGCTGAAGTCCCTGTAACTTCTTCAGTCATATAACCCAATGCAAGTGATATACTTTGGTCACATTGGACAATGCGGCCATCAACCAAGTGTCTAGTCCAATACTCTGAATATGCTGTTGGAGGAAGCATTTGTGTAGGTAGTGCATTTGTTAACACTCTAATCATTCCAATAAAAACATAGTCATTGCCACTGGAAGAAAAGGTTCTTATTCGCCTTACACGTTGTCGCCTAATAATTTGTTGATCTTGCACTCCATTAGCTGTTGCATGATCTGAACGACGTAACACACCATCTATACGACAATGTTCATAGCGAGGAGGGTCCGTTTTAGCTCCAGCTCTCATTATACGTATATTAAAGAAGTGATGCTTCTCAAAGAAACTAGGATCACACCCATTGCGCAATTCTGGAGGGTAAATATACTGGCGCAAAATGTTTTGGTCTTCATAGTGTATGTAGTTATAAAAGTCTTGCCCCAATAGATCTATATGGCAATAACCAAGCTTATCTTGTACATTTGGAGAAATTAGGAAGATTCTTCCTCTGCATGTGACAGAGCACATGATGCAATCAAAGAGATCAAAGAATTTCATGAAAGAACCTGACCAGGTTTCAATATGAGCACACTTAATAGTATCACCAAAAACATGTTCATTGCGAAGTTTATTGGCAGCTAATCTCAAAACACTTGTTTTGTCTACTTTGCGTGGTGCATGAACAATGTCAGACAACAATGCAGTTAGCTGTGTGATGTGTGAATTGTATTGACTTCTTCTCTGTTTCTCAGCTATAATCCTAGATTCCCGGTCACTAGCTTTAGCTAATGGCATTTCAGGTGAACGAGACTCAGATGATGAATCACTACAGCTTGCCGGGTGCTCTGTATATCCATGAGGAAGAGCTGTGGGCACTGCCATTGACATCCCGAAGCCTGAAGACTGGCTTACAGCTCCCAAATGGCCAGACATAGCTCCATGCACATTGCTTATATTAGCTCCACTCAGTGATGTCATTTTAACTTGCACAGAATTTTTTTTTACTGTAAACGCATGAGTTCAAATCATTGTTTTTATTTTATTATCCATATGCCAATAATTATTAATTTTATCATTGGAAATAAAAAACATTATAAAAATATTCAAGGTACACTGGCTGTAACGTAACATGTGAATATTACATGTAAATAAGCAAACAGTTATTTGTTTCCGCACATTATAATGTCAAATTTACACATTCCTTTTAATGCACTAACACAACGAAAAACAACCACATTTAATTCTCTTGTACGCACATCATGCCTGCCGGATAGTTAATGGCAACAATGAAATGATTGGCATTGGCATTTGGCATTTGACATGGCATGCTGCTACGCTAGTGTGTATATTACTGGCAGCCTGTGGGATTGGAAGAAAAAGACAAACTTTTAGTCTGTGATCGTTCAGTGTTGTCATGTGGGTTAAATAAAAATACAACCAATAATTCAGTTCAGGCTTTTACAACAACCTGAACACCACTAATTATTATACTCAAACAGGATTGAGCACTCTTAATATAAGACATTATGCTTATATATTATAAAACTCATATCGGCTATCTAAACTAAATGGCACAACAAACCAAGACAAAGTGTGAGTGATCCAGTAAGGGGAATCTGTATCTCGTTCTTTCCCTTGCTTATAAATATAAGTACAGTATAATCTTTTCGACAACATAATATACAACTATCGGATAGTGCCTTTTTACCGTGAATTGTGATGTTCAGTATTGAATCCAAAAATTCAGAAAGTTTTATTTTTTAGAATAGGACTTTGATTTGATTTGACTGTGACGAACTTTATAGTAGCGAAAATACTCACATGTTTTCTCAATTTCTATATGGCTGACGCTTTGTTGTTATCGCCGTTTATTTTTTCTCGACCCTGCGCAAACGAAAACGCGATAGGCTGATATAAAGGAATGAGATCGAAGCATACAGCTAGGTTTAGAATATCTTTCGAAACCATCTTCATACTGTGCAGAATATCTCGAACTCTCGAACTCGAACCAAGAAATTTGGGAGGTCGTTTCTGTGCAAGACCACTAAGCTCTGGAATTCGTTGCCGGCTCATGTGTTTCCTATTTCCTATGATCCCGGGTCTTTTAAGCTGGGCGTGAAACGGAATTTTAGCAGGCCGTCATGAGTGGATGCGCTTTATACCGTGCTTATTTCACGTTATAAAGCGCTTTCATTTCCTTATTGGACTGCATCGACTGCTTATCATCAGGCAGGATGTAGTCATTATGACGTGTCACATTAAAAAAAAAGGAAGTAAGGACAAGTTAATATTTGTTCTACCTGGGTCTCTGGATATGTTGTTTTATAAACGTTTATGTGTCTGACTGTTTCATACTCAAACACGAGAGAGCGCCTGCGACTAAAAACGGGAAAGTACAGGGGGCTTGCAGCTATTTTGATAACACTACTAATTTTTATTTATTTGCATGTAAGTGAATCTAAGCTTCGTGATTTCAGGGTTGATATAATTTTTTTTCCATGTATATTTTGTTTTGACGTTTTCAAGTGCTATGTAATAGTTTATGAAATAAAGAACTTTTTACTTTACTTTACTTTACTTTACTTTACTTTACTTTACTTTACTTTACTTTACTTTACACAACAAATTATCTTTTTTAAGTTTGTCTGTGAATCCTATTATACAAATGACACATACCCAAGAAAATCTTATCTTATTACAACAATTTCGGAGAGAGGAGGAATTATCATGTTCATGATTTTCAAGTTAGTGAAGTTAATATTAGAACTCAAAACTTTGAATGTCTTCTCTTGTTACGATATTTGCAGCCAGTTACACCGTATTTCACGGTAACTAAATACTTCCACTGTGTAATAATAACAAATAAGTACATTCCATAGATAAAAATTAACAGAAATTTCTTTTTAGACAATAAGTTCGCATGCTACTGACGGGACCGGTGATAGAAAAAAGAACTACTAATAAATAACATGTATAGTCATACATTTAGTACATAAACAGGATTGAGCACTGTCAATATGACAATGACAATTACAAAAAATATAGTTATAGATTTAATACTCAAACACAGGTTTGAACACTGCCATAATGCACATTAATAAAATATACTTTAGAGTTTCACGATAAAATATTACCTTTCGTCTACGAATATTTTAGAAGGCAAAACGAGCTGAAAGAGATGGCGTGTGTCAGGGACCGTGTTTCGTTCTTTCAATTGCCAGTCGACAAACTTACTGCTCAAAAAATATTGTACACATATGAAGATACTTATTTTCCAGGAATGCATAATAAAATCTTGACACAGTCATGACAGATTAAATTAGAAAAAACATATATTCGTGTAGCTTATTATGTATATTTTAAAAATATTGCCGATTACCAGGCAATATTTTTTTAGTGACTGCGTCATGGTATTTATGAAAGGTTTTCTATTATGTTATAAATATTTAAAAGCAAAGTTTAATGTTGTAATGTGATATGAAAGATGGTGATAAGTGAGTGTTAGTAATACAGTAATTGCGCCTTATACTTACTCAGGAAAGCTTAATAAGGATATTGTGTGTGTGTGTGTGTGTGTGTGTGTGTGTGTGTGTGTGTGTGTGTAATTCTTTTAGAAAGTGATGATGTCATCCATACTAGAATTTCGCTTGGCTCGTTTTTTTGCCAGCAGGACTGTTCAAACCTGTGTTTGAGTATTAAATCTATAACTATATTTTTTGTACTTGTCATTGTCATTTTGACAGTGCTCAATCCTGTTGAGTATGCTAGGTTGATTTATCAAAATACTTATTACTGACAAATTACTTTATACGAGTTAGCTCAGATGAAACGAGTTCTTCTTCCATTTAAATAATGGCTTCGTGAGTCTAGCACATTTAGCCAGTGTCAAGTAAGTGATATATTAATAATATATAACCCACATAAGCACTTCTTAGGCAACCGTGTAGTGAGACGGTGGAACGAGCTGCCGGCAGATATAGTGTCAGCTCCCACTGTCAATTCATTCAAGAACAAGCTAGACAAACACATGCAACCGGTTAAGAGGAACTAGATGCAGATGAATTGGATACAGGCGCAATCAGTTTTCAAACTGCCTGCCTGTTAATTAATAATAATAATAATAATAATAATTTATGGTAAATGAGAATGAGGGGTGATCAAGATGATAAATAGAAGATAAAATACCCTCCCCTAAGCCCCTTAAGTCCTCAGTAAAGATGTGGGACTATACTGAGATCTCACATGGACTCCTTGAGAGAAAATTTGAAAAGTGATGTTGCACTGTTTTGTTTGATTTACCAACACTTTGTATTGTTGAATATAATATATGAATATTATATTCAACAAACACTTGACGGTTAATAATCCACCGTTATTACACATTAATGTTAGAAATATCACAAATTTTAGAAAATAAAAAAAAACTGCAGGCATGACGCTTCACTTTCCCGTAGTGTTGTTGCGATAGCGATAGACTATCGATAGTATCGTGACCTCGAAATTCAGTTGTACTATCGATAGTCTTATCGAAAATATTGGCCTTCGACGATATTTTCGATAGTATCGATTGTTAAAAATATGTAATATTTTTCGTAACCATCGATACTATCGATTCTATCGATAGTATCAACAAAAACGCTATCGATAGTTTCGATACTATCGATAGTATTAGCACAAATACTATTGATAGTTTCGATAGTTTCTATACTATCCCATCGATAGTCTCACATTTTACGATACTATTACTTGCATTTAAAAGATTACTTGATAGCTCATCTACATTCGTTTGTTTAATTCAACTCCGTCCGTGATATTTTACATGAAGAGGGTAACTGAAATATTATTGGGCGCGACAATCATCATCTTGTAAATGTATTGTGCACTGGTGTTACCAACCAGGTAACGTTTTATTTCCAGTCGATAGTATCGAAAATATGTCGATAGTAACTAAAACAAAACTATCGATACTATCGATACGCGACGATATATCGTCGATAGTTTGATAATATCGATTTTTTACGTAATACTATCGATATCGATCGACGAAATACAATAATATCGCATATTTTTAACTATCGATAGTATCAAAAGTATTGCAAAATGTCGATATTTTCGATAGAATAGTCGCGCTATCGACGTTTTTTCAAGGTTAACTATCGATAGTGAAACTATCGCTATCGCAACAACACTACTTTCCCGCCAAGAAGTCCATGAAACGAGTTAGAATATCGTGCTAAAGTTAATACCATAGATAATAAATACTTATTACCCCGTAGTACCCACTGTACAAGTACAATTTTAATTATAAGTAATTTTTTTTTGACACTTGACGCTGACAAATTTTAAATTGCCAATTGGGGAGGAAAATATAAGAAATTAATAATTAATTGATCGCGAAATTCTACATTCTCGGTTTCCCAACAATTAATCAGATCAGTGTGCACAAACTACCAACTTACTACGTAATTTTTTTAAATCGCAACGATTCTGTGAATAAGGTTTTTAACTTTTTTTAAAAATGTTTTGTGTTTGTAAATTTATTTACATTTTAAGAAATTCTCCGGGAACTTAAACTGTTGTTCTCTACCTGGAAAATGCAAACGGTTCAAGCAAGCGAGCAGTCAATTAATTAATAGCTATTTAATGTTCTGAACCGGTTCTCTTCGTTTATTTGGTGTTTATTTGTTTCTTACTTTAATCACTAAGAGACAAGACAGCAGAAGACGAATTCGTTTATGAGCTTACAATTTAATAGTAATAATAACACTGATTGGCCTGAAGAGGAAAATTGGCAACATAATATTTTGCTTGAGTGTAATGTAGTTATTGCACGTATTCGTATTAATCGTTACAAGCAAAATGACGCGGCCAGCGTGTGATATCATAATATTGTGGAATATTGTGTTTCTATTATATATATCAGCAAAAGAAGGTAAGCATATATTTTTTATATATTAATCAATAAATCTAAACTTTTATGTAAATGTAGTTATATTGGTTTGAAATTAATTATATTTAAATTCATTTTATAGTTGGGGACAGCTGTGTTCCAAATAATGAAGTTTTTGATGGCATTTGCACTCCTATTGGTGATTGCGAAGTAGCAATACAGTAAGTAAAATGTATCATTAAAAATACATATTGCCTTAATGGAATGCAAAGCTACATTTCTCATATTTTCTACAGATAACCTTAGCTACTCAGTTAACATCAAGAAATTTATATTGCTTAGTTTATGACATGAAGTGTTAATTTATGAATACTTCATTATATAGTTATTTTTAACTGTTATACTACTCAAAACCTCTGAACTCATGAACCTCTTTTGCTGATTGAATAGTATTGAGGAGTGCCGTGTGATACTGGGGCCACCCTCTCTCATCTCACAAAGAGGCGTCGAATTTATTGATTGGTATGGTATAAATAAACAAACAAGAATATTTCCTTATTTTAAGCAATATACCTTTTTTTGAAAGGATGACCTTTTCTCGCTGTTACTCAAAAAATCCATCTTATGTTCCGTCTTGAGCCTGCTATGTACTGGGTTCACAATATCCTTTCTGAACAGTTCGGCTACTTTGGCTCAACCCCTCCACAAGGGGCCCTCAGTGTTCTAACATCTTTTTGAGACACGCATGAAATACCAATGCTCCAAGTGATGGATTAAAAATATCTTTGTAACAATTCCAGCCCTACTTTAATTTCCCGAAAAATCGAGAAACTATTCAATACTTTTTTTTTTTACCAATGCTCCGTTGACACGGCAAGGAATAGCCCTGCTCATCTTACAGTTATTGTTTATAAACATTTTACCATTCCCATTTTGTATTAACAATATGTTTTTTTTATTTCAGAAATATAAAAAAAAAGAACCATCACTCATTTCAAAGATGTGGGTTCCGTCAAATTGAAGAAATAGTTTGCTGTCCCCATACTACAGATAAGTATGGTAGGTAGCAATTATTTTTTGTAATATTTATTTTTATACGTTAGTTGATTCGCATACTTTAGTTAATAATAACATTTTTGCAACTATATTTTTAGGTCCACCAGAAAAAGAAAAAATTACTGAGCGAATAGCAGACAGAGGTAAGAAATAAGTAAAATAATATAATTTAATACTAAATATTTGCTTATAAATACTAAATACCTGCTCTAATTTCTTAATTTGTTGATTTGGTGTAGACATGCATGACTTACAATTCAAATTCATTTATTGAAGCTTCATTCTTATGCACCACTAGGTCAATAACATAAGACCACAAGTGTTTATCTGTTTTTGTAAATAGTACCTAATTATGTTAATAGCACTAACTGTAATTTTAAAAAAATTAGTCTTAACTTTTGCTATAATTATAAAATCACTATCATCTGAAAACTCATAAGGTTTAAATTATGAAACCTTATGCTGTCAGTGCCTTTCTACAGACCATATTTAAGTAACTATAAAGTTGGTTCTTATTTTCGACAACCACTATGGCGTGGTGGTTAGTATACTTGCACTTCGCTCCTGAGGTTGTGGGTTCGATTCCTACACAGGACTTATCTTTCTGTGCATGAATATAAATGTTAGTCCTGGTCTGGGTGTCTCATATGTATATTAAGTCTATATTTACTTTAAGGTTTTTTACAATACCTACTTTTTGCTTACAGAATGTAAAAAGATATTGAATTCTACATTAGTGCCAGTAGAATTGCATATAATTGGTGGAGATTCAGTAGCACTTGGTGAATTCCCCCATATGGTATGTTGATACTTACTTACGTTTTCCTTATATGTACCTGTGAAAAAGTTAGTCATACTAATATATAAGGCTAATGATGTATCAATTACTTTTAATTGTTGTTACAAAACCAGTTATTAATGTGTATCAGGCTGTCCAGACAATTCTCACTCGTACTCACTGTCGTAGTAGTAACTCACGTGTAATTATAACCAAGAATATACAATGTTAGTGTAGCGCTCTCATCAGAGTAATGAGGGGCCACAGATTCGTTGTAGGAACTTTTCGGTGTCGTATTGTCAAAGTAAGACATTTTTATCCAAGTATGGCTTATTGAACCCTTTGCAAGGCAGTGGATGGAATTATGGAATAAATAATTTCAACATGTTCTGCCCGTGAAAGTGTTTAAGCTATTATGAACGTCAATTTAAAAACTTACGCATCTATTCACTGCTGGCAGGAGCATGATTTGGTTAGAATTGGGCAAGATACTCATTAATCGAGGCACCGACAGACTGACAAATCTTGAGAAAAAACCGCAACAGACAGATCAAATGACAAATTCTGACAAAGAATCCATTTTGCTTTTATTTCTCTCCCTTTCGAATTCGTTTTGAATTTTTTTTATTGTATTTTCATTTTGTTTGTAAAAATGCGACGGATCTAAACGACCTTGTTGATCGCTAAGACAATGTGAACGACAACGAGTGCCGAACAACATATTATATACAATATATACAATATATATACAATATATATCGTTCCGCTTAACCTGACCTGATGCATATTTAACCTAAATGATAAAAACAATATTCAAAAATTACTTATTAATGAACCTGTTAATATATTACAACGTTGTCGCTTCGGGTAACCACTAAATAAATAAAATGAAACCACAATTCAAATAAAAAGTATAACGGTATTTTTTTTACAGTTTAAAGATATTTTAGCCAGGGTTTACTTAAATTAATGTGTTTGATATTACTTTAATTTTATTATTTTTAAATCGTTGAAAGCGTGTAAGATCCATCAACCGGAATTAACAAAGGAAACTGATAACTTTGAAATTTCCAACCGATCTTTTTGAATTGTAGCTAAGAACCATCTCAAACACGTCAGGTTTCAAACAGAAAAACTTGCATCATAATCGGTACATTCGTTTAGGAAGCTACAGACAGTCTAGACACCTAAACATGTCCAAGTTATAACACCTCCTTTTTGGCCGGGAATTAAAAAATGGAACATAATAATATATTGTGCCGTGTGGTACCGGCCTAGAATAGTGCCACCCCCTCTGATCTCACGGGGAGTCGCAAGAGTCGACGAAGAGAAATCCTATCGGATAATCCCAGTGTCATTCTGCCTACTGGCTTGAACTGGAACTATGTGATTATGGGCAAATACGCTCAATAGAATGTAATCTTTTGGGGAGGCTAATGTTCAGTAGTGGTGTGAAAAGCTGATATGATGAATTATATAACCGAGTTGATCAAAAACAAAGGACACGCTGCGCTAATCAGCGTAGTAGGAATGTTGAATTGGCTATACTATAAAATGATACTTTTACATATCTTAGGTGGCACTAGGATTCGACAGAGGCAATGGATACCAGTTTGACTGTGGGGGAGCCCTGGTGTCCACTACATTTGTGGTCACAGCAGCTCATTGCATCATCAATCTTGAAAAGTAGGTAAACATCATAGCAGTTTGTACTCTTAGATATATACTCGTATAAGAGTTTTTGCCAGGGTCAAGTTATTTGATAAAATATGGTAATAAAAATATGCATAAATACTACTTTTTCGCCATTTAGTCTTATTCAAAGCCAAGTAATTGTTTTAAAATCTACACTTCACTGCATTATACCACTTCCCTACACTTGTGTACGTTGCTGAAGAAGTTATTTTGGAAAATAACCTACACTAACGTATGGAAGGGAATGCTGGTTATGGTAGAAGAAACATGAAAGTAAGATTAATGCAGTAAAGATGAGAGCACTCAGAAGTATCCTAGATGTGATTGATTTAGGAATGAAGTGATAAGAGCCGAAGCGGGTGTAAAAGAAGATAGTGACAAGAATTGAGAATGATGATTGATGATGCTTAGATATTTTGGTCATATTGAGAAGATAAATGATACTTTCTTTCATCTAACTAAATTTCATTCGATTTACGTGAAGAGAAGAAAGTAAATTATGATAGGACAATAAATGGAAGTGTTGGAGGAGACGTAAAACCTTCCATGACCAAATCCAATAGATTTTGGAGAAAGGGCAGGTCAAAAGTACTTTGAACCGACCGGCGTGTATGAGAAACTCTTCATATCAGATATATAATTACTTCTAAACTTTTTCTTAAATCATCATTACCTACTAACACCTGCTAAATGTTTGGAAACGTACACTAGCCGAATGCCACAGGACAGACTATGGCTTTATTATTTTTAATGCCTAATGTAAGGTTATCAGAAATCGCAGCCTCATGTCGAATACTTCTTTAGTGATCGTTTCCGAAAATTTTGTACGGAGCTACGAGGGCATCAAGATAGAATTGTAATTTTTTAAAATCTCAAATGAAGTTAATCGTTTTATAGAGTGGAGCCTACAATCATTCGTGCAGGAGTAGTGGAGCTTGGGAACAGCAGTTGGAATGACGAAACAGACTATCGAATAGCAGAAACTTTCGTACACCCGGACTACGTGCGGTCCACCAAGTACCACGACATAGCTTTGATCAGGTTATTAATAGTTTTTCTTACGAATCACACTTATTTATCATTATTTCAACACATTACGGCCCTACTGAGCACGGGCCTCCACTTACATACATATATACGTTTACGCCTGATTGCCCGAAGGGGTAGGCAGAGGCCAATTATACGCCCACACCTCGCTAATTATATAGTCCCACGTAATAGGTGGCGTGCCTATTGCTGCTTACTAGGCACTGTTATGTTTGCCAGAGCCTCGTCCGTTGGTCGGCAGGTGCACCACTTGCAGGCGAGGTTGGCTTGGGCTCCTCGGGTCCCCTCCGAGAGGTCTCAAGCAAGGCCCGTCAAGCAGCGCCAGGAGGGTCTTAGGCAGTAGGGGCAGGGGGTCTGTGTCTAACCATGGACCTTCCGGGAGGGTCAGTGGTTAGACAGCTGGGTCCACCTGTCCTCGGTGCCCAAGACTCCTAGCGCTACTTGGCGGGACGCTGCGCCCTTAGGACTCTCTTGCCCGGTAGTCAGTATTAAGGGCACCTAGAGTCGCCGGTCTCTGGGTGTTGACCTTATCCCCAGCGGCCTCCTCCGGCCTACCGGGAGGTACTCACATCGATCAAAACTCACTCAAATCGAAGGCTATCTGCTACAAAGTTCTTTTAGCAAATGTGTTAAAAACTTGAAAACTTAATTTTTGTTATTGTATAAACTATTACATAGTACTCGAAAACGTCAAAATTAAATATAAAAACCATCAACATATTATTACACTGAAATCACGAAGCTTAGATTCACTTACATGCAACAAAACAATTAAAAACTAAATAAATGTTTAAGTGTAAGTGAATCTAAGAATCTCGCTCTGTAAGAAGAACTGGCAAGAAACTCACAGGCTATGCTCTTTTAAATTATCAATTGGTTACTTACTTTAATTACAATCTTCATTTTTCTGTGAAGCTATACAATGCAATTTAATAAAATATTAACAATATTCATGTTTTAAGTCATTCACATTAGAATAAGCCTGTATGAAACAGCAGTTTAATCCCAAGCCTTTTTATCTGCCATATAGTCTTTGATAGAATAGTATCCCTCTGAAAACAGCTGTCGTTTTATTTTTTATTAAAATTTGTTTTAGGCTTAATTCGTGTATATTGCTTGGGATTTTATTGTAGAATCGCACACATTGTTCGATCGTTCTTGCCTAATCAAATGGAATTTATTGTAAAACCATTCCCAATAAATAATATATACTTATATATAAAAAAATATGCTGCTGTTCGCAATACTCGAGAGCGGCTGGACTAAATTGGCAAATACTTTTTTATAGATGGTTTATATGAAAAAAAACATAGATTATATATTGCATAGAAATTTGTAAAACAACAATTTTCTTTCCCCATACAAACCTGCTGTGATACATTTGGCGTTTACACAGCAATACTTTTATGTAATTAATGTTTTCTATTACCTTTTGACTAAACAAAGTATGTCGCAGCTTGTTTTGAATATATTATTAAAAACTGTTAGCCTAACTTATTTGAGAAAAAAATTACATTTATTGTTAAGTTTATTACAATTATGAGATATTTAAATATTCTAATTCACGAGAAGAGTTCTGTCCTATTAAAACACCAATATAGATATTAGCTATATTATATTATATAGCTGCGACGCCGGTGCCCGCCTTTACTTCTAGTCCTATTCGTACTAGTCTACGGTCCAGAGCAAAGAGAATCTTGTAATAATATAATATTTACATATTTTCAGGCTGGAGAGACCGGTAAACGTGTCCAGCAACTTAAATCCTGCCTGCCTCTACACAAAACAAACTGACCCCGACATGACACTCATCATCACCGGCTGGGGGAAAATCAGCACAACACGTTAGTAAGGCGTTAAGATTAAAAAGGCGGATGAAAATAGGTGCAACAGAGACTAGAATGTTGAGATGGATGTGTAAAATGACTAACGCCCGAAAATAATAACCTATCCGGGATTGAAACAAATCAAAGATACACGCCTATTTTGGTTTCTATTGTTTCTAAAGTTTCAAGGCCAGGAGGGCCCGTTCAGCAGCTCCAGGAGGGCCCCTGGTCTTACCATGGACCCTCCGGGAAGTCGGCCACGCGCTATGGTCGCACGGGGAGGTAGGAGGGGCGCGGCTACTGCGCCTCTCTCTGAGGACCTCCCGGTTTTGGTCCGGGGGAAGTTGGCCGCAGGCGGGGTGTCAGAAGCTGCAACCCATGTACTGGCCCCCGCCTCTTTCTCAACAAGCGGCGGGCGTCGTCGGAAGATTTTTAGTGGGTATTACTGCTGGCAGTCGTGTCTGCCGGTGGTGAGTCCCACACCCCCTTTCGGTCCCCCTTTGGCGGGAAGGCAGGGTATTTGCCCATAATCACCACACTGGCCAAGCAGATTGGTCATCGCAGTTCAAGCCGTCGTCGATTTTATTTGACTCCTCGTGGGGTGGCACTATGCTCGGCCTAACACACGGCACAAAATAATGTTTAATTCAGTAATATATTACAAACTAGCGACCCGCCCCACCTTCGCACGGGTGGCATGCTAGTATGAACCCTATATAAAAAATGTAATAATTATAGTTTATGTTATATAGAAACCTATATTACATTATGTCTCTATAAAGACCGCCGCAAACATAATTTTTCGATTTAGCGTAAGTTTATTCGTTTGATATCTTGTAAAGTACTGATCAAAATTACATGATGTAAAAGACAAATTTAATCTATAGATATTTAATGTCCAAGCTTACTAACATGTTTATTTGGATAAGAATTAATGTTATATATACTTATAATGGCTTCGTAAATAAGCCATTATTTTTAGTAAAAAGATAAAAGTGGTTATTGTAGTAACAGTTGAGAGATAGACATATACCATCGCGGACTTGTTTGTGGACTTTTGTAAGTTGTACAATACTGTAGTACATCATTTTGACCAATCTCGTAGGGCTTAGCCAGCGTTTGCAATATGAGTTGATTTACATCACATTAGAGTTCTCAATAATTGACAGTGTTCCACTACTATTTGTAAATATATATTACATATAAACCTTCCTTAACCCATTACCCGCCGCAGTTGTATATAAGCAACTTATCATTTCTGAGCCCCTAGCACCGCAGTTGTAAATTTGCAACTTAAGTCTCCAAAGTTATTTTTAAACGTATTTTTATTTACGTAGGAGCAGTTTCATAATAAAAATAAAGACCACCGTTGCCATTCAAGGAATTTCTTTCCTTTTCCCTAAAATCACTTATGCAAAGCACCAAATTAACGGTGAAAAAAATGCATAAAACCCATCGCAAAATGCAGGTTTGACCTTAACCTGTACCGCCAGAGTTGTATAAATACAACAGTAGTGATGTAGCACAAGTTTATTTATTACTCTTAATGCAAACTTTAGTTTACTCAAATAATATACAAATAGGTTAGGCATTCAGAATTAAAAAGTAATTCAATGCTTGTTGCTGTTTGAACCTATTTCTAACTATAATATCTAAAACTGAACATGATTTAAGGTAGATTCATATTACAATTAGATAGACGATTTTTACTTAATTGTATTTTAGTAACAACCCTAGTACTTTAACGTTATCAAAGAAGTCCAGCGCCGGAGTTGTACATATGCAACCGCTTGTGACGTCATAAGCGAACTCATAATGATAATAGTGAGGGTACATCTGTTTTATTTGTTAAGAATTATTAATGAAATAGTGGGTACTTATTTTATTTCATTGGGTCTTGTGGCCGTGTTTGAATCGCAAAATGTCGAGTGCAGAGGAATAAATAAATAAATGCAACAATAGGGATTTCGAAAGACGTATTTAGTAGAATTATGAACTATACTCTATCAATGCTTATAGCTTTTTTTATTCGGGTAATTTTAATTATAAGGTTAATGACTTATAAAAAAACATTAGATTTTCGTAAAACGTGTAATTTTACTCTTAAAATCTAGTAAAAAAAATAAAAAAATTGTGAATGGTGCACAACACTATAGTTGACCTTGAAAATACATGATTGGCGCTAGGGGCACATTTTTTTGCAAGATTATACAGCGGTTAAAGGGTTAAGAATTACTCTATTAAAATAAACCGCATCAAAATCCGTTGCGTAGTTTTAATAATCTAAGCATACATAGGGACAGACAGACGGCGGATAGCGACTTTGTTTTATACTATGTAGTGATACTAGGAGAATTAGCCAACTATTCTAATAATTATAATTTCGATAGAACAAAACAAATGAAACTTGGCTTGTCTTTTAAAAATGCTGAGTAATGTCCTTTTGAGTCGCAATATATATAATATAATTTCTAAGTATAGTATAGTTTATTTTGATAATTTCTATGTTTATGTTCTATGAATATAATAATATGCTGCATAAAGTACTGTAAGAGTAAGTGATATGGTGAAATTCATTGTCATCCCGTAAGAGATGTTAACCCTTCGCGCCAGTGCTCATTCCGGGTTGAGTTAATAAATTCATAGATTTATATGATTGAGGTAGTATAAAAGTAGCTAATAGTATGAGTATGTAATGAGAAGAAATGACGTGTAGACGTATTACAAGAAGACAAATGAAATGTGTGTTCGCGGGTGCAGAGGAAGATTGATTGAGTGTGTAAAAAATTACGTGATCAAGGAGGGGTGAAAAAGTCGATGATGAATTACCGAAGTGAATAAATAAATATGTTCTGACAATTACACCAAATATTTAGTTCCAACTTAAGTATCTAGTGTTATGTGTACTAAATAACGGATAAACATACATAAATACTTTTTTTGCATAGCAACACGCAGAACAAAACAAATATTTAGGAGTGCAGTGCGGGTATACTGACCTCCACGCCATATCAGCTATACCTGCCGATGTACGGACGTGGCTCTGGCAAACAGAAGTTCCCGGTAAGTGGCAAAAAGCTCGCCACCTGTCACTTGGGATCAACAACACAATATTTTTTCAATAAGTAGGTTCTTATCTGATGATGGTGGGTGAGGTGAGTGGAAAAAAATTACAAATAATGTAATTCATAAAAAAAATATTTTATTAGACATTACTGGTGTAGGTACCCAACTACCTTGCCTATCAACATAAGTCTCCTTTTGGCTCTTAAACCAATATATTTTTTTCTATTTTGTTTGCAGAGAATTTGAAAAGCAATTGGTTGTTGAAGACGAAAGTGTCACCGGTATTGAAAGAAAAATGTGCTCCTTGGTATAGCAACTGGCGTAAACTGCCTAATGGAATTACGGATACGCAAATTTGCGCCGGTGATCCGCAGGGAGGGCATGATGCTTGCCAGGTATTATCATATCGTCATCCATTACAAAAATAATAAACAGATGACCCTGACGTTATTTCTCTGAGGAAATTAGGAGAGACGTGACTTCGTGCAATGAAATCGCTCTACTCCTGTAGGTATTTGAACCAACATGATGGCGTTATTGTACAAAAACTTCATCACTTTAGTATACTTTTGGTCTATATAGCACCGCTGAAGCGACTGCAGCATAGCCCACATCTCGACGAATCTTAGGCCGTTTCTATAGTGCACGACCTCAGCGGTCGCATATAATTACTCTTCAGACTTTTGTATAATAAACCGCAGCGTGGGAGATTTGCCGCTGCGAGACTGTTAGAAGGGTTATCGTGGCCTCGGGACGTAGCAGGCCCAAGAACGATCATGGATTGTTTTTAGTTAGTAAAGTCTGACAGACCCTGCCGCTTTACCCACAGCGAGAAAAGGTCATTAGATGATTTTTCATCCGAAAAAAAGAAGGGACTTACTTACGTACTTCACTATACCTTTTTGGAGGCAGGAAATCATCGTACCTGCAGGCCATAGATTACATTTTATTGGGGGTATTTGCCCATTATCACTAAGCTGCGCAGGCGGGTTGGTGATCGCAGTTCTAGCCAGTACATAGGGAGACGCTGCTGCCCTTATCCGATTTCTCTAGTTTCCGAGTTTCGGAATCAACACACACTGTAAGATCCCTCTTTTCTACACATGTGTACGTTGCCGTCAAAGTTACGTCTAACATCTCCCTTCAACTTCCCTTGTCAACTAAATGTTTGTGGTTTGCAGGGTGACTCGGGCGGGCCGCTGCAAGTGGCGACTGGTGAGGCTGCGCTGTATCACCTGGTAGGTGTGACGTCATTCGGCAGTGGCTGCGGCACCACCACTCCAGGCGTGTACACGCGACTCGCACACTACCAAGACTGGATTGAGGCCATCGTATGGCGTGACTAACTACGATCTCATTATGAACCAAATTAAATATTTTAACACTTTCCTTTTTATTTTATTTTTCTGAATTCTGAGCCCATTTATTCCTCTATTCGTATTGATACAAAACTCCACGACTACACAACACGTACGAATTTATATAGGTACGTGAAACTAAGCCAATATGCTCTTTCCGAAAAATAGTCTTACATTCGGTTACATTATTCGTCGCCACGACGTGGAAATGTCCTAGTCGCAGTCTCTTGGGACCCCGCGTAGTACGATGAGGATGTGACGCTCCTTAGGGAGAGCGTAAATGTAAAAAGACATGTTGCTGTCTTTTAATCTTGTTAGGTTACGGTAATAGTTTGAGCTGGGAACTGAAATTTTGATTCCCTCGCGAAACATTCGCGCGCTTGTGTAGTGAATTTTTTTGGCATTTATTGCCGCGGAAATGGTGTTCCAAGAATTGGTGTCTTGGAGAATAATTGGCGGGGGCTTTTTCTCCTCTGCGGAGGGTTCGGCCGTTGGGGCCGGGGGCGGGGCAGGAGGAGGGACAACGAGCACGTCGCCGCTGTTTATATTTTGCAGTCTTAGCTGCCCGATCTACCTTAGCTTTCCTCTTCCTTTTCCCGTGTATCGGGGTAAAGCCCTCGTTTTCAGCGTCAGAAGCTGTACCCGATGATGATTAATGGGGTGAGTCGGATGATTCCGACAGGCCGCAACAGGTCTATGTTCCATTAAGTATGCGATAATATAAAATGATAAGCAAACATTCATTAATTTTGTATGTCAATAAATTATGTGAAAGATAAAAAGACAACACTGAGCTTTTAGAAGGACTTTTGAGAATTCAGTAGATGCAGTTTGCATTTGGATTTAAATATCCTGACTGTTTGTTAACATATTAGGTCGGGGAAAAAGTCTTTTCGCATAACGTAGGTATAAACTTATTATAAAATTTTTTTCACTGTACTATTTGTGTCTGGCTGGTTTTGGTAACATTAAAAAGGTTCCATTATAAAGAAAAGAAAAAAATAAAAAAAAGTTGTTTCCCGCTATTTTTCATTTGTTTTTCTCTCCGTAAAAATGAGTGAATCTAATGAAGAAATTCGATACATTTTAAAATTTTATTATAAAAAAGGCAAAAATGCAACTCAAGCAGTGAAAAAAATTTGTGATGTTTATGGACCTGATGCAGTGTCAGTAAGAGTAGCACAAATTTGGTTCAAACGTTTTCAGTCCGGAAATTTTGATGTTAAAGATGCACCTCGCTCTGGTCGCCCTGTTAAGAATAAAATGGACGCCATTTTTGAAAGAGATGAGCAAGATCGGCATATTAGTAGTTACGATGTAGCTGAAGAACTGGGAATTGACCACAAAACAGTTTTGACCCATTTGAAGAAAGCTGGTTATACAAAAAAGCTCGATATTTGGGTGCCACACGAGCTCACTCAAAGAAACTTAATGAACCGTGTACTCATTTGCGATTCATTATTGAGACGTAATGAAACCGAGCCGTTTTTGAAGAGATTGATAACTGGCGATGAAAAGTGGATCACGTACGACAAGAACGTGCGAAAAAGGTCGTGGTCGAAAGTTGGCCAGGCTTCACAGACTGTGGCCAAACCTGGCCTAACACGAAATAAGGTGATGCTGTGTGTATGGTGGGATTGGAAGGGCATTGTTTATTATGAGCTTTTACCGCCCGGCAAAACCATCGATTCTGATCTTTACTGCCAGCAACTGATGAGATTAAAGGAAGCAGTCGAGAGAAAACGGCCGGAATTGATCAACAGGAAGGGTGTGGTCTTTCATCACGATAACGCTAGACCACACACATCTTTAGCCACTCAGCAAAAATTAAGAGAGTTCGACTGGGAGGTCCTAGTGCATCCACCATATAGCCCTGACCTTGCGCCTTTAGATTTTCACCTGTTTCGGTCTCTGCAGAATTCTTTAGGTTCTGTAAGGTTGACCTCAAGAGAGGACTGCCAAAACTATTTGTCCCGTTTTTTTGATCAGAAGTCCCAAAGTTTCTACAGTAACGGCATAATGTCTCTGCCCACAAAATGGCAGAAAGTTATTCAACAAAACGGTACATATATATTGTAAATAAATGTAAATAAACTTTGAAAAAAATGTCTTGACTTTTCATACAAAAATACGAAAAGACTTTTTCCCCAACCTAATATATTATTTTATTATAGTATTTGGTTATTATTTTTATTAGTTTTGTGTGAATGTTAATTTTAATTTACGATATTAGCGTTTAAGTAGTTGCCTAATATTACAACATAAACACCAAAGAAAAAACTATAATTCAAAATATTTGTAGCTAAGTACCTATAGTAAAGTTCAAATTTATATTTTGTAAATTTAATATCCATAACCAAAAGTATCGGACACTCCAAAATAATTTAATATATATTATAACCGCAACCGAAACCGGTATAATACTTTTCATATAATATCCTATATGAATATATGAAAACTATATTTTTATAACACTTTCTTACAATTTTAATATCAGTAACCGAAACTATCGGACAATCCGAAAGAATTTAATATATATTATAACCGCAACCGAAACCAGTATAATAGTTTAAATATATCTGATATGAAAACTAATAAATACAATCATTAATATGAAGAGAGAACGAAAACAGTAACAGTACTTACACATAAGTGTATAAGTGGCTTCCTATCCAAGTAATATATTATATGTATATGTTATTATTTTCTGGATTTAACTAATAGTCAGTTTTGTCACGAATGATTTGTTTCAAAACCTGTAAAGCACAAAATAATAACATGTAAAACATATTATACTATGTACCATTGAATTCGATTAATAAACCTATTAAATCGTAGTCCTCTCCATAATAGATAACTACTACTAATTACTATCATAAAGAAGATGTTTTATAATTATATAGCAGTGTTAGCTGTAAGCCCCCTATATAAAATAAAATAATTATAATTTCTTATAATCACACTAATTATTTAGTTCCAAAATAAGAATAACTAAGAACTTGTGTTATGGACACTAAGTAATGGATAAACATACATAAATATATATAAATAAATATAAATATTTCTGACACTTACACCAATTATTTAGTTCCAAGATAAGTATCATTAAGAACTTGTGTTATGGATACTAAATAACGGATAAACATACTTAAATACTATTTTTTTTTGTAAATACATACTTAATATACATAGGAAAACACCCAGACCAGAACAAATCGTCTGCTTACTGGTAAAGTGTGTTAAATGCATATTTCCTTGAACTGAGATAATAAGGTTTGAAAGTTCAATCGATTTATTACTCTCATTAAAATTATTTTTTGTAAAATATACTTATGCCAATTGATAGATAAAATATTACACTTTATCTCTATTAATTTAAAACAATATCAGTATCAGAAAATTAAGAAATAAATCAGTTATTATTGATGCAGGGCATGCACTTAACTGGTTTTAGCTGTAATAGAAAGAACAGAGATAATACCTATGTTTTCCATAAAATCTTAGTAATTTGAATGAAAACAACAAGCGAATGGTAAAAGCTAGGCATTATAATAGAAAAAAGGTGCATATGTGATGGAGTTGTGGAATTATTGGGTGAAACTCTGCATTTATCTGATTTTACTTGTAGGACTTTAAATAAATTGTGCACTTATTATAAAAATGTTCATACAAATAAGTTCAACATCTTTGAAAGTGTTGCTGAAGGTGTATAATTTAATAATCAAGTCAGACAGTATTCATTCGTAATCACAAATCATAAAGAAATCAGAGTAGGGAAGTATAATCAAGGAAATTAAATTGTAAATTAATACTATGAAGGATTTCATTCTTCAGGAGAATCTTCGTCAATTGCAGGTTCTGGTTGGTGATCATGCCCATCTATGTCGGTTAAAGATTGGAACCAGCCGTGGTATTCTTCGGGGATAACACCTGTATTACATAACGTCAGAAGATCTTTTTTCTTTGCTTTAGTTATAGGCAAAGCCTTAGAATAAAGTTTTTTAAGACGTACTTGGCTAGTTTTATGCGGTTGTTCCATAATTCTGCGTCTTTTTGGTGTACTACTTGCAACCTGTGCATTTTTCAGTTAAACTGGTAAAGCTGGTACATTTTCGCAGTAGTCAACTAGGTACGCATCTAAATTTAAACGTTTCGATGTATTACGTATAATGTGACCCATGGTAGGAAAAGACTCAATATGCTTTTTGATTACTTTTGTTAGGAGGTTCTTTTTTTCCTCTTTGGTCGTCGGCGTCATACAGACCACATTGGTTGCATTTTTCAATTGTACTATTTATAACGATGGGAGAAATTGATAAAATGTAGCAGAACTATTTTTGACAATCTTGATGTTTAGATCCATCGTGATAAAAGAAACATTTTTGTAAATTGGCGTTGCTTTTTAGTACCTTTCACTGTATTTATATCTTTTTACCTGTATTTTATAGCAAACAAACGTAAATAAATCAGCTTAACATATTTTATCCTGACATAATATTCATAGCTACGTAGATGTGGTGTAGGTACATCTACAACGAAAATATCTTAAAGTGATTTATCATCATTTACTTGTAGGTACAGTTTAGCTCGAAATCAATGGTAAGATGATTTACTTCGGTTTATCTGAATGATTATTGCTATTTCATTGTAGGTTACTATGTTTTTTATCTAAGGTATCTTTGTATTTACGGTCCTATCGATTATTCTGTTTTACCAGTAGATAAAGCATCGAAAATTACATATAAATGCATTCATAAGTCATTTTAGACAAAAAATGCATTTATCATGTTTTACCAGTAAGCAGACGAAATACTCATATTTATAGACACAAATATTTGTCCTGTGTGGGAATCGAACCCACGACCTCAGGAGTGGAATGCGGGTATACTCGCCACCACTCCATATCGGTCGTCAAAAAACTTTTTCTTTTGTTATATACTTACTTACCCAGAAAAAAAGTTTTGCGAAGCTGAAGTGATTTGCTATATTCCATTGTGGCAAGTCAACAACAACTGGTGTAAATGTGATATAAATTATAATTACTTTAAAAAAATATCAGCAACAGATCGGTATCTGTTATCTGTATCTGTTGACAGAGTGAGAACTCCATATTATGTTATTATTAATGATATTATAATTAATAACATTCATTATCTGTTTGCACACAAATTGTTAATAAAGTAATATGCCTACAATATGTAATAAAAAGCATTTTCTCTTTGCCTTGAGGTATTTCTTGAAGTTAATCTCTGAAGCTATTGAATCGATTTGCTGCAGTTAATAGCCAACAATAAAATAAATATAAATAAATAAATATTTTCGGACAACTACACCAATTATTTAGTTCCAAGATAAGTATAATTAAGAACTTGTGTTATGGATACTAAACAACAGATAAACATACTTACATTTTATTTTTTTTGTAAATAAATGCTTAATATACATAGGAAAACACCCAGACCAAAACAAATATTCATGTTCATGCAAACAAAGATTTGTCCTGTGTGGGAATCGAACCCACGACCTCTGGACTGAAGTGTAGGTATAATGACCTCCACGCCATATCGTCATAAAGTAAGTCTGATGAAATTAATTTAAAAAAAATAGTGTACTATGCTGATTGCAAAAATACAAGTGGAAGAATAAGAAATATATTTAATTTTCACCTTAAGGTTTCCTTCCGAATTAAAAAATAACTAATATTTAGGTTAAAATAATTCCGAACGACGACGCCGCACTGATATGACTGATATCTCGAACACATGTAAAAATTTCGCCACTGTCAAACTACTTCGAATTTGGATATTTGTGTTGGCAGATTACCATACTCCAAAACCGTATTCAATATAAAATGAAATTACATAGATTTCAGTAGAAACAGTGCACTGATTTTTTTCTCCCCAGTCAGTACACTTTCGCAGCGTTTAAAAATTAAAAGAACAGATCAATCAAAATAAATTTATAATGTAAACATTATTTTACCTTTTTTTTAAAAATAATGACTTCGTGCGGTTTGCACATTTAGCCAGTGTCAAGAAAGAGATATTATATTAATAACATATAAATTATAGTTACTGAGAATGAGTGGTGATAAAGATTATAAATGGTAAATGAGATGCCCTCCCCTGAACCCCTTAAGTCTTCAGTAAAGATGTGGGACTATACATACTGAGATATCATATTGACTTATTGAGAGAATTTGAAAAGTGATGTTGCACGGTTTTTTTCATTTACCAACACTCATGTACGTTCACATCGATCGTTATTACGCTAGAAATGTCACAAATTTTAGAAAATAAAACAAAACTGCAGTCATGACGCTTCATTTTCCCACCAAGAAATCTGAAATATTATTATTTTCTGCACAGTTTCTTTTGAAATTATTATGTTCTCACATAGTGATACTACCCTATTTAAAATAAAGTAAAATTTTAAAATTACTTAAAGGTGGTAATTTTATATAACTGTTCTAACTGGAGAAAAATACCAACAATTCTACCAAATTATCGGTAGCTGTTTTTGATAGCAACACTGGATTCATGGTACATCCCGCGACTTTAAGTGATCCTGCTGGTACTGAGGTCAAAAAAAAAAGATTATTACAAATTATCAGTAGCTGTTTTTGATAGCAACACTGGATTCATGGTACATCCCGCGACTTTAAGTGATCCTGCTGGTACTGAGGTCAAAAAAAAAAGTTTATTTCGTAAAATATATGTTTTTCATTAACGTCTTATGCTGTTAAGTTATGCGATATAATTTTAAATATATTTTATTAATCATTTGGCAATTTTAGTAGTACTAACCAGAGGCGGCTCGTTTTAAAGAGCGCTGGTGCAGTGCACTCCCTCAAAAATTACCTACTCAATTTATTTCTTTATTAACCCTATCAATGCTTACCTATATTAAATATTACTATGCCAATACACCACGCGTTAAATGTTCGTTCTCTAAGATATAATTTGGTGTCATGTAGCGAGTGGAGCGCTAGTGATTGCGCTCATAAGAAACAAAGTTTAGTACAATGCCTAGCCCTGCATTCAATGAGTGCGAAAGAGAAATGTCGACACTGTCTGGCGAGTGTCCGGAGCGCAGCTCCTGCTACGCGACGTTGCTAACCGGGATCGAACAAGGCTGCGCGGGCGCGGGGAATTTCTATGCGTTGTTGTCGCTCTTGTTTAAACAAACAAACGTCGTCGCCGGTAACTTTATGCTTCGCTTTTTTAAAAATAATATTATAAAATATATTGTGCTCGACATTTGTGGTAAAAATGCAACAATACGGTGTATCTTTTATTAAAATTGTAAGAAGACTCTCGAAATGCGTCTCGAACTGAAAAGTAAGCCACCAAGGCCTGATATTGCACTTAATCAAAAGTGTAGTACGAAAACTTGACGACCGATATGGCGTGGAGGTCAGTATACCTGCACTTCACTCCAGAGGTCGTGGGTTCGATTCCCACACAGGACAAATCTTTGTGTGCATGAACATGAATATTTGTTTTGGTCTGGGTGTTTACCTATGTATATTAAGTATGTATTTACAAAAAAAAAGTATTTAAGTATGTTTATCTGTTGTTTAGTATCCATAACACAAGTTCTTAATGATACTTATCTTGGAACTAAATAATTGGTGTAATTATCAGAAAATATTTATTTATTTATTTAAAACTGGAAAAACGATTAATCTATTCATTATCTGATTTTTATAAGTAAGTGATAGATGTCTTTGTTCGCCAAAAAGACCTGCGAATGCATTTTTTGTACCTATGAAATAAATGGTAAGCTCTCGTTTTTTTGTTGTTGTAAACGCCCTTTAGAAAACGTCACGATCCGCCTCTGGTACTAACATTAAGTATCACCGAATTTAAGGTATAGCTAGTTTGGTCACTAGTACTTTTTAGTAAAAAAACTCATTTATCTTGTTTTGTTCTGAATTAATCTTACTAAGAAGAAATATATTCTTAAGTAACAGTATGCGTATTGAGAAAGTAATACCTATTAAGCTTATTCTTAATTTTTGACGTGACAACGTCTTAAATTAGGTTGCGGCTGGGAGTCACTTATGAAAAAGTGTAACGCTCGGTAACGTTACGATGAGTCACCGAACGAGAGAGAGGCCCGGCGAATGCCTTGCGTCTCTCTCCCACTCAACTATGATCGGTCTGCCGCGCGCGCAGCACTAGAGAATTAGGCGCATTGAATCGGCACATGCTTGTGTCTCTGTCTTAGTAAACAAAATATATTTCTATAGTTAAAATTTGTGCAATTCTTATTTTCATTCAATTCCTTGTTCCTATTGTGCAATTTAATTATATTCATATCAATAAATATTCTACCGAGAAAAAGACGTTGTCACGTAAAATCTTCGCCCGTAAAAACGACTTTACAGGCAACCATTTTATTACTGGCCACAGACATCACAAATCTCTTTTCTGATTTCTCATTTTGAAAGATAGTCCGCACCTTTAATATAGAAATCTATTTAGCGCCAGGTAAATTATGTCACTCTGCATACATTTCAACAAACAAAAAATAAAATAATTGCAAATTATCTAGTATATAAATTAATAACTAACTAGCATAAAATATTATAATATAATCTCGACAGTAAATTGATTTATAGTATAAAATTTGGGCATTGGAAATTTATTATAATTTCTTAACAATTAATTTAATATCTCAGAGTACTAACAGTTTCTTATGTGTTTTCATAATTAGTTTAGAATTTCTTGATTGATAGGCCTTTATTGCTAAGTATAACACTTGCAACAACTGTGGTCCTTCATTTGACAGATTAATGTGTAGACATATTTACATAAATTACATGATTACCTACATTATTTTATTCTTATAAGCATGGTCCCATTAAACATCCCACATCGATCCATTAAAAAATGTGATTTTATTTAATAGCATTAAGTAATCGATTTAAAAGAAATGTTCATAAACTTTTTTACCTGACCGTACGGGTCTATTTTTATCGTGACGTCACTCCACTCAATACCTACATTAATTTTATTTCTGTCTCACATTAGTCACTGCAAGTCGAGTCGAGCGTTGTGTTGCGATTAGTTCATTGTATTTTTGTAAAACGGTGATAAAGTGTAGCAGTTTAGGTGACAGTAAGTATAATATCACAGTTCCAAGTTATTTGTCTACTAAACTACTCATCATAAATCTGTAAGTATGAAAAGAAAAAAGAAGTAAGATTGAGTGTGGTTTATCTTGGATAAGGCATAATAGTGCAGTTTTTAAGGGTGTAAACAACCCCTAAATGGAAAAATTTACATTGAGCCATTTTATCGCTAGAAAACATGTCTAATAGTAGGTAAGTAAGTGGTGAAATTGTAGTGTTTTCTAACACAATTACCTCATATTAAAATCATTTTCAACCCTTTGAAAATCTTACAACCCTTGTAAACAACCCCTAAATTGAAAAAATCACAATAAAATACTTTGGTATGAAATTAATAAATGTAAGTATAGAGTAAGTAATATTTTATATTCTCTATACTTAATAATTTTTAAATTTTTAACCACCTTTCAACCCTTGATAAAATGAAAAGGATTTAAATATTATTCCACACTCTCGAAAATGATTATCATATTCTCAGATCAAGTAAAAAAAGGTAGATACCTTACGACTAATAACAAAGTGAAGCCATATTTTTAACTATGTGTGAGTTACTGAAGTGTTGCCACTTTTTGAAAATCTTCCCAGATATTACAAGTATAATTAATTAATAATAAATATAAGCGATTTACGTTAGTAAATTTACAAGAATCAATTTACCCGGTGATATACCAAATTCAAATTTTCTAACGATTTTTGCAAATTTCAGCTCTGTACGAAGTAGAATTTTAATTCAATTATAACACTTATTGTAAAAATTATTACAATTATAGTATAATTTGACATAATGACAAACAGACGCAAGGCAATAAGAAAATTAGAATTTTGCGATATATCAGGCATATTTTAATTATTTTTTTAAACTTTATAGTAATGTGTAAAAAAAACAGACGGCTTTTGTAAAGTATTTTTATTACACAAAGTAATATATTTGGGAGGGGCAAAAACTAAACAATAATCTAAAACACGTTATGCTGTATAAGTTTTTTAAAATGTTTGGGGCTTAGAGCTCAGTGTCATCGTCAGTGTATTTATTTTAGAAATATGAGTGCAAATATTTTTTTATTACCAATCGGATTAAATTTACTTTATGCCCATGACCAGCACTGTAATGGTCATTTTCTAGGTTCTTAAAAGTTTTATTATTACCTTTTTTTACTTGATCTGAGATCATATTCTTAAGCTTTTCTGCCCTTAAAACGACCCCTAAATTAAAACAGTAAACCTATATATGATTACCAGAGGTCGGAATTAGGTAGAGTTATTTATGTACTTGCATCGAAATGTTGATATTAATGTGGACCTTCCCGGGATTTCAAATGGATTTCAAATGGGAGTGCTCCGCATTTTCGCTATTGTATTCTTTTGTTCTCACAAGCTATGTAGTGCGAACAATAAACGTGGCAACATCGCGCGTGTGCGTATTGGAATTTTGCAACTTCGGTCATCCAATATCATTGATGTAAGTTTGGCAACATCGCGCGTGCAGTAGTCTAAATTAAAAAAGTAAAAGTAAATAACTTTTTATTAAAAAGTAACGGGATTTTTTCTATTCTTTAAAATTAATCCCGGGATTTGAGGCATATCCACTATATTCTTTCGCTGTGTGAAATCAGTGTAAGTACATGAATAACTCTACCTAATTCCGACCTCTGATGATTACATAATTATTTAAAAATAACTTAATTTAGAGTAACAAATTGCCATTTATTGAATAAAAATTTACAAATTTTATAAAATTGTACTATTATTATTAAAATATAATATTATTATTCATCATGACATGACTCAATGTCGGAGTCGCTGTCACATTCAACATCTGGCTGAATTGGAGGGCTATTTTGGAAGTTATTGTTAAGTGTTTGTGAACATACATGAGTGTTGGTATTGGTATTGAATTTTGTATTGTTATAGATTTTTCGACAAATCTTATATTTTTGGAGATATTTGCAAAAAACCGATGAAAAACGTGAAAATGCGAATTTTCAAATGCCAATAACTTGAAAAGTATTGGATTTTTGAAACAAAATTAGGCAAAGGGATAAACTTAAAAATTAACAATCTTTTAAAAAAGTATCAATTTAATCTTAGTTATACTTAATTCAGTCTCAGGATTCCCTATATCACCACATCTGATCACAATGTTGTCTAAAAATATAAACCTTATCCTAATTAACAATAGTGCCTAATTAATCAGACATGTCTTTTTACATTATAAAAATCAAAATTCTTATCTACACTAATATTAATATTATAAAGAGGTAAGATTTGTATTTTTGTATATAACGAATAAACTCAAAAAGTACTGGACCGATTTTAATAATTATTTTTTTTATTAGAAAGCTACATTATCACTGAGTTTTTTTTTGGACTTTATTTATTTTACTTAAGCTATTAATCCTTATCAAAATAAATAAGTTCATCACTAAGCACAGTAACTGTATATTATATTATATTATCTACATAAACTTATGTAGATAATATTTGGTTTTTGAATGATCAAAATTGAACGTTTGGTTTTGAAGTTATGGGGAACTTAAATTATTACGATTTCTGCTGCACGCCGCCCACGGAGCCCCGACCCGTGATAGGGCATCACGGGTCGGGGCTCCCGACCATCAGTTTATTTTGTTACTTGAATTCGATCAACAATTTGTTGATCGAAGTTACTTGAAAACAAAGACATTTAAAATCTCTTTGCTTGAAAATAATTTAACGTCGAATGTTGTTTATAGAAAAGCACAATAATCGCTTTAGTTATCTATCCCTATATCTATGACCTGGGAATCATTTTGCTGACCGTGTCTTTCCTGGGGTAGGCATTTTGCAGCGGTAACCGACATCCACGCGGGCGAAGCCGCGGGGGACCGTTAGTATTTAAAACATCAAGAGTTATGATGACACAGTGCGAGAACGCGCGATAAACAAATCATATTATACAATTTTTAATAAAGACTACATACTATAATGTTCACTTTAAGTATATACTTACGGAATGTTACGTATATAGTTAAATGACACATGATATAATTTTATGTATATATTTTTAATCTAAATAATCAATATCTAGAAATTTTATTTATTACTCTATTATATTTAATTATTTTAAAATTCCATATTTTAATATTACATATTTGATAACATAATATTTTATTGAATAGTTTAATACCTAACCATTTTCTGCGACTCTATAATAGTTTTTTTTTTAAATTATTTCACACACTTACAAAAGACACTAGAGTGTCCTTTACGACCCAAAATGTTTACAACTTATTCTGTTTATATGCTTTACGCTCATTCGGCTCATTGAATTGAGTCTTAACGTGTATTGTCCTGCTTCTATTCCTATAAAAAACTCGACATAGAGTGTCGAATTTTTAACCACGCTTTTATTACCTTTATGTCGAGTTAAATGATATCATATTTTGGAAGTACAGTCGTGACAAGCAAATAATTTAGAATAATTTTATATACAAATAGTGATTTAAAAACAACTTCTAACTTTAACCATACAATTCTAAGAACCGGAGCAATAAATCATGTTTGTCTACCAGAAGAGTTTAATCAATGTAAAAATTATGTACGGACAGACTTGAAACGTGTACGTTACCCCAGCCAGATGTTGTCGAAAATGGTCATTCGAATCATATAGATAATTAGTTTTGCGGCTTCTGTAATTGTTGCGCACATTTTTAAATTTGTTGCACTTATAGTTTTTTAATTATTTCACAAAAACATTTCCTGCTGGCGTAACGTTACGCCAGCCAGACCTTTTTTTTTCTAATGGGAATATTTAAATAATGTTAGCTATAAAATTAGTTGTCTAGATGAAGTAAATGTTGTGCCTTATTTTGTATTTGTTCTTTCTTCGGTTGCGAAGTTATTCGAGATTTTGCTGGAGTAACGTTTTTGGTTTTGCTAGATCTTTGAAATGGTTAAGCGGATTCTTATCATATTTTGTACATGACTTCTTAGGACTTAGTTTAAAAATTTAATATATATAATTTAACATAATAAAACCAAAATATTGCATATCTTAAAGGTTATTTCATTTAACAGAAAAACACTTCAATTGGTCCCAGCACTCTCAATAAGAAGTCTAACGACTTACTTTAAACGTTATTTTAAAGCTAGTAACTGCCTTCAAATGTATGTGAAGTTTCATTAGTATCCTGTAAGTATTTAACAAGTTATGATGATATTCAGTTTTTCACGAGCACGGTCTTGATGCGAGCGGAGTTATTTGGCCACTGGATTAGATATATGAACTGAATGTTATGTCAATTATTAGTTTTTTAGATCAGTAGTATATCAGTAAATTTTCAGCTCAGTACATTGGATAATTAATGAGATAATACGATTAAAGTCATTAGGAAGTGAATGACCGTGGTAACCCGACGAAGTTTAGGTGGTTACGAAAAAGCGAAAACGCAGAACATTATACTATCTTTTGAAATGTTTAGTATAATACACATTACAATTTCAGTACAGTCGCGTACACTGTTAAATACATAATAATAATATAATATTATCTGTACTATGAAAACATTATTATTATCTTCCCAGTTGCACAAACCTATCAGAAATCACCGTTAGAGCATGCCGTTCGGTGGGACGCGGGAGGGGTGGGGTAAAGGGGTAATACATTGTTTGCATAATGTACTAAACATGCTCCATAAACACAATTCATCTTGTAGAGTGCGCGTGCGCTTCGGCAGTTCCGTTTCCTGTTTTTGCAAATATTTATCGAGTGCGTGAGAGTTATTGTATAATAACAAGTGTGGCGAATTACTGCTAATGTGGAGTGCTTGTATGATGATTGTATTGATGATCATAATTATGGTGCGGGCTGCTTGATGAATTCACGAACAAGGTAAGCTTGCATAATGTAACTATAGAAATAGTAGCAAAATTATTATTAATATGTACGTGTCGTTAGGTACTTATCTAAAACTGTATTTTTTAAGGCTTAAACATTTGAATTTAGGAACTTACTTATTATTTTCTGTTTTTTTCGTACTTAATTATTACCTGGACTGGAATTCTCAACAATGATAACGATATATTTATCCTTTACTACACAGTACCTATAAAAAGTCGCTTCCAGTTTGTCTGTCCCTGTTTGCTTGGATTTTTAAAACTATGCAACGGATTCTGAAGTTTTTTTAATAGATAGATTGATTCAAGTGGAAGGTTTTTGTGTCAACATATGACTTGAAACTTGATTAATTAAATTTATGCCTTAGCGACCGATTTTTTTCGTTATCAATGTCGGGAGTTGGGACTTTTGTTGTAGGCATAAACAGAATAGCAACAGAGAAATAGCCGTGGGCCGCGATGATGGTCGCGGTGATGGTGTCATAACACCTGCGAATGAGTGTGGTGGCGACTATGGCTGCGTGGTGACGATGTGAAAAATATCGTTTAACGTTCTCTACGTCTGTAACTCAGAAACTCTCAATCTACGGTGAGTACGTACTTATATCTAGCTAGGTATATACTACTACGATTCAGGTGGATTGACTGCTGGCCACTGTACAATCTTTGTTACTATGGATCAGGACTTAATAGATTTTTCTAAAATAGTTAGTAGATTATTACTCTCTGAAGATCTCTGATTATGCTCTGAATACGCGCGCTATTACAGTCCCCGGCACGTAACTTGACAAAAGTTGTTAGATGCGCAAAAGTCGTTTTTATGAGGCAGCGCCGAGAGCGCACGATTGCTGTGTCACTCTGACTTTTGCCCCCGGCACCCCGCATACGTCTCGGGCGTAGGTATACAAAATTATACCTTTTCTTTCGGCCGGTCAAAGCTAATTGTAGATGGCGCCACCATAGCTAGGTTCTAATCCGACCAATGAGGTAGTACCTACTATTTTGAAGTACCTATAAGATTTGAACCAATGACGATGTTTGGAACTACCTATACTAGCGCCAATAGTTCCCCAGTTGCCTTCCCCATTCTCTCCTTTTCTTAACTTTCTCCTAAACAAACATGTTGAAACGAGACCCGATGACGTCATCGGTTTGTGGGTGGGTCGGTCATGTGATCTGATTATGTATGTAATGCTTTGACGGCTAAAACATTTTTGATAGGCATGGATATAGTTTGAGACCCAGAAGAGAACATAGGATAGCTTTTATCCCGGAATCTTAAAGGATTCCCTCGGGAGCGCGATATAACGAATTTAATGCATAGGTATTATTAGTATTATAGAATCATGCGTTTTATTATTTACCCTATTTAGTTGTTAATAGGCATTTATTGTGCACAATATTGTTTTAAATCTCCGTTCTTTTTCCTCTATTTTTATTTCATTTTACAATTCGACAGCCCTTTAGCTCTAAATAAAACTTTATTTTATATTTTGTTTTTTTTTTGTTTTGTTACAGATGTTCTGATGACCGATGTACGATGGAATGGCAATCTTCTAATCGACCAATATTTGCGGACCTCAATTATTTAATTTCTTAGCCCGTTATCCACAGTGAACACGCTCGTGCACTCAATCAAGAATTAACCAAACAAGATTCAGATTTATATTACAAAATGGCAGGTAGAAAAAGCGTTATACCATTGCAAGATCAAAAACGCATTATTTCTAAATATGCATATATATTTAATAAGTCGTGTCCTTCTATTACTCATGATGTATATGAACGTATACAGGATGAATTTTATGAAATATTTCAACATAAGATGTCTAAAATGGCCATACAAATGTCAGTGAGACGCAATAAATTTTATTTTTTCCATGATAGCGTCACAGATGTACGGGTTGATGACGTAACAGACAAGACGAAAAAAAGAAAGTACTCTGACAGTAACGATGATTTTGAAAATATTGATGATAGCAACAGTAATTCTGATTTCAAAGTAAAGTTTCTAATGGATATTCACGAATTTAAACGTATGGCACCCAAAAACCACACGTTATTACAGAAAAGTTGGACTAATGAGCTGCAAGATCAAATATGGAAAAAACAGATCTAAATTGTACGTTTGCTTTCAAAAATAATTACGTACCTACGAACTTTCTGTTTGACTCTATTAAATGCAATGGAAAATGTACTCAGTGTGGCGCAGTTATTATTGTAAACATATCTCCTAAAACTGAAAATTTTTTAGAGGTAATTTGTCAAATAAATATGTACAAGGAAGACCATGTCCACGATTTGAATGTTAAAAATAAACTTACATCGACACGAAAACAAAAAATTGCTGAACAATTAAAGTATGCAAAGGCGCTTAAAGTCAGAACTTTGCTGGCTGATGAACTCATGAAAATAGATAATCCTAAAGAACCTCCAACGCTACCTAAATTAGGTAATTTAAGGAAAATACGACATGATATTAAAAGGGCCTTTCAATTTGATAAAAACATAATATTATCCATCTATGCAATGTCTCAAAGTTCCCCATTCGATACATTTATACGGAAATTTTCTCTTGTCCCTTTTTTTATTTACTTATGGACAAATGAACAAAGTAAATATTATGATGACGTTTTAAGAAATACACACACTGTTTTGTCCATTGACGCAACTGGTTCGATTTTTCAACCGATAGCGCCTCCAGGAGTAAGTCTTAAAGACGCTAAACATACTTTTCTATATGCTGTCATGGCATACACTACCAGTACTAGTATTCCTTTATGTTATATGGTATCACAGTCACACACAATTGAAGCTATAGCTACTTGGTTAAGTACATGGGCAGTAAATCGATCTTTACCCAAAGAAATAGTATGTGACGATTCATCTGCACTACTAGGAGCTATATGTCGTACTTTTCTTCATACCGATACAAACGGTTATTTATCGCAGTGTTTTTCGCTTTTAGAAGGGTTAGATGTTTGTGTGCCGCTTTGTTACATTCGCTTAGACAAATCGCATTTTTTTAAAAAACTGCCTAAACAAAGTAGTTTTGACAAAGCGTCAGAAAAATGCAAATATTTTTATATTAACTGTATAAAGAAAATTCATACACTACATTGCTATAAAGAAATAAAATCTGTTATCAATGATATAGTAACAGTATCATTACACAAATATGTTAGTCCTGGTTTAGATGGTCAGCTATGTGGTAAATATGAGCAAGCTCTACAGCGTTTGACTGATTATAAGGATGATACTAATGTGATTGGTGTCGATAACGATGATCAAACAGATAAACATTTTCTAGATGAAAATGACGAGGTAACTATGAATACTGGTACTCTTTGTCCTCTTATCAATTATTACAACAAAATAATGGAAACGGAAAAGTTATATTTGCTATTACTTGACCCAAAGCATGACCAAATAAATGAGTATTATTTGCCGTCTATAAACGATACTTTAAAAAGGCTGTTGCGAAAATTACCTATGTGGGGTAATGTTATGACCAAATATTTTGTCAATGCAAAAGAAGTAGCTAGTAGTTCAAATAATGAAAATCACTTTAAGGACCTAAAGACCATATATTATAATACCAAAGATGAGCGAATACGACTTGATGAGTTCATAGTTCAACACTATAGTTTTATAAATGGGTCTGTCAAATTAAACATTTCTGAAAATTTTGTAAAAACCAAATTAAATAAAGACATTTTACAAAAACGAAATATGACTAATGATTTTGACTTGACACATGAAACAAAAAGTAAAATTGTAGTTTTACAAAATGCGTCTATTCCGCAGACATCTACATGTAACTTAGAAAATTCAAATGTTCAAAACTTACTAGTTAATAGAAATACAGCAGTTCATACACGAAACGTGAAGTACAATGAGGACTTTGAATTAGAATCTATATTTCAGGCCGAACCTGTTGAAGTAAAAAACTGGCGAGGTCTTGCTGTTTCTCGCCCAAAAACAAACGTTAGCATAAAACCTATATATATATTACAAAATGGCAACATAGCCATATCTAGAAATAAAAGTATAATTCTGACTAATACTTGTGCATTTGACGCAATCTCGCAAGCATTAGCCATAGCCTACAAAGAAAGAAATACATTCAGACAGGATATCAACAATAGTAAAAGAATGCAAAATGACGCTTTTACAAAGTTCATTGCAAATCTTGCTACTGCAAAGAACTTCAGCCAAAAAGTCTACAACCAAAGAGATGTACTTTTAAGTAATATCTTTTGTGCAAATTTTGAAACAAATAACGAAACTACTGCCAATGTTATAAATTGCGCATGTAATATTACAAAAATATTAGAAGAAATTTGTATTTCATACTTTTCCGCTACTAGAAAAAGAATTTGCTCAAACGCAAATTGCTCTAGACACAAAAACAAAGAGATATTTGAATGCAAATACTTGCCATTGAATATAGATCGCATAAAACAAAAAGGTATTTCAAATTTACAAGAGTCTGTAGAAGCAGGAATGAAAAACGATTTCTCGCCACTTTGTGTTTCTTGCAGAACAGGCACAGTTTCATTTAAATATCATTTGAACCATTTAATAATATTTGAGCTTCATGATATTAATATACAGCTAAATGATATCCCAATTAATATTGAAATTAATAATAGATATTATGTGATATTGGCAGTCATTGAATTTAATCCACCATTCAGCTTCGAAGGAGTTGGCCACTACAAAGCTCATTGCTATCGAACACAAACTAGAACTTTTCAATGTTATGACGATATGTATAGCAAAATTCAGAAGAGTCAGAATAATTTAATGCCTCACGCGATTATTTATACATTACAATCTGATAATATCTAATTTATCTATAATACAAAACTATTTTATTGATTTTGTATTATCACTTGACGTCTATTTACTTTAAAATTGTGAATTTTAATGCTAGTCACATTCATTTATAGGTTTGTGATAATAATAATAAAGAAAATCGTCTCCAATCTTATGCAGTCGGTAGCAATGTGTTTTTTATTAAATTAAAGATGGCGAACACATAATTCACACTTTAGAACCTAAATCATCGACTGACGTAAGAATCAACAAAATCTGCTTACGCTTATGGTCTCTCTAGAGCGCCAACTAGATGAACTAGATCTCTGTGTATGACAACTTTTGTTTCACAAAGTTACTTACGTATTTGTATACTCATTATACAAAAACCAACGAAGTTTTAGAATGTACCTCACGTTGACTTTTTGAGATTATAATTAGTTAAAAGTAATACTTACATAATTATTTAACTGCAGTTTAATGTTATTTAATTTTATTATTTTTAAACTGTGATTTTAAATAGTTTAAGTTTATTTTATGTGTATAAACTTAGGAAACAATGTGATATTTGAAATAAGACAACAAAACAGTAAGACTAACTGTGAGCATTTTACTACATTGTGATGTCATTTAATATTACCATTGATCTCATATTGCTTCTTTTGCTTATCTTTTGCTTTTCATCATGCTGCTTTTAAAACACGTGTTTATCCCCGCATAAAGAAACATAGACTCACGCTTACACAGGTGCACACCCTCACACATATACACACAAACTCACACTTACATACACACATACACACACACACTCAAGTTTTTTTTATGTTCTTTTGTAGTTAGGTAATTCACAACATAAATTTTTTATTTTGTAATTTTCATTATTTTAATTTCAAGTGTTTTTGTAGTTATGTATATCAAAATTATTATTTATTTTTGTTTGCTCGAGCTTTATTTTTATAATTGGTAACTGTGGTCTGGTCTCTGCGATACAAGCTTAGCTTAGTGCAGAGCTCGCTAGATATAAGTTTTATGTATAAACGTTATGGTAAATAAATGATTTATTATTATTATTATTATCATTATCTGTGATTTTAATTGATATAAGTAAGTATTAGTAGACATACGTAAGTTTAGTGTTAACTGAAAAAACCATTGTATATTATTTATTGTCTGTGATCATTACACATTCCAATATGTGTACATATTTAAATAAAAACTGTAACTGTGTATACTGAATACTGAATCTATAATTTAAATAAAAAAATAATAGAAAATTTAAAAAACAAAATTACTATCTGTAATTTTAATCTGTGATTGTTTTTAAGTAGTATAATAATACTTTAAAAGTTCAATTGAAATTATTATTTTACCTGTCAATAAAAATTCTTTAATAATCATGTAGTTTTTTTTTAAACTTTTGTACATGTCTGTACAAACTATCCTACATATTTTAGAAGGTACCATAATGTTCTGCGTTTTCGCTTTTTCGTAACCTCCTAAACTTGGTCGGGTTACCACGGTCATTCACTTCCTAATGACTTTAATCGTATTATCTCATTAATTATCCAATGTACTGAGCTGAAAATTTACTGATATACTACTGATCTAAAAAACTAATAATTGACATAACATTCAGTTCATATATCTAATCCAGTGGCCAAATAACTCCGCTCGCATCAAGACCGTGCTCGTGAAGAACTGAATATCATCATAACTTGTTAAATACTTACAGGATACTAATGAAACTTCACATACATTTGAAGGCAGTTACTAGCTTTAAAATAACGTTTAAAGTAAGTCGTTAGACTTCTTATTGAGAGTGCTGGGACCAATTGAAGTGTTTTTCTGTTAAATGAAATAACCTTTAAGATATGCAATATTTTGGTTTTATTATGTTAAATTATATATATTAAATTTTTAAACTAAGTCCTAAGAAGTCATGTACAAAATATGATAAGAATCCGCTTAACCATTTCAAAGATCTAGCAAAACCAAAAACGTTACTCCAGCAAAATCTCGAATAACTTCGCAACCGAAGAAAGAACAAAGACAAAATAAGGCACAACATTTACTTCATCTAGACAACTAATTTTATAGCTAATATTTATTTAAATATTCCCATTAGAAAAAAAAAGGTCTGGCTGGCGTAACGTTACGCCAGCAGGAAATGTTTTTGTGAAATAATTAAAAAACTATAAGTGCAACAAATTTAAAAATGTGCGCAACAATTACAGAAGCCGCAAAACTAATTATCTATATGATTCGAATGACCATTTTCGACAACATCTGACGTACACACTTGAAACCCATACCTACTATGTAAACTATGTCCATGGCTAGTTTAAAAGATAAAAATGATTACGTCGACCAAGTTCGTAGCTTCCAAAGGGTGAAAAATGCACTCTACCGTTCAAGAAATATTTTTTTAAATGTTAGTAGTAAGACTACATTCCTGAAATTAGAAGATGTAGAAATTTCACCAGTGATCGCAAAAGATTTTCTGGTTGTAGTAAGTAGTGGGGTACATAAAATTTTGATATTTATGTTAAATGATTGTAAAAATGCATTGAAAATATAATAACAATAATAATCATTTATTGGTGCATCATTAAATTTGTGGATACAAACTAATTACAATAATAAACAATTCATTGTATGATGCCTCAAAATGACCCATCTCAGCATTTGCTAGGATAATTTCCCAGCGCTGGTTTTCAGCTGGGCCATTTTGGGTGCAGTGCGGGACATAAGGATTGAAGTGTTATAAATATTTACAAAATGTTTTTAAAACTAAGTAAGAACGTTCAAAGTATATAAAGAAGGAAAAGAATAATAAACATCAAAATTATTTAAAATGTGAAAAAAGTTGATAAAGTACACAATTAAAAAAAAAAACAATAAAAAAATAAAATAACAATAGAATAATGCTCGTAGGGAATGGCACGCGCGCCGCGACTAATTGAAATGAAGTTGATTAGATAGTAATATATTTTTGAATTTAAATTTGAAACTTGAAATACTACGCGAGTTTCTCAAAGGAGTTTCCAACATTTCGAGGCAGCGTAACGAAAGCTTCCTCGAAATGCCGTTGATTTGTGTTGCGGCAGTCCATGAATCTATTCTTTGTTGGTGGGACATTCTTTTCAATTGCCCGACCATTCTATCAATAATATTCCATACATGCCGACATTGGTAGTACCGCAGAAAAAACCGTAAAAGTGCCGATCATTTTTGTTCTGTTACCTGATATGCGAATCGACCTATGTGCATATGTTTAAAATGATAAAAGATAAAATTTCAGAATTGCAACCAAATAAGATTAAAATCGATTTTCAGATTGCAGCAATAAACGCTATTAAAGAAGTATTTGCATTGGTTAATATAAGCGGATGTTTTTTCCACTTTCATAAGGCATTGTGGAAAAAAGAAAAACAGACTGGAATAGTAAATGTGTGCAGCCACAGCACACCTTCCCAAAAATTTCATCCCAGAAGCATGGCTGTTATTATTAGAAAATGCACCTGAAGGCAATGAAGCAATGGATTGCAGGAATTGAACATAGCATGGAATCGCAGTGGATGAACAAAAATATTGATTTGTTGTTACAACGAACGCCACAGGACCACAAACCCAGTAGAGGGATGGCATAACAAGCTAAATAAAAAGCTTAGTAATAGACCTCCGCTACATACTGTCATTAGCACACTTAGAGATGAGGCCACAGAAGCTAGGTTTAAGATAGAGCAGGTAAATATCTACAACGACAACAATCAGAACCTAATAAAAAATGCTTGGCTTTTGATTTGCGTATAAATAAAAAAGTTACAGATTTTACAACTAACAAAATTGATTTCATGATTTGTCTTAAACGTCTTTTAACTGTTAGATTTGACAAGTTATTAACATTTTAATTATTTAAAACTTACATGCTACCTAGTACACAACGTTCTAACGTAAATCAATAATGCTAATTGAGAAGAAAAATATTAATTTAACAGAATTATTTACTTACTTTAAAGCTTTACTTCGAAACAATATACGCTTTTTGACATTTGCAACAATAGTGATGATTATACTGTGATTTACATTATATGTTCCCTAAATGTACGCCCTTCAAATAGTAGATTGATTGTCATTTTATTAGCCATACACCCATAAAACTTGTTAATACTTGTTGAAAGATAGCTTAAATTCAAACGTTTTTGCATCTGTGTGTGTAATAATAAAAGCGAGACATTACATACAGCACGGTTCTCCGTAAAAGGTCTAGCATTTACTTAGGTACTCTTCCCTCGCACACGTACCATCGCGCATGCATGTGTGACAAGGAAGACATCCGAACCTATCGTTAAGGTTGCAAACTGCCATGAAACAGAGGCGAATCGATCCATTGTAAAATATAGTTTGAAAATTTCACGGTAAAGTTCACAATGGATTCGTTATAATTGGTTTCCAGAAAATAAACTTATGAAGTATATCTTCCCCAGGAGATGAAAAACGTTACAAACTTATATCGAATGTACTTGAAAAGCTGTCTTGAACACAATCTGACATCATTGAGTGAACACGCATTCCGAACAATTCTTATAGAATATAATATTAGCTTGCACATTCCGAAAAAAGGCAAATGTGTTATTTGTGTCAAAGCTGAAAATAATAAAGACGAAAACGTAACAATGAAAAAGCAATTTTGTTAATTGCACATCATAAAGAGAAAAATCTACTTATAAAAGATTTAAGAGACATCAAGTCATGGAGTTCCGGCCAAATAACACTATTACCTGCAGTTTTGACTTATAAAAAGTTCTTTATACGCCACATGGTCAGAGTATGCTTCTATATTACTCTCGGAAATATTCAGTTTTGAATTTTACTATTTACGAAAGTGGCACAACTGGCACACAGGAAGTGTATTGATTTACTTGGGGTGAATGCGATCGGAAAAGGGGAAACAATGAAATTGCGACCTGTCTTGTAAAATATCTGGAAGAGAAAGATGAACAAGGCTTGAAACATCTGTTTATGTACTGTGACTCTAGCAGTGGACAGAAAAAGATAAAAAATGCTTTTCTTCATAGTGTTTAGAGGTTACAAATTAATTACCTTCTACCGGGACATACTTACATGCAAGTTGATACAGTGCACGCAGTTATTGAAAGGGAAGTGCGTAAAGTAATCGTATGGAGTCCCTCACAATGGTCTACATATTTTGAATCGGCTCGAAAATTCCGAGACCACACAGGTCTGTCTTGGACTCTTCTGGTCAATTTCATGGACTTTTCTGATTTTTCTAACTTTGACCAATTGGCTGCAAATTAATTTTGTCCAATGATGTCTAAAGCCATTAAATTTAAATACATGAGAGTTACAAGCTACCTTTAAAAAGAAATATGGAGGCCAAGTGTTTTTTTGTCAAGTATTCTATGGAAGACGAAGCACAGACTCATACTATTATACTACAAGAAAAACACTCAGTGAAAGTAAAAGGTAGCGGAAGCTGATAAAAAAAAAGAATGATTACAAGTCATCATTGATCACGAGTCCCAGGTCGATATAGATATTAATTCTAGATTACCTATTGCTGCTGCGAAATATATAAATCTTATTACTTTGTGTAATAATGGAACTATTCCCAAAAAAATCCACGGAGAATAAAGGGAACTACCCAACGACTCTTAGACACAAGTCACTTTGAACAAAACCGACAAAGAGGATGAACCCTACAAAGAAAAAGAGAATTGATACCTAAACATAATTATTGAGTAACTCAGTTTAAAACACACTTACATAATTTTGCTGGATGATTAAATTGAAGAATACCAAAATAATTAATGTTAATTTAGGGGCGTAAATGAAATTTATATCCTGTCTTATAACTCCTGGCTTATTATAGGAGACTCCTCTATAAAATTAATTAAATTCTAAGCATTTTCTTCCTATAAATCAAAGAATAAGCTGAAGAAACAAAAAAGTTATGTTCAAATAACGATTCTGGAAACGGTTTTTTTGCTTCTCCTGTAAAGTAGTATTTTGTCCTTTACGACCTTTGAGCCCACAGGTTTCGATATACATAATAGTTTTAGTTTTAAGTCTCTATTGCCTGTGTGCTGTGTGTTGCCCCAGCGTAAAAGTTCGAAATGTTCAAATTTTACTGTTTGAGTTATTAAGATTTTCAGTGTATGATGTCGTGTAAATGTGGCTGGTACAACCCGTGCGCGACAAGTTGAGACCTGAGCGAAGTGACGTCACAGTAGCGTACTTGTACACAAATAAAAACTTAGCGTCCGCTCGCGATTTCACCTGCCAATTTTTATTATAGCATATATGCCACGGAAACAGAGTAACTTGCTATCAATTTTTTTTGTTATTACAGGAGTTATTATTAATAAAAGTGTTATTATGTAAAATGTATTTATTAAATTATTTGCTACAATTTATTTGCATGTTTAGAGAGATGAGAGATTTTTTAACTAATCGCTGTCACTGCTTAGAGGTTCTATTTCTTCTTGGAGATCTTAATAATAATAACTTTTTATTTTCACAAACATGTTTCGCCATCACAGTGGCATGCAAAAGTTTAAAATAATGATGATAAAATGCAATGTTATGAATTATTCAATTTTAAATAACTATTTGCTTCGAGCGGTTTTAAGTCACAATATTAAAAACAATAAAATACAATGTCTATAAGTAAAACAATTAAAGAATGTTTACATTAGGTACATAAGTGATTAATTTATCAAATTAATAATCAAGTCATTTCGTCAAGATAGAAAATAAATAAATTAAAGAAATATAAAATTGTATGTCAATTATGAAAATATACTGACGAATTGTAAAAACAGTTCTCAATCAGCCACTGCCGCAAAGCATTGATAAACGAATTGGTAGGTAACTGCCTAATATCTTAAGGGATCCTGTTATTTTTTTATAGACATAGCGTTACAGTTTTTCTTGAAAAACGCAGTGATACCTATTGGTGCTACAAGCCGAGTTTTGTCTCTCAGGCGTAGCTTTGGATTTACCACATCGTTACGTTTCAAGAGTGGTGTCTAACAAAAATGTCCATTTCCAAAACATATAAACCAGTTAAAGTGAGTAACCTCAGCTTTTTAAACAGAGGTCGACAGGTTTCAAATGGTCCCACTCCACATATTGCTCTCAAACACTTTTTTGTAAAACAAATGCTTTATGTATATCGGGAGAGTTTCCCCACAAGATAAGTCCGTACCGAAGCAACGACGCAACATACCCATGATATGCGGTCAGTGCTGATCCTTTCCCAGCAGTATACCTCAAGCGTTTAAGAGCGAATATAAACCTACTCCGTTTTGTACATGATATTGAAATGTGCGATTTCCAGTTACAGTTATGATCGAGAGTAATACCAAGAAGTTTAGTTTCCTTAACCTCGTGGATTTTTCTGGCCCTGACAAACAATGTTAAGCTTTGAACGATTTGTCTTATAATTTGAAAATTGAATATATGATGTTTTTGATATATTAATGCACAGCCCATTTCTTTGTAGCCATTTGTTTATATTTTCTACAGCCAAATTAACTTCTAGGCTATAATTCAATTGTTTATTTCGATTTGGTATAATAATCGAAATATCATCCGCAAATAGAACAGTCTGATAATCCATCGACTTTGTGTTTATATAAATTAGAAAAAGAAATGGCCTTAATACACTAACATGTGGAACACCTTGATTCTTATATAAAAATTCCGATTTGTAAGAAACTAACTCATTGTCGGTATTAATTTTATTGATTTCTACACACTGCATTCGATTTAAGAGGTAAGTTGTGATCCAGCTGAGAGCTTGTCCTCTAATGCCGCACCTTTCACACTTTCTTAACAATATTTGATGATCCACAAAATCGAACGCCTTACTCATTTCAAGAACATTGATACTACTGGGACTTTCTTGTCTACATGGTCGACATCAGTTTTTACCAAAGAATATGCCGCAAGTGTTGTTGATTTGTTCTTTTGAAATCTGTTTTGTTCTTTTGCTATGATATTATGTTTTTCGAGGAAACCTATAACCCGCGTTGACATTGCTTTTTCGAATATCTTTGAGACTATAGGAACCAGGGTAATAGGACGGTAATTCTTCATGTCATTTCTATTATTTTTTTATGTAAGGGAATAACTTTTGATTTTTTTAGAAGATCCGGAAATTTGCCTTTAGTAAACTATATATTTATTAGAAATGACAATACTGGTGCAAGTATATCGGCGCAGGTTTTAAATAAAAACGTTGGCAGTCCGTCTACGCCCACTGATTTTGTATTTTTTTATGTTTTTATGATATTTAGAATTTCCTGTTCAGAATAAGGTATTAGAAATAAGCTATTACTCAAAATCACAATTAACATCACCACTGTCAACTTTCATAGTACAATTAGTATTATCAATTGTATTTAAAAAATATTCATTTAATGATTTAGCTATGTCATTAAAATCAGTAATTGTCATATTATCTAAATGTATACTCTTTACTTCGTCATAGATCTTAAAACTATCAGCTTTACCTTTAATAACGTTCCAAGTTGCTCGACATTTGCATTTGTTATCATTGCATGCAGAATAACAACAACTAAAACTTAACATAAACTATAGCTAGCAATTTAACAAAACAATAACAGGAAATTCGTAGCGTCTCGTTACCTGACGTAAGCCTGTACGAGACAAAAACTAAACTATTATATCATATCATTTATTCATCAAGTAACGGTGACTCATAGTGTTAGTAACAATATTCCTTATACCTATGTTAGTTTACATATAATAACAACAACAACACAATTCACTGCCACTACTTTATCAAGGAAGTGAAGCGCAAGCAGCAATTATTTAAATACACACAATCAAGTCTGCTTGTTATACATTTCAGGACGATGTTGGAACTGGCCCGCACTCGGCGCACCAGGGATGCGCTTCGTTTCCTCATTGTCGTAGAAAAACAATCCACACGCGCTTCAGCAAACATCCCTGATGCACTACAGTAACGGGGCAATCCCATCATCAACCTGAATACATTATTATATTGAACGCGAAGGGCACTGTACGCCCTTTGGGTATAATCAGCCCACAGACTGCATGTGTAGAAAGATGTGCAATAAGCACGAAACAAAGTTTTCTTAACACTCTGTGAGCAGCGTGCAAATCTGCGAGCTATCATATTACCCCTAACGCACAGAGCCCTTCGCTCTCTCTCAATATCGGCATTGTCTTTCATGTCAGCGGTCAATACGTGTCCTAAATATTTAAATGTATAAACCCTAGTTAGGGGTATTCCGTTCAAAGTTACCGGTGGTATAGATTCAGGACACTTTAAGCCGCTGGCACCAAAGACCATGACCTCGCTTTTTTTAACATTATAAATCAAACCGTGGCGCTTAGCGTAATCCTCACATATTGCGACTAGCTTTCTAACAGAAGCACTCAGCAGAGCCATATCATCGGCGTAACTAATGTTATTAACGCTAACTCCGTCTATGTAACAGCCGACTCTTTCTCCGCTAAGCGCCTCTATTAGTTCGTTCATGTACAAGTTAAACAAAGTGGGTGAGGTTAACCCACCCTGTCTTACTCCACACTCCAATCCAAACGGGTCAGATAAGACACCAGCCCATCGAACCTGGTTAATTTGACCCTCATACCAACATTTTAGAATATTTATTAAATCTACTGGAACTTCAGCTTTCTCAAGTTTACTCCACAGTATAGGATATGAGACCAAATCGAAAGCCCTGGACAGATCGAGAAAACAAGCATAGGTAGGAGTTTTTCGGTCCGAATAGTACTTGACAGTCCATTTAAGACTTAGTATTGCACTCTCTGAGGACAACCTAGCCCGAAAGCCGAACTGGTTGTCGTGCAACTTAATGCATTTTGTAAGCTGTTTTTTAAGCAGACTGTCAAATACTTTCGCTATAACCGTCGCTAGAGATATCGGCCTATGACGTCGTATAATTGTGTATAGTAAAAAAAAAATTGTGCACGCAGCCATTGTGGAAATTTTCACCATAAACTGATTCCGCTGGACGAACGTTGTCCTGGCGAAACTTTTTTTAATCCATAGACTTTAGAAGAAAAGAGACGTGTCGAATAATTTGTGTGTATTTGAGTTTAATTGTGTATGTATGAGTAAAATTTGTGTAAGTAATATCCCATCAGAAATATCAATGTGAAATGAGGGCCAAGTTCAAATGATATTAATGCCTACAAGACATAATCCTAATTTAAGGGCAATTTATATTTTTTGTTGTCATAAATAAACTTCAGGACTGACCTTGAACTTGGCACTTATTTAGATCCCAATTCTTTTGTCGTTACAGTCTACAACCAAGGCATATATCATAATATGTCTCATTTCACATTTATGATTTTAATGGGAATAAACTTTACCACCTTATATTGTTCCTTCAAGAGTCACGCTTCCATTATAAAGGGCTTTCATAGTGTATTTTAATTACAATTAAAAAATCTTTTTTTTTTCAGATTATTTTGACGTAGCTTGCTCATAATAATGGAAGACGATGGTGAGTGTCTATACTGACTATTATTGTTATTTTAAAATAAATCTTCGACGAGATCGACGTCATTTTGTACTGTCTTGTACAAACGCCCCTGAGCCCGGCCCCGTCTCACAGTCCGTAACGAGACATGAATGTGAGAGAACGTACTCGTATAAATCATTATGGCATAATTGGGAGATTCGGCTATTAATACAGAGTTGTGTAAGAATTATTACTTTGTGTCGTATAACAACACAAAGTAATAGCTCTCTTTCATTCAATAATTTTTCATTGGATCCTCCCAAAATCGACGATGTACTTTTACGTTTCTTGCGTCCTAATAGTAATAACGAAGACGTTGCGCGACCGCAACGTGTTCGCTGCGCATCCGCTCCGCATTGGAAACTCGTAAACGTCAATATGATAAGGCCCTTAGCTGGTCACCCAAATCCAGTTTGCGCGGAGATTTTGAGCTATTGTAGGGGTTGACGGTTTCCCGGAGGCGGTCGCCTTCGGACTCCAGCATCGTGGTCGGAGGAACTCCTATCCCTGTCGAGAACAAGCTGAAATATCTCTGCATCCTTCTCGACAGCAGATGGGACTTTGAGGCGCATCTTCGGCACCTGGGACCGAGGTTGGTGAGCACGGCGGGAGCTCTATCTCGCCTGTTCCCCAATCTTAGGGAGGGTGGCGGCAGCTGTCGTCGCCTTTATATGGGGGTGGTGCGGTCCAAGGCTATGTATAGTGCCCCAATATGGGCGAGCTCCATCGCGAGTCGCCATCGACAGATCCTGCAGCAGTCGCAGAGGGTCATGGCGACTCGTGTGGTCAGGGGGTATAGCACCATCTCCCATGAGGTGGCTTGCGCACTCGCCGGGTCTCTACCGTGGGACCTCGACGCCGGGGTTCTCTCGGCGGTGTTCTGGCGGTACGCGCAATCCCGGAGCCAGGGTCTCCGCCCGCACGGACGCCCAGACGCAGGCTCTGGGCGCATGGCGGCGGAAGCTCCTTAGAAGTTGCTGTCAGTTCGAGGTGCCGTATCCTCGAGGCGGTCGGGCCCATCATCGAACGGTGGGTCGGCTAACCGCGGCCCTGGGTGGAGTCGCTCTCTCGTTGCCGACCATCATGCGAATGCGATGGTCGAAAATTTACTGTTATCATTTCACAACCATTCCGGTAGTTAAAACATTTGTTAAGAGTAATTCGGGCGATGGGCATCACCCCAAAAGTTATAATTATATTAGTCGACATATACACATTTACCCACTTGTGACGTATTCTTGCTAGCAACAAATAAATAATTACGTCTCTAGCGCTAAATCAAAATACGACAATAATTGTCTTAATTTGTTTCCAGGGGCTAGTGCGACATAACCTATTTTAGTTATTACATAATTGACTATATGTCAAGTTTAACATACTCTCGTTAAAGTATTTTAATTTTAATGAAGTGCCGACGCGTCGTCGGGCCAAGGGTATATAATAATAATATTTTAATTAATCTATGAGTTTTGATCTGTGACTGACAGGAATCAATAGAAAACGATTTGTAATCAGTGTCCTAGAAGATTGCATTTACATTGCAAACATGGTCAGTACCGATAATAGAATGACTTTTGCGTTCATATTTGTAACTAGCAGCGCCCAGCTGTTTCACCCGCATGGCTCCCGTTTCCGTGGGAATAGCGGGATAAAAAGTATCCTATGTGCTAAGTTATCTAAGCTATAAACTACCTGCGTCCCAAATTTATTTAAATCCATTTTGTAGTTTTCGCGTGAAAGAGTAATAAAAATCCAAACATCCTCACACACTTGCACATGTATAATATTACTATTAGTAAGATTTATAATATTATAATGTAGTATGTACAGTTTTGATACTAAATTTAGGCAGGCAGATAGTAATTAGCTACCTACTCTCTTTTCATATTGTTGTTACCTTTTTAGAAAAGAGTCGGTATCGTAACCAGAGGAATCGTGGCAATAACCGGGCACGTGGATATTCAGTCGATCCACCTACACGACAGAACGCTCGTGTCAATCAAGATGAGGGACCGTTCTTTAGAGGTACATGTTTTCTTTTGTAATCTGGGGGCACGGTAGTATAGAACATGAACTGCAACTTTATTTTCTAGGTATAAGCTGTTGGTAGTTTTGAGAACAAGGTAATGTTATTTCTTTTTGTTGTATTAGATTTTAAAACGTAGTTGAAAAAAGCCAGTTTCTTGAGTCGATCTCTTTGAGTCGCCACATTAGAGTCACCGACAGATTGTGTAACTGACAGACCATCCCCTCCCCTCTTTAGAATCACGACAGGCTGACTGACAAAACCCCCGTTAGAGTCATCATCAGACTAACTCAAAAACCTGAAAAAAACTCACAACAGATAGATTAACTGAAAAACCTTGATAAATTCTGACAAAGAATCCATGTTGCTTTTATTTCTTTCTCTTTCTTGATTACGGTACCGCCCATATCTCTTGCATTGTTACCATTTTTTTTGTGATTCCATTTTGTTTAAATCATAGTAAATAAGAATGAGTGGTGATAAAGATGATAAATGAGATGCCCTCCCCCCAAACACCTTAAAAGATTAAAAGACAAAAGTGCTCAGTAAAGATGTGGGTCTATACTGAGATCTCATATGGTCTTCTTGAGAGAATTTGAAAAGTGGACTGTTTTGTTCCATTTACCAACACTTATGTACATTCACAAACACTTAACGGTTAATAATCCACCGTTATTACACATTAACGTTCAAAATATCACAAATTTTAGAAAATAAAACAAAACTGCAGACATGACGCTTCACTTTCCCGCCAAGAAGACCTTGTTGATCTTATAGACGATAAATATTTTTTATTTTATTTTATACCCGGCAAGACGAGCCAAGCAAAGCGCAAGGGCACTACTTAATATAATATATTATGTTAAATTATAATATATTGTTGATAGCGGACTTATTAAACATATACGGTGTTATTACAAAAAAGATAAGCATACGTTGAACACGCGTTTAAATGCCTTACAAAACCTTATCTAGTGATTGCCTAAACACTCTTTACACATAGTTTAAATTTAAACACGGGCTGGCGCTTGTTAAGTACGCGTTGATTGATTTTAATTTTAATTTTAAAATCTATATTATTGTATATAACTTGTTTTTTATTTGTGTTGTATAATATTGTACGCCCATGAGGCAGAACGTGGCTTGAACTAACTACATGACATGTAAACCAATAACACCAGTGTAACCCATGTATCACAATAAAGATATTTTGATTTGAGTTGATTTAAAAAAACTAAGTTATATGTCATGTAACATTGAGACATGTCATGTAACACGAGAACCTCTTTTAATTCGGTGTAATTTTTTGACTCGGGTGGCACACCGGCTCGACAGAAAAAAAGATCTCAGATGAATGAATATCAAGTTTTCATATAATTTTATTTTACATATAGCTTCTACTTACATCTATTTATGTTACCAAAAGGTTAGGTTTTTTTTCTATGATTTTCGTTTAATATGATATGTGGTTAATTATGAGTTAATGCTGTAGTTAATTTTTAATGTTTGGTTTATTATATGTTTGTTTATTTCATTGCTTTAGGGGGGGCTGTGTGGAACAATCAAAACTTGAATAATGTAAGAAATCGTGGAATTAGCCAGCGGGGTAAGGCAAATGGTCAATCCCATTCACGTAATAAAAATTTAAACATGGAAAACCATCAGAGATACAGAGCGGACAATGGAGGTAATTAAAGCATATTTTTTTACACAAGGAGATGCTGCTTACCACATGAAAAATGCACAATTGTTAAAATTAATGATACAATTTAGCTTGTAAAAATAAGATTGGTAAGTTGTAGTGTAGAACTAAGTTACTTAACGCTTAAACAATTTCAGCAGAAGGTTCGTCCGGCGAACATCCACAAGAACATAGGTTTCAGAGACAACAAAATAGCAAAAACAGAATTATCGGATTTAAGTCTTTAGAAGAGTTAGCTCAGAGCGCAACAAATGAAATTCTTGAGAAATTAAATGAAAAAAAAAATTCGTTCATAAACCTCGTTTCCTCAAACCTTGAAAATTGTGACATGATTGTCCTTATTGTAGAAGTGCTAGCAAAACTATCGCTGTCTTCATTTGATGAACTAAAATTCAAGTGGATTTCAGAAATTAGCAACTCGTTGTTTTTATCGAGTTTGCGAAATTACTTATTAGAACTACCTTATGTGCAAGTGAAAAGTAAAAACAATTTGTACTGGAGGGATCAAAATAAATTTTGGGATAATTTAATTATTTTCTGTGAATCCGTTTTTAATTTGTCACCAAATTTTGCATTACAAAAATGTCGAATTTTGATAGAAAGTGTTACAAAATGTTGTTTAGATGAGTTAGAAAATAGACATGGTTATACTATGCCAGACGATTGCAACTTGAAACTAAAGGAATTGCGTGAAAGGATAAGCCAGTTAGAGAAAAAGACTGCGGTAAGCATTAAAAAGAACCGTATTTTTGATACTACTTTTTAAATTAACGCGCTTACTCATTTATCGTTATTATAATTTAATTATTTAAGGAAGAGAAATGTCGAAAAATGGAGAGAGGTTCAGATGTTAAGGTGCAAATGGCAGAGCCGCCTGAGAATTTTCGCGAATTGAGCCTAACGCCCCTACGCGAGGAGCTTGTGGAGGGCTTACCATTCTTACGCGCCAATATTGTCAATGGAGGCTACCGCGACATTGAACACTACCTAGATGTGCAGTTCAGACTCCTACGTGAAGACTGTTTTGGTCCACTGCGGGAAGGCATTCGTAAGTTTAGCTAAGCGGTTGTCTATATTATAATTGTTATGGTCTTGGTGAAAATAGGCCAAAGTAACGAGTACATATGCTTGGGGCAACTCCAGCGTGTTTCGGCTAAGTAGATATAGGTCCTCTTCGAAATGGCTGATTCTTGCATAGACCTGTTCGCTTATCTTATTCTCCAAAAGACTCATTCATAAAATGCCGCATTTGTCTAATCTAACTGGGGATCCAGTACAACGACCATCATTGTTGGACACATACGAATGTAAAACTTTGTGAGTGCCTTTTTAGTGACGAGTCCGACAAGTAGTACATTCTAACGCGAAAAGTTTCGACGCTGCTGCGATTTTGCATGCCGTCATATCAAAATTTAGTGGTGAACACTCCATACGCAGCTTGATTTTTGTCGGACAAGTTGACCACTCTTTCTTAATTTAATTTAAAGAATTAATTTTTAAAAAAAATACAATTTTTAACAAAATTTTCTCTGTGATCATTAAGATGAAGATGTGGAGTTGTATTCTTGCGCTTATTTCAGTAAGGCCTATAATCATCATCATCATTATTATTAGCCGACATTTGTCCAATGCTGCCTGTCTGTCTTCAGATCTTTATCTCCAACCGCTGCCCGCCGTTTTCCGTATGTCGTCGCTCTAACTAGCTGGGGGTCTCCTAAACTACTGCGCGAGTCATGGTCTCCACTGTAGGACACATCTACCCCCACGGTTATCGGTCCTATGGGAGATATGACTGGCCCACTGCTACTTCAGCTGGGTCTGACGCAGTTTGTGCACTTCGCAAAATGAGCACTCACCTCAATATGTACATTTCGCAGAATACCCATTCTGTGAAATGTACATTTTTATAGTGTAATGTTTGTCCTATGTAGACGTATTCATGAACAACTTTGAGATCTCCATTTAATGTACTGTGCATCCAAATTTGTTTTGTCCAAATTCATCCAGAGATCAATGCGTGCAGAACAATCAGCCAGGCTAGACAGCATCATCTGCAAGTCTTGCACGGTTTCAGCCGTGATGACGATATCATCCGCATGTCTCGAGTGTGAGATTCTCCTATGTTGATTCCTCTTTGTTTCCAGTGCAGAGTCAGGAACATACCCTCCAATGCATTGGTGAACAATTTGGGGGAAATGACGACCCCTTGTTTCACCCCGCGATGTAATGGGATAGATTCAGACTGCTGATTCTGTACTTGGACATTTGATGTATCACCAATTAACTTGGCACCGTTGTTGTAAAGACTCCAGTACAGAACAGGTCTCGATGGAGTCGAAAGCCTTCTCATAGTCCACAAACGCCAGACACGGGCTGATTATCTTCTCCATTATATTATATTACTTTATTACTCTTCAGAAGTAGACAAGTGTCCACGTGTATCGAGTTCATTTGCCTCGTCTTGTTACTTTCGCTTATAGTCTTACCTTTGTATTTCTGATAAATTTTAGCAGATAGAAATACGCTAATATGCATATTTTTTTTAGAACAACTACTCAATAATCCCGACAGAAAAAAATATGACAATATAAGGTGAGTACCTGTCATTGTACAAAGATAAGTATAAAGGAATTTAGTTTTTAATATTAGTCTTATCTTAGAAGGTCAGTATATTAAATTTGTAGTCCGATGGGTAAATTAGCAAGATAGTTCGCCGGAAAGAAACTTATTCAGTTTTTCTTTACTTATTATAAGCGTCGAGGATTTAATTGTAAAAGGCAGGCTTAGGAAACTTTGGCTTTTATTTAAATATCTGCTTACGATAGTAATTTTTCTAAAATTTACATTTTGTATGATTTGTAGCATACAACTACAAATGCATTTATAGATACATTCTTGAATGGAAATCTATAGGCATTTACATATAAACGTTTATTAAACAGCATTTGTATTTGTATTATTTGTGGATTTCAATAAAAATGTTTACATTATTGTTATATATCTTGACATAATATATTTCACTTATTTACAAAATTAACAAAAGTTTATTAAACAGGGCCGGCGTTTAAATAAAGATTTAAATAAAGATTTAAACGCCGGCCCTGTTTAATAAACTTTTGTTAATTTTGTAAATAAGTGAAATATATTATGTCAAGATATATAACAATAATGTAAACATTTTTATTGAAATCCACAAATAATACAAATACAAATGCTGTTTAATAAACGTTTATATGTAAATGCCTATAGATTTCCATTCAAGAATGTATCTATAAATGCATTTGTAGTTGTATGCTACAAATCATACAAAATGTAAATTTTAGAAAAATTACTATCGTAAGCAGATATTTAAATAAAAGCCAAAGTTTCCTAAGCCTGCCTTTTACAATTAAATCCTCGACGCAAATCCTTTCACGAAGAATTAGCCCCTGCCGTTCCCTTAAATATTAATTATGAGTTATGCCGCTACTTCCGCTACTATAGTTGTTGTAGTTGTTAAATCCATTTATTTATGTTATGTTTTATGTTCTGACAAACGACGAGTCCAGTTAGATTTAACCTACAATTTTCAAAACATTTAAACTTGATATTACAATTATGTGAACAGCTTTTCCTACAAATATAAAAACAAGTCACCTGTCAGTGAACGTTCATTAAACAGAAATATGTATTGTGGTCGGTATAATTTTACGATTTTGTAAATTTGCCACCATGTAAAATTTTAAATTGTAGTCTTTATTAAACAAAAACTTGCAAATTTGCAGTAGGGCCCGGTCTGTCATGTTTTAAATAAGCTACAATTAACGTCCCTTCGCCTAGCATACTCACTTTATAATTGTAAAAAGAATTTCATTAATACTATAAACATAATGTTCAAATAGTGCCAAAGAATAAATAAGTATCCTCATACTTACGAAGTGCCGGCTGGTGCTGCCACCGCGCGGGGAGCCGTAAGAGACGACGAAGAGAAAGTAGCGTCATCCTGCGTACGTACTGGCTTCGACTGCGAGCACCAACCCTCCTGCCCAGCGTGGTGGCTATGGGCAAAAATACCTCCAATAGAATGTAACCTTCTGGGGAGGCCAATGTTCAGCAGTGCACCCATAAGGCTGATATGATGATATTATTGAAGTTACAAGCTATTTGTTATATAAACGGTACGTTGCATTAATATGAACATGCCCGGAATTAACTTAATTTCAGAGATGTAGCCCGGTTTAATACGTGTGCGTTGCCCCAGGGAAAAGATATGATGCCCCGGAGAAAAATACCTATAGCTGGGCGAAGGGACACAAGGTTGAAACGCGACACAAAGCGAACCCTAAGCCGTGTGCCTACGCACGAGCGAACAAAATATGATAAACACGAACATCGATCACGGAACCACATTTGAGCAAATAAGTTAATTTATTTAGGAACATTTGGTTTGTACGTGTGGGCGTAAAGTAACAAAACGAACGCGAACCACTCCAGGAGGATCCAAGGTGGTGGGTAACAGTTATGTACATTTAAAATATAACTTAATATTTGAATGCTGCATCACATTTCCCTGAGCATCGTTCCCATGTGATTTGGTTAGTGATACGAACGTACAAACCAAAAGTTTGATGTTTTTGTTCAGGCTGTTTTGTTCGAACGTACACGGCTTAATTATAATTATGTATCTATTAATAAATAATTTGTTCTAGGGTTTACAAAAATGTGCGGTTCGTTGAGCCATATGTGAATAAATCCAAGATGGGAGTAGTAATACAACTTGATGAAGGTACTATCAAGAAACAAAGTAAAATAAACTGGTCTCATAGCAACCGTTTTACTTTTGGATCTCTGCTCTTATTTACAAAGGACAATTGGAAAAGTTTTATAATTGCTACAATTTTGGATCGAGATGTCAAGTTCTTGCAAAAGGGCAAGGTATGCCAATTTTTTTAAGTACAGAACAGATGACAATATAATTTAGTAACTGTTGTACATAAATATCAGTCTACAACAGTTTAAATCGGGTATCTTATATGGAGACAGGTTTTTATAATATGTGTTAATGATATTTTATTTTAACAGTACGTACATGTTATCAAAATCTGTATTCTTATAGATAACCGATCAAAACTGTTGTAGACTGTTATTGATGTACAACAGTTACTAATATATTGTAATATGTTTGTACAGATTTTTCTAATATGGCTGTTAATGACATTTAACATTACATATTATAAAAATCTGTACACAACTCTTCCGAGATTTTTCACATCCTTTTTTTTTAATTTATCGCATAGCCAATCACTACCATTTATATAAACTTTATAATTTTGATAAAGTTTTATTACAAAAAAAGATGTAAGTTGTTGTGGTCACCAGAAAAACGTTATCGAACTGACATTTGTCAAATTCAAATTAGACCATAAAATCAGAGTGAAGGTATAGGCACGTAAGTCTAGCGATGAACAAAATTTGGAAAGGATAGCTGCGCTTAGTACAGTCGCGCACGCACTTGTTATGTCTACAAATGAATTGGTACCTATTTCTGGATATAGACATTTTCATTATTATTTATTTAATTATATTAATCCTTACCATTAAACAATGTGGTTAAAGGTATTAAAGGTTTTTCTTGTATGTTAGCTAGTAGTATGGTTATATCATAATCTCAGTATTAAAAATACGAAAGATTGGATGTTTCTTAGGACGATGTTTTTTTTGCTAAATCACGTGAATATGGCTCAAAATAACGAACAACTAAACACTACAATTAAACTTAGTACGAAGATAGATTATTGTGTGGTATAGGCTACTTTTTCACGCGAACGAAGTAGCAAGTGGAAGGAAATTTTTAATTAATAAAAAAAATATATATTATTACTTCCCACAGAGAGACAGTTTGTGACATGGTCCATACGTAAGGGGAGTAAAAATAAAAAAGCGATTGAATTTTGAATAAAACTTTTTCCAATATTGTAAAAATTATCTAACAATGGCAGCACGCCTTCCACTAAAGGATCGTATGCCTGGCTCGTACAAAGCCGTAACAGTCAATAACAAAAAATCTAACAAATAACAACAGTAATAATAACAATACAATTTAGGTCGCGACTGTACACTAGAAGTGAGCGGAGCGTCGTATCGGTGCGCGGGACAGAGTACGCCTGGAGAGACAATGAGCGCACTGTGTTTTATAAACCCAAAAAAAGTGACATGGTCTTTTTATTCCAGATTCGTATAGATTGATTCAAAAGAAACGCTAGAGTAAAATACCGAAGTTTCTAGGACATCTAGATAATGAGATATAAATTTTTGAAAATGCGTAAATTTTTATCCGGATTTTTAAAAAAGAAAACATAATAAATTACTTGTTACAGTTATCAGCAAGCTGATTAAATTTATACATGAAGATTTTAAAGGTGCAAATTACAAAGTTATCAAAAAATATTTAGGTCCATTTAAATCGACGTTATAATTTTTTTTTTAATTTTTGTTTTTATTTTTTAACTCGATTATCCCTGGTTTTCGCAACTTAATTTTTTTACATAAAATTGCTTTATATGTCGCCTATAAACATAAAAAAAATCAAAGCCCGAATCCGTGGACTAACGAAGTTATAATCATTAAAAATTTATTGCTAGGGTTGGCACTTACAAAGTAAAGTAAAGTAAAGTAAAAAGTTCTTTATTTCATAAACTATTACATAGCACTTGAAAACGTCAAAACAAAATATATATGAAAAAAAAATTTATATCAACCCTGAAATCACGAAGCTTAGATTCACTTACATGCAAATAAATAAAAATTAGGTGTAAGTGAATCTAAGTGCCAGTTCCGAGCCTCCGCTCTGTGAGAAGAACTGACAAGAAACTCACAGGCTATGCTCTTTTAAATTATTTTTATTACATGACACACACAGTGTAAATTTGATGATACTGAAAGGGTCCCCCGAAGCTGTAACCAATAAAGTAGCACTAAGGGAACCAACAACCAATGTAAACCCGGGTGTAAATTGATTACTGAATTATTTTATATTTTCATATACTATTTACCAAATAGATAACTAATATAATCATTAAACTTTAATTGCAGATATTTTAAATACCAAAATCATAAAAAAATAAATCAATTAATCATTAATCATTTTCTGCAGTCAACATTTCGTTGTCGTCTATGTCATCAGTAAATTCTTTCTCATTGTGACTTGGTTTAAGTAGCGCCAAAGCAGCAGCAGGCAGTGGACGTTTTTTTAAATGTTTTCTTCTTTGGAGTTGCATTTCAGCAGCAATAATGGGGTCGGAAGACACTAATGCTCTATGAAACAAATCATACATTGTTTGTTTACGATCAAATTTGCGCGTATGGTGCTCGCGATCTGATCGCCAATATTTGTTCCGTGATTCCGCGGCTTGCTCTGAAAGCATACCGATTGGTAGTGGTGTTTTGTCAATAATAGATGCCCCATGGATTAAAATTTTATGAATAGTAACCGTCATAGGGTGCCAGTCATAGACACTTACATATTTGTAGGCAAGGTCTTTACAGAATGTACCAAATTTGTCTGCATCTACAGGAATTCCACAAGAGATCACGATTAAGATAATGTGTAAGCCATCAAGAAGCCAAAGTTCTAATCCCAAAATATCTGCAAAAGTTTTTCGGTTTTCATCTGCCAATACTATGCGACTTGTGTTGCCATCATTAGTGGTACCGGAATTAGGAAGAACGACATCTACCAATACACCAATTTTATCACGTATAGCATCTTGGATCCTTTTTTTTCTTTCCTGTACTGCAAGTCCTTCTGGTGAAGATTGTTACGCCATTTTTTCACTTCGCATTTGTACCCGAGTTTGAGAAGAAACTCTAAAACTCGGATCCAGGCGTGCAGAGGATTGATACCATGCGTTAACGTATCTCGGTTCACTGTTTTTAAAAATGCAACTTCCAAGTTGTTGAATTGTGTTGCTGTAAGTGCACAATATGGACAACGCATTTGCGATGGCGTATCAAGTATCGTATTAAGTACTTTACCGTCAATTGCAGCTAAATATAAAGTGCAGGTAGCGTGGATTTGCTGCCCACTCGGTAATTTGTGATCTAAAGGAATAAGATTGTCGATTTCTTGGTTAACTCTTTCATTTTCTGATAAAATCAGTTCTTTAGATTCTTTTTTATAAATTATTCGCAATGGGCGGCAAGATCTGTAAGACTGAGCTGCAATGTTTGTCCACAATAATACCTTATCATTTTGGGTGTTTTGATGGTAAATCCTTAGGGGTACAAAAGTCGTAGCAAAAATACTGCTTTCATTTCCATCTTGATCCTGAAATGCTTGTTTGTACAAAGCTTGCCCCGAACTACCATCAAAACCCCAAACCCCTTCAAAGACACAGTCTAAAATATTAGTTTCTATTTTGTTGAAGTATTGTGCGAATACTTCATCTTGCAATTGCACTATGCGGCCAAAAGTGTGCTGCAGGAGTGATTGTAAAGGAACAACCGCTTCATATTGACGAATTCTGGGTAACAATGTTGTTTGGCTTTCAAAGTTTTGTAATAAGGTGGGTATGCCGGAAAACCTCGCTGTTGTAAATCTAAGTGGATAAAATTGTACGTCTCAACAGTCATGTTTCTGTCAATCAATATTGCTAAAGCTTCTTCTGCTGAATAAGGTTTTGTAGTTGTTGCAATTTTGTTGGCTATTTCCGAGACAGCATCTTTAGATTCTAAGCACGATTCAGTCACATTTGCAAACACTGCTGATGTATGATGCGAGACTTGCTCTCCACCAATGTGCAAGGTATTTGCAAAGGCTTTGATTTTTTTTTGTAGAGGCTCACATTCAAGTGTAGACTCTAATCTTTGGCGACTACGGATTTGCTGACGTTTGCTAAGTTTCATGAAACTATCATCGTCAGTGTGCTCAGGTGGAGCGCTAATTTAGCCGCTAATAAAAGTTTCACTGAGCCACTTACCATGCTTTTTTATGAAACTAGTCATGTTTTTACATTTTTTATATTTCATTTCAAATTTGGACAACAAACTAGGAAGAGTCGATTTTATTTCATCTTCAGTACGAGAAATTTGATAGTCAGCCCTAATTGTGTTGACAATCAAATTTACTCGTTCTGAAAGAGTTAAATTGCTTTTCCCTTTCATGAGCTGGAAAATATCCAATCTCGACAATATTTTTGAACCTGAAGATCCTTCACCAGACGCCTCTCCTAGCACTGGAGCGATCACCCCCGGAGGTTGAAGGATGTCGGCTGTGGCGCTATCCACAACTTCTCTTGCCACTCGTGGACCAACATGAGGGTTGGTGCCCTCATGCCCTCCTAGCAGTAAGTCCTCTGATCGGAGCTCAGACGGACATCCCTCAGCAGCATGGGTCAGGTGCTGCTGAGGCAAAGTGGCATCAAGGGTCTGTGACGGCTCCATGATGCCTCACCCCCGTTCCTCCAGGCTACGTGTAATGATATGGGGTTTTAGCAAAAGCCTATCGAGGGTGGACCTCTTCCCATACCACACGTATCCTTTCATCAGAAATTGTCACAACTACAGATAATACAACATAGCTGGCTGATTCATTATAAAGGATGTAATAATACTTGCAAAATTGCTTAGTCACAAAATCTTGTTCCAGTTATTGTAACATACTACTTTTTGTTTCAATTAAAAATACAAGAGACATTTAAAATTTTGAGTTAGCTATCGCATCGGGCACAATTTTTTATATTCTATAACCCAAAAACTTATTGATGTATCGAAAATTTTTTACAAAATTATTTTTTATCTTTGACAATATTTTGGAGTGTTATAATGGTTATAAATCACAATAATTCAACATTTTTCGTTTAAATGAACAAAACAAACAAAATTAACCAAAAATATATTTTTACAAAATTGACAACCCTAACCTCGAATCGATCCGGATAAACATATTATTAATCATAACTTCGTTAGTCCACGGATTCGGGCTTTGATTTTTTTTATGTTTATAGGCGACATATAAAGCAATTTTATGTAAAAAAAATTAAGTTGCGAAAACCAGGGATAATCGAGTTAAAAAATAAAAACAAAAATTAAAAAAAAAATTATAACGTCGATTTAAATGGACCTAAATATTTTTTGATAACTTTGTAATTTGCGCCTTTAAAATCTTCATGTATAAATTTTTATCAGCTTGCTGATAACTGTAACAAGTAATTTATTATGTTTTCTTTTTTAAAAATCCGGATAAAAATTTGCGCATTTTCAAAAATTTATATCTCATCATCTAGATGTCCTAGAAACTTCGGTATTTTACCTAGCGTTTCTTTTGAATCAATCTATACGAATCTGGAATAAAAAGACGATGTCACTTTTTTTGGGTTTATAAAACACAGTGGAGCGCTTACGCACGCCCGCCCGCGCCCCTTTCTCTCCCTTGCGATACCTTATTTTCGACTACTGCGCATAAACGGTCAGCGATAGTCTTTCGTGCCGCCTGCTATACATTAATTTACATACAGCTAAAAACTAGTGGAAATGTTCCAAACATAATAAAAAATGACGTTAAGTTTTAACGAATAAATTTTTTAATTATATATGTACTTTTTTTCTGATAGCTCTCGATTCCGAGATACACTAATTAAAAAGGACTATATGCATGTTTTGTTCAAAATGTTTGAAATTAGAATCTAGTGCAATTAGCTTGTCCCTCAATCAAGAACAAGTGAGGTTTGGTTATAAGCTAGACCCAAAAGACTGTGGTTGGAAGTTGGTCGACATTTTATTATTTTTAATTACACATGATTATTGATTATGTTTGTCAAATTGTAATGTCACAAAACTAGTGTAGCAGTTGGTATTTATAACTTTCTTACCATACAAATTAATACATACGAGGGCGGCACTTTAAATTTCGGGAATCACGGAAGTGACACAACATTTCCATTTAAAAGTGTATTTATTGCATTTCGAAGTATTTTCCGCGAAATTTGACACATTTTTTCATACGATGGAACCAATCGTTGAAGCAACTATTCCATTCGGAAGTAGGGGGCTCCAAAATGGCCGTTTTATAGGTGTCCACTGCTTTTTCAGGTGATAAAAATCTCTGACCATGCAATTTATTCTTTATTTTAGGGAATGTATATGTCACCGTAAAATTGTAAATAACGTTAAATTATAATCTATCCCGCGATATTGTAATCTGTCGAAAAATTGTAATCCGTAACTAACTGCTCACAATTTAACGCATTATTTTTCGATAGATTATAATCTATCAAAGACAAACCGTCAGATTGTAAAATGGTATGCGACAGAACGCACCTTGCGCACTGATTGGTTGAACTTCATGTTCCCCGCACAGCCGCCCGTCGTCGCCTTCTTCGGTTGTTATTAGTCAAATTCATTTGTTGTGAAATGTAAACAAACAGTGTTTTGGTGATTTAAAACAGATTTCGTGTTAATAATAATAACGCATTGTATTACAATAAGTTGTAGGGAGTGTTAACGGACCTGTGATAGATAACCTAAAGAACTGCAGTTAAATAATGAATAAGAGTTAGTCACCGAACATAACCTAATTTGTATTTTCAGTGTTTTAATATTTTTTATGCGGGTGAACCTGTGTGAACTCATTTAATATCTTATTTGATAATATTTACAATTTCGGATATTGAGTCTGTCTGTCAACAAAACTCTGAAATACCAGTTATTGTTAACCAAAACGAAATCTGTTTTTAATCACCAAAACACTGTTTGTTTACTTTTTACAACAAATGAATTTGACTAATTAGCAACCGAAGATGGCGACGACGGGCGGCTGAGCGGCGGGGAACATGAAGTTCAACCAATCAGAGCGCGAGCTGCGTTCTGTCGCATGCCATTTTACAATCTGACGGTTTGTCTTCGATAGATTATAATCTATCGAAAAATAATGCGTTAAATTGTGAACAGTTAGTTACGGATCACAATTTTTCGACAGATTACAATATCGCGGGATAGATTATAATTTAACGTTATTTACAATTTTACGGTGACATATAGAAATCATTAGGGCTTAGGTCGGGGCTGTACTAGAGATGCCCATTACGATACGATATATCGATATTTGATGCGATATTTTGACCATACGATGCGCTTCGATACATCGCATTCTTATAAAAATATCGCATTAAAGTATCGTATCAAACTATGTCGGTGATTAATTTGTATAATTTGAAAGTTTCTATATCACTAAACGATAATAGACAGTGCCATTGAATATATTGTTATTAGTAATAAGACATAACGTAGACAAAATAGTTTACGGAACAAGAAACGCCGGCTTTTGTTTAGACTTGGAGGTAGATTTAATCTTTGGACTTTGTAGTACCGTCAAATATGATTAATAAATGAGTAAAATTACCTTGTGACACAAAAGCTATAGATGATATACGAGGATTGGAAACTCTTGTCATCATCATTTCAGCCCATTAACGTCCCACTACTGAGCACGAGCCTCCTCTCACACATCAGGTGAGGGTATTTTGTCATACTCCACCACGCGGACCCAGTGCGGATTGGCGAAGGCAGGTGTATGGCGTCCTGCTGTTAGAATTTATCAAGCCGCCCATTAGGCCTCTAACATGGCTTAACGACTTCCACATTTAGTGATAACCGGGACCAACGGCTTAGCATACCTTCCGAAGCACGGAAGCGCTCGATATCAAATGCCACACAAACGGTCAACCATCCAAGGACTGACCTCTGTAAACTCTGCTGTACTTCAGTGATCGGTTCCGACCACCGAGCACCGCAGAGCTACGAGCGCTTGTTTTTTTTAAAAATTAAAAAATATAGTAAAGCTACTAAAAAGATAACCCTTTGCACGATATATACTCATTATATCGCATATTAATTGAAAGGCATGCGATACGGTTACGATACGATATATCGATACAATACACTTTTTTGGGCATCCCTAGGCTGTACGGCGGATGTCCTAATAATTCTATGTTTTCTTGCTCTAAAAACTCGTTCTGTGCGCGGTGTGAGAACTCGCATTGTCGTGATGGAGGATGATGCGGCGATTGCAGTTCTCTATAGTCTATACGGAGTTCAGAAACTACCTGTGGCAAACAAATTCTAGCATACCATTCTGCATTAACCGTTCTTTATCCCTCGAGAGGAATAGTCGCAACATGGCTGGTTTTGGAGACAAACGTGGCAACCATTTTTTTCGCCACACTCCGTAAACGAACAATTTTTGTTGGCTTTAACTCATTTTCGAACACCCAAACTCGTGATTGATTTTATGTTTCGGGTTCATACGCGTATATCCAGGATTCGTCACCTGATACGATGTTGTTAACAGCATTTGAGGATCCTGCGTGGAATCTTTCTCGGAGAGTTCTGACGCATTAAGTAACGCGAGCCGCTTTTTGCTCTTCACAACAACTTTTTTGCACCTTATTGTTCATGCAAGATTATTTGTATTATTATTTTTTTGTTGACTCATGCCAATGTCTAAAGTTGTCTGAATTTCGCGGTATGTCACATGTCGATCTTCCTCAATCAGCATACGCACAGCATCAACGTTTTCTTGGGTGACTGCAGTTTTTGGACGATCTTGAGGGGGATCACCACTGAGCTTGACACGTCCACGTTGAAATTCAGCAAACCAGCGATAACATGTGGTTTTCGATGGGGCTTCATCACCAAATGCAGAAATCATCCGGTCAATACACTGTTTTTGTGTTAAACCACTTCGAAAGTCATAATAAATCATTAGTACTTTAATTAGTACTTTCTTCAAAACGAAATTATTTTGAAATTATAATACACCCGCCATATCGACATCAAGATGGCATGAATATCAGGATCACGGGTGTATTTCTCAAATTAAAATAAATATGTTGAAGTTATTTGGTACTTTCTGTGTACTTTTACGTACCTCTCCAGAAAATCTGTGTACCTACGTCAGTACAATGATATTTGGAATATTAGGTACACTCGCCATCCTGATATTTATAAGATGGCGGGTGTTTTATAATATTTTATTACTTAACAAATACTCATAAAATTTAATTACACCAAAAAAAGTACCTTAAAAGTACTGAAATAAAAAAAAAACAAGATCAGTTGGACAGTTCCTGAGATCATAATCGAAGCGTGTTCTGGTTGATACCATAAAATTCGCCCAGTGACCTTTTTTTAATTGAGAGTAGTTTGTTTTGCTTAGTAGTGACCGACTGATCGGTGTGTTTCATTATTTTTTGCTCAAAAATTTTAATCGCGACTAATGTTAATCAAATCACTTTTTAGTTTTATTCAGTATTATTTGCAACTAACTTCGTAAATGCTCATTCTCATTAAAATGTTATGCGGGTTGTTGATAAAGAATTGGCATTCAGTTTCCTGATTAATCATACCTAGAAGCTTCATAGTTTTCAATATGATGATAACTTTATAATTATTCGTATAGTTCGTTTAATTTTTTAGAAAAGGCGAATCTTGTGCTTTTTAAAAAACGTCAATGGTCGTAGTCTGCACTTGAATATGAAATAAAAACACGCCGAAAAGCGTTACCCGCAACCGCAACGAATGGGTTAACTACATCAAACTTTTTTCCTCAACCAATATCAGGGCCGCTTTTTATAAAGCGTTTTCAAAGAACTGGAATTCTTTAAAATTTACATTAATGCCCTATACGATATGAAAGAGTAAAATGGCTAATATATAAATAGTTATCTGCGCTGATAGGTTCTCGTTTTATTCAAGATAACTTTAGGAAGTAGTAATATTTATTGATTGAAGTTGCATTACATTTTCTTATTAGATGATCCGTCTAGGGAGCATTGGTAGCCCACAGGCGAGACCAACAAACTGCTTTGCACTTGCTTTACACTTTTTTCTGTTTCACAGATACCAATTGAAATAACAAATGACGATATAATTACGAAGGTCGACTTGAAAATACAGGAATCGTATGTTATGATCGAAAGTGAAGTCTACTATGAGCCATATTTACACGTTTTGAAGGCGCTGCAGGATCCAACTTTTCCAAAACACTTGGCTATGAGTAAATATATAGTCCAAGTTGACGTAAGTTCCATTAGTACAAGTGTATACGGTTATTGAGGCAAACTTTTTTTGTTACGAATTGATCTGCTTACCAACCCTTTTATCATCGAACAAGTTTGGTAGTTCGATCTTCGTCTGTACTACTTGCTTTGTTTAATGATAAAAATACCAAAATCGCAACACCCTTCTTTATTAACAACGATAAATACTAGACATGGGCGTTTTCGTTTTTTTACCAAAACCGTTTTGAAACCGATATACAGTTTTCATATCGATATGGATAACCGTTTTTAAATATCGATATCAGTAGGTAGAGTTTCATAACTTAAATGCGTTATGTTATTTTATTAGTTACGGCAAACTAATAACAAAACTTAACGCGCATATTATCGAGTTATTTATAAGCATAAATATGTTATACAGATCCCACTCGCTTTTAGTTATGGCGTTTTTCCTTTGTCTTTCGCGACATTGTTAATAAAAATATCGATCCCATAAACCTACTAACCTACCTTAGACTACGTTCAAACTAATTTACCTATTTACAAATTCGTAAAATAACGAGTCACTAAAAGTATTATAATAATTATTTATAAGTAATCCTTTTTTTATAACACTATAACAAATGCAAAAGTTGCACAAAACGCAATGTTTACTTTCTTAATTTCACGGCACGTGTCACCAAGGTCAAGGGCGCATAAAAACTATTACAAAAAAAACTCTCTCAAACAAATCATAACTAGGTACTAAAACTAATATTTCTCAAGCATTGCATCCAATAAGCAAAAAAATCGCTTTATCTCTTTTACACCTCTATAAGAAGACAGAGAAGAAGCGAATATCCTCATATTCGCATCATCTCTTTTACACCTCTATAAGTAGACAGTGAAGAAGCGAATATCCTCATATTCGCATCATCTCTTTTCAACCGCTATAGTAAGAAAGAGAAAAAGCGAATATCAGTACATTCGGATGTGCACGGTTTGCGTTTTGGACAGTTTTGGTCAGTTTTGGTTATCTTTAGTTATATCGTTTCAAACATCATAACTAAGTGTTTTGATATCGTTTCGATATCATAGTTTTTGCAATAACCGTTACGGATAACTGTCATATCGATATGATATGGTATAAAACTCAAAACGGTTATTAGTTACGTTTTGATATATCGAACTCATGCCTAATAAATACTCGTAACCTATAATGGAATATGGGCAGGTAGCCCCAGTAGAATGTAATCCGTTTGGGAGGCTAATGTTCAGCAGTGGACTTAATATGGCTGATATAGCTAATGATGATGTTATCGAATATTGCTGATCTGTTATTAAAACATATTGGAACTTATTACAAAACAAGATCTAAATCTAAAGTTAACCAGACTTAAAACTATTTTATTAAATAAAAGAGACACCACCAGTGTGATGAATAACCAAAGAATGATTTTTACTTTTGGGTTGTAGAGGTCAGATGACAGTCGCTCCATCTAATTACTGAAGTTCAGTCAAATTGTGAGCAGACTCTGGGCCCTAGGCTTTGTCTGGGGCAACCGGGATAATGCTAAGATATGATGATGATTAGTAAACCTGGCTTAACTTTAGATCTTGATTTTTTATATTGGGACCAATTGATTGTAATTTTTTGTATTGGGTTAGCACATTAAGCCTGTGTCAAGTAAAATAGACATTAATAATATATAATTCACAGTAAATGACAATGAGTGGTGATAAAGATGTAAAGTGGCAAATGAGCCCTCCCCTAAACCCCTTGAGTCCTCTTTAAAAATGAGGAACTATACCGAGATCCCACATGGACTTCTTAAGAGAATTTTTAAAAAGTGATGTTGCACTGATTTGTTTTATTTAACAACACTTGTGTACGTTCACAAACACCTTAACGATTCATGATCATAATTTTACGAAAATAAAACAAAGCTGCAGACTTGACGCTTAACTTTCCCGCTAAAAAGTCCTCTAGTACTAGATGTTATGAGAACTTGCTTATTTTTTTATTACAGAATTTAGTGATTCAATAAAATGATGATGATGATAATAATCTTTATTCTTTCTTAAAAAATACAATTTTAAAATTTGGACTTCTCCTCAATAATCAAATTATTTTATTTTTAGCCTGAACCAAGATATCCATTATATTTAGCAGAGGATTCTACTGTTAGTGTAAATGCTATGGACCAGCGATTTCATTTTGATGTTTTAAAACCTACTACATGGCCCTCAAATTCTGATTTAGGGTTAAATGAAAGTCAATTTGAAGCATATAAGCTGGCCCTTACTAACGAATTCGCTGTTATTCAAGGGCCTCCAGGCACTGGCAAAACATTTCTAGGTATACAATTGGCAAAAACTCTGCTTGAAAACTTCTCAAATTCAAATAGCTCTTTTATGCTGGTCATATGTTATACCAACCATGCCCTTGATCAGTTTTTGGAGCACTTATTATTAATAACTAAGTCAATAGTAAGAATAGGTGGACGATCACGTAGCCCAGCTATGAAAAATATTTCATTAAACGAGTTAAGAAGTAGTTTTAACGATCCAAGAAAGGGACATCATCGTAGTCTGTTTTTGGAAGAAAGACATAACTTGCATAGACATATATCTAAATTGAAAGCAGTTCAAACACTTATCGAGTCTTTGCGAGATGGAGTTCTCATGTATGGTAATATACTCGAATTTATCCCCGAAGTCAATATTCTAGAGCGGTGTAATAATAATTTAAATGGAAAAGATGTGATTGAATTATGGTTATTTGATTATATGCCTCATATTACTCTCAGCCAAGATCAGTTTGATTATTTGCTTAATGAATGCAATGACAATGCAACCCGTGAGGATCTAGAAAATGAAGAAGAAACTTCAAGAACTACCATTGTTTTGGATGATTTCGATGTATACGATGATTCAAGTTCTTCAAAAGTTATTGATATTTCATCTTCTTTTATGCTTCACGACGCTGAAATTAAGTTAAGGCGTTTAATATTGCAAACTGGAAAATCCGAGTACAAGCACAAAAGAAAACTATGGAAAGAAATAAACTATCTTGTCTCTCAAATTTCTCTTTTCAAGGTAAGTTTTTTAAAGCTTCGTTAATAATATATAATAAATAAATAATGTTAAATATTTTCTAACAATTACACCAATCATTTAATTCCAAGATAAGTATCATTAAGAACTTGTGTTATGGATACTAAATAAACATACATAAATACAATTTTTTTTTGTAAATAAATACTTAATATTCATAGGGAAACACCCAGACCAGAACAAATATTCATGTTCATGCACACAAATGTTTGACCTGTGTGGGAATCGAACCCACGACCTTGGAGCGGAGAGCGGGTATACTCGCCACCACGCCATATCTATATATATATTACATATATAACATATATGTAATTGTATATTATTATAATCTAAGAAGAAAACCTAACGTGGGAAAAGAGAAATTTCGGAAGACTTGAGGAGCCAACTCCACCTACAAGTGGTTCACCTGCCGATCAATGGACGAGGCTCTGGCGAGTAGCCCTCTACAAGGAAATAAGAAACCCCCCCCCCGAACAGGTCTCCACCTTGGCTTGGTGTGGCTGAGTACCTACCGGAGGCCGGGAAAAGGTAACACGAAGTTGGCGATTCTGGGTGCCCTTAGTACTGACTACCGGGGGAAACTAAGAGGGAACTGCAGAGGGCGCGGGCTAGGAGGGCCCGTCAAGCAGCGCCAGGAGGGTCTTAGGCAGCGGGGGCAGGGGCCCCTACTGTCTTACCATAGACTCTCCGAGAACACGCTATGTTCGCTCTTCACGCTCCCGGTCAGAAGATTTTTAGTGGGTATTACTGCTGGCGGTCGTGTCTGCCGGTGGTGAGTCCCACACACCTCTCTTGGTCCCCCTTCGGCCGTGAGTCGGTCGTAATTGCATTTTGATACCGACGTTAATAAAAAAAAATAGGAGATGAGAAACCGTAGCCTTATGGATGGTTCAGATTTTCTTAAATCTTTTTCTGTTGACGTTTTATGACTGAACTAGAGCTCCATCTGGAATTCCGCGGGTATGTCCTAGTTTGAAAGGCGTCCGGGGGACGCCCGGTAGGGGATTTAAAAAATGTTCTTTAGGCGGGCTAAAAGCCAAAATTTGTGAATTATATTATCTGCTTAACAGACAGTGCGTAGCCACTTAAAAGAGTCTAATAAAAAACTAACAATAAGAACTTATACTTACTTCCTATAGAAAGGGTCAAGGATCAGCGTTCACCGAGAAAAACAGCTTCGCGCGTGCCGTGAAATATTATGAGAATGTATTTGAAGTTTTATTTTTAACAAATCTGTTTAATTCGTGTACGTGTGTTATTGATATCGTATTAAAGTAAATCCACTTGTTGTCTTGTAGAATATGAAACACATGTATGGCACAAACAATGAAGTGTGTAACTTCAGAAATGGAGAGAACTTAAGAGAGATGCCTTTAGAACAACGCTGGAGTTTGTACTTCTCATGGGCAAACAGAGCTATTAAAAAATTCTATGAAGTAATAAAACCTCTCCAAGTAAGTTGATGTTACTTAAAAATATGAAATAATGATAATATATTTAATAGTAATTTATCTGGTCTGCATCCGCCCCTGCGTGTATTGTCACGAAGCTTTGTGCTTATGACACATTACGCGCAGATGTTACATGCTATTATCGGCAGGCTATTATGAAATAGGAATGAAAACGTCTGGTTGAAATTAAGAAAACCATTGGGAAATAAAGTCTTTTTGAAAGAATTTAGTATTTTTATAAATATATGATGAAACATTTAAGAATAAACCAAAAAAAATATTTAACAGCCTAAATTTATTTCATTCTAAATGCATAAATAAACGTCGCGATTAGTACGTTTCACAAGCGCCCCGCGGTTTTATTTTGGAGGTTGAGAGACTCGACTTTGAAGGAAACCCTGTGTTCCTGTTGTCCCCATTGACGCTATCCCCATGATGGGGACAACGGGAAGTCATGAAATTTCATTCCCTATGTCCCCATTGGCCGTTTCCCTCTATGGGAACACCAGGAAGTCATATAATATACTTCCTGTTATACAGAGATAACATGGCGGATTTGCTATATTCCTCTTTATTAAATATCACAGGAATCAACATATACCTACAGACGGGTAAAGAAAACATATCCTTTTCAAGGTCACTTGCCTTAGCATAGTTAACTACACTAGGAAACAGGATTATTGTAAAATTATTATTATTGTGGTTATTATTAATAATATTATTGTTTTAGGCGACCAACACAAGTTTAAAGACTAATGTTTTAAAAACGTGACTCTAGGTCTAGGAGATTTTGTCCTATTACCATTAGTTTTTATCGATCCCGGCAAACGATTAATAAACGTTGTATGTGTAGCTGCTGTTTTAAAGGCAAAAAAGAGGCTGGATTCAATAAAGAAAAGTTCAAATCCTATTTGGTAGGGGTTGAAAGGGATTTTTGAAAAATCCCTTAATACTTCAATGTAAATGTTTATTTTTTTAATCTTATTAAGTTCCGCTAATCTCATTCAAAAATACGTCTGTGGGGACACAGGAAATTAAATTTAATCATTTTATTTAATTCCGTTGTCCCCATTAACAGGGACACGGCCAATGGGGATAACAGGAATAAATTTGATAAATTTTTATACAGTTCCACTGTCCCCATTCAATGGGGACAGCGTTAATGGGGACAACAGGAACACAAGAAGGAAACATAGAATGCAACTGGGCTTGATATGATGTACCACAGACCGTAAATGTACAAAAGAAATAAACATATTGTCAGTAATATGGAAGTAAATGAAAGACACAAAGGAAGGGCCTTGAACCATAACTATCTACAACTAATGTATCGTGAAAACTGTTTAAAATAAATGTTTTTGAATATAATTATTTACATTAATACATTTAGTAACTAATATTTTATTTAAATACCAAGGCTTTACAATTGTATTTATTTCTTTTTAATAGAAAAAAATTATTTCTGCTGCAAATGCTCATGAGGAGGCAAGAATGCTCTATGATCTCAAAGTCATTCAAGGAAAAAAAGTGATTGGTATGACGACAAGTGGGGCTGCGCGACTACGGAAAATGTTGCAGACTCTGGCTCCTCCTGTTGGTTAGTCAATACATTTTTTAAAATGTTGTAATGTAAATGGCGGCAACATACAAAATGTGTTTTTATGTGTCTTTTCCGCATTGGCGTCAAAACTCTTTACTTATTGCAAGGTAGATAAATGCTTGTACAAATAGTATAACATTTTTTTACAATCACATCAATTATTTAGCTCCAAGATCAAAAAGACCTTTCTGTTAGGCAACATATGCATACATCATAAAAAACAGTTCTAAAATATAATTGTGTTTCTTTTGTTTAATTTATGGCGTCTCTTTTGTTTCCATAAATTTGCACCAGGTTGTCGTAGTAAATAAATAAACACTTAAATTGTACCTACACAAAAAAAAGAGGAATTCAGCAATGGGAAAATTACATTAAAATGAATTGTTCAGTGGGCGGCCTTGTTGGATATATACAGCAATTTCTTTTTTGGGCAACCTTGGGATGGACAGGTCATTAATAGAAGTCATAAAATATATACAGGGTGTCCCAAAAAATAGTGTCAAGCGAAAGTCCAGAGCTAAAGCATCTACTTATTGGAGTATCCGAATCACCCCCATGTATGTTCTGCGATTATGCGTAGTTTTCGAGTTATAAATTTTTTTCTGATTTTTTTAAAGATATCGGTCTAAATATCTCAAAAATTTAAATAAAAAAAAGTAGAACACATTTTAGTGTTTTTCTTTTTGCTACTGAATCATCGTAAAAGGTACTTTAATATCCATAATAATCAGCTTCGAAACTTTAGTGGCAGTTAAGAAAATATTAGTGTAAAGTCAAAATTTTACCGTTAGTGAATAATTAGTTAAAAATTCAACTTAAAATAAAAAATCTAAACAGGCGAAGTTATGGTGCCTAAGTATGTCTAAAAACTTTTCTAGACTCCGCTTTCAGAATAATTTAAAACAAGAAGTATTTAATAGGGCTTTAAATCGGCCATCAAAGACAGAGAGGTGAAAATTTCAAAAATTAAATGCCGAATTTATTGTAATACTAGCGGCCCGGTACGTGCTTCGCTACGTATAAGGCATAGTAATAAAAAAAATATTATTAAGTAAAAATATTTTAAATTGCTAGCTATTTAAAATTCCAAATGACCCAAATGATATATTGTTTATATATTATATTTATCAGCAAAGAGTAAAAAATAAAAAAGAATTGGGTACTCCTACTATGGTGGGTTTATATGGGTTAGTCTAAAACATTTTCTTAAACAATATTTTTGTTTTCCCATTTTGAGCATGAATAAATAAACAGTTGGGGGTTCTGGAACAGGCAACATAAAGTTGGCCATGTGAAAAACATGATTCCTCCAAATTGACACCACAAACGTGAAGTGTTTGCCCTTGGGCCTTATTTATGGACATCGCAAATGATAAACGCACAGGATATTGTAATCTTTTGAATTCAAATGGCATATAAGTTAGAATCATAGGGATACGCGGTATCAAACACACTTCTCCTTTTGATTTACCAGTTAAGATTGTAGCTTGAATCAAATTTGGAAATAACTTTTTCACTGCCAATCTGGTGCCATTACACAGTTTTGGTGGATTAATATTTCGCAATAATATAATCGAAGAACCAATTTTCAGATTCAAGCAATGCTGTGGTAACCCGGTTCCAATGAATTTAAAAATTCAATTGGATAATTCTTTGCCTTATCTTGATTCATAACACTGTCAATTGATTTATATGTCGTGATTACACCTGGCAGTTTCGCTTGAATTTGAAAATTAATGGCATTGATATGAATGGTTTTCGATGCTAAAATGGCGCGTTCTCTCTACCAATCATGATATCTGTAATTCTGAAGAATATTCGGAAAAACACATTTAATCAACTCATCTATAGATTGCGCAATTGTACAAAAATTGTTCGGTAAAGTGATCAATCCGTTGGTACTGTCGATTGGTATTTTGCCATCACCAATTTCTAACAATTGTTATGAAAACTCATGGGCAGTTGCATCATTATTTAGGTGAATACGCATATTAATGTTCATTGTAAATTTTCGTACATATCTCCAAAGAACTGATGACTTAAACAGGCGTTTATTTCATCAGCAGGAGTTGATCGAGAAATGACAGGCAATGTTTGACAAAAGTCCCCTGACAGCAATATCAGAGCACCACCAAAAAGCTGTTGATTACCGCGTAAATCTTGCATTTTTCGATTAAATGCTTCTATCTCAGATCAAGTAAAAAAAGGTAGATAGCGCATGGCCATTGATAGCACTGAAGTCACAAAACTAAGCTCATTTGTGTAAATACACGCGCTCACGCACACACATACGTAAAATGAGCGTAGTTTTACGTTAGTATCTCCCGAGACACAGAGTAGTAACTTTGTCAATAAAATGCCGTCCTGTGTGATTAAATGGTGCTAAAACAACACTAAAGCGAACAAAAAGTCTGAAGAAATATCGTTTCACACGACGCAACCAGACAGTGTATTAGTGTAGTGGTATTTCTAATACTCAACAAAAATGTGGGTACTAAAATCGGGTGCTTTGGCACGCATAAATAAATTCGCCTTAATCATTTTTAATTTTGTTTGTTTTTGTCCGGAGGTCCGGAGGAAAGATATTTTTACTAATATAAAAAAACTAAATTTAATAGACCCAGATTTATTTAATTCATTAAGTGAAAATATTACAATTATAAATTTATTTAATATTAAGAACAGAAAAAAAGCGTAATTTTTTTTAAGTAGGTACACTCCAGTAATAAAGAGATTTTATCTAACACTTAACTATTATTCACCAAAGGCATATGAATACGTGAGGCAAACTTTTAATACTTGTCTGCCGCATCCAAGTAATAATATACACGTCGATGCAGTCCAATAAAAAATGAAAGCGCTTCATACCGTGAAGTAAGCATGGTACAAAGCGCATCCACTCATGACGGCCTGCTAAAATGCCGATTCACGCCCCGCTAAAATGCCGATTCACGCCCCGCTTACAAGATCCGGGATTATAGGAAATAGGAAACACATGAGCCGGCAGTGAATTCCGCTTGCTCAGAAACTTTCCAAATTTCTTGGTTCGAGTGCTGATAGTCTGCACAGTATGAGGATGGTTTCTAAGACCAGCACGTGTTGTTCGGGAGAGGAAAGGAGAGGGCGGGATGAGATCGAAAAGCTCCTCAGAACACTATCATAGTAGTTCCGGTAGAAATTACTGAGAGATGCAATGATGAAAGAGACAATTAACCAGCACACATATAAGGTCACTAAAATTTTAGGTTATTTTACAGGTAATAATAAAACTTTTAAGAACCTAGAAAATGACCATTACAGTGCTGGTCATGGGCATAAAGTAAATTTAATCCGATTGGTAATAAAAAAATATTTGGACATAAGACTGCATCATATTTCTAAAATAAATACACTAACGATGACACTGAGCTCTAAGCCCCAAACATTTTAAAAAACTTATACTGCATAACGTGTTTTAGATTATTGTTTAGTTTTTGCCCCTCCCAAATATATTACTTTGTGTAATAAAAATACTTTACAAAAGCTGTCTGTTTTTTTACACATTACTATAAAGTTTAAAAAAATAATTAAAATATGCCTGATATATCGCAAAATTCTAATTTTCTTATTGCCTTGCGTCTGTTAGTCATTATGTCAAATTATACTATAATTATAATTGTAATAATATTTACAATAAGTGTTTTAATTGAATTAAAATTCAACTTGTAATATCTGGGAAGATTTTCAAAAAGTGGCAACACTTCAGTAACTCACACATAGTTTAAAATATTGCTTCACTTTGTTATTAGTCGTAAGGTATCTACCTTTTTTTACTTGATCTGAGGCTTCTATTGATTTTTTATTCGCCATTGTGCACTCATCCCATAAAATAATTAACGTTAATCGCAGAACTTTCGCCATAGCAGAATCTCTCGAAATATTGCATATTGGAGTTTTAATCACCTGTACATTCAAAGGCAATTTTAATGCAGTGTGCGGTCCGACCACCTTCTAATAATGTAGCAGCAATTCCCGAAGATGCAATGCAATTTTCTGTTCCGATCGAATAGTCGCTAAAATCAATGATACAACGAAAGTTTTGCATTAGAATTGAACTCCTGCTCATATTGCAATTCACGATCAAAAAATGTATCTCACGATTTGGTGCGGTCATACCAAATTGTGCTAATGCTTTATTTAAAATCTTTAGACACATATCTTCAATTATTATTAAAGCTTCGTTGTACATTTCCAAGGTAATCAACAAATCGGGATTTCTTTCATGATGACGCATACGAATTAAAATGTCTTCTGCCATATAATGTTCATATTTGTTCAATAATTTTGGCTACGATCGAGAGCAATTTTGAACAATTGAACTAATGCGTTATGCTGATGGAAAAACCTTAGATGGTCTTGTATTTGAAACAAATGCACAACGTTCATCTAATTCATGAAAGTTAGCCGCATCACAATGTGGGCATATTGCGTCCATCATTCCAATGTATCCGTATATACTATAATCAATCTGACTGTTGTAATTAAAAGCAGCACGCAGCATTTCATCCAAAACAGCACGACGTATTCTTGATCGCCGTGCAATCGCCGGCCTATGTTTTGTCGTCTTGCTCATGGCATTTTACCTTCACTCAACAACTCAATAATATTTTGGAAAATATAAACACAAATCAATAACAACAATATTTTTGAAAATATAAACACAACAAAGCAATAATTATCGCTGATAAAATGAAATGACATAATTATGATGACATTAAATTTTTTTGATATGACTAACGTCACTTTTGACATTAAATTTGTTTGATAAGGTTCAAATTGGCTTTTAAGTATTAGTACAAATTGTTTGTATAAGGGAGTATAGAAATATGTTGATTTGACACTTTTTCAAGATTAATTTTTTATTTTCTCTACGTACAAACCTTCTCTGGACTTCAAATAATTCAAGACCAAAATTAGCCAAATCGGTCCAGCCGTTCTCGAGTTTTAGCGAGACTAACGAACAGAAATTGATTTTTATATATATAGATAGATATTGTATATATATAATAAATTTTTTTTAAGTTGATAATCGCTTATTAATCAACCAAAAATTATTACAGAAAAGCTAAAAAATTATTCTTTGGAGGTCAATTAATGTTCCAGCTGCTACCTTTAATAACATTTGATGGTTTATTCTTACTTGATAAATGAAAGAAAAAGTTATTTTTAAAGTATTTATTATTCAACCACTTAAAGAATGTTTTCAAAATGCCGACTGTCGTGCTCAATACATATTCTAAAAAAGTTGTCTTTTAAATTTATAAATGCAGTTCTGTTGTTTTTTATTGTTTCTTCTGCTTGTCTTAATTTCGTTCTTAACACTGTGACGTTTGTAATGTTCTTGGCGTACACTTATTCTTTGTAGTAACCCCAGACGAAAAAATCTATGCCTGACTTTGTTTGCGCCTTACGTACGATACTCTTATTTGACGAACTTTGATTTCTTTACGGCTTTGAGTGTGATTACAGTTTGGTTTTGTGTAATTACGGGATTTTGACGAATTTGGCATTCTTAACGAACTTTTCGAGTTCTTCATTTTGTGATGTCTTTTTCATCGCAAGATTATGCTCTTATGCATTACTTCTACGGATTTGCAAGAGGAAATGTTTCTGAAGCTGCCAGGTTGTACAGGCAACAAGTACAAAATGCAGGCGGACCTTAGCCTGAATTTTAAGTGGTTGAATAATAAATTCTTTAAAAATAACTTTTTCTTTCATTTATCAAGTACTAGCGACCCGCCCCAGCTTCTCACGGGTGGCATGCTAGTATGAATAGTTACCTTTTCTACATAATGTCTATAAAGGCCGCCGCAACCATAACTTTTCGATTTATCGTAAGTTTATACGTTTAATGACGTACACCCGTCAACCTGATATACACTACAATACAACGTTTTTTAACCGTAGTTAAAGGTCGTAGCGTCCATGAATGCTTAATGTATTTAAAAAAAACAGATTTCTATCAACGCGTTTCGTTTTACAGTTATCGTAGAGGAGGCCGCCGAAGTACTGGAGCAACATATTATCACAAGCTTAACCGCGAGCTGTAAACACCTAATACTTATAGGTAAGTCCGTAATTTTAACTACACCGTCATTCCACTATAATATTTATATTTATAGGATCCTGCTATTGATTTCAGACATAGCTTATTATTAATTATAACTACTTAAGCCACTCGCATCTCCCTCGATAGTTATTTCTACATAAATAATGGCACGCCTTATAGGTAGGCAGAGATCATATCCTTCCACCTGCCACGATCGTAGCATACACTCTTAGCTTCATAGGGTTCTTTTGACCTGCCCTTTCTCCAAAATCTTCTGACAGGACACAACAAAAGGTTTTACGTTGTCCCCCTCCCAACATTTCCATTTACTTGTTCATCATAAATCACTTTCAGTAGTCTACTGTAATTCATCCTGTCAACGTGACATACCATCAAAGCATACATTTCTCAATTCTTGTCACATATCTTTTTTTACACCAGCTTCGGCCCTTATTCCTAATCCTATCCCTCAATTTCACACCTAGAATACTTCTCGAGAGCTCGCATCTCTAATGCTTCTTCTCATCTCATGTTTCTTCTGCCATAAACAGCATTCGCTTCTATACAATAGTGTTGGTACCAAATAGTTAATATTTAATTGTTATTCATCCTTCTGTATTCATATGATGTTACCCTAAATAAAATGTTAGACCTTTCATAATTGTATTAGATATTATAATTGAATAGATGTTAAATATAATAAATATTATTAACATGTCAGTACCAAATAAAGAATATGTATAAGTACACGACAAGTGAGAGTGCACACGAAACTTAAGGCGTTCTTATAAATATTCCTGCTGTGAATAAATCTATTTTATTGCTCTGCAGGAGACCATCAGCAGTTGCGGCCATCTGCCTCATACATGAAGCTGGCTAGAAACTACAATATTGAAGTTTCGCTCTTCGAGCGCATGATTATGAACAACATTCATAGCAGACGGCTGAGCGTGCAGCACCGCATGCGTCCTGAGATCGCCGCTCTCATATCTCCTCACATATACATCGACTTACTCAACCACTCTTCCGTTGAATCGTTCCCTCAAGTGCGCGGTGTCACTGCCAATATATTTTTCTATACACACAACTACAAAGAAAAGGTAACTACAATAAGATTCACATGGGTAGGTAGGACTAACATCACAGCTTTTTATACATACAAAAATGCCTGTTTCCCCGAAGGGGTAGGCAGAGGCATACTATATGCCCACACTTCGGCAATTTTTAAGTTGGTCCTACGTATTAGGTGGAGAGCCTATTGCCGTTTACCGGGAACTGTTATATTCGCCAGAGCCTCTGCTGTTGATCGGCAGGTGCACCACTTGCAGGTGAGGTTGGCTTGGGCTCCTCAGGTCTTGGTAGGATCATTGTGCACCCTTATATAATATTGTATATGAGTTATGGGTAACTTAAGTTAATGCTGTTAAATCTAGATGATGTCTTATTCTTTTGGCTCTCACAGATTAGTAATACAGATTTAGACTGGTCTAAATTTTTGTTAATTGCAAAGACTTACAAATAGAAGATTCTTCGGTCATTGTCTACTACATGCTAATATTAATAACAATATAATATCCGATACTAACGTTTCGATGGCCATATGGCCACCGGTTGGCTCGGTCAGCTTCGCAAATCCACTGCTAATTTACCACACCCCAAAAGCTTTGACGAAGACTTAACGACGATTTTAAAGTAACGGGTTGGCGGACCATTAAAAAAAAGTCAACACATACAAAGGTATTATCAATTTAAATAAAGGTAAGTATCAAGAAGTACTAATGCAGCATAAACTAATTACAATGCAATTGAAATAAAATCAAGAAGTATCACGAGCCCCGATGCAAAATAGTTCGTCTAGTATAAAAAATAAGATACCGACGATACCGGTACCGATACCGGCGCTTCTCAAATAGAGATTGCAATCCGGTGTCATTTTCAACACGGTCGGATCGGGACCGGATTTTCTCTACTCGGTCATTATGACCTAATCAAAGAATTTATAAAATAGAGAATAGGGCTCGATTATACAAAAAAAAAAACATTTACTCTTGTTAATGATTGATCCGGCGGATATTTGGGTGGGGCTCACAAAATCTGGACCATAACACACAGAAATGATAACACACGCAACACTGGAAAACTAGTAACACACTAGAGCTTTGTAAAAGCAGGACTACATCGTAGTAAAATTATAATGTATATTGTATATGTGTATACCAACAAAATATATATCCTTAATTTTACAGAGGTTTTATACAGAGGGATACAAGAGGGAAAATACACATGTAATTTTCTTTGTTTACGACAAAGAAAATTTTATAATATCAAAGAAAGTTTTATAACTGCTACAGTTTGAATTTCCACCATTCTAAGCTCTCATTCACTTAGTATCAGGAAGTGAGTTTTCTTTAAAACCACACATTTGCACAAACACACGCGGAACCGACGAAGGCACACAAGAAACAACTCGTGATTTGGAAATCAATAGTAGGTTATACATTAAAAATTAAATTATACATTAAAAAAATATTATGTAACTGTTCTTAAATTTTATTTTCTATTTCTTTTTAAAGACAACTCCCGCATTAGGATCAAGTAAGTCCTGTGTCGCGGGGACTTTTACAGACTTGTAATTGACGAGACAAATACCTACATCCAGACACACAACAATTATTTGTGGTTCGCACAAATAATTTTCCCGGGTGGGGATCGAACCCACGTTTTCTGCGCAACAGTCAGTCGCCCTACCCGCTGCGCCATCGAGGCTGTTCTGATATACATGTTTGTACATGTTCCTAAATTTCACCGCAATTAGCTTAACATATTGTGAACTTAGCTTAATATTATCCAGTGCGTTACGTAACACATTATCATGTAACACAACATAACACACTAGACCAAACACGAGAAGATTCTTGTCTTTAATTGATTATAACGGCCATAAATTGAAAGATATTTCAGTGAGAAAGCCTTATTATACAAGGTAAAAAAACGAATTATTTAATATCATCATGAGAATACGCGAATTACAGACACATACCTTAAAAATTCTCCGTTTAAAATCCAATATTTTTTGTGACTAAATTGAACACCGCCAATCTACTCGCGTTTTTTCCTTGATCCAATCGGTTGAAATTAATCTGACGTAACAGACATGTTGTCCTATAGTGTTTCTACCAAAAAATAACGGTTCAAGAGAGGTTGTCACTTAAATAAGAAAACTACCGTGTAACACATTAATAATAACACACGGGAAGATTACAAGGGACATTTTTTCAAAACATTTTATTTAAATGAAATTATAATATATCGTGTGAATTTCGTTCAGAATACACTAAAATAACTTCCATACTTACAACTGTAGCAAGTAGGAATTACAATAGTAGCTTAGTTTTTATTTTAATGATGTAAAATTGTCCACTGACTGCACTGGGACATTTTACATTTTATTCTGCATTTTATTCGCAACAATCTATTTCAGACATACTATATTGATTGTTAATAACATTCTTTAAAAAAAACCAAGAAAAAGTACTAAAATATATAGGGTATACAGAAGACCGCAATTTTTTTTCAAAAAGTACATTTTTTAGAGCTCCTCCCATTTACCAACTAATAATAATATAGGTACAGCCACGTGCAATGAAATGTACACATAGACAGAATTATTTATTCATTAGTTGTTCATTAGTATTCATTACAGAATTTTGTATTCATTAGTTTTCTGATTGCATTTCCTGTTCTCAAATGATGATATCAATAATAATATAAACAACTTTTAACATGGTCCCAAAATTTAACAAAATCAACATTTTAGATATTTTAAATAAAATTTCAGGCTATGAATGACTCTAGTAGCAGGTCCAATGAAGAAGAAGCAAATATGGTTCTAGCTTCGGCTAATTACCTAATTCAGCAGGATTATGAACCAAGTGAAGTCACCATATTAGCTGCATATGCAGGGCAAATGTTTTATATGATGAAGGTAAGCCTGTGAGATGTTAAACATAACTTAATTAAAGAAACTTTCTGCCGCGTACCCTTGCGTTGTGGAATGTGGAATAAAAGACAGCATCGGGCTCTTCAGCTAGTTATGGCGCTAGTGTTGCAAGCGTCGCTAAGCTTCAGTGACCACTTTCCTGATATTGACCTTGTATAATGACCTTGTAGTAATGTCAGTACATTTTAGTTAGTACATTTCAGAAAATAATGTTCTACCAAACATTATTTTCTGAAATGTACTAATTCACGTACTTTATAAATTGCAAACTATTCAAGATATACACATCTTATTAAATAACTTATTTCTTTGTTACAGAAACGTATGGAGTATGCTTTACTAACTAATGTGAAAATTACCGTGGTCGACAACTATCAAGGCGAAGAGTCCAAAATAATTCTTCTTTCCTTAGTGAGAAATAATAGTGAAAATAAAATCGGCTTCCTAGGTACTGCGAATCGAATCTGCGTTGCTCTGTCACGAGCTAGGGAAGGTAATATTATGTACATAATTTAACTTTAGAATACTTTTAAAGAAAACATTTCAAAGTTGTATTATTACAATTATTAGTTAGTATCATAAATTACATTATTATTATTTATTTATTTATAAGTTACATACTATTTATTTTATCATAGCTAACATATAACAAAGATACTATACTACAGATGCCTCATCTCGGCGGGTTATTTTGTTTACTACCCTCAACAAAATTGCATCAATAGCAGCATCTGGCGTGGGCAAAAGTGGGCATACTATAAAGAAGTGCACCAAGTGCGAAATGCGCATTTTTTATCGAGTGTACATTTTGCGAAGTGCATAGGTATAATTAAGCGACGAGCTAGAGAAATTCTGTTTGCGCGATTCAGGACTTCATTCGTAAAGTAATTACGTTCCATTCATTGCTTATGCCGTGTCGCCACAACAGTAATGAAATTATGAAAAACACAATGTTGTTAAATATTTAACGCAAAAGATGCATATAGCTGGCAAACTTTCGACTAAGGGGCGGAGGTTCCTTTGACTGGGTTTGACGCATTCCGTCCCATTCGCATTTCGTCACGAATTCAAAAATGATCCCATTCGTATTCGGTCCCATTCGCATTCGGTCCCATTCGCATTCGGTCCTATTCGCATTCGGTCCTATTCGCATTCCATCCCATTCGCATTCCGTCCCATTCGCATTCCGTCCCATTCGCATTCCGTCCCATTCGCATTCCGTCCCATTCGCAAAATGGTCACACTCAGATAAAAGTTGTTTCTAATATTTTCAACCTACAAGTTGAACTATTGTTTCAGAAATGGAAGGCATGAAAATAAAAACATATAGTTCTATGCATTGTTGCCGAATAATGGATTTACATTTCCCATTTTTTAATACTTTTTTAGCACGCTTTAATGGCACGGAAATTTAACAAATGTAAACCAGCCATAAGACAGGCAACGTACGAACGACTATTTCGCATTTTAAATCAAAAACTGGGTATTGAAATAACCAACTTTAAATCTGATTATGAAATTGCTCAAAGCAACGCTGTATTATCAGTTTTCCCTAATGCAAAAGTAACAGGTTGCTATCGGCATTACAATACAGCTATTTGGAAACAATCTAAGAATTAATAAAGAACGACGAAACAACTAGTTACAAAAATAACAATTCAAAATAATGAACAAATATGTAATCAATTAATTTACAACATTATTTTCATCTCGGGTGTATTACGTACTTACAAGTCAAGACTTATTTTATTAAAATCCAAAGTTGACGTTTAGGTTTATTTTAGCTTAATGTTACTGTCGAATCTGAATTAAATAATAAAAAGCAAAATAAAATAGTTCTTATATTTTTTTAAATTTAAATTTTCACTCGGATGTATTAAAACTCAACATTTGGATTTGTTAAATCCGTTGGTCCAAGACTCCTTCAATGACCCTATTTGATTAGACACACGATGCACCAAACACCTTGTGAAATTCATGATATGATGTATTAATTAATTTTTATTCTGTGCAATATACAGGGTTATATGACGGACAGAACTAATGACACGATAAATACAATGAGTAAATTCTGTAGGTACCACGAAACTATAACAAATTTTGATCCCAAATAAACTGTTTTAAGAACAATGTGTTTCATTTAAAACTTCTTATAATGTTATTACTCCTTTCAGGTTTGTACTTGTTTGGCAATATTGAAATCTTGACAGCTAACTCACCGCTGTGGTCTAAAATTGCCAAAACTCTAGAAGAAAACGGTTCGGTTGGACCTGAAATTAGGTTGAGATGTGAAAGTCATCCAAGCCAAATAACAACAGTAAGTCACTTAACACATTTGAACCCATTCATTTTAAACCAAATTATTTCGATTAAATATCCAAAAATATAACGATAAATGTTTCAACCACCAGATCAGTTCTATTCATTTGATATTTGAAAATAATTAAGTAATTGAAAATCCGTGTCATTCACGACTATACTTGTGACATTGCTTCTTTGATTTGATTAGTTAATAAGATTTATCCGATTGATGTATTTTGTACTATGGTGTAAATTGCCCCTAAGTTAGTTATTAATATTATTTCAGATAAAAACCCTTGAAGATTATGAGAAAGTCCCTGAAGGAGGTTGCCTGTTAAAGTGCAATGCGAATCTTCCGGCCTGCGGTCATGCTTGCCCTCTGATGTGTCATGGATACGACCGAAATCATGTTAAAATTAGATGCACACAAAAATGCGAAAGGCAATTTTTTTTCTTTTTTTTTCATACTTTATGGGATATTTACTGGGGCATTTTATTTACCATCTATATCACCACTCAATCTCATTTACTATAATTTATATATTATTAATATATATAGCATATACTTGACTCTGGCAAAATGTGCTTAACTATTATTTAAAAGAAAAAAAACTGAGTTTTCGTTTACAATTATGTTTATTTTTATCATAGTTAAGTACAGCTTTCGCCAAATCTCTGAAATAAAAACAATTTCATATTTGGATTTGGCCAACTATATGGGCGCTAACGGAGCACTTATCTTAAGAATACTAATACTAAAGCGCCCGCTTCCTACTAGCAAGAGGAAAGGAATCGAATAAAAACGTTTTCAGATTTTTATACGCGTCAGTAGATATTTAAATTGAAAAGTGAAAATTATCCTTACATTAGAAGATGTCTTATACTCAATCATATTCTGCGGACATTCAGAACCAGCAATCGCATTTGAAATAAAAAATTGTAGATAGACATAAGTTCGGCAGTCAATAGGAGAGCATTCATAAATTACCAGAATTACATGTTGACGCATAAATAGGATATGAAAAATACTGAAATGTGACACTAATTATAAAATATGCCAGCTTTAGATCATATAGATTACTCTTGAGGATATTGGAAACTGTAAGCCCACGCGGGTAAAGCTATGGCTGAAAGCTAGTGGTTAAATAAAACTGGGTGTATTTCAACTGTTGTAATAAATAAGACCATGTGATACCGGCCTAGTGCCACACCCTCTCATCTCACTGGGAGCCTTAAAAGTCGACGAATGTTCAGCAGTGGACTTTATAAGGCTGATCAATGTACCAAAAACCCAATACGTTTAATATTTTATAAAACTTACTTGGTGTGAGGAATTACGAAATATGGCTGATTTGCTAAGATGTTGTTCCAATTAGAGATACATACATGGTCTTAATGTTATCAAAAACATCTTTGCTTATGTACATAAATGCAATCATAAACACATACCTACCATAATATTTCGGTAAATAGATAATCGAATGAAGATTTCAAAATCCGTAATTGTGTGAACTCCGAGGCGATTCAATTATGTTTAGATAATGCATGTGTATTGCTAAAAATTTTTGTCAGGAAATCGGCTACTACTAAAATAACAAGCTTAAGTTCTTATTATGCTGCAGTTAGGCACTATTCGCCAAAGAACAAAAGTTACCGATTTCGCGCATATGATCAACACGATGATGTAGAAATGTCTCCAGACGAACTGATGGACGTTGGAGCCGACTGGTGTTAGAGTGGAGATCGCTTTTTGGCCAACGTAGTGTAGGACGAGCTGCGGCAAGGTTGACCGACAGATAGGTGGCTGGTAGCGGATGCATGCTTTCTGCAAAGGACCGTGATGGTTGGCGCTCTTTGGGGGAGGCCTACGTTTAGATTGATTAGGCACTATAAAGCGCATTCATATAGAAGTGATGAGATATGAATAATTTGAAGCCAAAATCTAATAAGAAGACCAGAAATGGTACTTGCCCACTGTTGAATGGTCTGTGACGCATAATGCAACAGATTCATTGAAAATTAATTTAGGAAATCATATCATAATTTAATTTATTATACAGGGTTCTCTGCGACCTTGGGCATGTGTGCCCTGGTGATTGTTGGATACCATGCGGTCTTTGCTTGACACCAGTCAAGAAGACTTTTCCATGCGGCCACACCCTAACAAAGCCCTGCCATATTGATCCCATGGACCCCGCATTTAAATGCCACAAACCTGTAGATGTACGTCTAGACCTCTGCGGACACCAGGTAAGTCACGTATATTTTTTATAATCTAGTTATAAACCGTTAGAAAGCCCGTCACCATTTCTTCATACTGTTTATTTATTTATAGGTAGAAAAACCCTGCTACAAAAACGTTAAGAACGTTAAGTGTATAGTGAAGTGCGAATATCGCATTGAGAAATGCGGCCACCAATGCCAACGCAATTGCCACCTTGATGACGACCCTGAACACGAAAAAGTAAGTCTAAGAGCTTGTTCCCACTTGTGGGGTGTAGTTTTCGGATTTAATATTAATCACTCGTCGCTTTTTACTTGTCTCGAGCCGATTTTGAGTCGTCGACGACAAGAAATGTTGGGAGTTTTGCCAGCCCCTACGCCTAGACAAATATCGTGTCGGATCTCGCACGCCTATAGGTAAACAAACACGAGCCCTAAATGTAGACGAGAATGATGTACTCACTCTCTGATTTACGACAGAATGGAGGCTTGTTCAAATCTCGAAATCTCAACCTAGCATAAAAAGGGAAGGTCAGTAAGCAAGTAAGTTTTTATCTTAATATCAATGTACAAGAAGGGAACTGTTACAATGACGAAACGTTACTCGTCGAATAGTTGTTTAGGCTAGTGAAATATTTGACAAATAATAAATGCCACAAACATGTTGTGTCACTATAATAATCAGCTTAACAATAATTCTTTAAAATAAAACGTTGGTATACAAAAGTGTGATAATCGTTAGTTGTCAAAGTGAAAATAAGTGCAAAGTTGGTTGGCAAGTGATAATCGGCCAAACAGTTTTCAGCGAAAAACCAAGATACCAAAATAGGTATTGGTATAGGTAAAAATATCGATTTTCAATAATATGGATAATTTGAAATCATACTAAACATGCAATAAAATAAAATAAAAGATATAGCACTTGCTCTTCTTCTTCTTCGTCGTGCAGGCTTTTTCCGCAATTAGACGACCCATGCGTCCATTTTGCGTAGGAGGGTGTGAGCTGGATTACTCCAGCCATCCCAGATCCTCCAGGAATCCTATAAGCGCCTTAACGTCGCTGAAGGCTTCCGGAAGGCTGCCTGGTGTCTTCAGGAACCCCGCCTGGCAATCAGCCACCACCCTGCATTCCAGCAAGACGTGTGCGGCTGTCTCCTCAGTCCCCATGCATGCTCTGCACAGAGGACTGTTTGTTATACCTATGTTAAAAAGATGTCTGTTAAAGCTACCATGACCCGTTAGAGCGCTTGTGACCAGGCGTATTTTGTTCAGAAAATGTTGAGCTGCTGGAAATCTAGTACTAGTTTAAGCTGTTGTAGTCTTAAAGCTGATTGAGCTGCTTCTTGTTGAACAAACAAGTGAAGAGGTGGAATATTAAGCATGTCTTCCATGGCAGTAGTCGGTGTAGTTCTCATGAATGAATGAATGAATGAATGAACACTTTATTGCACACTAAATATAAAAAAAAGTAATAAAATCACATAAACAAGTATATGGTACAATGGGCGGCCTTATTGCTAACAGCAATTTCTTCCAGGCAACCTTAGGATGGACAGGAAACAAAGAATAAAAAATAATGATATAGAGTAGGCACAACAGAGTGCTCTTGCTTACTTAAAAGTAAATAATAAATTTACACATACATATTATATTATTATATTACATGAAATATATAATTTAAAGTTACATACATAATATAACATATTTAAAATTACACAGACAAATAATGCTCCCAGACTGATTTCTTAAATAAATCTAATGAATTTAATTTTCGTATACCGACGGGCAGCTCATTCCAAAGACGAACAGCCCGCACAGTAAACGACGAGTCGTAAAATTTTTTGGCATGCATTGGCATATTTAAAGTTAGATTCTTTTCTGACCTCAAGTTTCGAGAGTGACCATCATGGAGGAATTTAAAACGCTCCTTAAGATAGATTGGAGCTGCTGGATTAAATAATACACTATAGAGAAGATAAAGAATGTGAGCATTTCTGCGAAGTCTTATAGGCAACCACTGAAGCTTACATCGGAATTCAGATACGTGATCATATTTTCGTAAGCCAAAAACTATTCTAATACAAAAATTTTGTAGCCTCTCAAGTTTATTGAGCTGATCCTGGTTGAGATCCAAATAACTGACATCTGCATAATCGAGGATAGGGAGTAGGGACTGCACAAGTGCTATTTTAGTTTTAGTTGGAAGGAAATTACGGATACGTCTCAAGGACCCGGCCGAGGCATAAATTTTTCGGCTAACTTCTTGTAGCTGAGGACCCCAAGTAAGGTTCTTGTCTATGAAAATGCCCAAATTCTTAACTTTGTCCGAAAGTGGAATAAGTGCACCATCAAATAGTATAAGAGGAATGGTGGTCCAGTCTACCTTAGCCCTCATACGCTGGCTACCAATGACAATGACTTGGGACTTGGATGGATTTACACGAAGTCCATACAGCTTACTCCATTTGGAAATTCGTTCCAAATCAGCATTTAAATTATCAGCAGCGGCTGCTAGATGTTCAGCAGGGGCTTGAGAAAAAATTTGTAGGTCATCTGCATAAAGGTGACACGATGAAGCCAAGCCATTGGAAACGGAGTTGATAAAGATAGCAAAAAGCAAAGGAGAAAGAACTCCACCCTGTGGTACTCCAGTAAGCGAGTCACACCACGAGGAAAGGGAATTATCTACTCGAACCTGATGGCGTCGGCCATGCAAATAACTTTGAAACCAATCTAATGCAGACGGTGACAAATTAATTGAACGTAAGATTGCGAGCAAGATATCAAAATCTACAGTATTAAACGCGTTGCTAAAATCGAGCAGAGCCAGAATTGTCAGGTTTCCGTTTTCCATGCCTGCTCTTACGTTATCTGTGACATTTATCAATGCCGTGGTAGTGCTATGTCCGACTCGAAAGCCTGACTGAGAAGGGCTGCAGCCTGTAATTGCACAACATACCTGACGTTAGAAACTTTGTAGTTTCTTGGTACAAGTCGTTAATTTCGTTCTGGGTCACCATACCAGTGATCCGTAACTTACTATAGTCTTAATACATCGAATTACATCTAATGATTTTTGGGGACAGTCCCCATTTATTGCCTATCATTCTGCGGCATTGCCATAGAACGATGCCTGCTGTTTTCAGTTTTTCCTCAATGTGGCGGTTACAACTTAGTTTGCTGTCTATTCCGATTCCAAGGTACTTGACATCAGTTGAGATTGTTAGGGTAGTACCAAACATATTGGGGAGACGGAACTCTGCTAAGTTACGTTTGTTTGTGAACATGACCAGCTCCGTCTTACCTGGGTTTACGCTCAGGTCATGTTCCCTGCACCATCTTTCCACTAACCTGAGTGCAGTTTGCATTAGGTCACATGTGGTGCTGGTTAGTTGGCCATTTATTAAAATAGCTAAGTCATCTGCATAGCCTATCGTGTAGAAGTACCTAGAGTTTAGTTGAGTGAGTAAGTCGTCGACGACCAGCTTCCACAGGAGTGGTGACAGTACTCCACCTTGAAGGCATCCTCTCGCGACTATTACACGCTTGTCTCCTGCCCCACTCACTTTCACTATTCTACACTTCAGCATGTTAAGTATCCAGTCGATGAGAGCTTTGGGGACATGATGTCTGGCCAGTGCTAACTCAATGCTGGAGTAATTAGTTCTGTCAAAGGCTCCTTCTATGTCAATGAAGATCCCCAAGCAAACCAGTTTATTTTGTAGGGCAAAGTCGATCTTACCTATGACTTGGTGTAGAGCTGATTCTGTTGACTTACCAGCGCAGTACGCATGCTGGTTAGGGTGAATTGGGTGTCTGCGTAGTATACCATCACGCAGATGTCTATCAAACAGTCTCTCCAGGCATTTTAGTACGAAAGATGTAAGACTAATTGGCCTGTATGATTTTGGGTTTGTATTATTTGTATAATCTGTTTTACCTGGTTATGAAATGAAAACTACTTTGACCTCTCGCCAGGCGAGCGGGGTTTAGTGGAGTGTTAAGCTGGCTTGAAAAATACTCGTAAGTTATTCGATAATGCATTCTATGCCCCACTGTAATAGTGCAGGAGAATTGTTATCAGTGCCTGCTGCTTTAAAGGTGAAAAACTGTTTATAGCCCACCTGACCCTTTGAGGTGTCACGACTTCCCGAGCGATCGACTTACTATCCGCAGTCGGTGCTATTGTGATTTCATCGAAGAATTGCTGGTCTTGTGGGTTTGTTACCTGGCAGTCTGGAAAATGTGTACATATGGAGATGTCATAGGTTTCGTCAAAATTATCCGACATGGTACCATCAGTTCGTCTGAGATACCCTAGTTCAAGATAACCTTGCTTTGCTAAGATTTTCCTTGCCCTGTTGGCTTGTAAATTTGTAACAATTTCGTCACTGAATTTCCTCCAGGACGATGTTTTCCAGAATCTAATCCGTTTTTTGTATAAGGACTTCGTTTCCTTATATAAGTCCCAGTCACTGTCGTCTCTCGTGTTCATTGCTCTGTTGAAATGTTTCCTCAGTTTGGACCTGAGTCTATCGAGTTCCGGTCCACATCAGCTACCTTTATCAGAATTGTATGCTTTGGGACAGGATAGAGGGCACGCTTCTTCGTAGCAGTTGATTATGGATTTGTTAAGAAGATATACCTGTTTGTTCAGCTGTTCGGAGTCTGCAATGTTCTCACAGGCTTAAGCGGGCATAACACGTTGTTTAAGTAGTAGTGTGTACTGCTGCTGGTTTGTTTTCCTCGGGTATCTCCTAGGTGTTGGAGTGATTGTTGTTACCTTTAAATTGAAGCGAATCCATCTATGATCCGAGCACGATGCCTCGTCAGACACGTGCCATCCGGATACCTTGTTCGCTGCGTGTAGCGTTGCTAGAGTTAGGTCGATAATGGTCCTGCTTCGTCTTCCGACAAAGGTAGGTTCATTTCCTCTGTTAAGTATTTCTAGATTGGTGGTGTGTAAAAAGCCAACAAGTTGTATACCTCTGTGGTTGTTTTGTTCCATACCCCACAGGTGGTGGTTGGCGTTTGAGTCTGTAGCTATGATCGGATCAAGTGCTTTCTTCTCACAGTGACGGACCAGGCGTGTAACCTCTTCCGGGGGGCCTGTTCACCGTCCGGCATGTAGGCCGATGCAATTATGATACTTGTGCTTATGCTATCTTGTAAAAGCAGTTGTACGGCTGATAGATCTCTGGAACAGAAATCCATTAGTGGCTGTGCATTGATGTTTTTATAATAATATATATAGGATCTTAAGTCACCAGAGTTTGCATTGACGAGCTTACCTCCTAAATTGGAGAGTCCTCGGATGGTGCCTTGTCTAATCCACGGCTCCTCAATTGGGGCGACTGCTGTGTCGTTTATTTCCAGCCATCTTCGCAATTGAGCCGTGGCGGAGATGCTGTGATGCAGGTTAGCTTGGATGATGGAGGCTTCAGAGAGGACTGCCATCGGGGCATTCCTCCTGCTCCTCCAACACCAGGCTGTCCAACCCCAGGAGTTCTTCTTCCTCTTCTTCGTCCTCCCTGGGTTTGTCTAACTCCATCTCACAGAGTGAAAGGTCGGTTACCTCCGGGTCAGTTGGCTTTCCTTCCGATCGGAGCACAGCCAGGGCCTCCCCCTCACTAAAAGAGGCCAGATTTTACCCAATGGACAGCTGTCTCATTCTTGCAGAAAAGGCGTAGATGCCTGCTACAAATCTTGGTGGCCCGTCAAATTCCGGTCCATCAATGTTTTTGACAGCGATCTCGTTGATGTTTTGGTCGAAGTGCTCTCCCACCTTTGCCGCCATCTCCCGTGACATAAACCGCCGATCAAGTGCCGTTATGTAATTTTCTATCGTTCAGCAAATAATACCATCTATAAAAATGGCAAATCAATTAATTTTAACTAAAAATAAAAAAAGTCCCAAAATCTAACCCCGAAGTTTATACGCACAGAGACCCGGGTGCTTTAGTTCCGTTGATATCTACCGTCTTGAGTTCTAGAATGACGGTAACTATTGGTTAAATCAATAAAAAATATTAATATGAGAAAATCCGATTATGCTATGTTACTTTATTTAAGACACTGACAAAAAACTAAAGCAACTCTAATTTATTTGTATGCATCATTCCCACCATGCGACCCGGAATCAATGCGAGCGTCCGGAATGCAGAACGTGACACTGCTTCTTGTAGCGCATATCATGCTTTTTGCATCAGGTATTTAAGGGTTATTTAAACCCTTAAGGCCGCTGCAGCCTTCTCCAAATGGGGTCCTGTCCGCGGTTAGGTACATCTGCTCATTAATTACAGCAGTTGTTAGACACATAATTAGTGAATGAAATGTAAAGTAAAAAAATAATTAAATACATAATAATTATGTTCTTAATTTTTCAGTATGTATGTGAGAAACCCTGCGCTAAAGTGAAAAACGGTTGCACATTCAATCTTGATGATGTCCTGGGACCTCACCAGTGTCTCAAAATCTGCTACCAAACATGCGACGACTGTAATGTTAAAGTAAGTAATTTTTTTTTTCAGAAACCATTAATGATGCATAGCGCAGTTCACACATACCTACTTTAGCTTATAGTAAATCTTGTGGAAAATGCTTTATAACTTCATAACGAAAATAGATTGAAAAGTACTCAGTCTGGGCTTAAACGAAATATAAAGAAGGGGTATATCACAAATACTCAATACTTTATTGCGTTCCACAATGGTTTTATAAGGTGTCTAATATTACAACTTGGTACATTAGTGGACCCTGTCGGGCACAGGATAGTGTAGGAGAGAGGAGGAAGGGCGCCGTTTGATTATTATTATTATTAAAATACTATTATTAAATTACTATTATTAAATTACCGGTATTAAATTACTGTTATTAAATTATTATTGATTTATTGAGTATGTATCAAATGATGTCAGTAGATATTAACAATATTATAACAGTTTGTATAGGTAATAACATTACGTAAGATATTTAGCCAAATCTTTCAACGACGCAATCACATCTTCACATTATTTTAGCCGACAAATAATGCCTTCCCGAAATGGTCTGTAATGGCGGATAGGTAGATAGATAGTATACTGCACACTCCCCTGCTCAGTTGAAAAATCTATGCCGTTATTTATTTTGATCATATTTTTATAAATTAGCTTCGGTTAACATAGCGTAGCTATTTATCGTGTTATTTTTAAAACATAAAAGTATATTTAGGGCGGCTTGCATAACAGTTCTTAATTTGATTGAAGCAAAATTTGTTTAAAAATGTCATTGCAATTCAGTTCCATGAGAGAACCATGATAGATTTAAATAGATTCAGCTCATAGGTTCAGTAGTTTTGACTATTGTCAAATATAAATGCAAAAATACAAATATTTCTCTCAATTAAAATAATAAAGATTGATATAGACAAAGTTTAGGTAAACATATAACAAGCAAAAAATAATTAAAAATCCTTACAGGTTTTGAAAAAAAGGTCGACTTGCAAACACAAGATGCTAGTACCGTGTAGCATTGACGTAAATGAGACACCGTGTCTGCAAAAATGCTCAAGAGCTCTAGAGTGTGGCCACCACTGCCTGAAGAAATGCTCCGATCCTTGTGGAGACTGTAAACAGATGGTTTGTACCTATAGAATGTACGTTCATGCGTACCTATGCCTGTTTAGGTTGTGGTAACTAAATAAAAAAATATCCTTGGACATCTCATATAGCGCCATCTAGCTCCGAATTATGCAGAGCTTGTGGAATTGGTAATAGAGAACGGACAAACATAGATATAACATAGATATATGTACATAGATATAGATATACTTGAACTAATATATAGGGTGTAAAAAGTCCCAGATTTGTTTATAATGTATTTTTATAAACAGGTTGAAAAGAAGCTACCGTCCTGCAATCACACAATAATGACAGTCTGTAAGACAATTGTGACTCGAGTGATGTGTAAAGAGACCTGCGAGAGAAAATTGTCATGCGGTCACCAATGTACCGCGCCCTGCGTTGAGCTGTGCGGAGCAAGTCGCTGCACCCAGCCCAGTGGCTTATTACTGGACGCCCCCTGCGGCCACAAAGTGCAGCCGCCTTGCTATCTTATGGAGCTGAAGCGCAACGGTATGTAACGATATGTTTGTTGATATTATATAGCGGAGGGCAAAACCGTGCATCTTAAATATATATCAAAACCTAATTACACATGCACAGATTTGGCCGATAGACGCCGCCGCTGATACCTGTTCACCATGAACAATTGTGTGTCGTCTCAGTAACATTTTGCTTTAATATACGTACGTGGCGGTTTAATATGTATCAATACAAGATACGATAGAAGAGTTGAAAGAGTTTATATATCGGTTTCTATAAACACGCGCACAGTTGAACAATTGGACAATATCAGAGGCCCGAGAAAATATCCAAAGTGACTTTGAAAGAATAACACAGTGGGTACATGACAATGGTATTATTTTAAATATAATGAAAACTAAATACATGCATATACACTCGCCCTATAATAAGAGTGCTAAATCTACTGATAAAGACAACTAAATAATAGTAGGTCATACATATGACTGTTTACACAGTAATAAAATAAATTGCAACTGTACTAATATACAATCAGTAAATACATTTATATATTTAGGACTGACTGTGAGTGACGTCTGCAATAGTCCTGGGAAAATTTTATCAACTGCAGCACGTTATCAGCAAGCATACAATGCTAATGGTTTACTATGCTCTTGCAGACTCAATACTCAGTTACGGTCTAAGTACATATGGACGCACATTTAAAACGTACATAGAAGAAATAAAATATATACAAACAAGGCTCATAAAATATTTGTTCAGTAAAAAATTTAAAAATATGTGCAATAAAGAATATAAAAAATTGTATCCTATATGTGAAACTAGCGACCCGCCCCAGCTTCGCACGGGTGGTATGCTAATATGAATAGTGACGTATAATACATAATTACAGAATGTCTAGGCCGCGAATACCTACCACCGCCGCATCCATAATTTTTCGATTTAGCGTAAGTTTATTCGTTTGATATCTTGTAAAGTACTGATCGAAATTACATGATGTAAAAGACAAATTTAATCTATGTTTAATGTCCAAGCTTACTAACATGTTTATATAGATAAGAATTAATGTAATACATACTTAAAATGGCTTCGTTAATAAGCCATTATTTTTAGTAAAAAGTAAAAGATAAAATTGGTTATTGTGGGGTATTCTTGAGAGATAGACATATACCATCTCGGACTTTTTTGAAGAATTTTATAAGTTGTACAATATTGTAGTACATTATTTTGACTAATCTCGTAGGGTTTGGCCAGCGTTTGCAATATAAGCGCAGAAAAGTGAGTTGAATTACGACATCACATCACAAATCTCACAAATTGACAGTGTTCCACTACTATATTATGCATGTATTATACATATAAACCTTCCTCTTGAATCACTCTATCTATTGGAAAAAACCGCATCAAAATCTGTTGCGTAGTTTTAAAGATTTAAGCGCTCATAGGGATATAGGGACAGAAAAGGCGACTTTGTTTTATACTATGTAGTGATAATACCAGTAGATTTAAAAGTAGACTTTTTTATAGCCATAGATAATGACTGAGTATCTAGTCCCTAAAATATTTACCAAAATAGAACTGTTGAGAACCGAACCTAAAATAAGCAAAACATTGTTGAAGTCTAAACCCAAGGGTGTAGTGCTCGGCAAGGGTGACCTTAACGTCGTCGGTGAGGTTCATTCCCGAGGGAGAATGGCCCTCACTGATGGTAGTCCCTTCGGTGCAGCCCACTAATATATATATATGTGTGTATATATATAAAAATACTATAAATTATAAATATATATATATATATAATTTATAGTACATAATGTTACTGTTTGATAAGTGTTTATGTTGGGTGCCCTTTGGTTCGCCTAAAATTGTTTGTCCTAATATGGTTTGGCCAAACCGTTTTGGCCTAAACTTAAAACGTACAATTATTGTTTCGCCTAAAAATAGTTTTGCCACCATTATAGTTTGGCCTAAGAATTGAAAGGCCTAATTTTAGAATGTCTAATGTAAAATAGCCTACTATACTGGCATAAGTTTATTTTGGCATAACGATTATTTCGCAAATTTATAGAAGCTCTAATTTTAGCATATCTAAAATGAAATGTGCCAATAATGTATTGGAATAAAAGCATAGAATTTAATTGAGAAAATAAATTGACAGAAGCGAATCGCTGCAAACCCGACTCCACGTAGTCTTGTCTGCCCTACCCTAGAGTGCAACATAAACCCGCGTAGGCGCGGAGTCTCCGGCGGTCCCACGCGAGCTTTTCGTCGCAGATTCCGAAGACGTGACGGGAACTATGCATGCTGCATGCCTGCATGCATGCCTGCTTGCCTACATGCATGCTGCATGCATGCCTGCACGCTTACATGCTGCATGACTTATAAAAATGAGTAGGCGTTTTGTACTTTATGATTTTTAATTTTGTGCGAGTTAATATTTAGGGTTTGTAAACTTTAGGGATTACGAATTGTTCTGCCAAATGACGCATTTGGTAAATGACAAAGTGGCGATAAAAAGTTAGGCGAAGTGAAATGAGGGCAAACACGATTCTGAAGAGTGAAATTAGGCGAAAAAAATTTAGGCTTTTCGTTTGGGTGCCATTACAAATTAGGCGTACAAAAAATTTGGCGATCCGATAGGGACCCGTTTATGTTACTAGATTAATTTATTTAAAGACAGAAAATGTAAACGAGCGTATCTCGCCCACAAGCTTTATGCCTGAAGCTTGGCGAGAAAAATATTTAATGTCATTAGGTACTGTATATTTTAAAATGAATAAATGATTTAAAAAAAAAAATATGCTTACCACGTACCCGACCCGTTGGTTTTGAGCAAGGGCAGTATGCATATAAACGACAGGTAAATCTGCGCATACATTTACTTTTGCCGTGCGTTAAGCTCTTTATTTACTATCTATCTCGCTTTACGTCAGCTCAAGGCCGCGGCGCTGGATGTAACATACAGACTCCAACAAGCACGAATCAAGCATTATCAGAGTAAGACACTCGCTGGATGCAAATTTGGTAAAAAATTTATAACCTTCCACTCAATTTTATTTAATTTTAACTTGGGAATGACATTCACAGATTTGTCTCTCAACATCGACAAGACATTGTTGAAGCATTGCAGGGAGCCTTGCGGGATGACTCTGCAGTGCGACCACCGTTGTAGCGGGACGTGCGGCGCGTGTCACCAGGGCCGCCTGCATGTGGCCTGCTCTCAGCCCTGCGACGCCGATTTCATATGCGGCCACCGGTGACTGTTCATTTTCTGCAATCCACCTTTTATTGTTCCTACCCATTTACTATTCTCTTAACCAGCGATTTAAAAAGTGAGATCCGTAAATCCGTAGAACCTTCTGTAAAAATGTCATCAGTGTTCCGTGTCTAACATGTTAGAGGAGAAGAACTCTTTATCATCTCATCCCATTATCGTTTCCCGTGTTATTCGTATCCCGATCTCTCACAAACTGAGATAAGAGGTTTCAGATCATATTTCATTACACGTATCCAGGTCTCAGACAGACCCTTTTAAGCTTCCCCATTGGCCTTTAGCATGACTTAATAATTATCACTCAAAGGGATATCCGAGCGGGACCAATATATTCAATCTTCTCGTGTTATCCGGTAAAAGTTATGAATGTAAAAATAATTTATCTTTATTTCTGTTTTCGTATTTTACTATGAGTTGTGGTAGAAGTATCGGAATCCCCAATCCGACCTAGCTGACACGGCCATACACTTGACGATTGAGGCAGAATAGGGATCGGCGGGCCCGGTAAGTGTTGAACCTGAAGTGGTGCACCTGCCGATCAACAAACGAGGCTTTGGCGAACATAACAGTTCCCGGTAAGCGGCAATAGGCTCACCCCCCTCATCACGACAAAATAATTGGCGAAGTGTGGGTATTATATGCCTCCGCCTACCCCTTCGGGGAAACAGGCTTGATAATATGGATGTGTATGTTACACATGTATGGACAGGTTTGTATAAACTTTTTTTAAAGTGCCTATAGTTTTTTTTAATTCTCTAAATATGAAAAGTGAGTAGAACTGATCTGACTGAGAGCGAGAGCGAGAGATCTTCATTAAATTGACAGTATGAAGAAATATGGTGATATGAGGTACGCCACCGGGTTAAAATAAATTTATTATTTATATGTAATTATTTACACATTCCAGATGTGAGGAGCCATGTAATCAGCTGTGTCCACCTTGTAAGAAACCTTGTGAAGTTAAATGTCAGCATTCGAAGTGCAGCAAATTATGTGGGCAGCTGTGCGTGACTTGCAAGGTATTTATGTCCTTCACGTAAGTTTGGTAATACAAATATAATAAAATAAATATCCTGGGTCATCTCACACAGCACGATCTAACCCTAAACTAAGCGGAGCGGTATTATGGGGCAATGGATATCATCATATCAGCCTTATAAAGTCAACTGCTGAAAATTAGTATTCCCAATATGGTATACCCCAATACGATTTCTCTTCGTCAACTCTTACGACTCCCCGTGAAATGAGAAAGAGGGGCACTATTTTAGGCCGGTACCACACGGCACAATGGATAAACATACTTACAAACTTTTTTTAAATACATGTAATTAAAGTAAGCTGATGTCGTGTCTAGGAAAAATGCTCCCGGAATTGCACGCACGGTAAATGCGATCGCTTCTGTGGCGCGGCGTGCTCGCGCGACCCGTGCTCGCAGCGCTGCCCGCGCCGACTGCCCTGCACACACCAGTGCCACGGACTGTGCGGCGAACCTTGCCCTGACATCTGCAAAATCTGCCGCCCTGACGATTTCCCTAAGGACTTCCTTGGCGACGATTTCGAAGAAGACGTCACGTAAGTTATGTGATTATATGTATAAAGCTAGCGGTCCGCGTGCCCTACAGGTTTAAGTTTATCTTCCAATTAAAAAGTATGTCTAAATCCTTTTTTAGACTCTAGGCTATCTGTGCACCAAATTTCATTTAAATTGGTTCTGTAGTTTGGCATGACAGCGAGACAGACGAAGTTACGCATTTATAATATTAGTATGGATTTAACTAATTGGCTTCTGTCCCGCGCTGGAAAAAATGTCCCAGCCGCTTTTGTTCCCCCACGCACTGTAAGAGTCTGCTTAGAGTTCGTTATGTTGTAGCTATACTGAGTAAGTAAAACTATGTGTGGAAACTTGAACAAATTAGAGCCATTCTGCTTTGCTTTATGGAATTAACAGATGCCTTATTAACAGTTATAGGAATAGGTAGTGCCTATTTGCCTAAACTTCGAAGAACAGAGACAAGAATCGGAGACTTCCTTAGGACTAAATTTTTTTAATTAATTAATTAATTTTAAAAGGACCTCAGTCGATGTTGAAAGGTCGTTTTCAACTTATAAATGGATTCTTAACATAAAACGAAACCGCCTGACAGTTGAAAATATAGAAAAAATTATGATTGTGTATTTTAACTTAGATGAGTCATCTGACAAAGACAATTTCAGTTTTAATACTGAACTTGACGAATCGAACCAAGATGATTAAATTAAAATTGTTAATTATTTTTTATGGTATTTGTAACACAAATAAAGATTTTCAAATTCTTAGCAATTTTTAATGCGTCAAGATTGTATCATAACTGAACAGTTAGTAAACTATTTGAACTAATTGACCTAAATGTTATACTTTAAAGGTTAATTGGTACTTTGATTTGAGTTAGAATTGCACCCCTCAATGTCCTTAAAATAAATGTGACATAGATAAAACTAAAGTAACTTAAGTTTTTTCCGTCTGTACATTTTGTTTCATGCTTTCCAATTACGTCATTTTAAATAAATAATATACATAATATATATTTGTTACAACAATATTCTATGTGTTTTATTTTTCCTTTAAAGTCCATTAACATAAAGCGATATCGACCGGCGATTTTTGTGCGATGTGCTAATCCACACCTTATTATTTACCACAGTTATTATTATGGAGTTATAAATTATAAATGTTATGTCTAGTCGCAAACTTTAGGTGTGTAGCATATTTTTTTAATGTATTTAAGTGTTTGTATGTATTCGTCAAGTTCAGTATTAGAACCGAAATTTTCTTTGTCAGATGACTCATCTAAGTTAAAATACACAATCATATTTTTTTCTATATTTTCAACTGTCAGGCGATTTTGTTTTATGTTAAGAATCCATTTATAAGTTGAAAACGACCTTTCAACATCGACTGAGGTCCTTTTAAAATTAATTAAATAATTAAAAAAATTTAGTCCTAAGGAAGTTTCCGATTCTTGTCTCTGTTCTACCAAGTTTAGGCAAATAGGCACTACCTATTCCTATCACTGCTTATTAAATATTCATCATAATTTTCGCAAAAGCTTTCTATTTTTATTTAATTTTAAATAATAGGTTTTGTAGTTCTGACTTTTAAGTTTAAAATCCGCTATTTCGTTTTTTATATAATTACAAAATAGGTAGGTATAATATACCGTATCTATTGGATAAATTATTTCAGCCGACTCACGTCGTAATCTAGTTTTTGCTTTTGTTACAGTTTCATCAAACTTCAAGATTGCCCTCATGTGTTATCAGTTGAAGACGCTGACAATTTGATGAATGGTGACGAAGAGACCATAAAAATCCGTTCATGCCCTTACTGTCGTAAGCCAATTATAAACACATATCGATACAAAGATCTCGTCAACAACATTTACAAATCTCAGATCAACCCGATAAAGGAGCGTATCTACGGCAGAAATGCTCAAATAGATGCTAGACTATCTGAACTAGTTGAAGCTCTTCACAACATAAAAAAAGCTAATGTTATAGCATTAGGTACGTAAGACCCGCTTCTTTCTTATACTTTGAATTGTATTGTAGAGAACATCAATTTAATTTATATAAAATATTTATTTCACTATAAGACTATATAAAAACGAATGCTGCAGTTAAGCGCCGACCACAGAGATCGATTGCTGAATAAGCGGCTGTTAGTAGGTAGTTACCTTAAGCATTTCCCCAAAAAAATTAATTTTGACAGAAGATTACTACAGAGTTGCCTCAATTCATAACACAAGATCCGCGTGACTTACTCTTTTCCGTGAGACATTATCAAATTAGGATTAAAATTTTGATAATAATTCACTGCAAGCATTTGCACTTCAGATTATTTTTGTACAAATATTGAAGTCTCTCCTGAATGGTCTATATTTAAATTCTTTTTGGTTTATTTCAAGTAAGTTTATAGTACAGCAGTATCGTAGGGTGCGTAGGGATCCTAACAAGATCTAAGGAGCACAAGCCATCTTCACCTGCAAGTGGTGCACCTGCCGATCAACGAACTAGGCTCTGGTGAACAAAACAGTGCCCGATAAGCGGCTATATAATTATATAATTGGCAAAGTTTGGGCGTATTAATATGCCTCTGCCTACCCCTTCGGGGAAACAGGCGTGAATGTATGTATGTATGTAACCCTTTATATATTTATTTATAATTAGGACAACTTACAAAACTCACACAAAGACAAGGATCAAACACAAAAGTAATGGCTCAAACAATAGTGCAGCTTCCATTAAAAGTTACCACGACATTTATATACAAAAAAAATATTAATTATATATGGAATATTTTTAAGAACCGAATCATTCAATATTTCATAGCTATTACCTCAACAGCAATTGGCTTTGCTTCTGAAACACTTTTATAAACATTTTTATTGTTACAGAGAATAAATATTTTTCTAAAGCTGCTGACAAGATGATAAACATCGTTAAGAAAGAAGGAAAAAAGAAGATATCTCTTTTACAAATAGAAATGCACTTTGTCTACGTTACTATACTAAATTTGTTGGGTGACAACTATAACAAGTTTATGAAGTCTACATCAAAAATACTAGAAGAGGAGTATATGGATAATATGAAAATGATTTGCCAAGTGCTAATGAAGAACATACAAAAATTAAGTCAACAACAGCAAACTGACATTGGGAGAGAAATAAAGCGCATGAGTTCAATAATTCAGTTGTCTGCGATTTTAAGTAAAATTACTTCTTCGAAACATTTACCCGAAGTAATTAAGGTTGCCGAAAATGCAAAATCTATAGTACTTTCGTGGTCCACTTACGATGAGGAAAAATATTTCATAGCTCTCAAGGAATTGATGGAGACTACAGAGATAAAAGAAATTGAAATAAAGAAAGAACGAGAGCTTATTGTTAAAGCTATTGGTCTTAAGCAAGGTCATTGGTTTAAATGTCCTAACGGTCATATTTATTGCATTGGGGAGTGTGGCGGAGCTATGGAAACAAGTAATTGCCCAGAATGTAAAGAAAAAATTGGAGGAACAAATCATACCTTGCTCGGAAATAACGCATTGGCGTCTGAAATGGATGCAGCGCAGCATGCGGCGTGGTCAGATACTGCCAATAATATGGTCAATTTTGATCTTTAACTATAATGTTCAATTTGTTTGTAGGTTGTTAATTTAAGTTTAGTTATTTAACAAATTTGAAAATGCTTGCTCATGCGCTTTTACTCCCTATTCTCGACTACGCTGCTATCTGTTATTTGGATGCAACTGAAGAGTTACTTAAATAACTGGAACGTGTTCAGAACCTGGCCTTAGGGTTCATATTTAGCCTGCGTAAATACGATCACGTTTCAGAATACCGGGAAAGACTTAAATGGCTTCCTGTAGGGCTTCGTTTTTCTTTTTAATTTTTATTACATTGTTAATCATAATATTTATTTGTATGTATGTATGTAGTATAACAATATATGGATGTATAAGATTTTGTATGTCCTTTTTTAACATAAATATTTAACCAAATTCAATTCCGTATCTACAAATTAGTTCACAACTGCCATGGTTGGCTGGTAAGTCCACCTTTGTACTTTTAGTTTATAAATACCTTTTGTGTTTTATGTGCATTCAAGGATTATTATTACTAATGCGCCAATAATTAGGCACTTGTATGTATTGGTCTATTAAAAACCAACACATTTTAATTTTATTACATTTAAGTTATTATTTTCATTCAATTTTTTTTTACTTAAATTAGTTTTAAGTTATATACGTAAGAAACAATTGCCTATTTCAAATAAATGACTTATAACCGTATATCTATTTTACTTATAAAATAGCATTAGGTTGATTTCCCGGCTCGTAAGTTGATCAAACCTGACTGGAAATGTGTCCTCACAGGTACAACAGTATTTTTTGGGATCTTTAAATTATTGAGGGGCCTTTGTCGTCATTATTCATTCATAATTCATTTATTCATTGTTACGATGTTTACGCAAAATTATCCGACACATAAACCCTGCAAGGGCACTACAATAATAGCAAAACACATAATGGCATAAATTTATATAGTTGTCCACATATGAAATTTTACTTATAAAATAAAAAATCGTAACAAAAAGTCAAGACAAGTTCTACATTTAAATAAATATTGTTCAGGCCTTTTCATTGAAAAACTCTTGCTATGAGTAATAACATTTTTTATTATTAAATTGAGAGTCCTTCGACTATGCTAGTCCCATCATAACTATTATATGAACCAAACAAATAAAACATATCTCTAGCTATCTTTGTTGTCGGTTTTGCTAGGATTGGGTTCACCCAATAAATATGATATATGCTTATATCCCACCGATTCATCTTATACTGTATACAAATGAGAAACCTTTTGCTCGCTGTCTGACACATTCCATCAATAAAAGCTGTAGGTATTCAAAGGTGTTACACAAATCGCAATTAGTGAATGTTACTTTTGCGTATTACATATGCAAATAAGTTAAATGTGAGGTTGGATCCTGAAGGCTGTGAATAACACCGATCTGTTGTACTCAATACCACGGTACATATACCGGCAAATGGTACAAAAGTTAGTGAACCTCTTCATAAAGACGATCACTTACTGTTGTACCATTCTTGCTTCTGACATTACTCTTTAGACCTTAGTGAGATGGCACCCATTGCATTACAGTAAAGCCCCTTTCATTGAGAGAGTTAATTTTGTACAGTATTGTATAAACCAATGAAATTCCTCTATTGCCATGTGTAGGTACACTTTAAAATATTATGTTGTAGGCATGTTGCATATGGCAAGGAGTTTTGCTGTTATAATAACAGCAACCTTCGTAGCGTCTCATACTTGCCCAAATTTGTTGTTCCCTCTAAAAATAAAGAATACGGGAAAAGAACTTGGGAATACTTGCTAACATTGATTTTGAACAAGCTATCTACCGAAATAATGGAAAAGCTAAATAAAGGCAATGTCAAGGCCTTTAATAGAATACTTAAAGAATATTATTTGAGCTCAAATAATTAATACCTACACTATAAACCAGCAGTACCTACACTCTACACGTTTACTATATAATAAATAAATAATAATAAATATTTCTGACACTTACACCAATTATTTAGTTCCAAGATAAGTATCATTAAGAACTTTTTTTATGGATACTAAATAACGGATAAACATACATAAATACTTTTTTTTGTAAATACATACTTAATATACATAGAAAAACACCCAGACCAGAACAAATATTCATATTTATACTTACAAATATTTGTCCTGTGTGGGAATCGAACCCACGACCTCAGGAGTGGAATGCGGGTATACTCGCCACCACGCCATATCGGTCGTCATATACTTGCAACATACCTATATTATATTTACACTACATATACTGGCAACATATTGAAATTAGTGGCGACTCAACCTTAACAAATAAACCGCTGTGGTTTCCGTTGAGGTTATATGAATGTACTCTATTGTTTTGTAATTTTTTATATCTACACTAATATTATAAAGAGGAAAGATTTGTATTTTTATATGTAACAAATAAACTCAAAAAGTACTGAACTGATTTTAATAATAAATTTTTCATTAGAAAGATACATTATCACTGGGTAACATAGGCTAAATTTTAATTTAAAAAAAAAACGGGGTTCCGTAAGATTTTGGGATTTTCGGACACAAAGTGTAAAAAATAATAATAATAATAATAATAAAATCAATTTATTTGTCTTCAATTATTCAACATAATAATAGTTACATTGTAGGTACATTTCTTATACAATATATTAAAATTTAATCTTAGACAAAGCGGCTTGTGACTCAGAAGTCGCAGAAAAACCACGACCCCTGCTATTCTGTCACCACCTTTTCCACACATAGCATTCCTATAAATAATGACATCGTGCAGTCATATAATATTTAAATATTTAAAGAACAAAAATTAAGACTAAAAATTTAAAATTTTCTACCAGAGATTAATAGACATGTAGTAAAGTAAGATTATCTCAAAAAATAAATAAAACCTGCATAAGAATTTGATTAATTTATAACAATAAAATAATTAAATTGTAATTAACTCAACAACAGAATAGAAAAACATAGCAAAACGTAAAGGACACAGAAACAACATTTAACAATGGGAGAGATGTGCCAAGGATTGTTTTTCAAGCAGCCAACTGCGACATTTTAGTCGGAAAGCCATGACTGAATGATCCACTTCCCCTCGAACAGGCGGAGGCAAGTCATTCCAGATTTTAGATGCAGCGTACTTAAAGGAACCCCTAGCAGCACTCAATTTCATAGTTGGCCTAGACAGTTGGAAGCCTCGATCCCTCAACATAGGCAGTCTTTTCTTGGGAATACATTTATCATATAAATACTGAGGGCGTTTCATATTAAACAATTTGTGCAGGAAACAAGCATATTTAAGGATAACATTATCAGACATATCAAGCCAACGCTTACTCACTATATAAGGTGTAATTCTGGCTCTTCTGGGTATTGCATAGCAGAAGCGTATACATGCATTTTGCACTCTCTGTACGCTCTTACTTGTTTTTTTGTATAAACATGGATAATAAACGATATCACAGTAATTAAGATGTGACAGGACCAAGGAGTTACACAACAATAGGCGCACCTCCTCCCTCAGGAAAGGTCTCAGATCAAAATCAAAATCAACCAGAACAGTTACTCATTTTGCGTACGCTGCCTAAACTATAAAAGATAGAACCACAAAATGTGCAAATTAATTGTAGATCTTATAAATATCTACTAAAAAGTCCGCGACACACTATACATATTATCTATATCGAGTGAGGCACAACAACCATTTTTGTTTTTAAAAATCTTATTTTTTTTTGACTACATTTACTTTACTTGTGACGCATTTATGTTAACGCATTTATTTCACTTACGCAATTAATCCTTATAAAAATAAATTATTTCATCACTAAGTGCAGCTTATGTAGATAATATTTGGTCTGGAAATGATCAAAATTGGACGTTTGGTTTTGAAGTTATGGCGAAATTAAATTATTACGATGTCTGCGGCATGGCGCCCTATTACTGGTCGGGGCTCCCGACCATCAGTTTATTTTGTTACCTGAAAATAATTCAACGTCAAATGTTGTTTATAGAGAAGCTCTACAATAATCGCTTTAGTTATCTATCCCAAAACCTCATTCTTAAGACTGAACTTCTTTGGTATTAGAGCTTGTAGTGGGCGTAATATTTTCTGCAAGTGACTTCCCAACATTGGCGAAGTAATAATTAATATCATTATCAGATTTTCGGCAAGAGTCTGAAACGACAAATAGTTCTTTAGGTATAGTAGTATCTCTATTAGTATTTGTTATTTTTTTAAACCTATTACTATCGAGACGAATTAAAAATTAATCGGGTATAACCTATTAGCATCTACCAAAATAACTGGCCAATGTTAAAATAATTTGGCTTTAATTATATTGCATAGCCAGCAATTGCAAATCAAATGAAATCAAATTATTTATTTGCACAAATGTGGTATGTCCAAGGCAGTCTAAGGAGACCATGCCGTCACTAGACGTTAAAGTAACTAGGCGACTTTTACGCCTGAAAAGAAATTGCCTGCACCTGGTGGTGGGGACCATCACCGGGCACTGCTCACTGAACAAACATTTACACACTATAGGAGTCACAGACAGCCCCTTGTGCGGAGCGTGTATGGTGGCCGAGGAAACGGTCGCACACGTACTCCTGGAATGCACAGGCGTGGCTGACAGACGGAAGGTAACCCAAGGATCTCCGAGTTCCATTGCGGAAGTTTTGCACAGATTTGGAAACCTGATCTGCTTCTGGAGAGAGGTGGGTTGGCTGGAGAGTGAGCAAATGTGGCCGCAAAGGCTCACGCACAAAGGTCCATAACAGGGACTAAGTGCGGAAACCACCTCCACTAAATATTAAGTAATAATTACTTGGCACTTAAATCAATCTTATAATAAAATGTTTCAAAATGAGATTTCCTTCTTTTTTGTATCTTTATTTTTTTCCTTCATTTTTTAATTTATTTGTCCTGCAATATTTAAGGGCTAAGAAAATAAAACTTGAATCTAATTTTATATAACACGATTAGTTAGTTACTGAGATTTATATAGGGTGCAAGCTTTGCTGCTTTTAGGTACAAAAAGTATTATTTAAAATACATTATGCAGATGATCTGCAAGTAATCGTACTTACTTCCCTTAATTATTGGGGTCTGAAACAAAGGAAATCTTGTCTTTGTAAAATAGATACACAATTACATCACGACACTCTAATTTTGAGTGCATTCTGAGTAATCCATATAAACCCTCCTAAATCTAAAACGTGGTTTTGAAACGAATCGAAAATTTGTTAAGCAGCTTTCACAAATTCTTTATAATTATTTCAAATGCAAATAATAGATGTGCTTTTGTATATTCTTGGATAATGCGTTATGGCTTCAGGTGTCCACATTGAGTGATCCAGTTAATTAATTCTAAATTTCTTTGTTTAGGCGATGGCTAATTCATGCGTCATACTCGTGAACGAGTGCTGCTTGTGGGGACTGGTCTGCTCTTGTCTACTATTTTATTTGTAATCAAAAATTCAGCAAACTGAAAAAAAAGTTATTATTATTATTTTTAATCTAATAACTGCACGACACAACTTTTATAGTCCTATCATTCTCCTAAATCATTACTGTGTAATATGAAGTAAATTTTGTAATGGTGGGAATTTTGATTAGGAACGCATAGTATTGTTCGAATGATTATATAGATATTAAGACGGAATTGCTGTAAATTATATCTTTCATAAGACCAAAAATATTTGTGGTTTGCAGCACATTTCATCAATATAATGTTACTTTTATTAAAATTCTTTTATCCTGTAGCTTGAGTATGTCATGCTCACTTAAATGTCTGCGGTGGTGGCGTCATGCGTCGGGCCGTTACGTTCCCTAAAATATGGTTGAGCGAAACGATGGCTGGTTCATGCGTCATACTCGTGAACGGGTGCCGCCAGTAGGGACTGGTCTGCTCATGTCTACTATGTTTATTCGTAATCATGCTCGTATAACTTTAAAAAAAAGTTATTTTACTCTTTTATTTTAAATCTTGTGACTTCAGAACAAGGTTTTTGTAGACTTGTCAAATTGTTTTACTACTAAGTACATTTTCTTGTAACTGGCGGAAGAAAAATCTAACCTTGACGACTATCAGTGAATAGGCGCACTAGTTTTTAAGCTTTGATCTTCATAAGAGCTCTTTTGAGCCAAACTTGAATAAATGATTTTGAATTTTAAATTTTTTAGGTTTCACAAATTTTATATCTTAATATGAAGTTTTCACAATTCATACCTAAATCCTCTTTTAATTTGGATGTGGTTGGTTGGATGAGTGTTTAAAAAAGATCACTCAGTCCACACGCACGTCCACCCATGATCAAATTCAGAAAATTTTGGAGAAAGGGCAGGTCAATTATGCAATGCAACCTGGAGTGGAGGTCCACCACCCCTGGGATTGTGTGTGTGTTATGCTCTGTAGCCAATTTCGTATTTGTTTAAAGGGAATGGGAACTATGGGTTCAGGTCCGTAGACCGTCGCGATGGAGCCTCTCGTTGCCAGTTCGTCAGCTGCATCGTTACCCATTGATCCACTGTGTCCTTTGATCCATTGTAGTGTAATATTGTTACGATATCTTATCGATGCCTGTTTACTTTGCCGTTTGCTGAGTCCCTATCTTCCAACTGCAACTTAAAGAGCCGCCGTTGCAAGCTACGTGCACGGGTGGAATTGACAGGGTTTTCGCATTGGAATATTAGGGTCACCGCAGACTATAATAATGTATTTATTTTATATTTTATGAATAGCTAATTCAAAGTCAAAGCATTTATTTTGCAACATAACACTTTTATTCTCACCAGCACTTCGTGTATGGTATATGCTTGCTGAGAAGAAGCGCCGTAATAAACTCAATAGTAAGTCTTGTTTAAAAAAACCACAAAAGCCATCTATGCACATCCATCCCCAAAATCGAAATGTAATTATCCGATAAACAGAAAACCCTTTCGTCCATAAAAATAACTTATTCAAAATTATAATTCAAATAAATGGCCGAAAATTTTAGCCGCTGCATTTTATGCCTTGGTGTGAGAGTTGGCTTTCTTGCCGATATTCTATATTGTAAACCTCCTTCCTTTAGACGTCTTCTTATGGTGCTACTCTGGATATCTGAAATGCACCTACTCGAAAAATGTGTAGTAATAATACATTTTTCATTTCGGGCCTTTTCTAGAATAGCCAGCCACATCAAACATGATTACTCAAAGTTCCTCCTTGCTGCCATCTTTCCAGCCATAATTATACAGTAATTCTCTGAAATAAATACTTTTTTTTTATTACAGTCGTAATAGTATAATAAATAAAAAAGGTAGATACCTTATTGATAATAAGAAAGTGAACTCATATTTTTATCTACGTGTGAGTGACTGAAGTGTTGCCACTTTTTGAAAATCTCCCTAGATATTACAAGTATATAATATAGTATAGATATTTTTTGTATAATTTGACATACGCAATGCAATAATAAAATTAAAAAAATTGCGATATAGGTACGGGGGCATACCTTAACTATTTTATTTAAACTGTATCATCATCATCATATCAGCCATTTGAAGTCCACTGCTGAACATAGGCCTCCCTATTTGCTTTCCACGTTGATCGCTCCCTTGTGCCGCCTGCAACCACCGGCTCCCCGCCACCCTGACCAGGTCATCGGTCCATCGCGTGGGGGGCCGCCCTCTACTACGTTTGCTGATTCATAGTCGCCATTTAAGAACCTTATTAACTCCTCATCTGTCGTCGGTTCTTCGAGATATGTGCCCCGCCCACTGTCACTTCAGCTTGCAAACGCGCTTCGCTATGTCGGTCACTCTAGTTCTCCTACGGATTTCCTCATTTCTGATTCTATCACGTAGGGACACTCCGAGCACAGCTCTCTCCATTGCATGCTGAGCGACTTTGAGCTTCCTTATGAGGCCCATAGTCAGGCACCACGTCTCAGTCCCATACGTCATCGCTGACAACACACACTGGTCGAAGACTTTCGTCTTGAGACACTGAGGTATTTTGGACGAGAAGATTTTGCGTAGGTTCCCGAACGCAGCCCAACCGAGCTGGATTCGACGATTGAACTCTTTGTCGAAATTGGACCTACCTAATTGGACAATTTGTCCCAGGTATACGTACTCGTCGACAACTTCGAGAGCCGAGCTTCCGACTATTACTGGGGTAGGCACAACATGGATATTTGACATGATTTTCGTCTTATCCATATTCATTTTAAGACCTACCCTCAAATCAAAGGTGAGTCATATACTCGCCATTGATGTTGATGCCGTAGTTTTCCCAGTCCAGTAGCTTGAAAACATCCTCCAGAGCAGCAGTGAACTGTTTCGGTGAAATGACATCACCCTGTCTCACGCCTTTCTACAAGAGGATAGGACTCGTGCACTGGTCCGGTACTCGTACGGACATGATAGCGTTTCTGTATAAACTCCTCAGCACCTCGATATACCGATGATCAATGCGGCATCGCTGCAGGGACTGAAACACTGCCTAGCTCTCGATCGAATCAAAGGCCGTCTCATAGTCCACAAACGCTAAGCAAAGTGGCTGGTTATACTCCTCGGTCTTCTGTATAACCTGCCGCAGCGTATATATGTGGTCGTGCTTCCATAAGATTAAGAGTTTGAGTCGATAGTTTATGGGTTTTAGTTTGTCGAGTTCTATAATATTTAGACCCTACAGCATGGACAGTCTCAACCAGCCCGCCACTTATATCGTCAACGGTTACGCAGTTCGCCAGAACTGCGAACCGATTTTGAAGCTCGAGCTGAAAGTTCTCGGGGTTTTAAAAATGGGCAGCTGAAGGTCGGAGAGTAGACCTCATCAAGCGAACCTTTCAAGCTTTATATTAATATTTATTATTACCATTCGTTCGGTGATCGCTACCGGTTTTCACCCTGGCGATCACAGAGACATCATTGAATATTTGTCGCTTAGTGGTCATGATAAAGTCTATCTCATTCCTCGTGAAACCATCGGGGCTCAGCCAGGTCTATTTTCTGTGTGGTGGCTTCCTGAAGAAGGAGTTGATCATAAAGAGGCCCTCCTTCTCCATGAAGTCAGCCAACCGCTGTCCCCTGTGTAAAAACAATAATAGATAGAAGTTAAACAATCAAAACAATAATCTAAAAACCGTTACGCTGTACCTACAAGTTTTTAAAATTTTTAGCGCTTATCGTACATATAACTTATTTCAAAATGATCTGAGCCACACTAGATGAGGATGGCTGCTACTGAGTTTCATTTTGGCTTACTATTACCGAAGCTGCCCATTCCTCTCTTATTACAATAATCGTTGAAAACCTGTAACCAATCATAATATTTATTAGAAAAATGTTATGGGAATCCGCATTTTTGTCTTAACTTCCTGACAATTATAAACAAAATTAAAAATGATAATGCCGAATTTATTTATACGTGCTAAAATTATGCGAGCACACCTATTTTAGTACCCACATTTTTGTTGAGTATTAAAAATACCAACTAGTGGCAAAACTCTCTGGTTGAAGCAACCAGGGTAACCCGGGTTATTTTATATTTTTTCCGAATAACCTACAAATTATTATGAAACATAATAAAAAATAGTTTTGTGTGTAGGTACGTGTGAAACGATATTATTCGCTTTGATGTTGTTTTTGCACCATTAAATTACACAGGTCGGCATTTTCTTAACAAAGTTACTTCACGGCGTCACGGGAGATACTAACGTGAAATGAGCGTAGTTTTACGCATGTGTGTGCGTGAACGCGTGTATTTACATGAAGGAGCTGAGTTTTGTCACTTCAGTGCTATCAATGGCCATGCGCTATCTACCATTTTTTACTTGATCTGAGGCAACAGTTAAATGTTTTTAGCGTTATCGCCATAATACTTACAGCTATCCCTAGCTCATCGGCGATATCTTTTACGGCTAGGCCATCATTCTTTAACTGTATTATTTTATATTTTGTTTCAGCATCTATACGGAATAAACTTATAATAGTATTACTTTTATTAATATTCCAGTAATACGTCGCATTCAGTCATTCCGCCGCGCGCTGCGTATGAGATTATACCCGTGTATACTCCGTAAAAATCAAAATAGTACGTTTGGTCAACGTGAGGGTGATCAGCCCATGAGTGTGGGGGATATAAGCGGAATCAAATCTGAGGATAATTTGTACCTTCTTAGTGAAGAAACTATCTACTTTGTTTTACGGCCACTGTTGACAGCGAACTACGAAAAGATTTTAAATCTTTCCAAGAGACAATTGTGTCAACACTGGAGTCGTGGTTCTCCAAACTAGACGACAGGTACTCGGAGCTGGTTGATGAATTTGGTGAAATAAGAAAATCTTTGCATTTTATGTGCGAAAAGTACGATGACCTGAATAAGAAATCTGATAAAATGCACCGGCGTATAGAACAGCTAGAAAAAATTTCAACAGGAAGTAAAATGCAGGATTAAGCCATTTTTTAGTTAGAGTGCAGAATAGACCCGACGGAGCAGCAAGCACGCCAGTGCAATGTGAAAGTAAGCAATCTGCATAAAAGAAGAGTGGAAGATCTTGTCTGTATCGTGTTAGAAATAGGTGCTTTAGTAAAACAGCCAATCACTCGACCAGATATTATTTCGGTACACCGGGTTCCACATGCTGATACTAGTGCAAAACGGCCAAAAAATGTAATACTTAAGCTATTGAGCAGGATTTTGCATGATAACTTAATAGCTTCAGTAAGAGCGGTAAAAAAAGGTATATCCGTTAATTCTCGCTGGAGCCGCACAAAGTATTTATATTAATGAGCATCTCACTTTAAAAAAATAAAAATTATTTCGAGGAACCAGGATGGCAGCCAAGGACAATGGATACAAATTTACATGGGTTAAAAGCGGCACAATTTTGGTACGGGAAAGTGAATCTTCACTAGTGTATTCTATTCGTCGCCGTGAAGATCTGGAAAAAATTAAAAGAAAATCTAATTGATCTATATTACTTCATATCTTTTCATATTTTACACGATCAACTTTACATGTAAAGCTCCATCATTATGGAGTTCGTAACACTGCCTTGCGTTTCGTCACTTCTTACCTAAGTGATAGGGTCCAGAAAGTGGTTATTAATGGTAAGCAGTCACCCGGTTCTGCAGTAACTATGGGGGTGCCGCAGGGTTCAATCCTAGGCCCATTTCTATTTCTAGTATATATTCATGATCTCCACCACCTCATAAAAGACGATCACGAAATTGTTTTATTTGCAGAGGATACGTCTTTAGTATTTAAAGTTAAACGTGGACAATGTGAACTTGACGACGTAAATAATGCGCTCTCTAGGATAGTCCACTGGTTCAGTGCTAATAATTTATTATTAAATCAAAATAAAACGAAATGTGTCAGGTTCACCTTACCTAATGTGCGGCTTGCTCAAACCAGTGTTAGGGTTAGAGACGATGAAATAGAATTAGTAAATGAGACGGTTTTTCTTGGTATAACACTGGACTCTAGGTTGCAATGGGGGTCTCACATCGGGAAAGTTTCGGGCAGACTGAGTTCTGCAGCCTATGCCGTGAGGAAGATCCGACAGCTAACGGACATTAAAACAGCTCGTCTAGTCTACTTCAGCTACTTCCACAGTGTTATGACATATGGCATAATACTGTGGGGTAATGCTGCAGATATTGAATGTATCTTTGTGCTGCAGAAAAGGGCTGTCCGTGCTATCTATGGTATGAGATTTCGCGACTCATTGAGGGATAAGTTTAAGGAGATAGGCATAATTACTGTATATTCACAGTACATTTATGAAAACTTACTGCATACTCATAAAAATAAAAGTAAGTTGAGTAAAAATAGTGATAGACATAATTTTAACTTAAGAACTAAGAATAAACTGGCTATGCCCAAGTATAGGCTCCATAAAATTATAAATTCTTTTGCGGGGAACAGTATTCGCATGTACAATACGCTGCCAGATGATGTGGCAAATTTATCTATAACTAAATTTAAAAATTACATAAAGAGAAAATTGTGCCAGAAGGCTTATTAAAGTGTGAAAGATGTTATGAACGATAAGTCTGCCTGGAAGTGACATGAATTGCTCCTTTCTTTCTTAAGGCTAGATGAGATATGGTCTTTAGATATTAGACTTTGTTAGTTTTAAGAACAGCGGTAATTTATTTGTCGCCATGGGCCGATAGTCATACCGTCAGGTCTTTTGCCATCGCTGCGAGAGATACCAGTTGGCTCTAAGACAGCAGGTAACCCAACGGTGGCAAAAGCACTGCGGATGATGTTACTGAGAGAGGAGTGCCGTAATATACGACCAGCACTGCGGGCGCATGAAAGACCGTGATAGCCAAGCTCGTCAACGGCCTCCCCACAAACACAACGATGAGGGTGGACTACCCTGGCGCCAAAGCGGAGACAAACCGCTAGAGTAAGAGACGGCCCGTCCAACAAGGTACCGACATTGGCAGACGGTAATGCCTGGAGCCAGTGACCTGACTCTCTTATGGAGACTGCAGTGAGACGAGCAATTTCTGCTGAATTGACAGAAGAAGACAGAAGGCCATCAAAATTTTTTTTACATAGAGGCTCGTGCCTCTGCGACTGTGGCAGTAGAGGGAAGTCGGAACTTTGGCAGGAGGATTGCCAGGCGTTTTTAGCATCTGCCCCGCACGACAACTCTACGGAACCCAAAGAAGGGTTGATAATCTTCCGGTAGAGATAGTGGGTACTATGAGCAGAAGACAAAAACGCCAGCAGTGCCACGCTAGATACATTTCTTACACCTAGACCTCCGAAGCGTACAGGGAGGGAAGCCTGACTCCAAACGCGGTCATTCATTGGACAATTTAGAATTTTGACTAAAGTATTTCTTATCAGATTATCCAAATTTGATAACAAAGAAGGAAAACGCCAGAATTGAGCGCATCGGAGATCGGAGAACGTATGTAAATTTTGGAACGAATAGACAGAACCGTACAACAAATAACGCCATGTGTGAATTAATTTGGAAGAGACGGTCTGAAGTAGAATTAAATTTTGCAATGACATCTTTTATAAAAGCCGGAATGGCAGCATCGAGAATCGGTGCGCCTAATAAAAATAAAGAGTCGTCGGTCAAAATTTTGATATTGGGAGCCAGAAGATTGAAATCGGAAAATATTTGTGCTCTACGGTCCGGGGCCACGGTATTTGAAATGTATAACTCACACTTCGAGAAATTTAATTCCAAAACTATAGAACCAAAGTCATTTATTAAAATTTGTAGGTCCCCGAGAACTAAACTTGAGTTACCTCCTAAAGTTCCGTCATCGCGGTACCATACATTAAATTTGGATTGAAATTGAATTTTTAATTTCTTTATACTATATTGAATGAAATATTTATGTATCCATAAATTGTGCGCTTTTCCCGCCAACATTTAAATAATTGTGCAATATTGACCAAAAAAACACAAAAATACTACTAATTTTGTACGTCTTTATTCTTCTATGTCAGGTGTATAGGGCTCCTACAAAGATCTAAGGAGCTCAAGCAACCTCTTTTTCTAGTATACTCTTGGCCACTGACGTTATTTAAACGTTTAGATATGACTTGTATCCACTCATTCATGACGACCTATATGGCGTGGAGGTCGATATACCAGCCCTCCGCTTCTAAAGTCGTGGGTTCGATTCCCACAAACCAATTCTTTGTGTGCATGAACATGAATATTTGTTCATAATGGTGTTTTCTATGTATATTAAGTATGTATTTACAAAATAAAAAGTATTTAAGTATGTTTATCCGTCATTTAGTATCCATAACACAATTTTAATGATTCTTATCTTGGGACAAACTAATTAGTGTAATTGTTAGAAATTATTTATTTACCAATTTATGTATATTCTTTGACGTTTTCGGACTGTTTGTTTGATTCATGCTCTACATTATCTGTTGCATGAGGTGTTGGTTCTGGTTTTCCATTACCTTCATTATTTTTAAGCCCATCGTAGTAATAGGTTCAAGAAAGCAAGTAATAGGTTCAGCTTCGAGCTGCTGCTGGAACTGTATGAGCTGCTGTCAGAGCTAGAAGAACTGGATAGGTTTCTCGATTTGAAGAGCTTAGTGTAGTTTCTAGCCAGTTTCACATTTGGCATGGTGAAGTCTCCATTTTTTTAGACTCGGAATCGTTTATACCCAAGGTTGTATTTATAATGGGTGGACTAGCTTTTTAATCCTCCATTGCAGATACGGTTATCATTGATGAACTTATCGGTTCTGTAGTTACAGCTATCATTGGTATTGGATCGTAATTTTCAAATTCATTGCTATTTATCCACTGCTCAACCATTGACGTAGAACTAATTTTAATATACATATAGATATCTATGGCAGATCTATAATAGACATTATGTCCGCAATTACAATTATGTATTCTTTAACTCTTAGCTGCGATATTTTATCCTTTTATACGTATAAAAATAAATAGTGGAACCACACAATGAAATCATTTTATAGACGGTACTATTATTTGTACCTACTTTATTCAATATTGTACCTACTTAGATATATCGTGATTTTTACATTTATTTCTTTGATTGGAATGTTATATTAATAAAAAAAATCACTATTTTTAAAATTGCGTTATGCCAGTAAAATCATGGGTGAACACATTATAATTACAATCCAAACTCGTAAAAACATGTGGACGATTGAAAACCTAATGCTTTCTTGACAGGTTTGTTTTTCTTCACGTTTTTGTTTGACTCATATCACCGTTTTAAATACGATGCTCGGATTGATTGATTGAATTGTGAATTTTAGACCATAAGATTGAGAATGGAGGATATAGACGTTGAAAAATCAGACTCAAGTCCTATTGAGAATGCATGGGCTATAAAAATCCCAAAGTTTACTCCCGATGATAACCCGCATGGTTTGTTGGAAGAAAGCAAGTTTGCAACTTTGTTTCCTAAGTACAGAGAGCAATATCTCAAAGAATGTTGGCCTCTTGTACAAAAAGTTTTAAAAGAGCATAATATACTGGCTGAATTAGACCTTATAGAAGGAAGTATTACTGTAAAAACCACTCGAAAGACCTGGGATCCATACATTATTATCAAAGCCAGAGACCTTATGAAGTTACTTTCAAGAAGTGTCCCATTTGAACAAGCTGTAAGAGTATTAGAGGATGAGATAGGGTGTGATATTATAAAGATCAATTCATTTGTAAGAAAAATGGACACATTTTTGAAACGTAGACAACGTTTGATTGGCCCCAATGGTGTAACTTTGAAATCAATTGAACTCTTAACAAACTGCTATGTGCTTATCCAGGGAAACACTGTTTCTGCTGTAGGTCCATATAAAGGACTTATTCAAGTCCGAAGGATCGTTGAAGATACAATGAAAAATATTCATCCCATGTATAATATAAAGAGCTTAATGATTAAAAGAGAATTAATGAAAGATCCTAAACTAAAAAATGAAAACTGGGACAGATTTCTGCCAAAATTCAAAAGTAAAAATGTACCACGGAAGCAGCCTAAGAAAAAGATTAATAAAAAACCATATACACCATTTCCTCCGCCTCAACCTGAGAGTAAAATTGATAAAGAACTTGCTTCTGGAGAATATTTCCTCAAGGATGATCAAAAGAAAGCTAAAAAACGCCATGAAAAAGATGACAAACAGGCTGAAGTTAAACGAATGAATAATGAAAAGAGGCTTAAAAATTTTATACCACCAGAAGAAAAACAAAAAGAAATTGTGTCAAGTGCTGACCACACAGTTGATATAAAAAAATTGAAAACAAAAATGAAGAAAAATTTTCATTGTAAAAGACCTGAGAAATAATTTTATGAGATACTAACAAAATAGGATGAGGTCCACATCAACAACTACCAACCTATTAAGCCATGCCAGTTTTGGATCAAGAGTTATTTTAAAAAATACATTATAATGTTCAATATGTTGTCTTTATTCTCTTAACCCTGGTTTGAGATCATGACTGCTTATAATGGAACATAGATTGGTATTTCAGCAAACTATCAGTTATTTACAAATATTTTACAACAGTGAAGTTCATGTGAAATTTCATCCAGAAGCCTCTTAAAAAAAATTTATGCATATATAATTAATTATCACGTACAGTATTCGCATGTACAATGCGCTGCCAGATGTAGCAAATTTATCTATAACTAAATTTAACAATTACCTAAAGAGTAAATTGTGCCAGAAGGCTTATTATAGTGTGAAAGATTTTATGAACGACAAGTCTGCCTGGAAGTGAAATGAATTGCTCCTTTCTTTATTAAGACGAGATGAGATCTTTAGATATTAGATTTTGTTAGTTTTGAGAACAGCGGTAATCTTAATAATTTATTTCTTTAATTGTATTAGATCTTAAGACATAATTTGAAAAAAGCCGAGATGAGTTTTTTGAGGCATTCTTCTCAATTTTGTTGCCTTTTGGAAGCCTCGTTAGAGTCACTGACTGATGGACAATCCCCTCCCTCCTTTAAAATCACGACAGGCTGACTGACAAATCTTGAGAAAACCACAACAGACAGATAAACTGACAAATTGTGACAAAGAACCTATTTGCTTTTACTCCTTTATTATGGTACCGCTCATATTTCTTTCATTGTTGTTAAAAAATATATGGAATTTCCATTTTGTGTAAATGTTTGACGAATCTAAATGATCATGTTGATCTTAAAGACAATAAAGTATTTTTTTTTTATTTATCTATAAATAGATTCTAAATATTTGAAGACTATTCCAACCCCATTGTTTCTATAACTATATGTGCGTGTGGTGTAAGGTCCCGTTTCTTAAAACTCAGAAAATATGCTTAGAATTTAAAGCTCACTTCAAAAGAATTCTGCAAGTTATGAAGTAAAAAGTTGGGCCATCAGTTCTCACATAGAGGATTGAGGGCCCACCTGTTATTATAGCGTATTTCAATTTCTTTCCGGTACCGAATTAAAAACCGAAACAAAAAGAAACAAAATCACCCAGTTTATGAGAACACGAAAACAGGACATAAAGGAATAAGGGCCCACTTTGAACTAATATTATACAAAGAAAGTGTTGCGTATTTTTTGAGTTATTGCATAGCTTCTATCGCGGGCCTTGAGCGTGGAGACCGAATCCAGAAATTCCGTAACGAAAAATAAAACCTAACAACCTCTGAACCCCCACTTCGGCCGGCCTAAGCGGTGATGCTTTTTAGTTTTTCCATCTATCGATAAACAGCACGCCTGTCTCTTTAGTTCAGCAACCCGCCTTTAGGTGGCATTGGTTGTATCGGCGTCAAATTAATTAATTGATTTTAAATCTAATTTATTATTATAATTTATTTATTATTATTATGTTTTCAAATTTTTTTTTATCCTAATAAAAAACAAAGGAAAAAATACTGCATTAATAAAATGAATAAATAATTATAATTGCATAAGTTGATAAAAAATGCTATGCAATAGCTTTACCGCGGCAGTCTCCGAGTGCCACACGTCTTTTTTTATTTTCATAATTGTTGTTAGGCATTACCTTAATATTGTGCCGAAAAGACTTTTCACCTAGTATCGGTACTATCTATGAGAACTAAGAGCCCAACTTTTTAGTTAGAAACTCGCTTTAATTTTTACAAAATCTTATTTCAACTTTTACAATTATTTTAGAGCGTGCACAAAATCCTAAGCATATTTTTAACAAGTTTTATGGATGTTTCCCTCACAACACGCGCAAGTCATATTTACGAAGTAGGACTAAGTTTTGCAATAATATACTATTTGCACAATATTTGTTTGGCTTAAGGCCAGATTTTGCCGTATAGACTTTCTCTAGCGTCCATAGTTTGTCCGGTACAGGTGGGCCCTCAATCCTCTATATGAGAACTGAGGGCCTATTCAATTCAATTCAATCATAACTTTTTACTTCATAATTCGCTTATTTGACTTTCACAAAATCTGATTCCAACTTGCACAATTCTTTTGAAGTGAGCACTAAATCATAAGCAGATGTATAATTTGGCTGCATTGTCGGCGGCGGCGGAGGATCGCTCGGATTTATAGCCGTCTGCGGCTATAGATCTGAGCAGGCATCTCGATTGCAGGCCGCGAGATGATGCACTAATAGCTCATAAAGCAGTCAATGCCGATTAAATAATTTGTAGTTGCTGAGCCGAACGCTCCCCCTTCCAGTTGCAATGAAGATGGATTACTCACGATCATGCTCTTATCGCTCGACTTTTTTAAGAGCGCAGCGGTGCTTGGTGGTCGGGAATGATTATCGAAATTAGTCCTGACTTCATAGAGGTTATAACTTAAATGGGTGTCCTTTTGTGGCGTTCGGTGCTACCGTGCTTCCCGTGACCCCCGCCGCCGTACCTATTGGAGCGAACGTCGCCGCCGCCGCTCCTACGCCAGCCGTAACCGCCGCGACGGCCGCCGCCGCCACACCAACATACGCAGCTACGGCCGCCACCGCTACCACCTCACCCGCGCCGGTCGCCACCGCCGCCACGGCCACGGCACCCGTGAGGAAAACAAGATATCCGCCTCTCTTCGTGGAAAGACTGCCGGACTAGAGCACGCACTTCCGCGTGCTGAAACGACAGATCGGCAGGGCCCCAAGTGCGCGTCCCTTCCAAAAGGGAGTGCGCTTCACACCCACAGATGGCGATGAATATAGAATAATTCAACGCTACCTTGCAGAGCTGACAAAAACCACCAACCTCGCATGGTTTTCCTATTCACCGCCCGCTGCCCGCATGCCCGCTGAAAAGAGCCTCAAGGTAGCGATCAGAGAAATCCCAGCTGACACGAATGCCGCTAATATCGAGAAGGAACTCCGGAACTTGGGGTTCGAGCCCAAATACGTCCACCCAATCAAAGCCCGCCAAGGAAGAGCGGGCTGCATCTTCTTGGCCTAGCTCCGGAAGTGCGAAGGTGTCGCCAACATCTAAGGCATTGACGAGCTCCTATGTATGCCAGGTGTGAAGATCGAAGCATGGAGGAAGAAGCAGGGGCCCGCTCAATCCCATAGGTGTCAACAATTCCGACACTCATCCCACTGCTGCCACCGACTACAGGCGTGCGTGCGCTGCGGGGACGAACACCCCGCGAAGGAGTGCCCCAGACCCCTTACTGAACCTGCGACCTTTTTTTTTTTTTTTTTATTATCGTCTGTAAAAAAATGCTGCTTACGCACTGTCTCCCGGCCAAAAGGGGGAGACCGGGAGGGGGTGTGGGGCTCACTGCGGCCGACACGACCACCGCAGTCCTACCCACTAAAAAACTTCAGACGACGCCCACCGCTGTTGAAAAGGGGCGAGGCACCAGTGCCCGGGTTTGTAGCTTCTGGAACCCCGCCCGCGGCCAACGTCCCCCGGATCAGAACCGGGGAGACCTCCTCAGGAAGGCGCAATTTGCAGCGCCCCCCCTACCTCCTTGTGCGGCCATGGCGTAACTGGCCGACTTCGGGGGGGGGTCTATGGCGAGACGGAAGGGGCCCCCTGCCCCCGCCGCCTAAGATCCCCCGGGCGCTGCCTGACGGGCCCTCCTGGCCCGCCCGCTGCGCCAACGGCGTAGCCGGAGAGAGAGCGGATCCCGCTCCCTCTCCCGCTCCGCGGCCTCCTTCTGCGACATCACCACTTCGCAGAAGAAGGCCATCGCCTCCCACGCCGTCTCGCTGTCGACCATCTTTTGCATGATGGTCGGCAGCGAGAGAGCCACTCCACCCAGGGCCGCGGCTAACGTCGACCGCGGCCCAGCCCACGCAGGGCACGCCACCAAAGTGTGCTGCGCATCATCCATCGCGCAGTCACAGTGGTGGCAACACCGGGTCGACTCCCCCCCGGCGACGTCGCACAGATACTTCCCAAAGCACCCGTGCCCGGAAAGTACCTGTGCGAGCCGGAAAGTCATCGACCCCCACCGACGGCCGACCCATCGCTCCAATATGGGCCCGACCGCCTCGAGGATACGGCGCCTCGATCCTTCGGCACGTAGTTCGGCGCTCCTGTGTAGCTGCCGCCGCCATGCGCCCAGAGCCTGTGTCTGAGCGTCTCGACGCCACCGCACCACAGTGTCCGGTGTGGGGCGGAGACCCTGGCTCCGGGATTGCGCGCCACGCCAGTAGACCGCCGAGAGAACCTCGGCGTCGAGGTCCCATGGCAGGGACCCGGCGAGCGCGCATGCCACCTCATGGGAGATGGTGCGATACCCCCTAACGACACGGGTCGCCATGACCCTCTGCGACTGCTGCAGGATCTGTCGATGGCGACCCGATATGGAGCTCGCCCAAATTGGGGCTCCATACAGGGCTATAGACCGCACCACTCCCGTGTAAAGGCGGCGGCAACTGCCGCCACTCCCTCCGAGATTGGGGAGCAGGCGAGATAGAGCTCCCGCCGTGCTCACCAACCTCGGGCCTAGGTGCCGAAGGTGCGCTTCGAAGTCCCATCTGCTGTCGAGAAGGACGCCGAGATACTTCAGCGTGTTCTCGACAGGGATGGGAGTTCCTCCTACCACGATACTAGGGCCTGGAGGCGGCCGCCTCCGGGGACCATGGAAAATAATGGCCCCGGATTTATGCAGTGCCACCTCGAGCCCCAGCCGCCGTATCCTCTCGACCACCGCCGCGACGCCGACAGTGGCCAACACTCTCGCATCCCGGGGGTCAGAACCCCGGGATGTTACGAGGGTGTCGTCGGCGTAACAGATCACGTCCACGCCGTGCAAGTTCACACAGCGCAGAACGTAATCATATCCGATGTTCCACAAGAGTGGTCCCAGGACAGACCCCTGTGGAACACCGCACACCATACGCCGACGACAGCCTCCTCCGCCCATCGTTGGGAAGACTACCGCCCTCTCCGACAGGTAGCTCCCCAACAACCGCCGCAGATATGGAGGCACCCCGTGATATCGGAGACGGCACATCCTCAGTGCCCGAGTCACGGGTGACATCTGGCGCCGCCATAGTGGGAGGCACGAAGTCGGTTCCCCTGTCTGGGAACAGTGCCTCAACCACCCTACCGAGTACCGCCGGTTCGAGACTGCTGGAGACGGGAGGGGTCCACGCTCGGAGCTTTTGCCGTACTATTTTGTACGGCCTGCCCCATGGATCCGCCTCAACGGCCTCCAGCAGCTCGTCCCACGCTGCGGCTTTGGACCGGCTAATGGCCCCGCGAAGGGCCCTCACCGCCTCTCTATAGGCGGCGTAGAGCCGATCCAACTCGGCGTCGTCGCGGATTCTCCTTCCGCGACACCTCTGATAGCGGCGCCGCTCCACCGCACAGGTTCGGCGGAGCTGGGCGATCTCCGGCGACCACCAGTAGACCTGGGATCTGCGCGGGGGGGCGCGCACACGGGGCATGGCCACGTCACAAATACGCGCCATGGCCGCGCACACCCTCGCAGCCTCTCCCTCCACGTCCACCAGCGGTGGCTCCCGTGGCCACGCCTCGACCAGGGCTGCCTCCCGCAGCAAAGACCTGTCGAGGCGCTTGATCGCCCATCGTGGGCCGTCCAATCGCGGCTCTCCAACACCTCCGCTGGGCGCTGGCACCGATGTGGAGACACTGAATCTGATATAACGGTGATCAGACAATGTCTCCACATCCTCCAGCACCCTCCAATCGTGGACACGATGCGCGAGAGAGGGCGCCGCAAACGAGATGTCGATAACAGACCCCCCGTTGCGGCGCACGCACGTGTCCACTGAACCGCGATTGAGGATGGACAGCCCACACTCTGTCACCCATTCCTCCAAGGCCGTCCCCCTCCCGTCAGTCGTCCGGGAGCCCCACGCCGTGGATTTGGCGTTGGGGTCCCCCATCACAATGACGGGGAGAGAAGAGCCTTGGGTTACTGCGCCCAACCTGACCAAAAACCGCTCGAACTCGACGAGGGGGCGATTGGGGGAGAAATAGACCCCCACAACCACCACCCCGCCGACCCAAGCGGCTACGAAACCTCCCCCTCTCCCGACGAGGACGAGAGGGGGAGTGCCCGCCGCCATACGCTGAATGATGGCCACTGAGCCGTCCGCGTCGCAGACCCAGTCGGAACGGACCGGGACGCGGTAGGGCTCAGCGGCCACTGCCAGACCGACCTGCCACTCCGCCATGGCCTGAAGAAGAAGATCCTGGGCCGCGGCGGAGTGGTTAAGGTTCGCCTGGAGAAAGTTGAGCCGGAGAGCCATAAATTAATGGGTCTCCATATCAACCTCCTCCGGCCGATCCGTGGCGGCGGTAGGGCCCGATGGCAGCACGCCTTTGCCGGGGCCCTTCTTTTTGGCCTTGGGGGACCGGGCGCAAGCCTTACCCCCAGGGCGATGGTCGGCCACCCTCCCAGCCTCCTCACAGAGGGGGCAGTGGGGGGGGGCAGAGCAGTCTCGGGCTCGGTGCCCTGGTCGAGCGCAGCGGAAGCAGTTATCGCTGCGGTCGACCGAAGACTTGCACTGGGCCCCAAGATGGCCCAGCGCGAAACACCTAAAGCAGCGGCTGGGACGAGATTCCAAAAGAGTCGTCATAGCCGACACCCAGCCAACGAGCAATCGCCCGCTGGCCACCCGTTTCGCTACCGCCACGGGGCAGGAGACCACAATGGCCCCCAGCCCCGCAGAGGTAGCCCTTCCGATCGCCCCCGGCCTCACGAGGTCGGGAGCGCAGCCGCCGACTGCCGCCACCGCCGCCACAACCTCCTCCCTGGAGACAGAGTCGTCCAGACCCGCGATGCGGACGTCTGCCCGCATCACCGGCCTGGAGACCCTGACGTCCTCCGGCAAATAGATCGCCTGGAGACGCTCCGCCAACCGATCGGCCTTCTCCTCCCGGGCCTCTCCCGCGATCTCGAGGACCCGGGCCCCCGTCGCTGCCTTGCGGAACCGCACTGAGGCAATGCCGAGGTCGGCAAGGCGTATCTTCGCCTTGGCCTCAGCGATCACCGCCTCATAAGTGCGGCCCCGCTCCACTGCGCCCGGCAGCAGCGTCATGACCACTGCTGCAGATGATGGCGGGCGCAGCGCCTTCTTTTTGACGGGGGCTGCCGATCGGCCCGGCTGTGGTGCCGGCCTGGCAGGAGCAGCGCTCCGAGAAACCTTCGATGGCGCCACCGCTCTTTCTTTAGGGCGGCGCGAAACGACCGTCGTCCAAGACTCCCGCTCTTGGCCACCCGACTGGGACGGGGCGGCAGCGGGAGCCGGGACGACAGGGCGAACTTCGGAGGAAGGAGAAGCAACCGGTGCAGACGCCGAAACAGGCACCGGCTGTTTCTTCCCCTTTCCCTTTCCCTTCCCCTTCCCCTTCTTGCTAGGGGGAGGAGGAAGCTGCGCTTGGGCCACGGTAGGGGCCGAAGAAGGGCCCGGCTGTGGCGAAAGTGCCACCCGGTCGGCCCGAAGCGGGGGACGCACCTACTTCTCGGGCAGCAGGCGGCCAGACACCTCCAGGCCCTCAATGCGCGCATCCAAAACCTTCATGAGGCGCGCATTGACTTCGCGAGCGAGCCTCTCCTACACCTGTGCCAGGTCCATAGGCGCAGGCCTCTCCACTCTCCGCACCTCCTCGCGGAGAGAGGAGACCTCCCTCAAAACCTCCGCATGCTGCGCCAGGAGGCGGGCGTTCTCCTGCCTCAGGGCCTTGTCGCTGGCCCTGAGGCGCTCCAGCTCCTGCCGCAGCATGCTGTGCTCCGACGTAGGGGTACGGGCCGACCAGGCCTGGAGGCACTCCCTACCGACTTCCACGGCGGTCTTGAACCCGCCGTGGAAGGTTCCCTTCAGGGCCGATGATTTGCCCGCCATCTCTTCCACGGCGGCCAGGATCTGAGGCATCCTGTCCGCCAGAGTGGAGGCAGAGACGGTGGCAGCCGGCTCCCAGGCAGCCGCCGTCGCCTTGAATGTCATCGCGCAGTCCTCCCTACCAACGCGAGAGGGGCTCATCTTCGCCTCTCGACGGGCCAGCACCCGGTCGACGCTCAGCGCCCTCCTGGCCTCGCCGAGACCGGCCGTAAGGCCGTAAGAAGAAACGCGGCCACGAGATCGGCCGCGCTTCGTCGACGCTCTGACGTCGTCCGGGGCCAGGTCGGCCTCGCTGGCCGATCTCGCCTCGGGGGACCTCTTCCTTTTTTGGCGAAGGCAGTGGGGCTGAACCCCAGACGAACTGCCTTCGTCAAACTCCATCTCTGACGTCTCTGACGCTTCCGCGGGGCCCACAGTGTCTATGGTCCCCGCCGAACCGTCGGAGAGAATCTCCTCCGGCGCCGGCGTCGAGACAAACCTGCCACGTTCGTCCCTCAGCGGGCCCGGCCCTCCACCGCCCCTAAGGCGCAACACTCCACCACGTCGCTCGGCAGCACAAAAATCCATTACACGAAAGCCAAGGTTGTCGTTGCGGAGATCAGCAGAATGCCGACCCCCGAAGCAGCTTTTGCCCCCTTTCGAGGACCTGCCCGGAGAATATTTGAAAGTCTGCTTGTAATCATTGTATAATACTCCCTCTCTTTTTTCGGGGGTGAGCTCCCCCGCACGCTAGCGACTGGACTCCCTCCAGCCATGCATCCCTTCGGCACGATCCGCTCACCTTGGGATTGAGGTAATTTATTATAGTGGTATTCTTCCACGCGGCACCGCTCTCAGTGAGCGGCACCTCCGGTCCGCAGACTGCGGATTACGGATTGCCCGACGGGGAGTCAAGAGACCCCCCCGACAGCCACTGAGATGTGACTGCCGGACTCGCCGCGCCGCAGGCCTTGCAGGCCTGCCACCCACCGCCGCATGAAAGCGGCCACTGCCCTCGAAGGGGCGAAACAAAAGGCGCCAAAACGCCTCGCCTCCACTGGGAAAATGGGCTGCATCCCCTGCCACCTCAGATGAGCTGAGGCGTGCTGGGAGCAGCCGACACCCTACGCCGTGTGACAACGGCACCAATGGGCCGCTTTCCAGCCGCGAAATGCGACCGGGGGTGCGCCCCACAAAACCCACCAGTTTTGGTCCGCGCCGGACTTACAATAAAAATTGCCGGTACCACAATGTGTGGCATGCCCCTATCCGCCACCTGGGGACGCGCCCGATGGGAGTCTGGCAACTCCACACGGGTACTGAACCTGCGACCTGCGCCAACTGTGGAGGCGCTCACCCGGCCAACCACACCATATGTCCTTTGAAAAAGAGAGGAAGATCAAACGCGCTGGCACCATAGCCCTGGCTGGAAGGCACCTGGTGCAGCCCTCCACAGTCCAAGCCACAGCGCAAACGCCCCACCTGATGGCAGAAGCCAACAACGCCAGCAAGCGCTCCGCCCCGCTTAGACGGAAGAGAGGCAAAAATAAGAAGGGAGGGGGCACACAACAAAAAGCCGCCCGTAACGACACTACCACCCCCGCGGCGCACAAGACGACTCAGGCCGAATCTGAACGAACCTCCACGAGAGACGTCCAGATCAAGATCCTCATGGAGGTTCTGACAGCACTGCAGCAAGGGAAGGACGCCGTGCCGGCCCTCCTAGGACGAGTTACCAGCCTGCTCCAGTCCAATGGCTGACCTGAGGATCATGCACTGAAACGCTGCCGGGCTGAGAAGGAAAGTCGGCCTACTCAAACTCGCCCTCCGCACTCACAACATAGATGTTTGCCTAGTGTCGGAGACGCAACTCAGCCCTAGCTGCCCATTGAAGATTCCGAACTACCATGTGTACCGGCAGGACGAGCAATCTGATGTCGCGCCCTATCGGGCCTACCGCGGGTTGGCAGTTATCGTGAGGAGAAGAGTCGTGCACCAACTCATCCCGGCGCCACAAACCCCACTGAAGTCTCTCTACGCCCAGGGCGTGGAGATCTGCAGGAACGGGGTTCCACTCCGTGTGTTTGCAACTTACAAACCGCCACAGACGCTGCTAGACATATGCGACATACATGAAATAGTCGCAACAACTACGACGCAGACCATCATCGCAGGAGACCTAAATTGCAAGCACACGGCCTGGAACTCCAACACCATCAACGGATGCGGCCGCCGACTCTTTGCAGACGCAGAGACTCATGGCTATGTCGTGCACGGCCCGTAGACGCCCACACACTACCCGCACACCGCAACTTACACACCCTACGTGCTAGACATAGCCATCTTCAAGAACCTCGACTGCGAACCGACGCAGGAAACCCTGCTTGAGGACCTACAGTCGGACCACAAGCCGGTACTCATGGTACTGCCAGACTCACCAACAGTGACGTTGACAGCTCTTCGCCGACGCACTGACTGGGAAAAGTTCAATGAGCTGGCATTTAAGAACACCCCCACTTACCCCATCACGGAGCCAGAACACGTGGAGACTTTAGCTGCCGACATATCGTCTTGCCTCCAGAGCGCCCTGGACTCAGCATCGCTCACCATGCCGGCGACGAGAGCACTACAGCCCCTGCCCGCCAGCATCAGATTCTTCGCTAACAGCATCAGCCTGTTAGCGAAGAAGCGACGCTTAAGGAAGGAATGGCAGCGTACACGCTGCCCCGCCACCAAGACGCAGCTAAATGTCGCCACAGAACAAGTGAAGGAGGCTATTAGCTCATTGAACGCTGGGAAAGATACCTGGAGAACGCATCCGAAGACTGGTCTGGCATTCACCGGCTTTGCCGCCAGCTCTCCAAGGCACCCCCAGTCAGGCCACTTAGGAAGCCCAGATGGCCAGCTGAAGTACCGTGCAGCAGACAGAGCTGAAATCCTCAATGAGCACCTCGAACAGCAGTTCCGTCCCAACCCCTCCGTCGACGTCGACCACGAACGTCACCCCGTGAGCGGGTGCGCCCTATTTGGTAGAAACTTGATACTCCGAAACCTATTTGGGATAACTGACTTCGCAGAAACTTCTTTAGTCGATCATTTATTAGGCATAAAAAATATTTGACATAAATATTTTTAGGCATAATGTGCTTATGACCGAATTTAGAATGGCATACATTTAAGATAGTAGAATTTTTATTGGCATAATTACCTTTGGCATAGTTAAAATTTTGTATAATTTCATTTAGCATAACGTTCATTTAGAGTACAGATTATTTGGCATAATTTGACTAGGCATACTATGAAGATCATAGAATTTCAATTAGAATAATATAGATTGGGTTACTTTCTTCTTTAAAAATGCGTAGGTTAGGTTAGGTTAGAACTGTGACCTCTTATGCACGAACCGAGCGAGCGAAGCGAGCGTGCCGCGGCAGCGGCCTGCGAGTGTCAGAAACGAACATGCTCTCATGGGCAAGCCATATTTAATATACTTTAACTTGTTTTGATCAACACAATAACACAATATCGATATGACAACTAAGGGTACCCGACAACTAATAATGATTCATGTGATTACTACCTCCAACAAATAGCAATAGTAAAAATGATAACGCCTGATTAGAAAAGTGTTGCAATAATCATAAAAGATGATTCTTGCTGTAAGCATTATGTGAAATGATGGTTCTACTTTTAAATAGTTATGGATAAGAAATATATGCCAAAAGGTGAATCTGGTTTTGAACTTTCTGCGATGTGATGATTATACATTGTGATTATTATGGATACCAAAATTATGCGTACAGATGATTCTGACTTACAAAATTATGGGTTTCAATGTATGCTAAATGAGTTTATGCCAAATGATATTCTGCGAAAAGAGGTTTATGCTATTAGTTGTTATGCAATATAAAATTATTACTTAAAAAGTTCTACCATAATAGGTGTACCCCAACGAGGAAGACCCTATTGTCTTCTCTCCTGGCCAAGTGCGGAAAGCTATAGTTAAATTAGCACTCAGGAAAGCTCCGGGTGCAGACAAGATTCCCAACGCTGCCCTCCGACACCTCCCTCCCCGTTCAATAGCCGCGATCACACGCCTATTCAATGGCATAATGAGAACCGGACGCTTTCCAGGGGCCTGGAAGATGGGCCACGTAATTATGATCCTGAAACCTGGGAAGGACGTCACGAAGCCTACAAGCTACCGACCCATTACCCTGCATCCTACCCTCTCAAAGCTGTTCGAGAGACTACTCCTAGTCCACCTACTCCCACACATAGAGCCGCGAGACAAGCAATATGGATTCCGTGCCGAACACTCTACAACTGTCAAGGGTTCTGCACCACATGACTGTAGCCCATAACAAGAAGGAGTTCACGGCTGCAGTCCTACTTGATATGAAGAAGGCCTTCAATAGAGTTTGGCACGAAGTTCTGCTGTACAAGCTGTCAACGTCCCCAGCGCCCAGACGCATCATCCGTGTCCTGTCCTCGTTCCTCGAGGACAGACGCTTCAGGGTGGTGGTGGAGGACGCCTTATCTGGAGAGAAGAAGATAGAGGCCGGAGTACCCCAAGGCAGCTGCCTTTCGCCAGTTCTGTACTCTCGCTACACTGACGACATCCCCAAACCAGAAGGCGTACAACTCGCCCTATACGCGGACGACGCCGCGTACTACGCATCCTCCTACCGAAGGAACATCGCTGCAGCCAGAGTATAGAACACATTAGACTCTCTGCCAGAATGGCTCAACAAGTGGCGTCTGACGGTCAACGTCGCGAAGACCCAAGCCATCTTGGTACGTAAGGTACGGAAATACCCACCACCACTCCGACTACACGGACAGGACATCTCATGATCTATCAAGGTCAAGTACCTAGGAGTCTGGATAGATCGCCACCTCAACATGACGTAACGGACACGATTAACAAGGCCAAAGCAGCTCGGAACCTCCTGCGACCAGTGCTCGACTCCAAGCTGCCGTTACGAACGAAGCTCGGGGTATACAAAACATACCTCAGACCCCTGATTACGTATGCAGCCCCAGCCTGGTACGCACTACTGAGAAACTCGCTCAAGAAGAAGCTCGAGATATACCAGAACGTGTCCCTCCGAACCATCGTGCGAGCTCCACGTTACGTGAGAAACGCGACGATTGCGAGGGATCTGAAATCAAAGAGCATTGAAGCCTTCGTGGGACGCCTAGCGGGACCGATGTTCGCGCGGGCGGATGCGTCAAGTCGCGAATCACTTCGTGGCCTTGCGCCGCTGCACGCGCGACCACCGGATGCTTATGCCCGAAGCCTGATCCCTCGAACGACGTAGGATTGACCAGACCACGAGCCAAGGATTTACCACATGCTAGCTGATCGCCCTAGGGCCAACTGCCTCGGGGCTTGATCGCAGCCACCACCGGATTGACCCCCCGGACAATATTAGGCTCCAAGCCACTACAACGACGCGTCCGTCGCAACGGACGCCGCCAGAGACTGCGGTCAGGGGGCACTGCCCCGACACCGCGCCGTGACTCCCCTGCGGGGCTCACGTGGATAACCACGATACGAATCATAAGTATATTTTCAAAAAGTTTTAAAAAACGGGCCCTCACACCACATGCCCATATTGCACATTTATGGGTTACATACTTGAAGATTGTAATTTGCAGTTTTTAAAGAGGTCTATTACTATAAAACCAAAATATAGTGGGCATATACCAACAATGGAATGTAATCTATTCATCATACAGCTGATATTATGAAAAGGCTTAGACTGTTAACCAATGACCTTCTATACACATGGACTAATCACGTCATACAATGACAAAGGAATAATAAGGCACAGATCTCTAATTTCACCATATGATGCTTTGACTGATCTTTTCATACATTGCGCTAAATGAGCAGCAATAAGCTACATAACGTGAATTTAGAAGCGGATTCGAACAAAAATAGCAGTGGAGTGGCGTTGGTTGTTAATTTTTGTTTTTTATGTACGAGAGATAGATTTTTATACTTTTGCGAATATCGTAATTTCAGCCCGTAATAGTCCACAGGAAGACTAGGAGTGGCCATACTGTGTTCCGGTGCCACACGGTTTCCGAATGTGCGTATTATTATTATAAACTACCGAATTATAGATTTTTTTTCTATACAACAAGGAAGGCAAACGAGCAAGTGGGTCACTTGAGGGCAAGTGAGCACTATTGCCCATAGACACCTGCAATACCATAGGAAGTGCCGATGCGTTACCAACCTAGAGGGTTAAGATAGAATGCCTCTTATGCCAGTTTTTTCCTAGTAATAAATATTATGAAGATAGCTAATGTAGGATCACTTGTAATTAGTAAAAAATATTTTAGGGGGATATTTTAAGGGGTATTGGCATCACCCATAAATATGAACAAATTTTTATTACTAGAAAATCGCAAAAATATCAGCTATTAACGTTTTTATCTATACATCCAAAAACTACTGTTCGCTGAATACATATAAGCTTTGTGTATGTAAGAAAAAGTAACACTTTAAAAAAAATATGGACTTCAAAGTAGTAATAGTAATCGGTAAAACTGCTATCAAAAATCGAAAATAATCAAACATGTTTTGGAGCTTTAAACATCGATTCGTATTTTATACATATTTTTATATTAATTTATTTTATATGAATTTTATACGTGTAAATCGTTTAGGGGTGTAATATAAATCAGATTCAAGGAAATGATTTGAGCAAATGACGCTTGATTTATGTGGTTTGTAAAATTCTTCGGACCTTTCTCTTGCTACTATCGTGCGCCATTTCTCCCTCAAAATCTCGTGTACAGGAAAGCTAAAAAAAAGCATCAGCAAGCAACAAGAAGAATGTTGGTATGTATAACAGATAAATACAGGATTTATATGTATTAACAGATGAAAGCAATGTGGCAAAAAATAAAGGTCTATAGCGATTCTATTGCTTTCTTTTCTGACTCTGTTCTTGTGGCGTCCTTACACCTATCTCTTTCTGACGCGCGAGAGTGAAAAGAATGGAAATACTTGTCAATAATTTATGTTAATTATTGAAAATTAAATGGTTTTAAGTACAACATTATTTACACATTTTCGTGTGTTATCTTTCAGAAATAAAATCAACTTACCGGTGGTAGGTCACACCATCTTTTTTTTGAATCGTTAACGTATTATTTGGGCACTTTTTTATGACTTACTTCGGCATCCTTCTGACTTAGCTGTCAAAACACGACTAAAGAAAAAGTGTGCTTATATCGCGTTTAAGCACACTTTTGCCGTACCGTTGACGACGCGCTGATGCGATGTCCATGTGTATAGAAGGTCATTGCTGTTAACGCTAATATGGTTGATGATTGATTCTATGATAAATATTACAGACTGATTCTATGATAAATATTAGAGAGTAGTCGCGCTGTGTCGACGCGAAATAATTCCATGTCATGTAAACGCGCCCTAAGAAATAAAAATTAAATAATAGAAAAATAATATTGTTACTTCTTTATTTTGACATATTTTAGTTCAGGTACATTATAATTACGGCAAATTGTTTTTTTCCCATTCATAAAAGGTTGTAATACTTCTGGTATTATTATTTTTCCTTTTGGGTCTTGAAACGTCTCTAATAATGCAATCAGAACCCGAGGCACAGCACAGGCTGTACCATTTAAAGTGTGGACATAATTAGTAACATCACCGTCTCTAAACTTTATATTTAATCTTCGGGACTGATAGTCTGTGCAATTGCTACAACTAGATATTTCACCAAAGTTATTGCGGCCAGGCATCCATGCTTCTATATCATACTTCCTGAAAAAAAATACAGGCTTAAAACCTTTTAAGCTTACTATAGTTTTTTTAATTATTATATATTAGCTTTTTCAAGTATTATGTAATAGTTGATGAATTAAATAATTTGTGTTTACACCTTGGGTCTGTTTCACAATGTATGATTAAGCAGTAAAACTACATGTTTGTATGGATTATCTGTCAAGTAAGTGAATAGAAATTATGTTTATAATTTAAAAGTGATATTGAAAACTTATTTGGATACTGTTAAATGGGTCTAACATGATTTCAGTAAGTTATACTTTCAAGTTAGTTCAACTTACAAGACCATAGAAAATGCATTCCTACATTTATAAAATTTCTAATCATTTTACAAATAACTACTTATATTAGTACAACTTAATACCATAAGACACAAATGGTCACCCACAATTTTATAAGTTTCCCCTATGAAGCTGCCAATACCAAATGAACCATACACTTAGTGAAATTTGGTAACATATTTACAATTTTCAAAAGTATATTCTCTTTGTCGTATTTATCCCAGCTCATAAACATCCCACTACCAATCATTAGGCTCCTCTCATGAAATAAGGCGAGAGAAAATGGCAAAATACTCACTTGAAATAGTGTTCAACCATTAGTTAGAGGAATGATTTGAATAATTTAATTTACCTGTAGGCTGGTGCTCCCAACTCATGTGGTGGCATGTCAAGAACTCTCATGTGAATTCCAAGAGACATAAATAGTTCTTCTTGTAGTTTTCTTATTTGCTCAAGCATTTCTTCTGACTGTTTAGGGGTTGTAACAGCAAACATTTCTACTTTGGTAAATTGATGCACCCTACAAAATAAAATAAAAACGATGATCAAGTACTAATAAAAATCTATCCTATCTATGTAGAAATTATAACATTTAAAATAGACAGTTATAAAATAGCTAGCAAATGGAACAAACAAATAATGTCCCTAATGAAAACACTTTAAGGCAAAGGAAATATTTTCATGAATTAACAAATTTAGAATGTCTTATTATATTTCATTTAGGTTCAACATAATACTTTTAATGAGATACCTATAAATTCCCCTTTCCTCAATAATATTAGAGGTTTCCGCTCTATAGCATCGACTGACAGCAGCAAGCTTCTTTGGTAAATTCTGCTGTTTGTACAATGAATTAGATAATAAACCAGCTAAAGACATCTCAGCAGTTCCAGATAGAAAAAGATTCGGACCGTGATGTGTTGGATCCAAAGAATAAATCTGCAAATTAAATATAATCGGTGGGTTCCTTTTTAAATGTTTCTATCCACTTATATTTAGTAGCAGATCACCTGAGTCCTATCATTGTTTACAATCATACCGCAACTCTCCAGCAGATCACTTGGTAAAATATCAGGAACAGAAACTAATTCAAATTCATTCTTTAAAAGATACGAAACAGTGTATTTTATCAAAGCTTCTTCTAATTCTGCTAGTTCTCCTAATAGGTAATAGCTTTTGTGACCACAAGTATTGCCCAATTTATCTGTTCTCATCAAGTTTAACCTTCTCGTAATCTCACTGAACTCCAAAGGAGTATACTCTCCAAAATCTCTTTTCTTGTTGATTTCACAAACAACATAAGGTTCGTCACGGTAGTTTTGTACCAAAGGATGAGTTTTGTTTGGTATACGAATAAGTTCTTTGTATAGTTTCTTTTTTATCGCTAAGTACTCGCTTTCATTATGTGGAGTATTCTTTAAAAGATGATATGCATTCATGACTTGGTCTACGTCTCCCACACCTTTTCTTTGACTAATATTCTGTTTAATTTCCTTATAATTTTCGGGGTTACAGTAATAATGAATATCAAAATCAGGAAAAGATGATGAACAGAGCTTGGCATGGAGTGGAGTGCGTATAAATTTTAATTTCCGCATTAAATATGTAACCATGTTGTTGGTTCTTAACTAAATAACAGTATAATCTTTAATTCAAAAAATTCTAGTAATTTAATTCCAACTTGACACTTCTGTCTTGGATTTTTTTAAATGTTTATAATGACATTGTGCGTTTAGCACATTTAGCCAGTGTCAAGTAATAGATATTTATTAATAACATATAAAATATGGTAAATGAGAATGAGTGGTGTTAAAGATGATAAATGGTTAATAATGTGCCCTTTCTCTAAACCCCTTGAGTTCTCAGTAAAGATGTGGGAATACATTGAGATCTCACATGGACTTCTTGAGAGAATTTGAAAATTGATGTTGCACTATTTTAACGTAAGACATGACGCTTCACTTTATTAAACTTTTGTTTGCGGTTAGTGATTCCCTTGTAGATGAACTTTTTGACATTCGGAAACTAAGTTTTCAGCCACTGTCGATGCAACTTCCGCATTGCAAAGTAAGTAAGCGGAACGTAAGGCTTGCAATTAACCTATTGCTAGTGGCCCGCACCATTTTTTGTTCTGTCTGTCTAAATGTAAGATAAAAGATCCAAGATAAGCCGCGATTCTACCGTAATTACTCACATTTTTTATATACATTTTTTGTATAATCAATATTTACGATTTTTTATTTAATTGAATAGGATTTATATATATATATATATAAAATAACATTAAATTTACAAATAAATATCTAGATTTTGGAGTTGAACTAGACAAAAATTATTTATTATATGTAATAGTACCTACTTGCTTAGATTAAAATATTATTATTATTGGACCCATAAGCAAAATACACAAGAAAACTAGAGTAGGTAGAACGGAATATGACTTTTGACGTTTTGGTGACAAATAAAAGAACAAGTAAAAATTTCGCGGCATTTTTGACAGCGTGCTTGCATTGCCGCTTAGCAGAAAAGTTCACATCAACAAATTTTTAAGTTCACTCGGTGCATTGCCTATAACATCAAAATGTTTGACTACGTATAGCCGTACTCTGGATAAAAGAATTCAATGATTATAATTGGGATTTATTTAAAGTACTTTTCTTTGTCGTAATTAGTTTATCTTGAGTTCAACATACAAGAGACGATTGATCGAAATGCCTGTGACATTGAAAACTCATAGCGTTTCCAAAAGTCCAGGGGAACATATTTGCAATGATGTTGAAACTGTTCAAAACTCAAAGAAATCTCCTACATCTAAAAAGTATGTAAATGGGTCGAACCGGTTATAACTTAATGCATCTTTAGATGAACTTAATATTATTATCTACTTGGTCGCAGGATGGCCACGATGGATCATCAGCATATCTTAGCATTATCCCGGTTGCCCTAGACTTAAGCTTAGGGCCCAGGGTCTGCTTACTGGTTTAACTAGATAGAGAATAAATTCAGTTAGTATGGTTATGATGGATGCAGGCCCCCCATTATAGGCCAAGTTTTGGAGTAGTCCTATGTTCAGCAGTAGACATCATTGGGCTGATGATAAGGATATTCTCCACCTTTTCTGATGGTTATAAACTATAGATGCTTTTATTTTAATGTCAAGTCTTTAATCCAAATATATTTTTATTTATTCTACTTATTTCAGAAGTATTAATGGCAAAAATGGAAATCAAAGGTCTATGGCAGATTTTTGTTATAAGCGAAGCAGAAGCCCTGAAGAAAGTGAGGATAATACTGTGTGTGTAAGTAACCAGTAGAAATACCCATCTCACACTCCTATAACTAACTAGTCCTAAACAAGGCAAAACTTGTACTATTTTGTAATATTGTTACTTTTCAATGGATAAAAGTAAATAATATTTTCGAAATTACATGCATACAGTATGTAGAACACACTAACAACTAAGTTGCTCCTTATTGTTATGTTTTGTACTGAACTAAAAATGCTTAATTTACACATATATATGTCACCGTAAAATTGTAAATAACGTTAAATTATAATCTATCCCGCGATATTGTAATCTGTCGAAAAATTGTGATCCGAAACAAACTGATCATAATTTAATGCATTATTTTTCGATAGATTATAATCTATTGAAGACAAACCGTTAAATCACAATCTGTCGCTCGTTAAATTGTCAACTGTTTAACCGATTCCTTGCGGCTCCCGATTTCGCAAGCTTTCAGCCGTGGCGGCGAACAAATATTTCATGGCACGCCTGTTGTGTCAGCCGCCACAGAAGATAATGACGCACTAGTGTGCCATCAGCCGTGTGTAAAAAAATATATACTTTTTATGCTTTTTCCGCATGTGACCTAGACCTGATTTGGTTTAGTTGTCATCGCAAGATGATAGTGAACGGTCTTATAAGTAGTATAAAGTGGCTAAATACGTGTTCTTCTGCGTGATTTCCTTGAAATGTCGGGCCAGTGACTTTTTTATGCAGATGTTACAAACCTTTTGTCGTATTATTTTTGTATTTTCTAGTCTAATTATGTTGGTACATTTAAATCACCCTGAAAATCTTTAGTCTTTATTGAATTAACTTTTCAGTGTATAATCACGTTAGTAAATATATAATAATCAAGAACCTTAACGTGGGAAAAATAGGGCATAGATATGACTTTTACAAATATAGGTATTATTCGGCGAAACTGTTGGGCACATTTTTTTTAAATAAAGAAGTTTTCGCAAAGACTTTACAACGGGATTTAACTGTGTTCTTACCACTAAGTTAACACTGCTTCACAAAATTAATACAATATGTGTATAATTTATATAGAACGCGCTAAAGATAAAGTCCTGGAGAGAACGTGCACATTGATTGAAAATACCTAGGTATATCAGCGGAACATTTTCGTACTATCCTCCTACTAGACTTTATCGTTGGCGCGCACTATAGGCACATTTTTCATTTTAGATTCAAATAAAAAACGCAAGTACATTCTGCAGACGAACGATTTTGATGACGACCTGACTCAATGTCCGGACGACGACATTTTTGTTTTAAAAAAAATAAACCTTATACCATGCCATAAAAGTGCATGATACTCTGGGGCCTTACCATGAGCTCTTATAGCAGTATTATTGCAGTTGAGAAAGCGAGACGCGTGTAGTGGCGTATCTACACGCGTCTCTTTTCCACAACTGCAATAATACTGCTATAAGAGCTCATGGTAAGGCCCCTGTAGGCTCTTTTGGCCACATACTAATAGTATGACAACAATTTAACCAAAATTAAACCATAAGTTATAGGTTTTACGTTCTTTTTATCAGGAAGCTATCCAGAAACTTGTTTACAGCTTAAGTTCGTAAATGACATTCATCATAAGTGACACAGTATTTTTCCACAAAATTATTTAAAATTATGATCCATTCACAGTAGGTACTAACTACTATATTTCAATAGCGGACATCCTATAAAATATTTTAAATAGTGTATTACGTAGGTATGCCCATTTAATTTAACGATAAAAAACGCATTTCCGCTTTTAACTATAATTAATAATACAATGTCAAAATCTCTTGTCAAAAAAGGTTTTCCACCCCTGAAAATTTGTAAATCACAAAATATCTAGAAACGAAGGCTGTGGGCATGTACTACGTGCAAAATAATGAATATTTTATCTTGGATAAATCGTCCAAAAACGTTATTTGAGCAAGTTACAGCAATTTCAAAAATGGCACGACTAGCGTGCCATCCGCACACAAAGAAAAGAAATCAATGGCACGCATGTCGTGTCATCCGCAACGAATCGGTTAAAGCCTGTCCATGATTGGCTGGTCTTGCCATCAAGACCAGCCGACCACTCTCTTATTTATTATTTAACTGCACTTCTTTAGGTTTAACTGAACTTATTCTAATACAATGCGTTATTATTATTAACACGAAATCTGTTTTAAATCACCAAAACACTGTTTGTTTACATTTCACAACAAATGAATTTGACTAATAACAACCGAATATGGCGACGACGGGCGGCTGAGCGGGGAACATGAAGTTCAACCAATCAGAGCGCGAGGTGCGTTCTTTCGCATGCCATTTTACAATCTGACGGTTTGTCTTCGATAGATTATAATCTATCGAAAAATAATGCGTTAAATTGTGATCAGTTTGTTTCGGATCACAATTTTTCGACAGATTACAATATCGCGGGATAGATTATAATTTAACGTTATTTACAATTTTACGGTGACATATATATACACACACATATATACACTGAAATCACGAAGCTAGATTCACTTAGATGCAATAAAAATTAAATTAAGTGTAAGTGAATCTAAGTGCCAGTTCCGAGCCAGAAACTCTAGAAACTCACAGGCTATGCTCTTTTTAATTATCAATCAAATATAATGGTAATGATATAGAACACACACAGTGAATATTTGAAGATATTGTAAGGTTCCCCAGAAGCCGTAACCAATAAAGTAGCACTAAAGGAACCTTCCATCATAGTCAAGTAAGTTTGTAATATGAAACTGAGCTGAATTTGTTCAATAGGCGGTCACAACAATTATCTGGTTGACTTTTTATTCTAATTTTTATAATTAATAAAAGTATGTCAAACCCTAGCTTGTTTATCTGAAATTTCTTCATTCTTTAAAACAATTTCTTCAAAAGGTATATTATGCTGTAAATGATTACTAGTCATTTCCAGCTTCCACCTTTTGAAGAAATTGTTTTTTAACCGCAGTTTTGATAGGTGGCAATGTTAGATCTATTATTTCCTGTGGTATTTAATTATAAAATCTGATACCATTACCCAAAAATGAATCGTTTGTTATGAAGTCGACAAATTGGCAGGGAGAGATTATTTTATTTCTAGTATTAAAGTTAAGTGGTTTTCAATTTTTATTAAAAGGTTAAATATTTTTGCGAACATACATTTTATTGTCGAATATATACTGTGACGGTGTACCCTTAATAAATAATGAATTATCTTCAATATTTTCTTACATATTGAATAAAATTAGAATCTGTTAAAAGTACTTTTTTTCTCTGTTCCAAAAGTTTCTTCCTACTTTAATAAATTCCGAAAATAGCCCAATAATAAAACATTTTTTTGTTTGAAATTTCCACACTTTTCAGCTTAAAGTTAATCTTAAATTCCTTGTAACCTTGTACAACTTATCGTAATTTATAGCAGAAATGTTATCTGATGTGGTATTTAGCTTTTCGTTAACATTGCTTTGAAATATCATAACCAGGGTTTTTGTTATTGCTCTAATTAATATCTTTTTAGAGACATTTTGAAAATTATATTCAAATCTAATAATTGTGGTCGGAAGTTAAGCCATGTTTAATTGATTTATGTACAATAGTAAAATTACAAAAATATTGTCTACGCATGTTGATGACGTATGCGTAATCCTAGCCAGTTCAAAAATGAAATATGTATGTAAATTTAAAAATTTGAACAAATTCAGAAACTTTAATGATATTGAGGAAGATTCCAAAATATTGACATTAAAGTCACCACATACTATAAAATTTTTATTACTTTTGCATAAGGTTGCTAATACATCCTCCATTGTTGATAATTGCCACTAGGCACTGTCTATAAACACATAAAACAATAAAATGGTCAAGCTCTGTACAAGACAATTCTAAAACACGATGTTTCAATATCCCTATGAGCCCTGTTTATATAAAACTACTATGTACTAAAATAAGTGATCCACCCCTTAAGGATTGTTCCCTACTTACCTACGTCCTTTTTACTAAGGATGAAAGGGGTAAGCTGAAAATGTTTTACCTCTAAAATAGATATTATAATAGGTCGGGGAAAAAGTCTTTTCGTATTTTTGTATGAAAAGTCAACACATTTTTTTCAAAGTTTATTTACATTTATTTACAATATATATGTACCGTTTTGTTGAATAACTTTCTGCCATTTTGTGGGCAGAGACATTATCCCGTTACTGTAGAAACTTTGGGACTTCTGATCAAAAAAACGGGACAAATAGTTTTGGCAGTCCTCTCTTGAGGTCAACCTTACAGAACCTAAAGAATTCTGCAGAGACCGAAACAGGTGAAAATCTGAAGGCGCAAGGTCAGGGCTATATGGTGGATGCACTAGGACCTCCCAGTCGAACTCTCTTAATTTTTGCTGAGTGGCTAAAGATGTGTGTGGTCTAGCGTTATCGTGATGAAAGACCACACCCTTCCTGTTGATCAATTCCGGCCGTTTTCTCTCGACTGCTTCCTTTAATCTCATCAGTTGCTGGCAGTAAAGATCAGAATCGATGGTTTTGCCGGGCGGTAAAAGCTCATAATAAACAATGCCCTTCCAATCCCACCATACACACAGCATCACCTTATTTCGTGTTAGGCCAGGTTTGGCCACAGTCTGTGAAGCCTGGCCAACTTTCGACCACGACCTTTTTCGCACGTTCTTGTCGTACGTGATCCACTTTTCATCGCCAGTTATCAATCTCTTCAAAAACGGCTCGGTTTCATTACGTCTCAATAATGAATCGCAAATGAGTACACGGTTCATTAAGTTTCTTTGAGTGAGCTCGTGTGGCACCCAAATATCGAGCTTTTTTGTATAACCAGCTTTCTTCAAATGGGTCAAAACTGTTTTGTGGTCAATTCCCAGTTCTTCAGCTACATCGTAACTACTAATATGCCGATCTTGCTCCACTCTTTCAAAAATGGCGTCCATTTTATTCGTAACAGGGCGACCAGAGCGAGGTGCATCTTTAACATCAAAATTTCCGGACTGAAAATGTTTGAACCAAATTTGTGCTACTCTTACTGACACTGCATCAGGTCCATAAACATCACAAATTTTTTTCACTGCTTGAGTTGAATTTTTGCCTTTTTTATAATAAAATTTTAAAATGTATCGAATTTCTTCATTAGATTCACTCATTTTTACGGAGAGAATAACAAATGAAAAATAGCGGGAAACAACTTTTTTTTATTCTTTTCTTTTCTTTATAATGGAACCTTTTTAATGTTACCAAAACCAGCCAGACACAAATAGTACAGTCAAAAAAATTTTATAATAAGTTTATACCTACGTTATGCGAAAAGACTTTTTCCCCGACCTAATATTATTAGTAAAATAATAAAAATAAAACAATAGTAGGTTCGTTTAGTTGCATTATATAATTGAATCCATTAACTAGTTTTGTGGCATTTTTTTATATAATTTTATATTGTAATTGTTGTTGTTTTTTTATAATTCTACGATAAATAATTGTCTATCCTAAGATTACATAGTGTGTATGTATATATGAATTTTTATTTGAGGTTGAAATAAATTGAGAGCATAATAGAATAAGGTTTCGTAATTTTTATTGCAGAAAAAGAAAAAAGTAGATCAAATAGACACCAATGATGATGTGTTGTCCAATGCAAGTAATGAGATGGAATGTGATGATAAACAAAATATTGACGATAATAACATTGACTTGAATCAAAATGAAATGAGTGACAGCAATGAGGTCTCTCTTGCAAAATCAATGGAAATTGTAGATAATGAAAAGTGTGAAATATGTGGCCAGTATTTAAACAATTCTGACATTATCTACTATCAAGGGCACCCACAAGATGCCCTTGAAGAATACATAGCTCTCACTAATGAAAAATTGGTCCTTGCATCTGGTACGTTAAAGTTAATTACAATTATGCTAGTATAGACCAGGGATGTTGCAGATGCCCTTTTTTTTACATCTGCGGCTTAGATCAGTAAAAAAATCTCAAGTATTAGATTGGTAGGGTAGAAAAAATTCTATTATTTTCCATTTCGGACTCCAGTCAGTTTCGCCATCTGTTGGAGCTGATAAGAATTTGCGAGCTGTTTTTAGATAACAGTTTGAACTGGCATTGATTAACACTTCACCATTTTAGGTTAATGTTAAAGTAACTCCTTAAGAATTGCATCAGCACTGACAATTTCTGGTGTTTCCTGACTCTCATCGCCACTTGATGAAGCAAGCATCATCTCATGATCACCAATAAAACATCGGAGTTGATAAGGATATACGGATGCGGATGTCTAAATCGTCCTCCATCCTTAGTACAGATACCACTTTTACATACAGTACATTTAGTAAATTGTTTTGGCTTAACCTTTACCAGTTACTTGCCAACCCCCTGTCATATTGTCACGCTTTATTCCCATAAGTGTAGGCAGATATCGCTTCCCTCTACTTGCTACTGTGCTACACTTTTAGCTTTATTTACGTTTATTCACCGTCTTAAGCCTCCTAACAAGAACAATAAGAAAAGGGAAGCAAGTTATTGTCGGACAATGAATGGCAGACGTTGGCAAGGTGGTCTGACTATTAAGATGGCTGTTGTCGTCAGCATGCACAGTGGGCTCCACGCAATTTAAAACCGCACTGAGTGGAGACAAATAGCGCGTGGTAGAGATCCTCATCTATGAGGAAATGATGTAGAAGAAGAACCATCTCATACACTCCTGTCGATTTACAGTAGTTTTAAAATATATAAATGTTATTTTGTTGTCTACTTGTTAACAGGAGACGAGGGAGACATAATGGAGAGACCGCAAACAAACATAACTGGATTTTGTATTTTTGATGAAAATGGTCACCTTTGTCCGATAGACAGTGGTTTAGTTGAAAATGATGTACGAATATATATGTCAGGATATTTAAAGTCGATTTGTTCTGACTGTCCTGACATTGATGAAGAATCTATACCTGTAAAAGATGTAGGACCAATCATTGAATGGTAAGCAGGAATAGGTAATCTTACATACATAATTATGTTGTTTTTAAAATTTATATCTCTGCTGTGTGACTGGATCTGTTACAACAAACTCAAAGTAGTACAGCGAAGTTACCCCTAGTGCATAGCCTTTATATATTCCTTCTTCTTAAATCGTATTTTATGAGGATGACCACCTCCATCCAGACCTTTCTACGATAGTCTGCCATCCTTTTCTGTCACCTGCTAATCGTAGAGCATCATAGACGGTGGAATTAAGAGTGTTGCGAATCTGAAATGCATTGGTTCTTGACGGTCGGTGCAAGACCTTCCTTCCACTTTGCCAGAGACTACCAGTTATTTTGAGGTTGTCTAAGATTCCGAAGTACTCTAGGATACGCTTAAGGCATATTGAAGAGACTTGCTTACATAATTTAATGTAAATATTTAATAATTATTTGGCTGGTTAATTTTATTGTTTACTTATTAGAAAATGAAGTACTGGTGCGGTGCTATTAACAAGTCCTGGCAAGCTGTCAATTTTGAATCATATGTATTCCTTATAGTGAATAGTTAAAGATTGTTTATATAACTGTTCTGTTAATTAATATGAAAAAAAGTATAGCGTCGTTTTTGGTAAAGTTTCGTGAACATCAGGACCGCGACCGCGTAAGAAGTTAGTACCATATTAGTACTAATTGATACCTACTCTTAAATAGTTGGTACCTATGTGTTTTTAAATTTATTGCATTTTGAAAGTGGTCAGCTAAATTTAAAAACCCATAGGTACCAACTATTTAAGAGTAGGTATCAATTAGTACTGTGGTACTAACTTCTTAAGCTATCAATTTACATATTTCGTTAATAATCTCGCGGTCCTGACGTTCACAAAGTTTCTTAATCTAAAAAAAACTTTTTTGCGAACATCGGTGCTTTTGACATTCAGAAGACGACGAGTTGTCTATAAAGAATATCTTTACTCAATATATAACTCTTTTAAAATTCCAGGTTTATTCATGGCTTCGACGGTGGACAAAAAAATTGTATTACTCTTTCTACAGAATTTGGTGAATATAATTTAATGAAACCCAATGAACAGTACACCCCTCTAATGAACAACTTATATGAGAAAATCTGTCTAAGTAAAGTAACTGTAGAATATTTAGAAGAATATCATTATCTGCAACCCACGTATGAAGATTTGCTTGAAGTACTCAGAGAATTCTCTATACCAGAGTTAGATGAACAAAAACTAACGGAGGAAATGCTCCATAAACATGCACAATTTGTTTGTGATCAATTAGTTAGCCTAGAAGCAGATGAAGATGAAGATCCATTAATACACTTGCCATGTATGAGAGAACTCATAAAATTAATGGGTATTAAATTTGGGAAAAAGAAAGTCAAAACTAAAATTCAATACAAAAAAGTCGATAAAAAAGAATGGACCAAAGCTACTACAACACCTTTAGTTAGAAAAACATTTGAAAGTTTTTTCTCAAATCAATTAGATAAAACAAATAATGAACTTAGTTTGAGAAGAAAGAGATGTGGTGTTTGCGAAGCTTGTCAGTTGCCTGACTGTGGGGAGTGCAATGCATGTCGAGCTATGGCTAAGTTTGGAGGCCATGGAAGAACCAAAAAGGCATGCGTGAGAAGGCTGTGTCCAAATATGGCAGTTGAACAAGGTGATGAATCTGAATCAGATGATGATGAAGATGTACAAAATGCTACAGATAAGAAAAATCATGATAAAATTGAAGACGTTGTACCTGTCAAACTAACTGGAACTAATAGCAGAAAAATTAAATGGGTAGGAGAACCTATTAAAGCAGATGCAACAAAAATTTACTATGAGACTGTTGATATTGAGGGTTCGGAACTGCACATTGGAGATTTTGTAATGGTAGAAACTTCTCAGAATAATATACCTGCGCTAGTTGCTAGAGTTGCATACATGTGGAAAGAAGTTATAAATCCTAAATCAGGATATTTTCATGCCGAGGTCTTTATAAGGTCCTCCGATACGGTTTTAGGAGAAGTAGGTGATCCCAGAGAGATATTTTTGGGAGATAGATGTTGCCATGGAGCACCCCTATCTTCAATACTTCGAAAAGCAACTGTTGAACGAAAATGTGTTCCTGAAGACTGGTTTAAACTTGGTGGTAAGGAAGTAGTTGACATATCTTTTGAAGATGATGGGAAGACTTACTTCTATTCTAAATATTATGACAGATTTCCTGCCCGTTTTGAAGATATTCCTCAAGATCCGATATGCCCGAATCTGTTAAGGAAACATAGATTTTGTCCATCCTGTGAACGCAAAACCAGAAAAGATGGAAAGAATATTCCAAAAGTTACAGGTAAACTACCTGAAAAATCTGACTTCGTGCCTGAAACAAATAGAACAGAATGGTCTTCTGTGGCATGGCAAGACTACGACTACAAGAAGGGTTGTGGAGTATTTCTTAAACCAGGTACGTTTGTGCATAAAAACGTGTTAAATAAAAATGCCAACCAAAAATCTAAGCTTGTAAAAGTTGATGAAGATATATATCCTGAGTATTATCGTAAAACTGATAATTACTTACGCGGTTCAAATGTAGATACTGTAGAACCTTTCTGTGTAGGATATATAGCAGCTGTAACAGCTGCAGGAGAAGGTCCACTTATAGTCCCGCAAGATATATATCTTAAGGTCTATGTTTTATACAGACCTGAAAACACCACAAGCAGATTTCCTCAGCATGAAGATCTAAATGTTGTTTACTGGAGTGAAGAAATTAAAGAGGTTTCATTTTCATCAGTGGTAGGCCCATGCAATTTGTTTTATGAACAAAACATTCCTAGTGTAGGTTCCATACATGACTGGTTACAAAAGGATCCCACTAGATTTTATTTCAGAATGGCTTTTGATAAATGTTCCGGGCAGCTTGTGGGCGTTCCACAACACGCCACCATTGTTGGTCGTACTGAGAAAATTAAAGACAAAGGAAAAGGCAAAGGGAAATCGAGCAAACCAATAGATCAAAACTCAGGTAAAGTTGAAGAAACTAAAATCAGGCCATTAAGGACTTTGGATGTGTTTGCTGGCTGTGGAGGACTGTCTGAAGGGCTACATCAAGCTGGGATAGCGGAATGTCGATGGGCTATTGAAAATGTTGAAGCGGCAGCACATGCATATTCTCTTAATAACAAAAACTGCATTGTTTTTAATGAGGACTGCAATGCCTTAATGAAAGATGCCATGTCTGGCGCCACGCACAGCGCTGGAGGTTTGCGGATTCCCATGCAAGGGGAAGTGGAGTTGCTGTGTGGTGGCCCTCCTTGTCAAGGGTTTTCTGGCATGAACAGATTTAACTCTCGCGAGTACTCCAATTTTAAAAACTCGTTAGTCGCATCCTATCTCTCATACTGCGATTTCTATCGACCTAAATATTTTATATTGGAAAACGTAAGAAATTTTGTTGCGTTCAAAAAAGGGATGGTACTGAAGTTAACTTTGAGAGCTCTTTTAGATATGGGGTATCAGTGTACATTTGGAATTTTACAAGCAGGCAATTATGGAGTCCCGCAAACTAGAAGGAGGCTTATTATTTTAGCTGCAGCACCTGGGTACCAACTGCCTCTATATCCAGAACCGACACACGTGTTTAGTCGGCGTGCATGTTCCCTAACAACCACTATAGATGGAAAAAGATTTGTGACCAATATTCACTGGGACGAATCAGCGCCCCGTCGTACTTGCACGATACAAGACGCTATGAGCGACTTGCCTAGAATATGCAACGGTGCTAATAAAATAGAAATTGACTATGGATCTATGCCGGAAAGTCATTTCCAACGTTTAGTGAGAAGTAAAGACGAGTCGGCAAAATTGCGTGATCATATTTGCAAGAATATGGCACCTTTGATACAAGCTCGGATTTCTAGAATACCGACTACTCCTGGATCTGACTGGAGGGATCTTCCGAACTTATCTGTCGCTATGTCTGATGGGACCAAGTGTAAGGTATGTTGTTAAAATATAACTAAAAATTCTATTTTATTTATTCAAGTTTAACTCCATTCTATAGCACGTGAATGTTACTTAAACCTAGAAGCCCCTCTTTACCACCATAGATCCCTAGTCATTTCTGACCACGGGTTCCCAGTTTGAACTACTTTTATACATACGTGTGTTAATAAATGGGTTACATTATCGGAGTTTTAGCGGAGATCCCATTTTTATTTTATTTACGCCGGTAACAAAGTGCTTTTACGCACTGCCTCCCGGCCAAAGGGGGACCGATAGGGGAGTGGGGGGCTCACTGCGGCAAACGCGACCGCCAGCAGTCCTTCCCACAAAAAGACTCGCGACTGGTACCGCACCACCCCGGGATAGCGGAGATCCCTAATATAAATCGATTAATAGATTTCCTAGGTTCCCTGACCGCCATTCAGGAACATTTGGTATGGTTGGCTTATTTTAGTTTATGATACCAATATCATAAACTAAAGTAAGTTTCAATCCTGATTGACCTGTATTTGAAATAAATTAATTTGATGTTTTATAGGTGCTACAATACCGGTATGAAGACAAGAAAAACGGGCGTTCTTCGAGTGGGGCGCGACGCGGCGTGTGCGCGTGCGCAGCGGGCGGGGTTTGTTCCGCCGCGGACAAGCAGGAGAACACGCTCATCCCTTGGTGTCTACCTCACACCGGCAACCGGCACAACCACTGGGCCGGACTCTACGGTCATTATGTTTTAAATTTTTTATGTATCATGCAAATAAGGGATACGTTGCTTGAGTTAAATGATTTTGTAATATACTGTTTATAATATACTTTTAAACAATCATGCCTGTTTTCCTGAAGAGGCAGCCAAAGGTATATTAGAAGTTTTTATATTTGGTCCCACGTAATAGGTGACGAGCCTATTGCCGCTTACCGGGAACTTTTGTTTGCCAGAGCCTCGTGCGTTGATTGGCAGCTGCACCACTTGTAGGTGAGGTGCGCTTGGGCTCCTTAGATGTTTATAAGATTCCTATACACCTAGGGGTGTATCCGGAGGGATAGTAGGGAGCTACTTTCCTTTATTTATTTATTATAAATAAATAAAAATAAATTATATGTCACCGTAAATTTTTTTATAACGTTAAATTATAATCTATCCCGCGATATTGTAATCTGTCGAAAATTTGTGATCCGTAACAAACTGCTCACAATTTAACGCATTATTTTTCGATAGATTATAATCTATAGAAGACAAACCGTCAGGTTGTAAAATGGCATGTGACAGAACGCACCTCGCGCTCTGATTGGTTGAACATCATGTTCCCCGCTCAGCCGACTCAACAAAACTCTGAATTCTGCGTAGTTTTGTTGACAGACAAACTCAATATCCGACATTGTAAATATTATCAAATGAGTTACCACACGCTAGATATCACACGCATAAAAAATATTAAAACACTGAAAATACAAATTAGGTTATGTTCGGTGACTAACTCTTATTCATTATTTAACTGCACTTTAGGTTATCACAGGTCCGTTAACACTCCCTACAACTTATAATAATACAATGCGTTATTATTATTAACACGAAATCTGTTTTAAATCACCAAAACACTGTTTGTTTACATTTCACAACAAATGAATTTGACTAATAACCACCGAAGATGGCGACGATGGGCGGCTGAGCGGGGAACATGAAGTTCAACCAATCAGAGCGCGAGGTGCGTTCTGTCGCATGCCATTTTAGAATCTGACTGTTTGTCTTCGATAGATTATAATCTATCGAAAAATAATGCGTTAAATTGTGAGCAGTTTGTTACGGATCACAATTTTTCGACAGATTACAATATCGCGGGATAGATTATAATTTAACGTTATTTACAATTTTACGGTGACATATATAAAAACAAGCTTGACTTTATTCTGATGCACTAGTGAACTGTACTTAAATCTAAAGGAGATCTTGGTAAGAGACTCGACAAAGTTCAGTCTCCTTATTCATTTTTTAACTTGGTGCCAAGGGTGTATAGGGATCCTACCAAGACCTAAGGAGCCCAAGCCAACCTCTCCTGCAAGTGGTGCACCTGCCGATCATCGGATGAGGCTCTGGCCAACATAACAGTACCCGGTAAGAGGCAATAGGTTTGCCACCTATTACGAGGGACGAACTATATTATTGGCGAAGTATGGGCGTATATGCGTCTTTCATCCATACTCACATTCATGATATTAGTAGGTTTTTCGATTATACACTTGCGAGCAACCAAATTGACTCAACCGCTAATTCTACATTCTAACATTGTTTTGAATAAACGTTGAAATAAAAGTAATATGTCATTTGTTAGCTTATACAATATTTGGATATAGCTAGCTGCTGTGTCGATTTTGTAGCTGGCGAGTGTAGTACCAAACTGCTAACATTAATGTCTAAAGTAATTGTTGTTTTATTTATAAAATATCGTAGCGGTTTTTCTAAGGTCGTGAGTGCGATTCCCATCTGAGCCTACGCGACCAAGTTGATTTTATATAGATAGCGTTGTAAATACAATAAACTCGATCATAAAAAAAAATAGGTCGAGTATCTTGGGACGGCTACTTCAGTACCACGGTGACGGACCCTGAGCCGATGGGGAAACAAGGAAGGGTGCTTCATCCGGAGCAGAACCGCGTGGTTTCCGTGAGGGAATGCGCGCGATCGCAGGGTTTCCCGGACACCTATATCTTCGCCGGCTCCGTACTGGACAAACATAGACAGGTAACATTTATGACCGTTCATATATTTGATCGTTTGAACAACAAGACTCCACACTCCTGCATCCGTTTGGTGGCGTATGAACTAATACCCTCTTACCGCGGTTTGTGAGGAGGATGCTCGTGCTCAATCATCATATCTTATGAGTCCGCTACTGAACATTGGCATCTACAATAGATTACATTCTATTGGGGGTAATTGCCCATAATCACCACGCTGGGCAGACGGGTTGGTGATCGCAGTTTAAACAAGTACGCAGGATGACGCTGCTGCCCATCATCCGGTTGGATTTCTTTTCGTCGATTCTTAGGACTTCCCGTGAGATGAGGGGGTGGCACTATTCTGGGCCGGTACCACTCGACACTCGTGCTCAGTAGTGGCACGTTAATGGAGCTGATGATAAAATGTGCTTTATCAGGGTCTAAATTTAACAAGGCATTTATTATCTTAATATATATAACACGGAGATGGAAGCAGGATAAATAATACTACCCAATTATGTAACTACCCAATGTAGCATGCAATAAAGAATTGAATTGAATACATAGTTACCACAAAACATGTTTATATAACCTTAATGTGATCGATATTTTATACAATAGGCAATTGCGGCAATAGACTCGCCACCTATTACGTGGAACCAACTATATAGTATGGGCTTGTAATTGCCTTTGCTATCCCTTTCGGGGGAAACAGGCGTGAATTTATGTATGTTTTGTTTTCAGATCGGAAATGCGGTTCCTCCGCCGCTGGGAGCCGCTGTAGGAAGGGAAATACAGAAAGCATTAGCTGCAACTACCTTGCCTTAGGACTTAGAATTAATATAGATCATAGGTACTTTTGTTTTTTAAATATCTTAAGTTCTGACACTGTTAATTGAGTTTGTTACGGTTAATATACATTTACATACTTTACAATTGCCTTCTTTTATTCATTGGTTATTATTAAATATCATAAACTTTTTAGATTTGATCAAAGTGAACCCAGTACTAGGTACTGAACAGCAATCTGTTGAACAGCAAGCAATGGGCCAATGGCCATAATAATGATTTAGTGTCAATCCTATTAATCGATTTGTGATGAGGGGAAGACCCCGGGCTTGTATTTCGTTCACACTGCTCAATATTTAGTGCTGATTTTATTTTGTGTCCTCATTTCGAATTTTGTACTGCATTAGATAAATTGTGGTCCCGTCAATTTGCGCATGGCTTTTGAGCTGTGTAAACTACTGTAAACTGAAGGGGTGTCAAACTTTAACTGACTAAAAACATCTAATATACTAATATTACGAGAAGGGTAAGGGAAAAAATAAGTAAGCTTTTTTAATAAAATAAAATAATTGAAATTCAACAATTTTACTTATTAGCATGTTTAGTTTTCCTTTTTATATTTTTCACTAAAAGACTTAATTCAGCATCTGTTTTAGACTTCTTTGATTCATGGTGGGCCTCTAAGGGTACATCAGCAGGTCTCCTTTTTAATTTTTCTTGAATAAGCTTCTCCATGTTTTTAGTTTTCTTGAAATTAGGGTTAGTAGGGTCAATATTATAAAGATGCGAATTATACAAGGCTGAAAATCTATCATCTTTAAGGTTTATTTCAAAATCAGGCACCTCTTGTTTCTGTTCGCCCCTGATTTGTTTAAGTTTACGTTTTCTTTTGGACTTCTTTGTACCATTTTCCTGTTCTTGTATTTTCTTGAGACTAAAATGAGCTTTTCCATCACTGTTATCGTCTAATAACAATTCAAGCTCAGCCAGTTCTTTGCTTGTGTCCTTTTCCACATCTGTTATATCTTTCTTTTTATTTTCATTCTTCTTCTTAGATTTCTTGAATTCTGGTTTATTGAATTCCTCAGCAAAGTATGGATCATTCATATCAACGTCAGATGGGACATCATCTTCTGATGATTCTTTATCAGACAAATCATTAGTTTCCTTTTCAGCCTTTTTATTTAACTTCTCGTCCTTCTTTTGTTTTTTCTTCTCTTTTCTTTTTTTCAACAGGCTTTCAAAGGGTGTCAGGTCTTTTTCTGTAAATTTAATAGGTTAAATAATAAATATATTAAATAATGAGTTTACATTTATTTAAGTAAAACTATCAACGCTATTAAGTGCTTTCCGAGGTGCAGAGTAAAAGATAACTTCCAAGTCTTTGGTGTGCGACCAGGGTTCGAACCCGAGAACTTAGAATTGTAGACTAATGGTTTCATCACTGGGCTATCGCTGCCTTAATTACTATTAAAAAAAATTTATAGTGGCGATTACCAACCGTCCTCCCAGAGTGGTGTTTATTGGAAAATACCCCCAATACAATTAATTATGCTTCAATGAGCATAATGTAATGTAATACAATGAATGTAAATGAAATAGTTTTTTTTATATGTTATAACTGCATATGGAACCTTGAAAAGGTTAATTTGTAATTTAGAACAACTGCTGAAAAATATACTTATACTATGTACCTCTGTTACAAATTTAGTGAATAAATGATTATCATAAATAGGTAAAATATGATTACCTTCGTTCATTTTCTTCTTGACCAATTCATCGGTCTTATCTTTTATTCCTAGGCCCCAAGTTATCTCCATCTCCATGTCTTTGTTGCGTTTATTGTCATTCTTTTTCTCAATATCTTCTAACAGAGCCTTGTATTTCTGTATTGGGTCTCCATCTTCAATATCAGGTTCCGAATTGTCGTCCTCTTCTGGTAATCTTTCATCTATCAACAATAAATAAAAAGTACATAAATAATTCTTCAATCACACCAATTATTTAGTTATTAAGATAAGTAAACAAATAAATATTTTCTGACAATTACACCTATTATTTAGTTCCACATACATACATAATGTCACGCCTCTTTCCCGTAGGGGTAGGCAGAGATCACATCCTTCCACTTGCTACGATCTTGGCACACATTTTTAGCTTCATTCACACTCATTAACCTCCTCATACACGCCCGTCGGTTTAGGGTACTTTTGACCTGCCCTTTCTCTAACATTTTTTGTATTTGGTCATGGAAGGTCTTACGTGGTCTTCCCCTCCCAACACTTCCATCCACTTGTCCATCATAAATCACTTTCGTTAATCTACTTTCATTCATCCTCTCAACATGACCAAACCATCTAAGCATACCTTTCTCAATTCTTGTCACTATATCTTCTTTTACACCAGCTTTAACCCTTATCACTTCATTCCTTATCCTATCACTCAATTTCACTCCAAGAATATTTCTAAGTGCTCTCATCTCTACTGCATTAATCTTACTCTCATGTTTCTTCTGCCATAACCAACATTCGCTTCCATACATTAGTGTAGGTACCAACACACCTCTATGAACAGCCAGACGTGCCTTTTCAGACACTTTCTGACTGCTTACAAAGGCGTGAAGTGCCCCATTCAACATGTTTCCAGCATTCACTCTTCTATCGATATCGCTTTCACACTTTCCATCTCTCGTAAATTTCGATCCCAAATACACAAACTCATTCACTTGTTCTACTTTCTCACTTCCGATTAAAATTTCACAATTTGTCACTTTGTCTTCTCTTTCAAAAACCATAACTTTCGTCTTACTAACGTTTACTTTCATTCCTTTCGCTATTAAAGACTCTTGGACTATCGTCACCATCTCCTGCAACTCCTCAGCCGACGACGCAAGCAAAACTTGGTCGTCAGCATATAGAAGGCATTTGATGAGCGACTCGTTCATTCTCAACCCTTTAGCACACTCTTTTAAACCAGTAAGGCAATTGTCCAAAAATAGGTTGAACAGCCAGGGTGACGCTACACATCCCTGTCTAACACCTTTATAGATGTTAAACCAGTCCGTGCACGTCCCATTAATCCTGACACAGGCGCTGGAACCCATATAAAGAGATTTTAACGCCCGTATCAGGACACTGCTCACTCCATTTTGAGACAATGCCGACCACAACTCATTCCTCGCCACTCTATCATAAGCCTTTTCCAAATCTATGAATGTGCAATAGATCTTTTGGTGTTTCTCCAAGAACTTTTGGACTATGCACCGTAAGGAAAAGATCTGATCCGTACATCCCATTCCCTTTCGAAATCCCGCTTGTACATCCCATATTTTATCATCTGTCACTTGTATCACTCTTTTTATCAAAACTTTTGCATATAGTTTTCCTACGACACTTAAAAGGCTGATTCCCCGGTAGTTTTTACAGTCTTGCTGCGACCCTTTCCCTTTATAGAGTGGCACGATCACCGCCTTACACCAATCTCTCGGTACTTGGCCACTCGTAAAACACAGGTTAAAAAGGCGGTGCAGCAGACCAGCTACCAGACCCTGTCCAGCCCGCAGCATCTCTAAGGAAATCCTATCATATCCTGCTGCTTTTCCTAATTTCATTTCTTTCATGCCATTCATAATTTCATTTATGCTTATGCTATCAACCCACACCCACACACATTTAGTTCCAAGATAAGTATTATTAAGAACTTGTGTTATAGATACTAAACAACGGATAAACATCTTATATACTTTTTTTTTTGTAAATACATACTTAATATACATAGGAAACTAATAACTAATTAATACTCCTTAAGGTTGAGGGCGCCGAGCAGTTTCTCAAGTAATTTTAAGAAAAAGCTTGACCTTTTCAGATTCTTGGCATCCTACCAAGGCATGATCTCTGACGCTGCTGCCCACATTATGCGGTAGGCAGTATGATTTTTCTTCGTCGGCTCTTACGACTGCCCGTGGGATGAGAGGGGGTGGCACCATTCTAGGCCGGTACCACACGGCACCTTACCTTCACTGCTAGAAGCCAAATACTCCTTCAGGTCAATGTCGTCGATTTTGCCGTTGAGGGCGCCGCGAAGTTTTTCCGCCCTGTTCGGATTGGTGACATCCCACGTCAGCTCAACCTTCGCCTGCTGCAACGCTGTCGTGGTAAACAAGCGCGGCTTGTATTTGTTCATATCCGGTAGTTTCGTGCACACTCCGCGAGGCTCCTGTCAAAAAATAGCAACATAATAATAATTATTATCATAATTTTACTAAAATAGGTGACAGTGATTTAGGCCATACTCTAAAAGTCGGTACAGTTTTCTTCCCTCTAACCTCACTTATTATGTAGTTCAACGTCAAGAAGTATAAAATTGGACTTGTTTTAAGGATACTAAATAACATAATTATACCTATAAATTTTATTATAAGTATATACTATACAGACCGCGTCTCAGTAAGCGTAGTGTAGGACGCCCTCCGGCTAGGTGGAGCGACGACTTACACAAAAGCGGTTGGACCTAAAGCTAAAAATCGACCTCAGCGTGCCATTGGAGAGGCATATGACAGCAGTGGACGAAAATAGGCTGCTGACGATGATGATGATATAATTAATATACATAAAACAACCAGAGCGAATCGTGGGCATCGAATTCACGATCTCATAAGCAGGATGCAGGTATAACGGAAAGATATTGATCTCCACGACACGGGGAATCTTAGTGTGGAGTTCAGCGAATCTTACTGTTGTTATATTTGCCGTACTTCGGTAATCATATTATAAGCATTTACTTTATATTGTAACTGTAAGCACATTATGTATAAGTTTTGTTAACCCAAATAAAAAATATTATTATTACTGACCTCCACGCCGCTGGGTCCGTGACCGAATACCCTCTCACCTTGGTTCGTGAGAGAAGGTACGTGCTCTGTAGTGAAACGTTAAAGGGCTGAGATGGTATATTGAATAAAGACTGATACCTGATCAAACGTGATGTCATCTGGTATGAACCTCATATCTAGGCGAGTGGCACTGCTTTCGTATTCCATACCGTCGCACTCTTTGTAAAGTAAATCAGCAGTGGCCACAGAGTCACATTCAACAACAGCATAAAAATATTTTAACCGGTTCAGTTGATAACGTCGCAGTTTCTCCATGTGATATGCAGACCCTAGAATTTGTATGAAGAAAATAGCGCTGTTAATGTTATTTTCGCTGATATATACAGAAAATAGCAGTCTTTTTAAATTTGTTAAGTTGTGAATAGCTGCAATCAGATTCCGGGTTATATATCAGTACTATTTAGTAATAATAAACTTTAAAATATTTGTACGTTTATAAAAAAGACTGTTTATTGATTCAGGCGTTACAAGTCCCGCGCAACTTTAATCTCCCGAAAAATAAAGAAACAATTCAACACGACACGTGTTACGCCCACACACAGGGCAGGCAACCCCAGAACGACTTCTACACGACAAACTCACTATTTTGAACCTTCGCTTGCTTACAGAAAATAATTTGACTTAAAAAAAATTTGGCAGCTGGTTAATATTAATTTTATTACTCTATGTAAAAAGTCATTTAAAAAAAATATATATAGTTAATTACCCTCTTCATTTCCCCCGTCATCTGACAAATCATCCTTTGCTTCTTTAGTTAGTTCTATGGGACCCCTTACTTCTTCTTCCTGCATTCTTTTCAGCCCAAATTCAGAAGGATAAATCTATAAAATAAACATACCAAGAATCAAAAATAGAATGATAAATTTAGTACTTATGCTTTCATAAAATCAGATGCTTCGTCGTGTGAAGTGCTAACAATAACCAATTCATTACAGTATACGTACATACGACAGTATTAACTTAATTTGATAATAAAAAGGAAACAGTTGACATTATTTGATTTACAGCTTTTTTAAATCTTCTGGATATCAATAAGCGTCATTTTATTGTCGACCCTGTGACAGAAGAGGATACCTAATTCCAATTAAGATTTAACAGACTATGTCTTTTATAAAAGCTTTAAATGTGCTGGGATTGAAATGAAGTACTTGTAATAAAATAATGACCTTTTAATAGTTTTGCATTTGTAGGATCTAACTCAGAGACAGATATGTTTTTTAAAAACCTGGAGCAACTGATAAGGAAATTTAGTACCAGACATAGGCGACGAATAATTTTGTGTGGCGACTTAAATATTGACACCGGAAAGTCAAATCAGCACAGCAAGAGATTATCCGATATTGAACATTTTATAATATGATTTACCACATTACAGTACCTATAAGAAGCTCTTAACGTATTGATCACTTTATCAGCAATATTCCTTTAGCTGTAGGATAGGTCAGTTTTGAGACCTGGTTTTCTACCTTGTTCCTTGGGGTCTTACTTACTGTCTTTTCTCAAAATGTCCTGGATTCTCCTTTACAAATCTGTTTGATGTACAATTCACGGACTGTGAGGAGTATTTACTATATAAATAAAGGTTTATATAACTCCAAGTATCAGCACCAAACAAATATCTAATGCATCTTTTCTGTAGTTTCAAAACTATATCTATATTTGTACTGTTCCCACATATCATGATACCATACTGCATCATGGACGCTACATGAGCATTAAGCGTCCATGGTAGGTCATTCACTTATAAATTAAAGAGTACTGGTCCTAATAAAGTGACCTACGAGACTCCACATTCAATGATTCTATATTTTGAATATTAGCTCGCTCTAATGTGTATTTTATAATATCTAATGTGTAGTTTATATCTTTTTGGATCTGTACGCTTTGCACCTAAGTGAGATTGATACTCCTGATACAGTGTATGTTTAACCTTGCATAATTTCTTTATACCCTTTGTTATCCAGCATATGTTGTTTGCTTTTCTTGTGCATACTTTTGGAAAACAAAGATTAAAAAACAAAATTACAGTATCATGGAAGCTGTTAAAGGTTTTATTTGTGTCACTTAAGTTCACAACATCTGTAAATGTAAGAATAAAGAATAATAATAACCATTATTTAGACATTTTACACATGGGTTACAAAATATATAATTGGTTATTTATAAATAAATATTATAATAATATATATTATCATAATTTTGGTATCAAAACCAAAATCAGGTTAATACGCGCCCTGGTATTCCCTATTTTTCTATATGGAGTGGAAACGTGGACGATCTTAGCCCGAGAACGACAAAGGTTCGATGCATTCGAGATGAGGTGCTGGTGGCGCTTACATAGAATACCTTGGACCGCAAAATGCACCAATGTCTCCATCTTGAGTCAACTCAAAATAAAAACACGCTAGTCGACTATATGCCAACAACGTATTCTTTCGTACTTTGGCCACATAGCGCGCAGAAGCAGTGAAAGCCTGGAAAAACTGATTGTCGTTGAAAACACAGAAGGCAAACGATTGCGTGGTCGTGCATCAACCAGATGGAACGATCAAGAGAACGACTCATCGTCCCCCCAATTCTACGCGGTCGTGAAAGAGGGCTGGATCGGAACCGGTGGAAGCAGATCATCTGCTCCAGATGTTACTCCGATGCTAACCACGATCCTCAGACATGAGGGACCGACTATGTATAGAGAGAGAGATTTATAAATAGTAATAATGATATACTATCACAACATTTTTTGGTAATTTTCATTTCGGCCCATTGGTTTATAACCCTTTTTGATTTTACTTTTATCCTAAAGTTTAGGCTGTACGATCATGATTTTAAGTGGGTAGGACTGCGGCGGTTGCGTCTGCCGCAGTGAGCCTCACACTCCCCTCCCGGTCTTCCCATTGGCCAGGAGACAGAGCGTAAAAAGCAAGCAAGCAAAAGCACACAAAAGGCCCCAAGATCTTGGTGGGCCCCATGCGTTCAATTATATTATTATTTAACAATTATATTGAAACTGGGAATGCTGCTTTTCCATGACTTCACAATTTGTCCCTCTGTTAGCATATTGGCCGCTGATACTTACAGAGATGCTTAGGATGTTGCTTCCTGCTGGTAGGAAGGAGTTCAGAAGGACCATTAAATCTGTAGGTTCGATATTATCCCAGTCCATGTTGCATATTGCTAATCTGAAAAAAAAGATGCATGCCTTAAGACTTGCTCAGAAACCTACGGAGAGGGCCATGCTAGGTTTTTCTATTAAGGATCAGATTAGGAATGAGGAGATCTGACAAATAGCAAAGATAGATACCTTTTGGTAGAATCTTCTGTTGTTTCGGCATCAGCATCCAACTCTCCCCATTCATGTTCAAGTTCATCGTCCCCATTGTTCTCATCTTCACTGGTATCTTCGTCCGAAGAACTATCAGTCATAAGAACACCTACAAATATTTAAGCCTATTTATATTCTTCAGTAGTGAGTACAGCCTATGTTCAGTAGTGGACTTATGATAGAACTTAAAAAAATTATTTCATGGTTAATATGAATTTTTGTCAAACCATATTTATAAGCATGGGTCTTGTCTCACAAAGCAAGGTAAGAGGAAAAGGTAAGGGCAAGGTATCCAGGTCATACATTAACACCCTGACTGGCAGAAAATAATAATCATTTAATACACTATGAACTAAGGAGTTTATCATTTATATTAGGTGGAGACTTTCGTCAGTGGAATTCATGTGGCCAAGATGATGGTGACAGCTATTAACAGAGTGCAGCCAGCTAAATGTTAGATGCATCTTAATATTTTTCTGTGCTATCAGGAATGACAATACCGGAATTAAAATCAATTTGATAATGAAATTAATATGTCTGCATAATAATAATTTCACAAAACAGAATACATATTTAAATGATAATTATTATATGAATAGTTTTTTTTAATAAAAAATTTGAAACATATATTAATTATATAATGACTATTATTACATTACACAAGATATTACCTTCACCACGGGCATAATCAATATCAAGATCTAATAATCTTTTTTTTGTTTTTTTGTCTAATTTTCCTCGAACTAAAGCATCACTACGTAGAGTAGGATTTTCGTCATTGTTCTCAGGACGTTTGACAAAGATACCAGGGGAACTTATTTCTTTATCAGCAGTTGGTTCATCGTCTCTGGACTTTTCAATATCGTCTTCATCAGACGATGCATCAGATTCCAAGTCGTAATATTTTCTTAGATTTTCAGTAGAAGTTTCATTCACAGGGCGACCACGCTTATCCACTGTATATTTCACTTTAAATTTATCATCATTAAACATGGACTGAAACCTTTTATCAATTTTAACCTTCCGTTCATGTTTTGGTATTTGGCGATAACGTGGGTCGTTCAAGTATTTAGTAAATCGACTGTCATTGAGAATGTCCCCCATATCAAATAAAGTTTCAGTATGTAAGTTTAAATTGCCAACAGATAAATAACAAATCCGCAAGAACAAAGGTATACGTTATAACCTAACTATTAACCTGACCATATTGGTCTAAAACTATATATATTAATAAAAACTTTATTGATACAGACGTGCGATATTATAAATCAACTGATATGACATTGATTGTATTAATAAGTGTGTCACAAATCACTACTTAAATATTATATTCAGAAAAATAATGAACTAGGGTACGGCGTAGAGATGTCATCATTTAACTCATAACATAAACTAATTATTCATGAAAAGGTCAAGGGATTCAGCTACTTCTGCCTAGATTTCAGTTTCATATTTTTATATTAAATATATCAAAAATTTAAGGTTTTAAAACATTGCACTAAGGAAACATTTTGAGCGCAAATTGGTTTGTCAGAAACAAAGAAATACATGAATATCTGGAGATACCGACCGTAAGAGATATAGTCCAAAAACAGCAAGAGATACATAGAATTCATAGAAAGGTAAAATAGACGTACGAATGAACTGGCCAGGAATCTATTGACACCACGAGATAACGTGAATGGCCTAAAAAGATGGCAAATCCTACAACTGGAAAGGAGAAACTAATATAATTCAAATATCTAGTTTCTACCATAACATACAGTGCCATTTCATAGGATCGCTCCCAATTCAATACTAATCACGGAAAATATCTGATTGTGACTAATTGGCAGATGAACTGGAACACAAAAAAATATGTTTTAATTATCATATTATTTTTTATCTAATCTGAATATTCGACAATATACACAAGTGAAGGAAAGTGGCATATCACAATGAAATTTAATTATCCATATTGACTCCAACAGTCCATAGAAACCACTAGTAAAGTCTTCAGTAGTGTACTAAGAATATGACTTTAACTGAATTTGGTTGGCTTTGACTGTGACTGAATAACGAAAAAACCCATTGAATCTTATAAATAATTTGATTGGCAAATACTCTAATTGAGTGAGTTCAATCCATTATCATCTCAGCCATATGACGTTCACTGCTGTATATTGCGTCGCCAATAATTTCCGCACTAGGCAATCACCTAAGTCGCCTGCATCTATATAATCTGTCATGGCACTGTAATCATCAGCACAAAAGTGTTTCACTTGGTATTAGACTAGTGCCTACTACTAGCACTAGTCTAGTACCAAGTGGAACACTTTTGAGTTCGCACTTTACTTAGTAAAATTCGAGAATATACTTGTACACCTTATTAGAACTAAGAGTGCCTTAGTACTCAGAAATAAAGCTGTTAGTGTCTGTTCGAAAAGAAAACCGTCATAAGATCTACAAGTCCAGCTTATCACTCTAAAGTGTTCTAATAGTCCGATTATCCTATTAAGTGCTCGAGTCATGTTATGTTTCTTTTCGTACAGTGCTGAGTAACATGACCTAGTAGTACTTAGTAAGCGTAATACACATGATTAATATTTTTGTACTTCATTCGCATCATTAACGATATCCCCGACAGTCATCTACGATTTTTTTATTCACAATCAATATCCAAACGTGAATATGTTCTTTAATTACTTAGTTAGTTTATTACTTAGTCTCTACCTATCAAAATTGGCCCTACATATACAAACGATGAATCTAAATATCCCCTGAATAACGATTGTGTAGGAGGAATAGGCATTTATCACAGGCGATAGAAAAGTGTACAATAAATGAAACTACCACCAGGAACTTAAAAAACAAATAATAATTTATCTGATATCGGAATGCAGATCTTTACTAATAAATGATTGCTTATAGGATATAACGTTAATTTCGTATGAGTTCCTAGACACAAAGGTACCTATAACCGGAAATTATAATTCTGATCAACTGGCAAAAGAAGCGATTTATTGTGGGGACATATTTCCATAAAAGAGTTATTTCTGTCTTGAATTATTATCTCTGGCCAAAATCGATCTCACCAAAGATCGTGGCAAGATCATTGGGATAAATCATCTCAATATAAGGCTAAACGCTACAGATCAATAAAATTCAACCTTGGATTCAAGATAAGCCGTAGTTTAAAAAAAAATCCGCTGCAACTATCACCCACAGTGGGACTACTGGGTGGGAAAGTGCAGCTTTTCTAAACTTTGTGATATTTCTAACATTAATGTGTAATAACGGTGGATTATTAGCCGTTAAATGTTTAGTATATGAGTATTAGTAAATCAAACAAAGCAGTGCAATATAACTTTTAAATTTTCTCAAAAGTCCATGTGGGATCTCAGTATATTCCCACATCTTTACTGAGGACTCAAGGGGTTGGGGGAGGGTATTTCATTTACCATTTGAGTCGTATAAAATCAAAGTCGGCAATGTAGGTTGCTGGGTGAAAATGAGATAAATATATGGCAACACTGAAAATTCAAATGTTTACCAGTTCTTTAGTCGCTTGAAAATCATATACGGCCATAAATCTTTCAAAATCGCGTTAGAAAACTGATTTTGGGATCAAAGACGGACATCGACTGGTCTTTAAAACCATAATCGGCAATCTTTCGCTGTCAACCAATCAGAGGTCTTGTAGAAATGGCGTTTCAAAATGGCGGATTCTGTTAATTACATAGAAGATGAAATCTATCAGGATCAAAGACGGCCATCTTACCGTAGTTTGGGTTCAAATACGGCAATCTTTATAAATTCAAAACCAAAGTCGGCAATCTAGTAAATTAAATGTGATTTTAAATCTTATTGCTTAACTTTCACACATATTTTTGACTGTCTCTGGTTTAGTACATGTTACAGTAATATGAACAAACATTTGTCATTAATGACTATGGATTAAAATGAAAAATAACTGTTTTTGATCAACTACCAAAATTTAGGTCAACCCTACTTTGCCGACTTTGATTTTATACGACTCATTTATCATCATCATAATAACTCATTCTCATTTACAATGATTAATATGTTATTAATATATCACTTACTTGACACTGGCTAAATGTGCTAAACGCACAAGACCATTATTTAAAAGAAAAAAAAAAGTATTACCCACCCATGTGAGATTGGGCGATGTCTGTACTAGGGTTGTAACGGAACTCCGTAATTGCGGAAGCTTCGCAAGAAATCGTACCTCCGCCTCCGTAAAATATATGCGGAGTTATAACGGAGGTGTATTTACGTTAATCGGTACAAAAACGCGCAAGCAGCGACGCTCGACGAGGACCCAACCGTCCGCCACCAAACTCTTGTTAGTCAAATATAATTTGCTTCTTCTTAATTTTGAGTACTAGTTGATTAAATAAATAATTAAAGCATAGTATCAATGTATTTACCTATTTCATTGAAATATATACTTTTTTATTATACCATAAATGAATATTTTTCTATATCCACTTTCACCTCCGCCTCCGTTACAACCCTAGTCTGTACAGCAGAACATCTTTTCTAATTCAATATCATGAACATTAACGGTACCGCGTATCGTATTGCGATACTGGCATAGAGCTTTAATTAAACCACATATTTTTATTTGTTCACTTTTTACTGTCTCAATATAAAAAAACAATAAGAAATAATAATATGTAATACTCTCTTTGTGTAATCTTTATTTCTGTGTCACCACAACCTTATGCTTTAATATTACACACTGTCCTTGATCTTCTGTAGTCCTATTCTCTTTTACTTTAAAAAAATATATATATGTCAGTGGTTAAACAAGAGTCGTGCGTGCCACAAGATTAAAAAAATAAAGATTAGGTACTGCAGGGCTATGATAGATAATGGTGATAATAAATAAAAGATAACCAAAAATAGGTAATCAAAGTTTACATTTTAAACCTAAAAAAGTTTGACTACTGGAAATTGACGCCTTAAAATGAATAGCATTGGAGAAGAATGTACAGAGTTAAAGAAAAAGTACGACGACTGTTTTAATTCTTGGTTTTCCGATAGATTTCTAAAAGGGGATCACGATGATTCGGTCTGCTCTGGTATATTTAAAATTTATCAAGAATGTGTGAAGGTATAATTTGTTATTATCAGATTTCACTTGAACCTAGCAAAGGAAAACAGTCATTTTATATAAATATACGCCTCTTTTATTTTCAGAAAGCTATGAAGCATCAAAACATTGATTTCAAAGAAATTGAAAAAGATGTACTGGGCACTGATAATGAGTTTAAAACACCTCCACAAAATAATAGTTGACAGAATAGTATCATTTATCCAAGTTATGCAGCTTGAACTTATGTAAATTAATAGTCCTTGCACAAAGTTATTCCTAGTTATCTGATGTGGATTGCCTCTCAGTATTATATACCTTCAGGGCAAGGCTTTTCGTTACTAGTAAAATTATTTTTTAATTATGTGTTGTATTCTTTTCATGTTGGGATTTAGTTACTTGAATAAGTTATTTCTTGCAAATATATTAAGACATCTTTGGCACATTCAAATAGATATAGAGCTTGTACAGTTTACTGAAGTTAGTTTTAATTAAAGCAAGTGATGGTTTGAAAATACCTTTGTAACTATTCCCGCGTACTATAATGTCTCAAAAAATTTTGAAACTTCTCATTTCAGTGTTGGTCATGAAGACATTGTTGTTCTGAGGCTGCTATATTATTATATGAAGATGCCCTGTGTAAGGGCGAAACACGTGTCGTGTTGTATAGTTCTCGATTTTTCGGAAAATTATAGTAGCGTTGGAATTGTTACAAAGATATTTTAAATCCATCTCTTCCTTACAATGGATTCTGCATAGTAACGCCTGAATCAATAAGTTATTCAGTTTTAATATGTTTATGAAGCAAATTTGGGTTTTTACCTTATTATGTAGTGCCATACACTTAATTATTTTATTATGTATTTGTGCAAAACATTTTAGATTTTAGTATATATACATTGTTTAGTTATTTTATTTTAAATTATTATTTGTTGAATATTTCCCCAGTCTATTTATATTTTATAACCAATTTAATTTTCAGGAGGAAATTTACCTATGCTTAAACAAGATTTAATACAAATATTTCAGTTAGCAATTTGAGTTTTATATTAAGTAATATAAAATAGGATTGGAAATTTAAAGTATAATATTTATTATTAAAGTAATTAAGCTGTTTTGGGGGTTACATTACCACAGGCAGACAAACAAATACAAAGGGCAAATTTTATAACACCATTATTTTCATTTGAGGTTAACAACAAAACATCAACTTTATTAAATTGTATTGATTAACCTTTAACCATTGTCAGAAATTATAATAGTATATAATTATTGACTCCAATATTCAGTTTCAGTGTTTGTTTCTAGCAGACAAAACAAAACACCTCAATTTTTTTTTATAATATTGATAACTCCTGTCTAGCATTTGGCAGTAATGAAGATAGCTCATTAAAACTTTTTGGGTCCTGTGCTAAGTTTGCAGGAGTAATTAAAACCATAATGTATTGATCATTAACTTAATTTATTTTGGCAGGCTTACATTACTCCGAGCCGTAGTTAAAGTTATCTCTGACTTGTATCACGGGGTCTGTATACTAAACCTCTGCTTTTCATTTCTCTAATCACGCCAGCCGGTAGTCTTCCAGACACTGATATTGCATACACACCTTTGGAAAACCGACCTGGAAAAAGACATTGAAGTTTCAACTCTAACCAGAACATAATATTTTAAGTACTCACACATGAACCCTATGATAATTAACACCAATTTAACTCTTCAGATCATAGAAAAAGTTCCTTTTTTATGTTGGATGTCTTAAGTTTAATTCTACCCCAGCCACTTCACAGGGGTGCAGGTGCCTCAAAAAGCAACTGTAAGAGAACCTGTTTGAAAGCCTCTGTTTATCCCTCTCTTCCCTTTTCTGCCGGTACGAACAAAATATTGAACACCTCTATTAAAGCTGTTTCATAGTATAGCAAGGTGATCCTTGGGACCTTGTTATGATACTTTTGGTAAACACTGAGATAAGAATGCACATAAATCTTGGCCTGTAGCAGATTAGTAGACCAATGTACCCAAGCCCTACTTTAAAGATTTTTTAAGCAATTTTTTACAAAATTGGCTGTATAGATGGCTGGGTTTAGAGTATGAGTAAAAGGTTTTGAGGTCTCTCATGCTTTGTACTCATGTCCACTGATCTGTTGCCCATGAGCAGTTACTATTACATTTTTTGTTTTAATTATTGCAGTTACACTGTACAAATCGAAAGAGCAGTAAAATATAATTTAATCTACAGATTATTAGAAAACCAGTGTGTAAGTCTGAGATATTTAACAATTAGTGAGTAGTTTTCAAGTTGGTGCCAGTAAATACTTTTCAATAATTACTAAACTATGTAATGTCATATAATTCTTTCATAAGTATAAACTGTAGCAATAACTTTTACATTTGCTTTAGTTTTAGACAAGTACAAGGTTTGTATTGAAGTGTGTTGTGGTCTAGTTTAGTGTCCAAGAATAATTGTACAGTACCCAGGGATAAATATTACACATTAGCAATTAAAACAGTAAGTAGTTCTAAATGGATTATGGAAGATTCTAAACAACAATAAAGTTTTTAAAATTGTAGTCAATAAGAAGCTAATAATTGATGGACAAGGAAATTACAATTTCTTTCTATTTGGATCTGCCAGGATCTATAACAAATGTTTAATAAAGGGTGCAGATGAATATAAACCATTCTTAAATTACTTACTTATCCGTTGCCATTTGCAGACCCAACTGTCTTCAGGGCTCATGACAGCAATCATACTGTACAGAAAAAAAGGATGTTACAAGTGCTTGATACAAAACAAAATAAAGATTGTTATTTTATAGGAATTTAATTTTGTAGTAGGTAGTGTAATGTTAAAAATTCATGAGTATTAAATGAATATGATAAACTGATCCTCAAAGACATGAAATATACTGAGTGAGCATCAAATGTGAGCTTTGAAGCTGAAGTTATATTTTTTATTTGCTAACAGGTTATGTTAGTTTGGAGATTTAATTTCATAACACAAAAATTTTATAGCATATTATTACATCATATTCATGATCAATTGCAAACCAGTTAAAGTACATACCCATCAAAATTATTGCTTGTGCAGTCATAGACATTGTCTTTATTGTTTTTCATGCGCAAAAATTCATCACAATTATCACAACCATCATATTCAAACTGATCGAATGTCTGAAAATGGAAAAAATGTTTTGTCATTAAAAATAGTGTGGTGCAAGGATACGTTTATTGGTGCCTTGATCTTGGAGTTGATTGGTAACATTATATTTCTTAAATAATAATGGCCATACCTTAATCAATGAGCAAACAAGACAAGCCCGAAGTCCTCTCAAATCCTTAGGAACTATCTCTAATGACATTTTTTAGCTTTCTCCAAAACTCTTACAATATAACTTCTCTGAAATTTGAAAATAGCCCATTCAAGTCTTTCTCAAAAAAAATGCCTCAAGCAATGTTGTCAAAACTATGAACAGAGTAATGTTAAAATTTAGGAATAGATTTTAATTACTTCCACAAAAAAAAAATTACAACTAGAAATAATGAATAGTTATAGTGAGATGAGAAGATCTAACAAAACGAAAACAAACTAACCAACAAACGTCTACGACTTTTTTTTTCTGTTTGCTTATGACCAGCAGGGCTTTTTTTCAATGCCTGTCTAATTTCTTACGGACAATACCATAGTCATGGATCATACTGCCTAGTTAGTTCAAACTTGGTGAAAAACCCAAAAAGAGTTAACTAATTATCGCATGGTTTTTTTTTAAAATTGTGACATAAACACATACATACATACATTCACGAGCTTTTCTCCAAAGGGGTAGATAGAGACACACCACGTAATAGGTGTCGAGCCTATTGCCGCTTACCGGGAACTTTTATATTCGCCAGAGCCTCGTCCGTTGATCGGGAGGAGTATAACTTGCAGGTGAGGTTGGCTTGGGCTCCTGAGATGTTGGTAGTATCCCTATACACATTTATTGAATATATATAGTTATTTAAGAAGCCTTTTTTAAGCAGGGGAATATCAATGGTGGTAATTGTCGGAGATAATGCTAAAAAACAGTAAAGTGCCAAAATTGGGGCAACAAGAATTCAGGTTAAGAAAATCCATAGTCGAAATTTGACCTACCATGCAATAAGGGTAATAAATAAAAAGTATGTAGTTATGTATGATTGACCGGATGATTATAATAAGCACTAAGTTCTCGTAATTTAAGAATTCGAGAATGGAAATTCTTTGAAGCTGTTACGTTACTTATTCAAACATAAGTGGCCTTTCACTTAATTGTTTTCATTAAACTGCTCTGTTATTTGGCCTGCATTCCATTGCTGTTTTTCAAAATCCATTGATATTTTATGTTAATCTATAGAAATATTGAGAGCATCTGTCAAAAACTCGTGCGCACTGACAATTGTGACTTCAACTACTTTACTGCCTGATTATTGACGGACGTTTTTTGTCAATCTACCCACATTTTATATGTGATCTTGCGAGTATCCATTCATATTTGTTTATATTATACTACTGATTCTACAAAAAATAACTTTCATAAAATGACGTGGTCTCCCCCCCAGGGTGACTGGGATCTTACTTCATTTTAGGAAATTATGTTCAGATTGTTTTTATATTAGCGATTTGTTCTCGATCCGTGTTGAGTTTTAATCCAGAAGGCGGCTTATCCTGCCTTCTCTGGCTTTGGATCTGCGCACTTTAGCGTCTTATGGAAATAAAGAGGTATTGGCAAGTTGAGCCGATCAGGAGCGGGTCGTTGCTCTGTTTCGATGATATCCTAACGGTCATGCTAAGAAGTTTTTTATACCTTATGGCATTCAATCATGCGGCCCACATCACAAAGTGGTCACCGAATAAAAACCGTTTTACGACCATTTTGAATGCTGTTATCTCTGGTACGGTGCTGCACGCTAATAATTTCGTCAATTTAGTCAACGGAAAATTGCCGAATACACATTTGGTGCTACAGAGGTGAATTTAGGCAATACCCGAAAAATGCATTTATAGGTCGTCTCTTAAAATGTTTTCACCCTCGATTTGTTTCCAAGCCAAAAACTAGAAAACACGATGACTAAATAAGCTAGTTAACATGTCAAATTAGAAGAAAAGAAACCTGACACATGGTTGAGGTTGCTCGAACAGAGGACCACCCAGCCAACCATAACCAAACCCTTCTGTTTATCTGAAACAAAATGGTTAAACCAGCTGTCTGGATATAAGAAGGCACTGACTTTCCAATACCGAATGCCATAGACGTGCATGATAGTCATGCTTAGCGTGCTTACCGAGGCAAGGAGTAAGCGACAATTACGCGCATAACTTCGAAAAGTCATAAATGCGCGACCAGTATTTGAACACGATACCCTCTGGATTGCAGGCTGTTTGATTTAATATTAAAATCCGATAAACATAGGTACATAAATATTTTTTAGAAAATACGTAGGACATACTCAGACCCCCAGAAAAAATGTTCATGTTCATGCACACAAAGATTTGTCCTGTGTGGGAATCGAAACACCGACTTCAGGAACAGAGAGCAGGTACACTGACCTCCACGTCTAACCGGTAGACTATTAAAATACGATTAACTTTTCAGTGAAACATTTGTAGCATACAATTAACTGCGCATTATTATTAATTAATTGCATAATATTACATATTAGTAATTATCGTATAGTTCCTTCTATACAGAGTCTGCGTGACGTCAAAGGACTCTGTTCTGACTGACCTATCACCCCTCTATTCAATAATATCTACAATTAAATTCGTAGTATAAATGTATCTATTAAGCAATAAGTAATTCAACGCAGTTCATATATACATACATTCACGACTGTTTCCCCGAAGCGGGTAGGCAGAGGCATATTAATACGCCCACACTTCGCCAATTATATAGTTGGTCCCACGTAATAGGTGGCGAGCCTATTGTTTTTTTCGCCAGAGCCCCGTCCGTTGATCGGTAGGTGCACCACTTGCAGGTGAGGTTGGCTTGGGCTCCTTAGGTCTTGTTAGGGTCCCTATGCCCCAACGCAGTTCGTTGATACATAATAATAATTCTTATTTTTATCACATACTTATAGGTACTTTTTAAAATCAGGCTATCACGGGATAGTGAAAAGTAGCTTGTAACTTCATCTATCTGTTGATGAAAGTCCCATTTGCGTTTTGTTATATCATTTCAGTTGCTTTTTGTTATACCACGTTTTATGCCTAGGTCTCATAGAAATTCTATAAAAGTAACACGTCTTTATTTTTTTTACATTTATTTATATTTCAATTATTATTGACATTTTTTTATATTGACATTATCAATTCCTAATAATATTCTGATTCAATTGAATTTTAAAAATTCTAATAATTATGTATGTTTTCTTTTCTGTGACGTATAATGTTGTATTACCAATAAATGAGTATTTGAGTAAACAATTTCTTTTATTTGTATGTATTTTACACACAGGGTTAAATTATTGGAGACGAATACAGCGCGCTGCTCGGGAATTAAACAAGCCTAACGTTATTGAGGATATCCAACTTACGGGAGGCAGTTAAAATGGGTTTATTTCGGATGTAGTATTTCGGATGTAGATAAATAATGGCCGATGTCATGCCAAGAATGCTGAGGTCCACCTTGCTATAAGAGAGACATGTGCAATTTAGTTTTCCTATTTACTAGTAGTTAAGCCATGAAAAGAGGCCTCATTTAGTGTGAAAAATGTTACCAGCAGGGCTTCAAACACCTTCCTCCGCCAATACGCACTGAGTACGCATGGTCTTCCTAACATTAGTTTTTAAGAAAAGGCCCGTTGTCAGTAGTAGTGGGATGTTAGTGGGCTGAGATGGTTATGATGATATGACATTTTTCAGATCATTATTATCATCATAATTTTAGCCATTTGAAGGTCACTGTTGATCATAGACCTCCGCAATTGTTTTTAACCTTGATCGATCTTGTACGGCTGGCATACACTTAATCAGAGCATCGGTCCATCGGGTGGGTGGCCGGCCTCTACTACGTTTGCTGGTTCGTGGTCGCCTTTAAAGAACCTTAACGCCCCATCAGTCGTCGGTTTTTTGAGCTATGTGCCCCGCCCACTGCCACTTCAGCGTGCATACTCGCTTCGCTATGCCGGTCAATCCACTTCTTACTACGGATTACCTTATTTCTGATTCTATCATGTAGGGACACTCCGAGCATAGCTCTCTACATTGCACCACGTCTCAGTACCATAAGTAATCGCTGGTACACCACACTGGTCGAAAAATTTTGCCTTGAGACACTGAGATATTTTGAACTTATTCCAGATTTTCAGATAAATCAAAAATACGTAACATCTCTTGGACTACAATCACTATTGATTTAAATTCATATTTCCATACCATTCACATTTATTCTGTAGTGAACGTAATACATTTTGTTTTTCAGTAGATTTGCTGTAGATTGTTGACAGTGATCCGATAGAGCACCTGCATTATTCACATTGTCAAAATATGTTTTGCTTCGATCAATATTAATCTGCGAATTGAAGAACGACTGCCAGAAGGCAGAAACGAAAGATTTACGATATAGATTTTCATTAAATGTAAGTACTAGTGGCCTACGATAGTTTAAATACTAGCAAAGTCTTATTAGAACTTTATCGCAATTAATGAAATTTTTTTTCGTTTAATTATGGCATTTGTTCTGTCTGGCAATAAAAGGATGAGAGCCGAGAAAGGGTGAGTATACTTTTACTTTGGGTTGTAACCATAGCTGTACCCAAATTGTGGCTGAACTTGAGGCATAACACTTCATGTAGTTTACTTTCCTTCAATTACCATCAGATACTATCGCACGTCTACGTGCTAAGTACATACGCATACATACGTATACATACTACCTACTATACCTTTTTTGTTGTTGGATGAAAAATCATCTACTGACCTTCTCTCGATGAGGGTGGAGCGGGAGGGCATGTCAGACTTTTACTGACTAAAAACCATATATGTTCCCTGCTACGTCCCGAAGCCGCGGTAACCCTTTCGAACAGTACCGCAGCATCGAACAGCCCCGCAGCTTGGCTTGGGCTCTGGGTAGGCGGACCTCTCACAGTCCTCGTAGACGCAAATTCTATCAAGAAATGTGCCAAGGGGGATGTAAGGCGGCTAGGAGGCACCATAAGAAAGAGGCTGCAGATCGTGCCCAGAGGCGTGAAATAGGAGAGGCATATATTGAAAAGTGGACTGCTATAGGCCCAAGGATTTTAGTTAGGATATGTAGTGTTTAGCGCCGTCAGACCAGAACTGATTGTCAAACTTTGGTACTTAGGGTAGGTATGCAAAGCATCCCCCCCGACTGGTCTCCACCTTGTCGTGGTGGGGGGGCTGAGTACCTCCCGGTAGGGCGCAGGAGGCGCTAGGGAAAAGGCAACACCCAGAGACCGACGACTCTGGGTGCCCTTAGTACTGACTACCGGGGGAGAAACTAAGAGGGACCTGTGGAGGGCGCAGTGGGCGGGCCAGGAGGGCCCGCTCAGCAGCGCCAGGAGGGTCTAGGCAGTGGGGGCAGGGGGCCCCTGCTGTCTAACCATGGACCCTCCGGGAAGTCGGCCACAAACGCTATGGTCGCAAGGGGAGGTAGGAGGGGCGCGTCCACTGCGCCTCTCTGAGGAGGTCCTCCCGGTTTTGGTCCGGGAGACGTTGGCCGCAGGCGGGGTGTCAGAAGCTGCAACCCAGGTACTGGCCCTCGCCTCTTTCTCAACAAGCGGCGGGCGTCGTCGGAAGATTTTTAGTGGGTATTACTTGGCGGTCGTGTCTGCCGGTGGTGAGTCCCACACCCCCTTTCGGTCCCCCTTTGGCCGGAAGGCAGTGCGTAAATGCATTTTGTTACCGACGTAAAAAAAAAAAAAAAAGGTATGCAAAGCATATTTACGTAGTACCTATGTGTATGTTTGTGTGTTGTGCACGCTACTTCTATAGATACGTTATATTCATATATTTACAAATATAGCATCAAATGCTACAAAGTCACTAAGCTTTTGCTATATTTAAAAAATATAAACACTTAAATATTTTTCTTATAGTTAGATACACCAATTATTTGGTTCCAAGATAAGTATTATTAAGAACTTGTGTTAGGCATAACGGATAAACATACATACATTGACCAGATCATCGGTCATCTATGGTTACTTAGTTCCTAATGTAGATTTTTTATTATAGATTCATTTAATTTTAGAATTTTTGATGTGTTTTTCCCATTCTTAAGTAGATCGCATTATTCCGTGTTTCAAACATTTTGAACACCTGGAGGAAAAAATAATGTAAGTAAAGCAGACCAGTCTTCAATTTAAATATCCCTGTTTGTGCAAATCAATATACTTCCTAGTATTATGATAATATGGCTAACCTACTTGAATGTATGATGATTGTCTGATAATAGTCGAATGGTGATGATATAGGTAAATAATAATTAATGCTTACCAATTTAGATTAATACTTTCCGACATGTCAATTTCAGATACCTACGTCAAGAAATCAAAAAATAATTGGTTCACAGTGTTTGGGGACCCCATTTAAGTAAACATATACTTGTGTTAGGGTAACCCGCTCTTCCTGGACATATGATGTTACAAACGTAACATTTTATTTATAATGGTATATGCTTATACTTTTACAAATAATGTGAGTTTGTGTGTGCGTGTGTAAATGTGTGCGCGCGTGTGTTGTATGTGCCTGAGTGAGTATTGTTTATCTACGTTGCAGTGTAGTGCTAAATAAAGGAATATAATAAACTAATACTCTAAAAAAAGCTTTTTTGATCATCAAAAATACTGAGTGAGCATCTAATAGGTGATTAGGTGCTCAATCAGTAATTTTGATGTACAAAAAGGTTAGGTTAGGTTGGCAATTTATTAATTTTGAAGACACGTTAAATATGATCCCTAAATAAATAAGTTTAATTATTTTATATAATATCATGTAGGTCCGATGATCTGGTCAGGGCGGCAGGGCGGTCAGGGCGGCGATGATCGCTCTACGTGGAAAGCAATTGTAATTTGTAATTTCTTTATTGTTTATAAATATGATACAAATTGGTTAATAGTATCTCTAATCCTATACAAGGTTTATCTAGAATCTAGATACTAGGTTAGTTCTCAATAATTATAATTAAATCTATAATTATATAAAATGAAAACACTTGAAAATCAACTATAACTATATTAATATAATTTTTATACGAAATGTTTCTTTAAACATTTTTTTAAGATCGATTCGGTTTTTTTTGTTATAATTGGGGAGGCCTATGTTCAGCAATGGACTTTAAATGGCCGAAATGATGATGATGATAATGAGGCACTTTAAATTACAGTTTTCCTAGCATCTGATAATTAATGGGCACCAGCTACCCTTCTGTTTCTTTATATGTCTTTAATTTTACGCCAACTCAACAGCAAAGTGCTGTTGAGTTGGCGTAAAATTAAAGACTTCCGACACGTTTTAGAGTACGGTAGATGTTTAAGCAAACATTTTACTTAAAAAGAGAATCTCACAAATGTAATAGTTCCATATTTGTAAGTTACAGAAATAAAATATTTGTTATTTTCGTTATTTGTTTAAATGTTTGTTAAAGAAGTTGTATGCCAGAGCTGATTGCTTACTATGTTGTCGTCTTGCGAATGCTGATCTGACAGCCGGCAATTTTAAAACAAGGTATAGAATAAAAAGTTTACATACAGAAAGGATATCACTTAAAATATATAAATCATAAGTAGGAAACTTGTACTGCTTAAGGAATATAACCTTTAACATTGCCCCTTGCGCTCTTTTAAGATCTAGAATATCGAAGAAGGAGCCACTTGTCTTAGAGTTTTGTAAAATCACACAAAATTCCTGACCCTATTCATTATAAGCTCTAGGTGAAATGCAAAGACATTCCCAGATACATGGTGCACGTGGTTTTATTGTATTGTATTGTATACCGAAATGTATGTACGCGCAAAATTCCTTTTTTATTAATTTCGATATTGTCAGAGCAGGGTTCATAAGCATGTTGTAAAAGACTTGATGAAAGCCAAAACCTACGCATTCTACTCAACATAACAAGATCGATTACCTAAAAATAATCGTTTGGAAACGATTTTCATTATTGGTGGTAAACAATCTGCAATCTGAAATGCGCGCAACAGACCGCGTGAATTAAAGAAACAAACCCTAACAAAATGGCGGTATGAAGTTTGCTGGGTCAGATAGTTTCCAATAAATAGAAAAAAAAATTAAAAATAACCATTGTGCAGGAGTTCTTGGCGGGAAAGTGAAGCGTCGTGTCTGCAGTTTTGTTTTATTTTCTAAAATTTGTGATATTTCTAACATTAATGTTTAATAACGGTGGATTATTAACCGTTAAGTGTTTGTAAACGTACATGAGTGTTGGTAAATGAAATAAAACAGTGCAACATAACTTTTCACATTCTCTCAAGAAGTCTATGTGAGATCTCAGTATAGTCCCACATCTTTACTGAGGACTCAAGGGGCTTAAGGGGAGGGGAACTCATTTACCATTTATTACTTTATCACCACTCATTCTCATTTACTATAATTTATATGATATTAATATATTAACCATTGTGCTGTGCCGTCCAGGATCCAGCCTAAAATGATGAAGAGAAATGGTACTGGATCACAGATAATATAATACTATACTAGTATGGGCAGCAGCGTCATTCTTATTTACGAAATACTGAATGCATTGAAAATTACCGAAGTACCTACTGAAATGAGTGTGGCTCCAAATTAATGTTTAAGCACGATGTTCAGCAGATAATCGTCTCGAGAGTAGGTGAGTCACTAAGGGTTCTTACAGACGAACTGCAAGTTATGAACGGCAGAGGCTACTTCAGCCGTCGCCACCTGTCGACGGCTGCCGTCGACGCGTCGGCGGCAGCAGTCAATGCGTTGAGGACTGCCGCCGACGTTTGCAGTTGTGGCGTGTTTCGTCCGCCATTTTGTCAGTCGACGGCAAATAGACCAAGAGTGCGCAAGCGTCGCGCGTCCACAAAATGAACACCGGAGACGAAATTGATGTTGAATTGTTAATTGTGGCAGTAAAAAAAACGGTTTGTCTTTGGAATTATAAGCTACAAGACTACAGTAATATAATAATAAAAAATATAAGCGAGATATTGAGGGTTTCAAAATACTTGTTAACTCATCAAAAGAAGCGGTTGACATTCAAAAGTTATTGAAATTTTTTTTTCGTTTTTTCGCAATCGTGGATAGAGTGTATGAAAATCTCCCTCTTGTTCTCTATACATTAATATTTCTTCAACCCACACTGAACGTATCTTTCTTTTTCGCTGTTGTCGGCGACGGCGGAGTAAAGCAATAACAGTGTTCCTTTATCGGAAGACATTTTGCAACTGGCTCCTGGACAAGCCGACCACGACTGCTAGTACGCGGCACTCCAACTGCAATCGTTGTCGCCTGCCAACGGCAGCCGTCAACGCATTGACTGCTGCCGCCGACGCGTCGACGGCAGCCGTCGACAGGTGGCGACGGCTGAAGTAGCCTCTGCCGTTCACAACTTGCAGTTCGTCTGTAAGAACCCTTACGTTTCGTAGACGTGTGCACAGACAGACTGACATAAATCTTAAGCTTTACAGTTTTATTAGTATTTTAAGATCGCACGAACGTTATGTTTACTTTTTTGTGGTGTCGTAAAATGTGGATTTTGCACTCTTGAAAGATTGATGTCAAAGGATTAGTAGTAAGCTTGGCATACGTCCAACTGAACGCACCGAAGCAGACGAACACCTGTCAGCTTTCTTTTAAACCTAAGCCCTTCGAGACGTGAAACTTTATTAAAGCACTTTTTGACTATTGGCTGTTCTTCATATAGAGGCTTTGAACACTTTTTATAAGAGTAGATATGTTAAATGTGCCAGACAATATGAACGTCTGTAAGTATGATTGATAAAAATTTTCATAGATTTAAATCATATTCCAATGGAAGTTTTATTTTCCACTTAATTCACTGTTGTGTTTGAGAAGTTAAAGTTAGTAACTAACTGAAATTTAGCAATATTGACCAGTGAGTAGACCCTGGGTTCTTAGCGTTAGTCCAGGGCACAACCGGGGAAATATTGGAATGATGAATAAACAGATATTTAAAAAGGTTCAAGTTTCAAATAGGTAAACGTTGGACATCAGCGAGGATAAATACCATGTCAACTGATTATTCGCCGGAATCTCAACCAATAGGTAACCTACTTCTTTTCAGCAAGGTAATAATATTAAAAATTTCAATTAATTTCATTAGGAAGTCTCTACTCTACGTAGTTAGTTGCTAACCCCCGTTTACCAGATGGTTAGAATGCGCCTACTTAACGTACATACGTATGTTGGAAGGCATAAAGGCAGAGGCATATTATAAGCCTGCATTTTGCCAATTTTATTTTTGATTCTATTGCCGCTTACCGACGACTTTTATATTTGCCAGAGCCTCGTCCGTTGAGGTGAGTTTGGCCTTTTTTTATTTTTGTTTTACTTCGGTAACAAAATGCATTTACGCACTGACTTCCGGCCAAAGGGGGACCAATAGGGGTGTTGGACTCAACACCGGCAAACGCGACTGCCAGCAGTAATACCCATTAAAAATCGTCCGACGACGACGCCCGGCGCTTGTTGTGAAAAAGGCGGGGGCCAGTATCTGGGTTGCAGCGTCTGACACCCCGCCTGCGGCCAAAGTCCCCCGGACCAAAACCGGCTCGGCACGTCCTCGCTGAACTTGTGACGGTTATTTTTAATTTAAAGATTTTATTATCGCGTTGCGATTTTATTCAGATTGTAAACACTTGCAAATTAAAGCTAACGATAAATGATTATTTCTTGCAGTTCATTAGATAATTGTTTTATTACCAAATGAGTATTTATTTATTTTTATTTATTCATAGGCAAACAACAAAATATTCATTATAACTAAATACAATAATACCTACTTGCATTTTTTTTTTAAAACTAAATGCTATCTTACTTATAGGAAGCCACTGCATACAAAAGTAGTATAATAATATTTTAAAAATATAGATACTAAGACTATACTAATAATATTCATTAATTAATAGGTAACAAATACATATAGTTAATATGTGTTAAGTAACATGTGAATTATGCCTTAGACATTTAGTGAGGATTAAGAACATCTTTATATCTATTTATGAATTTTATGTAGATGTAAAATAAGTATTCTTTTTATTGCTCAATGTTTTCCGAGATTTCTTTTAGTAAAATCAGGTTTAAAATTCTCATACTTCTTACTGTTTCTAAAAGAATTTTTAGGGAAAAGGACATTTAGCAATGCAAGAAAATCAGAAAAATCTATTGCACCGCTGACCAACTTGTGTAAAAATAGCATATCCAATAACTGTTTGCGATCCTTTAGAGAGTAAATTTTAAAGTGAATCAAACGCTTACGGTGACGGAATTTTTTTAGTCAGGCTATGTTGGCAACTTAAATGACACAAGAAGCGCTTTTGTAAACTTTCCATACGTTTTACATGAACATCATAGTGGAGTGACGAAACTGTACTGAAATATTCCAAGCCCGTTCTAACAAACGCATTGTATAAGGAAATCTTGGTGGATGGTTTCTTAAAATTTTTAGAATTTCTTAAACAAATCCTTGAGACAGATATACTTTATTCGATATTTTGTCGTAATGTACTTTAAATAATACCTTGTTATCAAAGTAGACGCCAAGATCACGAATAACATCACCTTCTTTAAGGAAAACTCCATTTATTTTATAGTTCAGCGAGTGTGGTCTATGACTTCTTGTAAATCTTATACAGTAGCATTTATTTACGTTAAGTGTTTATTTTTTTTACATCAATGCACAAGATTTTTTTAATCCTTCTGCAATAGTTGCTCATCGCCTGGACCTGGCAAATTTTTAGGTCGTCAGAAAATAAATATATTTTACTGTGATTTATCATCAAAACTATATCGTTAATGAATATATGGCCCAAGATATGGTTCATAATATGCTTATGGCTATCCATATAGCGTATAACTGAAGGGTTGCTGTTGTTTTGTTTAAGACTCTGATATTACATCTGGAATACCATCAAAGAAAATTCTTACCTTTTGGTGTTCCTAACTAACGGAACATGTTATGCTATAATGTAATTTATATAACTATGTTGAGTTTTATTTCGAAGCTCATAAAACACTTATAGTGTCAATAGTTCCCTAAGGGTCATCATATGTGATGGCGCAATTTTTCGTTGCGAAGGGATATACAACAGATGTGATGATTAAGAAGAATTATAGTATAAAATTAATAGAAATCCAGCGGTTATCTCTCACGAGGGCTTATCGTGGGCTGTTTAGGTTCACATGTTTCATTCATTAGTAACTAGTTAAATCCGGCTTTTTAACCTTATCAACTCATTTATTTACTACGCACATATTATGGTAGGAGAATGGACTTAGCGAGTTTCTTACCCCGTTAGAATGAATGAATGTATTGTCGGCCCAAAAACCGTTTTTCGCGCTTTTTGAAAAACTAAAATTTTTGATCCGTGGCCATTTCGAACAAAGAAAGAATATATATATTTATTCTGTGACAACATTAAAAGAAAACAGATACATCATATTTAAGTAACTACTTAAAGAGTGTCACAGAAATGGTATCCACTCGGCATAAAGCCGAGGTGCCACGAAAACGCCTCAACGCTGGTCTTCCGTAGATACCGTTTGTGAGAGCACTGCTATGACACATTCATATTTGAGTGCGTGGTAGTAGTATGTAAAATAATAAAAAAAAAAAATACTTTATTGTCTTTAAGATCAAAATGGGACTTCTTGGCGGGAAAGTAAAGCATCATGTCTGCAGTTTTGTTTTATTTTCTAAAATTTGTGATATGTCTAACATTAATGTGGAATAACGGTGGTGGTTAACCGTTAAGTGTTTGTGAATAAACATGAGTGTTGGTAAATCAAACAAAGCAGTGCAACATCACTTTTCAAATTCTCGCAAGGAGTCCATGTGAGATCTCAGTATAGTCCCACATCTTTACTGAGGACTCAAGGGGCTTAGGGGAGGGTATCTCATTTACCATTTATCATCTTTATCATCGCTCATTCTCATTTACTATGAATTATATATTATTAATATATCACTTACTTGACACTGGCTAGTTGTGCTAGACGCACGAAGCTATTATTTAAAAGAAAAAAAAGACCAACATGATCATTTAGATTCTTCAAACATTCACACACAAAATTTGAAATTCTATATATTTTTTTTAATAACAATGAAAGAGATATAAGCGGAACCATAATAAGGAAATAAAAGCAAATGGGTAATAATTCTGGCCTATTGCAAGCAGTGTTTAAAAACAAATCTGAGAATATTTACAAAGGCATCAACATACGATTATTTAAAATATTTACTGTGCAGAGCAAGTTAATATTTTTATTAAACGTGTAAATTAATATTACTAAGGAAGGTCAGGAATGGAAAATGGAAATTCGATATATTTTTTTAACAACAATGAAAGAGGTATGAGAGGTACCATAATATAGAAATAAAAGCAAATGGGTAATGATTCTGGCCTATTGCAAACAGTGTTTAAATAAAGGATTATTTTAAATATTCACTGTGCTGAGCAAGTTAAGCAGCAATAGTCAAATGGCAAGACCAATTTAAAGGGTTTCAAATCAAATCGAACTTTACGAAGTTGTGTTGGTCCGGGAATCCCTCGTTGCTGGTATAACCATAGAACCATGGTACACTCTGGGTTGAGAAGATCAGACGGCAGTCTATCCGTCAAATAAAGGGATGAATGGATAATTGCTAGAATTATGATATGGGCAGGTAACTATAAGCCACAGTAGAATCTGTACCATATGTTTTGTTCCGCTGCTTGTGTACGGGCTTTGGGTCAACTGCAAGGAACTATTAAGCCCCATTAGCAGCCTGACACCACCAGTTCCATGTATATTGTGAGTCTGCAGGAGTCTCTTTATGGTCTACCAGCCAGTCCTCATAATAATCCTCATAATTTTTTTATTTCAAGCCACATAGCTTATAGTTGTGCATAAAAATTAAAAATAATTAACATAATAATATCTCCATACATCAACTATGGTTTTGTGATGCGATTCAGGCCTCATTTTTGAACGCTTCTCCTTACCGAAGGTTTGGACCGAAACTGTGGTTACCCACTACTAGTATCACAGCATTACTAGACACAAGAACGATTAATGTAGTATATTAATATAGCTGTTACGTAATATTGTATTTAAAATGTAAACGGTCTTTACTCTTGACCATTTACCAACTTGAACTTTTTGCTATTACCTAAGTCGCCGTATGCATTCGGTAGGAACCAGAACCTACATGACATACTAATTTGGTTTCAATTACCTATAATTAGGTAACGCTAATCTATTTATCTTGAGCACGCTAAATTATATAATAAAATAATACTATAGTTCTTAAGGTGAAGAAATCCCTTGATATTCTTAGGGGTTCAACAATCCCAAAGCATTTTCTTTTTAAATTCACTCTTGTAAAACTTCATGACCTTTTTATAGATGTGCCAGATTGAATAACTCGATTCATTGCACTTGAATGCATAAGTTAGGTATTCTTGGAATAGACTATACGCCATGAAATTCAAAGCATTTCGCCTTTAGATAAAAGAAAAGACGTTCTATGAAGTCGCAACAATTAATTGTAAAAATTTTACGTTTAGGTTAGTGCATTTATGTGTCATTTTACTTACATGAATTAATTGAAAAAAATTGGTTTCTTATTTTCCACAATTAATCTGTCTATTTGTCACAGCTTTTATACTTTTGGGTACCTATTGTCAACTTACAGGGCATATAAAATGAAATTAATGCATAGCTAAAATTAAGGAAACCAAAGTTAGTGAAGTCATTTGCAGCAGGTACTATCAAAATTATGATAAGTTATGTACATTATGACTAATACAACAAATAAACAGCCAGCTACAGTGTCTCACTGCTGGACAGAGGCCCCCCGCAATGACTCCACTTTTCCCTATCCTGGGGACCTACCGCCGAATTCGATGGATTACCGGTAATCCATCTAGATCAAACTTTGTTTACGTTCATTAATCCGTACCGGGGAATCTGCCGACAGCCACCTCTCATTCATGACCTTCAGTCCGTGACAGACCAATAGGTAAATGGAGGACGCCATTTCGTTTCGATTTCCATGAGTTCGGCGGTACGACAGAATCAATTCGAAATCCATTTTGCCTTATAATCGATTGCCATCGAACTCGGCGGTAGGCCCCCTGTGCAGCTTCCTGTCATTATTCCATTTTGTCCCACCATCTGCATCTACGCAGTCGCAGAGCTACGTATGTCAGCTAAAACTGTGAAGCTCCCGGGAGGCATGACCCCCATGCCTCCGAGGGCGATTTTCTTGTAGAAATATTAATATGTCTTTCTTTATGTTCAAGAGGCAAAAGAACTATCAGCACTTGGATCCAAGAAATTTTGTAAGTCGTTCCTGTATGAATTATTCCATTAAGCTCAGGAATTCGGTGTCGTCTCATGTGTTTCCTAGTTTCTATAATATCGGGTATTTTAATCGTCATTTTAACAGGCCGTCATGAGTGGGCATGAGTGGGGTGGCTTTGTATCGTTCTTACTTCACTGTATGAAGCGCTTTAATTTTTTTGGGACTGCATTGACTGCTTACCATTTAAAAAAATATCAATTATGGTCATATCACTAACAGTTGAAGCTAAAGCTGCAAGCAGAGTTATATAAGTGAGAGCGAGTTTGCTTGTTTCGCTTTCACCCCAAAATCACACAGCTGATTTTGATAAAATTTGGTATAATGAAAATAAAATCCTTAGGAAAGTCGGTTGCCATTGCAGTTAATGCTGAACGTTTACAAAAACAAAACACACTGGCGATTAAACTAAAGTTCTTTTTTACTGAAATATACTACAGGATAATGAATAAAATAGTGAATACTAGTCCACAGCTGGACATAGGCCTCCCCCAAATCGCGCCATTTTCCCCTGTCTTTGGCTTGTCGCATCCAGCATCTGCCAGCGACCGCTCGCAAATTGTCACCCCACCGGGCGAGTGGACGTCATACACTACGTTTGCCAAGTCGCGGTCTCCACTCAAGAACTCGTTTACCCCATCGGTTGTCGGTTCTTCGACAGATATGGCCAGCCAACTGCCACTTCAGCTTGCTAACCCTGTATGCTATGTCGGTGACTTTGGTCCTCTGTCGGATAATATAATTTTTGATTTTATCTCTCAGAGAGACTCAGAGCATAGCACGCTCCATAGCTCGCTGAGCGACCTTGAACTGGTGAATCAGTCTTACTGTGAGTGTCCACGTTTCAGCACCGTAGGTCATAACAGGTAGGACGCACTGTTTGAAAACGAAAGTTTTTAAACTGACGAGAAGACTCAACGGAGTTTCCCAAATGCTGCCCAGCCAAGTTGGATCCTCCTTTTGGCATCCTTCTCAAAGTTATTTTTACCTAATTGCAGAATCTGCCCGAGGTAGGTATATTCGGAAACAACTTCAAGTAGGTGGCTATTCACGACAATAGGTCTCGGAACAATGCGGGCATTGATCATGACTTTGGTTTTAAATTAATGCTGAGACCTATCCGTCGTTAGGCTGATGCCAGGCTGTTCAGCATCTGTTGCAGCTCCTCCAACGTTTCCGCCATCAAGACAATATCGTCAGCGAATCGTAAGTGCGAGATGTACTCACCGTTTATGTTAATGCCCTTACCTTTCCAGTCCAGCGTCTTGAATAGGTCCTCCAGCGCGCTTGTGAACAGTTTCGGGGATATTACATCCCCCTGTCTCACCCCCCTGCGCAACTGGATAGACTTAGACTGCTGGCTCTGTACTTGGACATTCATAGTGGCGGATTCATAAAGACATCTCAGCACTTCAATATGGCTCAGGAGTGAGATGGGTCTATAATTTTTAAGAAGGGTTTTATCGCCCTTCTTAAAAAACAGAACCACGACACATCCGCTTCACGCCTTTGGAGTTCTCCCACAGTGAAGGACAGAGCTGAAGAGGTTCTGCAGCTCCAGAAGTATCGGAGCTTCTGCAGCCTCCAGAAGCTCTAAAGTAATTCCATCCTCACCAGGGGCTTTTAATTTTTTTTGTTTTCTCAGAGCCAGTACGATCTCGTCTTGGTCAATGTCTGGCAGTTCGTCGGTATAGTGGCGTATCAGGGTGGCTCGAGAATCATGGTTTTCACGGACAAAGAGCATGTGTGGCGTATAACCGGCCGTAGAAATCCTCAATCTCGGCAAAGAACTCCGACCTCGTCAAGGCGGTTCTACCGTCGTGCGTCATTTGGCTGAATTTCAGCAAAAACACGAAGCAATCGTATGACCTCCGTCATGCAGAGGGAAATATCATTAAATTTATTTTTATGGTTAAACCAGCGGTCCTGGATATTAAAAGGCATTGGCTTACGTGCTTTTCGGGGCACGAGGCAAGCTATAACTAAACTTTAATATGCACACACGATGTAGGTATAGAATACACAAGTATATATTCCTAAGGCCTCTTACATTAGTAATAAGCACGTGTATTCTGAAATATTAGGTCACAAACAAGAGATACACGTCATTGCTAATTTAAAAATAGACCCGACCTAAACTACGCTTCGAACGTCAAGATTTCAATCTGTAAGTAGTCCTCTACTGTTATGTTAAATTCTGCACAGATCCATATATTATCTGAACTGGAGTTAGACTTTTATAAAATCTAGAGTTATATCTTTAATAGAAGTTCAGAATTTGAAGCTTGGCCCTTTTAACATAACTTTACTGTTTCCCCCGTGATTACACTTTTTCAGGGTCTTTGATAGATTCGTTTCTATTACGCAACATGTCATGTAAAAATTATAAAATGGTGGATTATAGGCCCAATTTTTTTAAACAATATTTTTTTCAATCGAAACAAAACCATAACGTTTTAAAAACTACTTTCACAAATAAACACGTACTTACACATTATTATTATTAATTTGGTTTTACGATTTCGTATAGAAACGTTAATTTTTATTTTATTTGTACTCAATTAGAGTATTCTTCAGTGCCAATGAATATAATAAATCATATTATTTGTTAAAGATCAATATAAAGCGTTATCGTCGCAACCAAATTTAACTTTACTAGAAGCTTTGAGTTTTGAAATCGACACGGAAAACACGAAAGTTACAATTCACTATAATATGTCTCTTTCATATACAAGTGTATATTTAGCTGTGATAGTCCTTTTTTGGTTTGTGGTGTAGTTGGTTTATTGTTTTGTTGGTGTATGGGGATCCTTTTTTTTTGTTTTACGTCGGTAACAAAATGCATTTACGCACTGTCTCCCGGCCAGAGGGGGACCGAGAGAGTTGTGTTGGACTCACCACCGGACCGCAGACACGACCGCCACCTACTAAAAAGCTTCTGACGACGCCCGCCGCTTGTTGAGAAAGAGGCGGGGGGCCAGTACCTGGGTTGCAGCTCTGATACCCCGCCCGCAGCCAACGTCCCCCGGACCAAAACCGGGAGGACCTCCTCAGAGAGACGCAGTGGACGCACCCCTCCTACCTCCTTGTGCGACCATAGCGTGTGTGGCCGACTTCTCGGAGGGTCCATGGTTAGATTAGACAGCCCCCGCTGCGCCCTCGACAGGTCCCTCCCACTTACTTTCCCCCCCCCCCCCCCCCCCCCCGGTAGTCAGTACTAAAGGCACCCAGAGTCGCCAATCTTTGAGTGTTACCTTTTCCCTAGCGCCTTCTGCGCCCTAAGGAGGTACTCAGCCCCCCCACCACTACAAGGTGGAGACCTGTTCGAGGGGGGGGGGTGTATGGGGATCCTACCAAGACCTAAGGAAGCCAACCTCATCTGCAAGTGGTGCATTTGCTGATCAACGGACGAGGCTCTGGCGAACATAAAAGTTCCAGGTAAGCGGCAATAGGCAATTACGACTAGCTTATGCATTTTATCAGTGTCGAATTGACCTTTACGGTTAGTTACACGTTTTAGAGATTCACTACACTATAATAGTTAAGTAGGTAGGCGTTACTTGTGCGTAGGGGCCTACACTTTGAAATATTTTATTTCGAACTTAGATATACCGATTGCACAAGTTTCAAAACCTTAATTTAATTTATTATCATAGAAAACAAGAAATGAAATTTAACAAATCTCATAAATACCATCCTTTTCATTAGACTTACATTTTGACGTAATAGGTAATATGTAAATTAACAATAAATCGAAAGCTGTCTGCAAAAAGACACTATTCTATCAATGACTTGGCAGATATAAATGCTTGTGATTAAACTGCCGTTTCATACAGGCTATTCTAATATGAATGACTAAGGACATGAATATTGTTAATGTTATATAATATTGCATAGCTTTACAGACAAATGAAGACTATAAACAAAGTACCTAACCAATTGATAATTTAAAAGAGTAAGTTTCTTGCCAGTTCTTTTTACAAAGCGGTGGCTCGGAACTTAGATCCACTTACAATTAAATAATTTTATTTTTTAAATTGTTTTGACGGCCGATATGGCGTGGTGGCGAGTATACCCGCACTCCACTCCTGAGGTCGTGGGTTCGATTCCCACACAGGACAATTATTTGTGTGTATAAATATGAATATATGTTCTGGTGTTTTCCTATGTATATTAAGAATGTATTTAGAATGACAAAAAAAAGTATTTATATATGTTTATCCGTTATTTTGTATCCATAACACAAGTTCTTAATGATACTTATCTTGGAACTAAATAACTGGTATGATTGTCAGAAATATTTATTTTATTTATGTAAGTGTATCTTCGTTATTTAAGTGTAATCATCAGTGGTCGGAGTAGGTATATTGAATTAAGGTCACTGACATCAAACGTATATGTTAATATGGATACGCCTCCGAGTTTCCACTTACAAATGGATCTTAGATGTTAAAAGAAATAGCTTAAAATTAGAAAATATTGAAAAAATTATAGTTATTTATTTTAATTGTATAGAGACAGAAAATCAAAATGTAGAAATTGTAACCGATGAGGATTAAAAATTATTGTTTTTAATAAAAGTGTAATAATGATTATTTGTATTAACAATAAACAATTTTGTTTGCTTACATATGGTTTTTTATTTTATTACTCTATTTACCAAATTTTTGGAAACTCCGGTACATTCCGGAAGAAATGCATGTCCATGTTATGATATCATGACTATTCATGACGCAAGTATCTAAAATCAATATACCTACTCCGACCACTGGTAATCATATTTCGATTGTTTTTATATTAAATTGTGACTAATGCAAGTATAGTCTATGAACTTTTTTTTGAGTTTTGACGTATTTATACATCCGACGCATTCTGGGCCCAAATCAAAATCATTTATTCAAGTTTGGCTCAATGGAGCTCTTATGAAAGTCATATTATAAAGTCATATAAACCAACGCGCTATTACTGCGGGCGGGAACTGATCGTAAAAGAACAGGCAAGAAAATTGTCAAGACTGTTTTTTTCCACGCCAGTTACAATAAAAGTAGGTACTTAAATATCAAAACAAAATCAACAAAAACTTGTGTTCTGTAGTCACAAGATTTGAAACAAAAAAAGACAATCCCCACTGAAGATTTTCATCTATAGTTATGCCTAAGAAAACAGTGGAATTTACTAAATCTAGTTTCAGACCGTAAATAATGATATTTATTTCGAGTTTCGTTACGTTTGGAACCGTGAAAGATTGGATTGTTTTTTTTTGCATTTAGCTGTAAGTTAGTTGTTAACAGTGAACCATTAACCATTGCATAGCAAGGGCATCGTTTACATCGCCAAAGTCCTTTCAATGTCGATCAATATTAAATACTTACTAAAGAATTATCATCAGTAAATAATACCACCTTACAACGGCTATTTATAAAAATGGCAAATTAATGATATAAACTAAAAAGAGAAATAGTTCTAAAATTTAACCCTGCGTAAAATAAAATAAAAATAAAATATATTTTATTGTCTTTAAGATCAACAGGATCATTTAGATTCGTCAAATTTGTATAAACAAAATGAAAATTCCATAATTTTTCTTCTTAAAAACAATGAAAGAGATATGAGCGGTATTATAATCAGGAAATAAAAGCAAATGGATTCTTTGTCAAAGTTTTTCTCAAGATTTGGCAGTCTGTCGGTTACTCTTATAGGGGGGATCTGTCAGTCAGCCTGTCGTGATTCTAAAGGGGGAGGGGATTGTCCGTCAGTCTGTCGGGGGCGCACAAACGACCCGAGTGATTTAGTTCCATTAATTTTTACCGTCTGAATTCGTGACAATAAATTTTGGGCTACGTCTCCTATACCACAGTTTTTCGGTTGCTTAGTGGACAATTGTGGGATTAACGGTAATGTGCAATGTATACGATTTCAGTAAATACATGTCATAATTTGCGGGTTGATTTCAAATATGAAAAAAACACAATTCCCTGAAACTGTCACGCAAGCAGCATAATAAAGTTTTATTTAAAAGATTTTCAAATTCACTGGGGAATTTATATTGTGGGGCCAATATGGTCGCGCAATAAAATAAAAAGAACGTGTAAACTTCTTTCATTAAAAAGTCTCATAATACCAATAAGCTTAATAAGCAATTGCCAAGATGACCAACTCCAAGGCCGTTGTCTCCTGATTGAAAATAACATTAGCTTGCGTTTTAAGGGCCTTAGCACACGCAATAGTTTTATTTTTGATGATGATACGACTGCATACATCAATTTATGAATTGGGTAATATTATTGATTGTACTTACAGTACAGTTATGGTCGGCAGTGGACGCTACTGAGCTGAGAAGAAATAGAAGTCTTAAGTAAAATTTCAACTTAAAAACGATGGAAATGACCAAAAAGAAGTATTATAATGTAGTTTTTTTTTGTTGAACTGTGTCGATGCAATCGAAAAAAATACAGCGCTTCCTACCATAATAAAAAGCGCACTCACTCATGATTCTCATAACAGTCCGCATATAAACTGTTACGCTCCTCGCTTAAAAGACCCGAGGCTATATGAGTCCGCAAACACATGCGCCAACATAGAATTCCAAAGCTGAATGGTCTTACTTACCTTATTTTCTTGGTTAGGTCTAGTTATATAGTGTAGCATATTCAGGTGCGGTAGCGGGATTAGATAGAAATTTTCTCTCCGTCGTGTACGTAGCTGGATATTGTCAAGAGAGGCTGTAACCTCAGCATCCCCAATGGTGCGTGGCCGTCTTTGCAGTCTATCAAGTGCGTCAAGGAGGTACTCAACACTTACCTGTGAGCATATTCATAACACACTAAGATGTTATAAAAAATTAAGATGCATATCAGCAAAAAGGTCTGTAGGCAGCGAAGGGTACCAAAGGGAAGTCTTCCACCCGGCGGATGGAAATGCCCAAGGGTCGCAGCCCCTTCGTAGAACATCATCAGCCTTAAACCTTTTTGAAAAATGTTAAAAAAACTAAATATTGCTACACTGAAATCACGAAGGAAGAGTAGTATAGGAGAAGGAATTCAAACAAAAAGCAAACCAAACCATACTATAACTACACAAAAATACCATAAAACTAAATGTTGCGAAGCCGGTTCATCCTACTCCGGTAAGGTGCAAAAAGATAGATAAAGGGAACCAAAGATATTTACTGATGAACTAGTGGAAAACCCGAGCAAATGCGCTAAATAGCTGAAATTGTACTGATACAGTTAATAACAAATTTAAATCGGAATTCAGAATAAATCTTTGCGATGTCTGCAAAATGACACCACTACCTTTTATTATGAAAAAGATGATTATGACAAAGAATAATAGTACAGCAATCGTCTACCGCAGGAAGTTTTCATCACGCGAAGTCTAACAGTAATAATAATAATAAATTTATTTATTTCATAAACACAGAAGTATTTTAACAAACAACAAGTTGATGAAGTCACCTTTTAAGCAAATATATGCCTGTGCTAGATGAACTTCCCTCTTCACTAACCGTTAACAATGAACTTCATTATATAAACAAAAGAATATAATATATAATATAAACAGTAAAACACACATTTAATTTTAAGGACTATTTGGCCTGCGCCCCCTAGAATCACGGCCGGCATAGTGAACGATTTTGCTGGCAGAAATAATTTTGAATCTTCAATCACACACCTTATTATCAATGATGAAATTTATAACCAAATGTATTTTCAGGCAATTTGAGATTTTATTTCATTTTCGGGGTTTGACCTACATAAGAAAAAGTAAATTAATGTGTAATTAAACATTAAGTAGTCAATAAAAGTTTATTTTGTTAGAGTTTTCGCAGAGAATGTGAAATGTCTCTTATAGATAAGGAGTCGGGTGCGAGGCTTATAGATTGTCTGATTGACTGGCAAGGTCACCTATTAGGAAGTGAAAGGGACGAGTAATCGCATCAGTGCAAAACAAGTGCATGCAATATTGTTGAGCAACAAGATGGCGGGATCAAGTCCCCGGTTTTAAGTGTCTCACATTAAAATGAATAAGAGATAACTTTTGGTGTACTTACTTAAATTATTGGTATGAAAATTGTAAAAGTTCTCGTAGATAAGTACGCTGCACTAAGTTTTCACGAATAGTTTTTGACGAATTGTCACATTTTTCATGTGAATTCAGCGATCATCGAATTAGCGCGTTCAGAAAGTCACGCCTCTTTAACGTCAAATTGGTGGGACCAGAAAGATCTTAACATAATTATTTTACCTCTAGAGGTACAAATGTCGGGTTTGATGTTCATATAGTACAAATGGTATCACATACATTTTAATGTAACACATTTCAAATCGGGGATTTGATCCCGCCATCTTGATGATCACCTCTATTGTTGATAAAGCTCTATATCTTTTATTAACCGTTAAGTGTTTGTGAACATACATGAGCAAAACATAACATATTATAAAATGTACACATGGCAAGATAGGAGTTTCATTAGCTTATGCAATATTATACAAAATTAACTCACTTAATGGAATTACTGTAATATTGCAATGGGTGCCATCACACATAGGTCTTGCCATCCCCGAATTGCGATTTGTGTAACACCTTCGAAAACCTACAGCATTTATTGATGGAATGTGTCAGATATGCGAGCAGAAGGCTTCGCTTTTGTATACAGTACAAGATTAATCGGTGGGATATAGGCATGTATTCCTAGTAAAATCGACAACAAAGATGGTTAGAGATATGTTTTATTTGTTTAGTACATAGAATTGTTATGATGGGACTGGCATGGTCGAATAACGACCAAAATCCCTAAAAATTTTAAGATTAAAATAAAAACATAAATCAAACAAAGCAGTGCAACATCACTTTTCAAATTCTCTCAAGGAGTCCATGTGAGATAAAGTCCCACATCTTTACTGAGGACTCAAGGGGCTTAGGGGAGGGTATCTCATTTCCCCCCCGACTGGTCTCCACCTTGTCCTGGTGTGGGGGCTGAGTACCTCCCGGTAGGGCGCAGGAGGCGCCAGGGAAAAGGTAACACCCAGAGACCGACGACTCTGGGTGCCCTTAGTACTGACAACCGGGGGAGAAACTAAGAGGGACCTGTGGAGGGCGCAGCGGGCGGGCCAGGAGGGCCTGTCAAGCAGCGCCACGAGGGTAGGCAGTGGGGGCAGGGGGCCCTCACTAACTATAGACCCTCCGAGAAGTCGGCCACACACGCTATGGTCGCACAAGGAGGTAGGAGGGGCGCGTCCACTGCGCCTATCTGAGGAGGTCCTCTCGGTTTTAGTCCGGGGGATGTTGGCCGCAGGCGGGGTGTCAAACGCTGCAACCCAGGTACTGGCCCCCCCTTTTTCTCAACAAGCGGCGGGCGTCGTCGGAAGATTTTTAGTGGGTATTACTGCTGGCAGTCGCGTCTGCTGGTGGTGAGTCCCACACCCCCTTTCGGTCCCCCTTTGGCTGGAAGGTAGTGCATAAATGCATTTTGTTACCGACGTAAAACAAAAAAAAAAGGGTATCTCATTTATCACTACTCATTCTCATTTGTGCTAAAGAAAAAAACAATATATTTTTTATTCTTCTTGGCGGGAAAGTGAAGCGTCATGTCTGTAGTTTTGTTTTATTTTCTAAAATTTTTGATATATCGAACATTACTGTGTAATTACGGTGAATTATTAACCGTTAAGTGTTTGTAAACGCACATGAGTGTTGGTGAATGAAACAAAACAGTGCAACATCACTTTTCAAATTATCTCAAGAAGTCCATTTGAGATCTCAGTTTATACTGAGTCCCACATCTTTACTGAGGACTCAAGGAGCTTAGGGGGAGGGCATCTCATTTACCATTTATCATCTTTATCACCTCACTCATTCTCATTTACTATAATTTATATATTAATAATATAACTTTTACTTGACACTGGATACCTGATACTTGAAACCATTATTTCTTTCTTTATTTTAAATAATGGCTTCGTGCGTCTAGCACATTTAGCCAGTGTCAAGTAAGTGATATATTAATAATATATAATTCATAGTAAATGAGAATGAGTGGTGATAAAAATGATAAATGGTAAATGAGGTACCCTCCCCTAAGCCCCTCGAGTCCTCAGTAAAGATGTGGGACTATACTGAGATCTCACATGGACTCCTTGAGGGAAAATTTGAAAAGTGATGTTGCACTGTTTTGTTTGATTTACCAACACTCATGTATATTCACAAACACTTGTCGGTTAATAATCCACCGTTATTACACATTAATGTTAGAAATATCACAAATTTTAGAAAATAAAACAAAACTGCAGACATGACGCTTCACTTTCCCGCCAAGAAGTCCGAAACCATTATTTTAAAAGAAGATCTTTTTTTTTTTGACTTCTTGGCGGGAAAGTAAAGTGTCATGATACAGTTTTGTTTTATTTTCTAAAATTTGTGATATTTTGAACATTAATGTGTAATAACGGTGGATTATTATTAACCATTAAGTGTTTGTGAACGTACTGAGGACTCAAGGAGTTTAGGGGGAGGGCATCTCATTATCCATTTATCATCTTTATCACCAATCATTCTCATTTACTATGAATTATATGTTATGAATATATCTCTTACTTGACCTTGACTTAGCCAGCTAAATGTGTAACCGCACAAAGCCATTAATTAAAAAAAAAAAAAAAATTTTTTTGTCCGAGGTGGCACCATACTACGGCCCATGATGGAAAGTAGTTCCCGCAGCCATTAAGCATAGACGCGTACTTCTGACGCCTACTAAAACGCTCTAGCACGGTGCCAGCCTTAAAAGAACCGTTTCAGGCATTTTTCGGAGAGCCCCATGCTGTATTCCCTCGGGAGAACCTCGCCAGGGAAATGATTCTATAAGTAAGAAAGTTTCTTTAGAGATGCGTCGTACGCGCTCCTGAAAGTTCTTAGGTTATATTGGCATTTATTATAGGAGTGAACTGGCCGATAGAGGAAGCCTAAAATCTAATTCGACTTCAAACGGTAATTATTGACGAGCTAGGTAGATATAGTATGGTTTTTAGGTTTAGATATATGTAATAATTTACTATATTATCAATAATTACGCTTCCCCTTGCACTTGAACAGTTATATAATAAGTCCGCCTCATAATACTTTATTGGCAAGTTCTTATTGCCAATTAAATCAATAAAGAAGTCTTGGAGCATAGTACATACACAGTAAGTAAACAAAATAACAGTGTAATGATAATAGACATTCATGTACCTCTGTTGCTATGGCATAACAATGAATTATTATGCTATATTACCTCACTATCATTTATTATATTTTAGTCACCCACAGACCAAACCACAACAGACAGATAAACTGACAAACCTTGACAAATTTTGAAATTTGCTTTCATTTTGTTATGATGGTACCGCTCATATCTCTTGTTAAAAAATATCTAATTTCCGAATCAATTAAGATTATTTGATCCAGTTGATCTGAAAGACAATAAAGTATATTTTTATTTATGCTATATTTTATTGCTTTATTTCTTTTATACATGCATTTATTACCTATTATGCTAAGTTACCTTTTATATTTTAGGTCTCTTTAGTTAATAGTTCTTTATATGCCTTATGTTGTACATACAGATCTTAATGATGAACCCGGCAATGAATAATTACAAAATATAATGTCAACATACAAAATTATTATTAAATTTCACACATTATTAAAATTAAATCAAAATTACACCAAACGCTTTTTATACGTAAACGACATCGTCGCTGCCACATACTGCAAACACACACAAATATACATTATTTGTATCAGTTAGGTGGCCACCGACTGCCGGAAGATTTAAAACGATAATAATTTTATAGTCCCTGGGGTATGAATGGTTAATACGGAATTAATTATTTACAAGCGGCTGCCAGCAAATTCGTCCTCGTGATCAACTGAAATTGTGCAAAATTAGACAAAAGGTCCCTAAAGGTAATAATAATAATAATTGGTTGTACATTTGACGTGTGAAAGCATAACAACCCCACGTCGTAAGCAAATAAATTGTAGCAAATTAAAAAACTGTTTTATAGAATTTTATAGAATCTCTTGTTTCAGAGTTTTGTCGTGCCGACGTCTTAGGTCTGGGGTTGTCAAATATTCTTTGATCTGAGGGAAAAGCTTGTACCAGGAGACGGGCATAGTGACGGACATGATAATGGTAAATGATTATTATGCTACTTCTATAAAATTAAGTTTATTTTTTGAGCTACAACAGTCAGTGTCAGAAAATAATCCTAGGCTTGGCGGCCCACCAATTGAGAAGCAGGTTTCTGAAAACCATCTGCGATAATATACATTTGTCTTTAAATTCACAAAGAGTTTATATTGTAGTAACCTCGTCTTATAATTAGACTCCACACAGCTGCCTCCGCCAATCCACTGAATCCGTGTGGTGAAGTATGACATGGATCCCTCTCATCTTCGTTTCTGAAATTTTCTCCGTAAAATACGGACTCCCAGCCTTGCTCAGTATTGGGAAGTTAAAAAGCTGATAGTTATAATCTTGACATCAGCACTACATTCATCATCATACATCATATCAGCGTTTTTTAAGTTTACTGCTGAACATTGGCCTGCCTAAAAGATTTCGTTCTTGGGCAGATACCCCCGCCCATATTCACCACGCTGGGCAAGCGGGGTTTGGTGATCGCAGTTCCATCCAGTATGCGGGATGACGCTGCTGTGTCATTCGGTTCATCCGGTAAGATATTGCTTCGTCAACTCTTACGACACCCCGTGAAATGAGAGGGGGTGGCACTGTTCTAGGCCGGTACCACACGGTACAGCAGTACATTATAATTTATAAATAGAAGTTTTACCGTAACTTGTGTTTTAAAGTTTTTGAATACGAAATTTTGACAACGAACAGCTTGTTCAAATTAATATAATTTAAAACACATTTTTGCAATAGATGATGATAATGAGTAACATATGATAGCGCGCATGCGTTCTACGGGAGACTTGTGAGATGATGCAATCTGTGCATCCACTGTCAAGACGCTCATGCACACAGTAAAATAACAGAAGTAGTAGGTAAGTGCCAATCCAGATAGACAATTTCAAACTGCCACAGAAATCGGTAAATAAAGTAAGTTCAGTTTAAAAAATATTATTGTATCAACATTTACATTATATTATTCACTTTTATTCATTAAAAATTTTATCGCACAATTTTTTCTTATACAAGAGGCGAATTATTTAAAATATTATTTAAGGAATATTCTTCCAGTTTACCTTTGGGTTAGTAGACAACTGTAAGGCAATATGAAAAAGATATACTTACATAGAATAAGATAAGTAATACTGATATATTACATAAACATTTACACAAAATAATGTAATTATGATACGGAGACTTAATAAGATGACGACTCTTCAAGAATGTATTTTTTTAGTACTTACTACCTCATCATCATCGTTTCAGCCATTTGAAGTCCACTGCTGAACATAGGCCTCCGCAATTGCTTTCCATGTTGATCGATCCTGTGACCCCTGCATCCACTGGCTCCCCTCCGTCTCGACCAGATCATCGGTCCATCGGGTGGGAGGCCACCCTCTACTACGTTCGCTGATTCGTGGTCGCAATTCAAGAACCTTTACGCCCTATCGGTCGTCGGTTTTTCGAGCTATGTGCCCCGCCCACTGCCACTTCAGCTTGCAAACGCGTAAGTCAGAGTCCAGTTATACAACAGTAAAATAGTAGATACTTTAATAGAGGCTTCTAGTGAGTTTTGGAATTCATATGGAAAATCGGCTTTGTACTAGTTCCCTTTTATTTATTAGTTACTTGTAGGACCCCTGTCACATTTTTTTATTCTACAAAGCTAGTGCTGGCAATCTGGCATACACTCCAGTTTTCTAGAGAGTCTGATACTGGAGCGTAAAAACGTGACACGAAACCTGGAAATTGGAAAATTCCATAATGTAGCTTTAGCGAAGCCGCCAGAAATTTGCCAGACTATTGTCAATCGCTTCACCTCATGAGTGAGTTACGAACGCCAGAAGATCGCTTGGGTCTGAATCCATACTGGCGATCATATAGTAGAAAGTGATCTGGGTAAGTTCCCGTTGACGTTTACTTGCCAAATAGGGAATCTTACACCTACGAATCTTAGAAAGTAAAAGTTTATATGTGAAATAGTACGAGACACAGTTTTAGAATTTGTTTTGACCATAACGTCATGGAAAAATAATTGCGATTACTTTTGTTATTTCACTATGGTATAAATGTGTTTTAATGTATTATGCATATACTATGCAATACAAGTAAAGTAGCGCGTAATTAAGGTGATGAGCAATAAAACTTTATTCGTATGAGTATTAGGTGTCCCAATAAGTCGTTGTAAATGTAATCGTGTATCAATCTATTGAGAATTCTGTTCAAATAAAACAACAAAAACAAACACAACACCACAAAAGAAAATATATTTGTCTACGTTTCTGTAACAGAGTGAAACTTATACAGTGGCCAAACTTCTTTTTGGTCAAAATTATTTTTCGTGGCGAACACATACCATTACTTCATAATATGTAGGTACTTTCAAACGACATTGGCAAAATTGTCAAATTATTAGAAGCCATGAATAAAAGAAGAAAACTGAAAAATGAAAGTATTTTTACTTTCAAACTTTTTTTTATATGAATAATTCAAGCAAATTCTACATTTTGTCAATTTTTTTTTGAAATCATGATTTTAATTTCTATTAAGATGCTCGGAAGCTGGTGGTTGATGAGGTACATACGCGAGTAATTACAAACCCCTTACAGAATCTCCTTCGAGAAGAATTTTGAACATAATGGTCTATTTTAAAATACTGCTTCGGGTACTGCAAAATGCTGGCAATGGGCATAGGTTCGGAGATGCTATTTTAACTTATATAGCTCTCACTTGTATTAAAAATGAATGAACAAATGACGGTTTAAAAACATATTCTATTGCTATCAGCCGAGGGGCGCATAGTTCAAGCGTTACATACACGTTCAAAGGTGACAATATTCTAAAAATTATCTTCTTGTCCGTAACAGATGTCGAAGAGAAACCATCGTTTTTGCAATAGTAAAGGGATAAAGGAGCACATTCATTGATAAATAAAAATAAGCGACAGTCATACAATAAATACAATATACATATAAAAAAAATTGGTTGCCTGTAAAGTCGGTATACGGGCGAAAGTTTTACGTGACAACGACTTAAAGTGGTAAAATAATTTTAATGTGAATATTCATTCGAGTGGAAGGGTCGCGTGCCTCTCACTCGCTCTCATTGTGAGCGCATAACGTGAGCGGAGCGTAACGCAGTTTCTTGAAGTGTCACCCGGCAAACCAATTTATAAGACGTTGTCACGTCAATAAAACGATTGACAGAAACAGATGCGCTCGTTACGTGGGGATCAACACTGCGCTCAGCTCAGAATAAGCACTAGGCTAAGCCTATCGCATTGGTATTCGTATAGAAGTATATCATCATATCCTAGCATTTTCCCGGTGGCCCTAGACTTAACTTAAGTTCAGGGACCAGAGACTACTCACTGGTCAAAGAAGATTTGGCTGCATTTCAGTTATTACACGGAGCGGCCTGCGCAACACAGAGGGAAACATTATCCTATGGCTGCCAGCTGTCAGGATATTAGAAGGCATTGACTTCCTAATAACGACTGCCTTGTAACGTGCTTTTCGAGGCACGGAGCAAGCGATAAATACGCACAAAACTTCAAAAAGTCGTAGGTGACCATGGTTTAAACCCGAGACCCTCTGAATTTTAAGTTTATGGGTCTCGCCTCTGGGCTTCGACGAAGAAGAAGAAGATAATAAGTAGGTACTATGGTCTAAAGCAAAAGCAATATTTTTATGGATGATACAATAGACGAAATCACGACTAATAGTCACTATTGGTATTTTCACCTCATATTTGTATCAATTAGAATTAAGAAGATTATTGTTGTGACCATCCCCTATTCAGCAGATTCAGCTCAGTTTCACATTACTGACTTGACTGTGATGGATGGTTTCTTAGCGGTACTTTATTGATTACAGTTTATAGAGGAACTTTTCAATCTTTGAAAATAGTTACTGTACGTAGATTTACTATCAAGTAATTATTTTTTTGGAACTGGCGCGAACAAAAAGTTTCTTGCCTAAATGCCTTCTAAATGCTTGTTACTGAGTTGAGTTGGTAGTTAACACATATATCCAAAAGAGTTTAAAAGAAGTTGAAGCGGCGGTTGTGCTGAGCTGGTTGGATTTTAATTTGTAAATAACCTAATAATTACCTCTTTACATATTTTAGGTCTTATTACAAGATCTAAAGTTAAACCAGGTTTACATTTAGTGTTGTCACTTTCATTTGGTAAAATGAAGACAGTCACAGCACTAGTTTTAACTGTTTAGGTTTCTCGTCCATTATGTGTGTTTGGAAGGTAATCTGAGTGACCCGGACCTATTTTAATAGCAAAAGCTTTACTAACAAGTAAGTATCTTGCATCAGTTGTATCCCGGCAAAAGTAAAAAACAAGTAATATTGGGAAATAAGGTCACAAACGTCATACTTAACTTACCTGTTATTTATGCATGACGCAATGCGTCCCGGTTATGATGGCATGCAGAATAGGATTAATAAATTAAAATGATTCTACTCTTTACTTACTTTATTTACTCACATCATAACAGAACTATACTACATTTAAAGGAAGGATCCTTATCCATCCTTAACTGCCTTCAGTTTATGTTTACCTTTTTTTATTATTATTATATTCGAAACTTCATTCCTTAAGGCTGAGAAGATGAAGTCATCGTTTCGTAATCATTTTTGAGCACAAGCCATCCTCACCAGTTGCATCAGACGATATGGAGCAAATGGATTTTTGGACATCCGACTGCGAGACAGTACGAAACTGAAACACAGCCCAATCAGGCAGGCATCTATGGGAAAGCTGCAACAAGGTGAAACGCTTAAGTGCGCTGCTAACTGCTTCAGGCGGACGAGAGAAAAAAGTGTTTAGATCGCTGATGTTAAAACCCAAAGGCTCACACTGAACAGACTTGCCCACACCCATAGACTTCATTAAATTCCAGACATAAGCAGGAAATTATGAAAATGCTGCCTCTATGCAGCCCTACACAAGCGACCAACACGATTACGAAGTTCTTTCTAGTATACCAAATTGAGTTCTGACGGAAAATGCTCCAGCCTACTCTTTGCTCTGTCACGAAGAACCATCTGCTTCTTTATACTATCAGTAAGCCAAGGGGCAGGATTATAAGATATATAGTATATAGGACCTTCAACCTGGGTGTACTCGCCACGTATCGCGTAATTTTTTTGTACTATACTTAATTACAAAATATAATGAAAGAAATACTTTGCAACGATACAATTTAATGAGTAAGCGTCATTCGCGACACGATGATAGCAGTTGAACGCTGGACACCCTTAAACTCGTTCACAATTGCAAAAAATTGGTATACAGAAAGAACTGTGTAGATTCATTTATACTTTTGATTCCGGTTATTATTGCTGTAAGATAATACAGCTACTTAAATTTTATGATATAACATGTTGGTATAAAATTTAAAGCTATGAAGTGCAAGTGTGGTAAAGCTCCGGGCAGGGTAGACACTTTTCAATAAACCTTCGCTGCGTAGAAAACGAACACTGTGTTAGGTTTCAATCTCCTAAGCCTTGCAAAGCAGCTCCAAAGAAATGTCATAAAGTGCAAAGTAAAAAAGTAAGTAATTCAAGGTAAAAAAAAACCAAAGTCCTAACTGCATTGCACTGTCGTCACATCGACATTTCAGTAAATTTACTAGCTACTGGAGAGTTATGTCGTCAATACAGAAAAAGACACTTTAGTCAGTACTGAATTTAAGACTAATTATAAAAACAAAATTTATTAGTTTAACAAATAAGGTCCTATGTTACAAACGTAACAAAACTAAAACTAGTGTGAGTACTAACACTCTGCAGGTCGATACACCAATATAGACACAAAAGACTTAATTAATAAAAACAATGTTAATAGTAATCTTATTGTTCTAAAATTATCATTATAAAAATGCTAACCATTTTACGTTCACTGGGCACGAGCCTACAGTGGGAAGTTAACTAATATAAGGAAATAAGAAAGGTAGTCACGTGATCACGTCTAAGCTCATCACGAATGCGTAGACCCATTAAAATTGTATCAGCCGCCAAATAAAGCTTTTAACTTACTGGTAATAAAGGCTAAAAAATTATGTCATAAAATGGTACACGGGAACAACTGCTTCGCGTGTCTTCCAAAACTCCTCCGAAGCATGGAAGTAATAAGTATAAGAACGGTCACCCATCCAAAGGCTACAGCTAGTAAACGCTGCTTGTCTACGAGGATCGTTACCGAACATCTAATCACGTGTTGCCACAACGTTTTGAGGGAATGAATTCATTAGAAATAATTTTACATCATCGTGTTTTCTAGGCGCCACTTGTTATTTTTTTCTGTGGAGATTAGATAATGTTTAATATTTTTACCAGCATAATTATGTTTTAATAACCGAAGTAGACATCAGTACATGGGTCTACAATAACAACAATATTTACAACATAAATTAGCGTATTCATATCTCTTATCGAGACGTACGAGCTGTTATTCAAGACATGAATAAGATTTAAATAGCAATAATGAAGTAAGTTATGTCGCTCGTGCCGTTAATACGTAGTACGACGACGATATCCCAATAGTAAAACTTCTTCAATCCAGTCATTGCGATTAAGGCAGTTTTATCAGTAGAGAAGATTAAGTAAACGTCGGCGCTTCAGATTGTCCGCAATTCGCGGTTCGGCTGAATCAGAGAAGCGAGTGAGGAGACTTTGATTGGCGTGAAGTGAGGAGGCGCGGCGGGGCCCTCCTGCCAGCCTCTTATAAAGGCAGCGCCTCTGGCGCGCGGCCACTCTCAAACGGTCCTGTCGACAACGCCGCACTTCACTCTGTACCTACGCAATTTCAAATAAATAAAGTACTTTTTTTAATTTCCGCGGTGAAACGACACGAGTTTCCTTTGATAAACAGTGAAAATGAAGCCGGAGTTTTTAATATTCCTCGTTGTCTGCGCTTTCACGGCGGCGATGGGGCTGAGAGTAAGGGTGAGTTGAGATATTTTTCTATTTAAATTTGTGTGAAATTACAGTTAAAATTTTACGAGTTCATTATGTATTTATTTAGTTCATTATCAGTTTTTTTGCCATTATCGTGAAGCTCATTGAATTGCTCATACGTAGATACGACTTAATCTGCGTATTTATTTACCTTATACACATGGCGTCAATAGTGCTAAATAGTAAATACGTTGTAGCATGATATAAGTTAAATATGGAAATTAGTTTAACTAGTGTAACTTAAAAAGCAATTTCAAAAGAATTTGTTAATTAATTGTGCGCTTACCATTTTTCCTAAGTTTCTAGACAATACTTTAAAAATAAATAATTATATTTTTATCCTTTTAAAGTTACTGGAAAAATACTTAATGAATTTATCACAGTCTGTTAACATAAACATTATTAAGTAGGCAAGATAAACTAATAAAACTTTTATTCTTCTATTGTAGCTTAAAGTAATTACGTAGTAAATTTATGCAAATTCGGTAAGAGCTATTAAAACATAATAGAGGGTAAGCATTAAGTTTCTAGAATTATCTACATTCTGTAACGTCTAAGAAGCTTTGGATTGAACTTTCTCGTCGAGCTTTTATAACCTTAGAAGTTTTCTTGTTTCATAGCTTAATTAACTGAATACGTTAGTGATTCTTTGAGCCTGTTAATTCTGCGGTATAATATAAGAAGTAATTATTAAAAAAGTATTTTCATAACTATGTATAGATTAAACTTTTTAACTTATCGTTATTTTTTAAAATTTACAAATATATTTGAATGTCTTGCGAAATACAATGTAAAATCGAATGTTACTTTTTTATAGAAGTAGGTATAACCTGTAGCTGTAGTAAATACATATAATGGGATACCAGGATTTTTTTTTTTTTGAAATCATTTATTCATTTTAATACATACAGTAAAGACATTACATATATTCCTCGTCAAGCTATAAAGCTTGTGGGCGAGATACGCTCGTTCACATTTTCTTTCTTTATACAAATTAATCCAGTAACATTAACATTAATCAAACAATAACATTATATACTATACAATTATAAATATATTTTACATATATATATACACATACATATAAATACATACATATATATATATATATATATATGATATATATATATATATGGATGTATATATATATATATATATATATATACATCCACCCACACACACATATATATTATTGTATTTGTATACATTTATATATAAGAAAAAAATTAGTTCTACTTGTAATACCTAAATAATTTCAGACACATTCTAATCCTGGTTGTATGTGTCTCTGTCTATGACACTAACATAATGAGTTAACTAGCTGTTGTTCAAGGTTTTGCTTATGTGAAAGATTTTATTACCTTTTACCCTCTTTAGGATAAATTGTTTAAAAGAGATACAATACATATATTTATTTCTTGTTTCAACAAAATACATACAGACGAATAATAGAACCCATCCTACTTAAATTTCGGTTAAAAATTATATAGATTTGGTTGAATTTTCAAATTTAACGGTTTATTAATAAAGCGCCGCCTTCCTTAGGCGAACAATAATCAGCTGCTATATTTCTAATACCTAAGTAAGTGTTTAAGGTAACATCAATTCTTAAATCAATTATTTTACAGAACAACAAGTATAAAAAAACTGAACTAAACTTTTAAACCGACTCAACGATATCTTCTTTATTAAATTAAGTAATTCAGTTTAATATTCTATAATATTTGATAGACGATCCGCCTGGCTGTTATTTATAACTGTTAGTCAAAGTCAAGTCAAAATACTTTTTATTTCATAAACTATTACGTAGTACTTGAAAACGTCAAAATTATAAAAAAATAACAAAAACAAATAACATATAATTATACTAAAATCACGAAGCTTAGATTCACTTGCAACCAAACAATTTAAAAAAAAATATATTTAAGTGTAAGTGAATCTAAGTGCCAGTTCCGAGCCACCGCTCTGTAAGAAGAACTGGCAAGAAACTCACAGGCTATGCTTTTTTAAATTATCGATTGGTTAGTTACAATCTTCATTTGTCTGTGACGCTATACAATGCAACATAATATAACAATATTCATAATAATTTTACTTTGTGTTAGAAGTTACTTAGGTTGCTTTTTTTCAATCTACCTTGCAACAGATCTCAGTGGTTTTTGTCAATGTCGTTTCATAAATAATTTTCTGTAAATCATTTTATGTAAATAATAATAAAATGGAAAAAATATTTAGTAATGAAATTCAGTCGTGAAATAGTGAGTCGTGATTTTTTACATAGTTCTTGAATGTAGCATCGATTTGCGATTTTAATAGTCAAGCTTTAGAATACTTCTAGTATCTACGTGAGACAATTGTGACAATATAGTCATCATATCCTAGCATTATCCCGGTTGCCCTAGACTAAAGCTTAAGGCCCAGGGTCTGCTCACTAGTTGAACCAGATTTGACTGAATTTCAGTTATTACGTGGTTACTATGTCAATAATGACAATATAATAATGAGATACAAATAAACTCATTATATTACTGATATGGCGTAGTGGCGAGAATACCCGCTCTCCGCTCCTAAGGTCGTGGGTTCGATTCCCACGCAGGACAAATATTTGTGTGCATGAACATGAATATTTGTTCTGGTCTGGGTGTTTTTTTACCTATGTATATTAAGTATGTATTTAGAAAAAAAAAGTATTTAAGTATATTTATCCGTTATTTAGTATCCATAACACAAGTTCGAAATTATACTTATCTTGGAACTAAAAAATTGGTGTAATTGTTAGAAAATATTTATTTATTTATTACCTCGGCTGCCCTTTACTTAAGCTAGGCTAGAGCCTAGGTCTGTTTACTGGGCTAACTACATTTAGCTGAATTTAAACTCTTACAAATAAGCTGATATAAGAGTGAGGAGCAGGGTACAGGGCCATTTAAAGCCTATTGATACATTAATTGAGATTTAGTTGATTTTGTTACGTTTGAACAAGATTTTTAGTTAACTAGTAGGTATTTCTTAAAAGGGATAATAATTCATTTATTCGAGTCAACAAAATCGACAAATTGCACCATTACACATAAAATAACACACAATAAAATAGTAGCATAAATTAAATACAATATCTACAGATTACGATATTTCGGTTATAAATAAATAAAATAATCACACAATTTTACATTACATTGACAGTAAATTAGATACAATAACACACATCAAAATAATTTGTATACAGTGTATAGTTTTATGAATTAAAGTAATTACATAAATAATTATGGGTGTTATTTAACGTGTCTTCAAAATTAATAAATTGCCAACCTAACCTAACCTTTTTGTACATCAAAAATACTGATTGAGCACCTAATCACCTATTAGATGCTCACTCAGTATTTTTGATGATCAAAAAAGCTTTTTTTAGAGGTTTAGTTTATTATATTCCAATAATTATTGGACATCCTTGGACTTACACTCTTACAGTCTCAAACTAATTAGAGCTTATACTATACAGAACGGATATATCGAGCCTTTTCAGGAAGTAGATCGTAACCGCCATTTAGCATATTTTACAGAAGTTTTTTTTGTGAATAATTAAATGATAATAAATAAATAAATAATTCACGCAATCACACCAATTATGAATTAGGAAACAGGAGCAGATATTATTTAAATTATGGGTTAAAAAAAAATTTTTTTTTGCTGATTTTCGCGACTTTGTTAAGACCATTATACGATCTGTCTAATTTAAGGATCGGGCACCGACTTAATGAACTAAAATATTATTTGCATACTTATAGTAACATAGGATCAATACATAATGTATTTCAAACGACACAAATAAATACCGAAAGCGGCAATAGGCTCGCCCCCTATTACGTGGGACCAACTATGTACCTAATTGGCGAAGTGTGGGCGTATAAGATGCCTCTGCCTACCCCTTCGGGGAAACAGGCGTAAATGTATGTATGTATGTTACCTGAGCCTATTGCCGCTTACCGGACACTGTTATGATCGCCAGAGCCTCTAAAAAAAATATTCTGGCAATTATACCAATTATGTACTAAGTAACGGATAAACATACATACCTACTTTTTGTTTGATTGTAAGTCCATACTTAATATACAAAGGAAAACACCCAGGCCAGAATAAATATTCATGTTCGTGTACACAAAGATTTGTCCTGTGTGAGAATCGACCCCACAACCTCAGAAGCGAAGTGCGGGTGTGCTCGCCTCTAAGCCAAATCGGTCGTAATTGTTGTTCCTGGGTGGGAATCATAACCATGACCTCAGGAACCGGCTGCAGATATACCGACTTCCACGCTATCGCGATTTTATATGTTTAAACATAAATACGAACAAAAGTCTTACTCTGGGTGTTTCCTACATATACTTACTATATTATCAGAATCTACACAACACGCTTTGCTTATTATTTTTTTTATTTTCAATATCTTTATTGCAGCGATGTTGTACAACTAATAGGTCTATACTAATAATATTTCTTTGGTACCTAATTTACATATTGTATTAAATTATTGAAATTCTAGTTGGAAAATAAAATTATTTAAGGAAAAAATATAGTCTATATTACTCAGGGATAATGTAGCATTCTAATAGTGAAAGAATTATGGAAATCCGTCGATGGGTTTATGAGAATATTTCTAACAAAAATAGAAAAATGTTAAATTACAAATATTTCCTCTTTAAAATATTATTTGCTTGTAAGTAGCGACAGCCCAGTGGCGAGACAAAGTCTATGACTTCACATTCAGAGGGTTCAAACCCTGGTCGGCTGGTCGCGTATGTACGACTTCTCGAAGTTATGAGCGAAATTATTGCTTGCTCTGTGTTTCGGATAGCCCGTTAAGCCGTTGGTCCTAGCTGTCCTAAACATCTATTCGTTGTTAGGGAGTCAGTGCCTTCTAACGTTCGGACAGCAGGTTTAACCATAGATTGATGTTTCCCTTTGGGTAACGGAGGTCAGACGGCAGACGCTCCTCGTAATAACTGATATGCAGACAAATCTGGTTGGACCAGTGGGCAGTACCTGGGTCCTAAGCTTAAGTCTAGGACAACCAGGATATTGTTATTATCTGATGAGACAATAGTTTTGCTTAATTAGGGGCTGTAAGAAAAGTTTGACACGTCCATCAATATTTTTGCTACGAGCGGTTATGTCGAATGGAAAACGGCAGTGTAACCTTATTTTAGCAGTCAGCTGCAAAAATATAGCTGCTCGTTATCAAACCACCTTCCACTAATAAACATATGGGTTAAATTCTTATACAACGTATCCCGTTCAACGACTTTAAAGACGGAACTACAGTAAAAGTTTGTGGAATTTACGTGTCATGTATGTTGTGCTAAATTTAATAACATTAAAAACTGTTTTCACAGGAGCACTAAACGTCACTATTCGAAGCCATTCTGACCGGTATGCGAAGTGAAAAAGACACAAAATATTTTTGAAGGAAAATATGAAAAGCTTTTCTTGGGTTTTATTAAAAATAAACTCAATAACATCTTTAGATATTTTCACATTGCGCCATCTAGTCCCAGACTAAGCCGAGCTTGCACTATGCATATGAAATAGGGAGACATACTTAAACACTTTATTTGTAGGTGGCCAAAACTATAAACGATTACAAATAGCTAAAACGGTTCACCGAACGGCTCAGTCAGATATACGTCTTTTTCTAACACAAACACATAATTATGTGAATTTGTGCTTGAAAAATATATTATATACAAATGAATTCATAACTAATAGCAGTAAAATTTACGAGACATTTGTTAAGTGTAAGAAATACCTTTGTACCAATTAATCAGCAAAATATTTATTATGTTTTATTGTTTTTAATAAATAAAGATATTTAAAAAATCTAGAGTATCTCAAGACGTTTACCTGATGGTTGCCGATTCTTACCGATTTATGGAAACTCCTCTCCAAATCCGCATCGGACTCTCCTGGAAAATATATAGTCCAACCAATTCTAATATGTTGTGTGAAACCATGTCATGTTTGACACTGATTCATTAAAATAAAATATCCACTAGAAGCAATACAAATAAAAAGTTAACTACACTCGTCGCGTCGCCCCTAGATAATTTGGGAGCAGGGCAGGAGGATGAAGATGATTATGATTTTTAAAGCATCCCCATAAAAATAATGAACGAATAATTAATAAAAATATCATACTATCGCCATTACTTCGTAATCAAATGTAGCATACTATTATTTGGATATCCTTATAATTAGTTTGGTAAAATTGAAAATAATCTGATATCATAATACTGTAATATATTAAATTTAAGTAAGTAGTTGAGAAATTGCATATAAGAAAAAATAAAACAAAGATTTTGTTGTTTGACAATACGAAGCTTGTCTTCGAGAACTTAGTTTGCCCCTGACCTACTACTAAGATAATATTATTGCGGTACCTACCTTTAGAAAGTAAGTTAATGTCAACAGTTCTAGGTACTTCCAACAATTGTAATTACATTTTATTGCTGTTGATGTCTGTGATAAAGGGCAGATTCTACTATAAATTTATATAAACATTAAATTGAAGTCGGGCTAATCATCTCACGGAAAATTATTACAATGATAAAAAGTTAATCAAAGTCTTGTATGTTCTTTTCAATTGTAATGTAGTTTGGAACTTTTTTTAAACCAGTGATTTGCTTGTGTATTTTTAGGTAGTTATTTTTGTAATGTAAATCATGGACCTACGTAGGCCGTATTTATGGGATCTCACAAACAAAGGTAATGGGGTAATGGGTCATCTCCTATACGGACTCCGTGCGAATTGGCGGAGTAGTGGATTTACCTACCATGTGTACCTTAACACTAGAAGGAATCTGTTGATTTTTATTTAATTTTATGGTTAAAACCAATATACATATACATGTATACCTATACTTTTATTTCTTAATTATGGTACCGCTCATAACTCTTTCATTGTTAAAAAAATATATCGAATTTCAATTTTGTGAATGTTTGACGAATCTAAATGATCAAAATCTTAAAGACAAAAGTATATTTTTTATTTTATATAATAAATATACATTTTTGAAAAGCGACTTTTTGTTTACACTGGTATAGTGTTTTTTATTAACAAAATAAAATAAAACAAATATTCATACTAAGTAGATTGTTACATAACTAATGTCTGGAGTCGATAGGGAACGTTTATCGCTTTTGTTTACATTCAGGGGAAGAAATTAATATTGTGGCAGATTATATTTACTTGATAATTTATACATGTACAATATATTAATATATATATATTGAATTGGTTTATTGTTTCTTTATTTCGTATACACAATTGAATAATGGTAATTGGTCTTTGTTCAATTTTTAAAAAACTTTTGCTTTTTATAAATACATACACACAATCACGTATTTTTCCCCGAAGGGGTAGGCAGAGGCAGAGTAATAGATCCTATTGCCTATTGTTTATCGGAAACATTTGTGATTGCCAGAGCCTCGTCCGTTGATCGGCAGGTTCTTTAGGCACTTTCAGGCTAGGTTGGCTTGGGATCCGAAGAACCCCTTAAGATCTTCCATCCGACTGATCTCCACGTTGTCGTGGTGGGGGTACTGAGTTCCTCCCGGTAGGGCGGAGAAGCCGCTAGGGAAAAGGTAACACCCGGATTAGGGGACCTGTAGAGGGCGAGCCAGGAGGGCCCGTCCAGCAGCGCCAGGAGGGTCTTAGGCGGGAGGGGGCACGGGGTCCTTGCTGTCTAACTATGAACCCTCCGGGAAGTCGGTCGAGCACGCTATGGCCGCACGGGGAGGTAGGAGGGGCGCGTCCACTGCGCCTCTCTAAGGTTCTCCCGGTTTTGGTCCGGGGGACGTTGGCCGCAGGCGGGGTGTCAGAGCTGCAACCCAGGAACTGGCTCCCGCCTTTTTCTCAACAAGCGGCCGACGTCGTTGGAAGATTTTTAGTGGGTATTACTGCTGGCATTCGCGTCTGCCGGTGGCGAGTCCCACAAGTGGAAAGGTTGTAGGTTAAAAATTTTATAGAGAAAATACATTTTTAATAATAAAATACAGATATTGTTTAAAATTGTACTGTATTTTTCATGTTATTGTCTACTATTAAACAAAGGCATCCCTCAAAGAGCGCCGAACGTTCTAATCCCAAAAAGCACTGCAATAGTCATCATTTAATAATTTTATATCATTATACAAATCCATCATCAATTGATAACGACTGTCGTTATTTTCCATGAGAACTACATGTTTATGCAAAATATAAAAACCACATTACATTAAACATGGAAAGAAGCCTTCATACTAAGCACCCTAATTGGAACCCTAGTTTTTAGGATAATTAATCTTTACTACCAAATGGTTTCCTTTTAGAATTTCGATTTAGTTTTATCTAATTCAATTAAGTATACAGACAGCTGGTTTATTTATAGAATTATGTTTCTCTCTGGGTTGCGTTGGTCAGACGGCAGTCGCTCACTGGAATAACTGAAATTCAGTTTAAATGTGGCTAGACCTTTAAGTAGACCCTGGGCCCTAAGCTTAAGGCTTGGTCAACCGAAATAATGCTAAGATATGATTTCAGAAATAGTAATTGAATATTATATATCAATATAGAGTAAAATTATTAATATACACAATGTTTGATTATAATAACTACTCTCATCTTCAATATTGTTGTGCCTGACGACCCTCCATGGTTAGAATTGAAATGGTACATACGCCTTCTATACTTATCTATATTAATATTATAAAGAGAAATGATTTGTATTTTTGTATGTTTATTTGTTACATTAGGTACAATAGAATTTCAATAAATATTTTACAATTTGAGAGCAACATTATTCCTGAGAAAAAGGCTATAAAATAATAAAAATCAGGAATCCCTGCTAAAACTTCAATAATCTAAACCAAGGTGTGAAACATTGTCGAAAAATTACTTTCATATTTCACAGCGGAAACTATGAACAATAAAACAAAAATGTGTTCCACAATATTGAAGAACATATCAATATCTATAAAAAAAACTATACGGTACTGTATGTCCAACTGCTATAGTTATGTCAAAATAACTGAATTTTTTGATAAAAAGGTGAATAATAATATGACGTTGCATAAAAGACCGTCATGTTAGGTTTTCACAGTCTTCTACTCTCGAACAGAACATTATTTTTCGCAATATTGTCGGTTTTGGGTTAAATAGTGGCTACAAGATTTTCAAGACTTTCATCAGTTTCAGCCAATCCTTAACGGCTTATCCCAAAATGTCCAAAACAAATGTCTACCCGTGCAAAGCTGGGACGGGCCGCTAGCCAGTAAAATAAGTAACATTTATATTTTTTGTGTATATTACGAATAGACTTAAAATACTGGAAGGGTTTAGATAATTCTTTCACCATCAGAATGAGAAATTTTCCTAGAAAGAACATTTTTTACGGCTATCAAAATACTTAGCTGAGCTGTTATGTATTTATGAGAGAGAGATGAGCTGAGATGTATCATACATTATGTACGTATTTACATATACAAAAGACTTCATTTAAAGGCATTGTTATTTTAAACTTTATCGAAAAATTCGGTTTTTAATTTCTAAAGATTTAATTAATTATGTAATTTTGTAAATAATGCTCACAAAGACTGCAGTTATCGGCGATTTTTGATTAAAAAAAACATTTAAGAGAACTTTATAATTACTTAACTGAAAAGAAAAGATATTCCAGCAAATCTTTTATTATTTTTCAGATTGCTTTATTCGGTATCAACCTGTTTTGACGGCAAAATACCGTTGAAAATCATTAGTAACATATTAATATTTCTAAACTCCTATTTTATCATAAGCTTAAACTTATGTTTCCTAATGAACACGCACACTACACAATATATCAATAAAATTATGTTACAGTACTAAAATTGGACATCCACTTAATTACTTTTGACTTTATGTTTAGCTTTATTACTATAACTGAGGGTTTAAATCGTGCGCATAAATAGTTTCTGAGAAAAATGAATGTGACGGCAGACCGGGACGAGTAACGGACACCGAGTGATTTAGCACAGGAAACAAATGTGCACATTGAAACGAGCTGCAAGGTACTTCATTTTTAAGGGTAATAAAAGTTATCTAAACTTAAAGTTATTGCTATGGAGCGCTGTAACTTTTTAAATAGGCAGGATGTGGATTATGACGAGTTTAAAACGTTAAAAGACAAATCTTACAAAAAAATTTATTACTCAACTTGTAGATCCCTAACCAGCTTTATGATACATACTTTCAAAAGTAACGCCAATAAATCAAAAACAAAACACATTTAATTTTATTTAATAACTGGATGACCCGGAGAACATTGCACCGCCGTTTTTTCATCGTAAATATTTCCTAATTTTCTTTAGGCAATAGATAATTATAAATTGGTGGCTGAAAAACTGAACGTCAATATATTAAATATCTCTTTCAGTCTTCTGTCTTAATCACTCACTCACCATAATAATATATTTAAAAACAAATTAATTCAGGTTTTACTTTTTGGTAATACATTATAAGCAAGTGATGGTTTAAAAAAAATATTACAAATAAATTAATTTGAAAGTCTTAAAATAACAATCATCAAATTTGGTGCATTCGTTTGGAAGTTATGCTCGTACATTTTGGCAAATATTTTATATAGATAAGACTCAGGAGCAAGCGCAGGACTCGGAGGTTGTGAGCCACCTCCTCCCGTAGTGGGAGGATCATGGGCTGGGATAATGATAATGATGACTGACAAAAGACAATTATATTAATGGAAACCAGTGTACCTACGTTATCAGTTATGTTAAAAATGTGAAATGATGCGGTCTCTGGTTTATGAAAAGACTATAAAAATATTTTTGGTAGATTATAAACGCATTAATTTTTTTGCTTTTGCTGCCGCTTAATCTTAGTAAAGGGAAATCCTATCGTGTATGTCGCTCAGCAAAAATAAGTAAAATTAGACCCAAAGCTACCAGTCCGCACCAACCTAGTTCAGAGATATTTGAGATTAAAAGTTAGACAGAAGTTAAGTTTATGATAGGGTTGGTTCCCTTTATCATTTATTTTTGGCACAACACGATACAATAAATTTAATTGTTTCTAGTTTTACTAAAAGAAGAAACTCTACCTTACTTTGCCAGTAACGCATTAGAATATTACGTTACATTACGTTAGTCTTATGTTGACTGATACGGCGCAGGGGTCAGTATAACTGCACTGAGCTCGTAAAGTCGTGAGTATGATTCCCACGCAGGAATAATATTTCGGTTAAAGAATATACATATTTGTGTAGGTTGAGTGTTTCCTATGCATTATAATAATACATTTACTAAATAAAAGTACCTATTTAAGAATTTTATCCGTTTTAGTACCCAATACCACGTGCTCTGTTTAGTTTACATGGCATTATGTAAGATATCTTAGAATATTTGTTTAATTATTCAATTACGTTAATAGTATTTAGTTGCTATTCTTAATCAGTATTAAACACCTAAATGAACTACAATATTAAGGGCGGGCGAAATATTATACGTTATTCATGTAGAATTATTTATACAAAAAGCAAAATTGACATACGTTCAATATTGAGTTCTGTACATACTTATTTAAAATAATCTCAGAGAAATCATCATTAAGTACATGAGACGTAAATTTCACTTAAATCGCAGTACGATGTTTTATGTCTTTGATTCCTAGCTGATAGCTTCTTATTTTTTTGCCGCAAAATTGACTTTTCTGTTAACTGATCATTACATGTGTCAAGCTGGAACTACTTATGCAGTTTGTCCAAAATATATATGATTTTTTGAGATCTTTTTTATATTGGGTGGGTAATGGCATATGGGGGATCCTAAGACAACCAAGCCAACCTCACCTGCAAGTGGTGCACTTGCCGATCAATGGACGTGGTAATGGCGAACATAAAAGTTCCCCTAATATCGTCGCAATTTGTAACTTGAGACCGAAAATATTAGCGAAATGTGAGTGCATAATATGCCTCTGCCTACCTCTTCGGGGAAACAGGCATGATAGTAAGAATGTAGGTAAAATATCTAATTGTCATAAAAGTGCAGTCTATAAAGCACTCTCAAAAGTCCCATCTATTTCTTCAACCGATTTCATCAAGACGACCTCAGCGGCTTAGACGTGACTGTATGAACAAATAAACTCACAATCGCTTTTCTAATATTAATAACTGTCCGGCAGGCAACTCTTGAGCTTTTATTTTACACGCACGTATATATAGCCTTTAGTTTACTTTTGTTATAAAAAATATTAAGTCCAAATATAGCCGCTGTCAGACTTTTACTGATTAAAAACCATCCATGTTCCTTCTCGAGCCTGCTACGTCCCTACGTCGTCTACGAAGCATTACATTTCTATTATTTAAAATAAAAAGTATTATCTAAGCATTCTCCAGATGCCTGTGAAAGTTGCTTTTGCAAAATCGCATAAAAATATTTCGTAATTTATCGTTTCATTTATATTCACCTTTTGTCTAATCCGATTTTTCTAGTTGAGGTTAAATTAAAGTCATAATATAATCCATAAAGTTTGACATCGATACTAAAACTGTGTGAGCTTTAAAACGGCGTCTGTTCTTCTTTGGCTCAATAAAGCTTTTTATGAACGAAAATACGGTCTCGACTTATCCACTAAAAGATCTTAAGAAGATTTAAGATCATTTAGCGAGGCTGTCACCTACATTACACAGCGAGGCACCTAATTACATTCAAGTAGCAGAACGGACAGCCATATGGCAATAAATTATTCTTAATTAATGCACTTTGAGTCAGGTAAAAAAAGCACTAACCGTCTGGAGGGCATTTGTGACTTGCGTATCGACTGTTGACGACTCCGTCGTTCGTCGAGACCCACCTCGCTGTAACTCAGACAGCGAAAAACGTAACTTTATTTATAAATTTCAAGGGAATTGGAAACAAGGTTTCATTGAAAATTGCAAAAATTTTCATTTGTCTCAAGATCTTTATGTCATTTCGATATTGTGCCGGAATAATAATATAACCTTCAAAAGAAGATGTTTAATTTGGTACTATACCGTTATTATTATGATGTTGAGCTTTACAATAAATATTACGATTACTATTTAACGTAACGTCTATGTCGCATTGTCATACTAGAATGTTCTGGTTTGTGATTCAACATAAAATACAAATATATACCCATGTCCCAAAAACGACAGTTCCTGAATTATGTATGTACCGCGATTTTTTATAGTTTTTGAATTTTAATCAAATTCTTTTGGATTAATGAAAACATAGCAACAAAAAGAAACGATAGCTGATCACTGAACCAATCAACGGCAGTATTTCAATTTTAGAAATCATTATCTTTTCGTAAAAATTGACAAGCGGCATGATCCTGGTTGAAAAACATGTGTATTATGTGCGTTTTATTGCATCATTATCTGATATAGTACAATAAGACAAGTACATTTTACCCCAACTCTGATTTGTAGTGTCTCTCACAAACATTAATGAATATATTATACGCGAATGTGGATCAAGATTTACACATCGCAGACACAAAATGCGTTAAATATGCTTTCTTCGACTTAATTTAAAACTGAAGCGCCCATTCGCTGCTAGCTTGAGTTGAGAAGAAATAAGAAAAAAACTCGTCAATTGTGTTTCTCGCAAATTATACTAGAGAATGAGATACTGTCATACACTATAATTATGCAAACGCAAATCAACTTGAACTTTTGCAGTACAATTTGTAGACATTGATCTCTCTGATTTATTTCTCTCTAGTACTTTGTTACAAGCAGAGTTCATAAATATAATAATATGATTAATTATAAAACTAGCGATATTTTCAAAGTTACCAAACTATTACATAGTTTGGCGAAGTATAAACAAATTTAATCAAACGTATATTTAGAAATAAATGCCTTAAAGAAAAGAAGATAGAAACGGTAATCGTATTTCTTGTAACTGGCGGGAGAAAAATCTAATCTTGACGATTTTCTTGCCCGTTTTTTACAATCAAATTCCCGCCCGCGGTGAAAGGGCGCGCTAGTTTTTAAGTTTTGGAATTTTGAATTTCATAAGAGCTCTATCGAGCCAAGCTTGAGAAAATGATTTTGATTTTGACTTTAGTACTAAATAATATTACTTTGTTTATCGAGTGTAGACGCTAATCAGCAAACTGAGTACAGAACGAGGACGGCCTTCCATCCGATATATAGACCGATGATCTGGTCAAGGCGGTGGAAAGCCAGTGGATACTCCGCTCAAGATCAATCGACATGGAAATCAATGGATAGGCCTATGTTTCACAGTTGACATCTTGTGACTGAGATAATAATGACGGATGAGAGATGAAAAGCGCCACAGTAAACCTTTTATGTTCTTACGTATCATATTTATACTAAAGGGAAAATAGTTACGACGCCATATGAGAGTATTATTTTTTAATATTATATTTTTTAAAACCGAATCATGCTCTTATTAGAGAGCTCATAGCTTAACCTTAACAGGGCTGAAAGTTTAAGATCCAGGACACACTAGTCCTAAAAAATATTAACGAATTGCATTCTTTAATATTTTGTGGGTTATTTATGGTAAGGTGTAATATCAAAGCAATCTCGGTCGGGAACATCTAAAACATGAACGTTCATCTACCGAGACCTTAGCCCTAGAGGTCTGCAAAACAATTAATCATTTAATGCTCATTGCATGCATGTCATTATCGCACAAATGGCGTCATACTGCGTCGCATCATGACTAAATGGCCTAAAACTGTCATTGTATGCACACATACGTACTGGCTGGCTATAATATAGATAGGAGCCGTTCATTCATGGTGCGTGTGTTCGCACAGGGTCCGATACGCTCAAGGGCAGGCGCGTACGCACATCGTGAGATACGATGTTGTTCAACACAACACTATAGAGCTAATAAACCCATTAAGATAAATTGTTGCAATCTTTTACTTCGAACTCCATTGTTTGTAATATTTTTAAATTATCAAGCATTGATTAATACAATTTTTATTAAAATATTCACTAAACATTTCATTTATTTTTTATTATGCCCTAACAATAATAACGTTAAGATAAGCATTTATTTTTTAAGTATAATTATATATTTATTTTCCCCCTCTCGACACAAACTGCATTATTTTCTTTTTTTATTTAATGATTTGATATTAAGCGCTTCCGTGCTTCGGATTCCATGTAAAGCCGTTTGGTCCGATGCGTGGTAGTCATTGAACCAAGTTAGAAGTCTTAAGTCACGTCAGAGGCCTTTTAGAACTTAAAAAAATTTAACAGAAGAATTCTTCACTTCAGCTTGAATTGAAAAATTTTGATTGAAAAATCTGTACTTAGTCCGCGTGGTGGACATGAGATGAATCCCTCTCACAATGTTTCATGACAAGAAATCGTGCTCAGTTGTAAGACGTTAATGGTCTAAGAAGATGAAACATATAGAAATACAATTATATTACATTTTCAGAAGGAGGTGAAAAAAGAAGCGGTGCAGCCTTCGTCGGAGACTCCGCCGCCATCAGCAAGCGTCAGCAGCAGCAGTAAACCAACACCCAGCGAGAACAGCCAGACCGGCGTCTTCGACAGCCTGCTATACAGTTTGACCAGCAGCACAGTGAGCAGTACCACGGCCAAACGGCAGATATGCGCGCCCTGGACGCCGTGCGCCTGGTCCATATACAAGCCCACATATAAATTTATCGAGGCCGTCTTAACCAGTACTTAGTAAGTTCAATATAAACAAAACTTTACGCATAGGGTTAAATTCAGTTTCTTCTTCTTCAACTTAGCGTTATCCCGGTTGCTGCCTAACGGGCCCGGGGTCCGCTTTCCTACATCTTCTTCTCCATATCGCACGGTCTTCGGCATCCTTGGTCGATACGTTATTGGCACGCATGTCATCCCTTACGACGTCAAGCCAGCATTTCCTGGGCCTGCCCAATCTACCTCGGCCGGGCGGCGGTGCCATGGCAAGACATTTTTTCCCCACGTAGTTTGCCGGTTTTCGTAAAACGTGGGCGTACCAGCGTAGGCGACATTCTTGTAATTTATCTGCGATGTCACGAACATGAAGGCTGCCGAGGATGCGCGAGTTCTTAATTTGTAGTTGGAGGTGGATTTGCTGAATATTTGTGTAATACATTTTATATTTTACATCGGTTGGCTTTGGAGTCTTTTTAAGAAAGAGATGGATTGTGTGGGTCGAGTTTTAAATAAATTAGAGTTTTAGACTCGATTTTTACAAAGTGCCGGTTGTAAGTAGTTAGGAAGGTACAGATAAAGTACAAGATCAAGAAAATGCTTTACTATAAAATAAATTTACAGTTCTTTATTTAGGTGAATTATACCCATACACATAAAAGAAAAACATCTAGTTATAAATATAATAACATTAATTTAAATGCATTTGGTTCATATTAAAATAATTTTGTAACCAAATTACATTTTGAGTAATATAGGATATATCGGGGTCCTACCAACAGCTAAGGCTCTGGCGAACACAAAAGTTCCCGGTAAGCAGCCTATTGCTCGCCACCTACGTAGAGCCAACCAAATATTGGCAAAATGTAGGTGAACAATATGCCTTTGCTTACCCCTTCGGGGAAACAGGCATGATAATATGTAAGTAAATAATAATGATTAATAGATTGTAACAAAATTTTACATACACGCGTCTTCTTTTTAATTTGTTTTATTGTTTAATAGCTACTCCTTCTTTTACACTTAATGTGTACATGAAGTGTAAGAAAAAAAATATAACACAAATGAAAAATACAGACGTCCATGCCATCACCAATCTTATTGCCTAACTAGCGGCCGCCCGCGACTTCGTCCATGTGACCTACAGGTACTTATTTTAAATCGCGTTCCCCCGAGATAATACATCTACCGTCGTAATAGGTGTACTGTCAAAACCTGTACAATCGATCTGTTAAAACTGTACAGCCGATTAAGAGGCAATTACTCATTTTTTTCTTATCAATAATGGCTTCGCGCGTTTTGCACATTTAGCCAGTGTCAAATAAGAGATATATTAATAACATATAAATTATAGTAAATGAGAATGAGTGGTGATAATGAAAATAAATGGTAAATGAGGTGTCCTCTCCTAAGCCCCTTGAATCCTCAGTAAAGATGTGGGGCTATACTGAGATCTCACATGGACTTCCTAAAAGAGTTTGAAAAGTTATGTTGCACTGTTTTGTTTCATTTACCAACACTTATGTACGTTCATAAACACTTAACGGTTACTAATCCACTGTTATTACACATTAATGTTCGAAATATCGAAAATTTTAGAAAATAAAACAAAACTGCAGACATGACACTTGACTTTCCCGCCAAGAAGTCCCTAAGAGGTTTTTTCTTTTAAATATTGGCTTCGTGCTTCTAGCACATCTAGCTAGTGTCAAGTAAGTGATTTATTAATAAAATATAATTCATAGTAAATGAAAATGAGTGATGATAAAGATGATAAATGGTAAATTAGATACCCTCCCCTAAGCCCCTTCAGTCCTCAGTAAAGATGTGGGACTATACTGAGATCTCACATGGACTCCTTGAGAGAATTTAAAAAGTGATGTTGCACTGCTTTGTTTGATTTACCAACACTCATGTATATTCACAAACACTTAAGGGTTAATAATATAAATATAAATAAATAAATATTTTCTGACAATTACACCAATTATTTAGTTCCAAGATAAGTATCATTAAGAACTTGTGTTATGGATACTAAACAACGGATAAACATACTTAAATATATTTTTTTTTGTAAATACATACTTAATATACATAGGAAAACACCCAGACCAGAACAAATATTCATGTTCATACACACAAAGATTTGTCCTGTGTGGGAATCGAACCCACGACCTCTGGAGTGAAGTGTAGGTATACTGACCTCCACGCCATATCGGTCGTCAAAATAATCCACCGTTACTACACATTAATGTAAGAAATATCACAAATTTTAGAAAATAAAACAAAACTGCAGACATGACGCTTCACTTTCCCGCCAAGAAGTCCCCTAGAGGTTATTTGGAACACATTTTTTTTTTAATATGGTATACGTGTACATTCTGCATTTGATAAAAAGCGGTTGTTATAGTATTAAAAACAGACACACAATTTCTTTTTTTCACCAAATCACGCACTAATAGTTTTAAAAATAAATTTGGTTTCTGATAAAACGAAAAGTGTAGCAGTTTTTTAATTTGGTTCTACCATATATTTATTAGGTAACGTATGAAATTTTTTTTTTCTCATCATCATCAGCCCAAAGAAGTCCTGAATATAGGCCTCTCCCATAAATTTCCAGCGTGACCTATTGTAGGCGGCTTGCATCTATCGTAATACAGTACAATACCTTTACCAGATCGGCTGTCCATTTTGGAGAGGACGTACTACGCCACGTTTTCTGTCGAAGGGTCTCCATTCATGGACTTATCTGCCCCAACGACCGTCAGTTATACGATTTTGTTTTATTCTATAATTAATAAAAATATTAGGCCCTTTCATATTTATTTCATAAGTATTTTGTGCAACCGTCAAGTCTTTCGTCGTCAATTATGCGTGTGGTTAAGAATTTCTAATTAAAATATGCTTGTTAATTTGTGTTTGAAACTTGGTGAATCATTTGTTATCGCACCGTTTAGTTTTTCTTTAAAATCGTTTTGTTCGCAAATAATAACAAGGAAAACCTAAAATATCACATTATTTTTGTACGTAAGAGTTCCGCCGTGGCATTAGGTCGAAGGATCAATGATATATGGGGTTCGCGTCAGCTTCCTAAATCTGGCCTTACTAATTATAACTATGATAATCAAATCCGTCTTTTGCCGGGTGGTACCGGCCTAGAATAGCATCTCTCCCCCTCATCTCATGGGGAGTCGTAAGAGTCGACGAAGAGAAATATGACCGAATGATGGGCAGCAGCGTCAATCTGCGTACTGGCTGGATCTGCGATCACCAACCCGCCTGCCCAGCGTGGCATAATTAACAAAAATCTCAAATATAATATAAAATATTAAGGAGGCAAATGTTTAGCAGTGAAATTTATATGGCTGAAATGATTATTGTCAACAATGCAAACGGTAATAAAACAGCTAGCCGTAAAATAGATTACTCACAATTTCAATGACCCCAATCTTGCTTCGATAGAAAATTCATTTTCGTCATGTGAAAAAGATCTTAAAAATCTATTTCCTATGTCATTCGAAATGAAATGAATACAATAAAACAGGAATATAAGAAACTGATCCACTTAAATGTCTAATTTGATCATAAAACATTCTGATTGAGCATTTAAAAGGGGATTAGGCGGCTGTGTTAGTTTTTCTGATGTACAATAAGGTTAGGTTAGGTTGGCAATTTATAAATTTTAATGACACGTTAAATACAAGCCAGTAAAAATTGTCACGATTTGTCAACCGTTTACTATTTTTCCCTTCTTCCGTCTATTTGACAGTGGGCTGTATATAGCAACAGTGACCCGCAATGGTATTATCATCATAAACATCATCTCATTACAATCAGAGAACGGTTCTCTTCTCAAGAATCACGGTGATGGTATTACATATTGATTAAAATTTCAGTGTATGTATGCCGTTGCTATAACTCAGCCAGTTGCCGTCTACTATTGAACAAAGGCCTTCTTCAAAGAGCGCCGCTGGTGCGATCAAATTTATTACATGCTTTCGCCATTTGTAAAAATCAGATTAAATTAAACATGAAAAGAGGCCTTCATATCTAAGATGTTGTTAACTCTTTGTTGCGAGCGACGGTATGAACCCCTCATTTTAATGTTTATATGATAATTAATCTTTTGCAATTAAATGGGAACCTCTTAGACATTCGATTTCGTTTTATGAAATTCAAATAAGTATACAGACATCTGATTTAATCATAGAACGATTTTTCTTTTTGAGTTGAGTAGGTCAGACGGCTCTAGTCTTTAGTCGCTCAGTGTAATAACTAAAATTTAGCTAAAATCTGGTTAGACCAGTAAGCAGACCCGGGGCCCTAGGCTTAATTTAGAGCAACCGGGATAACGCTAAGATGATATTTAAAATATAGTTAAACCAATTTTCGATAACACAATTTTTTTCTTTTTCATGCAGCTGCGAATGTTCTAAGGAGTTAGCGTGCCAGATCACAGAAGACGATAAGTCGGTAAGCACTTACGTGCACCGCTGCCGCAAGCCCATGCCCCGGCCTCAAGTTGAGAACAACGACGAGATGTATACAGATGAGGACGAAGCGGAGGCATCCATCGCATACTACGGACCGAACGGGCCCGGTGCGGAGACTGCCGCCTCTGGCACCGCTAGCACGACTAGTGCCCCCAGTGCTTCAGGTGCTGCAGGTGCCACGAAGGTCGCAGGCGCTGGGAACGTGGATGCCTCAGTAGCGGCCAACACTGTGGCCGGCGATGCCGCCCCCCCCGCCAGCTAGCGCGCGACTCCCCGCCGCAACCTTTGACGTCGCTTCTTCCACACCGTTCAGCACACAACTAACTACGACAAAGGCATGATGCTCCCATCCAGTCTACGAGCACAAGACACCGCTTCTACTAACCGAAATTATCTATTTAGTTTAAAATAGTCATGAAATAATGTGACAAAACCGCAGTGAGCAATTTGTTGAAGAATCAAAATATTCTGACAAATATTATAATTGACCTTTTTAGAATCTGCGTTGGCTACGATTTTTTATGACTTTTTATTAACTAAAGATTTTTTTTTACTTTGAATTATTTAAGTAAATGTATTTTTATAATAATTTTAATATTATGATATATGATTTTCACATAATTATATATTAATTCAAATATTATAATAATCCAGCTGAAACTATTTTTTTTAAACTTGTAACTTTAAAATTACGAATAAAAATGCAATATTGCATTGGCTCATTAATTGACTGAAATTTTAAGTACTCATAGTTAGATATGCTAATTATTTATAATATATATATTAATCGCTACCTCAATAGTTTCGAATACGCTAAATAGTAAGATACATTGTTAATGTAACAATTCGAATATATCAAAGACTTAGACTAACAAGTACCACGAAACAACGCCAACGTTCGTCTTTTATACGTTTTAGTCTCGATTTTTCAATAGTCAAATAAGATTTGCCTATCGCATAAAATACGACCGAATCATATGATTGTCAACTATTTACCGAATAGTGTTTCATATTCGGTCGGCTTATTATTCATTCAACTATTGATTTTTTATTGAAAAATTGGCCCTAAGAAATAGCTTTTAAATCGTTTTAGTAGTATTTGTGTGTCGTCAGTTTTCATTCCGCCTTTTAGATTTGTATAATTATTTTATTTCAGTTATGTAAGTACTTAATAGTTTTATTTCAATGCATCAAATTTTGTCATTTTTAGATATCGCTGAATAAGATGGATGTACAGGCGCGTCATTTTTCAAGTTCCTATTTTTTAATATTTTAACGTGTTTTTTTAATTATATCGCATAATGTTCATTCATTTAGAATTAGGTTAGTTATAAGCCGTGACATAATAAAATCTGTATTACTAGACGAGTTAGATTTTTAAACGAGTATTGATTAATGAATTAAATGATTTCAATTGATTACCAACAAGTAGAATGTTTTATTTATACGACCTTCCGGCCAAAGGGGGACCGAAAGGGGGTATGGGGCTCACCTCTGGCAGACGCGACTGCCAGCAGTAATACCCACTAAAAATCTTCCGACGACGCCCGCCGCTTGTTGAGAAAAGGCGGGGGCCAGTACCTGGGTTGCAGCTTCTGACACCCGGCCTGCGGCCAACGACCCCCGGACCAAAACCAGGAGAACCTCCTCAGAGAGGCGCAGTAGACGCGCCCCTCCTACCTCCTTGTGCGACCATGGCGTATGTAGCCGACTTCTCGGAGGGTCTATGGTTAGACAGCAGGGGCACCCTGCCCCCGCTGCCTAAGACCCTCCTGGCGCTCCTTGACGGGCCCTCCTGATCCCGCCCGCAGCGCCCTCCGTAGGCCCCTCTTAGTTTCCCCCCTGGTAGTCAGTACTAAGGGCACCCAGAGTGGCCAATCTCTGGGTGTTACCTTTTCCCTAGCGCCCTCTTTGCCCTACCGGGAGGTACTCAGCCCCCCCACCACGACAAGGTGGAGACCAGTCGGGGGGGAGAGGTGTGGCGTCCTGCTGTTAGGCCTAACGGATTAAAGTGTATTCCGAAAGACCGAAGCGCTTGATATCAATTGTATCACAAACCCACCCAAAATATGATTGTCCTCCTTGAACATTGCGTAATTTCCCTGATAGTTTCCATGGTATTCTGATCTGATATTCCCTGATATTCGATATTTAAAACCAAGCAGTTTTCAATTAAACAGATTTTAATGTCATATTAAAATCTTCTTAGGAACAGTGGAAATATTCCGTTCCCGATACTTTTAGTGCAGCCCTCGTATATGCTTAGATCTTTGAAACTACGCAACGGATTTTGATGCGGTTTTTTTAAGAATATAATGATTCAAAAGGAAGGTTTATATGTAGGTCACGTGGGCGAAGTCGCAGGCCGCCGCTAGTAGCGAATAAGCTAATTAACAATTTCAGAGAAAAACCTTTTGAGTGTAAATTAATAGTGACAGGTCTTATGGGTTAGGGAAACTGAGTGATCCCGGACCATTGCAGCATATTAAGTAGGTACGTAGGTACGTATGTCTATCTTCAACGCCCAGCACATCTCTTCCTCTTTAATTTTACATACTAATCCATAGGAGACACGTAGGCCAAGATACATATACGGCTCCGTCGCAGAATGTCCCTTTCGCAAAATGTACCTTGGAAGAAAACTCGTCTATTTCTAAAAGATTACGAGAAATAAAGGTAAATTATAAAAAATATTTGCTTTCACTTGGTTTAAAAGCCTAATGTCAAGCTTAATTTGAATAGCGTTTAGCTTAAAAACATTACTTTCCTTTTAATAATAATTACAATAGAAATATTAATATTTCATCCACTAAAAAAAACTAAAAAATAAATATACACACAATTATTCAACATAATGTGTGGAAATCCAACACACGACCTTAAAAGCGATAAGATTAATCTAACGTGTGGCATGTTTTTAAAAACGATTTTTGCGCTTTTCTCTTTTTGAAGAATCATTTTCCGGGACATTTAAACACCCATCATTGTCGTATATATAAAAACAAAATCAATTTTCTTTAATAAATATATTATGAGGCGGCGAACTACTGTCAGGAGACAGGAAACAATAGAATATAAATTGTGTCTTAGATACCCTTAACTCAAAAAGACAAAACCCTGAACTACAAATTTTATAAAATTGCTACTATTACTTCAATGTTATTGAGTGAAAGGAGGAAAATCAAAAAAACGTTCTTATGCTGAAAAAGTAAGCGACTACCGTAATTACTTCTTTACTTAAATAAATTACCATTTGATTTATGTCGGAAATTGGAATTTTATTTTATTTTAGCATACAAAATTTTAGGTCAATACCTATGTGTCTAGAAAGTCAGTATAGTTTCAAACTACATAATTATATTTAAATAAATCTTAAACTAAATCTGTCTGTCTTTTTTTGTAGAACCGATTTAACTGAAATTTGTACTTTTTTATTGTTTGAGATACTGGAATAGATTAATAACTATCCCTTATCCCTTATTAATCAAGGGGAAGTGAGAAGGGCGAAAGTTTTTTTGGGCACACCATTGCTTTGGCATAGGATATGAAACTATTATAAAAAATGCACAGTTTTCACAGGTTAATTTTCGATTAACACGGGCAGACCTGTAGAATAAAGTATGCAATACTGTGTTCTATAAGAAAAATAATAAAAACAACAGTTATTATGTCTTTAATGCCTTCAAGTACAAATCGAAACAGAACAAAGAATCTCCGAGATTTGTGTACATAATAAAATGTGTAAAATAATATATTGAAAAAACAGCATAACCATACTGACCAGCGGAATTAGGCATCACACTTAAAATTGGTATTACTTTTAAAGAACATAAGATATACTTCCGACATAAATAAAAACGAAAAAACGCTTTATAGTCTTTATAATATTGGCTTTAAATCGAAAACTTCTATAGTCAAGAAAATAAATTAAGTATTAAAGAGTAGTTTTTAGTTTTGCTGCTCAGTGGTTTGGTTAAATGTTAATACAGTCTAAAAAAGTGTTAGGTCTGTTCGACTAGTAACTAGTGTTTTGTTTGAAAGACGCTTATTCGATCTACTTCAAAAAATATTTGTACTTCTTTTTCATTCAATGTGAATAATAATTTTATAGAAATACATACAAATTTAATAAGATATCGAGATGAGTCTAAGTGGCAATACTACTATTTAATTTTTTGGGATATTATGGGCCATTATTATATTGTACATAGATTAAATTTGGCTACACATAAGCCAATAATCACGTACCACATATTACACATATAGAAGTGGTATTCATATCTATGTATTACCTACTAGTCAAAAAACCAAACTATTTATGTACGTTTATCCATAATACATGAACATTTAACTAGGGACTAGAGGCTCCGTGTGAGATGTTTAAGAATATATATTTATAGGTCGTAAGTAACTAATAATTGTTAAAGTAAAATTAATATTACCTGCAATATTGCAAATTATTCTAGAACATTTTATTGTATCTATTAAAGTTATACTTTAATTTGACGGTAGTTACAGATTTTTAGCGACACGCGGGACCCGAGTGGCGATTAGTTATTCTACCTGTATAATTATAGCTACATGACAAGATATAAACGGGTGCAGTGAGGACAAGGCTTCTTTTGCAGTACGGTTGCGCTTCAGACGGAGTTCCATACAAATTGGCGTAAAAAATCCAAATCATTAAAATGGATTCTATAACCTACAATAACTATATAGTGGATGATACGAAACCGATATTTACAACTGCTAACGATAGTAAATCAACAACAACAGTAAGTACTTAAAATATTTTATTTCTTTACCTTCATAAATCTTGAAATCTACACAATTTTTATGAAACTATGTATTATTAATAAATCTTATGGGAATAAAATAATTATTTCACGTTTATCTTTATTCAAAATATCGTGAACACAGTTAACAATGGTTTTAAAAGAGGTTCTTTTTGTATTTTCCTAATGTAAAAAATATGACCGTCTCGCCGCCATTTTACGATCTTTACTATTTAGTACCTACGAATTCCAAGTAGTAAACGTGTCAAGTCAAGTTTTGAGTAATAATAATTATACACTAATGTATTTTTTGTTTTAAATTATTATAACTATTGGTTTAATAGTTATTAGAAATAATTTACAAGACATTGTAATAAATTTTATAATAATTTCTTAAGTACCTATGTTGGTTTTAATCGCTATAGGCGCCGCTAAACTAGGTAGTTTTAATCGATTACCGAAGTCAAGCAGAGTTTATAGAGATTATTTCTTAGACGCGTGACAATTTGTGGCGCATTTGATATTGAGCACTTGCTTTGGGACTCAGGGTTTCCCGTTGGTCTCGGTTTTTGATATATGCCATTTTATTTCATAAGAAAGTTCGATTTGGTGTTTTGACATTTACAACGAACGAGAGCCGAGTGCCCAACATGGCGGAAGGCGTTTTCTCCGGTATTTGCTTTGGGAGCCCAAGCCGTTTGTTTCAGTTTTTGCTATGACATGCCAATTTACAATAAAATATTTTTTTTGGACTTTGACAATCATAACGAGCTAGGTTCGGGTGCCCAACATGGCGGAAGGCGTTTCATCTAGTACTTGCTCAAGACGTTAGTCCCCCGGATGCCACTTTATTAACCAATTTACAAGTTTAAGTGTTCTTTATCGCTTGCTCCATCCCTAAGCGAAAGTACCGAAAGCACGCTAAGCCGTTGGTCCCGGCAGTCATGGACAGTCGTTATTAGGAAGTCAGGTTCTTTAATATCCTGACAGCTGGCTTAACCTTTTTTTTATCTTTTTATTTCCACAATAAAGTTTGCCGACAGAGCTTTCGTGGACATCTTAACAAATTATTAATACTTTTAACTTTTAATAAAATAAAAAAATACTTAGTAACATTTTTATTATACGTTTATATCATATTTGAGTAAATACAGTAAAATTAATAATATTACACTCGGTGCGGCTCGCCAGTTCTGTTTCCTGAACTTGGCTTGATATAAATTATTATCTAGATATAAACCATAAATAAAATAAATTTTAAGCTTATAAAATATAATGGTGTTTCCCTCTGGGTTGCAAAGCTCCTTGTAATAACTGAAATTCAGCCAAATCTGGTTAGACCAGTGAGTAGACCCTGGGTTCTGAGCTTTCTAGGGCAACCAGGGATAATGCTAAGATTATAATAAAAAAATTATATTTGTGCTTTGAGGAGACGTTCACACCTAGTGAGGGCCGGGTGCCCAACATGGCAGAAGGTGTCTTCTCGCCGCTGGCGCCGGCGTTCCAGAGCCGCGGTGGCAATGAGCTGCTTAACCTGCTGGCTCAACAAGAGCCCCGCCAAGCTGATCCAGGTAACCAAGGATACTCAACCAACCAATGCTACAAATATTATGAATGCGAAAGTTTGTGAGTATCTATGGATGTATCATTGTTACTCTTTTACGCAAAAAGTATTAAACGGATTTGGATGAAATTTGGCACGCGGGTAATTTATAATCTGGATTTACATATAGGATACTACTAGTCTCACGGGAACAGGGACCAGGTGCTAGTATCTATCTTATAATTTCGCAAAGGCAATTCAGGTTTAAGAATAATTTGAAATATGGTACCAACAACGATTATAAATCAAAATAAATATTATTATCAGTTTCTATTTGAATACTGTCAATTAATGCAATAATATTGTATTAACAAGTTTCAAATTAAAACAACTCAAGACTGCTCCCACAAAACTTATGTCACTCAAAAGTGCAACATATTTTATCGAAGCTTAGAGTATGTTACGCTGTGCCCTATTTATTAAACTGACAGTCAAAGTAAATAAATACATAGCTTTAAATAAACGAACTTGAAATAATACGAGTGGTCATTTTAGAAACAAAGGTAGTGCGTTCAATACCCAAATGTAATGCTACGGGCAATTAGATCTGCTACGCCTTATGGTGGCTATTAAATCTCGTAGTCCGTAGCACTAAAAAGAAATCATGGAAGCATTCTAGCCTCTTAATTTAGGCCATAGTCGAGACATAGGCTATTTATTAAATGCTTACATTAGACTGAATCTTAAATAATTTTAATTACGTACTGGGACACACGGTTGCTTTGATTAGGTAGCTATTTATTAAATATTTTACACCTTTGGTTACATTATTGGACTTTTCGTAGAGATCTTTAATTTTTTTGGTTATAAAAATAGTCTATATTTGTCAGGGATAATATAGCATTTAGGGGGTGAAAGAATTTTTGACATAGGTCTAGTAGATAGATTTTAAAATTAACAACATCGAAAATCATTAAAAAATCGAAAAATACAAATCTTTCCTCATGTTTATCGCTATTAAGGGCGTCTTGCACAACGGTCACAAATCCTGATTAAAGCTAAATCTATTTAAAACATCGTTCTGTCCTTCTCAACTTTAAACAAATAACTGAAATGCAATGACATTATAAATCAAATTTAGCACTGTTCCGCAAACTAAGGTAAAGCACTAAGGGTGGCTGAGTTGAGTCGGTGCTGAGATAACGATGATATCCTGCTGTAGGTTTCGTAGGAATTAAGAAACGTGCGGCATGCGGGTCAGTAATTTAGTTGGGTTATATTTATAACTGGCAGCCCGCGACTTCGCCCGCGTGAACAACGGATATCGTAAAAACTGGCCAAAGCTACTTTGTAACATTAACTATCTGGCAGTGTAAGTATGTTCAAAATCGGTTCAGCCGTTTTATAAATTAGACGGAACAAACAGACGGATAAATATTGTACTAAATAAATTTTCTGGTATATTACCGTTTATCTTATTACAAACAGACACACCTATTTTATTTATCTGTATAGATTGTATCCAATAGTAAAATGTTATTTCTTCCACAGCTCCAACGGTAGCTGATTTAAGCGAAGTCTTAATGAATTTTCGCATGAACGGATCAGACATTTTGTTTGACGACGTTGAGCCGAATTCTCAAAATTATTACATGGGTAAGGAACAATTTATTACATGGGTAAGGAACAATTTATTACATGGGTAAGGAACAATTTATTAGATGGGTAAGGAACAATTTATTACATGGGTAAGGAACAATTTATTACATGGATAAGGAACAATTTATTATATGGGTAAGGAACAATTTATACCTAGTAGTAGGTAAAGTTGTGCGGGCATAGTCACATAGTCATTAATCTATGACTTGCTTAAAACGGATAACCGGAAAGTGAATCAATAAATTATGTAGTAGTCAATTCTAAAAAGTAATAATGTTTTAAAACCCTTTTAAGGTTCAGGACACTTTAGTTATGATTTAATATCTACTTAGAATATGCTGCAGGGGAGGAGCATTAAAGCGCTGGTCTTCCGTACCTAATACTTACGAATTAATGGAAATAAACTTAATGAGAATTACATAATTGACTGTGAGGAAATAAATAATTATTTTCATCAGTATTTATATATTTTACACATCAACATTTTTTCAGACGCATTCTATATTTAAATGAAAAGGGAAAAAAGCTTCTATAGAAGTACAATTTTAAATAATTTAGTCTGAAAACGGCAACTCAATATAATGATTACTTTCAGGTTCAGCTTCTAATAATAGACCCGAGTCGGTTGCATCTGCTAACCCCAATATGTGGAATGACCCTCCCTCCTCGCCCACTGCTGGACGTAACACAGAAATGCTTGATACTTTCGACTTTCTTATCAAAAGTAAGTATGAGACAAAAAATACATTTTAATGAAAGATTTTTTTCAACAATTCATTTGGTCGTTCTGATGACATGATAGTTTTCTAAAAGTGTACCGCGCTTTATAATATCATCTTACCCAGGGAAATAAAACTGGGTGCTAAATATACGACCTTTAAACGAATATACCTGCACTTACACCGTTTTTGAGGTCGTGGATTCGATTCCAACACAAAAAAATAGTTGTGAGCATGGACGTGAATATTTATTCTGGTCTGTATGTTTCCATTATATATTTAGCAAAAAAGTGTTTAAGTATCTTTATCCGTTCCCCAGTAATCAAGCTCTGCTTAGTAAATGAAACACATTTCCGGATATAAATCGCGGTTTGATAAACAATATTTATACGGACGCTGAGCACACTTTACTCTCATTTGTGGTCAAGGCAAGAAGGCTTTGCTTAGTTTGTGGCTAGAAGCGCTGTATAAGATGTACAGGAATTTTTTTTTACAATCTCCTTCCTTAGGCTTGTCATCTGCGAACAACTACGTGTCGATGCTGACTCGCGAGCAGCTGTTCGTGCTGCGCTCCATCCGCCCGAGCCTGTTGTACGAGTTCTTGCAGGAGGTAGCCAAAGTGCGCAGTGACAAGCGCATGCGACGCGCCCTGCCCAACGTAAGTCACTTTAAAATCTTCACAATATCCGTACATCGAAGTTTTATAACGGAATTGTTTGAAAATGTTACCGCAGTCGCGGAATTTTAACGAAATCAAAATGGTTTTTAGTCATTTATGGTTTTTAGACAAAGTGTCATTTAATGATTTTCCATACTATAAAATGAGCAGTAGTAGGTACGGAGGAAAGTCCCTAGGTATAAGGCCTTAGTGTTTAAACCACCGGGACAAGGTCTCTGACTTAGCTTAGTGATCATAAACACGACCAACAGCTAATCATTAGGTACTTCTAGTTTATGACAGATAAATGAAGTTATACCTATTCAGCTGCACATACACAGCCTTACTAATAAAAATAAACGCAAGTGTATACATTCGTTATACAATACAGGTGTTGCAAGCCATCGGGCTACCAATAAAAACTTTTTTGACATATCGGTTGTACACGTCTGTCTTAGTGTAGAAGAAAAATTACACAGGGCTTATTCACTTACGGACCTCTGTGTAATACGTGTAAAAAAACTTTTTTTACTTGATCTGAGGTGTAGGTATAACTTTACTCAAGGTTTCTTCACTGGTTAATTATTCAATCGTTGAATAGCTGTTTAAGCATTTTTATTAGTAACGCTGAAAGTGTTTAAAGCAAATTTTCAGATTCAGCTAGAAAATACCTTTTTTTCTGTCTGCTTATACAGTTAACGCTATCGGTGACTAGAGACTTGACTCATCTACTTATTTTCTTTTCGAATTGGAGTAGGCATTGTAATAACCATAACAATTACGCCAAAGTACCTAATAGATAGTTGTCCTAATGCGTTCAAAGCTTCACACAGAAAGGGTCTTTTTAATTTCATACTTTAGAAGTAAGTCGAACATCTATTACATTACCGTTCAATTTTATTTGCCGTTCGTAGCAACTACGTGGCGACGGGGTTAATTACCGCGTTTTTATGACTTGTAGACCTTATCTTAAAGTGTACCATACACTTTTCTACAAAATGCTATTATGAAAATGTTTGCCAAGTTCAGTTTCTACAGCAGTAGTTTTAGTTGTATCGTGAAACGGGGTCTCGAGGGCCTGGAATTAATAAAACAGGGGAATAGACATTATAGCAGTTTCACAAACGGAGACAACTTTCGATATACCCTTACCTACTTCTATTGAACTTGACATAAGCTGTGATTATAACGTGGAAGTAAATTGTTTTACATCTCCAACTTCGTCTACATTTGTCAAATGTATTGGCGGAACATACATTGAACAATTTTTGCTCAATAGATCCGACTAAAGGTCCAAAGTGCGCCTCCTGTGGCCCTTATGATAAAGTAACTAATAGTAGTTACTTTATCATAAGGGCATTCGCATTGATCTTAGATATAGATCTAAGCACTAGATTCGCTTGCAGGAGTGTGCTTTCTGCAAGAACAACGGCGAGAACGAGGAGTGCTACTCCATGCACGCGCTCAAGGACTGGCGCGGGCGCGTGCTGTGCCCCGTGCTGCGCGCGTTCCGCTGCCCGCGCTGCGGCGCTACCGGCGACCGCGCACACACCATCAAGTACTGCCCAGAAAACGCTGATACTGGTATGAGTTAAATACTCTAAAGTTCTAAACAATAAATAAAATAACACTTTCCCGCCGATATCCAGAAACAATTGAAAATATATTTGCATTTTATAAAGTTTTGCTACCTTCTGCACAGCGGCTTCACCTAGATTGTCACGTCGATTATTTTTTTGTAATTACAATATCAACCATCATATGTCCTAACCTAAGCCATATTTTCCCCTTTTTTATCGTCTGTAAACAAAAGGCTGTGTACACACAGCCTCTCAGCCAAAGGGGGGACCGAGAGGGGAGTGTGGGGCTCACTGCGGCAGACGCGACCACCGCATTCCTACCCACTAAAAAACTTCCGACGACGCCCACCGCTGTTGGAATAGGGCCAGGGGCCAGTGCCTGGGTTTATAGCTTCTGGCACCCCACCCGCGGCAAACGTTCCTCAGATCAGAACCAGGAGGACCTCCTGGCCTGGAGGGGGCCCCCTACCCCCGCCGCCTAAGACCCCTCGGGCGCAGCTGGACGGCCCATCCTAGCCCGCCTGCTGCGCCAACGGCGTAGAGAGAGCGGATCCCGCTCCCTTTCCCGCTCTGCGGCCTCCTTCTGCGAATTGGTGATGTCGCAGGAGGCAGTGGAGCCTCCCACGCCGTCTCGGTGTCGACCATCTTTTGCATGATGGTCGGCAGCGAGAGAGTTACTCCACCCAGGGCCGCGGCTAACGTCAACCGCGGCCCCGCCCACGCAGGGCACGCCACCAACGTGTGCTGCGCAGTGTCTACCGCGCAGTCAGTGGTGGCAACACCGGGTCGATTCCCCAAGCCCCAAACAATTGAGGAGGCCTACGTTCAGCAGTGGACTTCTAATGGCTAAGATGGTGATGATGATGACTTTATGGTACCTGTGTGTAATGGATAAAATAAATACTCTTCCATTGGATTGCAAGGCGTACAAAGAATGATGTTTCGCTTTGAGTTGCGGGGATCAGCCGGCAATCGTTCCGTGTAATAACAGAAATTCACCCATCTAGTTAGACCACTAAGCAGACCCTGGGTCCTTAGCGTGAGTCTAGGGCACAGCCTAGATGATTATGATTTATTTGTCGTACATGGGCTGAGATTAACACTGTTGGTATTTCCAGGATCGGAGAGAGGAAGCGGTCTGAGCGCGCGTCGCCGCGTGCCCACGCCTTCCTCCCTCCTGATGGGTGCTCGGGGTCAATCGGCGTCTCTGGCGCCATCTCCTACACATACCCCGCTCACTCAATCACCACTTTGGTCCACTTTCGGCATCAACTAAACATACCTACAATACTTACAAAAGAAACTAACTTAACTAGCCGAAACTGATAGCTTGCACAAGCTTCGTCAACTGCTATAAATTGATATAAATAAGTTTACAGGACATAAAGAATAAAACTTAAAAGTGTAGTTCCATGTTTATTGTGAACATAATAATTATACACTTTTAAGGTAATCCAACTGTTTCTTTAATGACTTCTATATACTAAAGTATAAAATACCAAGAGAGTTTAGAAGTTACGACTTGTATCCACACACTTACATCAGAAAATTTTGAAGCTGGACTTCGATATTTTTAAAGTATAGTTTCGGCTAGTTATGTTGGTCCAAAAACGTGACTTATGTCATAAAAAACAAAATAAGAAAAAAATCGTAATTAAAGATTTTGTAGTGTCTAAATAAACTATAATCCTCATTGTTTATAAGACTTTATGCCATAGTAGACTGCAATTCACTTATGCAACTTGTTCACAACATGACTATGAACTACCCTTTCCTAGTTTAACTGTGAGTCCCGTAGATCTTGTGCTTCTTCTTAATATAAAGCTTGAAAACCATCAACGTTATACTAATTTTAGTATGCATTTCAAACTTGCGATGTAAAAACTAGAGAGAGCCTTTAAATTACTACGGAGTGTCAAAGTTATAGTTGCAGTTATTTATTTAAGGCTAGTACTGTAAAAGTTTTCATTAATATTCTTTCATAATAACTAACTCTACAAACTCCTTTATGGTTATAATTTTTTGAGTACTAAGAAGTATTTACACATTTTGTGTATCTATTAAGATCTGTATTATTAGGATATAATACTGCTATAAACTATTAGTGTAACTATAAAACTATAATATGTAACGTTCTAGAAGATTATTGTGTAACTGAGTCAAAGACAGATTCTAGTGCTTAGTAGTTATTCTCTTTACTATTTCGGAGTAGAAATGGGAACAATAATTTAGTACTGCTGTCCTCGTTTGTTCAAATGTAGTATGCAGGCCATATTCAATTTGAAATGTATGGATATAAGAGAATCTGCCTCAGATTATTGTCTCGGTCACCCTAATGTACTTTTTCTGTAAATTTTTCATTGGGTTTTAAAATGTCTGCGTTTAAAGTTTTAATTAATTATTTCTATTATCTTCGATACGTGTTCCAATGCAATTCAATCATTTCAATTCTAAATTAATGAATTTATTGTTATTAAGTACATACTGATGAATTCATTCAATTATCAATTACTTTATACATTCACATATATATGCCGGCTGCTTAGATCAGTCCTGGACATGAAGTAAGAGGGGTGTAGTGTGTGGGGAAAAGGGTTAAATATGACCTAACTCGCATAAGTAACTCTTTCGGGAGAGGACTGACTTAAGCGATCGGCCTATAATACTTATTTTAACCTTTGGCAAAATCGATTATAATTCAATTTCTTATTTGAACAGTTTTTACCAATGAAAAATTATTTTCTTCCTTTCGGGTGTTGGTGTTATAATATTTACTTGTATTTTTAATAAATTCTTAAGCATTGTAGCTTTTGTTTTATTCACTAATCAAACAGTCTTTTTAATTTTAAAACCTTTATTATATTACACCTAACATACAAATATTTGTTTACGAATATAACAAGAGTATTTGACATATCAAGTATGTATTTATAATATGGCGGTTATCACACTTCCCCATGCATTGCAACGGTGCTTCACACTTGTGAGAGTTCATGTGAGATCTCAGTATAGTCCCACATCTTTACTGAGGACTCAAAGCGTTTAAAGGGTCGGGCATCCCATGTACCATTTATCATCTTTATCACCACTAATTCTCATTTATTATAAATTATATTAAAATATATATTTTGACACTGGCTAAATGAATAACCTCAGTATGTAGTTTCGCTTATTTTGTATACCAATTTAAAAACACTATCATTAAAAGCAGCCTTCTCGCATGGCATGCATAAATGTGAAAACCGCCATTACCCAATACCGTGACGAATAATTTTCGTGAAGTCCAGATTATAACGATTAATATATAAATAGTATATATTGATATAAAAGATTATATTTTGGCAATGGCACTTAATATTGGGTCTGTAATTACATTTTAAAGTGAATTGATTTACATTCCATATATTGAAATATTATAAAATTGATTGTTTTATTTATGAAATATTATATTGATATTATATAATATTGGAAATAGCATAAAATATGAACCATTTATTTTAGACCTTATAGAAACAGCACTTAGGGAGGTATTCCAAATCATTATTTAGAAATTAGGCAGTTATACAAATACTTAAAAAGAAAGGTATTATTTTGATCTCACAATGTGGGAACATTCAAGGTGAGGCTGTATGATATATTAAACAATCACATGTTTTAAGTTTAACACACAAAGCACACAAAATCACTTCTACATGGGTATAACTAGCTAAAATATATAAATATCATAATTGTATACTCCTAATTTGTAAAGTTATATAATTCTAGCATGGTTTCTATATAAATGTGAAGTTGCGCTATAAAAACAAAATTCACTAAGTACTTATATCATTATATAATTATTAACGCAATTTACATGGCATAATAAAATAATTTCAAAACTTACCGATAAACATAAAAAAGTATGAAAATATATCTTAAGAAATATATTCGAGATTCGGTTGAGTATACCAGTTGATTAATTTGAAAAAAAGTTAACTATATAAATGCTTAGCTTCTCGGAATGGTTATGGTTTATCTTTTGCAAACAGTTCTTTTTCATATGCAGCTTTTTTAAAATATTGACAAATGCTCATTTTCGGAAAGAAAGAAATCTTTTCGGAATAAAAGGTAGGGAACCGGTCTCTTAATCAGCTTTATTAAATGGTATTGTAAGAAATCAATGAAAAAAAACCAGATGTTTTTTTATCAACCAAGTAAAATAATTACTTTCTCTTAATATTCAGAAGATTGACGTGTTTTCTTACACAAGACATTATGAGAATTTGAAATTCTGTTACTAAACGTTATTTATAAGCAAGCAGTTTACTTATGAATAAGCAGTTTACTTATGAATAAGCAAATTAACACATTCATAGCCGTAAATTAAAAAGAAGTTATAAAACCACCTCAGTTCGATTCAGGGCGATTTAGACACCAAGTTTTATTCACTGTATATAGAAAAGTTGGAATGTATAAATTTCAATTTATAGAAAATTGTAAGGAAAAAATCCTATGAAGGTAACAACCACAGGCAGCGTAGAAACTATTCCACATTAGAATGTATGACATCGGATAATATTACATATTATCAATCTCCGGCAAAATTATACAAACATCACAAGATTCACAATAATATTTTTGTGGAACCGTAAGAAATCCAGCAATTTGCATAACATTATACAAAAAAATTAAGTCTAACCTCTACATAAAATGAGTTATCATATTTCACATTAATAACAATCAGATTAAAGCTAAATAAGTTGGCTATTATAGCCACAACTATTATTTATGTTAAAGAAAATACCACAGACCTGTCATAATTCTTTTGTTGGAAATACTCGGTCATTGAATCCACCGGTTTATCATCAAATATAAGCTCATGAAAGTCAAGAGAGGTAATCTCCTAGTTAACCGCCTGGTTATATGAGATCAAACACATTAATAATACAGAAAATAAAGCGTTTTTATCGTTGCACTACTTTTTGTTTGTTGCTTACACAAAACACAATCTGTATTATTTTAAAATATGTATAATATAGTTTTTATATAGTTTAAATCGTTAATGTAAACCTCTATCAAGTGAAACTGTAATAAACCAGATTATAAGTGTAGGATATTCGAAACGAAAAATGGATTTGACTGGAATATTACAATAGGCCGACTATTCTATATTGTTTTGACGAAATGCTACAAGTGTCTACACAAAAAGTTGTGTGTTAATTTCAGGTCTATGGCACGTACTAATTCAGTACCTGTTGTACTTTTTACGCCCTTTAGTGTAAATCTTACATTTCCCTTAGACTTCTGTACTGCATAATAATACCATATTATTAACTAAAGCGCATATTGAACAAGTTAATATAATAACACACATTAATTCGTATTAATTAACCACTGTACAGCTGGTTATATACTATTACATTTACTCAGTGAAATTTGTATAACAACAGTTTTTTTGGAAATATGAATACAAAATTTTTTAGTGTGTCCCGTCAAAGAGATTACAAAGTCTTTTAATTTAAAAACAATTTTATTTTATTGTCTCATACCATTTATGTTGGTGGGAGACAGAAAACAATGGATTTACAATGACTTCTATCTATTATTATATGATTAAAAGGTAAAATTATAGAAATTTGGCACGAATATGTACAAAATAGTAACCAAATAATAAAAAATATTATTACGGAACCCTAAGCAACGCGACATACACTTGGGACTTTTTTTTCTAAATACTTTTTAGTTCAGTACTCTTTCTGACGGCGCACACTGCACATGTATGCCACTTTAGCATAATGTTTTCCTAAGTTACCCATAATATAAAAATACCATGATAAACCGATATTTAAATCTTTGGTTTGTTAAATTCAAGGTACTAATAAAACACTTGAGGGTTTGAAAACACTTGAATTCAAAGTAAATATAACTAATTATTTTATATTTAAAAATCACATGTTTTTTTTAAAAAAACATCATTGGATTTTATAATATTGGCGTAATTATTAAAATATAAAGACATGATTGTATTTCATTTCATGAATAACCATTTTCTTAAATTTGAATGAGAATAAAAACGTAATTAGAATTTATCGCTTTACCTAAAACCGTAAGTGAAATTGCCAATCAAAAAGTCAACAATGTCGTATCTAACAATTATAGCATTATTATTAAAATTTACATGTACTTATGTATTTAAAGAAAAATGTTTTGCATTATATTTATGAAATATGTATAACCAATTTTCCAACAATTTATCTCATATAAATTGGACATAAATAAAATAAGAGTTGCATTTATAACAGCCTCTTTCTTTTTGGAGATCATTGACAGTGTAAAATTACATATTATTTTTTTAAGCAAAGCTTATCAATTCCAAATTATTGAGATACAAATACAAATGGTCTCACTTTGTGGAGTCTACAAATAGAAAGATAGACCAAAAAGTTTTGAAAGAAATACATATTTATGAATAACCATTTGAAAAAGGTTTTATTTCAAGCAATTCCGTGACGATTATATGTGGCGTACGACACTTAATACAATAGGGCCAGCAAAACTGGGTGCACAACGCTACTCAATAGAGTCGCATATTTTAATATTAAATAGTAATTAATACATAACTCTAAGAAATTACACTAGGTATTCTATATCAACATGGAAGTAGTGTTCGATAAATTGTACAATCATAACGATAACAATATAACACATCTCTATTTCGATGGAGTTCAGTCAATGTATTAAAATACTAGAAGTTTTTTTAACAGTGCGATATTTTTCTTTAAAGTTTTTGTTATACGGATATTCATAAAATAAAATTGTTTTAAACTTCGATAAAAATTTATATGTCTTTTTTATTTAGAGATCACGTTGAAATTGTACTACCCTCATTATTTACAAAATAGTATTTTCAGAACAGTGTCCAGTTCATTTGTCGACATTAGCCTCGAAAGATTATTAGCACTACAATATAGAACCTAAAATTACATAAATAAATAAATATTTTCTGACAATCAATTTCAGAAAAAAAATTTGTTCCAAATTAAGTATCATTAAGAACTTGTGTTATGAATACTAAATAACGGATAAACATAGACAAGCACTTATTTTTAAATAAATACTTATTATACATACGAATACACCAAGACCAGAACATATATTCATGTTTTGACGACCGATATGGCGTGGTGGCGAGTATACCCGCATTCCACTCCTGAGGTCGTGGGTTCGATTCCCACACAGGACAAATCTTTGTGAGTATAAATATGAGTATTTGTTCTGGTCTGGGTGTTTTCATATGTATATTAAGTATAGCGGTCGCCCGCGGCTCCGCCCGCGTGGATGTCGGTTACCGCTGCAAAATGCCTTCCTAGAAAAGACACGGTCAGCAAAATGATTCCCAGGTCAATTCACAGACACCGACACTACGACGACGCAGTCATTATCCGCAGGCTGCATAGATTGTCGTTATGTGGATGTTAAAGTTGTTAATGATGAAAATATTTAAATGTAATTAATACTAAGTTTTCACTCCTACCGGCCCGGAGTGCAACCCGTTGTTTTGGGTTAGATAACTAAAGCGATTATTGTACAGCTTCTCTATAAACAACATTTGACGTAAAATTATTTTCAGGTAACAAAATAAACTGATGGTCGGGAGCCCCGACCCGTGATAGGGCGCCGTGCAGCAGAAATCATAATAATTTAATTTCGCCATAACTTCAAAACCAAACGTCCAATTTTGATCATTCAAAGACTAAATATTATCTACATAAACTGCACTTAGTGATGAAATAGATATTTTGATAAGGATTAATATCATAAGTAAATTAAATTCGTTTAAATGTAGTACAATAAAAAAATGGTTGTTATGCCTAACTCGACATAGGTAGGTATAGTGTGTCGCGGACTTTTTAGTAGATATTTATAAGATCTACAATTAATTAGCACATTTTGTGGTTCTATGTAGTGTAAAAGAACATTTATTTATTTATTTTATCTTTTATAGTTAAGGCTGCGTACGCAAAATGAGTAACTGTCCTGGTTGATTTTTTACACTTTGTGTCCTAAAAACCCATATATCTTACGAAACCCTATTTTTTTACAAATTAAAATTTTGCCTATGTTACTCATTGATAATTTGATGAATTTTGACTCCCCCCCCGTACCCCAGTGACGCTTACATGGAGCCTACATCGCATGCTGGCTAGCTGAGCGCGGTGAGCGGCAACCACGCGACTTTTTTCTAATACTTGCATTTTTAAACTCGTAATATCTTCCGAATGAAATGTCCGAATTGAATAATTCAAAAAGTTAGAAAAAGGTATTGAAGCCGTCTTGAATGTAAAGTATTTTTTTTTGATAAGTATTAATACCAAGGTACAAATATAGAGCCTTTTCAAGCGGCGGCATATAAATTAATTTTTTAGAATAAAAAACCGCTTACTGTGACGTAACTATAATATTTAGATATATGCTGTCGCGACACTTTTTGTAGATAGTGATGAGATCTGCAAAGTCGTAGTACATGATTTTGTTCTATCATCAATAGTTTTCTTTGCGCACGCTAGGTAAGAAATTTTTCAGGTCATTTTTTTACACCTTGGGTTACATTATTGGATTTTTAGTAAGGATCCCTAATTTTTTTAAAAATATAATATAGCCTATGTTACTCGGGGATAACGTAGCTTTCCAAAGGTGAAAGAATTTTTGAAATCGGTCCAGTAGTTTCGGAGCCTATTCATTACAAACAAACAAACAAACAAACAAACAAACAAATCTTTCCTCTTTATAATATTAGTATAGATGTATTTACAAAAAAAAAGGTATTTATGTATGTTTATCCGTTATTTAGTATCCATACCATAAGTTCTTAACGATACTTATCTTGGAACTAAATAATTGGTGTAAGTGTCAGAAATATTTATTTATTTATTGCTCACAAAGATTTGTCCCGTCTGGGTATAGAATCCACGACCTTAGGAGCGGAGTGCGGGCATACTCGCCATGTCGGTTGTCGCGTATATTTAATTTATTATTTGTTATTCGCTACACACGTTTGAATCATAAAAGGGACTGAATTACTAAAATAAAATTATCAGTTTTGGAAAAATAACAATATTCAAACTAAAGTAACTTCAGGCTATGAACGAGCCTATAATGTTTATCCGCACTGTTAAAGAAACGCCTAGTATAGGGTATGAGTAAATACCATGCGGTATAGCCTGCACTTTAAACGTTCGAAGTATCAGTTATGGTAGCGTGTAGCGCGATCGTGTGGTCCATAAACATTACCGTATACTACCACAGCCATCGTCGCTTTACGCCAGATTCTCTTCGTCATTCATTTGCTTGTTCACCTGAAATAATAATATTAATCTGTATTGTTCAGACAAATTTAGAAGTAGTCTAATGTTGATAGATGATAATGATGATAAATAAAGAAATACCTTCATTGTTGTTATGTCTCCGCAGCAGCCGCTCCGGGTGCGAGTGTGCGAGTTGCGTGTAATCTCGGAACACCTCGTTGTATGTATCGTCGTTAGATGACATCTCGCTCTCGCGCATTTCCTCATTCAGCTTCGTAAGGCGTAACCTGAGTTTGTTCATATATTAAATTAAATAAATAAATATTTTCTGACAATCACTTCAATTGTTTAGTGCCAATATCTTATCTTATCGCGAGGGCCACAGACTAACCGTGACGCAGTTTGACCCTTATGTCGGATCTGTGGTGCATCCCCTTGCCTTTCACTCCAAATCTCCAAATATTGTTACCATCATCTTTATGACAGTCTTAGCAGATTGAAGCCCATAGTCTGTCGATTGTGGGTAGACCACCCCCAGGAGAATTCGGCAAACAGCCAAGTGCCAAGATAAGTATCATTAAAAACTTGAGTTGTGGATACTAAAAACGGATAAACATAGGAAAACACCCAGACCAGAACAAATATTAATGTATATGCACATAAAGACTTCCATTATTATTGATGTAGTTATCACTAGTGACCTTCGCTATAAGAAGCTACTTATTAATCACTAGTAGCACGACCTTGCTTATCTTCCGTAGCTATATACATACTATTTTACACATTTGGATACATTTTTGGAGTGTTCGTAGGGATATTCTAGTAATAAATATGTTGTTACTGAGATATATGAAGCATTCTAATGGAGTAAAAACTTTAGAAGGTCTATTCGTTTGAGTTTATTCAATAACAACGTTTAGAAAAAAAATCTTTTCTCTATTTAAAGCTAATATGAGTAGGATTTTACACTTTTGGTTTATTCATTAAAGTTTTTGTAGGGATCCTTATAGCGCTTAGTAAAATAGCTTAATCACAAAGAATGTAGCTTTCTAGCGAAATAATATTTGAGAAACTTCGGAGCCTATTTTTTGCAAACAAGCACACAATAAAATCTCCTTCTCCTCCCCTTTATAAGCAGTATATTTTTATTATTGTTTTGTTAATTAAAAAAAAAACAACCATTTACGGACCTTATCTTCATTATTTTAGACAATTAACGGCCCACTATTCACAGGGATCTCCTTGCAGAAACTCAGGTCATACATACGCATACGTTTGTCGAAATTAATTGTTTTCGAACATTCTTTCTTTCTTTCTTCAATAAATACTCACAGAGTGACGATATCAGCGTTGGCGTTGTCCACAGCGATGTCGAGAGGAGATCGCCCGGCACTGTCTGTGATGGACTGGTCAGCGTGGTAACGCAGCAAAAGGCACACCTACAACAATAAATCAATAATTAAATATTGTCCTTACATACTACCACACCTTACATAGCGCGTCTAGTCCCAAACTAAGCATAATATTATTATTCGTTCTCTTATAAAAAAAAAATATGTATATATAGTTTTACACCTATTTACCCCAAGGTGTAGGCAGAGGTAAATTTATATGCCCACTTTTCGCCAATTATATTGTTGATCCTACCTAAATAGGTGGCGGGACGCTTACCGGGAACTTTTATATTTGCCAGATATATTAGATAATGTAATGTATATTTGCAAAAACATTAATGAATATTCCTTTTAATACAAAAACCTATATGGGTTTAGCTAGGAGTAGTAGCTAGATTTACCTAGTATGGGTTTAGACCGAAACGATCAACGGGTGATCTTCTAGCGTTCGTTACTCACGCATGGGATTCGCTGCCGGCTCATGTGTTTCCTATTTCCTATGATCCCGAGTCTTTTAAGCGGGGCGTGAAACGGCATTTTAGCAGGCCGTCATGAGTGGATGCGCTTTGTACCGTGCTTATTTCGCGATATTAAGCGCTTTCATTTTTGTTTTTGGACTGCATCGACTGCTTACCATCAGGCAGGATGTAGTCATTATGACATGTCACATTAAAAAAAATAGTTTATAAAATATGAACTTTTGACTTTGAATAGCAGTTCTCTCTTTGCAGCAATGGAGGCAGGAATAATACGAACCACTAGCCACAATTTCCGCCTTCTATAGTGCTCCTAACTCCTTCATTGACATCTTTTATTCTTCTTATTTTTTTTTAAATAGGGGCTAGTCTAAAAACAAGCGCTGACTAACATCCATTGCTTTTATCGGTCGGCAATTTAGGAGGGCTGATTGAAAGAACCATTAACTCTTCTACATATTTATTTTAACAATCACTATTTTGCCATCTGTAATCATTCCAGCATTATCCTGGTCGTCTTACTTACGCTTATCATATCCTATCATTATCCCGGTTGCCCTAGACTTAAGCTTAGGGCCAAGGGTCTAACCAGAACATAAATTTAAGATAATAACTGAAATTTAGGCCATTTGTATGTGTTTGTAAAAATGTAGCAATGAACCATTTTTTAATATTTAATATACTTATGTTTCTCTAAAACTCCACTCATTATTAAAACACTTACTTGTCCTGTATTCCCGGCTTCTGTGGCGAGGTGTAAAGGAGTTTTTCCGTCGTCATCTTGTATGTTTAACTTACTGCCGTTGAGCAACAGGAATGAACACGCCATTACTGAACCCTGTTAATAATATCAATCAATTGAAATAAAAAGTAATATCTTCGACCTCGTCTAATCAAAGTAAAAATCAAATTCAATATAAATAAATAATACTGTTATGAATAATACACATGAATTAAATGTTTTACATAGAAAAAACTAGTTATGTCTTTACAATTTTTTTATTTTTTCCGTCACAGTCACTGTTATTATCTATGCCCTTTTGTCATTTTTTCGGGAGTTCATTGATTCCTTTGCTAATAAAATGCAAGATCGAGAATAAACAAATATTTTGAAGGCTGCCTGATCTGAATTTCTTTAATTTCCAACTAAGAAATATCCAAATTACAAAAAAAAAGTGGTAATCGTATGGAGCAATGTCTAGGGACGGTATGGTGGGTGACGGAGACAGTCCAATACCAGCTCATATAAGTATTTAAAAATTTTCAGATTTCACGTCGGCGCCGTAATCTAGAGTATCACGGACACGTTATGCGCGAGGGCAGTTTGTATATTAGCCCCTGTGTGTATGTGTGCGTCTTTCTGTGTGTATCTTTGTGTGTCTCTTTTTGTGTCTGTTTTAGTGTGTGTCTCTTTTTGTAAGTGTCTCTTTTTGTGTGTTTCTCTTTTTGTAAGTGTCTCTTTTTGTGTGTTTCTCTTTTTGTAAGTGTCTCTTTTGCAGTGTGCGTCTATGTTTGTGTGTGTGCACTAATTGGGCCCTATATACTAACACTGGTAACAGCGGCGTGAAGAGGGCAGCGAGAACGCGCGTGCGTTGCATTCACGTCGCCGCCGCAAGCTAGAGCAGCGCGCATTACGGGCACGTTATGCGCGCGAGCTGCTCGCTGTAACACGGCACTCGCCGACAGGCACGCAATATCTTCCGCTAAACAAAAGTAATTAATTTCAATGAAGATACAAATTCAATTATAATCAATTTATTGTATTTTATGATATTAAACTAACGACTGAAATTGGGGTGAACGGCACAATGCAAGCAGGGATCAGACGGTACAAAACGTACTTTCAATGCAATGTCACGTAGAAATGCCACTTAGAAACGTTTATAAAGCCGTTCATACTTTTCTTTTTATTTATTGTATTGCCATCAAATTCTGAGTTCGAATATCAATTATAATCGTACGGAAACTTATGTACAGACGTATTTTTATTCCCCAATATTCCACTTCATAACATTAGCCAAATTTATTCTCTTTTGTCCAGTGGATTTCAGCTTTTAGCTTTCACATACTCTCATATTTCACCTAAGTAACACAACCTTTTTTCGGATGGAAAATCATGAACTGACCGTCTACCGCTGTGGGTGGAGCGAGAGGGTGCTTCAGACTTCTAGTGAATAAAAACCATCCATGTACCTTCCTGCTATATCCCGGACCGCGATAACCCAGTAATGAACAGTCCCGCAACAAGTAACACAACCCGAGAATGTATTTATAATTTCTCACCCAAGTCGTCAGTATCCTCTCCTTCAGTAGAGTCGTGGTCGGAAGGCAACCCCAGCTGCACTCCGCGACCGCCCATTAACTCTGTCCCAATCACCAGTACAGGACTCTCTGAATCTGATTTGCTTGAACTTTCAGACGCTGCAATAAGAAAATTTTAGTTAGATCTACAGCCAGTCAGTTTTATTTTTCTGCAATTAATGAAGGTAACAATATGCAAATTGCATGGGCGAAATAACTAACGAAGGTTAAGATCTTGAGACCTGATGACAATTAATTTATATAAAAAAGAAGTTTATCTATAAGACCTGTATACCTAATAGTCCAACAACGAATTAAAGGGACTGTATTTTCAAAAAGGATTTTCGTTGACATATTGAGATAAAGCTCTCCTACCTTGGAAGTTTAGTAAAATTTAAAAGAACTTTTAAGCATACTTGACGTTAACACAAATAAACATACACATATAACAAAGTTATTGTATAAGGGTCCGTTTAACGGCCTATACAGCCTGCTTCGGCCGGCAGCGATAGTTTTAAGTTCACAATTTTAAGAGCTTCATTTCAAAACTAGTCACTTTCATTTAATTAAATGAAGACAGTGACAGCACTAGTTTTAAACCTATTTTACGTTAAATCTTGTTTAATAAGCCTCTATTAAGCTATAACTCCATACTTTAAGGCAACCCTTAGCAGTACACAAATACTTACCGCTAGTGTTACTATTCGCGTCGCTTTTTTCGTCGCTGATCGTTTCAGGTACATTGGGTGGTGCTCGCACTCTGTTAGCAAAAATACAAGAAATCATACTTGATTAAATATGAATTCAATATCCTGCAATGTCAAAAATAACACAACTGATTTATGGCTCATATTTAATGTGTCATCAAAATTAATAAATTACCAACCTAACCTAACCTTTTTGTACATCAAAAAATTCTGATGGAGCACCTAATCCCCTATTAGATGCTAGATCAGTATTTTTGATGATCAAAAAAGTATTTTTTAGAGGTTCAGTTTATTATATTCCATTTATTAATTATAGCGCTTCCATTCAAATCTTTAATATCTCGATATTAAAAATACTATGTATGCGACGACCAATATGGCGTAGTGGCGAGAATACCCGCGCTCCGCTCCTAAGGTCGTGGGTTCGATTCCCACGCAGGACATATATTTGTGTGCATGAACATGAATATTTGTTCTGGTCTGGGTGTTTTCCTTTGTATATTAAGTATGTTTTTTACAAAAAAAAGTGTTTATGTATGTTTATCCGTTATTTAGTAGGTATCCATAACACAGGTTCTTAATGATACTTATCTTGGAACTAAATAATTGGTGTAACTGTCAGAAAATATTATTTTGTACATATATTAAGTTTTTCATCTATTGCAGTTGTTTTAGTACTTGCTACAACTATATAGATATACTATCATCATCCTATCCTAGCATTATCCCGGTTGCCCTAGACTTAAGCTTAGGGTCTGCTCACTGGTTCAACCAGATTTGACTGAATTTCAGTTATTACGTGAAGCGACTCCCTCTGACCTCCACAACCCAGAGGGAAACATCATTCTATGGTTAAAACAGCTGTCAGTCTGTTAGGAGGCACCGACTTTCTTAATCCGACTGCCATAGATGTTCATGACAGCCGGGACCAACGACTTAACGTGCTTTCCGAGGCACAGAGCAAGCGATAATTACGCACATAACTTCGAAATGTCATAGGTGCGCCACCAGGGTTTGAACTTGGACCCTCTGAATTAAATTAAATTAAAATAAATAAAGGCAAGGGTCTCGCCACTGGGCTATAGCCGCTTTTCATGTAGATATTCTATATATGTATAGATATACTAGCATAGACCTAAAATGGGATATATGTTCGATTGTATATGTAGGTTAATATTAGTATTATTATGAGTAATAGCTGGGTATAATACCTGCGTCTCGCGCGCCGTACCGACCATCGGCGTGTGCCCCGCAGTGGCGACTGAAGTGGTTCCGCATTCGCGATGTTCCTTACGAACGATGAGTTCACATACTTCGCGCGGATCCAAGCCTCGCGAACTGACCTGAAATTAAAAAAGTACAATTACCGTAAAGGAGGCAAAGATCACGTCATTTTCTTTGGGACGCTGTTTAATTTTCGCTTTATTCTCACTCATTATGCGCATGTTAGTATTGGGTACTTCTGATTGGTCATCTAAGTGGTGGTTTCCACACTTAGTCCATTCAATATCCCATTGTGCGTAAACCATTGCGACCATTCTCTCTCACTCTATCCATTCCACCTCTCGGTTTAAATTTTCAGTGATTGAGTGTAACAATAAATAAGTGTTTCGTGCTTTTACGGTTTGTTGGCGCTAACCGCAAGATATACAGACTGCATGGTCTTTACTAGCTGAATAAAGATGGTAGGTATAATCGGTAACCTTGGTGAAATACTGACAGCGATTGCATTTATATGGATAACTTAACAGCAATGAGACATGCGGATATCCTGCGGTCTATGGGAGAGGCTTGTGTTCAGCAGTATACGAACTTGGGCCGATTATGATGGTGATTCATCTAAGCCTTCACTTCCATTCCTCATCCGTATAGAAAGAAAGAAAGAAATTAATTTGTTCAGCACTTCCAAACATACCTAACACAGTACTCAATGTCTTTATTGCACTCCATATGTTACAAAGATGTTATTTATAATATCACAGATAAAATATGGACCATGTAGGGTATGGAACTTAGAAGAGAGGAGGATGCTAGCTTTTTATATTTAGATTAGTTTAAATTTAGATTATTGAATTTGGTTTATTATACAGTAATAATTATATTGAAAATTAAATTAATTCTATACCTATTAAATTAAATGTATATTATATTGTATTATAAATGGTAAATATGTTATATTTTAATGTATATAATGCTACAGCATGCTATTGTATTTAAAAAAATACAATACCATGTACTGAAGTGGTAACACTCAGCAAAAAGTCGGACAGTCTATGAATGTCACCATCTAAGTATTCATCTAGCCTCAAACAATACTTACGTTACACACTCCGGCGTAGCTCTGGTGATAGTAGATCCTTCTGTATTAGCTTCGTATATTAAGTTCACAACTTTGTTTCCTAATTCCGCCATTACCTACAAACAAAATTATTTTTTGTCACTTTATAAGCATAAAAAAATAAAGCATTAATACATTGAGCACGTCTTGTATTGCGATAAAATATATGAATCTCTTGGTACATTTCAAGCGCTATTATAGTTTTATTTTACATAATATTAACGTCGACAACCAATAGGTTTTTCAATAATATTAATATACACCAGAATAGTAAAACATTTCACACGAGCGAAATTTGTTAATTTTGTTTAGCAAACAACGCCATCTAGTACGAAACTAAAAAAACTAGCACAGCGAGTTATTATCAAAAAAACTTCCTTAGAAGATGAGACCATTAATTATTTTCATGCCCTCAAATATTTGAATCTCCGTTATACGTGCCACCTTTAATATTATTAACATCTCTATAGAGGACGTGCTCAATACTTGATTATAAAAAAAACTAGGTAAACCTTTATGATATCGGGTTCCCAGTCGTCTAAAGTGAGGGATCTAACTTTGCTAACGTGCACCCCAAGAGAGCGGTGAATTCCAGAGCATTCTGAAATTAATAATAATTGGTAAAAATGTAAAACTAAAAAACGCACAACTAGTAAATTGAACTTAATAATTCATTGGTCTCAAGACAGGTTTCATACTATATTTATTAGCACGTGGAAATAAGACAAGCTTCCATGTTCATGCCTGTATGCCCAGTTTCACAGAAATCTATTCGGCCATTAAAGTGTGATTAAAGACCGTCATATGACGATTAATAAACCTGAAATTTTCTAGGCAAATGGATTAATAATATTAGTTCTATATATATCTTTGCTGATTGCACGATGCTACTGTCTTGTAGCACCGTAACAAAAAAGACTTCGACGAGTAGACAAAAACAGAACGACAAGTCAGTGCTAATTACTGTATATTTTTATCGAAATAAACATATATTTAATATCTAGATAAATACCTATACACAGTGTGATCCCCAAATTGATACTAGCCCATCGAGGATTAGGGCTACCACAGTCGCAACAACTATTATTTCCCGGAATGCTCAACAGTTGCTCCCAGATCCTAAAACATATAATAAATTTTGTTAATGGTAACTACCATCTCACAAGGCATTATTTAGTTCCAGACTAGCTAAGCGTATTCTAAACATTATGAAATAGTTGAGGCTAAAAATGCCATATGTTGGTGGTGCTGTTTTGCAGTGGAATTAGTATCGCAGCTGCCGCCCTGAGTACTGTTTACTCAATTTAATATGTTATAAAATTTAGCACATGAAATGTCACGACAAGAGTCGAAGTACTACACTCATTGGAAATTAGTAAAGCTTTCGTCTTACAACGGGTCGCACCGTAAACACACACACTAAGAAGAATAGTTCCAAACTAATAGTAAATTGATGTTCAAATTTTAGGAATTAAAAATAAGTTAAGTAAAAGGCCTCATATTAGTATTGATAGATTTATGTTAGGCCTTTTACTTCATGTAAAATTTTATTCCTATGCAATATTGGTCCTTCGATATAGAGATAGATGGGTGTATAGGGGTCCTACCAAGATCTTAGGATCCCAAGCCAACCTCACCAGCAAGTGCCAGCACCTGCCGATCAACGGACAAGGCTCTGGCGAACATAAAAGTACCCGTTAAGCGGCAATAGCCTCGCCACCTATTACGTGGGACTAATAATATAACTGGCGAAATGTGTGCGTATAATATGCCTACCCCTTCGAGGAAACAGGCGTTATATTATGTATGTATGATATAGATAAAACAAGCATATTTAAGAAAAAAATATTCCTCTCACCTCACTTTTCTCATACGAACATTAGCAGCGTTATTTATATTGTCGTTAGGTCTAGTATTGTCCGGCACTAGTACAAGTTGAGAATCCGGATTTTCTCGACTTTGACCCTGCTGTATAGCCGAGCGGATACCGTTCTGCAACGCTCCAGTCCAACTGTTCAACATTTCTTCTGAGTCAGCTTGTAGCATATGGCTCCTAGGATCAATAATATTATTTTGTGAAAATTATTGTCTTTGCATGAGACGATCACTCAAAAAGAGCGGGTTTGGCTACGCGCTAGTAATTCCCCTGTATTTAAAACCATCCATACGCTGCGGTGACCACTTACTAACAGCATGCGTCAAATGCCTGAGTACCACTTTGTGTCATAAAAATCATTTCATAAAAGCTCATTTTTAATTTTAAAAAATATTTCATTAACACTGCTAGGCGGACGTATGCCGACAAGAAACATAAGTTCTATAATATTATTATTATTTACTGTACATGTCACAGATTTACATGTAGGTAGTAAATTTATTCCCTAAGTGTTAGTGAAGTTCTGCAGGGCGCATGAAATCCCAAGCTGATATATGAGCAATCAAAACGCTCAAAATTATTATTTGAATGCTGTTGGCCGCTGCCCCGCACTCTGTGCCTAGTCCACAGTGAGGCGTTATTGTATATAAACACTCTATTTCTACTAATTATGTCTCAACAAAACAAATTTAATTCCCAATGCTAAGTGGAAAGTTATAAATATTTAAAAAATAATACTATTAACTTTAATCGGTAAAGGGCGTAAGCTGTAATCAATGAATATTTTACTTATGCTTTTAATATGATTACTTCGTCCGTTACTTTTATCACATATAGCCAGTAACAATAAATTCAGTCTTATCTGTTTGGCGTTAAGAGTTTGACAAAGTCAACAGTTTTTTAATCATTATTTAAGACTAGAAACGGGGTTATCCATAAATATTTTTATCAAAAAAAGAATTTATGGCATAAACGGAGGTACATTTCTAAGTATACACATAAGAAAGAATCTTAAAATAGTATAAACATTATTTTTGTACAAAATCATCTAAACATTGACGTACAAAAAAATCGTAAATCACTCTCCACAAAAGACCAATAGTTTTTAAGAAAATGTATATTTATCATTAAGTGTGCTCAGCAGTAAAACCATAATGTTAATAATAAATAAATATCTCTGCAAACTGCACTAATTATTTAGTTCCAAGATAAGTATCATTAAAACTTGTGTTATTGATAAACATACATAAATACTTTTATTTTTGTACACACATACTTAATATACATAGTAAAACACCCAGACTAGAACAAATCTTTATTTATATGCACACATAGATTTGTCCTGTGTGTGAATCGAACCCACAACCTCAGGAGAGCAGTGCGGGTATTCACCATCACGACATATCGGTAGTCATGATTCAGTATCCAAAGATACAATCCATTACATTTATTTAAGCAAAGAATTAAAGCTAAGTATTAAAGCGATCTGTACTTGATAAAAAAGTCACAAACTTTGAAGGAGACAGCACTTCGAAACAGAACCGCCTCTCGCCCTCTAACACCGACTTCACGGTACAGAGCCTCAGGTCTTCCTCCATTACGGTTACATTCAATTCACCCGTTCTTTTCCTGCAATTAAAAAAGCTTTTATATATAAAAACCAGTTGGGCGAGAGTTTCGATTGCATCTCCGTGGTACAAAAACATAAATCGCTAGAAATCATACTATTTATTTAATTAGCTTGATTACATGAACGGTGCAATATGCTGGTCTTTATAATCTCTGGTATATACGTTAGCTATCGCTAGGTACTTTATATTGCAGATAGGTTCGCTAGGTATTCCCTTATATTTTTTTTTTTAAATGTTGTTACTTTTTGTGTAAATAGAAAAATGGATTATTTAAATTATTATTTTACTCTTTATTTTATTAACATATTTAAAACAAATGATTGGGGTTGTCGTGAAATGTAACGCAGATACTGCCATATAACTGTTTGTTACCTGCACAAACCTTGTTCAACATTTCCTGACAATTTGAAAACATTACATTTACAAGCTACAAATATTCATAGTGCGTGATTTGTTTATGTGTATAACTTATACGCTAGCTGTAAATTGAACCAATAATATGCAAAAATTATTATAATCTTTTACGTAGGCAAGCAGTTATTAACCTTCTATGAACAAAACCTGTTTGAAAACAATTATAACCCACCTGTATACCAATCTATTGTCGTATAGGTAGAACCAGCGCCTGTTCCAAGTCTTGAAAGCATTCGAGGTGCGCTTGAACAGGTAGCCCTGCATTCTCGGCAAGTTCTTGAGGCTAGGCGTACTTAACAAGCCGTCTTTGCAGTCACCCTCGACCTCTCTCGCCTTACAACTCGGCAGAACCGTGTCCTTACTGTTCACTATCGTGTGTCGATTTTCCATCTCTTTGTCCAATGCTTTGGTTTCGATTCGCATTGTTGACACCTTTGAACAAATGGCATAGAATTAAATTTTTTATTTAAATTTGGAAGGAACTGACTCTTAACATGCAGCTTAAGCTAGTTTGCGGATTAGGCCTTTCACTGTACTTGTGTGGTTGTCCGCCCCAGAAGGGGGAGAAGGACAGGTAGGGACATAGTTAAGAATTGTTAAAAAACTTGTAGGGAGTCAAGAAGTACGCGCTGTAGTAACTCCCTATTGTTGCAATAAAGATTTATTATTACTATTAAACCAGGCTTAATATGGTAATTAGAACTCTAAATGGCACGGACATTTGTTTCATACAGTCGTCAGTGCAAATTGAACTCTTATTGCAACGTAGTAAGATGTGTACAAACATTAAAGTGTCTTCTTGCTCGACCTGTGGCATACTATTCAGTAATTCAATTATAAAATAAAGTATAATCCTAACTATTTGTTTGCGACAAATGAAAATATAGTGTGTAATTGGATCGGTTTTTCAAGGTAATGGAAATATTACGAAGTATTTTAGCGGATTTATTTTGAATGAAAACGCTTCTGTCCTGGCGAAGGCCGGAAGGAGCTGGTGCATTGGTTATGAATAAATATATTTTGAGTATACTATATACTAGAACTAGTTGTACCTGCCAATGGGCTCCAAAATATTAACAAATCTTTTGAAGGTCAATAATAATAATCAAGTGTGCGATTCTATAATAAAATCCCAACAATTAAGCCTAAATAAATTTAAATTAACAATAAAACGCAAGCTGTTTTTAAAGGGATTCTATTCTATCAAAGACTATATGGCTGATAAAAATGCTTGGGATTAAACTGCCGTTTCATATAGGCTATTCTAATATGAATAACTTAAAACATGAATATTGTTAATGTTATATTATATTGTATTGTATAGCGTCATAGACAAGTGAAGATTGTAACTAACCAATCGATAATTAAAAGAGCATAGCCTGTGAGTTTCTTGCTAGTTCTTCTTACAGAGTGGTGGCTCGGAACTGGCACTTAGATTCACTTACACTTAAAAAATTTATCTTTTATTGTTTGGTTGCATGTGAATCTAAGCTTTGTGATTTCAGTATAATTATATTATGATTGTTTTTTTATTTTTTATAATTTTGACGTTTTCAAGTACTATGTAATAGTTTATGAAATAAAAAGGTTATTATTTTTTAAATCAAAATAAGTAGTAGGTATCGTTTTAAAGTATTTTTTAAAATATCACTTACTTCTTCGGCGGTGGTTTTGAGAAAAGGATCCAGATCTTCACTCAAGTCTGCACCTTGATGGAAATAAGTACAGCACGCTTGCAAATACGACAGAAACTGAAACAAAAGAAACATTAGACAACAAAAATAACATAATGTAGCCGTCAGACTGATTTCAAAGTATATGTTAATTAAAATTAAATTAAATTAAAAATTGATTTATTCAGGTTTGGCTCAAAAGAGCTCTTATGAATGTCATACTTATAAACTAACGCGCCCATTCACTGCGGGCGGGAGCTTGATCGTAAAAGAACGGGCAAGAAAATCGTCAAGGTTGGTTTTTTCTCCCGCCAGTTACAATTAAAATACATAATATTAAAACAATTGTGTTCTGCAGTCACAAGATTTGAAAAAAAAAAAGGGAGACAGAACTCTTATTTTACCAATATTAACATAATTACGGATAAACATAGTAGACATGAGCAAACGCGTTACGCTCAACCATATTTTAGGGAGCGCAACGATCCGACGCATGACGCTACCACCGCGGAAACATATAAGTGAGCGTGATATACTCAAGCTGGATAAAAGGATTTAAGTAAAAATAACATTAATATTAGAAGACTGAATTATTTTAAATGTGCTGCAAACCACAATTTTGTTACTGTAAAGTGGTATACCATATGGTATCAGTTAAGCTATGCAGCCATCAAAAAAATGTGTGATAATGATCACCTAAAATTACGTTTATGCTCTTCTTTTACACTTATAAATTCGTATGTTACAAAAACATTTGGGTAACATACTATTTTTTATAAGTATTATACCAAAATAATAATAAATAAAACTTAATAATCATGAATATATTTTTTAGAAAAACATTAAATTATCGTAGAGCATTTATATAAATATATTTTCCCGATTTTACCAAGAACCAATGGAAATGTACTGCCAAGTTAAAAAAAACAAAATAGTTGCCATATCCAGAAGGAATATTGTGACAGTGTAGCATTCGTTAATTATCTTAAGATACTGCTGTTTTCAACTTCAATTTCAACAAGGTACTTATAAAATTTACTCAATGTGCTCAAATTCTCAGATGCTACAACCCAAGCTGAAAGTAACTTTTTATTGCCTGAATAGAACAAACCATAACGGCGACAGACTTGAGGGAGACCGATCAAAGCTACAGTACGCTCCAAATGATGTTCAAATAATGTGGGTAGTATAAGTGTTATTATGATGGGTATAGAATCAAATAAGTGAATCTTGAGCAAAGTTGTTTAATTGTCTCCCGAACCAAATTATATCAGGCTAAGATATCATCTATATAACATTCCGAAGCAGTAAAACAATATGATAAAATAAAAATTAAAAAAAGTATTTATTAAAACGAGTAAAAAATCGTATAGAGATAGTTCCCCTTATCAAATAACGTAATGACTAATGGATCATCTATTTATGTAAATAAAAGTAACACAATATGATACATTTAAAAATACAAAAAAAGTAAGTATTCAAAAAACGTTGTGGTAGCGTGAGACACCCGATTATCGAAAGTGAATCATCTAAAAAGCGGATGCAGATATTATGCAAAAGTGGGGCCTTCGCATTAATTGCACCGTTTACGGCTCGCTCGGCACAATTTAACATCGTCATAATGTAAACTTGCAAAAACAAGACGCCATGTGGTGTAAGTACAGACAGCAACAAATACATTTGTGAAACTATACAAGTGAACTAAACATTTTAAAATGTCTGCTTTACACGGTTCTAATACTGATTGAGCATCTAATGGGGGATTAGACGACTGAGTTAGTATTTTTGATCAAGAATAAGGGTAAGAATGAGCCGAACTAATCTAAACATGCAAATAGCAATAGCCTGATTTTTCATAAAAATAAGCGAAAACTATCTAACAATAGCCAGAAAAATTTGCTAACATAACTTTCACAACTTCTGTACGTGTCTATCTTTCCGCAGCTAATGTGTTATGCATGACTATTTATTTTATTTTAAAAAGTGAGTGACAGAGCAACCGCATCATACCCAAGTGCAGATTAGATTTTGTTTAAATTTTACTCGACATTTGCGAATTAATTTTACATACCTCAATTTTATGACATAGATGAATTTGTATCCTTTTGCCATAGCGGACATTTTAATAGACTAGCCAATAACTTAAATTTAAATTAATATTATTTTGAATTTCACAATCTCTATGTTATTTGACAATTACATTGAATTACTGGATTATTATACTGAGACACATTTCATTATAATTTTATAAAAAAATCTAATACTGTATTATTTATAACAGCTTCAGATTTTTTTGTCTTTGTTATTTTTTAGCTAATTGAAATGTTTAATATGCATGACGATAAATTTGCTTATCAATAGATTTAAGACCCAGAATGTACCATGTTTTGTGCAAATTAAGTATTATTATTAAAAAGAACAGATGAAATAGTGAGAGTAACTCGCTGGTACGAATCATTAAGAGACATATCAATTGGCACTGCGCTAGTCACTAGGAGACATCAGTAGTTAAATCGCAAACTCTCTAGCTATCTTTAGATATTAAAACTCTCATAGTAGGCGATGCTTTAAACCAGAATACAGTATTAGTGTAGCTTGATTACGTAGTAATTAAGACCAGCGCTGTAGTGGTCCTCCACTGCAGCTTATGCCGAGTGTAGTAATATAAACATAAATAGTTTATTTTTGCAAAAAAAATAAGTATTGCAATAATTGTTAGTAAGTTTTTATGATTTTCTATGCCTAAACAAAATAAAAAAGCAATAAAAGTATGAAATAATAGATTTCTGCTTGGTTTCAAACCTTTCATGCGCAGTAATGTAGTAAGATTTGTGGAGATCAATAACGAAATTCTAATAATAACACTGAAAGTAAGTGTATTTTTATGCTGACTATACAGAATGTTCGCACGCTGTTTCGCAGCTGCAATTTTTACTTACCGTCAACAATACTTTCTTGAATGCCACAAGTGAATAAGCGTTAAAATTCAATAAGGAGTTTATGTACGACCCTGCGTTAGCGTTAAGTGGCATCATTCAAATCTAAACTAAAGTATTAGCAACCTTGTCCTAGTTAATATTTTAGTACTAGCGTACAAACAAACTAGCTGATTTTAGTGGAACAAAGACAATTCAGTGGGAGTCGTCCATTAGTCATAATTTTTACGATAATCATGAGATGCGTGGTAAAAATTTGCGTTGATAAACTTATTTTAAGTTTTAAGTCAGAATAAGTTTATCAATATACAGTTCTTACTATATCATACTCAATCTCCACTTTTATACAGTTCTTCTCATCTCGTTTGTATACTTCATTTCTGAAGGTCGTGAAAGGATTTCATTGCTTTTCCAGTTATTTCCCTCCACCTTGTCCTGTTTTCGGCTTCTCTCAGGGCTTTTGTAACAGAGAGCCCAGTGTGCGAAGAAACGTGGTCACACCATAGGCTGGGTGATCGGCAGCAAGGTCTTTTTTCTTCCACCTTACCAACAACGACTAGCTTGTCGAGATTATCTGGTTAGCAGCGGGAAGTATGACTAAAAACCCCAGATTACGTTGGCAACATTCGGTCGACAGTCTAGTTTTTAAGCTGAGCTGTTTCAGAATGGACCCATTTATTTTATTGGCAGTCCATGGTATTCGGAGCATTCTTCGCCAGCACCACATTTTGAAAGCGTCTATCTTTTTTCGATCATCACTACAGCCCAATAACGTCCCACTACTGAGCACGAGCCTCCTCTCACATATCAAGGTGTGAGGGTATTCGATCTATGGCTCTAATAGTCCAAGATTCTGAACTATACAGAAAAATAGAGAAAACCAAAGCTGTTTTGTCATATACGTGTCATCGTGCTCATTGCAACTATGGCCGATTGTGATCTTCTTCGAATCTCTCGTTCACTTCCGCCTCTGCTTGTTGTCATAGATCCAAGATAAACAAAGTCGTCAACAAATTCTAGATCCGAGAGTTTACCAGTTGACAGGTCCTGCCAGTTATTTTTGTAATAAAATAAAATAAAATAAATGACTTTTGTTTTGGTTTTGTTGACAGTGAGTTCAACTAGTTCACTCTCAAACTTCGTTTTATTAAACAGCTCAGAAAGCTCTTTTTAGATGATGCAAAGAGTGTGGTGTCATCTGCATATCTCCTGTTACTGGTTTTGAGACCGAGATGCTTCCCCCCAATCTTTTAGGCCTTTCTCATTATATATTTATCATATATGTTAATAAGAATAGGGGATAAAATATATCTCTGTCTAACACCTAGTCTAGATGCTCAAGTTCTCCAGCAAAAATCTGGTCTCTACCAGCTGATTTGTTATTTTTAACTCATCGCAAGGCGTCCAAAATCAATGTATACATGGCTTGAGTTTTCTCAGCAGGGCCCCCCGCGGAATTGTTGTACAAATTTTCACAGTACGTACGCCATTCATCTGTGACTTGATCAATTTCTGTTAGCAGTCTAGCATCGTCAGGTTCAATGGCCCACGTTCTGGCTTTACGGGTGATATACATTTTTTTTTTGAAATAGGTCCTTCGTTCGAAACTTCCTAGCATGTGCTTTGATATCTCGGAAAATCGAGTTAGTAAGTAATCAGTGTAGTCTTTGCAACACAGTTGTTGGACTCTAGCAGACACTGCCTGATACTCTGTGTGGTCACGATCTTAATGCCCTTTGAGAAGCTCCTTGCTTTTTTTTATATAACCCTCCAAGTCTCTTCTGTAATCCACGCCTTTTCGGATTATCAGCCTCTGTTCTTTGGTTCTTTTTACATGATGCATGCATAAGATTTTTGAATTTTGTCCAGTTGGTGTCGACATCAGCCCGCTGATCGATGTCAATGCTGGATGCATTATTTTTGAAAAAAATGTTAATAGCCCCCAGTTTGTCTTGGTCAGGTTCTTTTAGATGTAATCCAGTTGTTCGCTTGCATCGTTAAAGTTTTGAACTTAGTTCGGCTACTACACAAAACTACATCTATATAGTTACTGAATCTATTTTAAAATTACCCGGAAAGCTTATTTTATTCCCAAACCCGAAGCCAAGGATAATAGATATATAATAGGACGTTGCAGTTATCTATGTTCTGAGATTAACAAAAAAATCGCTAATTGTTATAAAAATAAATTATAAAGAGTAAGTATAAAAATCAATAGCATCCACTCGGACCACGAATTGCTTTCAGTTAAAAGTAACATCCATGTATGAAACTATCTTATGTATACAACGCTTTCTTTGTACCATAATTACTTCGCAACAACCAAGTTTATACATGAAAGCATAACAAAAGAAAAGATATTTCCGCACTTTTAATATTACTAAGGAAATAAATGATATTCTTACAATCACGCCAATTATTTAGTTCTAATATAACTTATTATTAATAACTTGTGTTATGGATATAAAATAAAAAATAAACTTACTTTTGTTGTTGTAAACACATACGTCATATACATGGGAAACACCAGACAAGAAGAAATATAAGATTTGTCCTGTATTGGAATCGATCTCACGACTTTAGGAACGCAGTGCAAATATACTGGCCATAAGGACCCATAAAAATACAAAATATGTAGAAACTAAAGGTTACCCGTTAGTTATGCAGATGGAGTGGAGAATGAGCGCACCGACCGAATCAGTCAACTATGAACACTGTTATTTTGTAATAAAAAGTCCATTGTGCAACTAACACGTAACTGTCAGTGCGAAGCGGTCTGCACTTAGACTAGACACCGACTAAATGATACTCCAATGACTAAAATCGCGACACGGTAACATCGAAATAGATGGGCGTTCCTAAAGAAATGAGGTGACTAACCATACATATATCTCTATTCGTTACAAATAATACAATCGCGTAGATAAGATTGCCACAGACACAAGTGCGATATCATTTGCGGGAAGTAACGCATTAATTTTATAAAATACTAGCGGCCGCCCGCTACTTCGCGTGTCCTACATAGAAACCTCCCTCTTGAATTAGCCTATCTAATACAAACTGCATTAAAATCCGTTAGGTAGTTATAAAGATCAAAACATACAATGGACAGACAGAGGAATGCAACATTGTTTTATAATATGTAAACTATCACTGATTCGTAACATTATTAAATCTAGAGAAGACAATAAGTCTAACAGTGCTACAAAATGATTGCATCTAGGTTTCCTACTTGAAAGAAACATGATAAATTCCTTAGTATTCTTAACATTAAAAACATACCTACTGCTAGTTAAGTATACGGAGATAACTCCAACGCAATACATGAAAATAAATGTGTGAATCACGTTTTTAATTACAAATGTATGATACGTACGTACTAAGTAACTTATGATAAAAAACAGGCTTCCCACGTAGTAGTATTGAACTATTGTCTTGGATTCTAGCAGTAAACATGAACATTGAAGAAACATAAATCATGGATAAAAGTATTATAAGAAGGTACTTATAAAATCTACTTATAAGCGCGCGGTGCTCGGTGGTCGGAAACGATCACCGAAGTAAAGCAGAGTTTACAGAGGTCAGTCCTTGGATGTGTGACCGTTTGTTTTGCATTTGATATCGAGCGCTTCCGTGCTTCGGAAGGCACGTTAAGCCGTTGGTTAATTCTAACAGCAGGACGCCATACGCCTGCCTCCGCCAATCCGCACTGGGTCAGCGTGTTGGAGTATGAGCAAATACCCTCTCACCTTGGTATGTGAAAGGAGGCTCGTGCTCAGTAATGGGACGTTAATGGGCTGAGATGATGATGGTGATGATGACTTATAAAATAATACATTATTTTTTTTCGAATTTTAATTAAATTATGTTCGTTTATGTTATATAATGCAATGCTAATTTTTAGTGTCAAAATTAACTTAAAGCTTCAACGAATGCGAAATACAAATTTTAGTTAGTGAAGTAAGTAACCTCTGTTTTCAGTGCATAAAGGCGAAAATTCCAACATTGCACAAATTATATTAAATTAAATTACCATCTTAATTACCGTGTATTTAGCAAATAAATAAATTTGAATACCATTAAAAATTCATAAAATAATAAAAAAAATGTCATAATTCTAAAATTATGTCTTTTGGTTTAGTTTTGCATATTTATTTAAATAGCTATAACCAATGCACTTTCAAGTAAAACAAGAAGTCAGTTAAATATGATAATTTTTTTTAAAGAGTGCCTCAAATTTTCATTCACTCATGAAAATTAAAATGCCTTAGCATATTACCTAAAATCTATACGGATTGTAAACAACCAGTGTATTTAAAATAATGAATTACTGGATTCTACAAAAAAATATTGATTATTACAAATTTTATAGAACTTTGAAACCTAATCAATTTGAGAACTGATAAGGTCTTTCTATTATCTTTAAACCCATTTTACTTTAAATCCAAATAATTATCTTCAAAGCATAAAATTATGAAATATGAAACTAATTAACACTGTGTGTCTGTATGTATGTATAAATAAATTAAGGTAAAACCCCACTTTAAAATACTATCTATACAATTAATAATCCAAATAAATACTTTTTTAAAGAAAACTCATAGTACAGTTAGTTACTCATAGTAACAAGCAAATAAGGCTCTTTGGCTCTTCACTCAATAAATCCTAACCCTAAAACTATTTGATTAACAACAACCTTTAAAAAGTTACTTGCAGTGTAGTGCACATCATAGACGCAAATAAGTATTGCATACTCTAAGACTGGTTAAATCAAACTTGGATACCTACTTTGTACTACCTGAGTGTAGACCTCACCTGCAAGTGGCGCACCTGCCTATCAATGGACGAGACTCTGGCAATTTTTTAATACTCCCGTTAATTGGCACTAGGCCTAATCCTATTCCGTGAGACCAACCATATACTGGCAAAAAATGGGCGTATAATATGTCTATGCGTAGGCATACCTAGGGGGATATAGGTGTGATTGTATGTATGTATATACCTACTTTAGCTCAACCAACTGGTCTGACTACCGGAGCTACTAGTGTAACACACTGCATGCATACCCTACCTGAAATCCTTGAGTTGGTGTAAAAAACAAAATACTTACTGTTGCCAAAATTTCATGTCGTTTTCTTGCTTGCAGCATAGTAATCTTATGAACATGGTCTAGAGCAGTATGTCTAAAGCATGATCGTGTTGCCAGTAAGAGATTCATGGCCTCTTCCACATCACTTGATTTATTTCTTGACACCTGCATGAAATAAAAAATAAAAATACTACCACAATAGAAAACAGATGCTCATCAACTCTGGATTGTGTTTTCACTTCCAAATGAATATTTACTAAAAACTATTTAATTACGAAAAATACAAATTTCATCTGTTGAAAATTATTTTATAAAAAAATATGGTGAAAGCTGGTTAAAGTGTTGACCACTTATTACTTTGTGAGGTGGGCAATGTCTCCCAAAAAACAGATAAATTTAAATTATTAATATTTATTTGAATAGGCAAACTACTTCACACAAGTCTTGTTATTAATCAATGTCAGGTACTATTATCCAAATAAATATTAAGTAGATTAATTAAAAAATAGGTGGTAATCACTCACCTGAGAATTTCTATTTAAAGCTATATCCAGATCATTGGAGATTTTGTCGAAGTGGTGTTTGCTTTCCTTAACACCTTTGATATCCCTGTGAAAGAATATGAAGTGTAAAATAGTGTAATCAAAATTTTAAATATGTGCATAAAGTTTAAGACATTAATTCCTATGATGCCATGATTATATGATATCCCTGCAAAAAAATATTATGTGTTACATAGCAAAATCAAAATTTCATAATTATGCATAAAGTTTACATACACAGTAATACATAGCACATTTATGTTACTTTGTAAATATTTTGTTACCATCACAACAATTTACAATATTCTTATAAAAATTAATAAATTACATGCGGGATCATAGGTTGTAGACATGGTTCAGACTTCACAAAATGTTTTTGCACAATACTTGAAAAATAAAAAAGGTGTTTATCTGCATTCAACAGAAAATTATATTTTTTTTTAAATTTTATCAATATGAACTAATGAAGACAATGACTGAACATTTAATAATACTACTCATTTATTCAGATCACATTTCATAGTCATAGTATTTTAATTAATGTTACTTATAACCATATAAATAAAGAAAACACTACATAAATTTCTTTATACTTAGATATTAAGCTTATTAACCACTTCAATCTTTATAAGTTCTCATAAAAACCTTCGAAAAGGTATATAGAAGAGGACAACCATTACCTATTTTATATATAAAACTTCATACTTACACTTTAATAAAAGCAGTGAGATTCTTTAGAACAGTTCTTGAAGCTTGGTCCAACAATATGGAGTGATATTTGTTTATTTCCTGCAGGGCATGAATCATACGATTGACTGTGGCCATTACTGCAGGGTCTTCTGAGAAGCTTCCACACAAGTCCCATAATGCATTTGTGAATGTCCTAAAAACATTATTTATAATTAGTCCTAATTCTTACAAGTTATTATGTTACGCTTAGTAGCAGAACTATATAGCATGTCCTACAAACAAAAATATTTTGTATACAAAAATTTAATAGAGCTGCATTATGCTTAATTGGTAAGTATATGATTAGGATAAGTAACAGTGTTTAGCTTACCCTCTATGAGTCATGTATATTTTCCCTGTATCAATCATTGCAGTACATGATTTAAGAATCTTGTCTAGCTTCTGCTCAAGAGATTCTATGCTTGCCTCTTCAGTCTCTAACTGCTCCCTATAGAGAATCGTCAGTTTTAGAACGAACATGATACTGTAAATAGTAAATTCACTTTCTATAAACAACTTTCATTCATTTATTGTTACCTAAATTTTGGAGAATCTCTCAGGCACTCGTCAAAATCAATTACAGGCTTCATATTTTTTAAACAGCTTTTGCTCACACATTCAACACCACAATATTTCAGAGCATTTTGCTTAATAACGAACAAAAACCTAAGTAATAACTGCACTGCAAAGAAACAATCAGCCTAGATTTTATCAATTGACAGTGACAGTTAAGTGAAGACATTGACGTGTATGTATTTTATTTTTAATGACAAAAGGTTAATTTATCATACCTAAGTATATCATTAGCAATATTCTCTGAATAATATTCAGAAATGTTAATTCTATTTTTCATTGTCGTGAATCACTCTTCTTTTAGGATTCTACGTCTACTAAGCGATGCTAGTGTAGGAGGCAGGTGTATGGCAACTTGCCCTCAGAATTCGTCAGAACTGGCAATTTTGAGAATCAACAGAATATCATGTTTTTGTAGCATTAAACATTCCATGTTAAATGCTACAGAAACATACACGACTGACAACATTGATGTAGGGACTTACTACTAAGAAATCTGCCTAACTTTGACGCACTTCAATACGTTTAGGTTTTGGTTAACATTAAATATAATTTAGTTTTGATCTTCATTAGTAAATTATGAAACATTGCAAGCTATATCATGTTTACGTAATAACATTGGAAAATAAATAAAAACAACAAATATAATCTTAAAACTTTATTTTAAATATCTATAAGATTTTTTCATAATAATATCTACATATACAATTCGAAGTCAATTCTACTTGAATTGTAAAATTGACTGTCCTCCCCATGCTTTCTTACCCAAACTCCAGACTTAAAATAACCTTCCGATGCCCACTGTTGCATTTGCTCCGTAGAATGAGGTCCTACAATTTCAGCATTGTCATTTTGGCTCCATTTAAATTCCCATTTTACTACGACGGGCTCATCACTCTCCTCTTTATCTTTAGCTACACTTATACTCTCAGAGTTATTGTGATTGAGAGTGTCTTTTTCTTTTTGATCAAAGTCATCTGCATACATATCCAAATCAGCATCCTGATTTTTTCCCTTCACCTTGGCATTTATTTTCTCATAAGTCTCTTGGTATACGTCCATATTCCCAAGTTTGGTTAAAATTTGATTTGCAAGTTCAGTTACTCTTGTAACAATTTTGCTACCTTCATCTACAATTCCAGCTTTCTTCCTCTTCCATCGTTCTGCACTTGAAACTTTAGAGCTAGCACCTGTGAGAATAAAACATAAAATATTATTTTGTACCAATTTATGATAAAAGATTAATTACTTTTTACTAGATCCGGGCAACAGCAAATGTCTCTCTACCTATTATGTGGGACCTACAATGTAATTGGCAAAGTGTGGGCGTATAATATGCCTTTGCCTATCCCTTCAGGGAAACAGGTGTGAATGTATGTATGTATGCATGTATTTTTTACTATTCTACCCACTTGGTAAATTAAAAATTGCACTGAACTGTGGTACTTCGTTAGGTAGTGGTGTGGTGTAACTGCTTCACTAATAATTATTTGTAGTGCTCATTTCAGTACAACAGGAATAATTTAAACAGGGTTACCACTAGCCCACCAGAAACAGTTTTCCATAAGAATAACTTTTTGTTATTACCATCCCGCTACTGAGCACAGGGATTCATCTCACAAGCCAAGTCTAACAATTAATTGTACAGTAAAACTTTTGGATAATTTTATTTTTCAGAATATATTTAAGTAATAGTTTTACAAAACATCACTTACCGAGTCTTTGCAATGCTTTTGCGATGGTCTCCTTCGGTTTCATATGTTGTAAAATCTCAGTGTAATTAGCCAATAAATCAAACTTTTCCTCAGGCTCGTCCTCGTCACTGCTGGACTCATCCCCAAGCCCTTTATTATCATTATCTTTATGTATTTTATATTTGTCTTCAGGCCTTCCTTTGACCTTAACCCAATCTATATTGTCAAGCCACCCATCTCGGACTTCTTTTTCTTTTTTCCAATGATAATGACCTTGCGTATCAAAATGACCTTCCTCTAGTTCTTCTTTCATGTTGAATGGAGTAATAGTGATCTGAAACAGAGAAATAATATTATGGTTATTACGATTGAGTGTGGCCATCACTGCAGGGTCAGGGAAATAATATTAAGGTTTGTGTGTTACTGCAAAAAAAAGGCCCTATTAAAGCTTTGTGATACCTTGAGTGGCACTTTGACACACACCTTTTTGGTGTAAACAGACACTATAATCATAAAAATTTACTGTAGTATGCATTGAAAATCGTTCACTACTGGAACTAGGATTATAATTAATATTAATATATCTCTACAGACTATCTAACCTATAATCCATTTATAATTTAACCATAATCAATAAAAGACTGAAGGGTACCTCATTGGTCACAAAGGAAGATGTTCTAACTTTTCATATTTCTAAACAGTTCCCCTGAATACTAGTAATAACTTGTGACTTTGTATGAGTAATGTTTTAAGAAGGTAAGAAATTAATAGTAATAACCTAACCTATCAGCGGTTCTCCCTTGTATAAAAAATATCAATATTACTGTTAGGTTAGTACATACATTATTGTTCTTGTAGCCTACGTCAATATCTTTTGGGCATGAATTATATGAGAAAAATGTTACTCACTTCACCTTCGATGCCAGCGACACCATCCTCCTCGCCTTCGATATCATCAGCGTTCAGTACATTTTTTTTCTCTTCTTCTGCTCCGCTATCTTCTTCGTCAGAGTCGAGAGAATGTTTTTTTCCATCTTTCTTGGAGACCATAGTCTGAGCTTCTGCTTCAAAAGCAACACTAGCCGACCTTTTAGCCATAGTAACAAAATTCGTGTCTTCGGAAAACTAAAAGAATTGTTTGTGTAACTCACGTTTGCATTCTATGAAACATAATAATTTTATTGACAACGCTAGTAACGCAAACAAAACTATCCTTCAATTATCATCTTATCAGGCTGAATGAACCATTGCCATTCTGCCTATTCTATATTTTTCGTAGATAATTATTAACACTAATATTTCTTTAGTACAACTTTAAATATCTAATATCACATGGGATAATAGATTTTTTGCATATGAATCAATTGAGAAATCGCGCTTGAAGGAAAAACAAAGGCTTTTCGTCTCGAAAATATGCCGTTATGCATGCTTCGCAGAGAGTTTCCACCCGGACTCTGTAAATAAAATTGCTTTATGTGTTGTTGAAATAAGAATAAGAACAACCGACATTTGTAATCATATCTTTCGTTGTCTTACAACAAAGGATCTAAAAGTGATAAATAAAAGAAAAGGAGAAGACTTTATCCTGTGAAAAAAATAAAGAAAAAACATCAATCTCAATGTCACTAGTGTCAATACTTTCGATCATAATTACAAAAAATGAGTAGAAAAAAGCGCGGGAAAGGGTAAACTTCGCGGTCAACTTAAAATTTTCATAACTTTTATTTATTTTTTAAGTGAATGTAATAAGGCCAGATTACTGTTATTTTATTCTTACGTATTTGTTTATTTCATTTTACATATAAATTGTTCCTGAAACTGGTGAGTTATTTTCTTTTTCTAGTGGGTCTATGTTTGACCCCGAAGACCCTGGGGGCTCAGGCCCTCAGGTGTCTAATGTTATAACCATTGGTCATGGGCATGATGGATCGGAGATGGACACCGAAGGGTCACATATAGATACTGACTGTTCAGCTTCACAAGACAATGTAAAATCTAGCCGAAAAAGAGTTTCTGCACACAAAAAATGTAGGTTATGTAATAAAAAGAAGCGTAAACATAATAAAACATCTACAGAATCTTCATGCAATTGTGAAATAAATGAAAAAAATAAAGCAGAAAAAAATTCAAAATCTGAAGAATTTCTTGCTCCATTGCAGTCCTAGAATCAACACAACCATCTGTTCAATCACCGGTACATATTGGTAGGACTCATTATGAGTCAACTGATGTGTCTCCATTTTTAATTCACATTCAGAAGGAACAATCAGTTTCAGAAAATATAAATATTCACCCAGTTGCTTTCGGACATTTTTTAAAGAAACATTCTTTCAAAAATATTGTAAATGGCAGCCTAAAAAAAATAGGTAGAAATAAACTGTGTATTTCATTTAATAAATTTGAAGATGCCAATGCTTTCTTAGAAAGTGAAGCCTTAAAAAGATTTTTCTATAAGGCATTTATTCCTAATTTTAATATAACCCGAATGGGAGTTGTAAGAGGAGTACCGGCAGATTGGGCAGATGATGTTGTGCTTGAAAACATTTCTGTACCAATAGGTTGTGGAAAAATTATAAAAGTCCGTAGAATTAATAGGAAAAATATGGTAGATGGTAAACCAACATATACACCGATTGAGACTGTTGTTCTCACATTTGATGGCCAAGTTCTGCCTAAACGTGTGTTTCTGTGTTATAATTCTTTGCCAGTTGATTTATATATATACCCAACTATACAATGTTTCAATTGCTGCAGTTATGGGCATGTAAAAAGTCAATGTAGATCCACCCCTCGCTGTTATAAGTGTGGTCAAGGTCATAGTGCTGACAAATGCTCCATTGATGAAGATGATTTAATTTGCTGTTTATGTTCTGGACCTCACTATGCAACTAGCCATAAGTGCCCAGAATTTGCAAGACAAAAAGCAGTCAAAGAAACTATGGCAAAAAGCTGCATCTCATATGCTGAAGCCCTTAAACTACACCCTCCTGTATCAAAGTCCTATGCTGATGTTCTTTACACTCCCAAAAACTCCTTTGCTTCTTCACAGAAAATAATGCAAAACCAAAAATCTTTCATTTCATTATCAGAAACTATGCCAAATAAATCATCACATAAAAAAACTGTATTTTCAAAGCCCAGACAACTGCCATCACTTGGCAAGGGTTATGACAGAGAAACACATGCTTTATTAACTAGTGAATATGATATTCCCCTTCCCTCAGTTGGTACTGTATTTAAAAATAATATTCCCCATATGACAACTAGAGAATTAATCATAGCATTATTGAATCTACTTACTAATAATCAGACTTTGTCTGAACCGTCCAACGCTGCCACTCTTAATAAAGATAATTTAAATAAAAACGATTTTAATGGACAGTCACTCAATAATAGTCCAGTGGAATTGTCGTAGTGTTAATAGTAAAAAATCTGAACTTTTATACTTGATAAATAAATTTAATCCTTTTCTAATTGCCTTACAAGAGACCTGGCTTCGGCCAAGTTTTAATTTCAAAGTATCTAATTACTCTTGTGTTAGAGAAGATAGAAGTGATGGACATGGTGGAGTTGCATTACTTATAAGCAGCTCGGTTCCATATACACATGTCCCCTTACCAAGTCATAATATTGATTTTTCCATTATAGCTGTATCAATTCATAATATATGTTTTGTGTCAGTTTATATTCCTCATCCTTCGTCTGTTATATATGATGAAGTGGAACATATTCTCCTTCAACTCCCAAAACCTTATATATTGATGGGAGATTTTAATGCTCAACATCAATCTTGGGGCAGTTCCTCTTCAAATAGTTTTGGGTCGAGAATAATTGACATGGCGGATAGTGTTAATTTATGCATTTTAAACAATGGGGAAGCTACTCGCCGTTCTCAACCCTATGAAGGACTAAGCGCCCCTGATTTATCCTTATGTTCGCCGAATTTAGCATCCACATTAACATGGGCCGTTTTTTCTTCAACTCTTGGCAGCGACCATTATCCTATAATTATTACATTTCCCTCTAATTTCACCAAACCATACACACCCCGTCCTCCTAGATTAAAGTTTAGGATATCAAATAATAACACAAATTGGTCATTATACCGTACGTTAGTCGACGAAGAAATAATATTACTCCCACAATTTGACAACCAGACTGAATGTGCAGATGCTCTTGCCTCACTTCTGATTAGAGTTGCCGAAAGAGTTTTTCCTGTTAAAAGTAATTATCACAGAAAAATTCCCTCTCCACCTTGGTGGGACTCTGAATGTTCCGCCTCTATCAAAGAACGCAAATTGGCTGAAAATTTATACAAAAATTATTCCACCACAGAAAATTTTGATAACCTTTGTGAAGCTACAAAAAAAACTCGAAAACTATTTAAACAAAAAAAATGGGAAGGATGGAAATCTTTCTGTGAGTCTTTATCACCCGACGTGCCTTCCTCCACTGTCTGGCGTAACATACGTCGTTACAGGTCTGCTTACAGAGAAACAAACCCCCATATTCTGCCTGAGAGCTTTACAGAGATTTTGATGGATAATTTGGCACCACCTTCAGCCCCTCTAAATATTATTACGCCTTGTTCCATATCCCCGAATGAAACTCTTTCCCACCTTAATTCCCCTTTCAGTCTCCAAGAGCTAAAAGGCGTCTTGAGTTACGTTAAAGACTCTGCGCCTGGAATAGATGGAATTCCATATTCTTTTTTTATTAATCTTAGTGATCCTAGTCTTATATACTTTTTGAACATTGTAAATAAAATAATGATTTCAGGTGAAATTCCACCCTCTTGGAAAATTTAGGAAGTTATTCCCATACTAAAACATAATAAAGAATCTTCAGACCCAAGGTCTTATCGTCCCATAGCTTTAACTTCAATTCTTTGTAAACTAACGGAACATTTAGTAAAAAATAGACTGGAATGGTACGTAGAAAACCAAGGTTTGCTACATACTAGCCAGTACGGATTTAGGAAAGCCAAAAGCACCATGGACAACTTGGGTATTTTTATTACTGACATTAGATTAGCTTTTTCTAAAAATGAATCCTTACTTGCGGCATTTTTAGATATTCATTCTGCATACGATAATGTTGATATAACTATATTAAAGGAAAAATTTATCAAATTAAAAGTCCCACTAATATTATCCAATTTTATCATAAACCTTATCTCAGAAAGATACATACAGGTAAACTGCGATAACTCAACTGTTCGTCGAACTGTATGGAAAGTGTAACGTAGGTTACATAACTACTATTAACTATAATAAAAGATATAGATAATTTATCTAATATGTAATACCTTAATTATAATAATCAAACAAAGTCTAACCTACTTGAATTCTATAACTACTAATATTTATATTAATACTCGCTCGCTCGTACTTGTCGTGTGACGTAGCTATGTGCTCGGAAACCGGTCGGCTACGGAGCCGAACGAACCCGCCGCGCCGCGAGCGCCGCTTCCGTCATTACCACTTCTAAGCCACTCACGTCGAGTAACTTATATTACCAAATATTATATTAGTACATCTAAAGTACTTATTGTGGTATGCTATAAACCACAATATAACAATCAAGGAAACAATACTGATTGAAGTGTATAAAGTGATACTTAGTTGTTATAATCCCGTGCTTGGGTAAGTTGTGCATTTAGCTATTATTAACTAGAAGCTTCCAAAAGTGTTGCATGCAGCCGAAGGTAATAAATACTAATGAATCCGTACGTTTCTTTAAATTCGTATTTGTGTACATTTATTTTTAAAATATTTTACTGGCTTATGTTACGTTAAACATAATCATTATTTTTATTTGTAAGATACCTTCGGTTACCTCTTTTCTAAATGTAAGTAAGAAATTACGAAGTAATTGCTAAACTGGTTAGTCGTTCGGTTCTGCTTATAAATTCCATAATAAACTTATATTGTAAACCCTGATGCTAGTTTGCGAAGGGAAAGAGAAACTCCCCTTGACGGAGGACTAACTAGTTGCTTCACCCTGCTTCACTCGTACCGCATCACCTATGTTTGAGACAACTTATACACCTTACAATTATTATGTACCTCGACAGGATCACCCTACGGTTTGAAGCACGGGCTGCCCTTGAGCCCGTCTTTTAACTGCTCTCAACGCGCTGGTGGCCACCCCCGGGACCGACTGACAGGGGAGTTCGCGTGTGAAGTGTTGCCAAGAACAGTTTGAGACAAATGAACTTATGACCCACTACCTGAGAGCCTGACTTTTATATATTAGTTTTATTTTTTTTGTTAAATTAAACGTATGTTATGCATAATTGTTAATTCTCTTTACCTTGTTCTTTTTAAGTGCACTTTTTACCCACCCTTGGGGCTAAAAACGTGACAATGGCGCCCAACCTTAGTTCTTTCATAGTTCTGGCTCTCAAAAGTCTTGGCAATATTTCTTAATCGCATTTTCTTTCGCTTTCTGGTGTCGGGGTATCCTTCTTGAACAAAGGCTTATTGTGACAGAATGGATAGAGGTTTTTAATTTATTGTTTTATTTGCTTACAACAGTTTTTGTGTTATTTATTTTGATTTGTTTAGTTTTAATTTACTGTTTTATTTGCTAACAATAGTTTTTATGTTTTTTATCTTTATTTGTTCTGCTTAGTTTTACTAAATAGTATAAGTTCCACTTTTGTTATCACTATCAGTGCACAACTTACTCTAGCACCATGACTTACCCAATAAAATTTTTACACTTGCAAAAATCAGAACTTCAGTACGAAGTTATTATAAGAGGTGATGAACCGGCATGTACAGTGCTCGACCTGAGACGTCAAGTTTGCAAATTAACCCAAATTTACCCGTCAGAAGACATTTATGAATCTTGTCTAGATATTTCTGATGATATTAAGGGGATAAAAGAAACTTTAACAAAGGTCAAAGTTAATTTAGATCAATTACACAACGCTGCTGATTCTGCACTATCTGACCGAACCTACTCTTTCTTAAACCACTTGCACTATCGTTTCCAACGTATAGAGGATCCCTCATCCGTGGAACAATCTAGGATTATAGAAACAATAAAAAAAGTTTTCACAGGTTACTACACACATTTTATGGAAACCTATCGTTCCAGTGCGTCCGCTCTAAAATCTAGTACTTCTGATTTAACTAAACTGACATCTGACGTAGGCAATCTTAATATCCAAGTTAGTTGTGACCGCGGTATCTCGACAGACGTTTCCAAAATTAAATACGATGGGAGATCGTGTGTCAAATCATTTATTGAAAGATTAGAGGAGCTTCGAATTTCTAAAAATATACCAAAAGAAAAAATGTTATCATTAGCTACTGAATTTTTCATAGCCGATGCACTATTTTGGTTTCGCTCTGTCCGAGATAATATCGATTCTTGGGAAGCATTAGTGCTCATGCTAAAGGATGCATTTGAAGTCGCCGACTATGACTACCGCCTGGATGCTGAAATACGCAATAGATCTCAGGGTGAAACCGAGAATATTGTCGTGTATTTGGCTATAATGCAGGGAATGTTCTCACGGTTAAGTATCCCAAAAAGTGAACACGCCCAATTGGAAATCTTATTGCACAATATTCGGCCTTGTTATGCTCATGTATTAGCTAATCATTCTAATATTACTTCTATAAAGGAGTTACAAAATTTGTGTAAAAATTATGAGCGCTTCAAGAGTCGTTCAGATAACTTTAAAGAACCTCCCGCCGTAAATTCACAAACTCTCGCACCTGAATTTGCATATCAATATCCGACTAGAATTTATACTAAAGACCACTTAAAACTAAATTACAAACAAGCCACCAAACCTTACCAAAACCCATATTCTAAGCCATTTTCTAACCTTAAGTCTTATCCCATAGATTATGAAGACAGTAATGATACAAATCATGTTGCAGCGCTAAACAGACCTAACCTTTATTGTCATCGTTGCCGTGTAAATACACATAGTATGCGAGATTGCAAAGCTGAACGCGACATATTTTGCTTCAAATGTGGAATGAAGGAAGTTCGTACTCCCGAATGCCCTAAATGCAACCCAAATACCTCTGATCTCAACCAAAAAAACTAAATATTAAAAACTGTTGCAATGAGGTATTCAAATATTCAGCTCGCGCGGACTGGGAAGCTTGGATATGTACCTTACGTAATTTTTTCTTGACTTACAAGATTGCTTCAGTTTTTAATACAACGCCTACTAACGATCCGCGACCATATCTAAACATTACTTTAACTGGTTCAACAGATTTACATATGATGGGTTTGCTTGACTCAGGTTCAGTTGTTAGCATTCTAGGAAGAAACTCTCACAAAGATTTACTTAAACTCAGTTTTCACTTACACACTGATAAAATTATCTCAGTTGAAGCTGCTGGCGGACAAATTTTAAAATCTCATGGGTATATTTACTTGCCCATTAGTTTTAATGGTCTTTCAGATAAAATCGAAGCTCACGTCATACCGGAAATTGCTTCTTCCTTAATTCTTGGCGTTGATTTTTGGAAAAAATTCAAAGTTTTTCCTGATCATATCTCTGATATTGTTTACTGTGACAACAACGACCCTAAACTTCTTGAAATTTCACCATCATCTGAGTCATTTCTACAGTCCTATGAGAGTCTGGCTGCAGCAGATAGGGAAATAGCCGACAATATAGTGTCTAAGTTTCAAGCTATATCTTATGAGGAAAAAGGCTTAGGTCGAACTACATTGATTAGCCATAATATTGATACCGGAGATGCTGAGCCTATTAGACAAAGATACTATCGAATGTCCCCTGAAAAACAAAGAGTTGTAATTGAACAGGTAGATGAAATGCTTTCACTGGACGTCATCGAGACTTGCGAAAGTCCTTGGTCATCTCCTGTCCTTGTTGTTAGCAAAAAAGATGGCAAGCCCCGATTTTGTCTGGACAGCAGGAAGCTCAATGCTGTTACCAGAAAGGATGCATATTGCCTTCCGTATGTTTCAGAGATCCTAGACAACCTTAGAGATGCTAAATATTTATCTAGCATCGATCTCTCGAAAAGTTTCTGGCAAATCCCTATTAAAAAAGAAGACCGTGAGAAAACTGCCTTCTATGTACCAGGTAGAGGAACATTTCAGTTCAAAGTCACCGCCTTTGGCTTAACAAACGCTCCAGCTACTCAACAACGATTAGTTGACGCTTTATTTGGTCCAGAATTTGAATCCAACGTCTTTGTTTTTGTCGATGATGTAGTAGCCATAAGTAAAACATTTGAGGAACACGTATCTCTTCTTTCACGCGTCCTTGACAGATTACGTAACGCTAAATTGACCATAAATTTAGCAAAATGCCAATTTTTCCGCAGCCAATTACGCTATCTTGGTTATATTGTCGACAGTAAGGGCTTACGAACTGATCCCGAAAAAGTAGATGCTATAATAAAATATCCAACTCCAACAAATAGAAAGGGTGTTAAGCGCTTCCTTGGTACGGCATCCTGGTACAGACGTTTTATACCGAATTTTAGTTCTATAGCTGGTCCCTTGAATAAATTAACATCGACGAAAAAGAACACACCGCCTTTTAAATGGTCTGACGAGGCTGATGAAGCCTTTATAAAACTTAAAAACTTACTTACCCAGGCTCCTATACTAACATGTCCAAATTTTAATTATCCTTTTGATGTTCATACAGACGCTAGCAACTTTGGCGTTGGAGCCATGCTTTCGCAGACAATTGATGGATTTGAACACCCAATCGCATATATGAGCAAGTCCCTTACGGACGCAGAACGCAACTATAGCGTAACTGAGCGAGAGGCACTTGCTGTGCTGACTGCTCTGGAATATTGGCGTTGCTATTTGGAAAGTGGAATTCCATTTAATATATATACCGACCACTCTGCTCTTAAATGGTTTCTTACATTATCTAACCCTACTGGTCGACTGGCCAGGTGGGGTATTAGGCTTTCTGTCTTTAATTTTAATATAAAGCATCGACGTGGTAAGGATCATATAATACCCGATTTTTTGTCAAGAGCCATTCCCGTGGGTTCGATTTCTGATAGCCAAACACAGCCTGCAACCCAAGACACATGGTTTTTAAACATTTACCACGGATGTCAATCATCTCCTAGTAGCTACCCCAACTATCGGATAGAGAATAGTAAATTATATAGGTTTATGTCTAATAAAAATAATCTCACTGCCGAATTTGATTGGAAAGAGGTCGTATCTCAAGAAAACCGCCAAGCAATAATTTCTCTTTACCACTCTGAACCAACCAGTGGCCACTTTGGTGTTTTCAAGACTTTCAAAAGGATAAGCCTTAGATTTTACTGGCCAAAACTACACTTAGATGTTTTAGATTTCGTCGCTAACTGTGATATTTGCCTCGCATATAAATTGTCTACCCAGGGCACCCTTGGAAAAATGGGTAGGCCCAAAGAATGTTGTAGGCCTTTCCAAACAATTTCTATTGACCTCGTAGGACCCTTGCCTGTTTCGAGAAAGCAGAACTCTTACTTGTTTGTGGTAACTTGCTGTTTTTCTAAATATTGTCTACTTTTCCCCTTAAGGAGAGCCACTGCTAATAATGTCGTTAAACACCTGGAAGACGGCGTATTCCTCATTCACGGTGTGCCTCAGACAGTCATACTCGATAACGGAGTCCAATTTACAAGCCATGAAATGGATAATCTTTTAAAAAAATATATGGTTCCAAACGTCAATTTCACTCCAAAATATACACCACAAATTAACACAGTGGAAAGGTACAATAAAACCATTGTTACTGCTATTTCTTCATTTGTCAATGACGATCATCGATCCTGGGATGTCAATATTGCAAAAATTCAGTTTGCTATCAATACTTCAATCAACGAAACAACTGGCTATACACCAGTTTTTCTCGTCCACGGTAGGGAACTAGTTACTTGTGGGTCTCATTTTATCGACAACGATAACCCTAATGAGTTAATTTTTGCACCTCGTGAAATCTACGCTGAAAACCTGGGTCACTTACGCAAATATTTTGATAAGGTCCAGACAGAGATATGGAAGGCTCATGAAAAAAATTCACAGCGCTATAACTTAAGGCGCAAAGAAGCCGAGTTTCAACCGGGAGACATTGTATGGAAGCGTACTTATTTCCAAAGTGATAAGGACGCCCACTATGCTAAAAAACTGACACCCAAATATATTAAATGTAGGATTAAAGTAAAGCGGTCACCCTTGGTTTATGTTTTGGAGGATATGACTGGCAACAATTTGGGAGCTTGGCACATCAAAGATTTAAAGCCTCAAAGTAATCGTAGCAATGTTCTGTAGTTGGTTTGAATAGTAGATTTGAATAAGATAAAATCTTTTTTTTGGGGGGGGATACTGTAACGTAGGTTACATAACTACTATTAACTATAATAAAAGATATAGATAATTTATCTAATATGTAATACCTTAATTATAATAATCAAACAAAGTCTAACCTACTTGAATTCTATAACTACTAATATTTATATTAATACTCGCTCGCTCGTACTTGTCGTGTGACGTAGCTATGTGCTCGGAAACCGGTCGGCTACGGAGCCGAACGAACCCGCCGCGCCGCGAGCGCCGCTTCCGTCATTACCACTTCTAAGCCACTCACGTCGAGTAACTTATATTACCAAATATTATATTAGTACATCTAAAGTACTTATTGTGGTATGCTATAAACCACAATATAACAATCAAGGAAACAATACTGATTGAAGTGTATAAAGTGATACTTAGTTGTTATAATCCCGTGCTTGGGTAAGTTGTGCATTTAGCTATTATTAACTAGAAGCTTCCAAAAGTGTTGCATGCAGCCGAAGGTAATAAATACTAATGAATCCGTACGTTTCTTTAAATTCGTATTTGTGTACATTTATTTTTAAAATATTTTACTGGCTTATGTTACGTTAAACATAATCATTATTTTTATTTGTAAGATACCTTCGGTTACCTCTTTTCTAAATGTAAGTAAGAAATTACGAAGTAATTGCTAAACTGGTTAGTCGTTCGGTTCTGCTTATAAATTCCATAATAAACTTATATTGTAAACCCTGATGCTAGTTTGCGAAGGGAAAGAGAAACTCCCCTTGACGGAGGACTAACTAGTTGCTTCACCCTGCTTCACTCGTACCGCATCACCTATGTTTGAGACAACTTATACACCTTACAATTATTATGTACCTCGACAGGATCACCCTACGGTTTGAAGCACGGGCTGCCCTTGAGCCCGTCTTTTAACTGCTCTCAACGCGCTGGTGGCCACCCCCGGGACCGACTGACAGGGGAGTTCGCGTGTGAAGTGTTGCCAAGAACAGTTTGAGACAAATGAACTTATGACCCACTACCTGAGAGCCTGACTTTTATATATTAGTTTTATTTTTTTTGTTAAATTAAACGTATGTTATGCATAATTGTTAATTCTCTTTACCTTGTTCTTTTTAAGTGCACTTTTTACCCACCCTTGGGGCTAAAAACGTGACAAAAGGTCTTCCGCAAGGATCAGTTTTATCACCATTGATTTACAATATTTATACTTATGACCTGGTAGACTCTCTTCCAGGTTATATTAAGGTTTTACAATACGCTGATGACTTAGTATTTTACAAAGCTGGCCGATCAGTTGAAAACTTAATAAACTCCATAACAGTTTCTCTTGAGAACCTCAAGATATGGCTTGACTATAATTCACTTGAATTATCCGTTTCAAAAAGTTCAACAGTTTTATTTTCTAAAATGCGCACCCCTTATCCTATAGTGATATCATATAACTCAGTTTTCATTCCTCAATGTAAAGAAGTAAAATTTCTCGGCATTATTTTAGATAACAAATTAACTGGTCTTCCTCACTGCAATGCTATTGTTAATAAATGTGAACGAAATTTAAACATATTAAGATGTTTGACAGGTGTATGGTGGGGCGCTCATCCATCTACATTAAGACTGTTATATAATGCCCTTGTTCGTAGTGTGTTAGATTATGGAAGTTATTTTCTGGAGCCCTGTAGTTCAGCTGGGTTAAAAAAATTAAATAACATTCAGTCTAAAGCTTTGCGAATAGTGACGGGAGCGATGCGTTCTAGCCCAATTAATGCACTACAGGTGGAATGTTCAGAACCGCCTTTGAATTTACGACGCCAATATTTATGTGACAAGTATTTATTTCGAGCTTTTCAATTTTCAAAACACCCTCTTCGTAAAATGTTGCAAACTTTATCTGAAAATATTGAAAATGCGCCTTACTGGCGACATAAAAACAGCCCTTGTTTAATAATTAGCTTTCGTAAATTTACTTCCCTCCAAGCGCCCACCCATAGTTCTCAATATCTCCCTATTTTTGGTACTAATTATAATGCACTTATTCTTTTACCTATTGTAAAATTTGATTTAGATTTTTAAAAAAATGAATGTTCAGCTGTGTCTTTCTACACACAAATAGAGCAATTCTGGCCTGGCTGGCATTATATATTTAGCGATGCCTCTAAACAGTCTTCAATGGATTGCGTTGGTGTCGGAGTGTACCATCAGCAATTTAAAATAGTACAGAAAGTTAAACTTCCTCCCGAAAGTTCGGTGCACACCGGGGAGTGCTTCGGTCTTTTAAAATCATTAGAATATACTCTTCTCGCAAATCTTAAACAAACTATAATTTTCTCTGATTCTAAGAGCGCACTTCAGTCTTTAGTAAAGTTCCCGTTTAAAACAAATTCTAACAATTCAGTCATTATGGAATGTAGAACTTTGTTGGAAAAGTGTTATTCTAGAGGCCTACAGGTTGAATTTGCGTGGATCCCTAGCCATCAGAATATTCCTGGTAATGATTTTGCGGATAAGTTAGCCCACGAGGCCGTGACCTGTGGTGATAAATTTCCTTATGAAAACATGGTTCAAGATATTGTTTCCTTTCCAAGAGACCAGATGTATCATTCTTGGGAAGAAGTTTGGAGCATCAGTAAAGAACAGAAAGGAAGAAATTACTCGAAAATTCAGCCCCAAATTTCAAAAAAACCTTGGTTTTCTTCAATGAGATTTGATAAAGTGAGCACAACTATTCTTATTAGAATGCGCCTAGGCCATGTTTGTACACCTTCCCATTTAGCTCGCATAAATATTGTTGACAGTAGCGACTGCAGCTGTGGTAATGGAGTAGGTGATCTCAATCATATTTTCTTTAATTGCCTATCTCACGACTGCACATATTTTTTAAATAATCTGATTACCTTAGGTGTCTCATTGCCAACATCGATGCCTTGTCTTTTATACTCCATGGAATATGACATTTATAGACTAATAACGGATTTTATTCAAAAAAATAATATTAAATTATAGCCTAATACATTTTACATATCATCATTATAAATGTTCCACTCATTGTATACATTTCATCTCATTGATCACTTATTATAGAAATATCCAAAAATCATATCCTTATTTATTGTTATCCCTTGAATCCTGGTCCTATTGCTCCTTTTGTATTGTAATTTTCTCGTATTTTTCATGAACCTTAACCCTTATCCCAACCTTTAAACACCGTCGTGGCATACGCACAAGCCGTGCAAGCCAAAATAAAGAAGAAAAAAAAAAATTACAAAAAATAGTTGCTTTGCCTGCGTTGCTACAAAACAAGATATAATAAATTCTTCAAAATTCTTGTTTTTTTTTTGAAACTTTTGTAACTTATACAAAAATTGTGTTAGTAAATTTTAAGTATATCTGTATTAAGTCAACTTTTACAATAGTATTTTATTTTTGTGTAAAAACTTAGTATTTTTGTTTCGTTGTTGCAGTTTCATTGATATATGAAATGTATTTATAATATTGAAAGAAGAGAACATAAATATGAATTCAGAACTAAAGAAAAATGGGTACTTTCAGAGCAATCACATTTTAACTGTCCTTTTATGTGCAATATCCATTCCACTTTCAATGTCCATGTGGATAATGAATATTGTCTATTTAAAACTTATGAAAGACAGTCAGGGACACGATGGTAAATATTCTCAGATAATACAATAAATGTTAATATATTTTGGAATATGTATTGTTGAATTTTAAGTAAAGGTGTCGGAGACCTAGCAGTGTAAGTTTACAGATCTGGAAATCCCACTACTGAGCACAGGCCTCTTCTCACAAAACATTGGTGAGAAGGATTCAGGTCACTCAGAGACAGATCAGGTAATAATTCATTGGTGCATCATAAAATTCATGAGTAAAATTAAAAATTTTAATATACAAATATTTGTTCTGATGCACCAACATTCCCCTCTCATAATTTGCTAGGGCAATGTACAATGCACAAAAATAATTAATAATGTAATTTTATGCACACCGTGTGAATATCATGTGTTGTAAATTAAAATAGGCAGAGTTGTTTTAAAGTTTTTTTTATATTTATTATTTAATAATTGCTTTGCAGAACCAATGGTGATTTCCCCAGCAAGATGGATGGCAGCCAGTTTTATACCTCTTGTAATGGCAGTCTATGGATATAGAAGGAAAAGTGTAAATTTTAGTGGAGCATGTTTGGGGTTTATAGTTGGGTTGGTGCTCACTCTTAGTAACTATTGCTTTTTGGTAGCACTTTTTACGTTTTTCTTATCATCTTCTAAGGCAACAAAGGTACGGACTCATATTAAAAAGAAATTTGAGGAAGACTTTAAAGAAGGTTGGTTATATTTTTATTTCTGTGATGAATAACATTGTTCTTAATAAACCACATTTTACAGATTTAATTGTGGATTATTAAACTATTTTTGTCCCAACATTTTCAATAGCCTCATAGAGTAATATAGGGACAAGCCAAACCTTCTTTGTTAAGAAGAGAGCTGTTATATTGTTCTGTTTAGATAAAAACATAATAACAATTTTTTAGGTGGTCAAAGAAATTGGGTTCAAGTACTTTGCAATGGTGGTATGGCTACACAACTAGGGTTTTTGTACTTACTGGATATTGGATCTTCAGAGAGACCCATAGACTTCATCAAAGACTACAGAGCCACCTGGTTGTCAATAGGAGTACTGGGTAATACATTTTATGAATATTATTATTATTACCTACATATTTTCAGTACCTAATAATTAACATTGATATAAAAAAATGCTGAAGTGAAATTTATTGTTATTTTCAGGAGTATTCTCATGCTGCAATGGTGACACTTGGGCTTCAGAACTAGGAACTGTTTTTGGAAAGTCCAATCCATTTTTAGTTACTACTTGGAATAGAGTTCCTAAAGGCACCAATGGAGGAGTGTCCCTTATTGGAACCTTATTCAGTACATTAGGAGGTGTGGTTATTGGATTGGCCTATTATTTAGTATTGGCATACTTTTCGGACAAGGCTTTATGGGACAATGCTCCTCCCCAATGGCCTGTCATTGCTTTTGCTGGTTTAGCAGGTTTTTTGGGCAGTATGATTGATTCGCTGTTGGGAGCTACTTTGCAATATTCAGGTAATTTTGTTGTTTTCTAGATGATTTCACCGAAATGACACTTGAGTTTCTTTTAAACTTAGGAATAAATATATATAAAAGATATTTCCAATATACTTTAGTTTTTCTCCAATGGATTCAAAATAAATAAAGGAAGCAAATTACATTCTACAGTCATAGCTGTAATGCTTAATCGCACCTAGGAGCTCATTCCAATCCAAAAGTATGCAGCAGAAAGATTATTTTGAAACATACTGTGCCCCTTTTATTTCTAAGTTGTGAGTATAAACTGAGGTGTAATTAAGAATGGTGGCTGTTTACACAAGGTGGATGTATGTGGTAGGCAGATTTGTGTTTCCTTTTAACATAGCTAACGGTTCAGTTGTTAAAACTACTCCTCTTGTGTTAGCTTCTATCTAGAAGTATGTAAGATGTAAGAAGGTGTAGGTAGTGTATGCGTGCTGTATTCCAAAATGATCATTTGGCAGGAACTTTTAAAATTTGCAGACTCTAGACTTTAATTAAGAAATGTAATATGACACCATATTTATGATACTTTTAATTTATTTCAGGGTTAGACAAAAATGGAAAAATAGTTTCGCATTCCAGTCTTGCAGTAAAACATATTAGTGGAAGAAACATTTTAGATAATAATAGTGTAAACCTCATATCAACGGTTATAATGGGTCTCCTTATGCCCACATTGAGTAAATATATGTGGCCTCTAATGTAATTAATTAATATCAAAGAGCCAAATTCATTCTGAATAATAGATGTCAACAGGGCAAGTGGTTGTAGGTATACAGATGAACATCAGTACTTAGATTTTTTGGTACTTATGGTAAATTTTTTATTTTTGTTACTATGAAAGCGTTTATCATGCTTAATTCTCGTTTTTTTAAACCAAGAAAGATGAAGGAAGAAAATTTAATTACATAATTTTTGGAAATAATAATTCTTTTTTTTATTTTTTATGAACAGTGAAATGCAGACTGAATTTCAATATTGATCCTCATAATACGCCAGGGGTATCAAAAAAAACAGAAAGGGTATCTCGCCATAGGAAAAAGATGGTGCACCAACGCGATCTAACATCGTCAAAACTTAATGAACGATCTACATGTGAAAATTTAAACGATAATGTTGTGCCGCTATTACGAATTTCAATACTATCTTAGTGGTGACGATTTTTAAAAGAACTTTCCGACTGATTTATTTAAATGCCAAAAAATTTATACATGGTATACTTACAAGCACAGAACAGATTTTCATATTTTGTTGAGACAAGTTATGCCGAGTTTCTCAAATGCTGGCTCCCGTTCTAGTTATTTTTGTGACGCTCCTATATTTAAGTGTCGTTCATAAGTGCTTGGGAATTCATACCGAAAACCTTGAAATAAAGATGTTTTTACTGTCTTAGTATTACAGTTCTACTATTGCAACTATGTGCTGTGTTGTACTGGCCTAGAATAGTGCCACCCCCTCTCATCTTACACAGGAAATCGTAAGAGAATCCTACCGGATGATGGGACAGCATCGTCATCCTGCGTACTGGCTGGAACTGCGATTACCAACCCACCTGCCCTGCGTGCAAATACCCCCAATAGATTGTAATTTCCCTATTACATATTAGGTCGGGGAAAAAGTCTTTTCGCATAACGTAGGTATAAACTTATTATAATTTTTTTTTGACTGTACTATTTGTGTCTGGCTGGTTTTGGTAACATTAAAAAGGTTCCATTATAAAGAAAAGAAAAAAATAAAAAAAAGTTGTTTCCCGCTATTTTTCATTTGTTTTTCTCTCCGTTAAAATGAGTGAATCTAATGAAGAAATTCGATACATTTTAAAATTTTATTATAAAAAAGGCAAAAATGCAACTCAAGCAGTGAAAAAAATTTGTGATGTTTATGGACCTGATGCAGTGTCAGTAAGAGTAGCACAAATTTGGTTCAAACGTTTTCAGTCCAGAAATTTTGATGTTAAAGATGCACCTCGCTCTGGTCGCCCTGTTGCGAATAAAATGGACGCCATTTTTGAAAGAGTGGAGCAAGATCGGCATATTAGTAGTTACGATGCAGCTGAAGAACTGGGAATTGACCACAAAACAGTTTTGACCCATTTGAAGAAAGCTGGTTATACAAAAAAGCTCGATATTTGGGTGCCACACGAGCTCACTCAAAGAAACTTAATGAACCGTGTACTCATTTGCGATTTATTATTGAGACGTAATGAAACCGAGCCGTTTTTGAAGAGATTGATAACTGGCGATGAAAAGTGGATCACGTACGACAAGAACGTGCGAAAAAGGTCGTGGTCGAAAGTTGGCCAGGCTTCACAGACTGTGGCCAAACCTGGCCTAACACGAAATAAGGTGATGCTGTGTGTATGGTGGGATTGGAAGGGCATTGTTTATTATGAGCTTTTACCGCCCGGCAAAACCATCGATTCTGATCTTTACTGCCAGCAACTGATGAGATTAAAGGAAGCAGTCGAGAGAAAACGGCCGGAATTGATCAACAGGAAGGGTGTGGTCTTTCATCACGATAACGCTAGACCACACACATCTTTAGCCACTCAGCAAAAATTAAGAGAGTTCGACTGGGAGGTCCTAGTGCATCCACCATATAGCCCTGACCTTGCGCCTTCAGATTTTCACCTGTTTCGGTCTCTGCAGAATTCTTTAGGTTCTGTAAGGTTGACCTCAAGAGAGGACTGCCAAAACTATTTGTCCCGTTTTTTTGATCAGAAGTCCCAAAGTTTCTACAGTAACGGGATAATGTCTCTGCCCACAAAATGGCAGAAAGTTATTCAACAAAACGGTACATATATATTGTAAATAAATGTAAATAAACTTTGAAAAAAATGTCTTGGCTTTTCATACAAAAATACGAAAAGACTTTTTCCCCAACCTATTACAATTACGATCTATTGGGGGTATTTGCAGGTTTGTTCAGCAATGGGCTTTATAAGGCTGATAATATAAGGCTGTAAGTATAGTTAGCCCTACACTTTTGGTGTAAAGCCAGTGATGATAAAGTAAACATTACCGATGGCTTTTCTATTCGTAAATATTAGCCAATTGCTTTCCCCCTATGACTACGCCAGCATTTAATTTTACATAGAACCTTTAATGAAATTTATAAATTTCTCATGGGGCGCTCCATAATTTGGGAACATACTTTATTTTCTAACAGGTATCATCCTAGCATTCATCCCGCTTGGGCCCTTTTTTTTTTTATCGTCGGTAAAAAAAAAGAAGAAGTCCACGGCCGCTCTCTCTCCGGCTACGCCGTTGGCGCAGCGGGCGGGCAAGGAGAGCCCGTCCAGCCGCGCCTGGAGGGTCTCAGGTGGCTGGGGCAGGGGGCCCCTTCCGTCTAGCTATAGACCCTCCCAGAAGTCGGCCAGTTACGCCATGGCCGCACAAGGAGGTAGGAGGGGCACGACACACTGCGCTTCTTTGAGGAGGTCCTTCCGGTTCTGATCCGGGGGACGTTGGCCGCGGGCGGGGTGCCAGAAGCTACAAACCCAGGCACCGGCCCCCTGCCCCTTTTTCAACAGCGGTGGGCGTCGTCGGAAGTTTTTAGTGGGTAGGACTGCGGTGGTCGCGTCTGATGCAGTGAGCCCCACACTCCCCTCCCGGTCCCCCCATTGGCCGGGAGACAGTGCGTAAATGCATTTTATTACCGACGTAAATAAATAAAAAAAAAAGGTTCTGCGAACTGGTCTAACAATATCGGGATATTTAATTATATGGTTTAACTAGCTTTAATGTCCACCTAGCGTGGGCCTGGCTTTCGTTAACCGTAAGATAAGAAATCAGATAGTTCTTTCATTTAATTAGAAATAAATTAATAAAACCCCCACCCCATCCCCTTAACGTGGGGCTCTGACCAACGATAAGATAAGCGATAATTACGCCATAACGTCATAGGTGCGCGAAAACCGAGACTATTATAGTATTATGTTATCTGTGCCGAGACCCTCTGCATTAGTCTCTTGGTATCGCCACTATTCGGGGTTATCGCTACTCTTATGAAAAGAAATTTATTCAGCACTTCCAAAAATATTTTTTATAAAATAAAAGACTAGTACTGAAATGGTATAGTAGGTACTAGCGACCCGCCCCAGCTTCGCACGGGTGGTATGCTAATATGAATAGTTACGTATATTACATAATTACAGAATGTATATACCTATAGGCCGCGAGTACCTACCACTGTCGCAACCATAATTTTTTGATTTAGCGTAAGTTTATTCGCTTGATATATCTTGTAAAGTACTGATCGAAATTACATGATATAATAGACAAATTTAATCTGTCTAATGTCCAAGCTTACTAACATGTTTTTTCAAATTCATATTCATTATTCAAGTTTGGCTCAAAAGAGCTCTTATGAACGTCAAAACTTAAAAACTAGCGCGCCCATTCATTGCGGGCGGGAGCTTGATCGTAAAAGAACGGGCAAGAAAATCGTCAAGGTTAGTTTTTTCTCCCGCCAGTTACAAGAATATGTACTTAGTAGTAAAACAATTTGACAAATCTACAAAAAACTGTATTCTGCAGTCACATGATTTAAAATAAAAGAAGAAAATAACTTTTTATTTTAAGTTATACAAGTATGAGTACGAATAAACATAGTAGACATGAGCAGACCAGTCCCCACTGGCGGCACCCGTTCACGAGTATGACGCATGAACCAGCCATCGTTTCGCTCAACCATATTTTAGGGAACGCAACGACCCGACGCATGACGCCACCACCGCAAAGACATTTGAGTGATGACATACTCAAGCTACAGGATAAACTAATTTTAACAAAAATAACATTATATTAATTAAATGTGCTGCAAACCACAAATATGAAAGATATCATTTACATCAATTTAGTCTTAATATCTATATAATCATTTGAACAATACTATGCGTTTCTAATCAAATACATCATTTAGGAGAATGGTAGGACAACAAAAATTGTTTGTGCAGCTATCAGATTAAAAATAATATTAACTTTTTTCAGTTAGCTTAGCAAAGGACGTATTATTGCTATATTTTAATAAATAACAATCCAAATGAAGATAACAACATAGTACAACATTATTGTACATGCATATCGGGACGGCGAACGATGGGCACATGTGCACACATTATATCAATTATCTGGTATTTAGGGTATGCGATTCATGAAGGATTTACTGCACCAGCAATGTTCTTGAATGATGTTATTATAGATAACCCATAGAACACGTGGATGTGTGTAACGTAATAATAAATAATTAATGAATTATTAACGGTGTTATTATTTTCTCCTCAAAATTATTTTAATATTTTTATCTTTAAATCTGAACTTATAAGTCTTATAACTCTGAACGGACAATTGTAACAACAAAGTTGTCATAACAATTGTTGTTTCAATTGAAAAGACCTATCCAACGATATATATCTCATTGCTATTGGAAGGTGGTCCCAATGTGCCCATTCTCCTTTTACTTGCTTAATTTTTAAGCATGCAAAACATTGGAATCAGAGTGATTTTATTTCATAAATTTTGTGCATGCTCAAATCACTCTGATTCCAATGTTTTGCATGCTTAAAATTTAAGTAAGCGGATACCTATCTATAGAATGCATAGGTATGTATATTTGTCAAAAGTTGCGGAACAACACTTCCAGAGGGCACTAGGTTCAAATCTAATGGCAAAAAAAATCCGTGACATGGCTCTCTATTACCTAGTTGTTATATTTCTCTTTCTCTATGAGCAGCACTCGTTCACGAGTATGACGAATGAACCAGCCATCGTTTCACTCAACCATATTTTAGGGAACGTAACCCGACGCATAACGCCGCCACCCCAGAGACATTTAAGTGTGCATGACATACTCAAGCCACAAAATAAAAAAGATTTGTACAAATGAGAAATAACAATAATATTATAAAAATCAAACAGCATACCACAAAATTGTTTGTTCTATGATAGATATAATTTACAGCCATGCCGTCTTATCATTTATATAATCTTGCGTACAATAGTATGCTTTCTTAATCAATGTTTCAGCATGACATACTCAAGCTACAGGATAAACTAATTTTAACAAAAATAACATTATATTAATTAAATGTGCTGCAAACCACAAATATTTTTGGTCTTATGAAAGATATCATTTACCTACATTATTTTGACTAATCTCGTAGGGTTTGGCCAGCGTTTGCGATATAAGCGCAAAAAAGTGAGTTGATTTACGACATCACATTAGAAATCTCAAAAATTGACAGTGTTCCACTACTATATTATGCATGTATTATACACATAAACCTTCCTCATGAATCACTCTATGCATTAAACCGCATCAAAATCCGTTGCGTAGTTTCAAAGATTTAAGCATACAAAGGGACATAGGGATAGAGAATGTAGTGATATATGATGTAATAAAAGGTAGTTTAATATTTTGGGTAGTTATTAAAATCAGTGCTTCCTTAGGCCTTGGTAGGGATCCTACCAAGGAGCCCTAGCCATTCTCACCTGCAAGTGGTGCACCTGCCGATCAACGTACGAGGCTCTGGCGAACATAACAGTGCGCGGCAATAGGCTCGCCACCTACGTACGTGGGTCCAACTATATAATTGGCGAAGTGTGGGCGTATAATATGCCTTTGCCTGCCCCTTCGAGGAAACAGGCGTGTATGTATTAAAATCGTTACGTGTCGTGGCAGTTTTTAAGTTTCTTTTTTAAAATAGTTAACTACTCTATGGTCAATAATGCTAATTTATTTTAGCATTAATAAATTACAAACATAATATGTTTAATCTAATTATTATAAATTACAAATAATTCTTAATAATCTTCTCTTCTTTTAATAATCTCTTAGTAACATACAACCAGCACTGCGGGCGCATGAAAGACCGTGATGCCAAGTTCTCCACAAACACAACGATGAGGGTGGACTACCCTGGCGCAAAGGCAGAGACAAACCGCTAAAGTAAGGAACGGCCTGTCCAACAAGTTACCGACATTGGCAGACGGTAAAGCCTGGAGCCAATGACCTGACTCTCTCTCGGAGACTGCAGTGAGACGAGCGATTTCTGCTGAATTGACAGAAGAAGACAGAAGGCCATCAAACATTTTTTTACATAGAGGCTCGTCCCAGTGCCTCAGCGACTGTGGCAGTAGAGGGAAGTTGGATCTCTGGCAGGAGAATTGCTATCATTTTTAGCATCTGCCCAGCACGACAACTCTATGGAACCCAAAGAAGGGTTGATAATCTTCCGGTAGAGATTGTACGTACTATGAGCAGAAGATAAAAACGCCGACAGTGCCACGCTAGATACATTTCTTATACCTAGACCTCCGAAGCGTACAGGAAGGGATGCCTGAGTCCAAACGCGGTCATTCATGGGGCAATTTAGAATTTTCATTAAAGTATTTCTTTAGATTATCCAAATTTAATAACAATGAAGGAAAACGCCAGAATTGAGCGCATCGGAGAACATACGTAAAATTTGGAACGAATAGTCAAAACCGTACAACAAATAACGCCATGTGTGAATTAATTTGGAAGAGACGTTCTAAAGTAGAATAAAATTTTGCAATGACATCTTTAATAAAAGCCGGAATTGTGAATCATTAAAGTTGGTTCACCGTATCATTGCCATAGATAATTATAAAATGAAGGTATTTCCCCTTTTACTTTCGCCAGCAAAGCACCCCTGTCCACGGAGTTAAAAGCGTTTTAGACGTCTACCTTTAGCAGCACTTCGCCACCATAATTAGGCAAGATGGTGCGGGCTGCTTGAGCCGCGGCCTCACAGCCACCTTTCGAGCCGAACCCGAGTTGTATTAGCTGATTGATGATTGCACAGATTCGTAATTTTAGTGAGGAGGGCTCTACCGGCGTCTCTAGATGTACCACATAGTAAATCTTTGAAATGTTGTGGGGAGAGACCGTCCACCACCGACAGAGTCATTTGAAAAAAAATGTTTTATATACTTCGTTTTAGTTGGTGGAAGGCGAAGCATATGTAATAGGTTGGGGAAAAAGTCTTTTCGTATTTTTGTATGAAAAGTCAAGACATTTTTTTCAAAGTTTATTTACATTTATTTACAATATATATGTACCGTTTTGTTGAATAACTTTCTGCCATTTTGTGGGCAGAGACATTATCCCGTTACTGTAGAAACTTTGGGACTTCTGATCAAAAAAACGGGACAAATAGTTTTGGCAGTCCTCTCTTGAGGTCAACCTTACAGAACCTAAAGAATTCTGCAGAGACCGAAACAGGTGAAAATCTGAAGGCGCAAGGTCAGGGCTATATGGTGGATGCACTAGGACCTCCCAGTCGAACTCTCTTAATTTTTGCTGAGTGGCTAAAGATGTGTGTGGTCTAGCGTTATCGTGATGAAAGACCACACCCTTCCTGTTGATCAATTCCGGCCGTTTTCTCTCGACTGCTTCCTTTAATCTCATCAGTTGCTGGCAGTAAAGATCAGAATCGATGGTTTTGCCGGGCGGTAAAAGCTCATAATAAACAATGCCCTTCCAATCCCACCATACACACAGCATCACCTTATTTCGTGTTAGGCCAGGTTTGGCCACAGTCTGTGAAGCCTGGCCAACTTTCGACCACGACCTTTTTCGCACGTTCTTGTCGTACGTGATCCATTTTTCATCGCCAGTTATCAATCTCTTCAAAAACGGCTCGGTTTCATTACGTCTCAATAATGAATCGCAAATGAGTACACGGTTCATTAAGTTTCTTTGAGTGAGCTCGTGTGGCACCCAAATATCGAGCTTTTTTGTATAACCAGCTTTCTTCAAATGGGTCAAAACTGTTTTGTGGTCAATTCCCAGTTCTTCAGCTACATCGTAACTACCTAATATGCCGATCTTGCTCCACTCTTTCAAAAATGGCGTCCATTTTATTCGTAACAGGGCGACCAGAGCGAGGTGCATCTTTAACATTAAAATTTCCGGACTGAAAACGTTTGAACCAAATTTGTGCTACTCTTACTGACACTGCATCAGGTCCATAAACATTACAAATTTTTTTCACTGCTTGAGTTGCATTTTTGCCTTTTTTATAATAAAATTTTAAAATGTATCGAATTTCTTCATTAGATTCACTCATTTTAACGGAGAGAAAAACAAATGAAAAATAGCGGGAAACAACTTTTTTTTATTTTTTTCTTTTCTTTATAATGGAACCTTTTTAATGTTACCAAAACCAGCCAGACACAAATAGTACAGTCAAAAAAATTTTATAATAAGTTTATACCTACGTTATGCGAAAAGACTTTTTCCCCGACCTAATATATAATATGCCACCGGTTTCTCTTCAGCGTTTTCTTGTGGCTGCTTTAGGATTGCTCCGACTCCTAGAAATACAGGCATCTGTGTATATGTGGTTGACCTGACATTGACATATGACAGTGACGTGCCGTGTGGTGACAGTGAGTGTTAGTGGCTTGTTCCACTATCCAAAGTTTTAAAATAAAACTTAAAGAAATAATATTTAACATCAAATTTTATATAAAGTAATATGAACTTGCGCAGTTTAGTAAAATTTATCTTTGTTCATGGAACTTACTGTGACATAAATTGAGGGCGACCGATTCTTTGTTTACAAAAAATAAATCAAAAGAGGAAGACGTGAGATAGTGAGTCACTGTATTAGAAAACATTATATTTGAATTTCTAACAAAAATCTAATAAACTAATGGTGCGATCAAACTAAATCATGTCTTCTACAGAAGAAAATCCTATAATTAATTCCGACATCGAGGATGATGTGACTGGAAGTCAAAGAAATCTGGTGTTTAATGATCAAGGTAAGTAGAACAATGTATATAATTATGTCTTATGACATTTAAAAATCAGTATTTGCTTTTAAGCTAAATTAAATATTAATTTAGCCAAAGGCAACAAGGATTTAATAGAAAGGGAATAAGAGGGTTTAACTGAGTATTGTGTTATCATGGGTCATTTATTTAACTTTATGACTTCAAATTACAGCTGAACAGACTACAGGATGGATCAAAAGTCGGACAGTGCTTGGGATAATGGGGTTCCTTGGATTTGCCAACGTTTACGCGATGCGTGTGAACCTATCTGTTGCTATTGTGGCTATGATAAATTCCACTACTCCACTACCATCCAATGACTCCACATTGGATGTATGCCCCTCTACAATGCCTAGCAACAGTTCTGTTCCTGCTGTAAGTATTTTGTGCCTCATATTATAAATTATAATAGTAATATTTCTTTGTTGACTTAATAATTTTAAGCATGTCTTCATGTAGCCTCTGACACCTAAACAAGGCTAATATGCCTGTATCTCAAGAGTCAGAACTGTTCAATCCATGAAAAGGTAACTGTCAGGTAATAAGATACAGTGGAATTACAATTGTGACTTGAGAACCATGGTTGAAAAGTTTGAGAAATTAATCCTCTCCTCACTGATTATTGCATAAATGTTGAGTTAGATGTGATTGTGTTACATGCACAAGTTACCTTTGCAAAAGTTTTCGAAGAAACCTTTAATAAATTTCTGTAAGGGTTTATATAGCAGACTTCATTAGTGCCATTAGGCTACACATTCAAGCTGCAAATTTTCATTGGTGTGTAAAATGTAGCCAACTGTCTGGAGTCTAACTTTAGTTTGTTGTAAAACTGAAAAACCTAAACCAAAATAGGTAATAATAAAATTTTGATAACTGAAAACTTGTATATTCTTTTAACAGAAAAATGGTGAATTCAATTGGTCATCCGAGCAGCAAAGTATTATATTGGGATCCTTCTTCTATGGCTATGTGTTGACACAGGTACTACTAAAGCCCAATGATTTTCATGTGGCAAATTATATTTAAAGAAATCAATTGTAAAGAAATTACTTTTTTAGGTTCCTGGAGGTCGAATTGCTGAATTATTTGGTGGAAAGCTAGTGTATGGAGTGGGTGTGCTGTTGACTGCAATATTTACCATTCTAAGTCCAATCGCAGCTTATGTGGATTTTAAATTTTTTATTGTTGTTCGAGTTCTGGAAGGATTGGGTGAAGGTGTTACATATCCAGCGATGCACGCTATGCTTGCTCGATGGATCCCCCCAATGGAAAGATCCAAGTTTGCTGCCTATGTGTATGCTGGTAAGATTTTTTATATTACCTATGTCTAAATTAAATCTGACCCACCCTTAACATAGGGTGAGTAAACATTATTTAACGTGTTTGTATTTCAGCTAGTTTGTATGTATATGTATACATTGGTTGTGTTTAATTAGCCTTTTCATTCCTAGTCACGGCTAAGAGAAAGCTCTTAAAAAACATATTTTTTTAGTGTTAGAAACCTAATTTATGAATTATTCTCATTGAACACAAAATACATTTCAAAGGCTGCCAACAATCGGTCATGTTGGAAATTTATGGGACAGGCCTATGTTCAGCAGTGGCTTCTTTGGACTGATGATGATGACATACAAAATTATACATTAAAATCTGTTCACACAAATTCCAAGGACTTTTACTTTTAGTGTGTGAGAGAGTAGCAATAACTGTTATGTGTTGATTACTCGATTTGAAATAAAAATGTTAATTCCAATTTGGCTCAAAGTTGGCTAAAGTTCTTATGAACGTAAACTTAAAACGAACGCGCCCATTCACTGCGGGTTTGAGTGGCAACAAACTTGTCTATTTGTGTTCTCTTTCCAATGACGTTTACAGGGCATTTTGTTCTGGTTTCAGGTTCTAACATTGGTACAGTCATATCATTGCCCATATCTGGATGGCTTTGTACTCTAGATTATGGTGGAGGCTGGCCTTTGTGCTTCTATTTGTTTGGTGGACTCGGAGTGGTTTGGTTTATTGCATGGATGCTTCTTGTCTATGACTCACCACAGAAGCATCCCAGAATATGCCCCAAAGAAATTGAATATATCTCTACTTCTATTGGTCCTCAGGTTTGAATTTTTATATTACGATCAACATTTTTAATTGAGGAGGTACTATTAAAGGGAATAAACTGCAGTGTCAGCTTATCATCAGATGAGCTATGTGTCATGCTAGCCAACATCAATATCATAGGAAGAATACATACATATTTCAAAAACTAGTGTAATTACGACATAGAAGGAAACTCGTGCAATTGCACTACAGATTGTTGCAATTTACTTAATCCAGTAATGTTTAATTTAGGAACTTTTACGCATGCTCCACCGCGAACCCTAGAAAAAGTTATATGCCAGAATATGACCCAAAGAAATTGAATATATCTCTACTTCTATGGGTCCTCAGGTTTGAATTTTTTTATTACGATCAACATTTTTAACTGAGGAGGTACTATTAAAGGGAATAAACTGCAGTGTCAGCTTATCATCAGATGAGCTATGTGTCATGCTAGCCAACATCAATATCATAGGAAGAATACATACATATTTCAAAAACTAGTGTAATTACGACATAGTAGGAAACTCGTGCAATTGCACTACAGATTGTTGCAATTTACTTAATCCAGTAATGTTTAATTTAGGAACTTTTACGCATGCTCCACCGCGAACCCTAGAAAAAGTTACCTCAACCATAACTTTCTTTGTCACATTATGATCTGAAGTGATGCTATTCGATGTGATAATATTAAACAACTTAGAAGAAAAATATATGAGATGTGCAATATTGAATTTTTGGGTCTTAAGACGGTTGTTCCCTAATTATGTAACAATAGCTCTATGGATTCAACCTATAGCAAAACTGTGATCCCTTTTTTCCCTGTTTACTACCGTAGTAACATGAACATGTGGTATCCACATAATCAAGCCTCTTTTGGCTTAGTCCTGACTATGCCATCTAATCTCAGATGCTACTTCTGGCTTTATATTAGATTTTTCTTAAATGTATACACTAAAGTACCATAGCAGTTTTTATTGCATAATAATATCATTCAGACCGAATTTTAAGCAAATTATGTAAAGATATCATAAAATTAGGTTTAATATCAATTTGTTATGAATATTGTGCATTGATAAGTGATGATTTAATTTCACATTGCATATGGTGACTCATGACTGTGTTAGTACATAGATATCGTTTGATCTCTATGTAGGACACAGATGTGACTCAGCTTAGTTATTGACCTAGCTTTATTTTTGTCGGCTTTTTGAAGATTGCTATTAAAACTATTTAGAAGTAAATGATTAAATTTAACTTACATTTTCATCTTCATCATCTCGGTTGATTAACGTCCCTCTGCTGCAAAGGCCTTCCTCTTTTATTTAAAAAAACATTGAATATCTTTATATTTGAAAACATTACAATACATCTTATATCAAGATTATACCTAATTATATACTATGTTTGGGGATTACAAAAAAAAGGGTTATGTCCTTCAAGCAAGAAGTTTGGATACCTACCAATAATTGTAAAAGCATAAAACGGGATTTAAAGGGTCAGCAAAGCGCTGGTGATGATATTCCAAGCATCTAAAGGCTGCCGTGACTATTTCCACTTGTCACTTGCTAACAATGGATTTCCGCAAAGTAACGCCTGAATCAATAAATTATGTATTTATGCATTTTTTCAGGAGGATAACTCGAACATGTCTATACCGTGGGGCAAGTTCCTGACTTGTGTGCCGCTGTGGGCTATTCTGATCGCGCAGTGTGGCCAGTCCTGGCTATTCTACACACAGCTCACCGAACTGCCGACCTACATGAATAATATACTGCACTTTGATATAATCTCTGTAAGTATATTATGCCTATCATCATCATCATGTCAGCCCATTAACGTCCCACTACTGAGCACGAGCCTCCTCTCACAAATCAAGGTATGAGGGTATTGGGTGATACTCCACCACGCTGACTCAGTGCGGATTGGCGGAGGCAGGTGTATGGCGTCCTGCTGTTATAGTATTTCAAGCCGCCCATTAGGCCTCTAACATGGCTTAACGAATATCACATTTAGTGATAGCCGGGACCAACGGCTTAACGTGCCTTCCAAAGCACGGAAGCGCTCGATATCAAATGCCACACAAACGGTCACCCATCCAAGGACTGACCTCTGTAAACTTTGCTGTACTTCGGTGATCGTTTCCGACCACCGAGTACCGCAGAGCTACGAGCGCTTCTTAAATTTATAATCATAATCTTCATAATATCTATGCTCGATCATTAAATTGGCTAGACCTGTCACAAACTCTGCAGACCCAGTGTGGATTAGCGGAGGCAGGTGTGTGGCTTTCTGCTGTTAAAATATTACAAGCCACCTTATTAGTTCTCTAGCAGGGCTAACAACTAACGGTTTAGTCTCAGAATGTCCAATTCTTAAATATTTTTTTTAAAGAAACTTCTTTGGGTTAAGCTTTTTTGTAACCTAGAAAAAACTGTTAAAGGGAAGTCACTATTCCACGCGAACGAAGTCGCGGGCAATAGCTAGTATTGTACATAATAATATGTTAATTAATTGACATAATATTTCAGAATGCTCGGTTGTCTGCTCTTCCATATCTGTCGTCATGGATTGCTGGAATATTAATCAGTATATTTGCCGACTGGGTGCTCTCCAAAGGTTGGATATCAAGACTGACTAGTATGAAGCTCTGGAATACTGTGGGTTGGTACTTTTACTTATACATATCGTGAAAACAGCTAATTGATTTCTTTAAGAAAATGGAACGAAAATGCAATTAATTTATAATTTATTGACAATTATGAGATCTTTTACAATTAAAGAAAATAATGCAGGGGAGGAGTTTCGTCCTGACATAATATTATGGGCTGTTTAGTCGGCCGCGACGCCGTTTCCCGCCTTACGTCTATTCCCTCTCTGACTAGTCTATGGGCGAGAGCAAGAAGGATCTTGTAACAAATCGTTAAACTTGTTCTTTTGAAATGGTTATGATAATAAAACCTCTTCAATATTATTACAAATTTTATACTGTGAAAATATAAAAGTCAAGCAATTTTTTATTACTAGTGATCACGCACACTGAGATTAAAATAAAATTTTTCGTCTTACTAGTAACCGCCTTTAAAATGCCTATATGTAATAAGATTAAGTTGTATAGTAATACTTTAAGTTGACTTTTACACATTACATTTTATTTAGGTGTCAGTTTTACTATAGCCTTTAATAAAACTATATGAAATGTCACACAAAAGGTCACTCGTACAAGGACTGACCTCTGTAAACTCTGCTTCACTTTGGTGATCGTATTCGACAACCTAGTACTGCCACTAAAGTCCACTGTTGAACATTAGCCTCTTCGATTACATTCTACTGGGGATATCTGCCCATAATCTCCACACTGAGCAGGCGGGTTGGTAATCGTTGTTTAAGACAGTGAGAGATTTATCCGGTACTAATTCTCTTCCTCAACTCTTACGACTCACCGTGACATGTGAAAAGGAATAGGGTAATATCCGAATACTTACAATAAGCAAACAGGTTTAAATCAAATCGGCAATGATATACTTTAACTTCTAAAATTGTGTGTGTGCATGAACATGAATATTTGTTCTGGTCTGGGTGTTTTCCTATGTAAATTAAGTAGGTATTTACAAAAAAAAGCATGTAAGTTTGTTTATCCGTGGTTTAGTATCCATAACATAAGTTCTTAATGACACTTATCTTGGAACTAAATAATTGGTATAAGTGTCAGAAATATTTATTTATTTTATTTATTATATTATATTGTTATTAATCTGTGTGGTTGTTACAGTAAAGGTGTATGTACTCAATAGTCTCATGAAATAACTTTGTGAGTAACTTTGAAATAAATTATCGCTTGCTCCGTGCCTCGGAAAGCACGTTAAGCCGTTGGTCCCGGCTGTCATGAATATCTATGGCAGTCGTTATTAGGAAGTCAGTGACTTCTAATAGACTGACAGCTGGTTTAACCATAGAATGATGTTTCCCTCTGGGTTGCAGAGGTCAGACGGCAGTCGCTCCACGTAATAACTGAAATTCAGTCCAAATCTGGTTAAACCAGTGAGCAGGTCCAGGGTCCTGAACTTTAGTCTGGGGAAACTGGGATAGTGCTAGGATATGATGATTAACCTGTGTGGTTGTTTGTGTTAGCTGCTGCTATCCCAGCGTTTGGGCTGCTGGGCATCGCGTGGGCAGGCTGCGACCGGGAAGCCGTCATGTTGCTTCTGAGCATCACCTCGGCCTTCGGAGGCGCTGTGTATGCAGGTAATTGTTTACTAATTCGGTTAACAACATGCTGGTACAGAAATTTTACACTTCTGCCAAACTGCATGGCAGTTTTTTGGAAGACGTTGCTCCCATTTAATTACAAAAATATTAGTATGGATTACACTTTTTCGAAATAAAAAGCTTTAAGGGTTAATCAAAATAAAGTAGTAGGCTGTATTCAAACAAATATTGATTATAACAAAAGTTTGAGGCATGCATAACATCACTTATGCCAAAGGTATTACTTTACTGTATATTGAAATAAGATTTGTGATAGACCATTTATTTAATTACTTTCAAAAAAACAATATTAACTGGCGAGAGGACAAACTCGTGAAGTTTCTTGACTAATAATTCACTCAAGCTTAAGTTTCTTGACATTTATAAGTGTTACATTAAAGACCAAATTGAATAACGAATTTTTATTTTCGTTGAAGGTATTACGTTGAAAGTTGTTATAATAACTATTAATTATGAAAAATGGCGATTCAAGTGCGACCGCGAACCGGCTAGTAGAGTAGATATAAAGACTACCTTTTGCTTGGAAAAAAAATAGCCCTATGCTCTGTAGTGGATTTCAAGTGGCTGAAATGATGATACATACATACCTTCACGCCTGTTTCCCCGAAGAGGTAGACAGATGCATATTATACGCCCGCACTTCGCCAATTACATTGTTGGTCCCACGTAATATAAGGTGGCGAGACTTTTTTTTTATTGTTTTTTTTTTTGTTTTACGTCGGTAACAAAATGCGTTTACGCACTACCTTCCGGCCAAAGGGGGACCGAAAGGCGGTGTGGGGCTCACCACCGGCAGACGCGACTGCCAGCAGTAATACCCACTAAAAATCTTCCGACGACGCCCGCCGCTTGTTGAGAAAGAGGCGGGGGCCAGTACCTGGGTTGCAGCTTCTGACACCCCGCCTGCGGCCAACGTCCCCCGGACCAAAACCGGGAGGACCTCCTCGGAGAGGCGCAGTGGATGCGCCCCTCCTACCTCCTTGTGCGACCATAGCGTGTGTGGCCGACTTCTCGGAGGGTCTGTCGTTAGACAGCAAGGGCCCCCTGCCCCCACTGCCTAAGACCCTCCTGAAGCTGCTTGACGGGCCCTCCTGGCCCGCCCGCTGCGCCCTCCACTGGTCCGTCCTAGTTTCTCCCCCGGTAGTCAGTACTAAGGGCACCCAGAGTCGTCAGTCTCTGTAAAGTACGGATTGGCGGAGGCAGGTGATCAATAATTATCTTATAAATTATCGTGTAGGTAACCAGATGAACCATATCGACCTATCGCCACAGCTGGCCGGTACCATGTACGGCATTACTAACGCCGCCAGCAATATTTGCGGCTTTTTGGCCCCGCTCGTCATCGGCAAGATCATCACTAATGAACAGGTAAACATTAACATCCCACTACTCAGCACGGGTCGGTTTTAGGTACGCTTACACTCCTTCCGGGATAAAATATATTCATAAACCTTTCCAGGGTATCAAACTTTATCAAAAAGTAAAGAGAAAAACTGGCTGAGTTATTTTTACACTTTATTAGAATGTATTGTAATTTTTAGAAGGAATAAAATGTATTTAAGTGGTTTTCGATTGAAAATCTTTTCGACAATTCACGATTTGGTCAGGTGAATACTATCTTCCGACTAGAGTATATTTGAATATGAATAGTTCATTAATATTAAAGTGTCGGTCAGGGTCACACATTCACAATATAGCCAATTTTTGCTAAACTACAAAAAGAGAAAGTCACTTAAAGTACAGCATAAAACTAACTACCATATTTTCAATGTGTAGCATACCGGGGGTGTAACTCAGTGGTAGAGTGTCTGCTTCGCATGCTGAAAGTCCTGGGTTCAAATCCCAGTACCTCCAAATTAAAATACATATTTTTGACTTTTTTCATATTTGCTAATTTATCATCTACTTTTTGATTGATATTATTTTTATTATTTGTTTTCTAATATTAATTTGATTATCCTTTCTTACAGCAAACACTAGGACAATGGCGGGAAGTTTTCTACCTCGCCGCGGCCATTGATTTGGGAGCCAATTTGTTCTATTTGTTTTTCGCGAGTGCAGATGAACAGGTATGAATTATTTTTTAAGTATTTATTTATTTATGAAGCCCATAGTGTATCGTTTAATCTTTTGGTTTTTAAACCAGTTCCGAATTAGTTCAGGTTGCGGGACCTCCATGCTTCCACCTCATGTCTAGCCTGAAGGTGAATGGAATGGGATCTCGTCTAGTGCTCACCTCCCAAGATTTGACACATTTTATCTCTGTGCTAAAAGTGAACTTTGCGAGAACTATATAAATTCTTTTTAACAATGCTTCTGCCCTCCCTAAATGAGATATATATGGGCTTAAGATTATGTATGTATGTATTCCAGGACTGGTCTCGTCCAGACGACGATGACATGACAGCTTCGGCTCCAGTCGAGAGCATCTTGTTCCCGGAGACATAGGACCCGCTTCGCCTACTTTACGTCGGCGACACTGGGGTCTAGCTCAATGAACTTTAGCACAAAGTAGTGCTTACGACAATACTAATTCTGGTTTAATACGAACACTGTGACGTCATATGTATGTATAAAATATTTGTGGCGGATAAGTTGTTCTTGCAGAGACTTATAATTAATACAATGTGATAATAATAATTATTACTATAATAATGTAAATGAGGTATAAATTTTAATATTATCCTCTTTGTTTGCAATTAAAAAAAATATAAATAGGTAACTATCGATGCCAACATTTATCATAAATGCGGTGAAATTTAGTTTTTATCCTTTCATAAGTTGTTAAAAGTTACATCTTTCTTACATTTTCTTGTAATGTATTTGTTTGAATGGTAAATTTTGTTATATTCCTCTTAACAGCGCCTCTTGTTTACTATTATCGTATCAGTAACTAATTTAATGTAAAGAAGAAAATTGGCTATTATCAAAACCCAATGAACTGGTAATTATGCAAAGAAAGCAGCTTTTTTAATATTAATTTGAAAAAAGATACTAACTAGTATAAGGCCATATTGCTTATTATTATAAATGTTATTAGATCATTTCAGTCAGTTTAAATCCTACTTCGAGGGCCTTGACAAAGTAACGATTGAGAAAGAACAAGTAATTCGATTACAATAAAATGTAATGTCATTTAGAAACGGCTGACTGACGTGTCAAGGCAAAACACTGTATACTCCAACACAAAATTCACTTAAAGTAGACCTTAAAATACGGCGAATAAGCGTTGTTAAGGAGAAACACTGTATTCTAGTATACAGTGTTTTGCCTTGCCACGGCAGTGATGCCAAGTCCATACATGTTATGCTATATATTATATATAAGTAAATATAGCAACGCGGCGAAGCATCACTCGCACACACGCACTTAGTCACTTTCTATCCCTTTCTTTCTTTTGTCTATGATAGTATCTGCGCTGACAACCGCCATTATTATTCAACGTATGTGCCTATATAATTGGCGTTTAAGTAAAAAAACATTTAATCGTATTTATTTAATTACCATGAAAAAAATATTCTTTAAGCATTCTTATTATACCAGTAGGCAATTTTAAGTGTACGGTTCCTACATAATTTGATTTGATCAAATCTCTTTATAGTAAACTATGTACGCATACCTAAGCGTTGCAAGTAATTTAGGTAGTACTAGGAAAGAATTAATTAAAATATTAAGCTTTACAATATTTTGGTAAGGTTTTTAATGTTTAAAGATTTTATTTTCTTTAGGTACAATCGAGAGCACAGCAACATAAAAATGTAAAAAATAAGCAGAAACATCGCCTTTTGCAAAATTAAAAAATCATCCATACTACACTAAAGTATTTACAACAACAGTTTTAATGTATTCAAATCACAATTGTATAAACTATTTTAATTCCGAAGTTTGTGAATCCAAATTCGTGTATTCATTATTTGTTTGGTGGCAGTAGTTTATAAATTTGTAACTTTGTTTATGGAGACACCTGTTACGTTCGACCTGTCTCTCTGTAATAACGAATGACTGTATAGTATTCGTAACGTCGGAATAAAAAAAGTTTAGCCGCGATTAAAATCCGTAAAATGTGTTTTCCTTATTATGTATAATCGCGTGAATATAAGAGAACAATACGTCACCTCCACGGCAAACTTACGAATCTGCAGTTATTGTAAATTTGACATTTCTATTTAAAAATGCACCTTATGTTGCACAACATAGGTGTGAAAATATTCAAACTTCTATAGACTTAGGTGTGAGTGTCGTGGAGGTGATGAATAGATATTAAGTACGTTGTTTATACGTTCTCTAGTACGGCTAATTTTAATACCCAAGATAAAACATGCTGTTATATTTGATGTGCTGTCGTGCGTACATTTTTTTCTACTCAAAGACATTTCCATGGCGTGATAGTTAACCAAATTTAACACTATACTATGTATTTTTATTTTTTACTTGATTTAATTTTTATCTATTTACCTATTTAAAAATAAATATGTTATATGGCATCTAACCAGCATCATAGCAGAAATATAAACGATGGTAAGGGATTAATACAGTTTGCTTATTCGATTAAGGGTACCTCACAGTAGTAGATAGTAGGCCAAATGTTCTGTAAGGTACTGAATTTCTTTAAACTGCTAGTACACAGGAACTAATACAGCTATACAATTCTGTAGGAGTCTCTTCCAACAGGACTAAGTAATAGGTCTGCCAAATAGTTAAAAAAGTATCGGTTTAACTATTTTACTATTGTACATTGAAAATGTATAAAATTAAACTGTGGTGCTTTCTGTCACAATAATAATTCTAGTATATATAATAATTCTCACTATATTTATATTATAGTCAGTGATTTCTCTTTCAACAACCAATGCAATTGGCGAAGTGTGGGCATATCTTATGCATCTGCCTACCTTTTCGGGGAAACAGGCGTGAATGTATGTATGTATTTCTCTTTCTAGAATTATGATGATAGTTTTTTTTTAATTTATTAACGTATCATTACTAGTTGAGTGCCTCCTCTCTCTAACTAAGGCTTACTTAGTTTAGGATCTTTCAAGTGGGGCGTGTAATGGCATTAAAAGTAAAAAAACCCTGAGGTTTTAAGAACAAGTCAAAGGCCACCGGGATAAATTGACGACCCATTGGCGTTGAGGTTAATAACCTGCCGTATACATATCGTCTTTGTGTGCATGAACATGAATATTTGTCTGGCCTGCTTATTATATATTGATATTTAGTATATATTTTCAAAATTCCTGTATTTTTATCCGTTATTTAGTATCCATAACACAGGTTCTTAATGATAATTATTATGGAACTGAATAATTGGTGTGATTGTATCAGAATTATTATTAATATGACAATGGTGTAACAGCAGTAATGCAGGCCCTCATGTGAGGGTGCGCTTGATACGGTGCTTATTTCAACCTGTGGAGTCATTGTTGTCTTAATATGAACCATTAATGTTAAAGTTTAAATTGGTTTTGCTCAATGCATCTGTAATAAATAACAATTCTACTTAAGTGTTACAGTTAGCACGACTTGTCTACATATAAACTAATATGTATCTACTCAGATAACTCCTACTTATCGTCGTTTCGAATCTAAAATGTCATACGAGTATTATTAAGTACTTTGGATAAATTATATCATAGTTTAATTAATCTTCATTAAACTATGTACACTTATTAAAAATAATTAAAGCATTCTTTTGTTTTAATTATTTTAAATGAGTCAACAATGGAGCTTGCATTATGCTAAATTGATTATTAAAATAGTTTTGTTAAAAGTGTCATTCATATCAGCAAATGACGTGGTATTGAGTTTGCCTTCAGCAATCAATTCTAATTTGAATAAAGGTTTTTGTTCTCCAAAAAACGCTTGAATAAAAATAATTCCTTGGTACACCCCTGAACTGATTTTTATATTGTTTATTTCTGCTTATTTAATTACTAAATAAATGCAAAAACATCATCAGTATTCATAATGTGATGAATTGTTTTTTAAAACCTGTTATTTTAATACAATGTTATTGTATTTTATTATATTGTTTTTTAATGCAAATGATTAATGAATTAGTGGTTTATTAGGCAATTTATTTTATCATTGAAACCAATCTAGATTATTAATATCGTTCTAGCTAGTTTGTTGCATGAGTATAATTATTTATAAATCCAAATTTCGTTGTCAATCAATAATTAGAACAATTTAGTAAGACTTTTATTAGAAAAATTGTTTTCTCTATGTACGATATTTTAATTAAAATTATTATTTTATCCAAATATGTTAAAGTTATATTTAAATAATGTGATACTATGATAGTAGACATAATCTTCAAAATTATTTTGTTGTTATTAAAATATTTTCATATTTGTGATATACATTGAGCCTACAAAATACATTCATTTTGCACTTCATGACATACTATGTTAATAACTAAAAATATGTAATAGAAATAATCATCTGCTTTTGAATTATATGTGTCAATTAAATGTACTTATGTGTCAATGCCGAAATAGTTTAAACCAAGTTTGGCTCATCAAAGCTCTAATTAACGTTAGTTTTAATACTAACTCGCCTATTTACTTCAGCCAGGAGCTTGAGTAAAGAAGAATTAGGCGATAGACTATTTAAGTTATGTTCTTTAGCCAAATTGTATACAATGTGTGAACTCCCGATAATCCGAGATCGGCAATATCCCAGTGGCGAGACCCCTTGCCTTCAAATTCAGAGGGTCTCGGGTTCAAACCCTGGTACGCACCTATGACTTTTCGAAGTTATGTGCGTAATTATCGCTTGCTCCGTGCCTCGGAAGTCACGTTAAGCCGTTCATCCCAGCTGTCATGAACATCTATGGCAGTCGTTTTAGGAAGTCAGTGCCTTCTAAGCTGGTTTAACCATAGAATGATGTTTCCCTCTGGGTTGCGAAGGTCAGACGACAGTCGCTTTACGTAATAACTGAAATTCAGTCAAATCTCAATCAGCTTAAGTCTAGGGCAACGATATTATGCTAGGATATGATATTGGTTCTCAGGGCAGTAAAGTAAAGTAAAAAGTTCTTTATTTCATTAACTATTGCATATCACTTGAAAACATTAACTATAAATAAAAAAGCGAAATAAGAAGAAATTAAGAAGTATAAAATCACTTACATGCAAAAAAAAATAAAAATTATGTGTAAGTGAATCTAAGGGCCAGTTCTGAGCCACCGCTCGAATCTGACTATTGAAATCTCGTCAAGTTATTCTTCAGCCAAAATGTGTATAATATGTACAGTGAACTACAGGTAATCCGACAAACATTGTGCAGGGGAGTGTCGGACTATCGAATTTGTCGAAATATAGAATGAACCATAAAATTACAGATGTAAGATTCTGTCTGAAGTGGCGCGTACATGTTGCAACCCTTAGAATAATAACACCTAGAACGATAGTTCCTTCCAAAGCGGTCTTTCAAAAGCGAGGCAAGAAAAAAATCTATGTGTGCGTAAGATACTTGTATTTACGCTCGACGAAACGCACACAGTGAATAAAATCATGTTGTCATTTCATTAAATTTTCCCTAAAAGTAGGGAAGTTGAATAGCTATTTAGTGCATTTAGTTTATACGAAAAACCACTTACTTTATAATTTCATTAAAAATGTATTATATTTATCCTGCCTGGGGTGAATAATTTATCACTACTTATTTATTTAATATATTTAAAGCTATGAAACTCTTAAATTGTTATAGTTAGTCTACTGTTTTATGTAGATAGACCAGAATCGAATAAAACTATTACACCTTTTTAAGATGTGATTTATGCCATATCAATTGAAATCAATCAATCAATGCAAAAATAAAGATTTTTGTGTTATCGTATATTAAAGAAATTATTCCGCGCGAACAAAGTCGCCGGCGTAAGGTAGTAGCAGATAATTGTCAAATAACATTTTGTGCAATTTAATTATTGTCTAATTGTAACAAAATGTAGGAGATTTTTTCCCCTTAATGTCAACATTTTCATCAACTGTCACGTAACAAATATTGAAATTATTTTTTTCATTTTAATGAATATTTTACTTAATAACTTAAGTTCAAACGCATAATTTACCCGTGTAATGTTATGTTAATATGTTTCTTGTGCTTTTCCGACGTATTGTGATATCCGTTCATAGCGCAAACCGTCATTTTTAATAAAAATATCAGGAGTAGTTTTCAATACGACACGACTTTGAGCACTGACGGGCCGCGTAACAAACTTAGCCAATATGGCTAGGTTTGAGTTGCCTCACTTTGACGACGCGTACTGGGCTTCTAGGTGTAATTATTCTAAGTTGCAACCTGTTTATTTATTATTAATCAAACAATTAAACTACATTTCCAATACGGTAACATGTGAAATATGCACTGTCAAAGTATGTTTGTGTACCTGGTTAACAGTGATCGGCAAGTCGGATTACAGACGGCTCTGGGTTGGCCGGATTACCGGGGTTTCGCTGTATTGTGATTTATCCAGTGAAAGGAACATTCACGTCGAAGAAAACGTGACAATTGTTTTGTATAACTTCTTTTTTATTTAAGTATAATTATGAATCTCTATGATTACGTACAGATTTGTTTTTAAAAGCGTCAGGCAGTTGCACTTTTTCTGTGTTATGCTGTTTTTCATTTCGTGTAACATAAATGTGGCTAATCAATGTGGCAACATTCGAATGGACGAAAATAGGAAAACTTGATTTAAAATCTTAAAAATATGAATAACTTATACGACAGATATGGCGCAGAGGTCTCCCCGTTATTAATAATTCCGCTTGATTTAGTTGTTTTGTATGTATAATTATAACCTATGTATGCAAAAAACATTGAACTACGCATTGTTTGGAGCATATCGCTGTGTGAATTATAATTAGGGATCGGAGTAAATAGAGCTCTTTGGGGTCAAAGACCGCAAAAGTTGATGTTAATATAGACTTTCCCCAAGTTTCTATGGATTGGCCGGACTTCTAACTGACTTCTTCGGGTTTCGATTAAATTTTATTAACTTTTAATAACAAGGATAGCTTGTGTAATGTTTGATAATTTTTTTTAATTTACATCAGAAAATCATTAAAATTCTTTAGGGAATATCCAACAACTAATATTACGTATCCCAAGCACGTAAAATAGATCTACGTACTCCGATCTCTGATTATAAATCATATTTAAAAAGTTTAGTATTCAGTTTTCGTTCATTTTGGTATTGTTAATTCAGCCCCACACAAATGGGATGCAGTAATAGCAGTCTAGAAATGCAACAAAAAGGCCAAGACCACAGAGCTTCTAATGAGTAATATGATATTTTATAAGGTTAATGGTAAAGAAAATATTGATAATAATCCTTCTTATATATTTTTGTAGAAGCGATAAATAAACATTTTATTATAAACGACATACGTTTTTTGATTTGAAACCTGCCACTTATAAGTTTATTTACATAAAGAAATTATGAAAGTGCATCTGCATCGCCGGCCATGTTTTTTGATCACTTTTATAATGGCGGCCTTCACACTGGTGTTTTGTAGTCTCAAAAAAATCTTTATAATATTGATTTTGTTGAACTTTTCTGTTTAAAAGTAAGTTATAAAACTTAATCTAATTTAAAAGTACGTAAAATATGACAAATATTTAAAAGAATGCGGAGGAAAGCATTTTTTTTGGTAATACAGAGCTTAAATTACTAATTGTGTTTGTTAATGTATCTTTACATAAATAATTTTTTTCGTAGAATGAAAATGTTACTTAATATTTTATGTTGAACTTTCGAGACAAAACTATTTGAAAATAATAAACAGATCATTTAGATTTAATACCTGATTACTCCCTTAAAAAAGTAATTGCGCATAGCTGACTTGTTGTTTTTTTATACTAAATGATGAACCAATGTTTGCTGAAGTTAGTAGTTAATTAATTTAATTCCACGTTAAATGCAATTTAAAGTATAATTTAACTCTTCTATAGAACGTTTTTAAGGAATTTCTTGGTACGTTAGTAACAGAAAGTGTATAACAGTTATCGGAAATTTACATAAACAGATATATTTCTATTACTACATTTTATTTATAATGTATATTGCCTGCATACAATAACATTAACAACAGTAAAGTTAAAATATAAACCTGCATAGATTTTTAAAAAGTCAATATAAAATAAGTGTCAGTATGAAATTAGGCTTAGCGAACGATTTTTTGCGGCTCCTAAGCTAAGCACGGTCGTTTGGAGGCGAGGAAATTATAACTTGCGGGCAAAATAAGGGTGCGGCAGAAATTCGCCGTCAATCTTTACACTATCGGCGAGAGTGGAGCCCCCGTAATTGCGGCGAGCGACCGCGCGCCAATGCTAATATTTGTTTTCACCCCGGAGAGTGTTTTTTGTGACGGCCGGTAACGTTTATCACGTAACGAGGTGTGGTTGCCGTATAATTATGACAGTTCTTATGTTCACGTATGCGGCGGTAAAAAAGCACAGGTGCATTTCGCTCTTGATGATTGCGCAACCTCAGAGTCGAATGAACTAAGCGATAATTAGCGAGTTTGGCTAGAGGTGGGGTAGCACTTAGGACTTAACAATAAAATTTGCAACCCCAATCGGCAATTTTGCTAATAAGAAGCGTCTATACTTATTTGTTGTCGTCTCAGCCTATTAAGGTCCCACTATTGGGTTCAAGCTAACATGGTTATAGACCTTTGTCTGAAATAAATTTTATTCATTCATTCAGGCGGAGTTCTATGATACTAATAGAGAAAAATATTGAGATCCCACTTCACCACACGGATCCAGTGCGCCGTCCTGCTTTTAGAATTTCTCTAACCGTTTAACTTTCATAAATTAAAAATTAATGCCCTCTTGCTTTAAAGGTTTACCTACCTAAGGACGACTCGGCTTGCTTGTCTGAAATGGCGTGCTATACAGAGAGTGGGGCTGCATCCGATTTTTCTGATAATGAAATTTGATTTCAGATAACAGTCATCAAGTACAATAACATAAAAAAACTACTTTACTTAATAAAAAAAAAAAAGTTATATTATAGTATTTTGTGTATTGGTTAAATCGGTTATTTTTTAAGATTATGGCGTAGAAACTTTCTACTCATTTATGGCACACGCAGATGAAATGGTATTGAAGGAAACCATAAAAAAGTTCTAAAGCTTTCTGCGATGTCGTAAAATTTGTGAATAAAGAGAAGAGTTGACGACTGTGCCCAAAGGCCGTTATTGGCAAACCCTTGCAATTAACTGTTAACAAAGTGTACAGGTCGGCTCGTGTTTGCCAAACATATTCGCTTTGTCCTCTCCACAACAAAACCGAACCCGTCAATTTGTGTGCGAGGGCCGTCGACGCGTTTCCACAAGTCGGTCTTAAAACTGAAGAAAAAGTGGGTGATGAAAAAAGCTTCGTCAAAAGCCCACCGCGCCTCCGGAGAACAATGGTAACTGCCATCGTTTATGGCGGTCGGCTGTTACTATACATTTGTCAGTTGTAAAACTGATATTTGCGTTCATTTGTTGCATCACAGAAACTAACGGTAATTAAGTTGTGGTTTATTATTTGGCTCGGCATTTCTTTTGCAGCGTCAAGGCCTGTATATATTTATTGCACTTTACTGTAGGTCCGAGCTTGAATTAATACGTGATGTAATGTTTAACTTTAAATAACGTAATTATGTAGGTGAACTGTTTTGTGTGGGATAGTTAATGAAAGATAACCGCACTACCCGAGTAAAGCTGTAATGCGGTAGGTATATCAGTTAAAAGTAAAGAATAGTACTTCGGTACGTTATTGACTCTACAGTTAAGTGGAATATAAAATGTAATATGTTAAAGGACATTTATTTATTTAGTACACACACAGAAATATACAAACAGAAAAACTAAGAAACATTGGGTACAGGGCACAGCTTATTCCAAAAAGAAATATCTTCCAGCGACATTTATAAATAAATTATACTTACCGTTCGTAAATAAGTCTTTATTTTCTAGATAAAATTGCAGTGTTCATAAGGATTATTATTAAATTAGACTGTCGGTAAATATTTCGCTTCCCATTGAAATAAGTAATTTAGGGTTTTGAATCGGTTTGATGGACGTTTATCAGAAGTTATGTGACGTTTGCGGCAAAAGGCTTAACCGCAGTTATCAATAGGTATTCACAGCATTTGGCACCCGCCTTCTTGGAATTGAGTTTCGTGAAACATTTTTTCGAGGAAGAATTAGGTAATTTCCCACGGTAAAAAGATTCCGCAGTATAATCTTCTATGTATCTATGTCCCAAATTTTATCCAGATGCGTTGTTTGCTTAATTTTCTTATTTGATTGATCAATAGACATCTTGGAGTGTTCAAGGTGTTTAATTTAGAGTTTGCTATCGATTTTCCGAGATAAACAAACATACTTAAATACCTTTTCTTTTATACATACATACATACATATACATAAACATAACCAGACAAGAATAAATGTTCATGTTCATGCACACAAAGATTTGTCCTGTGTGGGAATCGAACTTACGACCTCTGGAGTGAAGTGCAGATATACTGACCTCCACGCCATATAGGTCGTCAAAAGCATATGAAACTATATCATTAAGTAGTAAGGACCACCTATAAATTTTGTATATAATGGATTTGATTAGATGTCAGATACTTTTAAAACATCTTGATAAGAAATTAAGTAGGTATTTCCGAAAGTCGTTGGTAGCAACAAACTCGCGTTGTTTTGACTTGTTTTGACATAACGCTGTTTACAGAATCGTCCTTCGCAGAACTATCTGCGACTAAAGAAAACATGAGTAGGTATATGAGAATACTGATGTAATCTTATTGTGGGTTGGGGGACACGGGTTGTTTTCTTTTTCACTGGTTAAAGTATGTCTATTGAGCAGGACAACTGATGGGATTTGGCCGACTTTCGTGCGTCGATTAAGTGAAAAGAGATATTATTTTAATAAAAAATGAATAAAAATAATTGAAGACATAATAACAAGGTTATCCTAAGTATTCGATGTACTAATAACTTAAAGGGGGAAAAATAAATCTTACGATTGTTTATCCTATTATTATCATCAAGGTTTTATATTTAATGCGATGTAGATTTATGTCTGATTTTTCCAGATATTTTTCGTTAAAGATGACTGAGAAATTTGGCTTTAAATGAGCTCAATTATAGCTGATTCACATCACTCTAGTCCAGAATGGTTTGAGACGATTCTCACCCGTCAGTCCCACAATTCGGACACGCTCGGGCCTCCTCTCAAAAAGTCAATTAAAAAGAATGCCCCTTAAAAAAATCTTAGTACATTCTCATAGCATTTACAGCATCTTGCAATAAATAATATATTACTGTTCTTTATTCGTATAATGAAGTGTCAATCATAGTCACTACATTTTCTTTCACACTATATAACATTTTTGATCCTACTCTAATAGTACTGCATTACTTTTATGCAAAAAACATTTTTAACTGTAACAAGACTTTTTTGCTTTAAAATAATGTCGTAACAGATGTTCTAAACTCGTGGAAGGCATGTAACGGTTACGGTTTTAAGTATTGTAAAAAATAATAAAACAAAATCTGTTGTAGCCATTGTGTTTTATTTGGTTTTGCTCTATTTAAAGTCATAAAAATTAGTTAAATAGAGCATCGCTTTGTTTGTGTGCCGGCGAGGATTAAAAAAAACCAAGAACTATAAAATGGTGTCTGTGAGGTTTAAAAAATTGGTCCGTTACGAACGAAAACACGTCATAAACACAAACACTTTTTTTATATAAAAATAACAGTTATTAAGTATGTACCGGTAACCGGTACTGGAAATGTTTTTAACACATACTATTTCATCTGGATTCGTGCGTACTACATGAATCGTCTTTATTTAGTTGGACTGCAACCACTGCTTACCTTCCGGCAGGCAGAAGTGTGTCATTAACGAAAAAAAAGGATTTAGTAAATCTTTTTTATGCAAAATATTTCCTTTTTGGACGCGATCATTGGACGAGGAAGTAGTAGGAGTAACAATGAAACCTACAAAATTGGCCACGCTATCGGGTAAGCTCCATGCTATTTGGATGTTTCAGTATAGCTTGCTTTTATAACTAATATTGGAACACCCTTATCACGTCGTGGAATGAAAAATAGCTTACATTTCAGACCTACTGAATATACTCACAAATTTCTTAAGAATCTTTCAAGCCGTTTTGCAGGAGCTTTGTTAGAAATACACATATAATATTTAAAGCAAAAAAGTCATGTTACACGAAAATGTCATATAGTACAGATATAAGACATAGTTAGTTAGTTAATTATGGATCATATTTAACGTGTCTTCAAAATTAATAAATTGCCAACCTAACCTAACCTTTTTGTACATCAAAAATACTGATTGAGCACCTAATCACCTCATTAGATGCTCACTCAGTATTTTTGATGATCAAAAAAGCTTTTTTTAGAGGTTTAGTTTATTATATTCCGTTAATTATTCCATGCATATTCATATATGTAAGTGTTTAATTCAGTGTAACGTGCAAGAGGCTTGAGGTTCAAAATATGCGGCGAGTAGGTAGGCAATAGGTATTGTTACCGCGAACTGAAACCTGTTAAAACCTCCGTAATTAGTTGCAGTCGGCATTTGACAATGAGGTTTGAATAAAGACTTGACGTGTGGCGTGGCAGCGGGTCGGTCGGTGGTCCCCGCATTTACATATTCAAATATAACTTGACTTGTGCCTCGCTCTCTTGCAGACAGTCTTGAGTTCTCTCGGTCGACTTACAAAACCCATTGAGACTTTACGACCTAATATTCAACCTCGTTCGTTGCTTTTGAGTAAACATTTTAGCAAAAGTCTTCATATAATTTAAATAAATCAATTTATGCTGCAAAATAAATCATATTATTATAGTAAATATTAAGAAGAAAACTTTTTAAAATATGCTACAACCTTTTTTCGTTAAACAACATATTAAAACCTAATGAATATAAAACTTAATTAACCTGACTTTAAAATGACCTCCTACTAGGTTTTTTTTGCGGTCTGTCTGGCATAATAACAGCTTTTTAACAAGTGGAACGTCTGAATATGTCTGTCTGTTCCATTGATCAATGGAAGAGCCGCTGTCGCTTATTAGCACACTTATTGGCTGTATATGAGCTGCGGCATTTCCACAGAATAGTCAGTGCAGAAGTCCAACCTCTTTTAACCTCGGTTTTAATGAGCTAAATTCTAAGCCAATATTTTTTCAATTTTTTTTTATGTGACTCCTTATATTAACCTATTCCTGTCTAATAAGCCGTCTATGTACGTCACGTAAGCAGTCGAAGTACCCATGACGGCCTGCAAAAATGCCGTTTCACGCCCCGCTTAAAAGACCCAGGACTATAGGAGTTGGGAAACATATGCGCCGGCAGAGAATTCCAAAGCCGAATGATCTTATAAAGGAATGACCAAAATTTGTGGTTCGACTGCTGAAAGACTGCACAATACGAGGGTGGTTCTTAAAACCAGCACGTGTTAGTTCGGGAGATGAAAGAAGAGGGCGGGATAGGGTCGAAAAGTTCTTTACAACATTCGCCGTAGAAATTACTCTTATAATAGTAATTCCTTTAAACCTCTTAAAGAAACAAACGCGCCCACTGCAGTAAGTGGGAAGGAGCTTGAGCTAGATAATAAAACTAAGTAACTAACTTGAGGTAAGACCAGTTCACAATTGATAAAGGTGGAATTGTTTTGTACCGTCTTAATGTATGCTGCCTTGTCTACTTAGTAAGTAAATCACTATTTACTAAGTATACTATACTATACTTACAGTACGCTTACCTTTTAAAACAAACACTCAATATAAGACACCTAACACATATTTATTTGTTATTTTGTTTGATTATTATTTTTATGTTTTAATTTACTAATGTGAACCAACATAGAGAGACAACGCGGTCCGAATTTTTCGTAAAAACATCAGCTGAACACTTTCCTTAATTTCATTTCGCAATCTTTTTCCAATAAACGTATGTTATTAATAATCCTGATGTTTGTTATGAAAACAATAAAATAATACTTATTATGATATTTTAAACTCATACAGACATGACCCAATCATTACCATTATGAGGGAGGGGTGGAACAGCTTAGTGATGTAGAGGATATTTTTTAATTTATTTTAACAAAAAAGGTTGATATACAGTTTTTGTTATTTCTGCTTTTGAATTGCTTTTCGTTATATTTTTCCTCGGCCCCTTCCAATACACTAATTATTGTATGAGGCACAAATTATACTGTATGGCAAATATGGCATAAGTACGCTGTCATAAGTATGAGCGATTAATAACGCACTATTATTGTTACAAGTGTCGCTTTCCCTCTGAGAACGCATCATTTGCTCTTACATGAAAAACCTTTTCCAAGTTTCTGATCGCATAGGTTTTTTGATGACATATTACGCTTTAGGCAAACGACTTTTGCTATCTTCAATTCGAATAGAATTAATACCAAATGTGTCGTAAGTGAGAACCATCGTAATCTAAATAATACTAACATTTATATTATAAAAACATATTATTATTTAAATTAAAATTATTTGTCTATGTGAGGTAACGCCACGGGGAAAATACAAAAAGGAGATAGATTGAGCAACTGAGCACTATGATTACTATAACCTAAATTTTTTTTTATAAATATACTTGTGTTATTTATATTACAAAGGTGCGATCGTCGATGTGATTCCCATACAAATTAACTTATTGAAAATAAATTTTAGATACTTATTACCAAATGCTAGAAGGGCAGATTTCAAGTGACTGTACCTATGTACAAGTATATCTTATTACTATAATCATGCTTCTATGAAGTTGGCGGTCTGTTTATACATACAATTCAGTATGGACTGGTATTTTCTGGTGCGATCGTGCTCCTTTGAAGTCCAGGCGGCAGAGGCGAACAAATTTATGCGCTCCGTCAATACATTAGAGGGCAGGCGTCATCTCATACCTCCGGTGGTATTTGCATAAATATATATTAGAGTGCATTCTCACTGTGTGACTTAACGTGAAGGTATAGGAAAAAAAACCACTTGTACTTTTCGAGTGAATTTTTAAAGAGATATTTATTTATAAATGAAGTTGTGCCATCATTCTAGCATTATCCCGGTTGTGCCCTAGACTGAAGCTTAGGGCCTAGGGTCTGTTTAGAGGTCTAAACAGAAAAAAAAGACACGTGAAGTAAGGAAATCCACAAACCTATAACAAGATTTTGGTCGATTTACTTTGCCAACAGCACTACAACATAACTTTATTTCTATGAAAAACCATGAGTTAATTAACGTATACGGTAGACTAGAATCAGTGGAAGTGGGCAGTGAGCAGGCTGCCTTATACTGCGGAGGCACGCGAGAGGCGCGCTGCGTGCTAGCGGGCGCGTGCCGCTCTCAGTCGCTACAACAACTACAGTTAAATTTCATTTATTTCGAAGCACATTACGTGGTTTGTATCACCAGATGTTGCAGCGAAAAAGCAGACGCGGCAATGTATATTGAAAGGGGCAAGTGCTCGCTTGGCTGTTCTAACTATAGATAGAGGCATGGACCACGCGTCCGCCCGCTCGCTCCTTTAACTAAGCTCAATTTGGCCGCCAGTCGCGCGCCGACATCCGTACGCGACGATCGCTTCCGACGCGCGTGCGTCGAGTGTACAGTGCACGCGACATGCAGTGACTGTTGACTACAGTGATAAGTGATAGTAAAAGTTTAAGCATGGTGACTGGCATCGCGGGTAGCGCCCAGCAAGGCGCTCCCAACGCGGCTGCGGAGATGAGCCCCGGTCCGCAGCCCGAACTCAAGAAATCTGGAGACAATAGGAGGGTGAGTACAATTACAATTATATTTTGACATAAGTAATTAAATTTGACGGTAGAGTAAAAAAACCCAAAGGCTGAAAAAAGAAAAATGATCGGATATAATTATCTATTTTATTATTATTGAATCTAATGATAGACATCAACGCGCTATTGTTTTTTTAATGTTGTTAATAAGTGTTTTATTACTTATTTTCTTATTTAACAAAATTGGTAAGAAATAAGTAATATTTTTATAATGTAATGACATGTAAATTTTTATTACAAAATATATTTCTATTATATAACATACTTTCGGCAAATAACAATTTTTGCTCAGATGTATATAACGATTTTAGAACCGGTGCGTTAGATGTAATAAAATGAGTGCTCAGTATTTCTTTTTGCACAATTCAAAATTAACTTTATAGCTTCCCTGATTAAAATTATTTTTCAGGGTATATACAAGGATTTACGGCGGTATTAGTCAGGATTATTAAGTGTGTTAACATATAGATCTGAAAATTGAATTGAGTAAACTCTTCTTCACCTAGGTAATCAGGAGATGGATATAAGTATGTACATTGTGTGATGTAAAACTAAAATATAGATCTATAAATTAAATTTAGTAAAATCTTATTTAACTAGCCAGGAGATAGATGGTAGCTCAGACTGCTTTAAGCAACGATTAGCGATCTGCCGTGAACGAGCCAAACCATCCCGTCACGATTTGTCGTGAACAACACAACCGCACTCGCCTTGTTTGCGTTTTGCCACATATAACCACGCGGATCTCGCTATTGCTGGCGAATTTTATATAAGCATTTGTTTCACGTGCCACTTCTAATTACATGGTTATGCAATGGTCTATTTCATAACAGTGATAAAGGGCTGGACCATTGAAATCAATTTTTTTTAATAGTGTATGTTGTGTTTGTCCTTCAAATGGATTTGTACTTGTATTTCTGGTGATTCGTGCGTGAAGCGTTCGTGATAATGTGAGGTGTGAAGAAGTCCTTAATACCCAATAATTTTTTGAAATCAAGGGACAAGAGACAATTGCCTTGAATTTACTAGTTATTGACATAGACATACATGATATTGTCCATACATTATTTATTACACAGTGTAGTTCTTTACATTTTACAAAGATTAAACTATTTGCGATACCTCCCGTATACATCATGAATATTTCCGCTAACCTCTCGTGGTTAAGTTTTAGTCTTTGAACGCCAAATGATTGTTTTTGGGACCTATGGCTTTCAACGTGTTAAAGCGTTTGTATTCGAGGCAACTTAGAGTTTTCTTCCTACTGGCTTTTTACGAGTATCCGAAGATATACGGATGAGCTTCAGTCCTTCAGACCCTCATTTAGACGGTCGAATTTCTTGAAGACGGTCATGAGTGTCTTCACTTGTAACCGTGCTTATTCTACGATATAAAGCGCTCTTATTTTCTGCATAGACTGTTTACCATCAGTAAGGATGTGGTCATCATGTCGTGTCACATAAAAAAAACATAAGCTGATAACTTCAGATTCCTTTATTTGATACGAACAAATCTGCTAACTATAGTAATGTATAACTATGCCTTTAATAGCTCTTTATTTAGCGAAGTAAAACAATACTTTACCCAAGTCTGCCTCGGCAACCCACCCACGGCTTATCTTCTAATCTATCGTCAAGTTACGGACTACCGCGCGTTGAGTAGCAATCAAGTGTTAGATAGGGCCGTCAACACTTCTACAGAGCATACATTGTGGTTTTTTAGGTTTTCTGAAACTGCTACTATTACTACTACTACTACTACTTAGAACTACTTAAATAGAAAATATACAGGAGAAAATATAACTAGCAAAAAAACCGGAGTTATTATTCTACCTGGGTTAAGCCTCAAAAATAGAATTTTATTTGCCATTTCGGGGCTACAAATTAGGAGTTACATTTTCAAAAAGTTGATTGATTTGTTTTTGTTTTAATTATTTCGGAAAAGGTTTTTAAAATGATCTGTTTTATAGTGGAAACATGAGATGTGAGTCATGTTTCCACTCGCTACTTGGAGCTACGTTGTGCTGCGTGTGTGCATGCTTTAGCTTATTTTACACTTATCAACCTTGTACATTAAGCATTAAATTCGAAGCAATTTTTTAAAATCTTGTTTGTATCAATAAAGCTCGAACGTGGGCTTAAAAACTAACGAGCCCATTCAATGGGGGCAGCAGGAGTCCTGACTGCTTGAGAAACTCGTCACACCCTTGTTTGTAGGAGAAGGCTTTTGCTCCGTAGTGGAACGTTAATGGGCTGCGATGATGAAGTAATAGTAGCGAAGGTGTATGTATAGGGATCCTACCAAGACCTAAGGAGCCGAAGCCAACCTTACCTGCAAGTGGTGCACTTGCAGATCAACGGACGAGGCTCTGGCGAACATAACAGTGCCCGGCAATCGGCAATAGGCTCGCCACCTATTACGTGGGACCAACTATATAATTGGCGAAGTGTGGGCGTATAATATGCCTCTGCCTACCCGTTCGAGGAAACAGCCGTGAATATATGTATTTATGTATGGTGAAGTAAAGTAAAAGCCCTGGGGCCCTGTCGCGGAGTCTCTTGGGTGAGTCAAGTGGCGTGGTGTGGCCTTTAAGTTGAAGTAATTAAAAAATGTTAAGTTTGGCTTAACAAAGCTTCGAGCAGGAGGTTGAGTAAAGAAAAAAGCGAGTAAAGCAAGAAACTCGTCAAGTTTATTCTTCGCCAGTAAAAATAAGTAAAAGTGTAAGGTAGTAGCCCTGGGGTCGCGGTATCGTTTCGTGGGTGAGTCAGGCGGCGTGGTGGCGTGGGCGGCGCGTGGGCCCGACGCCCTCGACTAATTGTCGTGGGAACGACTGACGCCTGACGCCGTAGATGCGCCGCCCGCCGCTCGTGTGCACCCACCTCAAATAAAATTAGATTCCAACTCCATCCCACCTAGGAACTTAAATACCCGTTTATTCGTTCGTTGGTATATAGCTCAGAATCTTTTATATAGAATATAATGATTGAATAATAGACTAGAACATATTTATAGACCTTTGTAATGTAATCCTTGTGCTACCAAAGATATTGAGATCTCGCTGTCAAAACACCTAGGCGTTATTGTGGAAGATAGATTGTTGTACTGTTATTTGTATGATTAATAAAGTAATTATTATAAAATATCTAAAAATAATTCGTCTGTATACTTAAATATTATTAAGTATAATATTTCACATTACGCTAATGCAGCTGTAAATTTTAGTTTATTTTAGTACCTACTTGCTACTTTTTTGTTTCTTTTAAATAATGTCTTTGTGCGCTTAGGATATTTAGCCAGTGTCAAGTAAGAGATATATTAATAATAATATATAAATTATGGTTATTGCGAATGAGTGGTGATAAAGATAATAAATGCTAAATGAGACGACGACAAGGGGAGGGCCCCTTGAGTCCTCAGTCAAGATGTGGGACTATACTGAGATCTCACATGATGTACTTCTTGAGAGAATCTTATAAGTTATATTGCACTGTTTTGTTTCATTTACCAACACTCATGTACGTTCACACACACTTAACGGTTAATAATACATCGTTATTACATATTAATGTTCGATATGTATATTTCCTACTTGTAACTTATATCGAATGTTGTGACATTAAGGTTATGATTATGGTCGGGTATAAGATAATTTTTTACTACTTTTATTTATAAAATTAACAAATTTATAGATGCAATGCACTAAGCATAATTTGTGCTTTTGAATTGTCCCATATTTATAATGTAATTATGATAATTTAAACCCACTCTTTTCAAGGCACGTGTTTTACAATTAGATGAAACGTAGTTTATCGCGATTATATTTATGGGGCAAGACAAATTACCTTTTGTTGTGCTTGTCGTTTGGGCCGACTGCTGTAGAAGTCTGTTTTTTTACAATCGTTAAAAAACTTACGTCTATTTCAAGTAACACATCTTTTGTATAATATTATTACCTTGGATGTATTCTTAAGCGCTCCATCACCCTGTGATATCGGTTAACGTCTGTGTTCAATCTTATGACGATATCAGTATTTTGCAGTACAGTTCAAATTCATAAATTATTTATTTAATACACTATTACATAGTACTTGAAAACGTCAAAATTAAATACCAAAAAAAACAATCGATATATTTTTACACTGAAATCACGAAGCTTAGATTCACTTATATGCAACAAAACAATTTAAAAACAATAAATAATTGATATATTCGCAAGTTAAGTTGATATATTATCTACAGTAAGTATTATATATTATTAACGACAATTAGTGTTAAATGGGCACAGTTTTCCTTAAAGATGTTGCCACAGAGATACGTTTTGCGTAAAATTAAGGTCGTTCTGAGGTATAATCTAGACATCTAATAGTATTTATGCCATATGATATGCTTAATCTATTCCAAGACACTTAACCCCGTCCCTACAAATTGGTACTAGATGCACGTAGAAATCACATGGATTAAAATCGCTTTTGATCTGAGGTCAACCCAAGTATAATAGTGAAACATTAATGAGTTCCCGGTGATGATGATTAGTGTGAAGCAAAGTCGCAATCGCATAGCGTTCCCACGGCAATAGAGGTGCGTCGCGTCGGCCAGGCAGGTCTGAGGAAGCTATTACGGTTCGGCGATCTATCATCGGCGATAGCGTCGCGCCGAGCCACACGCGCGAGATTAGCGTCTCACAATAGCCTGCTTCAAGTTGGTGATACTTTTCTATACCTTTCCTATGCAAGCAACTATCTAAAGGTAATTAGATAAGTGCTAATAAAAACAATTAACAACTCTGAAATATTACTTTCCTCTTTTTTTTAGCATTCCTATATAACCATAATAGGTATTCTTTTTTAGGCTGCGATTACTATCAACTAATATTAAAGCTGCCGTTGATGATGATAAGTGTGAAGCATAGTCTCAAGCGCATAGCTTTCCCACGGCAATAGAGGCGCGCTGGAGTCGTCTGAGGAAGCTATTATGGTGCGGCGATCCATCATCGGCGATAGCGTCGCGCCGAACCACACGCGCCAGATTAGCCTCTGCGCCGCCGCCGGCACACGCGACTAACAACAGCTTGTTTTAAATTTACACAGATTTTTGTGTCAGGTTTTCTATGAAAGCAATGCGACTAGAAACAATTTACAAGTATTGAATTTAAACGTAAATTATAAAGGAATGTTAAAAGCAAAAGCAACATTTAAAAAAAAGCTTTATTGTCTTTAAGATCAACATGATCATTTAGATTATCAAACATTTACACACAAAATTGAAATTCAATATATATTTTTCAACAAAAATGAAAGAAATATGAGGTGTATCATAATAAAGAAATAAATGCAAATGGATTCTTTGTCCGAATTTGTCGAAGTTTGTCAGTTTATCTGTCTGTTGTGGGTTTTCTCAAGATTTGTCAGTCTGTCGGAGACGCTTATCGGGGGGATCTGTCAGTCAGCCTGTCGTGATTCTAAAGGAGGGTGGGAATTGTCCGTCAGTCAGTCAGTCTGTCGGTGACTCTAACGAGGCTTCCAAAAGGCAACGAGATTGAGAAGAATGCCTCAAGAAACTCATCTCAAGCAATAATATTCATTGCAAGATGCCTTATGCCAATTGCCCCCGTTATTAGTAGATCGAATACTGAGACAAACTTTATTCTTATTTTATATTATTATTTAATTTTTATTTGATTTTATTACGTAATCGCTACAAAAAAGGTGTGAATCTCATTTGCTCAGTCGATAGTAGGCGCAAGGTCATTTGCGTCTATCCACGGCTGTAATGGAATGGCTGTTGATATTAGTGTGTGGTCGTCGCGTGTCGCTCCCACGCGGGCAAGCCCCAAATATAGGCGGAGGATTTAATCACCGCTCGCTGCGTCTCGTCCGAGTCGTCGGGCCCACGGACACCGCGTCTCAAGCTGCTATGAAGAGTCATTTTGTATTAGACGGTTACCTACTTGAATGCGAAGGGTGTATAATAGAAGCTTGTTTTTATAATAAAAAAATATCCCGACCTCTTTATGCCGCGACGTCTTGTTACTGTGAAAGTAAGCTACACCGAAAAGCTGTAATGCCAACATACTGCAGCTGTCTTGATATCATCTTCTTTGCAATACGTGTCGATGTGAGTTGTAATAACAAGACGTCGATTTAACAAAGCATCGCAATATTGAGATATCGACATGAAGATTTCAAATTTTTTATAATACGGCTTCTGCACATACATACATACATAATGTCACGCCTCTTTCCCTTTTAGCTTCTAAACTCAAGTAGTTAACCCGATTAGAATAGGTAGATTTGTCTGTTACCCTTCTTATTATTTAGCATTGAAAAAGGAAAAACCGAAAGTGATTATAGGACACGCACCATCGTCGGCGTCAGACACAATAGAAAAAACTATTGTTTCACCCCCGTCTGGCACTGACCGTGTTTTGTTCTACCGAAATTGATACGATTTTAATTTTTTTTTTGTTGAGAGCTTTTTTTTAACTATACTCTAAAACTACTCATCTCATACCTCATGACTGTAATACGATGGAATAAATGAAATACAAGTTATTATACGTAATGTTGTTGATTAAAAATGTATAGTAAAAGATCATACAAATAACCAAGTATGTACTTCTAAATTCTAGACATCTGAATTCAGTTTTAAAAACTTTGCTGCTTTTAGTGTCAGGTTAGAATAAATTGGAATAGTGGGAATAGAACCCACGACCCTAGGAGCGGAAAACGGGTATTCTCGCCACCACGCCATACCGGTCGTCAAATTAAAAGTTTCTGTCGGTTCTCAAGCAGTTCAGTCTAATTACCATTCATTATAAAGTAGATTAAACATTTATCACAAGCCAACTGCGTATTAAATATAAATATCTAATTACGTCATTAAATGCCCAATAAAAGTATTTTACCAGTTGCATTTCACACCATATAGTTTAATATGGCAATTGCTAGATCAACGAAACAGTTTAGTAATTAGTGACAGTTAAAATCACGTCTTAAATTCCATCGAATATTAATAACAGACCCCATAACCGAATTAATTCGTTATGTAAAATTGTTGCCAGTAAGAAAAAAAATTCTTGTGACTGATTAGTATTAGTACAATACTTCTTGGAACAACTAATACCCACGGCACTTTGTTAAGATTCATAAGCCTAGTCTGTAATCGCCTTATCTACCTAGCTTCGAACTTCTAACGATTCTATTGGCTCCTTACAAACTCTTCCCTCGCAACGCATTCTCGCTCTGGTAGAAACGCAGCCTTATTCTAATAAATAAACATGTAATATGCCTCGCTCCTGCCTTCCTGCTCATAGCATACATAAGGCCACGTGCGGATTTCCACGGGGCGTGCGCGTCGGTCGCGCCGCACGCGTGCCGGAAGCCGCCGACGGCAATGGCGGCCGCGGCGCGGCGCCCTCCTGCGCGCATTTGGCACGAGCGCCTTTTCACCCTGCCAACATAATGCCACGCAATTCATAGCTCCAGGAAGTCGTCTTTTTGAAAGAGTTAAAATGGCTCAAGAAGAAACAAGGAGAATGATTGTTCGCTAAAATCCTAACACACCTTTATTGAAGTAGAATATAGATATAGCGCACAAGTTATCCAAAAAAATGGGTATATATGTCAATTTAAAATAAAGCATATTTAATACTTTATTTTAACTGTACAGTTTTACACTTAATAAGTTTAAGAAAAATAACGGTCCTTACATTCATTCTATCAAAGATAATTATTTAAAATAAAATATTATTTAATATGAACTGCACATACACTTTATTAAAAAAAGGTAAACCCGATAAAAGGTAATTAAAATAAACATTTTCTGATAGTTCTTATGTGTAACTTATTTGAAATGAATTTGCGGCTTCATTCTTTTATGTGAGTTAATCTATTATTTTAAATATGTAGTTGTTATACAAACACAAATACCGTGATGCTTAGATATAATACTTTTTAAAAACGCAATAACATTACCACCTGTTGCTATAGACGATTAGGCACTGGTTGTAAAAAAGATTTGATTATTTTTAAACAATGTGCTATATCCGTTTATAAGAAATGTTGAGATAAGAGGTCATAAATTTTGCTTGGACTAGTAGGTTCAGGCTTTCTCATGTACCCTTTATATTTGATCAGTTTACTGAATATAATTTGAAGATAATTCTCGTAAAATTTGAGGATAGGTGTACTTTTGTAGTCAGGCAGAACATTTTGTGAATACGATATTCAGCGTCTGGATAAAAATTTTGTTTATAACGAATGCAACGTATCAAAGAAAAGAAAAAAAACAATTAACTCCTATCGAAATAACAAAACACTAACGAAACAATTGATTACTATCGAAAGTAGAAAAGTTCACTAATAAGATATTCTTTAAAATATTAAATGAACAAAACATAAACTTCATTTGTTTTCGAACATTACATTTTATTTTGTTATAGGTAAATTACCAGACAATACATTTCGCATAGTTTGTTGAGTATGAATGAAATGTGTGTTGTGTGGGCGCGATCCGTGTCGTCTGGCCCACATCGCATGTCGATGTGTGATGCGACTGCGACGGGCTGGCTATAAAAATACTGGTGTGTTAGTCTGGGCGCGTGCCAATCTGCGAAAAATAGCTGTGAGCGCGTGCCTACACACTATCACTCGAAACCGCACGAAACTGTTATGGTTTTGTTATCTAAGTCCTTTTGGTAATAAATAGTAAATAAAATAAATGTGGAGCTAAGACTCGTGGTTATGGTTGTATTCCTATATCAAGGTCTAAATCTATAAAGTGGCAAATGACTGTTGGGAGAAAGAACACAAAAGAGTCTATGTACCTAAGCTAAATTTTGTAAATTATGAACGCGTTAAAAAGAACTACGTAAATCAATTAACACCACACGATGCCAGTGTATGATAATGAGTGTTGTGCAATTGCGCTATTTTGGGAAGGCAAAGTGAATATATTTAGCAATAAACTGATATGTACTTTAAAATTTCACAAATTTATAATAAGATATATTCCAGTCAGTGGAAAGGCGCTTAGTACGTGACTCAAATTATTTTAATATTATTTGAACATTTAAGAAATTTAAACAAATGTCAAACTTATAACATCGCTCTTTTGTGATGGGGTGTTAAAAAAATAAGTATGTTCCGTACAACATTTTTACTATACAATAAAGAGAAGACTAAGCTTTGAGTCATTAATGGCTTTCACTGACATGTTAGCATTTATTTGTAGTTGCTAGATTGGTGGAATGGGATCTAGCAGCGGCTATAAACGCGGTGGCGACAACGACGCTGTGTATCTAGGGTTGTGCACTCATGCTATTTAACGTTAGATGACGTACTTGTTGAGGAAAATGTATGCGAAACCTTTTTGGAACTTATAGGCTTTGAATATATTATACGCTTTAAAATGTTTGCAAATCTAACATAGGATGAATATTTGTTTATTAAATGACTTTGGATTTACCAACGCTGTGCGCGCAAAAGGGACATAGCTAATACATAAATAATAATAATGAATAGAAAGTGTTCTATTTACAATGTATATGTTTAGCTGATGATGAATTAATTAATGATATGATAGATTAGCTGAGATGCGTCTAATTATACATTTTGTTAAGTATTCCATAAATTGATTTATTGTCAGAGTAGGCACTATTATATATGGTAAATGTAAATGTATACGATAAATAAACTTCTTTAAACTCAATTACTATATAGTAATTATTAAATTATTATAGTACACAGTATACCTCAAAATAGATCTATCACCCTATGTCTGGCCCGAGGGTTTCGTTTATTAAGGCGTCGAAGGAATTGGAACTCGTTTAGCGTCTCGACTTGACTCATTTCATTTAGAGATCTTTGCGATATAAGTATTTTTTGCGAGCACTACATAGTAGTCCTTTTTAAATAGTTGTAGCTAGGTTTCTGCCCACACCAGAATCGTCATCATCCTAGAATTAATCCTGGTTTTGTCCTAGACTTACACTAAGAACCCAGGCTCACTGGTCTTACCAGAATTGGCTTAATTTCAGATTTTGCCTACACCTTCATGGGATAAATGGTCGTGAGATTACTTGATAAATATACATGTAAATTCGAAATTCGGAATTGCTCGTAGTTCTGCGGTGCTCAGTAGTCGGAAACGATCACCGAAGTACAGCAGAGTTTATAGAGGTCAGTCCTTGGATGGGTGACCGTTTGTGTGACATTTGATATCGAGCGCTTCCGTGCTTCGGAAGGCACGTTAAGCCGTTGGTTCTGGTTATCACTAAATGTGGTAGTCGTTAAGCCATGTTAGAGGCCTCATAGGCGGCTTGAAAAATTCTAACAGCAGGACGCCATACACCTGCCTCCGCCAATCCGCACTGGGTCAGCGTGGTGGAGTATGACCCAATACCCTCACACCTTGATATGTGAGAGGAGGTTCGTGCTCTGTAGTGGGACATTAATGGGCTAAAATGATGATACATGTAAATTGAATAGTACTGCAAAAGGTAACATTGGTAGCCCTGGGTGTCGGCGGCGGTGGCGTCGTCCCAGCCACGTGCCGGCGCGGCGCCGCTGCGCGCTAAATGCGCTCGCATGAAGAGCGTTACGCAACCGTCACGTTTTGACTCATCGCACACGACTACTGTAGATATATACTAGTTCATTGTAATACCAACGAATATTGTTTATTGTAATTCTGTCTTTCTCATTTCGTCTTAATACATTTATTTTTTAACTGGGTTACCTGCAATCCCTGTCTAGGGTCCAGACGCCGCCGTAAAGCTAAATGACACTAAGATGACAAAATGACACAAAATTGAGTTAAAAACATAATCAAATACTCCAAATTTTCTTGCAAAGTTTCAATCTTGCTGACATTTCTATTTTTCATGATTTGAAGATCTTAATTATACATACACATAAATTCACGCCTGTTTTCCCGAAGGGGTAGGCAGAGGCACATTATACGCCCACACTTCGCCAATTAAGAATTAACTCGTACCAAAACTAAGTTATGATATTTGTTTTATAAAACTTAAAACATCTTCATTCAAACACGTTTAGACCTTTGTAGTGACTTTTTGCTCTACGATGGCGATGAGATATTTGTAAATTAATTTTTTTATTTTGGTTTGACTGCTTTATATGTCATCATATTTTCCTTAAATTATATCGGTTGCCCTAGACTTTAACTTAGAGCTAAGAGTCGGCTTACTGGTCCATTGAGATTTAGCTGATTTTTTGTAATTTTTCCTGCAAAATTATGTATTTCCAAAAATAAGTAATATGCTCTGCTTAGTTCACGGTTAGAAGCGCTAATTGCGCTCCATAATGTCGCCGCGTTATGTAACCGTCACGTTTGGCACATCGCCTTCTTCTAACTCAAATCACATACCACTACTGTGAATACTTCTTTATTTATGGCTGGAGATCAGTTCAAAAGTACTCATATCCAGATGTCGTTGGTTTTATTCCACCGCAGGACAAATATTTGTAAATTCCATTCCGAACAAATCCTAATTGACACGCTTTGGTCGTCAATTGAAAGCGGCAAAATTTGGAAGTCGTTCTAGCTTACTTAATTTCAACTTTCTATTTTGGGAAAATATAATTGTAAAAAAATAATAAACCGTTAAAAAAGACACTTTTAACTTAATTACTTATCTTTTTTGAGTTCATAAAACTGAAAATGCTTTATTGGGCAAAACTGTTGAACCAACTAAATAAACTGTTATTCTTAGTGCAGAGATGTGTAGCAGAATTGTAGAAATCTCTTTTTAGTTTAAGTACTTCCGCATCTGGGAAAGTGCCAGAGCAATTAGTTCAATCTAAGTAACTTTAAGATACGAGGGTGAACCAAAGTTACTTAGATGAGCAGCACCACATCAGTAGATTAGAGTAGGTGCGTCAACGGCGTGGGCGCGTCACGTGGGCCCGGCGCGCGTGACGCTGGGCGCTCTAATCGCGTTCACGACTCGGCGCCCGCGACCTTCACCTTGAGCGGCGTGCCGTGGACCGGCGCACGCGTCTGCACTAACAACAAACAACAGCCGCTTCAATATTGTTTGATAAGTTCTATGTATTTAGACTACGATATTACTCGGAAATAAGTTTTTTGTTTTTCTAATTTTCATAAAAGCTGAGGTTGAAGAGAAGAAGCATTTTTATAATAAATAATAATAAATAATAAAATAATAAAATCTTTTATTTCAGACCATAGATCCATTTGTTAGTAACAATTTTAAAATTATAAACTAATGTTAGTAACATAAAAATGGAATGAAAAAACAGTTAAAATAAAAGAAAGAGGAATCTCTGTCACTCGTCGGTTCACCGATTAGCACGTTTGAAAACATGCAAATCAGTGAACCGAGCGAGAAGTGTTGAGTCCATTCTTTCACTTATCATTTTCAGGATTGTGTTGGCGCTCCCCTGCACTCGCAGCAACATCGAGGCAATCTTTTTTCGCATGACTGTAGAAAAGTCATCTACACTAGCGTCGGCAAACATGCCTGATGCGCTGCAGTACCGTGGGAGCCCCAACAGAACCCTAAAAATGTTATTATATTGAACTCTCAGGGCACTATACGATTTCTTAGTAAAACTGACCCATAGACCACTCGTGTAGAAGCTCTGACAATAAGATTTAAAAAGCGTTAGCTTTACGCCAACAGAACAACGAGCAAATCTATGTGCTATCATGTTACCACGTATCGACAGTGCCCTGCGCTCACGTTCGATGTCTAGATCATCTTTTAAGTCTTCAGTTACTATATGGCCCAAATACTTAAACTGTGCAACACGTTTCAACTGTATCCCGTTTAAGAGAACAGGTGGGACCTGGTTTAGTTGTTTAAAAGGACTTTTGAACACCATAAATTCTGATTTCTTTTCATTATATTTTAAACCGTGTTGCACAGCATAAGCCTCATACGTTTTCAATAATTGTCTTAAGCCACTGATCGATGGGCTCAGCAACACCATGTCATCAGCATAACTAAAGTTGTTCACACTGACATTATCTATTCGGCATCCGACCTGCATGCTGCCGAGCCCCCTGACCAGCTGGTCAACATATAAGTTAAACAGTCTCGGTGATGTCAACCCCCCCTGTCTCACACCACAGTCTAGGCTGTATTCGTCGGAACAAGTATTAGCCCATTTCACTATATTTCTTTGACGCTTATACCAATATGCCAATAAACCGATAACTTCAGAACAAATACCTGCATCTTTCAGCTTACCCCAGAGTGTATCATGTGACAAAAGGTCAAATGCCTTGGACAGGTCCAAGAAACATGCATAGACAGGAGTTCTCCTCTTGGTATAATAGTTGACAGTGTACTTAAGTGATAGTATTGCGCTTTCTGTAGACAATCCTTCACGAAAACCAAATTGGGAATCGTTCAAACCTATATAACTACTGAGGTGCATGTCTATGACCCTATCCAGTACTTTAGCGATTACAGTCGCAAGTGAAATTGGTCTATAGTTCGTTTTATCTGCAATGTCACCGGTAGCATTCTTAACAAGTGGAACAACAATTGTCTTCATTAGACCTGATGGTAAGTAGCAATGTCTGATACAAAAAGTAAACAGCATTGATAAAACTCTATTTATATGTAAACCAGCGTGCTGCAGATGCTCAATGCTCAGGCCGTCATGTCCAGGAGATTTACCCCTTTTCATTTCCTTAATAGCTGTTGAAACTTGCTTACTTGTTATTTTAAGAGGGTCTCCGACACGACAAAACTCAGCACTGGGCACCGCACCAGTGGAACTCAATGAACTGTGGACCTGAAAATAGTCCTTAAAAGAATTAGCAATAGCCTTTGGCTCGCTATTACCATCTACACTAACGGCCAAGCCTGTCTTACCCTTGAGTTTTTTGGTGCTATTCCAAAACTTGCTAAATTGCTTTGCAGAATGCTGAGATGCTATAATATCCATTTTAATTTGTTCCTGATTACGTTGACAAAATCTAAGTTTTGACTTGAATATTTTTCGACTCAAGTTCATAGTTTCATAAACGGGACCAGATCTAGGCCTGCCAGATAACACATACATTTGGAAATCAAAATGATGAACGTTGGAGCGCCTTGTATCTTTTCAGCTACGGTGGATGTTGTATTTAAAACGACAGAGGTAAAAACATGTTGCATTTATTGCCTTTTTCTACAAAAAGTTATTTAATTAAATTTTAGGTTAGGTTGCAATGCTTTCACGATCGACGACGCCGGTAAGTAATTTATGGGAAGCTGTTGTTTTTTAAAATAAAATAAAACAAAAGTATGTTTAAGTGACCATACATATTATCATCGTCATCATAATTTCAGCCATTTGTAGTTCAATGCTGATCATAGGCCTCCTCAATTATTGTATTGTCTCTAAAGTGGAGAGCTTATTGTTATTTGTGACGCTTGTTTTCAGTAAATCCAATTTTTTTTGTCATCTAAAATACTAATATTTCTTTGTGTATTTTTGAGACTTATTTGACTATTAAGCCTGATAATATCAGACCAGATATGCTTAAATTCGGTAACATGTATAAGGGTAATAATATTTTCAAGTCTTTGATATATATCAAAGACTTGAAAATATTATTTAACTCAATTTACAATAGCTGTTCTCGGAAGGCTGTGGTCGCGTCATGGCAGATTAATGGCCCTTCTGGTCACGGCTCCCGCCCGCTGACGCGCTAACTGACATGCAAATGACAGCTGCTTCTTTTGTTCTCAATCTTAACAATCATCTTTTACACTTACCGTGATAAATCTGACGAATGTATAAAAGATAATCTGGCGGCAACACGATTCTGAAAGCTAGCTTTTCCGGGTATTTTTCTTTTATTTCATTGCATTAATTAAATTAAGCCTATTTGCATGGTGTCGTCGATAATTTGCAAAAGATTTCTTTAATATATATGGACTTAAATTTTACTTATTACGAACGTTTTGAGTAAAAAACCAGGGCTAATGCTGAAATATTTTTAAATAGCTGATATTTCTTGACTTTTGTACCTTTTGGCACATGTAAAGCGGCTCAGAAGAACGGTTTCATATCTCGATGAATGTAGAATGCCTATGTAATATTGCCGAAGTAGATATATCTCTTTTGTATTGTACGAATTAGTTTCAAATATGTACTTAAGTTATTTTACCGATATATATCACTTATGTATTATGCAAGGGCAGTTTACTGATTTCGGAACAGGTAAAGTACCTGCAATAACAGAGATTAATGTCATCATCATCATCTCAGCCATCTGACGTCCACTGCTGAACATAGGCCTCCCCAATAGATTTCCACACTGAGCGATCCTGAGTCGCCTGCATCCATCGGCTTCCCGCCGCCTTGACCAGATCATCGGTCCATCGCGTGGGAGGCCGTCCTCTACTACGTTTACCGGTTCGCGGTCGCCATTGCAGAACCTTGACGCCCCATCGGTCGTCGGTTCTTCGAGCTATGTGCCCCGCCCATTGCCACTTCAGCCTGCAAACTCGCCTCGCTATGTCGGTCACTCCAGTCCTAGAGATTAATGTATTGATTCATAATGATCACAAAATTATACCAAAAAGACTTGTGTTATAAATAAATAAACATTCTTACTGAACTTATAATGATAATAATATAGTACATAATAAATTAAGTAACGCCGTCGCTTACTTCAAAAAGATTTTTAATGCATCTACTTAATGAGTTTTCACCAAGAGACACCCCAATTATGTTTTTAAGAGTAATTTGTTCATAATTATCATTTGCTTGTCATTGTTACAGAGTAATAAGCCGATAATGGAGAAACGGAGGCGGGCACGCATCAATAACTGCCTCAACGAGCTCAAGGCGCTGATTCTGGACGCCATGAAAAAAGACGTGAGTCACTAACACACACACATAAACACACACACTATACACTAGTGCCGTGCTAACCATATATATATATATATATATATTAGGTCGGGGAAAAAGTCTTTTCGCATAACGTAGGTATAAACTTATTATAAAATTTTTTTGACTGTACTATTTGTGTCTGGCTGGTTTTGGTAACATTAAAAAGGTTCCATTATAAAGAATAGAAAAAAATAAAAAAAAGTTGTTTCCCGCTATTTTTCATTTGTTTTTCTCTCCGTAAAAATGAGTGAATCTAATGAAGAAATTCGATACATTTTAAAATTTTATTATAAAAAAGGCAAAAATGCAACTCAAGCAGTGAAAAAAATTTGTGATGTTTATGGACCTGATGCAGTGTCAGTAAGAGTAGCACAAATTTGGTTCAAACGTTTTCAGTCCGGAAATTTTGATGTTAAAGATGCACCTCGCTCTGGTCGCCCTGTTACGAATAAAATGGACGAATTTTTGAAAGAGTGGAGCAAGATCGGCATATTAGTAGTTACGATGCAGCTGAAGAACTGGGAATTGACCACAAAACAGTTTTGACCCATTTGAAGAAAGCTGGTTATACAAAAAAGCTCGATATTTGGGTGCCACACGAGCTCACTCAAAGAAACTTAATGAACTGTGTACTCATTTGCGATTCATTATTGAGACGTAATGAAACCGAGCCGTTTTTGAAGAGATTGATAACTGGCGATGAAAAGTGGATCACGTACGACAAGAACGTGCGAAAAAGGTCGTGGTCGAAAGTTGGCCAGGCTTCACAGACTGTGGCCAAACCTGGCCTAACACGAAATAAGGTGATGCTGTGTGTATGGTGGGATTGGAAGGGCATTGTTTATTATGAGCTTTTACCGCCCGGCAAAACCATCGATTCTGATCTTTACTGCCAGCAACTGATGAGATTAAAGGAAGCAGTCGAGAGAAAACGGCCGGAATTGATCAACAGGAAGGGTGTGGTCTTTCATCACGATAACGCTAGACCACACACATCTTTAGCCACTCAGCAAAAATTAAGAGAGTTCGACTGGGAGGTCCTAGTGCATCCATCATATAGCCCTGACCTTGCGCCTTCAGATTTTCACCTGTTTCGGTCTCTGCAGAATTCTTTAGGTTCTGTAAGGTTGACCTCAAGAGAGGACTGCCAAAACTATTTGTCCCGTTTTTTTGATCAGAAGTCCCAAAGTTTCTACAGTAACGGGATAATGTCTCTGCCCACAAAATGGCAGAAAGTTATTCAACAAAACGGTACATATATATTGTAAATAAATGTAAATAAACTTTGAAAAAAATGTCTTGACTTTTCATACAAAAATACGAAAAGACTTTTTCCCCAACCTATTATATGCCAATATGCTCTGCACACCCTCAGCCTTTTTTTTCGGATGGAAAATTATCAAATGATCCCGCTCTGGGTGGAACGATTCAGACTTTTAATGACTAAAAACTATCCATATTCCTTATTGAGCCTGTTATGTCCCAGGGCCGCGGTAACCCTTTCGAACAGTCCCGCAACCCCGACAACACACCTCAAGCTTAGCTAAATAAAATTAAAATACCTACTTAATTAAGGGGCAAAGAGATTTAATATAGTAATAGAGCGGCTATTAGAGACTTTTCCATACAAAAAATTTGAGCTGGCGCGGAAGTAGCGCTATCTAACGTTGAAAAGCAAAACAGCATATTAAAAACAATTAGAATAAGTTTTACCTACTCCACGGTAGGCGTCGCTTTGCAGTAGGGATGTTCTAAACTAAATTATTTCATTTCATCCTTATCAGTCACCCTTAATAATTAACTTCCACAATAGAAAATACTAATGAATTCTCTCTATTAGGCATAACTATAGATAGTAACTTAAACTGGAAGACCCACATTAAAAACCTTCGATAAAAAAATATCCAGATTCTCCTATGCCCTTCAATAAATTAAAAGAACAACAGATTTGCAAACAGCTTTAACTACATACTATGCCTATGCATATGCAAGGTTTAGTTACGGGATTATTTTGTGGGGAAGTAGTACTGACACACCTTCTCTTTTTATTCTTCAAATGAAATAATTTGAACTTTGGCAAACATTGAACAGACTGACACTTGCAAGCCCTACTTTATAAAACTTAACATACTAACTCTACCAGGCATTTATATTTTAGAAATATGTAAATTTGTAAGAAATAACATCACCTCCTTTTACAAAACGTGGAGAAAAACCAATAAATAAACTACTAAGACACAAAAACAGATTAATACTTCTAACATGACTCTACACTCCAATAGTCCATAATAATATGTTATGTCAATAAAAATTTATAATAAACTCCCTGAATTGATAAAACAGAAACCTGTAACGCTACATTTGTGAACATTACAACATTACATATTCCTACTTATATCAAACTTATACTTACAATTTAAAAATATTATTTATTACATTAATCAATAAATAAAACGACATCACTTGAACATCACTAAATCATCTACTTCCGCATCGACAACTGTGGCGAGATCCTAAAAGTAGTGCTTTTGCTTCTCACCGCTAGAGGTCGGCAAAGGGCATAAGTAATGTTCTAGAACAATTTATTGAAAATTATTATATAGTCTGATTATTGAGTAAATATAAAAAATACTTACGAAAATAAACTGTAATCACGTTCAGCCTTTTTACTATAACGGGATTTGCAATATCGCAGTACGCAATTTGGCATATTTTCTATAAAATTTGTCAAATCTGTTCCCGCACAAACACGACTACACTAGAGGGCGCATAAAATCATACTGAGCGACTTGTTACCACTTGGTAATAAGTTGTGGATTACAGTTTTGATCTCAATGTCCTGTCTATAGTAATAGTTAAATGTCTTTGTTAAGGGGCCTTCCTAAAAATCTTTAATAGGATACGAATGGTCTTAAAATTCCATACTTTATACAATTAAACAAACTCCACATGCAAGCTATGCTATTTTAGTGGTGTACTAAAAATATCACATTTTTTATTAAAATACTAGTTTTATTTTAGCACGAGAATTAACCTGCTTTAATTATTTTCATGCGATAAAAAGTTAATGTCGTAATAATTACTGTGTGCAAAATGTAGATATACTTTTGTTTTTTTTTGGTATTTATATTTTCAATTCCTTTGCCTCGTTTTGTTATAAGAACTATACTTATAGTACATTTAAATTAACGAGGCGAACGAGATGTTACCTTCTCTTGATGACAAGTGAAAAGCTTGTCTAAAAATTACAGCACAATTTATTATTATTCGATGAAAGAATATCTGCCTCTAAACTTATCAAGATGATCTTTGTATTCTGAGAACTGCCGCGTTTTGCACCAAAATGCTAAAATTATATGAATAGAGGTTTGAATACTTTAGTCAGGATTTAAGGAGTTCAAATATCTGACAGTAATTCTTTTTTACAGCCGGCGCGACATTCCAAATTGGAAAAGGCAGACATCCTGGAAATGACAGTGAAGCACTTGGAGGGATTGCGTTCGGAGAGTGGAAGTGGGTCTCCGGATCGGTTTCGTGCAGGGTACCGGCATTGCCTTACGGAGGTGTCGAAATTCCCAGGGTTAGAAACGGGATTGAAGAAGAGACTAGTCAGGCATCTTGAAGGCTGTGTTGGTGCTAGCGTTAGGCCAGCCGGCGCGCCTACGCCGCCATCGGACATCGAAGACGCTAATCCAGTTCCGCAATCAACTATCTTTATATCAGGTATTTTTATTGCTGCTTTACATAACACACTTAATATAATTTTCCATGTGGCACCGGTGATTCTATAATACCACGCCAGCAAATTTCGCCCATAGAAAGTCTATCTATAGGGGGGCGAATGGTCAGTAACATAAGTAGTGGCCATAAGACTGATGTAATGACTTTATACACTCTTTTTCTAAGGCCGTTTGTACATAATGCCTCCGCTGCGGCATAGTGTGTAATCGGCCTTACCAATGAGCGAACGAACCCCGCCGCGGGGAATGAATTAATATTGTTTGAAACCCGTGAAATTAAACAATAGAACTACAATCTAGAAATCAGTTGTTAACGCAAGACGTTTCATTTTTTTGATTAATGAAAATACCTATTGCTTTAGTTTAACTGCTGGTCTAAGCATGTATATTTGGTTAATTACTAGATATTTCGTGAATCTCACTTGATCTTACTAACAAGCAGAAAGTTACATAACTCGAAGCAGTCCGGCAATTCACGGCGTGTTCAGGTCGCGAACACAATTATTTTTACCATCATCATCCTCTTAGTCACATGAAGTCTAACGCTAAACAAACTTTCCATGCCGATCAATATAGAGCCGCCTGCATTTACCGGCTTTCGATTTTACTAACCAATTAAATAGTTGCCACGTACAATGTTTAGTTTTACAGCAGTTAATCAATGATATAGCGTTCAGCCGAAAAATAATAAAATACAATTTCAATCGTTTCATAAACCGATTGCTTGATGGGTTTATAATGGATATTTTCTGTTGTCGCAGCTGGTCCTGGTTCAGGAGTCCGTCTAGTACCGACAAGACTCTCCAACGGGGACATAGCCTTGGTCCTCCCAGCCGGTGTAAACGCCAGCAACCTGGGCTCAGTGCCGACCTTAGTACCTCTGTCACCGAGAGACGTTTCGTCATCCTCGTCATCAGAACCGAGATGCTTCTCCCCAGCAAGTTCTGGATGGGGAAGTCCTCCGCCCTCTGTCGATGACCAAGTACCTTTAGCATTAGTAACCAGAAGACAGCCAGCAGAAGAAAAACCTTGGCGACCCTGGTGACACGCCCTTCACTCAGGCTGACTCAAATATAATCGGAATCGGAGAAAACTTTGAAAGGATTCTTAACTGTAGGTACTTACGTATTGTTCGAGTCGGAATACCCTCCATTCCCTAATGCATTCTGTGATATTAATAATTTTATAGCTTATGAATAGAGCTTTAGTTTAGTGCTTGTGTGACAGAGTTTGAAGTTCCTAGTGTAATTGCATTAACTTTATGTATATTTAGATACCTTATATAAAATATTGAAATAAACATATTTATTTTAAAGCAGATTATTGAGTTGTGGTCAGTATATTTGTGTGTGATAAATTAATAGTAAATAAATACTTAGGATATTTTGATTAAAAATAAAAGACGCCATCATTTTGAGAGTATAACGTCAAGCCTAACGAAGGTGATGGACTTTTGTGCTACAATTACAAGAATATATAATACCTTCAAACTTTCAGCATTTAAGTTTTAAAGTGTTACAAGTACTCCCGTTTGAAGTATATAGATGACGTTAGAACTAAATGCCAACTAATTCTTTTGCCAAACGCACAATCGATAGGTGACAGACGACGGCAATCTATCAGAGATAATTTTTTCATTAATTTTAAGTAGTTTTGTCTCTTATGTATTATTCATTATAATACGGTTCGTAACTATGTCTGTAATTACTGCACAAGCGTCTATTTCATACCCAGTGCCCAATTTACAAATTATACAAGTTACAGAAAAATTATTGGTATTGGCAATTATTTTTCATAACTAACAAAAATAACAAAAGGTGCTTTGTTGTATTGCTATATTCGGTTTTTAAAGTGGTATTTGACGTGAAGCAGTTTTAGTTTTTTATCGCAACATTGTCCCACGATTTCTTATAATACGAAAGACCTAGGACGATTCAACCAAGAAAATATTAACTATATCAATGCGTCACTTAACATACGAAGCTAGTTTAATTCTTTGTTCTTGTAGTTATTGTAAATTGAAGCATTGGTATTCGAGCAAACGTAGTGCATCTTCATTTCAAGCTATAGGTATAAGTTATCCATAATAATATAGGTTTAGTCATGTAAATTTCAGGAAGACATCTGAGGCAGTATTTCATGTTTATGTAGAAGGACAAACGTCCATTATTAGAGTTAATTTTCTTAGGACTTAGTGCCATGTATTTAGTTAGTTGATTTCTCAGTAATAGCATACGACAATATAAATAATATTTGTGCTATATTTGTAAATATTACAATGTTACGGTCAGTAAAGTAAACACTTTATTATTAATTTATCCTAAGTTTATTTTACCGATTATAAAACGGATAAAAGGAATTCTGCGTGCCTTAAAGTTTACAGCAAAATCTTACTGTCTTCCAGTTATAGTTATTTAATTTACTTAATAGTCGTTTAGTTTAGGAGCAGATTAGTTATTTTTTTAAGGGTCAAACATTTACCCCTTGTCATACGAGAGCCACTATCGCAAGAACTAGACGCGTTACTAGAATATCAAACCGTGTCACCAACCGTATCACCCATGGGGGATTGCCTCGATGGGTACCACGGTGTCGCAGATACAAACTTAGTTCGGCGGAGCGCAGTGCAGTAACCAACCACCTTATACAGGCTGTAAAATTACTCTATTGTAGCGAAATAATGTTGGTATCAAGATATTACATTTTAGGTAACATCACGGCTCTTAGCTTCTGATCGCTCACCTATGACAAGGGGTTAAGGATGTCGAACCCAGTAACGTACGCAGTCGTTAGAGGGAGTGAGCGGCGAACGGGTAGTTTGTATGTAGATTATCCCAAAATATTTGTGATTATTAAAAAAAAAAAACACAAAATTTTCAGTGTGTTTAACATTCAAAAATATCGGATGAAAACATTCATTCCATACGACGAAAATACGATTAAATTTTGCATAATACAAAGTGTTAACTTTAAGCAGTGCTCACAGTATGAGAGCAGAAGGCAGACTGAATAAGCTACGCCCATATGACGTCAGGACCTAGTTAAACTATACTTTTTACAAGCCAACATCAAGTTCGCTAACCCCCCATCGCGTATTATTCTATAGTTATTTTATGTTTCAGTTTATGACACTGAATGATAATTTTAATAGAGCTCAATATAATAGTTGGTTACCTCTATAGACCAGTTTTTTTTAACTATAATATTGTCTTCCTTTAATAGTTACCGCTCTTAAAAAATATAAAACTAAAGTACCTATTATTACGTTTACGAGTGAGGTGGGATATTTAACTCTGATTCAGATTGTTTGATAAAAATTGATATAAAACAGAAAATATATTTTTTTATATCAAAAACTGAATAGGTTAATCTTTTATTGTACTGTTGGTTCGCCCGCTTAATAAACAATAAAGTGATATTATATAAGTAAGTATGTATACTCTTATACATAATATAATTATAATATTAAGATGATGTACCTAAAACAAACAACTATGGCATTAATATAAAAAATAAACTGAATTATGAAAGCTATACTGTATTTTATTATTACATCTTTTATTGTACGTACAAAAATAAATATAGTAATATTTGTAGTACCACCTTGATCTTGATCTGCAGGATGTAAAAAGTCCTAGATCGAATCCAAAGACTTTGCAATCGACACACATGTGACATAACCAAAAAATATTGTTAAGAAACTATTTTATTTTTGGTGTTAAGACTTATAAGGTCTTATTACAAAACGATGTTTAAAGTTAGACCAGGTTTAAAACTAGTGCTGTCACTTTCATTCGATAAGATGAAGACAGTGACAGCACTAGTTTTAAACCTGGACTAACTTTAGACATCGTTTTGTAATAAGCCCCTTAAACTGTTCATAATAGAAATCAATAAGACATAGACCCTGTCTGTATGTGTTTGTGGCCCACGTGTGCTGACACATACTAAGAGCGGCATGCAGAACAGTTCCTAATTTGATTTATGATAAATTTGATTTAAAATGTGATTGCATTTCAGTTATTTGTTTGAAGCTGAGAGAGACAGAATGATGTTTCACATAGATTTAGCACTAAACGGGATTATTGCATTTCAGTAATTGGTTTGAAGTTGAGAGGGACAAAATTATGTTTTACATAGATTTAGCACTAAACAGGATTTGTGACCGTTGTGCAAGACACCCTTCAAAAACCTAGAATACACCCAGACTAAAATAAATAACAATAAGATAAAAAAATATATTTTTAAATACAACTTTGGATGTAGGAATGGACTGGGCAACCTTTGAGTGAAGCGTGATTAATCACTTTTATAATATGAACGCAAATTTTATAGCTCAGCGCCTGGTTCGGAATGTGGACATGCTTGTTTCCACTGAAAGATATGCTTGAGAAATTAGTATCACGTTGACCTTATTCTTGGTACCTAGTTCAACTATGAATTAAACTTTATTACATAAATTTGTGTCTAGTAGATTCATATTTTAATCCTTTAACAAATTTTCACATTTGGGCGATACTTTTATTTGAAAAAAGAAATTGATTTAATAATAAAAATGAAATCTAAAAAATTGCACTAAGAGTTATAAATGGATACTTATTTTATTGCTTTTTCACATTTTTTGGTTGCATGGAAGACATACCTTTTGTGGATGTTGTGGCTTCTATTCCCACTCAGGGTATATATTTTTGGACTAGAAGCACGATGTCCAAGTACATGTATAAAACTGCTAGGCAACGAATAAACTTACAAATATTTATACAGTTATAGAAGTCATCTCTTCTAATCAACTGTGTACGGTCACTCTAATCTACTTACCTAATGGTGGGGGTCATTTGACGACTTATTCCGCTGAGCCACTCCATTAGAGGCCTGGGCACTCTAAAATGGTGTTTATTTACACAAAACCGGCGTGACTTAGATGAATGGCTCGTCAATTAAGGTGGTCGTGGACTATGTTTTAGTAAGCAGGACTTCAGAGAATTGATGGTATACCACGTGTTAGTAAGGAATTTAAAGAAACCTATTTTACCTATGAGAAGTACTTGATTAGCTTACTTGTATTTTATTTTCATGTAAACGAAGGTTTGACAATTAAAATTTATATCCTGCAACATAATAAAACCCACCTTACTCATTCAGCGAGTGGTTTAAGTCCCCAACACACTTCAGAGAGACCTTTAGTAAGGAAGAAAGGTATTCTAATGATTCAATGACAAAGAAAAAACCATAGCATCATGATAATACGGGTAGTAGTCCGTTTCGGAGTCACAGAGTATATGCCTTTTAAAATAACAATTATTTTTAAATACAACCAAAGTATCCAAACAACCAAAAAAAGCTATTCAAACTGCGGAAGATATTTAAGATTTCGCTGTTGCAATTAAAGTATTTTTTTACTTATACAATTCGGAGGGAATTAAATGCTATGGACATTAATTAACCTTTACCTGTCAATCGAATTACATGTAGATGTCTTGCAGTGTATACTGACTTCAGAAGTAAACTCAATATGTAATAACACAATTGTTTTAAATAAATTATATTTCGTCTTTAAAGTTCTATCACCACGTAACATTTTTTTTTTGCGTTTTTAACATTTTGATGCCATTCGCTAGAGAATCGACTGAATTTCGCTCAATTAGATTTAAGATACGGCCAATAAGAGCCTTTTAAATTACGAAAAAGTAAAGCACAACTGACAGACTGCATTTTTGTCTCTCCTGAAAAGTTCCTAAAAATTACTTATGACGACGATATGTAAGGAATGGAATATAAACTAGGAATATAAACATCTATTGCAGCAAACAGATTTATAATTTCAAGGCTTCGGTCACATCGTCCAAATAAATTATAGCCATAAGTGTTATGGATGCATTATTATGTCAAATAATGAGCAATTCAGTACAGTGATTTCTCCCGACAACTTAACCTTACATCGTCCTTACCTCGATACTATACTATAGTTACTCTGTACTATAGTTTAATACTGTACCAGTGTATGTATTGTTTGTAATCGTTTTTGAACAATATTTAAATAAGATCTCATAAGAAAGCACTAACGACCATAGTCATTAGTGTTAATCACAATTACCTAATTGAAAACAGTTAGACTTTAGCTGAAATTTGGCAAAATATGAACACTGATATCATTATATTTTATTCCATTCCATGGTTTCCGGAAAATACCATTCTGTGCTGTAGCTGTTGTTTTTTATTTGTAACTTATGAATTTAAAGTAAACATTATTAACCAATATTACTTTATAAATATAATTGGCTTCACGGAATCTTCACGGAAACAGGCGATACATACTATTATGTATTACTTCATTATTTTTACTAATTATATATTTTTACCAAAAATACTTGGAAATTACATAACAATGAATCGCTTCAATCATAAGTGGATCGAATCTTTACACAGTAAATAAGTTGATGCGACAATATTGAGTCAATTAATCACGGCTCCGATTGATAGGTGGGCGCTACCGACGTCGCGTTGATGAAGAGGATTGAGTAAGTGCTTACTGGCAACAGTGTAGCGACAAATGCAGTAGTTCTACAGCATTGATTCCACGTACAATATGAAAGTCAAAGTTAAAATAGTTTATTGAAGTTGGTTTGAACTTCCGCGCACATTCAATACGAGCTTCTGCCCAGATTATTGGGCTAGAAAATCGTCAAGATTTGTTCTCTCGCTTTTACAAAACTATTGACAACGACCAGTGGAGTAAAGGCAAAAGGGATTACAAATAGCAGCACAAAGAAATCGACCTTCAATTCTTTTTGTGACTGATGACTCCTATTCATTACTGTCGCAAATTGTCTGTCGCCCAGTATGTCGCGGTAGTTAAGATACTAAAGGGTATTAAAGAGTATTTGGCAATTGAGAATGACAATAAAATTGGAAAAAAGCTATTAATGTGATGAATGATTTTTATTTGACGTCTCTGAGTAACGAGTCTAGCAAATGGTTTTATCAAAAGTTTTGGACATTAAAAGGCAATATATTAGTTACTGACTAGAATGTGGACATCAGCTGTTCATATTCCAAGCCCCCATACCGCACATGCGTAGACCCATGTTACATGATTGCCTAAATTAGACTACTATAGTTCAGTCTTGTCTTTTCTTTCTCTATTCTTACTCTGTGACGCTGGTAAGAGATTTGTTTGTCCGTCAGTAATTGCAGACTACGTGACATGGTTATGAGATTGCTGCAAGAATATATAAATATTTACCTCTCTGTAAAGTAACACATAACATTATTATGATATCATACGTTGAGAAAACGTTACTTTTCGTTTTCTATAGATCGCACATATTGATGCCCTCTGCTTTGTTTCTTTCGTGGCACTAGATATTATTTACCTATTACAGCTAGATCTCTGAACTAGCTTCAAATTATTAGACAATATTAACGTGCTCATATGATGTGAATTAATTAATTATAGTTCTTATTATACTTATTATTTTAAGTAGTTCGTTAATAAAGTGCCCAATTTTATAGTTTTAGTCAAATACATTGTGTTTTGTGCTAATAGTGACCCAACAGTCAATTGAACTTACCTGCAACGACAAGAGGAATTTGAATTGTTCGAGATTGGATATATCGATCAATTGCTGTGATCTACTACGATAAAACCCGGGGAGTACCTAGTGTTATATTTTAAAACCACAAAATTCCCTTCTGCTATCACTTTTGTATGCCAAAGTGCTTGCTTAATTAAATAAAAAAACCTCTTTCCAAAACAAAAAAATAATCACACAAACAGACCTAAGCATTTTTGTTATTATAATTAAATGCTTTGATAGGGAAAAAGCAAGCATTTGGGGATATCAGTGATAAATTTAGCAACTTAGTTTTGTAATAACTAATATATTATACATTATTTGCTTATTTTTTTATATTGTTGAACTACCTTCTTAATTACAAAGTCACTTAATTTAGTGAAGTAATAAGTATAAATTTACATAAGAATAATTAAATGTTTATTTATATTGTAACATAGTGCAACCTTGTGTCTGTTGTTCAAAGTTTAAGCAAGTGGGCATAATTATTATTTCACATATTGAGAGAGATTTACTATTTTACAATAGGGAGTGCCAAGTGATTGGTCTAGTTGATTTAATTTTAACAGTTTTAATATCACCAGTTTGCCTCTTTGTGGAAGTGTTTGTTTCTAATCTAATTAATCTAAGATTACCCATAATCAAACCCAAAATACATTGTTAATATAATTAATATAACAACGGTATTAGTTAATAACAAACATTTTAAATAAAGTTATTTACTGTCAGAAATATTAGTTTATCAGCACATCTTTGAGTAAATAAAGGAACACAGTTTTAAAGTATAAGACTTATTTTTTTTTTGAAAGTTTTGACTTCATAGTTAAACATTTGTTCTATTCTTTCAGAACTCTCTATAGCAAATATGACGACCACCAGAAAGATGAGTGTAGAAGCAAAACTGCAGCAAGCACTTCTGGAGCTAAAGGAATGCAAAAACCTTAGCAATCAACTCTTAGCTGAGAGAGATGACAGTGAAGTAGAAATAAGAAATATTCTGGAGAAAAATGCTCTATTAAAGAGTGATCTAACAGCATTACACCAGCAATACCAGGAGGTGATAGATCACCGCAATGAACTTCAAAATACAGTTGAGAATCTTGATGAGTGTAATGCAACCCACGAGAAGGCCCTAGACAGGATTAACTATTTGGAAATGGAATTGAGGGATGCAAATAAATTAATGTCTACAATAAATCAAATTAAGGTAACCACGGACACAAATAGTTTATATGAGGAACTCATCTCTTCCCCAGGTGGTTACCCCAATGAAGGTCCCCTTTTAACTAGAACCGATAGCTTAAGTAATAAGAAACTGAAAAAGTACATTAAAATTAGGAAATTTATAAGGACCACAGAAAAGAAGGTACAAAAAAACAAATGTTTTTTAAAGAATATAGCACTTAGAAAGCAGCGTAGGGATTTAATTGACTCATTAGAAGTTTATGATTCTAAGCTTAAACAGAGTAGGAAAATGTATGACAGGGATACTGAAAAGCTTCAAGTGGAATTAGAAAAATTACACCAATCACTGAAATGTATGAATGAGAAATACCAACAGGCACAGAACCAAATTAAAGAACATATATTATCTGCAAATGAATTGATTGAACTAGCTAACTATAATGCAGAAAGATATGATTCAATATTAAATAAAAATTCAAATATATGTTTGGAGGAGGCCCGGGAACCCTCTCTTAATGTTGTCTCCTGTCATACATTGACCTCCCCTGTACTATTGCCTGGCTCATTTTGTAACAAGCCAATAGACAAGAAAACTATTATTTTCTCAGACAAACTCGGGCAAGGCATAGGTTCTATACTAATAAATAGGTTTAATAAAAATGTCATTAATTATTGTTCTCCTGGACAGAATATGTATAATATCGTCTGTAATATAAAAAAGAAGGACGTATGTGAATGTTCAGAAATAGTATTGTTATTTGGTGACAGTCTCTCGGTGAAAAAAAGGGACATTGTAAATAGTATTGATATCTTGACTCAGCTACAAGCGGACACAAAATGTAAATTTATTATTAGTGCATTCCCCTATGCAACAAATTTGACGCGAAAACAAAATCAGCGAATTGCTGATTTGAATTTATTATTATATAACTTGACATGTCGTCATAGTGATGTATTATTTTTTGATATAAATAAATTTATAAAGTTTTTTAAGTTGACTTCTGATACAATGTATCTAAATTATAGATTTAAGGTACGAATTGCTTCTTTGTTAGCATTTAATATTCAGGATTCTGTTATAAAATCTATAACACAATCCAAAATTAATTTTGTACAAGTTAGTAGTCCTACTAATATTTCCTTTAAAAATAATTCCTTGACATCACCCAGTTTAAACTGAGACACAAGACAAAGGCCAAGCCCTTTGAACTTAAGATTGTGCATCAAAATATTCAGGGCTTGGCTGGCAAGGTTCTAGAATTAGAATTATTTATTAAAAGCAGGAATATTGATATTATTTGTATAACTGAGCACTGGCTAAAGAAAAATGATACATCATTGGTTCTAAGTAATTATGATTTGATAAGTTCTTATGTTAGAGTATCAGCAATTCACGGTGGTTCTTTAATTTTTGTAAAAGACAGCCTTAGATGTAAAGATCGAAAAGATATTGTTAGCCTTTCCGTAGAACGTGTAAAAGAGCTCTCCTGTGTGGAATTAGACAAATTTGTTGTTGTATGCGTATACGTATACGTATTTCCTAAAGGAGGTCGGTATACCGACCTCCTTTAGGAAATAGTGCAACTTTTGAAACGGTTATGGAAGAGGTATTAAAGAAATTAAAATTAAAAAACAAACATATTATTGTATGTGGGGATTTCAATGTGAACATTCTTGAAAGTTCATCATTGACCACTCGGCTGGTTTCTTTGTTTAAATGCTTTAATTTGGTTAACCAATTTTCTGAACCAACTAGAATTACCACACACTCAGCTACATGTTTGGACAATATTTTTTCGGAGTGCATACCGGTAGATAAATCAGTATTTAGTTGTCTGACTTCTGACCATTGTGGATTACAAGTAAATTACATTGATGAGGTACATGAACCAAAATCTTTTCAATACAGACCTGTGACAGGTAAACGGTTAGAATGCTTCAAAGATAATGTAAGTAAAAATCTTGCTACGCGTAAAATTGTGCATAAGAATCCTAATATAATGTATGAAAATTTATTTAATGCAATTCAAACAGATTTTAACAAAATATTTACACCTAAATCTATTAAACCTACAAATAAACTTCAGTTTTGTGAGTGGGCAACTCAGGGAATATATAAGAGTAGAAATAGACTTTACGAATTATATAATTTAAAAAAATATAATCAATTCCCAAGTTTCTTAGAACATGTCAAAAATTATTCAAAAGTATTTAAAAGGGTGTGTGTAATGGCCAAATCCTTGTTCACAAAAAATAAGATATTGACATCCAGTAACAAAATTAAAGCAACTTGGAACGCTATAAGTCGCGAATCAGGAAAGTGTACACCACGTGATAATAACTACGCTCTTAAGGAGGATCAGGGAGTCGTTAATGATAATACAGCAATTGCAAACATATTTGATGAGTACTTTGCTAAAATTCCTGCACTGACCACTTTTGAGCTGAAATCTTCACCGTCCACTGCCTTAGCTGTGCTTGAGAAATCCTTGCCTAATTATAGTTCCACATTTAAGTTCCATCATATTCATCAATTAGACATAATTAAAACTTTTGGATCTATTAAGTTAAAGAATACTGGCGATCTGTGGGATATGTCTGTTAAAGTTATTAAGACTATCTTGGATTCTATTGCTCCTTATCTAGCAGAATTATTTAACAAGTGCGTCGATGAAGGGAGTTTCCCCGATCTTATGAAACTTAGTAAAGTCATACCTCTGTTTAAGACTGGCTCAAAGGAGGATAAAAGTAACTATAGACCAATTTCAATTTTACCAACTTTAAGTAAAGTTTTTGAAAAAATTATCTTAGATCAGTTATCTGCATACTTTTATGTAAATGAACTTTTGCACAGTCAACAATATGGTTTCATGAAGGGTCGTTCTACAGCTGATGCTGGTGCTGCGTTACTACAGCATATTTATGATGCCTGGGAGAGGTCGCAAAACGCCATAGGAGTGTTTTGTGACTTATCGAAGGCTTTTGACTGCGTTGACCACGGTACCCTTATTCTTAAGCTTAATTTCTATGGCGTGTGTGATTTGGCTCAGAAGTTGATAGTTTCATATCTTACATCTAGATTTCAAAAAGTAGATATTAATGGCGCTAAATCATCTGGTTCGTGTATACAGATGGGCGTTCCTCAAGGCTCAATCTTAGGCCCATTTTTGTTTCTGGTGTATATAAATGATCTTCCATTCTTTATTAGTAGAAAGTGTGAAATGGTGTTATTTGCAGATGACACATCAATAATATTTAAAACTAACAGAAATAAAAATAATTATGACGATGTAAATAGTGCACTTTCAGAGTTGCTTCACTGGTTTACTGTTAATAATCTTCAGTTGAATGCTAAAAAAACTAAATGTGTTAATTTTTCACTACCCAATGTAAGAGATGTTGAAACCAATATAGAATTGAATGGTCAGAGGTTGGAAATGGTCGATTCAACCTTATTTCTAGGTGTAACACTAGATAAACACCTTCAATGGGGCCCACATATCGAAAGCCTTTCTGGTAAACTGAGTTCTGCCGCATATGCGATTCGAAAAATTCGTGAGATAACGGATGTCGAAACTGCTAGAATTGTTTATTTTAGCTATTTTCACAGTTTGATGTCCTACGGTATTTTATTGTGGGGATCTGCCGCTGAAATTGAGACTATTTTCATTTTACAGAAACGAGCTATACGTTTTATTTATAAACTACGGTCTAGATCATCCCTTAGAGAGTTGTTTCGGGAAATTGGTATTTTAACTACTGCCTCGCAGTTTATCTTTAACTGTATTTTGTTTGTGCGGAAAAATATAAATAATTATTCTAAGCGCTGTGAACGTCACAGCTTTAACACACGAAATAAAAATAAACTGTTAAATCCATTTCTAAGACTCCAAAAAATTCGGAAGTCTTTTATGGGGCAAGGTATGAAATACTACAACAAAATTCCGCATGATATATTGGATTTGCCCTTAAACAAATTTAAAGTAGCTATTAAAGAAACATTGATTAAGAAAGCATACTATTGTACGCAAGATTATATAAATGATAAGACGGCATGGCTGTAAATTGTATCTATCATAGAACAAACAATTTTGTGGTCTGCGGCTGTTTGATTTTTATAATATTATTGTTATTTCTGCTACTTTAATAGTACAAATGTGTACAAATCTTTTTATTTTGTGGCTTGAGTATGTCATGCACACTTAAATGTCTCTGGGGTGGCGGCGTTATGCGTCGGGTCGTTACATTCCCTAAAATATGGTTGAGTGAAACGATGGCTGGTTCATTCGTCATACTCGTGAACGAGTGCTGCTTGTGGGGACTGGTCTGCTCTTGTCTACTACTTTTATTTGTAATTAAAGATTTAGCTAACTGAGAAAAGTTAATATTATTTTTAATCTGATAGCTGCACACACAATTTTTGTTGTCCTATCATTCTCCTAAATGATGTTTTTGATTAGGAACGCATAGTATTGTTCAAATGATTATATAGATATTAAGACTGAATTGCTGTAAATGATATCTTTCATAAGACCAAAAATATTTGTGGTTTGCAGCACATTTAATTAATATAATGTTATTTTTGTTAAAATTTGTTTATCCTGTAGCTTGAGTATGTCATGCTCACTCAAATGTCTTTGCGGTGGTGGCGTCATGCGTCGGGTCGTTGCGTTCCCTAAAATATGGTTGAGCGAAACGATGGCTGGTTCATGCGTCATACTCGTGAACGGGTGCCACCAGTGAGGACTGGTCTGCTCATGTCTACTATGTTTATTCGTACTCATACTCGTATAACTTAAAATAAAAAGTTATTTTCTTCTTTTATTTTAAATCATGTGACTGCAGAACACATGTTATTGTAGATTTGTCAAATTGTTTTACTACTAAGTACATATTCTTGTAACTGGCGGGAGAAAAAACTAACCTTGACGATTTTCTTGCCCGTTCTTTTACGATCAAGCTCCCGCCCGCAGTGAATGGGCGCGCTAGTTTTTAAGTTTTGACGTTCATAAGAGCTCTTTTGAGCCAAACTTGAATAAATGAATATGAATTTTGAATTTTTGAATTTTTTTTGGATGGAAAAAGGTCACCGCAGAATATGGACGCCAGCAATACCAGGAGCGACCGTGTTCCACGCGCGCCTCATAGAGATGTCAGCACAACAGCCCAGGGAGGGGGCCAAGCCCGCCGGGGTTGCAGTACTGTTCGAAAGGGTTACCACGGCCCCGGAACTTAGCAGGCTCAAGAAGGAACATGTATGGTTTTTTGTATATGATTTTTACTCAATAAAAGTCTGTCACACCATCCCGCTCCACCCACAGCGGAAGGAGGACAATTGATGATTTTCCATCCGAAATAAAATAAACTACGCCAACTAGCGCATTGCCAAATTTTTAGAATCGTATATAAATTAATTATCTTTCTGCTATGTACATCTTCTTGTGTGAACACTAATATAATAATTGTACTTTTAAAACTATAAAGACTTTTGATACGGCTTTCCTATAATAAATAATTAGTAATAATAGTTATTAAGTAGGAACAATTACTCACACTTATTTTAGGATTTAAGTTTGCATGCTAAGAAATAATGTAGCTAAATAGACAAAAGAGCTCAAATATTTATACCCACAACTCTGTGATAACGTAACCCTAGTTATGGCAAATAAATGATTTTGTATCTTTAAGAATTAGACAGCGGTTCTTAAACTTTTTATTATTTTTATATATGTGTTTGAAGTTTGCGAAAACCGACCTGTGACTATGGAATACCATTTTATTCAAATTAGGTTTTGCGACCTAAGGTTAGGTAACGCTTAGATAAAGGAAAATGTACCAAAATCTTTACGTTTACATTTACTACGCCGTCGAAGCCTACTAACAACTAGTATCAAATTTTATCATTCTCATCGTTCATTCAAAGATACTTCTTTAACACCCGGCAAATGATGGGGTGTTAAGGGTATTCAATGTCGACCGCGAACATAAAAGAGGGCGGCCCTCCCACGCGTTGCTCGGATGATCTGGCCAAGGCGGCGGGAAACCGATAGATGCAGGCGACTCAGGATCGCTCAATGTGGAAATCTATTGGGGAGGCCTATGTTCAGCAGTGGGTGATGATTTGACACCCGCCCTATCCTTATATCCTGCACGTGACATACTTAACACAAACTTCACAAACACTTGTGTGTAACAAACAACCTACAATTACTGAAACATTTTATAATAAAACGTGTCTAAGAAAAAAAAATCGTTATTGATTTCCTCCGATTACAATTCACGCTCGCATGAAGACATTAAGAATCTGCCGTGTGTGGTCTAACCAATTCATCAATGGCGGTATGATTACAAGTTTGTTTGTAATGTCGCGACACTAATAGAGGGCTATTGGAAGAGTTATGGCGTGGTACGGGGGATTTCACACAATCACTGCCAGGCAGCAGACGAATGAACCACGGTTAATAAAAGATGTAGGTAGGTGTTTAAATAACAATTAAATACTGTTTGTTGTTACTTACTCAGTAATGTCACTTGATTTAATGTGTGAAATAAGCTATTTGTATAATTATTTTGAATGTAATAAAGCAATTAAATTACATTGAAATTATAGAAAAATAACAGGTTTTCTGATTCGACTCAAACCATAGAAAAATATGTAAAATATTAAATTGAAACAAAAACAAATATTTTAATTAAAGCAAATTTATATAGACTATTAATATTACATATTGTGCTACACAATAATTTTAATAGCCTATTAATATTAAATATTGTGCTATATCATAAGCTTTAATAAGCAAATTAGACTTTGGGAAATCGGAGCATTACTATTGTTACGACAGTGATATATCTGCAACGGGTCCATATTGGCTCATATTAAATTCTAAAAAAGATTTTTTATCCTACTTCCAATTTGTGTTTATAATAATTAATCTGCATAATTTTATTTTTCATACTGTTATTATAAAAGCACGGAGCACATAACAGTTAGTGACCATATTTTTTTTATTAATAAAGTTACTATCAGATTAAATATTTTTTTTCATATATATTTACTTCATAACTTTTAATGATCATCATTCATAATATTCGCCGGCCACTACGATGATAGGAGTTGAAAAGTTATGTAAGACAATGCGCACCCATCTGCAACGAATGAAATATGCCCCTTGATTCTATGACTTGTAGCACGGTCTATGTTGGTTCAGGGGCCCTCTAGTCTTTTTAGTAAAATGTGTATTATGAACAAGTCAGAAAGGACACTATATCAATAAATATATATTTTTAAAATTATTTATTTTGGTTTCAAAGTATATAAGCTAAGCTCCAGTGGTGCTTAACATAAATACATTACGAAAAAACTGCAGTAAAGTTTTGAGTGAAAATATATTAGCAAACTATGATTTCGCTGAAACGTTAATGAAATCCGAATAAAACTTATAACATATAGTATTTATGAACATTCGATATCGCACTCCAAGTGCCGACAGTAAATTTTTTGGCGTTTAACAGAAATCTGCAAACCACCCAAGAAGCGCACGAACCGGCATTTATGCGCAAGCTGCTGTTTAAAAATGTAATGATTTGACCCCATGTAATTTAACGTAAGTACTGGTTAATAATATTAAGGATTGATTAAGAAATTTCCTAAATTACGTCGTTAGGGAGATTGAGATACAAAAAAATCCACTTTCCGAATATAGGGATATAAAAAGTTGACGATCTACAAGCGGTATGATCGAAGAGGTCCTACTCCGCGGAAACTGCGACTTTATTACCCATCATTCAACCGGGACCGGGTGTGGGCATCGAGTCGCATATAAATTGGAGTTGTCAAGCGTATGGCCAGCCGATACGACCGGTCGTGGGCTCGAGAGTGACGGCACCTCGTTACAGAAAGGTCGTTGGTTGCTCGTTGTCATTCTTATCTTTTTTGCTCGCGTCAACCGTCGGAGGCCAATTAATCAGGGTTATGACGCGTGACACGATGTAATGAGAGCCGGGAGACGGACTGCATGCAAATGCCAGCCTTCGCCTGATCACTGCCTTTATTTGATGTTAATTGAAATGACTAATTCTTTCCAAGGATGCACAATTTGGGCTTATATGGAGCGATTGTGGACATTAACACATAAAAAGAGGCATTTTTCCTTTTTAGACGGACATGGATCTACTGGTTACATGGTTTTGACTTTGTGTCGAAGTACAGTCTAGGTGGTCGGCTGAGACCGCCCCCCAGTCGGATCGTGACGCCGATTGACCACCAACACTGAGTTATTCGTAGTATTTGAGGATTTGTTTCGAGTTATTTAGTTTTCGGAGAAAACTTGCGACACAGACCAGAAGACTTCGCCGAATAAACTGCATTATATTTGATTGACATACGATAAACACATTCTTAATAACATTCCTTTAAATTTGGAGAAACTCAAGATTTCGTACACAAGTAATAAGCTAAACCGATAGCATAAATCTTATTTTTACTAAGTATAAACTACTACATTACTGTGTCACTTAGAAATATAATATATTAACACAGCGCAATGTAGTAACCTACGATTATCAGTATATCATCCCAAGAAATTTGTTGCTAATCTCATATGCTCAGTGATTATCCTAAATTAAGAAGTAATAATCGGAATTAATTTTATATGACCCTGCAGGCGTCTCACTTATCATTTTTTTAAATGCGTAAAGACTAGCGGTTTCTTGATGGGAATCATTATCACCCGACATTTACCGACGATCCATACCGTGTAGTCTGTATGTCGGCCTAGAAAAGTGCCCCCCCTCCCATCTCACTAGGAGTCGTAAGAATCAAAGAAGAAAAATCCTACGGAAAAAAGAATAGAATGTAATCTATCCAAACTTCAGCAGTGGACTTTATAAAGCTGACGTGATGATGATGATGATGATGAATATGATGCGGAGGCCGTTATTTCTATTCTTCACTGACGTGGTCGAAGATTCGTTATTCACACAGGATAAACATGTCATGATCAGGGCATAAAGATATAATTTTGTTCAGGTTTGGGTGTTTTCTTTGTTTGATCAGTGTATGCAAAAGAGGTATTAATTTATTAATAGGTATGTCTTTTCCGTCATGTAGTCTATGGTTCTGCATAGTTTGGGGCCAGATGTGTTAAATATTATAATTATCTTTATAATATACCAACAGCAGCACTTTTCACCAATGTGTAATTACTACAAGGGTCAGGGCTTTAAGACAAGCTTAGTATTGAGTGTCATAATTTACGTGGATTTAAAAGAAGGTTTATTGGAAGTTAATAAAAATAAAAAACCAAATATTCTTATAGTAATTTTTATTCTTAATAATTAGAGAACTAAGCTAATTGATACTTTTAACATACTTAATGTTTGTGTTCTCAAAAAATTTGTAAGGTCATTTCTTGGACATTTGAGATGAACACTTGTTGCTTTAAAACACAAAATATGGCCCAAAAGGGTGCAATCAGGTAGTCGTGTGAGGCGCATGGCCGATGTCGGTGGTCCTCCATTGAAACCATTTAATAATGGCAATTTGAGTCCCACCTAATTGTACCTACAACTCCGGTTTTGAATGGTTAATGTCTATACCAAATACGAGCAAATAAAATATAAAAATATTTTCTTTAAAACATAGATGGTGTCTTATTCTTTAAGACGTAGTATAGTTTGATTTAATGAAAACATGAAGAATATATAAAGAATAAGGGTTTGTTTAAAATCTTGTGACTGCATGACACAACTTTTTACAGACTTAACTTAGAATATTAAGCAATTTTTTTACTGCCTGAAGGACAATACTTGATGTGTTTCTTGTCCTATTCTTTTCAAAGTCCTGCCCACGGTGTTTTAGTTTCAGTAAATTACAAAGTTACTCTACTTATAACCAATTATTATATCGCATCTACTTATAACATTTGTAATATTTAACAAAAAAGCCTTATAAGAGTTAGAATCATCTTTAACACCGTCACTTTTTACTCTCGAAACCAACGGGAAAATATAGAAAACTTTGCAAGCAGCTCATTTAATTATTGTAATTTAAAAAGAAAATACCCAATTCATTCACCATTACCTAGGCAGTCTCCATAACCATATGCTAAGGGCTGACAGTAAAAAGGTGTTTTATGTGAAGTTGTAACATCATAGACACCTAACTAAGGAGAGATTGCAAGTTAAGTGTATTTCTGTGAATTCTCTGTATAAAATAAACCGTGTTTGTAAAAGATCAGGGTATCAATTCAAGTTCCAGTACCATTAAATATTAATTTATCAATGTTTACGCCACTGGTAGTTAGACTAGAATAGTTGGACGTTTATGAAAATAAAAAAAAGGTTTTATTTACCTCAGATGGTAGTCATTCATACTACCGACCTAACGGAAAGTGATCACCGCATCCTATAAACTCTTGCAATTTGAGGGCAATACTAGTCATCATCATATCATAGCATTATCCCAGTTATCCTAGACTTGAGCTAAGGGTCCAGGGTCTGCTCACTGATGTAACCATAATTGGCTGAATTTCAGTTATTACAGGGAGCGACTGCCGTACGACCTCCGCAACCCAGAGGGAAACATCATTCTACGGTTAAACCAGCAGTCATGATTTTAGAAGACACTGACTGTCTAATAACGACTGCCATAGATGTTTATTACAGCCGAGACCAACGGCTTAACGTAATTTTCGTGGCTAAGCGTCAATTACGCACATAACTTCAAAAACCCTAGACCCTCTTGAAAGTCTATGGGTCTTACTACTGAGCTACCGCTTCTTCACTAGTGCATTCTTTTAATTGTAAAATATTAAATAAGAGTAGAATACATAGCATAGCACTACTATTGCAAACAAAATAAACAAAGGAACAGCTAAACAACTTTTACTTTAAACTTTTTTTTTTATCGTCGGTAAAAAAATGCTGTTTACGCACTGTCTCCCGGCCACAGGGGGAGACCGGGAGGGGTTGTGGGGCTCACTGCGGCAGACGCGACTACCGCAGTCCTACCCACTAAAAAACTTCCGACGACGCCCACCGCTGTTGAAAAGGGGCGAGGCACCATTGCCTGAGTTTGTAGCTTCTGGTACCCCGCTCGCGGCCAACGCCCCCGGATCAGAACCGGGGAACCTCCTCAGGGAGGCGCGATTTCATGCGCCCCCCCTACCTCTATGTGCGGCCATAGCGTAACTGGCCGACTTCTGGGGGGGTCTATGGCTAAACGGTCGGCAGTGAAAGAGCCACTCCACCCAGGGCCGCGGCTAACCTCGACCGCGGCCTTGCCCACGCAGGGCACGCCACCAAAGTGTGCTGCGCGGTGTCTTCCGCGCAGTCACAATGGTGGCAACACCGGGTCGACTCCCCTCCGGCGACGTCACACAGATAACTTAAAGAAACTTTTTTTTTTTTTGTTTTACGTCGGTAACAATGTGCAACACACTGCCTTCCGGCCAAAGGGGGACCGAAGGGGGTGTGGGGCTAACCACCGGCAGACGCGACTGCCAGCAGTAATACCCACTAAAAATCTTCCGACGACGCCCGCCGCTTGTTGAGAAAAAGACGGGGCCAGTACCTGGGTTGCAGCGTCTGACACCCCGCCTAAATAAGTATTTTTTTTTTTAAATGGTTTTTTCTAAAATTATGTGGTTCTGACAATAATTTTAATGCAAATTACATGTGAATATTGGCAGTTTGTATTGTTACAATAAGAGTAATTGTTTTATTAGTATAATTTATTATTAAAATTTGGAATATAATAAACTAAACCTCTAAAAAAAGCTTTTTTGATCATCAAAAATACTGAGTGAGCATCTAATAGGTGATTAGGTGCTCAATCAGTATTTTTGATGTACAAAAAGGTTAGGTTAGGTTGGCAATTTATTAATTTTGAAGACACGTTAAATAACACCCTTAAAATTTTACTATAATTAAGCTCAAGTTTTTTTGTAAATCAATATGTGTTGTATTAATGTTGCCAAGAAATTATTATTATATGACAAGAGTGTGTTGCTGGTGCGAATACTGCGGTGGTCTGCCGGTCTGGCCACACGACGACCACGTGTCGAGTTAGACAAAACGCGCAAAAACAAAACGCACCACCCACGGCGCGGCGGCTGTGGCGCGGCCGGCACGTGCCCCAACTTTGACAGCACTTGTAATTATTAAAACAACTACAGAATAACAAAATTTCAGGACAAAACCATATGTTTGGAAATTGTATATTTGTGATTCCTGCCTACCATTACGGGAAATAGGCTTTACAATATGTGTGTATGTGTTATTCTTTTCTGATCCATTACAACTATTTAGTATTAAAGTAGTAAAGCATAGAATTATTATAATAAGCATTATTCTTACAATGTATAATTTAAGGAATAATGCTATATTTGCTGCGCCATATTTCACATACACTTGTTATTACTAGAACAAATACGGAATATATAATAATAAAAAGATCGCATTTCAAGACCATATTTGGGAGTGAGAGAAATAGTTCAAAAACAATAATGACCTATAATAATATGTAATTGTTAATTTTGTATGTATCTGTATGTATTGTAAGGATCTGGACGGTGAGTTTTATTTCTTTTCGTCTTTTTGTATAAAAGTGTTATTCATATTTGTGCTAATTGTTTAATGATTTATATATAAAACTTCTGTGGTGTCAAGGAAAAAGGAGACGAGTCATTAATATCATCAAGTCATAAATATATTTAATTAAATAAATTTAATATAGAATGTTTAGAATTAAATATATTTAATATAAAATGTTTTGTACCAATAGGTGCAAAAATCTTTTTTTTTTTTTTTGACTCATCTCCTTTTTCCTTGACGCTACAGATTTATGATCAAAACTTCTTCGTTTAATTGTTGAAATTTTATTATTGGACGCCAGTGTACTAATAGGTTGGGGAAAAAGTCTTTTCGTATTTTTGTATGAAAAGTCAAGACATTTTTTTCAAAGTTTATTTACATTTATTTACAATATATATGTACCGTTTTGTTGAATAACTTTCTGCCATTTTGTGGGCAGAGACATTATCCCGTTACTGTAGAAACTTTGGGACTTCTGATCAAAAAAACGGGACAAATAGTTTTGGCAGTCCTCTCTTGAGGTCAACCTTACAGAACCTAAAGAATTCTGCAGAGACCGAAACAGGTGAAAATCTGAAGGCGCAAGGTCAGGGCTATATGGTGGATGCACTAGGACCTCCCAGTCGAACTCTCTTAATTTTTGCTGAGTGGCTAAAGATGTGTGTGGTCTAGCGTTATCGTGATGAAAGACCACACTTCCTGTTGATCAATTCCGGCCGTTTTGCTGTTGCTGGCAGTAAAGATCAGAATCGATGGTTTTGCCGGGCGGTAAAAGCTCATAATAAACAATGCCCTTCCAATCCCACCATACACACAGCATCACCTTATTTCGTGTTAGGCCAGGTTTGGCCACAGTCTGTGAAGCCTGGCCAACTTTCGACCACGACCTTTTTCGCACGTTCTTGTCGTACATGATCCACTTTTCATCGCCAGTTATCAATCTCTTCAAAAACGGCTCGGTTTCATTACGTCTCAATAATGAATCGCAAATGAGTACACGGTTCATTAAGTTTCTTTGAGTGAGCTCGTGTGGCACCCAAATATCGAGCTTTTTTGTATAACCAGCTTTCTTCAAATGGGTCAAAACTGTTTTGTGGTCAATTCCCAGTTCTTCAGCTACATCGTAACTACTAATATGCCGATCTTGCTCCACTCTTTCAAAAATGGCGTCCATTTTATTCGTAACAGGGCGACCAGAGCGAGGTGCATCTTTAACATCAAAATTTCCGGACTGAAAACGTTTGAACCAAATTTGTGCTACTCTTACTGACACTGCATCAGGTCCATAAACATCACAAATTTTTTTCACTGCTTGAGTTGCATTTTTGCCTTTTTTATAATAAAATTTTAAAATGTATCGAATTTCTTCATTAGATTCACTCATTTTTACGGAGAGAAAAACAAATGAAAAATAGCGGGAAACAACTTTTTTTAATTTTTTTCTTTTCTTTATAATGGAACCTTTTTAATGTTATCAAAACCAGCCAGACACAAATAGTACAGTCAAAAAAATTTTATAATAAGTTTATACCTACGTTATGCGAAAAGACTTTTTCCCCGACCTAATATTTATGAAAAAAAACAAATCACATAAAACAAACTGACTTAAAGGAAATAATCTTATTTAGCGTATTTCCTATTCAGTTTTCAATTATTATTAACTTAAAAGCCTTTACTGTAAAATGTACCTTTAGAAACCAGCTAAGTATCATCATTATCATCATCCTAGCACTATCCCGGTTGCCCTACAGTATATAATTAGCCCATGTTTTTTTAATTAAGGGATTGAACCAGCACATTGCAAGTCGTACAAAATCAGTTTCTCTGATCAAATGACACACATTTTCGGACTGTTAATTGACTACTATTTTGTCTGAAGTCTTCATTATCGACGTTATCTCTCAATCGGGAGGTTAGTTTCAGTGAAGCAATTCCAAACATGCCTCCGATATGTCCGTTCGCCACACAAAGAAAGAATCGGGACATCGGAACATTAATCGGTCCAATTACGGTCGCGCGCTCCATCGAAAGGTAGCTATCGTTTCAAATTAATTGAATTGATTAACCAATTGAGTTTAGCGCAATCCGCTTTTTGCCCGCATGATCGTGCTGAATATCTTCACCGACTGCCGGCCATCAGAAGCCCTTTGTTGGTTCGATCATAAATCGACGTCGTTCATAAGTCAGAGAACATTATCTTCACCTTTTAAGTGGTATTGGGAGTTAAAGTGTCTTCGTACAGATTACAACTCGCGCGCGAATAAGCGGTGATATTTTTTGCCAAGCATATCGTTTGAGATAAAATGTGGGCTTTTTTAAACAGTTTACGCAGACACTAAATATTTGTAAGCGCCTTTAAATTAAATTTTCCTTAATGTAATGATATTTTTTACAATGGCATTTCAGTTTATGGTAGTTTCTGAGTAGTAAGCTTAATAGGTGGAGACGCGGCAGTAATTACTTAGTGCGACGCCTCCCGGCGGGCGGCGACGACCAAGACGTTTCGATTCTTAATTACCGTCTTCGTTATTGCGTGCCTTTGGATGCCATTTTAGTGACGAGAATTTTATCGAGCTCCTCAGTTTGCGAACCGCCAACACCGCCACGCCACAACTTTATAAACTCTACAAAAGTTGAATATCGTTTCAACTTTAACGTAATGTCGAATAATTGAAACGCTCGTACGAGTAGCTCTGCCAGACTGGGATTTCCGAAATTAAGCAGACTTTTTAGATTGACTCCCTTGGATGGTTGATAAAGTCTAAAACAGTTTTGTATGGAACACCTTCATAATTCAGAATACTTGGCATGCCAAGTTTTACAATATGAAAAATTCCAACAGCAAAAGGTGACCCTCCAGCCTCTGCAAATTCGCACAGGCGTGGTAGAGTATGACTTGATTCATATACTTTGGTTTATAATAGGAAGCCTGCGTCCTGGCATCGTTTTCGCCATTTGAAGTCCACTGCTGATCATAATTATGTGTCCCCAATTGTTTTCATTTAATTTGAGGTCCATAATCACCACGCTGAGCAGGCGGGTTGATGATCGCAGTTCCAACCAGTACGCAGGATGATGCTGCTGCTATCATCCGGTAGGATTTTTCTTCGTCGATTCTTACGACCCTCTATGAGATGAGAGGGGGTGACACAATTCTAGGCCGGTACCACTTCATTGAATTGAGGGTATTTGCCCACAATTACCGCGCTGGGCAGGCGAGTTGGTAATCGCAGTTCGAAAAAGTACGCAGGATAATGCTGCTGCATATCATCCGGTAGGATTTTTCTTCGTCGATTCCTACTACTCCATGTGATGAGAGGGGGAAACCTATTCTAGGCCGGCGCCCCACAACAAAATGCTGAACCCAGTAGTGGGACGTTATTATTAAGGTGATGACGATAATGCCTTCTATGAAGTTCTGAAAATTATAGGACGCTATAGTTGAGAATATATCAAAATTTAATATTTACAAAGCTTTAGTGAAAGTAAATTAAAATGTATCGCCAAAAAATGGTAATTGACATTTTAAACAGGTAGCAGTTTTGGCGGAAGTTAAAGTAATTCTTTTATTTTACTGTCAGTTAAAAGCCGTTGAATAAAGTATAAGATGACGATATAAAATAATATTAGCAATAATATTCAAAGTGTGATACTTAGTTTTGGAGGATAGAGTATTTAAAATATTTTTATGCAATTACGTAACAACATTTTTTGCCTGCAAAAAGAGGTATCACACTTTTAAATTTTTAATAACATTTTAAGTATACAAAAATACTTTGAAAACAAAAATGAATCGAAAAAGAGTTTAATGGCATACACACTATTTATATCATACCAATAATATTCGCTATAAAACGTTTTTTATGTAGGTACATAAAAGTATGACATAAGGAATGTAGACAACGTAACTTGATCATCCCTTCCAATGCGCAATGCAGTAGGAGCCTCTAGTGAAAAGTCACTCTTGATTTAGCCTTATTATTTTGCAATCATCCGTTAACTTGCGATCGCTTATTATTAATAGCATTTATTTTGCTTTATCCTGGTTGCCCTACCCTTAAGCTTTGGTTCCAGGGTCTGCAGATTTGGCTGTATTTCTCTGGATCTATTATCAATGGAGCGACTGCCTTCTGACCTCCGCAGCCCAGAGTATCACTCTTATGTAATGTTGTATCCATTGGAGAGTATCCACGCTTTATTGCTCTGTAGTAAAACAGTCTGTGTTTGATAATCACCATCTCACCCTATTATCGTCCCGCTACTGACGACGGGCCTTTTTTCACGAACCGAGGTCAGAGAGTATTTATTACCATTGTGTTTAATAGACGTTGTCAATTTAGAGGTGCGGCAACTTGACTAAACGTTGAATGTGACTAATTGACAAAAACGCGGCAAAATATTAACCTCACATGTATATAACTGTGGTATGTCAAATTACTTAACTCTGTCAAAACTCTAAACGAGTGGTGCGTATCCATTACAAAAACAACTCCTCTTTGAAGGTGGAAAGTCATTCTAGACTTAGTCTTATTATTTTGCTATCATCTGTTAACTTTCAATCGCTTACTATCAACAGAGTCATCAACCACTCATGTGAGTGAGTACGCTTTGTGCCTTTTTATGTTGTAAAAAACAGTCTGTTTTTGATAGGCGTTGTCAAGGCAGAGCTGCGGCGGCGTGCGTGCGCTCTCTCGGGGACGAGCCCGTCACGACTTCGAACGGTTCAGTAATTGCAACCTCGCGAGTGGTACAGTCACTCTCATATACTCAGTCAACATCCATAGAGCTATAAAGTTCGACAAACGTCTCTATTGTCAAAAGCGTTAGGGCGTGCTCCGAAATATATGGAGCTTTAGGTGCTATCAACTATTTCACGCTGACTGTAATCACGCTTGTACTTTAAATAGAACACATTAAGGTCGTGTTCTTATGTTACCCACTATCCACTTGTGCAGGTTCACCAAATCTATATATTAAATGTTCCTTTTACTTCTCCAAAAGGTTGATGATACCATTCATATACTAGAATTAAGTAAGGGTGCTAAGGACAATATGCCGCTTTGCAGAAGCTAGCAAAATAAGAAGTTAAGGTTTATCTTTAAGCAGTATATCCAAGTGTGTCATATGTTATCTTGCAAGAATTTGTGGTCCATGAGGAACGGGATGAATCTAAGATTAAGCAATCAAAGCCGCAGACAGAAGCTAGTTATATAACAGTTCTGAATTAATTTTATGATTATTTTCTAAGGTCCTATGAATGTATATTAATATTTTATAATAATATGCTGATCTCAATTGAGACGACAATTTCTCTATTGAAAAACTTACACATTAAAAACTACCGCCAACAAAAGACAACCTTTTTAACACTTTCCGATTCACGCAATTCGATCTTACTACGTCTTGCTATCTTGCAATTTAATGTGTTTTATTTGGTAATTAAACAATGGTGTAAATACATAGAAGAAAACAATATCTCATATTTTGTTCGCTAACAGTTCCTTATATTTCTTATGTGAATAAAAATTGTCGGAAATGCGTAAAAATTGTACATAAATGTTATGTTCGAAAACAGCAAATGGCGTCTTTTATAACTTTTTAGTTGGGAAAACTTGCAGAAAGTTCTTGTATGAAGGTTAAGTACTTGAAATAACTGCGCCTTTCAGTATTGCTTTATGCGGAAGTTTTCGATCTTAAGGGTATCTTGGAATTCAGCTTGTTTATACTGCCAACCAACTTGTATTCTTTATACTTTATATCGGACAATGCATATTCTTGAATACCTTTTAAAAAATATATAAAGGAGGTAGTAATTTTCCAAAGATAAACGGTTTAATTTTATGATTTATTTTATTAGGGACAGTGCAGCATCCATCAGAGTTCAAGATAGAACTGTGTTTTTAGAATTATACGGAAATGTTTTATTGAAGCCAATTTATGATTACTTCATAATGTTAGTATTATAATAATTATGAGGAATTGTATTTTTAGAATTATTATAGGCGTTGTTTTTTATTTACATACTACTTTTTGTAAAATATAAGGACTTTCAAACTTTTGTACCTACTACATTAATTTGTACCATGTTTAATGCGAATAAATGATTATTATTATAAAATGTATCTATTAGGTCGGGGAAAAAGTCTTTTCGCATAACGTAGGTATAAACTTATTATAAAATTTTTTTGACTGCACTATTTGTGTCTGGCTGGTTTTGGTAACATTAAAAAGGTTCCATTATAAAGAAAAGAAAAAAATAAAAAAAAGTTGTTTCCCGCTATTTTTCATTTGTTTTTCTCTCCGTAAAAATGAGTGAATCTAATGAAGAAATTCCATACATTTTAAAATTTTATTATAAAAAAGGCAAAAATGCAACTCAAGCAGTGAAAAAAATTTGTGATGTTTATGGACCTGATGCAGTGTCAGTAAGAGTAGCACAAATTTGGTTCAAACGTTTTCAGTCCGGAAAATTTTGATGTTAAAGATGCACCTCGCTCTGGTCGCCCTGTTACGAATAAAATGGACGCCATTTTTGAAAGAGTGGAGCAAGATCGGCATATTAGTGGTTACGATGTAGCTGAAGAACTGGGAATTGACCACAAAACAGTTTTGACCCATTTGAAGATAGCTGGTTATACAAAAAAGCTCGATATTTGGGTGCCACACGAGCTCACTCAAAGAAACTTAATGAACCGTGTACTCATTTGCGATTCATTATTGAGACGTAATGAAACCGAGCCGTTTTTGAAGAGATTGATAACTGGCGATGAAAAGTGGATCACGTACGACAAGAACGTGCGAAAAAGGTCGTGGTCGAAAGTTGGCCAGGCTTCACAGACTGTGGCCAAACCTGGCCTAACACGAAATAAGGTGATGCTGTGTGTATGGTGGGATTGGAAGGGCATTGTTTATTATGAGCTTTTACCGCCCGGCAAAACCATCGATTCTGATCTTTACTGCCAGCAACTGATGAGATTAAAGGAAGCAGTCGAGAGAAAACGGCCGGAATTGATCAACAGGAAGGGTGTGGTCTTTCATCACGATAACGCTAGACCACACACATCTTTAGCCACTCAGCAAAAGTTAAGAGAGTTCGACTGGGAGGTCCTAGTGCATCCACCATATAGCCCTGACCTTGCGCCTTCAGATTTTCACCTGTTTCGGTCTCTGCAGAATTCTTTAGGTTCTGTAAGGTTGACCTCAAGAGAGGACTGCCAAAACTATTTGTCCCGTTTTTTTGATCAGAAGTCCCAAAGTTTCTACAGTAACGGGATAATGTCTCTGCCCACAAAATGGCAGAAAGTTATTCAACAAAACGGTACATATATATTGTAAATAAATGTAAATAAACTTTGAAAAAAATGTCTTGACTTTTCATACAAAAATACGAAAAGACTTTTTCCCCAACCTATTATTATTTGTGGGCCTGTTAAAGACATAAGTAAATAATTTTGAGTTTTAAAAACCTAATCTCTAGGGACAGATTACATAGTTTTTAGATGAAATAACTACGAATAAAGACTATTGTTCCCACTACAACCCGCACGAATGCGTTCAGTCTGAAAAAATATTTTTAATGTTTTCTCGGAAAACATATAAACTGACACCTCAGCCGTAATTTTCTGTCAACGCGTTGATGCGTCAAGTAAACAACTAAATACGGTCTAGAACAATAATATATATGATACCTATCAAAGTAACTTACAGCTGCATAATTATATTTTCGTTAGAATTTTAAAAACAAACAGCCCATTTAAAAAAATACATAATTTTTTTGCGTGAAAACGTAACGGAAAGAATTTATTTATTTATTTATTCATCCAGATCACCAACAAGGTAACATTACAGCTGAATATAAACTTAATTAAAGGTGAAAACTACATGCTTATGAAACTAGAACAATATTTATATCCTAAAAAATTAAGAACATATTCACGCCTGTATCGGCAGAGGCATATAATGTTCCCACACTTCGCCAATCATATAGTTGGTCCTATGAATTGGGGGGTGAGCCTACTGCCGCCTACCGAACACTGTTATGTTTGCCAGAGCCTCGTCCGTTGACTGGCAGGCGCACCACTTACACCCAAAAAATTTAGTGAAGATCAGAATTTAAATTTCGAGAGACACTATCGACTTTGAATCCATTTACTGTATGTATTATTCTAAATATCTTCCTTAGCGTAATTGAAACATTTAGACTTAACATTCATTTAGGAATGACATTATTAAGAATTACCTTAAGTTATGCTAAAAGTTACGTTTTCGTTGTATATATATAGGTATAAGTGTAACAATAAAGCTTGTATTTTCGATGTCTATAGAACATAGTGAGGTTCACTAAACAAAATAATTTTTACAAAACCAATATTTTTACGTATCCATAACATTAATCTTCAAACCTATATTAACATTAAAACTCTAGCATTTTATTTTTTAACAATAGCGACCTCATTAAAATGCTGGATGCGATCCGCGCATACTGAGCGTTACAAATGTAAGTTGAATGAATAATTGTGATTTCACGCCTCCGCCATTGCTGTTTATTACCAAAAAGACAAAACGCTCAGATTTCTGACATTGGACATTGAAAACACCTGTTTGTAGTTTTTTTTGTCGCATTCGCTCTATTTCAGTAAGCAGTAAATAAGAAGCGGAGGTCGCAGAGGCCTATAGGTGCTATTTAGCCCTCAAGGTGGTGCGGGCCACTTCGTGACTTACCGCCGCGCGCGCAGCGAATAAAAAACAAAAAAGGATACAGCGACCGCGGCTCTCTTAAAAATGTTAAAATAAATAAAATGCACACGTCCCGGCTTATCTGAGCAGCGAGGAGCGAGGACAGACAAGGCACGACGCCTACTGAGCTTTATTCTGATACGAAATATAATAAAAATACAAAAACTTTTTGATAATTTTATTTCAACCCCTTAAGTATACAAACACAATTGAAATTCTACTGTTTACTGTTTGCAGTCGACCACCACCTAATAGTAAACGGTTTTTATGGTACCGTAGTATTCAAAGAAAAATCATATTTTTGTCATATCTGTCCGTCCGTCTGTCCGCGGATTAGCTCAAAGACTATTAGTTCGACGAACTGATATTTGACACGGATAGGATGTACTGCTGGGTGTACATTGCCCACTTCTTTTCTTCAATTGCTTCTCTTTTCACTCTCTGACTCTGGATGGATCTGGAATCACGTTGAGAAACTGGTAATATAAATAAAAAGATACCTCTTCAACATTTAAAGTCAGCACGATTTTATATCATTTAGTAGATAACAAACAAAAAGAATCCATCAGCCAACTGCCGTCCTCTGTTAAACATAGGTCTCCCCCAAAGAGCGCCAACTATCCCGGCCCATTGTAGAATGCTTAGACTCGGAACCAGACTCCTGTGTTTAATATGTTTGCCCAAAACCCACTCTGTCATCCATCAGTCCGTTTGGAGACGTCATTGGCTCACTTCCACTTCAACGTGCGCATCAGGCGAATGACTTTATAAAATAGAACGGTTGCCCGGTTGGTCAGTTTGCATCCCTTTCAAAATTGTGCTGACCTCCTGCCTAGGAGTTGGGAGGCGCCATTTGAAAATAAGGATTCGATAATGCAATTCAAAGCTTGCAAGTACTTTGAAGAGCAAAAAGTTGAGATTTATATATTGAACATGAAGTTGTTATTTAATATAGTTACTTACTATTCAGCTAATTAAGCATTTACGTTTTATTAAAATGCCGAATGAGATGACGATCACCAAATAAAGGGTGCGACTTTTTGAAGTTATGTGTGTAAGTATCGCTGGCTCTCTGCCTCGAAAAGCACCTTAAGCCCTTGGTCCCGGCTGTCATGAATATCTATGCAAATTTTTATTAGGAAATCAGTTCTTAGAATTTCCTGACAGCTGGTTTAACCATAGAATGATGTTTCCTTCTGGGTTGCGGAAGACGACAGTCTCACCGTGTAATAACTAAAACTTATCTGAATCTGGTTATCCCAGAGAGTAGACTATGTATAAGTAGACCATGTATAAGTAGACCATTAATGTGACTCTAGGACATAACCGGGATTATGCTGGGATGGTGCACCAAACAAAGGCTTTAAAAATTGTAATTTAATGAAAATTCCATATAGATAGTAATATGAGGTAGTGTGCGTCGCGGTCGCGTGGCGTGTGCCGGCGGCAGGTGGCGCGGCGACCGGTCCGCGCACAATACTGCACGCTGCGCCGCCAACCGCGCCACCGCCCGCCAACCAACCGCCGTACCCATCACATAATCATATGGTTATCTTCTCTATGCTCGCACACGCTTACTTTCCTATTCAACAAAGGCGTATATACATGTGTAGTAGATATACATAAGTCAGTGTCAAATAAATGGTAGCCCCCAAAGCGCCGTATAAATCAAAATACGCCCTAATGTTCTTGACAATAGAGACGTTGGTCGATATTTACGGCGCGTTGGATGTATATAAGTATATGACACTGACTGTACATCTAGAAGGCTACGATAAGTTTTTGTTTCTATAATTGTATTTTACAATAGTTTACCAAACGCGCCCGTCGCAGCCATCACATAATCAAAGGTAATCTCCTCTATGCTCGCACACACTTAGGGGCTAGGACTCAAACTTATTCAGCTCTATTCAGCGTATTTCCAATAAACCAAAAATTTTGCACGGATATGCATACGCATAGAATAGACGCGGAAACTGAACGGATGCGTACGCGTTACCATACAAAATCGTTTTCACTCCTTTTTCTAATTTTCAACAGACATAATAAGTAGATATACAATAACTGTTTATAACGAACAGTTTGAATAATAGTTCAGTCATATACCCGCAGAGAACAAATGCTTCCACTTGCGACGATTCTGGCACACTCTTAACTTCATTTAATTCAGTAAGAATTTCACATGTTTACGTTTAAGTTGTTGTGTATTTTAAGTATAAGTGTAAGTCAGTTAACTGGTAACCGTGATATCGACTCACTAGGTTATAGCTGAAAATCAGCGTTTTCCTGGCTGAGCTATACAACCTTTTCGCACTACTACAGCTTACGTAAAATTCTTTATTAATTGTAAATTGTATTTCTTTTTTTTTATATTGCTTCAGTTATTTTTTTATTGTAATGCTTATTAAGTGTGTTAAGTTTATGCAATTCACGTTTTATCTATTTATATATCACATATTGAAAAAAATTGTATTTTTACAGCTTTATCTAGTTTACGCGGAAATTAAAACAACAATAAAGTCTCGCTCTTCTCATCTGTGTCCCAGAATTTTGCCGGATTTCTTGAAATTCAATTTCTTCTCCGAGCAAGGAAACCTTGAGCCTCTCGTAAAGTAGCGCTCCTAGATTTAAATGACATTCACAAGTGGTTCAGAAATAATCTAACCTTGAATAAATTGTATTTCGAAGTTTTGAGAGTTCTGAATTCAATTTCAAATTAACGATAAATCTAATGGACATGGGGTGGGAAATGGTATTGCGATTAATTCCGATATCGTCAATCTAATATTTAAACTGCGTAACACCTAAAAATACAAAATTGGGCTTTTAATGCCATATAGTGTAGTATTTCGAAATCTAACGATTGGAATAACTATCAAGTCCCATAAATTAATATTTAATTAGTTATGAACAAATTGCACTAACACCTATATTTAATTAGTGCCTTTTCTATGACAATTAAACAGTTTTGATTTCCTTCTATAAAATTTTCGCAAAACGACATAAGCAGTTCAAAAATTAGTCTGACGATACGTAATATTTAACGCCTGGTACTGTTATGTGTTATGCTTACTCAAAACTAAATTCTTATGTACGTCTTCAATGGGAGTCAAGTGCCTCTTTAGTTCTATAAATCTCAATCAAACCGTGGAAAATAAAATATTCCCTACTGAAATCTTTGTTATAAGGCTTCATGGCTATGAAGAGAAAGGGCTTAAAATCTTGAGGTAAATTTCGTTTGATGGTATAATACCCCATAATTTAACCCAAAACAATTATTATGACCCCTTCCTGGATTGGATTCAGTACGTGTTCAATTGGGCCCATAAGCCGTATTAAAGACTGCAAAATATATTTTTTCTTTTTTTTACAGGTTTATTACGGTTGAGTCCATTAATTTCCACACCCGTTCAAGCGAACGTTGTCAAATTGCTTTTTTTTGCAGATTATATTGCAATTTGTTAGGTGTGTACGTTTATAAAAATTACGGAAAGCGATTCATTTGCTACATAATTAAAGCACATTTCTTTATTTTCAGAATTCTTTGATAACACAAGATATTGCAATTACTATTTTTTTTATGCTTCTTATACTTAAAATCTTTCATAATCATATTAATCATCCTTATAATCAGCCTCCTAATATAGATTAACCCACTGTTAAAATAAAAATAAAATATACTTTATCGTCTTTGAGATTATATTATTCATATTCGCCAATTTTAACATACAAAATTGATTTTTTAACCACAATGCAAGAGATATGGGCGGTATCAAGAAAGAGAGATAAATAAAAGCAAAATGGAGATTGGCATGGAGGTTGGAATGCTGGACATAGGCCTCTCTAATGACGCACTACTGAGCTTAATCATTAGCTCTTGAAAACTTTGCGTAACGCTAAATAACTTTCATATAGCCATTAATTCGTATTAAATGTCGTCTTCCCTTGACTGGGCATAGGACTCTCCAATTGCACGTCACTAATCTCGATCTTCAGCTCTTGAAATTTTTGCTTTACTCCAAATAACCTTAGAATAAATAAATATATTCTGACAAGTACATTGATTATTTAATGCCAAGATAAGTATCATTAAGAACTGGTGTTATGGATACTAAATATCTAAATAAATATTAAAATACATAGGAAAACATCCAGACCAGAACAAATATACTACTTCATGCCCCTAAAGAACAAATATACTACGTCCTGTGTGGGGATCGAACCCATGAAGCAGGCTCAAAAGAAGGAACATGGATGGTTTTTAGTCAGTAGAAGTCTGACACACCCCTGCTTCACCCACAGCGGGGGAAGGTCATATGATGATTTTCCATTAAAAAAAAAAGGAGGGTATATTCGCCGCCACGCCATATCGGTCGTCAAATGCCAATTCGTATTAAAAATCGTCTTCTCTCGATCCCTTGATGATGTAGGTACATTATTATTACTCAAAGTTTGCTACATTGCATTCCACGCCGCGGCAGGGCTCGTTCACAGGCGGAGAGAGCCACTAAGTGGTGCATGCACAGTGACTTGCGCATTCGAATCTTTTCAAATCGTCAGCCAGCGAAAATAAAATGGAACCCTTTTAAATACAATGAGTGATTTATAAAAATACCCAAAGATCGGTTGAGTTTGTGCGAATCTCTCACGGTCCGATTAATGATATTTTTATAACACATAATTTTATTATATTGTAGAGAGGTACTCCGACTTAAATAGTTTTTTATAAATGAAAGTATGTCGGATATCTCACATGGTGCTCTCTAGAAAAAGAAAAGCTTGTTTTATGGTTACATAGCCAATCAATGAGGCTGCACATAGGCTTGCTTGTCCGTGCGTTATGTTTAGATCTCCAATTATATCTCACGTAAATACATATCAAGTTTTGCACATTAAGATTGTCCTATTTAATTGAAACTATTTTTTATAACGATTTTATTGGGATTGTTTATTGAAACAAAGAATTTTTGTTAATGCCTATTGTCTCGACACTGGGCTATCGAGCGACGATACCTCAGTGGCGAGACCCACAGACTTATAATTCAGAGGGTCTGGAGTTTAAGCCCTGGTAGCGCACCTATGACTTTTCGAAGTTATGTGCATAATTATCGCATGCTCTGTGTCTTGGTAAACACGTTAAGCTGTTGGTCCTGCCTGTCATGAACATCTATGGCAGTCGTTATTAGGAAGTCAGTGCTTTTTAATATTCTGACAACTGGCTTAACCACAGAACGATGTTTCCCTTTGGGTTGTGGAAGTCAGATGGCGTTCGCTCCATGTAATAACTGAAGTTCAGCCAAATCTGTTTAAACCAGTGAGCAGACCCTGAGCCCTGGGGTAAGTCTTTGGCAACTATATGAAAAATAATTATGCGTAAAATAATTTTATATCATGTGCGGGAATTATTTAACTACCACGCATATATCAGTCGTCAAATACCCAAGATCAATTCGTTGTAGGCTTGCTATAAATTCTTATTAAAATAATTCCCATAACAATTTGTAAACATTGAAGTAGTTTCTTTGGAAAGGATTAATGTTTACCGCAATTGACTGCATCAAACAAAAAGAGAAGTTTAACAGAGATGAAAAGGTCATTCGAAAGTATTCATCTGATATATTTATTGATATTATGATATATACCAGTCTTTGACGGCAACTGGCAACAAGCCGATTAACTTGGAATTATATATGATTTAACTGCGATTATAAGTGTCTCGTGAAAACTAATATTATGTAGCCCTCCCGCCAAATCGCACGGAGTCCGCGTCGTGGAGTCTGATCTGAATGCCTCTCACCTAAGTCTGTGTACGAAGGCCAGTAAGTAACCTGATGATGAATATTATGAATAGAAAATATGTTCTACACACACATAAATACGTTCACGCCTATTTCCCCGAAGGGGTACGCAACTACGCAAAAGCATACTATTCGCCCACACTTCGCCAATTATAGTTGGTCCCACGTAATAGGTGGCGAGCTGTTGCCGTTTACCGGGAACTGTTTTGTTCGCCTGAGCCTCGTCCGTTGATCAGCAGGTGCACCACTTGCAGGTGAGGTTGGCTTGGGCTCCTAAAGTCTTGGTAGGATCCCTATGCACCAAATACATTCATTAATACATATTCGAAACGACATAAAGACCCGTGTAAATAGTTTCATAATTTAGCCCATCATCTGGTGTGATATGTCTTCGTCGATTCTTACGACTCCCTATTAGATAAGAGGGTGGATACCAAACGATACTTTATGATTTTTATGTGATGGTCAAACAAACTCATTTTAACTTTTTCAATATTCACTAAGAATTTTATCATCAAAATATTCTGAGAAAAGAAACAACACGCAGACATTTAAAATCCCTTTTAACCACCAATGAAGGAAGCCTACCTATCTCGAGCCATGTAAGTTTTTTTATTTGAAAAACTGTCTTATTTAAGTTAATTAAGTGAAGTATAAGTTCGTGACTAGTACTGTGGGAGCGAGTGCAGTGGGTATCGCCGCGAAACGTGACACCAGTTTCACTCGTTCGACCTCTATATCATAAGTATTACTAAATATATAAAATTGTGTTTATGCCTGCTGATGTTGCTTGTTCTCTGGGTTGCGGAGGTCACATATCAAAAATCAGAAATTCTTAATATCAATTACTTTGAGATATAATAAAAACAATGCAAATATGACTACATTGAAATAACGAAGCTCATATTCACTTCAATGCAAAAAAAAAATTTAAGTGAATCTAAGTGCCAGTTCCGAGCCACCGCTCGGTGAGAAAAACTGACAAGCAACTCACGGGCTATGCTCTTTTGTCAGACAGTAAATGTCAGATGGCATTCGCTCTGTGTAATGTTTGAAATTCAGCCAAATTAGATCAGTGTGCAGACCTAAGCACAACCGGTATAATGCTATATTGTAATGATTATTATACTGCTTATTCTTATATTTTTACTCCTATATATACATGATAATCTGTCTTCCACCAATCGTTAAATCAAGCTGATCATGATAAGCCTGGGCGTTTTATAAAAGTTTTTTGATGTCACTTATTATTGAATTAATTTTAGATATTCAAGATATTTTTTTCGTTACCAAACAAGACCATAATTTGCGTTTAAATCAATAAACAATAATAAAACTTTTAGCCCAAAAATTTTGTTGATTTGCCGCGACTTTTTTAAGCATATCATATCATACGATCAAGCCAATGTAATATGACTACGATATATCGATATTCAATGGATGGTAATGAATGCATTTACAACGTTGCTCGCAAATGTTTTATTGCTTGTTGCTTTTAACTCGCTCCACAATCTTATGTGTGTCAGAATTTCAATGAACCAAATTAAAAATATTGAATTAAAATATGCAAAGATCCAATAAAAGGCGAGAAATCATTTGTCAATTGTTTTATTGGCAATCGACCCACCTCGCACCTAAAATGGAATAAAAGTCGTAAAAATTTTTGCGTAATTATTTTTTATGTCTTTGAGTGTACCTACATGCTCCTTCTTTAATTAAACATAATATATTTCCCTATAAAAATATTTATTTCTTTATTATTTGTGATATGCTATTTATTTCGTTTACAATCTTTGTGCATAACGTTTTAATAGTTTTTATAATTTAAAGGTTTCTTGACCTCTTGTTTAAAAATTCAATGTTCAGATGTTTCCTTAGTTTCACTGCAATGACTCTTTGCTTTTATAATTTATAATTTTTATGCTATATAGTTTTATATTCTTAGGGCCCCAGCGTAAGTATTTTCACCAATCCAAATAGGCCAAAAGCAATTAATTGATAGACAGTTCATACAAAACAGTCATTCAGACATTGTAAAAATACACTTAATGTTTAGTGAAATATAAATGTAAGAACGTTCTTATTTTACTTTTATATAAATAAAAATTAAAATGTTCTAGTTAATACTGTTTTCATAACGGTTACTCAGGTACTCTGAGTAAGCTCATCCATATCCGTTGTTAAGATTCTGTCCGTCATTGACAAAATGTTTCGCTACCCTTTATTTTGATGTACTCAAAAAGAACTTTCTATCTATATGCAGTCTTATTGATAATTGTGATACTCGATAATTTACGCCGAGTAACGATTTGCAAATTTAGCACACCATAATGCAATTCACAGCTCACGATTGGAGATTTTTTCTCCTGCCTCGAATAACGTGACTTATGCTCCGTCGATACCTGTTGTTATTACAGTTATTATTAGCCCAGGGCAGGGCAGGCTCGAATTAAAGAATAACAGAGAATCAGACCTCTTTTTATTGCGCCGTGTCTCCCCCAGGCGAACCGTGTGAGTTGACCATAACTCACATATAGAAATCGATTCATTAAAATGTTACTACGCAAACCATACATTTATAAATACGTAACTATTGAATATTGAGCATTTATTTCATAGCGAAACCCTATCATTACACGATTCTCTACTCAGTTATAGAAGTTTTGCAATAAAATAATGCACGTGATCGATGCACTTGCAAATACAAGAATTTTATTTATGGAAATCATTAGTATTATTAATAAGGATTAGCGGGATTTTCTGGAAATATAAATATATATTAATGTGCTGTGACATTAATATAAATATGGTTATGAAATTGAAATAATTAGATAGTCGTATATTTTAAAATAACAACAGCTTTCACTAATAATAACTTTAAATAATCAAGCGTATCCAAGTTATTTTTTCAATCTTCATTGCTCACTATAAAAATAATACAACAGGGGAATTCAATGCTACAAGGCTTTCTCTGTTATGGGATAATAAGGTTATCCAAATTTGACTGTCTTGAGATTTATCAAAGTAAAATAAATTCATCATCCTCAGCTTACATTTATCCACTGCTGGACATAGGCCTTTCCAATAGCACGTTACTGAGCTCGATTTTCAGCTCCTCGTCTCCAACCACTGCCAGCAGTTTTATGTATGTCATCGCTTTATTTAGCTGGAAGTCCCACGCTACGCTTACCGAGTCGTGGTCTCTTCTGTAGGACACGTCTCACCCAGCGGTTATCGGTCGTACAGTAGATATGACCTGCCCATTGCCACTTCAGCTTACTAATCCTTTGGGCTATGTTGGTGACTTTTGTTCTCTGTCGGTTCACCTCGTTCCTGATTCGATCCTTCAGAGAAATGTCAAGCTTAGCCCTCATTGCTCGCTAGGTGACTTCAAATTGGTGGACCAAAATAAATGACACATCTTAAGGCGACATGTAGTCGAACACAAAAAACATTTGAATACAGTTGGAAAACTATCTACAGTCTTTTATTTCTGGAGACTATTGCCGCAGATTTGAAAGAAAAGGAATACGCATATAGTGTCATACTTGCACATAACATACATATATAATAACATGCCTGTTTCCCCGAAGGGTTAGGCAGAGGTATATTATACGGCCGCAGTTTGCCAATGATACTGTTGGTTCTACGTCATAGAAGGCGACCCTATTGCCTGGTCCGTTTTTCGGCAGTGCACCACTTGCAGGTGTGATTGGCTTGGGCTCCATAGATCTTAGTGGGATCTCTATACACATTAGTTTAGATTAGCGTGACGTATCTACTGTAAAAGAAAAACTTTATGGCGAACATAAAGTTCAAATCCATAGCGGATTGGAAAGTTTATATTTTAATAATAAGAGATTTGATCGACTGTTACTTATCACATATTACTATTCTTCGTTCGAAAGCATAAGAAGGGATTCTATCATTAGTTGATGCAAAAGTTATAAATTAATAATTTTTTAATAATGTTAAGCGTTTTTTTTAATTTTCTTTGCTCTCGCACAGTACTGTTTGTAGTTTATGAAGCCGATTTAAAGCTTCCACCCAGCCATAGAACAGCGCGTCTTGCTAATTCGATAGGCTTGCGAGTAATTTGATAGGCTTTTAAGGCTTGCAATAGTATTTCGAAATAAAAGATTGCATAATCTAATAGCTCTCGGAATGGCTACCTATTATGCGATTCAGCAGATACGCTAATTTTACGGTGTGTTAGCCATTTTCGGCGCGAATCGTGAGTCATTACTGCGGCGGCGCTCTTTACTAGAGGTACCAGATCATCCGATACGATGACACACTTAAGCTTTCAGCACCAGAATTGCAATAAAATAATGCAATCTGTTTTAATGCCAACTCTGCCCATGTGGGCAATGTAAGAAAGTGGCTATGCGTATGTATGCATAGCCACTTTCTTGCTAATTGATTAATCTAATTTAATAAAAAAAAATATCTTGAAAATAATTATTTTTAAATGTACAAATCAAACTGACATTGGTCGCTGACATAGCTTCAAACTTCAAATTTCAAAATAATTTGTTTCATAATCTATTACATAGTACTTGAAAACGTCAAAATTAAATATAAAAAATAATATTGAAATATTGACATTGACATCACGAAGCTTAGATTAACTTGCATGCAACAAAACAATTAAAAAACAAAAAATATTTAAGTGTAAGTGAATCTAAGTGCCAGTTCCGAGCCACCGCTATGTAAGATGCACAGGTTATATGCTCTTTAGCTATTTTGTTATGAGTATCAGAGTTATGAACTTTTCCGAAATCTATCTCTAAGGGTTTAAAGTTTGTTACGGAATTTATCGAAAGAGTTACAGCTGCTCCGGAATATAAAGGGCTCATGAAGGAATATGAATGATAAAATCATCAGTCAGTAAAATACTGATGACTTCTACTCCACTTAATGACACTCTCGCTGTCATTTAATGATTTACCATTCGTAAAAAATAAAGAAAAGGGGTTTGAAGTTTGCAGCTAAATCATATCAACCAAAATCAAACTTAGTTAACCCTGAGGTTAGACAGAGAATGCCTTGTGGCATTAAGTTCGCCTTTTGTAATACTTTTAAGTGTGCAATAAAGATTAAAGTCAATAAACTTTCACACACTTATTCACCATTTTGTGCCGTGTGGTGCCAAGAACAGTGCCACCCTCATCACCAAACCGTCTGTCCAGCGTAGTGATTATGGGCAAATACCCCCAATAGATTACATTCTAGGCTCAGTTCAGCAGAGGACTTTATAAGGCTGGCATTATGGAACACCTCCCTGTTCGACTGTAAGGATATGGCACATTTATAGTAGATAGTAATTCATTTCACGGCATGTCGACGGTACAAATTGCCTGATATAGTGTAAAAAGGCGAGTAGCGAGCGTGACCGCGTCTGCCCGTCTGTCCCACATCAGTTATGCTTCTCGAGCGCAAAGGCTTTCACGTAACACGCTTGTAAACCTCTATCTTTGCCAATAGATAATAATAATAGTTCTCTTACAATCACACCAACATATAAGTTTCAAGATAAAGAACTTGCGTTATGGATACTAAATAACGGAAAAAGATACTTAAATACTATTTAACACTTAATGTGGGCAAAATACTAGATTTCAAAAGTAGGTAGATTTAATATGTAAAAAATCAAAAGGTAGAATTTTGCCGAATGACTTGCTAATTTTCTCTCGTAACTGGTTCCCGGTCTAGTAGTCTGCTTTTTCCAGTTTAAAGTGATTTATAAAAAATAAATTATTTTTTATATTGACTTTTGATTTTCCTAGAGAGTATTGAGAGTATAAAGTTTCTTTATTGCATAAACTATTATATAGCACTTGAAAACGTCAAAACAAAATATAAACAACAAAAAAACAAAATGTTACTACACTGAAATCACGAAGCACTAGATTCACTTACATGCAAAAAAATAAAAATTAAGTTTACGTGAATCTAAATGCCAGTTCCAAGCGATGAAAGAGAACTATTAAAGAAGAATCCATTTCCTTTCTTTCAGTTGATAGAACGATGCTTTATTAGTAAGGTCAACAAGTAGGGTTGCTGTGTTGACAAATGTTGTAGACAGCATAAAGCCTTAAATTTTGTAGTAACTAGTCACTTTAGCAAGGCCGTGTAATCTCTACTTACTTACAATACAGTTTTTTTATGGATCGCCATCAGAATAGCCTTATTGAATCCACTGCTGAACATTAGCCTCCCCAAGAGATTACACTCTATTGGGGGTATTTGCCCATTATCACCACGCTGGGCAGGCGGGTTGGTGAGATTATTGATGGATACATTTTTACATCCAAATAAACTACAGCCGTTACAAACTATGTACCTCTCTTCCATAAATATATTTTGTCATGTGTTAGTTGCTTTTTAGAATGTTGACAGAATGACGATTCTCTCTGACAGAGTACGTTAAAAAAATGTTTCCTTTTACATATTACCATATTAAGGTGGGGAGTTGTGTGAGATCGCTAAAAGTGTGGCTATTTCAATTTGATTTTTCTTTGTCATCTTGTACGGAAAAATATTAAAAAAATTGATTTATACTTCATATAACAAGTAAGAGCGGTTCAAAATAAAATAACCCGTTTAGTTTCTTAATATTACATATGTTAAGTTTCGTCTTGTCTTTTTTTTCGGCCATTTTACTTTTAAGCTATTAATCGCAAGTATTTTTATTGACTCCAGATTATTAGTAGATTTGATGTTTGGTTGTTTTTGCCAATTTCTTTATTTATTAGTTTTGATGAATTTTGGCAATGCAATGCAATTGCAATCGATGCACGAAATCCATCTGGAATCCCCTATGCCGCGGGCGCGGAGACGCCTCGCCTGTTTCTGAAAATTAGCGACATCCACCGTCCCCTTAAGGTAAAACTGTTTTTACGTATATCAGAATTTCAACACAATTTAATTTCAATATAAAAGAGTTGAAAAGCTTTATCAAACACTTCGAATTACCACTACTATAATAAATTTGTAAATACCTTGTGAAACAAAAACCTACCTACAGCTCTCTCCCTCGTATTATTTTACCATAATTTAAGTGTTCGCGAAAGATATTTTTAAAGTAGCTTTTATTTTACAAAATCATACGTAAATATGTACAGCGCAGTCATTGCAAGTAATCAGTAATGGCGTCATTATATCTAGATGGAGATAATTCAGGTGAAGCCGCCTCACGATCCACGTTGCATTATCCGGTATCATAATGAGTGGGTGCAAACTTTGTTATTTAGCAAGGGCCTTGTACATAACTACTCGAGAAGCTTATATAACTGAAATTGCATATAATAAATTCATATTCTTGGACATCTCACAACGTGCTTCTAGTCCTTAAATCAGTAGAGTGGGTATGAGTACTAGTTCGCCCCGGAGAAGTAAATAAATTTCAACGAAACTCTAAAGTATAGTAGGTACATAAATGTAAGTCTAAATTAATATCGCTTAAAATTTTATTTGACTCCATACAATGTCTTTTAAATTCATTTTGATCGATTTTTTTTCGATCAATTTCAATGTATTTTTTAAATGTTTTTAGCAAGCTTACAGCATAGTAGTTTCCCAGTAATATGGACCTACCTTCCATAAATGGTCTGTGACGTCACTTCTATCTAAACAGTTGATGGTTAATATGGATTATTTCGTCGTCCAGCATCGTTCTCAATGACCACTTAAGAGGAGTGACTCCGTCATCGGCATTCGATAGGTGTGTTTTTTTCGAACCATTTAAAATGTTTATTTTAATATTTTGTGTAAGTCAGAATTTCATATTATAATTTATATATATGATTACATATTAATTAGTCATATGTTATCATTTTATAGTTTCGTTAAGTTTACCATAAAACGATGTTAAAAATTTGATAATTCTATAAACTGTTTGTACTGTGTGTAACTATTCTTAATAGAATAGAGAATAAGATAATAAGCAAATCCAGTTAAAAGTTGCAAAGAAAATAGTTGAAGCCAGTGTGTATAAGGCTCTAATATAACCCGAGCCAATAGCACGTTGGCTACTGGAATTAGCGTCGCAATCGTCCGATAATAGCGAGGCAACAGTCTGAAATTAAACCCTACCTCGCGGAGGTTCTTCACGTGCCATCCGCCAAGATTTCTTCGTCTTTTACCGAGTACATACGTAGTGCATACTACATACGTACGCTTAAAAGAATTATTCTATAACATTTACAAAATAAAATATATCTTAGTCTTATAACCTTTTGGCGGCCGGTATGTTACGGGGTCGCGGAAACCCTGTCGAACATCACGTAATGTATTTATGTAGATGTGTTTATGTTCCAACGAGATAGTTTTTTCCAAATATACACGCCAAGGTGGAGACCTGTTCGGGGGGGAATCCTACCAATACCTAAGGAGCCCAAGCCAAGCTCACCTGCAAGTGATGCACTTGCCGATTAACGGATGAGGCTCTGGCGAAAATAACAGTGCCCGGTAAGCGGCAATAGGCTCACCACCTAATACGTGGGACCAACAATGTATTGGCGAAGTGTGGGCTCATATGCCTCTGCGTACCCCGTTGGGGTAACAGACGTGAATGTATGTAGAAAAATTCAACGCCACCATAGGAGTCCTCGATCCGATTCTACCCAGGTTACCGCCAACGAGTTAATTTATTCTGGTAAATAGAAAAAAAATATCTCGTAATTACAGAAGCCGTGTAATTTTTTTACGAGAGACAATTAAATTCATGTTTCTGTTATAATAGTTTTGTAAATGCTTTTATATTAGATCGCAATTCGTTAAAGCAAAACAAAAGTTCGTATCAGCTGGAATTTGGTCAAGAGTTTCATACCCATATCTGAAATCACAAGTGTTAACAAATATAATTATTATGTTACCACATTTTAGTGTAAATAGACACAGAGATAACATTGATATGCCAGGCAAGTGGTATAGCGATAGTTAGCCTCGGATCGACGAGCTATTTCGAGTGTTAGAAAGCAAACATTTCTCACAATGCAACACTGTTTACCCAGCACACAAACTTATCAATCACCCGCGGTTGACGTACAAGTACACCGTATTCCCTGCAGTTTTGTTAACGAATATTCGTCTTTACCATTGAGTTTTAGAGTTGGCTGGGCATTATTTGGTGAGTGGTTATTGGTGGTGTGTTGTGGAGTTATTTGCTATATAATGGCTGGCTATTTGTACTTCGCGGCGTGACTGGGGCCTCATCAGAGCGCGCGTCATCCTTGAGCCGCAGCGTCGATCACGCTTCACTAATTTCTGAAAAGAACATTCCCTTTGTCATTTTCTATCGCATAGAATAAGTTGTCGTTTTTTTTGCAACTGTTTGTCACACTGAAATAGTTGTGGCAATTTTTTATGTTATACTTAGATTATAAAAAAGCTTTAATTGTGTTCGTCAAGCCGAATCATATGCTATCTACCTTAGGCTGTGTCCCCAGTAGGCAAACTGTGAGCGGCTGACTGATTTTGCGGCGTACCGATTTAGTACGCCCTTCCATATATTTGAAATGGAGTGTCCAAAATCTGCTAGTTTTGCGCTCACTATACACAGTTTGCAGCGTCGGTCTCTCAGTCTTGCAACTCAGTCGGCCGCTAACAGTTTGCCTACTGGGGACACGTCCTTACTGTAGAGAATTTTAGTTCATTAGTTAGTCAGTATTAAGACGTAAACATGTATTCAGAGATAATTGATTAACAAGTTGAACGCGGGTCTCAGGCACAAAAGAAAATCTAAAGTTTGTCGGTCATTTCACGTCCAAAGTCTATCATCCTATCGAAATCATAAAGCAAACGAAATTCACATTCATTTGAAATTAGGATTAAAAAGTTTTGTACACAATTAAACTTTATGTATGATGGACAGCTCAATATCTCTATGAGCATGGGTACCAATCTAATATTAAAATCGCGTGTGCGCGTAACATTCAGGAGCTCACGCACGCCTAGAGCGGCGATTGTTTGTGAACGTACCACATCGTACAAGTATAGCGCATAAATTATAATAAGGCGACGAATTATAAGCGCCTAAATACAAAGGAGGCTGCTGTCGGTTGTCACTCATAATGAGCTAGTGTGAGGGTATTACTGTTCATTGCAATTATATTTAGGTACTAACTTAGCCTGTTATCGTCCCACTACTGGAGTCAGGCCTCCTTACACAAACTAAGGGTAGAGAGATACAAATTATGCTCCTTAACTCTAATGCGAATGGGTATAAACAGTGGCGTCGTCTACTATATGTCGTGGCGTTGCTAGCTCGCCTTAAAACTGCCATAGGATATGTTGTGTTAACGTAAGGACCTATAGTATAAGATGATTTCAATTGATAGACAAACGGTTACCTGCAAACCATGTAAAACCATTAGACCAAAAACCTAATATGGACTCCCATCCATTAATTAATAAATAGTTCTTTGTGCAGGTAAAATTATACACATATACAAAAAAGGTACAAGTTAAAAATTATAACAATAACTTTAATATTCCCATATTAAAGCCCAAAATTCCCTAACACTAAAAATAATCACTATCACCCAATCTAAAATGTCAATAAAAGACTGATTATCACGAAATTTAAACAATCTACATACACATGTATACTAGTTTGTTTCACAAACTAGAATAACGCGATGTCATATTTAGATGGGCAAATTATTTGTCTTATTAACTAGCGCATTACAATACGTGCTTGTATGTGCGTCAGCAGTAATTTTCATGTAAGTGCTAAGCGTCAATGTAGGCTCGACTTTAGCAATGACGAAACTCACACTACACCTTAATCACCGCATGCCGCATCACCGGTTGCTAGTTTAGTTCATTTAGTACTTCGTTTGGTATTGCATAAAGCTATTCATACAGCTAATTTGTAGTACTACTATGCGAACAGATTAGCCTCCTTAGATTAATTTCTTAGCATCTCATCTTTTATACCGCGATTTAGTCTAAAATTAAAATTCGACTACCTTACCCAAAGCGATATAGTTTAAAACAGATATTCGACTAAACATTACTCCGTCTTTTGTGCGTAAAGCAGATATGGCGAGGGGTTTAATAATCATCATCATATCCTAGCATTATTTATTTATTTATTTATGTAATAAGGTACACCAAAAGCATAACATGCACATACATTATTGAAAATTATCAGCTAAGGGTACTGTTCTTACATGCATGCCTATTAAACGTATACACAACATTTAAAATGTAATAATTAAAAGCATGTTGAAAATTAATAACATTCATAAATTAATTTCATTCGGTTTAATACAATATCATGGCTCCGCACATCCAATTTGTTTCAGCAATATACTCTTGAAGGCGTTGAAGTCGTCATTAAATATATAAATGTCAGATACCTTCGTGTTGATGTTGTTGTACCCGAAACATACTCTTGAGAGCGGCTGCTGCAGACCAAGATTTGTCCTACAACGTGGTATATTAAATACTTTAGAACAACGATGACGTGGATAATCCCGGTTGCCCTATATATAAACTTATGGCCCAGGGTCTCCTCACTGGTTTGACCAGAGTTTGCTGAATGTCACTTATATACTGCAACCCAGCAGGAAATATCACTTTATGGTTACACCAGCTGTTAGGATGTGAGAAGGCACTGACTTCCTAATAACGACAGCTGGACCCACGGCTTTGCTTTTCGAGGCACGGAAATGCGAGAGATAATAATAATATATCTTTATTCTAAGAATGACTTTACTCATTATAGCTGCATATAAGCTAAGGTGACGGAAAATAGTTTAACTGTGGTGTACCTGTAAAATTGCGTACTTGCTAAAACATAAATATAACTTTTATAGATGTGAAAATCTAATAATATATAACTATTTCTTTACACACAGTGATGATTTATCTGTTTCGGGGATTGTTCCAAGGGTTACCGCGGCTCCGAAACATAACGAGCTCAAGAAGGAACATGTATGGTTTTTAGTCAGTAAAAGTCTGACACATACCTTCCGCTCCATCCACAGAGGGAGCTGGTCATTTGATGTTTTCCATTGATCCGTGATGAAAAAATGTGATTGTGTGGGCGTTTATTATGCCTCTGCCTTCCACTTCGGGGAAACAGGCGTGAATGTATGTACGTAAGTACAACATTTGTTTAATCAGACTATGACACAAAAATATGTACAGAATGTGTAATCCACAGTGCGAATAGAATAAGGAACTGACATTACGACCGATATGCCGTGGAGGTCATTATACCTATACTTCACTCCAGAGGTTGTGGGTTCGATTACCACACAAGTTTTTAATGATACTTATCTTGGAACTAAATAGTTGTCAGAAAATATTTATTTATTTATTAGATATTACCTCCTTACATAAACTAACATACATTTTAAGCAAGTACTAAGATCACTTTGTTGTACTTAAGGTTTGTAGTAACAATTCGGTAAGTATGCACCCGGTGACATCCTAGTTTGGTCCCACTAGTGAGCTCCGCTCCACCACCGGCGCGACCGCAGCGACCTCGCAAGCTCCTCCGTGTGCACACCCGCTGGATAGTCTGGACGTTTGTTCAATATTTTTTCATTGGTTACAAGATTTTGGGCGGAATTTTAGAGGACATAAAATATCCAGAAGTCTGATATAAGTCGCCTATTAGAACCGACATGGAGTACTGCTGCCATCTCACGTGGCATGAGAATTGTCCTATACTAAACCCAGTCTTAGGAAAGATTTTTCCTCCTTGTGTGTGTTCTAGCGCTTATATTTTAGTGCATGCTGAAAAACTTTTTGAAATGATGCCAAAGGCCTCTTCCTGTCGCTAGTAATACTAACGCTTAGTATTGCAAGCGTCCCCTGTGATGAGGTCCGTCCGGGTCTGGTGGGGACGTTGGCTGCGGGCGCGGTGCCAGAAGCTAAAACCCAGGTGCTGGCCCTCGTCCTTTTCTGTCAACAAGTGGCAGGCGTCGTAGAAATATTTTTAGTGGGTATGACTGCTGGCGGTCGTGTCCGCCGGTAATGAGTCCCACACCCCTTTCGGTCTCCCCTTTGGCCGGAAGGCAGTGCGTAAATTCATTTTGTTACCGACGTATAAAAAAAAATTGGCTCACCAGGTCTTGGTAGGATCCCTATATACTTTATTTATTGCATTTGACATTACATGATACATAAGATGGTAGGCATAATAGTTATACAATACAAGTGATATCCTGGGAGATTAGTTAGAAGGAGGAAGAGAGGGGAAATCGGACGGTATATTGACGGTAGGTTGTTTAAAGGTGGTGTCTGGTAAAGGTAGTGTCTAGAACGAGTTCAGCAGTAAACTAAACTATTTTAAATCTGGAAAACAAACGGATGTAAAATCGTTAAATCACAATTTCCAGCTGCAGGTGGAGTGGAAGGCTAAGTCTGACATTTACGGAATAGAAATAATGCATACTTCTTTTTTAAACCCTTTATGTTCTACGGTAACTCTTACCGCTACTCCAAAAAAGGGTGGCTTCACACTTCTAGCAACCTTCAGCAATTTGGGCACTGCCATGAGTGACTAGGTGACAGTATAACCTAATTTCATTTTTATTTGCATATCACATTACAAATTCCTGCTAGAGTTGACCTAATCTTTCTATCACTTGCCTAATATGAGTCTCAATACATAGGGCATGTTACTTAGTGCATTGTGTGCAGCAGCGCTTTAGCGTCTCCTTTCTTACTTTAAACCCGAATATAATGATAAGAACATCACAGAGATGTAAACTTTCAGCTGCCTCCCGGACCTGCTACAGCTGTGTTTACAATGAGTACCTACCAATAATTGCTTTTTTCCGTTTGCCAGACTTTCATGGATTGTTCGTGGGGATAGGATACTTTTCCTCCGCGGTGTTAGCTGAAACCTCTTTGAAAATCTTAAAGAGATGGGAATTTCCAGCGGACTTACTAGAGCTGACCTTAAGATTTATCTATTACTTGTCTTACGTAATGAGCAGGTACCACTACTTGATGGGGCATGTAATGTAGTGCCCGGTGAGTCCAGCAGCGCGTGGTGGCGTGCGCGCGGTGGCGGGCGGCGCGGCGCGTGGCTGGGAACCGGCGGCGCGCGCGCGCTCTCACGGCCCCGCTGACCTCACGCTCTCCTCCCCCACCCCCCTCACCTCGCCTCGCGCCCTGCAACCGCCTGCCTGCCGCGCCACGGTCCTGCACACCGCAAACATGATCAAAGAACAGTAGTAAAACGTCTTCAGGCGTCATACTATAACTGAGCAAGAGGACGAGAGAGATATTGGTTGGACATTTCCTTTTCATTTTCATTCAGTGTAGCGATATCTTGTTCTTTTGCAGAAATTCTCAGAAACCGCCAAGAAAGAAGCGAACTGGTTAGCAATATGGTCACTCTTCTCGAAACTGTCTATTATTGTCATTGTTGATATGACTATCACTAATCTTGGAAAAAAAAGATCCTTCCTAATATTCAAAGTACCAACTCTTTTTCTTTATTATCACGATTGATCTTCAATACTTAGTAATCAATGAAGATCCTTAGATAGGTGACCGTTTGTATGGCATCAATTTCGAGCGTTCCCATACTTCGGATAGCAGCTGTTGGTGCCGTTTGGTCACATAATTTTGAAGTCACTAGGCCAAGTTTGAGGGCATATTCGTCGGCTTGAAAATTTCTATCAACAGGACGCCACCGTCGTGCCAATCAGCACTGGGTAAGCGCTTAGTTATGGGATGTTAATGAGCTTAGAATAGATGATGTATCTGAACCTAATGTGCTTAAGCCTTATTTCACATATTAAAAGAGGTTTTAATATCATTATTACACTATGCCTTCAGTGGTGCCCCGCGCGCCCGTCGCGTCACACACCTCCGCACTAAAGCTGAGAGCAGACTACCATGGCTACTTCTCAATCCACTGCTTCATTCTTAGGAATAAACATATATGTATCTATACTCTAAATGAGATATAAGTAGAATTTATGTATCTGTTTGTGATATTAAAATAACCGCTATTTACTAAATGCATATGTATGGATGCGAATGAATAATTGTACCAAAAATAAATTTATATTTTTTTATCTAATATAAATGTTACAAGCATTGTATGCCGAAAAAAAATATTTATATAATTTAGTTCGTTTTGCTCTACATTAAAGTAAAGAACAATTTAAAAGGAAAATTCCAAGTCAATTATTTTTTATCAGGATTCTTCATCAGAATCAGGATCGTTCCCGAATTTCAGAATAATGACCAAAATTGTTAATGAATAAAAGACTTATAGTAAATAATTCTTCTTGATCACCCGCACACAAAGGCAGACAAAAAAAGTAAGGAGAGAACGGAGGCACTATCCGATAGCCGGCCCAACTGTCAACCCCACCATCACATGTCGATAGTTCTTAGGGATTGTGGCGGCACTCCCTGCTTGATAACGAACGGGGCTCTGGCGACCGAGCAATGGCGGGATAACCATAAACCCTATCGGGCAACCATCAGGAAGAGGCTGCAGCTTAAATAACTTCTAAAATGCCTGGGGCAGAAAGCTTTATGAAGGACCGACTATAGAGAGAGAAACAAGGCGCACTCATAACTCACTCATCATCTTATTAGAAATCTCTAGTTTAATCATAAAATTACTATAAATAAATTAATAAATATTTTCTGACAATTACACCAATTATTTTGTTCCAAGATAAATATCATTAAGAACTTGTGTTATGGATACTAAACAACGAATAAACATACTTAAATACTTTTTTTGTGAATACATACTTAATATACATAGGAAAACACCCAGACCAGAACAAATATTCATGTTCATGCACACAAAGATTTGTCCTGTGTGGGAAGCGAACCGACGACCTCTGGAGTGAAGTGTAGGTATACTGACCTCCACGCCATATCAGTCGTCATACACTTGCAGGAATACACAGGTTTCATTATAAAACAAAATTTAATAAAGTAAAATTTAAACTTATAGATATGTAATTCATAATTCATTTATTCATTGTATCATGCGGTTATTAAGATGTTTACTATGTAATGTCCGCATAGCATACTTAGTCCCTCAACTGAGCACTGAACTGAGAACTATTAATGTGTGTACGTTAGAATTAGGTTCTAGGCAACAAATCAATTCTCAAATACTTTGTTGCAAATCATCCCAAACTTATTTTCAGGAATCGATAGAATTTAAATTATGTATATTATATTGTTCTGAAGGTATAATTCACCCTTTTTAAAATTACTTTATCTTTTATTTATTTTATTTTTTAAATAAATTGCGTAATTTACATCTATGTGTTCCTGTTAAGTCTGTAGAGTATAGCATACGCCGCTCCATGAATTATTTAACGCGTACACTCGGTGCGTAATGATGACAGGAATTATCTGCCTAGACTAAGTACCAAAGAGGAGATAGATTTTTTGCGTACTCCGATTGCGATAATTACCAATGTCATGGTTTATTTTAGTTTTTGTTGATAAATATATAAAGGGCTTAGGATCACTAAAAGATAAATGACTATATTATTAAGCGGTAGATAATAATTATATTATGTAGAAGAGAATATAATTTTACACTATAAAAGTCGGAAAAAAACTTATGATTATTAATTTTGTAAACAGTCTTGAGATAAAACTTTTAATAAAAACATGAAAATATTAAACTAGAGCAGTGATAGGTTCTGTAGATTAGGTTAATTTTCTAGATATCTTTTCACATACAAAAAAAACAGTTTCGGCCGCTGTATTGCTCGAAACATGATAGGGATTAATCATCATCATCATGTCAGCCCGTTAACGTCCCACTACTGAGCACGAGCCTCCTCTCACATACCAAAGTGTGAGGGTATTGGGTCATACTCCACCACGCTGACCCAGTGCGGATTGACGGACTATCATCTCCGATTACCTCATCAGATTACTAAAATTATATTGATATAAAAATTATTCTGTTTATTTATATATTGGAACAAACCCGCAGAACCAAATTTGATGTAACTTGGTATCTAGAATTTGCAGAACAGATTTCTAGGTTGGAGTTTTTAGGTCCACAATTAGAAACTATTTGAAATATTGATGAAGTTAGAAGCGTCCGCTAGTTTTGAACAAATGAGTCGTACAACGACTAATACTTCAGCATATGAGAACACGGACATGCTAATCAATTCCACCTTATATTTAGAGAAAGTAGATACTTATATAAGTGTGAACCCACCATAACCTTAAGTTGAGTACAACTCCGATGCGATGCCGCGGAGCGACAGTATAAGGTATTACAGAAGGTTGGGTTTGAAGATTATTTATTTTCTTATTAAAAACCATACAGTCACTTACATGAGAAATTTACAATAAATGTGGGTAAGAATAAATCTGTCGAGTAGGTATGAAAAAAATAACTAAAAAAAATTGGGAACAGTCTACCTGAGCAGTGTACTTACTTAGCATATTTTAGAAACAAAACACATTCCATATCATAACATAATTTTTGAAGTAGCTTATATACGTGGTAATTTTGCTTATTACTTCACACGAAACTAGGTGCACTATGCATACTAATAGGCGACGGCGAGCGACTGGTAGGCCGCGGACACGACGCAGGTTAGCTTGATTAATGTACCTATGATATTAATGCTCTAGGAATAAAAATAGTTGTCGATATTATAACAGCATTTGTATTATACTTTATAATTTTATTTAAAATATACAATTTCTGAACGGTTTTAGAATGGGAACCCTTTGGCAGGAAACGAAGAGCAGAAGTTAATGCAAGATAGACGGACGGCATAAAAAAGTAAAAAATGTAGAAGTAATACTCATTTCACTATCAAACAAACGTGAACCGATAGAACAATAATCGTCAGAATGACAGTCCAGTGTAAGCAATCTCAGTGCAATCTCGCAAGAAGTAAATTAATTTCTAAGTCTGACCTTCTGTTCTATCTATTCTGTGACTAAAAGCTGCTGTAAGACGTTCCCAAATGCGAGCCTTTTTATTACGAGAGAGTTGCTTATTAAACACCCAGCTAATGAATCAACTGTAACCATATTAATAGCACGTAAAGAAAATCTATCACATTATAAATAGATGCAAATGGGAATATAAAAATACGGCGTACATACGCATTCTTTAAGAAATAATTGTTACAAACTTATTTTTATAGAAAATCTTCGATTGCATAGAAATTTTTCTTTTCTTATACATCTTACACATTCCGGGAATGAGTGACAATTAAACCCACTACCTTAAGAGTGGAGTTCGGTTGTATCTACTTCCAAATTAATATAAGATAATGATTCAAAGTGCCATGTGGTGCCGGAATAGTGCCACCCCCCTTTAATCTTACGGAGAGTCGTAAGAGTGGCCGAAGAGAAATCCTACGGAATGATGATGCAACGTTATTTTGCGTACTGGATTGACTGCCATCATCATCCCGCCTGCCCAGCGTGGTGATTATGGGTAAATACCCCCAATATCATTTAATCTATTGGGGAGGTCAATGTTGCTGAGTGTACCTTATGATATTGACATGATAATGATGATGGTTTAAAAAGCATCTGTCTTTTACATTTGTTTCTGTTCCTAACATCCTATCTGAATTTGATAATAATAAACATACCTACAATCTGCACGTATTGTACAAGATATTTTTGTCTCCCCTTAACTCTTATGTCAATTATTTCTAGAGTTAGCTGTGTATATTAACATCTTCCACACGCACGTCTACCTTATTATATGTTCATTATAATATATAAAAGTAAGTATATTATTATACACGATTATTATTACAGGTACTTAGATAAGAAGAATCATATTTATTCTTAGTCTGTCCGGGTATGTACAGACGCTTTCGTATAAATATTACATTACAATTCACCGTACAATTTCAGCATCATTACACATATTACTCTTAATGACGTTAAATGTAATGACTTGTACTTTGATAAAAATGTATGAATTCATGGATGCAACAAAGATAGTTTCTCATAATCAACCGCTATCAAGAGTACAAGGCCTGGTCGTGTTCCTTTGTAATAACTCGTGCATACTCATTTTTTACGAACGCTCAAGCTGGCTTTGAGCTTTAGTATAACAAGAGACGCGACTAGCGTGGCGTTTTTTTTAACCGACTTAAAAAAAGAAGTTTGTTTTTTATTCAATGTATATGTCGTTCTAATTTTACGGCGTCTCTTACTTTCTCTGGAATAGAATGAACAATCATTTTACTTTGATTTTTATTTATAGTTTTTAGGCAATAAATAGCGGACAAGAAGAACAGACGTAATAAAGTCAAATGTATATAAGGAGCCTTTGATTATGAAAGCATTTAGTGTAGTATTAGTCGTAGTCTGTCACTTTTATACGAATACCGACAAATAAGAAATGATTTTTTGTTTTAATATTATTACAGATTAAAAATATTGTCGTATGTAAAGTGGGCTCCTGGGTCAAAATTACCGTATATAGGATAATATTCGGTGTGAGGATGTGATGGAGCACACTTTTTCACTAAAACTCTCAGTTTACCATTAGTCGTTGTCAATATCTAAAGGCATTTTTGACAGTAAAATTACTTATTGCATAGCAATAACGCTCGAAATATAGCCCGAAAATATTTTTCTTACTTTCGGCAAATCCAATGCCATCAATAGCCTGTCTAAAGAACCAATGACATAGTTCTACAGCCTGATAAAATCATTGACGCTCACGTTCCGCAGCCGTCGTCCCGTCTGCAGTCTGCCAAAGCTTTGGAACCCTTGCAATCCGAAAAGAATGCTACGGAGTTTCCCACGAGGGAGGTGTGTATTATCCAGATAATAGCTACAAGGCAGCCGGAGCTTGCTTTTTGTGCTTCATATTTCAACATAATTTCACCGGACCGTGAAAAAACACTTCAAATAAGTCACGAGGTTGTATACGGTAAAAAATAAGCTGGAAAAATCTCGGAAACGTATATTTTAGGCGCGACTGGCGTAATTTTATTGCGTTTTTTTGTAGTTACGTACGTATCAATGTAACTTATGCTCTATTGGTTTCTTATAGGAATTACTTATTGCTAGCGCGTGCGACTCGCGTGTTTATATATTTTATTATCGTTTACTGTGTGGCACAGGAAACATGATGGCAGGCTATGCCTATCATGCCTATCCTAGGCAGGATAGGCATGAGGACAGGATAGTTCCTTCTCCAATGGCCCATCTGTCTATACAACATTTTTCTTAATTTTTAAATTGTGTTTTTATTTATTAAAAACATGCTAGTATAAAAACGCCCTAAAATTATACAGCAGAGTCCCAAAAACCTTTTATTAGGGTAAAGGTTATAGGTGAAGGTGTTATATTCAAAATTCTATATGTATAATGGTCTATGTCACTTTCATATGTATTTTTATAATGTCTTTCTTTTTTTTTTTTTTTTTTAAATAATGGCTTTGTGCGTCTAGCACATTTAGCCAGTGTCAAGTAAGCGATTTATTAATAATATATAAATCATAGTAAATGAGAATGAGTGGTGATAAAGATGATAAATGGTAAATGATATACCCTCCCCTAAGCCCATTGAGTCCTCAGTAAAGATGTGGGACTATACTGAGATCTCACATGGACTCCTTGAGAGAAAATTTGAAAAGTGATGTAGCACTGTTTTGTTTGATTTACCAACACTCATGTATGTTCACAAACACTGAACGGTTAATAATCCACCGTTATTACACATTAATGTTAGAAATATCACAAATTTTAGAAAATAAAACAAAACTGCAGACATGACGCTTCACTTTCCCGCCAAGAAGTCCTTTATAATGTCTATAAAAATATTATGATATCACAGTAAAAACATTCGATAAGACACTGACTTACCTATGTATTTAAAATGTAGTTATCAATTAATCAGAATTGTCGAATAGCGAGGTATATTCTGGGTGAACACTTATCGCGCGAAGAAATATAATGTTACATTTTTGTACCAATTGTTTTCAATTAATTGTCTTTGAATACGAGGCTGCATTCAAAGTGGATCCGTAGCATAGTGTATGAATAACAGTATGTAATTTAATTGTAGTTTTGCAACCACTATTTCTAATTTTATTTTCCTCTTAGTACAATATCCTATCCTGAATCAATCCTAACTGGCACAGACGACGGGATTTGGGGAAAACTGGAGTGAAAAAAAGCGCTAGCTTAAGACTCTGTCTCAATCCTATCTAGGATTATGCTTGGGTATAATTAAAGTAAGAGTTATAAATATACACATTTTATTTTGTAAACTCTGACCATTGCATTGAGTATGGACTGATCGAAATGTATCAACAAATGTTAAATTAATTTTGAATTATTACTATGATTGTGAAATTGTTAATTGTTATTACTATGATTGTGAAATTATGTTATAAATGTTAAGCACATCATTATGTAAATACCAGTCCATAAATTGTACAAGTAAAATAACCGTGTTAGTTATTTTGTGACATCAATAAATAAATAAATTTGTTACTACTTTGTAAAAAGTATTGACAATTATTTATAAAAATATGAATAGAGGATTGCGGAGGATATACAGTTTAAATACTTAAGTATGCTCCAGTTTTTAATGAAAAACAAAGAAGAAAGTACATGGGCAATCAACATCTCAGCCATATGAAGGCAACTACTGAATATAGGCCTCTTGCCCAAGCCGATCTTAAGTCGCCTGCATATTCCGGCTTCCCGCATCGGTCATAAAAAGTATATTCACACTTGCAGACCACTATGAGGTAGAGATCTGATTGCCAATCCAAACATCATCGACGAGAAAAGTTAACAAATTATTCATTCCCAATTAGATATGGTCACCCAATATTACGAAAATATTCCTTGTTTTTAAAGTAATGAACCTGATTATTTTACAAGAATAAAAATTATTCTAGTATATAACAGTTTAAGTATGTAACTTGATTCAGTAAATTTTTGTTTTTGAAAAGTGTGAGCAATAAAGATGAGATAAATAAATAAAGCCTTTATACGCCTACACTGTGAGCATTGTTTATGCAGGCGTACGACCGCGCGGGTATCGGACACGTACTCTGTGACGCGACACTCAGATCCAATCTGTTTGCTTTATGCGCCTGCGCAGCGGCGGCCTTTGCGCACCGCCTTGATTGTGCCATTATATAAAACACAACGCGCGCCGCCCGCACAAATAAAGATTTCACAGACAAAGCTTTTTTATTTTTGCAATATTCACTTAATAAAATTTTATAAATAATTCTAGGTATATGTAGTGCAAACTTATGTTTAAAAGAAAGTGTAAAATTAACACTACGATATAGTGCAAACTAACGTAAAGAAATAGTGCATACCTAGCTTATAAAGCGCGAACTTGACATAAAGATATAGTGCAAACTAAACTTGAAGAGACTGTACGAAGACGGCAACGCGCGCCGTCTGTGAAATCTTTATTTGTGCGGAAATAAAGATTTCACAGACCAAGCTTCATGTCTGCAACATTCACTTAATCAAATTTTATAAATTATTCTAGTTACAATACCTGCTAATGTATATTAAGTTATATAATAAGTTTAAAAAAAAGTCCAAGCTCAACTTTAGGCAGAATGGTATTTACAGTTTTAACGACAGTCCAAATATAAGTTTTATTATATACTTACCAGCTAAATTTTTTTGGAATTTAAGAATACTTTTAAAAAAATCAATTTTATACATTTATTACACCTAATTAGCCCTTTCTTTGGCGGTGGCCTATTGAAGTAATAAAATTTGTTACTAATAATAGAATACTAATTACATTTTAGACTAATGTCGCAATTTTCAATAGGTAACTAGTTTGATCGATATATACCAACCAACCGAACAACACAACAAAAATATAGTAGCCACTTCTGTAAGCAGAGTCCACGTTTTGTATCGCAATGGTAATTACACAGAGTTCTTTCGCTAGTTAAAAAAAGTACAAAACTAGTTTCAATAAAGCGACCTCAAGACGGCTACATTAACATAAAAATGTCCGACGTTTCTGTCACTGAAAGATGTAAATAACAATAACTCGACACAAATGAGCGGTACGCAGAACACGTACGCCGCGTCTTCATCCCGTGGAACACCACATCTCAGTTAATTTACTCGTGACGTTATTTGTATAGTGATGCAGATACGCCGCAACGACCCTTTTTAAATATATAGTTACGTGAAAACACTATTATCAACTTGAATTATTGTCGTACTCGCTAATAATTCCGCAAGATCCTTGTGTGGGTGCAGCCCGGTCACGTGTCGAGCTCGTGCGAGGTCACAAAATAAACAAAACAGTAACGCCCGACACGAAATTAAGTGAGACGATTCCGCAAAAACGGCTACCTGCGCATAGTCATTTTGAGACCGCATTAAAAATGCCTCCTTCGGTTCTTCTAAGCGAAATGACGATGCATCACCCCGAGAAAGGGACAAAGACTACCTGTTTGCAGAGGATCCTGTCTAACACAAGGGTTACGTCAAATGCGGCCGGTAGCCGAAACAAGTTATTTAAATTCGGTGGTCGGGATAAATCGCTACGCCTACGTGTCTCCTTGAATCCTAAATTGAACGTGGTCGCTCACCTACAATTTGGGAGTAAATAAGATAGTTTGGTTCTATAATAGATGTATTTAGTTGGCACTTATGTAGAATAAATGTTGTTGCGGTTGGTAGCCAATAAAGTAATCAGCAGGATGGTCTAACTAACCAATTACGTGGCTGCCGCCTCATTCGTTGGCGATCGAAAATTAAAATTTAATTGATGGCGCAGCGCGGGCCATAACTTGCGCCCCGAACGCCCGGTGGCTCTCACCATTTATGCAAAATAGATTGTAATTCAATTTTCACTTTTGAACATGACAACTGCTTTATATATCAATATCAGCTCATAAATTTGAGGACTTTCAATAAATAATATTGCTCATTTACATTTTCTTTTAAGAATTTATTATGTACTTCAGAATTGTAATGTTAGTAGACACGAATGAATACGATTTTGAAATGGAATAGTGTTTTATTTATTCAGACCTCTGAGGTAATAAACATTACTATTAACTTTATTTTACCACATGGTATACTGAGAAACAATAATATGATCGAAAAACCCTTATTAAAGTGTGCGTTCCTCTGTCAGTAGCAAATACAGCAGCTTTTTGGGAATTTATGTTAACAATACAGGCCACGTAGCACGGGCTATTTTTTATATTATAATATTTTCTGCAATATGCACAGATTGGGTTTCGAAGGACAGCAAGTAACGATGTTTCGATGTCGTCACGCCACCATTTTCGATGTCGAAAGGAATGGAGAACGATGACGAGAGGAATGGAGACAACAGAGAAAGAACTTTACTCTGCAGTGGGGCAATGTAGGTTAAATAAAACAATTAGAAAATACTATCAGTAAAATATTTATATTATAGAAATTTATCGTAAAGTTGAAGGTTATATACATTTCATAGTAAACCATTTTCACACACATAAATGTACACAAATTTGTAAATAAATATATATGAATTGTACGAAGTTGAAACTTAGTTCAAAATGCATTTGTCGGAATATGAATCTTTGGTATATAGGAGTGCAAGTGTAAGTCTAGTTGAAATTACGTATACTTCTGATATACTCGTATGCATTATTATTCGAGTAATTATAGAAAACTACGAAATATCCAATGAAAATAATTAAGCACCAGTTCTGCGCTAGAAACGCGCGTAGATATCTTTGATCCGTCTGTTTAAACTGCGGGAACACTTGCTCTGTACCTACGCAACTAGTTTTCACATTCGCATAATATTAATTCTTAAAATAAATTTGAGGAGACAATTTACCAAATATAGAGTAGCATTTAAACGAAAGCAAGCTTCTGTAATTTCATTTTTTAGAACGCCTACTAGTTCTAATAAATACACTAAGATAGCTTTTGAAACGATATCATGTATTCACCAAAGCAAAAACAAAAATGTGAGTGTGTAGCATACTAGGTTTATAAGATGTAAGAGCTTACTACAAAACAACATCTAAAGTTAAACCAAGTTTAAAACTAGTGCTGTCACTTTCATTTGATAAAATGAAGACAGTGATAGCACTAGTTTTAAACCTGGTTTAACCTACAATCTAGCTCATCACCTTTTATAAAGTAGCATTAAATTTTAAATAAATTTTGAATTTTAATTTTATTTATCTGATTATTCTCTTTCACTTTTTATTATTAATTTGTATTATTTTGTGTAATTTGTAATTTAATTTAATGTAATGTAATTTCTTTTTAATGTGTTATTATGGACTAAGTCTGAAATAAATGATTTATTATTATTATTATTAACTTTAGATCCTGTTTTGTAATAAGCCCAATAATGATCAAATATAGCCATTGCTATGTTTAATATGTAAGTGACTATATATGCCTATAGCAGTCCTTGCCTATTAATAAAAAGAATGCTGGATTTTTTTCCTCCGAATTGTGAAGAGCTCCTATTACTATTCGGTCGGAGACCACAGTTCTTACTCCATGCCAGTACGATCGACAAGGACATATCAAGTAGCATTTAGAGCAACTGACTGTCTGCTAATCAAATATGAGTAATGAATCTTTGAATATATTAGTAAAACTACAACAGCCTTCATCATCAGCATCATTATCAGCTATTCATGGTCCACTGCTGGACATAGGCCTCTCCAATGGCACGCCACGATCTTCAGCTCTTCGTCTCCAACCACTGCCGTTTTGCGTATATCGCCGCTCCACCTAGACGGAGGGCCACCTACACCGCCTATTCCTTGAGTTATATTTATCAGAATGTAAGCAAAAATAACCTGCCTATAATATATCAATTCAGCTTAACTTTCCATTTAAAGTGGTTTATTCTAAAAATCAATTATTTGTTTCATCAATTAAAATTCCCCGTTACATAAAGTTTTTGTTTGAATATTGCCAAAATTACGTACCTTACAATAAAGATCAATTCTTACAAATTCATTTAAGAACTTTTTTGGTCTTCGAAGCATTTAACATAAATTATTAAGGACACAGTCCATGGAAGAATTTAAAAGTATCCCTATATAACGACAGCTTAAGTGGCTAAAGTCGTGCACGTTCTCTATAAGGGTAAACAAATACGACTCCTCAAACGAGCCATTTTCGCGACAGTGATTGACTTTTAAATGGGCTTAAACATCAGCAAATTGGCGTAACTCTTTAGCCGGGACATTCGGGAGCGGCGGCGTCACGTACTGGCTGGATGGGTTTCAATTACTCATATAGGAGAGTTGAAAAACATGAGAAATTTCGCTTTTTGCGGTGAAGATTCGAGTTCGAATTTCACAAAGAGCTGCCACTGGTTAAGGCAATTTGTTTCGGATTGTGGTGCGGATGAATGGGCCGGTGGCATGCGCTTGCTCTTGCGCATACTGATGAGCTCCCGCGCCCACCTCCCGCCTTTAAGATACGACCCAATTATTTGTCTGCGCTCTTCTATTGTACTGCACTATAGTCTGACATAAATTTATTATTTATATTTGAAATAAATTATATTATTTAGTTTAATTATTATATTATTTAGTTATGTTATTTAGTTTAATTATTATATTATATCGTTATTGTAATAAAATAGGGCTGAGATCAACTCTCCTCTTAAATTATTTTTATTTTTCTAATCATAGTTTAAAACTGTTTTCTCGTTTTGATATTTTAAATCCTCCATAGGCCATCAAATCAAACACAAACTCAGGCAGTCAATGGTTTTGTTTGTAAAATTCTTTACGTAGATTTATAAATTGAAATCCACTGCATAATATATTTCATTAAGCTTAACCAAAGCATTTTAACAACCATTTAAATCGAGCTTGCTTCTAGAAGAAGTTTGAATTTAGCAAGGTTCTGTCTTCATAAGATTATTAATATATTCATGTTTGTTAAAGAATTAAGTTTGTATTTACTGTAGAAATATATGCAATCAAAATAGTGATATTTAAAGTTTACTTGTTGGACTTCGAAGGCATGACACGTCAAAAAACATAGGAAAAATTAAATCTAAAATATATTCCCCACCATTTTTTTCAACAATAACTTTGTCAAGTTCATTAAACCTTCTGGCTTTAACCGTCGCGTAATCAATTTTGAATCAGAAACCGAAAACCTCACGTGCAGTAATGGGCATTCATTAATTACGTTTTCGAGCCCCAACTTACTCGTATGATCCAAAAGTATGATTAAATTGTGAACAATTTACTCTCATTGGCCATCGAGGTTATTTAATACCGCCAACGTCATGAGGTGAAAAATAAGAACGGAGTGAGCATTTTCAAAAATCGATTAAGGGAGACATGATTAAGTAGCTGCTGGGTTTTTGTCCAGGTTTATATATCGTTCGTGATTGTAGTCAAAGCGCCTTTCAGTTATAATGTTTGTATATGAGGCAATAAAGAAGACTGGCGGTAAGTGATTGCGTTATGTTTTTGTTGGTCCTCATGACGCTACAATTATTTGTCATTCAGGTGCGCGCTGGACAATGTTTTATAATTATGGCAAAGCAATATTATTCAATGCAATATTTTCATGCGAAAAGCGATAATATTCTATGCGGTGCTATATTTGATAGCAAAGAATAATTAAAGGAAACAGTGCCCGGTAAGCGGCAATAGTCTCGCCATCTATTACGTGGGACCAACTATATAATTGGCGAAATGTGGGCATATAAAATGCCTCTGTTTCTGTTCTTTTACCTTTTGGCGAAATAGGCGTGAATGTATGTATTTAAAAACTATATTTATTATTATTTTGACCCGATATCTACACTGACTTCTTTATAAGTTACAATATTTATTTTAATGTTGTATGTGGTAATGTTGTAAGTGTCAATTGATAAAAATGTATGCATATTTTGCGAAGCAAATGACTTAGGCTGCCTGTCCACTGAAGCGGAGAGAGGCGCCAGAGTGGAGAAACGGAGAAATATTATCCAATAGGAATCGCGGACAGGAAAGAAGCGAAGATATTATAAAATCTCATTGGTTAATATTTGTCCGTTTCTCCGCGGCGGCTTGCACAACAGTTCTAAATTTAATAAAAACTAAAAATTATTTGAAATGTCATTGCATTTCAGTCATTTGTTTAAAGTTGAGAGAGACAGAACGGTGTTTTAAAGAGATATAGTTCTAATCAGGATTAGTGACCGTTGTGCAAGACACCACTTTATCGACAGCTAAACACGTTTAGTGTGGCTTTAAATGAAATTAATTTGATTAATTTTTGTTGAAGCCATAGAAAAGGTTTTGATTTTAATTCTATTTAGCCTTACACAACAGTTTGTGCAAGCCAATTCGAATGTGTATCAGTCTATGTATGAGTATACTTCGAAGATCTATGGTCGTAAAATATCCCTGTTTTTGCTTTTGCGTTGTCGGATAAATATTTATAGATATGTCCGAAGTCTTTTGAACTGTCTCCGCGGTTTTATTCGCCTTAAATTTTAACTAAAAGTAATAAACCGAGGTCACTTGTGTTGAGCATATTTAAAAAGTGGTTCATATTTTAACTTAGATTGATTTTTAACTGTTTCCCGCAAACCGTATCTTCATTTTGCAATGTTGTGAAAGAGGTATTGTCAATACTTAGAAATTATGAGAATTCCAAATAAAGACGTTGTATATTTAGATTACATAAAGGCACCAAGGCAATTCTCACCGTAATTGATTAATGAACAAATTATTGAGGGGCTTCGATTAAGATGAAATATCACGCTATTCAATCAAAGCAGAACTCCGTATTGTAATGACTTTATAAGAAAAACCAACACGCGTTGAGCTCATACCGAGGAAGTGATGATAAACGTGGATCGATTTGAAATCGACACGCCCACCGGCGAGATTTAATTACAAAATCAATAATCGAATTGCAGTGAGTTAATTGATTGTCTTCCGATGATCCCGTTATCGATGTGCGTGCATCGGTGTCTGAGAATAACCACGATCGCTGGGAATAAAACAAACTAAACGATGATATTGAACACGGGCTGTGCCCACGAATGTTGGTGAGGATCAAGAACTGATGCTATCGCCCGCCTGCATCTTTGCATTTCATCTTTAATTTATAGTTGGTTTGTTTGAATAAAGTTGCGTGCTGATACTAAAAAGCATCTCCGCTAGGTTTAGCCTTGAGGTTTGTTTATCTATTCATAGTTTATATTGAGGGTTTTCAATTGATAGTATATACAGTAATTCTAAACAGTTTGAAGTACGTCAGTAGTTTGGGAAAAGGTTTAGGTTCCCTTGTTAGTGGTAAATTAAATAAAAAATTTAAAAACTATTGCACACCAGGCAAAAAAATTAATGAAATCATAAGTAATATAAAAATCCAAGACATTATTGATGCAAAAAATGTTATTATATTGTGTGGTGACAGTCAGTTGGTAAAAAAGAGAGATATTGTCCAAAGTATTAGTGATCTGACTCAGTTACAAATGGATACTAATTGTAAATTTATTATAAGTGCATTTCCTTATGCACAAAACTTAACCTGGGAACAAAACCAGAAAATATTTAATTTAAATTTATTAATTTATAATTTGACTTGTTATAATTCTAACATTTCATTTCTTGAAATGAATAATTTTATTAAGAATTTTCAATTGACCACAGATACTATGTACCTACCATGGAGGTATAAAAATCAGACAGCTACTCTGTTAGCTTATACTTTACAAGATTCTGTTATACAGATGACTAGTTCTAATATTAATCTTATACAAAATGTTAGTACTGTTACTAATAATAATTTTTTGACTTCTCCCATTTTAAACTGAGAGGCAAGACAAAGGCCAGGCCCTTGGACCTAAACATAATACACCAAAACATCCAGGGCCTGACTGGCAAAGACCTTGATTTTGAACTGTTTTTGGAATGTCAGGATACATCTGTCATTTGTATTACTGAGCACTGGCTTAAAAGCAGTGAATTAAATTTTAACATAAATAATTTTAAATTAATAAGCTTTTTTGTACGAAAAAACCTATTCATGGAGGATCCATGATATTTGTCAAGAACAGTTTAAAATGTAAAGATCGATTAGACATTGTAAATCTTTCTATAGAGCGTAATATTGAATTGTCATGTGTGGAATTGGAAAAATTTGTTATAGTATGCGTGTACCGGCCACCATCTGGCAACTTTTCTACCTTTGAATTGGCTATGGAAGATGTATTAAAAAAATTAAAATCCAAAAGTAAACACATTATAGTTTGTGGCGACTTTAACGTTAATCTTCTTGAAAAAACAGTGACAACCACACGCTTAATTTCATTATTTCAAAGCTTTAATTTAAGAAATCAGTTTTTAGAGCCAACCAGGATAACAGCACATAGTGCAACTTGTCTAGACAACGTATTTTCGGAATGTAACCCGTCTTTTAAGGATCTATTGAGTTGCCTACCGTCTGACCATTGCGGGTTATTAGTGTCATTTAAATATAATCAGCCGGAAGTTCCTAAGTTAATAAAATATAGACCAATAACAAATAATCGTTTGGAGTACTATCAAAACAGTATAGATAAAAAAATAGGTTCAGTCCCATTTTCGCACAGCGATCCGGGTGTTCTTTATGCTAATGTTTTTGGCTTAATTAAAAATGAGTTTAATAATGTTTTTACCCTTAAGTCTACTAAACGTTTTGAGAAGCTTCAATTTTGTGAATGGGCTACAACAGGTATATATAGGAGTAGGCGGCGACTTTATGAATTGTACAACTTAAAGAATTGCAATCATAATCCAGGTTTTATTGAATATGTTAAAAGATATTCTAAGACATTTAAAAGGGTATGTATTGCAGCAAAATCCGATTTCATAAAAAATAAAATAAAGTCGTCGGATAGTAAGATCAAAACAACGTGGAATATTATAAACCGCGAATCTGGCAGGCGTGCGCCCAAAGATGATACCTTTGTCCTTAAAGATAATGATATAACTGTAGAATGTAAAGCAGAAGTAGCTAAAATATTTGGCGACTTCTTTGCGAAAATACCAATAGAGACAACTTCAAGTCTAAATTCGTCTCCTTTAGTTGCTGTATCACTTCTTTCGGAATATGTACCAGTCTGCAATTCCATCTTTGAATTTAGATATATCACATATGTAGATATTTTAAAATCCTTTAAAGAAGTAAAAATTAAAAATACGGGTGATTTTTGGGATCTGTCCACTAAAGTAATTCAATCAATAATACATTCTATTGCCCCATACCTTGCGTTCATATTTAATGAATGTATTAATCAAGGGTCCTTTCCGGACTTAATGAAACTGAGTAAGGTTATTCCTTTACATAAATCCGGTTGCAAAGAGGACAAAAGTAACTATAGACCTATTTCAATCTTACCAGTTTTAAGTAAGGTCTTTGAAAAAATTATTCTTAATCAGTTAACATATTACTTTAATTCACAAGATCTTCTACATAAAAAGCAGTACGGTTTTAGAAAGAGCCGTTCTACGGCAGATGCTGGTGCAGCTTTAATGCAGCATATTTTTGAAGCTTGGAAGTTATCGCAGAATGCTCTAGGAGTTTTTTGTGATCTGTCTAAGGCTTTTGACTGTGTTGACCACCAGACTCTAATTCTTAAATTAAAATACTATGGTATAGGAGGCTTAGCCCAAAAGTTATTGTCATCATATCTTTGTTCACGAATTCAGACGGTAGATATTAACGGAACTAGATCACCCGGGTCGTCTGTGCGTATGGGGGTCCCTCAGGGTTCAATTTTAGGACCATTTCTCTTTTTAGTTTATATAAATGATTTGCCATTTTTTATGAGTAGGCGTTGTGAGATGGTATTATTTGCTGATGATACTTCTTTAGTATTTAATATTGATCGACATAAAAAGGACTTTAGCGATGTAAACGATGCCCTTGCAGAGCTGCTTCGTTGGTTTACTGTTAACAACTTACAGCTAAATGCTAAAAAAACGAAATGTATTAAATTCACTGTTCCAAACGTAAGGAAACTCGAAACAAATATCATTATTGACGGTCAGAAACTAGATTTAGTAGATTCTACTGTTTTCTTGGGAATAACTATAGATGAAAAACTTCAGTGGGGTCTACATATTGATACTCTTGCTGGCAAACTTAGTTCCGCAGCTTATGCTATTCGCAAAATTCGCCAATTAACAGATGTTGATACGGCAAGAATGGTATACTTTAGTTACTTTCATAGCCTAATGTCTTATGGTATTCTTATGTGGGGACTAGCAGCAGATATAGAAACAATTTTTATTTTACAGAAACGGGCTGTAAGATCTATTTACGGACTAAGCTCACGGACAACTCTTAGAGAAAAGTTTAAAGAAATAGGTATCTTGACTGTTGCCTCTCAATACATTTATAATAGTATAATATTTATAAAACGAAACATAGAAACCTATAACAGGCGCTGTGATGATCACAGTTTTAATACTAGAAATAGAAATAAATTATTAAATCCATTTTTACGCCTGCATAAAATTCGAAAATCGTTTATGGGGCAGGGTATACAATATTATAACAAAATTCCAAAAGATATTTTAGATTTGCCTTTTGAAAAGTTTAAGCAAACCGTTAAGACATCACTTACCAAGAAAGGGTATTACACGGTTAATGATTACGTTAATGACAAAAACGCTTGGATGTAACATTTACAATGATAAAAGTTGTGTTCTGCGGCCCTCTTTACAATATAACGATTACTTACATACATTGTCTATGTAATTTTATAATTTTATTAACTAGTTCTGTCTCCCTTTTTTTTTCAAATCTTGTGACTGCAGAACACAATTGTTTTAATATTATGTATTTTAATTGTGACTGGCGGGAGAAAAAACCAACCTTGACGATTTTCTTGCCCGTTCTTTTACGATCAAGCTCCCGCCCGCAGTGAATGGGCGCGTTAGTTTATAAGTATGACATTCATAAGAGCTCTATTGAGCCAAACTTGAATAAATGAATTTTTAATTTAATTTAATTTTAATTTAATTTAATTTAATTTAATTTAATTTAATTTAATTTAATTTAATTTATATGTAATGTGTTATGCACGTCTTTTTTGTTTTTGTGCTCTTCTGGAAGTTTTTTAAGTAGCAAAGCTCTACTAAACGTGTTTTAAATTAATTGGATATCGAATCGCTCGTAGCTCCGCAGTGAAAGGTAAAGCGCTCGTAACCTTAACGTATTAGCGATATTTGCAGAGAGCCTATCTATAAGCAAACAGTTAGGATAATTTATTGATTCAGGAGTTGTTTTGCGGAAATCCTTATGCCAGAGTCTAGGTCTCTTCAAACAAACGAGCGTACTTTAAGCACTTAATTTTATTTTACAGACACAGAATAACTTCACAGATACAGAATAACACCACCGTACGGTGATTGAGTTACAGCATGAGCTCCCGAAAAAGAATAGCCAAGCAGCCAAACACCTTTTATTTTATGCTAAAAATGGCGGAACTTATGCCGATTCAAAAGTCAATATTTACACTTTTTACTGTAAAGTTAATGCCATGAGCTAAAGAACGTCCTCTAACAAAAATGTTATTTAATACATTAAATAAAACTGATTGCCGTCCTTATTAATTAAAATTTGTATATTTCAATAGAAATAACAGAACAACAAAAATTACTACTGTATTATCAATTAATAGCTACTTAAAAAGCTTGCATGGCGGAAACGGAGGATCTTTTGTTATAATTGATATTTTTTAAAGCAAGAATTATTGGATATTTTATCAAACCTTACACTTACAAGTGATGAATTAAAAATATCTTTGTAAAAATTCCCGCGCAACTATAATTTCCCGAAAAATAGAGAAACAATTCAACACGACACGTGTTTCGCCCTTACACAGGGCATCTTCAGGTAAGATAGGAGACTCAGAACAACGATCTCATCACGACCAACGCTGAAACGAGAGTCAAATAACTGTAACATTTTACCGTGATTGTTTTGTACGCTACTATTTTTGTAGTTGAATGTGGGTTCGTTGACAATATTATTGATATTATTTCCTTATAACGTTAATAACTTAATAACGTTAATAACACTTCCAATTTTCCCAAAGAATTATTCGATCCAATCATTAAAATTACATCAACGTACAATAAATTATTGTATAAAACGTCCAATCAGACATTTGGCCCTTTTGGAGCGTTACGAGACCTTGGCCATATTATTGAAAGTCCATATTAATATAACGGTGACGATTTCAAACTTTTTATTAAGCTATCAAGAAACCTGTAAATATAGATACAGGATAAATTATATTCATTCATTTATTTTCTGAGGAAGAGTTATCGGGAGCAGAAATAGAGAATAGTAAGCTGTCACAGGATTTAAAAGGATTATTTAATGCTAAATGTCTCTTTCTGCAATCGTATCGCTCCCCATTAGCCGGGAGTTCATCTTAACTTTAGAAATTACAGGGCATACGATATCGTACGTCTAAAATCAATGTTTCTACTGGGTTGTGGAATAAACTCCCTCGCCTGTTTTTCCCAAGCTATGACAGCATGGACCTTTCAAAAAAGACATTGTTTACGCTTAAGCTACGTATGTGGTGTCCAAATAATACACAAATTTAATCTTGAATATAATCTATTGCCGAGATGTGGATACAGAAAGAATAGGTAAAAAATTACAGATGCAAAACATAACGATTGACGGTGGTTGATACAATAAAATTCGGGTGAATCGAGGCTTCCACTTGCTGAGGCTCTTAGCGCGGCAACAGACATAAAACGGTTTTTAAAGTGCTGGCAACTCACTAGTGATGCCCATGGTATGGTGAGAGTGCAAAGACCTCCGGTAACCACTCTCTACCAGGTGGGTCGTACGTTTGAGTGCTACTTACTGGTATAAAAAAAATCCTTCGTTTCCTGGACGGTTGTCTGCTAATTCATAGTTGAGCCTCTTTAGTAAGGAAATTTGTGATTTATACATAATCATAACATTAAAGAATTAAGTAATTTGGTACATTATTAATGATTTTTTTTCTCTTTATAATACAATACACCTAGTTAGGTACTATTGCAGTGTCAGTCTTTGCGTAATAAATTTATTATTATCTGCATATACGAATTTCAACAGTATACATACACAAAACAAAAACAACAAAAGTTAAACAAAACAGATCTAAAAATTATAACAAGTTCTAACAACTTAATCGCTCTCTTCAGTCAGCGCAAATTTAAATACTTTTTCTCCAGTTTTAATTACCTTAAACTTAATTACTATAAAAATAAGACATAATTACCGATGTCTCGGGGTGACGAGCGCAATGCAGTGCTAATCAGTATCTCCCTTAAAGGCCTCTGTACATATTAGCTGATTATGGGCAGGCGTATTACTTGCCATCAGGTAACCGTCCCGCACGTTCCGTCACGCTGTGAAATTAAAATAAAAAAGGTTAATTAAAAACACAGATCAGAACCACTACCTACTTAAAAGCCTTAATACAAGTCCATATATTGTGAGTATCGTGTCTCAAAACAGTAGGAGGTTTTAGTTGTTGTTGAATAATTTTCTGGTTTATTTACAACGCAAACATAACGGGTAAGTTTCATTGGTTTTTACATAAACAAGGACTTGGTATTTTACTACACAAATGATTTTTTACTTTCCAAGCTTTGTTCCTACTTCTGTTACTTTTTATTGAGTATAGAAAAAGTAGTATATGAATTCTACCGAATATTATAAAAGTAAACAAGTCAAATGCACACATCTAAGGGTTCCGTATATGTCAGACTATTTAATAATACTTATACTTCATAGTAAACGTTTAATATTTCCCAATTCATAACTTTAAGTTGTAACTTCTGTTAAACCAAACTTGAAACGTATTTCAAAATAGAAACTAACTTTCACGAAATACATACCACAATTTGGTGCATTACCTGTTCATGAAAACTATTCCAATTGCATGTCTGTAAAGTTAATTTGAATACTTTATGAGACAATTAAAAAATAACATACTATAAACCGAATTTATAAGGGTCCTATATTTGCCTAAGGAACTCCAAAAAGGCTTAACAAGCATGGCCCACTTACTTACCGAAAAGGAATTTATTGAACAATGTTTTGCGGAATAGTTAATAAATCATGTAAAAACAACTATCTTATGGTACATCACAAAAAGTCATGTACAATTTAATGAACAGCAATTACATGGTCATTACAAGCGCGTTATAGTCCGGTTAATTAGCAGTTAATACGAAGCTCGTAGTTAAGAGCGTTTACACCAAAACAGAGGCAACGACGCACTTTTTTTATCTTTTTAATAATGGGCTCACTCGTTTAGAGTATTTGCCAATGTCCATAAATCAAATTGTTTGCATAAATGCAACGTTTTCCTCATTTAGTCATAAAAAATATGTTTTAACAATTACACTAATTGTTTCGTTCCAAGATTAGTATTATTAAGAACTTGTGTTGTGGTTACTATATAACTGATAAACATATATAAATATATTTTTTTTGTAAATACATACTTAATATACATAGGAAAACACCCAGACCAGAACAAACATTCATGTCTGTGCACACAAAGATTTGTCCTGTGTGAGAATCTAACCCACTAACTCAGGGGCGAAGTGCAGGTATACTGACCTCCACGCCATATCGGTCGTCGAAAGTAAACTTAAGTTTGCCATAGTCGAGGCAAGTCAAAGTCAGGCCTTAGTAATGAAGTGGAGACTTTCTTGGAGGAATCTATGGAGTTGTGAAGTCAACACAGAATAATTACAATTCACTGTAATATTCCATTTTCCTAAACTTTCATGGGTTGCTGAAGAAGTTATGTCTAAAAATCCGGTAAATTTACTCATAAAAACTCGGGAGTACTCTAGTTTTGGAAAATGAAATATTCTCGCGATGTGTCTTTCGCAGTTGGTGCCAAAACTCAATGGCGCACTATACTGTCAACCTTTGCAAGTTATATAATTATTCAATACTTTTTTGTTTTTTAAGATAACGATTTAAGAGCTGAGTATGAGTAATATACAATTCTTAGACAGAATTAAAAAATATCGGTCTAAGCATTATGTGTACTTTGTATTCTGCAGGCTGTAAAAATATTATGTACGCAATGTAGAGAGTCATATGACCTTGAAATAGACTAAATGCATGATGTATTTAGTCTGTTTCAAAGTATACAAGACCATTACAAGTGCGTTGTCGTCCAGTAAATTTTCAGTTAATACAATAACAGAGGCAACGACGCTCTTTACTGTCAAATGCAAGAAAAGCTCGGTACGATTACAAATTTTCTAGTAAGTATCTTTAATTTTGTTCCCATTTATGTTTGTATGTGACACATTGCACACACGTTACCCTTCGACATAGAAAGTTACATTTATTCAGTAATTATCTAATAAAAGTAGCCATCAAACAGGAAATGTTTATCTCATGACACTCTACGAACTGACAGCTTATTTGACCAGAACATTGGACAATATATAGTCGTTATAAATATGTATATAGTTACTGGCTATATAGTCCAAAGATTGTAATAAAGATTCAAAATCCGTGGACCAACTTTGTGCCAAATCCCTTGCAACTGAAATCACCTGAATCAATATATTATGAAGCTTGCAAATTTACTGGAAAATAGGTTTTGTCACGCGACAAACTGACGTGGACGAACCTACAAGGGTTCCAAATATATCGTTAAGGAACTATAACAGAGCATAAAATGAAATGTATGGAACAATGTTACAATATTAATTTAATGTCGTTGTCACTGCCAATGTATCAAATTTACGACATCGTTTTACTTTAAGATTTTTTTTATACTTTCGTAGCGAAGAAGTTCGCTTGTCTTTGAAACTAGGCCCGTAGCATAAGATATAGTCGGCCGCAAAATATTACCACCTGAGGGCCTACTCTAATTCAACGAAAACGAAACTTTGTTGCATGTATCTCTGTCACTCCTTGGGTATATCATTATCGAGTGAAAGGAATGGATATATACGAAGTTTCGTTTTCGTTGAATTAGAGTAGGCCCTCTGTTCATTTGTGGTATCGCACCAACATTATTATGGCAGAGGTGTGTTAGAGACATTAAAATTAAGGTATGAGTATAGTATATGAATTGCCTAAGATTTGCAGCCCCGACAGCACAATGGTTATAGCGGTGCTGCATGTGGTTCTTGGATGCCAATGCTCAAAGACCTTGACAGAGCTTTTCAAAGGGTAGATCTAAAAATGAAAACGAAATTTCCAATTTATGGCGAAAGTATCTTTTTATTTTCTGCCAGGCCTGTGTTCGTGGCTAGGAGCAACTTACAATTCGCTTGCACATGGTCTGCTCGGACGTCTGCTGAGATCGCTGATTTTGAGCTTCTGTTCTGTGTTCAGCTTCCCTTCATTTCATATCGAGCATATTTCATTCAGACAATGCTCGATTTTTGATCGCCAGTTTTGGAGTTCCACTGTGCAGACTATATCTAAAATCTGTTCTCAATTGAAACTATATTGTTGTATTTCTCCTGGTAGCCGTCCACCACCCTCTAGATTAAAGAAAGATTTCATTGGTCACATCAATCAGCCAATTGCTGACCACTGCTGCACATAGCCTTTTTTTACGTCGGTATCAAAATGCATTTACGCACTGCCTTCCGGCCAAAAGGGGACCGAAGGGAGTGTCAGACTTACCACCGACAGATGCGACCGCCACCCGCCTGACGCCCGCCGCTTGATGAGAAAGAGGCGGGGGCCAGTACCTAGGTTGCAGCGTCTGACGCCCCTCCCGCGGCCAACGTCCCCGGGCCAAAACTGGGAAAACCTCTTTAGAGAGGCGCAGTAGACGCGCTCCTCCTACCTCCTTGTGCGACCATAGCGTGTGCGGCTGACTTCTCGGAGGGTGTATGGTTAGACAGCAGGGGCCGCTGCCCCCGCCGCCTAATGCCCTCCTGGCGCTGCTAGGCCTGCTGCGTGTTACGATTTCCATGACGATTCCTCCTCCCTACCGGGAGGTACTTAGCCTTCCCGCCACGTTTAGGTGAGATCAGTCGAGGAGGTGCTGAACATACACCACTTTTCTCAACTCGTCGGTTCATCTTGCCGCAAACAATCTTATCAATGTTATTTCATAATGAAATTCTAAATAGATTGCACACGTATCAAATTAATAATCAAAGTGAGAACCTAACATAACTCCGACATGCAACTAGCCAAGAATTCGACTCACTTTACTTTGAAAAAGTTCCATTATCGGTAACTACATATTTTAGATTCGTTATCTCAGTAATTGAAAGGTTCATTTCATATTGAGATTTTTATCTCGCACTAGGATAGCACGCGGCCGGGACAAGGCGCGCGAATCAATTTCTACTTTTCTTATTAGGTAATTACTTTCTATACTTAGAAAGAAATATTGACGGTGAGCATGCAATACCTAAGAAGCTTCTTAATGAGTTGCCGCAGATTAAATGAAATGAACCGAGGTAATAAAAGTGCTAACTAGTACAGGTATTTTACATGAATAGTGCAGATAATGTAGACGCTCAAATGTAGCAACCATGCGTTTGTAGGCAGATTTTTAAATAACTATGTTATCGGAAACTTTTTAAACAGCAGCAGCAGCACTGAATGACTTACGAGCAAGATCAAAATTTACACACATAAACAAACAAAGCGCTCCAGGCTCTGGGATAAGGTAAAAGGATTGTCGGAGGCAGGTGCGTCCTGTTTATGGGATTTTTCAAGCCCAATTTTTCAAGCGAAACTTAGAGGCCCCCTAAGTTTCCATAACACCTTTCTTTTTTTATTGGAACGAAGTTCCTTATCGCGCGTTGTGAAAGGGGGCTAGACGGAAAACTTGTCACGACACTTTTTCACGGTCTAGTGGCTAGGATACCTGGCTTTCAACCAGGAGGCTCGGGTTCGATTCCCGGTACGTGAACTTTTTGTTTCCTCTTTTTAAGCGTTTTATTATTTGATTTGTTTGTTAATAAAATTTTATAACAATTCCTTCACTAATTAATCGAAAGGAACTTCGTTCCATCCGGGTGTCCCTTGACACCTCTAATTTTTTTGATTTACGTCGGTAACAAAATGGATTTATGCACTGTCTCCCGGCCAAAGGGGGAGACCGGGAGGGGGTGTGGGACTCTTTGCGGCAGACGCAACCGCCATATTCCTACCCACTAAAAAACTTCCGACGACGCTCTTCGCTGTTGAAAAAGGGGCGGGGGCCAGTACCAGGGGTTTTGTAATTTCTGGCACCCCGCCTGCGGCCAACGTCCCCCGGATCAGAACCGGGAGGACCTCCTCAGAGAGGACCCCCCCTACCTCCTTGTGCGGCCATGGCGTGACTGGCCGACTTCTGGGGGGTCTATAGCTAGACGGAAGGGGCCCCCTGCCCCCACCGACTAAGAGCCCCGGGGCGCGGCCGGATTGCGTTAACGGCGTAGCCGGAGAGAGAGCGAATCCCGCTCCCTCTCTCGCTCCACGGCCTCCTTCTGCGACATCACCACTTCGCAGAAGGAGGCCATCGCCTCCCACGCCGTCTCGCTGTCGACCATCATTCGCATGATGGTCGGCAGCGAGAGGGCGACTCCACCCAGAGCCGCGGCAAGCGGCCCACGCAGGGCACGCCACCATCGTGTGCTGCGCAGTGTATTCCGCGCAGTCACAGTGGCGGCAACACCGGGTCGATTCCCCCCCGGCGACGTCACACAGATACCTCCCGAAGCACCCGTGCCCGGAAAGTACCTGCGTGAGCCGCAAGGTCATTGACCTTCAACGACGGCCGACCCATCGCTCCGAGATGGGCCCGTAGTTTCCATAACACCTACCACATCCAGTGCTAGCTGCGATCAACAGGACAAGAGGAAGAACAGAAGCGCTCGACATTTATTGCCACCCGAACGGTCACCCATCCAACGACTGAGGTCAGTCGTTACAGAAGTCTGTAGACTTTGAGGTGCGTGTTTTAAATTCGAGTTTTTGAAACTCGAATTTAAAACACGAAAAACTCAACCGCCAGACTACTGGGAGGCGGGTAACAATCTACAACTACGTAAAAAGTTACTACTGAAATAGTTGACATTATAACAATTTCGTGCAACAAAGTTACTTGAAAAGTAAGTAATAATAGGTTGGGGAAAAAGTCTTTTCGTATTTTTGTATGAAAAGTAAAGACATTTTTTTCAAAGTTTATTTACATTTATTTACAATATATATGTACCGTTTTGTTGAATAACTTTTTGCCATTTTGTGGGCAGAGACATTATCCCGTTACTGTAGAAACTTTGGGACTTCTGATCAAAAAAACGGGACAAATAGTTTTGGCAGTCCTCTCTTGAGGTCAACCTTACAGAACCTAAAGAATTCTGCAGAGACCGAAACAGGTGAAAATCTGAAGGCGCAAGGTCAGGGCTATATGGTGGATGCACTAGGACCTCCCAGTCGAACTCTCTTAATTTTTGCTGAGTGGCTAAAGATGTGTGTGGTCTAGCGTTATCGTGATGAAAGACCACACCCTTCCTGTTGATCAATTCCGGCCGTTTTCTCTCGACTGCTTCCTTTAATCTCATCAGTTGCTGGCAGTAAAGATCAGAATCGATGTTTTTGCCGGGCGGTAAAAGCTCATAATAAACAATGCCCTTCCAATCCCACCATACACACAGCATCACCTTATTTCGTGTTAGGCCAGGTTTGGCCACAGTCTGTGAAGCCTGGCCAACTTTCGACCACGACCTTTTTCGCACGTTCTTGTCGTACGTGATCCACTTTTCATCGCCAGTTATCAATCTCTTCAAAAACGGCTCAGTTTCATTACGTCTCAATAATGAATCGCAAATGAGTACACGGTTCATTAAGTTTCTTTGAGTGAGCTCGTGTGGCACCCAAATATCGAGCTTTTTTGTATAACCAGCTTTCTTCAAATGGGTCAAAACTGTTTTGTGGTCAATTCCCAGTTCTTCAGCTACATCGTAACTACTAATATGCCGATCTTGCTCCACTCTTTCAAAAATGGCGTCCATTTTATTCGTAACAGGGCGACCAGAGCGAGGTGCATCTTTAACATCAAAATTTCCGGACTGAAAACGTTTGAACCAAATTTGTGCTACTCTTACTGACACTGCATCAGGTCCATAAATATCACAAATTTTTTTCACTGCTTGAGTTGCATTTTTGCCTTTTATATAATAAAATTTTAAAATGTATCGAATTTCTTCATTAGATTCACTCATTTTTACGGAGAGAAAAACAAATGAAAAATAGCGGGAAACAACTTTTTTTTATTTTTTTATTTTCTTTATAATGGAACCTTTTTAATGTTACCAAAACCAGCCAGACACAAATAGTACAGTCAAAAAAATTTTATAATAAGTTTATACCTACGTTATGCGAAAAGACTTTTTCCCCGACCTAATATAATGACTAAAAACCTTGTTGCGAACATAACGTGGACTGCTAAGTAACCTTAAAATTGCGCATTGAATATGAAATAACGTTGATAATGAAGGTTGCGTTCCTCGTTTTTATCTTGTAAGAGCATGTGAAGCTTAAGTGTTCAATTAATGCCCTCTGTATTTACATAAAGGCACACTCGGTGTGCATCTACTCGCTTTTCTCGTAATTAAAGCAGCCATTACTGTCACTGTGCTCAACGCATAATCTGGGCAGATATGAAATTTTTGCGGGACCAAGCGAATTTTTTATGTTATTTTTTAATTGCTTTTTTGCATACATTTTCGATAACTTAAATCGGGGATTTGCGTTGTAAGTGTTGTTTGATTATATTTATATGTTTAAAGTTTATTTTTATACATACAGATCGTATTAATATAGGTAAAAAATATTCTTGAAAATCTCACCAAGCGCTTCTGGCCCTTAAACTAATCAGATCTTGTACTATACACATATATACATTTATATATATATTTTTTTAAATGCATAATCATAATACCAACACCTGAGTTGTAGATTCTGTAAACTGTAAAATGCAGTAGAAGACGGCCTTCTATTAGAGTGGAGCGATAATCTGGGCAAGACGGCGGGAAGTCGGTGGATGCAGACAGCTCAAGATTTGCTCGTCGTCGAAAACAATTGGGCAGGTCTATATTCAGCAGCACTTATAATGACTGATGGGGCACAAATAAACCTAGATAAGTTTTTAGCCTATTTCTTCTACGTCCAAGCTCCTACCCGCAGTGAATGGGCCAGTTAGTTTTCATTGACATTCGTAAAAGCTTTATTGAGCCAAACTTGAAAAAATAATTTTCACTTTGACTTTGTAATAATAATAGAGATAATAAAATTTCTGAAATTGGTAAACGCGTATGCGTTAATGGTTGTGAATTTCTGCTCTTAACCCTAACAAAAAATTACTTAAAAACCACCAGACTAAGGCTTATATAAATGCATATCTACAAAAACATGTGTTTTTCTCGGTGTTTAATATCAAGCACTTTCATAACGGAGGGGTCACCAATCCAGTGACATCTGTGAACTATGCTTAACTTTAGCGATCAAGACCCTACCGCAGTGGCAGAATTACTGACACCGCGTTAGTACTTACTATTGCTCCTAAGAGATGCAACACAATAGTAGGTACTTACGTCACTCAATTAAAATTCCAAGCTGAATAGCCGCCAAATTATGATTGTTCTGTTACATCTTCATAATAGACGGTTAACGCAGTTAATAACGAACCTTCAAGCAAATTAAGAGCCAATGTCAATTGAGTTGGTTTGGAGCAACAACAGTTAATTAGTAAGAGTAATTAGAAAGACTTAGTTAGAGTAATTACTTTTTTAAATTATGTTATTATTAAGCTTAATGAACTGCCTAGGTACATTCAGCCTATACTGCTGCGTGGCACCGAACGAGCAAAACCTATTTGCTTTGGCTACGAACACTATAGAGTATCTTTGGACTGTAATAAAATGTGGATTTGTTCAAATTAAACTAACGAGTTAAAGGTATTTCTTTTTCTCATTTATCACAATAATTTTGCTTTTAAAAAGAAGTTTTATAGTGACCAGGATTTAAAAAATTCAATAATACTTTAAAAGTAATAAATATTTACCAACAAACTTAACATAAATAACTGTCTGAGTGTTTTTTATTTAGTTCTAACACCTTATGTGTTAGAGATTGTTGTTTTTTTTTATATTTAATAATGGTTTCGTGCGTTTAGCACATTGAGAGATATATAAATCATAATAAATGAAAATGAGTGGTGAAAAAACTGCAGACATGTAGTTTCACTTTCCCGCCAAGAAGTCCAAGGTTTGATGTTAAAAAATAATATGTAAAATTGTATTATATGGTCTGTTTAAAATAAATAAAAATACACTTAATCGTCTTTTGTAACGAGTAGGTACTTTATTTTTTTTTGAAGTAAGTTATACAAATACAATTATCTTGTAAATGAAAGCCCGGTGGGTTTCTCTGTGCCAGTTCGAGCCACGCGTATAAGATCCGATTTATCTGCGGAGTGAATAATCGAGTCCACCAACGGAGACTTGCGAGCTAAACTTATGCCAGGTTACATTTAAATTATTGCGAAACAAGGGGTCTAAAGTACATTGTACACTGGCCTTCAAAAATAAGTATCACACTTTTATAATTTTAGAAACCGAAGTAAAGTTCACTGCTGAACGTTGGCCTCCTCTTAGGGGTTTTATGGGCAAATCCCATAATCGCCAATCTGGGCAGGCGGGTTGTTGATAGCCGATATAGCTTAGCAGCCTAGTCCAAAGGCTGTATAAACTAAACAGCATCTTAAATCTAACATAGTACCAAAAAGCCCTCCCCCCATGCTCAGCATAATATCGCAACAAAGATTGTCACGGCGCTGGTATTCTGCGGGTGCCGGTGAGATGATGTAAATGATTCCCCACATAAACAAACTAAAAAAAATACTTCAAACCATCATTATATAATACCTAATTTACTTAACTATAGCAGACTTTTGCAGGCTCAATAGATTCATCCTATATTTAAAACACTGAACACTAGATACTTTTCTTATGGGTGGAGGGATGTTGTTTCAGCACTTAGAGGCACAGTATCAGAAACTACTACGAAATGACGCTGAGTGGTGTGCAGGGACTATAAGCCGATTCAAAGAACGAAGTCATTCTGTAAATTTCAGTTTACCTCGTAAATATTCAGGCCGTTTATTATTAATCACATTATAAAGGATACCAGCAAAGTCAAGTTAAGTCAAAATCATTTATTCAAGTTTAGCTCAAAAAACCTCACAAATTCACTGCGGGCGGGAGTTTGATCGTATAAGAACGGGCAAGAAAATCGTCAAGGTTAGTTTTTTCTCCCGCCAGTTACATAAGTGTAGGACACGCCTTTGTGTTATATAGTGTTATATGTTGGCCAGTGTACTTATTGTACCACGCTAGATTTTTAAGCACGTGTCATGCAAAAATAACATCTACAACTGAACAAACTCTCTTAATTGTTTTCCATGAACTTACATAAAATACATATGGCGTAAAAATATTAAGCGGTGAATTATTATCATCAATAATCTTAAAAATATAATCCAAAAACACTTTATCCATCTAATCTCTTTATACGCTCTGTCGCCATATTCGCTTTATATACACGCGCGAGCAACTTAATCGACTCAACCGCTATCTCTTAATTTTCAATGACATATCCTTTTTATTAAAAAGTTGTATACTTTTACTTAAAACAATGTTTGGATGTACTTAGCGGTTGAGTCAATTTGGTTGCTCGAGATATACATAATATCACGCCTGTTTACCCGATGGGGTAGGCAGGGGCGTATTATACACCCACCCTTCACCAATTATATAGTTGGTCCCACGTAATAGGTGGCGAGCCTATTGCCGCTTACCGGGCACTGTTATGTTCGCCAGAGCCTCGTCCGTTGATCGGCAGGTGCACCACTTGCAGATGAGGTTGACTTGGGCTCTTAGGTCTTGGTAGGATCCCTATACACCCAATAATAATACATTGTTAGTAACTCATATTTAATACAATATAATAACTAAATAAATAAATAATTTCACATTGCTCCCTAAGCATAATTAAGCTCTACATGATATCCCATTCACATTCCGTCCCATCCTCTCTTTGCCAAATTGTCCACAACAAAGAATTCATTTTTGGATAATTTTATAATAAAAGACAACAGGAAATAATTGATCTAACTTTTCCAATTTTCGAAACTGTAGTTAAAAAAAGACGTGTGGCACTCGGAGACTGCCGCGGTAAAGCTATTGCATAGCATTTTTTATCAACTTATGCAATTATAATTATTTATTTCTTTTATTTATGCAGTATTTTTTTATGATACAACCAATGACACCTAAAGGCGGGTCGCTGAACTAAAGAGAGACGCGTGATATTTCAAAAAGTCATTAAAAGTTCTGCTTTTTATCGATAGACGAAAAAACTAAAAAGTATCACTGCTGTGCCGGTCGGAGTGGGGGGTGTTAGGTTTTATTCGTTACGGAATTTCTGGATTCGGTCTCCACGCTCAAGGCCCGCGATAGAAGCTATGCAATAGCTTAAAAGCAATTTCTTCAAAAGGGGTATTATTCTGTAAATGTTTACTTGCCAGATAAACAAGCTTGGGTCTAACATTTTCAACTTTTACTTTTGAATGCTGCAACTCTTCAGCAAATGTGCATTAAAAAATATCTTCCAATGTATAAAATTATCTTCCAAAATCCTTCAGTCTTACAAGTTTCATGGTCAGGGGTCCGAGTAATGACATAATTTGAAAATAAATTGCAAGCCAACTATCCGTAACTGAAACTATTACATTATTGCATTGTTTTGCATCTTGTATTTAAGTGCCGGTCTTTGTTAAGGATGGTGTGTTATGGGCTGTGATTTTAATTTAGGATTGCCTCCTAAAAAGGAAAATTTTCCATAAATATGTTCTACCGGCCAATTTTGGCAAATAACTACAGTTTTAGATTAAATCAGCGTTTCTTGCACAAATTACTCTCTCGTTTTCCCCAATAATATATACACTTCAACAATGAATTTATGTATTTACATAAACACTTACTTCATACTTATATCATGAAGTGGAAAGATTTGTATTTTTGGATGTTTGTAAACACAAAAACTACTTAACCAATTTGAAAAATGTTTTCGTCATTAGAATGCTACTTTATTAAATATTATTATATTTAATAAAGTAGCATTAAATTAATTAAAGTAGAGTATCATTAAATATTTAGTATCCATACGAGAGATCGAAGGTTTTAGTTGTTGACTAGTATAAGGGTCATTCGATTCATTCGTTGACACAAAAACCAACAATTTAATTGTTTTGTCAGTTGACATAGGCACAGTATGTGTGGATTAATATGGGGATAAAAGTATGAATAATTAAAATTTGGATCACATTATTTTTTGTTAGTCTGCAATTTCGGAGTAGCAGCAGACAACCCTAATAGCCCGAGGTATGTTCCAACGCAGCACCATTGTTTCCCGCTAATTGAATTGATGCCACTGATAGATTGCGCTGCGACCGCGGGTTCGGCCCGCGTCACGGCAACGGCACCACGCTCTGTGCGCTCACCCGGTTCACGGTCCTACACTGAAAACTGGACACATACGTTTCGAAAACTGTCCTAAATCTGATGTTTTCTACGGTCTAAAATATGAGGGTTAAGTAAAGTTTACCGTGAGTGTGAATTGATACCACTGAGAGATTGCGCGGGTCACGGCTTTCGGCACCACACTCGATGCCTGAAAACTGTAATTACGCGATCTAAAGACTGTCCTAATGCTAAGGTTATGACGATCCTAAAAACTTAGGAAAAGTTACGAATTGAATAGCATCTATGGCAACGGGGTGCTACACAAATCCAGTCGCCTATCCATTTTAAGACGATTGCAGTCCGCGCCCCTGACATATGCTTCCCGTTTGTAGACCTTAGGCTCCAGAAAACCTAAAGCTTAAAGAATCCTCAAGCAAGAAAAAGAGACAGACACTTTTAAACAACAACCGAAGATATGGATAAAGTGGCATGCTATAAGTGCTTTACTTTCTAGCTTTGATCTGGAACCTTACCCGATTAAGAATTGTGTTATTGGCAATGATGATGTGGTGGGTTTACTCTGTCTCTCTTTCTTTATAATTTTCAAGTATGTTGAACTAAATAGACAATGATTTTTTCTTTTATTTCGGCGATTATAAATACTAAATAAAAAAACATTTTACGAGTTTAAATATCGGTTTATAAAAATATGAATGAAAAAGTGCGTTCAGTATCTAAATTTTGGTAAAGGTAATTTTATAAATAAGTATAACATACATATCTACATTGAAAGCCTTCAGCTAAATAACTGTTTATTACAGTACAAACAAAAGATAATATTTTTATATATTAGTTACGAGTAACAGAGAACAAGACATTATCAAGATTGGGCACAATCGCTCTTGTATCCATTGAAAAAGTTCTTTAAATTGTTAACGGTAAAAAATTATCTCGGTAACATCGAATAATTTACAATCGAGACGATCAAAAGCTACTGGTGAATGTGATTACAAAAAAAGTTGTATACGCTGTGTCTCATTGACAATCAATAAAGATTTAATCAATTTTATTTCAAATTAATTCGTCATACGAGTATATCATATAATCTCAAATATTTATAGCCTGGTTATTCTCATTTGTACTCGTATAAAGTTATATTTTAACCGTCTTCAAAAGAGGAGGTGACTTCTGGTTTTGTGTATTTTCTTGTTTTTTGACAATATTTTTATGTTTCGTAAACGTTAATCAACATTTTAACCCTTGTTTAAATTTTTGACGTGACAAAGAGACGAAAATACATTGGCAATTTAAAAAAAAATTTGTTGTATGTTTTATTGTTGTACCTTAAGTGGTATAATAATTATTATCAATTTACAAAAACAATCTATGGCGACAAATATCTTAGGAAAACTATTTAGTAAGTAGATTTCAGTTCTCTTGCGATGATTTGCCTTAACTCTGCAAAGCTATAAAATATATTGTAGCTCGTCATGTTTACTATATATTAGTTAATATCTAATATTGTAATTGACATATCGATTGATAATTTTGTAACGTATTTTTTTTTCTGACTCACTAATATGCCTTTTTGTAGGAAGTACTGCCAGTACTAGCTTTATTAAAAAGCGGATAAGTTAAAGGAGAAATTACAAATAATAAGACGGTGGACACACAGAAAAGACGTGAGACGCATACGGGGCGTGAACATATTTTTCTACATGATTAAATTTTACAAAACTATTTACTATATATGGTTGAAATAACAGGTATCTTTAAAGATAATATGAGTAAATCCCTTCTTCTTCTTGTTATATGGGAACGCCACAAACAACCTAAAACATAATATTAAAGATTTTGGAAAATGTATTTAATCATAATAAAAAAATATATAGACATCATAATTCCTTCCCTCTCCAATGATGTTGTGCGCGACAAGATCCATGATTAGTTTTAACTATAACTTTAAGATCTTTTGTTACACTATGCAATACAATAAAATAATGAGTTTTGGATATGTCATCAAATTACCAATATAGAGAGATATAAAGTCCTACGCGATGGACCGATGATCTGGTCAAGGCGGCGGGAAGCCGATGGATGCAGGCGACTCAGGATCGCTCAATGTGGAAATCTATTGGGGAGGCCTATATTTAGCAGTGGACGTCATATGTCTGAGATGATGATGAAAATGGAACATATCTCACTAATGTATTCATTCAAGGAACCAGAACCATCCACAACATTGGTTAGGAATTAAAATTTATAAAGAAGTTGTATTTTTGAAGCTGGAAAATGTAAATTTATGTGATTTTGATTAAAAAGTTCCAGCGCTTCATTGTTTCAGCTATTCTTTCCTCGTCGTTTGATTTTCAGCCGGCATTGACTACCCGCGGATTCAAAGTGTTATAAGGGAATCTTATTCAAGCGAAGGCCTGTTCAACAATACTTTAAATTCATGCATTGTTGTTAACATATTGTTTTTGGTGTTTCCAATTTGTATGTTAAGATTTGACGAATCCAAATGATCTTGTTAATTTTAAAGATAATAAAGTATATTTTATTTTATTTATTTTATAATCATTTATAATATATTCTCTGTTCTGAAACTGCCGGTATCCGTGAATCTAACTTTATATTCGCTAAGGAAGTTTTATTACACACCAACATCACCCGATGAACAGATGATAAAGCAACTCTGACAAAGTTCCAACCAGTGCCGAGGGATTATTTGAAGATGGAGAGATTAGGATGGCAGACGTTAAGTGGTGCTTTGTGAAGCGAGCCGGGCGCTGAGCTGATGCATGGCCCGCAGTCAAACTTGTTTACACAGGCATTAATTTTGAGATCTTTTTATACGGACACTACTCTAAAAATATGCCCGTAATCTTTCGCTTTATGTCGACTGGGGCGCATTAAATAAGACGCTTTGCAAATTGTGGCTATTGTTAAGAGGATTTGGAAAAATGATTTTTTACTAAGGATTATATTGATAACACGGTTTTTAAAGATAATTTCGAAACTCATTATTAATAGGTCCATTAAACCATATTAGTAAGTTTGAAGGGCATGATTTTTTAAGTCGGGTAAAATTTGTAATACATATATCGTATAGGTTTGACTCGGTACCATCTAGCTCTAAAGCAAAGACCAAACTCCTAGGCTACATTTCTAGAATCTACCTGGCAAATATTTTAGTTAAAGCTGTAAAACAACTTTTACCTTTAGTAAAGCGTATGATCAGGTCCTGAAAGATCTATGTGTCTGTGTAAACTACATAAAAGATAAATAAATCAGATATATAAATAGGAACATAAAACATGTTACGTATCTACACCTTTACATTTTTTTTTTCATAATTTCTATTTCAATATTTTTTTTTTTAGCCAGTTTCCAATAGTATGTGTATAGAGATCAAACCAACACCTTTGGAACCACCTGCAAGTGGTGCACCAGCCGATCAACGAACGAGGCTCTGACAAACATAAAAATGCCCGGCAAGCGGCAATAGGCTCGCCACTTATTACGTGGAACCAATTATATAATTGGCGAAGTGTGGGCGGTGAAAATGCCTCTGCCTACCCCTTAGGGGAAACAGGCGCGAATGTATGTATGTAATTTCCAATAGGGCTCCTAACTTCTCTTAACGACTACCTTATAAAGTGATCTTCTTCTTTGCGTTTCGATAGTAAGTCAAATTAGTGAAGCCCAGAGACAGCCACACGTACTGCATTATCTGCAGCATTCATGAGCTCGGCCTGCGTGCGGGCGTTGGGGCACGCCGAGCAGGACACAAGGTGGAGCATGGACTGGGAGGAGAACCCATACTCGCATGAAAGATTATCCTTACATCGGCCGACCTGAGTACGAAGTCTATTTAAAGACTTCCAGGTCGACCATGGCAAATTATGTCCAGGCTCTCCGAAGGAGGCAGGAACGAGTACGGAGAGGCAAAGCAAAGCAAAGCAAACAAGGCCCTCTGTAAACTCTGCTTTACTGCAGTGATCGTTTCCCCACCTACTCACGCGAATGCTTTAAACAAACTACATAAATACATCAGCAGCGTCATGCTGCGGACTGGCTGGAACTGCGATCACCAACACGCCTGCCTAGCGTGGTGTTTATGGACAAGAACCCCAAATAGAATGTAACCTATTGGGGAGGCCAATGTTCAGCAATGAATTTCATATGGTAGAAATTGTAATGAAGACATACAGACATTTAGTTCATGACCTTATCGTAATAACTAGGCACATTTACTCTGATTCATGATTTATACACGTTATTCTGCCACAGTTAATTATTGGCATACTTATAGATATAATAATAGTTAGCATACAAATAGCATACAAATAGTTATTTAATTACTAGATGGATTTGTTTCGTGAAGTGACCTTTGACACGAGTTTGATTTGATTGATGGTACTCTAATGACTTCATTGTTGTTGCGTCAGTCTATAAAAATATTATTTTTCATGTTATGTGTCATATCCATGTTATGTAATTTTATATGATCGATATGATCATATTCTATAGTAATTTCTATTTATATTAAAATATGAACATTTCTTTAAATTCGGTTGCAATATGACGATCGATATGGCGTGGAGGTCAGTATATCTACACTTCACTCCAGAGGTCGTGGGTTCGATTCCCACACAGGACAAATCTTTGTGTGCATGAACATGAATATTTGTTCTGGTCTGGGTTTTTCCTATGTATATTAAGTATGTATGTACAAAAAAAAGTATTTAAGTACGTTTATCTGTTGTTTAGTATCCATAACACAAGTTCTTAATAATATTTATCTTGGAACTAAATAATTGGTGTAATTGTCAGAAAATATTTATTTATTTAATCTAATACAATATTCAATTCAAATGCTATTATATCTATTTTAATGGAAAGAAACTTTACTTATAATAATGCCCTAACTCTTTCATTATTTCTGGTGTGATGTCACAATAGTGACAATCTACCTGATGATAAGCCGCCGTATGGCGATGAAGTGCAAACAGTTTAAGCTCTCCATATAGTGCAATAAGTAGGCATTGTAGAATAGCAAACGCACCCCCATATTCGAAGTTTGCGGGTAGTAAAGAGAAGGGTGTATTATAAATTATAATTGACATAATTATAAATCTTTTGACATATTTTTTTCTTTTTTTCCATGGGGAAATGCTTATAATGAATGCTTCTTCCCACCAAATTTCAAGCTTCGGCAAGTCATATGAAAGTCTTGAAGCCCCAAAGGTACTCTCACATATTTCTATCTGTGAGAACAAAATATCATTTTTGATATTCTCTTAAGTGATATATATTAAATTATTAAGACAATAAGTTAATCGTGGGTAAATAGTAGTCTTTTTTTAACGTATTGTTGACTTGATGTATTCTTTAAAGTAGTCCAACAATCGTATTAATTTTATAATAAATAATATAGTATTTTTAAACATAATAACATAGTGGTATTTGTAATATATCAGTGTGTTAGATAATATAACCCTTTAACAATATACCCTTTAAAAGTCGTCCAACCAATCATAAATTTAAAAAGAAAAAATATAGTTATTGCAACTTAATAATAGTGTATTTGTAAGTAAACAATAAATTCACGTACTTGTAACCTTAACAGAAGTGGTTCTAAATGCTACCAATTACCGCGGTGCCAGTATTGTAAATCCATCGGATGTGTAATCAGCGATCACGTTCAAAACTCATTACGCTTAATTTCTTAATCGTAGCTTTAATTGAAATGTTAAGCCGCACGACGATAACGTGGGCACCCGATAATGTTACTGTCGTTTATGTGTTTATCTTTAGTTTTTTTTTCGACAGTAAGCGGCCAGGAATTAGTGGGCACGTGGAGGTATGCAGACTCTGCTTGATGAACTCCTTGGACGCTACTCGTAGCTTTTTCTCAAGTGAATATCATACTTATTAGCTGTCAGATATTTTTTTTTATTTTGGTTGAGAGTCGCAATAAAATCTGACAATAATGGCTGATTGAAATGGAAAGAGATTGAAAGATATTATGAAACCAATTATAATATGACTTTATTACTTGCTGCTACCAGGGTTTTTAAGCGTTATTATAATAAAAATAATGTATACCGGTATGACAGACCTAAAAAAGTTAGAAATATTAGTAACTATTTTACAATTTCATTCCTAAGGATGTAGAACAGAAGATGAACGTTGGTATATAAATCTAACAACGCATTGTACCGTGCTTATTTCACGGTATGAAGCGCCTTTAATTTTTCTGCATCGGCTGCTTACCATCAGGCAGGCTTAAAAGTAGTCATTATGACGTATCAATACCAAATAAAAAAAAGAACATATCTAAAGCTTAATCTTATATGGCAATGGAACAAATTGATAAACAATTTGAGAAATGGGTACTTTAAAAAAACAGACTAAAAATTTTTGATAACATCTATGGGTTAGTGCCTTCTGTTAAGATCGTTATACCAAAACAATAAACAAACTAAGCAACGCCAGTATGCAATAAATGAACACCAGCATCACTAACCCACATTATACGGCTCTATATTTATTTACCTTGCATTTACATTAACGAATTGAAAGTCTTGTAAGTTCTTTATAAGTAGTTATTATAATCTGACCTGTCTTTAAAGCCATGTAAATTGTGACAAAAAGAAATATAATAAAGTACAGCCTTATTTGTGCTTTAAGCTTTCTGATGTAAAAATACAACGGTAAGAGAGGCAGTACTCTCATTAAAGTGACATGAAAACAGTTGGTGCGTTCACTGCGTCGCATAGTTAAACGAGGTCGGTGGGATATCTTCACACTTCATCTTATCAGATTAGCTTCAAAGACTTGAGTGAGTTTTAATAAGGAAAGCATAGCATAGTGAATTTTTCTCTTAATTTATTCATGAGTCTATCTTAATTCAATTTCAGTCCCGTTGGGCACTTCTGAATGTCACGAAAGGCTTTTAATGCTGGAATAGTAGTATGAATGATAAATGTTTGTCTGTTTGTCCGGTCTTTATCGTTGAAGCTCTTAGCAGTATAGCTCTTAGTGTAACCATAAATTTACTGCAATGAACAGTGCTACATTAAAAAAGTCTAAGTCCCGAATCAGTACTGTAACTATTTAATGACTGTTGTTTGACTCTGTTATAGGTTAATTACGATTCATTATGTGATATGATTTTATTATAGTAATAGTGTGTAGTTAACCACCGTCCGATAGCGTAGTTTACAACTACATGTATTATTTTAATGTGTCTAGTCATAATACATACATATTTTCACGGCTGTTTCCCCGAAGGGGTAGGCAGAGGCATACTATACGCCCACACTATGCTAATTATAAAATTGGTCCCACATAATAGGCGAGCCTATTGCCGTTTACCGGGAACTGTTATGTTCGCGGAACCTCGTCCGTTTATCGGCAGGACTACTTGAAGGTGAGGTTAGCTTGGGCTCCTTAGGTCTTGGAAGGATCCTTATACACCCGACTTTCGAGACTCGTCATGTTGAACACTTCCTATCTGATGGTGTAAAACAAGAGCACTCCGTACCGTGGACAAATCGAGATGCATTACTGATGTTGCTGAGCTATGGTATAAGGGAGCAAACACGTTATGCATTGTTCGCAAGGGGCCGCGCTCGGCAGGCGTCGGTAATTGGCCGAGGACGCTGCGTGTGCATAAACATCAGATTATGGCGCCAATATGCACATAACAACTTTACATTCGATGGATAGGCCCAAGGATAACATAAATCCCGTGGCGAGCTTAAGACCACTGTGTTACGAGTGTACGGCGACCACTGTGGTTGTTTTATAACGGTCAGACTTAAACTGGATGCCAATACATAAGATCGAGCTATATATTAGGTACCTACATATGAACTTGAAGTTTTACGTGGAAAAAGAAAAACTATATATTTTTTACTATACAATTTTTCTACAGTACAATTTTTCATCAAAGTGTGTATCGCTATTATCTATGCACTTTGTCATTTTATAAAGAGTTCTACTCCATCACTCTTTTTTTTTTTCGGATGGAAAATCGTTAAATGACTGTCTTCCGCTGTGGGTGAAGCGGAAGGGTCTGTCAGACTTTTACTGACTAAAAACCATCAATGTTACATCTTGAGCCTGTAACACCAAGGCCGCGGTAACCCTTTCGAACAGTCCCGCAACACTAGCGCATTGCCTACGGTTTCACATATTATTTAATTCGAGATTCAATTGTTTATTAGTAAAACCATAAGTAGTCACTGTGTCCAGTCTATAAGCAGGAATAAATATAAGCCAGACTTAATATATAAAAAATATGCAATATTTAAAGAGCCTCATGCTGATCTGTTTTTGAAAGGCACTTTTTTTTTTTTTAAACTTATATATAATACAATACCAAAATAATCAAAAGCCGCCACGGTTTTAATTTTGTTAAATTTTAGTTTTAATTATTGTATTTACTAACACTAGTCTTTAAGTTGTGTAAATTACTAACAATTGGACCATTGTTGTCAAATTAATTAATTAAATTATTATTATTCATTTACTTTGTAAAACAATAAATAAAAATACTGAAAAACCCGAGTTTTAGTAACGTAGTAATTTAAATCTAATAATAATAGGTGTATGGGGTGACCCCCATAAATCTGGACAAGATTTCCGCGCGTCTCGACTCTTGATCATGTAGCTGACGGACGCTTGCAATACCACTACTAAGGTGTTGTCGAACCTTTTAAACACGTTTCATACCTTTTTGAAGAGTCCCATACTATAATCTGTTGTAAATACCTCGTCAAGTATCTACTTCCACAGTCCACAAAGGTTTGCTATGACCGAGTTTTATTATACTACTAATGTAACAATCATGAACAACTGGTCGAAGCCTGTCGGTTCTTGATCACTGCAGCCTACAGACGCTTGCAATACCACTACTAAGTATTGTCGAACCTTTCAAACACGTTTCATACATTTTTGAAGAGTCCCATACTATAATCTGTTGTAAATACCTCGTCAAGTATCTAGTTCCATAGTCCAAAGGTTTGCTATGACCTAGTTTTATTATACTACTAATGTAACAATGATAAACATCGTCACCGCTTTAAGCTGAACTACTGGTCGGGGCGTCTCGATTCTTGATCATTGCTGCCTATAGACGCCTGCAATAATACCAATACTACTAATAAAGCTTTTAAAAAACATTGTATACCTTTTCTGAAGAGTCCTAACTGTAATATCTGTTGGTAAAGCCTCATAAAGTAGCTGGTCCCACAGCCCAACAGAGTATGCTCCGACAGAGTTTTGTTATACAAGTAATTTTAAAAGGAATATAATAAACTGAACCTCTAAAAAATACTTTTTTGATCATCAAAAATACTGATCTAGCATCTAATAGGGGATTAGGTACTCCATCAGAATTTTTTGATGTACAAAAAGGTTAGGTTAGGTTGGTAATTTATTAATTTTGATGACACATTAAATATGAGCCATTTTAAAATGATAGACGTAGTCACTGCATAAAGCTTAACAAAAAGTCCGCGCGCGTCATCAGTGCGCCTCTCGCTTCAATAATGCCGGAGCCATTATCATCGATTTATCGATTGTTAATCGAATAGTTTTGATTAGATCTATTGATTATTGTGTCGAGGCATCGGTTGCATATTTTATTGAATTTAGTTAATGTTTTAGTGTAATGTAAAACACCTAAAGATACGTGTTGTAATACTACCTACATATAATTGTAGTAATTATTGAAATTAAAATTTAAAGATTTTAGAGATTGACATGACAATATTAAATTTTAATAATTTATTATGGTGCTTAAGATATGAAACTCGTTGATGTCTTTTGTGAGGACATAACCGAAATTAAATGATAAAAATGTATACGTTTTTTTTTATTACAAAAATATTTTTAGTACCCAACAACCCGGGGGTCATAACGTGGGTTTGGTGGACAAAAGACAAGACAGCAATCACTCAAAAGACCGTGCAACATCCGCTCCAGAGTTGCAACCAGGAAGGGAACCTCTACAGAGTAACTACTCCTACATTTCAGGTTTCACACTATAGTAGTGCATCGAACTTACTGGAGCGCCCATTTCCCGGACCCCTATGAGTCGGATCTTCTGGTCAAGAATTGTCAGGAACCAGTAGTCCGCTCGCCTATACCTATATTATTGGCTAGTAGTGTACTAACACCTGATATCATACATACATACATTCACGCCTGTTTCCCCAAAGAGGTAGGCTGAGGCACACACACACACTTCGCCGATTATATAGTTGGTCCCACGTAATAGGTGGCGAGCCTATTGCCGCTTTCCGGGCACTATTATGTTCGCCAGAGCCTCGTCCATTGATTGGCAGATGCACCACTTGCAGGTGAGGTTGGCTTGGACTCCTTAGGTCTTGATATCACTAGCCCTTTAAACAGAAACGCGTGCTACGTTGCCGAGTAAAAGTCTCGATATCGAAATTTTACGTCAGAACATCTGGGAGTCAACGTGGTGGCACCTTGGACTTCTCTGTCCCAAAGAGAACTAGCACCTGTGTAATCTGGAGAATAACGGACGACTGCCGGAACACAACTAGCAATAGAATTCAATTTGTTTTCATATCAGTTATGCTATTTACAACTTATACTTTTAAGCTACGAGCGTGTCTTGAGCGGCAACTGGCGGGAGATCAAAACTTTACATATTGTCTTATTGTTCTCTATTTAAACTCCTGCACGCAGTAAATGAACGCGACAGTTTTAAGTTAACGTTCATAAGTGCCTTAATGCGACAAATTTGTTGACTAGCATGAAACGTTAAAGATTTAAGCTATAGCCTTTTTTCGGATGGAAAACCATTAAACGACCATCTTCCGCTGTGGGTGAAGCGGAAGGGTGTGTCAGACTTTTACTGACTAAACACCATCTATGCTCCTTCTTGAGCCTCCTATGTCCCGGGATCGCGATAACCATTCCGCACAGTCCCGCAACCCCGCCAGGCTTGAACCCCTTCCCGAAGGAGTTGAGTTGTCGCCTAGCGCTTAGTCCTGAGGTATGGCTGAGAGTCCTAACAAGGTGGCGCGTGTTGTGTCGCGTGTCGTGTCGCAGGCCGCAGTTGGCCGACACTTCGACAGAGGCCGCGGGCGCCCGACACTCGCCCGACATTAAATTAAATTACTTAACGATGCAACGCGCACGCCGCCGCACCGGCTTTTAACCAAATTTCAATTTTCAGTTTAGCATTTTACATCACTTTGGATCCCGTACTAACGTACTCAACATTAGGTTTAAATATGAAATCATCAAGCATAATTTTTTATTTCAGATGTTGGTATATGAACATCTTATTATCAGTGTATTAATATATTTTTGCCTGGAGCAAGGGCAAGACCTAGTTGCCAAACTGAACCTGACTTTCGATCGTGTCTCTAACTGAGGATCAGAAAATCCTGGTCGAGTTTAATGCCAACAAAACCCAGGTCAGTGCTTTCTCGTCTAAGGTTACTCTATTTCTTACTCATTTCTGTCTTTAGAACTCTAGGTAAGGTGGAGCGGTTTTTTATTCCCTAGCCAAGCAGCGGTTTGCTGACTATTGTTCCTGTTTTAGGGATGAGTAAATACCTCTCTGATGCACTTGATATACTGTAGAGGCGAGCAGTTCGCATTATTATAGATATCTCCAGGTATGTAGGAATCATCACTTCTCTTAGTTTCTTCTCCGGATTTACTACGGAGAATGATTTGAACTACTTTTCGATCGTATCCCGCTCCTCTCCATTTCTCTCCCGAATATACAATTACATATATCATATACATATCGACGACCGATATGGTGTGATGGTGAGTATACCAGCCCTCCGCTCCTGAGGTCATGGGTTCGATTCCCACACAGAACAAATCTTTGTGTGCTTAAACATTAATATTTGTTCTGGTCTGGGTGTTTTCTATGTATATTAAGTATGTATTTACAAAAAAAAAAGTATTTAAGTATGTTTATCCGTTATTTAGTATCCATAACACAAGTTCTAAATGATACTTATCTTGGTACTAAATAATTGGTGTAATTGTTAGAAATTATTATTATTATATATACATATTGTCCGAAAGAGGCGTTTCGCGTAGGGGTTTGCAGACATCACATCCTTCCACTTGCTACGATTCTGGCACACACTTTTAGCTTTATTCACACTTTTTTACTCTTTTATACAAGCCTGAAGGTTTAGGGTACTTTTGACCTGACCTTTCTCTAAAACCTTCTGGACTTGATCCTGGAAGGTCTTACGCGGACTTCCCCTTCTGAATTCATACTTTCTATTGCCTGACCTCCTGTCAAAAACGATATGAAGCTGCGAAACATACAGCCTGCTCTGTCTAGTATATAGGAGTTACAAATGTAAGGAACCATGGTATGGGTTCTGAGAGACAATTATCGCCAAACCAAACATCAGAAAGTGCCAGTTCGAGCCAGCCGGGCGTCGAAAGTATATTTAACCACTCTTACTGATTTGTAATGTGTTATTATCACTTTACCTTTCAGAAATTTTGTATTTTTAAAATGTACAACAAAATTTGAGTGTTCTGCAAATTGCATCGTTCCTTACATATACTTAAGCTATTAAACAACTTAAAAAATATATTTCTTTCAGTTTTTGAAATTGTTAGGTGTTTTGAATCTATGTAATGCACGTGCGTACTCCCACAAATATTTTTTTTTTCAAGGGTCATTCAGGGCCACCGACTATCATATATATCAATGACCGAGTGTAACGTGCATTCTTTAGAACGTAAGCGCCACATAAACGGTCACCCATCCGAGGACAGACCTCTGTGAACTATGCTTTATTTCTGTGATCATTTCCGACCAATGAATGTTTGTTTTGGTCTGGGTGTTTTCCTATGTATATTAAGTATATGTTTACAAATTTAGTTTAGTATTCATAACACAAGTTGTTAATGATACTTATCTTGGAACTAAATAATTGGTGTAATTGTCAGAAAATATTTATATTTATTATTTATAATTTGTTTTTCTTGGTATTTGTTTTTGATTAGAAACGCATAGTATTGATCGAATGATTATATAGATATTAAGACGGAATTGCTATAAATGATATCTTTCATAAAACCAAAAATATTTGTGGTTTGCAGCACATTTCATCACTATAATGTTATTTTGTTAAAATTCTTTTATCCTGTAGCTTGAGTGTGTCATGCTCACTTAATTGTCTTTGCGGTGGTGGCGTCATGCGTCGGGTCGTTACGTTCCCTAAAATATGGTTGAGCGAAACGACGGCTGGTTCATGCGTCATATTTGTGAACGGGTGCCGCTAGTGGGGACTGGTCTGCTCAGGAATCCTGTAACACAGGGTATCCTAGTACGGGGTTCCGCTCAATCACATTGGCTTCCTTAGATACATTATATCATAAATAACTTATATTAGCATGTAAGTCATTGTGATGGAAATAAATAGATATTATATCATGTCTACTATGTTTATTCGTAATCATGCTCGTATATCTTACAAAAGATTTTCTTATTTCATTTTAAATCTTGTGACTGCAGAACACAGGTTTTTGTAGACTTGTCAAATTGTTTTACAACTAAGTACATTTTCTTGTAACTGGCGGGAGAAAAAACTAACCTTGACGATTTTCTTGCCCGTTCTTCTACGATCAAGCTTCCGCCCGCAGTGAGTGGGCGCGCTAGTTTTTAAGTTTTGACCTTCATCTTTTGAGCCAAACTTGAATACCTAAATGATTTTGAATTTTATATTATTTTACCTAGTATATATCGCAGAGTACGAGCTCAGCTGCGGCTTTGAAAAGGATTAACCGCAATAGCTAACTAGATGACACGTTACGTAGGCAAACTATTTATACTATCTAGTTTAATTTATTGGTATAAACCCTTCAGTCTTAGTTGGGAATTATTTTAGGCTCTGAAGGTCACAAGTTCTTTTATACGTTTAGATCAAAACATGTTTGCATTTCACAGTACTATAATTAATTAATAGTTTTGTTACTAACTAGTTGCACGCCCTCGCTTTGGTGTTTATTTATAAAATATTTCAAAATATTAAAGTTTTAATAGGGATACCATTTTTTTTTGTTGTAAAATAGTCTGTGTTGCTCTGGGATAAAGTAGCATTCTAATGTTGAAAATAATATCAAACTCTGTCTAACAACAATCTAACTAAAATAATCTTTCCTCTTATTAATATAAGTCTAGATTAGGTCTTTCCTCTCATTAATATTAGATTAGGACTGCCATCCGTCCGGAATTCCTCGAATTTGTCCTAGTTTGAGGGGCGTCCGGGGTCTATCCAGCAGACGATTTTAATAAAGTCTACTTCTCATGAATTTTTTTTAAATATAAACGATAAAAATAATTTTAATAGATAATAATTATTAATTGTAATGATGTTTTTATTTTGTTGCATAAAATATTTTTGTGATGTGAGATGACCTAAATGAAAATTAAACCAAATTCTGTCGACAACATTTTAGTGATCGAGTGCCTACTCACTTATAATGGCGTGTTTTGCTCATAATACAGTGGTCGTTAATCAGTAGCCCGTCGGACCGCGCCGGCTACACGAACTGACACACAACTTTTATCGACAATTTTAGCAACAATACTTATCGATTTTAATATGGCTCATAAAATACTAATTAGGTACATGCTGTGATTACAGTTGCGTGCATAAAATTGTAATGAACGTAAATTACAATCTTACTTATTGCGATGTTATGGTGCTATATTTTAAGGCTCAGCGAGGGGAAGTTCTATAGGATTTGAGACCATTAACGGTCAAGATTTTTAATACCCTGGTATACACATAAATGTTTATGCTTTAGTAAGTCGGTGGGACAGGAGTCGTTAGGTACAGAAAGAGTTTTAATGAGCCTGTAAATTTTAATCTAATTTTATATTAACCTTCTCAATAAACGCGTGATTTGATGTTTTCATACATTCGAACTTCAAAAATCTATAAGAAGAACTGGCAAAAATCTCACAGGCTTGCTATTTTAAATTTATCAATTGGTTAGATACTTTACATTGTTATGTCAAGTCAATTTAATAGATACTTTAAAAAAGAATAAAGTTTTTGAATAACTGGATCCAAATAACGGTCTACTAATAAGTGAGTATTTATTTTCAGTTTATTTAAGTTAGTTTAAGTGCTAATGTAATATTATGCCCTGTGTTCTGTAACTTAAGTAGTAGCATATAAGCATACATACACAATACCACGTCTGTTTCCCCGAAGGCCTACTATGCGCCCACATTTCGCCAGATATATTGTTTGTCCCACGTAGGTGGCGAGCCTATTGCCGCTTACCGGAAACTATTATGTTCGCCAAAGCCTTGTCCGTTGATCGGCAGGTGCACCAATTGCAGGTGAAGTCGGCTTGGGCTACTCTATACACCCATATAAGCATGCCTATAGAAAAAAAAAAACTTTAATCTTTTCTTAAAAATATCAACTAACACTGACTGAAAATATCATAAAGTGAATGTTCACTTTGAAGATATATTTCTATTGAAATTACATTAACCAAACTTAAGCCTGTAAAACAAAAGTTACATAAACTTTTGGATGTCTAACAAAGAAACTTGTTGCTCCAGAAAACAAGTTAATGCCGCCGCAGACAGCCTTTCCAAATCAATAATTATTCCACGTTCCACGTGCATAAAACGGATGGTTTTGATGTTCTAGCGTTTTCAAGGCAGCTTTACCTTGTTAGCTTTTCATCTCTGTGAAAAGAAGTGAAGGTAACAGCTAACTTACTCCTTATCGGTATGTTGACAAGCTGAGCGTGAGCTGTTTTTACGCCGGACTGGCTTTTATAACTTTAAGTACAAATTTTGTCTCCACTTATCTGTGTAAATATCTTCGGACAAATGTCGATGCAATTAAAATCTTGCCTCACCTCGGCAAAACAAAAACCAATCACGTCCTTGTCGAAACAGTCGACAAAAAGCGGAAATTTCAGCTCGTCCAATGTACGGGCGAGCGAAATGTTTTTACGTGGCGCTGTATCAATGGAGGACTGAATGGTTAAGGCGGCGGCTAAGAAAAAATGGCCGCGTGTCACCATTAGTATGTGCGGTGGGCTCCGAATGTGAGCATTAATTTATTGGCAATATTATATTGAATAATGCACGCGTCGGCACGCAGGGGCCAAGCACGCGCTCCCTTCCTGTGTCTGCGGTAGCGGGCTGCGCTGTTCGGGCTGGTTTGGTGCCCAAAACATCTGACACGAGAGTGCATTGACACAATGCAGCAAACAAAAGAAAACCATGTGCAGTTTTGACGTATTCATTTGTGAGTTTTGTTAATCATGCGAGTGAAACGGGATTTATTGTAGTTATGTTGTGTTTCTGATTTTAATTTGAAACAAAGTAATTTATGAAAGTCAGTCAGTCAGTAAATCTTTATGGAATGCAATATTAAGATACTAGATTTTTTTGAACTGACTTTAAAAATAAAATCATTTTAATATATGAATACAAGTTTAATCGGAACAAATAAGCAGCACCCTTTATTTTGAAGTTTGGGGTGAGATATTTCTAGGCATAAAGTACCACGACTCTGGTATTTGATTTAGATTTAAAAAAAACAAACAAATAACACATATAACAGTAGCGGCAAGGCTTGGAGAGAAATTGAAGCGTCTGCATTTTTGTTTTATTTTTTAAAATTTGTGATATTTCGAACGTTAATGAGAATAATGAGTAATAACGGTGGATTATTAACCGTTAAGTGTTTGTGAACATACATGAGTGTAGGTAAATAAAATAAAACAGTGCAACATATACAGAAATTGGGTTAATAATGCAGTTCAGTTTACCTAAACTTAATTATATTTTTTGACAATAAATAGGAGTTAGTGATAATTCACCAAATTTCTTATATTATAACTAACAATGGATTGTACCTACGCAATAAATTTAATTATATTTAGCTTAATCCTTAAGACTTATTACTTACTTAATAAATAAGTTTTTGGATTTCAACCAGTCAGTGATACTTTTTTTATAAGCATATTTTGTACATTGAGTAAATTCCTAATGAGAAATTTTATCGATCGTATAAGAAAGGGCCCAGCAAAAAAATCTGTGGGAGTGTGCTGTACGGTAAAGTTTAACGATACGTACTAAATCTGTAAATCTAAGTCTTTTGTTAGTATTGTTTTATACATTCTCGCATGTTTCCCCGAAAGGGTAGGCAGAGGCATATTACACGCCCGCACGTCGCCAATTATATGGTTGGTCCCACGTAATAGGTGGCAAGCATATTTCCGCTTACTGGGCACTGTTATGTTCGCTTCGTCCGTTGATCTGCAGGTGCACCACTTGCAGGTGAGGCTTGCTTGGGCTCCTTTGGTATTGGTAGGATCCCTATACATATTCTTTCATATTTTAGAAAAAACACATTAATTAAACATACCAACGCTTAAGAAATCCAGTCAGCTACTCGCACATCGCAAAAAGCCTGTTGTCACTTCATATGTCCGTATTTACCTTTTCCATACTGGATAAATAGATATATTCCTACCAGATGCGTCGAACATACATTGTGATCTCGTACAAGAAAAGAAAAAAATGCAACAAACTTTGAGTCGTATGACAACACGCGCTGTTTTGTGTGTGGACAGCACAAGAAATCGCATAAACGTCTCCTATAACCTGTCGTATAAAACCCGGCCACAATCAGCAGGATGAACTGGAAATTTATGTGGTCCCGGCGTGGCATTAATTAAAATACTCGGCGCGCCCTCGGCAAGGCACCGCACACTACGCAATCTGTCAGGGACACTTGTTAAAGGCAACCTTCGATAAAAAACGGAGATAGCATATTTTTGCAACAATTTCTCTCCACCGTAGTCGCGGATAAGCGGCGAGTGCGTGAAGCGATACACGCAGCTAATGAATGAGCCTTCTATCAAAGCGCAGATACCACTTCTCTTAATTTAGTTTACCTACAGATATATTTAAAGTGGATACATTTTTCTTTCTGTCAATTGATCAATACTCAATGCACTGTCACTGTCCGGCCGGATAGATTTATTTGCATGTTCACTAAACGAATTCGCAAAAGCAGCATATTGCTTCTGCACTAGATAATAATGTAGTAGTTTATTGATTAGTAGATTTATTAATAATTAGTAAATTTATTGATTTGAGTAAGAATGATGTAAATATTTTAGTCAGGTATTTATTGTAAGCTCAGCTACTTTATCGTATTAAGTTTGATGCCTGTAAAGATAGTTGTAAGTTTTATGGTTGAATAAATAAATAAATAAATAAATTTGCTGAGAACTATTTTGGAATCCCTCAATGCAATTTATTTAACTTTTCTGTTAGTTTCGTTTGGAAATTATTGCCTATACTAATAAACGCCGCATAGCAATGTCATAAGGAATATAAAAAATACTGTGTTTAATTTTGTTTTATAGAGTCAATAGATAAATCCTATATTTTGTCTTACCTGTGCTGTTTCTTGTAATATAATGTTCAGTTTTACTATTTTTACTCTTTCTGTTTAATTCTCAATTCCTTCTTAGACTGTCTGAATAAGTTATTAACAGAAGACACTGCAGCATATTTTTCTATGTTTTTGAATATGAAATGTATCTTTGTAGGTAATAATAAATTGCAGTTAGTCTGTAAGCACATCACTTCTTAGGCCCCGTCTAGAAACAATGAAAATGCTGAAAATATATACAGGGCGACGTCTATAGGTTCAGCTTTTTACGGGCAAAGTATGGAGTCAGTCTAAAATACTGAATGTTGCGTGAAACGGTACTACCGTAACTCGGGCATACCGGTAGTAGGAACAAGAGCTTTCTAACAGATAGTTTAATATTCATGGCTATGAAATTCGTTTAAAACTTTTTGCAGAACACAGTCAAGTATGTTATAATGTTCAAATGTTTACGCTAAAGTTACGGTTTCTGCACTTAGTTTAGATTTGATTGGATCATTATATATCCCCATAGAATATAATCTATTGGGGAGGCTAACGTTCAGCAGTGGACTTTAAAAAGCTATTGTGATGATGTGATTTTTCCTAGCCATTGTATTTATTTATTGTATTTATTTGTATTACTTGATCTGAGTTCTTGATGATAAAGATGCGTGTGCACACAGTCCTTCAGCTTTCTTATACACACACTCTGTGATAACTACACTAGTCTATACACTAGCTCGCCTCTCTTTAGAATCGAAGTCATTTATTCAAGTTTGGCTCAATAGAGCTCTTATGAATGTCAAAACTTAAAAACTAGCACGCCCACTCTCTGCGGGCGGCAGCTTGATCGTAAAAGAACGGGCATGAAAATCGTCAAGTTCGGTTTTTTCTCCCGCCAGTTACAAGAAAAAATGTACTTAACAGTAAAACAATTTGATAAGTCTACAAAAACCTGTGTTCTGCAAGATTTAAATTAGAAGAAAAAAATAAATTATTTTTTAGAAATACATGCATAATTACGAATAAACATAGTAGACATGAGCAGACCAGTCCCCACGGCGGCACCCGTTCACGAGTATGACGCATGAACCAAGCATCGTTTCGCTCAACCATATTTTAGGGAACGTGACGACCCTACACGTGGCGCCACCACTGCAGAAACATTTAAGTGAGCATGACATACTGGAGCTAAAAGCTAAAGGGAATTTAAAAAACCTATTAAAAGAAAATCACAAATCCTTTCACTGTAAAGTAGTATACCATATATAGTATATATTTACAAAAAAAAAGTATTTAAGTATGTTTATCCGTTATTTAGTATCCATAACACAAGTTCTTAATGATACTTATCTTGGAGCTAAATAATTGGTGTAAGTGTCGGAAATATTTATTTATTTATATGGTATTAGTTATGGTATTAGTTATGCTATGCAGCCATCTAAACAATTATAAATAAAAATCAGATGAGATCTCCTAATATTCTTAGAACTAGACTTCTTGATAAAATTTGATGACCCGAAGATCACTTTCTTGTTGATAAAGATGCGTGTGCACACAGTCCTTCAGCTTTCTTATACACACAGTCTGTGATAACTACACTAGTCTATTCGCTAAGCTTACAAACTATAATAAACATTATATAAAAAAAACGATCTTTTTCACACGATTCCATTATTAATGTACTAATATTTACCTCATACTTTTAACCGCTTCTTTATAATACCTTATATTTTTATTGTCTACCCAACGGAGGAGGGAAGGGAACGACTTGTTCAGACAAGAGCTCATTTTGCATATCAGGGCGGCCGCTGACGTACGATTGACAATAAGCCCTCATTAAGTCAACTGGTTCGATCATCAGCTCATACAGAATTGCGGCCGAATTTATTTTTCATATATATTTTATTTCCTCTTGCATAATGAACTCAACGTTTTTAAATAACTTCTCTGTATGAAGGTTGATTTTGCAAGCGTAGTGAATGATATACAGTAGTCATGTATGTAGCTAAAGTTAATGTTTATTGAGATTATAGTCTATATTATTGTTCTAAGCATTTAGTTATTGCCCGGACAAATTAGTTTTTCTTCAAGTTTATATGTTATATTTGTTATAAAAAAAACAGGAAAGTAGATAGTTATTGAATGATTAACGCAGAAAAATAATGCTTACTGCTTAATAATTGCTAACTGCTGAGCTGAACTGAACAGTTTTGGGACATATTCGTACTTCGATTTTTTATTCCTTTTTTGTAATAATTAATCTGTCCTTAATGCTTTTCCTTTCTTTTTTTCAGATAAAGCTTACATGCTAGCACAAACTTTGTATTGCTGACAAAGTATTTTACCGTTACACGCCCTTTTTGAAGATTCCCATGCTGTAATCCCTTGGAAAACCAGGCCAGAGAGCTCATTCCACAACCTATTGATACGCGGCAGGAAGTTTCTTTTGAAACGCACTGCATACAGCGCGCGTCCCCGTCATTTCTAAGGTGTAAAGATGAACTCCCTGCCTATGGAGAGCAGTGTGATGATAGTACGGAGCCGATGGCATCATTTCGAACAGTTCCTCAGAACACACCCCATTATACATGCGGGTGAATACATTAACAAAATCTGTCGTGTCATATAAGTGTTACTGTAATTCGCTATTCGCGAGTCGATTTCTACATAGGATTTGTTTTGCTATCCACTGACATAGATATTTATTTCTGTCTGGAGGTTTTCTTTGTTTTTAATGCATTTCTAAGTAAATTAGATACTCTAACTATAGTTAACTATTATTACTATAGTAAGTATATTTTTTTTTCGTACTAATCAAATGCAGTAACGTATTCGACTTTTCTTAGATATAAAAACTAATCCCCCATCTAAGTATGTGGATACTATGGGTACTAACAGCGGATAAACACTTTTTTTTTATAAAATACATATTATTATGAAACAGTGATCTCAAGGCAATATTTGAGTATAAAATTTGTCCTTTGTGGGAATTGAACTCACGATCCCCACTGCCACAGAGAGCGAAAAATGTAAGGTGGCGGAAGACTGCTAGGAGACATAAATTATTCTGAATACTTGCGCTTTAAAGAATTAAGCTGGCCATTTATGGGAATCCTTGAAATTAAACTAAACTGTTTAAAACAATTTATTTTAAATAAACAGTCGTAAATTTTTTCCTTAAAACATCACACTCACGGTAAATCATAACACCGAAAAGCAATAGAGTTCTACAACCATATTTGTTATCGCATTGAGTAACGACTGCAGGAGCTGGTCATCACTCTTCATGAGTGATTGCTGGAATGAAGGTTACAATCATTTGCATCGAATAACATCGAGCTCATCAACGGCGAAACGATATAGAACTGTTTCTGTTTAATCGGTATCGTGTTTACGATGGATGTAATTGATAGGTTTCAAAAATATGATGAATGTGCTAAGGTTCCAAGGGTATGTGTAATGTATTTGCCACAATGTATAATGGTGCGCTGCTGAAAAATGCGAGGCAACTACTGCGAGGTGTCCTTTAGTAATGTTTGTCAATAAGTTAAAGTTTTTAATTATGTTTGCCTTTAATGGAAATTGTAACTACAAGTACTTACATAGTACGACTATTATAAAGTAGTTGTACTTTTTCTGCCTCTTCATCATTTCAGCCGTTGGGACGTTAATTGGCTGAAAGATGATGCCCAGTGCTGTCCTTCTTTCATGAACGAAGATAATGTGGAAATGTCTTCCCTCTCTGATTCGTGAGAGTCCATCACTTCAGTCGTTCAAAAGTAAACTGAGCAATCACTGCTTGTCAAATTTGGCAATAAATTAGCACTTTTTTTTCCTTCAAATGTTCCATTCGTTATCTTACAATAATGTTAGCATAAGTTGTATGTATGTATCTATGTATATATTTTTGATATATTATTAGCATGTAACAGATTTGCTTTATATTTTGTTCTTATTTTTATTTAAATCGCAGAGAATCAGCATCGTCCATTCATTAGGCGTCTGACAACTGCTAGTACCTAAGCTACTGAGTATGTATTTTATTGATTATCATTAATTTTTTTTTCTCAAGGCTAAGGAGAAATATTTTGTCGTTAATGTCACAACTCTTTTTATTTGTCAAAAATATCATGTAAACGAAACGTTAATACCTTGTTAATGTATAATGAATGTATGCCATCAATTACCTATAGCCCTTTTTCCTCCACGATCGGGAACAATGGACAAAAAGTAATTAAATGAATTAATGGCACCGGAAGTCGATGATACGACAGAAAAAAGGATGAGACCGGAATAAACGGTATGTTCTTCAGTTCTTGTTTCGGTGAAACATTTTTCTCCTGTCATTATGATCATCATTAATTTATATTCAGTTTAGCCAATAAGAACTTTTTTACGAAACAGAGTGAGTTGAGAATTTAAAATACCGCTACAAAGCGATTTTAAACTGATTGGTAACCTACATGATTAAGTACGAAAATTACGCAACTTCCGCACTTACTTACTGATTATTGTTATTTATCAACTCAATGAGATTGTATTAAAATATAACCATATTTACTATTTCATAATTTAGAAACTTTACTTTAATTTAATTTTGATTATTAAATATTAGAAGCCTCCCGCAAAACTTTTTTTAAATCGTGTTTCAGCAGGAAAATTAAAACTAGATTATAACTTGAGCTAGCTGTTGATGACCCCGTTTGCGTTTGGTTATCCCAGGTCAATTGCGTTTCACTGCGCCTCTCTGAGGAGGTCCTCCCGGTTTTGGTCCGGGGGACGTTGGCCGCAGGCGGGGTGTCAGAAGCTGCAACCCAGGTACTGGCCCCCGCCTCTTTCTCAACAAGCGGCGGGCGTCGTCGGAAGATTTTTAGTGGGTATTGCTGCCGGCGGTCGTGTCTGCCGGTGGTGAGTCCCACACCCCCTTTCGGTCCCCCTTTGGCCGGAGCGCAGTGCGTAAATGCATTTTGTTACCGACGTAAAACAAAAAAAAAAAAAAAAAGGTCAATTGCGTTTTCTTATACCACGTTTGATGTGACGTCCCACGGGAACGAGATAAAAAGTATCCTATGTACGTAACCTGGTTCTAAGCTAACTCCCCATCAATTTCAGCCAAAACAGTTTAGCCGTTTTTAGGTTATAAATATTGTAATTAACACGACTTTCTTTTATATAGATTTACAAATTAACTACAAACTTATGTGTGACGACGGCCTAGAATAGCGGCACCCCATATTATCTCGTGGGCGTCGTAAAAGCCGACGGAGAGAAACCCTACCGGATGAACAGCAGCAGTTTCATTCTGCCTGATCTGCGATTATCAACCACTTGCCCTTGTCATTATGGGAATTTTTTCGAACATGTTTCTGGCACACGCAAGCGATGGACGTGGAAAACTGTCAGAGAAGCCTATGTTTAGCAGTGAATTTTGAATATTTGATGATGATGATGATGATGAACTAGGCTAAAAGTAGGCTTTACTTTTACTTATATTTTTGTATGGTCCCTTTTTAAAAAACAAGTTAGTTCAGGTTGCTGATGGTCCACGTATTAGTGTAGGTAATTAGAATCTGTAGAATGTCCACTTTTAATTACAACCTGATTATAGAGGGTCCTGCGCTCCAACCGCAAACGTGTAAATAATGAAAGATAAACGGCCGTGAGATTCCTCAACATGATTGCGCACATTCGTGCAGGACGATTACGAGTGATCGAAATACCGACAGTGTCGTTTCATGTATATTCAGGTGAGGCGACAGAAGCCGGAATCCAAGAGACACACGCAAAAACCGGCACCGCACCCACCACCCTCATTCACCAGTTATTTGTCAAAAATAAAATTATGTTTTGATTATTTCAGAAAGCATATTTGATATGTCCGCGATAAGCGACAATAAAATACATTAATAATTCATAACCGCGCGAGTATTGATACACAAGAACGTGTTTCAAATGTTTTATCGACTGAGACGTTAATAAATGGGGCATACGTGAGCCTGGATTGGCAGTTCAATTAGTAAATGTCAAATTCGATATTTTTTTGACTTTATGTCTTTGTACAGAAAATAGGTAAGAATTTTGAATTTTTCTAACGTTAAAACATTTACAGTCACATGTGGCTGCATAAGGGTCTGCATTTTTTTTTGTCAGAAAACAGAAATTCCGCAAGCTTTTCTAATGCCAAGCTGATTCAGAAGTAATTTTTTTATTAATATATATCTTTTGTACAATATAATATAGTACAAAACAACAAAAATAGGCCAATCAAACAATAACAAATAACTGATGTCTTTCGTTAGAGTTCGTTTTTACACCAAATTTCATCGGAACTGGCTCAAGAGCTACGGACCATGCGTAAAGGTAAAACAGACGGGTCAGCAAAGTTACTTTCGCGCAATAAACTTTAGTATAAAGCTGACAGCTTTCATATACCTGATTTTAGATAGCAAAAAAAGTTTGAGGACAGTTTTTAAAGAATCTAAACATAGTTTTCTTTATAATTACCCCAATGCTAACTACTTGTAGCAACATTGCTTTTATCTGTTATAACGTCCATATTTAAGAACACAACTCGATGCAATTCAATATGATACGTAAGCAGTAGTACAACACCCACTTGCTTGAAAAAAGGAGGTTCGAAACGGACCAATCATCAGAAGCAGACAAGGTCACCTGTGGGCGGCGCAAGGGCACGACCGGTCTAGCACATGCCCATCTTGCCCATTACTCATTACTACAATCGCAGATTGGCAACCAATTATCGCGGACACGTTAATAACAGCTTTTTTAGACTTTTTTGAATTGACATAACCACTCGTTTTGTTTTCAAGAACCGCTACCATGTACCCAACAGTACTCGTACACTACAGGTTTATAGAAAGGATAAGAGTTATGTATTTTTTGTCACCAATGTTACAATATGATTCGCTGAAGGTATATACATTTCTAGACTAGGTACTGGTATACGTCATTTGGACTAGTTCAATAAAAAAAGAAGACAACGAAGTAATAAAGATTAATAAGTGATTGAAGGTGAAGGGTGGATTAATTCTTTATAATACATTATAATTTGCAAGATTCTAGTCAAGAGCGATGCCGCAGAATTTCTTGTTGCCACTTAAGTATTGCTTCGACCTTGGTCCTTTCTTTTAGTTAGTATTCTGGTATTTTTATATGACCAATAAACCTACGTTGAGAGACGGACTTTGTGATCGTTAATTAGGTTTTTATGAACACTAAATTAAACTGACGCACGCGAAACGCTACCAGAAAAAGTGGCCAAGCCAATTATATTATTTATAGTGTATGAAGCGTACATCAAAAAGCAATGTAGTGCCATCAAAGGCACCGCCGCCGCCGGAATGAAGGTTTGCTACGCAAAATGTCAAGCAGCTCGATCCCGATTCTCGAGTTCTTGACGTGAATCGAATGCTGACTGTCTCGCTCTCTCCTTGATGAAAAGGCGCTTCTGATGACGCTTACATAGTTGACAAATAGAAGTAACAGTTCTTTGTTCTAGGTGACAATTTTGAAATAACTCACCCGTTCGGAACCGCCTGCCGCTAACAATATAAAACTAGAATCTTAATCTGTAGATAGAAAAACAACCCTAACGGCAATAGTCTAAGTCAAATATAGATATATAACTCATTTTCACATGTATCGGATTAGCCTATCATTATGCGGGGCCAAATATCTGTCATTAAGTATACAGCACCTCTGCTCCTCGCACCTCGATGATTTTCGATGTAATTATGTCCAAGTTTTATTACGCTGTTAAAAGCACTTGAGATTGATGGTGCGGTGGTCCCCCCCTGCTGGTCTCCACATAGTCGTGGTGGGGGGGCTGAGTACCTCCCGGTAGGGCGCAGGAGGCGCCAGGGAAAAGGTAACACCCAGAGACCGACGACTCTGACCCTTAGTACTGACTACCGGGGAAGAAACTAAGAGGGACCTGTGGAGGGCGCAGCGGGCGGGCCAGGAGGGCCCGGCAAGCAGCGCCAGGAGGGTCTTAGGCAGTGGGGGCAGGGGGCCCTTGCTGTCTAACGACAGACCCTCCGAGAAGTCGGCTACACACGCTATGGTCGCAGAAGGAGGTAGGAGGGGCGCGTCCACTGCGCCTCTCTGAGGAGGTCCTCCCGGTTTTGGTTCGGGGGACGTTGGCCGCAGGCGGGGTTTCAGAAGCTGCAACCCAGGTACTGGCCCCCGCCTCTTTCTCAACAAGCGGCGGGCGTCCTCGGAAGATTTTTAGTGGGTATTACTGCTGGCAGTCGCGTCTGCCGGTGGTGAGTCCCACACCCCCTTTCGGTCCCCCTTTGGCTGGAAGGTAGTGCGTAAACGCATTTTGTTACCGACGTAAAACAAAAAAAAAATGGTGGTGCGGCAGAACAGACTCTCTAAGCAGAATAGCAATTCAAGCAATTCTACTGTCGAATTAAAGTCGGCTTTATTACACTATGCCGCGAGTTTTGGCGCGGGATGCCGACAAAGGACGAACCCAGAGGTCGAGAATCCGAGGATCGCCACGCTTATTTAAGAGTAATCAGCTAATTGTACACTTTTAACGAGTTTACGTATAATGGCCCAAGTTTTTGTCAAATCGATCATGCTCATAGGCTCGAGCTCTACGTCTACAAGAATTCCACAGGATTGTATAGTAAATCTAGTGAATTCTATAGTGTTTTACATTCCGAAAGTTTTTATTCGTAATATCGGAGTCACATTTTGAAGTGGCAGAGACAGGCCGAGCATCGAAAAGTATTTATTTTGAGATGAGAAATATAGCTAGTATAAAAATAATAAAATGTACGCTATTTTATTTGTCGATACACTAGTGAATAAAAACAGTAGATTGCAGTTCAGATGGTCTCTGGTTGAAATTCCTGTCGCACTTGTCGTAATTATCGCTTGCTTCGTGTCTCATACAGCAGGTTAAGCCGGCTGTCATGCATGACCATCTATGATAGCCGTTGTTAGGAAATCAGTGCCCTCTAATATCCTGACCTCTGGACCACCAATAGTGCCACCCCCTCTCATCCCACGAGGAGTCATAAGAGTCGACAAGAGAAATCCTATCGGATAATAGGCAGCAGCGTCATCCTACGTACTATCTTGAACTGCGATCAGCAACCCGCTTGCCCAGGCGTGGTGATTATGGGCAAGCGGGTTGCGGAAAAAGTTGATTTAGACTCATTTAATTTAATGCGCCATTTCCTCGTCCATATGTAAATAGTATTGATAGCAGTTTGTACCTTTTCCACTGCTTCCACTTGTGTAGATCCTAACGCCATTATGGCCGTATCGTCAGCAAAGGTAGCAATCTTCTAATTCTGGAATATCGGAAGTGTACAGTAGGTACAGGACCGGGCCTAGCACACTTCCTTAAAGCACTCCAGTTTTGATTGATGTGAGTTCAGAATATGCATCGCTTTGTCTCACTCTAAAAACCCTGACGGATGTATAAGATTCAAGAATACTTGAAAATTGTACTGGGAGGACTTTCCTTAGTTTGTATATAAGGCCTTGATGCCAAACCTTATCAAAAGCTTGAGCTAAGAATGATGATGAAGTCAACTTTTGAATATATGGATTTATTGAACAATATAAACGAAACATGAATGAAACAGTGATATAATTTTACAGTTCAACATAAATTTATGACAGAACATTGTTTTAATATAAAACAAAAATCATGCCGCCAATTGAACCTGTATCGCTTCTCATTTGCAATTGTTTTCTTGTTTTATTTTTAATATAGTGTACAATAAAGAATTTTTTATCATGTCACCGTATCATACATATCATTTAGAATCATATTTTGTGTTAGCAGTACATATTAGTGGCACTGCAATAGCATTCATTTTAGTCATCTAATTATAATAAACTAACCGAACATGCGAAATTGGTACCGCCACATTAGTTAGTATCCACTTTTCATATTATGAGATTTATAACAAAGCTGTTAGTATTGTTTAAAATATGTACTAGATCCTTGTTCTTAAAAATACATACATAAAGTCACAACCTGTGGTCCCAAAGGGGTAGGCAGAGGCATATAATACGCCCACACTTCGCCAATTATGTTGTTGATCCCATGTAATAGGTGGCGAGCCTATTGCCGCTTACCGGGCACTTCTATGTTTGCCAGAGCCTCGTCCGTTAACTGGCAGGTGCACCACTTGCAGGTGAGGTTGGCTTGGGCTTCAAAGATGATAGTAGGATCCCTATGCTCCCTTAAAAATCTTTAAAAATAACAAACAATTATTAATCAATAATCCAATTTGGTGCAGCCGTTCGGTAATTATGCGCGTACATACATTTCGGTTATCCGGTTTTTGGTATATACAGATAATATTGAGATAAATTATATTTATTGACATCTCACAGAGCGCCGTCAACTTAGAACCAAACTATGAGAATCTCGTAATCTTAAATAGCTTTCATAAGCTTTTAAAAAAAAACATTTCAAACAGAAACTTAAATTTTATTCAACTTTATAGATAAAAATCAATAACAGCACTGATAATCAAAGGTCATAATTAAATAAGAACATTCCGTGCATATTAAAAGCAGGCAAGAGCATAATCAAAATTAAAATGTACATTCGTACAAATAGACGACGATATTTTAAATGGCGCACGTTCAATATGCATTGAGCTTTGCGCGCACTTTGCGTAATGAGTTTTTATTTGTTGATAAATATTGAAATCCTAAGATCGGGACCACACACCGCGCCGAGCCGGTCCCCGTACACAGGCAGTGTCAGAATGCTCCCTTTGGCCAAATTAATTTACGTCAATTTCACCTATCTTCCAAAAATCTTATTAGACTCATTTTATTAACTTGGTCAAGTTATCATTTAAAATGTTTTTACTTTGTGAAGTTTTATTACGTCAAATGTAATAAACACTTCCTATCTGACAAAAATTTGGCTATGTTGAGAATATTTTTTTTCTAACCATTAAAGTATGTCAAATGTGTATTTGCTAACTGTACAACATTTATTTATTCAGGCGTTACCTTGCGGACATTCATTGTAAGCAAGTGATGGAGTAAATTGGTAGATTATATTAGCGCGGAAAATGGCTAAATATCTTTGTGCCATTTTCCGCGCTAATATAATTTCACAAAATCGAGAAACAATTTTCTACGCGATACGTGTTTCACCATTACACAGGGCTTATACACACACAGCGTAATCTTCAGGGTGCTCTCGTTTCAACGTTGTTCGTGCAGACATATCTTACCAAAGCAATAATTGTCATAAAGATATTTTTGATCCCATCACTTTATTTACTATAAAGTTGTGAAAACTTGTTTTGGTAAATATCTTTTTAAAAAAAAACTGTGCTTTCTGGAAACGATTTTTGGACATCACAATTTTGCCAGAATGCAACGGCTTATAAATCTTATGTCACTTGGTTTATAACTGTTTTCAATAAGTTTTTGTTTATTTGGCAGCTCTCTTTTCTTCGTTGATTTGCCTGCACTCTCTTCCATTAGTCTGTGAGTTTTAAATACACCGAGAATGTGCTAACCACCACACACTCGATGCATCAACGATGACAATGTAATAACCAAGTAATTCTATAAATGAGTTATGCGCACCATTGTAAAATATATGCTATGGTTTCATAGCATATATTCTACAATGATGCGCATAACTCAAGTTTTTGTGTGGCCGCCCAGGAGGTGGCCCAAGAAATTTGTGAGTGTTTGTGTGTGTGCCCCTCTAATTTATACCACGATATCAACCTTCATTACTGATATCTTTTATATTTATTTTGCCTCTAAATGTTAAATAGATAATGATATAGTTACACACTCTCGAGCAACTAAATCGACTCAACCGCTAACTTTACTTTCAAACATTGTTTACAACATTTACATAACATCAATATTTTAGTGGAAAGCTTAAAACATAAGCGTTTAAGTTTGAATGCAAAATGCAATGTATGTTAGAACGTTTTACTTTAATATTAATATACTTATTCGTATGCACATATTTTTAGGAGGCTTTTGTGGAAACCGAATTAGATGCAGATAGAATGCGACACAAAGATAAATGGACGTGCAAGAGTAATGCGATCTCATTAGAATTATTAATGTAATTAGATCCATACAAGAAACAAAAAATAACACGAATCGCAACAAAAAACATGTAAGAGTTAAATAGAAACCACTGACAACGTCTAAATAGGGGCGTGAGGAAAGAAGTGCGAAATACAGGAGTCGCTCCGACTGCAATCAACTCGCGCTATATCTGTAGTTCGGACCGGTGTCTGAAGAGCAGCGGTCAACGGGAAGACACCGCACCGTGAGCAGCCGTTAACACCAGTGACATGTGACGATGGCGGGCGGTCGCAATCTCCTTTATCTCGACGAAGAATTCGATTAATCCTTGATTAAAATAATTAGCCATTCGCCACGCAACACACTCGTGCCCACTCGCCGAGTCGCACATCGCACCGCCCGCCTGCACTTCACGGCTATCAACTACTTACAATTTGGCGGTTTGCTGTCTCGTAAATAAACATTAAACGAGGTTTCATTATTTAAATTAAAAGACTGCACGATAATTTGCATTTCAACTTTTTCTGTAAATTTTAATTTTACAACAACGTTTTTTTTAGTTTGTTTCTCGTTTTGGATATCCGGCGAGGCAAACTTGAAGCATGCATTCATATAATTTTTACTTCTGGTTATAAATTAAATTATTATAGGTATTAAAGACTTTTATGAGTTTTAAATTATTGAAAAATTACTGTACAGTAAAAGCTCTTTATTCGCGGGGTATATGTTCCATAAATATGCCGCGAATACAGAAACCGTGAATACGGAATGGTAATTTATATGGGATTATAGGGGATACGTTCCTAGGTGACAAAAAAAAACAACAAATATATATAAAAAAAATATTTTATTGAAGTTTTTTAAAAATTTTAATTAATTATCTTACGGCTTAGGCAATGGTTTGAAGAATTTTGTAATTTTTTCTTGCTTGGCAGTTTTCAAAAGCTCTTTCAATTCAGACTGATACACAGCAGCCGCATTAGCAACTTGCCTCTTAAAAATAAGACTTAGTTCCATAGATGGATCATTGTTCATAAAGAAATCGCAAAGCTCATTTGCCATTCTTAAGCCTTCACTAAGATTTTTCAAATTAAATGTCTTTGTTAATTAAATTTTTTATTAGTCCATTTGACAAGGATATTGTGTTAGATACTTATTGGAATAATTTTATTATTATTATGTATGTACTTATTAGATCCGCGAATAAAGAAATTTTTAGTCGCGAATATAGGAATTGGGTAGCATTTTTTTAATCCGCGAATAGTGAAAACGCGAATAAAGGAAGCGCGAATAAGGAGCTTTTACTGTACTACATAAGTTACAAAAAAAAATACAATTTTATCTTTTAAGTACCTCTTTAACCATTCTGTTTGAAGTTACGTTTATATTATCTCACTATATTGTTGTCAAGAGTTAAATTAATGAAAGCTAAGCAATTAATCATTGTGCATTGTAGTACCAGCCTAGAACAGTACCACCCCCTCTCATCTCATGGGGAGTCGTAAGAGTCGGCGAAGAGATATAAGTAATGGGACATCAATCGGAAAAAACTATTATTAACTAATTGACTGATTTGTGGAATGAAAAATCGCATAAATAAAAAAATATTTTTTGCATAAAAAAATTATCGATTTTAGTCTATTAATCGTTTTTTTCAAATTTTGCAATGTATTTGAAATTAAACGTAAATATATCTAGGTATATTTATCACAGCTTCGGTCAGTTTCTGGTCTTAGTAAAAGCTTTCAAACACGATCTCTGTGCTGGAGCGGAAGAAATCGGCACCAAAACGTGCTTACTTGCCAACTGTAAATTTAAATACAATAAGCTCTCTCATAGGTTCTCCAGGATAAAAGACTGTTGTTTTCTATATATTTTTTATTTTTGGAGGATAAATAAATGACTAAATAAAACATCTAATTACAGAAAGCCAAATGTAGGCCCCCACTGATAGAAACAGTACGGTATAGTTTGATACAATTAATTTAGATTTTATAGACATTCAATATTTCAGAAAAGTGAAATAAAAATCAAGATAAGTAATTATTAACGAAGATATTATTTAAATACTTACTTACCTTGACCTGGTCTAATTGAGATTTATAACGTTAGATCTTTATTGCAGTAAGTATCGAGATATAATTAAAATTTGAGAATAATTAATGATGGTTTTGGTTTCATCTGAGTTCATGAATGAACCAAATTACTTAGTATATTTATGACACTCTAAATAAAAATAGGTATATTCTATGCTCTACCTAGTGCACTCAAATTACAAGCGTGAACCATTATTGATTTTAATAATACTTATAAAATGTTTTATGCGTCAACTAATATATTTTCCAGTCCATGAGAGGGTAAACTAACAAAAGCGCGAATATGTTAATTTATGGATCAATAATGAATATGCATTATAAAATTAACCATCGTCATCAATAGATAACTTTTGCAATAATATAGACCTTACTAATATATTTTGTTATTGTTTGTTACTCTCTGTTATATTTTGGCAACCCTTCTAGATTGTCCCCTAAGCCACTAACAAAAGGAAACTGGTCCCTATACACAAGTGACTAGTAGAATGATTTTTATGAATATTCAAAAGTACAATCGATAATCAATATTAGCAATAGTCTTGAGTCAGTATCGTTGAGTCATAGTTAGATAATTAAATATTTTCGATAGCGACTGCTCATACCCTTTATTAAAGAAGTTAAGGGTTAAGTTTTTTCTTTTGTATATTTAACACCTGGCATGTTTTAGCCCTTGGTGGTGGGATTTACAGAGACAATTCCTATGATAAATTTTTTTTTTATAAATTATGTATATTATTTAGGTACCTGTTTCGAGCTCTTGGTAGAGCGGTTCCAAGAATTTGTCGGAAAATTATACAGTTTCAAATCGCAACTCGTTACTGGTTGGAAACGTTTTCCATGTCCGACTGGCCAACGACCACCTGTATATTTAAATACACGGGTGTATGAGGATTCTACCACGACCATTGGAACTTAAGTAAACCTCACCTGCAAGTGTTGCACCTGCTGATTAACGGACGAGGCAATGGCAAACTTATTCCCGGTAAGCGGAAATTAGCTTCCCACCTATTACGTGGGACCAAAAAATTTTATTGGTGAAATGTGGGCGTATTTTTATGCCACTGCCTACCCCTTGGAGACAGGCGTGATTGTATTATGGGACAGCGGACCCCAATCCCGACAATTTCGACATTAAAATTAAAACAAAATCCAAAAACACTGAAGTCGTTACGGCGTTATGAGCCACAAGACAATTGAACTTTCTCTGTCTAATTGAACGTAAATATTAGTTCGGGGAAAAAGTCTTTTCGCATAACGTAGGTATAAACTTATTATAAAATTTCTTGACTGTACTATTTGTGTCTGGCTGGTTTTGGTAACATTAAAAAGGTTCCATTATAAAGAAAAGAAAAAAATAAAAAAAAGTTGTTTCCCGCTATTTTTCATTTGTTTTTCTCTCCGTAAAAATGAGTGAATCTAATGAAGAAATTCGATACATTTTAAATTTTTTTTATAAAAAAGGCAAAAATGCAACTCAAGCAGTGAAAAAAATTTGTGATGTTTATGGACCTGATGCAGTGTCAGTAAGAGTAGCACAAATTTGGTTCAAACGTTTTCAGTCCGGAAATTTTGATGTTAAAGATGCACCTCGCTCTGGTCGCCCTGTTACGAATAAAATGGACGCCATTTTTGAAAGAGTGGAGCAAGATCGGCATATTAGTAGTTACGATGTAGCTGAAGAACTGGGAATTGACCACAAAACAGTTTTGACCCATTTGAAGAAAGCTGGTTATACAAAAAAGCTCGATATTTGGGTGCCACACGAGCTCACTCAAAGAAACTTAATGAACCGTGTACTCATTTGCGATTCATTATTGAGACGTAATGAAACCGAGCCGTTTTTGAAGAGATTGATAACTGGCGATGAAAAGTGGATCACGTACGACAAGAACGTGCGAAAAAGGTCGTGGTCGAAAGTTGGCCAGGCTTCACAGACTGTGGCCAAACCTGGCCTAACACGAAATAAGGTGATGCTGTGTGTATGGTGGGATTGGAAGGGCATTGTTTATTATGAGAGTTTATTATTACCGCCCGGCAAAACCATCGATTCTGATCTTTACTGCCAGCAACTGATGAGATTAAAGGAAGCAGTCGAGAGAAAACGGCCGGAATTGATCAACAGGAAGGGTGTGGCCTTTCATCACGATAACGCTAGACCACACACATCTTTAGCCACTCAGCAAAAATTAAGAGAGTTCGACTGGGAGGTCCTAGTCTATCCACCATATAGCCCTGACCTTGCGCCTTCAGATTTTCACCTGTTTCGGTCTCTGCAGAATTCTTTAGGTTCTGTAAGGTTGACCTCAAGAGAGGACTGCCAAAACTATTTGTCCCGTTTTTTTGATCAGAAGTCCCAAAGTTTCTACAGTAACGGGATAATGTCTCTGCCCACAAAATGGCAGAAAGTTATTCAACAAAACGGTACATATATATTGTAAATAAATGTAAATAAACTTTGAAAAAAATGTCTTGACTTTTCATACAAAAATACGAAAAGACTTTTTCCCCAACCTATTATATTAAGATTGTACAGTTATTTTTTTTTCATAAAAAAAATATGAGAATTTTGACTTAGGCTGAATGAGCATTTACAGATTTCCAGATATTTGCAGATGTTATCCTTCTAACGCCTTGATATTAAAATAGTTAACTATTTACTTGATGCAGATAATCGCATTATGCCCTAGTAGCATTTCGTCTATATTGAAAAGTAGGTACCATACTTACCTAATAAAACCTAATAAAAACCGAGGAAGTCATCGGATCTCAAAATGCTATAGTTAATTGCCCCCTGTCTCGAACTGCTTTTCCTCGAAATACGGGGCGAGAGAGTTAGTGACATAAGAATTTCAGACCAAATACAAATACAAAATTATCAACATCTTCCCTTTTCCGAAAATGTTAGTTTAAAGTGTATATTATGTTATGAGTAAGTAATTACCAATATTTTGAATCAAAACTCAAAACTGGTGTCTCAGTAAGTTACATAACTAATATTGAAAAAATCTATTATGCATAATATGTAGTTATTATTATATTATAAGTATAAAAATTAGTTATATAGCCTGCCTACGCCTAAACAAACAGTGCAGGCAAGACTTCATATACTAGTTATTTTGATCAGTCTTATTGTATAGGACATTAATGTTGATTTATAGAAAATGCAAATTCTTTGAAAACGAAGCACCGATTTTACGTAATGAAGAACCAAAGTTTGATGTAGTAAATATATATATAGTGCTGAACAGTACTTTGTCAGCAACGATTGATCGAATGATTGGCGGGACCACAAGTATAGACATATGTTTTTCTCGTATTTACAACAAGGGCTGAGTACCTCCCGGTAGGGCGCAGAAGGCGCTAGGGAAAAGGTAATACCCAGAGATTGGCGACTCTGGGTGCCCTTAATACCATCTACCGGGAGGGAAATTAAGAGGTACCTGTGGAGGGCGCAGCGGGCGGGCCAGGAGGGCCCATCAAGCAGCGTCAAGAGGGTCTTAGGCAGCGGGGGCAGGGGGCCCCTACTGTCTAACCATAGACCCTCCGAGAAGTCGACCTCACACGATATGGTCGCAGAAGGAGGTAGGAGGGGCGCGTCTACTGGGTCTCTCTGAGGAGTCAACAAGTGGCGGGCGTCGTCGGAAGATTTTTAGTGGGTATTACTGCTGGCGGTCGTGTCTGCGGGTGGTGAGTCCCACACTCCTCTCTCGGTCCCCCTTTGGCCGGGAGACAGTGCGTATAAGCATTTTGTTACCGACGTAAATAAAAAAAAAGAAGTTTTCTCGCACCCTACGGGTAGTCAGAGCTATTGGCGACTGATTAAGGCCGTGCAGGCCAACTTCTGCTCTCCCTCGCTGCCCCCGCTGAAACATCCAGATGGATCGTTGGCTTCCCAGCCGCTAGAGAAGGTTAACTTGTTAGCTGACCTCTTCGCGGCTAACTCTCGCGTTGACGATTGTGGTGCCGCCCCACTTAATTTAGAGCATCCACTGTGTCCACCAGTTGTGGGTCCACCATGCCTGATATTCGTATCAGGCAGTGTGATGTACGTTCCGTACTGCGGTCGCTCGATGTGCGGAAGGCTAGCGGTTCAGATGGTGTTCCGGCAATTGTGCTGCTTAAATGCGCGGCTGAGTTGTCTTTTGTGTTGACACAATTGCTTAAAGAGTCTTTTGATACCGGTGTTGTGCCGGTTTCTCGGAAGTAAACGAACATACAACCCATCCCCAAAAAAGGGGATCGCTCGGATCTAGCCAACTATCGACCCATCGCTATCACTTCTGTGCTGCGCAAGTTGTTTAAGCGGGTGATAAATGCTCAGTTCATCCGTTACCTGGAAGATCACTCCTACTTCACGATCGCCAGTATGGGTTTAGATTGAAACGATCAACGGGTGATCTTCTAGCGTTCGTTACTCACGCATAGGGGTGAAGCAATGGACAAGCGTGGCGAATCTTTAGCCGTAAGTCTGGATGTAGCTAAAGCTTTCGATAGAGTAAGGAATCGTTCCCTTCTTTCCAAGTTGCCGGCCTTCGATATGCTGCTCCGTTTGTGCGCCTGGGTGGCTGGCTTTCTAGAAGATCGGAGGATACGTGTCTTGTGTAAGGGCAGTTCCTCCGAGTTCTACAAAGTCAATGCCGGAGTGCCGCAGGGATCGGTACTCTCGCCTACCCTATTTCTTCTGCATGTTAATGACATGTTGTCCTTGGGCAATATTCATTGTTATGCGGATGACATACGGTACATGAGCGGTATTTGGGACATCCTGCGTCAAAGCAAGCCGATATCCTGGTGCAAAGGCAAGACCGGAACTACTATGGCGAGTGTTCTGAGGAGCTTTTCGATCTCATCCCGCCCTCTCCCGAACACGTGCTGGTCTTAGAAACCATCCTCATACTGTGCAGACTATCAGCACTCGAACCAAGAAATTTCGGAAGTCGTTTCTTAGCAAGACCACTAAGCTCTGGAATTCGATGCCGGCTCATGTGTTTCCTATTTCCCATGAAGCGTGAAACGGCATTTTAGTAGGCCGTCGTGAGTGGGTGCGCTTTGTACCCTGCTTATTTCACGATATGAAGCGCTTTCATTTTTTTTGGCCTGCATCGACGGCTTACCATCAGGCAGGATGTAGTCATTATGGTCACATCCCGACAGGGGTAGATGTAATATTTGTTAAACCAACTTGGGCAGCAGCTCCTGACTCATATTGTTCTAGTATCAACATAAGCAAAGTTAACGCGGTCTAGTGCCCGAAACCCCCCCCCCCCCTTTTTAGGATGGAAAATCATCGAATGATGATAATGATCATCTTAGTTAGCACTATTTTATATATATTCTATTTCTTTTCTTCCGTTGTTAATTATGAGATATATTTGTATGTACATAAATATACATATTTAATTTTTATATATTTTTATAGTTTCTTTTCTTTTACTTGGATATGTACAAAATTAAATCCCGTAGGTACCCAACTTAATTTTCAACTGCTAGGGTTGGCTGGTAGAGTTCCCTTCTAGAGATAAGTCCACCTTTGTACTTTTGTTTTCAAATTATTTTTATGAAAGAAAGGATTAATAATAATAAATGAAAGCCTCTAGCAGATTGTGTAGAGCGGAAGGGTAAGTCACTTTCACTGACTAATAACTATGTTCTTTCCTGATACGCTTACGTTCCAGGACCGCGTTACGCTTTCGACAATCCAGCAACTAAACAGGACAGTACTATAGTAGTAACATAACATGCTTTTATTTATTTTTTATTTTATGCACACTACACAGTCTGCTATATTCGATGATCGATCTCATTTTATGTCTATAAATAACAACTAAAATGTTTAAAAAAGCATTTTAATCACAAAATACACTTTAAAAGGGTACAAATATTCATATAAAACTCATTCATATCAAACATTCAAAAATTTGAAATATCACATAGGTTTCAAGAATTTATTTTAATCATATCAATAACATTGTATTCAACAAACTCACATACAGGAAACACTTCGGACATCATCTTATAAGATATAAGCATAGTATTTTGATTTGAAGCGAAATGTAACTTAGGGTCTTTGCACACTTGTTATTTGAAGTTCGGCGATCGATTGGGGCGTCCACTCTGCTTACTTGCTGAGTCTTAACACAGGACATACGTTCAGATAAAAAACGCAGTAACTCATACTCACGCAATCAAGCATAGCACGTCTACATCCAATATAGTATTAATAGATGTAGAAGCTAAATCGCCAATCGCCTGTATGAAAAGTAGATTGTGTGGAAACGCCCTTAGGTAACAAGCCTTACTTATAATAAGCCTCACAAAGGCAGTTTTCCATTAGAGTTTTGAGATCCAATCTTCTAAAGCCTTCATATCAACGGGACTGTCGTCATCTCCCGTGTTAGCTGAGCATTCAACAACATCAACCTTGCTGCTGACGTGAGAAAATTCAAAATCTTTGCCAAGCTTCCCAATATAAGTAGATTTGTTGGACTGGGACGGATCTACAGATTGCAGCTGGCTTGACTTGGTGACACGAACAAGATTACTGAAAAAATAGATATCTTGTAAGAAGAAACTAATTAACATTTAAACAAAATCGGTTTGACCTGATTGTTTAAGCTTAAAGGTATAACCAACAAACAGGCTGAGCAGTTCAAATAAAGAAGAAGACTTAAGTATTATAAAATGGTTCTTCTGGGCTTACATAGTTTGTATTTAACATTTGTATATTAAATATAGTGGAACGTTCAACATCATCATCATCGCAGCCCTCAAAGTGAGAGGGTGTTGGTTCATACTCCACCATGAGGACCCAATGCGGTTTAGCAGAGGCAGATGTGTGGCGTCCTGCTGTTGGAATTTTTCAAGCCAACTAATTAGGCGTCTAACGTTACTTAACAACCACTAGATATAGTAATAACCAGGACTAACTGCTTAACATGCTTTCTGAAGCATGGGAGGGGTCTATATCAAATGCCAAAGAAACATTTCTGACTACCTTGGTTTGTAAGAAGACGCTAATACTTAGTAGTGGGCCAATATAATGCTGATACACAGAGGTGACCAGCATCATTAGTGTTAAAATACTAATGTGGAAAGTGTACTTATAATTCGCTATAATTCTTACATTTCTTTCTCCAATAATCCCTTGATGACTTGGCTCCCTTTGGCAAGAGGCTGATCCTGCTTGTTGCATAGTATTAGCAGTGGAGGGCTGTTTCCTTGTACTACTGGATCCAAAAGTATTGTATACAGGTATCTATAAAACATAATATAGCTAAGGAACTTTGGTATGCACAGCACATTTCAATTCTGCTCCTTTAGTTTTAAACTAATATTCCTTCAGAGATGTCCAAAATACCAAGAACCAAGTCTTAATGGACATAAAAAGAAACTCCTATTCACTAGATAGGATAGATCACATACTACTACTTTAACCTTCCAACACATTATTCATTACCTGATTACTTTTTTGTTATTCTTAAACAAAATGAGTGAGTATATGGTTTGGCTTTAGTCTTTTTTCATATTTCTACATAAATTCACCCCTGGGTAGGCAGAGGCATATTTAACCCACACTTCGCCAATAATATAGTTGGTCTCAACATGTTATGTTCTATGTAAAGAAAATTTAACAACATTCAGTCAGAAATATTGTGCATGGATAGATTTTATTTGATAATAAGGTTAAAATAAAAAAAAGAGAATAAACTTACTCTGCGACATCTCTGATTTCTTTCTGAATTGTAACTGAATCAATTACATAAACAATGGCCTTGGCAGTGCTTTTGTACTGGTCAAAAAATTTGTTCCTGAGTCTTTCTTGTCCCGGCAAATCAACAATACGTAATGAATTCTGGAAAAAAGAAAACATAGAAATGTGTGAAAACGGTATAATAAATATCCTCATGTTAAAAATGAATGGTTAAGTATAAGCCATAGTTTTTAGGCTTCTAAGAACCTTTTTGACAATATTTCATTATGAAATTGGCACCGACGATCATGACAGCCAAATTTATACATTGGCTCTTCAATACTGTCAATCATAGGTTCTATTTTACAATAAATAGCTATTATTAAGTTAATGCATATTTAGCACCGAAGACTATGTAATATTAATTTAATAGTTACTCTTTTAGGGTCCCATAACTAATAAAAGAAAAAAAAATTGATAAACAAACATTTTAATGATGATCAAACATTATTTTTTTTATGATTAAGTATATAATTAACATGATTTTTTTTATGAATAACTTATTAAGATAAATAGGAAACTCCTAGACTAGAACAAATATTCATGTTCATCCACACAAAGATTTGTCCTGTGCGGGAATCGAACCCACCGCATTAGAAACTTAGTGCAGGTATGACCTTCCCGCCATTACAGGCATCATGAGTGTTGTGAAAAGAAACGAATAAATATTGTTAAAGCTATTCAATTATATATATACATACATATATAAAAAAGGTTAACATTATTAAGCATAGTCAGACTTAGTTGTAACATGCCAGTAAAAATTTAAAGTTATTACAAGGAACTAAGGCAAAACAAACGTCAAATTGTTCCAATTGACCTGTGGATGACTGTACATAATAACATTATCGCAAATAATCAGATCTCATGTCAATCAAAAATACAAATAAACAAAGAAAATAATTCTAAAAAAACTTACACGTGATGTTATATACTCTTCCACATTCTCTTTCATTGATGTGAAGGTTTGCCTGTATTGAGAATAAGCAAGCCGAACAAATAAAAGAGTTTTTCCAGAATCTGATAGGCCTGCAAGGAGTACACATCGTCGTTGATGACGTCGCCTTGTAAAACACCACCATATTACTGAAAGAAGCCAACATTTCAATTAATACACGTGTAAACACGATCAAACATCACTATATCCTAGTTTAGAATATACAAAAATAAAAGTTAATTAATTTTTACTTACACAGTGTGAAAATAAGGATAATAACACTAAGTAAGGTTATGTATCGCGGATCATTTAGCACGGGTTCCGTGTAAATCTTTTCCTTGATAACTTCAGAGTCCATTGTTTATTTTATTGTGATTGAAAGAATTAGGAGAAAAGCTCTGATAAATTTATTTTATTAAAATTTATCCAATGCGGCGAACATTTACCGCTATCTCTCGGTAGTCAGTCTGTCAGAGTAGATGATATGATATATCTATGCCAAATTGCCAATCTGTGGGCGAAGACATTCTATTTTTTAATAAAAAGACGATAAAATACAAATAAAAAACTATTGACGTAATTCAACTCTGATGAATAACATTTACTTCTGAAGCGTGATTAAGTCCAGTATTGAGAAAAACATATGAAAACATAAGATGTCTCAAAAGTCTCACAAACTTTCATCATAACACTGTTTTAAAACCCCTTATTTTTATTTGGCAGGACGAATCTTTCAATAGAACTCGAAACGAAAATAGCTATTAAAAGACAAGAAGGTTCTTCTATTTACTATCAACCGAGGTAAGATTAGTACTGAAGTGATAAGGGCCGAAGCTTGTGGAAAAGAAAATAGAGTGGCAAGAAAAAGGTATGCTTGGATGGTTTGGTCATGTTGAGAGGATGAACGAAAGTAGACTAACGGAAGTGATTTATGATGGACAAGTGAATGGAAGTGTTGGGACGGGAGAACAACGTAAGACCTTTTGACCAAATTCAAAAGATTTTCCGGAAAGGGCAGGTCAAAAGAACCCTAAACCGACAGGCGTGTATAAAAAGGTTAATGAGTGTGAATGAAGCTAAAAGTGTGTGCCAAGATCGTAGCAAGTGGAAGGATTTGAAGGATGAAAGAGGCGTGTGTAAAGCGGGACGTATTCATGAAATCAGTATTACATTATTATCCTCTGACCTATTGATAGAGCGGTAGAAAAACAATTACAGACGTTACTTCAGTATATATGAAAAATGTTATAGGATGTATGTTGCTTTTGACTACTATTTTTTTTTTTAAATATATACTTTAAAAAATTATTTACGCTTGTGCTAGTGCTGCTGTGTGATTCGATTAGTATCAGCGGCGGCAAAATTCTTCTTTTTAATCTCTTTGTCTGTGGGGATTGATGGGGGAGGAGAAGTTGAAATATCGTTTTTTTCTCGTCTACATATCACCCTGCGATCAGCCTCTATACTATTGGTACGTCTGGAACAAGTCTGAGTAAAAGTTATTTTACTTACTATTGTTTAGTATAAATTATTGATTAGTATAGATTATTGATCCAGTCACAAAATTTATTCTGAATTATACAGTGATATTATACGAAAATGACAGTACAGGCGTTTCACTTAACTAATTTCCAATATTATGTCAGTTAATTTAGTGCAGTTTTTTAAAAAAGTGGGTGACTTAGTATAAGTTCTATAATATGCATAGATTTTTAATGGATAAACATCAGGATAACCATCTTTGTGATGATTTAAGAGCATTAAATTTAGGACATGCTACATAAGCAATTTGGTACATTTTAAGGCAAAACCATCTCCTACTCAGTACATCTCCACGCTTAACTCCATTAGAAAATGCGTCTAATTTTACTTCATCATCATCTCATATCCTAACATTATCCCATGTACCCTAAACTTAAGCTTAGGGCCTTTCCTCTCCAACCCAAAGGGAAATATAATTCTGTAATGACATCGTGTGTTACGATATTACAAGGCATTAACTTCTATAACGATTGTCATTGATGTTAATGACAGCACGAAGCATGACATAACTTCGCTCATACCCTCGAAAAGTCATAGGAGCTTAGGAGCCTAACCAGAGTTTAAACCCGAGTTCCTCTGAAATTTGATTCTATAGTTTTCGCCACTGGGCAAATGCCGCTTTTTTACCAAAAGCAATAATATTTCGCATTCTCGTAAAACAATTATACTATGCTTAGATGTAATTAATATATAGAACAGATTGTACACTCATTACACTTTTATTTCGGATGGACAATTATCGGAATATGTCTGCGGAGCGGAAGGGTGTTTCCTTAGAGCATGGCTTGATACTCTAAGGGTGTGTCTGCCTTTTACTGACTAAAAATCATCAATGCTTCTTCTTGAGTCCTTGATATTCCGGACCCGCGGTGACTTTTTTAAAAAGCGTCAATGTGATGTTAATGCTTGTATTTGAATACTTATGATGTGACAGGAGGGTCCTTTACTTTAGCATATTAGCATTCAAAAAAGTCAATGATTGTGACTTCTTGGCGGTAAAGTGAAGCGTCATGTCTGCAGTTTTGTTTTATTTTCTAAAATTTGTGATATTTCAAATCAAACAAAGCAGTGCAACATCACTTTTCAAATTCTCCTCAAGGAGTCAATGTGAGATATCAGTATGGTCCCACATTTTTACTGAGGACTCAAGAGGCTTTAGGGGAGGGTATCTCATTTACCATTAATCATCACTCATTTTCATTTACTATGAATTATATATTATTAATATATCGCTTACTTGACACTGGCTAGATGTGCTAGACGCACGAAGCCATTATATAAAAGAAAAAAAAAGTGGTTGTCAATGTTGTCATTGTAATGTTTGAATTTGTTTTTTGCAGTGCCAGCCGACCCATCTATGTTTTCTTTATTTTTCAGATTGATTTGAGATATTAATTGCAACTTAAAAATATGTAGTTGTTATTGTAGGTATTTTGTTTTCGCGTATGATTTCATGGCGCCGCTAAAATGTTGTGTTGGTGGTTGCAATGCAACAAGTGATACGCATCGTTTGTTTGTTGTACCCAAGAATGATAATTTAAGAAGTTTGTGGTTGTCGTTCTTAGTGCCAACTAATTCGCGACTTATTGGACTTTCTAAGGATCAATTATTGAGAAAACGAGTGTGTCATCAACACTTTGATAGACAGCAACTTGATGGTCAAGGCCGAAGGACGTATTTATCCTACCCTTGCCTGTTTTCTGCTTCTGAAATAGCTCACGGTGTACCATTAAGCTTTGAAAGTAAGTTTTCCGTTAGCTATGCTTTTAAATATAAACTAGTGAAACCAGTCATCCAAAAACACTATAATAAAAAAAAAGTCAATTAAGCTTTGTTGCGCTTGTTTCAAACAGGCTTTAAAGTCATGAATTCTAAAATTCTGTAGTAAAGTTTCTCTAAATGCTTTCAAAATACTCTATATGTTTTTTGCTTCCAGCTATAGTGGAATGGTAAATTGATATATAACACTGTGTTACATAAATGCAACAAACACATACAACCGGTTAAGAGTAACTAAATGCAGATGAATTGGATACAGGCGCAATCAGTTTTCAAACTGCCTGCCTGTCAATTAATAATAAATAGAAAATATACACAATCTTTTTTATTTTTTCGGATCACAGCTAAAATATCCATTCCAATTGTTTTTTTAGATTACAGCGTGTTTCTTGAACATAATTATCATCAAAAAATTTTAGAGAACCAAGACGAAAATGATGATTCAATGTCAATTGAAGAAGTAACAGGTATTTAGTTTTTAGATTCTTTAATATTTGGAACTGATTAATTAATATAGATTCTAGATGTTGACTGTGTTTATATAAAACACATTTTCTTATATTATATTTCAGATGATAATCATTCATATCTTAAACTAAAGTAATGATATATACTAACAATATCAGTTGGTCTTATGGCTATTTATGTCATTGTTTAAATTTAATTTATAAGTACAACCCATACAAAGCCATTTATAACAACAAATATATAAAATTATGATGTGCAAAATAATACATATTTTAATTGTGTTATTGTAGGTAATGAACATGCATATGCTTTGTGCTCATCTCCTCAAGTCCAATTAGCATTTTACAATCATGCATATAATAATTATGAAGATAACACACATGTTTGCAGTAAAGGTTGGTATTCACACATTTAAATAAATATGAAATAGTATAGTATTAAAGTATTGTTTTTACCATACACAGATTCTATAGGTTTTTGTACTTGGTCCTTAAAGATGCCATTGTTACCATGTGACCCACCTCTCCCCTCTCCCCAGAAGCATATTAGCTCTCCTTATGATACTAATTGGAATTATGGATAGAAAAACTAATATCATTGTATTTATTTCTAATAAATTAATTCCTCAGTGTGTTTAAAAATATGCTTAGTTCTCACTAAAATTCTTACCTTTTCTTTTTATTAATTACATACATAATAAAAAGTGAAGGTTATTAAGTACTACAGTGTTAATATGTTTACAAGTTATTATTAAACCACTTTTGCATGCAATGGCTTCCTAAAAGTAATGCAGCATTTAGTTTTAAAAAAAAAGTTCATATAGTATCATGTATTTTTATAATGTCTGTCTTGTTGTTTCACCATACATGAAGTATAAAAAAATACTGAAACTGTTCAGCATAGAAATATGGCATGATATGAACAGCAAGGCTTTTTTAGTCCCTGGAGGCCATTGGCCTTTTAAGTACCCGACTGTAAAAAGGACAATAAAGTGGAAATTAATGTTTCAGTACTAATTGTATACAGATTAATACTACCATAACACTCTTTAAAAATTTTACTTAATTTTCTCTTTTGGCTAGACCAGCTTTTGACCTATTTAGTTGGCGACACAAAGTATTTTATGTATTTGAAGCTTGCGACCCTAGATTTGAATTATCTCCTGAATTAACTATATAAAGTACATAAAGCACAAGATTCCTTAAAATCTTGTGCTTTATGTAATTTATTTAAGGAAGTTATGAAAAACCACGAGATCAACATAAAAATTAAACAAAAACTCTTTGATACCTGCATACTTCCTGTACTAACTTATGGCTGCCAAACCTGGGCATTGACAAAAAGACACACTAAAAAGCTAGCAACTTGTCAGAACTCCATGGAAAGAAGTATGTTAGGTAAAAGACTGTCTGACAGAATAAAACTCATAACCATTAAGAACCACACAAAAACCAAAGATGTTGCAAAAACAATTAAAAAGTTAAAATGGAAGTGGTCAGGCCATACAATCAGAGGAGGTGAAAAATGGTCCAAATCAGTTATGAATTGGTTCACGAGTCAGAAAAAAAGAAAGCGAGGTAGACCATTAAGACGGTGGATTGATGATATCAAAGCTATAGCAGGTGCTACATGGACACGGGTAGCTGACAATAGACGAAAATGGCATCAGTTGGAGGAGGCCTTTGTCAACATATGACATACAGATGGAGTCGATGCATAATAGACTGTTATTATTACTTATAAATAACCATATATATTGTAACCTAAGTGTATAATGTCTGAATAAAGGCTATTATTATTATTATTATTAAAGCACAAGATTTCTGGCTGTGGCTCAAAACCCTATGCTACTGTGAACCAAATGTTGCAACTTAAGTTTAAGAAACACTGCTCTAGGTAGACTAGTGGTTACTACAAACTAGCATTTTATTAAAAATCTAATTTATTGTAGAGTCGAAACAAATTAGAGCCCTGAATAATACAACAAGGACCAAGCAAGATTAATAGACCAGTTGAGGTTGCGGCATATTCAGCGCAAACACACATAGCTGCATAGCGCACTTGGACTTCTGTGTGATATATCATACTCAGCTGCTTATGAAACACACATAAAACCGTAAGTACAAAGTAAACTCCTATAAAAACTGAGCACCTAAGTACAACAGACACAAATCACCTTTAATGATTCAAATCTTTAAACTCTGTCCCTTGCGCCATACGCACAAGGAGTGCAAGCCTCTAAAAATAAACTATACCTCGCTCGCTCTGTCATTGTCATCATATTATCACTTTCTCAGCAGGGCTGAATGCGCTAAGTAAAGAAACTAACGCCATCTTATAATCTTAACGTAAACATTTTCATAATGTTAAATTCACAAAGCACTTCAATAGAGATCAATTTTATGTTAAGGTACTATTACACATAGCATGCTATTGAGTATTCTTAATAAAAGTATGCTTAAGAGCGGTTTACATTTGCTAGCAATAGGCTTGTTAGTTTTAAGTATGCTCCTGAATAAGCATGCAAAAAGTAAATATTCCAATACACATGCCCATTTTATAGCGTGTTTTCGCGCTGTCAGATCAAACAAGCTCATGAACAATCAATCCCTTCCGTGCTGCAGGTAGCATGACCAAATATTATGTACTTTTTTTAGAGAAACTATCAAAAGTATGGTTTTTGTTCTACAATGTTACACATGATTGCGTTCCTTAATAAAAAGCGTAGTACAAATAACCGATGATAAATAAATAGCTTTGGACGTGTTTTTTTTTTTGTTAGTTTTCAGACTACGCGTCTCGTTATTTTTTTACTAATAAAATTAATTTGGAAACCACGCATTCGCTTCCTTGAATGAGTGTCTACTAACTACTTAAACTTACCATTAGTTTCGGCACTGTCTTTCAGAGGCGCTGACTGCCTCTTAACTTCTGGTTCTATATTTTGCCGCAAGAAAGCGCTCTTTCCTTACCCATGAACTACTCTGCGTAGTTTGCTGCTCCTCACTTTGGCGTAGCTGTGCGTCGGTATCGTTTTGTTAAATCCAGAACAAGTAGTTATTATTATTCACGTAATTTACAAACGAAAACGTTAAGTATTCGTTTGTAAATTAATTAACTATCTATATCCTCGACGACAGCGAACTGTGCCAACATTGTGAGATATAGGTTTGAAAGGTTAGCTACTGTCAACGTTGTCAATGAACTCTCTTTCTTACTTTACCAGGCTTAGGACTGTCTATATTGACATTTCAGTAAATATGAATAAATGTACTAATATTCCAATTTTAACGCAATACAGGCATACCTAAAAGTTCATTGTATGTAAATCATTTACAATTATGTACCTGGCTATTATATATATATTTACAAAACTGACCCAATTTATTTTGGGTAAGTTATCGAAAAAAAGAGTAAAATGCAATCTGTATTGACTTTTTGTCAAATGAGTTTTAGAATTCAATCGAAATAGCATCACACGTGTCTTTCACACTTACGCATTGTCCTATATTTTCATGTATACGCACGAAGTAGCTTCTCGCGTTATGATTGAGAGCTGCGACACGTTACCTTGCCATCCTTATTATTAAAATGCTTTATATTAGCCGTTCGACTCTATGGGTTTATTAGAATTGACGGACGCGCAACGATCATGGGACGCTGCGTGAGACAGCTGTAGTAAACCAAACATTTTAACGTTTGCATTTGACTTGACTTAAGAGCGTTGAAGAAAATACATAGTTTTTTTATAACTAGTGAAAGTTTTTCAGCCAAATAGATATTTCTGTGGTGTCAAGGAAAAAGGAAATGAGTCAAAAAATTACGTGTGGCACTCGGAGACTGCCGCGGTAAAGCTATTATTGCATAGCATTTTTGATCAACTTATGCAATTATAATTATTTATTTATTTTAATTGTGCAGTTTTTTTTTCTTTGATATTAATTCAATTTACACTTTGACCGATAAAAAAACAAATTAGTAGATTAGCGAAGTCAATGAGTCACCAGATGGCGGGGCGAAGAAGGGGATTACGCATGCGCAGTAACGCCGATACAACCAATGCCACCTAAAGGCGGGTTGCTGAACTAGTAATAAGCGTGATCTTTCAAAAAGTCATTAAAAGTTCTGCTATTTATCGATAGATGGAAAAACTAAAAAGTATCACCGCTGTGCCGGTCGTAGCGTTAAGTTTTTTCGTTACGGAATTTCTCAATTCAGTCTCCACGCTCAAGGTCCGCGATAGAAATTATGCAATAAATAAAGGAATATAATAAACTAAACCTCTAAAAAAAGCTTTTTTGATCATCAAAAATACTGAGTGAGCATCTAATAGGTGATTAGGTGCTCAATCAGTATTTTTGATGTACAAAAAGGTTAGGTTAGGTTGGCAATTTATTAATTTTGAAGACACGTTAAATAACACCCATAAATAAATATTCTCTTACAATAATTACACCAATTATTTAGTTCCAATATAAGTATCATTAAGAACTTGTGTTATGGATACTAAATAACGGATAAACATACATAAATACTTTTTTTTTTAATAGCTTTATAAGATTTTGCTTTAAATCATATATAAGACTAAGGGTCGGTTCATATCTGACAGAACACTCAACCGATGATACGTTAGTGCGTCGCGCATACAGCTACGATACGCTTGACGCATTTTCCGTCAGATATGAACCGACCCTAACCTCCTTTTTGCTGTGACACATATTCAAGTTTTGTACCAATAGGTGCAAAATCAAATATTTTTTTGACTCCTTTCTTTTTTCTTTGACATCACAGAGTTGTACAACTAGCTTAGTTGAACAACGCCCATCGCTACTCTGGCGCTCTTTACGAATTATAGTCCTTTTTTTTTTTTTTTTCTTCTTTATTTTGGCTTGCACGGCTTGTGCGTATGCCACGACGGTGTTTAAAGGTTGGGATAAGGGTTAAGGTTCATGAAAAATATGAGAAAATTACATTACAAAAGGAGCAATAGGACCAGGATTCAAGGCATAACAATAAATAAGGATATGAGTTTTGGATATTTCTATAATAAGTGATCAATGAGATGAAATATATACAATGAGTGGAACATTTATAATGATGATATGTAAAATGTATAAGGCTATAATTTAATATTGTTTTTTTGAATAAAATCCGTTATTAGTCTATAAATGTCATATTCCATGGAGTATAAAAGACAAGGCATCGATGTTGGCAATGAGACACCTAAGGTAATCAGAATTCAGATTGTTTAAAAAATATGAGCAATCGTGAGATAGGCAATTAAAGAAAATATGATTGAGATCACCTACTCCATTACCACAGCTGCAGTCGCTACTGTCAACAATATTTATTCGAGCTAAATGGGAAGGTGTACAAACATGGCCTAGGCGCATTCTAATAAGAATAGTTGTGCTCACTTTATCAAATCTCATTGAAGAAAACCAAGGTTTTTTTTGAAATTTGGGGCTGAATTTTTGAGTAATTTCTTCCTTTCTGTTCTTTACTGATGCTCCAAACTTTTTCCCAAGAATGATACATCTGGTCTCTTGGAAAGGAAACAATATCTTGAACCATGTTTTCATAAGGAAATTTATCACCACAGGTCTATAGTCCTTTTTCACATAAGATGAGTTCTGTGACAGATCGATTTTTGACACTTGTAGAGATGTCCTTCAATGAAATCGTATCTAACATTTCCGATAATCGATAATAATTTATAAGGAAATAAAATCGATTTAAATAAACCAAAACTTGTTGGTAATAAACAATTATTGTTGGTGTATATGTATTATATTGATAGTTTATTGTGCATTAATACATAAACGGTATAATTTGCACAGTTTTATTAAGGTAAAATACAACAGAATTTTAAAAGACTTAATTGTTTGGTCATTTTCTAAAAAATCACTGTCAGAATCTTTTGAAGAGTCGCAATTGCCGAAAAGTATTTTAAGTTCGTCTTTCCACCTGTCTATTCTGACGTACCGCTCCCAGTTCTCTAATTTAATCTCTGCATTTTCGAGCGATTGTCGAGCGATCACAAGATGACCGCCGATTATGTGATTTCTCAGCCATATGTTCTTTCTACGTTCCGTTCCACGGCCAAGAATTGCATAGGTATTTTATTTAGGTGCTTTTTTATTTTATATTTCATTAAATGGAACTAAGCGCGACTGTTTTTGTTTTATAAGTTTAAGATATTCAAATTTTTACATTTTTCGTAATAACGTCACCATAAAATAAAAATATTATACAGTAAAATTATTTTTGTTTTTCAAACAAAAAACGCGTAGTTCGGAACAGATGAAGTGTCACAGAAATCTTCCAAGGTGAAAAGGACTACTCTTTGCGGCGGAGTTTGTTTTGGTTTAGTCTGTCTGATAGTTAACGCGTCGTCTGTTGATAATAGTGAACTGTGAATTTTACACTAAATTATCTTGACTTGGTAATAAGATTATGGGAATACGCTTCATAACAAGAGCGTTAACTTTTGTTTCCCGAAGAAATTTATTTAAAACAACTTCAAATATGAGTATAGACATAGGAGGTAAATAATCTTTATCAAGTTTGACCTTCGCTTTGTACATCATAATTATTAATTATTTTCTTTGCCAGGCATGAGAATCAAGTACAAGGACAAGGATCAGACATTTTTAGAGAAGCATTTAGTATCAAAGGAACCTTTCGGACAATTCAAAGCTTGGTTTGATGAAGCCTGCAGTTATAAAGAAATATTGGAGCCCAATGCAATGTGTTTGGCTACAGTGTCAAAGTTAGTATTTTTGTGATGTTTAGTATTTTAAAGCCAAACGACGGACTTACTAAATGTTTTCTATTATATTTAATTTTGTAACTTATGGTGTTAAAATTTCTTTTATGGCGGTATACAAACCAAAGCCATGCCCATATTTGAAAACTGATTAGTTATTTATTGTCTTTGCATTTTATGTTTTAAATACCTACAATAAAGATGTTTCATTAAGTCTATTCAGTGTGATGAGATTTTGTGATAAGATCTCATTTCCATTGTTAATAGATAACAAAAGATTTGCAGGTAAATAGAGAAGTTCTAACTACCTTTAGCTTTAAATTAATGAATGATGAGATAATAAATTATTAAGATTTTCTTTAGGAATCTGGCATTTTTCCATTATAAACTTACCTGTTTATGCGGGTCATGATCTATTTGTAAAAAAATTGCTAAATCCAAATTATTATTTAATTGTGATACGCCACAGAATGTCTTACAACATGTTATAAAAATAAAGTCCGCCCATGTTCCACCAATTGGCATACCAATATTAAGCTATGATTTTTTAGACTACAATTTCAAAACACAATATGTCATAAAAAATAGTATTAAAAGTATGAATGAATTCAAATCTTATGTTTTTGATTTTAACAGTGTAATTTATCATTATGGAATTCTTCAACTATACTACATCCTGTATTATCATTAAGTGTGTTAACTGTTTTTTGAATAAATTTTCCGAAGAAATCTTCTGGTAACCTGTTAAAGACTAACAGTCATACTATTATTGGCAATATGAATTTGTAAACTAGAAAATTAAAGCCTTTAGAAATATTGTGCCTTTCTGATGTCAAGAATCATGTACAAAATATCTTAGATATAATAAACCTTTGCTCCTTATACAAATGACAGTTTATTAGTCAATTAAAATCGTTCAACTGTCTACAAATGACTAACATGTGACTGGGTCTTAAATTATTTTGATAAATAATCCATTATGAGATTAAGCACACAGAACTAATGCGAATAGGCATAGTCATTAAAATATTAAAACAAAAATTTATTTTAGGTCTGGTTTTCCTTCAGCAAGATTTGTTTTATGCAAGGGATATGGAAAAGATGGGTTCAAATTTTTTACTAATTATGGCAGCAGAAAAGCTATGGAAATGGTGAGGTTTTTACCAAGTATTTTATAAACAACTCTATAGATTATTTTTTACAATTTATTACAATAAATTTTTTAGGAAGAAAATCCAAATGTTGCGGCTACATTTTATTGGGAAGTTTTAAATAGGTCTGTCAGAATAGAAGGTCATGTAGAAAAACTTCTAGAAGAAGAGTCCACTAAGTATTTCCATTCCCGCCCAGTACCAAGTCAAATTGCTGCATGTGCTAGTTTCCAAAGTACGCCAATCGAGTCCAGGGATATACTATGTGAGAGAGAATCTGTTTTAGAAGCTGAATATATGATTCCAGGAAAAGAAGTTCCAAAGCCAGAGTATTGGTATGTAATAATATTATTAAATCGTTTATTTTAACCCTTAATGGCAATGGGATCAATGTTCTCACTAAATATTAAAACTTGTAAAAAGAAAAAGTAGAAAAACAATAAAAAAAATTACGACATACTCTGCCCTACTAAGGGTTCATCTGAGAAACAAAACAATATAAATAATTATTACTAAAATATCCAGGGAAATTAATATTTATATTTTTCAGGGGTGGATACATAATTCGGCCTCGAGCTGTGGAATTCTGGCAAGGCCAACGAGACAGACTTCATGATAGAATTAAGTTCCGTAAGCCAAAGGAAGGAGAGGAAGTTGATGGAAAGTTATTGCATTTAGGTGAAGATGGATGGATTTATGAAAGGTTATCACCATAAAACATCATGGTTTAATGAGAGTTATATTATTGTTTTTTATTTTTTAATAAATGTTATAATTTCTTAGTTATTTTCAATATTTCTCTTTGAATTCCATCAGAATTCTTCCAGCATACTATACAATTAAATAATCCACTTTTTCTGATAGCCTCTTCGAATTGTCTCGCACCACCTCCAATACCAAAGTAACAGGTCTTAGCTGACATATAAATTACACCTTCATTGTGAAGTCTTTTAGAAAAGAGTTGAACTAGCTTATCATAGTTCATATCATTGTAAATTGTTTCAGAAGTAAGAATGAGGTCATATACCACTTCTTTGTCCAGTTTTTCATTAAAAGAACCCCAATCTCCACTATAAAAGTCACAACGTTTTATAAGATTTTCTCTTTCCTCTTCTTCAATATTTAATAGCACATTTGGTATAGTAACAAACTCAATAACTTCTTTATTCTGAAAAAGAAAAAATTGTATAGTAATACAACATGAACAATGTTATTGTCTTAAGAACTCAATATAAATAAGAAATAATTATCAATCTTACATAATCTTGAAAGGTAACTAAAGCATCCTTTAAAAAAGCATATATGCCTAATATTCCAGCACCACACCCAAGGTCCAGGACCTTTGCATCTTTAAAATGTATGTCCTCTTCATGTTTTATTAGATACTCAATTAAGTCATAGGTACACTCCCAAATTTTTAATCCGCCTGTAAAAAGGATAACATGATTATGTGTCATGACATTAATACATAATAAAATATACTTTATTGTCTTTAAGATCAACATGATCATTTAGATTCGTCAAACATTTACACAAAATGGAAATTCCATATATTTTTTTAACAGCAATGAAAGAAATATGAGCGGTAACATAATAAAGGAGTAAAAGCAAATGGGTTCTTTGTCAGTTTATCTGTCTGTTGTGGTTTTCTCAAGATTTGTCAGTCTGTATCTGTCAGTCAGCCTGTCGTGAGTCTTAAGGAGGGAGGGGATTGTTCGTCAGTCAGACAGTCTGTCGGTGACTCTAACGAGGCTTCCAAAAGGCAACGAGATTGAGAAGAAGGCCTCAAAAAACTCATCTCGGCTTTTTTCAAATTATGTCTTAAGATCTAATACAATTAAAGAAATAAATAAATTACCGCTGTTCTTAAAACTAACAAAGTCTAATATCTAAAGATCATATCTCATCCAGTCTTAAGAAAGAAAGGAGCAATTCATATCACTTCCAGGCAGACCTATCGTTCATAAAATTTTTTACACTATAATAACTCTTCTGGCACAATTTACTCTTTTAATAAATATAATATGTGCTGTATTGTGATAAAGCCCAGTCACAGCTTATTTTGTAATATCAGATATTACAGACATTTTATTTATTGTTTCTAAAGTAATCATAACTATTGATAGACAAACACTTTTTAAGCATTCATGTTTCAAACAAATGACAATTTTTTTTAATTTAAATGTATAATTTACTTTCCATACATACATAAGTTGACCCCTCTTTCCTATAGGGATAGGCAGAGATCACATCCTCACACACATTAGCTACGATCGAGGCACTCCCTCTTAGCTTTTTTCACACTCATTACCTTCTCATATACTTTGCTTAAAAAAAAAATTTGAGTTGAGTTGTGTTAGTTGCTTGCAAGTGTATATTTTTGGCTACAATGCTCAGAATGTTATAAAATATAAAGTATTTAAATGCGTGATAATTATGTATGTACCAAAAATAATAAACAAAGGCCTATGTTTAGCATTTGATTGCAATTGGCTGATTGAAACTTTCAAAAATCTATTTCCTTCCTTATTTCCTATTGTCAATAAAATAATACAAAAGAACATTCTGCGGACATTAAAACATTGAGTATCTAATAAGAAAATTATGCAACTTAAATAAAATTATGATTTTTAGTATTGAATAAATAAACCTTCATATTTCCCAGCTATTAGATCACTATGTTTCTCTTCTGCAAGTTGTAATGGCATTTCAGAGTTTATTTCATCCATATTAGCTAATGCATCACTTGCTTCTATGTGGCCAATTTCTAGATCACCACAAGTAAACATTTTTGCATGTTTTATTAGGTCCACCAGAGTGGATGTTTGTTTACTTGGTATTATTTTTTCACTTTCTAGATATTTCACATGTTTAAGCACTGTTTCTGCAAGTAAGTAATAATAGATCAAAATAATAATAATTAGGAGGTCCTGTAAATATAAATATATACAAGAAAAAATGTTCATTTAGGTTTATAATTTTTTTTTGTGGTTATTCGAATACCAGCTGCACCTCCTCTTTAAGACAAATCACCTTTGGTATTTTCAGATTCATCAGGAGGGCCAGTAAAGTTGAATCTAAAAGCCATCTGAGCTAATAAATAAGCACCAATTTTTTTTATTAATAGTTTGTAAAGTCACAACACCAATTCGAAATGCCGACTTGTCAAAATTATTTTCACACGATAATAGCAAAGTTCATAGCTCATACTGCCTGGTCTTTTGCTGCATTTTCAATGTGACTGGTGCATTTACAGAGTATTTAAGAGTCACAATAATTCCCATTTAATTCAAATCGAAATCTCTCTTGAATTGTTTTGGAAGTATTCATTCCAATTGCATACATACATTTGCCAAAGAGAACTCCCAACCGGAGAGAAGATATTCCACCGGGTGGAATAGGAGGCCCGAGGGCTGCGGCCAAATTGATGATGGTTGAATATTGTATACATTAAAGCGACAAGCTTAAGAAATCCCATTCGTGCGATTCAGGTTTTCTTCATCGCTTGTACGATTGCATATTCAGTCTCTATTTAAGTGTTTGGTTTACTGTGATATGATGAATCTAACGTATCGATTTTTGAATCCATAATTTCATGTTCTCCAAAATATGGACTCAGTCGTTAAGAGTATATGCCAGTGTCAAATAATATAATTAATAAAGTTGTTTGCATAAATGCCTCATTTCAGTACGTTATTCAGTACAGGAGAGAGGGCAGGTCAAAAGTACCCTAAACCGACGGGCGTATATGAGGAGGTTAATGAGAATGAAGCTAAAAGTGTGTTTTTTACTAATGGCTTCGTGCGGTTAGCACAGGTGTGAAGTAACATTTATAATTCATAGTAATTGAGAATGAGTGGTGATCAAGGTGATAAATGGTAAATGAGATGCCAACCCTTCAACCCATTGAGTCTTTAATGAAGATGTGGAACTACACTGAGATCTAACATGGACTTTTGAGATAATTTAAGAAAGAAAAAAAAATATTCTGTGACAAAATCAAAAGAAAACGAATACATTATATTTAAGTAACTACTTAAAGAGTGTCACAGAAAAGGTATCCACTCAGCATAAAGTATATTATCCATTTAATAAGTTCTGTTTCACTTATTTTAATCATTTACCAACACTCGTGTACGTTTACAAGCTACGGTGGGTTGATAGTCCACCGTTATAGTTATTACACATTAATGTTTGAAAATCACATACCTATGTAAGAAAACTGCAGACATGATGACGCTTTAATTTCCTGCTAAGAAGTCCACTTTATTATTATGACCACGGAACAGAAAAAACTAGTGGAAGTGCTAAGTAGGCGTATCGCGCGTGTCACAAGTAGGCGCTGTTACGCTTACTTCATTGAGTCAAGCCGCAGTTGTGTTCTGACATCACGTCGAGTTGGTAGTCGTTGCGTTCCCTTGATTTTAAAAAATACGCCGTATTGTTCCATTTTATGGTGCAAAAATGATAGTAGGAGAAAAAATCTTATAAATGGAGGTGTTTCGTACCATCGGTAAGTAATATTTTAATTGTATTCTAAGAAAATTATGTAATTTCAGTTTATACGTTATTTAATTGAACGACTAGCTAAAATAAACCTTAATTTATTTAAATAAAGTCCATTTTGACTTAACTGTATTAGGCAAGTCCATGTCGAATGTTCTTCGCTACATAGTTAATGATGTAGTCAGGTGAAATACTGATATTATCGATAAATGAAAATAATGTATTACGATATATCGATATATATATATATATATATATATTTCCTGCGTCCAATCATGTCACTGATTTGATGAAAGCAATTGTCGAAAAATATATAAATGTTCGCATACATCATTTATTAAAATTAAAAATAAAACTTTCAAAACGTCATTTTTTAAATAAATATGTTTTATTTCAAGGACAATAAAATAAATTTTAAATAAACGTGTTTTTCATTCTATTCTATTTTCGATGTAGGTATAATAAAAGTTATTACAAATTTCTCAAAAACTTCATTTTTTTGTCGAACGTATCTATCGATATCGCTTTCTACTGCAACAATCAAAGCGACACCCTGCACTGGCAGACTAGCAGTAGAATCTACGTCTGTGGCGGTAATGACAACCTTATTGCGATTTTAATAAGGGTTATAATTGCTTCAACAAACAACAACACCATCTAGCGATACTTTCTCAACAATCATAGGTAGTTTGAATTTAGTTTAAAAAATGTTTTAAGTATTTTTCTTTTAAGCAAATTAAATCTTATTATAGTGGATGAATGTATATTTTCCGGTGTAGAACAATTGACTTAAGCTAATTTTGACTAAAATAAAAATGACCAATTACGCTCATTGTTTATCTGTAGTGTAATATACGGTCAATGGTTTATTTGTGTGAGTTTGGCGACAACGGTCTTCATACTAATTTTGTCACTTACCATTTCCACTAGTTTTTTCTGTTCCGTGATTATGACATAATAGATTCAGTTTATGACTTACTTCAAGATATGGCCAGTATTAATAACAAAAAAATTAAATTGATAGTAACGACACGCAGTCAATGTCACCCGTTTAAAAATAATAATATTATGGAGAATTGAAATTAATATGGATATCGCTTATAATTTAGAAGTTATTTTAAAAAGGGTATGTGTAAATTAGATTTTGTAACCATATTTATTCCAAGTATTCTTTATTTTTTATTACTCTACGCCTACCTAAAATCTTGGCTTATCCCTGTTGTGTATGACTATTTATGTCCTTCAAGTGAAATAATAACAAAATAAATGCTATTTATTAAAATTAATCGTAAATTAACCTTGTGATAAGATAATAATATATGTAACTTATTATACTTATGCTACATACTGAGGAATGCAGCGATAGCCCGGTGCTACCAATGGACTGAAAATTAAGTGGATCTCGGTTATGTTCGTAATTATCGCTTGCTCCGTGCTCGGAAAGCACGTTAAGCTGTTGGTCCCGGCTATCATGAACATTTATAGTATACCTATTAGGAAGCCAGTGGCTTACGTTTAACTATATAATTATGTTCCCTTCTTGGTTGCGGAGATCACACGGCAGCCGTTCCGTGTGTAAGCTAAATGTCAGCTAAATCTGGTTAGAGTTGTGACCATATCCTGCCTCCCCGACTGGTCTCCACCTTGTGGGGGGGGGACTGAGTACCTCCCGGTAGAGGGCGCTAGGGAAAAGGTAACACTTAAGAGATTGGCGATTCTGGGTGCCCTTAGTACTGACTACCGGGGGAGAAACTAAGAGGGACCTGTAGAGGGCGCAGCAGGCGGGCCAGGAGGGCCCGTCCAGCAGCGCCAGGAGGGTCTTAGGCAGCGGGGGCAGGGGGCCCCTGCTGTCTAACCATAGACCCTCCGAGAAGTCGGCCACACAGGCTATGGTCGCACAAGGAGGTAGGAGGGGTGCGTCCACTGCGTCTCCCTAAGAAGGTCCTCCCGGTTTTGGTCTGGGGGACGTTGGCCGCGGGCGGGGTGTCAGGGCTGCAACCCAGGTACTTGCCCCCCGCCTCTTTCTCAACAAGCGGCGGGCGTCGTAGGAAGATTTTTAGTGGGTATTACTGCTGGCGGTCGTGTCTGCCGGTGGTGAGTCCCATACACCTCTCTTGGTCCCCCTTTGGCCAGGAGACAGTGCGTAAATGCATTTTGTTACTGATGTAAATAAAAATAAAAAAAGTTATCCCATCCTTGCCCTAAGCTGGATCTACCTATTGCTGGGATCAACGTTTATATTTTTCAAGTATGCAGCACATAGATAGATGCAAAACAGATTACAATATACAATATATACAATGACAATATATACAATGACAATATATATTGATTCGCTGTTATCAACAGTCTATAGTCAATATTTTTTCTATTTTAAGTAATTCTTCTTTTCTCTACCCTCCAAGACATGTAACAACCGTAATTACTTTAAGGTGCTTGTTCTTTAATAGGCTAAAAATTGCCAGTACCAGAGCTGTAATATTCTATATTAAAAAATAAGTCTATTGAGTATGGTTGATGTGTGAGTGTAAAAGCGTTTCTGTTTAGCTATTTAATCGTCAATTTTCAAGTCTCTTGTATAAAAAATTGAACAAAGATAATTTAAATAGTACTAATTTATAAGTTACTACGATGACAGACGTCGCGAAAAAGGTAAAAGTATGTTTTTTCATTTTTATTCGTAGTAATTTGCTCTATATTATTTGACACACGTAAATTTCGAATATTTAGTGTGCGTGACCTTACTTTTTTGGTGGAATAAATGTCATTATTTCCTTTTAGTCCTTTAAAAAGAATAAAAATAACTTATTGTTCTCAAAATTTTTAAGTTTCAATTAAATAGGACCTGTGGATAGTCGCGTTTACATTTAAAATTCACCATAACCTTAAAACACCGTCGGCCATGGGAGACATGGGGATGTCTATTGTAAAAGATTACCATTTCTGTAAATTCTTAATCAATTAATTGTAACCGTAAACCCAAAGTTTCTTTTTTATGTCCTAGGTTCAGGATTACAAGGATTCCTTGAAGCAGAAGGCGGAACATTTAATAATAAAAGGATTTCCAGAAAAAATAGTACAATTGAATGAGTTATTAGAAACCCCGAATTTCCAAAACCGTGATTTTGCCGATGTACATCAGGTATGATATTGCTGATAAAATCAAGTGCACTGTATCTCACATTACAGGGGAAATGGAGGAATATGTACTTACCTATTTTCTTTGGCAATAAAAATACATTCGAATTTGAATATAATATATAAAATCAGCTTCTTTTCATGTTAGTTTGTTTTACCTGCAACCCTAAATATATACTTAGGGTTGCAGGATTAAGAATATTCTTTACATCTTTGATAAATATCGTACTTTAATGGGCTTTAAAATTGTCCACATTCTTATAAGATTTTATTACCTTAATTCTAAAGTATGTTTGAGTACTCAATAAAGCATTAATTTTATTTTAATCCTTCCATATTGACAGATTATTAAGTGTTATGGTATTATATTAAAGATAATTCTACCTTAATATTAAACGTGATTACTCCTGAAAGCTTCATATACCTTTCTAGACACCTAAATCCTAGATTGTATTTGATTTTGATTGTTACTTCTTTGATTAAAAACTACAATTTAGAATTCATATTTTGGAAAGAAGAGCAATCAAAGACTTTGTTCTTATTTGAAACAAACGCATTTTAGGATATAATACCTAAAGGAATATTATAGATTATGATACCTGAATGAATATAAAATTATCCCTTTTCATAAATTCTTAAAATCAACAGTTATTTTAATAAAAGATATTTGTGAAGAGAGAAAAAAATACAAATTTAACTATATGTCTGTGACTAGAAATAATATATTATTAATTATTATTATATTAGTAACTAATGAACTTGCTCCAACTTACTATGAAACAGTATGTGAGACAACTGAAACATACCATATTGTAGAGCTAGAAGCCTGGCAGTAGCTCTTGGCGTCAGATGAGTAGATGCTTCTAATGAGATGGCACTCAGCATGACATCAGCATAAAAGATTTGCAAGTCGCAGAAAAAAAATTAAAATGGCAATTTTTTTCCGTTTTCAGGATCTGAACATTCCAGTACCTCCACCTGTAATTGCTACAATTGAGCCAAATGCTAAACGCCAGCGAGTAGATACTTCGGAGGTATCTAGTAATACTACAATTGACGGGACAAGGGTTTACGCCCTGCCAAATGGGACAGTTCCATGCAACAAACCTTTATGTGACCTCATTCATCTTGTTAAGCCACACATTAGGGAGCTTGTAGAGGATTCTAATTTGGTGAGTAATGTGGTATAAACTACTGCCTAGTCAAATAAAAAAGGGCTTGAATTTGAATTTTTTGGTAATATAAATATATGAGGAGGCCACAAAGCCTCTATAGAGCATATAATCGCCTAAAACTCGAGTCACAATATAAAGTGTTCTTTCTTTGGAATACCAAACAAAAACTCCTATAAACAAAGAAAAGAAAAGCTTGAACGCAGAGTACCATGTAAACTCTGAAAAGTATAAGCACAACTATTGCTCTCTTCAATGGTCCCATTGACCTGATATGAGTAGGCCCTCTTGAACAAAATGAGGTGACGAGGATTCAGGTCATACTCCACCACTCGAATCTAATTTTATTGGTGACAATTTTTCAGCCTATGTAATGGCTCTTCTAACATAACCTTACAACTACCAAATATAACTGAGACCAACATCCTAATGTGGCTTTTGTTGCTGTTTTCCGACCACCTTGTACTGCAGAACTGCAAGTCTTAGAATTTATATATCAATAATAGTACTACCCAGTGCCTAGAATTTTTCTGCATGACCTACAAGAACTGTAACATTGAATTAAAAGGTTAAAAAGTTTGGTTGGGAGATAGATCGTAAAATATATTTTTTAATTATTTATAATTATCTTTTCAATAACAGACTAGTTTATTTACGGAGAAAAAAAATATTCTTGTTATTGTAAAAAAAATTTTATATATAGCTTTGTGTATATAACAATGATTCATTTTATTTTCAGTTAAAAATGTGGATTTCATTTATGATTCCAAAAATTGAAGACGGAAATAATTTTGGTGTCTCAATACAAGAAGACACACTTGCTGAGATCCAATCAGTAGAGTCCGAGGCGGCAGCATTCTTTGACCAAATCTCACGATACTTTATCTCAAGGGCTAAAATTGTATCTAAAGTTGCCAAATACCCTCATATTGATGACTACAGAAGAGCAGTTAGAGTATGTATTGTTTGTGACTAGATTTTAAAATGAACTTTAACCAGGCAAATATGTCCTGAATATAGAACCTTATTGAGTTAAGTTAAGGTAAAGAGGTTAAAATCGTCTGCTCTGTCCAAGTAATGGTGATCTATATGATGACCCCTTGAGAAATTAAACAATAGAATCAAAATTTTGTCTGTAAACCAGTTTGAGTTTAATAATTCGACTACTGATTACAAAAATAATATTGTCTATGTAAAAGGTAAGACCAATAATTGCTTGGTCAAAATGTGTGCTTATATCTTATATCATGTTATTAAAATGTTTTTAAAGGATAGCATTTTGATGTTGATTAGCCTCTGCGTAGTGTAGTGTATAATTTACTGTAGATTATAAAGAGATTTGCAATTATTTTTTTAATAATTTGATCAATCCAGCTTTTAAATATTATGTCACTCTTAGGTATTTAATATTTATGGATAACAGATGATAGAACTATCCCCATTTTGTTTTTTCAGGAGTTGGACGAAAAAGAGTATCTGTCATTATGGCTGGTTATGTGCGAAATCCGCAACCGCTACTGTTCTCTGCATGACATTGTTATCAAGAACCTTGAGAAGATCAAGAAACCACGTTCCTCAAATACAGAATCCCTATACTAAGCCATACCAATCTTAAATAGTATCTGTTTAGTTACTGCAGTGTTAAGTATAATATCTTGTGGACATAAAAGTAATATTGATGCTGTCTATTTTGTGACATTTTCTATTCACTAGTACCGACAAATGTATGATAACTATCACTTCAGTATTATACTTAATGAATCAACTATAACCACAAATATATAATTAAAAAAAATGATTTTTGTCCCAACCTATTTGTACTATTCATCTGATTCATGTTTCTAGTGAATACAAAATGTCTACATAGTATAATTAGTAGAATAGCATGCTGATGGATTCATTTGCAATTGTCAAGTTAAAAGAGACTGGACTGAATTCCATATTTCTGAACATAAATTTGAGATGAAACCACTTAAGTAATGTTACCTAGAATTTTGTGATCATGCTAAACTTGTCTAATAATTCATGCAATTATGCCACGTTTAAGAAATAATTGCTGAAGTCATCCAATATGGACATATCCTATGGAAAATTAAGGTAAACAAATCTGTAAAATACATTAAAGTTTTGGAATTGATTTAAATAAATATGTTAAGTGTAACTTAAGACTTAAATACTACAATAGCACATGTTAGTATTTTGTTATAACAGTCAATATGAAATGGTAACAGAGATAAATTCAAATTCATATTCAAGATAAGAAAGCGTCTCTGCAAGCAAAAGTCATGAGCATACTGGAATAAAATTAAAAAATTACGGGGGGTCAAAAATTACGGAATTCGTGTGACGTAATTTATGGATGACCCCAAAGAATGTTTTGTTTACGGCAAGAATAAAGTGAGTAGAGTATCTCGTTTCCTCGGCATATTTACTGAACATGTTACAACTGAACATGTTACACATTTATGTGTAACTAGCAAGTATTCAAAAACATGTTCAATTAAGGAAGCCATGACTAATTCGAAAGACCTAGGTGTTTCTTCTTTTTAAAATTGGTTATGATATTTGAGAGTTGACAATATTGGGGTACAATTAAACTTATTTTGTATTCTAATAATAATAATAATTATATATAAGATGCATTTCATCAAATTCTTACTAGAAGTAAACATACATAGTGATTATTCCGCAGCTTATATATGTTGCAAATTTAGTCAGAAATGAAAGTAAAATGTTACTTGGCAAATTGCCTAACCATTCAATGTTCTGTTGAATATTGATCCAGGTGTGGCAGAATCAAGTGATAAGGAAATGTATGAAGACTTGACCATTTATAATATTTTATCCTTAGTATGAAATCCATCAGTTTGTTATGTACCTACTTGATGCTAAATAATGTTTACAACATTGTTGGAAACACGGATTCTCAAAACAAAATGTTACTATAAGATACCATTGTAAACTTATACATACTTCTATAAATAATTCCAACAATTACAATCAGAGGTCATTGTTTATTTTCATTTTTTGAGAGTTATAATTATAATATGCCTAATTAATAATTCCTATGTACTTCTAAAGTGATATGAATGGGAAGTAACCATTAATTAATTATACCCGATGCCGATAAATTAAATAAATTTTTTAGGAACTTAGTTTTGATGTTTTATTTCTATATTCACTATATGAATCTAGATCTTTATATATATTCTACTAAACGTGTGTATGTCACTGAACTTCTACACGGCTGGTACGATTTGAATGATTTATTGTGTTTGCGTATGGGGCCGCCCTGGATGGTTTATATTTACAATTCAGCCCGGCAGATGGCGCTGCAGTCGGTATCTAGTTTATTGAAATATCATGCAGGACAATTTCTGTGGGATCCGCTAGTAATATTATAAAGATTTCTCTGGTATCCACCTATCGGTTTGGTCAGTTATTATAAATTATGCCGTGTGCACTGATACCCGTGGCCCTAGTGGCTGTATTGTGTAATTTGAATCAAAAAAGGAAACTATTTTTAAATAACAATTATAAATTATTATTTTATTCTTAACGTCCACCAGTGGGGGATGTTGAGGTGGGGGACGCTGGAAATAATCCATTTTAAATAGCCGTGGTTCCATTGCATTATGGTTTGTTTCTTGAACTTTTGACTTATAGATAAAAATAATTAAAAAGCATCAGTTACATCTTATTCCTAAGTCAGATAGCCGTGTATTGATGCGTATTTTGTTTGCAATTCAGTTGTATATATTGCAATAGTATACGGTCAATACAAGTTCCACTGAAATCACGTGTACTCAGGAAGTGTGCTGGAAATAAACCATGGCAGCCAGTAAGGGCAAGATATTGTTCCGTAGAGGGACTGAGGGGTTCGGATATTATATCCGGATTTAAGTCACCGACTAGAGCAACGGTCCTGAAATTTGCAAGACCTATTAGTATTTGATCGAGTGAGTGCAAAAATAGATCCACATTAGTATATGAGGGTGACCTGTATACTAGCTAGCTAGTATTGCAGTATCGGTATCACCAATTTTCATAAGAAGGCACTTACCGTTTTTTTAATTTGGTTCTTCAACAGCAAAAAGGGAAAAGGTAACACCCAGAGATTGGCGACTCTGGGTGCCCTTAGTACTGATTACCGGGGGGAAACTAAGAGGGACCTATGGAGGGCGCAGCGGGCGGGCCAGGAGGGCCCGTCAAGAAGCGCCAGGAGGGTCTTAGGCAGCGGGGGCAGGGGGCCCCTGCTGTCTAACCATGGACCCTCCGAGAAGTCGGCCACACACGCTATGGTCGCACATGGAGGTAGGAGAAGCGCGACCACTCGGTTTTGGTCCGGGGGACGTTGGTCGCGGGCGGGTTGTTAGAGCTGCAACCCAGGTACTGGCCCCCCGCTCCTTTCTCAACAAGCGGCGGGCGTCGTCGGAAGATTTTTAGTGGGTATTACTGCTGGCGGTCGTGTCTGCCGGTGGTGAGTCCTACACACCTCTCTCGGTCCCCCTTTGGCCGAGAGATAGTCCGTAAATGCATTTTGTTACCGACGTAAATCAAAAAAGAAAAAAAAAGGTATTGTGGAAACACATGACACCCAGCACTCCGTAAGTACCAGTAAGTACCAGGATATTACAACTTATACCAAGCCTATATTTAATAGAACTTCAAAGCCTGCAAAATTACAATTTAGGCTTCTTATGTGTTGAGTGAGGATTGTGAGGATAAGGAGGAGGTTGGAAATATTTTTTTACATTGATCTACATCGCATAGGCATGCATGCTTACGAATTATTGTAGGAATCAATATCATTAGGTAAATCATATGTCTTTGCTATCCATTACTGTGCAAAGTTAAGGAAATATCGTGACAAGTTATTGGTAAGGAACAGCTACATAAAGATAGACACATGTATATTAGTTGTTTAGAAATCAATAATATAAGAGCTATAAGATAATTAAAGTTGCAGGACTGTATTATATTTTTGAGTGCACTTTGTTTGAAGTTAAGAAGCAGTAATTGTTTTTGTTTCAAATCCACTGTTTTAAACTTTTTGTGTGAAGTGTAATAATAGTAACAAGGGTGAATAATATAATTTTACATGTGTTTAAATGCACTTTGAATTGAGGAGTATTATGACCAATATGGAATGTTAATGCCAGGTTCACTTTTACCAAACCATAGGTTGGTCAGTCTTTCTTCTTGAGAATTTCAAGATCAGCTTCAGACGTAATCTTCATTTTCGAAGACTTATAATTTTTTCTTCAGTAGGTACACGACGCCATGCAAAGACCAGCAACATTTATAATTGTACTAGCTTTTGCCCGCGACTTCGTTCGCGTGGAATAGTGACTTCCGGCAGTAGTGATATGCTGGCCATCAATATTTTTATTTCGTAACGTGACATTCTTATGTTATATTGACAGTGATTTCAAACAGGCTTCAAGTTCAGTTCAGTAGATATATTTTTGACAATTTGTTTATTTAGTACCTATTGATTTAGTTCCAATTGTGGTGCTCTTTTACATAGTTTATTTAAATATGAAGGTTTTATTTTGAATGTGCATGCGTAATGGCGGCCCATCTAGAAAGGGGACATTTTGGGGACAGTGCTAGAAACAAGCAAGCATTGTTATCCGTTAGCAACTCTAATCACATATTTAATGGTGCGGGTGAAAATATACAATATCATAGTGATTCTGAGTCCTTGGGTTCAAGGAAAAGTAAAACACGGTACATAAATCCTGCTATATACATTGAGACTATCGAAGCCACACACTCTGTGACATCGCTACAGACGGATTCTTGTGTGGATGACGTTACTCCGCACCCTCACAGCACATATCGTAGCAACTCGACCCCGTTTCTGAGCGGACGGGATAGTGACTCTTCAAGCAGTATCAAGAGGAAACTATGTCGTATGCCGGAGAAGATAAAGGTGAACCCTGATGATTATTCTGAGGATGACACACCGCGGTACAATCAAACTTACCGCGAAGACGGTGCAGATACGTTTAGACTGTCCGTGGCTTCGGTTTCCACAACGACCACTGCCAAAGAGGAAAGGGAGCGAAATGAAAAAAAGAAGCAAGACGCTTTTAAACAATGGCTGGCTCGTAAGGAACAGGAGGTTTGTGTTATCTTTCTTTGAATCCTTTTTCTGGTAGGAATAGCTTTTTGTTTTTTCATGGATTTTAGATTCTGTAAAAGGTTCAAGTTATGGAGGCAACTATATTGCAACTAACGGAAAAGCTTCGAAAACTTTGATTTTAAATTTGTTAGGCCAATAGCTATTTCACAATGATTTAAATTATTAAGCATCGTAGATTTTTTAAAAAATGTCATAAAAAGACGTCCGTATTGTCTGCGTATCTAGAAGCTAGAACTAACAGACCCACATTTTTTTTTAAAAACACAATTTTTTTTATCATATTTAACAAAAAGGAACATTACCTACAAGTTGAAGATTAAATACTTACTCTTTTAAGTACCTACTTATTATGTATTGTAAGCTTGCGAATTTTATAAATTAATATGAGAAGCATATTAACCTTTAGGTAAATACAGGTTCTTTTGCCTTTATAGGAGAGGTAACTATGGTAAGTAAGCAGGGTTGAAATCAAAGATATACAGGATTAGCACGTCATTTTCTTTTTATAGAAAAAGGAAAAAATGAAGATTGACAAACCAAAGCGTCAAACTGTGCCGACGCTTTCTCCAGAACAGCGCGAGGAGTCATATCGGCAATGGCTGGAGCGCAAGCGTGGGCAGAATGAGCGTAGGCGCGCCGAGGATATCATGCGGCGTTACCGCGAGAACGAGCGCATCGAGCGGGAGCGGGCCAAGCGGGAGCAGGAGCGCATCGAGAAACTTAACGAATGGGCCCGCAAGAAAGAGGAAGAGGTTAAAGGTATTAATTACCCGACATTTTCAGTGCGTAAGTAGTGCGTAGTGACAATATGAGCCCTCATTTACAAATACGCGGGAACGTTGTGTGTCGCATGTGGCGTGGCGTACTATCGGTTCTCTTTTGCTCTCTTATAACGCCATAATGTAACATATATAATAACGTTTAAGATCCGAGCGGCGCCGCCTGTCGCTTTTACTTCTGTAAATTATTTACACATTGAAATTTGCACCGTCTTAATTTTGAAGCGCTCATAGCTCAGTGGTACCAGGTGGTCGAGAATGACCAAAGTAAAGCAGAGATCACAGAGGCCAGTCCGATAGGTGACCGTTTGTGCAGCATTTAATATCTTACGATGTTTGCTCCGGATAGTACTTTGTAATCGTTAAGCCACGTTAGAGCCCCTATTGAACATACCTGCCCTCCACCAAGCCGTACTGGGTAGATACACATGGTGGAGCATGACATTAACTATTTACTTAAAACTGTCTAGCAATGAAGACCCGTGAAGAACGGAAGGCTACGCGCGCATCAATAGAGGAGCAAAGCAGACGCACCAGTGGTCAGCGCGCGTACAGAGATTGGCTGCGCACGAGCAAAAACAAACCTCTTCCAGTCCCGCTCAACCAGGGCGAGCTTAGTGAGTATACTATCTTACATTTTTATCAAATCGTCAAAGGAGGGCGAATTGTTAATCAGTTTGTGGCTTATTACAAAACGAGATCTAATGTTAGACCAGTTTCAAACTAGTGCTATCTACGATATAGTTCTACTTTCATTTAATAAGATGAAGACAGTGACAGCACTAGATTTAAACCAGGTCTAACTTTAGATCTCGATTTATAATAAATCCTTTTATCTTTAGGCTTTCAATTTATGCGACTGATCCGAAGTCCGACACTTTGCGGATTCGAAGCAAACACTATTAGTCTATTAAAAAGTTACATTTGGGGTTGCCTTTATCAGAGGACGCACTTAATTTTTTTAGGTATAAAGGAATTTTCTTTTAAATCCAAGATCCACGAATACTATTCGTCAGTATTCATACATACATAAACATCAATGATTTGAACCTTTATCTTTAAAAAATAAAATTTGCGTCCTCTGTGACAAACGCAACCCCAAATGCTCAGTGCTCTGAAGTGGGACTTGAATGGACTGAGATGATTGATGAGTAAAGCCTATAAGATGAAGTCTTGCGACTTTTTGCGTCTTGCAATTGGAATGATGATGTTCATATTCAATTTGTAGTTTAGGCGACTTTTCTGATTTCATGTTTTGTTTTTAGGCATGCGTGGTTCCATTTCCCAGATGTACATTAACCCGATCCCATGGCAATCTCCTATATGACGAGTGAACACAAAAATATATGAAATATTCATATAGTTTTTTAAACACGAAAACTTAATTGCAATGTGTTTTTTTTTCTTTGATGAACCTTCTTAATATTTTTTAGAATTATTGCTACGATTTAGAATGTAGTATGTTACATACAGTACATTTTAGAATAATTTTTCCTTTTTTTTAGATTAGTTTTGTTGTAGTCCTATATATTGTTACTAATGAGATCGTAATAACGAGTTCAGATATTTTGAAACTAAATAAAAACGCGTATTTTTACTAATGTGATTTTTATTTTATTTATTATTTACGTACATACATAGTTGTAAGTATTAAGTTATTTTTGTTAAAATCTAATACAGGGTCCCACGAAGTACAAATTCGAATAAGTAAGTAAGTAATGTTTCCACAATTATCACAACTACGATACAACATTCGGCACACGAGTTCTAATAATTATATTATTTTAAATCTATGATATAACTCTAGTTAAAACAAAAGTTATTGCAACTATTTTAGTTTTGTGCACAATAAAAAGCATTTCGATGACATTTCGGGTAGTTGACGATTCCGCTATTCTGGTTTGGCTGGTTTGATTAAATCTGTCGGTAAATTAATTAATTAGAAATGAGCATGGACATAGCTCCAAGGATCGACGACGAATAAGGGGTTAAGGTTTTTCAAAGGAACAAAGTGAACTAGCGAACGTAGTGGAGTAGGGGCCTTTTAATTGGCCTTTTAATCGTTTAGCTGATGATGGAACGCGAAGAGCATTTGGTAAGGCATATGTTCAGCAGTAGAATTCTTTAAGATGACTGATGATAATTGAAATATTCCAATTTTATTTTGTCTCTAAATGATTACTGCTTTTTTTAAACAAATTAGAAAGCTCAAGGATTACTGCTTTTCAATAAAAATTGAACAAACAATTATTGGAACTAAACGATAACCAAACCAGAATATAACCGTCCAAAAACCCACCTCCAACACTTAATATATCAAGTATAAATGTATCAAGCATTTATATCTTTCACGGAACATAACATTCAAAATTCTTTTCAATTCTCACTTAAGACGATTGCGCGTTAGTAACTTTTCTCTTCTTCCTTAAGGCGTAATATGTCTGATTTGTTCATAAAGTAATAGGAAGGCTGTCGCCCTTTAAGGTCTTTGAGGACCCGCTTGGCGCCGGCTCGGATGAGAACTCTACTTAGGCTTTCCATTTTCTCCACACCCATCGCGTAGTGAAGAGGGGAGCGCTCCAACTAAAAAAAAACATTTTAATTTTTGTTGGAATAGGCCATGTGAGCGTTGTGGTGACAGAATGTTTATCATATAAAGAGAGTAGTGACTAATAATCACTTATAAATAAAAAATGTTTATAAATTATAAATAGACAAAATTAGGTGCTCGCCAGCCGAAGGCATCTTATGTCCAATAATTTTGGCGGCATAATATGCGTACTCTGTCTCAAAAAACAGTTCTGCTTTTTGGTAAGCTTAGTCTAATAAATAAATATTCTCTTACAATCACACCAATTCATTAGTTCCAAGATAAGTATCACTAAGAACTTGTGTTATGGATACTAAAGAACGGATAAACATACTTAAATACTTTTTTTTGTAAATACATACTTAATATACATAGGAAAACACCCAGACCAGAACAAATATTCATGTTCATGCACACAAAGATTTGTCCTGTGTGGGAATCGAACCCACGACCTCTGGAGTGAAGTGCAGGTATACTGACCTCCACGCCAAATCGGTCGTCTAAGGTCTGCTTAGTTCATCCGTTCTCTGGCTCTGAAAACTTGGCGGAGACACTAATTGAGACGTTTGTGATGCTCCCTGGCAGAAACATTTTAATTTAAATAAATATACAAATAATGTTAGTTCTGTAGAAAAATATTTATACAAAATTACGTGATTTTATAGTATTATAAAAAAAACTAGACACAACATGGACAAATATTCTACAAAATGAAGAAAGATAGAAATAAATTTTGCACAGAACAAAATTTCCTTCTGCCAAATCTTATTTGGAATTACATTTTCGCTCTAAACCTGTATTCAGGAAAGGGTTGACTCACATTGTCACCTATCCTCAGTAGCTCGGGGAAAGTCTGCGCCAAGTAGGCCACCAGGTCCTCGTGCTCAGCCAGCACGGCCACGTGGAGCGTCGTCCTGCCGAAGGAGTTCCGTCCCCTGGCCAAAGTGTGGCCCCCTTCCGAGGATAGCTGTTCTTGTACCTCCTGGAGATCACCTCTTCTGATCGCCCCATGAAGACTGTCTCTGGATTCCTTGGTGTTATAAAGGATAATGTTTAGTGGGATTTGGAAACTCAGTAAAGTTTTTGTTAAAAAAAATTTTTTAGGTCCACGCGAAATAACTTACAAAGATTTTATTTATCAATCATAAATTATAACGCATTACATTCAATACTTGTATAAAAAGGACACTCACGCATGCAGTTGTCCTTTTTATTCAAATGGTATATTCCAGGAGCCGGTGCACCTTATGTACTTGATCTCTAGATGACAATGTGAAATGGTGAGAGGTGGGTAGCCTTTTGCCCACATGGACACTAACCCAGAGAGCCTACTCTAATTCAACGAAAACGAAACTTCATTATGCCTGTCTCTTTCACTCTCTAGGTATATCATTATCGAGTGAAAGGAATGGGTATAACGAATTTTCGTTTTCGTGGAATTGGAGTAGGCCCTAAGATCCCAGCCCCTTCGGTTATTAACACTGAAGCTATACCTCAAAAGTAGGTATCGAGGCGAGCAGGTTGCCCATCTCGTTGTCGCCGCGTTGGGTGATGACGTCCAGGATGGGATCGCCCTCGTCGTCCACCACGTCCAGGATGTGGTCGTAGCCTTCCAGTAGTAACTCCATTATTTTCTCTTTATTCCCTGAAAATACCGATAGTTATTAATAAACACAATATGTGTGCCCCAAACCGCATTTTGGTAGATTCAGAAAAACAGCGGATTGGAAATTGCACATAAAAATTATTAATAGCAAATATTTTTGTCAAAATTACCAATTAAAATTATGTATCTATTCAACTGTGATTACTTAATGCATTATAATAGTTTAAGACGATGATGATTTCATGATGAAATGAGATTTCATCACGACATGATGCATAGAACTCCAATGGCTAGGCGGCCATGTCGTAAGGATGAACCGGAAGGGGCCAAAATGGAGAAGACGCAGCGTGTATTTTTTGCTTGCGTGCAGACACTCAGTCACAGTCACAGCACACTACTGTCGGGAGATAGCACAAGATTACAACAAATAGCAAAGTTTTAACACATGTATCGCTTAGCCATCGGAGTTAGTAAGTATAATAATAATGTCATTAACAATGTATGGGTGTATAGGGATCCTACCAAGACCTAAGGAGCCCAAGCCAACCTCACCTGCAAGTGGTGCACCTGCCGATCAACGGACGAGGCTCTGGCGATCATAACAGTGCCCGGTAAGCGGCAATAGGCTCGCCACCTATTACGTGGGACCAACTATGTAATTGGCGAAATGTGGCATATAATATGCCTCTGCCTACCGCTTCGGGGAAACAGGCGTGAATATGTATGTATGTCATGAACAAAAGCTAAATACCTCTTGCAGCTAAGAACATGACCCATTTGTCGATTTCGGCAGTGTTTTCCGGTACGTTGGCTTGTATTGAGATGTCGCGTGCCGTCCGGTACAACTCGTCTCTGAAGCCTAGGCTCACGTCCGATTCTTGAAGCAGTTGGAACAGGGCGTTCCGCGAGTGTGTGCGGGCTGCTGCGAAGTGCAGCATTGACTGGCCGTGCTCATCCTTCACAAGACAATTTATGTTCTATTACTGCTTACTTTACTGACCAAGGTAAGTATGTAACCTTACATTACCTTACAGGCCAATACAATTGTGTTCATCATAATGTAAATGATACATACTATACCACTGTAAGAATTAGTAAATTCTTTCCGTTTTTAACCTAACAGCGTGTGGCGTGGGCGAAACGAATTTATATAATAGTACATAATTATAAACGATTTGTTCAATTGAATGTAAAATCATGTTATCTATGTATAAGTGTAATGGAGAACAAAGGAAAGGAAATAATTAATACATTATCCTGCTTGTTCTGTGTGCTGTCCTGTTTGAAGAAGGAGCTGATAGTCACTGGTCAGTTCAAAAATCTTAATGGGCCAGTTTAAAAAATTGCTCAGCTGTGAGACCTTTATCGGCTAATAAACATAACTCCACATTTTAAACTAATGGCTTACTCTATTGGCACTGCTAAACGCAGACTCTGGTCCGTCGGGGCTCGATTCAGCATGAGGGTCCACAGTGACGACGTCGATAGGCCTTGGACGCGCAGGTGTGTTTTTGGAAGCTCCAGGTAGAGCCAGTGCGGCCTTCGCTGCGACTGGTGCGGCCAGTGCAATCGGAGCGGCCCGGACCACTGCTGCCATTGGTGGCGACTCTTCATTCTCCACCTCGGCCGGCTCTCGAGTCACCATCACTTTCGATTGCTATATAAAATATTTTGTATAAATGAAAAACGGATTTGATACATTTAGAAGCGTTATTATAGAGCTTGACAGGAACAAAATGCGTGTCCTGGCAACAGGTCTAACAGGACTTAGCTGCTTAGTAATAAAAATTCTTTATTCAAGACCATGGGCCAAATTTTTGTTAGTAACAATATTTATCTTATAAATTAATGTTAGTATGGAATTTATATAATGCAATGTGTTTTCTATATGCAAGTCAATGCTGCTCAATCCCACTTGAAACCGCGCATCAGTGACCTACATATACACAGATATTTGGATTTATGTAATAAACACAGTCCAGCCTGCTAGCGATCAGACCCAGGATGCTGTTGCCGCTGGCACGAACCCTGCGCACCAGAGAGCAAGCAAGTATATGGCAACGAAGTGGCTGAGTCACGATATAATCTGTAGACTGCTCAGAGGAGGATCAAGCACCCTTAGACCTTCTTACTTGTTTCTATTCGTTTTAGACTGTTGATGCACAAGTGTATATTGCATCTGAGAAATTACTGAGACTTGGAGTTCAATAGTAATGGCGATGACAGGATTGATTGTAATAGTAATATAAGCAAATGGCTATCACAAAACGTTAAAATCTAGTCGCAGTGATATAACATTAAAAAAACAGATTTTAAATAATAAAGATTTACGCAATATTGGGTTCCAATTTTAAAGATGTATTAAACTTAATTACTGCTGTACTGGTTACATTTAAAATTTCTTTTGAAATGGCGAAGTATTGCTAAATTATTTTAAGGAGATGTATGAAGTCCAATTAAATAAAGATCTCGGCTGATTTGCGGTGAAATATGATTGTTCGTAATGCAAAATAGAAAATCCACTAATGTTTAATTTTATATACAGAGTTCAAGATATGAAAACCAACAGAAAGACTTCCTTTCAAAAGTACTACTTGTCGTGTCAGACAAATTAAAAACCACAAAACTTTTTTTTAATAACGTTGGTAGAAAATAAATAACAGCTTACCTGCGTACCTAATTGATCCTTGTCACTATCTGGAAAATTCTGGAGAAAACTGGCGAGGAATGCTACTGGATCCTTAGGCTTTACGTTCGCCACTTCGGTCAAACCCTTAATCAAAGGGTCGCCGAGAGCTGCAAAAATATTGTCCTTATCATCTTTCACCGCGTCCATTTTAAAATTAATAATTACTAAAACTGATTTCACGCTTACACTTTGAAAGATATCTGCCCTCGTCTGTCTGAAAGATGGGAATGTCCATATGGCCATTGCCGGCGGCGTGACTAGTACCTGAAATCGATTAATTATTCATTGTACGGCCTTCGTTATAGCTGTTGGGTGAGAGTGGACGGTACGTTGGGCTGACCTTATACTTTATACAACCACGAGGGGTTGCAGGGTGGCGGTGGTTGTTAATTATCAGTTAGCTGTGGTGGACACATCAAACGCAAAGCAACGGTCACAAATGAGTTATAGATATGGCCTATATAACCATCGATTGTTTCTGGTTCAATACGCACCTATTATTTATTCTCAAGGTTTTCCAAAGTCTCACAAATTTAACAAGCTAAAAGAAGACGTATTTAGTATATTCCCTGAATTATTGACAAAAAAATTGTCAGAAGTGCAGGTCAGTGTAATCCAATAAGAAACCAATGAATGAGATATATACTTGTCCTGTAAGGATTTTTAAAGTCCTATAAAGTCTTTTCTCAGTTAATGTTATGTCATAAAAAGAGCCTACTGGTAAATATTTACCTATATTAGCATGAATTGTTTACCTTGATGATGAGCGTTTTAGTAACATATTCCACTAGTATTTAATATTAAAAAAATACAGACACACAATGTTTCTAATGTTGGAAAGATTAGCAGTGAACGTGCAATAATATGCGAAAAGCTTTGTAGTTAATATTGAAATGTGAACAAGCGTGAGCGTAATGCAACACGTCACTCCAAGAAGGAACACTAACACGTTAACTTACTTTGAACATATAATTTTTGTACTAACCTAAGATTTGGGAAGAATTCAGAAGTAGTTCATCTTCAACATCGACAACGAACGAGGAAATATTTCCAGCACCTAAATCTTTCCAACATTCGACACATTCACTTAATTAGCAATAATGGTTAATATTAACAATAATAATGTTCGCTATACTAATTTATTTTTTAAAATTTCGTATTTGTTCTATGGGTGATCAGCATTGTCTATATCAGCTAAGCTACTTCTCTTTCTTTTAAATATATTGGAAAGCATAGTAGCAATATGTGCGGAATTTTGCATAGCTAAATCTTTTTCAAGATGAAGTAAATTTGAAGCCGCAGTTGCAAAGTCATTAAAACAGTTTGTTTCTGTAGTACTTAAACATTGGTAATTGCTTATTCTAGCAATGTCTGTGCTTAGAGATTCTCGATATTGTAATCCTCTCATTGCACATAAATGTTTTATATTATCAGGGTCTTTAGAAAGGCCCGGGAAGTTTACGATGAGACTGAAACGTAAACCAGCCCCTAAAAATGTAGGCCTACTACTCAGGTGCCCAAGTTTCTGGTCCCAAACGAAATCAAGTTTTTCATGTAAATATGCCATAATCAATGTAATTTTGCTAAACGGTAATCCAATTTCACCAGGGCTATCCACAGGATTAGATATCACTACTCTTAAATGATCGTGAACGTTTATCCATATTGCAAGTGTTTTATCTTCATTTACAAAAACGCCTCGCCCGTATGGCCAGTGGTTACCATGAAGACGTGTACTGTCATCGATTTCATCTTTATCACACAAAGCTATCAATAAGCCACTTGATGCTAACGCAGCACATATTTCAGAAGGTTTCTCCATCACTTCATTAAGCGTATAATATGACCCACCTTTTTGGTCCGATTCTGCATTTAGAGTTTCGGTCAATTTTGCAAACTTTTCATGCATAAGAAGTGTCGTTATAATTCTTTCTATGGATTCCAGTTGTCCAATTTTAAGATTTAAAGGCAATTCAAAACCAACTAAGTTCCTTGAACATTCTATCATTCCTGACAGAGCAAATTCATCACTGGGATCAATGTTTAACTCTATGAGAGGTTCTGACGAGACAGTTGAGGATTTATTCGATAATTTCACAAACTCGGATGGTGGATGTATTGGCAGCTCTGAATGGACATTGATGTTGTGAATATCTTTCAAAAGAGGTGCAAAGAATTCATGGAAAACTTCATAAACGTAATAGTCTGGTGCAGTTACTCCACCCGGAAAGTCTTCTTCGACTATTTGTATAATATTTCGGTTATCAGGCAATTTTTTTACTGCAGGCCATATTACATCGAATAGATCATGATCGAGTTTCGTTATCCTGTATTTGATTGCATCGAATACTGGTCGCTTCAAAAATCTGCCTAATACCAATGATGGTGTGGTTCTATTTGATGAAGCCGAAATAGGGGTTCTTACTGGCGTAGCTGACGATAGTAGTCTGTAACATCGTTCAAGAGTATCCAAAACTTCTGGCATGTCTAAAGCACGACGTGAAGAAACTCGATCCTCAGGAACTACATAATATTTATTACAATTACGAATAGCTACGAGTAAGTATTGTATGTACTTAAATTTTAAGTGAATATTATTTTTAATGACATTCATAAAGTTTACTGATTATTGGGATTGTTGTATACCTTTATCTGCAAACATTTCTTGAACTGCAGCTTCACTCAGTCCATAATCTGATAACAGTTGATTATGAGGTAGTAAGTTTGGATTTTTGTAATATTCTTCGGCTGATCGTCCACTCTGAAAATAATAGGCACACCAACTCATCTCAAGAGTTCCAAAAATATAGCAAAATATGTTTATCAAGAAAGGTGCAACTCGGGTTATTTTAATTTATTTCAGTATCTATTCAACTACTGAGTTAAATTTACTGAGTAATTGAATGGATGGCATGCACGCGGACGGTACGTAAAGGTGAATTAAAATGTTGTATATACTAATAGTTTTTTAGTACAGTTTCCGGATAACATTTTCAATAAACACACTTCTTAACAAACGCGACAGTTCTTTTTTTTTGTTCAAGCCGTATATAAATTCAAATTTTACTCGTATACACAAACTATACCATTATACTTACTTAATTTTTTTGCTTAATTTACCTTTCCTAATTTAATAGTTGCCTCATATACTTTGTGAATAAAAGAACAACAAGTGCATGGACCACATTTAATTCTGCTGGGAGTAAATACTTATTAAACATACATCATCTAAATCTTTAGAGTTAGCTCCGAGTTGTTGTAATAAATTATAATAATGGCCATTATCTGGTAGCACAGCAGCATAATGTAATGCACTCCTTCCTTCGAAATCCACTGCAGATAATGTTTCTGGGAACCTACGAAAAGGTGAACCTTTATAGTAGATTATTGTCTAGGCTTAGCAACAACTAAATATTTAAATTAAATATCCAACCTTCCTCCAAGATATTTCATTATATTTGTTTTCCCAAATATTGTAGCAACATGTAACGGAGTAGCACCATTTGCAGATATGGCATCTCGCGCTATAGCAAATTTTCGTCTGTCTAATGCTGCTTGCAAATCTCTAATGTTTCCTTCTCTCGCTGCTACATGTACCTTATTAATTTTTTGCTGAAATTAAAAATGACAACCCATAGTTAAAAAATACTCTAAAAAATATATGACAATTTTTTAAATTTATAAAGTTGAAACATAAGTATGACATTCACCATATACGTTGGTACATTATCGAGAAATGCTTGAAGTTCCGAGTTTCCAGATTGTCTGCCTACTAGTCTTGATCCTTCACCATTAAGAACTAATGTAGCCAACATTTCCATGTTTGTATTGTTTATTAATTCTGTTACTTCTGGGTCTATCTCATAATCCTGTGAAGTAAGTTGAAGACATAAATAGAATAATAAATTAAGAAAAAGACAATAGAATAAGGCGTTCGCGGACTAACTGATAGTACTTTTCAAATGAAAAGAGAACTAAGAAGCTGGCAAATCATTGAAGAGAGGTGTCAGGAAGTGTCTACAAAAAAAGTAATACACAGTGCTACAATGATGCTTCTATTTCTAAAAACACCACAATAAATACTTAGTTTTCGCATTACCTTAATGCTTGGTCGTATGCTCAGTTCATGCCTGGTATGATGGATGATATATTTTTATGCTATACTTACAACAACAAGAATCTCCCCATGTACTGATCCATTTCTTATTATATTTGCATCTTGCGAGTCTTGTTCAGCTTCGCCACTGATAATGCCTTCAATGAGACTATCTTGCGTATTTCGGCCATCGGACACGTTTCCTTAATCAGCAAAATAATTAAAAATATTGAACTTGTCAGGGACCCTTGCCTTATTGTAAAGTTTTATGTGGATTATGTTTTTATTGTTTCGTGTGTGGTGCCAGTAGAGATAGCCGTTTTACCTCTTTGGGCACGTTCCATTTCAAATAAATCGGCTGTGCTTTGGTGATTTATGTCACTGTAATCTGAGTGTGAGTCTCCTTGTACTTGAACATCGTTGTCATCTTCACTGTGTTCACTACTGTAATTACCTTCGTTTGCTGTACTAATGGGCTCTTCTACTATATCATTAACATGTGATTTGTTATCGTTTTGGTTATCGTTATCTTCTTCAGGATTATCTGGATTATCTCCACTTTCTTCCGCATCATTTTGTTCTTCTTCTTTTTGTTCTGGTTCTTCCGTTTCGGGTATTTTTTCTATCTCTTCCTTGTGATTTGTATCATCATTATTTTCGGTTGTGTCGTTTTCAGAACTGGGCTCACCGTTATTTTGTGTGTCACCGTTATCCAAATTTTCAATTTCTTCATTTTCTACTTTTTGTGTGTCAGCGTCTTCCTCATTTATTGCTTCTGGTTCGGATTCAAAATTTTGAGAATTTTTAGTTTCACTCTCTTCGTCAGGATTGTGCGATGAAATTTTATCTTCATAATCATCATTGCCGTCTTTACCTTCATTTTCATTTTTATTTTCTTCATCATCATTTTCGGCAATATTGTCATATCCTGCTGTGACTTCGTCATCTTTTTTGTTTTCCTCAATATTGGGCTCATCATTTTCTTCGTTTTCATTTTCTATTGATTCTTTGTCACTACTTTGCGCAACATCCACATGATCGTCATTTACTTCTGATTCCTAAAATAAAATAAATACATTCATGCAGATGCTTATTAAAAGCAATGCAAATTAAATGTAAGTTACGTCAAGTAACGCATTCCGTAACGACAGCATGCGAAACTCACCTGATTTACTTGTGAACCTGCTTTCGTGTCAAGGTCAGGTAAATCTTTGATAAACTCCCTTGTGCTACTAGTCTTCATGCCAATATGATTATCAGTACTTTCAGAAATAGTTTGTGTATTATTTTTAGAAGATACATTCTCACTTGATGATTTTGCATTCTTCTTTCTAGACTTTTTATTTAATTCAGCTATTACTTCGGTATCAAGTAATTTCCAATCCCAAGAGCTAGGATAAGCACTAGATGCCGTTCTAGGCGCATCTGGTAAAGTTTTAAAATTGTTTCTATCTATATCCTGTGGTCTGTTTGTATAAAATTTTGCTGGTTTATTTTTCTAAAACCCAAACGTATATGTTATCAAAAAACTTTAATTAAAGTATTTAATTTACACGTAATGAACAAAAGTTATTCTTAGCTTAAGACTCCAATTTACCTTAATTTTATATGAACGTAGAACATAATATAAGAATTTATTATCGTGAGACATAACATCAAACATTTCAATTCAAAATGGAGATTTTTTTTTTTTATTATTACATCTAATTAACTCACATTATCAGTAATGTTTTCGTCGGCACCGTATTCCACAAGTGTATTATATGTGTGCTGATCATCTCTTACAGCTGCTGCGTAGTGTAACGGAGTTCGGCCATCATTGTCAACATCATTGATACCTTGAGGGTACCTATCCACTATGTATCTTAATATACCACCGTGTCCTAACCCAGCAGCCTGATAAACATTAAAATATATTATAGTTATACCTATACGTGGACTACTCGTACTAATAATAGCAATTCTATACAATTATATATTGCAAGCAAGCAATTCTATATTGTCAATGTTTGTTTACTCAAATAAATGTGAAAAAATGTCATAATGTGGGCTTGATGAGGAAGCTCCTAGACTTCTCTTCCTTCGACAGAAGGAGACGTCCAACGGCAAATGGAATAGATAGACGACGTCTATGTTTAGCAGTGTACGTCATTTGACTAATGGTGATAATGATGATAACCTCCATACAGCAATAAACAAAATAAGATGGCCTCTATGGGCTCACTTGTTATCTACCTGTCACCTCAAACTACTAAGATTATAAATGGAGTAAAAAAAGGTAGATAGCGCATGGCCATTGATAGTGCTATCCATATGGCCATATATATGAAGCCACAAAACTCAGCTCATTTGTGTCAATACACGCGCTCACGCACACACACTTTTTTTACTTGATCTGAGTGTTGGATCTATTAGCTATATTTTTTATAGCTTATTGCTCTTGTTCAAAAGAAATTGTTATGTAAATGATAAATGATAATCTTTGTCCGTTTTAGATTTCACCCAAAATATAAAAATATATTTGTTAAATAATTATCTATTTAAACTTCTGAAGACTCCAGGGTTTGAGGAGATCCATGTCAAAGGTCTCAAAGACAGTTTGAACCATGTTGTTACGAAAACCAATACATACAATTCAAAACAATCCGGACGGACTTCTTGGCGGGAAAGTGAAGGTCATGTCTGCAGTTTTGTTTTATTTTCTAAGATTTCTGATATTTCTAACATTAGTGTGCTATACCGGTGGATTATTAACCGTTAAGTGTTTGTGAACGTACATGAGTGTTGGTGAATGAAACAAAACAATGCAACATCACTTTTTAAATTCTTTCAAGAAGTCGATGTGAGATTTTAGTACAGTACCACATCATTACTGAGACTTGGACAGTTTGAGGGGTTATGGGGGTAGGGCTTCTTAATTACTATTTATCATCTTTATCACCACTCACTCTCATTTAATATGAATTTAATATTATTAATATATTCTTTACTTGACACTGTCTATAAATGCTAAACGCACAAAGCCATTATTATATTAGAAAGAAAAAACCCATCTCGGTGAGCAAACTTACAGATTGCACACCGAGTTACCTAAATATATAATAATTGTGTTTTAACAAACCGTGTGCTTTTGGAACATATAAAAATAAGACGATCTTGAGTTTTGCAACAAGCATTATAGATAGAATATATATACATGCACTATGAGCATATGATAGAGTTTCATTTATTCATGTCACACATGAATTGCTCCTTTCTTTCTTAACATATTGGTTGAGATATATATATCTTTTATGATATATGATATTAGACGTTGGTAGTTTTAAACAACAGTGGTAAACTTAATATTTTAATTCTTTGATTGTCTTAGATTTTTACACATATATTGAAAAAAGCCGAGATGAGTTTCTTGGGGCATTCTTCTCAATCTCGTTGTCTTTTGGAAGCCTCGTTAGAGTCACCGTCAGACTGACTGACTGACGGACAATCCCCTCCCCCCTTAAGATTCACTACAGGCTGATTGACAGATCCCCCCGACAAGACAACGACAGACAAATCTTAAGAAAAAACCACAACTGACAGATAAACTGACAAACCTTGACAAATTCTGACAAAGAATCCATTTCCGTTTATTTCTTGAATACGATAACGCTCATATCTTTCTTTGTTGGTAAAAAATGTTATCGAATTTCCGTTTTGTGTGTAAATGTTTGACTAATCTAAATGATCCTGTTGATCTTAAAGACAATAAAGTATATTTTACTTTGTGCATTGTAATTTAATTTATTTAAAAATTTACTACTGTTCTAGTTTTGAATTGATTTTTGTTGAGGACCTATAACTGGCCATCAGGCCATATTTTTGTTGTATTTTGCTTAATGTAGTTGTTAGTCTTCCTTGCAATAAATTATTAAGAAAAAAAATTTACTGAAACCTTATGCAGGACAGTCATATTGTTGCTGTCCCGGCTGGACAGTGCCTGGGGGGGAACTGGGTCGCCGGAGTGCTTCATCAGAGCCTCGAGGTCGTTCTCGATGACCGCAGAATGTATGTCGCGAACTGTGTTCTGAAATGTTTAATTAAATAAGATTAATGACACTTACTAAATAATTCTTCCTGCTCAAGATCAGAGCTAAGTTGCTTGTTATATATTTAGTTCTTCAAATTTTATTCTGAATTCAGAAAAACTGCGAACTTTTTCATAATTCTTTTCATACGCGTCTCGTATTGACATGTTTGTATATCTAAAATAATAGTTATTTTCTTCTTTTATTTTAAATCTTGTGTGTTCTGCAGTCGAACACAGGTTTTTGTAGACTAGCCAAATTGTTTTACTAGTAACAGTACATTTTCTTATAACTGGCGGGAGAATAAACTAACCTTGACGATTTTCTTGCCCGTTCTTTTAAGATCAAGCATTGTAATTGTAATTTTGATTTCCATAAGAGCTTTAATGAGCCAAACTTGAATAAATTATTTTAACTTTGGCAGCTACAGATCGAGCGACTATAAACCTTAGGGTGCGGTCCACACCTGGCGAATGTGTGCGTCTGGCTTGGATTTTATGTACGTGCGCCACTTCTGCGCCGCTCACATTTGCATGAGTTGCTCTAAGAGAAACCAAACCATTGCATTACTGTGAGCTGCGCATTCGTGGCGCATACGCGTGATGTAAACACCTTAGACCTCACGACTCTCTTGACTACATGACACTGTGATGATACGTCATGTTGATCAGATGACTTAGTAAGTTGTAAAGTCTAGATTAGAAATTGATCAGAAACCTAACTGAGAGACGATGAGCCTTGGACACTAATTGGATTAAACTATTTATGCATACAAGCGTCTTGTTGCTTAAATGACTCACTATGATTTAATAAACTGGCTCCAAAAACTTTCATGCAGGGAGAGCCGACTGAGAAACTATGTGTCTAGGCCCTCATTCTCACCTCTATCATACCTCACTCTCCACAAATGCATCTTATTGCTCAAATTATTAATCTAGATGTCAAGAGTTGATTTATTAGACGAAAACTTAATTGACAATCGGCTATTTATACCTATAAGCGGTTTGTCGCTGAAATTACTAACCATAATGTAAGGAACAGCCTCCAAAAACTTCTTGACGACCGGTTGGCTGGAGACCTCGCTGAGCAGCCGCGAGCCGTGCCCCTCCCACACCACTCTCTGCAGACGCGCCATGTCGCAGTCATGGCACCAAATTCTGATGTTGTGACGCTTTATCACCAAGCCTATTGAAAAATAAACAATGAATCATCATATCAGCACATAACGCCCCACTACTGAGCACGGGTCTTCATATAAATTGAAGAGTTCCTTGTCAACTTCTTTTATAAGCAGGCTCTAGTGAAAAGGCGCTCCTAGATTTAACTGACGTTCACAAGAGCTAGCTTGAATAAATAATTTCGAATTTTCAGAGGTTATTTTGTCATACTCCACCACCCGGACCAAGCACGGATTAGACGGAGGCAGGTGTGCGGCCTACTGTTAGATTTTTTCAAGGCGCTCAATATATCGTTGATGTAATTGAAAAAGAGTATCAACTACTTAATCATAGTATTCATGACTACGCCTCATTATTATAATAAGCTTCCCCGAATTCTATTCACAAAAATGTCTATGGAAAAGTTATTGACTTTTTCTATAGAACTTCAATTTCAATGCCATTGTATCTTGAAAGCAACCCCGTGTATATAAATAGAAAATAATCATGAAACATAGAATTAGTAAGAATACAAATATTTTTACAATATTGACAAAGCAGACTATACAGACAGAAGAAGAAGCGACAGCAATATTGACAATTATTGTAGGTATGATTTTAGAGCGATGGATCTCACACCGCCCTCTCCTTTTCTCACACAAACACCAAACAGATGCTGGTCTCAGGAACCATCAACACACGGTGCAGACTATCAGCACAGGAACGAATCATTAAATTTCTTAGTCAGAACCAAAAATACGACCTACAATTTTATCTTTGTCTAACTGCGTACTGACTACCCTTATATTGGTTGATATGATCCTGGTATAATATTGTTTTTTTAGTTGTGGCTATGACAACAAAAAGAGCTTAAAGTATTAAGTATCTAACAGTGAGCGTCCTTGATATGACAACATGTCATATAAGCTTAATGTATAAGCCGCTACAATGAAAAATACACCGCTTTCAATGAGGTAGAGTTAGGTATTAGTAGATTACTGCTAACTTGAGTCACTTAGAAAGTACTTGAAAAGACATAACAGTGTGGTGTCCTGCTGTTGATTGAATCAAGCCGCCCAATTGGACCTTTATCTTGTCTTGGCGAATACTACATATATTGATAATCAGGACAATCGCCTTAACATGCTTTCCAAAGCACGCAAGCGCTCAATTTTAAAATTCCTAACAAACGGTCACCCATCAAAAACTTCGGTATGCTTAACAAATGAGATCGTTTCCGACAACCTAGTATCGAAAAACTCCGAGCGCTTCGATTAAAATATACCTTTAGGGTAAATTCAATCGGACAGCTGATGTGGAATGCCCAATGCGTGACTTGAAAGCGAATCTATTTTCCAATAGAACTTGGGTTGTAGTGCTCGTTAACACGAAACTTGGAACTCGATCTCGTTAATATCACTTCAGGGGCCAATTAATTGAAATAGGTTTCCAATCAAAGTAAATTGGTATTTCAGTTCCTTTTTATGAAGAAATGTTCATATAAAATTGTGTGAATATAAAAAAATATTCAATATTAAGCATCAAGCTTATAACTTTGAAAAGTTTGATGTTTATAGGTTTTGAAATCTAGGCGACCAGACGAAAACGCGACAAACCTATCTTACGTCCGTAGATCTCCAAATATCCTTGTCATACCTTTTATGACACTTTTGGCGCTTATATTTACTAGGCTGCGGGAAGATTACATCAAGGAGACTTTAAGCGTCGGCAAGCAGCCGAATGAGTTTCGCAGCAGCGACAAACATCTGGACAAACCCTGACCAGCCGCATGCAGCTAAAGTCCTACTACCAACCAGACCCAAGGCGAGATAAGAACCAGTTGGTCATAGTTACAGAGCAAGCACACACACCACCGATATATGAAGACATATAATTAACTAATTATCAAAAATACTTGACTGTAAATTAAACATACTAAAGCTTTGAAGCTAAATATGTATTTTTGTGCAATCAGGATAGATTAAACTTTGATGATGCGTCAAATACAACCCAAAATGCCATAGGAATTGAAGAACATATGACGAAGCAATCAGTCCTTCAACAAAGTATCAAGGGCAAGCATATATAATTCAGGCCAAGTACAGACAGACAGGTTTTTAATATATAATGACTCCACTATCGATCGCCGTACAGCTGTCTGCGTGTCCCATATGAATAGTGGGACAATCAATTGCTGAGTCACAGATGATTTGGTTCAATACTTATTAATAATGTCGGTTACATTCCGAAACACCACCGATTGGTATATTTTTGTTAACGTCTAAATTATAAGTTGAGTCTCTACAGTTAAACTTTTAAAGTATTTTCAACAAGGATGGTTTACTTAGATGGTTTGGTCATGTTAAACGAATGAATGAAAGCAGCACCGGAAGCGATTTATAAGAACGAGTGAATGGAAATGTTGGAAGAAGAAGACTGCTTCAGACCTTCCATGACCAAATCAAGAAGGTTTTGAAAAAAGGGCAGGTCAAAAGTAACCTTCCTCCCCGACTGGTCTCCACCTTGTCGTGGTGGGGGGCTGAGTGCCTCCCGGTAGGGCGCAGGAGGCGCCAGGGAAAAGGTAACACCCAGAGACCGACGACTCTGGGTGCCCTTAGTACTGACTACCGGGGGAGAAACTAAGAGGGACCTGTGGGGGCGCAGCGGGCGGGCCAGGAGGGCCCGTCAAGCAGCGCCAGGAGGGTCTTAGGCAGTGGGGGCAGGGGGTCCTTGCTGTCTAACGACAGACCCTCCGAGAAGTCGGCCACACACGCTATGGTCGCACAAGGAGGTAGGAGGGGCGCATCCACTGCGCCTCTCTGAGGAGGTCCTCCCGGTTTTGGTCCGGGGGACGTTGGCCGCAGGCGGGGTGTCAGAAGATGCAACCCAGGCCCCCGCCTCTTTCTCAACAAACGGCGGGCGTAATCGGAAGATTTTTAGTGGGTATGCTGCTGGCACTCGTCCACACCACTGGCGTCTGCCGGTGGTGAGTCCCACACCCCCTTTCGGTCCCCCTTTGGAAGGTAGTGCGTAAACGCATTTTGTTACCGACGTAAAACAAAAAAAAAGAAGGTCAAAAGTAACATTAACTGACGGGAGTGTATAAGAAGGTTAATGAGCGTGTATGAAGCTATAAAATATGTGCCAAGATCGTAACAAATCGAAAGATATGGCATATAATCTATCTATGTAAAAAACTAATATCTGAACATATTATAGTCAGAAAAGCGAAAGCTAAAACTATAAGTGCCAGTAGTCTTAAATTTTGCATGGGGGTTCCTTTTAGGAAATTACAGTATACCCTTAAGGAGGTAAACAGGGGTCGAAAGTTTATATAAAACTTTGGCACTACACATAGTTTTCAAAGTAGAGTTTCCAAATTATTAGAAAGTATTCATTATTAAAAAAAATATATATAGTTGCTTGTTTATCTTGATAAACAAGTGGGATTGTAAGAGTGTATGGAAAAATAAAATTTAAAACCCTCGAATCTAAATTTATATTATATACTTTTTAAAAAAATTGTAAGCAATTTTTTATTTACCCATAGGAAAACTTATCCAAAATGGCTATCCATTTTTTTATTTAACATGGCTAAAATTATAAGGTTTATCTTTATCTACTTTTAATTATCTCGCGGGAACTTGATTTACAAAAGTGCTTATCGGTCACGCGGACGAAGTCGCGGACCGTTGCTAATAGTATTTAAGTTGTCAAGTATAATTCTCAGCTAAGTTGAAGGTTGTCGTAGCTTGCAAAATTACTAGGCAAATGTGACTTAACAGCTGATGGCACAGGGACAAGGGCGCAATCAAGGTTTTCACTACCTTTCTTACAATTATTGAAGTCAAAGCCTAGATTTACTTGCGTACATATAAACATCTAGATCTATGAGGAAACCTATAAAAGTTGCTTTTAAGGTCGTATAAAATAAATAAGGGTGCTGAGGGATCCTATCAAGAACTTGAGATCCCAAGCCAACCTCCCCTGCAATTGGTGCACCTGCCAATCAACGAACGAGGCTCTGGCGAACAGAAAAGTTCCCGGTAAGCGGCAATAGGATCTCCACACATTACCTCGATCGGACATGTAGGGACATCATTTAACCGAGTATCTACGTACTACTATGAGCAATAACACTTCTTATTTTGTAGCACTTTGTAAGCCTTTCCATATTAAGCAGTTATGAATTCCTTGACATCCAAAGGCTTCTGTACATATTACTTAACGACACGTCATAAGTTACAATGTAATGTCATAGTTTAACAATGTGATGTTGATCGTTTTCATGCTTATTCAAAGTGCTCTACTAAAAGGTAGTTTGTAAAGAACCAAATGTATCTAAATATGATGTTACTTTTCCATTCCAGTAATGTGAAGATTGCGGGCCTAGTTCACCAAACCCAGCCTTTATTAGGGAAGGGCTTGCCCGCCAAACCCTAATTTTAATCCAGTTATAGCCACAATAGTTGAAAGCTTGTACTATATCAGCTCCATAATTTATGTTTTGCCCAAGATGAAGATTATGATGGACATATACTCGTAGATATCTACATGAAATCTAATCACTTTTTGACAATGCAGGCCATATGGTGACCATTTGCCAGTGTCACGTAATTTAATGAATAAATTATGGCTCATATTTAATGTGTCATCAAAATTAATAAATTACCAACCTAACCTAACCTTTTTGTACATCAAAAAATTCTGATGGAGCACCTAATCCCCTATTAGATGCTAGATCAGTATTTTTGATGATCAAAAAAGTATTTTTTAGAGGTTCAGTTTATTATATTCCATAAATTATTTGCTTTTGCGTTTTAGTCATTTAGCCAAAGAAAAGTAAAGGCTGTCATAGTCGAGTTAAGTCAAAGTCATACACCAGTAAAGTAGTAGAGACTTCGGTTCAATAAAATCACAATTCAAAGTAATATGCCACTTTTCAACCCTTGTGTACGTTCCTGAAAAAGTTATGTCTAAAAATCCACTACACTTAACACATAAAAACTCGAATTTACAATAGTTTTAGAGAATAAAATACCGGTCTCGTTATTGGCAACAATTAAGGTGAATTTTCTTAGTGGAATTCATCTTTTTTAATCACAACACAAATATGCAGCCCGTCATAAAAAGTATTTATTCGTCCAGAAAACCAAAGAGTAAACTCCAGCAGCAACAAGTTTGCATGCAAAGCAGTTGGCATCGCGATTAACATAATCGAAACTTTTACGAAACACTCGGGAAAGTAAGATTGTGGGGCGATAACAATCATTACCGAATGCTGAACGCCTTTAGTATTATATAACGAACTTAATGTTCTTATTACTATGTTTCCGGCAGGTTATTGCTTGGGCCTTTGTTTACTTGAACTTGACTTAGTAAAGTACTAAAGTTATAAAATAAAAATACTTTGTACGATGAAAGTTAAGTTTGAAGCTAGTTTAATTTAGTGGTGAAGAGAAAAATATATTTAACAACCTTACTACCTCAAATATCAGGAAGGGAGGTAAGGTGGCGAAAGTTAATCGACTTCCGTCGTGATTCCTCTTGGATATCGTTGGATATCCAGCTCTGACGACCGACTTAATAGCAGTATAACTACTCCTCTACCTATGAAATAGCCGCAGCAGCATTTAGGCCTATATATCCTCTGGAAGTACTGGAGCAGAAGGCAACGGGTTACAACAATTTTTCTAATGGAAAGTTCTAAAAAGGTTTAATATAACTGAATAATCCGCATAGCATTCGGCGCCACGATCTTTCCCAAAGTCAGGATGATGTTGCCCAGTTTACAATTTTCTGATAACTTGAAAATATTTCATAATACCCGCAACGGTACATGGAGAGTTCGTGGTCTTCTCATAGACAAAATTATCTCAGGGGTTACTTAACACGTTAAACGCCATCGGTCTCGGGCACTATAAAAAAACTATTGTTTGTTGATTATTTATCGTTCAAAGATTCTTTTGTTGTATTTTCCGACCATCAAGTATCACAAAGGCACTCAGGTTCTGGTTTCCTAGTAATTTATATATTGCGATACAAAAAAGAACTGGTAAATGTGATGCCTGCCCATATTAATGAAATTATTATAATGGCAAATGTCAATCCCAATAGGCAATGAACCGTGCTTGTCACATATGCCCAGTAATTTTACTAGCTACATCTCCTTAGTGCAAAATCTATTGTATCTCAAATTATCATTCAGATTTTATCAATATACGACAACAATTTATACCTTACATGAATTATACATCCATAAAAAAAATTAACGACGATATTAGTCATTAATTTATTTAATCAACAATAATTATAATCAAAAACATGCCATACTGGAGTAAAAAAAATGCCATTCATTCCCGCTATAAGATTTATGGGAACCGAGATATGAGGTGACCTTCATGGACTTCCATGTCGAACTATTTATAGAGGGGAAAAAAAACATAATGGGTGCGCCGTCAATCCAGAATAGAATGGCTTCCATGGTATAAATATTCATGACCACGCAAGGTCCAACCCTACCCTAGTGCCAAGCCCTTATCGCGTTGATTAGTTTACGTACAAAGTAATGTGATGAGCTGTGGACAGCAAACACGCTTTGTTTAAATTATTTATGCAGGTAGATATGTTTATGATGAGTAAAAACAAACGCGACATAACTATGGGTAGTGATCACTCAATTCTAAAATTACGTCATTGCCCGTCATAAGTATTTATTTTGAATTAACAGCTACCCGTGACTGTTCATTAAAAAACGTGATGAAAAATGAATGAATGATGCTGCTCTGGATGTAGTTACGCGGATGAACTCGCGCATCCGCGGCAGCCTTCATATCCGTAACATTGCAGACAAATTGCAAGAATATCGCCGAACGAACAAAAATCTGGCTACGAGACAAGGCAGATTGGGCAGGCCCAGACAGAGCTAGCTTGACGTCGTAAGTGATGACATACGTGCCAATATCGTATTAATAAAGGCTGACGTAGACCGTGTGAAGTGGAGGCAAGAGGACCCCGGGCCCGTAAGGTCGCAACCGGGATAACGCAAAGATCATGATGATGATGTATTGTGTAGTTTTTGAATGTTTTTATTTGTGAAAGAGCAATTATTATTAGCCTTTATAGTATCACTAAGGACTATTCCGATTTTACTGCATTAAAATAGTTCATATAATATTTTTTTATATAGAGTCAATACCTTGCACCTACCTTAAATAATGATTGACGGAGAATGTGACACTATACTGTTTACGTATAAGAATAAGCATGCTTTTGAGTGGCAAGGAATATTATCATGTTTCTATGCCGAGCCTATAAAATGAAAGCTTTCTGTTCTATTGTATTAAATTCATTGACCCCTTTAGAATTACAGCCGAAATATAAATGGAAATGGCCATATAAAAGGAACGTTTTAAATCGATTCGACAATACAGAAGTAGTTATTTAGATAGATTATTATTTACGTGTAAAAAAAGGACAATTACGAGGAAAAAAAACAACAGGATTTTTCAGTTACCAACTTTTATAGATGTTTGGACGTCCAAAAATGAATGAATGAATGATGTTTAAACATACACCTTCTAACACATATATTTGTTCAGATTCCATGTATTTTAAATCATTAATTTACTTTAAGTAAACAGGCAAATTTTACAATGACTTTACCTGTTAAAAAAGTTCTTTTAATAAAAATATTTTATTAGCAAATTTTGGAAAGCTGTGTGTGTTAAACAATTTTTTGTGGAATACTATTATTGATGAACACAAAATTATGGTTTGTAAGTGTATTGTGGCAGTCTTATGCTTGGAGACAGGATCAATAGAATCTTAAGTGTCTGGATACTTGAACTTTCATATTTTCACAGAAAATTAAGTCGTTGACCCTGGTTATCACTATATCTGATACTCGTTAAGCCAAGCTATGATCATTGAGCGGCTTAAAAAGGTCTAAAAGCACCTACCTGTACCAAACAGCGTGGTGGTTTCAATACACCTTTCACCCTCACACCTCAATTTGTGAGAGGAAGCCAGTAGTGTGAGATAAATAGGCAGAGATTAATAGTTACGTAACATTACCTACCGTACCTTTTATCTTTTAAGAGATTGAATTGACGTGTGATTAAGCTATAGTTAGTGAAATCACCAAATATATGAGAGCGCAGTGCAGTGTAACTTTTTTATTTTCTGACAATTACACCAATTATTTAGTTCCAAGATAAGTATCATAAAGAACTTGTGTTATGGATACTAAACCACGGATAAACATACTTAAATATACTTTTTTTTGTAAATACATACTTAATATACATAGGAAAACACCCAGACCAGAACAAATATTCATGTTCATGCACACAAAGATTTGTCCTGTGTGGGAATCGAACCCACGACCTCTGGAGTGAAGTGTAGGTATACTGACCTCCACGCCATATCGGTCGTCAACTTTGTTAATTGCTACTATTACGAATATGAGCAGGAGCGGCTCATTATACCAGGAGAGCGTGTCATTGGTCACGGCATTTTGTGAAATAAAAAATAATAAAGTACAATAACGTGTTTAGGGAAAAAAGACAAATAATAAAACGGCATGGGTTTGTGTGGCATTCAATATGGCGTTAAGACATTGGGGCCGGTTATCACTATTTGTGGTAGTCGTTAAGCCATGATATAGGCCTAATAGTGTGGTTTGTGAGAGTAAGCCAGTAGTAGGATGTTAATGAGCATCATCATGAGATTCATCATCATATCTTAGCATTATCCCGGTTGCCACAGACTCAAAACAAGGGTCTCCTCACTGGTTTAACCAGTTGTGACTGAATTTCAGTCATTACACGGAGCGACTGCCGCCTAACCTCCGCAACCCAAAGGGGAACAGCATTATATGGTTATACCAGCTGTCAAAATGTTAGAAGGCACTAACTTTCTTATAATGACTGCCATAGATGTTCATGTTGTTTATTTGACGACCGATATGGCGTGGTGGCGAGAATACCCGCTCTCCGCTCCTAAGGTCGTGGGTTCGATTCCCACGCAGGACAAATCTTTGTGTGCATGAACATGAATATTTGTTCTGGTCTGGGTGTTTTCCTATGTATATTAAGTATGTATTTATAAAAAAAAAAAGTATTTATGTATGTTTATCCGTTATTTAGTATCCATAACACAAGTTCTTAATGATACTTATCTTGGAACTAAAATAATTGGTGTAATTGTCAGAAAATAAATATTTTCTGACAATTACATTATTATTATTTTATGATAATTATGCACATCACTTCGAAAAGCCGTAGGTGCGCCAACAGGGTTTGAACCCGATACTGATTTTGAAGGCTGTTGGTCTTGCCACTGGGCTATCTCCGCTGCACTTACAAATACATTAACTGTGTAAAAAATAATATACAATGACTGATTAGATACTTTTTTCTGAACCAACGTGTATGTAATTATGTTATATTCAGCTATAGAAGAAAAGTTACTATAATGTTAATGACGCCATTAATTGTATCATTTACAAGTGTTTCTTTATAAAACCCAAGTAATTTATATATTTTTTCTACTTTGATATCGAATCTTTTTCTATATCAAGGTCAAAAAGCTTATACAAAACTATTTAGAGTAAGCATTCTCTCTCTGAGTCTGGGTTTTGGCGGTTTTTGATAGCATGTCGTCAGAGCAAGGCAGCCTAAATTGAGATTTATTTAATAAGCCAATATTTGATTTAGTAGGTAAGTTTGTTTCTTAAGTAGGAAATACTAATGTTTGAAAATGGGTTAAGAAAATTTTATGGAACACGGTACGGCGTCAGACTCAAAATAAATCCTATTGTTTGTATGTAAACGGTGTTCAAAGACTGACTTTGACAAAATATTTTGGTAAGATTGAACTGAATTGTGTTTTTGAAGTTGTTAACAGCCACGTCCGGGGTAGGCAGCTTACGTTGAATGAATACTTGAATTTGGATACTAAGTCTTTTTAGATATCAAAAACTAAATTTTTTTCAAAAGTATTTGAAATAATTTAATGACATTAATTTAGAAAATGTTTTATAGTGAACTGACTCGGTTTTAGTGGTTTTTGTTAGCATCTCATCTGGAGTAGACACCACAATATTTTTTTTTTCTTTTTTTACCTGTACAAAATACTGTCCTTTTTTAAAAGGAGGTATCTTATATCCACTACAATCTAGCCTATCTAAAGACTAATTAGTAATTTTCTTTTATCATAAACTACTACATATTTCAAAACTAAGAATTTGTCCAATAACACTATTCTTATTGTTTCTATTAAGGCGAATACACTTTAGTAATGTGTTAATCCACAATATGAGATTTTTATATGCAAACTACATTTAAATATATGTAATACGAAAATTTCGATGTAGATTATTTTAGATATTAAGAAAACTGTTAGTTAAAACGCATAGTTTAGAAAATGTTTAAAATATATTAATAAGGTGAATAGTAAACTGACCTGTATTTTTGGGGTTGTTAGGCGGCATGTCGTCCGGTGTGGGCAGCGCGAGTTGAGTGCGAGCGGCGCCGCGGTAGTGGGCGGGCGTGCGGCCGGCCGCGTCCCGCGCACCCCGCGCCGCCCCCGCGCCCTCCAGCAGCGCCGCCGCGAACGCCTCGTCGCGACACACCGCGGCGTAGTGCAGCGGAGTGCGACCAGCCTGTTCAACAATAGTATGCACTCAATGGTTTCTAGATCATACATGCAAATAAGCACTGACACAGCGAGATTGAGTACAATCTGACTCCCTTTCAGGCCACCGCGAACGCCTCGTCTCAATACACCGCGGCGTAGTGCGACCAGCCTGTACAACAATAGTATGCACTCAATGGTTTGCAGATCATACATGCAAATAAGCACTGACACAGCGAGATGGAGTGCAATCTGACTCCCTTTCAGGCCACCGCGAACGCCTCGTCTCAACACACCGCGGCGTAGTGCGACCAGCCTGTACAACAATAGTATGCACTCAATGGTTTGCAGATCATACATCCAAATAAGCACTGACACAGCGAGATGGAGTGCAATCTGACTCCCTTTCACGCCACTGCGAACGCCTCGTCTCAATACACCGCGGCGTAGTGCGACCAGCCTGTACAACAATAGTATGCACTCAATGGTTTGCAGATCATACATGCAAATAAGCACTGACACAGCGAGATGGAGTGCAATCTGACTCCATTTCACGCCACTGCGAACGCCTCGTCCCACACACCGCGCCGTTGTGCGACCAGCCTGTACAACAATAGTATGCACTCAATGGTTTGCAGATCATACATCCAAATAAGCACTGACACAGCGAGATGGAGTACAATCTGAGTCCCTTTAACGCCACCGCGAACGCCTCGTCCCACACACCGCGCCGTTGTGCGACCAGCCTGTACAACAATAGTATGCACTCAATGGTTTGCAGATCATACATGCAAATAAGCACTGCACAGCGAGATGGAGTACAATCTGACTCCCTTTTAGGCCACCGCGAACGCCTCGTCCTACACACCGCGGCGTAGTGCGACCAGCCGGTTCAACAATAGTATGCACTCAATGGTTTGCAGATCATACATGCAAATAAGCACTGACACAGCGAGATGGAGTGCAATCTGACTCCCTTTCAGGCCACCGCGAACGCCTCGTCCCAACACACCGCGGCGTAGTGCGACCAGCCTGAACAACAATATTATACACTCAAATGCTTGCAAATCCGTGTAAATATGCAGTGACTTAGCTGTGGAGATGGAGTACATTCTGGATATCGTTTACGCTGCCTCTCGTCGCGACATATCGCGGCATAGTGCGACCAGACTATTATCAACTGCTAATACGAATGATTCAATCTGCTACGAATATCAATAAAATGAAGTATCTAGATCCTACTTAAGGTAGCGTTGCAGTCGATTTTCAGGTCGTTAAGAGCCTTCATAGTACTTAAGCTCAATGGGGGAACTCCCCAGCTGTCCACTCTAGGATAGACGATGCCAAAAAGGATCTCAGTCATCTAAAACGGCCGTATTGGCGTAAGGTGGATAGGAATAGAGTGGCGAAATCTCATGTCAGAAGCTAAAATCCACTTCGGGTCGCTGATGCAGCGCTAGTTGATTGATTAAGATAAGTCAGTATTTCAATGCTTACCAAGTTTCAGCTATTTTCTTTTAACCGAAAAAACTTAGCTTGAGTGACAAATATACATTCCAAATATATTTCAATTCAGTTACATACAGCAGCAAAAAAGCTTGTAAGAGCCAAATTTAAAATAAAAAAAAAAATTCGCACCATTCACTAAATTATCAAGTCAGTACACAACAAAAACGGTGCAAGATAAATTACACCGGAAACGCCGTTTTCCCCGCCGTATGCGGTTTGGTCGCCATGATAGCGACAATTTAAAGTCGGTTAAAAATATTTATAAATCACAAAATTATTTGGTACTTATAAATATTTTGGTCAACATGTATTTTTATGTAATATTTTTATTCTTACCTTGCTTATATTACAGTTATACAGTGAGATTGCTATTAGCTTCTTTACCCTTTTACTTCTATACCTATGGCCCTTTTTTAATGTGATTGGGTAAGCAGAACAAGTACGAGATGGCGAAACTATAAAGATTCCTTGATTACGGAACCCAAAAATAAAGTTCAGTATTGTTTTAATTTGCAAAATTTACATGGACGCCGTAGCGGCTTAACCTTTGAATATGTTTATATTAATAGAAGAACTATTGGTAAATTTTTTAATTCACCTCCCGCTGGACAACGTAGAGCAAAAGTTACTCCTAATTAAAATCAGTAAAAGTACCGTCAAATTCTGCGCAAACATTTTAGATATTAGCCGAAACAAACAGACAGAAATACAGAGAAACACCAACTCGCAAATACCCTCATTTGTTTAGCAGTGGACTTCCGTATAGCTGATTATTGACGAAATAATGATAATAAATAATAATATGAGGTAGTTAGATATATAATAGATAGATATTCCAAGATGAGTATGATAAAGAACATGTTTCATGTACACTAAATAACGGATAAACATACATAAATATATTTTTTTGTACATACACGTAGTTTTGTTAATATACATAGGACAACACCCAGATCAGAACAAATATGCATGTTTATGCACACAAAGATTTGTCCTGCGTCGGAATCGAACCCACGACCTCACGAGCGGAGTGCGGGTATTCTTGCCACCACGTCATAAGGGTCGTCTAATGATATAGATAAGGTCACTTACCGAGTCCTTCTCGTGAACCAGCTCCGGACTTTGCGCGACCAGCCAGGTGGCAATGTCCATAAAGTCGTAGAACACAGCCTTGTGCAGCAAGCCCACGCCCGCTTCGTCGCGGCACATGAGGTACTTGCGGCGGTTGAAGTCTGAGTCCAACAGCTCCTTTAAAAAAAATAATTAAGAGTATGCAATTATGCATAGACATAATACAAATATTCATCTCCATAGTGCTCATGCTCACTGGTCTAACCAGAATTTTCGCTGAATTTCGCTCCGCACTTTATGTAAGTTTAAATACTTTTTTAAGATATTCTTAGCTTCCCTACCTGAGTCCTAATAGATGCCCGAGTGTGAAAAAGATCATATGTACTGTAAAATGGGAGTCCTGTAATGACATGCCCAGCCAGTATTCTTATCTAATTAGGTATTAGCTATATCGTAGCTCCGATCGTAGCAATACGCTACGAAGCTGCTACGACAGAGCATGAGTAACTATGATTTATTTGACTACTTTTTGATAGCACTAGAATGATAATGTGATAATCAGGATGTATAATTTTAGGTTTTTTATAACAGAAAGGAGACTAAGCATATCACAAGCGTTTATTTCCGAATATAAAGCATGTGCCTTCTAAAACGAATGATGTAAATATGTGAGTGGACCACATGTTCAATGTTAAATACTATGCAGAGAGTTATGAGAGATTTGGGCCAAAACTCTCTTCTTTCTTTTTTCAATACTCCTAGCTAGCTTAAACAGCGTACTTTATAATTAGTCTACGAGAATGTATGTTCAAGAAAGAAACCAAGATATTATATAATTTGTTTCAAAATCCAATGTAGTGATGATAGTATTCAATATATTGCTAGTAAAGGTATTTGACACGTAAGTTGAACAAATCAACAGGTGCCTGCGCAGTTACAAAGCCTATACGCACAACTGGTGTGTCACCGCGTTGCCATGTACATATTTTATTAAATGTGACACATCACAATGTCTACATCCTGCCTAATGGTAAGCAGTCGATGCAGTCCAAAAAAATGAAGGGGCTTCGTACCGTGAAATAAGCACCACCTCCCATGCAGCACTTTGATTGAGGCACGACAATAACTGCGTATCCCAAAGTCATTGTTCAAATTATGCGCCGCGAACTAATGTAGATGTAAAGCGTGATTTTACCGTCAATACCTGGAGCTCAGCAAGTGAGCCGCGCTCGACGGCAGCGTGCAGCGCGTCGCAGCGAGCCACCAGCGCGGGCAGGTGGTGCGCCAGCGGCAGCGCCTCGGCCGCCGCCAGCAGCCGCCGGCCCTGCCCCGCCAGCACCGCGCGCTCCAGCCGGCTCACCCCGCCGCCGCGCGCCCACAGCCGCAGCTGCGCCTCGCTAGTGGCCCCCACCACTGCAACCACACCAAGTGTTCTAATGGCACTAGACCACAGCACCGCGTGCTCTAGCCGGCTTACCCTGCCGCCAGGCGCCTACAACGCAGCTGCATCTCGCTAGTAGCCCCTACCACCATAAATACTGCTGCCTTCTCTAAATAGCACGATGGCAATATACACGGCCTGTAGGCACTCACCCGCAGCCTTGAGTCTACTACCCAGGGCGCCTTACTAGTACCAAAAGCCAAATAATCAGTCCTGAATGGCACGACTATTTGCATGAGCACACCACGCCGCCGCGCTAGTGGCCCCCTACACCCACTGCAACCACAGAATTAGGCCTAAAGCGAACTGATACTACGACAAGGTCGACCCGTGACCAGCCGCCGACACTGATTGTCAACTCCGCTCGCTCACCCGCAGCCTTTAGTCTACTACTTTAGCTGTATTTGTAGTAAATCATGGTAACAGCAGCACATTCGCTCTAAATGGTTGGAAGACGACATAAGCCATAGTGAACCCACATACTTAGAAGCAGTCTTGCTTTTCTCCCCCATCACTGCAACCACAGAATTCGATTTCTAAATGGTTTCATGACGACCTAACCACGCGTTTACTCTGCTGCTTCGTGCATATAGCGGTAGATGCGCTTCTCTTGTGCCCCCGGCCACAGCAACCATAAAAGTGTTTCTGAATGGCACGATGACAGCATGCTCAATCAACCGTTTCGGGCCCATAGCCTCAGTTGAGGCTAGTGCCTCCAATAACCTCACTAATGAATTACCGCAAGCTCACTCGGCTGCCACGAGCCGACTACCCAAGCAGCGCCCCCCTGTTGCCTTTAATCTTTGCTATATGCACATTCAATTGGAAAATTTAGATTTACACAGTAAATTGTACGTACTTATTAACTTTTTAAAAATTTATTGTTTTCTCTTAATAAATCTCCGTTGTTTGCAAAATAACAGTTAATGAAACTATGTCAGTCTCTACCTTGAACTTAAGCCAGATAGATAGTATCCGTTTTGCTACACCGTGCCAACATTTAAACCAAAACAATGTCACATGTTACGGAAAAAAGTTTATAAAACAGAATTCTGTCACGACACAATTCGCTAGCTTAGCACCAAGTTTTTTAGGCGGGAAGTAAGGTGAGATTTATTGAATAGAAACACTAGACGCCTATCTACGTTTCAAAAGTTAATACAGTTTCCATCCCAGGATTGGTTATTAAGACTCTTTACTTGGAAAAAGGTATTAGTTTTCCAAACGCAGATAACCTATTTTGTATTGAGATAGATCCTTTCTTAGTTCAATTCTTTCAATTATTAGGTGTCACATTACAATTGGTAAACCTCTTTCGCTCGAGGCATGACGTCGCTGATTCTGCTCTGACAGCTACGGCACCTTGACCGCGGAGCCTGGCACTAAGAGGCACTGACAATGAACAGTCGCCTTCTTAATAGAAATGTCACTGCATTGAACCCTAATTCAATTAACTATCTTCACTTCATTCTGACGTATTTTCTTTTGTTTACAATAAAATACGCATACACTTTCATATATTTGGTCCCACGTAATAGTAAGAGGCTTGCTGCTTTCACTTACCGGGAACTTGTAAGGATTGCAAGAGCCTCGTCCGTTGATCGGCTGGTGCAATACTTGCAGGTGAGGTTTGTTTGGGTTCCTATGGTCTTGGTAGGATCACTATACACCCGAGTAAATAAGCACATTTAAAAGTATTTGAAACATCACCACTAAAAAAGTTAATCAAACCGCGATTAAAATCAATCAACATGATATCCTAGCATTATCCCGGTTGCCCTAGACTTAAGGTTAGGGCCCAGTGTCTGATTCCTGGTCTAACCAGACTTGGCTAAATTTCAGTTATTTTAATTTCAGTTATTGCGTTTGATTACTCTAAGTTTTTCACTTGCTAGGAAGGAAGGAAGTTTCAAGGAAGTTGCTAAGCTTCTGAAGCAATTCAATAATTCCGTATAATAGAAAGTGCGCTTTAACAACTTACAAATTTAATACAAAAATAAGTTCGAATGTCACCCTCGATAACTTTCAAGGAGAAATACTAATATGACAATGTAAACTAATACAAAATTTGTATTTATCTATTATGAAATATAATATGAACGTTACCTTGAAACTTGCCGCTTTGTAATAACAGATATTTTTCAAGACTTCTGGGTTTCAGAGCTTATTTTTCAACGTACAAATATAATAATATATCAAAGTACAAATTCAAATAGTTTGCTTCAAAAATTATAACGTTAGTAAACTTTCTTTAATTACTAGTTTTGTTCACATCAGCGACAAAAAAAGTTTTATTGAAACAAGAAAAATCTAGTTTTATTTTTAGACATACAACTTTTGTAAGCTTTTTTTTTAAATATTTGTTTAGTTTGCATTAGCGGAAACCGGAACAACCATTGATGTATAAGGTAAAACTAAAAATAAACAGCTCGAAGCAGGGCTCCGTTGCAATATCGTGATATCGTCGCCCCGATCACGGCTCGCGATTAGCTGATTATTTACAGTATGCTGCATCTTGAGGAAATATAAACTACTGCCTACTTTTAAAATAAATTTCACAGGTTTTGCATTGAGAATGTTATATTGTTTCGAACCCAAGGATAAAATCTTTTTCGAATTACGAATGCCTAGTTTATTATTAATAACAATATTTTTAGTAAATAAAAATGAATTCTTTCACAATCACACCAATTATTTAAAATCAAGTTAAGTATCATTAGGAAGTTGGATATCAATAGGATAGGATATACAATACATACTTCAATATTTTATTTTTTGTTAAATGTACTTAGTGTACATAGGAAACACACAGACCAGAACAAATGTTCATGTTCAAACACTCAAAAGATTTGTCCTGTCTGGGAATCGAACCCACCTCCACGCCATTTCGTTCGTCACCATTATTATTACTTCATAAGGCCTCCTATAACAGACTAATGCTTGAAAGAATTTTTATCATACTCTACCAAAGAATAACTAATCTAAAGTACTCGGGGGTTTTTTAACACATTAGTGCATAGGGTTCTTGAAAAGGTTCTGTTAAATGGTCTTTAACGCTCTAGCGATGCCTACGGTATTGCAAGCGGTGATCACTTTCCATTAGGTGGTCTGGAAGCTTGAACGCCGTCTTGGGATATATATACTTGTGTACTTAATAATTTTTAACTTTAATATGTAAGTTGAATAAAGTTATCTCAACTCAGTAACTTTATTCAAAATTGGACACCCTTGTAGTAATGTCCTGTCAAGAGGTAATTTATGCAAGATCTTAGTATTTGTGCTTGTTGTGTTGCTATCGCTACATGTGCTGACCTTACACGTTCAAAGCTAACGAGTGATTGCTTTTCATAGGTGGTCGTTTTTGTGTCCACTTGCATGCAATAAGTGCAGCAATAAGTGTGACCTAATTGAGTAAATTGTATGCAAAAATACTTAATCTGTAATTTGTTTTGACATTTTATATGTATATACTTGTTAATTCTTTGAAGTAGTTAAGTTTTCTTTTTACCGATTTCAATACAGGGTGTTCGGTTGTATGCTTATGTTGTGTGGCGGTTTTTTCGTAAATTGTTTTGCAGATTGATTAAACCTTTCGGGAAATTTAGTATTATCTTACAGCTAACCATAATGTCTAGAAACATTAATTATTAATAAATAAAACCATATACCAAATATTAATAAAACCATGATTATCACGAATCGTCAAAAAGCCACGACGATATTCTAGTGGCGAGTGGCGAGATGTCAATGATCTAATTCAGGGGTCTAGAGTTCAAACCCTGGTGGCACACCTATGACTTTTTGAAGTTATGTGCATAATTATCGCTTGCACGTTAAGCCTTTGGTCCCGGCTGTCATGATCATCTATGGCAGCCGTTATTAGGAAGTCAGTGCTTTCTAATATTCTGAAAATTGTTAAACAATAGGATGATGTCCCTTTGGGTTGTGAAGGCCAGATGGCAGTCGCTCCATTTAATAACTAAAGTTCAGCCAAATCTGGTTAGGCCAGTGAGCAGACTCTGGGGCCCGGGCTTGAGTCTGGGGCAACCGGGATAATGCTAGGATATCATGATCTCGAATCGTCAAATAGAACCGAATTCATACATTATTATTATATTTTTGGGAAAAGCTTATTTGTGAATTGACTTAATATTTTTTGTTGATGGACTTGTTAATTTGTTGATTATCGTCTCAATGCGAGTATAAAAATATACATAAAAATTGAACTTTTAACGGAATTTTTTTTTTATTAAAACGTGTCTTCTTTTTTCAGTCTTCTTTTTTCAAAATTCAAAAAAAAATCAACAACGGTCTTTATTTGTCATTTAACTAGAATCAACGATTGAAATCAACACATATTTAAAATTATAGGCTTAAATATCATAGCCTTAAAGATAATTATAATGTATAAATAAAACTCGGTAGTAAATTTCACGACTGTATTATTTAAATGGAAATTTTCCGACCTTTTGTCCACAAAATATGTTATAATCTAATCATTATAATTTATCGTATTACTTTGTAAAAGTGAAGTTAAATTAAGTGTGTCGGCTCAGTGAAGTGTGTAAGCCCGGGACACGAAACAACTGTTTAAAAAGAACATACATTGTGCTATATTAATTTGGTGAGTGCATCGACATAAAACATAGTGTATTTAGTTTCAGAATTATCTAGCTTTATCAGCTATATGCAGTGTCAATAATCATAAATACAAATAACATACCACTGCCCTATACACAAGCTGCACAAGTCTATTTATTTTGTTATCAAGTTATAAATATAGGAAAGAAGCAAGATAAATTAAAGGTTATTTTGAATTGTTATTTGTAATTTACAATGAAAGCATGATGCAGGTTAGGTAGCGTAGGTGCGGTCATACAATATTTAATTAAAAATGTGTCTAAAAAATCAATCTTTATTTCTTTATTTCATATATTTAGTTTAATATTGTTTATCTCTTTGTAAACAAGAATCGAAGATTTTAATAATAATTAGTAGTTATTTATGTTATTAAATAAGTATTTCGTATTATTAACAGTTAACTTAACTTAACATGCAGAAGTTATAGAGTTGAAGCTAAAGCAAGCAATAAAAAAAAGAAATATCTAAATTGCTTTTAAAGGAGTTCTTGTTAAACCGGGACGAGAGAAACGTATGTTAAAATAATCATCTTCATAATTTCAGTCATTTGACGTAAACTGCTGAACATAGGCCTTCGAAATTGCTTTCAACGTTGATCCTAGGCCGCCTGTATTCACCGGCTCCGCACCGACTTGACCAGATCATCGGTCGATCGGGTGGGAGGCCGCCCCTACTACTCTTGCCCTGCTGATTCATCGTCGGCTCTTCGAGCTATGTGCCCCGCCTACTGCCTCTTCAGCTTGCAATCTTACTTCGCTATGTCGGTCACTTCAGTTCTCCTACCGATTTCCTCATTTCTGATTCTATTACGTACGGATACTCTGATCTATAGACATATTAATGTTACAACACTTTTATTTAACTATTTAGCATAGTTTTTACATTCTTGATTGTGTTAGAAGGTTCCCTTAGTACTAATAGGAATCAAAAAAATAATAATAAAGACACTAGAAAAAGTAGGTGCCGCGTAAAACAATCGGAACACATGTGGCAAATTTGAAAAGAAACGCATGTCATTTAAATTTAAGTTCGAGATTGACATTGCTGTCATTCACTATTAAATTTATTCTTGAACATAGTACATTGGTTGTTTGTAGTAAAGTACCATTCAGATGTAACGAACGCAATTGGCAATGTATTTATTAGCCATACGATATATATTTTCAAATTTTCTCAAGAAGTCCATGTGAAATCTCAGTATAGTCCCACATCTTTATTAAGGACTCAAGGGGTTTAGGGGAGGGCATCTAATTTATATTTTTTATTAACATTAATTATCATTTCTATGTATTAGATATTAATAATGTTTCTGTAACTTGGAAATGAAAGCAAGCTTTAATGAAGTGGCATTCCTAGATTTAAGTGACGCCCAAAAGTGATTCAGGACGAAGTCTAGCTTAAAAAAATATTTTCAGGCCTAATATAGAGTTAAAGCCAATTGTTTTTGAATCGATTTAAATGTTAGGTCACAAAGGTGAATAGCCTAATGGACGTCGAACTAGCGTCAATATTAATGTATCATGGCAACACTGTGTGTGTCTACAATGTTGCCACGCCTACTAATTGATGTTGCTTAATAGAACCTATTACCTAGTTTCATAAACAAGATAAGGGCTAATTGTTGTAAGCTAGCAACAATGTAGAATATACATTGAAAAATAAGCATTGCTTTCCGTGGCTGCTAAGCTTTGAAAGACCGTATGGCTTTGGAATTCTCTTCCGACACACGTGTTTCCCTGCTCCAATAGTCCCGGGTAATTTGGGCGTGAAACTGCATTATGCAGGCGGTTATAAGTAGGTTTTTTACCGTGTTTATTATTTTCTTAGAACTCCAACGATTGCTTGTCATTAGGCTGTGTATGGTCATTATGACGAGTCACGTTAAAAAATAATAACTAAATTTCATGATTGCTTTTGCTAAAAGTAACCGTGGTTCTCGTGTGATGTATAATTCTGCATTACCATAATTATTTATGCGAAAATGTTTCCCGGGTGTCACGCTAAGGTCAACTTCATTCTTTGTGTTGGCCGTCGACAAATTAGCAATTTCTCATTAAGAACATCTAAGTACAGTCAGCGTCACCCAAGTAGGTAGTATTCATAGAAATCTAAATAATAAAACAATAGAAATGGTTTGTGCCGAGTCAAACTATCGGAACTGTCACCAATTTGCAATGCCTCGTAGTGAAGTACCACGAATAGCGAACAATAAACGAGACACTATCGAGAATCAAGTAAGAAATAAAAATGTGAAATGTTTGATAACGAGCGCTTCCGTGCTTCGGAAGGCACGTTAAGCCGTTAGTTAAGCTCTTACTAATAGGTGTGAAGTTAATGGGCTGAGATTATGACATAGCATAAGTAACGTAATAACAGCGGTAATATTAATATTTTATTTCGTCAATTGTATTAGATCTTAACACATAATTTGAAAAGCCGAGATGAGTTTCTTGAGGCCTTCGTCTCAATCTCGTTGCCTTTTGGAAGTTTCGTTAGAGTCACCGACAGACTGACTGACTGACGGGCAATACCCTCCCTCTTTTAGAACCACGACAGGCTGACTAACAGATCCCCCCGATAAGAGTCACAGACAGACTGACAAATCTTGAGAAAAACCACAACAGACGAATAAACTGACAAACCTTGACACATTCTGACAAAGAAACCATTTGCTTTTATTTCTTTATTATTGTACCGCTTATATCTCTTTCATTGTTGTTAAAACAATATATATCGAATTTCAATTTTGTCAATCTAAATGATCATGTTGATCTTAAAGACAATGAAGTATATTTTATTTAATTTTTATTTTTACGTTCGCCACTTAAAGTGTAAAATTTTATAATAAGCGATATGCGATCCAATAGTTTTACGCGACACGAACCATTTCAAGTGTCTTATTATTTAGATTCCTAGGGTACCCAAAGGACCATATAAATCAGAACACACCCTAACGTTCTTTACAATAGAGACGTGTTTGGATCTTTATAGTGCTTTTGATGTTAACAACTATTTGATGCTAACTATACTAGTAAGTGAACGGCCACATTCTAAATGGACTTGTAAAAATGTTACTTAGAAGATTTTCATTTTCACCGATGTAGGTAATTATTTTAAGAAACTTATTAGTCAAAAATAACATGAGTAAACTTAGTAACTTCAGTGAAAAGAATTGTGCAAAAATCTCTTTATTCATGTTGAGAGGAAACTTTCATAAGTTAGACATGTTCTACAGTTAGATACACCGTTAGATTGACCCGTACCGCAGAAAATTTAAGACCCATACCTTTTGCTCAAAATTTGACGCATTCAAAAACACGCAATAGACTAACTATGTTCAACATAAACTTTTTTTTTCTTTCAAATAATAACTTAGTGCGTTTAGCACATTTAGCCAGTGCCAAGTAAAATATATGTTAATAATATTAACCTTCACCGATTAGGCATATCACTATAAATTTTTTAATACCACTTACTAAATTATCAATAGCATGCGCTCACAATTTAAAACAGCTCGCCATAGATTATGTTTAAGGAATTTAACATAACTGACATGAAAAAAATATAAATCTACGAGTATATGTATATTACAGCTATGCCTCTGACTTCTTGGCGGGAAAGTGAAGCGTCATGTCTGCGATTTTGTTTTATTTTTAGAAATTTGTGATATTTCGAACATTAATGTGTAATAACGTTGGATTATTAACCGTTAAGTGTTTGTGAACGTATGTGATTGTTGGTAAATGAAACAAAACAGTGCAACATAACTTTTCAAATTCTCTCAAGAAGTCCATGTGCGATGTCAGCATAGTCCCACATCTTTACTGAGGACTCAAGGGGTTTAGGGGGAGGCATCTCATTTACCATTTATCACTTTTATTACCACTCATTCTCATTTACTATGATCTATAAAATGTTATTAATATATCTCTTACTTGACACTGGCTAAATGTGCTAAACGCACAAAGTCATTATTTAAAAGTAAAAATATATATGCCTCGGCCGACACGCTACTGCCTCAATATTCCTGCTGCACTTTCCACGGCTACAAAACGTTGTTTACTGAACAATTTCGTCCTGGCAGCTTGTTCGACGAAACATTTTTAAAGCTCACTCATTCCTTCTTTTGTTTGTTGTTAAGCTAGCGGCCGTTCGTGACTTCGCTCACGTGATATATTAGAATTAGAATCAGTATATTTATTTGGAAAAAATCTGTGACAAATGGTGTTACAGACAAAAATAAGATACATATATTTTAGACAGAATTAAGAAGCACGAAAACATTTATTGTCTAAAATTCATAAACGTTTGAGGTAAAACTGGTAAAATTATAGGATTGGATAACCTTATTATAGGTCCAATATATATACCTATACCAAAACTTTAACCAAAAATTGGTAAAGCTTTTTAAGCGTGAAAGGGTAAACATTATACTCTTACATTAAACATTGTGCATTTAGTATTTTTAGTAGCGGGTAGTAGTTAGTATTTTTCCGACTTTTCCGATTAAAATAAAAAAGTTATTAACTTACGTTTTGGAGGGCTGTAGTGCAGGTAGATGCCGTCTTTCTTAGTAGTTCGTTCTGCTAACCACTTCTTAATGCTCTCCATTTATGCTAATTACCGAAGACTGTGTTTTTCTTATTTTTCTGATAACCTGGGAAATATTATATTTAATGTCTAGGATAATTGCTCGATTTTTTAAGGAATATAAAACAAAATAGTGCTAATTCAGGTTTGAAGAATTGACAATTACGACCAAGCATTATCAAAAACGACCAGGGATAGAAGCTTCTAACCAAATTTTAATTCCACTGGTGTGTAAATTATTGTTAACCGATTTTCGGTAGGCGCTCGTATTGTATAATTATTTATTTTTTGAAACTAAAGGTTTGGTACGGCGGATAGGAGATGGACACAGGCGGCTTGTGCATTCATTCAGCAGTGAACTTCTAATGACTCAGTTTCGATTCCTGCACAAAATAAATATTCATATATAAATGAATATGAATATTCTATGTATTGTGAGTCCACCAGTTTATAAAAAAAAATTTTTTGGACGAAATGACGCTGAGTGCAATGTTAGAGGACAGTAGTTTTGTTACAAAGAAGCGACTTCGTACGCAGTATCTATGTTTCCATATTTTCAGCATTATTCCATACTTAAAGGAATTGCATTCGTAAATAAAACTGTTCTGTCTGTTAAAAAGCTTGCGAGATTTCATTAAATGTTCTGTATTTCTAGAAGTCTTATAAATGCTTTATCTTTCTAAAAATATTAAACTAGGCAACGTAGAGCTCAGCCCAATTTACAGTTTTGTTAAATAGATTTTTATTCTTAAAACCAAAGTAATTTTTTTTGAAGTTTTGGTTTAATAAATCTCTTATAAACGTCCACATAAAAACTATTACTAGTACATACGATTGGGAATTAGGTGGATCCCTAAATTAAGTATGCTGTTTAATTATGTATCTTGGTTTATTGATTTAGTACTGTAACAGATACACCAACCCACACACAAAATTGGCTTCTATTTAGAAAATTGATTTTTTATGCCCCTGATCAAATATTTATGGGTTTGTCCAACTAACGGCATGACATATTGGACTAGCTAGGGAAATTTGTGTCAGTTGTCAGTCTGTTGGTATGGTGATTCTGATATTAGTAATATATTTGATGTATCTGACTAGATAAACGAAAGTGTGTTGTATATACCTTAAAATCAAAACTGAATCAGCCCCCAAAAAAGAAATTTTTACATAATTTTCAATTGATCCTTTTTTCGTTAAAGTAATACTTGCAGGGAAGAGATATTGTATGCCAGATATTAATATATTTATTGGTGACGTCACCGTAGAAAACTTAAATAAGCATAGCCATGGTCAGATATAGACCTTTAAAATTAAAACCTAATAATTTTTTTATAGGAAATTAATTAATTATTTAACTTTATTTCTACCTTTCATTGATTTAAATTTAAAATGTAGTAAATATTTAAAAACTTAATTTTAGATCACATTATATTAATTTTATAAAATGGTTCTCATGTTATGGTTCACATGGTTGACAGTCTTTGATACTATACATCATTAATTTCTTGTTTTGTATGTTTATCAAAATATCAACGAGCTTGTTCAGATGCATTTTGAAATTATCTTAGTACTCTTATAAATTTATAAGCAAATTAAATTGTATTTCATAATAATAATTATTTTTACTATCACACCAATTATTAAGCTCTAAGATAAGTATTATTACGAACTTGTGTTATGGATACTCATAGAACGCATATACATAGGAACTTAAATACTTTTTTTTCTACAAATATTCTTAATATACATAGAAAACACCCAGACCGGACAAACATTTATGTCCATGCACTCAAAGATTTGTCCTGTGTAGGAATCGAACCCACGACCTCAGGAGTAGAGTGCAGGTATAACAGGACTGACCTTCACGCCATATCAGTCGTCAATCAACGAATTGATTGACAAAATTTCAAGTCGATTTAATTTGGACTCGAAATATCGATTTCTTTACTTTTTTTTTACACGTACTCATTACTATGTCTTATGCACTTACCTTTAAGCTTCAATTCGTTGATTAATAACACAAGATGAAGGTTATGATCGATTCTGACAGAGACTTATCTCAAAGTATTAGTTTAAACCGGAACATTCATACCACCTCCTTAGGTTTAGTAGTTTTATATTTATTCTATGTGAACCAAAACTTTTTAAAGCTCTCTATGACCGTTCAGCGTAATAATTTACTTCGAAAAAGTCTGAATAACATCAAAGCTCTTGAAGACATTAGTTTAAATTAACGTAAGAATATACAAGATTAAAACTTAATACCGTGATCGTCTTTAAATAAATTGTCACTCAACATTTACTGTTGCAGTTTGAACACGTACTAGTGAATGGCGCGGTGAAAAATACCTATTATTGGTAAAGATGAGTACAGACAGCTGCAAAAACATGTGAGACGGGACCGATGGCCACAAAGGGTATACCCCGCGCGCGAAGTATGGCATCGTTGAATTAAATACTTGAAAAGCTTATTTTTTTTCTAGATAGCTATCAAGATTATTCCAGTGTAATATGCATTATAATTTGCGATGAATGGCTCGAGAACAAAATCCCGACAAACTTTACTTCGACGAGGAATTAGTGAGGATTTACTAAGGCGTTAACAAATTAACATATAATTTTTATTTCTGGTAAGTATTCTATAGGTTAACAAAAAATACCCTGCAAGGTTTATCAATCAATTGACTTTTTTTAAAAAAAAATAATTATAATTTTATTTGTATCCCAAAGAGAATGTTTACAATTTGTGCATTTTTCCAATTTATAGGCGCTACAGTTATCAATATAATATAAATGTTTTATAAGATTTGTCCGATTTGCTTTGAGTATTTCTATAATTATGCTTTAAACAGCTGACACTTGAACTGGGACAACCCTGGTTTGTCGGAATTCAGTTTTTGTTCGTCGAATAAGTCCTATATTAACATACGATGTTATTATACGTACCTACCTAAGTCTATATTTTCTCTCTGATACTATGAAATGACCCTTACCTGGTAGTAGGTGGAAACTATTACTGATGCGTATTATGCATTATACTGAACGTGAAGCGGTCAAGGGGAGGTGACGTTATCAGACTAGATGTTGGTGATCATTAAAGTGAAGCGACGTTCATAGTGATTATTTTTGAATGTGTTTAATATTAAGAAAACGGGAAAGAGGCGTGACATTAGTGATATATTTATGATAATATTAACAGCTGCGCACATTGGAAGGCTTTTTAAGTCTTTGGTTCTAGTAAAAACTAGTGTAGTAGTCGTAAAGTAAGGTTAGACACAATCTCTATTGGGTGGCTTCAAATGTTTTAGATGCGTATGCGCACTAGATCTGCATGATATATATATATATATATATATTATGAATCTCTCTCACCTAGTTGGTGAAGCGATGACCGAGCCTAGCAGTGTTAGTATTATTGCTTAATGTTTAGTTGGCGTAAAGGATTTAACAAGATTATGGTAAATCTCATTAAATCCTTTACGCAATCTGACTTCAATGTCACTAAAGAAAGTTGGTTTCAAAAATATACTAAACTAGCAGTCTCCATTAACTAAGTCTATATTTTGAAAAAGTGCTCTTACTAACATCGATTTCACGCTTACGTACTCTTTGTAACATCGAGCAGTAAAGTCCTGTCAAAATTGGTCCTGACATTTCGGAGACGAGGCACACGGACAAAAACAAAGTGTTTTGTTTTAAAGCTAAAATATTGAAAATAGTGTAGATTGAGTCAAAATTTGTTTGTTTTGATATTATAAACAGACACAACAATTTAATAAACTTGAATGGATTAAGCAAACGCCATAGCGGAGGATACTTCATTGCAACGTTGTGCCTGATTCAGCAAAATTTTAAACGAAAATCCAAGTCGATACAAAAGATTCAGACATTTTTATTAATGATCTAATGATGCGGCAACCCAGCTATTTTTATCGAAATTCGTTCTAAAAAGTATCTACAATTAAGTAAGTTCCGGAAACTTATAATAGGTAACCTGAATGAACACAAAGGAGAATGTAATTTCGCTATTGAAAGTAATATAACTATCCTGGCAGGGGTTTAACTAGCTTTAACTATGAATGGATAGCACAATAGACAATTGATCAAGTTGAAATTTGTTGTGAAATTTTTACTCAGGGAATATTTGAAATAACAGCACTTTTGTAGGATTTAAAAAAGCTAATTAGCTTTTCAAACGATTAAAAAAAAGATGGAGGTTTTCAAATTGTCGAAATACTTTTTATAACCATGTTACGTCGGAGCCATTGCAGGTAAACAAGTTTAAATCAGACTAAACTGTTAAAGTTTACTATAATAGTCCGCTTTGTGAATGCTTAAGGGTAGAGTCTGTCTGGGAACCGCGGCCACTGCGATTAGCAGACAAACCAAAATTAACCGGACGACCGCTATGGCGTGAAGATCAGTATACCTGCCCTCCGCTCCTGAGGTCGTGGGTTTGATTCTTACACAGAACAAATCTTTAAGTGCATGAACACTTGTTCTGGTCGGAGGGTGTTTCAATAACAATCAGATAATGTGGCAGTAGTGGAGGCAATGGGGGATTATTTGGCTGTGGCTGTAATGATGAAACTTCTAAATATGTACTATTACTAAACTCTGAAGGAATGTGTTCCTCAAAGCCCTACATCGTCTCAATCTTCTTTTTTACATTACAATATATACAATATAGTATAGATACAATGTCATTAAGTATAGAGACGACAGTTCAGCCAGACTTGTACACACTTAGTTTGCAAATAAAGATTTGATGACTTCACATGCGATAAAACGAAGAAAAAATGAATATTAAATAGTTTTCTGAAAATTTTGTGAGTGTATTGTGAACTACTTGAGTATGACGCTACTTTTGGACCAATGCGTAGTTCCCGTAGTCCCGTAGTCCACATTTACGCCACTAGTAAAGATCTCTAAATCAATACTAAAGTTAAATGCATAACAAATACACATACTATTAAACCTTGATGGGACATTTTATATAAATTAATAAAAGAAAAACAGTAATGTGTGAAAATATCCAGATGCATGACGCCCGCTATTTCCCAAGCCTCAGCTGGGACGATGAGTTAATATTAAACGCTTTATTTTAGTTACAAGACCTTGTGAGAACCTTACTTCACATTTATAACCTAACTAGTCCTTTAAAACGCTCAAAAACTGAATTCCGACAAACTACCCTACAAGGAATTTATAGGTTAGGGTTAAAATTTAGTATCTCTTTGTCTCCTTATATATACTTAGTACAAAATTAGTAGTACAGTACAGGATCGTTGAGATTGAGCTGCTACTTTATTTTCATATAACAGTTGAGGTACTCCACTACAAAATCCAAGATCGGGCCTAAAGTTATACAAGGACCGATATAGGACCTTACATTACCTTACAATATCGATTATAATGTTCCTTATCTAATGTTACATACTTACTTTTTTTTGAGTTACTGAATAAAACACAATAAATAAGGTACAATTTCAGTTTTATTTTACAGCTTGTAAAGGAGCATTAGCTATAGTTTTATTAAAGTAAAGGGTCAGTGAAAGAAGTCGTCAAATCGATTTTCAGAAAACAGGTCAACCAAGACAAATTCAATTTATCATTCATTTGCGCGAGTCATTCGATAAAGTTATGTTAATGTTGAAACCGATGTCTTTCTTCATGCTGTTGCTTAATTCTGAGTCTTGTTTACTACATTCTATAGTTTCTTGAGCACCATCAGAAACTAAAATGAAGAATATCATTATTAAATTAGTTTTACTTAGTGTTTGTTAGCATAGTTTAAGCTATAAAACTGCTTCAGACGTGATTAGAACCTAGTATTATATAAACATAGATACTATCGTATCGTAACTTATAAGGTGAACAAACAGGGAAGGTAACAGATAAAATAATATATTTTTTCATTTTAAGCAAGTGATGGTTTGTTTGGATGATTGTTCCAATTCCACTAAAAATCGAGAAACAATTTAACTGACCTCTGTGAACTTCGGTGATCGGAAACGATCACCTACTTACTTTTTAATAGGTTATGTTTCTTAGGCTTTTAAAATTGAACCCTTTTTTTTTATCGTCTGTAAAAAAATGCTGCTTACGCACTGTCTCCCGGCCAAAAGGGGGAGACCGGGAGGGGGTGTGGGGCTCACTGCGGCCGACGCGACCACCGCAGTCCTACCCACTAAAAAACTTCAGACGACGCCCACCGCTGTTGATAAGGGGCGAGGCACCAGTGCCTGGGTTTGTAGCTTCTAGTACCCCGCCCGCTTTTAAAATTGAACCCTTGTTTACTGACGACAGCCTAGGTTATAGCTTAAATAATTGTCCACCAAAATAATAATGCACCTAATCATGTGAACAAAAATAATAGAAGTAGAGATATTTCTTACCAGTATTCATTTGTAAGTTCAGAATGCGGTGATACATTTCATTAAATTTCTTTTGTCGCTTTACATTTGAGGGAGTTCTTACTACAAACGTTGGCAGAATAATATAATGCTCGAGATCCGGGCTTTCTTTTGGCGGTTGCATTTGGTGAGACGTATTTTTTTTAACGACAAGGCGGGGTCCACTGGCGTGACGTTTGCAGGTGGATACGCTGCTGCCAACTGTATGATCATGTGCCCCACCTCGATTAGGTTCAGTATGTCTAGAATCTCTTTCTGCGTGTAAATGGTTAGAAGTATGATAACAGCACGTAGGTTCTCTGCTAGTTGGGGACCGCGTCATGGCACAACTAGGCCCAGGGGAGCAATCATCTTGGGCATATCGTTTCTTTCGCGCCTCCGGATACAAAAATCGATCATGACTACGAGGAGTCCTGCGAGAACTTCGTTGTTCCCATCGTCTATCTGATATAATAGCGCTTGTTGCATTATGATCATTTATCGTGATTTCATCCGCAGTACCGTCTCTGTGTTTATGGCTGGCTACTATAATGTCTCCTGTCTTTCCCATAGTTCTAGAATTTTCGTGGCGATGATTTAACTTTACAATTCGGTAATGGCGACGTCTTCTTCTCTCAACATGAGCAACGCGATCTCTTAACAAATTGTCAATTAAACGCTGCAGTTCGCATCTAGTGTTACATCTTTCGGGGTGAGCTGCTCGACGATTGAGTCTGGTATTTGGCCAATGTGTTCGGCATACGTCTTCGTAAATTATATCACTCAGAACTGCTTCTCTTGATGGTGTCAGCTTTATACCATCGTCACGTGGAGCGAACTCACCCTGAGCTAAGTAATGCACTGTGTCCATTAATCTATAATCACGAACTGGGTTTAATTTATGACGAATTTTATGTACTCTTTCTGCTGCCAGTTTTGGAATGTCGTCTCGCTTACAAGGAACCGAAGCACACTGCCGTCTTCCACGGGCAGTAATTCCATCGTAAGCAGTAAAGTCACGACCGTACTGCTCTGAATTGTGTTCTTTTTCCAACGTTGTCGCTTTGCTGGGTGACATAGTTTGTTGGGCATATCTTTGAAATGCTGAAGTTTCAGGAATGTGGCTGTATTGCTCTATATAGCTGCGTCCAGATCGTACAGTTCCAGACATTGCTCTCATGCTTTCATTGTTTTCTTCATCTGATGAAGACAAATGCAGATTAGGGTTCATTGAACGAAACACCATTTCCTGCTTCTGCAGCTTACGTTCTAGATAATCAATTCTTTTATTTAATTGATTAATAGAACTAGATGAAAGTGTTAAAGAATTTTCTGTAGACGAATGATCATATGCCAAAGTGGCAATGTCAGCTTTGGTTGGTTTTAACTTTGACTGTTCTGTTTTTTCATGGGTTTCGGAGGATTGCATTGTTATTCGCGGCTGTTTGTAAAAATAGCACCTTTTTGCAGGTTTTTTCCTAAGCACCGATCCAGATGTTACCTCGACATCGGTGCATATCGAAATTTCAGTGGAAGATTCTACCTGTTCATCAGTCGAGGATTCGTCTGTAAAATCTGATAAGTTTTTGTATTCAGTTTGTTGGTACCGCCCAGTACCAGAATTTATTAAACTGTAACCATTCTTAGTAAAATCTGTAATAATATTAACTTAATTAGTACAACACTTGCTCTTACAGATATTTCATAAATTGAATAAATTACAGAAAGTTATTACAATTCGTCACAGATGTGTGGTCTCCTATTCCAAGTCTCGAACTAATGAAAGAACCCTGAAAAATGGAAGACCTTTTAAGGACTTTAAAATTCATCAACATGTTACTTGAAAGTACTAAAAGTACATACTTCTTTTGTGTAGAGTCGGCTCTGATCAGCTACGTATACTGTCCTGATGGATGGTGAACGAGGTTTGATTGATAACAGTACACGTTGAGGTGTTTGTCGGGAATTCAGACTCTTCGGTAATATCTCTAAATCTGGAACAAATTGGTTTATTAGACCCAAACCACTCGTAGCTTATAATTTCGCACAGTAACTTATCCATTAATTTGGATACTGCCTCACTATTTGTGTTATTAAGTTAAACTATATGTTACTTAGTTTGACGGTACCATTTATAATTTTTTCGTGCTGATATGATATAATACTTTGATAAATATTTTGTTAAGCAAAAAGTGTGTGTGCCGGAATAGTAGCATGACTGTAATCATCTGATCTCTGCCACTTCCACTTCTTCCACAGGAATACGTTTATAAGAATAAGTTTATAAAAACTTGTTTGCAAGTAAAAATAAATGGAGTAATATTTGTACCTAATAGAAACGGCTGTTTCGGGCTTTGCGACCTTTTTACTATTGAATCGTTGTAATGTTTTCGATAAATTTTTTCCTCTTTGATGGATATCCTCTTCTTGGATGGAAACTGGTTATTTTCCATCACAAATCATTTTCCTCCTCCCGGGCATAGTTAAATATTTACTAGTGTTTTCTGAAAACTTGAAGAAAAAAAACGATAATTTTAAAACAAAAATATACAGAATAATTTTGCACTAAAGAATAATTTTACATTATTCTGGCAGATTTAGGAAAGGGTAAAGATTTTTTATATAGACATTATTGTTTATGCTCTATAAGTAGTAAAAACTTCTTTAAAGCTTCCTCTATAGTATGTTTGAAATATTATTTATTTTAAATAGCAAATTAATAAATTTCATAAGTATAAAACTATATATTTTAACGCATTATTTCAGTACAGGCATCAATTAGTTGTTCTTAATAAGTAATGTTATAAAAGTATTTTTATAGTTGAAGACTTCACCTATGTTAAATATGTAAAAATCATTATTTATATAATAAGAAGACATTGCTACAAGCTTACGTACACGGGAGTTAATAGCAAAATAACTATTAAAATAATAATTGCTATGAACGTATACCAGAGACTAATCTATATATCACTAGCTGACCTCAAACACTTTTACATACCACCGTATTTCGAAAATGGAAGGTTATGAAAAACAACAATGATGTCTGTCAAAATTTGCATAAAGTGACGTTTCAACCATTTGTAGCTCTGTAAAAATTGTTTGGATCCTGTCTATTGTGACAAACTTGTGAAGTTTTCTACTAAATATAACGTATGGATGGTTAGGACTTTGTAGACGATGTCAGAACAAGAGAAGAGTGGGGGCAGCGGGGCTTCAGTCGTACTGGTAGAGAAGGCGACCGCGAGCCGACACAAGCCGTACCGGCCGACGGAGCTGCAGGAGGAGGCTTCCACCGACCTGCACAAGAGGTCTCGCGCCCCCGCTGTGCCCTGTGAGGAACATTGCATTACCAACTCACACTGACCTCTTTATATTACAACGATGTCATTTGGGTGTAATCAAATCATAACATTAATCAGTTATTACTTATTTACATAAGTAAACACTTTCATAGTGACAAAGTTATCATTATGTTATTATCTATCACAGTTAATGCAACTGCTATAATTTAATATTAGTAGATGACGAAACATTATCTTTTTTTTATGGTCTTTTATGTGGTCCATATTATATGGTCCAGTTATACCTTTAATAGCTGGACCTTTACTCGATTTGGCGATCGATATGGCGTGGTGGCGAGCACTCCGCTCTGAGGTTGTGGATTGGATTCCCGCACAAATCATTGTATGCATAAACATGAATATTTCTTCTGGTCTGGGTGCTTCCTAGTTATATTAAGTATGTTTTTGTTAAAAAAAGTATTTATATATGTTTATAAGTTATTTAGTATCCATAACACAAGTTCTTAATGAACTAATTCATTGGTCTCTAAATAGTCTCAAGTTCGGTTCCCTACTGTTCACCCTTTTTTGGTACTCAATTGCATTCAATTCTGGCCAGTGGTCTCCAGCTGTTAGACTTTTCTTTACGACTACATATTACCGGTCACAGTGATAACCGGGATCAACAGCTTAACGCCTTTCGAGGTACGGAAACGCTAGATATGAAATGCTAATATCAGTCACCCATTCAAGGATCGACCTTTCTGAACTCTGCTTAAGTTTGGTGGTCGTCTTCAACCACCTAATGTTGCGGAGGGTTTCGCGAGAGTCTTTTCGGAAACACTTTTCGGAAACACATTGTTTGAAAATATTACACGGGCACCTTTATTTTCGAAATTTCAAACGTCTAACTTCAAAAAACTTCAAAAACTTTTATTTTATAAACTATTACATAGTACTTGAAAACGTCAAAATTTATTACAAATATAAAAAAAACAATCGAAATATAATTATACTGAAATCACGAAGCTTAGATTCACTTACATGCCACCAAACAATTAAAAAACCAAAAAATATTGAAACGTAAGTGAATCTAAGTGCCAGTTCCAAGCCACCGCTCTGTAAGAAGAACTAGCAAAAAACTCACAGGCTATGCTCTTTTAAATTCTTCTTAGTTCCTATTGTATAGTAGATAGGGTACATCATCATAAGCCAAAAGACCGCCCCCCTCCGGCCATTAGCTTCCAATGTGACCGATGCAGGCGGCCTGCATCGTAATCCTACAACTCTTATAAGTCGTCCTTCCAAGGTAGTCGTGAAGGTAGACGGCCGACTACGTTTCCTATGAAAGGGTGCTATTATAGGATATGATTTTACAAAATCTGGAAACCTTACACAGAACTGTAGTAAAATATAAGCTCATGTATCTTCAGATAGTTTACTTAATTTTAGAGCGGTATTGACGGATTTCCTTTCAATATTTCAGCCGTAGCTGAAGATTTGAAACATTCAACGCCGAACGAGGCCGGAGCAGTGGACCACAATGAGTGCGAGCGGTGTAAGGAACTTATAACTTGTGATTAAAGTAGTTCAGTAGGAAGAAGTAGAGTAGTGGCTGTAATTTATGTACGTATTGATTTCGCTAAATTTAACATTAATCATGTGTTTCGGGCATCAAATTCAGTATGACACTGCAACTGTTCTTGACCATTCTTATTTTCACCTTAGTTAAACAGCACGTCTCTAGGTAATCGAAATTGTAATGTCTGGCTGAGTTTAATGACAGTAAGTCTTGTTAAGCTCCAGCGCATAATTATAAGAAACGTGTCTAATAAAAAATACAAAGACGAAATTAATCCGGAACGATTTATGACGGGATATATCTTAAAAACGTGTTCTTGATTTGAATACTTTCTTAATTAGAAATTATTATGCTCTCTTAATCTTAAAGACAACGCAAAACTTGCAACGTTGTTTAAATTTTCTTTAAATTTCCGCCACAGTCTTATTACAAAATTATTTCTGGGACTTATTTATGTCAGGCTCAGCTTAGCATGTCTTCCTTCCACTCACCTCGATTATTCATCATCGACTCATTTATTCTTGGCGATCATATGTTCGTTCACTCACCCCTGTAAAATTTTCTTTCTGCTTATCAAATTTACTCTTTTTGTTTCTTTTTTCGGATGTAAAATCATAAAATAATAATATAATCTTCCGTGGGTACTAAAGGTGTGTGTGTCAGGCTTTTGCTGACTAAAACCATCCATGCTCTTTCTTGAGCCTGCTATGTCCCAGGGCCACGGCAACCCTTTCGTCAACAGACCCTCCAATATAATTTACCCCAGCTGCTAACCTTTTAAGCTCGCCTGAGACAATGTAGAAGTACTACCGCCGCCAAAACCAGATTCTGAAAAGGTGGTAGACCTAAAAAATAGCAATCATTCTTGGCTTACTAATGACATGAAAACAATTTTGAATTTTTGTCTTGTTTTTTGGGTTATGTATTGATCATCCTAGCGTTATTCTGGTTACTCCATACTTAAGCTTAGGGCTCAGGGTCTGCTCACTGGTCTAAGTTTAGTTAACATATGTTTGTATTAATTTATTTATTATTATGCTTTAATTTCTGGTTTAACATTGTTTATTTTACCTTCTCTCTCTGCAGCCATGTCGTCTGAAAAACATACCAACCTTGGAAGGAAGTCATCGAGTAAGAGAAGAGGGTCTCCTGCTGAAGAAATTGCAATGGTGCTGATGGACACTAAGGTAGGGCTATAATTATACCTATGTTTGCTGTGGAGTTACAGATGGTACAGTAAGTTTCAAATAATTGGTAGCACTTAAAGCACCATATATATCGGAACACGCTTTAAAGCTCTTGACATTAGCTTGGCGCTTTGGATGTTACCAACTATATGTTGCTGACTGTATTTAAAAGCAATTTTTTTGGCCACTTGAAAGGAAACATAGAGTGGACTCGACAAATTAAATATTTTCAACTCTGTAATAAATAAGGTACATATAATTAGTGGTCTCGCAATAAAAGATGAAAGCCTGGGTGTATGGGGATCCCAGACCTAAGGATCCAAAGTCAACCTCACCTTTTTTTTTTTTTGTTTTACGTCGGTAACAAAATGCATTTACGCACTGCCTTCCGGCCAAAGGGGGACCGAAAGGGGGTGTGGGACTCACCACCGGCAGACACGACCGCCGGCAGCCATACCCACTAAAAATCTTCCGACGACGCCCGCCGCTTGTTGAGAAAGAGGCGGGGGCCAGTACCTGGGTTGCAGCTTCTGACACCCCGCCTGCGGCCAACGTCCCCCGGACCAAAACCGGGAGGACCTCCTCAGAGAGGCGCAGTGGACGCGCCCCTCCTACCTCCCCCTGCGACCATAGCGTGTGTGGCCGACTTCCCGGAGGGTCCATGGTTAGACAGCAGGGGCCCCCTGCCCCCGCTGCCTAGACCCTCCTGGCGCTGCTGAGCGGGCCCTCCTGGCCTACCCGCAGCGCCCTCCATAGGTCCCTCTTAGTTTCCCCCCCGGTAGTCAGTACTAAGGGCACCCAGAGTCGTCGGTCTCTGGGTGTTACCTTTTCCCTGGCGCCTCCTGCGCCCTACCGGGAGGTACTCAGCCCCCCCACCACGACAAGGTGGAGACTAGTCGGGGGGGAAAGTCAACCTCACCTGCAAGTGGTGCACCTGCCAATCAACGGTCTAGGCTCAGGCAGACATAAAGTCTCCGGTAAACGGCAATAGGCTCGCCACCTATCACGTGGGACCAAAAACATAATTGGCGATATGTGGACTTTTAATATACGTCTGCCTACGCCTAGGCGTGATTGTGTGTATGTTAATTGTATAAAAATATTATGTTCGCAGAAAGAAAGCAGTATTTCAACGCAACCACAGCCCATCCCCGCACATGTGGATATTGACCCGACTATTCTTAAGCCCACTGTGAAACAACATGACGAAAAGAAACTTGACAGCGATAGCATAACGGAAGACGTCGCCGAGATGCGGACTCCTGAAGTTGTTGCAGCAGAACATTCTGAATGGGTGAAGTACCTTTCAGATTTTGTGTCAAAGGAAGTCATAGCAGCGATGAATATAAGAAATGTTTTCCCTAAAATTTGATATTCACATCAGCTGCCGCTGTTATAGCAGCATCATGCAAAACGCAAAAATAAATAAAAGTGTTGACCCCCCACGTTGTCGGTTAATAAGCATTACGTACGAACGAACTGATTCAACCCTATAAATATGAATCAAACGCTTCGGCATGAAAGGTTATGAGAAAGGAAAAAGGTCTCCTAATTGCATATATCTAATTATTGTAGATTTGAGTGCCCCACGTAAAGCACACATATCACATTACATATCCATTCGGTAGAGAAATAATTGCTCTACATAGGTTATTTCTGACATACAATAATTGTGTCGTACTGAGCATTAAGATGATATATAAACTTTTTACTGGTTTCCGACCCTTTATGAGATGTGAATGAAGTCCATATTAGGAAGCATCTGTTCTGCCACTAAAGAGTTAAGCTCAATCTTCTCCCAAAAACATTCCTTGCGCGGTAGCCCGCACCATACGTCAAAATATTTTCATTAAAACTGCTCTCTATGTAATCCTTATAAGATCTAATTTGATATGGTTTGTTTATAGTCTGACGATGAGGAGGCGGGCGGGCTGCCGCGCAGTGAGTCGCGGGGATCCCGGGTGTCGCGCGCGGTGCGGCAGTTCCTCTGCTGCGGCGTGGCCTACCAAGCCCCTTCCGAAGAAGACCTTTCTCCCCGCGAATTTACCGGCATTTAAACACACACCGCCTCGTCACGAATTGACTTTTTATCAGCATCTTACAATGTTATTGCAGCTGGCCATTTCTTATTACCTCAACTGCATTTCGTGTACTTTCTACTGCAAACCGTGGTTCTGCCATGTAACTATGCATAGTGTCACACGCATCGGTAACTCTATATGATTTTTGAAAGGAAACTCTGAGTATTGAGTTGACTATTGACACACCTGTTGATTCCAGGTCCAATAATAGTGCATTAAATATTTGAAGTCTTAGGATTTTCCATTTTGGAGACTGTATTTATATATTATTGCTGTATTTTTTTTAATATGGGATAGGAAGTTTGTACGACGTGTAACGCGGGTGGTTGGGAATGGCCAGCTGTAAATATGAAACTTTCACGAGTATTTGCGTATATTTAGTTCTGTATATAAAATTACTAATAATAAACCTTATTGGTCTTTTCTTGGCCCACAATTAATGAGTTTTCTTTCACATTACTATCTACTCATGGCCTAGTACAAATTATATAGATATATTGGTATCTATGTATAAATTAAGGATCACCATATTTTTTTATGCGCAGCTTGCACTTTTATTCTCTTTAGGCCTGTTATGTCTTATTACAGGAATATCCAGTCGGTTCTTCTACAAGTTCATATTTTACTACAAAATAATAATAATTTATTTCTGTATAATAACTAGCCTAATTACATTATTTTACGAACATAAATTGGATTAGTAATGCAGTTAATTAAAGTGTTATCTACCTAAGTTAGGTAAATTTATTTAACAATATTCCTTACAAATAACAATGGAGTGTGCTTACGTAATATTTTAGTTATTCTGACATTATTTATATTATTTAAAGACTATCGTACTACTAAACAACCAATAATAAGTACTCTGTTTCTGGCTAGTTTTTTTAAAATAATTGCTCAGCGATTATCGCTCTCCTAGGCAAGAGTTCTAAGAGTCACCTGACATTTTTTTTTTAGCTGTAATAATAAGAATACTAACAAATATAACAGATAGGACTAGATCCCACCATTGCCAATGATGGGTAATGTAATTTTCATACATTTTCATTATTTATACAGGTACAAATTATAATGATTATTTTCAGAAAGAAGAAACTACAGATGTCGACGCGACCAAGAAGAAAGAGATATCATGGAAAGACGCAGGTTGTACTGAAACTACTGCTAATATTAATTCGGAGGTACTTGCAAATGCAAATAAACTATTTATTCTGGTTTGGGTCTTCCCTATGTATATTAAGGTATTTATTTACAATATATAGTATTTTGTATCTATTGAAGTGATTTTAGATTATAGAAAAGAGGAGGAATAAGGTCTTAGCCCGTTTGAACTTTAAATTTAAATATACGCTTTAAGTATTGCTTTTTAAATTATACTTTACATTAGCAATATTAATACCGAGAATATGAATTGATTCGCCAGTATAATCTATGTAAACTAATTTAGCACTATCGCGAAATATGAACATTATCAAACATCGTATGACGTCATAACATGGAGGCCTTGAATAAATCATATTATTTTTGATTATATTATGCTAGCTATGTGCGATAACGGAGTACTGTCAGGAGAAAGAAAATATAGTATTTAAATGTCAATAAAACAATAATGTGACCTCAATAGTAGTCACACAGATTGTCAATACAAAATTAAGTAAAGATCAAAACTAGGTTTAGAGGCGAAACGGAAGCATTTATATTATTTATTTAATTGTGATAAAAACGTCATACGCCAATTAGACCTATCACACTAATTTAAAGTGGGCTAAAATTTTAAAAAGCGATATGTTATGACAAGTCTCGGGATGTTTTGCCAGATGCCGATTCTGCCAGTTCTAGTAATGTAATATTACGTATGCATAACATCTGAGCCACAGATTTGGTATTTTCAATTTATTTTTTTACGTTAAATAGTTTTTATAATTTACTAATACAAATTTCCATGTTTTAGTAAAAGAAACTTGTAACTCCTTGTTGTACATTCCATGTACGACAAAGGTTACTTTCCGAAAAGAAATATCATTATAACATTCTCTTTGTTAGGACTTGAAAGCGAAAAGTCACGCTGCTTTGTTGGAAAGAAAGGCTTCAGTGGGTCCCTGCTTTAAGCCAAAGATGCTTTATGGCGGGCCCTCTGGTATTAATATCTGCGTTCCTAAGGTATTTTCAATATTTCTTTTTAGATATGGAGTCACTTGCGTTTGCCAGTGTCCAGTAATAAAATAAACCAATATTTTGCATAAATGCACCGTTTTCGTCATTAAGTCAAGAGTCAAGTCAAAGTGGGTGAAGGAGTTCTATAGAGTTTTGGAGTCAGCTCAGAAAATAACATTTGACTGTCATATACCATTTTCCTACGCTTGTGTACATTGCAAAAAATATATTTTCTTTTGCCGCTAGGCATGTGTGTTTTTTCCGTGTAGGAGTCAAAACTCAATCTATTTTTTTAATCGCATACGCCATAGTTATATACAACCTGGCTGATGGTAAGGGATCGATGCAGTCAAAAACAAATTAGAGCACTCCATGCTGTGGTACAATCACGGCAACGAACGCGCCCATTCATGACAGCATGCATAAATGCCGTTTCAGGCCCTGCTTAACTTAGTTAAAGGAACTGGCAAAAGCATGCGCCGACAAAGAATTCGAAAGCTAAATAGTCTTACAGCGGAAAGACTGTGGGCGAAGGCGAATTCTGCACGACGGACACTAAGTTATTTTATATTTTGTATTTGATATGTAATATTGTCATTATTCAGGGTTGCTGGTTTGTTTACTTGAGCTGGAGGCTTTTTGATATCACTCATCTTGTATGCGTCATAACTATGTATTGTTCTTAATATATAATATATTTCTTTTTTGTGTTACAAGTTTATAAATTATCTTTTAATTTAATATTTTGAGTTATGTTCCATACAAACATAAAAATGGTAAAGCTAAATGTGCTTTTTCATTTTTATGAAAAAGCACATTAAGCTTTACCAGATTAAATGAAGTTATTTGCATTTTCGATACGACTATTTACTGTATTACTTTCAGAAATCTATAAGGACTATGAAGGAAGATTTTCAACCATTACCATCAGTGATAAACATTAATATTGCCAAGGTAAACCAATAACCACGGGTAATGTACCTACTTTTTTAATATTTTCATATGGGAATTAGTATTGTATTTAAATTCGTCTTTAGCTATATGGAAGAGTAATAAAATTGGCAGGCACCCTAAATCTATATAAATGTTCAATTCTGGCAGGTGTTAATTTTTTTAGGAATTTCCATATTCATGTGATAAATCCATAAGTCGCTTTAGGCGCTAATAAATTGGCAGACAATTTGATATTTTGATTTACTTCAGGAAGTTTTCAATCATCATTATCATCCGAGCGTTGTTTCGGTTGCAGCTTTACGGGCCCCGAGTCTGCGTCCTTTATGCCTTCACTTCCCACGTTTTTCTGCATCCTTTGTGTATCCCTTTTTAAAGCTTCAATCATATCGTTTATTATAATCATAACCCAAAAAAACTCCAAAACCTGTAACAAACCTCCATATATGTACTAAAAATAATCCTATAGCTGCTAACATTAAATATTTTTCTGGGAAAGTTTTCATTATTTTTGACGATGGATATGGACGTGACGATTGGAGCTTTAAAGATTGTAGGTTCGATTTCGATACAGGAGGAGTATTTAATGTCTTGGACTGAATTGTTATTTTTTAAAAGATGACTGAATGTGTTATATATAAAAATGCTTAAATATTTTCCATTGTTCCGATGGTTTGCAAGTATTATCATTTGGAAAAAAAAATACAAAAGCAGTTATTTATTAGGTCGGGGAAAAAGTCTTTTCGCATAACGTAGGTATAAACTTATTATAAATTTTTTTTGACTGTACTATTTGTGTCTGGCTGGTTTTGGTAACATTAAAAAGGTTCCATTATAAAGAAAAGAAAAAAATAAAAAAAAGTTGTTTCCCGCTATTTTTCAGTTGTTTTTCTCTCCGTTAAAATGAGTGAATCTAATGAAGAAATTCGATACATTTTAAAATTTTATTACAAAAAAGGCAAAAATGCAACTCAAGCAGTGAAAAAAATTTGTGATGTTTATGGACCTGATGCAGTGTCAGTAAGAGTAGCACAAATTTGGTTCAAACGTTTTCAGTCCGGAAATTTTGATGTTAAAGATGCACCTCGCTCTGGTCGCCCTGTTACGAATAAAATGGACGCCATTTTTGAAAGAGTGGAGCAAGATCGGCATATTAGTAGTTACGATGTAGCTGAAGAACTGGGAATTGACCACAAAACAGTTTTGACCCATTTGAAGAAAGCTGGTTATACAAAAAAGCTCGATAATTGGGTGCCACACGAGCTCACTCAAAGAAACTTAATGAACCGTGTACTCATTTGCGATTCATTATTTAGACGTAATGAAACCGAGCCGTTTTTGAAGAGATTGATAACTGGCGATGAAAAGTGGATCACGTACGACAAGAACGTGCGAAAAAGGTCGTGGTCGAAAGTTGGCCAGGCTTCACAGACTGTGGCCAAACCTGGCCTAACACGAAATAAGGTGATGCTGTGTGTATGGTGGGATTGGAAGGGCATTGTTTATTATGAGCTTTTACCGCCCGGCAAAACCATTGATTCTGATCTTTACTGCCAGCAACTGATGAAATTAAAGGAAGCAGTCGAGAGAAAACGGCCGGAATTGATCAACAGGAAGGGTGTGGTCTTTCATCACGATAACGTTAGACCACACACATCTTTAGCCACTCAGCAAAAATTAAGAGAGTTCGACTGGGAGGTCCTAGTGCAGCCACCATATAGCCCTGACCTTGCGCCTTCAGATTTTCACCTGTTTCGGTCTCTGCAGAATTCTTTAGGTTCTGTAAGGTTGGCCTCAAGAGAGGACTGCCAAAACTATTTGTCCCGTTTTTTTGATCAGAAGTCCCAAAGTTTCTACAGTAACGGGATAATGTCTCTGCCCACAAAATGGCAGAAAGTTATTCAACAAAACGGTACATATATATTGTAAATAAATGTAAATAAACTTTGAAAAAAATGTCTTGACTTTTCATACAAAAATACGAAAAGACTTTTTCCCCAACCTATTATTTATATATTAGGTCGGGGAAAAAGTCTTTTCGCATAACGTAGGTATAAACTTATTATAAATTTTTTTTGACTGTACTATTTGTGTCTGGCTGGTTTTGGTAACATTAAAAAGGTTCCATTATAAAGAAAAGAAAAAAATAAAAAAAAGTTGTTTCCCGCTATTTTTCATTTGTTTTTCTCTCCGTTAAAATGAGTGAATCTAATGAAGAAATTCGATACATTTTAAAATTTTTTTATAAAAAGGGCAAAAATGCAACTCAAGCAGTGAAAAAAATTTGTGATGTTTATGGACCTGATGCAGTGTCAGTAAGAGTAGCACAAATTTGGTTCAAACGTTTTCAGTCCGGAAATTTTGATGTTAAAGATGCACCTCGCTCTGGTCGCCCTGTTACGAATAAAATGGACGCCATTTTTGAAAGAGTGGAGCAAGATCGGCATATTAGTAGTTACGATGTAGCTGAAGAACTGGGAATTGACCACAAAACAGTTTTGACCCATTTGAAGAAAGCTGGTTATACAAAAAAGCTCGATATTTGGGTGCCACACGAGCTCACTCAAAGAAACTTTATGAACCGTGTACTCATTTGCGATTCATTATTGAGACGTAATGAAACCGAGCCGTTTTTGAAGAGATTGATAACTGGCGATGAAAAGTGGATCACGTACGACAAGAACGTGCGAAAAAGGTCGTGGTCGAAAGTTGGCCAGGCTTCACAGACTGTGGCCAAACCTGGCCTAACACGAAATAAGGTGATGCTGTGTGTATGGTGGGATTGGAAGGGCATTGTTTATTATGAGCTTTTACCGCCCGGCAAAACCATTGATTCTGATCTTTACTGCCAGCAACTGATGAAATTAAAGGAAGCAGTCGAGAGAAAACGGCCGGAATTGATCAACAGGAAGGGTGTGGTCTTTCATCACGATAACGTTAGACCACACACATCTTTAGCCACTCAGCAAAAATTAAGAGAGTTCGACTGGGAGGTCCTAGTGCAGCCACCATATAGCCCTGACCTTGCGCCTTCAGATTTTCACCTGTTTCGGTCTCTGCAGAATTCTTTAGGTTCTGTAAGGTTGGCCTCAAGAGAGGACTGCCAAAACTATTTGTCCCGTTTTTTTGATCAGAAGTCCCAAAGTTTCTACAGTAACGGGATAATGTCTCTGCCCACAAAATGGCAGAAAGTTATTCAACAAAACGGTACATATATATTGTAAATAAATGTAAATAAACTTTGAAAAAAATGTCTTGACTTTTCATACAAAAATACGAAAAGACTTTTTCCCCAACCTATTATATAAATATTCATATGAATACTTGTTCTGGTCTGGGTGTTTACCTATTATTAAGTGTATGTATTTTATAAAAAAGTATTTATGTATGTTTATCCGTTATTTAGTATCCATAACACAAGATCTTAGTGATACTTATCTTGGAACTAAATAATTGGTGTAAGTGTCAGAAATATTTATTGAATATTTATTTATTTATTAAAAATGTATAAACATAAAAATAATCTTTCTTTCTAGTAGATAATATAATGGTCTTTCTAGTATATGATATAAAAAAAACTGTAATCTGTAAAGTTTGTTGTTCGGTCATTGTTTACAGAAATTGGAATCTAAATCAGAGCCTCATGTTGTCTATCGATTCCATAAGGCTCCTAAGGCTCAAAGAGAAACGTCCAAGAAGGAAAAAAAGGTAAATGAGAATGTAGTTTTGTATTTTTGATTATGTATTTTTATTTATTTATTTATCATCGATTTCCACTATTATTATTGGCTATTATGTCCTAATTCAATAGTGTAAGTTAATCCTGAATTATATTGCTTATAGTTTTTTTAAATAACAAAGCTAAAACGGTACACTGTCAAGCTTTTTCAAATGCTTTCAAATATATTATATTATATTGAATTAATTATTTTTGATATTTGAATTAATAAAAATATACTCAAATATACTCATCAAGACGGGATGTCAGCAGAGCTTCTGAGAGCGGGTGGTACACCAGTACTGAAGGTAGGTACTCCAGAAGCTGTTTAATACCGTCATTCTCGAGAAACGTACGCCACAGGCGTGGTCCAGTGGTGTGGTTGTCCTTTTCTTCAAGAAAGGTGATAAATCTCTTTTGAAGAATTATAGGCCAATCACGCTACTGAGCCACGTCTATAAGTTGTTTTCACGGGTCATCACGAACCGTCTCGGTCAAAGGTTTGACGACTTCCAGCCTCCCGAACAAGCCGGTTTCCGAAAAGGCTTTTCAACCATAGACCACATACACACGCTACGGCAACCAGCCACTTTGCTTAGCGTTTGTGGACTATAAGAAGGCCTTTGATTCGATCGAGAGCTAGGCAGTGTTACAGTCCCTGCAGCGATGCCGCATTTATCATCGGTATATCGAAGTGCTGAGGAGTTTATACAGAAAAGCCACCATGTCCACTCGTACGGACTGGACCAGTGCACGAAGTGGTCTTAAAATGAACATCATGTCAAATATCCACATTGTGCCTACCCCAGTAATAGTGGGAAGCTCGGCCCTCGAAGTTGTCGACGAGTACGTACACCTGGGACAAAAAGTCCAATCAGGTAAGTCTAACTTCGAGAAAGAGGTCAATCGTCGAATCCAGCTCGGTTGGGCTGCGTTCGGGAAACTATGGGCCTCATAAGGAAGCTCAAAGTCGCTTAGCGTGCTATGGAGAGAGCTATGTTAGGAATGTCCCTAAGTGATAGAATCAGAAATGAGGAAATCCGTAGGAGAACTAGAGTGACCGACATAGCGAAGCGCGTTTGCAAGCTGAAGTGGCAGTGGGCGGGGCACATAGCTCGAAGAACCGACGACCGATGGGGCGTTAAGGTTCTTGAATGGCGACCACGAATCAGCAAACGTAGTAGACCCAACGCGATGGACCGATGATCAGGTCAGGGTGGCGGGGAGCCGGTGGATGCAGGCGGCAAAGAATCGATCTACGTGGAAAGCAATTGGGGAGGCCTATGTTCAGCAGTGGACTTCAAATGGCTGAAATGATAATGATGATGATACTCATTTTTATAAATTCAATTTATTGAAATGAGAAATAAGTTTTACGAAAATTCAAAACTATTAAAGCTAATGATTTAATTGGGCAATGAATAAAAATTCGTTAATGATTATACTTATATTTTTTCAGCTGAATTTGGACCAAACTCATTCAAAATGTTTCGAAAACATCAAAGACAAACTTGATAATATGACATCCAAGATTAAAAATGTATTAATGAACATGTGATGATTTATAATACCGACATGATGTAATATTTGTTCAAATAAAATACCAAATTTAATGTACAATTTTTTATTTATTTAATGATTTATGCAATAATTTATATACCATAAATATTTCAATACATTCATATTATAGGTATATATAAAGATTATTCGGCTCGGCTTGTTTTTTTCTAAATCCGTATTATTTTTTTACTGAACTGAACGTTCAATTAGATGGTAAAAGAAACACTGCAATTAAGAACACAATTCTAAACTTGTAAAAAAATGGCAAGATTATCACCATATTAGAAAATTGCATTGTAATCCTCTCAACTATCGCGGCCATCTTGGCCTTATAAAATACAAGTTTCAAAAGAAGTAAATTGTTTGTAGAATTGTCTTGGCAATGTTTTCATTTAATTGTTATTGAGAGATGTCATTGAAAAATGTCCTAGATATATTTCATGTGTTGTCAACTACAAACAGGGATCTTTAGCTCGGCGTAGTATCTCCTTGTCAATTCGCACACTACGTGGTACGTTGCATTCGTTGCACGCGATGCCTCTCAACGGAACTTGGTGCGTCAGATTAGCTGCGCGCGCAGCGTCGTAGTCTACCTCGCGTGGTCGCCAGCACAGGTCCACTGGGCCACACTTGCAGGTCATCTCGCGGCATATCTGTGATTTACAATTAATCTTGTCAGATAGTGAAAATATTTTATTTAAATAGCAGAATAACTAGACTTTTGAATTCCTTTTCCGTTGAAAGTAAGTCCGTTGTTTCCGATAATATTCATACCTTTCCTGATAAAACCGTATAATTCTCAAGGTGCTGTCAGGTCAGTCTTATTCGCAGTGTAGGTGGGTACAGTCGGGGTAGTCGCAAGTCCAGTAAAACGATATCACTTCGAGTAGGTAATCTATCGTACTGACTACAATATACGCACGAGTATCTAGCAACTACTAGATACTCGTCAATCACTAGTCCAATTGAGCGAGGGCACTTCGAGTTCAATATTGACTACAGGCGGAAGTTGAAATTTCATTTCAATCACTTTAAATATAACTACAGTATACTTACAGTAGCCAGGTACTCGTCGCGGCATGAGTCGGGGCAGTCGCAAGTCCAGTTGAGCGGCGGCGCGCACGGGGCGGGCGGTGGCGAATAGCACGCGCATGGGTGCGCCACGCAGCATGGACAGCAGCATCGCGAGCACATTGAGTACACCTGATGCACAAATTTTATCGTACCACACGCACAAATATATATAATCAAGCCTGTTTCCCCGAAGGGATAGGCAAAGGCTTATTATACGTCATCGTTTCGTCAATAAGCGAGCCTACTGCCGCTTACCAGGAACTGTTGTTTTCCAGCGCCTCGTCTATATATCGGCAAGTGCGCCTCTTGCAGATAAGGTTGGCTTGGGCTACTAAAGTTTGTCAAGGTACACCCTAAGAAATACCTATAATCGAAAAATAAACTTGGATGGCATGGCACTTACTCAAAATAAAACTTTGAGGAAGAAGACTGTCAACATCGACAATCCCTTTTTCTATATGAAGGCTTTGTTTTGTTGTGTAGTACAAAAAGGGAGAGCATAAAGTTTAAAAATATATTGGAAACAAGCAGCGACTGTAAGTTAAACATTTTGACCCTTATAACTGAAATTGTTTGGAACGGCAGTAGAAAGGAGGTTAGTTAGTCCCTTTTCTGCTTTGCTGCCAAACTGTTTTTCTGAATACCCATATATACCTGCCTTAGGTTGCCTTTCCACCAGAGATTTGCAACGATACGTTGATCATTGGTCCATATAGCATTGCAGTGGTGGAAACGGGTTCGACTAGCTATGACTTTTGTGTGGAATAATGCGTGCCCTGGACGACCTTAAATGAAAATAAACGATATTGCCTTACCAGCCACACTGCTCTGCAGATTTCATTTCTCACATATGGTAGACAATTACATAGTAGACAATTCTCAAATTTCGTCAGCTCTGGAATTCCCAAATGATGTTCAATACCTGACGGGCCCAAAATAACCTAAAAAAATATTGTACAATATAACTGACTCTTGATCATTAAGGGGACTTTCAAATATTTTTTTTATCCAAAGTTGCAACTTTTGTTTTATTTAAAAACCAATTCAACTCAGATATGATATTATTAGCATACTTAGTATAACGTCATTTCATTTATTTTTTATACAAAATGAACAGAATAAAATGAGCAGACTTAGGCACAGGGTTAGAGTGGAGGAATATGACCCAAATCCCACTCCCTAATAAAACCTATTGTGAAATGTCCGTACTCACTAGTGGGGCATTAATGAGCTGAGATGAACACAATATTAGAAAACCATAAATTTTAATAAAGTTGACTCACGCTCTTTTTATGACAAACAAAAACTATGTACCTATGTCCCCTCATAATCAATATTTAAAAAGAGTTTGTTAATATCTAACCTCACTGGCGAAGTATTGACATTCTGGCGCGCAGCTGTGAAGGCTGTCGACGTAAGCACATTGCACCACGTCCTTGGAGCCCTGGAGACCTTTCACCACGTTGATTGTCGTTCGAGCCACTGCGTATGCGCCGGCCAGGCAAGCAGTTTCTAAACAACATCCTTTTGCAGAGCAAACTGCCTCTGTGCCATTCATAATGCATGAGGTTACGCACTCGACCTGAAGTAAGATGAAAAGTTGGAAGACGTTGTAGAAAGGTCAAAGTCTGCAAAACAATCTTAATGTTTTGTTGTGTTTTGATGGTATCAGCAAATAATTAAAACAGTTTTTTCATAGTTTCTAATAGTATTAAATGCCGGTATTTGTATGCACCTTTTTTTTTAACAGGCTTGTGTATTAAATACACAAAGTTTTGCCTTCATCCGGAGTTATGGAATTTCATTGATCACATAGATTATTCTAAAACATCTATATAAGATAAAAAGAAACCACCTGGCGGGATTTTTGAGCGGGCGAGTGAAGTGCCAAGTTTGCAGTTTTGTTTTATTTTCTAAAATTTGAGATATTTTAAACGTTAATGTATAATAACGGTGAAATATTAACCGTTAAGTGTTTCTGACGTTCATGAGTGTAAATGATACAGTGCAACATCACTTTTCAAATTCTCTCAAGAAGTCCATGAGAGATCTCAGTATAGTCCCACATCTTTACTGAGGACTCAAGGGGTAAAGAGGAAGGCATCTCATTTACCACTTACCTCTCATTCTCATTTACTATGAATTAAATATTATTAATATATCTATAACATACGTTAGTAACCAGACTCTAATCAATACCTTCCGTTTTAGCTCACCTGTTCTTGAGTCATAACACAAGGATGCACTGCGGCAGAAAGCACTGGGACCATGGTCTGGGGCGTAGCACCCCCTATGACCGGCACGCGTACACGTTCAGGCGGCATTCGCAAAAAGTCAGCAAGAACCGTATTGGCCCGTATGCAGTTCAACTCGACGCAACCAAGCAAAGCCCGAGGGTTATATACACTGCGCAAACGCTGAATCTCGCCCACTAGCGGCACCATGCTTTCCACTGGTTCTGTTGCAACTATAGTGATACACTGTTGAATCACAAAATAATAAATGAGAAGATACTTAGGTTAAAGTTAAGTTAAAGTACGTAAAGAAATAGGACCTACCAACTGTCAAAAAGTTATTATAAAATTTGATGAAAGAATTTACATGTGTTATCGTGGTTGCGGTGGACATTTATCTGATATCATTGTTTACTTATTTACCAAACCTTCCTTTTTCTCAATACAATGAAAACTTGAATCTTTGTCACCTAAATTCATTTTGATTGAAAACAAAGTTCTCGATGAAAAAACCTATATATGCTTACTTATTGTGCTTTGTCAATGATTGCGCAGTAGTTCGATTGTGTTTACCTCGTGAGTATTTATTAGTAAACTTATTTAAAATTAACTGCTCACAAGTCTATAGAAGGCATGATTGAAATATTAACAGAGCTGTTGCCTACATTTACAATGACAAATTGTTATATTACGTACATTTATAATAAAAGAGCAGTCTATACTTACGTCAGGGCATGTGTTGCAAATCTGCAGGGCAATTTCGGTTATAATCGGGGCGCTCTTTTCAAATGAATCACAACAATCTCGAGCCACAATTACTACTATCTTGGAGCCCTAGTAAATAAAACTGACATATTTATGTGTACATTCCTACATTTATATTTTCAAAATTATTTATCAAATAGATAGGACATAAGCGTAGTTTTAATGGACTGTAAGTAAAAAAGCTTTGTTGCCCGTTACCTAATACACCTTATTGTTAATACACCTTGTGTTTTGGTTTTTATCTAAAGTGACTGCAGAACTTCTTACAGGCTTATTAAAACCTTAATGTTATTTAATTTATGTACTGGTAGATGGAGGACAACACTTGACGAGATTCTAGCCCAATAATTCATCTCTACTCGCAGTCAATGTGTTATTTTTCAAGTTGACGTTCATAACAACTTTATTTAATTAAACTTGAATAAGTTAATTTTTTATTTTAACTAGTATCTGTCTGTATTGACGACCGACATGTCGTACCAGCACCCCGATCCTGAGTGTATGACCATGAATATTTGTTCTGGTCTGGGTGTTTTCTATTTACATTAATTAGGTATTTATAAAAAAATATATATTTAAGTATGTTTATCTGTTATTTAGTATCCTTTATACAATATTCTTAACACAATTTCTTAATGACACTTATTTTGGTACTAATTATTGGTGTAATTGTCAGAAATTTATATTATTTATTTATCCGTACAGTTGGCTTGAAATTTTTATTGTTTTATATTATTACCTTCAAAGCATCGCAGAGCATGTGCCGTCCTGAATATGACGACACTTTACATTTCGTATCGACGTGGCTCAGTTCCATGCCATACCCGCAGGTGGCACAGATGTCATACAAAGCAATTTCATCTAACTGGGGACATTGCTTTAAAAGAAGCGCCAGAGGCTGCCCTGAGAAGAGAACTTCATTATAATTTGATAACTTATTAATTTTATTAGAAACTTTGTTACAAGCTTCTTGTTATAACCTCTCGTGTTGCGAATAGTTTCACATTCGTAAAGTTTCGTCATCGATGTGGTCAGTATGCCTGCACTTCACTCCAGAGGTCGTGGGTTCGATTCCCACATAGGACAAATATTTGTGTGCATGAAAATGAATATTTGTTCGGGTCTGGGTGTTTTCCGATGTATATTAAGTATGTATTTACAAAAAAACCGTTCTTTAGTATCCATAACACAAGTTCTTAGTGATACTTATCTTGGAACTAAATAATTGGTGTGATAGTAAAGTAAAAGAAAAATAAAGAAAGAAAAGAATAAATAAACTACGTGACCCGGCAAACTTCGCATCGTAATTTTTTTTAGTTAACACATAAATTATCGTGTATACAAACCTTGTCCTGACAATAACCAAAACAATATTTTTCAATCATTCAATTTGGTTCAATCTTTCGAAATATTGGCAATTCATTATTATTTTTATAGAAGATAATTTTTCTTATATAGAAGAGATGGCTGGCTATGAGTAATATATGCTTTTAGTGGTAAAAAGTACCCTAAACCGACGGGCGTATATGAGGAGGTTAATGAGAGTGAATGAAGCTAAAAGTGTGTGCCAAGATCGTAGCAAGTGGAAGGATGTGATCTCTGCCTACCTATACGGGAAAGAGGCGTCACATTATGTATGCTTTTAGTGAGACTAATTTCGTTGATAGTTTAAGTGTCCCTTATGTAAATAGTGCTCTTAAAACATTATTGAACATTAAAGACACCAATCCACAGTAGATCCGCGTGCGTATGACCTGATTTCCTCTCACCATTGTTTTTTATGCTAGTGCCCGTGCCCAATTAAAGGCCTGAGAATGATGGTGATGATTTATTGAAGATGATGAATGTAACATATAAGTAAAGAAGTTTCTTTTAACTCTAAGGTTTCAATCGTAAATATGCTTATACAAATTTATATAGTTTGAAGCTAAAAATATAATGCACAGACCTGAAGATAATACCTGGTGTGTGCCCACTAATGGTACATCGCGGCAAGGGTTTTAGTTAACGAAAATGATTTTGAAACTATCTTACCTGTTCTTCCGGCCGCACCACAAATGGTAACCTTCATCCCACCTGATCCTGTGCTATAACGCCTAGCCACGGGCATCCATGCATTTTGCCTCTGATTGTTCCATCCCACTGACGTAAAAATGCTCTTCGCTGCCAGTCGAGATGGGCATGTGCTCCGTAAAAGTTTAGACGCTAGCATGTTATAATTTTTTTTATTATACGTTTAAATATATTTTACAATTTTTACTAGAATTTTATTTATATATTTATTTACAATACGGACTAAACTTGGTTAATTTTGTGACATTTTATTTTTAGAAGTTTTAATTTTTTAATATTGTTGTCTAATTTTTGACGCACCGTTCTGATTTTTGGTCCATTCTTCTTTTATTGTTTTTAAAAATAAAGTTTTGGACCGATTAAATTTGTAAATAAGCTTTATAAACTAAAAACAATAAAGTAATATAAAACCAAAATTATTAACGTAATTTCCCAGAATCAATAGCTTCAGCATTTTAATCACAGCCCTAGTGGGTACAGAGAACAGACCACCCAAACCAGCTATTTTGGTCATAGTCTACCACATCGACCGAGTGTTGATAGCAGAGGCAGAGACGTAACATCCTGCTTTTATAATTTTGAAAGCTGGCTAATAGAGCCTAAACTTCGCCTAATGACTGCCACAACTTATTCTATAACTATAGTCAGTTTTTAATTTTTTGTACTGACATAACTGAGAGCATGGCTCAGTTTCGCAACGATCTCTTCGCCATCACACTAGAATATTGGTTTGATTTGCCGCAGGATAAAAATGCATTTTGTAGGCAACAAAATGCGTAAAAAAGAAAAGGATGAGCCAAGTACTGCTTATGCCCATTTACGTTTCACTACGAGTACTAACCACATCTCAAAAGGGTATTGGTTTAATCTCCACCACGAGAACCCAGTGCAGATTGGCGGGAGCTAGTGTCTGGCGTCCTGCAGTTAGATTTATTCTAGCTGCCCAATAAGGCTTCTACCACCTCCAGGGCTTAACTACTACCACATACATAGTGTTAACCGGCACCAACGGTTTGACGTGCCTTTCAAAGCACGGAAGCGCTCGATATTAAATGCAAAAAAGTCAAACTATTTTATGCAAGCTTGACTTTATTCCGAAGTATTTGTAAGCGTTATATTAATCTATGAGCGCCACTTTACTAGGGCGAAAGCAACACAAACGGTCACCCATCCAAGGACTGACTTTTGTGAACTCTGCTTTACCTAGGACCGAAAAGCTTGTTTATCGTACTTTAATCGGCATTGCAATGAATGTGCCTAAGGACAACATGTTATTAGTGATTAGAAGTTGGGGAGAGCACAGAACCCTATATGGCATCCAGCACTTACTTTCATAAGTTCAGAAGAACTACTATTATAAAAGACACTATTTCTCCGCTCTACCAAAAAGTCTGCAATTGACCCAGGCCTACCCAGGCGCACAAAAGGGGCAGCCCACAGTAGGTCAGCATCAAGGAAAGAAAAAATGATGCGATTGTTATCAACTTTAACTGAAAATAAACTCCGATCTAATTTCGTAATGTGTCGTCGTCCACCAGACTTAATAGAATTCAATAAAAAAAACGAGATAATCTACAACCTTATCACAAAAATAATTATTATAATGTAGTTCCCATTAATTTTATATTGTATTTACCAAAGATCCTCGATAACCACACGAATTTTTGTTTGCCCAATTTTACCTAGTTCTAACTATATCGATACCAATGTGTTTTAGCTTTAAGTTCGGTAATTACAAAACACTTTTCGATAATAACTAGATGTTGAGTTCTATACAATCCTCAAATTATACAATCGTTAAAAGTTTTCATTTTTATTTATGGTAATAATTGTGCTTCTGACACGGTCGGCGTGTGAATAATTTAACAGACAGATCCTATCTCCAGTGGGTATAGCATACCGTTCATGTGCAATGTATTAATTACTTTCCACAATAGAGTCAGCGAGTGTCAACAATAGACGCACAGATATTTCAACAAACAGCAAAATGATTGCACGATTGCGTAAATATTTTAAATCCAAAAACGAATCTAAAATAACTTTGTTGGGAATATTTAAGCCATTATACGTTATATTGACTTTATTTGGACTGTTTCCGTGCAATCTCAAATATAAAACAAAAGACAACTGCTTTATACACCGCTCTATTTACGTCAATAGTTTGTGTGCTGTGTCGATAATCCTGATGGTGCTTTTGTTTCTCTTTCTTCACGTTCGAGGAATACTTTTGTTGACTGAAGGGAGTTCCCTCTCCGACGCAATTATGACTGAAATTAACTATATTCTTGAATTGATTAATTTGACAATTTTTTGTCTAATATCATACTATTGTGCCTTCATTTATCGATACAAATATATTTATATTGTAAACACTCTTGCATCTACATGGTTTGAACTACCAAAGAGGAACGATAACATTCTCAAGAATCTGAAAGTTTCAGTAGCGAGAACCTTGCTGTGTATCCTGTTTCTACTGTTGTTACAGCTTGCAGTAAATTTTACCAGGCATGACAGTCTGTGGAAGAAGATATTAGTGACATTCTCTTTTAATTTGCCTCAAATGATCCAGTTTCTAGTGCTTGCATTTTATTATGTCTTGCTACTGATGGACATAGCTCTGTTGATGAGTTTAAAAGAAAATTTAAGAACATTTTTAACCGATTCGAAATTTGTGCCTGACTGTTTTACCGTATTGTCAAACTTGAGAGGTGAGAAGAAATACACAATGATTAACTTGAGATCTTTAGAGGTGATATTCGTAAAAGCCTTTGATATTAAAAGGAGTATCAATGAGGTATTTGAAGCTCCTATTCTGATCACTGCTATACAATCGTTCCATTCTATGGTGGGCGAAGCGCATATCATATACCACGGAGCTATAATACAGAAGGCATTAACTACACACGAAATAATTAACTGCTCTGTATGGATTGGTTATCAATTATTTAAAATGTATATTTTAGCTTATTCAGGAAACCTGCTGAAAGTTGTGGTTAGAAGTTCTTTAACAGTTTTTTTCATACTTAATTAACTCTGGAAATTTTTGTTTACAAAGAATTTTATTATACTTCAGATATTACAAGTAGGACAAACTCTGCACAATGTGCCGTTAGAGAGACACGATTTCAGATCGCTTTTGGAGGTTTGTAATATTTTTATTCCCTTACAATGTTATAGCATAAAGTCAAGAATTTTGCGAATTTAGATCATGGGACGTAAATCAACAGTTGCATTAGAGAGCACTTATCAGAGTGCTTCTTTTTTTAGAGATTTATTTAAGATAAACAAATATCTGAGGTGATACTTAGTTTGTAAATTTATTTAATTTGTTTTGAATTTGTTAGCATAAGTTGCAACTTGTTTTGTGTTTATATAAATACATAATCTCGCTGGTTTGACTTCGACACTGCTAGGACATTTAACCAAAAACTATAAAAAATATTACATTCGTACGAAGTTTGAAGTTCAATGTGTCGTTCGTGTAGGTTATCTTTTTGAATTATCATTCTACCAAATCATTGTTACAGATTCAACATTTCGCCTCACTTATGAAGTACCACGCTACAGACTTAACAGTATACGGATATTTCCCTCTGGATGCCACATTAATCTTTAAAGTAAGAAGTCAACATTATTTGTAACCTTTAAAAGCTTCATTTTGATGTTATGTTAAAGTTAGGTCTTTTCTAAGCTTTAAGACATTAATTAGTTGTAGAATACTAAGGCTGTCTTGCACAACGGTCACTTATCCTAAAGATGAAAGCTAAATTATATTAAAAACATCGTTCTGTTCCTCTCAACTTCAAACAAATGATTGAAAAGCAATGACATTTAAAATCAAATTTAGAACCGCTGTGCTAGTCGACCTAAGATTCTTAAAAGACATAAACAAAAAAAAATATAAATGTTGCCTTAAAAATATAAGTGTAACTAAGTTGTTGCTAATTAAAAATAAATAGACAGACAGAAGTGATCGTAGCTCCGCGGTTCTGGGTGGTGGGAAACGGTCGCCGACGACAAGCAGAGTTCACAGAGGACAGACCTTGGATGGGTGCCCGTTTTGTGGCATTTTATATACCTAAAGCTTTTACGTGCTTCCGAAAACACGTTAATATGTTTGTCTCGATCATCAATATGTGGTAGTTGTTAGAGACTTAAGCAAAATTCTAGCAGCAGAATGCACCTATCTCCGCCAATTCGCACTGGGTCCACTGGTGTGTTGCAGTATGAACCAATAACCCCTAAACTTGATTTGTGAGAGGAGGCCCGTGAGTAAGACAAATTAAATGGAATCAGCCTTTCCCTGCCAACGCTTTTAGAATGTTTGGCAAAATGTTTACCCAAATCCGCACTGTAACTGTTTTTTGGAGTATAATCTTAAACACCCACCTTTGTTTGAAAGGAGTCTGAGCCGAGAATAGAAGTGGATATTAATAGGCGGAGGTGAAGATTAATAACGTATCTATGTAGTACGTAGATACGTATATTTCTAATTAACGTACTTAAATAAGTACATAAGGAAATTATTTATTATGTTACCTTACAGTATTATTTATTTCTGTTCTAGATAGCTGCTTCTGCTACAATGTACTTAATAATCTTGGTTCAACTTGACAAAAAGGTTTGAGCTGTGAATACATTTAGCTACTTTCGTACTGATATTAAATATGTGTGAACGCATTGTAATGGGTCTTTTATTGATTTCCCCATGAAAATTAATATTACCGACGTGTCGATATAATGTACAGATAGATACGTAGTTAGAATAAAAGAATAGACCCCCAAAGAGTTCTACCACCCCATGTTTTACCCAAGGGTGTCGTTGAAAGCGAGCGACTAACAGAATGGAATCTCGTCTGTTGTCATTGTCAGTTTGGGTGGTGGCCTGGATCCTTCTCATCAATTGACACGTGCATATGGAGATCTTTGTGTTAAGGGTGAACTGTATCACAGCTATATTAATCTTATTTATAATAGGTTGGGGAAAAAGTCTTTTCGTATTTTTGTATGAAAAGTCAAGACATTTTTTTCAAAGTTTATTTACATTTATTTACAATATATATGTACCGTTTTGTTGAATAACTTTCTGCCATTTTGTGGGCAGAGACATTATCCCGTTACTGTAGAAACTTTGGGACTTCTGATCAAAAAAACGGGACAAATAGTTTTGGCAGTCCTCTCTTGAGGTCAACCTTACAGAACCTAAAGAATTCTGCAGAGACCGAAACAGGTGAAAATCTGAAGGCGCAAGGTCAGGGCTATATGGTGGATGCACTAGGACCTCCCAGTCAAACTCTCTTAATTTTTGCTGAGTGGCTAAAGATGTGTGTGGTCTAGCGTTATCGTGATGAAAGACCACACCCTTCCTGTTGATCAATTCCGGCCGTTTTCTCTCGACTGCTTCCTTTAATCTCATCAGTTGCTGGCAGTAAAGATCAGAATCGATGGTTTTGCCGGGCGGTAAAAGCTCATAATAAACAATGCCCTTCCAATCCCACCATACACACAGCATCACCTTATTTCGTGTTAGGCCAGGTTTGGCCACAGTCTGTGAAGCCTGGCCAACTTTCGACCACGACCTTTTTCGCACGTTCTTGTCGTACGTGATCCACTTTTCATCGCCAGTTATCAATCTCTTCAAAAACGGCTCGGTTTCATTACGTCTCAATAATGAATCGCAAATGAGTACACGGTTCATTAAGTTTCTTTAAGTGAGCTCGTGTGGCACCCAAATATCGAGCTTTTTTGTATAACCAGCTTTCTTCAAATGGGTCAAAACTGTTTTGTGGTCAATTCCCAGTTCTTCAGCTACATCGTAACTACTAATATGCCGATCTTGCTCCACTCTTTCAAAAATGGCGTCCATTTTATTCGTAACAGGGCGACCAGAGCGAGGTGCATCTTTAACATCAAAATTTCCGGACTGAAAACGTTTGAACCAAATTTGTGCTACTCTTACTGACACTGCATCAGGTCCATAAACATCACAAATTTTTTTCACTGCTTGAGTTGCATTTTTGCCTTTTTTATAATAAAATTTTAAAATGTATCGAATTTCTTCATTAGATTCACTCATTTTAACGGAGAGAAAAACAAATGAAAAATAGCGGGAAACAACTTTTTTTTATTTTTTTCTTTTCTTTATAATGGAACCTTTTTAATGTTACCAAAACCAGCCAGACACAACAGTACAGTCAAAAAAAATTTATAATAAGTTTATACCTACGTTATGCGAAAAGACTTTTTCCCCGACCTAATATGTATCGCACCTTTTATAGGGGCCCAATTCGAAAAATCATGATTTTGGGATAACGCGTTTTAAGATTTTTGAGCACATTTTCACAAAATCGATCATAAATTTTTTTTTTTTCAGATGGACCCCTATAGTAGGAAAGCTGCGGTATAATAATTTATATTTATATATTTTGAAAATAATTGAACAAAACCTTCCTCTGTAAAATATGCAAAATGGCGGTTCCGATCTTTTTCCTGAAATGGCTCGTTATTACGATAATGTTAAGTAAATTTGACTTCATTGCCCAACACATTATTTTATTATATTTGTAATTTTTTGAAAATGTTTCAATTTTTATGTGTATCATTTTAGGGGTATATCCTATTTGGGGATGCTAATCCTACTTTTCGGGCTGCGACGTAAAGTACGCATGCTATTGTTACCTTCATCATACATAACATAAAAAATCAGTCATGTAAAAATAAGTAACATTAAAAATTTTTTTGTAAAGCTTTATAGCGTCACACAAAAGTTTTGGTGCTAGGTAACTTATGATTCTATTTTAGAATGATATTTTACAAAACATAATTATTGAAAAATCTGCCATGTTAATTTAACTAAGTAAACTCTCATTTTTTAGTTACCTTTCTTACCTAATACCTGGCCAATTGTCTCATGGCGAGCTCCACAAACAAGCAGGTGTTCCAAAAATAGAGACGCTACTGAGAAAGTAAAGTTTTATCTATGTGAAAATAAGTAATCTATGAATGCTCCAGATTTTGGACTGTATGTATCGTACCGAAGATTGAAAAGCCCGCCCAGCGCTAAAACTATCGTTCATTCTTTTCAGATCACTCCTCTGTCTACTGTTTAGTAGTATGGTATTAGATATCGCAGATACTTGTTATGGTGCCTACGCGTATCAGTATTAATAGATTAAGGCTTCAATAATCGTAGTCAACCCAAGGTAGTCAATTCTAGGTAATAACCTAGAATAGGTTCATACAACTAGAGGCTTATAGAGGCTTAGAGGTTTAACATATATGGGTAAACATGATGAAATAAACGTGACAGCACTTTTTGTTTTCGTTTAACAAATATGGGTAACAAAATAAATTTACGCTCTGTCTCCCGGCCAAAGGGGGATCGAGAGAGGTTTGAGGACTCACCACCGGCAAATACGACCGCCAGCAGTAATACCCACTTAAAAATCCTCTGCAGACGCCCGCCGCTTGTTGAGAAAGAGGCGGGGGTTGCAGTTTTGACATCCCTCCCGCGGCCAATGTCCCCCGGACCAAAACCGGGAGGACCTCCTCAGAGAGACGCAGTGGACGCGCCGCTCCTACCTCCTTATGCAACCATAGCGAGTGTGGCCGACTTCTCGGTCTATGGATAGACAGTAGGGGCCTCCTGCCCCCGCTGCTTAAGACCCTCCTGGCGCTGCTTGACGGGCCCTCCTGGCCCACCCGCTGCGCTCTCTACAGGTCCCTCTTAGCTTCCCCCCGGTGGTCAGTACTAAGGGCACCCAGAATCGCCAACTTCTGGGTGTTACCTTTTCCCGCCCTTTGGTAGGTACTAAGCCCCCCCCTCACGCCAAGGTTCGAGGGAAAACGTGACAGCACTAGTTTAAACCTGGCTTAACTTTAGATCTCGTTTTGTAATAGGCCCCTTAGATTTTTCTCCATGTTGATAAGATATTGCTAAATGTTAAGATATTGTTGAAGACAGATTAAAATAAAATTGTTTATAGTATTACTGTTGATTGTAAGAGCCGTATTACATTCACGCCTGTTTCCCCGAAGGGGTAGGCAGAGGCATATTATACGCCCACACTTCGCCCATTATATAGTTGGTCCCACGTAATAGGTGGCGAGCCTATTGCCGCTTACCGGGCACTGTCATGTTCGCCAGAGCCTCGTCAGGTGCACTACTTGCAGATGAGATTGGCTTGGGCTCCTTAGGTCGTAGTATGATCCCAATGTATTATGTGTTTATTGTTGCATATAAAATAAATATATATAGGTACCTATATATATTATATATAGTTTTAGTTAAGAGGGGTTTCTAGTTATAAGACTTATAACTAGAAACCCCTCTTAACGAATGAATACTCACTATTGTAAAAGTGTAACTAAAAAGAAGAAACTAAAAAATGTATGTGATATTAGTTATTTCCTCAAAGATACCCAAAGTGATCTCATTTACTACTATGTGCCACAATTTTGTTATTAAAGTTCTTTATAGAATAATAATATGTAATGATTATTTTACCAATATTTAAACCCGGGTAAAGGCTCACTACTTGGGTGGTTAAGTCTGCCACCCAGGCGGGAGATATTAGCCGAATGTCACTTAGGTAGAAATCGTTAAATACTCATAAACTATTTATGACATATCAAACTTTATTAAGAGAAAATATATCCAAAGAATGTAGCTTAAGATACAATTTATAGAAAACAGCTATTTGTACGTAAGTATAAATACAATTTAAATGTACCTTCTTAACAGTGGGTATATTTAAAGCTATGTATGATATAATAAATCTTTATTTATGAGCATTTTAGTGATACTCTCCCGGACTCCCCCTACCTACTACCGTAGTCTAACGATGTAGTGTATTACTGCTTCTCAGTTTTCAACATAGTTATCTGTATACGACGAAGACGTTTCTTATATTTTAAAATTTTAGACGATTTGCCAAATGAAATATTATCGAGTTGTAGTAAATTTTAATTCTTAGTTAAAAGTCAGTGCAACAAAGAAAGGCGCAGTGACTAAAGAAATCCTTTCGTACTTTAGCAATAAACGGTTACATATAAATGTATTGGCAAAAGAGGGTTACCCAAATATATTTTATCGACTTTGATGTGCTCTAGTATTTATTAATAGATATCGGACACTATGCACGTCTTTGTATTAATCTTATGTTAATGGAGAAAACTATAGTAGCCTGTTAAACAATAGTAGTGTTAGTTCCCTGTAAATTTTTCTCACAGAGCGGTGCACGGTGGCACGAAATAAGCATTTAGATTAGTAAGTGAATGTAAGCTTCGTGATTTCAGTGTAATCATATTTCGATAGTTTTATCTATTTTATTGTGACTTTTTAAAGTATGATATAATAGTTTCTGAAACAAAGAATCTTCGATTTGTGATTTTGATACAGTACTACTACATCAAAATTATAAATCACTTGAAGATTTCTTAGAGCGCCATGTTTTAAAAGAACTTGCAGAGGGCATGGACCTATAAAAAAATTGTTTTTTTTATAGGTCCATGGCAGAGGGCTTATCATTTAAACAATCATATTAAGTAAGTGTCTACGACCATGTTATTGGATTCGGTAATTCATGCAATTGACTCTATGCGTAAATGACTAAAAAGGTAACGTTACATAAATAATGCATGTAAGACTATTGAAAATTTATATACGAATCCGATGCATCTTAACAGTAGGTGTATTTAAAGCTATAATATTCATAATATTAAAATATAGTATAAAATATAATATAAAATATAATATAAGCTATAATATTAAAATATAATCTTCATTAGAAATATTTTCAGTATGTGTTTTGCCTTATTTATAGGTTATAGGATTATTTATCCGAAGTAAGTTATTATGCAGAAGTTATAACGTCTTCAAAATTTATCAACTCTGTAAAAACCAAGTAAGTACTCTGTGCTCTGTACTAGTTACATTATAGTCTTTAAAATACTGTGTATGTACTGTATCTGTTACGAAAAAGTACGCCTTAGTCACTCAGACCAAACACCATTCGTTCAAATCGTTCATATATTATTGTTTCATTCATTCATTCACTCATTAATTGCTTCCAGCCGGTGCAGTGTCTGCAAAAGTTTTATTATTTTATGTGGATTTATAAATTCCATTGTAATTTTATTGTGGGTTTCTAAAATTTGTCGAGTTTTAGTGCGTGTCTCCATAAGTTTGAGAGGTAAGTTCTACATACCGATTTTCTATACTTAACACATTTGTCTATAAACTTAACGTAGGTGTCCGCATTCCTCAACTTATCATTTTATCTATATAGGCTAATATTACGTAGAAGTTACTTGTAACTTGATAATTATTTTTTATACCGGTGCATGTGGTTAAGTTCAGCCATTTTGAGTTCTTGCAATGGCCGGCGGCCGCCATGAACGACGATCATTGATCTGTCTTGTCTAAAGAAACTAGGTTGCTTATAGTACATACAGTAATACCCACATTTCCTTTTGTGTCCCAAAAATGTTTGTAAGTACATAATGACATCTTCTAGGGTAATCTGGTTTACACTCAGATTTAAATTTGCTGTTTGTTTTTTGTCCTCAATGTTCATTCGGCTGATTCTGGCTTAAATCCAATGTTTATTCATGTAGTTATTGACACTTCAATAACTACTTTTAAGAGATTTTTTCTGAAACTACTACTTTGCTAATCTGGATGTTGAAAATGAGGGTAAACGTGTATTTTTTATCACGCTTAAAAAATTCCAACTGTGAGACTACTGTTTCTAACTAGATACTGTCGTAGACAGGCGAACCAGGTACTTTACTTAATTAGTATGAAGGTATGTTAAAAAAATTAATAGAAATATATTTAACTTTCACCTAATATTAACTAGCATGTGATACAATTATTTAATTGAATAATCTTAGAAACGTTTTTATTACTTTCTGTTCAGTAATAATTAGTAATGTTCACACAGGTAACAGTGCTGTCTTATAAAACATCTATTTATACAAACTATTTCACCTATCAACCTGAAGTCTTACTTAAACTTACGCATTATGATTTTAATTTATCAATCTGAAGTCTTAAATCAGACTTTAGCATTGTTGCAGGCATAATTTTATGTATGAAGAATTCTTACATGTTTTACTTTAAAAAAGCTTATCATAAAACAACATAGATATTCAAGCCAATAGTAGCATTTACAACATTATAAACTTATCACTTTTTTTGTTTTCAATCATGCTTATGGCATTGTATAAACTATTCACATAATTTCAGATGGAAGGTAATATCGTTCATCCTCACCCCGGAGTGGTGCATGGAGTCCCAGGTGTGGTACACGGGTTGCCTGTGCATGGTGCCGGCCCTGATGGGGAGCATGCCCCACATGGTCCTCGTCGCCGATACCAAAATCGACCCAAACCCCAAAACAACTTGGAACGTCTCCCACTAGATGAAGCTGCTAAAAGAGTATGTATAAATATTATCTCACTATAGATCAATAGTTACCTAGCAGAGGTTTAAATAAGTTCTTAACAAAGCCAAGCTCATTTTCGTGCACAGAAGACTTGATATTTTTATGTGCTCGAGATATAAGAAGAGTATTATTACTTTTATGATCGACTGTTAAAAGCCTAAACCTTATTTAAAAAAAAATGTTGTTACAGTAATTTATTCCATTTACATATTAATGTTGCTGTTCAATATAGGAAATGGAATCTCTGCCCACAAAGACTCCAGTGTCAGTTCTTCAAGAACTACTGGCTCGTCGTGGTACTGTGCCAAAGTATGAACTGGTGCAGATTGAGGGCATGATTCATGAGCCCACTTTCCGTTACCGTGTCACTGTGGCTGATCTTGTTGGTAAGTTCACTGGGCAATGCAATAATGTTACTTTTAATTTTATGAAGTTGGTAGGACTGGTATATGTAATTGATAATTGGCTTGTACCAATTTTAAAATGGCCATCATTAACCATCTCTTGTTTAGTTTCCGGGGTTCTGTACCTCAAATAGTAAAACAGGACCCCATTAATAAGACTGCCCTGTCTTTTTGTCACCAAGCTGTCTGTATCCTAATGCAAAGTTAGCGAGTAGGTATGTTAGGTTCAGATTTTCACTACATAATTTTTCTTTAGCAACATATACTCAAAAACAGAGTAAAATTACTATTTAAGGGGGCTCCCTTACAGTAAACAAATAATTTAACTGTTTTGTTACAATTTAATACTAGCAACAGAACAGGAAGATGCTTGAAATACTTGACTTTAAAATAAAAGTAGCTTGTAAGGTACGCTCCCAACATACAGCAACCTTCAAAACAACTATACAACAGATTGAGCAATGATTTTCTTCCCATTTTTATAGATAAGGGTGATAGCAAATAATATAAATAAAATGCTATACATACACAATAGCATTTTATGTGTTGTTTTAGCATTGTGTGGCCACAATGTTACAGTAATATATATTATCAGCCTTACGAATAAAAAATGATCAAACCACTACTTAACGATTGAATAGTTACCCAGTGGATACTTTGAGTAAAGTATAGAATTTATTCATGTATAGAATTACACAAAGACCCTACCAATAAACATTGTATTAGCTCTGAATAGTTAAACGTCTGCTTTACATGGTTTAAACATAGCATTGGCAATATTTTTGTGTTACGTTTAGAAACCATATTGTTTGATGTGTTAATGGAACTGCAATTTATACTATTTTAATGATAAAACTACATAGAGAATGCAAATAATTCGTTATATTAATATTTATTATTGTTTTGGATATATTACATAGTAACTTATAAAATTAAACTAGTATGGGAGACTTCAAAACGAATGTCATACTTCCTTGTTTGGTTTATGAGCTGCCTGGCTGTCAATAATTGTTACTTCCGGTGTGTACGTCCAATTATTTTATTTATTGTTCAGTGCTTCAGTTTATACATACATTTTATAATTTATATTTAAACAATGGCGAATAAAGTTATAAACCAAATAATAAAGAAAAATGTAAAAATATATTTTTTGATAAGTCAACTATGTACTACTATTTTGTACATCGTCTTTGGAAAATATAATATAAAATTTTGATTTGTTATAATTGATGAGAAACTTATATATTTTTCGATTGCTCGTAACTTGAGTTCTCTATTGCAAATCTAAGTAAATTTGATAAACTGTATAAAGCAAAAAATATTAAAAACCAAGATATGAACCCAAAATGGACACCTGTCATACACTTACACAATAGATAAACTACGGATCGTGAGTGAATAAGCCCTGTGTAATTTTTCTCTGCTAAAACAGACATATGTTACAATCAATTTGTCAGAAATGTTTTTATTCGTAGCCCGATGGCTTGCATCACCTGTATAACGCGTATATACACCTGAGCTTATCGTTATTAGTAAGGCTGTAAATGTCTATTAAATTGAATATTATTGAAAAATATTGTACAATGTTTGCTTCTGATTTATGATCATTAAAATTTGTAATTTTCTTACAATCACGCCAATTTATTAGTTTCACTTTACTTGTGTTATGTTTTTGAAATATGGATTAAATCATTACTAAAGCTATCCAAATTTAGTTACTCTATATAGAATAAAAGTATAATTTATATGTCTAATGTTTAGACGAATCTAAATGATCCTGTTGATCTTAAAGACAATAAATTATATTTTATTTTAATTTTTTTCAATAATTACAGCAATGGGGACAGGCCGATCAAAAAAGGAAGCCAAGCACTCGGCAGCAAAAGCTTTGCTTGACAAGCTGACTGGGGCTGCCCCGGCTGATACTAACACCAATGGAACTGCCGTCCCTGAGGCGTAAGTTTACATTCCTAATGATAATGGTTGTGGTTTCCACACTTATTCCATTTAGCAGACTATAGTTATACAGATTTCTATAACATAAAAATACACAATAGGGTGTATAGTCATAACCTAGCTGATAGTAATCCTAATGGAACCACTGTCCCTGAGGTGTAAGTTTTGTTTAAATAGCGTACATAATTGTGAAATTCTGCACATAATTTATCTAACATAAAAATTCAACTAAGCTTATAGTTTTAAGCTTAAATCAGAGAACTGCTATGATTAACAATTTATGTTATAATGTAGTGACGTACATAAATTTCGACTTTTACATTATAGTATTTTTGTGGATTGCTAATTTATGACAAAGCTAAAATATGCCTTATAAAAAGCATCCTGTATTAAAAAAAAACTTCCACTCAATAAAACTCAAGTAAAGAAAAATATCCTTGAAAATAGGTACGATACTAGTAACTGTAATACAAGAAATATAAGCAATTATCAATGGACTTGTGACTCGTATAATTTAACCACTATTACAATGCAAACATTATTTTTCTTTTCAGAGGTGCAGTAGTGTCGTCGTTTGAAGACAAGCTTCTGGGAAACCCTGTGGGCTGGCTGCAGGAGCTCTGCATGTCCCGTTTCTGGCCACCACCTTCATACCACGCGGAGAACGACGATAATGTCAACAGGCGTATGTACCAACACATATCATCTGATGCCTATTAACGTCTCATTATCCCGCATGGTCGTCGTCTCACAAACCATGGGAAAGAAAAAGTTAAACTCCAGCAAGCAGACCTGGTGCGGGTTGGTGGAGACATTGTTTCATCAGCATCATCATCTCAGCCTATTAACGTCCCACTACCGAGCACGAGCCTCCTTTCACATACCAAGGTGCGAGGGTATTGGGTCATACTAGACCCCGTGCGGATTGGCGAATGGCTTCCTGCTGTCAGATTTTTTGGAGCCGCCTAATTAGGCCTCTAACATGGCTTAACTACTAACACATTTAGTGATACCGGGACCAACGGCTTAATTTGCCTTCCGCAGCACGGAAGCGCTCGATATCAAATGCCACAAAAATGGTCACCCATCCAAGGGCTGACTTCTGAAAACTCTGCTTTACATTGGCGATCGTTTCCGACCACCGAGCACCGCGGAGCTACGAGCGCGAGACATTGTTTAGTAGTTCCTTTTTGCCATGAGAATCATGTTTATTGACACTAAAATATGTTCAATAGCTCATGTCTGCAAACTCTACGATCCTTCAGATAGCGCATTTGAAATTTATATAATAATATGGCTAAACGCTGCATGGAGGCTGCAACTAGTATCTCTTGCTTTATGCGTTGTCTGAAAGAGCTCTAAAGGATTTTTCAAACGATGGTATGAAAGTAGAGTTTTCACACAAAAGGATGTTAATATATTTTGCCACTATGACGAATCAATTTGATGATTACATCGACGTTAGTTACAACTTAATCTTATATGTGTCATTTAAGATAAAACAATTATCTAAACGGCGAAAACCGATCGCCATATTATCAATGACTTATAAGTAAAATGAGGTTCCTTTTACGTGAAACAACTAAAATATATTTACCTTACATACACGCCTCTATATTTTAAATATTCAGAAAATTTGCTACAACTTATATTATTTTATATTAGTATTATAATATATATGTTGTAGCTTAATTCACTTTTAGCACAGAGATGCCCACATGAACACTAAATGAGTTCCCATTCAATTAGTCGCTTCATGCAACTCCCTCAGGGGAAGACATGTAGAAGTCTGTGGAAAATTTAAAAATATAATGCAACTAAAATTATAGCCCAACTGTATTCACTTTATTCCATTAAAATATTCCTCTCACTGTCTGATATCTGTAGATATGTTCACTATGACTTTCAAAACACTATTCAGTTGCATCATAAAATTGATCTTGGTCAGGTTTACCTCATGAGCGCCAATTTACCATCGTGTGCACTTTACTGAAGCGCCGCGAGATTGGCACTGGGAAGTCAAAGAAGCTCGCCAAGAGACAAGCAGCCTACAAGATGTGGCAAGCTCTGCAGGACAACCCGCTTGACTCTTTCCAGCCTGATGAAGAGGTCAGTATTTATATGAATAATCATAATCCTCGCATTATACTGGTTGTGCCCTAGGCCCAGGGCCCAGGATCTGTTTACTGGTCTAACCAGATTTGGCTGAATCTCAGTTATTATATACACAGAGCGACTCCCGTCGGTCCTCTGCAACTGCCATTTTCGGGACAGCCAGGACCAACGGCTTAGAGTGATTTCCGTGGCATAAAGCAAAAGATTATTACGCAAATAACTTCGAAAAGTCATCACCAGGTTTTGAGAATCTAATATAGCATTAGCAGTCTAGGGGTGGCCCCTGGGCTATCGCTGCTTTCTACAGGAATAATAACGCACCCTTAAAGTCAAATAATAAATATTCTCTTACAATCACTCCAATTATTTAGTTCCAAGATAAGTATCACTAAGAACTTGTGTTATGGATACTAAAGAATGGGATGTACAAGCGGGATTTCGAAAGGGAATGGGATGTACGGATCAGATCTTTTCCTTACGGTGCATAGTCCAAAAGTTCTTGGAGAAACACCAAAAGATCTATTGCACATTCATAGATTTGGAAAAGGCTTATGATAGAGTGGCGAGGAATGAGTTGTGGTCGGCATTGTCTCAAAATGGAGTGAGCAGTGTCCTGATACGGGCGTTAAAATCTCTTTATATGGGTTCCAGCGCCTGTGTCAGGATTAATGGGACGTGCACGGACTGGTTTAACATCTATAAAGGTGTTAGACAGGGATGTGTGGCGTCACCCTGGCTGTTCAACCTATTTTTGGACAATTGCCTTACTGGTTTGAAAGAGTGTGCTAAAGGGTTGAGAATGAACGAGTCGCTCATCAAATGCCTTCTATATGCTGACGACCAAGTTTTGCTTGCGTCGTCGGCTGAGGAGTTGCAGGAGATGGTGACGATAGTCCAAGAGTCTTTAATAGCGAAAGGAATGAAAGTAAACGTTAGTAAGACGAAAGTTATGGTTTTTGAAAGAGAAGACAAAGTGACAAATTGTGAAATTTCAATCGGAAGTGAGAAAGTAGAACAAGTGAATGAGTTTGTGTATTTGGGATCGAAATTTACGAGAGATGGAAAGTGTGAAAGCGATATCGATAGAAGAGTGAATGCTGGAAACATGTTGAATGGGGCACTTCACGCCTTTGTAAGCAGTCAGAAAGTGTCTAAAAAGGCACGTCTGGCAGTTCATAGAGGTGTGTTGGTACCTACACTAATGTATGGAAGCGAATGTTGGTTATGGCAGAAGAAACATGAGAGTAAGATTAATGCAGTAGAGATGAGAGCACTCAGAAATATTCTTGGTGTGAAATTGAGTGATAGGATAAGGAATGAAGTGATAAGGGTTAAAGCTGGTGTAAAAGAAGATATAGTGACAAGAATTGAGAAAGGTATGCTTAGATGGTTTGGTCATGTTGAGAGGATGAATGAAAGTAGATTAACGAAAGTGATTTATGATGGACAAGTGGATGGAAGTGTTGGGAGGGGAAGACCACGTAAGACCTTCCATGACCAAATACAGAAATTGTTAGAGAAAGGGCAGGTCAAAAGTACCCTAAACCGACGGGCGTGTATGAGGAGGTTAATGAGTGTGAATGAAGCTAAAAGTTTGTGCCAAGATCGTAGCAAGTGGAAGGATGTGATCTCTGCCTACCCCTACGGGAAAGAGGCGTGACATTATGTATGTATGTATGTAAGAACGGATAAACATACTTCAATACATTTTTTTGTAAATACATACTTAATATACACATAGGAAAACACCCAGACCAGAACAAATATTCATGTTTATGCACACAAAGATTTGTCCTGCGTGGGAATCGAACCGAACGAGTAAAGTGCAGGTATACTGTCTGGGCCATATCGGTCGTCGAGTGAAAATGTGTATTCAATGTGTAGTCAAATAAATATGAGTATTTTATTTTTTTATTCCAAAAACACGTGGGGTACATTTTCTACTCTTATTATGTACTAATGTAAATGTCACTAGTAGATTGACCTTTTGTGACAAAATTTAATAAGAAATACTACTGTGTTACTAGTTGTTCCAGTGATCACATATTTTTATTAGATATCTAGTTTAGGATTAACATCGGAATTTATAATGAAGACTACCCTTAAAAATGTACTAATATAAAATATTGTCAGAATGTCTTTTTTTCTTGTTCATAAGATAAAGAAAAAGCTATGTAAACTAAAACTTGGGATAACGTTTAAAGGAATCATTATATTTTGTGTATTGCAATATCGTACTTCTCAACTTGACTAACTACTACTGCTGTTACTGTGTAAACTAATTCGTAATTCTTTCCCAATTGACAGCGAGTTAGTGCTCCTCATTGATTGGCATAGTTAGATGTCATACTTGGGGTGGCTCTTTGTATTTCCCCTAAGCGTTCGCACTTGGCCAGGGTTTTTACTATCTTTCGGTCGGCTGTGGCAGTTCACTTATGCATCTTTATACATTAATAATTAATGTATAAAGATGCAAGACAATTATTGTCATAGCATGCATTTTTCTTTCATTTCAAAGTAGAATTACCTAATTTTATGCTTTTGAAAATTCGGAAATATTTATAATTTATATTTACTAACGCGATTATATAACAGTTTTTCGTGGTCACCCAATCCCTATAAAGTGGCGTAAAATTGTTATTTAAGTAAAGAAATCGAGTAGATTCCGCTGTATGTTTCTTATTTTAGTAGAATTTCACGATTATCTCGTTTATCCGATACGATATGTCGCGAAAATTATTTACTTTCTTTTAGGCAAAATGTCTGTGTACGCATACTGCATAGGACAGAGTTACATAAGTTGTGTTTTGAATTTCTAGGGCGGCGTCGCGGCCCGTTATGCCGACTTGAAAGATAGTAAAATCTCCACTCTGACTACCAGTCACAGCCACAAGGTGTCGCAGTTTCACAAACATCTCAAACAGTCTGTCGGGCCCAACCTGGCCAAGTTGCAGGTATTGTTGGATTTACATTATTACGCATATTGCATGGGTTTTCTGTTGTGGGTTGCTTTTAAGTGCATGGTTCATTGTTAAAGGCCTATAAAGAGGTTTGCCCTATTTACGTGCATGATCTGTATTTCTACTCTATAAGTATGTCGTTTTAATGTGTCTGCATATGTTAGTTAGTAATAAACAGTGACTGTTAAAGATTATACACAGACTAGATAGGACCTGTCCTAGCAGCCCATTGTCTGCATAGGTCTTATTTGTCTTTATAATTTGATTAATGTGTAGGATTTATTTAATAAAAATATTGATTAATAATTAATATATTACCAATCAATTGTGTGATAGAAGTTATGGTATTGGACATTTATTCATATCCACTTGTACAAAATATTTTTAATTTCTCAAGGGCTTTTTTTTTAACGTTTTTTAATAGGTTGCACCGTTGATTTAAAATTAATTAATAATAATACATTTATGTTCTGTTTGGATGGTGGTAGGAATGATTTATCCTGCATGACTTAAATTAAATGCCTTTAAACCTATATTTATGTATTAAAATTGAATTTTATTTCCCAGGTGACACCACTCAACAACAAGGATTTCAACTTTGTCCAATTCCTGCAAGAGATAGCTTCAGAGCAGGCGTTCGAAGTGACCTATGTGGATATAGAGGAGAAGTCCATGTCTGGTCGCGCTCAGTGCCTGGTGCAATTGTCGACTCTGCCGGTGGCTGTGTGCTATGGCGCAGGTTTGTCTTACATTCATACGGAATAAAAAATTGCAATCTTAAATTAATATAATTAGGTCTTGGCAATATTATAAAACTAGCTTTTTCCCGCGACTTTGTTCGCGTGGATTTACCCACATAGTTCCCGATCTCACGGGATTTTTGAGAAGTTTCCGCTCCTGCGGGATTTTTAAGATTAAAACTATCTTATGTCCTTTCTCAATTTCCAAACTATGTCTCTACCAAATTTCACACAAAACGGTTCAGTAGTTCAGGCGTGAAGAAAAGCAGACAGAGTTACTTTCGCATTTATAACATTAGTTTGTATAATTGTTTAAAAGTATACTAATATTACAACTAATTCACTTTTCCAATTTTAACTATATATTACTATGAAATATATATATTTCGTCGTTTCTGTGTCCTACAGTCTAGCGACCACTGTCATACTAAACACTTATGTCGCTTTAATTAATATTTGAGTGTGTTCTCAGAAGGGCCCGAAGTATATTGTTCTTCATGAAGTACGTCTAATTATTCCAACCATATAAAGTTTTTCAAAACATTCTTATAACTATAAGTGATGAGTCGTAACATTTGGAGATCTCAATATTTTTTTCGAGTCTATAAAGATAAGGTTTCTTTATAAAACATTCGCACCTATACTTATTATGTATAATATAATTTATATGACACTTTTAATTTAGAATTAGTCAGATAACCTATGTATCATGAAGTAAATTAAAGTAACCATAAAAATGCAGGTAGTGGCAGCAAGGAGGCCCAGTCTGCCGCGGCGCACAACGCTCTGGAGTACCTGAAGATCATGACCAAGAAGTGAGAGCGACCGCCCGCGACGCAGCCCGCCCTGCCTCCGTCGCGCGAGCCGCTACATCTCTATCACCACTTCCCAATTTGAACACTGGCGACCCTGCCAATGTTGCAGCGCTTCGGGCTATGCTTTATGACTGGCATATTTGCAGTATCTTACTTACGATTTTAAGTTTCGAGTTCAATCTCCTTCGTTTTTACTTTTAATCTAACAAGTGAATTTTCACTTGCAAAACTACTGCCAATGTGCGAGTATAATCTGCATAGCCCGTAAACTTAATGAACAAAGTATGGAGTGGTCATATAACAAAATACAAGCTATACTTTGCATAGAATTAGTGTAATTTTCCCAGCGTGGAAATTACTATAAATATAAGAAAATGTAAAAAAAAATATATAAAATAATATAAAATGTAAAAAAAAAGTGTGGACTATATTTCCAGTTTAATATTCAGCATTATTTATTAGGCATATTTTTGCATTTCACTCATATAAATGAAATTATTATATACTTACCCCAAAATTGACCTTAGCTTTTAATGTGTATATTGTAAAGGAGGCGTAGCCAATCATGTTTTATTTATGTTTAAACAAGCATTTACTTAAATACAATTCGGTTTAAAATGTATTTAAAGAGTTCTTTTACATGCTGAGCATTAAACGGAAAAGGTATTCTCAGCTAGTATTGTCTTGTTGACGAACTACCCGACCTTTGCTTTGTAACAAGCTCCCAAAATGCTGTCAACTCACTTGAACTTAGAACTTTTTACAAAGTGCAAGGGTTGGTATTTAGGACGACACAGTCATGTCGAGTCATGTGGAGGGACAGATTTCGTAAAATATAAGTTTATTTCTATCTGAAATGTTATGTCAGTGACTTCTTAGGTTTTCATTTAGATACATGATGGAAAACTTTGCAGGGAAGCTGAGAACTATAGTGTTAGAGTGATATTTCACTGGAAAAAGTGGTTGCGAAGTTAGGATCCCTTGCCTGTGAAAATGGGCATTATTTTAATGCAAAGTATAGAGGTTGTAACTATTTCTATCTGTTCAGTGTCGTCGTCGATGTTTTGCCATTTGCGCCAGGCAGTGACGAGGATCCTGCACGCACCAAGTTTCTTTTAAATTGAATGGTGTGAGTTCAACCTGCCCTTGTCAAATATCGCACTGTTCAAGTTAGAAAAGACTAACTCTGGAGTAAAGGAATGGAGTTCTGTTCAACCAAGACCAACTAAATAAATTGTAATGCCCAGCCATGAATGGAGCATTCATGTTATTTTATGTTTAGTGAGTCTTGGTTTTACTTGTTCTTGTGATTTTTCCAAGAACGAATATAAATGTAATAATAATGTATTAAGTATATGGACTGTAAAAATATTCACCTCTTGCCTATTATCAAATTTTGTGAAATGTATTCGTATTTATTTTTGCTGTGCGTTTCCGCATTAACTTTAAATAAATTTTGGTGTTGCTTACGTAATTCAGTTTTTTATTTTACAAATTTGCCTTAACTGAAAAAGTACTGCTACGTGCTATTAGATAAAATTTCGAGAAAAACATTAGTGGGCTTTGCCCTGGCAGGAAATTAGCTCCTAAAAATATGACTGAAATCAATAGTAGTGTCAAGAAGGATCGAATACAAATTTTAGTGAGATTATACGTTTTCTCATTTGGGCGCTATGATTTTGTTTCTGAATTTGGGAAAAACGCGATTATGTGTATATTTTTTTTAAGTCTATTTCTGTCACAAATTGAGAGCTATTGGTGTGTTTTTCCCTTAAGAGCACGTACAATAGTTTTCGAGATACACTATTCTGCAAAGCGTTACCCGCCTAAAGCGCAGGTAATTAAATATCTCGAAAACCTGAAGACGCACAAATAATAATTTGGCGCATATTCAAGCACAATCATTCACATTCGTTTAGAATTTTCCTGCTAGAAAAAAGTTATAGGGTACCGTAACGCAGGAATCGTTTTTTTGAAAAGCGACTACATACACAAATTTTTAAGCGGCACACATGTCTCTCTAATTGTTTATTCCACTCATATCTCTCTAGGAGCTACTTTCCTGCTAGGGTACAAAACATTGAAAACATTATGAAGCCTTATTAGCGTTTACTTATGTACTGGTTGGTTAGTTAAACCAGGCTTAAGGATTCATGAAATATGCCACTTTTCTAATAATATCAGGCCACTCCTCGTGTATTTGATTCTCAATTCAGTCTGCGAATGCCGGCAACTCCGTGTGACTAGGGACAAGGTAGACCGAGTAAGTAAAATTGTTTATTTCGCTGTCTTGTACAGTTTTAACATATGCAGATTAGTGGATGAAGGTATCCTTTTAAATATGAAAATACTTATGTTAGGATACTCCCCTCTTCCATAACAGAGGTAACACAGACAAATGATTATACCATACAATATATGTAGAAATGAAAAAACGAAGAAAAGTTCTGATATAAAAAAAATATAAACCTGTAATAACAGTGCATGTGTGTGCGCGAACGTGTGTTTGTGCATGGTGTGAATGTGTGTCAAGGTAATAAGGCCTACGAGGTCAGCATTTTTTCCACTTGTTAGTTACTCATTACTTAGTTCTCATAAGTGACTTTCAGTAGGCCCCTACCCCGTTGGTTTCATCGTAGCTTTAAGTTTTTAGCCATTTCATCAATGTAATTTTACATTCATGATAGTTTAAGTGATAAATGTTACGTCTTTATTCAAGTTGTAATAGTGAGCAGATTGTCGTGTAAAAGGTCTTTTTGCAAAACAGCTTTTTACTGTGATGACAGGTGCTAGCAGGTACAGCATGTTCTCGCCTTCTATAAAGTACATCGGAATTATAGTTCGGACCTTTATGTAATTTTAAGACTGTATGTAGGATGTAGTTAAAGTTTTCGGACTCTGAGAAAAGTACACTGGTGGGAAATCTATATGGTTTAAAATACATGATCTTCATCAGAGATCTTTGCGCTCGTTCCAACTCCAAAGTAAGAAGTTGTTCAGAAGAGATATATTTTTGTCATTATACATTACAATAACTGCAACATGAATAACACTGGCCGACATAGATGATGGCGCTTGGCACAAAGTTATGACCAAGCTGTTTCTCCCGTGCATCATGAACCAAAAGCAAAAAGAAGTCTCTCTATCTTTCTTTAATGTGCTTTCTAAAAGCACGAAAGCAAAAAAATATTAAATGCCACACAAACGGTCACCCAAGGTCTGAACTTTTCCGAATACTCCTTCTATTATTTGTTGTTATAAAGGCGACGGCTAAAATTGCAACTTTATGGCAGATGAAGATTGGAGGCTTTGTAATGTGATATTTGCTTTAGGCCCCGTGGGCGCCCTACAGTAGATAATACAAAATGCGAGTTAATAATGACAAAAAGTGGTACAACAAATGAGGTCTTTAATAGTCCTGTGCCTTGGGGACAAACTTTTAAAATTATAGTAAAATGTATTGTATTGTAAAATAGTATTACCAGTTAGTTTAATCTAAATCATATCATTTCTAATTCATATCATTTACTGCAATTCACAAGGATTAAAAATAGACACAAACAAAAAATAAATTGATTCGACTAATAGCACTTACTAAACAGATGATTTAAAAAATGAATTATTCATATAAATTAAAGTCGTTAAAGTTTATTGTTATATTTTTAATACTACAAAGTTGCCAGCTGGTATTAAGTAATACACTCCTTGTTTACAAGTCTTAATAAATTTAAATAAAGAACTTCCAGTCTGGATAAAAGTAAGCAAATATAATTAAAACTTGTGTGCTTTCCGGAGGTAAAGAAATGTGATAAAGGATTTGTGCTATTTTCACCTTTTTATCATATTTCTAGGACGATTATACTTGAACTGATTTAATTTTGCTCGTCTTGAATATGGATGGGTTCTGGAGTTGGTGTTGCATCGATAGTAATTACTATGACTACTGTTACTTGCAGACAAATTAAAAGGGATTTGATCGTCACCATCAAAGTTATCTCTATCATCCACAAACCAAGTTTCTAATTGTTTAGATGATGTCTGATCCTCTTCGCTATATCTCTCGTTTATATTCAAAGTAGTATCATAGTCGCATTCAACATCATTTATACTTTCAAAACTGGTGTATACATTTGGTAGACAATGTTCGTCGTCAAATACAGAACTATGCCTGGCTTCCGGAGAATAAATAGATACATCATCAGAAAATCCAGGAGGAGGCGGAGGAAAAGCTTCTGTCTTATTGGTGTTGTAGCATTGCAGAAGTCTTTTAGGATCGAATAGGGAATTATCCATATTAAACTCCGGGCTTTTTTCCTGTGTTTCCAGAACATTTAAAGATGATAAGTTGTATTTCACCAATTCATCTTCTGCGATGAATAAATCTTCTTTATTTTTGTTTATAGTTACATCTTTCTCGGGTTTAAAATAAACCTGATCAGCTGGTTTTTCGTTACTTGGTAAGTCCATTTCTCGTGACATACAAAAGTTTGATTCACTTATTTTTGCGGAAGATTGTACTGGGTCGCATATTCGGCTGAGAGGGATATTTACTTGGGGAATATCCGAAATTTTAAAAGGTTTCTTCGATTTAAAAGGCTTCATTGTAGTATTGCTATTAATATTTTGGATTATTGCAGGTGAACTCCTGGTATTACTTTTCCTAAAAAGACAATTAAATTAATTTATATAAAAAATATACGTATATCGCGATATATAATGTAATAAAATAATTAAATAATATCTACCTCATAATAGTATGATATTTATGCAATATGTTTTCGACCGCACAATTATCTTCATTGATTTTGTCGAAATTGCTGCTTAAGTTTACATTTTCTTTATTTTCATCCTTTTCTTTGACATTGTGTGTAGTATTTTTACCTAATTGTTCTAAAATTGTGACGTGTTTTGTAGCGTCTTCGGAATTTGTTATGCTTCCATGTGATCTTGCAAAAACATTATCAGGAACGCTTTCATTAGTACTTGTGTGAACGTCATAGTTAGTTTTAGCCGCTCCCAAATATTTGAAATTTTCATTTTGTTTATCATATAGTGCCAAATTATCACAACCGTGTTCTTTACTATCCCTTTGCAACGACCTAAAATAATCGGGATTTAAAGTGTATTGTCTTTCCATTCTTGAATTTCTATTGGTATCAGTCGGTATAAAGTCATAATCTTCCTTATTTATATATCGCGCATAACCGTCATTGAAATGAAGGTTTTGAACTATGCTCGTTTTATTTAATTCCGCCAAGTTTATTATAGCATCTCCGTTTATACTTGTCTCATCAGTACCACTAAAGGAATTCACTGAACTAAATTCTGTATGTGAAACTTCATTAGTATATGTATTTTCTTTGGGATAAATATTATTTTCTATTACTGTTTCAGTTACATCTAAATCTACTTTAAGTCTTTTCACAATTTTAATCTGGTTATAAGCTGTGAATTTTGTTTGCGTGTGTACTCTTTCTGCTGAAAATGTATATTTTTTTGTTTTTTCATCACGGTGGTAAGTATCTATATTTTCCTTTGCCAGTTTGGATTTATAATTTGAGGGGTTTGTTTCGATTACCTGTTTATGACATACCTTCAAATTAGAATTAGATGTAGGTTGTGGAATATTTTTAATTTCGTCAAACTTTGTAATATTGCAATCTTTTGTATGAATGGTACTGGCTATTGGAGATTTAAGAATATGTAAAGAAGAATGTATATTGTCACGATTGCTATAGACTATATTTGGCGTATGTCTATCGATGGTTTTACTGTTATAAGAACAAACCATTTTATTTTGATCTACATTATATTGCTTTGTCTGTTCTGAATTTGCAATAAAGTTTCCATTGCTAGAATTTTCTGTGTTTTCACTAATTGAGATTGATTTTAAAAGAGAAATGGGTGTTTCTATATAGTTTGAAGGTTCTTCCTCTTTGGTTTCTTTCTCGGGCACATTCAAAAGGTCTAACTCGTGGTTTAGACTGTTAATCTGCGAATTGTCGCTTACATTTTGATTATCTCTGCAATTTGATGTTGTAATTGTACTTCCCTTATTTATACAAGAAATAGCAACTGAGTTAGGGTTGAGCTTATATGCACAGCTTTCATCAACGGAAAACTTATTAATTTCATTTTCGCTGCTATATATTTTTAAGCACTGGTTATCGTTTTTATTTCTTAGTAAGTCATTGACTTCTTTATTTTCTATATTTTTAGCATTTACAGTATCGTTAAGAGAATTGAAAGTAGTATGAGCAAGATCCTTGGCATTTCGTGACAATTGCAAATATTGTTCTATTTGTGTTCTTACTGATTCTGAAAATCCATTGTCGTTTTGTGGGACTTTTTCCTCATCACTGAGCTCTATATTTTTCTCAAGTAGCTCCATGAATTTGAAATTAGGTTCCATTTCACATTTGCGTTTTTTTGCAATTATTGATCTTGTTTTTTTCTGATTCAATTTGTTATTATTTGCATGTGGAATACAATGTTTGATATTTTTGATTTCAGTGTGATTGTTGCCTGTTTTTTTAGACGTTATTTCCGACTCGATTTCGTTTAAAATATTGTCTATGTTATTATTATCAATAAAATCATTGAAATCTTCATCGGAGATTTCTTTATCATAACTGGTAGAATTTTGTGGTAAACTCATAATATTTATAGATTCGGCAAAGTTTTTAGGCATAAGTTCGTCTAATACAGACTTGCTTATGCTTTTAGAGTTTTCCAAATCAAATTTAATTTTAGTTGAAGTTTTTCCAAATGATTCTTTAAGAAGTTTTATTTTTTCAGCTAAAGCATTTTCTCGTTTCTTTTTTTCTTTGGAATGAGCAATTTCGTCTATCTTTCTTTTTCTTTCTTTGGTGCGAGCTATTGCCTTGTCCTGAGGACTTGAGATATTCTCATTTAAGATATTAATACATGAATTATCTATAGGTGGCATGAAGAAACCTAAGTTTATGAAGGTGTATTCACATTTCACATCAATTCCAACTGAAATAATAATCACAATCATTACACAATAGTGAAGTTGTGTTTGAAAAATCAAACATAACTGCAATTTCTCACCATAGGTCAAGCTAACACAATGAATGTAAATAGTGTGCTCAAAATTATGTTTTCTCGTTATCTCGAACGTAACAGTCCCATCGTATATACTAATCAAATCTTTATCTCTGCGGACAAAAAAATATGTTAAAATTTTTCGTTCATTTTAAAGCCCTAAGTTTGCTTTAAAAAATAAACATGATTATAGTTATTGTGGGCGCTTAATCCATTAAATAAATCCTGCGTGCCTTATATTATAGTAACTTAATAGTAGCTTATTTATTTACGTTAATCATGCTCCTCATAGGTACTAATGTCACAAAATCACTATTTTAGGATTTAATAAAAAAATTAATGTTGTGGATATTTATTAATATATATTTACATTAAAATTTTATTCTACCTAATAGGTATCTATTTATATATCTACTAATATTCTTTTATATTTGCATGATAATCTTATTATAAAGGTGCTTTACGTTGCTGATTACGTATATTGCTCCAAAAGGCGTTCATTAAATATCCTGTAACTACTAAGCTCTTTTCCTTAACTTACTTGAATGTAGATAACAACAGTACGTGATTTTCTGAATCTCCAGCAATTATAAAGCATTTATGTGCTTCGCCTGCCGTATGGTTGTCTAAATTCTCAGACAAATAGGCCTGGTTCAACAACTGGAGTTTCACCGACATCGTCTTCTCATTGATAGGTGTTGCGACTAGATTGTACCGGGGTAGATAACTGACTTGTTTTTGAAGAACATTTCCTGCTGGTGGCCCTTTATTCATTATCTGAAACGTAAGGATGTATTTGCAACTAAAAGACATTTTTAAAAATTGACCTTGTAAATGTTCTTATTTACATACATACATGATATCACGCCTGTTTCCCCGTAGGGGTAGGCATATTATACGCCCGGATTTTGCCAGTTATATTGTTGGTCCCACGTTATAGTTGGCAAGCCTATAGCTGCTTACCGAGTACTTTACTTTACGAACTATCTTAGAGAACTTTACGAACATATCGCCAGAGCCTTTAATGTTCTTACTTATATTACCAAATTACCTAGTTAACTAAGAGTTATTGAGCGACATAGTCTGCGTAGCCCTAAAAAGCTGTCAGTTTTATAATTCATTACTAGTGGATTGTTTAATCAGTGTACTGAGATAGATGCAAATTATATAAGCGCTATCGGATATAATTTAAAGCTAGCGAACTTCGCCCGCATGATCAAATTTTATTATTAACAACAGTTTTTTAAAGAAATCCTGTACAATTTTTAAAAATATCCTTCATCCTTTATCCATATCGACGACCGATATGGCGTGAAGGTCAGTATACCTGCACTTCACTCCTGTCTAAAAAAAAGTGATATCCTGTTATTATGCCATCAATGATGTAAAAAAAAATCTTAATTTTAGACTACCTTATGTGTTTTGTAGCTAAGTGTAAGTTGTTTTTTGACACCAGTATAAAAAAAATATTATTATTATTACTTTGAGGTCCTGGGTTCGATTCCCACACAGGATAAATCTTTGTGTGCATGAATATTTGTTCTGGTCATGGTGTTTTCCTATGTATATTAAGTACCTATGTATTTACAAAAAAAAAAGTATGTTTATCCGATAGTTAGTATCCATAACACAAGATTTTAATGATACTTATCTTTGAACTAAATAATTGGTGTAAGTGTCAGAAATATTTTTTATTATTTTTATTTTATCATCTATCAATGTGTATTATCAACACCAATTGGTGTTGATTTGATGAAAGAGTTCTAATAAATACTTTACTTTAGTGGCTATTTTTCGTATAACTGTTTTCTTTGATACGAACTTAACCACGGCATATACAGAGTTGTATAGGAATCCTACCAACATCTAAGGAGCCCAAGCCAACCTCACCTGCAAGTGGTGCCCCTGCTGATCAACCGACGAAGCTCTGGCGAACGTAACAGATCTCGGTAAGCGGCAATAGACTCGCCACCTATTACGTGGGACCAACAATGTAATTGGCGAAGTGTGGGCGTATAATATGTTTCTGCCTGCCCCTTCGGGGAAACTGGCGTGAATGTATGTATGCATGTACATAGTTGTAGTACCTACCTAAGCTAATATTACGTTTAATAATTTTTCAGAAATTATTGTTTCATATACATAAATAATACTATAAGTGAATAAATATACAAACCCTCTCTAAATCCCTTGGATTGCTCTGCTCCAACAGTCTAAAGTTAATTTTCCCTGCTGATGCTAAAAGAGTGCTGAAAGCTGGTCCAATGCCTTTCAATTGCCTACTGACAAACGGCGAATCCTCCCACAAGTGAGCTTCCAGACATTTAGACAGAATTGTTGAGTTCAATATAGCAGTGAAGAATTGTCGATTTTCTGATATTATATCTGGACGAGTCACATAAGAGACGAGACCTAAGAGAGAAATCCCTGAGTTGGTACATTTATTTTTTAATAGATACAATGTGTAATAAGTTTAAAATCAATACATTTGCAAACCCTTTTAGCGATCCTCATAACTTTCATAGCTTCTTGATAAAGTGAAGGATCTGGTATAGGTAAACAGCTAAGAACAGCTTGTATGATGCTGAAATGAATTATAATACTATGCGATTAGGTATTAAACAATTTTAATTTTAAAACTACGGTCTTAATTTATTATTTTTGATTTAGAAAAGCTGTCTCCTTTTAATGATAGATATATTTACGCATCATATCCTAGCATTATCCCGGTTGCCCTAGACTTAAGCCCAGGGCCCAGATTTGCTCATTGGCCTTAACAAATTTGGCTAAACTTCAGTTATTATATGGAGCGACAACCATCTAACCTCCACAACACAGAGGGAAAAATCATTCTATAGTTAAACCAGTTGCCTGAACATTACAAGGCACTAACTTCCTAATAGCTACTGACATAGATGTTCAAGACAGGCGGGACCAACGCCTTAACGTGCTTTTCGAGGCTCTGAGCAAGCGATAAATACGCACATAACTTCGAAAAATCATAGGTCATCATCACCAGGGTTGGAATCCTAGACCCTCTGAATACCTACATTTACTACACACAAATAATAAACTAAAAAAAACTAGTCTTTCGAAGTCTTTAATTGTTGTTGAAGATATTACTGGGAATATTCTAATATGTATACTTGTATTTAAACGAGACATCAATTGTTAAATCTATGTACTTATTGGTATCTGTATAGTATATAAGTGACAAGCGCAGTGTAGTACCAAATGATTTTTTATATTAAATTAAATGACACTGTAACGAAAGAATATGTACAGACGTGTCACTTCTAAAAGTAAGCAAAAAGGAAAAAAATATATTTATAAGTAGATTCTTAGATTTACGACGAAGGGCCGATTGTTCATTTCTTCAATAAAAATTAAGTGTCGAATAAAGTGTATGACGATCAAATTTTAAATATCTTTCTTTAACAGTAACTAAATGGAATTGAAATTAGTTATTTTATTAGATAGAGAAATTTGATTAGACTAGTATTGAAAAATCACAACTACAAACGAAACATTATACGCAATAATAATACTAGAAATCCCTGACCAATTGAGTTTCATCTGTCGTGTTGAGATCTTGCCCTTCATAGGGTATCGGATAGTCGGGGCCGCGGAGTTCCGGTTCAGGGCATTAAGGCTGCGACGTTCATCTACCCTCAAGTGCATATCGGCCAGTTCATGGCACTCGCACAGTAAACGGAGCAAGGCTTCTAGGCTCTCGTTACCTTCGATCTATAGAAACATAATTATCATGAAGCTAAGCTGAGCTAATTATGATGACATTTAGCACAGCCGACATACGAGATCTGCATTATGTGACCATACTTTAGATAAAAGTGAAGATGAATGGAATGTATCTTAGTGAATATATTAGTGAACCCCAAAGCTCAAACATATAATACAAGATCTCATGACGTAGTATGCTCATTTTGTGTAAATCCAAACGTGTGTAAATAATTAATGTTATCGTGACGGTAGTTTTAAATTTGTAACTTTGTCTGTGGAGACACCTTGTATCTTAGTCTCACCATGACCACTAATTAATGTGAAGTGTTCGAAATGTCGGTATAAAAATTGTTATATATCGCACCCCCGGTGCTAAAACGTCACTTATGCAATTTTGTCAAAATAAATCTGATTATGAGAAAAATTACGAATATACCAAATTGTAAGGTGTTTCGTTTTACTGTGAAATGAAGTCTGGAATATTACTAGTTTATTTCTTAAATTAAGAAGAACTATGTTTTATAACAGGATCTTTAATTTGGAAACGCTTCTCCTGGAAGATTAAATTGTTTGCAGAAGTGACGTTGTAGCATGTAGCACCGGGGGTGCGATATATATACCGCGATTCAAATGTGTTTTATTTGCAATGCACAATCGTGGAAAAAGAAGAAAATAACAAACTGAGTTAATGAAAATACAAATAACAATAAGACGAAAATTACAAATAGGCAGCTCAAAAACCAATCCACTTAGGGATGCCTATGTTGTAAATAGACTTCTGATTGGGATGACGTTAATGTAATTACTCTAAAAACTGTTTTGTGGCAGAATGCCGACTTAAAGTATGAGGTAGTCGATAGCTAGTTACACCATAACAAAAAAAATCTTATACCAACCAGACCGGAGGTTCAGCTGGTATAGCATTAGAAAATTTTACTGCTTTTCGACCTAATATTTTGATTCAATTAAAAAGTAGGTATATGATAATAGAATTAAAGCTGGAACATTATGATATTAAAAATAAATAGATTAAAAATACAAACCTTCATTAGCAGCTTCATGGTTTCCAAATCCAAGTAGAAAACGGACATGAGTCGACCCGCTTCAGTAGATTCTATACAGCTGGCCTCGTCCATAGAGATCAGACCAGCGCTGGCCAAACCATTCATGGCCCGCACGCATATTTCTAAACACAATTTGTATGTTTCATCAGTTATTTGTTGTGGTTGAAACGCATAGTACCAGTCCTAAGATGGGTGACCTTTTGTTGTGGCATTATCGGGCGATTTCATGATTTGTCAAGTAAATTAATCCGTACGTCCCGGTTCCTATTACGATCTTAGGAGCCCAAGCCAACCTACTCTGCTAGTGGTGCACCTGCCGACCAACAGACGAGGCTCTAGTAATCATAAAAGTTCCAGGTAAACGGCAATAGGCTCACCACCTATTACGTGGTAACAACAATATAACTGGCGAAATGTAGGCGTATAATATGCCTCTGTCTACCCCTTCGAGACAGTATGTAAAATTATGATTAGATATACACTTAACTCTTTATCACGACAAATATTCGTATTTTTGGAAACAAAGTTTTTTCCTGAGCCTGATTAGGTTCCATTGCCGCTCATTAATGTTATTGTTGAATAGTAAAGCCGATAAACTATTTTAGCCCTATTATTTAATATGATAGTTATATATCATTTTCTTTGGTTCGGTTTAACTCATCTAAAATCGATATTTTATCAAACGAATGAAACATCCATGGGAAGCACTCATTACACACTTGTGGGACACACTTTAATGAAATACCAAATCATTTAATATGACAAGTCTCGTTTTTGCTCGTCTGTAGTATAGCAATTGGCACTAAAAGAAGGGCCTATACCTACTTAACCTTTGGTTTTTATAGGTCATTCATTTCATTATAAATAGTAATTGGCAGTTTCAACTTATTGAATATGGCAATTCTCGCTTGGAAATAATGAGTATTTGTGTAATCCTATTTATAATGTTTCCGATCTATCGTATTTTATTTGGTAAGTACTCAGGTACCTAATGTAGCAATAGAACTTTAATATTATTCATCGCATGTTATAAAGAAAATGTCGTTAAAATTTGAATAACTTAGGATGAAATAAAACTTGAAACCAATGAAACCGCTGGAGTACTCACATCTGAATCCATTAACGTCACACTACGGAGCACGAGCCTTCTCTCACCAAGAAGAGGTCATACTCCACCATGCTGGCCCATTACGGACAGGCGGAGGTTACTAGGTAATAAGGTAGGTTCTTCGCAGCAGAAGGGGATCTCTTAGATGTGCTAGGAGTAGCTTTTAATTTTTATATCTATTTATCAGTGCGCATATACACAATAGGTATCATTTAGAATTTGTTAAAGAAAATTATTTAAATAACATGTAAAACAACTCAACAAAAATCATTTGAGTCTTGTTATTTAATAAAATAAAAGCTCAATATTACTCCCTATAAAGTTCTTTAGTATCACTTACTTTTTGAATTCAATGTGAATTATGCGCACACAAACATACAAACAAAAAAAGTATTCAAAAATGTTTTGCCTCTGCCCATCTGTATTGGGTCTCAAATTCCAAAGAAGGCCCTAGCGCAACCGTGAGACATGGATGGGCGGAAATATTGACTATTTTGATATCTAAATGTCATGAAACTCGTTATATACTCAAAGCGTATTTGCAAATTGTTCTAAAGTAATTTACCCATTCCAGGGCATCAGTTAGTCATCATAACAAGGAACATCTTCAGGTCAATGTCAACATCGAATGCCTTAAAAGACGCGAAGATGAGTAAATTAATGAGGCATTCCTATCGGTTGATATTTACAAACGCTTATTACGATTTAACACAATCATACACTCATTAGAGTGACTTCAACGCGGCTATGACAGAAATACCTTCTCGTGTAAAGGGCAAATGATGCTGCCGATACTAATTACAAGTTTACAGCGTAAAGTTTAATAATAACGTAATAAATATGTCAAATAAATATTCTGAATATGTTTAATTAATCTCCCTTAATGTGCTTAGCCAATTGACAGATGTTTGGGGCATAAGCTTTTCATCATAAAGCAAGTCATGTATGAATGAAGTTTATTTCTTTTTTCACTTACATAAAATATAATTCAACGATCAACAGACGGTTACTAATACGTGTACCCATGAAAAATGTCACCCGAAATATCTTTTATTACGTCATTTGCAAAGTATAATTCGATAGTTGTACCGCGTTTAAAATTGGAACTTAGTATCCTGAAACATATACCGAGTTACTGTAGAGAAGAAAAATAATAAACCAGTAAAAAATATTAACATAAAGTATAAACTGTAAACAGAATATCCAACTACCTAATCCTTGTACCTAATGATTAGTACGTACTAATAGTTCTTTACTTTCAGTTGCTTCGGGAATATACTATTATTGATTTAGCAAAAGCCGCTTAAAAAGACTACCTACATATTTAAGGAATCGTTCTAATCCAATCAGCCGTTCGCTTGCACCTTGCACCAACCAACAACCTAGCGCAAGATCGCGTGCAGTGCAAATGCAGAGCCCAGCGTATGTCGACAAGGCTCATCCATCAATCACGATCCGGAACCGCCGAGGTCGTGTGAGCCCTGCGACGTTTATCGATATTACTGAACTGGAACGATTCTCTTATCGATTGAGCAGGGATCGATGGTTAAAGATCATGACTCGGAACTCACACACCTAATAGCCTTTTACATTTTCAGAAGGAAGGCTTTAGGTAAATTATGGATTTTGTTTCATTGGCATAAACTTGTTTGGGGTTTAGATTGAGATATAACTGTATGAGGTATCATTGAATTATACTTGTACTTAGTATTTAATAATAATAATAATAATAAATATTTACTTACAATCACTCCAATTCTTTAGTTCTAAGATAAGTATCACTAAGAACTTGTGTTATGGATACTAAAGAACGGATAAACATACTTAAATACTTTTTTTATTGTAAATACATACTTAATATACATAGGAAAACACCCAGACCAGAACAAATATTCATGTTCATGCACACAAAGATTTGTCCTGTGTGGGAATCGAACCCACGACCTCTGGAGTGAAGTGCAGGTATACTGACCTCCACGCCAAATCGGTCGTCAAAACGTTCCTCCATATTAGTAATCTCAATCGTCCCTACTTAGTGATTTAGCCACATACGATTCCAACTTAACCTGCCTATAATTTTTTCGCATTTTTATATTAACCTATGATAAAATACTTTTACAGTCATTACTACAATTTTATTGTTTGTGAATAAGTTTTTAAATTGAATTGTTTTTATTTGTTTTTATGTATCTAGTACATGGTATTTATTATTATTCTTCCGTCATCTACATTAAAATAAATTTATAACAAAAAAAAAAATGAAAACAAATTCAAAACCTCCTTCTTTTTTAATTTCGGTAAAAAAAAGTTAGTATTAAAAAAAACTGTAACTTAATCATTTTTCTTTTTACATCTTAGGAAATATCTCAACGCTGTCCATAGTCTACAAAAGTAAACAAAGAAGTTTAACTTTTAGAAGCTAGTTACCGGAGTTATAAAATGTCCATCGTAGTCAGTCGGATGAGCTTTAAGTGCTAATAGACATTAAGTTCAAACCTCCATTAAGACGAAATAACATAACATATACGTGCATTAAAATGAAATATTTGTCCTAGGTTTCATACAAATAATTTAATTAATTCTTATGACAATAACTTATTAACCTTAAATAAAAATATGCGCTTTTAAGTTTAAGCTAAAAATAATGGAAGAACATTTATTTTTTATATCTTAACAGATATGTTGTTGCTATGTTTCATTAAGATAGAAACCCTGTAATTGATATTTAATTTTATAGAAGGTACCTAACTCTGCCATTATTTATTAATTAAAAGTAATCTACGCATCATGGTATTTTTATAAAAAGCAATAATTACTAAGTAAATAATTACTTACATTTAAAGGCGTGAAGTAAGTAAACAAATCAATTGTGTAGATGAGCGTGTTTATGTGACCGGATTCCATCGGATTATCATTGTATGGCTATCGATAAAAAATGGTTGCCTGTAAAGTCGTTTTTACGGGCGAAGATTTTACGTGACAACGTCTTTTTCTCGGTAGAATATTTATTGATATGAATATAATTAAATTGCACAATAGGAACAAGGAATTGAATGAAAATAAGAATTGCACAAATTTTAACTATAGAAATATATTTTGTTCAACCGATCATAGTTGAGTGGGAGAGAGACGCAAGGCATTCGCCGGGCCTCTCTCTCGTTCGGTGACTCATCGTAACGTTACCGAGCGTTACACTTTTTCATAAGTGACTCCCAGCCGCAACCTAATTTAAGACGTTGTCACGTCAAAAAACTACGTCGATCTCAAGATACCTTACGTACATATTATAGGAATTAGTCATTGAAGACGTTGCGTTAGTATTAAGAATTCGTTATTTATTATGAAATATAAACTTATAATAGGAATTAGTCATTGAAGACGTTGCGTTAGTATTGAGAATTACTTATTTATTATGAAATATAAACTAGTAACGTATAATTCCTAATCAATATTCTAAAAATACACTGCATATTTTTTATAAACAAATGAAGGAAGTAACATTTTGCATGAAACTGGGAATTATTTGAAATACAGATAATCCTGTAATATATCAGAGTTCAGATGTAAAATACTTCTGATATCATTTAATATGGTAGCATCATACTTTTATCAATATTTTTTTAATAAATATTAACCCCAAGAAATATTTAACATTCGCGAAAAACCCTTCTGAGATTGACCTTCCTAGCTAAGACTCCTTTGTTAGCACCAGAAACGTATATCTAAACAAGTGCCATTTGTTTTAAGTTCATCTATACAATCTTATTTACCTGACTACTCGTTAGTCAATTTGATTCAAATAAATATCAACTTGCGAATACTGTGTGCCTGCAGTACATTTAAATTGCCTAGTTTAAAACATGTTATTGATGAGTAATTAATTTTGCGATTTCACAAATGCAGATAATCCAAAAGCCATCACGAGGAGATAACAGGTACGATTATGCTGTCACACTGAAAATAAAGGCTTCATCAATCAGAGTGGATGAAACAAAAGTTCACCGTGTATATTGTTTTGTTGCATGGGATTCCAAAGGCTGTGGCAATGAGCTGATAATGACTGGGTAAATCTACCACTCGGATTTTTATTTTCGTACTGATGAGTTTTTTACATATTTCTGCTATACGTAGTTTAAAGTGCTTATTGGTTTTGAGGGCTGTTGTAAGGTTTTTTTGATGAATAAACCCAACTACTTTAATTGTAGCAAATTACAAGCATTTTATATCAAATTTTATGATAATGTGAAAAATAAAAGCGATTGATCCCAAAAAAGAATTGTAATTTGAAGTTACATTTAATAAGAATCTATGTTCATGAACACATTTTGTCTTGTGTGGGAACCAAACTCACGACCTTAGGACAACTCCTAAGGTCGTGAGTTTGAATGCTGGTATTTAGGCCACCGCGTCTTATAAGTCGAATGTTTGGTATTTTCTGATTAAATGGCACCTCTTTTTTCATAATTTCCATATGTGTACTGGCGGGAGAACAATTTCGATGAGCTTCTTGCACAACTCTTCTTGACTCTGGCGTCCGCCCGTAGGGAATGGGCACGTTAGTATTTTTTTAGAGTGACATCCATAAATGCGCCATCGAAACCCAAATTGAACAAAGCATTATTTTTCATTTTAATTTGAAATTCAAAATATTATTCGACATTATTTTTCCTTTTTTATATAAGAGCTTAATATGATACGTACAATTTCTTTTTTATCTTTGTTATAACGACTTATGAATTATCAGGTTCTATATTTGTCTCAGTACATCGCTATAACTATCTTAAGTATGATAACGAGAACCGCAGGCTATGTCGAATGAATGCCTTAAAACACATGGCTCCATAATGAAGATGTACTTTAATATTGGCCGTCAATAAATCATTCATCCATATTAGTAATCTCAATCGTCCCTACTCACTGATTTAGCCATATACGATTCCAACTTAACCTGCCTATAATTTTTTCGCATTTTTATATTAACCTATCATAAAATACTTTTACAGTCATTACTACAATTTTATTGTTTGTGAATAAGTTTTTAAATTGAATTGTATTGATTTGTTTTTATATATCTTATAGTTTATCTAAAAAAAGTTTTAATTTTGCACGATATTACATGTACTGTAATTAAATAAAAACGTTAAAATAAACTTTCATCAAATTCCCATCTAATCTTGAAATCTCTGTCAATCGGTAAAACTATTTAAGTAGTACTTTTGTCTTATTTGATTAGCTTCTACGAGAATGTTTAAAAGGCTCAAATTACAAATCTTAAAATTATTATTGATATCATTATAAAAACGTTCGCAAATAAAAGCATGCTCTTCTACATAGTCCCACGGCATTCAAATTTAGCCGCATACACGAACCAAAACAAAGTGGAATTCGATACAATAATTAAGTGATCGGTGAAGTATATGCCTTTGTACGTAATAAATTCTTTTTCTCATAACCAACACCTAAGTTGCTGTAAGTTATTACAGCAACACGGTTTTTAGGTCCAAACTAAGTCGACATAGCCGGGTTGTATTAGGGCCCCCCCCGACTGGTCTCCACCTTGTCGTGGTGGGGGGGCTGAGTACCTCCCGGTAGGGCGCAGGAGGCGCTAGGGAAAAGGTAACACCCAGAGACCGACGACTCTGGGTGCCCTTAGTACTGACTACCGGGGGGGAAACTAAGAGGGACCTATGGAGGGCGCTGCGGGTAGGCCAGGAGGGCCCGCTCAACAGCGCCAGGAGGGTCTAGGCAGCGGGGGCAGGGGGCCCCTGCTGTCTAACCATGGACCCTCCGGGAAGTCGGCCACACACGCTATGGTCGCAGGGGGAGGTAGGAGGGGCGCGTCCACTGCGCCTCTCTGAGGAGGTCCTCCCGGTTTTGGTCTGGGGGACGTTGGCCGCAGGCGGGGTGTCAGAAGCTGCAACCCAGGTACTGGCCCCCGCCTCTTTCTCAGCAAGCGGCGGGCGTCGTCGGAAGATTTTTAGTGGGTATTGCTGCCGGCGGTCGAGTCTGCCGGTGGTGAGTCCCACACCCCCTTTCGGTCCCCCTTTGGCCGGAAGGCAGTGCGTAAATGCATTTTGTTACCGACGTAAAACAAAAAAAAAAAAAAAAGGGCACTGTATTCATAGTCTTAGCTTACAGGCCCCTACAAAAGAACTTGAAGATTGCATGAACTTTAAAGGATTTTATACATGAACGGAGGAGCAAGAAGTAGTCCAAGGTACCTCGAAAAACCTCAACACTCCAAACAATAAGTAAGTAAGTAATTTTCATAAGACTTCATAGCTTGTAGCCCCACGAGCCATACTAACCATTTGGAAGCCGCTTAATAATATTAGGTAGATGATGTATTCATAATAAGAACGATCTACAGCAGCCTCTTAGTTTGTTTTGCCATACTAACCATTTGGAAGCCGCTTAATAATATTAGGTAGATGATGTATTCATAATAAGAACGATCTACAGCAGCCTCTTAGTTTGTTGTATAGTTTAAAAATTGAATTAAAAACCTACCAACCGTAAAAGGAGAATATACGAAATTCAAAACACTTGCCTTCAATTTTCTTGGAGATTTGATAGGTCGATGCCGCTGGAGTCAATCCTAGGTACCTCTTGGGGTCTTTCGCCGCTCTCACATACAGGAACGTGGAGCGCAGCCACTGTACACATTGTGCTACGTCTCCCACTGTTCCCAGAGCCGCTTCGCTATTCAGGTTCTCAGCCAAACGTTTGTGTAGGTAGCTTTGGAGCGGGTCGCTGCCGCCGACTAAAGCTTGGTACCTAGCCTAAAGCGCAAATTGTTTATAATCATTACAAGGTAATAACAGAAAATATTTTAGTACGGCTAATGTAATTGAATATCAGAACAAGTTCATACACACAAATATAGGAAGGGTTTCGTTTGTAGAAATAAGTAATTAAAAAAATAGTAAGTTACAATTTTGGTTTTTGTTATAAGAAGCTGTGAAGCTAAAATGTAAGGTAACATAATATAAAAAATTAATTCTTTTCACCAATTATTTAGTTTCAATATAAATATTATTAAGAACTTGAGAGATACTAAATAATAGAAGAACATACCCATATACTTTTATTTTCGTACAAACATAAATAACATTTAATATAAGTAGGAAATACCTAGGCTAGGACAAAATTTCATATTATTCATGCACACAATGATTTTTATTGTGTGGGAATCGAACCCACGACCACCTAGCAGAGTGTAGATATCATCATCATCATCATCATGTCAGCCCATTAATGTCCCACTACTGAGCACGAGCCTCCTCTCACATACCAAAGTGTGAGGGTATTGAGTCATACTCCACCACGCTGACCCAGTGCGGATTGGCGGAGGCAGGTGTATGGCGTCCTGGTAATAGAATATTTCAAGCCGCCAATCAGGCCTCTAACATGGCTTAACGACTATCACATTTAGTGATAACCGAGACCAATGGCTTAACGTGCCTTTCGAAGCACGGAAGCGCTCGATATCAAATGCCACACAAACGGTCTGTAACACTGCAAACTCTGCTGTACTTCGGTGATCGTTTCCGAGCACCGCGGAGCCACGAGCGCTTCCGAGTGTAGATATACTGGCTTCCATTTCGGTCTTTAATATAATCAGTTACCTAAATATAACAACATATATCCCAGCAGTTAGCATCCCTAGTATTGGTATATATTTTTTAATTATACCAATACAAATATAACAACATATATCCCCAGCAGTTAGCATCCCTAGTATTGGTATATATTTTTTAATTATACCAATACAAATATAACAACATATATCCCCAGCAGTTAGCATCCCTAGTATTGGTATATATTTTTTAATTATACTTCAATCAACAGCTAAAAAACTATACCTCACTTCAATAAATTTAAATGACACTTGTCAGTGTCAGATCTTAAAGGACTTTTGGCGTCTTCGACATATTAAAAGCTGTTATACTGAATTTTATGCTGTAATTTTATCAAACAATCAAAATTTATATAATTTTACAAGTTACTTAATATTTAAATAGACAACAAATATGGGTTTAACAAAAGAAGAGAAGAGAGCCAAAAAAGAGGCGAAAAAGCTTGAAAAACTTAAAGCTGAGGCCGAGGCTCGTAGGAAGTTGAAACGAGAGGAAATGCATAGGGAAATGGCTGCCCAGGAGTCTAAGAGAAGCGAATTGGACAAGACTTGGCGAGAGATCATGATGAGGATAAAGGAACCTTTATTCAAGCAAGATATAGAGGTCATGTGGCACACTTTCGAGCGAGCATACGACAAGAAAGATCATGTCATAAATTACACGATGAAACTTATGGACGTAGCTGATGATCAGTTCCAACGAACTGTTTCCAGTTTTTGTAATACTATTGATACAATGATTAACAAGTTTTTATCCGATTTAAATGATTTATCTAAAGAAAATGACCAAAGGACTGCAGAATTATTGAAAAGAGGAGACGATGAAGCCTCACGCATAAAGATGGATCATAATGCAGCTGAAACACATTTACAACTACTATTGTTTCATGGTCACACTACGGCAGATTCTTTGGCATGGACCACCAGGGGTGAGAATTTAGTAAAGCAGGATGAAGACCGTAAAAAATATGCAAACGAACGTGAAAATTTGCGATCACTTCTAGAAAATGACTATAATTCAGTATGGGAAGAATACAAGGCAGTGCTTAAAGCTTATATTGTCGAAACAGCCTTTAATCAGAAACAAGTCCGTAAATTACGGCGCAAAGAAAATTTAATGGCTGACATCATTGCTTCACAAGGTAAGAAAATTGCAAATAGTGATGGATTGCTTAAACGCCTTCGCTTAGAACTGGCGGCTTATGAGTCTGGAACAAAACAGGCGGTATTTAGAGAACGCCGTAATAGACATCGAGCCGCCTGTCATAAAATGAAAAGACGCCTTATCAACGGATGCGCTCTTGATGTAAAACAAATGGCCATTTTGGTCAGTCTATCAGATGGTACTGTCGAGTGGCTGGAGTCTGCAGCAAAAAAAGGTGAGAAAATACTCCGGATGGCAGCACTATGCCGTAAATTTGAAAGCCAACGAGAAAAAGTAATGCCTTATGGTTCAAATATGCCACATGAACCTACATACGCCAAAATGAGCTTAAGACAACAAAAATCAGACGAGTCATTAGTTATAAATGCTATATCGAGTACATGCGGCATGACCAGATTATGGCAACGTATAGCAAAAGCTGAATTAATTAAAAGAGCCTTGCTGCGCGAAAAAAGTTTGCTAGAAGAGGAAAATGCATTAATCATGGAAAAGATTCAGGAATATAAAGACAATAAAAAGGGCCCTGAGGTGAAGCAGTGTCCTTGTAACACAGATAAAAAGCATGCGATGAATCCCCCTGTGGCAGTGGAAGGAGCTTTGGAAGTACGAAAATTTCATATGATTTGATGAATTATATTTACAATACAAAATATTTATTAATTGCAAGATCTGAGATTATTGTATTTAGCCGCATCCGCAGATGCAAATGTCGCGTGTTGAAACACACATGTGACGAGCACGAGGCGCAAACGATGCTTGTTTGACCTCCCCCAATTCTAAAGCTTCAATACAAGTAATAGCTGAGAAGCGTGTTTTATAACAATTATTACTTTACAGTGATTTATTAGCCAATTTATTAACCATGCAAATGTTAAGAAAAATATTTTGATATTCTTACGTAAGTTTGCATAAACGAAGTATGATTATTAGTGGCCGCCCGCGACTTCGTTCGCGTAACCTACAGGTATTTTGTTATTTTTGAAGTAAAAAGGCAGACTAAGTGGGGTCTTAAAATATCAGCTATCTGGTAGTGAATCCCGCCAATATCGGTCCTGTGTTTTTGGAGTTTAGCCGTAACAAACGGACATATAAAAAAAAACAAATTGGTTTTTTGCTTAATCTTACTTCTATAAAAATTTCTCAAAAAACTTTTATATTGAAATTATAAACATACATCCCAATCATTTGCATAGATTTCTTTTCGCTGAAATTATTTAGGTAGTAAATTTTAACATGTTTATTATTATTTTGACATTGTCTAGTAGATTAATTGTATACGTTACTAAACAATAGAATTTATCAATACTTTAAAACACCAAGTAATTGCTAAAATCATATCTACTTATTGTTTTCGCAATTAGGATAGCAAACAACAAATCACTATGAAAAAAAGAAGTACTGTAACGCAAGTGCACTGATGGCTGTTAAATTTTTGCTAGACATAAATTACTATCAAAGGTTTACGCTTTAATCGCCAACTACTGCGCACAGGCCTCCTCTCAAGAAGATTGGGTGAAGGTGATTAAGGTCGCGCGGGCCCAACACAGATTGGCAGCGACAGGTGTGACACAGTCTGCTGTTGGAATTTTTCAAACCGCCTACTAGCGCCTCTATCCTAGTACCATATATAGCCTAGTACCACATATAGTACTAACCGGGCCAATGACCTAACGTGCCTTCTAAAGCACGGAAGCGATTGATATAACATACTTTATTAGATCAGAAATAATATAGGTAGGTAAAATAAGGTTGAACGTTTACCTAATCCATTCTTATTTTATAAATACATTTTTCTTTTTAATATGCAATGTGTAAAAATACCTTGATCAAAGCCAATGGCTACGCATTCTACACATAATAACCTAAAAATTATCGTTGGGAATCTGAAATCTAGATCTGTTTGTCAGAATGTTACTCATTCATACTAATCGGCTAAACCAATTTAGATGCATATATACAAATCCTTGCGAAACATTAACTTGTTTGTATCCAGTTTTTTTTCTTGTTTCTATAAGTCATAGAGTTGTGTACACTTTAGAAATAAAATAATAAATTTCTTCATATAATAGTTAAATAGTTGTCTAATGGTTACTTCTACTAATTCATAATTATGTATTTATTCTAAATAGTCGAAGCCTACTGAGGATAATATTTGGTGTCCTTGAATAATAATATAAACGGCACAAAGAACATACAACTTTTTTAAAGTCTATTAAAAATATAATATGGCTTTTAGAAATAATACAGGTGCTAAAACAATAGGAGCAACAAAAAAATTATCACAAAAACTTTGAACTTATTTATATCTCACTTATGTAAGCATACGCTTGTATCTCAATTATCTGAGAGAACTTCTGATGAATTTAGATAAGTAACTTAATTTATATCTATACAAATAAATTAAATTTATGTATCTGTTTGTAATGCCGGAATACTATAATCATATCGTTGTAGTTCGAAGTCATTATATCAATATAGAAGCAAATTTATGAGCTAAAACTGTTCTCATCTACGGTAAATTATAACATTAAAAATTATATATTAAGGTACAATTGTGATTATCGGCGCTGGCGCTGTTTTATGCCTAGGTATTCAAGGCATCCCCCCCGACTGGTCTCCACCTTGTCGTGGTGGGGGGGCTGAGTACCTCCCGGTAGGGCGCGGGAGGCGCCAGGGAAAAGGTAACACCCAGAGATTGGCGACTCTGGGTGCCCTTAGTACTGACTACCGGGGGGGAAACTAAGAGGGACCTGTGGAGGGCGCAGCGGGCGGGCCAGGAGGGCCCGTCAAGCAGCGCCAGGAGGGTCTTAGGCAGCGGGGGCAGGGGGACCCTGGTGTCTAACCATGGACCCTTCGAGAAGTCGGCCACAAACGCTATGGTCGCACAAGGAGGTAGGAGGGGCGCGTCCACTGCGTCTCTCTGAGGAGGTCCTCCCGGTTTTGGTCCGGGGGACGTTGGCCGCGGGCGGGGTGTCAGAGCTGCAACCCAGGTACTGGCACCCCGCCTCTTTCTCAACAAGCGGCGGGCGTCGTCGGAAGATTTTTAGTGGGTATTACTGCTGGCGGTCGTGTCTGCCGGTGGTGAGCCCCACACACCTCTCTCGGTCCCCCTTAGGCCGGAAGACAGTGCGTAAATGCATTTTGTTACCGACGTAAATCAAAAAAAAAAAAAGGTATTCAAGGCATATTTTCAAACCACTTGTTCATAAATTGTAAGTTATTCAATTACGTACTGCTAAGACAAAAGTATATATTGACATTGTAAACGAAGACATCATGAAAATGTCATGTTAAACAAGGGACTTTAAAAAAAAAACTTTCACAGAATCCAGGCGGTTTAATCTTAAGCTACGTATTTGTATGAGACAACGGATTAACATGCCTCGTCATAATATCGAAATGTAATACTTTAGGATCATACAAACATAATATAATTTGTGGTAATCGAATTTCATGTTAAGATAGATATTATTATGTATAAACATATGACAACCGATATGGCGTGTAGGTCAGTATATCTGCAGTTCACTCCAGAGGTCGTGGGTTCAATTCCCACATAGGACAAATCTTTGTGTGAATCAACATGATTATTTGTTCTGGTCTGGGTGTTTTCCTATGTATATTAAGTATATATTTACATTAAAAAAAATATTTAAGTATGTTTATCCGTTCTTTAGTATCCATAACACAAGTTCTTAGTGTTACTTACCTTGGAACTAAATAATTGGTGTGATTGTAATAGAATATTTATTTCTTTATATCGCAATAATATATTGAAAATTCCCAGAGACAGAAAAATATAACAATCCTATGTGGGAATCGAACCAAACATACGAGCGGAGTGCCGTCCTGCATACCACCGTCGAACACCCACATTTTCCACATCGTATTAATTGCATATTTATTCAGTTTAATTGTTTTTGACGAAACGACAGTAGTAGACATTTAGTAAATGAATTGATATACGACGTTAAGATGCAACATTACATGCTTGAAGGACCATGACGGAATTGCATGGTAATTTATGAATAAATATTTTATGTGCATAAAATATTATGTCATATAAAATGAATGACTTATTTACTTAAATTTACCTGATAAGTTTAATAAGATATTCATACAAGTACCACCTAGCCTCAAACTAAGCATAGCTTGTACTATGTGAAACATCATCATCACAGACCTTCCTAGAATAGTGCCACCCCCTCTCATCTCACAGGAGTCGTAAGAGTAGAAGAGAAATCCTACTGGATAATGGGCAGCAGCGTCATCCTGGCTTGAATTGCGATCACCAACCCGCCTGCCCAGCGTGGTGATTATGGGCAAATACCCCGAATAGAATGTATTCTATTGGACTAAATGAGGTTGTTATAATGATGATGATGACTGATCACAGGATTTTTTTCACGAAACAAGGTGTGAGGTATTAAGGTCACATTCAAGCTGGCTCATTTTAGACTGGCGGTTGGCGAAGGCAGGAGCCACCGGTCACTTATCTAAGAACTGACCATTTTAAACTATACTTTACTATAGTGATCGTTTCTGACCACCCAGTATGGCAGAGTTATGATCGATATTTAAAAAAACATATGTAATTTTTTTTTTATTTACAGTACACTCTACGACAGGTATCGATGTTCATTCACTTAAATATTTATCTTGTCTGAGAATCGTAACCACGACCTTTGGAGCTAAGAACGAGTATGCCAACCTCCGCCATATCAGTCGTCATGTACAGTTAACATTATAAAGCCATTAAGTAGCTTATGCATAGATAAGAATTATAATCAATTGTGCAAAGTAAGATGTTTACTTACTTATATAAAAATGCAACCTACTTTCTGTGTACGTAAGAAGGCATGAGTGCATCATGATGTGGTTAAGAATCGAGATTTGAAGACAAGTAAGATCACATAGACATACACTAACTAAAGTGAGTCATTTCCTCGTCATGAACATGACAGATAGATTCGCTTTCACTGACAGATATAAGGATAGCAATAAGAGTGAGGGTTGCCCTACATAATTACGATTTGTATTGTGGTCCCATCTATAGTGAAGCGAGCACATTTCAATGAAATCTATCTGCTTGCAAAATACCCATTGTTATCCGCTATTCCTGACACCTTTAAAGTAACTGTTGAGTAATCAGTCGTCTGATAGGTTTTCATATATTATAATTTATATTGCTATATGGACGGTGCATTATTTAGGAATTAAAACTCTCTGAACTCCTTCTGATTGTTTTAAAGAAGATCGCTTTGATCTTCTTAAAAACAATCAGAAGAGAGTTGAGTACTTCTGTTACTAACTTGAGAAAAATTAAACATATCTACGACTTCCTGAAATACCTTACTAGTATCTTACTCTTTTATAGTAACGCAATCAATGATCTCATGATTACGATCACGAATTTATGGATCCCAGTAATTAAAAATAAAGGTTCACGGTTACACAGACTCATATTTAATTGTTGATCCGCGAAGAGGCATATATAGTTATGAAATAAAGTGATTATCGTCTTCAAACGGTACGGTTACATTACGAAAAGTTGGAAGAAGTTTTATCACGCGATAGAATTAAGCTCATTGTCGACTGCATTTGAAGGCGCACCGCTCAATTGCTTTCGACGATTATTCGAGTTGTTTACACATCAGTGCATCTACCACGAGTTGTCAAAAGATACTGCTCTTGTCACCTATATTTAGTTATAAAATATATGTACAATATTTTTCCTGATCACTTTTGGTTATGCTAAGTGATGTTACGACATAAACATAATATATCTGTGTGACGACTAGTAATGAATTTTGAAAACAATTTTAACAAAAGCAATTAAGTGGTAGAATCTTATGTGGTCTGTAATTTACTCAAATCATTACTAATTAGGCACAAAAAAAAATACAGAAATGAAAAGAAAATAAATGAGTTATATGGAATTTATGACATTTATTTCTATATTCAATTAATAACTTGAAACAGATCATTATTATTGCAGCCACTTAACGTCTCACTACTCTTACTCGATCTGAAATAGATTAGGTTATCTGCACATCATACTACGAGTATACACACATATGGTAGTCGTCAAGTTAAGTCACGATCCCTATTGATTGACTTAAAAAAGGTTTTATTACATACATACATGCATGATATCACGCCTATTTTCCGAAGGGGTAGGCATAGGCATATTATACGCCCACATTTTGCCAGTTATATTGTTGGTCCCACGTAATAGGTGGCGAGCCTATTGCCGCTTACCGGGAAGTTTTATGTTCGCCAAAGCTTCGTCCGTTGATCGGTAGGTGTACCACCTGCAGGTGAGGTTGGCTTTGGCTCACTAGATCTTGGTAGGAATAGGAACCCTATACAACTTTTTTAAAATATCTGCATAGCACTGGTGAAGTATGACCTGACTCTCCTCTCATCTTGGTTTGTGTAAGCTGGTCCAAGCTCAGTAGTTGGTCGTTAAAAGGTTAAATGGTAATGATTACAGCATTAGAAGTCATGCTATGGCTTCTACACTGTATATAGAAGTCAAAATAAAATATCAAGACAGACGAACAAAACCAATAACATTTGTTGAAAATATGGAAGTATATATTGGGACCATGGACAAAAGATGCATGTTATACGTCTATATGCATATAAAGACTAAGTCGAGACATAATCGAAGTTTAATTCGAGAGCTTTTTACGCTTTTCTTTGTGTTTAACGTTATCGGCGGTTTTGTCTAATCGTTTGAAAAAAAGACAGGTTCTGTTTGAGACGAAAGCGATGAAAATCACTTTCCATTAAGTACTGTTTCATTAAAGTAAAAGTATTTACACAAGTCAATAAATAGTACATAAAAGTTAATTTCTCTAGAAAATATTATTTAAATAACATATATTTGTAGAATAGTGACCAAAATTTAAGCAAATAATCAAAACAAATTTATAGTACAACAAAGGTAAAATTACTTTTATAACAATATTAGATAGACAACAGAAAGATACTATTGTGTTCCATTTAATGAAAGTAGTACAACAAACCGCGCATTTCCACCTTTTATGAGTAACTAAAAACCTAATGGTAAAATATTGACTCAGGTCAAAGATTACAACACTTTAATGAATATAAAATATATAATGCAAAATAACCATACAGGGAGCTTTGCAAAATGCTGAGAGCTAATTTTTTAATGTAATTTACTCAACATAAATCTTTGTATTGGTCTGATGTTATCAGGTTAAGAGCAAACCTGTGACAGTTGCACATTCTCTAAACAGTCAAGTATATGTGAACGATTGATGCATATTATTATGTCGAGAGCACATATGGAGGGACCTCTCGATAGGATCTCGAGGGAACTGTGGGGTGCGTATATAAGGCGGGGCGGGCCAGGGGCGTGCACCAGTCAGCCGTTATCCACGACAGACGTCACAGCTAGTTAGTGTACAGTGTCGTGTTTGTGTTTTACGTGTACTTGTCAGGTAAGTTCTTATTGATTGACCATTGTTTGACCGAGTACGTGAAAAGCCTAATGAAAGCATTTGAGTATATAACGTTAAGCTTTAAGCGCATCTAACTGATTTTCAGCAAATTTTATAGTATTTTCTTCTAAATATCAAATTAAAAATAGATAATCAAGTTTTCTATAGTTTATTAAACAATTTTATTAAAAAGAAAAAATCTTTTTTTGTAGAGTTTTCTTACAAACTTAACTTCATAATTAAGAAGGTATTTTAATTAATAACTATTGACGTTTTTTAACCCAACCGGACTCAAGTGATAATGACACACTTAAACCTACGATTACTGTCATTAAGATCTCATTGTTTATGCTAACAAGTTTTGCCTCTGACATGATATTAAAGAGGTAATTAATTAATATAGCATTTATACGTGGAATAAGCAACTGCAAATTGTGTTTCTAGTAGCTTTTGCTAAGAAAATTCTAAACCAATTTTACATATTGTCATAAGTTACTCTACTAAACTTAAAATCTGTTTTAAACCGTTTCTTTACAATAAATAATTGCTACATCATATAATGTGCATTATGTATGAATAAGTGAATAATTAATATGTACTGACAATTACACCAATAATTTCGTTCCAAGATAATTATCATTAAGAACTCGTCTTATGGATACTAAATAACAGATAAACATTTGTTTTTTTGTAAATACATACTTAATATACATGAGAAAATACCCAGACCAGAACAAGTATTCATATTATGCACACAAAGATTTGTCCTGTGTGGGGATCAAACCCACGACCTCAGGACCGGAGTGCGGATATACCCGCCACCACTCTATATTGGTCGTCAAATATGTAATTAAATAAATAAATTAATCCTGTTATACCTTAATTATAATGTGCACAGAAACCTTCACATAAAATAAACGTTTCAGCAATTAATCTGGAAGAAAAGTCCCCCTACGTTTCAATTGATAATCAAAAATGAATATTTTCATCATAAGCAAGGTGTCCTATATGCACTGTATTTATATACTGACGTCGCCACCATCATCCGACGAAACGTCGCATAAAACCCTAAAATACTAATGAAACTATATTTTTTACATTCAGGCATTAAAGCTTTATAATAAGACATCAACGAGCCACAGAAAGAGAAATTCCATGTTGAACTATGTAGTCCAAGTAACAAAAGAGAATTACGTAGTAAAATAGGTATTTGTAACATTAAAAATGAGCGAAATATTTAACTATCCCTATAAATAAGCTAAATACTGGAAACTGCTCAAAAAGTTAACACAATATACAATATACCGCCCTCAAAAACATTATCTTTCGATTTAAAAGAGAAAATTTTCAACACTTGGTCCACTGAATCAATATTTTATATAAATATTTTCAGTCGTGCAGGCATTTTTACAACTTGGCGACAAATGCACCTATTATGCGTCCAAAGGGTGTCAGCTGGATTACTCCAGCAGTTTAGTCGCAGAATGTCCTTTTTGCAATATGTCCACCAGTCTGAAAATCTAAAAGAAGCCCCAAAGGTTTAGGTTTTTTTTTTCAAACCAAGTAAAAGCAATTCAGTTCTTAAAATTATTGATATTTCAAGTAAAATTTAATAATAGACGGATTTTCTTGCAGGGTACATTTTGCGAAAACGGAAATCTGCACTGGATCGAAATTCGAAAAGTGTAACCTTTAAACTTTAAAAAAATATCAAAATTGCAGGATTTCCTTAGTAGCAATTGTCATTAATTAATTAATATGTGCAAAGAAAAACCATGTGAATCAAGTTCCGTAGCTATTATTAAGCATAACATGATTGATTGCATACCATTACAGTTTCAAAATAGTGCAAATCACGAAATATACTATAATGTCACCGTGGAAATTGTATTTCTGATGAAAAAGAATTTCCCGTACTTATCTGTACAAATTAATGTCTAGGCATTAATTAAAACTACCGATACTATTCTGTAAAGATTAATTGCAGCCTACGAGTTAATATGGTTTTTATTTGTTTGTTATTCATTATCTCAGCCCATTAACGTTACACTACTGAATACTTAATACTATAATTTAATACTATTCTTTTACGAGGTAATTTAGAAGTGACCTGTTACACTTTCTACCGTAAAGCCAACATCTGCTTTCATCTGAGCAATAATTAATATAAGCAAGAACCAAACAAGTAATAACATGTTTTTTTTATATGTTATAAACTGCAATGTATTGAAATGCAATGAAGCCCAAGCTAAAGACCAACAAAGCCAAGGACCAACTATATGATTGACGAAGTGTGGGCGTATAATGTCTGCCTACCCCTTCGAGAGGACAGGCGAGAACGTGTGTATTTATGTATGTATCTCTAGATAAATGTATAAAATGGTAAGAGGCCGCCTTTTGCCCACATTGCCACTATACGAGATCCCATTCTTTGGGAAGGGAAGACATTGGCTGGTGGTGGTGGAATTCTCTGAAGATGCTGCTACTCCCTTATCTATCAATGTCCTATTGAAATAATCATAGATATATTCAAACTCGTCAATTATAAATAAAAACTAATCGAAAACCCTTTGTTAATACTTGCACAATTTAACCAGCAATATACTTAGCAATTACCCTTCAACTGGCCAATAAATAAAGATGCGTTTTTGCCGCTTACGATAATCACCACGTTTATGGTAATGCCAAAATAATTATAATATCATGTAATAGCCTTGAAGAATTGCTATTTAAAACGTATTCTTATATGATTATAATAATGTTATGTCAGGTAGCATTTTTACGCACGCTCATACTCACATAATCATAGTGACTAGTTTAAAAAAATATAATGTTTCCCTGGCATGTTTTATTTTGGTGACGAGATGTTGAGGTTTTCATTATCATACGTAACCTTTTTGATCCGAGAGTCCTAATTTTGGGAAGAATACTGAAAAACAAAAATTTTATTGTAAAAAGTATTTTTCCTAATTCGAACCGGCAGTAAATAGGTCATATACAAATGATATAAGATAATTTATGACTATTGTTTTTCACAATCACATTATGTACATTAATCACTATTATCTATCACTGGATATTAATTAGTACCTTGGCATAGAAGATTTTGGAGCAATTATCATGGAAAGCTTGTTTACTAACTCCGCGATTTTCAGTTATCGGAAAATCACGTAAGTTAAACAGTACCGTGTTTACACAGTCAGGATAAGTGACTGTTTATATGGCATTTAATATCGAATGTTTTCAAGCTTTGAAAGGTTATTCCGGTTATCACTTAATGTGATAGTCGGTAAGCTAGGCTAAATGACCTATTTACACTAAACACACCATCGTCCGCCAATCTGCACTAAATCCACGTGTTGGAATATGACCAGAAAAGCTCTTGCTTTCATAGTTATGAATTCCACAAGAAAACTTCTTAATCCTTGAAGACGTTAAATACACTTGAGAAAAAAACAATTGAGAAACTTCTTTTATTGGCAGTTTGCTAAGAATATTGAAAAAAAAACTCGTTAAGGCAATTTAGACACATTATTTCTTTAATAATTAACATAGTTACAATTGGCTTAAAATAATAGATTGGTATCTCAATAAAAAATAGACTTATTTGCATAAAACGTAAATATACACAGATGCAAACTGACTTAATAACTTTGACCTAAGAATTTAACATCCAATGAAATAAATATATTAGTCATCGTATCCGAATATGTGGGTAAGTATGCCTATTATAACATTGTTACAAAATTATGCGGTAAATCACTATTCATGGTTCGTTTAGCAGTAAATTGCAATTAAAAGTAACGCTGAGAAACTGACTTCTAGTGAACCGAACCGGGTATTTCTATTGTTCCCTTTGTGTAAAACAAAGAAATATTTTATAAATACGACAAAATTGTTTATTATCGCGTGATAATAAAAGTAATCTCGTGCCGTTCAAAGCCTTTGGATGAATGTAAATGAATTGAAATTATAATCATTTGCATGGTCTTACACAACCTTAATCTTAATTTAGTTTGTTATTTAAAATTTTGTTTTGACTAAATGAAAATATAATTTGTAGTCATATTTACATACATACATATAATACAACTTTCCTTAAATATTTTATTAAAAATAACTTCAGTATGTATGTATAACTTATATATGTATGTCTTAACAACAGAGATGTTTGTCTTGTCTTGTATATACAGCCATTATTTAAAAAAATATCATCTATTAATAAAATGTTTAATACAAATAATAAAAGTTCTAATGAAGTGTGTGAACAAATGGAGGTAGATATAAGAGAACGGATTATGCATATTGGCAATTGCAATATTATTTATTATTTTTTATGTACTATAAACTCATGAAAGTGAACAATAATATCGTAAATCAATCATCAGTAATGTATACTCAAAACATAAAATAAGTTGACACTTACTTGAAAGTTCCTTAATTAATACTTACACTATTATTTAAATTATTTGAAGCCTACAGGAAACGACACATCATTATCTTTATATTATAAATAAATCTTTCTTTTGTTTGAGAGTTATTATTCATTGATATAGCTGCCTTAATGTGCACTTAAACACATTGCACTTTAAGTGTAATAATTGCGCTGAACCATGCAATATACTGACAGCGTGTAATTTCATTCCGTACCTTTTCATTAGCAAAAAGCGTCGCAATAATATGATGTTACACGCTTCAAGACTACGGCTGGAACTTCATTGTATTTGTATGTATTGATGGAGCGAGATAGACTAACAGAGGCTTATCTAAGTGGTTTTTGATAAATAAATGAATAGACTTGTATATATCACACGAAGCTTTTAACCCCAAATTTGGTAGAGTTTGTATGTCAGAGACAAAACATCCCCATTTAAGTTTATAAGAATGTGAAGCTTATAAGTATTTAAAAAAGCATTAATGCTATAGTTAGTAATCTTAAGTAAATTAATGTGTGGGCTAAATCATCTTCGTTGCACATTCATACGTAAACATTAAAGGTCAACACAATCTAAAATTCTTTTGGCAAAAATTAAATCAAGTCTTTTAATAAAATAAAATATTTAATAGCACGTTTAGCTTAACTAATGAGATCGGTTAATTAATTCCCATATCAATCCATTCGCAGTTTTTCCTCTGAGTATAAGTGCTTTAATTACTCGACCTATCTCGTAAATAGTGAAGATCAATGACAAGCTTATCATCACATCTAAAGTAAAGTCAACCGGATGACAAAGAAAATAAAAAATAGATCTTAATTAAGCTTTGTGTGGTGTGACAATTCCTAAAATTATTATGGCGCTGTCTATCGTTAACACGTTCTTGCAACTTTAATATCCAATGTAATAGTTTTTTGCAGCTCTACTGCGTTCCATTGTTTACGAGTCAAATTGCACCTTCTTATGCATTATATGCTCAGATAAGAAAATATTCTTTATAGATGTCAGAAACATTTGAATTTTTCGCGACTTATATGCTTGTGATTGGTAGATAGAGATAGATATTGATTGATTCGATAGATATACCAATTCCGTAAAACTAGCAGGAGACAAAAACATATAACATTTACGCAATGGGTATATGGGCTTACAATATTATGTTCATAACTGTCGGATGTTAATGTGAACAAACAGTCTGTCAATAAGACCATTAATAACCATTGAGCTTAGCTAAGGTGCGATAAGAGCAGAAAACATAAAGATTAGTGAGACTAAATATCTTAGGTGGCAAACCATATTATTTGGAAATCAACTACATAATATATCTTTGGTTCGTCCACATTATCAATTCAGCCTTTTAAAGTTCACTGCTGATCTAAGGCCTCCTCAATTGTTTTCCACGTTGATCGATCTTATGCAGCTTGCATCCACCGGCTTCCCGCCGCCTTGACCAGATTTCAAAAGTTTAACCAACTAAAAAATTGCTTATGTGGTTGTGATATAGGTTTTGATTTTGAATGTATAAAGCATTCCAAAACTAATTGTAATTAGTCCTACAAACGGGAGAAGCGAAAAAAGTAGCTGCCGGGAACGAACTCGTCAGCGGTTGCTAGTTGATAATGATATGCATAGATAATAGGAAGGTATTGTAATCTTACAATACTTAGATTACATGAATTATATAGGACAATTATAATTAAAGGCTACATTCTTTATCTGCATTAGCGTATTAATCGCTCATTGTTATGTTAATTGACGCAGAATCCATTATAACTTTTAACAAGTCATAAAAACAATGTATACTTAGTACCTAGCAATTTTTTAACTTAAAATAGAATTGCCCCGGTCGTCATTTAAACTATTTTAATTTATAATTTAATGATGCGTCTTACTGCGAATTTAAATATTGTGTGTGCGTCTTAGCTCATTAAAAATGACTTCATAACACACATGAAAATTCAGGTTGGTTGCAAATAACCCCAAATTTAACTTATTCCAATATCAAGTTTTTATTTATCTAAACACATGTATAATTAAATAGAACAAATCTTTTTATTTAATATTTACGTAAAAAATTATGAACTGAAACATATTTGATTAGATTGGGGTAAATAGAATGATAATGAGGTTGCGAGTAATAACTAATAATTTGTCTAAAAGAAGACACCATCTACTAGCTGATCTGTACTTACCTGAGAAGGTACATAAAGATTTTTGATTTTAATTTTTAGTATAACTTAAATTCAGCCAAATTTTGTTAGTTAAGCAGACTCTGCACCTAACTTGAGTCTAGGGCACGGAATAATGCTAGGATGTCGATAGTTAAATTACGTTAGAGTTCCAGTGACCAACAAAAATAAATAAAGATATTGGGACGAGTTTGATTTAGTTTAAGTTACGTCCTAACCCTATAATACAATACGTTGATTGTGTATTAAAGTGTGTTTATTTGTTTACAGAATGGTGTCGTCAGGAAAGTGGTTAATGTGCGCGCTCGCGATCGTATGCGTAAGCGTGCGGCAAGCGACGAGCGCGCCCGCGCCTCAGGAAGAAGCGTCACCGCCCATGCCGGTAATATATAAATTATCTAATAATTTTTTTACATATGACATTACATTTCACACTCGTTTTTGGAGCCCAAACCAACCTCACCTGCAAGTGGGGCACGATTAAGCACGAGGCTCTGGCAGATAAAGAAGTTCCCAGTAAACGGCAAAAGACTTGCCGACTATTACGTGGAACCAACAACACTATTGGCGAAGTGTGGGCAAATGTCATGCCTCTGTGTGTTTGTGTATGTAATGTATGTTTTACATACATATAAGACTTTTGTCTCTTCGAAGGGTTAGACAGAGATATATTATACGCTCGTCTTCTACGACACCCTTGAGCAGGCACGGGGTGAGCTCTCGAGGTTTTTATGACTACATCCTGCCTGATGGTAAGCAGCCGATGCAGTCCAATAAAAAAATGAAAGCGCTTCAAGAAAGCGCTTCGTGAAATAAGCACGGAACAAAGCGCATCCACTCATGACGGCCTGCTAAAATGCCGTTTCACGCCCCGCTTGACTTAAAAAGACCCGGGATCATAGGAAGTAGGAAACACATGAGCCGGCAGCGAATTCCAGAGCTTAGTGGTCTTGCTCAGAAACGACCTCCCAAATTTCTTGGTTCGAGTGCTGATAGTCTGCACAGTATGAGGATGGTTTCTAAGACCAGCACGTGTTGTTCGGGAGAGGAAAGGAGAGGGCGGGACTACTACAACCCGGTGCCACTACAACACGGTATAAGTTTTTCGTGCATTTATAAACTGGATTAGTAATGCACTTCATAGTAATGCAGGTACTATATCCTTTTTATTTGAAAACATAATGGAAGCTTCTTTTCAGCATTTGAAACGGATTCATGCAGGCCGTCATGAGTGGGTGCCTTTGTTGCCGTGATTGTTCCACTGTATAAAGCTCTCTCATTTTTGTTGGACTACATCGGCTGCTTATTAGAGGTGTTATTATGACGTGTCACATTAAAAATAAGTCATTTTAGAAGATTAAAATATAAACAAATAAACAGTTGTCCCAAATAACATACTGCCGAACAGAGAAGAACCTACTTGTAGTAGGTATTTATGTGGTCTCAGATTGAACGATATGCCACTAAGGTCAATACATAGACGTTCTTAGCTCTAAATGTCAAAAGCTCGGTTCTGTCGATTTCTTAATTTATATAGTACCAATATATGTGAACATGTACATATGATTTCCAGTGATGAATGCGATAGCAGTCTTGGGACTAGTTAGTAAAAACTAATTCGCAGCAAAAGTTGATTCGCATTAAGAATCCGATCTATTATGGCAAAAAAGACATATCCTATCTGCTCAATACTAACTACAAAATTAACAAGAATTTGGTGCAAACGGTTGTACATAGTAGTTTGGAAAATTAAAATAGCCCAAAAATTTCGCTAGAGCACCCATTAAACCGCATACAGTATATCATCAAGCAAATAGTGTAGGCGTATAATATGCCTCTGCCTACCGTATAAAACAGGCGTGAATGTATGTATGTATCAATCAAATAGGTATATGGTGGCTGAATAATTTAAGGTGCGATCGATCTATCTAGGCATGACCATGACATGATGTATGTATGGTCAGCAAAAAAGAGAACCCGAAGCAATAAGGTCATGGATGCGTAAGATGTCACTCGTTCATCAGGGCATGGTCAAATAGCAAATTATTTCCGAGCTAAAAGTATTGGTCATCATAACCATCTCAAACATTTTTCAAGTAAACCTTTTACACAAGTAATAATAGTAGTAGTAATAAAAGTAGTAATCAAGGACTTAGGCTTACCGTGATTTTCAAAACACGGTAGTAATAATGATTATATCAGTTAAAATCAAATTTGCATGTCGCCAAAGGTTGAATTCTAAATTGACATGAAAATGAAATGAAAAAAAAATGAAATAGTATTTATTTAGTTTTCTTAGCAATGATTACATAGTATTCTACGTCTACCAAACTGTACAACAGTTTGTTGGCAGATGTAACTAAAACAGTGCTAAGCGGCATCACTATAATACTTAACATTTTAACTAAACTGACATTTCATATCCTGACCTTAAAACTAGAGAAGCAACAGTTAAAACAATGTAACATATTTACACAAATACATAGTCTAACCTTTTAAATCAAATTTACCCAAATAATTTCGAGATTTGTCTGAAATAGAATCTATTCCATTACTTTACTTATTTACTACTTTTGTTCAAAAGTATTTTAGAATAAACGAAAACGAATTATTCGAATTGTTTTAATGTAAAGTAGGCAAATAAAGCGTTCAATCATTAAGAGCAATAATTAACGAGAATAATTCCAACAATGATAATAAACCAATCTTTATAGATACCTTAGATACTTAGACAAACAAATAAGGGTCGTCGATCTAAAAGTTGTCTACCTTAACATTATAAACGAGGACCGCAAGGATGCGCCGGCGCATCGTCAATAATTTAAACAAAACGTGCATACCTTTGACCTACAACATTGCAGCTAGGTGCAACCGTATGTACGTTCATTGCACAACCTCTGTCGCTTTGTGCCATATCATACTAAAGTTTAATTTGAATCCTACGTTTTAAAGTGCAACGTATTCTAAGCGGCAAGACATTATGGTGACATCCTTTTGAAAACGAAGATAAAATAACGTTCGAACGTGTTTGTTTTCTTTACGTAATAATTTGTGCTACTTGCAGTTTTGTTTTAATGTTCAACCACAATACAATTACGTAAAATGGAAAAATAGCAACAGCTTGAATATTACGGGAGATTATTAACTATCACACCGTTGTCAGATGCTTAGTACTAAATTCAAACAAGATTTTTAAAGAAATTTCGTGCTCTTCTAAATAGGATTAATCATAAGTAAAAGAAGTCATAGCTTTCACAATAAGTATTTTCTTATTTAAATAAAAGCACTCTTACATACTTACATAAACTACATGTAAAATCAAACGATACACTTTTTGACGTCATTCAAGCCAGCAAACAAGGAATGTAACAAAAAGTTTCATATGATGCAAAAGTTTTGCCATCTAACCAATTAAATCTCTGATAGGGCAACATGCTCGCATCTTTGCGAATTGTTTACCATATAGGTACATGGTTTAATTGCAAAGTATAGTTCATTCTCAAGGTTGGTCTACTAGATTATCTGATAAAGCAACACGACTTGGAAACTGCACCTGGCCGTGATATAGTATTGTTCATTCATAGTGCACTATGGTGGCATGCAGGTCTTCTATATCAGGCTCATCTAAGCGTTTATGGTAATTGTGTGAATAAAACGCAGTGCGAACTCACTAATTGGGCGCAATTGCGTTCAGCCGCCTTTGTGCCCGCTCTTTGAGTCTTATCGCGATTAATTGCAAGCGCTATACAATAAAAACTAATACAACCTCATTGTCTAAATAAAACAACAGACCGACGCTAAAGAAAAATAAATCGGATTTTAAATCTTTTCGAAAAAAACATTAAAGCTACGTTAATTAGTTTAGCAAAGTCGAAACTCTTATGATGTTACACAGTATTTTATTTTGCATAAGCATTTAGGTAAATTTACGTCGCAATGGATCAGAGATGTCATGCTCAGTTAAAGCCCGACTTAATTGTAATGTTGCATAGTATTGCAAGTTATGTGAAGAGGAAACTTCTTAATGGTTGTTCAGTCATTAATTTAGCTAAGGTCTTCGTATCATCCAACCACCACTAATGTGTTAAAACCTTTTGAACCAGATGGTTCAAAAGATCTACCTAATTAGGAGTGCTAGGAGGAAAATTTATAATTTATTTACAATTTATTATCATTTCCTGTTAAAATAAAATAAAAATGTACCATACAGCAATTACCTAGGGCTCATATTTTCTTGAAGAAGAAAATTCTAGTTAATTAAAAACTTCAACTCTAACAAATGAATCAACCAATCAAGGTTTTTTATTTTGTAATAACTATGTATGAACGTAGCCTCTTTTGTAATGTTATCAGATGACATGTGACACGGCGTTTTTGTTAGTCTTTATTGGCAACATTGTACCACCCACGACATGAGAAAATGTACCTATGTAATATTTGTCAATAACATAATTTAATTGGCAGTTTGTTAGGAATGACTACGAATAAAGTTACGAAAGTTAATATACAAATATTATAAATATCATGAAACGCTCGGTGGTTGGTAAGAATCACGAATTTAAGCATACTTCACTAAGGTCAGTCTTTGGATTTGTGTACCATATATTTATCATCAAGCGCTTCCAAAATTCGAAAAGTAAGTCATGTGTTGGTCCCAATTATCACAGTATATATATATATATATATATTAGTCGTTATACCAAGTAAATACCAAGAGCGTATATAGCAGCTAGGCGCCTCACATTTTCCTTCAACAATCCGCACTATCAACTTTTTCTGAGAGAGGCCTTTCGGAGGCCTGAGCCCAGTGGTATAACTTGAACGTGCTGTGGTAATGATTACAAACATAGAACTTATTTTAGCTTATTAAACTCGACATATAAACAGGAAATCACAAAGATTGACGTCTTTCCGAATAATTTTCAAAATGCCAAAAATAACCTTCCCATATTTCTTTGTCTCTGACTGCTAATAAAGATTGTAATCAATTACAAAAAACATTTTGACAAAACCAGTTTTAACGGGCTAATTAACAATAATGCCAAACATTTACATACGGTTATAATATGAATTACGACTTTAATTGTCCGTGCAAAGATATGAAAGCTATTTTATGAATAGTGTGCTTTACAAAATCTAAAGAATAGGACATTACAAGACGATACGACCTCTGATTTTTCCTTGGCCGTGTTTCTCATGAGAAATGCAACCAATTTGATATGTTGTTAATATTTTTTGTGATAAGCATTGAGGTGACTTAATGACAAAGACTCCGCAATCTAAATTTAAAAAGCGATCATATTGGTATATGTACAGGGGTGAATTAATATTAGGCCAAGTGCAGTTGGCATTTGGTTGAATTTTTTCATAAATTATTAATTTTTCATGCATAAAAAGGATATAACTAAACTGTTTTTGATTATTAATTTAAAATAATAGATATGTATAGAGAGAGAGAGAATAGATCTGTACATGATTTATGTAAGGCGAACATAAAAGGAGGTGCGTATTCATGTACACGTATGTATTGCCTCTCCTTGGACATGATTTTTCAGTTCAATATTTTGTAAAAAAAACCAGCACCACAGCGCATTAAAGTCCCACTACTGAGCACAAGCATCCTCTCTCTCCACTATGCTGACACTGTGGGGATTGGCGGAGGCAGGTGTGTGGCGTTCTGCTGTAAAATTTATTCAGCCGGCCAACTAGGCCTCTATCCTGGCTCGAAAATATTTTTATACAATTAGGGTTGGTTTCTATTTCATTGCATTGGATTGGCTGCATAAATAGTTCAGCTTGATTAAAAAATATTACTATGACTTTATTGAATTCCCTTTTTGTTACAGTATGAATACAAATACGACGTGGAAGACCAGGAAAAAGCTCTCTACTTCGGCGCGAACGAATCTGGAGATGCTCAAGGCAAGGTAGTCGGTGGATACAAGGTGCTCCTCCCTGACGGCAGACTAATGACAGTCGAGTACACAGTAGAAGGCGACAGTGGATTCGTCCCCAAGATCACCTTCGAAGAAAACGCCAACCCCTTCGGCAAAGGAAAGAAGTAAATGATGACTGGCTCAATATCTCGATTTCTAGTTCAAAATTTATGAAGCGAATTTTGTAACTGTAAAAAGTACAAAATATTTTAGGTAATTAATTATCAGCAGACGCATACTATATTAGACCCTTTAAATAAACAGTGTTAATTCTGTCAAAATACCAGTGCACACACTTTAGAAATTATTTACATTTCCGTTGCTAAAATTATTACGTCTTGTCGTTGTCTTTCCTTTAAGAAACACTAAAATGAAATATTAATGAGATATTAATGACTTGGGTGAAATAATGCATTTCATTCCCATTTAAAACATATATTACACAACAATAACAATAACAATATTCAAAACAATCATTGTAATTTTTTTTTTCACATATTCATTTGAGACTGTTTAATAATTTGACCGAATTTCTTTTTTTAAAGTGTTTTTTAAAGAATGATGTGTGATTTTAAAGCCAGTATGGCGTGATAGTGGTATGACATAGTGATTAATCAAGTATTATTCAGATGTTACCAATACTGTGATTAAATTAGAATGTATAAGTTGGAGGCCATCATTGCCATTATTATAACGATACTTTAGTATAAGATTAAAATAAACTTTTTTATAACTGTAAGAATATGTTCTTACTAGTGCATATGAATTTTGTATACGAATAAATTTTTATACAATATTTTAGTTGTTTTTTTTTGAATTTTTATATTGGTACCCCAGTAAGAAATTATCGTTTTGAATCTAGTTATATTCTAATATTTCATTTTTCGCTGCAAAGGTCGTGGGTTCGATTCCCACACACCTAAATTAGAGTCACGTCATCACGGCTTGAACATCCTTCAAACATTTTACAAAATACAAATATTTTTCTCTTTATGAAATATTTTTCATAAAGAAATTTTTTTTTCATAAAGCCGTTCGATTTTTGTTTAAAAATCAGAAGTCAAGCTTAATCTCAAAAATAATATGAGAGCGTTACATCAGTATTAATCTCTTACATAAAGAATCAAATTGCAAAATAAACTTGGTATAACATATATACTACCTTATCCTTATGTCTGGTCATTATGACAGCGGTGGCTTCTGTGTCGAACTGCGGTCTTCCCGCCCTGCCCACCATTTGTAGCACGGTACTTATACTGTATTCCTGCATTGATCAGCAATTTTTAAAATTACATCAAAATTTTTCATAAGTTTCTGAGAACCTACGGTTACCAAAGTTGAATCTTTAAATAAAAAACTTTTCAGTGAATTCTGAGAACTTTAATTAGTACATTTGAACCTTTTGCTGAAAACAATATGATCTTAATCAATGTGCCATAGGGAAGCTCACAGTCGAACTTAGAGCAATAGATCACATAAGTCGCATTGTAAGTCTATAGTGGCTTTTGTAAACAGCAGGACAGCAATCCCATTGCGCGTGATACGGCTGGCATTTTGCATAAAAGTATGAGAAATCCATAGCCATAGAGGTACTTAACTACCGACTTTCTTAGGTTGTTTATTTAGAAAAGAACTTTAACAAGATTTTACCTGATATTGACCGTTCACATACTGCTGAGTATTTTTAATGATGACGAGATGAGCTGGTAAATTCACTCCCATAGCTATAAAATAAAAAAGAATAAGTAGAACTCTATAAGATAAAACATATGCGAGAGTAAATCTGATTAGGTCTAAAATTTATGAAATAGTTTCAATTAACAAATCCAATTACAAAAGTAAAAAAACTGTTTTTTGGTAGGAACTTGAAGTACTTATGTTGCGATTTTCTTCTGGCTTTGTTTTTGTGCACATGTTTGTTTAACATATAAAAGCAAATATAAATGAATTCAAATGAGACATATGCATAAATCACTGCCAAAGTTAACAAAACATTAAAAATAATACAAGACGAGAAAATATGTCGAAAATTTTCTATCTTGCAACCTAGGATAGTTCTTAACCTAGTGTTCTCAAGAGAAGATTGTTATTCCAATTTCGCTTCATTTCACATGTAAGCGGATTAGGTCGCAGGAACAAGCTACTTATACATACCCAGTGTAGTGGTAGTGATCAGTATGGGCAAGTCCCTGTTTCTAAACGCTAGTTCTATGTTGATCCTTTCTTCGTAGAGCATGCCAGCGTGATGGCAACCCACCCCAGCTAAGGCTAGTAACTGCAAATAAAGTTACAAAACAAAAACTATAGGTAAAGCGATTATTGCGGACCAAACACACTCATAATATTGCCGTCACATTAGATACGACCGCAGTATTTGGAGATTAGGAGTGAAAGGCAAGAGTATGCACAAAAGATCCGACTTAAGGGTCAAAGTGCGCTGCAGGCAGCCCTGTGGCCCTTGTGAAGATAAGAAATAACACAGCGACGTCAGTTCAAAATATTTAATATATTATTATTATTTAATATATATTTTGAGTGCCACCTTGATGTAAAAAAACTATATTTTTGAAAGAACTTTCTAAAGAAAGAAAGAAATGTAAGAAGGCATGCTAAACAATTTGGGCCGCAAAAATAACTGATTAATGTCAATCCAAATGCACTATAATCGCACTGCAGACGGGAAAATAATCTTCAAACTTCCGGATAATGTTTCCGTAAAACTTTGGACAGAATGTGCGAGTGGTATTCTAACAGCAGAACGTCATACACCTATCTCCAAATATCTGCACTGGGTCCGCATGGTGGAGTACAATCCAATGCCCTCTCATCTTGGTTTGTGAGAGGAGGCCCGTACTCAGTAATGGGAAGTTTAATGGGCTTAAATTATGATGAGCGAGTGGTTGTCTGTTCAGAACAAACAATATTTGATGCTTAATCGAAAACAACTTAGTATGTTTTCATTTCGGAAAGCTGTACCATACACACTGTTAAACAACAAATCCGAACATAGTATAAAGCTATTTTAAATTCATGTATTGAAGCTTGCTTTTATGCCGAAGCACTTGTGAACGACACTTAAATCTAAGAGCGCCACTTTATTCACTAGAGCGGGAGCCTGTCTATACTGCATTTGTATTTTCGTGTGTAATTATTATATTCATCACTCTAATTATACGAATTAATTGAAAATAAACAATTAGCCTAGAACGAAAATTGTCAAAGTATTTCACATAATATACCTGCAATTTCTTGGTCTTAATTGAGGAGGCGAGTGCCATAAGCTTGGCCCGTTGTTCGGGGTTGAACGTAATCGTGATCTCTCGTGAAAGGGCCTCAGCAGTCAGTTGAACGCTTTTCCGAGTGTTGCAGAATATCTGCATACATTTCATAATACTCATTGTATAGTTCATAATAATATTATTTGTTTTGTACCAATGAATTTTGTATGGTTTTTTTATGTAGTCAAATAAATATTGTTTTATTTCGTTCTTCCATATCAATTACTTAACTTATGATTTGTAAATATAAACTCTCTTCCTGCTTTCTTTAAAGAATCTGTCGCGTAACAAGTACTATGCAGTAAAATGAAAATAAATTAAACACAAATCAAATTAAAACCTTTTTTCAGAAGGTACCATGTGGATAGTCAAGCTGGTTGCACAATAAGTTATACGTAAGAAATTAAGATTGCTACTGCAAGATATAATTATTGACTATTCCAAATAAATATTAAGTTAAAAATACACAGCAATCATTTACCAGTGTAGGTTTCCCGTCGTAATACTTCTGTATGATTGGCCATAGTTTGTAGTTGAGGATAATGTCAAATTTGAAAATGCTGGTGCCTTCATTGCACGGATATCCTTCTACAACGCGTTTTAACTTTACTGGGCGACATTCGTCTCCGAATCTAAATAAATAAACAGACACTAAGAAGAATACAAATCCTTATTTCAAAATTATTAAATAAATAAGTCGTTCACTTTAAATATTGCAAACCAGTTAATATCATTGAATAATAGTAATAGCAACTTCATTGTCTAGACAAAAAATAGTTTTTAAGATTGTGTAGACTTGAAGGTCTATAACGATAATCGTCATCATGAGAAATATATAAATAGAAATTCGTCCAAACCAAATGTATTCAATGACAAATAATCTTAAACTTATAAACTCTTTTCTTTTGCATTTGTTTCCTTGTGTTATATTATGTTACAAAAATAAATAAATAAAAAAATATTTTAACTCAAATCTAACTGTGTTTGTTCTATGTTATTTAATCTTAAGTACCTGTACCAAATTAGAAAATTTTATATAATATATTAAGTAATTGTAATTCTACTGTAACTCACAACTATTACTACTTTAACTTTTCATTTAATTGTATAGTTTCTGCCTTTTGCAAGTGCAACAGTGCAACAGTCACACGACTGTTGCACATGAAAGTTATTAGGTCTCCACGGAAGACCAGCGCTGTTGTGGTCCTCTACTGCAGCACATGCTGAGTGGAGTCCTTTATAGGCATATTATAATATGTAAACTTATGTAAATACTAGTGTATTTTAATTATGTATAAAAATTGTTTACTGTTTTGATTTCTGTTCTTTGTTTATATGTATTTATGTCTAAATAAAATTTTATTTCATTTCATATTTTATTTTAGTTTGGTGTACAATAAAGACTATGAAAGATAAATCTAACTGTCTGTTATTGAAACTTACTTAAAATAAGCAGCCGGCTTATCCTCAGTGCCAAGCCATGCCGCAACATCTTCCGGATTGCTTACTGTAGCTGACACAGCCACAAAACGTATTCTAGGTGGGCTTATACTATTTGTTTTAGATGATAACGGAGAACTGTCACTGTTTGTTTGATACTGCTTCTGAAGTTTTTCTATCCGATGTGCTGATTGCGCTGAAGACTGTACAAAAGATGTGCTATCAATTTAGAACATTCTGACAATCAGAAGTATCAGTCGAATGATAAACGATTCTATAAAACAAAATGAATACTTTGTAAATGTGATTTTAACCGTTTAATATACGTAGTTCTTTTAAAATAAGCATCATCTTAAGAATTTCAAAAGATACAGGATATTACAGTAATTTCTGAGGAAGCTTGTCTGAGGAAGAAATCAATGTCAGCAAAAGGCCTGACAAATTCTCTTTCGTGCAAACCTTTGGCCCCTAAAATGCGAATGTTGCGATAAATACAGCACGAAGCTCTTCAAAAAAGCCATGAAACGTTCAAAGGCGTGGAACGGTAGAACTTGACTGTCCTTTAGTGATGCTTCTGGTGTTGCAAACGCTTTGGTAGCCACTTTCCATCAGCTTGAGTGCTACTCTATAGTATTCAAAAGCTTATGAAAATTATTGGTTACGTCCTCAAATATTCATCAAAGTTCCAACATATAGAAATTGTTGAGAAATGCTATTCCTCTACGTAGCTGAAGATACTCAAGATTACTTGCGTCGATGGTCTTCATTCTGCTAACGACTGCCTCCAAAACAGGCCCTCCTACTTCATCGTTCGACATATTATGCACTTCGTGAAAATCCTATTCCCTTTCGCAGGTGAAGGTAAGATTCAACTTACCTCAATAGTCTTCATCCTGCTAACCACTGCCTCCAAAACAGGCCCTCGTACTTCATCGTTCAAGATGTGCACTTCGTCAATCAGAAACAGCTTGATCATTTCCACCAAACTTCTATGATCACGCCATCGCCTCGTCAACATGTCCCATTTTTCAGGAGTTGTTATGATTATCCTTCAAAGTAACCGATTTTTTTGTGCCACGGAGTTAACGTAATGAATAGATTACATAACCACGTTCACTTTACGAATTAGTACCTAAGCGGTAGATTTATTTCTAGGATCCTGTTGATTCTCGACTATTATTATTATACTCCGCAAAACTGAGTAGTCTGCTATATATTTTTTTAGATTCTGATGCAACAGTCCACACCGAAATAACGGTTTTTTTTACATTATTGCTCCTCATCATATCCTAACAATATCCCTTTTGCCCTAGACTTAAGCTTAGAGCCCAGGGCCTACTTACTGGTCTAACCAGATTTTGACTGAATTTCAGTTATTGCATGGAGCGACTGCCGTCTGACCTCCGCAACCCAGGGGAAAACATCAATCTATTGTTTGACTTCCTAATAACGACTGCCATAGATGTTCATTTCAGCCGGGGCCAACGGCTTAACGTGCTTTCCGCGGCAATTACGCACATAACTTTGAAAAGTCATAGGATAAGTCAGAAGAGCTATTGCCCATCTTAATATTTTTTTACATTATTGCTTTTCATTATATGTATGATTAGGTTTAGGATTAGATTAGGTTATATGTACTCGGAAGAATAATTTTATTATCTCTATTTTAACAGCATATACCAAACTTTTGAGAGTTCTAAGCTTATAAATGATGCTTTGGTAAGTCATAGAAAAAATATTACTAAAATAATTACAAATATACCAACTTGTAAGCTTGCAGTTGAGTAATATCGACAGTAGTATCACCAGTTACTTCTATGCAAAGGATGCCTAAATTTGTAAACTTGGAGTACCATTCAGTTAATCTTTCCGTGCAGAGAGCTTTTACTGGGGCCACTGTAATTACAATTGAATTTGTAAGTAGGCACATTATGTCATTAATATTTAACAGATTCAGCAAATTATTAAAACGACGTAAGAAGGCTCTACTTATTTTAAGGACTAGGAAGGAGTTCATCATCTCAGTACTACACTCGTAAAGTTCAAGATTCTTATATACAATCATTGTCAATCAAATCAAATTGTATTTTTGTCCCACGTTCTATTGCCGCTTACCGGAAACTTTTATATTGCAGAGTCTTGTCCATTGATCAGCAGGTGCACCATTTACAGGTGAGGTTGACTTGGGCTCCAAAGATGATGATAAAAAGAAATGATGATAAAGAGAAAATGATGAAAGATGATGGTAGGATCAATTTTCACCCAGCCATATCTTGCACATTATTAATGCCTTGAAAACATATGTCTACGTTACGTTTTAATAATATTCCGAATTCCAGAACAGTCAATAAATGAAATACTTATTATTTCACATTGTTGTGGTATAAACAAGTAATTTATTGTAATTGAAAGAATTATCGAAACATTACTGTAAATAATTTTGAAGTCCTCGGTACATTTTTTATCATCCATGTCCATTAACAGCTGTGCTATCGCCATTTCAAAAATAACCGTTTTTCCCGAACCCGTTGGTGCGCAAATAACCATAGATTTATCTGTAATAAATGATTTAGGCAGGGATTAAGCGAGTAGCAACAATAAATAAATGACTCGTCCATAAAAGGCTAGGTCTAGGTTTAGGCTAAGTCTAGGCTAGTCCATAAAAGTATTTATTGTTTTGTAATTCATATACAACTATAGGCCAGAATGTTAATAATAACTTAGGTTAATAACTAACTAGGCTAGTTGACATACACGAATTATTATGTTCGATGGCTAGTTTCTACCAGCAAGCCAAAATAAGAACCGACAAGTAACAGATTTAGAAATTGCGAAGGCTATAGTGTAGTTTATATATTAAAACTAGTCATACTAAGGTATAATAAATTGAAATAATAAATATATTATCCTAAGTTATAGGTTAGTTATGTAAGAAGGAATGATATTTTATGAATTTATAAACAAATTTCAGGACTGACCATTGAACTCGGCACCCAAATAGATCTTACTTCTTGTGTCGTTGAAGTCAACAACCAAGGCATATATCATAGTATTGAAGAGCCAAGTTCACAATTATGTTTTTGATGGATATTATTACTTTGTGTACATAAATTATTAGTAGGTACTTATTTATAACGAAATTATAAAAAAGTACCTACTAATAATTTATGTGCAAAATGCTGTACAAATGGCTAAATGGTTTTTGTTAAGCTACTGTATTTTCTACGTTTACGGGGCATAATTCTCTTTTTTGTGTTATTTTCGTGTACCTTTGAAATGTTCGAGTGAATAGCCCATTCGGTATCCGGATTTGATTTTGGCGTTTTCTGTTTATACTTAATTTGGCCAAGTCGGCGCGGACGTGAAACGACATATAACATGTGCAGACCGTTGTACTCTACAATAGAGCTTCTAATGCCTTGAATTTACTTGAATCTAAACTGATAAGATGTACTCCAACCTATTATTTATAAGTACCTAATGATCTTACACTATTTATGTGGCACAATATCTAAACCATAATTAATACTAAATCTCAGTTACTAACGTAACAAATACGAAAGTCGACTATACTATTAGTTATAAGTACTATGTTCTATGTTAGTGGTGGTGGTTTCCGCACTTAGTCCCTGTTATGGACCATTGTGCGTGAGTTATAAGTACTACATCGGAAATATTTATATTTAAAAAACAAGGGTGGTTATATATTCAAGTGAAGACCTCAATCATCTCATCATCTCGATAAGTTTTGATTGCTGATTCTTACGTTACATACAGGCAAAAATAAATTAAGTTAAAAATTATAATAAAATGATAAAATTTTACCAGTTTCTGATTTATTTCTTTTTATTCACCTAATTAGCTATCTGCATGCCAAAGTTGTCAGAGTTAGAGATTTAATCTATAGGTCCGTCACTGTTAAAAATTACGGTTTTTGGACGTTAATATCAAATTAATAACCGTTTGAGATGTGTTTATAAAAATTGGAGCACATAATAATATGTGTCTCGCAAGTCTTAATATGATGAGCCAAATTTGACACGTTTATGTGAATTAGTTTCTGAGTTATGAGGGGGTCAAAAGTGGCTCCAAAATGTTCGTGTGATATTACACACGGTGCTGCTGGCCAGTTCATTGCTTGAACTTGGCTTGACACGCTACTAAGTGTCCGGATGAGTGTGAATGAAGCTAAGAGTGTGTGCCAGGATCGTAGCAAATGGAAGGATGTGATCTCTGCCTACCCCTACGGGAAAGAGGCGTGAAAATATTTATGTATGTATAATTTAGTTGACATAACAACCAACCTGAATACAATGCATCTTCTATAACACTTGATTGTACCAGATTGAAATATGGATAAGTAAATATGCCTCGATACTTCGAATCTGTGGAAGATGTGCATATTTAACAACAAAAGTATCTAATTAAAAAAACTTAAATCGATGAAACGTTTATAAATTTAGATGTTAATATATGAATTACCAATCTCCTCCACGCTTCGAAATTCTCCATGACAACCAGTTCCTTTAGGTGGCCGAGTGCGAGGATGATTTGGCTCAACAGTCCCTCTTGGTTCAGAATCCATACTTGATGGAAGTGAAATGGGTTGCGAATCGGGTATTTCATCCCCTAAGACGTCTGTAAAGCTAGAACTAAATACATACTTCATCAATATTTTTGTCCGTGTTATATGGAGTTCCAAAATGCGTTATCATACTCCATTCGCTTGCAAAAGTTAATATAATTAATAAAGTATTCGAGTCAGTAAATAGATTTATGGAATCAAGGGTCCGTATTCTGTGTATTGTGCTAGGCCATTTAATTTCAGACTTTGTGTCTTTAAGATTATAGGTTCTAGCTCACTTTGGGCTATGATGACCCATAATCATAAAGACAAATATTTATGCCATCTTGCGTGTTCTAATAATGTGCTACTAAGTAAAAGCTATCTCGGCAAACAATGATTCCTCTAGCGATTTAAAAAAAAGTATTTCCTTAACAAAATCAATATAATTCTATAACAATTACACCAATTATATATAGCGAAATTTTGTTTTCTCTGTAAGTGCATACTTAATACGTACACATATGAAACACCAAGACCAGAACAAACATTCATGATCATGCACACAAAAAATTGTTTGGTGTTAGAATCGAACCCACGACCTCAGGAGCGGATTATAGATATTCACCACTACATATTTATCGTCATAATAATCAGTGTATTAATTATTTAAAAACTAGTCAAAGAACACATTTTTTATTTAAAATTAAAATATGTTTAACTCTGATACTTAGCTATAGAAGATATTTACATATAATTACTACTATACTATATAATTACTACTTACAGATTTGACATCTTATTTGATTAAATTATTATAGTTTTGAAATATGTTATAATTTACTCCCAAAATACGGAAATATTGCAATTGTTGAAAACATAGTTTCAAGTTTCACTCCAACTAATTTTATTTGGATTCCCGCTCATTCCTAATTTTTTTCTTTTTTGGAAAGCGCTAAGTAATATCCATACAGCCTAGTTGAGATTTAATGTCTTTAGAAGAACATGTCACAATGACATGTTGTTAAAATCCATTACACTCGTTTCACAGAAATATCGTCTACTAATACAATTAGGGCAAAACGAGCGGAGAGAGATAGTGAGTGCTCGTCCTTTCACTTGCCAGTCGACAAAATTACTGCTGTTGGTAGTAATTATTATTTCACGGAAAATCAAATAAACAACCTACTATTGTAATCAATTTTATTTTATTTACATAATAATAATTTTAAGTATTACATGAGATATATAAAATAACATGTACAAAGGTGGGCTCATCTCTAGAAGAGATCTCTACCACCCAACCCTAGCAGTTGTAAACTAAATAGTTGTACGGGATAAATGTTGTCCAAGAAAGAAAGTGTAACTAATAAAAATAGGAAAAAAACATAAAGCAAATCTCTCATATGTAATAATATATCAAAAATATATACATAGATACATACATACAACTTATGCTAACATTATTGTAAGAGAACATTGAAACATTGACAAGCAGTGATTCCTCAGTTTACTTTTAAACGACTGGAGTGATCAGTGAATCAGAGAGGGAAGACTGTTTCACATTCTAACAGCACAGGCTGAAAAGGAGTTACGGAAATACTTAGTGTTGGAGGAAGGAGAAACAAGGGTCTTAGTTAGACAGGGTCGTTTGGGGCGGGATGTATTAGGTAAAACATTGAAACAAACATGCAAGAAATATGGGAGCTGGGGATGGTAAAGAATTGTGTACATCATACAAATAATTTGCACATCTTTGCGGAGCCTTATAGAAAGCCATTTTAGTCTTTCTCGATACTCAGAAACATGGTCGTAATTACGCAGTCCGTATAAGAATCTTATGGCCAGGTTTTAAAGACGTTCCAACTTGTTAAGTAATTCCTCTGTTGCATCCAAATAACAGATATCAGCGTAGTCGAGAATAGGGAGTAATAGCGCATGAGCAAGCATAATCTTTGTGCTAAAAGGCAAAAAAAAATTAAGTTGCCTTAGAGAATAGTATGTAAAATGCATACACCTACTAACCTCATTAATATGTGGTGTCCAAGAGAGAGACCGATCAAGAATATTTTAACTAGATCTGTCGCCGTGTACTAGATATTGCGAAAATTTCTAAAAATATCATGGCTATATAAAACAAGGTACCTACCCTCTAACCTGCTTAACAAAGTAATTAATTTTAGGCATACATTTCATTATTTTTATAATAAATTTATTTGAAATTGCATAATAATCACTTAAACTAACAACACGGAGTGCAGTCACCTTACCAAGTTATATCCAGTTTTAAACAATATCCATCCATACCATAGAAATATTATTTATTATACATGCATACAAATTTAACGGAAAAAATAAGACAGTCCCGTATTTATGCTTGTTGTGGTAATCCTAAAGAGACAAACTCCCTCACATTGAACCTCTTGCTCGGACCGAATTCGCGACTCCAAATAATTCCTAAAGTTTCTTTTTTGTTTTAAGTAATGGCTTCGTGCGTTTAGCACATTTAGCCAGTGTGAAGTTAGAGATATAGAAATAACATAATATAAATTATAGTAAATGAGAATGAGTGGTAATAGAGATGATAAATAGTAAATGAGATGCCATTCCCCTAAACCCTCAAGCCTCAGTAAAAATGTGGGACTATACTGAGATCTCACATGGACTTCTTGAGAGAATTTGAAAAGTGACGTTGTACTGTTTTGTTTGATTTACCAACACTCATGTAAGTTCTCAAAAACTTAACGGTTAATAATCCACAGTTACTACACAATAATGTTCGAAATATCACAAATTATAGAAAACAAAACAAAACTGCTGACATGACGCTTCACTTTCCCGCCAAGAAGTCCCAAAGACAAAGTTATAAACTCCCTGAAGTTATATACTCCTTATTCCACCCTAGTCGCAAATAGCCGCATAATAAACATAGAGCCTAAGTTTTTAGAAGGACTTCTTGGCGGGAAAGTGAAGCGTCATGTTTGCAGTTTTGTTTTATTTTCTAAAATTTGTGATATTTCTAACATTAATGTGTAATAACGGTGGATTATTAACCGACAAGTGTTTGTGAATATACATGAGTGTTGGTAAATCAAACAAAACAGTGCAACATCACTTTTCAAATTTTCCTTCAAGGAGTCCATGTGAGATCTCAGTATAGTCCCACATCTTTACTGAGGACTCGAGGGGCTTAGGGGAGGGTACCTCATTTACCATTTATCATTTTTATCACCACTCATTCTCATTTACTATGAATTATATATTATTAATATATCACTTACTTGACACTGGCTAAATGTGCTAGACGCACGAAGCCATTATTTAAAATAAAGAAAGAAAGAACAGAAAATGCATTTGTCAACGTCACAGTCATTCATAGCCGTGTCATGATTTATCTGAGTGATTTATCATCAAATTCTAATCTGTGGTGTGGTTGTGTTTTTCTTTCCTGTATTTTTGCACAGTTTCCTCAATCATTGTTTTATTCTAATATTTTCATCTAAGAACAAAGTTTTAAGTTAAATGACATCATAATTTTTGCTTTAATATGTAAGTTTTTGCCTTCTCAACTGTTCTTTTTGTAAATTTTCAAACTATTTATTTGTCGGTGCCAAGAAAATTCCACCTAATAATTTGTATTGTATTCTAGGTATTACAACGATGAAAATGCTGACACTATCAGCGTAGATACGTTGGCTTTGGAAACTATACTGCTTGAGGAGAGATCTAAAGAAATATGTGAACTGAAATCTCTCTCCCAGAAAGTATGTTATCTTCATACCAGTTTGCTATACTACCGAAACACTAAATCAAAAATGGGTACAGTATGTTACGAAGCTTGGAAGATTTTAGTGAAGAAAGTAGGAGGAACTCACAATGGTTGGCATGATTTAGGCGAGAATTTATTGATACCAAAATCTGATTTAGATGTAAGTATATCATAATAATGACCCAGTTATATGTATGTGTAGATTTAAGAATGCGCTCGTAGCTCAGCAATATGTGTGTGCAAGTGGGCGGCAACAATTACCGAAGTTGTAAAGAGTTTACAAAGATTGATCCTTGGATGGGCGACTGCTTGTATGGCATTTAATGTCAAACTCTTATATGCTTTGGAAGGCACGTTAAGATGTGGGTCCCGGCTATTGTTGTATTATTTTATTTTTAGAAGATCTCATATCTTTTCGTGTCATTATACTGTTTGCTTTGAATCAGCCTTTCATATAATCAGTATTAGAAAATTTACACATTATGTCATGTAAGGCCCTATTGATTGATAAATCATAACTGCAGGCGGTTGCACCTGTGGATTAGTGGGATGTCAGTCAAAAGGCTGAGAATATGATGATAGATTTAGGTATAATGTTAATATTTTCTACTATTTTTTTGCAGTATATTCAGAATTCAGTAAAAGATGATCCTGTTGATGTAGTGCTCAAAGTATTTATGCAAAATGAAAAAGCCACATTAGACAAAGTTGTAGACGCTTTTATAAATCTTAACAGATATGATGTATTAAAGTCAATTGAGACTCCGTTTTTAGATTTAGCTCAATGCTTTCACACTGACGACAGTGGCTATCAGAGTAACACAAAAAGCGATGGTTATAAGCAAATAATAAGTTTGACTAAAAACCTTCCTAACGATCTTCCACCTGCATTAAACAAGAACATTGTTTTGACTAACAATAAAGATTCTAAGAAGCCAAATCAACCTAAACCCAGGTTACATAAGAAAAACAGTGATAAAGAAAATAAAAATGATACACCAGTTTTATTTTTAACGTTTACTGAAGATGGCCAGGAGACAGCTCAGAATATCATTGAAAATGTTGAAAATTGGACTAATATGGCTGCAGTTACTGTCATAACTTTGAGCGACAAAAGAGATGAAGTTTATCAGAATCCTGAAAAATTTATAAGAGAATACTTTGAAAAGGTAAGACTTATTTAAATACTAGACTAGATATAATTAGACTAGTAATTGACAAATATAGCAAAGAGAAGAAATAGATATGGAGGTCAGTAACCTTCACTCCACTTCTAAGGTGGTGGGTTTGATTTCCACACAGGACAAATGTTAGTGTGTATGTATACTAATTTTTGCCTAATTATTGCCTTTTATATGTTTTATAAGTAAGTATTCAAATTCCTAACGAATTATGAGTAGCATCGTCATCCTGTAGGAACTGCAATTATTAAACTGCATACCCTATGTGGTGATTATGGGTCAATACACCCAATACAAAGTAATCCATTTGAAAGGCCAATGTTCAGTAGAGGACTTTATAAGGATGATTTTCGAAGAAAATTTATATATATTACAAGGTTTGCTATGTTTGGGGCTATAAATGTGCAAGGTATTCAAGAATACTTGTTTTTTATTTTCAAGTAATAGTAGTAGTTAATCCTCACTAATGAAATAAATAATTATTTTTTTCAGGCTGATTTTGTGGTGCCCATTATTACTTCTGGATATCTTAATGAAATAAGGTCTAGCAAAACGAATGTCTCAAATACAACTGACAACCTGGATTATAAATATGTAAATTTTATATATACTCTTATTGTCAATCACTATATTCATGCTACAGGTTGTCTTAACAAAAAGGTGAGAACAGTGCTACCTAAAGACTTTGATGCTGATGTTTTTAGACATATCAGTATGTACCCTGACCTTATGCCCTGGACACATGAATCAAAATTTGATGAGCAATTCCAAGCATTTTTACGGAAACGTTAGAATAATACATTTTAAATGAATGTGGCCTTAGTATTTTTATAAATCAATGTATGCCTATAATTTTTACAATGAGTATTAGTGTAATTTTTAAATTCAATCCTGCCATTTATAATAATGCCTATTAAATCTGTGTTATACTGAAATGTAAGTAGATTTGTGAGAAATTAACGAACCTAGTTTAATATTGGTGATATAAGTGTTAAGCGTAAACATAGGTTACTTTTATTGGCAGTTAAAATTAAATAATCGATATATGAAAACATTTTTATTTATCTCATACATAAGACTAATTTAATTTAAGAAAAAAAGAACACAAAGCAAATAGGAGGTATAGACTAACAGAAGTCTTTAGAAATAAAATGTTATCAGGCATTTTTTAATATGCCAGATTAACAAAACAAAAATAACCCATTCCAATATAATGCAGCAGCTTTAATTTGTCAACTTATTGTTAAAATTCGAGAAATAAACATAGTGACATAATTTCTTAAAATTTATGTTGGTATGCAGTCCAACATAAAATAACCTTTTGATCTACAATAAACAGGTTAAGGTGTTTATGAAAATTTTATGAAAAGGATCACGTGACTGCATTCAGATATAAACTAAATTACTTAAAATCCTCATCCAAAACACATTACAAATAATTACCAAAAATTTAAATGCTTTAAACAAATATACTTTAAGTGCACTTTAGCTTAAATTTTACTTAATAATAGACATACTATTATAATTTAAATTTTTACTATTATAATTCAAAGAAAGTATTTTATGACATTTACTCATTGGTATTTGTAGTTTCACAGTTGGATTGATCGTTATCAGTAGTACTGACATCATTTACATCAATGCCAGTGTCATCGGCATTGCTTCCCAGCTCCTCCTGAAAAAGATAACATCATTGAGATATTAAATAGCATCACAACATTATCAGAAGTTCAATTTAACGCTAAACCGGCCAGAGCAAGTTGAAATTTTGAATTAGTTTTCTACCTTAACTTTAGTCCCTTAAGGTTAATTATGTGGTGGCCAAGTACTTCCAACTGGCCAATTAAGAGTTAAAATTCCTTTATTTTACAAAATCCCAAAAATATAAAAATGTGAATCAGCTTACAGAATCAATAAAATTTACCAATTACACAAACCAGTTTAAAATTGGTTTTTTACACTTAATTTGGTAAATTATATAATTTTTTGTACTATATTAATCATAAGAAATAAGTTTTAGGACTAGGTATTCAGACTGCCCGTATCAAAATTGGTTATTTGTGTTCTGAAAATATAAGGTTCCTTATTCTTTATTTTAAAATATTCAATTAAGGAAGCACATGTAGAACATGGTATTAGGTGTTTAGAAATTTTCACCTAATTAAAGCAGAGGTCACAGATTTCAGTCCTTGGAGAGTGGCCATTTGTGGCTTACTTGCTTGTTAAAGCATGTCATATTATTGGTCCTGATTATTAAAATCAAAAGATCTTTATTTTATAGATTATTACATAGCATTTGAAAAAGTCATGATAAAATGTAAAAAAGCGACATATAACTCCACTGAAATCACAGAACTTAGATTCAATTACAAGCAAAAAAATATTAAGTGTAAGTGAATTTAAGTGCCAGTTCCAAACCACCACTCTGTGAGAACTGACAAGGAACTTACAGGCCGTGCTCTTTTAAATTATCAATCAATTTTAATAATAAAGAACATACACACTGAGTATTTAAAGATGTTAAAAAGTTCTCCCAGAAGCCGTAACCAATAAAGTAGCACTAAGTACACCTTCCATCACAATCAAGTAAGTACGTAATGTGAAACTGAGCTGAATTTGTTGAATAGGGGATGGTCACAACAACAATCTGGTTGACTTTTTATTAAAATTTATACAAATGCAAGTTAAAAATGTTAAACATAAGCTTTTTATCTGACAAATAATCATTTACATCTTAATACCCCTTTTGAAGAAATTGCTTTTTTAGTTTTGAAAGTTGGCAATGATAGATCAATTATTTCCCGTGGTATTCAATAGAATCAAATTCAGATTGTGGTATCAAATGTTAAATTGTTTTATTCATTTTGTGTAGTTTATAATTCGGCATAGAGCTTTTTTTATTTCTAGTGTAAAATTTTGTGTTTTTGAATTTTATCAACGGTTTAATGACAAAGCCACATTAGGGTTCAGGTGGTATAGTGCAACCGGAATCATTTTCAACTTCGATCATAAGAGAGATCAATAGGTCATATTAGTGGACTAAGATGGAAATTGTACTTTTTCTGAGGCTTTCTAGCAATCCACCCAGTTCTAATGCAAAACTTTTTAGACTATTAGACTACTATTTAGACTTATAAAGCAAGACTATAATTATAATATTACCTTCACAACTTCAATAAAGCTATTTGCCTCTTCTAGCATTTGTTTCGTCAGTCTATTGTTTTCCTTTAAGTCTTCAATTATTTTGAGAAGCTTTTCATTTTCATCTAAAGCTTCCTGTAATGCAACTCTAAAAAAATTGTTTATTATTATAGATAAATAAAGCCCAACTATGCAACAAGATTGCTATGCAAAACATTTTATTGCCAAGGAACAGTCCCTGGCCAATTTATTAGACTCACTACAGTTTTTATGCAAATTTTGATTACTAATTGATGAAATTAATTTTTTCAGTGTAGATGTAATATGTATTAATTATACAAGTATAGTATACATAGTAACAGAGATGATATTACAAATAAAATGTTGTAATTAAATTTAAAAAAAATATTTTAAAATATCAAACCAAATTGAAAATATTTATGTCATTTTTAATATTTTGTTGAGCCAACTTTTGGCAGCCATGAGAGCCTTAATTTGACGCGGCATTCTGTCGATACAGGATTGTACTGTTTCCTGCATTTGTGGATGATGATTCCACACCACACATAGATAACTGTTCGCAGTACTCTCATACGTACACAAAATTATTGACTTAAATTTCATATTACAAAATTCATTCATACAATAAGTGTAGTTAGTATACACAATATAATTTATAATTAATCATATCAAATATAGTAGTTAATACCCCATAATTACAAATAATAATGAAAACTCGCAGTGTCTAATAATTTGGCCAGGGACTGTATACTAATAAATATTTATATATCAGAGTGCAGACTTTGGGATTCCTTACCCCAAAGTAAGTAGAACTGATGCTCAACAGATACAAATACTTAAATATTGATATAATTTTTCTGACACTTACACCAAGTATTTAGTTCCAAGATAAGTATCATTAAGAACTTGTGTTATGGATACTAAATAACGGATAAACATACTTATATACTTAAAAATATACTTAATATACATAGAAAAACACCCAGACCAGAACAAATATTCATATTTATATACACAAATATTTGTCCTGTGTGGGAATCGAGCCCACAACCTCAGGAGTGGAATGCGAGCATACTCGCCACCACGCCATGTCGGTCGTCATACTTAAGACCTAGACATATTTGTTTGCATGTCTACAAAGACTTATACCAATAATTTATTAAAGTATGTACACATGTGCATAATTACATTTAAGTCTCTTCAAATTTAATGGTTAACATTTGCCAATAGTTTAATTGATAAAACTTACTGACGTTTTTCTGCTAGTATTTTCCAATACTTTTCAGATGCACCTTCAGGGTTTGTAAGATCATCTTCACTGACCTTAGTGTCAAGATTTGCTTGAGTTTCCTTTGTAGACAAGTTCTTGCGTTTTACTTCAACATCTCTGCAATAATAAAATACTTACTTAAAATGTATTGTCAAATCAAAACCACTATTAGGAATTCTTGAAATAACTTACACAGAAGATTCTTGATGTTGGAGTTGATGTTTCAAATTTTTAGTGCCCCTACCCACTAAATTTTCTCTGTCGTTTGCAGAATGTTGAAGGGTTTTAAGGGATTTCCTAGTATTTCTAGAAGTATCCTAAAATTTAAAAATATATTATTGTAGTTATTTGGAATAAATGTAAGTATTAATACAATTTAAACTAGATCTAACCTGAAAATCTTGAACGCTCATTTTGAAGCCTAGTTTTTTTATACTATGAACAATAAACTGAAGTAAGCAACTAGGGATTACTTCTTCATTGATTTTTTTAATAATTATCAAAAACTAATAGAAACACCGAAGATAACAAACAATAACTTTTAGTCCTAGTCTTTTAGCTCTCCGAACAACCAAATCAATCCGGACTAGCAGTGGGCGTTATTCAACTTAGATAGTTGTACAACTATCTATTTGGCTGAACAACGTTCACTAGTTATCAAATGTTAAAGAACTATCTATTTTCTTCAACGCTCTAAAGTCAAGGCGAATCCAAACGTTAAGACGATAGACGTTTGGTTCACTACTGCTATCTCACGCAGCGTCCGATGATCGTTGCGCGGTCGTTAAGCGAGATCGCCTTACATTAATCTTTTTGTACTATAATTCTACTGACCGCTTAGAGTCAAAGGGCTAATGTAAAGCATTTTAATAATAAGGATGGCAAGGCAACGTGTCGCAATCACAACGTGAGAAGCTACTTCGGGCGTATGAAAGAAAATATAGGACGATGCGTAATAGAGATGTGTAAGTACTGCGAGTAATGCAGTACGCGTAATATAACACGACCGCGTACTGTAACAGTACGTATTACCCGGCAAAATTTGGTATGGCACAGGACACTAAACATGGCATGACGCCATAGGCCGCTCGCTCGATGCCTGCCGACATAATTCGGGTACTGCTCTGTGACGACAGAGACAGAATATCTGCCTATGACGGTCACGTCGGTACTGCGTTAAAGGCTATTTGGTTAACATAAGGCTTAAATTTCTTTGACACTTATCCCGTACGTCGTTAATATCGTAACATTCGCGCGCTTTCTTTCATCTATTTGAATTCATTCATAGTTTTGTTTGAAAACAGTTCCTACATGTCTTTTTGATTTGAAGTTCAATAAATAAATACGTTGTCTTATTGTATCGAACTGTCTTTAATGATGAGTAAATTAATAAGTTATTCACGTTTATTTATGGTTTCTTGTATTTTATAAATGGTAATTTTAATAAAGAGTTGTGTGATTTCTCGTAGTGAAAATTTAGGTTTAGGTACTTGTATATTCCATTCAATTTAACGCTGTCAACATTTTTTTACGGTGGAGAAATAATTACTTGGGAAGTGTTTGTGTTTATGTTGAATATTTTGCAAGAGTAAATAAATTTATTTTGGTAAACTGGTATTTGTTAAGTATGGTAAGTAAGGTATTATCTAATAAGTATGGCGTCTAAACGAAACTCATATTTATAACACAAAAAATTATAATAATCACATGCTGTAAAAAGACAAAAAAAACATAAATAAAAAAAAATATTCGTGTACTTAATTATAAAAACTCTTATTATTGTGTAAATATGTGTAATAAATAATAAAATAATAATAACGCTATCTATTGCATTACACCCGAACATTCAGTACACTAACACATGACATGACATAAGTAATAGCAGGCTCTGATGACATAACGCGGCATCTATATCAGGTAAGCCATGTTTAGAGTACTGTGTACTGTTCTAATGCCATATTACGCGGTACGAAATGTCATGTCATATGGCAGTACTTCACGGAGTACTGTTTTGCGCATGTCTAATGCGTAAGTGTAAATGAAACGGATATAGGTAGGGCACTCTGAGAGCCCACCTCGCACAATCACGTGATTTTTGACTATTTTGATTGAATTTTGTGACTTATTAGAAAGGACGGAAGATCATTAAAGATTGCATTTTTTACTAGGTTTTGATTTATTGACCTTGAGACTTTTTTCCGAGAACTTACTTAAAATAAATTGGGTCAGTGCAAGTTTTTATGTTTATAAATATGCGTTTGCTTTTACAATAATTACGAGTAATAATAAAATATTACGCTAGTGCAATTTAGTGCGTGTTTGTTTAGATTTTGAATAGGAATATTTTTTTGAATATTTTTAGTGGCTTAGTATTGTAAATAATATACCTACTTATGTTTATTTTGTGTTTTAACATTGTGTGTAAATAGTTTCGTTTGAAGTTAACAAACATGTCCCGTGTAAATAATAGCTTATTGTGGGAAAATTTTGAAATAACTGACCCTTAGAATAAAAAAGGATGACAATATAGACAGTCCTAATCCCGGTAAAGTACGAAGGAAAGTTCATTGAAAACATTGACCTAACCATTCAAACCTAACAACGTATTTCACAACGTAGGCACAGTTCGCTGACGTCGACGATATAGATAGTTGTCAAAAATAGATAGTTTTAAAAACCGCTATTTACAAACGGATAACGTTTTCGTTTAGTGATTTCAAAAAACGATAACGACACATAGCTAATCCGGACGCCAAAATTAAGTCGTGTGATGACATTGACAAGCGTCAACCAATGGTTTTCCCGCCTTTTTCATTATAGAGGAAACTCAAGCAGCCAGCGCTACAATAGCGGATGGGTGGATAAATTTTAAAATTCAAAACCTCGCTAGCGCAAGTTTGTGTTTGTTATATTTTTGGTCTTTTTGTAACTGTTAATAAAGCGAACCACATGTTTATTTGTGTTTGCATATTTTAAGTTATGTTTTGTTTAAGTTCTCGGTAATCGGCAATAGGCTTGCCACCTATTAGGGACTATCGATATGGCGCAGAGATGAGTATACCCGTACTCCGCTCCTGAGGTTATGGATTCGATTCCCACGCAGGACAAATACTTGCATGCATAAACATGAATTTGTGTTTTCTTATGTATATGAAGTATTTATTTACAAAGTAATAAAAAAATGTAAAGGGATCCTACCAAGACCTAAGGAGCCCAAGCCAACCTCACCTGCCGATCAACGGACGAGGCTCTGGCTAACATTACAGTGCCCGATAAGCGGCAATAGGCTCGCCACCTATTACGTGGGATTATATTATTATAATAATTGGCAAAGTGTGGTCGTATAATATGATCTGCCTACCCCATCTGGGAAACAGGCGTGAATGTATATATGTAACAAAAAAATATTTATATATTTATTATACAATTGATGCAAACTATGCAAACTATACAACAATACTAGTGAAAGGTAGTACAGACTATAAGACATTGAATGTATCAGATTATGAAAATGAAATAAATATGACTCTCAATAAAGTTATAAAATGGATGACATCCAACAACTTAAAAATAAATATAGATAAAACTAAGGTAATGCAATTTCTGACATACAATAGACACAAATTGAATTTGAATGTATTTTATAACGACCGAATTATAGACAATGTTAAGACAGCAAACTTTTTAGGTATAAATATAGACGAGAACTGCAATTGGAAAAGTCATATTAGTTTAATAAGTGATAAAATTTGTAGATTCTCTTTCGCTCTTAGGCGCCTAAGAGAAATATCATCTGTAGAGACAGCAATACTGGCATATCATGCTCATGTAGCGTCCGTGCTGCAGTACGGTATTATGATATGGGGGAACTGTACAGATATAGATATAGTCTTTAAACTACAGAAAAGATGCATTAGATCTTTGTTTGGTGCTTATTACTTGGAGTCATGTAAATCTTTATTTATAAAGAATAGACTTCTCACGGTCCCTGGATTGTATATTAAACAAATTTGTATATTTGTAAAGGAGAATCCAAGACATTTCGAGAAAAGACAGTCTGCTTCGACTAAATGTCTCCGACTCAGACCAGGGAACAAGGTAGAAAATCAGGTCTTAAAACTGACATTAGCAAAAAAAAATGCAAGTAATATGGGTACAAAAATATTTAACGCGTTACCTGATGAAATTCGTACGTTAACTGGACCTATATTTAAACGAAAACTACATAATTATTTGATAGAGGGCTGTTTCTATTCAATTAAGGACTACTTTCAGGCTAACCATGTCAATCTTTAGTTTTTAGAATGTAGAAATTATAATTATATGTAATATTAATCGGACAGTGACATTTTAATTTATTGAATAATTGTATCTTTAAATTCAATCTAAATATATTATAACATTTGCACACTTAGATATAAGTAGATTTTGACGATACAACTAACCTGTATAAGACCTTTATGTAAGAACGCAAAATCAAAGCAAATAAATCTATTTCATTTCATTTCATTTCATTCATTTCATTTAATTTCATTTCATTTCAAGAGGCCATCATCTCATACTTTGCACTAGCTTATCTACCAACAACCCACATACGCACTTCTTAGGCAACCATGTAGTGAGACAGTGGAACGAGCTGCTGGCAGATGTAGCGTGAGCTCCCACTGCCTGCCTGTTTAATAATAATAATAATAATTGGCTAATTAAAACTTATATCATTATAAAACTTTTTCGATTAGGGTCTTCACTTTGCGTAATCGTATAAGACTTCCACTCTATGAATCCGTGATTTTCGCCAACTATCATTTATCAAAAACCACAGCGGAGAGCTTGATCTCTGGCTAAACCAAGTGTCCGATACACGATAAATATTTTTCATGTATAATTATGTACAATTGACCATATTATGCCAATAAATTAATGATTAGAGTTTTTATTTTACAATACAAGCATATGAAACATGTAAAAACTACAACTGTCAGTGTCAGTGGGGTGCAGCAGCAGCGAGCGAGCAGTCGATGAGAGCGAGGGAGAGCCAGCAAGCGAAGTGAACGTACTTTTCGTTTGTGTCTGATGATAATTCTGTCTGAATTCAGTGCTTTTAGGCGGACTAAATATTGTGATTGTGCGTTTTAAAATGATAGTTTTCAGAATAATAAAATTATTTCAATAGAATATTTGCATTTTTTAAAATAAACAATTGCACTTTTGAAGTACTACTTACTTTTTACTAGAGAATATTTATCTTTATCAACCTTATCTCTAAAGTGAAGTCGTGTTTAATTTAATTTATCGAAATTGGATTCTTGTTGTGAATAGACTTGTGAAATGGATACTTTAAGGTAAGTTAAAGTAATTTAAATGTGACCCAAATAAGTTGCATGTTGCTGCTAAACCAGAAAATATATAAACATTGTGGCATAACATACCCTGTACTGTATGTCAAGGTTATTACAGTTTGTCGATCGATACGTATAGTTTAGTTAGACTTTTAGAGAATTGCATAGTAATTCAGATAATTTATGAGACAGTTATGTTAAATATTAATGAACCCAAGATTATTTATTTTATTTACATTCAGGCACATCATAATAATTGATTTATTAAAATATATGTACTTTATAACTGTATTTTATATTTAAAGCCCAACATCACAAATCAGTACAATAATTGTTTCAAATTAAATCTTATTCCAAATGTAATTAGAGCTGTTTTAAACAAACTTATCTTATAAATCTTGCTTTTTAACGATTATTTTGCAGAGATTTAAAAATAAACTTGGCTGTAGATACAGTTTTTTCAAACGAAAGTCTATCAATAATAGCTATTACAGTTAATAACTAAATGTCATATAAAATGTAAGCAATGTTATTCTAAATTTAATTTTGTTTAACTAAACAATAATAAATATTAGTTTAGTATGATGTAATAATAGGAAAAAAATCTGTAGTAGGTCTTTGTGCTTTAGAGAATAGTAATAATTACTTAGTTCAAATATTGTAAAGCATTTTGGCAATCAAAGCTGCCAGTTTAATAATAAATCGATATTCTATGTAAACTGAAATTCTTTTACGTGAAAACCTGCAACTACAAAATTGCAACAGTTGTATACCCATCGGCTGGTATTAGTATTGTAATTAAGTCAACAACACTGTTGCCCGGTAAAACTTGAAAAAGTTTATGTTGGCATCTTACTGTATAAAATTATATATACTTTTATATGAAATAAAAATAACAAAAAAAACCTTAACTGGCTATTTGTATAGTAATATAATATCTTGAGATTAATTTTAATAATATTGTTTCAGAGTATATTTTGTGACTTGGAATGTCGCTACAAGGGCACCTGGACAAGACCTTAACTCATTACTGGATTTTCCATCACAGTACAACAAAAATAAACCTCTCCCAGATTTTTATGTCATAGGGTAAGTAAATATATTTGTATTCTATGTGCTATTTGGTGACACACAACATTTTTAGTGTGATATATTTATGTGTCTGAACTGTGACCTCACCAAGACATATCATTCACATTTGATATTTTATGCAAATATTAAGAAAAAATATAATTTAGGTTTTAAATTATACTAATTTCAAGATTGGCAAAACATGGCAATGTTCTCTAACAAATGTTTCATGAAGCAATTTGAATACATACAAAAATTTTAAAATTAAGGCTGTAGAAATGATTTTTATGACAATCATAAGCAACTAAGGGATTGAAAAGATAGAAAAAAATATAGCATTTCCTAATATAATTCTTTTGCAATATTTACTGCCCGATAAATAGTTTATTTATATAAATTTGTTATTCTAAGGCTTCAAGAAGTCAAATCTCAGCCACAGAATATATTGATGGATTCACTATTTTCTGATCCATGGACGTCGACATTCAACAACATACTATGTCGGCATGGGTTCATCATTGCAAAAAGTACGAGACTGCAAGGACTTCTATTGCTAGTTTACACACAATTGAAGCATGTCACAAATCTAAGAGACATTGAGGCCCAGTATACCAAAACTGGCTTAGGAGGTATGTGGGTAAGTACCTTAACCTTGGGACACCATGCCATGTGAACTTTTGACTATTTGTTTATTTTATTTTAAAAACCATGTGGCCGTAGCCTGTCCAAAGAACTCTACCACTATATCTGCCCGAGGGGTATCGTAGATCTATTCTAAGAAAATGGGAAGTCATTTCCTTTCAATCTGGGCAGGGCTTGGCAACCATTTGAAACATTACATTGATAAATGCCAGTCAGTAGTTTTTAAGATCATGGCGTTCATAAGGACTGTTAAATGTTTTGTTATAACTATGTAGTGACTAAGGGTGTATTGCCTAGCGGTCACTTATCCCTTTCAGTTCTAAATCTATTTTAAAACATTGTTCTGTCCCTCTCAACTACAAACTGAAACTGTATGACTGAAATGCAAAGAGAATTTAAATTATATTTAGTACTGTTGTGGAAGTGACCCTAACTTCCTCTAAACATGGTTCTAAATCTCGATAGCGAAGCATGTTAACAGATCTAACTTATGTATTATTGTTGAAAGCTGTATTTTTCTTTCCTCTTCATAACTCTCCATTACCCATTTCTAGGTCTTGGCAACCATTTGACACATTTTATCTAAAGATTTCTGTGCTCAAAGTAAACTTTGCTGCACTACATATAGTTCATCATCATATCCTAGCATTATCCCGGTTGCCCTAGACTTAAGCTTAGGGCCCAGGGTCTCTTCACTGGTTCAACCAGATTTGAGTTAATTTCAGTTATGGTGAAGCGACTGCCGTCTGACCTCCGCAACCCAGAGGGAAACATCTTTGTATGGTTAAACCAGCTGTCAATCTGTTAGAAGGCACTGACTTCCTAATAACGACTGCCCTAGATGTTCATGACCTTGAACCCGATTTCAACCCGAGACCCTCTGAATTTAAAGGACAAGGGTCTCACCACGAACTATCGCCGCTGCACTATTTAAAGTTGCAGATCCCTTTTAGTTGTAGCAAGGTTTCCTCCCAAATATTTACATATAAATAGGGACTTGAATTTACGATATCCTCAATCTAAAGTGAATTAAATGTTACACGAAAAGTACTATGTCACCCTTTTTCAGGGTAACAAAGGGGCAGTGAGCATTAGATTCAAAATTTACGGATGCTCCGTGTGTCTAGTGAACTGCCACTTGACGGCACATGAGCATTTGTTGGCAGACCGTGTCAACGACTACAACACCATTATAAAGCAACACGAGTACCACGTTTCGGAGACTTCTAACATCTTGTATCATGAGTAAGTAGGATGAGTTATAACTTATTTATATAGAGTCAATGACTGACTGTTTTCTAAGTTAAATGTATGTAGTGCTCAATTAAATATGGTTAATACAATTTATTTATTTACAACATAAACGACATACATAACAAACCAAAACATAACTGAGGTGAATAGGGATTCACAAAGACCTAAGGAGCCCAAGCCAACCTCACCTGCAAGTGGTGCACAATTGCACATGCCGATAAACGGACGAGGCTCTGGCGAACATGACAGTGCCCGATAAGCGGCATTAGACTCGCCACCTATTATGTGGGACCAACTACCTAATTGGCGAAATGTGGGCGTATTATATGGCTTCTGCCTACCCCTTCGGGGAAACAGGCGTGATCGTATGTATTTGTGTATGTATATAATACCATAGTACGAAGCGCTCTAAACTTTGGACTTAATCGATTGCTTATTATCAGATAGGTTGTAGTCATTTTAATAACCGACATAAAAAAGCAGAAGATTTCATATATTTTCCGATTACATATCTATCATATCTTATGCTTCACTTTAAATCCAGTCTCTTCCTTACGTTTGTTTACACAATGATATTCGCATACTTATTAGGTGGTTTCATAGAATCCTATATCTATTTGTTGATAAATTGGTTAATCTTCTATTGGTTATTATCTAGTACCTAAAAGTAGATGAAAAAAAATACGTTAAAAATACACATGTATCGTGCGTTTGGAAAAGTGAGATTTAGTAAAGTAAATTTTGATTTGAAGAGAGCGGAAAGATGTCTATGAAATATTACTACTTACTAACAAAGAAATATATGAAACTAAACATATATAAAAATTAAACTTGATTTAATCGGGAATTTGGGGACTGAGTTAGTATTAATTTTTTTATGTTCAATAAGGTGACGTTGGTTTGGCAAATTATTAATTTTGATGACGTTTCTAATACAACTCAAACGGTTGCAGTCTGATTTCGAGATTCGACTTGTGCTACTAGTTCAAATAAAACGATGTTGCTACATTATTTTCGCAAGTTACATTGCCTGTAAGTATACAATTGGGAAATCATTACCAAACTTTTTAAAAGTGTTGGAGCAACAAGAGCGAAGCGGACTGATTGGTATCTAACTCGAAATCACCTAGCGGCTGTGGATTATCACAAAATCTCCTTGTTAAAACTCATTCAAAGCTTAGGGATTAGCGACTAGTCACTTATTTCACATGCAGTTTTTTTTATTGTCAAACTAATAGTTTTGGTGACAAAGTCCACATCTTCAAGGTTAACGTAAAAATATAAGGTTTCTATAGTTGACATTGTAATGTAATTCTTTTTCTTCAAACTGATTCATTTATAAGTTTTATTGCTGACTGTACTTCTCGAACTGAAACTAGTACTTGCTTAACCTTGACCATTGACGTCAGTCAAAGAGAGCATTATATGACATCGATTTTTTTGTATATTGCTAACAACCAGTAATGCAATTAAGCGCTCGTAGCTCGGCTATTCTTCCACGAAACAAAGCTAAGTTCACAGAGGTCAGTCCTTTGATGGGTGACCTGGATGGTAGTCGTTAAGCCATGTAAGAGGACCTAACCTAGAGGTTTGAAGAATTCTTATAGGACGCCACACCGACAACCCGCAATTTTCCTGCATGATTGAGAATGACCAGAATGTTTCTTCTTAGCCCACACTCAATATAGGACGTTAATGGACTGAGTTGACGTTTTTTAATTAATTACCTTCGTCTGTTTTGGCCTATTTGGTAAAAATATATTTTATACAATTCGTAATATTAATCTTATCCATGAATAGATGAGATGCATGCAACTATGCGTTAACAGACATGTCATTTGAACTTCCATGTAATGTAGATCTAAAATATGTGATCATAAAATCATTAGTCAAAGTATTAAAAACCGTAGCAGTAGGTAGTGACACCATTTTCTTATAATAAGAAATATTTATTAATCGTACAACTGCTTAACTTAATTTTAACAATTAAAACAAGAAGCCGAAGACCTTGAGCTAACCTATCTCCTCTAACTTGAAAAATACGGTTATGAACCACTTTTATTGCAATAAATAATTTCTAATGTCTTGTGCAAAGAATATCTTTTAACAACTTAAAACATTTAATAATGTTAGAGAAAGCGCATTTAAAATCTAACAAAGGCCTACTTGGTTCATTAATAACGTAAAATGTGCAATAAAACTTAATTATTGTGGACAGATAAATCTTATTATGAGTTAATAAATATGACAGATACATTTTGTCTGTTTGAAGTTTAACTTTAGAGTAAAAAATTGCTAAGGTACACTGTTTTAGTTAAAATTTTCATAGAAGTAGATATTTATTTGATTTTGAGTTATGATTATTAAAGATGCTTGGGATTGAACTGCCATTTCATACAGGCTATTCTAATATTTATGACGTAGTAAATGAATATTGTTAATGTTAAATTCTATTGCATTGTATAGCGCCACTGCGTCACGGACATATAAATATTGTAATTCAAATAACTATTTAATAATTTAAACGAGCAAAGCTTGTAAGTTTCTTACCAATTCTTCTCATAAGAGTGGTGGCTCGGAAATGGCACTTATATTCATTTACACTTTTTTTTTGCTTGTAAGTGAAACCAAGCTTCGTGATTTCAGTGTCTTAATATCGCGATTGTTTTTTATTTTTCATTTTGGCGTTTTCAAGTACTATGTAATAGTTCATGAAATAAAATAATTATTGATTGTTTGATCGAGACAAACGGTGGATGAGTCGTTGAGCCCCAGTTTATCTGGGGTCAGCGCAACATATTTTTTCATTCCATTCAACTCAGTTATAAGAAGTGATAGAAATAAATTTTGATTTGTACAAAATAAGGAGTTCTTTCCTATTTGTTTTAATTATATATTATACCTTCCTTTTTAAAAGATAATACCTCATATCAACTTCAATCTAGTCGAAGTAAAGACTAATTAGTAATTTTCTTTTAACATAAACTTCTTCATACTTACAATTAGGAGAATAAAAACAAGTCGTAAATGTTGAAAAATCCAAAATTAAGTCAACTGTTGTATACTATAAGTTTCCTTTTAAGTAGAGTGTAGTCAAGTCAAAAATAGTACTTGAAAACGTCAAAATTATAAACAAATAAAATATAACTATACTAAAATCACGAAGCTTAGATTCACTTGCAACCAAACAATTTAAAAAAACAAAAAATATTTAAGTGTAAGTGAATCTAAGTGCCAGTTCCGAGCCACCGCTCTGTAAGAAGAACTGGCAAGAAACTCACAGGCTATGCTCTTTTAAATTATCGATTGGTTAGTTACAATCTTCATTTGTCTGTGACGCTATACAATGCAACATAATATAACAATATTCATGCTTTAAGTCATTCATATTAGAATAGCCTGTATGAAACGGCGGTTTAATCCCAAGCATTTTTATCAGCCATATAGTCTTTAATAGAATAGTATCCCTTTAAAGACAGCTTGCGTTTTATTGTTAATTTAAATTTATTTAGGCTTAATTGCTGTATATTGCTTGGGATTTTATTATAGAATCGCACACATTGACCTTTAAAAGATTTGTTAATTTTTTGGAGCCTAGTGGCAGGTACAACTAGTTTATGCTTATTTCTTGTGTTTAGGTAGATGCAATGAGTGCTTATAGATCTTTTTTATAATTCGTTAATTGTCCGATAGAGAGCGCCAAACACCAAATCGCGTATGTTATATTCATAACAAAAAAAAATTAAACCATTCTACTGTAAAATTGAGTAAATCACATTTACGTCTTTTAAGAACTAGATGTGCGATATAAACACTACACCTGCTGTAAATAAACATAATTAAAAAAAATTACAACAAACCTTAGCCTATAAGAAATACGGTTTCCCTTGCGTTAATTTAAGAAATACTTGACTATAATCAAGTTCTATCAATTAAATGAAAATGTGACTGTCTGATCTATCAAGGTTCAGCTCAAACCACTTTCGCCTGAAATGCTTGCCTATCCGCAATCCGAGATTGAAACAAATCTTTTCGATATAAACGTCTATGTTGGTTTCAATAGTTCCTATCCAAATATCAATTCAAGGATTAGTGATGGAGACACTTTACTCAAAAAAAGGATTGATTCGTCAATCGCAGAGAGGTTTGTGGATCGAGATAGGTTAGTAATCATGGGCGTTAGTGAATCAATGAATATTTTTGCACCTATTATGGCTTCCCATCCATTCTTCCCGCAAAAGTTACTTTGTAACAAGTCTGCCGTATATTACATATTCTTAACGAGTATAAAATTATTAGCATTCATTTGCGATAAATTATTTATTAATATTGTGGCACCTTGAAAGAATTCCACCTCCCCATGTCTCACTAAGGACAAAGACTCTGAATAAATAGTAATTAGAATAGAGCTAAATGTACAACATTTTAAGGTGTTACAAAATGCATATACATAAACAGTTCAACAGGCTAATTAAAAAAAGTAAACTATTATAAATTAATATTAAAGGAATAGATTATGTATGTTCATCTGTGTTTATTTTAGCTACGTCTTTTGGTTTGGAGATTTGAACTTCCGCAACGACCACCCAACGGGAAGCAGTCCATCATCAGAGGAGATTGTAGAAACTTTGAGGAGCGTTGAGAAGGACAAATATACTAGCCTGCTAAAACATGACCAGTTGCTAGCAGTTATGGAGTCAGGAGATGCCTTCTCAGAGTTTACAGAGCCCGAGATTCGATTTCCACCTACTTACAAATTCTCGATAGGCGGGGACGAGTATGATCTAAAGTAAGTAATATATTGTAAGTACATATACTTATCTTATCGTTAAGCTTATCTGTATAGGTACTCGTTGTAACGTCTTCTTGCAAATTCGATGGCAAACAAGAATCCGTAGGTTTTTTCGGTTATCGGAAGGTCATGTGTGTGAGACCTGAGTTATTACAACGGTGAATCTGTAAGCCTTGTGGAAAAGAGCATTTCGTGTTTTCAAAATTCATACTAAATCGCATACGTGTTTTCAACAAGCCTAACAAGTATTAAGTTTGTTGGCCATTACTTTTTTAAACTTTACATGTTTTTGTACGTAAAACAGAAATGTTGCAATTCTCTTGATATTGCCAAACAAGAGGTAATAATAATACTTATCCACCACTAACTCTGACAAAGACGAGAAGAGATTTTTCCTAAAGATCAGACTGCGGCTATGGCGAATTTAATCGGTTTTCCCAACGAAAAAAGTGTGCTCTCGATGTTTATACCTGAGGGCCTACTCAAATTAAACAAAAAACTAACTTCGTTATACCTATCTCTTTCATTCTCTATGTATATCATTATCGATTCTCTCATCTCTGATTCAAGGCAGCTCGGTTAAGATTTGCTGGAATCTGCAAAAAAATTATAGCATATGATTTCACAATTCAAAATAATTTCCAACTTATGTTATATATGTAAATTTGTGGTTGTGTGATGATTTTATATATGTTTGTATGTTTACCTTTTAGCGTACATATAAAAATACAATTCTCTAATACTGACACAAGTTATTATGACATCCTTAATAGAAAAATCCATAACCATTAAATTACAAATAACATACAATTATTGTATGCAATAGAGATTTCTAAATAGTAATCGTAAAACACTACTATGACTCGTTCAATTCTTTTTATATCTTAATTTGATTATAGAATTAGTTTTTAGATATAAATACAATAAATATTGAAAGACTAAAAATAATCAATTAACTACTATGTGTTCATAACATGATCAACACGAAAGGAACTTATAAACGTATGTTTGTGAGATAAGAAAGTCTTATTTACGTTTTCCAGGAGGAAACCATCGTGGACAGACAGGATTCTGTACAAAGTGATAGCAAATAATTATGAGAACGTGACGCTCCGAGCAGATATGGTTTCCTATAACCACATGCCGCACTACAGCGTCAGTGACCACAAACCAGTGGTGGCGCAGTACAATATCAAGGTAAATTATATATAATATATGTTTAAAGTTACATTATTAATACACGATTGATTACAGCTTTCGGCTATTTAAAAAGGGATGTGAAACGGATTTTTAACTACTAATTGCTTCATAGAAAAGGGATATATAACTCTATGCTGAACCTTTGCTCTTCTTTGGTTAATTAATAAATATAATAACCAAGTACCTAATAATTAAATTATAAAGCAGAGCCCATATGGGTACTAGACAACGGAAGAACAAACTAAATACTTTTTTGGAAATAAGCACGTATCTGATGACACGTACCAAACGATGACATGGATACCAAAACAATATGTTTAAATAGTTAGCATCTTTAAGTAGGTACTAATAATCTATTTATGTTTGTGCACACTAATAATATCGAAATGTTCGTGTCGAAATATGCACCCAAGTATTTAAGCAGTTTTTTGGCTATTTTACAATGACATGCTGCAGATAAACAGAATGGAAATTTCAAGCTCTACATGTTAAAATTGTATTTTAAATACTCTTTTTTTCATGTAAAGCTCTTTTGTAAAACATGTGAAAATTTTAAATTGGTTTTGCACCTTAATTTAACTACATAAGGTTCAACTTATGATGAGAATGTGTTTACCACTGCTTTGCAAAGAGATATGATAATAGATAATTTACCGACTGAAATATTAGTGTGCAAAAAACGACAATTTGTCTTAAACTAATGTATAAATTATAAGTTGTATATATATACAATTTACAAATGAAAGTAACTATATATGTATGTTTTTTAGTAGGTACCCAAAGTACAAGCTCTGATTGGTTCAGGGCTAGCCCTCTGTGTAAGATTTTAAAAAATATTTATATGTAAAAGAAGTAGGAACCTCTTATGATCATCAACTTAAAAACTAACGCATCGAATCGCCCTTTGGCTTGATGCAAATTTTATGAAATAACGTCCTTAGATCAATTCTTGTTTATGCCAACTCCTGTCATCTCATGTGGAGTCTTAAGATAAATTTTACCGGATGATGGGCAGCAGCGTCATCCTGCGTACTGGGTTGAACTGCAATCACCAATCCTTTGGTGATTATCGGAAAATAACCTCAATAGAATGTAATCTATTGAAGAGTCCAATGTTTAGCAATGGACATAAGGCTGAAATGATGAATTATTTTCATTGTTTCTTGGGGTTTACCCATTATTGAACTTTCATCTTCGTTTGAAATTTGAAGTTATTGTAGGCAACAAAATCGGTATTAAGAACAAAAATAACGTAAGAAAGGCATTACATTAAAATATAACGATTATAGGATGAAACTTCTTCTAATTCCTGTAAAGGAATTTATCGAAATTTAGTATATTTTAAATTTCTTTGTGTTGAGGTTTTTCACTTTCTGAAGCATAAATATCTAATAAAACCAAGTAATATATCTTTTAAAAACGCTATAAACATACGGGTAATACATAATTGTCTAATAATGAAGTTATTTTTATGAAGTGCCGTCATGTTTTTACTGTTTAGCAAAGTACACTTTTTTTTACAAAATCATAAGTCAATATTTATATTATAAAATTATCTCATACAAGTTTAACCAAAGGAAAGAAAATAACAAACCAGTTAATAAAACTCATGCAGTATTTAGTAAGTCAATAATATTGAAGACTATTACTTTTGGTTTACATATTCGTATAGCGCGAATTTCTATAAAACGTTGATAATATGATTGTAATATTGATTTTCTTTGTTATCGCTATTATCACTCAATTGATAAGATTAATTCATACTCAAGATCGCTCAATGGATTTTATATCGCTGTAGATTCATACACTTGGATTTTTTGCATAAAATAATGTAAACAAATATCTAGAAGTAGTAAGCCTTGACATTTGATCTGTGTTAACTCCTTCGTGCGGCCGTGTTAAGCGTCCATTTTATAAAAACACGGCTGTTTTAATATACACGCTCTTTTTAATTTTGTCGTATTACAACTTTCAATGCTATATTTATGTATTCTTATGTCCTTCTTTAGGTAATTTTTATTTAATATTCTTCAATGTCTCTTGATAATTCTAAGAAAGGCAGATACCTACCTACTACTTTCTTCTTCTTCTCTTTAATATGCACTCATTTAGAGTATTGGCCAGTGTCATGTAATATAATTTATCAAGTTATTTGCATAAATGCATTATTATCGTATTGAACAGTCAAAGTCAAGTAAAGTTCGTCATAGTCGAGTCAAGTCCATCATAATCGAGTCAAGTCAGACTCATACATTATTTGTTGTCCCTTCACGGAACCTGCAGATTATTGCGTTTTGTGCGAAAATTGCACTTAATTTTTTTTATGTATACATATTTTTTTATGATTTTGTGTACATAATAATACATTTTATAATGTTCGCCTCGTTTTGACTCGAGTCAATGATTCGAGTTCCAGCATTTTGTTCGTTTGTACGCCTAAACGTTAAAAAAGTAAACAGACAATGAGGGTTACTAACACATCGTTATGATCATGCCAAGCTCCCAGTTTATATCCAACTTGCATCATACTCCAAAGGGTTGCTAAAAAGGGTTTGGTAAAAAATGGTAAGGTTTAAGTCTCACAAGATTTTTGCTGAGGGGATGTAGCATCCCGTGATCAGTAGAGGGCCCCAATGAGGTTTTGGAAAATAATTTAACAGTTAACCGTCTGCCTGCCTTCTTCATCAGAGTTGCCAAAACATTTAAAATAAAACAATCAATTTACAAAACTACGACTTTTAATACGACATTGACGTGACGTAGATTCCGAACGGTTGATTGCCCCTCGATCTCAAACCGGTTCTATGAATTGTCTTAATAAACGTAAGTTGTATGACGTACAAGTGGTCCTATTAGCAACCATTTGACTTGTTTGGTCGCTTTACTGATCAAATATTAGGCGACGCGACGACACGACGTCACACCAATAAACCTTGGATTTTGACCTTTTGTCGTCAAGGTTTCTATAGTACTAGACGTGCTTTTGCAAAAAAAAACGACTACATGGCTATGATTGATGTATTAAAGATCTAAATAATTAAAAATAACAAACTAGAGTGACCGACATAGCGAAGCGCGTTTGCAAGCTGAAGTGGCAGTGGGCGGGACACATAGCTCGAAGAACCGACGACCGATGGGGCGTTAAGGTTCTTGAATGGCGACCACGAATCAGCAAACGTAGTAGACCGCAGAGTAGAGTGGCGGCCCCCCACGCGATGGACCGATGATTTAGTGGATGCAGGCGGCAAAGGATCGATCTACGTGAAAAGCAATTGGGGAGGCCTATTTTCAGTAGTGCACTTCAAATGGCTGAGATGATGATGATGATGAATTAAAAATAAAACGTGACTAAATGTTAAATTAACGATTGGTTCCATTCTATATTGCAGGTTTGAGTTTTGGCATACAAATAGCCATTAAGACAAACAATTTAGATATGAAAATTAAAAAAAAAAAACTCATAATTTTCGACATCTTGCACTGTGCTTCTAACCTTAAACTAAGCAGAGCTTGTACTACGAGCATGTTATTATAATTCAACCCCTAAGGAGCTGATTAAGAGTGTCTTAAACAACGGCCACTACTCCTAATAAGAGGCTAAATCTATTTAAAACATCGTTCTGTGCCTCTCAACTTAAAACAAATAACGGAAATGCAATTACATTTTTAACCAAATTTAGCTTAAATAAAATTTTGAACTGTTGTGCTAGCCGCCCTGGTCTCGGGCCTGATATGATAGTTTTATGATTAAGTTTTTATTGCAAGCATAGAATGTAAGCTTTGTAGGTAATCTGGTGTATGTACTAATTTCCATACTTCTATTAGGATTGCTGTTTTTTTAATGCCTTTGTATGCCTAATGTATAATATGACAGACTTTTATTCACAAAGCTAATCTTATATTTATTGCTTCATATGTTGATTTATTTATTGGTCACAGAATGTTTTGTATATAAATGCTCCTTAAATGTTCTGGTAACCTATAGACTGCCTTAGAAGTTATAGTTGCAATATTTTGTGAATGAATGTTCCATAAACCTACCATGAGATGATAGTAAAAAAAGTTGTATTTTTAAACAACTGTTAGTGGTTACAAAAATGTATAGAAAACTTGTAAAATTGCTTTATCATTTTAACAGAAGTAACAAGAACTTTGCTTGAGTATGACTTATATTTCAACTAGAGAAAATTTAGTTTTAAATTTTCAAAAACATGATATGAAATGACAAACACATATAAGTAATAAATCAAATAGTACTACTATGTAATTAATAATTTGTAATTACAATCATACCCAAGTAAGGTCTAGAATGCGGGTGTAAAACATCTTATATTCCGACAGATAGTAGAATTTTTTGGATAGGTAAATAAGGCCAGCTGATGATGTAATATAGATTTTAGTTTTCGTGTTTTTATTTTATTTGCAGTTTTTTGTTAGGGTATTATAGAAGATGTATATGCCAAAGCTTGCTACAAATACGTACCCAAAAATATCTACAATCTATCCTACTATCAATACTTCCTCTCTACTATATTTTAACTAAATATTCTATTATCGACCACTCATGGTAGTACAAAAAAATTGGTATTGCATGTGCACTTTAGTATAATTTATGCATCTATTTAGATCGTGAAAGGCTTCACCCGCACAGTAGATGCTAATCCTCCCAAGGTCGCAAAGGGCAGGATTCGAATGCGATCCGCTATGGTAGTTCCTACTACTACTACTACGAACTCTGGGATCCCATTTGCCTCTATCGATGGTGAAAGCAGTAACGTGGTTCCTGTCACAACTGATGGCTCACTAGCGAGCACGACTGATAATAATGCACAAGAGGTTTGAATTTTGTTGTATTGACATTGTCATTTCCATAACCATTTCATCTACGCTGAAGAAGCTGTGATTTTTTTTAATGAATATCATCAAATAGCGATAGAGTTTGTTAGCATTCCTAAATTATCTAATTTTATATATCTATGTTATAAGTTCTCGACGAGTTTAATGAAAATAAACTGATTTAATTATCTGGCTTATGCCTGCTTCGCATGTCAAGTATCTTGTTGATCTCTTTTTCATAATATAGAAACTATCTTTATCTTTTATATCTCAGGGGGATTGTAGAATGTGACGTTTTACAAAACGACTAGTCATGTTGTCGAAAGTATGAAAAACATTTTGTTTATATAGCTTACACTGCAACTTATTATAACACCAAACTTAAGGGAGCTTTTAGATAGTTGCGCATGGTAACCTAACACACATAACACACCCACGAAATGCACATGCATGGGAAGCACTTGTATCAAAAATGTTTGTCATACTTTGACAATTTTGTCAGTCGTTTTATAAAATGACGCAATGCCGCCGATATAAATAATAAAATCGACCATTTACCGTGTCTATGCAATTCTTTAATTCAATTGTTTGTTTTTGTATTTTGACTTTTTTTTAAATTCATTTACAAGTTATATTAAATATTTTATAGTACAGTTTTTGGTTATTGTTCTAGGCATTCTCAAACTACACAGAGAAAGTAGTGGAATTCGCACCCATTTCTCGTATCTGGTACATTGGCGACGCAGACTTCAGAACGCAGTGCACCCTCTCACCCGACGTTGAAGTGAACTCCAATGATTGGATCGGCATTTATGATGTACGTTTTGTTTTATCATACTGTGTAATCATCACCTGAGCCCATTAAACCACCATATATTAATCCTCCACCAATGGACTAAACGGGGCTAATAAGGTTTAAACTGATGACACTGCAGTTGTTCACGTGATGAGGTGTATTCTGAATCTCCTCCTCTGACCCACGCATGAGTATCTGACCTTGATTTGTGGGAGGAGAAAAGAGCTCTACTTCACCATCTCATTAATGTCCGAGCTCGGGCCTCCTCTCTTCAAGGTGAGAAAGATTAAGGTCATACTCCAGCACACTGACCCAGTGAGTATATGTGGTGGACGTGAAGCTATGGTAAAACCATTGAATATATAATATATAATATTTTAATCAAATAATCTTATACTTATTTTATTTCTGTGAAACATCATTAATTATTCATGATTTAATAAAGAAAAAGTAGAATAAAAGAAATATCAGAAAAAAAATATCAGAATGTTAGAATTTGGCCACACACCGGCCTTCTATGTCCTGCAAATTCTAACATTCAAGGCCTTTACCCTAGCTTCACGTCCACCACGTATAGTAATATAACCTGGGAAAATATTATAGCGTGCTTTCCGAAACACCATGAGGTCTAAGCAGGTCTAAATAGGAGACCCTAATAAATAAACCATGAGGTCTGATTTGGCTGAATTCCAGTCAATACGTGGAGCGACCTCATCACGCGGAAACATAATTCTATGGTTAAACAAGCACATTTAATAGAAGGCATTGACTTCTTTATAAAGACTGCTGACATATATGTGCATTACAGCCAAGACCAACGGCGCAACGTGTTTTCCGAGGAAAGTATTAAGCGGTAATTACGCGCTTAACTCCGAAAAGTCTGCGTAGATGCGTGACTAGCGTTAGAACCCGAGACCCCCCGAATTGCAGTCTTTAATTTATATACAATAAATTTTAATTTACGCTCATATATAAATTTTTTTTAGGCAAATTTCCACAGCCTCGATGACTACATAGCTTACGAATACCTAGCTAAAGTAAGCCTGCCCCATGTCCCCGTTGACGCGGGGCAATCCACGACCATAACACTTAGCTTCCCCGTAGGAAGTGGGGTTAGGACACCGGGCTTCTATAGGTTCATCTACTTCAGCCAGCCGAATAATGAAGTCAAGAGTGTTCTGGGTAAGAGTTTAAAACTAGCACGTCTTAAGCAGGTTTTAAACTGCAGAAGTCGTGCTAGTTACTAATGTATGTATGTAGTACTAAAATACGTTACGAACTTTCCTACTAATGGCCACCTATTGGTAGAAATTTGTTTACAATTTCCTAACAATGTCGTTATATTTTTCTAGACTAAATAGTAGATTTTTCTAGAGTTGAGTGCGCTTTTTACCGTACGTACTTCATTGTGTAAAGCGTCTTCGTATTTTTGGACTGCATTGACTGCTTACCATCATGTTACAATAAAAAAAGACCGGACATAAAGATTTTGTAGACAACTTAATGAAATGAAAAATAACCATATGCGACCCCATTTCATTACATAGTTTATAACTTAACTACTTCGACAGGGTACCATCAGACAGAGTGTTCTTGTTATAACTAGTCAAATTAAAGAAACAAGCCTTGTTTTTTTTGCGGCTGACCCGCACTATGGTTAAAAAAATTCTTGATGTCGTAATTGTGTGGACGAACCCGCAGAACAGAAATATCGAGCTGATGAAACCACAAGCGTTTTGTTTGCTTTCTAAGAAAACTTAAAACGAGTTTATAAGTTTTAAAATATTGTTTATTTTTTTTCAGAGTTATAAATACAAGAAACTTAACCTACCTTATTACTTTTCAGGTATATCAGAACCATTTGAAGTAAGCAGCAAAGAGGATAAGTTAGTAGCGATTGATCCGTGCGACCAAGCGTCTGGTAGCGGATCCCCAAACCCAAAACCCACCACGGCCACCACAGACATTTTCACAGACTTCACGGGCCTGGATGTGGCTAAGCTTTCCCGCCATTTTGCCAACGATCTCAGCATCGACTGACTAAAGACCTACCTCCCTGGTTCACCGGCCAGCGCGCGGAGACAAAACGGCGTTTAATCATTGTACCATTATTGTTTAGATATTAGTCTGTAGATATATTTAGAGAAAATTACAAGCATAATTATTACGCAGCAAAAGCATTTTGTCACAGTATCAAACTAAGCGAAGGAAGCGCATTACTATCTTATTAATATATATCATAACCATAGAGTCATCTGTCATGAAGGGCAATAATTAACGTTTGTTACATTAGTTGGAGCACTTCATTATTCTAATCAGGACGCCACTCTCGTTTTAACCTCACAAACATGTGAAACACATAAAACCACTCGAGTTCTGCTAGATTCAAATAGTTTCACATTCTTCTTCCAATGTATATATTTCGGACTGACTTAAAAGGTCAGAATTAAAACTTTCTTCTTTCTTATTCTTGAAAGGCGTTTCCACACCCATTCTTAAAAGAAAAATAGTCCGCGGCGTGGAAGTTGAATGTGAACCTTAGATGCGAGATCAAATCTCAGTCAAATGTGGCAGGTGGCGAGTAATTATACCAACGCGCCGCTACAGTCGTACTTATGCGTTTAGTCACTTTTTGTACCTTACTTTCTTTTGTGTACGATGGTACCTGCGCAGACAACCGCAATTTTTGTTAAACTTACGTGCCGCTGACTTTAGAACCGTTTAAATATAGTCTGAACCTTACGTATTTGTATTATAGACTACATTTTTTGACACTGTTACAATCATTAAGGTTCTAGACGTCTAAAGTATTCCCCTTGAACAGTACAAAGCTTGGTTTGGGACTAGGCTAAGGTGCTGTGTGAAAATTTGTTAAAAGTAAGTGCAAATTTGAAGTAACTTAAATAATAATCAGTAATAATGCTTGTATCTTAGGTAATATTTTTGTTTCTATATTATTGGAAATGCAATGCATTTTAATTAGCAGATAATATAGTGCTTAACATGCTTTTGCAGTTATATTTTTATTTATTTCTGCCACTTAGCAACAAACTGAGTTGAGATTTATTTGGGTGTTATTTTTGTATGTGATTTAGATGTAAGTATTTATTTAAAATACAATTATGTATGTTACCAAAAATGTTGTGAACTTTACACAATGTACAGATAATTTTTATCAGTATATCTACCGTCATTACAATCAAAATGTAATATTAAGTATTATTAACCTTTGATAAGGTAAATTGGATGAGTTATGCAAAATGGACCCAACCCAAATTGATCAAATAAAAATTCTGCAATTATACCCTACTTTGAGAGTGGGGTTTTAATTTCGACCCGTAATATCTTGTTTTATATAAGGTGCCAAGGCAGACGGTTTGGCTGCTATAATTATGTCAGAATGTCTTTTAAAGTCCTCGTAAATTGTTTCATCGGAAATCACACATACGAGTTATCTCGCACGTGGTTAAATCGTTGTGTATTGCACTATTTTATCGCGTTAATACGAATATGTGAGTAAGTGAGAAACAGAATTGAACTCGCAGTTTTTATTTAAAAAAATATTATATACATTATCAATAGTATCAATTCTGTCTTAATGTTGTCTACGATTCAACTTTAGCCTTTGGAAAAAAAATCCAAGCAAAAATATAAGTTATGTTTAAAAAAAACTTTTACAGAATGAAACAGTTCAATTTTGTCCCAACAATGTGTTGCATCCATTTGACATAACATCGTGCAATTATTAACCGCTCTCTTGTTGCATAACGTTCATTTTGATTTACTCATCAGGTGAAATATGAAATTAAAGAAGTATTATTTGGTTGTGTATCTTATGGTTTTTTAAACCATAGTTCGTCAGTAAAAAAAGTAAGTTGTATTAGGATATGTGCCTTGTGAGCAAAACAAGAAAATGTATATAGTTTAAGTATATAGGTACTTACATTTTAACAAGGCACTGGTAGAAAAAAGTTACTTCATCATATCAGCCATAAATAGTCCAATGCTGAACATTGGCCTCTCGAATAGATTATGGGCAAATACCCACAAATAGATTATGGGCAAATACCCCCAAATCTGTTGGGGGTATTTGCCCATAATCACCACGTTGAACAGGCTCGTACGCAAGATGACGCTGCTGCCCATCATCCGGTAGGATTTCTCTTCGTCGACTTACGACTCCCCGTAAGATGAGAATGGGTGGCTATTCTAGGCCGGTACCACACGGCACAACAAGTTACTTCGTTCATTTATTCTGCGAATTTCTCGTGGCACCGCGTGCTTAGATCGTCGTAAACTATTAAGAAATTTAAGCTGCGTTCATTATGACCATCATGTATTGGTTACCATTTCTATGGTATTAAGTATGCGTATTGAAAGGTTCTTATGGTGTATTCCATCTATATTCCATGTGAAAGTCGTTAAGTCAATTGAAAATCTGTTGGATGACCTGAACAGTTCTAAAAGTAGTATGTTAGTTGCGTGACATTGACACCTTTAAATGTATGTTAGAGACTAGATGGAATATGCCCAACAGTGAGCTGCGGTGGAAAATAAAAATTTCATTAAAACAAGTGTAATATGAGATAATAATGTTAGCTATGTGATTTTAATTGTGATTTTCCAACTATATTCATTGAATGCTTAACACTTAAGATAGCTTATTAGGTTTGTAGTACAAAAGCAAGTTGCCTGGCTCTGTAGACAATAATTAGTAGTTAGCAAAGGATTAAGATATCTATATTGTATATATTTTCTATTGCAATTGCTACTTAACAGTTTATTTATCAGTATAGTTTACATTTATTGGAACTTAAATAGAATTGAAAGACAATACGGTACCATTTACTTTGTACAAATTACGGTATAGCGATACTATCTCTGTCTCTCATAGCAAAATGTTCTTAATATCGTGTCCTTTAGCACTAACGTTAAATGACCGACAAACAATAGGTTTTCCATTGTTTCTGGGACGCTTCGGTCCGGCATTTGGCAGCCAGAAAAGTACATTTTAAGCGGTTCTGTTTATTACTATTGAAACTTGAATAAAATACCAAAGCTGCTTTTAATAGTACACGTATAGCGCATTTGATATAAACCTATATCATTTAAGACAAGGTCCAGTGAAAACTTGAAGTGTTTTTATTATAATATGAGGTACACAGAGATCATTACAGCACATTGTCACAGTAACTAGAAGTCTACTTTATCTAGTTATAACCTTAATATTGGAATAAAATTTTTGGCACTAAAGAGACAAGCTACTTCTAAGACCATAAATGAAAAATATGCCGTTTAGTGATATAAAATAAATGCAAGCAACTACACTACTTTCCTCATTGTAAATGTATATCTATGTAGATATAGACTTGTAGTACAATGTAACGTCAGGATTTAATGAAATGTTAAGAGTAGTTAGTAGTTAGTTTTACTTAGTAAACAATATTAATATCACTACTATTTTTGTAATGGAATTGAGCTTGCTATAAATATTGTAGATACTCTAGATATAGTTCGATAATATGAGCTGCACACTATTGTGACTAATGAGGTGTTTAAGCCTTGGAATTTTAAGGGTGTCTTAAATTCCGAGGCCTATGATTAGGATGGGTTTATGCCTTAACTATCTGGCTATGAACCTATTACTCACTGTAATCCTTTATGTGTGTGTTATTTGCCGGTATCTCATAACGTTGCGTTACAAAATTCTCGGATTATTAGAATAGGATGCGAGCGTTGGGAGGAAAGGTTTGACCGTTCTTCGCGCAACCTGGCGCGATCGCAGCCTGAAATTTTGGGAGGGGTCACTAATAATAATATAATATATCGAGTGATTTAGACTTGCACAATACACAATTGTATTGCCATTTTTTTTGGCTTATAACTTTGTAAAGTTTTGAAAGAAGTTTTGACGAGCACGAATGGGGAGGGTGTAATATCCCCTGTGACGACCTGTAAGTACCGCTGGTGGCTGGCATATCATTTCTAAGTGGTAGCATTAGAAAATAATAAATATGAACATTTATTTTATATCAGAAATAATGCGTGAATTTGGTAACGCAACGTTACAATATATCTTATTATTAACGTAAAATTTGCAAAGTAAAGTAAAAATCGCTCAGGCTTTCAAATTTGTTTGAGTAGACACCTATCAATAAATAAATTTCATTGCGACCTATTACTTACTGTAACCTATCATAAATATCAATAATTAGTAAGAGCTTAATACAGTGAGAATCGCTACGATGTTAAAATGATTGAAGTAGACAACTTTTTTTCATTATCACAAAATAAAAATTATACATTCCGTGTGATTGTAAAGAAAGTATAGAGCATAGGCACTCAGTATTCAAGCGTTAATTTAAAAAAAATGTGTATTTTATATCACTTTTTTTTTTTTGGTGTGGCATGGAAATAAATCATAAAACATGGTTTTGTATTGGAAAATACTATCAATATGTATTCATAAATAAAGATCGTTATTTAAAAGCTGTATAACAAAATATGCTTTTTATGCCACCGCAATATTTTTTTACATTAATAATAAAACAATAATTGTGTACATACATTTATTCAAGTTTATTAGTGCTCAACATGTAGACAATAATTCAAATAAAGCTAAAACGTAATTTAGCAGTAGAAAGCAAAATTAACAAGAAAATTTTTGAAGTATCAAAATCTATATATTACGATGGAAAGAACCACCGATTTACTTAACGTTAACAAACAAACATGACATGAAACTGTGTTGACATATACCAAAATATTGTAGCTTACATTCTTACATATCTCCAATCAAGTGTATCAAATTCGTCAAATAGAAAATATATAATGTTTGTATAATAAAAATAGTTGAACTTAAATTTTAGATACTTTATTTTGTTGTTAATGTAATTTATAGGTAAATAAGTAGCATTAGGTGTATTTTACTAATATTATTTGCATCACAGATATTTACAAGCCAATAATTATTCAGGATTACGTGTTTAATGATGATAAACTAGAGTCCAAATGCATACATATTAAAATTCGAGCTCATTAGTAGTTCTTAAAAATTTTCATGGATACGCCGATTTTATGAAAAGTATTATATATTTACAGCCTTACTAATAAAAAATACTTAAACCGCTACTTAACGATTGAATAGTTACCCAGTGAATAAACTTTGAGTAAAGTTATACACCAATTACACAAAGACCCTACCAATAAACATTGTATTAGCTCTGAATAGTTAAACGTCTGCTTTACATGGCTTAAACATAGCATTGGCAATATTTTTGCGTTACGTTTAGAAACCATATTGTTTGATGTGTTAATGGAACTGCAAATAATGCTATTTTAATGATAAAACTACATCAAGAATGCAAATAATTCGTTATATTATTATTTATCATTGTTTTGGATATATGACATAGTAATTAATAAAATTATTGTCGAACGTTCACTTGAACCTAGTATTGGAGACTTTAAAACGAACGTCATCCTTCCTTGTTTTGTTTATGAGCTGCCTGGCTGTCAATAATTGTTACTTCCGGTGTGTACGTCCAATTATTTTATTGATTTTTCAGTGCTTTAGTTTAAATATGAATTTTGTAATTTATATTTAAACAATGGCGAATAAAGTTACAAACTGAAAAATAAAGAAAAATGTAAAATATTTTTTTTGTGATGTCAACTATCTACTACTATTTTGTACATTGTCTTTGGAAAATATAATATTGAATTTTGATTCGTTATAATTGACGAGAAACTTTTATATATTTTTCGATTGCTCATAACTTGAGTTCTCTATTGCAAATCTAAGTAAATTTGATAAACCGTATAAAGCAAATAATATCAAAAACCAAGATACGAACCAACAATGGACACCTGTCATACACTTACACAATAGATAAACTACGGTTTGTGAGTGAATAAGCCCTGTGTAATTTTTCTTATACGCTAAAACAGACGTATACAACCGATTTGTCAGAAATGTTTTTATTGGTAGCCCGATGGCTTGCATCACTTGTATAACGGATATATTATTATGCACCTGTGCTTATTTTTATTAGTAAGGCTGTTAGTGTAGACTTTATATAAGCCGTATGCCGTTACTCTACTTATATGTTAAACATGAGCATAAAAGTTATGAAACGTATTAATATCTATATTGTCTTGATTAAAACGTATCTATGCTATGATTTCGTAGTAGAATCAGTTGGTACTTAAACACTTCCTATTCCAACCTTTAACAATTAAGTAATTTAAAATGTGCGTCACAGGATCCCGTCCAATGTGACGAACATTGTCTAACAAAATGTCACAAAGGGAGATTTTTAATAAAAAAATATCAGTATTTGTAATTAATGTGATTTACAATATGTTTCGGCAAAATTATAGTTTCGTTAAGTTTGTGTTACTTGGATTATGGGTTTTCAGTGATTAATTTTGTTAAGTCTTAATGTACAATTTGGAATTAAATACTATTTAAGTACTTATTTACTAACTTATTTATAAATGATAATAATGTGAGTAAAATATGGTGAAGTATTATGTTAAATATTGTTATATGTATTTTATATATAATTGAAAGAAAAGAAAGAAAGAAACTGTTGAGAACCTTGCCCTAATGTTTATTGTAATTAATATGTTAAATGTTTTTTTTGCTATTAGAATTATCACTGTCTGCCTATAAACGTCCTAGGCTTTATGAAAGTTTTTACTTTATCTGTTAATTGCCGTCCCATAATAAGACCAGGCGAACGAAGCTTATCAAGTATTAGCATATTTTCAGCTTATATACAAAATGAATGTTTCACACACGCATCTTGTTCGAATGTTCCTTATAATTTTGAACAATCTTAATTATTTTCTTATACCGAACCAATTCCAGACAACACGCCTGAATTATCGCGCGTACGCGCATGTAAGAAGCAATGTCAAAAGGAGCATACACGCGCAAATAAAATGTCTGAAAATACCTTCAGACCCTGTTAAGATGCTACTGTTACTTGTGGCGGAAGAATCCTTTATAGATAGACAATAGATTGTTTTAATTCCCAGAAATAAATTCATAGCATGTTCATATTATAAACCCAAACGTCTAATGTACCACTAATGTTACTATTGTAAAAAATATTATATATAAAAATGAAATAGCACAGTATCACAAAAAATAATTAGTAATAAGTTCTTGATGGCAAAGTAATCAACACTTTTTTCCACATATATTTAAGTTTATGAAATAATGCATTTTTAAATAGTTATCATCAATTCCATAATAAAAGGCAAATCTATGACTTAAAATTGGATTTTCTTGTATAATGCAAATAAATACACATTGTACGGTATATTTATTGCCAACTTTTTCTTACATACCTATGTTGAAGTAAATTGAATATTCAAAACATAACTTGCCCATCTAAACAGGTCACCAGAGTACTAAAATTTTTTTCAATACACCTCTCAATTGATATTAATCTTATCAATTGAAAGATATATTGTAAAAATTATAAATAAGTAAATATTTTTTTTTCTTAAAAATAAGTTTTTAAAAAAAATGCCATGTACACTATATTTGTTTTTAACATGTAGCATAATTATTAGTCACAGATTTAATAATATAGTACAGTACAGTTACAATTTTAGTACAAAATATTTAATATAATTTGTAGTTGACGGTCATTTATGTTGATTTATATGAATAGACTTTATTTAGTTGGTATTTCGTATTTTATTTTCATTTCCTACCCAAAAATTTTACAACATTTGCCTATTAGAACAAAACGTAAGAGCCGATATGGCGTGTAGTATACACATGTTCCCTTTTAAGGTCTTGGTTTCGAATCTTACACAGGACAAATATTTGTGTGCACGAAATAGTATATAAATTAATATTTATCCAAGTGTTTCCTACGTGCTATAAGTATAAGTTTACAATAAAAAGTATTTATGTATGTTTATTCGTTGAGTTCGCCAGACTTTTTGGGGCTAAAAGCGCGGTGTGAGTTGTTCAACAATATTTATGTATATGGATAGTGGGAGAACGATTTTTACTGGATATTGGACAATTTTAGTGTGGACAGACTGCTAAGATCACAAATATCGCTTATAAATTGTAATGGAACGACAGCTGAAGTACACGCTTTTTGATTAATTCAAACCTTAAGAGTTTACAACTAAAACTTTACAGTCACCTCCTCCTTTATCTTGCCGAATGCGAGTACATACTTAAAGCACTGAAGTGCTTGAGTGCCACATCTCTGCTACAGGGTCGGGTACGTTTTGTAATCGGACTATACTTTGCGCTATTTTGAATAGGTGATAACCGGATCCAACGACTTAACGTACCTACCGAAGCACGGAAGCGCTGAAAATTATATACCACTCAAACAATCACACATCCAATGGCTGATCTATGCCAAGCCTTAACAGGGCGTCACATGTAGACCTACCTTGTTTGCCCATCTTATGTCCTATGTAATGTGACATGCAATAAACGATTTGAAATGATCGCTGTGAACTCTGCTTTACTTGGGTGATTGTTTCCACCCACCCAAGCGATCATAGCTTGAGAAAATAAAAGTGTTTCGTTTTGTAGAGTTAAATCATTAGAACATTAACTACATAACTTCGAAAAGTCATCAGGGTTCAAACCCGAGGCTGAATTTGAAGTCTACGGGTTTCGCCACTGCACACTAGGCTGTTGTCGCTCTATTAGGTAATACGAGCCCTGATGCAAAATAGTTCGTCTAGTACGAAAAACGTGGAGAAAAAGGTCAAAGTTTCAAACTTATTTACTTTTGTCTATTTACGTAAACAGAAAAACTATTCTACCATCCTATGGTCGGTCACTTTTGCACTTTTTAATGTTGAAGCAATAAGCTATTTCAGCCGTTTAAATATCCTGCTTTTAAGGCGAGCAAATGGTAAGCAAAATAGTTCAGCTAGTTGTTGATCGATGCCAAAGAGTTCGTCTATCTCATAAATAAGTTAAATACTATGTCTATATAAGTTAAATACTTATCTTCCCTTGTTTAAATTTATTTTCCAAAATTTATGTTTGGAAAAGTAATTCATTTTGGCATGTGGGATAGTATAAAGTCTGAAAAATTCTGTAAATTTCTTCTTCTTAAAATGGGTCGTGGCAAAACCAATCGGTGAAGAACTTCGAAAGCGAATAGTTTGTGGGATTGAGGCGGGCAAATGAAGTTACCGAATCTCGAAACAGTTGACACTGTCCAGATCTACAGTGCATTCAGCGCTATAAAAAGAATGGAAACACTTCTCGCTTGAAGAAAATTGGCCGACCCCGTATCACCAGTGAAGCAGAAAGCAGAATTCTTAAGAAATAGCTAAAGAGAAACCACTATTAACTGCCTCACAAAAGAAAAAGAAATTGAAGTTGCGCGTGATCACTTAAATTGGATCTGTCTTTTGATCAGTGGCGTAGTATCATATTATGGAGTGACGAGTCCAAATTTGAAGTCACAGTGGGCGATGAAAGAAAAAAAGTAGTTCGAAATAAACATGAAGCGTTTGATAGAATAGCAAAATTTAAGTCTTCAGCGTCTTTTATGATATGGGGCTGCATGTCTGCTAACGATGCATCGGGCCGTACTGCAGGGAGAACAAAGTTATGACTGCTGTCAAAGAGCACCCCAACCATCGAATGGCCATCTAACAGCCCGGACTTATCGCCGATTGAGACACTGTGGTGTAAAATGAAAAAAGTCCTTCGCTAAACTCTTGGCTGTGTGGCAGTCAATTACGACCGACGAGTGTGCAGTGTTGGTTGCGACTATGTCTCTTCGTATTAAAGCTGTAATTGAAAGCAAAGGCGACACAACTAAGTGGTAGACGAACAATTTTGAGTAAGAGCCAATGGTAGACGAACACTTTTGCGTCATGTGTTTCAGTATATTTTTTTATGTATTTATGTTACGTAAGGTCTTGAACATTTTTTAACATACGTTTAAATATACTTTGGAATGTTACTCAAATTGTGGTTTACTTTCTTCTTAACTTTCTTAATTAGTTTACCTAAAAACACTTCACATTATTTCATATTATCTTATTTTTCATCCTAGGCGAACTATGCAAATGATTGTTCCGCGACTGTGAGGCTGTGAGCTACCGACTCATCCTACAGATATTATTTTTGTAACGAAAACTACCTAACAAAGTTGGATAAAATTTTGCGAACAAGCAGTTTATTTTATATTGTTTTAAAAGACATAGTGTTCAAAAATATATGTAAATAATAGTTCATAAGTATATCAAAAGATGTCATTGAACGCGGAAGGATCGCGCTAGCGTTATTTGTTTTCCGGACTTATACAAGTCCGGCAGTTGTTTTCTCATTTGCTTTCATTTTAATACAGGTTATAAATCCTTCCTGGCCTTTATTACCAAGGTTTGTTCATATAGCATATTTTTATCCTGATGTTTCCCCGGGAACAGGGTCCACCCGAGTGACACCGCGTGGCGCTGCTAATGTTCTAATCAAATGTCTCCATCTATAAATAATAGGTAAGGGAAATGATTTATTTGATTTCATTTATATACTATATATACTTATTTCTCAAGACCTGCCATCTTCATGATATAGGAGACAACAGCGTACGCTTTTAAATTATGAGTCTATGGGGTCAAATCTCTCCTCCAGTTTGATTAGCCTGATTCGAGGGAACACTCAAACACTCCTGTAATCGACTGCCTAGCTTATATCTCTTTCATTTACCTAAGTAAGCCTTCAAAAGCCTGCCGCCCAGTGTGTCACAGTAAATAAAACGTTCAAATTTGGGGTTAAAACATCAGAGGAGTAGTAAGGCAAAACATTGAGCGCAGATACTTTTATCGAGTTGCGGGACTGTTCGAAAGGGTTACCGCGGCCCCAGGACATAGACTCAAGAAGGAACATGGATGGTTTTTAGTCAGTTGAAGTCTGACACACCCTCCTGCTCCACCTACAGCGGGAGACGGTCAATTGATGATTTTCCATTCGAAAACAGATACTTCTAGCGAATATACAATAGCTTCCGCTTACTTTTTGGTTAGATGCGTAACAGATAAAATATGACTACGAAACTGAAATGTATGACTAAGCGAAGATGCTTGAAAAATGATCCTTACCCCTTATAAAATTGTATTTACGTTTTAATAGACTTCTCTGCTGCGTACCCTTCCGTTCTGCCGCGTGGAAAAAGCTCTCTAGCGAAGTTTCCCAAGAAATTACAACATGAGGCTCTTTTAGGAAGGTAAAATATTCTACTTGCTACACCTCAACACAGTACAGGGTTCATGTCAAACTCCTTTGGCGTTAAGGCCATCCAACTTTGGAACTCTCTTCCTTCAAATATCAGATTGGCTAAAAGCAAAACAGCTTTTAAAAACTTAACTTTCAATTACTTCTTGAAAGAATGATCATCGATAAAATTTCTTCCCTTATCATCCATTTATAAATATGTATATATTTGTGTTTATATATGTGTATGTATTTTATGTCGATTTGCGTACTATTTCATGTAAGTATATCATAAATATAAATATTATCTCTTACTCGCACAGCCTTTAATGTCTCTGCTAACCCCAAGGTTGACTGGTAAAGAATGCCTAATGGCATTAAGTTAGCCTTTTGTACATTGTATTTTTATGTGTGTGCAATAAATATTAAATAAATAAATAAAGAAACCGGTTTTAAAGGGTTAGCAACTAGTTAGTTGCGTGTGCGTGTGGACTGAGTGATCTTTTCAAAAAACTCATCCAACCACAACCAAATTATAAGAGCATTTAGGAAATAATTGTGAAAACTTCATAGTAAGATAAAAAAATTGTGAAACCTAAACAAAGAAAGTTAGAACTAATTAACTGGATCACTCAATCTGGACACCTGAAGAATAAGCCATAACGCATATCCAGGAATATACAATCTATGTGTTTATGATTTGCATTTGAAATAATTGTGAAAAATTTGTGAAAGCTGCTTAACAAATTTTCGATTCGTTTCAATGCCACGTTTTCGATTTAGAACGGATTTTAAGGATCACTCAGAATGCACTATGTTCAGTTGAGTGATCTTTTAAAACACCACCTTATACTGCAAAATTATGAAACAATGTCATGTTTATTATAAATTAAGCTTCTGGGAAAATTTGTGAAACAGAGATCGTGATTAACATCTTACTGATTTAAGAGAAAATGAAAATCTTATTTTTTTCGATCGTCCGAACTGAGTGATCCTTATCTTGAACTTTATTTAATAAACCGAAACTTATAGGTAGAAGGTAGTGACATCAGAAATTGTGAAAAATGTTGCTCTAAAATCTAACGAACTGATCGTCCCCGTAAGTGGTTTATTTTAAAAGATATCTAATTTTTTACAGTTCTGAAGGAAAACGTTGAGTAGGGTACTGGTACTTTTTTATGTTGTCGGATTTTTTCTCGATGGGTAATCGATTCATTTTTTTCAAATTTGGGAAGCTGACGGCGTTGTGCAGTGAATTTAATGCTAGTTTTTTTTAAATATTGCTGCGGTATAAAATTTCAAAATAATAACAACATTGTGTTTCCCTTCAATGATAGCGAAAATAAGTATGTTATTCAATATTCAAACCATCATTAGTACATTTTTGTCGTCACATTAAAATTATTTTTTAAAAATGTTTTTAATTAAGAACGAGACTACGTTTTTTGAACATAAGAAATTGTAAAAATAAGGCGGCAGCGGCTGTTAACCTTTTTACTTAAGTTTTTTTAGCATTATCCTTTGTCTAATAAAATAAAAGAAAAGAGCAACATGGTATTAAAAATATTGATTGCGCCTGCAATGTTACATATATATTTGAACATTTCCTACATGATTACATTTGAAACAGTGCTCCAACGAATCATGTTATTCTACCAAATCATTTTCTATGTTTGGCATTTTTAAGTAATTTTTGGTAATGAAACTAAGACATGTGATTTGTGTGATGATCAAATTTATTAGTTATAAATTTTTAAATTTGATATCCTTTGATTTGAACAGATGTGATATAATTAATTTGAATGATGTACCAAATACGATTTATGTAAGAAACAGACGCTACAAATTATTAGGCGGTGTAAAATTTGTTCCTTCATTAAGTCCCGATAATATTGGACACTACAGAGGACATGGTTTCCATAAGAACGACGAAATAGTCTGTTTTGATGATTTGGTGGGAAAAATGTATAGCAGCAAAGAAGAAGAATCAGTTATTTTACATACTTTGTCCTACGGATTTATCGATTAGGTTACATCCTGTGTGGTATATGTAACTATGAATGTTGTTAGAAAAAAGTTAACATAATAAAAAGTTACTTTCTTTGATAACTTAAAAAATTCTGATTTTTTATTGTGTGTGGAATTCTTTAGTATGATAAACCTAATACAGTGTGACAATACATACCTAACTTTGCTCAAACTTGTCACTTAAAAAATGTAAGTATATGTCGAATTTATGTAGTAAATACAATCTAAAAACGTGTTTAAAACAAAACTCGGAAAACTCTCGGTTCTCAAATAAACCGACATGGTCACCCTACTAAACGTTTTCCTTCAGAATTGTAAAAAAAATTATATCTTTAAAATAAACCACTTACGGGGACGATCAGTTCGTTAGATTTTAGAGCAACATTTTTCACAATTTCTGATGTCACTACCTTCTACCTATAAGTTTCGGTTTATTAAATAAAGTTCAAGATAAGGATCACTCAGTTCGGACGATCGAAAAAAATAAGATTTTCATTTTCTCTTAAATCAGTAAGATGTCAATCACAATCTCTGTTTCACAAATTTTCCCAGAAGCCTAATTTATAATAAACATGACATTGTTTCATAATTTTGCAGTATAAGGTGGTGTTTTAAAAGATCACTCAATTGAACATAGTGCATTCTGAGTGATCCTTAAAATCCGTTCTAAATCGAAAACGTGGCATTGAAACGAATCGAAAATTTGTTAAGCAGCTTTCACAAATTTTTCACAATTATTTCAAATGCAAATCATAAACACATAGATTGTATATTCCTGGATATGCGTTATGGCTTATTCTTCAGGTGTCCAGATTGAGTGATCCAGTTAATTAGTTCTAACTTTCTTTGTTTAGGTTTCACAATTTTTTTATCTTACTATGAAGTTTTCACAATTATTTCCTAAATTCTCTTATAATTTGGTTGTGGTTGGATGAGTTTTTTGAAAAGATCACTCAGTCCACACGCACACGTTAGTTGCGTCTCTGTTATTTTAAGCGTCCATAGGAAGCGGTGACAAAAACCTATTTGCATATAGGTAGGTATCACTAGAAGACGTGACTTTACTATCCGACTCTGCCATTCCAACGAAACCACTTAGCAAATTCTGATAAGGGCGAACGGCAGGTTTAATAATGTAATTCAACCGCACCCGACCTCCCCGATATAATTGCACAAGTTTTTGACCAACAATCAGTCGATTGCGGTTTGGAAATTGTAGGCCGAATTTAATTATGAATTGTCTCGTAGGTTTTGTTGCTCAATGATAAATAGATAATGTTTAGTATTAAATTCCGGTTAGGCAGACAATATATGATCAGTAATTAATGTCGAAATAGGAAATAGAACACTACTGGGCAAGGGCCTCTTACAACCCATGTCAAGACAACTCAGAACCTACTTCAACACACAGACAAGCAGACTGGCTACTTACATATTTTAACATGCAGTTTCAGTGCTGATTGGCGGAAACAGGTGTCGTGATATATGTGGCGTCTTATTGTAAGAAGAATTTTTGCAGTTGCCCAATAATGCCTGTAGCTTGACTCAACGGTTTCCATATAAAGTAATAGCCGGGAGCAAAGGCTAACTGTGCTCGACCGCTTATGACACATAAGCGGTCACCCATCCAAGGACTCTAGATATAACGTTTCCTACCACGTTTTACTGCGGAGCTGCGAAGGAAAGAATAAATTAAATATATGAATAAAAAAATAATACATACGCAGTTTGATGCCTATTAGTGGTCTTGTCATTACTGACGGAGATAAGGAAATTCCACATAAACACGTTGAATTAATACAGTCAACCATTAACGAACGTATTTACAAACACCTAAACATTGTTTAGCTATACAGTGTTTTATATAGGGCTCCTACCAAGATTCACCGTCCGATTAACGGACGAAGCTCAGGCGAACATAAAAGTGCCCGAAAAGCGGCAATAGGCTCGCCACCAACCAACATGGGACCAACAATATAAATGGTGAAGTGTGGGCGTGTAGTATGCCTCTGCCTACCCCTTCGGGGAAAAGGGCATAATGTATGTACAGTGTTCCCTATACACACCCTCCACCTTGGCGTGGTGGGGGGGCTGAGTACTTCCCGGTGGCCGGAAAAAGGTAACCCCCCCCAGAGATTGGCGACTCTGGGTGCCCTTAGTAGTGACTACCAGGAAGGAAACTAAGAGGGACCTGTGGAGGGCGCAGCGAGCAGGCCAGGAGGGCCCGTTCAGCAGCGCCAGGAGGGTCCTAGGCAGTGGGAGCAGGGGGCCCCTGCTGTCTAGCCATGGACACTCCGGGAAGTCGGCTACACATGCTATGGTCGCACGGGGAGGTAGGAGGGGCGCGTCCACTGCGCCTCTCTGAGGAGGTCCTCCCAATTTGGTCCGGGGGACGTTGGCCGCAGGTGGGGTGTCAGAAGCTCCAAACCAGGTACTGGCCCCCGACTCTATCTCAACAAGCGGCGGGCGTCGTCGGAAGATTTTTAGTGGGTATTACTGCTGGCAGTCGCGTCTGCCGGTGGTGAGTCCCACACCCCCTTTCGGTCCCCCTTTGGCCGGAAAGCAGTGCGTAAATGCATTTTATTATCGAAGTAAAACAAAAAAAAATGGATCCCTATACGCCCATGTTTTGTTTATTAAGTATGTATTAACAAAAAAAAAAAGTATTGATATATGTTTATCCGTTATTTATTATCCATAACACAAGTTTGTAATGATACTTATTTTAGAACTAAATAATTGGTGTAAGTGTCAGAAATTATAAAATGGAACAAAAGAGGCAAAACTCATAGGTTACTTTGTCATTAGCTCAGAAACGTCTTTATACTGAGTACGGGCCTCCTTTCCCAAAGCAAGGTAAGAAGGTTTAGGCTAAAACTCCACTATACCGACTCAGTGCAGATTTGGGGTAGATATTAGACTACTATTTATTACTTAATTCGGTGGCGTAAGTGTGTATTGTAAAGTTAACTTCAAACTAAGTACCCAACGCATAAGCAATGATTCTAAGTAGGGCGATTAAAGTTGTAAGTTAACACTGCACCGCGCTATTCAGCGACCCTAACTTGTGGGCCAACTTAATTATACAATTTGCCGGTACTTTTCGTCCTATATCCATATGCATTTTATGATATGTATAAACGTCACTGTGACACAAGTGAATTCTTAACTAAGTATGAAATTAAGTGTGCAAAATTTTATATAGTATGAAAAAAGCATATTATTACATAATACTGTAATACACTCTAATTTGTAGATCTGGACATTTCAATCAACCACAAGTTTAAAATGAGACATATCGAAAACACAAAGATATGTTACTTTATTAGGCTGTTCGATAAATAAAACTTTAAACTAACTCACTAATTTCTTTTGTAATATAGGCAATATCTTTTGGAGACAATCAATTCGTCTACATAGTATTTCCGTAAAAGTAACAGTTATCAAAATATTTATCTCGTGATAAGCGTCGTCAGTCGTATCATTATCAGTGAGCGAGCGTTGATGTCGAATGGGTGTCGAGTTGTTCGTAGCTCGTAGCGTTATCGGGAAATCGCGGGAAAGCGAGCGGCATTAGTCGGCTCGCGGCCGCCGTGAGAGATGGTCGGGTCCGTGCGCTCGCTCGCGGCAGCACTCTTCGCGATCGCGCTCGCGGCCGCGCGTGCCCACGTTCCCTCCCACGATAACATACTAAGAATTCAGTTGTGGGACGCTGAAGGAATGAGTCGAGATCCTATCACCACTCGCCCTCCAGCTACTTCCGTCAAACGAAAGTTGGAAGTAAACTTGGAGGCTCTTAACAACGCGATGCTAGAAGAATGGTACGGAAGCAAGTTCACCAGACACCGGGTCCGGCACAAGAGGCGTCGGCCTCGCCAAAGCGGGGACTTCCCCTGGAAGTTCCACTCCGGAGGAGAGCCCGTCAACGTGCACGTGTACGAGCCCAATGTGCCGTGGGATGTTATCGAGAGCGGGTCGAACGCGAGTGCAGTGAGTGACAGTGCCAGTTCGCCGCGCGAGGTGTCCCCGCCGATGACGCTTCGCCTTCCCGAAGAGGTAATGAGTGGCAAACAAGCCTGTTTGTTCTGCGGAGGGTCCCTTTCAGCGTTATCGTCGCCCGAGGTGGTTAATAGCCATTCACTGAACTGATAGCCTGCCGGCGTTGCCGGAGGGATTGCTATTCACGGCTCCTTTTCAGGATGCCCCCTCGAGCGGCGATGCGTTGATAAAAGTGAATGCCCTTTATTGTTTTTAAAATATTTTCTCGCGGATGCATAGAGATGGTATCGTCTCTTGATGCGGGTGTGGGGGAATGTTTTTAAAGGGGATGCTTGGCTCTCTTGTACGCCGTTATCGTGTGATATGACGTGGGATTATCTACGGAATATACTCCAGCGCCTATGTTTGTTTAGGGTCTTATCCGACCTGTATCTACATACACAAACATATTTGCGATATCGTTTTATCATCACAACGGCGAGTTGAGTGCTTAATGAATATTTTTTATGCGATAACTGTTCAAAAATGTATGTAAAGAATTTAATATTACTTACTTTTATTATATTCTACTTTATTTTACTCTATTATAAAGGTACGATTTATCTGCTATTTTCATATAATGTCTCTGATTGATATAAATATGTCCTTTTTACAATTTTTCTTATCAAGTTTTAGGTAAGACTTTTTATAAACTAACTTTGAATTATTTATATGAATATTAAAACTGCAGATTTAATTCATATGAATATCTTAAAGAAATTATTTATTTAAAAGAAGTAAGTCACGAGTGGATATTGAACCAACGCCAAATGTCCAGAGGCCACGCTTCATGCATTTGAATACCGTCGCGCTCCACTGCCCGGCTCATTTCACCCGAATAACCAACCTTCCACTAAACTAACTAAAATTGGAATTGACCGCAGTATTTCCGCATTTATTATACTTATATATTGCTTGTCACATGAATAAATATATGTAAAAGTAGGATATGATGATAAATTCAAATTATTTATTCGTATAAAACAACTTGTAATAGTAGTTGTTACTTTTATATATACTATAGTGTATATATATTATACTTTTGCCAAGATAGCGTGCAAATGTTATTCAAAAATATTGGATGTATGTAGTCGTCAATCTATATAACTATTCTATTATTATTCCAGTCATAAAATGAATTCTTAGAGTAGAAGTGTTTAGCAACTATTCATGAACTTTTCTTTGGAACAAACAAAATTAGGGTTTTAACCTTTCAGGAATGTGATTATATGCCTTTACTGCATAAAGTGCACATTCTTTTGAAGATATAAACTACATTAAGACACACATAAAAGGTAGTAAGTCCTACTCCGAAGACTCTTTACTCTAGTTTTGTTGTTTTACAAACAATGTCAGCTGCTTTATAGTGCTAAATAGATAGTGCGATTTACTTTTGTAATCTTATTAATACATAGTAAACAAATCGTTTAAGTAGAATAAAATGAATTTGCATTTGAATACCGCGGATCGGCTCATTTCACCCGTACAACCAACCGTCCACTAAAATAACTAAAATTGGAATTGACCGCAGTATTTCCGCAATTATTTTACTTATTTAGTGCCAAAATTAAGTGATTTTGCTAATACAACAAAACGCAAAATTTCATTCGTAAAATGTGTTTATATACTTTGTATGATTACAGTAAAAAGATTTGTTAAACATAGGATTCCAACTTGAAATATATCTTAATCAGTTGTAAATAATGTAGGTAATAAAACCATAGTGTTTCTACTTTAAGTTGTTTGACAATAGAGCTCTGCAATGAAAATAAAAATATACTAAACTCTTTCCTACATGAGTCGCAGAGAAAAAGTTAAAAGCGAAACATTTTCAATTTCAGTAACTTTACCATAGAAAATGAACTAGAGGCCGAATTTCGCGGTAAAGGCCAATTTTGTTAGTTTCGGCGGGAGGCTCACCGTGGAGGTGAAAAGCCTAGCCACTCGTGCTTGATACTCTTTAGTGTTCACATTTTTAATACCCCTATAACAAAATTTTCCAATGCTAATATTGCAGGCTAGCTTTGTGGACTTCTGTTAGTGAAAATCGTGTTTTTTTTAATTTGCGATATTTCTGCAGTTTAATATATCCGTCGTATTAATTACGTACCTAAAAGAGGTTTCAAAGTATCTGTATATCAATTTTACTACAATTCCGTTTACCGTTATGGATTCCTAAATATTCGCATTATATAATTAAGGATGAGGTTAGGTTACTGCGTCTATCGTTTCAAATTGATGAATATATTGTACACCTCGACATAGTCCATAGTTTAATAGTTCTAACTATCATTTTAAGATCATTTGTTACACTATGGAATGAAACACAATGTTTGAATTGAATTGAAATTTCTTACTTACTTCCTACTGTAAAAATACAGACAAGGTAGTAATATAGAGACACGTAAGTGTATTAATATGTAGAGAACCAAGAATGACACGTCGGTCTAAATAAAATCTTATTTTTAATCTCTAATCACAAACTTCTGTGACTGTTTTATCCGATATTAAATTTTTTTTTAAAGTTCTATATAGTTAAGAATAACAATAATAATTATTTATTCGTATAAAACAAGGTTTAAATTGATGTTGTGGTACAAAGTAGGTATATAAATCTAACAGTCCTCATGTTCAACTAATAAATGGCTTGAAAATAATAAACAAAACTAAAAATACAACTCCATGTAATCATTAGAATATTAAGATCAATAAAAAAAAATCTCGTTTAATTTAACTACCGTACTGTGCCTAGCTGCTACAACTTGATTGAGTTTTCGAAAGGACTTTGCACCTCCCATTGGTGAGTTGCAAAATATTCAAGTGCACGCTTCGTGGCCATCAAAAACATTTGAAACGGGACTTTTTTAATAGAGGCTGCGGCACAAAAAGTACAACATTGTATATCACAAGTGCACCATTGACTTGGCGGGAAAGTGAAGCGACTGTATACAGTTTTGATTTATGTTCTAAAATTGGTGATGTTTTTAACATTAATTTGTAATAACGGTGGATTATTAACCGTTAAGTGTTTGTAAACGAAACAAAACAACTTTTCAAATTTTCTTAAAAAGTCTATGTGAAATCTCAGTATACCTTTACTTCGGACTCAAGGGGTTTAAGGTGAGGGCATCTCATTTACTATCAATTACTATCCATAACACAAGTTCTTAATTATACTTATCTAGGAACTAAATACTTGGTGAAATTGTCACAAAATATTTCTGTATCTTAATTATAATAATAAATAAATATTTTCTAACAATTACATCAAATATTTTAGTTCCAAGATAAGTATCACTAAGAACTTGTGTTATGGATACTAAATAACGGATAAACATACATAAATACTTTGTTTTTTTGTAAATAAATACTTAAAAGACATAGGGAAACACCCAGGCCAGAACAAATATTCATGTTCATGCACACATATATTTGTCCTGTGTTGGAATGGAACCCACGCCCTTAGAGCGGAGAGCGGGTATACTCGCCACCACGCCCATATCGGTCGTCTATAATGTTAAGGACTTTTTAAACACATGCTGTTTCTCAGCTTTAATAGCCCTGTGGTTTTAATCGAGGGGTGAATCGGCATTCATGCAGACCATAGGAAGGTGCGCTCATTATAGTGCTTATTTCACTTCAGCTTATTATAACGAGTCACTTAAAAAAGAAGACAAAAAATATGAGTCAAAGTTACCGTATCCCTTCGAGTAGGTCATGTTTTATCACTGTATTGGTACATATTGTTGATGCACGTAGCTGTTTCCAATAAAAAATATACTTTACTTACTTACAATGTGGTAGGTCGTATACACAATGCTTGATTTGGTAATCAAGTAATGAGGGTACTCATTAACATAATTAAATGAAACGAATAATTACTGCCTCTCACATTGTTCTTCGCTGTAAGCAAAACTTGTTTTGGTACGTAAAAAATAGGTTTAAGAATCAAGCGGGGTCACTATAGGTGTGGAGAGTTCCCGAGAACACAATCCTTCATATATTAAAAGTTTTTTCAAAAGAAAACGTTTCCAAATTCGGAACTATAATATATATCGGATATCTTGCGATGACCACTTATATTGGTCACATCCAAATATTTTTATTGTTTTGTTCACTTTTGTTATTTTTTTTATTTATTTTGTTGCTGTTTGCAATCAAGTATAAATGAACCTGATTTTGTTACCACACTATATTTACATAATAATATTAATTTTTTTATAGTTTCTTGAAAGTTATTACTATATACAATAATTATACTTTAAAAATATAAATGTCTGGTCATACTTCGGAATGAAAGACCATTAAAAAAGAGTTATTTAACATAACCACTTTTCCATTATGTGACCGAAAACGCTCAGTGCTGTCATCTGTTTTGAAGTCACCACTATGTAAACATATTTTATAACAGTCGCCACTGAGACGTAGGTATAGCATTTTTCCGTATCTTTACTCAGAAGTGAAATAATAATTAGCATCTGACAGTCAGGATGAACGCCATAAAATTTATTTTTTCATTTAATAAACTATTACAGAGTAATTGAAAACGTCAAAATTAATCGAAATATAACGACACTTTAATAATAAAGCTTAGATTCGCTTAAATGCCAAACAAGGAAAAAAAGTGTAAGTAAGTGAATCTAAGTCCCAGTTCCGAGCCACCGCTCTGTAAGAAGAAATGGAAAGAAACTCACAGGCTATGCTCGTTTAAAATATCAATTGGTTAGGTATTTAGATAACAATCTTCATTTGTGTGTGACGCTACACAATGCAATAAAATATAACATAAACAATATTCGAAATTCATTTTGAATTGACCATTTATTGGAATGATTTATTTCCTGGAAAAAAACAGTTTTGTCCGCGGCAACCCGGGTAGGAATCGAATGTACAACCTTTGGATAACCGCTCTACTGCTGTAAATTTAAAAAAAAACATACGTTGGTGATTTATTCTAAATTAAATAATAATTTAATCTGTATTGAGGTTTCAGACAAATACCGGAAGACAGGAAACAATGAAACTCCAATTATGTCTGGACGGATATGCTTTGAAAGGTTTTTAACCTACTTTTCTCCATATTTGTCATCAACCTCAGGTTCGGGAATTAATTAATTTGTATCTGAATCTAATATTTCTTGCATGTGAACTTCTGTTTATTACATATCATTGTTGGTTTAAAGGAAATAAATAATATATTAGGGATTATCCGATTAACTAAACATATTGTACGATGCCTGTAACATAAATAGCATGATTAGCTTAATAACGTCAAACCGCATCGCTGTCAAACCCGTTTAAAGCGAATTAGCGGAAAATAAACGGGATCATGTTGCTGGTAATTGAATTTAAAAATTGTAAGTTATTAGTTAGTATTAGAGTTTTAGCGCTAATAATAAAATACACATAGCGGCTGTGTTTTATTTTCCAAAACTGGAGTCAATTCAAGTTTTTGTGTGTAAAAATTGTGGATTTTAGACATAACTTTTTCGCCAACGTAGACAAGTGTCGGAAAGTAGTATATTATTGAATTGTGTTGTTTTCCTGTTGATTCCGAAACCCCGTAGAAAGCTCTAGTAACCGAATTGACTGAAATAAACTTAACTTGATTTTAACTGTGACTAAATAACTTGCAAATAACTTGAATCAACAAATTATCTGGCAATATTACACTGGCAAATACTTTAATCGAGTGAGTACATATTAAAAGGAAAATAAATATAATTTTAATAATAAATAATAATATTTAGAGACTCGTCAAATTGTTTTACTATTAAGTACATTTTCTTGTAACTGGCGGGAGAAAAAACTAACCTTGACGATTTTCTTGCCCGTTCTTTTACGATCAAGTTCCTGCCCGCAGTGAATGGACGCGCTAGTTTTTAAGTTTGACGTTCATAAGAGCTCTTTTGAACCGAACTTAAATAAATGAATATAAATTTAAATTTAATAAATATTTTCTGACAATTACACCAATTATTTAATCCCAAGATAAGTATCATTAAGAACTTCTGTTATAGATACTAAATAACGCATAAACACATAATTTTTTATTATTTTTGTAAATACATACTTAATATACATATAAAACACCTAGAACAAATATTCATGTTCATGCACACTAAGGTTTGTCCTGCGTGGGAATCGAACCCACGACCTTAGGAGCAGAGAGCGGATATTCTCGCCACTACGCCATATCGGTCGTCAAACTGATTTATTATTGTAAAGTACAAATGACATACTAGATTGCTACATTGATTGGTTTTTCATACCGATATAGTTCAAAAAATAATATCATCAGTATAAGACCAAGAATGTCTACTGCTGAACATAAAACTAAATATTTCAGGCGCCCTGCATCCAACGTAATCGTGCTTTAACAGGTTTAAAAATAATGTAATCAGAAAAAATAACATAAATATTTCGGAAACTTTTATAACATACGAATAAATATCACAGATAAGCCGTTTTCGGTTTCCGTTGGTAGCTTCGGTGAGTAAAAATTTGCAGAAATAAGTAAAATAAAACTCGTAATTGTAGAGAAATTTTAATTATTCTGAATTATACCAAACTAGTTGAATCTATATTAAACTTGTACCGCTGACATCCACTGACGATCTGGTCTAGGTGGCAGAAAGTGGACCAGATCGTCGAATGATATAAATATTACAAACCATAAAATCAAAATGATAGTAATACCATGCCAACAGTAAATATGGCTAGGTTTCCATCCACAAGTTAATTGGGGCTGTCTAGGTACCGCCCCCGCCCCGGGCGATCGCCGCATGGCCCACTGCGTATCAGATATCAGATGCAGGTTCATAATGGCGACTCGGACTATCAACGCAACCGTACTAAGTAAGTGGGGTTCGGCTCTATGAAGCATATCCATCAAATTTTCTATGCAGATAAACGTATATAATATTATTGAGAGTTTTATTTACAGGTCGACCTACAACGACAATATACATAATAAGAAAAAATTGGACTTATATTTAAAGCAGAGTAATTAAATAATAATAAATATTTTGTGACAGTTACACCAATTATTTAGTTCCAAGATAAGTCATTAAGAACTTGTGTTATGGATACTAAATAACGGATAAACATATGTAAATACTATTTTTTTTGTACATACATACTTAATATACAGAGGAAAACACCCAGACCAGAACAAATATTTATGTACATGCACACAAAAATTTGTCCTGCGTGGAAGTCGAACCCACGATTAATCATTATATATAAATTATCCGTATAAAGTAATCGAAAACACAATAGACGGTTAAATTGGTTCATTTAATCTGTCGTTTTGAAATATTTTGTTGAATGAGTTTGGTCAAAACTCTACAAACAGATCTTACACTTTCGACAGTAGTGTAATGTACCCTTACTTTATTTGATGGTATTAACACGTTATTACAATTTTTCCTTTTCGTATATAACATCGGAATAGTTTTAGAAACTTTAACACTTGCCTACATGATTATATGCCCACATTTCGCCAATCATACGTTTGGTCCCACATAATAGGTGGCGCGCCAATTGCCGCTTATCGGGAACTAATAAGTTTGTCAGAACCTCGTCTGTTGATCGACAGGGACATCAAGAGTGAAATACTTGACCGCAGCTTTCGTACCTCTGTTGTCTTACCATTTTCTGCGATCACAGAACACCGGTTTGAGTGACATAATCAAAAACGTGTTTGTTCGTAAACGTAATTATTGCAACAAGGATTTTGTTATAAAGAAATACATTATTATTATTTACTATAAAATACTGGACTTGACTTGTTTAAATTTGTATGTAAGGTAAGCAAATGTTAAAATTAAATCACAATTTGTGGAAGTAATCCACTTATAAGTAGGTCAATAAGAGACAAAATCAGAGTTATCAGATCTGTGTCTTTTAGGTAAACTTGTATTTATATATATCTTATATTTTGAAATAAAAAATCTTAACAATGTGACGTAGTCATTCATGCTCAAAGCGGTCAAAACATTGAGCTCACACATTCCATTTCAAAATTAAAGTAGGCACCTCCGCGTTGATTTTGGCGTCTGTGTTGCAAAACCTGCAAAGCAATCAGACTCTATTAGCGACTGTCATGCAGGTGGACCGTATTGACGGGAAATTATTGATTCGCACCTAATATCCGGGGCCGATCGCTGCGGGCGAGGGGCGTGAGCGTGGTCAGCGCTGCGCTCAAATTAATGGTGGGCACGTCTACTAAATTCCTAATTTGAAAACTTGTATATATTCTACTATGTTGTTTGATAGGGTTACCGCGGTTCTGGAACATAACTGGCTAAAGAAGAAACATGAATGGTTGGTAGTCAGTAAATATCTTACACATCCTTCCGCTCCACATACAGCGAGAGACAGCCAATTCTCTCGCTATGGGACATTCTAAAAAAAGTTCTTGTTTACATAATGTCCTATATTCAATTTGGAGCGCACCGATGTATCTAGGTGAAGAATGTCAAATGGTGAAAGATGGCTAGCCCTTCGCCTACATTGACACTTAAAAAAATCCCAATACCTTAGTCGCTTTTTATGACGTTCTCGGGAAAAACATGGATGGTAGAATAGGCTACACACGGTCACGGCACGGCACACGGGCCTGAAAACTTTCAAATTTAAGAGTTTGTCACTCTCATTAGAAGGCTAGTCCAGTTCACAAACATACAATATGAATGCAATTCAGACACACTCACATGCTATCACACACTTACACACGTTCCCATACACCCACACACGCTCTCATACACTAATTCCACAAAAAAAAGAAAAAAGGTTGTATGGCCATAAATGTCTCGAATATAATATATTGTATGTATGTATGTTCAATATTTGCAACGCTGATAATATATAATTAATGCAAATCTGAAATTCTAGTCCTCAAGAGACAGGGTTACCAAGTTTGGACGAGTGAATTTACATTACGTTTTGTAATTTTTATTATTTATTTTATTAATATTTAAAATTTGTGTTGCGAAACATTATTTGGTGAAATGAAAAACAGGTTAATTGTCATTTTAATATTTAACAGTGTTTACTATTGGATAATTTGCTAAGTGAGTTTTTGTAAGATGATACTTTTGTCAAATGAACATTTGGTAAAACGTTGTTTGTCGAATGACCATTGGTCAATAATTTTTTGGTCAAACATGAATAATCCCAATTTTGATCAACTCAATTAAAACGGAACACTAAACAGATTTAAAACGAAAATAGATTAACAAATTGATTGTTAATTTAAAATCTTTATCCAGTAATCCTATTATCTAGTTACAAACCTAACTACTTTGTTAAGTTGTTCTACTACAAAGGCTTAGTCTTTAATTACCGAATTATTCGTGGTATATAGCTCACTCAATTGTGTTACTGTAAGCCTCGGGGCTTTCATTAATTATTAACCTAATAAACGGATCAGGTTGGTAATATAATCCGGATCTCACATTGCACCTTACGGACACATTTAGGCACAGAACGGGCCACTTTATAAGAGGACATTAAAGGTAGCTTAATCGCTGGAGTAACTCAAATTTATCATCGCTGTTATTCCAGTTTTATTATTGGAAAAAAGGAATTCGGCAGACATAATACGTCTTTCGAGAGAACTTAATTTCGTAATTACAGTTGAAATAGCCGTTTTTATATCAATGTTACTCCTTAGGAATATCTACTCAAAAGGTAATAATCGTATACCGTTTTATAGGTGACGTAAAAATCTTCGTTATTATGGGAATTAAAAATTCTGTGCTTTATTAAGTAAATCGTTACTTGGATTTAATGATGGGGCTCCTTAATGTCAAATTTGTGGAATCAAACATCTGTCTTTGAAATGTCGTTGCTACCAAAATAATTATCTCCCCGCGCCTTTAATCATAAAGAGAAATGAGGCGAATATATTTTGGAGAAAATCGATACAATTATTGTGAAGGCCTGCCTGGCGCTGCTCACATTATTAACTGCTATTCTACGTCGTACATTTCATTCTATGCGTATGTGTGCATATGTGGACGTATTTGTGTGTTTAAGGCTTATCGGATTCAGTTCAATACAAATGGAATATATAGACAGGTCATTACCTGGTTCAACTAATAAGGAACTGCGTGATATTTGTATATATGAACATGGATGTTGTTTCAGGTATTATAGAGGTTTAATAAAAAAAAAACAAGTTTGTCTATTAAATAACTACTGATTGACGACGCTCTGTAAAATTTCCTTCTTTTGGAAAATACTATGAAACAAAATTAATTATACTTTTAGTTTGACTTGTAATGAAAAAAAGAAATCTTACAATTACACCATTTTTTTAGTTCCAAGATAAGTATCATTAACAACATGTGTTATGGATACTAAATAACGGATAAACATACTAGATACTTCGTTTTTATAAATACATACCTAATATACATAGGCAAACACTCACACCAGAATCAAAATTCATGTATGTGCACACAAAGATTTGTCCTGCGTGGGAATCGAACCCACAACCTCAGGAGCGGAGAGCGGGTATACTCACCTCCACGCCATATCGGTAGTAATTGGCATCATGACTGATTTGGTTGTATTTGGTTGTATATGAAGATGATATATAAGGAATAGACTGTAGTTATCGCTTTCCATCATATGAACTTTGGTCTAATCTAAATTTCATTAAAATTTAAAAAAAATGTATGGCAGTCACTACGCATAACAGACTTTGAAGTCTTTTTCTCTCTCAAACACAAGTTGTATTACTTACTTAAAAATAAACAAGTAATAAGTGTGTACATTTTTGACGAACCTAAATGATCCTGTTAATCTTAAAAAAATGTTTTGAGTACATTTTATGTTACTTACGAAAAGTAGGTTATTTTTTGTCAAGTTTTACTAACGCGAAATTAAGCAGGCAAAGCTTAAGCTTCTATTTTTAGTTTATTTTACAAATTATTTTAGATGGTGTGCACCTATAATTACTATGCATACTTAGCTAAGCTTACTTGAAATGTCTCGTAATGTATAATGTATTCAGAAGCGGCGATGCGTTTCATAAATAATAATTCGCTTCAGTTATTTGTTAAACCTTAGGAAGTTATTTATTTTTTAAACCTTAGAAAACTGGAACAGATATTATAATGTTATTATTTATGGGATTAAAAAACAAATGACCTTGACCTTGAAATACTAGTTGCTTGCCCATGACTTCAATCGTTACCAATATACGAACCAATGTACCAACCAATATACCAACCAATATACCAACCAATGTACCAACCAATATACTAACCAATATACAAACCAATATACAAACCAATATACCAATCAATATACCAACCAATATACCACCAATATACCAACCAATATACCAACCAATATACCACCAATATACCAACCAATATACCACCAATATACCAACCAATATACCAACCAATATACCAACTACAGGAGGAATAGTTTCCTAATTATAGCGAGCACGGCTTTCAACAGTGTCAACAACTGCAAAATCGTAATTTTTTGTGGCAGTATAAATTCTTTAAAAACATACTTAGTCGCTTTAAACTGCTTTTAACTGCATAAGCGCTGTTTGGCATGATCGCATTTCGGTTCTTAACCTTATAATCCTATATATAGTCAATTAGTACTAGATAATGTAGATGTTTTATGAGGCAACTGTTTATTGGCCTATTTTTAATTATCTTTTAACATGTTTAGTATTAAAGCTGTAAGCTATCCTACGAAAACTATTTAACGATCGGACTGCGACATATAAAAATGTTAGCTGGTACTTAAATGAATACACAAAAGAGTAACCCTTATTTCATCAATGAACACGATACATCGAACCATTTGCAGTTAATATAAGGCCGAAAAGTAAGCTTAAATGAGAAAAATTGGGCAAAGGATTGTCCGCAGTCAATGGGCGCGATTTTAAGTTACCGTTCTTAGAAGTTAATTAAGGCTAACTTAAATAAAACTCGATATTGTTACTGAACTAGCCGGTTAGATATGCGTTAGGGTCGACGTGTCCTACACTGGGAACCACGCGTCGGTAAGCGCAGTGTATGATGCCCTCCAGCATGGTGGAGCAGCGGTGGGAAGCAAAGAGCTGAAGATAGAGTTCAATGTCGTGCCAGTGCAGAGGCCTATGTCCAGTAGTCGACGGAGATACGCTGTTGATAGGGTTAAGCAATTAATCAGTAAAGAAAACCATGTGTTCATGCAGACAATGTCATGCAGGCAAAATACTCTCAGTATTCTGCCACGATAAATAAATTAGTTCAAATTAAGAGTAGGTGAACATTGGGTCAAGGTAGCGGCTAAATGAGTGGAGATGAGCTTGTCTACCGGAACATTTCAATTCATCAAACATTCACAAATTCAAAGGTCAGACTCGGAAAATGCTATCGCTTTACAGCTATTGTTTAATCGTCAAGGAACTTATAACTGAATCTGTTTCTCCAGACTTTTACTAAATACTTTAAAATTTGCTAAGTATATTTCGGTTTGGGGCAAAAGTATAAAATATTTTTGTTAACCAAAAGGGATGTATAACATTGTAAATGTGTTCTGTAACCCTGGTGTTTAGTTGGTGGTGAAGATTGACGATACACTGGAAACCTATTCAACTGTACCTGGATATCTGTAGCTATAGCGCGCGTTAGTTTATAAGTATGACTTTCATAAGAGCTCTTTTGAGCCAAACTTGAATAAATAAATTTTTAATTTTTTTTAATTTTTATAAAATCAAAACACACTGAAACCTAAGTCTGCAGAAGGACATGTATTTTTTTTATATAAACGTTGCGAATATAAATGGAAACAGGTAAAAATATTTAGATTAAAGATATAACATCAAAATAGATATTATTGAAAGAAAATAAAAGAAAAATTACAAAAGATTTAAAAATGTTTCACCAACAATGCAGAGGCATCTCAAACCTTGTGTGTAAAATAACCAACCTTCAACTCCATGCCGGAATAAATTGGCCTTTTTGTAAAATAAAAAATGAAATATCGAAGCTACATTTTCATGTAAAGCTGTGTGAAAAATGAATTGATGCAATCTCGTACACTTGTTCGATAGAATTGGTACCATTGTTGTTTCGCTATGGAACGAAAAAAGCGTAAAATAGGCAACTTTATACAGCGACCTCAGCAAAACGGCGCATACAGGCTTTGTAGTAAAAAAAAAGTCTCATAACTACATATCATTATAAATCCAAAACAATATATATTAAGCAGATCATGTTTTTCTAGACTATAATATAATAAAAATCAGTGAAGCATGAAGAAATTTTAAACAAACGTACTGAATACCTCACAAACGGTCACCCATTCAAGGACTTACTATTCTACTCTATTAACTCGGCTTTACTTTGGTGATCGTTTCCGACCACCTAGCATCGCGAAGCTACGAACGCTTTATCCACCTTATATACATATAAACCAATTTTTATTATCAATCATTCAATCGCATCCCACTGTTGACCGTAGGCTCACCCCAAAAATTACCATCCCGGTCCTCTGATTACGCATCAATCCAAATTTTTATTAAGGGCACTATTCATTAGAGACGGCTATTTTAACAATCAATATAGATATTTAGAGCCATCCATTTGTCTGAATTAGTGGTTATGGCCCTTACATAAATCAGTGCGGCAAAGTTTATCGCTTAATAAATCTTTATTACGCGTGTTAACTTTGTTTGGTATCGAGCAATAACGTTTCGGAGTTAGATACAACACTCGATAGTTTTTCGAAGACAACGGGCAAAGGGTAAAATTTACAGTGCCTCTATTTTTTAAAGTACATACATACAATCACGCCTGTTTCCCCGATGGGGTAGGCAAAGGCATAAAATACGCCCACACTTCGCCAATTGTGTTGTTGGTCCCACGTAATTGGTGGCGAGCTTATCGCCGGTAACTTTAATGTTCGCCAGAGCCTCGTCCATTGATCGGCAGGTGCACCACTTGCAGGTGAGTTCGGCTTAGACTCTAAAATGATGGTGGAATTCCTGTCCCTGTGTTGGCATAATATATTTATTCAGTACTTGCATAAAAGATAAAACAAGTCATAACGGTATACTGGGTTCCCAAGTACAAAAATGGTATCCACTCAGCTAAATGTTACCATGCACCAATAAAATGTCACTCACTAAAGAAATGTCACAGTCAAGATACGATCTTACGTGTATAATTTAATGATTTCATCAAATTATAAAGGTTTGTCAAGAAGATATTTTTAACAAACTGAAAGTCTTATATTTTACAAAGGCAAAGATTACTTTTTTAGTTTCAATAACTAAATTTTGTTATATAAATTTGTAACCATTATAAGTTTGTAGCAGCGCTCGTAGCTCTGCGGTGCTCAGTAGTCGGAAACGATCACCGAAGTACAGCAGAGTTTACAGAGGTCAGTCCTTGGATGGGTGACCGTTTGTGTGGCATTTGATATCGAGCGCTTCCGTGCTTTGGAAGGCACGTTAAGCCGTTGGTCCGGGTTATCACAAAATGTGGTAGTCGTTAAGCCAAGTTAGAGGCCTAATAGGCGGCTTGAAAAATTCTAACAGCAGGACGCCATACACCTGCCTCTACCAATCCGCACTGGGTCAGCGTGGTGGAGTATGACCCAATACTCTCACTTGTTATGTGAGAGGAGGCTCGTGCTCAGTAGTGGGACGTTAATGGGCCGAGATGATGATGATAAACCATTATAAGAAAGAATTAGAAGTTAATTATAATTTTGATATATATCGTGTACATTATTACTACTATTATTAATTTATGTATTTGTAATCAATAATATTGTTTACAATATTTCATTACGAAATCACTAAGGTTTATGTGCGTTGATGATTTGTAAATATTTATATTTTTACATGTATATTGAAATATACTTTATATAATTATTTTATATACATACGAGAACAATAAAAATAAAAACCAGAAAGACACTATCGTAGGAAGTTATAATGTTGAAAATTTAATTCATCTAGCACAGGCATATATTTGCTTAAAAGGTGACTTCATCAACTTGTTGTTTGTTAAAATACTTCTGTGTTTATGAAATAAATAAATTTATTATTATTATTATTATCATTACAAAAATAATAGACTACCTTTCTTTACATATTATTATAATAAACGAAGCAATTTCAGAGATTTAAAAAAAAAAATTATAGATGGTAAAAATATTATGTAACTAAATGAAAAGTCAATAGATATAAAATAAACACTGCTTAAAGAAAGAAAGAATTAGAAGTAATTACATTGATCATAGTAATAGTATGTAAACTAACGTTTAAGCTACAAACCCAAAAAAATTGCACTATCTATTTGTGTTATTTATTTTATATCGTTCCTAAATCAACAGTCAATGTGATCCTGAAATATTTATTTATACGTAGATAATCAGATACATATTCAGGGCAATCAATACGATAATCTCCTATCAGCAGATAGAGACACGCACAGATTCCACTACGGGATTCTAGCCCCTCTTTTGTTTGTCTATAATCATTATTTATATTGTTTCGTTTTTATTGATTGTATCATATTTACATAGGTGTTATTAAAATCCTGTAAATGTTTTCTTTAAACATTTTGAGGAAAGCTTGTTGTCACAGGCTTGTGAGCAGAGCCTATTTGCAGTGGTCCCACTAATTAGATGAACGAAAAAGTTCGAACATGGAACATGTGACACCCTGCAAGTTCACTGTAATTTATAAGAGTTAAACATAACTACTATAGATACATATAATTATGTTTATTTATATATTTTACACATTTAAAAGGAATTTATAAAAACTGTAATATTTGCTTATTAAGTACGCGATTATTATACACATGAAATAAATTTGTTTTAAACATGTTACAGTCCACAATGCAAAATTTGGGTTTTTATTTAAGGTAATGTTTTATATTCGTAAGAATATTCACGCAAGAGAACACAAGCCGACATTTTTATCCAAGCTTATGAGTACATTGAAAAGGATTTGCATATTATTCGTATATATGGTGTATAGGACTCCTACCAAAATCTTAGGAGCTCAAGCCAACCTCACCTGCAAGTGGTGCACCTGCTGATCAATGGACGAGGCTCTGGCGAACATAAAAGTGCCCGGAAAGCGGCAATAGGCTCGCCACCTATTTTGTGGGGGGACCAACTAACGATTGGCGAAGTGTGGGCGTACAGTATGCCTCTGCCTTCGGGGAAACAGGTGTGCTATTATTATTCCAGCTAAACTCTATTTCTAAAAGGCTGCATAAAATATTATGCTGGCTTTAGCGTTTTTTAAAAGTTTGATTTTTAGTTATATAAAAAAAAATGTTTCTTGAACACACTATACACATATTAATATAAAAAAATAAATATCAAATATGCATGCATAAGATGCCTGCAAGTCGTTTCAAAATGCTGTAATATGGTATGTTGACGCTGTAGTTTATGCAATCAGAAGCTAATGTTAACACACACACACACACGTTAACACTCTTAGAAAACAACAAGAGCCGCAAGGGAATGTAAGTAAATTGCAATCAGAAGAGTAAGTACTTTGATTTAGTGACGACTCCGCCTATGCAGAAGTATTGTTACGAGAGCCATGTGGGCTGTGTATTCATAAAGGCGTCCCAACATGAATAAACATTCTTGTACGAAACAATACATTTAAGCTACTCGCGCGATTTGCATTATAATGAGTTCGCGATGAGATTTAATTTTTATAGTAGAATGCCTACCCAAATGTACTTGCTACTTTGTACTATACGCGGCGCGCATGTCGCTGCACGGGTAGTAATTCACAAGTTTTTTGAAGTGTTGTGCTTGCATCGAGCACGCGCTATCGATAAAACTAAAAAAAATATTTGTTTAGTATGTGCTTCAAAACAATTAAAAGACGATTTAGAAGCTTCTTTTTGGGCATCTTGAAAAAGATCTTACAACATGACAAGGAATGCTGGGTCTGCGTTGTGGATTTTGGCCTGACCTGAATCCCGTACTCAGGAGGCAATGACAATTTGGATAAAACCTCCACCAAATAATGAATATAAATTAACATGCATTTTGGTTCTAACATAATGTAACAGTCTTCGAAAAATTCTAGAATTAATGTGTCAGTGAATCTGCTTTATGTTTTAGTAACAAAATAAAGATTTATTAGTAGAAATCTTACAACAGATTATGAGCTTAAAACACGTCTTCACCTATTATTATAAACAAAGGTAATGCTTGTCAAACATGTGTTTAAATAAATATATTTATGCAAATTTCGGACAATTCATATAGGTATAAGAATATTTATCATAAATACATATAGGTACATTATGAAAAATTCATTAGTCTCTGTTGACATTTTGATGAATGTATTTGTAGAGGCTTGTTAATAACACCTTGCACATCGAAACTATTCGTAAATTATAAAGAAGAATTTGGTTGTTTGTTGTGCAATAATCTCATGTTTTTATTGACTAAAAAAAGGTTGAGGTTCTAAATTGGCTTGTTTGTTTGTTTTCGACGTAATTCATCTATCTATCCTAAATGTCATTAAGTTTATTGTCACGAGATGCACTGAAGCTATGCATGTCGTTTAAACGATACGAATTGTGTTAGAATGAGTATACTTAAAAGTAAGAAATACAATTAAAATTTTATTTTAATTTTTTTTAAGGATGCAATAAAAAAAGTATGTCTGAGCGGACATGAGTGCTAAGATTAGAAATGAAGTGATAAGGATTTTTTTTAAGTAAACGAATATGTAGTAAGGAGAATAAATAATAGATATAATTATGAACCAAAATTACTTTCAATGTTATTGTTAAATATTACGAATAAAAAAAATATTGCAGTCACCGAGAAAGCATATGACTATTCGCGGTAACCCGGGTTGGAATCAAACCAACCTTTGGACCCGGGTTACTGCGAACGAGTTGATTTTTTTGGTGTATAAATATGTATGGAGAAAATATATAGAACTGTTCATAATTATATTGTAAATCATATCATAAAATTATATACTAAGCCTTTTGCTACCATTTTCGTAGATAAAACTTTGTATAAATTATTAGCAGCACAATTTAAAAGCTCCGAGTTAATCAATTTGATTAGAGTCTAAACGACCAGTCGGGATGTAGAGGTGTTTTAACCATAGACGTGTTTAAGTAATATCAGTCATCGGTGAGGTTCTGTAACAACTTAATGGGTCCCTCTAAATAACATTCATTAAACCGCCGATAGGAATCTGCTGATGTTCCGCTTCGCTTTACGGAACTCGTTCAAGGTGCTATCGGTCATTGCCCTTCATTTAAACATGAACCTGACAGATTTTGTGATTTGTTTTGTATTTTTTTATAAAAAAAGTTGACACTCAAGCATGCCACCAGATGTGGTAACCGCAACCTGTGTACGCTTGAAACTAGCGCGTTGTCGACTCGGTAAAAACCGTTTCACGCCCTTTCTGAAGAGCACCAAGCTGTAATCTCTTGGAAAAACCTCGCTAAACTCATTCCACAAGCCAATTTGAAACGCACTGTACTGTTGCTAGAAATATGCGTATTGGTGAATGAATGCATTTTGCGGTAGGATATTGCGAAAGCTACTGTGACTAGGTCCAAAACGTTCAGTGAAGCTTCATGCTTTTACAGAAGTCTTAGAAGAGCGATTTTTGTGGGTCAATACGTATGTTAAGATTCATTGTAACGCTACGCTTTATGGAACCCGTTCGAGGTGCTAGCGGTCAATGCTCTTTATTTAAAGTTGAACCTGACAGGCTCAGTGATTAGTAACGTTGTTTTTGAAGACATATGCGTATTGCCGAATTAATAAACGCATTTTACTACAGGTTATTGCGAAAGCTATTGTGACTATGACAAAAAAATATCAATAAAACTAAGAAGCGTTCACAGAGACCTTGACAATATAGTTCATTTAGAATGCATAACAAGACGTCATCCATCTTCCACTATTTACATTCCAATAGGTAATAAATTTCATTGAGAATATTCGTCTTCATTTGAAAATGTCAACTCTGGAGGTATATTATGGTTTACAATCAGTTGAATTGTACGTCAGTTAATAAATAACGTACTGAGCCACGTTGAAGTAAGTAATTAAGTTCTTGTGCCCGAGATCATGCGTAGGCGCATCAAGCATGCTTCCTAACGATGCACTAAACTTGTACATGTGAAAACATACTTTATAATAAGGAATCATAAAACCTATAATTCCATCTATGCATCTGACAGCATATCATATGCAAATCTATGAATATTTAGTGGCCAGTTCCATTTCAATTCCAAAAATATATCTAATGAAAAGTCAAGTAAGAAATATGTGTACTGCGTTTTTTTCTTTTGAATACTAATCATGAAACTGTAAATAGATTCTAAACAATTTATGATAATTTAAAACAATAAATTATTGAGCTTAAGTCGTTTGTCATGAAGTCGAAAAATTGAATCTTTCTCTACGTTCTTAATTACAAAAGCAATATAACATACCTGTACTAGTAAAATAAATGAGGCATAATGTAACTTAAAACAATTCCAGGTGGTCTACAGGTTAGAAAACCTATAATTTAAAATAATTGACATTTATAAGACGAAATTTATACTAAAAAAGTCTACTCGACCGCGGTCGCCCGAGTAGGATTTTTCTACTTAAAATCTCGTTAAAACTATAACAAAAATAATTTAAAAAATAAACATTTGTTTTCTTCTTATTCTTCATCTTAGCGTTATCTCGGTTGCTGCCTTACGGGCCCGGGATCCGCTTTCCTACATCTTCTCTTCCACTTCCACGGTCTTCGGCATCCTTGGTCGATATTTGTTTGCATAAGAATGAAAATATAATCCTGTCTTTATAAACTGACAACTGGCATTTTGCTAGACGCCCGAAGCCATTATTTAAAAGAAAGAAGACAAGCAACTGGCGACCGACATGGCGTGGAGGCGAGTATACCGGCACTCCGATCCCGAGGCTGTGGGTTCGATTCCCACACAGGACAAATCTTTGTGGGCACAAAAATGAATATTTGTTCTGGTCTGGATGTTTTTCTATGTATATTGAGTATGCATTGACAAAAAAAAAACAAAGTATTTATGTATGTTTATCCGTTATTTAGTATCCATAACACAAGTTCTTAATGCTACTTATCTTGGAACTGAATAATTGGTGTAATTATCGGATTTTTTTTAATTTTTTAAAAAACTGAATTTATCAGATGTAGGGATCTAAAGTTTTTTTATGCAATCAAAAGATATTATAAAAATTATTGATAAAAAATGAATTCTCCTTAGGGCTCTTCATTCACACACCACCACACTAGTGTGTGGTCTGTGTAAAAACGTTGTGCTTGTGGCATATTTCAATTCTATATATATATATTTACTGTAAGTAAATAAAAAGTAGAGATTTCTTTTAGAAATAAGTCCACCTTTGTATCTAGTCTTTTACACGTCAGGCTTTTTTTTTGTTTTTTTTATTTTATAATAAAGAATATAAATAAGGATAGGGCAAGAAACTCGTCATGTTGTCGTACCAGTCTGTCTGATATAACACAAACCTAAGACGATTTCTTTGTCTGAAATAAACTGTATTATTTCAATTAAATTGGCATCTTGATAGTGATTGTCCACAAAGCGTGCTCAATCACGTGATTGTGTGCTCACTGCTATTTGTCGACCGCGTCGTTAGTCCACGCATGATTAATGGTCATATGGTAAAGCAGAACAAACAAACTACCTGCACGGTCTGCCCTGAACTTTTAAAAATAAATTGCTTCAGATCTTTCTTTTGATAGGATAATAAAATATTACTTTTGTAAGCTCCAATTGTTTTGTTTCTTATGAAAAAATCAAATTGCTTTATTGAACTTCAGTCTTAGTAGGATAAGACCTTTTTGTTGGACCTCACTGTCTTTTGTTTTTGGTTTTGAAAAAAAAAACAAAGTTTGACACATGTCATTAGCCATATTCCAAATAATGGAGCAGAATGTAAGCATAAGGTTGTGTTACAAGTGGGATATCATGTTCACATTCATAGAAAATGGAGCAAAGACATTTTATTGTTTAAAATGCTTGGTTTTTGTGGACGTAACAATTAGAGGTTACGCGGTTCTTCCTGGTGACGGACTTTAGTCATAAATTGACAAATATTTTTGTACATCTCCCACAGCGGTTCTAGGTCAGAACTTAGCAGAGTATAAACACAAATTATTTTTGGTAATCTTTAGATACATACAACCAATTAAAAATACACATATAATGCGTCTAATTCCCATAAGACATTAATTTCCTTTGCAGTAACGCAACTGTTTGTTTAAACAATAGTTTGATTAACATAACGTCCAGTCTTGTGCACTATCAGTAAGTTCTTGTTTACGTTTCAGATTAGATTACAGGAAATTTAAGATCCACACCTATTTTTCGTTTGTTTACTTAAGAATTGGAACATTCACATTCTAAGCACAACACAAAAATTCTATGTACAGATTATTACGACGATAAGTAATGATATCAGATAGGCATTTCAGGAAATGTAGTATCTACATAGGAAGTAAAAAAACTTTGAGAATCACGGGAGTTATCACTGGGAAAGTCCATTAAAATAAAATTAAACTAAAATAATCTATGTGGCGCGGGGGTCACTATATTTGTACTGTGCTTCAAACACACAAAGTTCGGTTCTCACACAGGAAAGATATGAAAATAGATATTTCTCTTGTTGTGGCTATTTTTTATGTATTACATTCGTACATACATTCACACCTGTTTCCCCGAAGGGTAGATGCATATTATACGCCCATACTTCCGGCCGGGGAAAGGTAACACCCATAGGTTGGCGACTCTGGGTGCCCTTAGTACTGAGTATCGAGGGGGGAGAAACTAAGAGGGACCTGTGGAGGGCGCAGCGGGCGGGCCAGGAGAGTCTTAGGCTGAGGGGACAGGGGGCCCCCTGCTGTCTAACCATTGACCCTCCGAGAAGTCGGCCACACACGCTATGGTCACACAAGGAGGTGGGAAAGGCGCATTCACTGCGCCTCTCTGAGGAGGACCTCCCGGTTCTGGTCCGGGGGATGTTGGCCGCGGGCGGGGTTTCAGAGCTGCAACCCAGGTATTGGCCCCCCGCCTCTTTCTCAACAAGCGGTGTGCGTCGTTGAAGATTTTTAGTGGGTATTACTGCTGGCAGTCGCGTCTGCCGGTGGTGAGTCCCACACCTCCTTTCGGTGCCCCTTTGGCCGGAAGGCAGCGCGTAAATGCATTTTGCTACCAACGTAAATAAAAAAAAAAGGATCTCCATACTCCCATTTTGTGTATTATTAGTATGTGATTACGAAAATTCCCTTAGAAACTATTAATGTGTGCTTTTCCGTTATCTTTTATCCATAGTATGAGCTCTGTTTAGTAATACTATCGGAATCGCTTTGTTAAATGTTGAAAGAATATTTACTATACGAGTATATCATAGACATTCGTATGTGAGATTAGTAAAAGCGACTTTAAGCCCATTGTATATCAAAATGTCTAAACTAGGTAATGCATAGGTACAGCCTAAAATAATTGGTAGCGTGCCATATATTTTATTCGTAATGCAACATTACACGTTATTAACTTAACAAAATCACCCAGTACAAATAAAAATAACTCTTGGTTGCGTAATAGGTCAGCGTAAAATAATTGGTACACATAGGAATCAGAACACACCCTAACGCTCTTGATAATAGAGTATATTAATCTTTATGGCGCTTTCGATGTTACCAACTATACGACATACTGTTTAGCATAACTATCACATCATGAATTTATGAACAAGCTTTATTGTAGTGCATGTGGCAACCCTAGTTAACTCGTCACTGAATATTATGTAAAGCAGCCAAAGTGCATATTGCTTAGTGTTGACAGTTCTGGGCATAATATAATCATTACTAATTGCATAATATAGTAATGGGCTTAATGCACAGTGGAGGCCTTTCAGGAAATAACAAATTTTAGGTCTTTGAAATTTACCTCCATATTCTCAATTTTTTACATTATATAGGTACAATTTTAATGTAAACTTATTAAAGCGGAATCATATACATTTTATAAGCTTCAAAAGTATCCGACCGATTTCAAAAATTATATCACAAATAGAAAACTGCATTATTAGTAAGTAACATTGGCAATTATTTTAATTAGGGATTCCTGCAAAACCTTTAATATTGTAATTCAAGGTGTAATATAAAATAAATAGCAATCGAAACGAAAATAAAAATAATACGTCGCGGGCAATGTAACCTAGCATGCGCTAGCAGAATCACTGGTTTCTTATGGGTTGGCATGCTACGGGCGCGCATTTAAATCTTCTTTGAGTAAAATAAAATGTTGCAAATTAGATTTTTAAAACTATTAGTAGACAAAAATACGAAGGCACGCTGCAAAAGTAGTAATTATGAGAAATTATTTTGTGAATGTAACATACTGCCTATACATGAGAGAGCAATAATGTTAGTAGCAATGGAAAATTTTAATAACAATGAACAACAAGCACAGCATTTCTTATGTAAGGCCTCAAAGAACTCCGAGGAAAAGGTACGAGGTACCCCTGTGTACCAACTACTATGGACGAAGGTGTAACAAGTACTTGGTTCCAATAATTTTCAATAGCCTACCAATAGACTTAGAAACTAACTCAGAATCAATAAAATCGTTTAGGTTTAAAATAACAGAGCTATTTCTTGATAGTTTACGTAGTGATATATATAGTTAATGATGGATGATGTATACTTATTATTTTCGAAATTTGTTTTATAGTGAAGAAGTGTATATTTGACTGTTTTTTTGGGAGCTACAACTGCCAACAAACTGTTTTACAGTTTGGCAGATGTTAAGTATTTGTTGTCATGATTTTAATATTTATATAAACACTTTTTCTTTCTTTTCTTTCTTTTCTATAAAACCCATAAACAGCCACACGCTTTCAGTAAAATCAAATAAGTTTACCATACTGTACGCCACGTTGTACATTCTGCCTTGCGTCATATACATTTCATTACTTAAGAATACAGATCATCATCTCAGCCCATATACGTCCCACTACTGAACACGAGTCTCCTCTCACATATCAAGGTGTGAGGGTATTGGGTCATACTCCACCACGCTGACCCAGTGCGGATTGGTGGAGGCAGGTGTATGGCGTCCTGCTGTTAGAATTTTTCAAGCCGCCCATTAGGCCTCTAACATGGCTTAACGACTACCACATTTAGTGATAACCAACGGCTTAACGTGCCTTCCGAAGCACGGATGCGCTTGATATCAAATGCCACACAAACGGTCACCCATCCAAGGACTGACCTCTGTAAACTCTGCTGTACTTTGGTGATCGTTTAGGTGACCTAGCATCGCAGATCTACGAGCGCTTCAGAATACACTTACGAAACAAGTAATTTATTTTAAAAAATCTAAGACATGTTACTAACAAAGAATATCATACAGAAAGTGTTACTAACCATGAAGAAAGGAATATCACAAAATGGTAGGGAGAAAAACACAACATCCTTGGATTGTTTCTGCGTCTCGCCGTCACTCTGTCTTACAAACGTTTCAACTTGAGGATTAACCCAGATATAAGGGATAAAATGATACTGTAGCACTCGCACAGCATATAATATCTCTAAACTAGCTTCTGACTGCGTCTTCGCTTGTGTAAAAGCAGATTTCCCTATTTCCAATTAACATATATACATTTACGCCTGTTCTCTGAACGGGTAGGCAGAGGCATAATAAATGCCCACATTTTGCCAATTATAATGTTGGTCCCACGTTGGTGGCGAGCCTATTGCCGCTTACCCGGAACTTTAATGTTCGCCAGAGCCTCGTCCGTTGATCGGCAGGTGAGGTTGGCTCAAGCTCTTCAGATCTTGCTAGGAGCCCTGTACACTTATTCATAATATGATATCACGTTTATTACTAAAACCTATTTAACTTAATTAAGTATGGAATTATATAGCGGTATTATGTCCTTATACAAGCAATTTTTCCATAACTTATTAGTAACAATAAATAACTTTCCTTAAATGTTTTTGTGGCATAATAGGTTGGGGAAAAAGTCTTTTCGTATTTTTGTATGAAAAGTCAAGACATTTTTTTCAAAGTTTATTTACATTTATTTACAATATATATGTACCGTTTTGTTGAATAACTTTCTGCCATTTTGTGGGCAGAGACATTATCCCGTTACTGTAGAAACTTTGGGACTTCTGATCAAAAAAACGGGACAAATAGTTTTGGCAGTCCTCTCTTGAGGTCAACCTTACAGAACCTAAAGAATTCTGCAGAGACCGAAACAGGTGAAAATCTGAAGGCGCAAGGTCAGGGCTATATGGTGGATGCACTAGGACCTCCCAGTCGAACTCTCTTATTTTTTGCTGAGTGGCTAAAGATGTGTGTGGTCTAGCGTTATCGTGATGAAAGACCACACCCTTCCTGTTGATCAATTTCGGCCGTTTTCTCTCGACTGCTTCCTTTAATCTCATCAGTTGCTGGCAGTAAAGATCAGAATCGATGGTTTTGCCGGGCGGTAAAAGCTCATAATAAACAATGCCCTTCCAATCCCACCATACACACAGCATCACCTTATTTCGTGTTAGGCCAGGTTTGGCCACAGTCTGCACCGAGGTTGGTGAGCACGGCGGGAGCTCTATCTCGCCTGCTCCCCAATCTCGGGGGGAGTGGCGGCAGTTGCCGTCGCCTTTACATGGGGGTGGTGCGATCCATAGCCTTGTACGGGGCCCCAATTTGGGCGAGCTCCGTATCGGGTCGCCATCGACAGGTCCTGCAACAGTCGCAGAGGGTCATGGCGAACCGTGTCGTTAGGGGGTATCGCACCATCTCTGTGGAGGTGGCTTGCGCACTCGCCGGGTCGCTGCCGTGGGACCTAGACGCCTTGGTTCTCTCGGCAGTGTTCTGGCGAGGCGCGCAATCCCGGAGCCAGGGTCTCCGCCCCGCACCGGACACTGTGGTGCGGTGGCGTAGAGACGCTCAGAGGCAGGCTCTGGGCGCATGGCGGCGGCAGCTTTTTCGGAGCGCCGAGTTTCGTGCCGAAGGATCGAGGCGCCGTATCCTCGAGGCGGTCGGGCCCATCTTGGAGCGATGGGTCGGCCGTCGGTGGGGGTCGATGACCTTCCGGCTCACGCAGGTACTTTCCGGGCACGGGTGCTTCGGGAAGTATCTGTGTGACGTCGCCGGGGGGGAGTCGACCCGGTGTTGCCACCATTGTGACTGCGCGGAAGACACCGCGCAGCACACTTTGGTGGCGTGCCCTGCGTGGGCGGGGCCGCGGTCGACGTTGGCCGCGGCCCTGGGTGGAGTGGCTCTCTCGCTGCCGACCATCATGCAAAAGATGGTCGACAGCGAGACAGCGTGGGAGGCGATGGCCTCCTTCTGCGAAGTGGTGATGTCGCAGAAGGAGGCCGCGGAGCGGGAGAGGGAGCGGGACCCGCTCTCTCTCCGGCTACGCCGTTGGCGCAGCGGGCGGGCCAGGAGGGCCCGTCAGGCAGCGCCCGGGGGGTCTTAGGCGGCGGGGGCAGGGGGCCCCTTCCGTCTCGCCATAGACCCCCCCCGAAGTCGGCCAGTTACGCCATGGCCGCACAAGGAGGTAGGGGGGGCGCTACAAATTGCGCCTTCCTGAGGAGGTCTCCCCGGTTCTGATCCGGGGGACGTTGGCCGCGGGCGGGGTGCCAGAAACTACAAATCCCCTGGTGCTGGCCCCCCGCCCCTTCTTCAACAGCGGTGGGCGTCGTCGGAAGATTTTTAGTGGGTAGGACTGCGGCGGTCGCGTCTGCCGCAGTGAGCCCCACACCCCCTCCCGGTCTCCCCCTTTTGGCCGGGAGACAGTGCGTAAATGCATTTTGTTACCGACGTAAATCAAAAAAAAAAAAAAAAGGTTTGGCCACAGTCTGTGAAGCCTGGCCAACTTTCGACCACGACCTTTTTCGCACGTTCTTGTCGTACGTGATCCACTTTTCATCGCCAGTTATCAATCTCTTCAAAAACGGCTCGGTTTCATTACGTCTCAATAATGAATCCCAAATGAGTACACGGTTCATTAAGTTTCTTTGAGTGAGCTCGTGTGGCACCCAAATATCGAGCTTTTTTGTATAACCAGCTTTCTTCAAATGGGTCAAAACTGTTTTGTGGTCAATTCCCAGTTCTTCAGCTACATCGTAACTACTAATATGCCGATCTTGCTCCACTCTTTCAAAAATGGCGTCCATTTTATTCGTAACAGGGCGACCAGAGCGAGGTGCATCTTTAACATCAATATTTCCGGACTGAAAACGTTTGAACTAAATTTGTGCTACTCTTACTGACACTGCATCAGGTCCATAAACATCACAAATTTTTTTCACTGCTTGAGTTGCATTTTTGCCTTTTTTATAATAAAATTTTAAAATGTATCGAATTTCTTCATTAGATTCACTCATTTTAACGGAGAGAAAAACAAATGAAAAATAGCGGGAAACAACTTTTTTTTATTTTTTTATTTTCTTTATAATGGAACCTTTTTAATGTTACCAAAACCAGCTAGACACAAATAGTACAGTCAAAAAAAAATTATAATAAGTTTATACCTACGTTATGCGAAAAGACTTTTTCCCCGACCTAATATAATAATGTGTGGAGTTATTATTATTAGTTATAAAGCGCTAGTGACTTCGTGGGACTTTGTTGTCGAATTCGATTCCGAAGGTAAGCAAAGTTTGTTGAGAACCGTTCTTAGATGGTTGGCCATTTTGTGACATTTGACATTTACTAGCGGACCCGACAGAAGTTGGTTGCATGATATCTGCTGAGATGATTTGTGAGTCTAAATAATCCACGAACCCACTCGCATTCATAAAATTCATTCAAATCGATCCAGCTGTGTAGTTGCATTATCCAATCTTCCAAACTAATATTATAAATGCGAAAGTAACTCTATCTGTCTGTCTTTTCTTCACGCCTAAACTACTGAACTGATTTATGTGAAATTTGGTACAGACATAGTTTGGAACTTGAAAAAAGACATAGAATAGTTTTTGTCCCAAAATCCCGCGGGAGTGGGCACTTTTTAAAAATCCCGCGAGATCGAGAACTATGTGAGTAAAACCAAAAATCTGCCGGAAGTCACTATTCCACGCGAACGAAGTCGCGGGCAAAAGCTAGAATATAAATAAACTAGATTCCGACTGCTGCGTCTGCTACCGGGCTGATTTGTGAATATAAACCACACAAGACGCCACCCAAACGCAAACAAAAAAAATATTCAAATCGGTCAAGACGTTTAGAAGGAGTTCAGTGACATACACAAGTACAGTAGAATTATATATTTAAAGAAGATGTGTCGTAATCGTTAAGCGAAGTAAGAGGCCCTACATAGCGGCTTGAGAAATTCTAACAGCGAACGACACACACTCGTCTCCTTCAATCCGCACTGGGCCCGCGTGGTGGAGTACGAGTAAGAGCAGGCCCGTGCTTAATAGTGGGACGTTTAAGATGACGGAAATTAATCATATCTTTCTGCCATTAAAACATGATGTCATGCGCTCCTATTATTATTTTACTTTTAAAATATTATCGTAATATATCATCGTTTCTATCATACTTTAATTTTAAACAAATTTGTTAAATTATTTTGTTATCGAAAATAATTAATTACATTTTTACCTCACGAATAGAGAAACAAAAAGGTTTATATTTGATAATGTGTCATTCTGTATAATGAATCACTATTTCCGCTACTACTTACTCGTTGTCGTAATAAACATACCGTCTCAAAATACACATTTAATAATTTGCAGTTCTATATAACAATCAGTATTTCCTCAAAAAAATTAACATGCAGAAACACGCAATTTGTTACAAAACCCTGGATCAGAGCAAGCAAGAACAATAATGTAAGGTAATATATCACTAATGGTTCTCGTCGGATAACTAACAATTTATTCATATTGTTCTGTATTTTAATTGCTTTTTCTACATCACATTAAAAACGCTGTTTCAAAGTGCACATTTTGTAATGTGCAGTTCTATATAAACATCACTATTTCCTCTACTACACATTGACGTAACGAAAAATTCCGCATGCAGTAACACGCAATTTGTTGCTAAACCCTGGTTCAGGGCAAACACGAAAAATAATGTAAGGTAATATAGCACGGATGGTTGTCGTCGGTAAACTAACAATTTATGCATGGACTCTAATGGCCCGCTCCATCAGCCTTTGTTTGCGAAGCTTTCTGTGAAATTTTATTCGGTAATAGCTGTAGGCCTTTTGCCTCGATGTCATGTCAATATGACTCGTTAAGTGATTTAACTAGGATATAGGGTTACTTTGCTGCTAATGTCATAAGTACATTTATAAGTTATCAAGTTTTGACTACAGAATAATTTGACATATTATTGTTTGCAATTATATTTTTTTAAGTAATGCTTTTTTAATTAAGGCATGTATTTAACGTGAAATCAAAATGATTAAATTTCCCACCCAGCCTAACCGTATAGTGCATCAAAAGTACTAAAAAAAGCACCAAATTTCCACATTAGGTGCATTCATTTAGTGCTTTTGATGCACAATCTAGTCTTTTTTTTAATAATATCAGTTAATTATATTTTGTGTAATAATATTTTTGTCTCTGTCCAATTTAATGTAGAATTAGTAGATGTCAATTCATAATTGCCATGTGCCAACGCGATGTTTTTTTATCAATAGAATAATACCATTTGACATATTTAATAAACAGGGGAGCTTCAGCAAAGGGATGTTGATATGCTGAGATAATGTATTATGTATCTAAGTAATCTAATCTAATTCAATTGTTATCTACAGGAAACGCCCAAATATTCGTATTAATATACACCCATTTTTGTTCCGTTTTAGATTGATTCCTACACGGGCCAGGAATAACATATCGCATTTATCAGTACAGAAATTGATAGTACGAATACATAGTATTTATATTATTGTAAATGGAAATAACGAAATACGCAATTACCTGAGGAGCCCAAGCCATCCTCACCTGCAAGTGGTGCAACTGCCGATCAACGGACGAGGCTCTGGCGAACATAACACTGCCCGGTAAACGGCAATAGGCTCGCCACCTATTACGTGGGACCACCTATATAAGTGGCGAATAGGTATACGCCCTATACCTACCCCTTCTCTCTCGTAGGTAGGCTCTGCCTACCCCTTCGGGGAAACAGGTGTGAATGTATGTATGTATGTATTAGGTATAAGTATATGGATTCGCAGCTAGTTAGCTACAAATGAAGTAAGTAAAAAATATTTCTATGAAGGCACTGAAACTTGGCTTCTTTTTATTTTATATTATTATGAAAATAAATTATTATATATAAAGAACTTATTCCACGATGAGGGCTAACGAAACCAGATAACATTTGCCACAATTTGACCCGAATTAACACATAAAGATATGTCTTTATCCTATTGTTTTTTCGTGAAATATTAGTCCTAGATAACTGCACTGCTTTTAGAATGATAATTCTTAATTGAATTGATCAGATATTGCTCAACCAATATACTTCTCAAAATGGCCGCTTAAATGGCATATGTGGACGATTTTTATTCAAAGTGTACGGAGATGAGGCAGGCGTCTCGACTCTGCTGAGAATGCCTTGAATAGGATTCTTCTATCGAGGCGTTTATCGCCTAAAGCAGCCCTCGGATCGGTAGGGTTACACACTTAAAGATACTAACGTTTATTTATTTCAACAAAAAGGGTATTTGAGAAAAGAGTTTATAAAAAATAATAATATTTAAACGCACTCAAAAAAAAAGTATCAAAAAATATCAAATGCTCAGCAAAATTATTTATTCCAACTACTAAGTACAAGTAGTTCGGTTATGTATTTATAAAAATTGAGCAAAAAGGGGATATAAAGGAAATATAAAAAAAAGATTACTAAAACGTAATTAATTGTCAGCAGTTTACGTTTGTCAGTGTTTTTTGGTAATAATTTAACTTTTTTTATGTTTGGTCAATTACATGCCTCGATTCAATTTCAAGGACTCTAAATCATCGCTCTTGGCAGAGGTGTGATGATTTATATCTAAATTTAATTTATATCGGACCAATATTTTAGACGTCATAGCTAAGCAAGTAAGCTACTTTCACATTTGTTGTTTAGACTTTATCTTTTCGTACTACTACTATGAGAAAATCATTTTCGTAGTAACATAGAAACCATGTTTCTATTTATATAATAATATAAAAGCAAATAAGCAAGGACGTGTTTATATTACTATGTATGTATGCCTCTACGTGGCCACCACGCGATGACCGATGATCGATGGTCAAGGCAGCGGGAAGCCGGTGGATGCAGGCGACTCAGGATCGCTCAGTGCAGAAACATATTGCGGAGGCCTATGTACAGTAGTAGACGTCATATGCCTGAGATGATGATGATGAATGTATGGCCACAATGCATAATCTTTGGTGCCAAAAACCTTGTCATCAACCTACAGTTGCCAACCCTATCCATACCGAGACTCGTAATATCCCAAGTAGGTATTGAGAGGCGGTCGCGAGTTTTCACTGTCCGCGCTGTCAAACGTTGGATTCTCAATTCCAACTGTGAACGGGTTGAATTCAATTACCGCAGCGTCAATCGTTGAATCGCAATCGCCAAGGAATGTGAAGTATTCGAAAATTAAAATCGTTCCTTTGTTTTAAGAAGTATTTTTAAGAGACTTCTTGCTTGGCTGTGATATATTTTCGATAAGATTGTAAACTTTTTTGTTTATTGAAAATCAATTGATAGAAATTTGAATATTCAAGTGTTTTGGGGAAATTTCACCCCACGAAATTTATCAACATTTCATTAAAATAGAATGTTTGAAAGAGTTTTAAGTTTTATGAATAAATAGAAATAATGGGAAAGAGGCGTGACATTATGTATGTATGTAGGTTCACTTTGATGCAAGTCAAAATATTATAATTACAAGCCTTTTAGATCGTATGCCTCCTGTTAGTGAACTGACGATTTTAGTAACGATTCTTAATTCGGAAGCTAACTAATAAACATCATTTAATAAGGTATAAAAATAGAAATAACAGAACTTTTAATAATTTAAGTTGAAATTAGTTTTTTATAAACTACCATGAATGATTTTTGAATACAAAGAAGGAATGGAATTTAAAGAAAGGGCGTGATGCGGATAGGCTACATTTACCACTTTCCATCAGTTGGGCCATAATATATAACAGCCACCTTGTAATATAAAAGAATACAAATATTATGCTGGTATGGCTAAGGGCGTCAAACCTGCACATTGCCAATTGGCCAATGTATATAATAACAATATCAATCATTGTATCCCGATAATAAGTCTCATAAAATTTCATTACTATTACAAAAAAATTATTGGACCTGTACATATTGGACGGTTGTGGAATAATAATCGATATACTAGCATTTCTCATTTCACAGTAAAACAAGGAAAGTAAATGTCAAGGTGAAGATATGTATAGCCAATTATAATTACGTATAATTTGCTTATAGTAATAATTTAATGATTTATTGTATCAGTGGATGTTGATGACCATACAAACCTTGAAAGACAGAACGATAATAAGACGATAATTGAGGTTTTGAATGGAATATAATAAACTGAACCTCTAAAAAATACTTTTTTGATCATCAAAATTACTGAGTGAGCATCTAATGAGGTGATTAGGTGCTCAATCAGTATTTTTGATGCACAAAAAGGTTAGGTTAGGTTGGCAATTTATTAATTTTGAAGACACGTTAAATAACACCCGTTTTGAATTATCGACTCATTTATAAAACTCATTTGATGGAAAATTGTGCGGTAGTTGGTGTACAATATAGGTACAATAAAGGTCATATTATTGATGCCAACGAAGGATAAATATTTATATATGTCAGGTTTTTGTTTACAAAAAGAAAGTGGCCAAGTATTTGAGTATTTAGATTTTATTGCTAAGTTTTAGGAAAACGCTGTGTCAAGTACAAGATCACCTTTTGTCATGCCATAAAAGAACCAAAATACATCAGATCAAACTAAAAATCAGTTAAAAAAAATTACATAATTTCGGATTTATGTAAGTCACATTTTAGGTACTATGCAAACTTTCAAAAGCGCCTTAGTGTACACTGTAGTCGACAAAATTAAAACGTCGACTATGAACTTCCTGGTGACTTTAGCCATATATCCAGCTTACAATAGCAACTGAATTTGTATCCATTGATAGCTTTACGTCGGAAATTGGAGTGGCTTCAAGACAATTGGGGGAACGTCGGTTCCATTGTTGTTGTCTACTCTCTACTCCCTAGAGGGTCTAACAAACTGGACAGCTCGATTAGCTATGACCCCTACCGACTTTATAATCAGTACAATTACTTACTGATATGTGCAGTTCTATCTTAATCAAAGTATAATAATAGTCAAAAACGTCTAGTGTGATAAAAGATTCATAATAAGTATCTATTATTTGATTCAAGTAATCCTGTTTTTAAAAGCGCCTTAGTGTACCCTACCCACTGTCAATAGAATTCAAACGTCAGCTTTTAACTTCCTAGATGACTTAAGAAATATATCCAGTTTACAATATCCCCTGAATCTACATCCATTGATAGCTTATTAAATTGATCTTGGAGTTCAATTGGAAATTGGAACGGCTTCAAGACAATTGGCGGAACGTCGATACAATTGTTGCTCTCTGTTCTCTACTCTCTAGCGGGTAGCTTGACCGAGCTAGAACAACCTGGCCACCTCTATTAGCTAATGTCTTTACTCTCCTAATGTCTTTAAAGAACAATACAATTAGTTGCTATAATAGACATGTGCAGTTCTATCGTAATGGGAGTATGATTACAGCTACTAGCTTCCGCCCCCGGGTTAGTCTCAATGATTGAGAAAGTTTGAGAATAAATCTCCAGACTTACGCCAGGCGCTTAATAATATGCCTGACTACTAACCCAATCCTAGACAGAATTCAAACTCGCGGTCTCTTAGTTTCAAACAAGCAATCGAATCTATACACCAGTCACAGTAAGCGGTAAAAGTAAAAGTAAAAAATTATTTATTTCATAAACTATTATACATAGTACTTGAAAACGTCATGATTACAAATGAAAAAAAAAACAATCGAAATAATATTACACTAAATCACGAAGCTTAGATTCACTTACATGCAACAAAACAATTTAAAAACAAAAAATAATTAAGTGTAAGTGAATCTAAGTGCCAGTTCCGAGCCACCGCTCTGTAAGAAGAACTGGCAAGAAACTCACAGGCTATGCTCTTTTAAATATGTCCAAGGTAAAGTAGATGTGTTTGTTTTAAATTCATTATATCAGCCTTATAAAGTCCACTGCTGAGCATTGGTCTCCCCATAGTTTTAATTCTATTGGGGATATATGCTCATAATCACCACACACGGGGGTGTATAGGGCTCCTAACAAAATGTGAGGAGCCCAAGCCAACCTCACCTGCAAGTTGTGCACCTGCCGATCAACGAACGAGGCTCTGGCAAACATAAAAGTGCCCGGAAAGCGGTAATAGGCTCGCCAGCGTGGGACCAACAATATAAATGGAAAAGTGTGGGCGTATAGTATGGCTATGCCTACCCTTTCGGGGAAACATACGCAGGATGACGCTGCTGCCCATCATCTGGTAAAATTAATCTTTATCGACCCTTCAGACTCCCCGTGAGATGAGGGAAGGTGGCACTATTCTAGGCCAATACCATATGGCACAGCATACTGTAAGGCACAAGTTTTGTAATTCTATATAAAACAATCATTGTGTGACCTTTTATGCAAGTTAGGTTTTAAGTTGTTTTCACATATATATATTAAGTGCCAAAATCAAAGTTTAAATAAAACCTTTTTCATTTCATTTTATTTAGTAGTGATATTAAAGATACAACCAGCTTACAATAGCCCCGTTAAGCCTAACTTTGGAAATAGGAGTGGCTATAAGACAATTGGGGCACGATGCCGACTCCTTTGTTGCTCCCGTCTGCCTTTCTGACAGGTTTGAGCGCGGCAGCTCGGCTCGATTAGCTATGTATGACTCTTAATGATTACACACAATACAATGGTCTTTATGTGTACACACATTTAGCTACAAACTGACTCACATACAGTTATACTATATAAAAAAGTATTTAGTTTTTAAAAAGTATGACTTCATCTTATAAAACTTTTTTATTTGAATGGACGTCTTAAAACACTATTTAAATTTCACCTAAAGAGTACCATTGTAATAATGTATCTTGTCGTTTTTGAAAATTTTGAATATTTTTTTGAGTCCTGGCTCATTTCTAGTAAATTGTTTGTAATTATTTGTCCGTTCGGAACAGATGGCCTTGACATTGCTCTAAAAGTAAGCAAGTTAAAAGTTAAAGAAAAATTAGGGCGGTAAGTCAAAATACTCTGTTATATTAATAGAAGATTGAATTTGAAAATGATTGGTTTCAGGTGAATTTGTAGAAAATTGCTCGTTTATAAATGAAATATTTTTTTATAGTACTTAAAAAATAACAATTTACTTAACTTCGATGTTAAATTCCAATATAACCTCGCGAAGCTACGCGTGTAGATTTTGTTAGTATTGAATATAACAAACAGTGGACTTTCCCCAATATTTTATAGGATAATACCGTTGGGGAGTGTGCGGCAGAATTGTTAAGCCAAATTCTATTTTATTATCTGAATCAATTCCAATATTGTAGATATTTCCATATCTATGCATCCAAATAATAATAGTTTGCATAATCACGCTACAATAATGACTTTGCCGGTTGCTTAAAAGTTGATATAAAATAAAAGAAGTAAAAAAAGGTTTTAGTTGATTGTGTTTTGGTTTTTTTACAATTTCCTTTTTTGAATTTATGAAAACCAATAGAAAACTATTTACACTAATTACATATCTTCGCGTTTAAATACACGAACAGCTGGTAGCTTTGTAATAAGACAATATACAATTTTGTGGTCTGTACTGTGGTTTTATGGTTCTTAATTTTACACTCACGTAGAAGTATTTTCTTAATTAAAGAGAAAATGGGTTCCAAAGATTCCTTACTAAAATAATAAATAACGCTAGAACTCGGACTGCAAAGCGACCACTAGCTTAAAATAAATTACGAAGTTTTACTGCTGTCATAATTTTCATTTTGACTTTATTTTTCTTAATCATGCCATAAAACTTATTTTACGCCACCATAACTCACTTGACCTAGAAGGGCACAATTATGGTTAACTCTAACAACTAACAATATCTTAGACAACGTGTGGAAACACCATAGATTAAGCTTTGATTTACATCTCCTTAATACCCGGTTACACTTTATGACCAATCCAATTTTGTGGCTTTTGTTGGGTAATATACGGTGCCACGACGCCATAGAGCATTATTACTCTTCATATTTCTTTATTATATGACGGGGAAGTCGTAATTATGAACCGGGATTACAATAGAATCTATTTCATAAGCTTGAAAAAATAAGAATGTTTGTCTTAGGTCTAACTATTTGGCAAGAGATTATTCGTCTAGTTAGATATGCGTCCAGAGACCATGCCTCTATATAGTGGCTATGCATCTTGCTAGACTAGACTAGAGGTCTTATTACAAAACGTTGTCTAAAGTTAGACCAGGTTTAAAATTAGTGCGTTCACTTTTATTCGATAAGATGAAGACAGTGAAAGCACTAGTTTTAAGCCTAGTCTAACATTATACATCGTTTTGTAATAAGACCCTCTGAGTCTGTCTAGACTAATCACTAGCTAGAGATTATGCGAATATGATTATGATAATATAAAACAACAAAAAATAGCCCCGAATATTGTTGTTGACATTAATTATTGACTGATGTGGTGTAAAGGTAAGGTCTCATTTTTCTATAGTCCTCTTCTGATATGAGGTCATTGGTTTGATTGCACAAGTATACCAATCATAGGGCTAGAAGTGTCAGCTTGTCACTTAAAAAAAAAAACTAAAAAAAAAAAAAACTCGATAAAAGGTAATATCGAGATCACTGCACCAAGAAACGGTTAAAAACTATTTAAAAATGAATTATGTCATTAGAAGGTACATAGAGTTTATTGAACAAAAAAGGAATTAGCTGCTGTAAGAAGTATATATTAATAGTGATATGAAAGTGTCATTAATATAAAAGTAATGTTTATTTGCACTGTTAATTACATCATACGAATAAATGGGGAGCCGTTTGCAAAAGCGGCAGAAACGTGTTTTATTTAAAAAAGTTAATTTCCTTAATTTGGACGCTCTTCCCTTTAGCCGGGTCGATTCTTGAATTTCCAACTGGCTATAATGAGAAAAAAGTCGCATAGCTCTTTTTTTTATTTTGTTCTTTGAACTGCCATTTCGGGAAACTGTAATTTCAATTTTATTGAGAGCTTTCCGAACTCAGCCGGTACCGTTCTACTTATTCGATATTCTTATCTACTTGCTTTTAAGAATATGCTTAAATAATTTGGGTGTGGGTTTTCTTAATTGTATTTAAGTTGGCAGTGATAAAACTTAGAAAGAGACTGCATTAAAATGAAATAAACTCAATAAACAAATTATACAAGATCTCAAGACGTAGTAAGCTCATTTTGTGTGGATCCGATCGTGTGTAATAACTAATAATTAATGTTTTCGTGACGGTAGTTTTAAATTTGTAACTTTGCCAATGGAGACACCTTGTATCACAGTCTCCCTGCGACCACAAGTAACTATAAAGTATTCGAAACGTCGGGATAAATTAGTAAAATAAACTGCGATGCAAACCCGATTTTTTTTTATTGCATACATATAATTGTTTAAATAGAAGAAAACAATATAATATAAACTCTATGAGCTCCCAAGCTTTTAACTCTTCTGATGTTATAGCCCTTTTTAAGGTGACTCGTAATAAAAGCCACATCCTGCCTGTATAATTATCTCCTCAATTAACATGTCTCAATTGGTAGTATATTACAGTGTTTTTATTTATTTTCTATAATCTGCACTGTTTAAATTTTTATGAATGTTGTTTGGTATTTATGCATTAACCACGAAGCAGGTGTCACCATTTATACTTCTTAATCTACAATAATTAAAATAACCCACTTACACACAGAAACGCATTCTTTAAAATAATTTAATTCATCCCTCACGGGACTGATAATCTCAAATACCTTATTGCCCATTTTCTCAAGCATTTACTCGATACATATGGGAATTAGTGTATCAGAACCTGTAAGATATCTCTCATCCTCATTGTTCACGTAAAGTGTGTATTTTATTCCTACGCACCTGAGGACAACTTCCATGCACATTAAAACCCGTATGTAAATTACACAGACGATATCAGGGAGTATTTATGCGTAAACTTCGAGATAACGATGAGGAGACGCTCTTTAAAGAACGTGTGATGCGGGGTGACTCGCTCTTAACGATTATTGCTCTGTGATGCTGTACTCAAGGCTGTCTATTTAACGTGTCATTTAATCTCTGCTGCTAGTAGAGAGAAATGAAGTCGGTAGAGATATTTTGTCTGTACTTTGCTTGTTTTTTTTAAGCTTGGAGAAATAGAGAGGAAAAAGTTTTAATGCTCTGTTGTTTTAATTGTCTAATAAAAATTTTCCTTCGAAATTTAACTCATAGTTTCTGCATACAAATTATTCACGTTGATTGTACTTTTTTGGAAGACACGGCATGAAAATTTTTATTTATGATTTTTCCAGACAATGCGATTGTCTCAACTAAAACAGCCCAGTTCTCATTTGTGAACATATTTTCAATTCAATTCATTTATTTCCAAGAGGTATACATATTGGTGTTATAAATATATTTTGAAAATTTGACCAACATTTGACATTGTTTTCTAGTAGCATTCTAATGGTGAAATAATGATCGAAATCCAGTAGTTTATGAGTTTATTCGTCACAAACATATAAATAAAACTATAAAATTAAATCTTTTCTCATTAAAATATTAGTATTGGTCGGGCCTTAAGAAATGTCCTGTGAATTCAATAGCATAAAAATAAATGTTCATGTATTAATTCCAGTTACGACTTCATTAACTGCTATCACAATCATGTTTAAATAATAAAGTTAAAAAAAAAGTTTTATAAATTTCCATATTCGTCTGAATACGATTACGATAGAAGTGTTTACTCGCTAATATCGATGTTAACAAGAATATTAAATGCATTACATTAACATTACAGAATATTCAAATGTATTCATTTAATATCTCTTTTGCACTTGTCTTTTAATGTCTATTTTACTCGTTTTAATATAAGTGGACCCATTTTAGTATTTTGTTTTTTTAAGTTAGTAATAAATGCAAATATTTCTTACTTTTGAATCTCATTTGCATTGCTTCATTAGTGTAAATCATAATTAAATTTGTACAAGTTTTTCTGTCTATTTTAGTATTGTCTACATACGCTTTTGAACTGTTAGTTAAAGAAACAGTAATAACGAATATAGTAAGAATTGCAGCGGTCGGCGTATTAAGTTAGAAAACATTAATTTATACTAGTACCAACCAGTATAAACATTATTTTAATATATATTTTATTAATAAATAATTTATTATATCGTCATCATCACAGCCCATTAACGTCCTACTACTGAGCACGAGCCTCCTCTCACATATCAAGGTGTGAGGGTATTTGGTCATACTCCACCACGCTGACCCAGAGCGGATTGGCCTGCCTCCGGTGTGTGGCGTCCTGCTGTTAGAATTTTTCAAGCCGCCCATTAGGCCTCTAACATGGCTTAACGACTACCACATTTAGTGTTAACCGGGACCAACGACTTAACGTGCCTTCCGAAGCACGGAAGCGCTCGATATCAAATGCCACACAAACGGTCACCCATCCAAGGACTGACCTCTGTAAACTCTGCTGTACTTCGGCTATCGTTTCCGACCACCGAGCACCGCAGAGCTACGAGCGCTTCGCTTATATTTATTATATAGTTAAAGTTATTATATATTTTTTATTATATGCTAAGACGGTCGTACCTTAAGTCGTAAAGAAAAACTTTCGTACCGGTCCACAAAAATGCGTGGATAAATTTACCCAAGCATGTGAATATAAAAAAAAAATTGCGAAGTACAACAAATCACTCCTGATCACCTTATCCTGCTCTGCTAACAATTTATTTGGGGTCGGTGCAGCATGTCTCTCATTTCCATTTACCTCAGTCATTCGCCAATTGACTCATCCACTTCTTAGTTCAATATTTTATTTTTGCCGGTAATCCGTAAAGTATCGGAGGCTACCGTGGGACACGATAAATTATCATTTGTGACACGTTTTAAGATCTTCGATCACTTTGATTCTTAATTCTAACGCTGGTGAAACCGCGAGCGAATACTAGTATAATTATAATTTAAAGGTTTATACCTTTAAATTACAAATTCTCTATAGAAATTATAAATTAATTTCGAAATTATAATACAATATCGTTCGGTAGATATTCACAATAAATCATATTTAACATTCCGTTAAGCTGCCCAACTCATAAATTATGAACGTATGCCAGTAGAGCCGAAATAAAGGCATAGATATCAAATAAATCTTGTCCCTATCTCGAAAGCGTATGCGTTATGTGAAACTGTAATTAGATATTGTTGGTTAGGAAAATTTTAACGTCCTAATACATCAAGAACTGTACCTAATATCTTTAATTACATTTTCTATAACCATAATTTTTATTTGCCAAACATACGTAATAAAATGTCACAAATATATTTGCTATAGGGGTTAGAGGAGAGGGTTTTGATAACCTATATGGCGTGGAGGTTAGAATACCTGCACTCCGTTCCTAAGGTCGTGAGTTTGATTCCCACACAGGACAAATCTTTGTGTGAATGAATATGAATATTTGTTCTGGTTTGGGTGTGTCCTATGTAGGTATATTAAGTATGTATTTACAAAAAAAGTATATCTGTATGTTTATCTGTTATTTAGTATCCATCTAAATAATTGGTGTGATTGTAAGATAATATTTTATATACCACAGGTATTTGTGATATTATATTATACTAATGGAACACCTATCTACCCCTTAAAAGCGTAAGACCATTTATCAAAATTTGTACATGTACTGAACTACTTAATCCTTTATTACAATGCTTTTTCTACTTGTATTGAACGATGGTGCATCACTTTTGTTTCTGAGATCACTTATTCCGCTATTTACATTACTGTTCAAACATTAAATTGTCAAAATAATCATCAAATGTAAATCCTGTTACTTTGTTTTTAAAACGCATATTCTCGATGGCATATAATTACGTTATGTTATTCATGTTCCTTTGCATGAGTTAATAACTGTTTAACCTGGTAATAATCCAAGACAACCTTATTACTTACTTTTACTCGTTTACTATTCATAAAAGCTTTTGCTTCATTTATATCATTATCTAACCATTTTATGATAGAAATCATAAGAGTATTTTAGAAACAACGACGAGTCTTAAGTTCCATTCTCACTGGGAAGCATTTTTGGACCTTTATTGAATGAAATAATACATTTTTAACAAAACAACAACATCCCGAACAACAAGTGCTGGTTTTAGAAACCATCCACATACTGTGCAGACTATCAGCACTTGAACCAAGAAATTTGGTAAGTCGTTTCTGATTAAGACCATTAAGCTCTGGAATTCGCTGCCGGCTTATGTTTTTCCTATTTTCTATAATCCTAAGTCTTTTTAAGCAGGGCGTGAAACGGCTTTTTAGCAGGCCTTTATGAGTGGGCGCCTTAATTTTTTTTATGTACTACATCGACTGCTTACCATCAGGCAGGGTGTAGTCACAATGACGTGTCACATAAAAAAAAACATAGGTAAGAACATGTGGTGTGCAGTCAACAGGGTCTCTGCCTCAGTTATTACTGCTGCAGCATCACGCTATATTATATATTGCGCGTTATATATCGATTAATATTATTATCAAGCTTAAGATTTGTAAACATAAAAAAAAATTATACCTTAACTTTTCCCTTCTAGTCACTGTGAAAAGTAGAATTACTCGTAAGCCTCCATTACAAATATCTGTCCCAATGATAACTAAACACATTCTTGTGGCGAATTGGTCTGAAAGGACCCAAGTTTCAGACACCCTACACATCGTAAGCCCGACCCAAATTAAGAAGGAATTAGCGTATTGTCCCAGGCAACTGTGTAGCTCATACAATTGGAAAATTTGTGAATGAAATTTGATAAGGGTAACATGATATATCGTTAAAGAACATATAATTTCAACTGACAGTTACATATATACATACATTCACGCCTGTTTCCCTGAAGGGGTAGGCAGAGGCATATTCGCCCACACTTCACCAATTATAAAGATGGTCCCACGTAATAGGTGGCGAGCCTATTGTCGCTTACCGGGCACTGTTATGTTCGCCAGAGACTCGTCCGTTGATAGGCAGGTGCACCACTTGCAGGTGAGGTTGGCTTGGGCTCCTTAGGTCTTTGTAGGATCCCTATACACCCAGTCCCTGACAATTATTAATACAAATTTATTTATTTGTTATTATAATTGTTGTTTAGTTATTTAATTAGTATTATTAAGAACTTGTGATACGGATACTTATAACGGATAAACATATTTGAATAATTAATTCAACCATTTTAATGAATATTTGGTATAGAGGTAGCTTAACACCTTGGAAATGACATACTGTAGCTCGTATTCTGAAAATGATATCTTCTCATATCACCTGAGGGGTTCAAACTTTTTTCAAACCCTCAGAACCTCTCCACTTCAGAGGCGTGCGCACTATACATGCAAATAAGCATTGCATGCCTCCGACTAGCTATATTGAATTTTACACCTACTTTAGCACCGTTTAGATCCGTGACAAAGGTCCAAAATGACAAAATGTAAAAAGAGTATTAATTTAAAAGCGTACTATCGCAGATAGTATTAATTTGAAACCGTACTATCGCAGATGCGATTTAAATAAAAAATCTTTAAAAAGTGAGAAAAAAAAGAGAAACCTAATTAAAATAGTTATTTATGCGCATTGGACATACACGCTTTTAACTGTGAGCGCGTAAGTCTCAAGAAGCTACTGGCATTGCATACCCTACACAGAATCTCTGTGAACACCTCTGTTCTAGTCCTCTAGGTGAAAGTCTGTATTAGGAAGCAAACGTTAATCTTACTAAAGATAATTAAAGCTCGCAGTAATATATATAATACAACACTCGTATTATTATTTCGGGAGGCCTATGCTCAGCAAAGGACGGTAATAATAATTGGCTGATTGATTGAACTATATTAAAATGCGTGGTTCTCTTTGTCCCCGATAAACTAAAGGTCACGCGTGTGATAAATAGTATGTGTCATAATAATGTCAAAACACACATTAACGTCACCATTAATGTTATATTTACTAAATTATGTCAAAGAAAGTAACTGTAGGTAGGTTATATTTAGTATATAAACCGTGATTTCAGCAATCAAAGTCTTCCCACGTTTCTAAGCAATTTTGTGGGCAAATATTATTGCTTTCACAAACACGTGGTAAATAAACCTTTTAGGCAAGACGGCTTGTTTAGCTGTCAGGTGGAATATACGAGAAATATTAGATTTCTGTAGCGGAGCTCGCGGTGCGTTCAAAGCGGGAAAGATGTCAAATTTCCACAAAAATGGGGCATGTCAAGTTGGGAGTTAAGAGTCCCAATGCCGGGAGCGGTGACGATTATGTAACCAAAGTCTGCTGGGTAGTTAGGGTTGCCCCCAATTACTAATGAAATTCATCTAAGAGATGTTATTATTTATATTTGTTAACTTTACCTTATTGCGTTTGTTTCGTAATGGTTTATTATTTTAGTGAAGGGGTGTTAATCCACCGCACAACCTCTTATTGCCCGAATTACAAGTTTTAATGTGAATAACAGATAGATAGATTGCAACATACAGAACATCTATTTAATACGGCCGACTTTATGACCACCCTTCTAGGTGTGGCAGATGCAAAACAATTGATTGGTTTTTTATTTGCTATATAATGTTTAATAAGTATGTAGGTATAACACGTGGTTTGTGGCTCATCGTAAAACACATAGTTCTTTCACGTCCTCTAGGTTTCAAATTTAAAGGTCCTGTGTATCCATTTCACGACGATGAGGTTGAGGTCTGAAATGGCGCCGAGGTCAGTATAGCATTTGCTTGTTGTGAGTTTGGTTCGCGCACATGTCAAATGTTTGTGAGCATTCATACGAATCTTTGTATTAGATTGGGCACTTGCTGTCCCGTTAGTAGATATGCTTTTCATCATTATCATCATCATCTCAGCTATATGACGTCTACTGCTGAACATAGGTCTCCCCAATAGATTTCCACATTGAGCTATCCTGAATCGCCTGCACTCACCGGCTTCCCGCCGCCTTGACCTTTCATTGGTCCGTCGCGTGGAAGGCCGTTCTATGCTATGTTTACCGTCTACGATATGCATTTACATAAAAATATGTTTTGTCTAGTACTGCTTAGTTTGATACTGGAAGTGTGGGTAATATTTCCAGGAATATTTACTACTTTCTACTATCACTATATGATAAACATTATATTTAACAATAGTGATATGTGCTTTTTCAATATAGTTTACATTATTTATGTTTTGTGCATAGCGGCAACCCTAACGAGGCCGCCCGGGATGAAAGCCCTGTGACGACCCTCGTCATCTGAAGGAGTGCGACGCAATGCGCCCCACATTTCACCGAATGACCACGACAGTCGACAGCCCTGTGTTGTGATATTACGAAATCGTTTATTTGCTATTCGATTTTATGAAGTATGAACATTTATAGTATGTGTTCAAGGCATAAGTTCTTTTATTTGCTTTATAAACTAACCGCGTATGTTCAACAGTGGACCTAAATAGGCTGTACCATTTTCTAAAGACCAGTACACTTTACAGTATAGTTGACGTATCTCTCAGTATAAGCGGTATTGTGTAGTCTCCAGCTGGTGACTGGTTATGGAAACCGAATTCAAAAATAGGAGTTGGTTCAGTGTTTCTCTGTATGTACTCATGGCGGATCTTTCAATCACATCGTCACTATCACATCAGCCATTAGAAGTCCAATACTGAACATGATAAAAAAATAAATTCTCTTACAATCACACCAATTATTTAGTTCTAAGATCACTAAGATCTTGTGTTATGGATACTAAAGAACGGACAAACATACATAAATACTTTTTTCTTTTTGTAAATACATACTTAATATACATAGGAAAACACCCAGACCAGAACAAATATTCATGTTCATGCACACAATTTGTCCTGTGTGGGAATCGAACCCACGACCTCTGGAGTGAAGTGCAGGTATACTGACCTCCACGCTATATCGGTCGTCAAATGACCATCGTCACAATAGCCTTATGAGTTAATAGATAATATTATGTTCGGGGTATTTGCCTATAATCACCACTGGGCGGGCGGGTTGGTGATCGCAGTTCAAGCCAGTACGGAGGATGATGAATTAGTGAACATAGGTCATATCAATTGTTTTCCACGTCGATGCTTTACATAAATAGGTTTATACTCATCATCACAGCCCATTAACGTCCCACTACTGAGCACGAGCCTCCTCTCACATATCAAGATGTGAGGGTATTTGGTCATACTCCACCACGCTGACCCAGTGCGGATTGGTGGAGGCAGGTGTATGGCGTCCTGCTGTTATATTTTTCAAGCCGCCCATTAGGCCTCTAACGTGGCTTAACGACTACCACATTTAGTGATTACCGGGACCAACGGCTTAACGTGCCTTCCGAAGCACGGAAGCGCTTGATATCAAATGCCACACAAACGGTCACCCATCCCAGGACTGACCTCTGACTAACATAACAGTGCCCGGTAAGCGGCAATAGGCTCGCCACCTATTACGTGGGACCAACTATATAATTGGCGAAGTGTGGGCGTGTAATACGCCTCTGACTACCCCTTCGGGGAAACCAGCGTGAATGTATGTATGTATGTATTATATAATAGATCGCAAACAATAAAGTACGGTGCCACAAACTTGTCTGACCCGGTGGCCGAAATTGGAACCAAGCGTATACCTGTGGAAATTTTATTTAGCGGCAATACTACATTCGACATCATCGATACCGTCACCGGTTTAGATAAGTTTAAGGCACTGTAATCCTATGGGATCCTTCCATCACAGACCAGGAAGTACAATACAAGCAATCGTACAGTCGAAGCTAAATTGCTTAATAGTTTAGTAATTCTCTACGTTTACAATTACTATCTATATGTTATTTACGTGATTACAAAGCGTTTAATTTAACACGTTACATTAAAATTATTGAAAATCAATAACATTTGCTCACAGAATACAAAAAATATTTTGTTACAACAATACAAAAAACCTGTGTCTACATAAATTGTTTTTGTGCCGGTTCCGGAAACACATTTACAAATATGCATTCACGGCGCCAACTCTACTTATCACTGATTATTATATCTAATCAATTTAAATGCGACATAACTTCATTATTTAACACTTAATAGCTATAATTTGTATGGAAATATCTAGATTTTATTTTATTTTTATTTATTTAGATATACACAAATTTAAAATTAGGGTCTGGTCAAGCGATCAAGCATTTCATATTTATTAAGTTATCAATTAATTTGTTGTGCCTTATGCTACGATGCATATAAATATTTTAAACTAATACTCGATTGTAGGCGAAATCATAGCTATTGTGTGTTAAAGTAAAAATAGTTTATTGAAGTTTGTTATAACAATGATCTTATAAACGTCAACTTAAAATCTAAATCGCCCATTAACTGCGGGGTATACCAAGCCCCACCCGAATAACTGGACAAAAATCTCGTTCAAATCTCGTTCTCTCGCCGCCGGTAAAAAAAATATAATATTTATAATAGTATAGCATCCTACTTATTAGTAGAATATTTTCTAAACGTGAAAGTTTATATGTGTGGATCCGATATTTCCACGGGAACGGGGACCACGCGGGTAAAACCGCCAGGCGCTGCTAGTAATAAATATTTGGAAGATTGTCATGTTTTGCAGTCACCAGATTAATAACCACTAATCAGTTTGAAGAACATTCAATAAAGTCGCACTCACGGGCTGCGGTTCTAGAATGTCAGAAATGTCAGAAAGGTCTTCAAAAAGAGAGCGTTTAACAAAGTCTTTCTGAATTAGTACAACAACTACGGAAGCGCTATCTAAGTTATCGTTACTTAACTTAGTATCAGCCATTTTGATAGATAAGTCGTTTTTGGTGCGATGTCTGCCCTTTTAAAAAAAAGCAGTCGTCTGAACAATCAGAACTTTAATCATTTACCAATTTTACCATTTTATTTACAAAAATTTAGAGCGCAATACCCCATATCGTATCGCACAATATTGCAATATGCATATTGCTGAGTTGAATGTTCGATTTGCCGTCCATCGATGTTTATCGCGGACCACAGTTAGCCCGGGGGAGGCATCCTAGATCTTTGCTCTAACATCTGTACTGAGATATGCATATCTCCAGTACGCGCGGTGCATCTATTGATTTATCGTTTTGTTGTCCATTTGATAAATCGAGTGCTGAATTAGATTTATTGTTCTGTGTAAGGAGTTTGCTTTGTGTTTTAAGTCGGTATCGATCGTGATGGCTTATCGGTAGTTCAAAATATATAGTTGTACTGTAATTTGATATGCAATATGATGTTTAATCGTTTAGGATGACAAGTGACTTGTTTGATTTCGAATGTAAGCTGTAATAATTATTAAAAACTACTGCCTTCCGAGTATGTTACAAACGTTACAATTAAAAACTACGCTCGCATAGATAGATCCATGTTTGAGGAAAGGAAATGTTGACCGAAATGAAGAACTTTCTTGGACTGTAAAAATATTTGATTATATAAATTTTTACTATACACTAGGTACATTAACTGTACGGCTGGTCGGCAGTTTAAAGTCGGTCAGCAACCTATGGAGAGGGCTATGCTAAGTATTTCTTTGAAGGATCGTATTAGGAATGAAGTGACCCGAACAAGAAAAAAGGTTACCGACATAGCCTAAGCCTAAGTGAGCTGAAGTGGCAGTGTGCCGGGTATTACGGCATACAGCATACGGCATTCGGACTGATAACCGTTGGGGTAGACGTATCCTACAGTGGAGACCGCGTCTTGGTAAGCGCATTGTAGGATGCTCCGGCTAGGTGGAGCGATGATATCATCACATAGCAGCGGTTGGAGACGAAAAGCTGAGGATCGAGCTCAGTGGCGTGCCATTGGAGAGGCCTATGTCCAACAGTGGACGAACATAGGCTGATGATACTTTGGATGGGTGACCGTTTTAGTGGCATTTAATATAAAGCGTTTCCGTACTTCAGAAGGCCCGTTAAGTTAATGGTCCTGTTCAAGCTGCATGTAGTACTTGTAAAACCAAGTCTCAGGCTCTCAAAAAAAATCTCAACAGTTGGAGACCACAGGTGTTTGCGCTAAAACCTCGCATTAGTGAAAGGAGACCCTGTTTATAAGCTGTTTATAAGGAGGCTGTTTATAAGCTCAAATGATGATGACAATAAGACTTGAAAAACAAGTTAGTTGTTCGATGTTATCATAGCTATGCCATCACACTTACTTACCAATAGGTCAGCGACACAAAATGAATAGTGGCTTCCGATACAAAAAATTCCGGCAATAGTTTTAATCCTATGCCCTTGCACACCGGTCGTTGTCTTGCAAGATCGGCCTTTGCGACATAAACTCAGCGATATCTGTGCCATCGCCATCCAAGATAAGATAAAAGTAATCGGCAATCAAGACTCTAATCTTTATCGTGACTGTGTACTTTGCGAAACATTCCTTTTGCCATCTAGTATTATTTGACTGTATTTTTGACGCTTGAAAAACATCTGACGATTGACTTTAACTACATTGTGACTGTTCATTTGTTTCGTTTTAAACTAAGCGTTAGATAACTACTCCCTAACTTTTACTTATATCTATTTATTTAATTATATGCCCCCATTTCTCCAATTATATTTTTGGCCACACGTGATAAGTTGCGGGCCTATAGCCGGGAACCGGGAACTATCATGTTTGCCAGAGCCTCGTCCAGGAGAGCCTCATGCAGGCAGCTGCTTCATTTGCAGATGAGGTTGACTTAGGTTCCTAAGGTCTTCCCCCCCGACTGGTCTCCACCTTGTCGTGGTGGGGGGGCTGAGTACCTCCCGGTAGGGCGCAGGAGGCGCCAGGGAAAAGGTAACACCCAGAGATTGGCGACTCTGGGTGCCCTTAGTACTGACTACCGGGGGGGAAACTAAGAGGGACCTGTGGAGGGCGCAGCGGGCGGGCCAGGAGGGCCCGTCAAGCAGCGCCAGGAGGGTCTTAGGCAGCGGGGGCAGGGGGGCCCTGCTGTCTAACCATGGACCCTTCGAGAAGTCGGCCACACACGCTATGGTCGCACAAGGAGGTAGGAAAGGCGCGTCCACTGCGTCTCTCTGAGGAGGTCCTCCCGGTTTTGGTCCGGGGGACGTTGGCCGCGGGCGGGGTGTCAGAGCTGCAACCCAGGTACTGGCACCCCGCCTCTTTCTCAACAAGCGGCGGGCGTCGTCGGAAGATTTTTAGTGGGTATTACTGCTGGCGGTCGTGTCTGCCGGTGGTGAGCCCCACACACCTCTCTCGGTCCCCCTTTGGCCGGGAGACAGTGCGTAAATGCATTTTGTTACCGACGTAAAACAAAAAAAAAAAAAAAAAAAGGTTCCTAAGGTCTTCCCCCCCGACTGTTTTCCACCTTGTCGTGGTGGGGGGGCTGAGTACCTCCCGGTAGGGCGCAGAGTGCGCTAGGGAAAAGATATCACCCAGATATTGGCGACTCTGGGTGCCCTTAGTACTGACTACCAGGGGGGAAACTAAGAGGGACCTGTGGAGGGCGCAGCGGGCTGGCCAGGAGGGCCTGCAAAGTTGCGTCAGGAGGGTCTTAGGCAGCGTGGGCAGGGGGCTCTTGGTGTCTAACCATGGATCCTGCGAGAAGTCGGCCACACATTCATGGTCGCACAAGGAGGTAGGATGGTCGCGTTCACTGCGTATCTCTGAGGAGGTCCTCCTGATTTTGGTCCGGGGGCGTTGGCCGCGGGCGGGTTGCCATTGTATACCGTTCATAAAAAAAACTGTGGTACAAAAAAGATACGCACGTATTTATAATTACATAATTGCAGTGCTTTACATTTCTCGTGTCAGATTTGCCTAATTAGATACATACAGTAAATGTACGAGGCTTTGACTAATTGGATGGAATCGAGGGTGTTACGCGGTTTGTTTGGTATAATGTCTGTTGACGCGTTCGGCTTTGTAATGTAACGCTTGGGATGGTTGCTACACAGTTAGATGCCTGACATCAGACCTGGCATACACGCTTTGTGTATCTATTTAGGGGGACTAAAATATCAACCCCATGCTCGATATAAACACTTGAAATAAGCGCTTACGACGCAACTGCATATATGAAGTCTGTTTAAAGTCAAGGTATTTTTTTTGTATGTAAAAAGATCCTACTAAATACCTTAGGAGTCTAAGCTAACCTCAACTGCATGTGATGCACCTGCAGATCAACGGACGAGGCTCTGGCGATAGTAAATGTTCCCCATAAGCAGCAATGGGCTCGCCACCTATTACGTGGGAGTAACGATAACATTGGCGAAATGTGGGCTTATAATGTGCTTCTGCCTTCGGCGTGTTTGTATGTGTGTACGTAATTTTTTTTACTCAAGTTTGTCTTAGTGAAGTGTATTAACGCAACTATTCACTGCGGGTAGCAACTTAAACAAAAAAATATTCTTGAAAGAAAGTTGGCAAGATTTGTCCACCAGCTTTGGGTGGCATTTGATATCGAGCGATTTTACACTTTGGGAGGCACTTTGCGCTCTTGGCCCCTGTTACCACAGTACAGGATAGATCTTGGAATAGCTCGCTATACATTGGTGTTAGTGGTGAGGTCAGGCTCAAGACCAAAAATGGGATGTTAAAAAGGAAAGGTGGAAGATATAGTGGATACTTTTTCACTTCAACTTGTTTATAATTTTTCTAAAGAACTCAAATGCTTATTAATTGGTGATACAACATTACACGTCACGGAAAAGAGAACTAAACATAATTATTATTTAAATTCAATTAAATCACAATATTATTAGTAATTAATAATATCAAAAATAAATAAGGTCTAAAAAAATTACATACAACACAATACAATCGAATTTATAAATTAATATCTACGTCTAAAAAAAGTCACTACTTCATAAAATCATTATTGTCATTGAACGTTTGCTCAAGAAGATTTTTTTTAACCTACCTTTAAAGGCAGGCAGCCATACATTAATTCACAGGTATGCATATTTTTTTAATAATAATATGAATAAAGTATGCTTGTGTATTCCTTTTCCTGTTTCATAGGTATAGTAGGTACTAGAAAAAATTGCAACTAATATGTGTTCACAAATGCCGTCCTCAATTTTTACGAGAGAAGCCATCAGTGGCTTGCGTGCCATTAGTTGGCCATCTCTGACATAATGAGCGTCATAAGTGAGGCTTCAGGCGGAAATTGTGCATTTGGTATAGGAAGTCAAACTGTTTTGATTTGGATATTCTAATTCAAAAAGTAAACATAATATATAATCTATAATATAATAATAGACAAGTAATATTTGGCCATAATCGCGTTTGCTCTTCAGATGTTAAAATTTGTCTGATTTTGATCTTGATTAGAATTTATATTGTTTAAGGTATTTTTTCGGATATATTTTTTTTACATAAAAAAAGGAAAGACAGTTGTCAATAGTTGCCATTCCTCCTCATCCTCCACGATCTTGGTTCCCTAGGCTTCCTAAATGCCGTTTAGCAACAGATTTTGTATTTGGTAGCTAACTGCCAGATGACAGGATAAAATCGAAAATCTAATATATTTGCATAACATCTAGGTCCATTTATGCTCAATAAATAAATGCCCTGGCTCATCTATTGAACACATACAAAATGTATTCACAAATGACGTCCTCAATTTCTACGAGACGAGCCATCAGTGGCACGCGTGCCATTGGTTGGCCATCTCTGACATAATGAGCGTCATAAGCGAAGCTTCAGGCGGAAATTGTGCACGCTGCTTTATTTACGAGCCCTTAGTATGGTAAGTCAAACTGTTCTGATTTGGTTATTTCATTTCAAATGGCAAAGAACAATTTTATTTAATTTAATTTCATTTCATTTCAAAGAGAAAAATATTCGCTTTTGCTTTGGTGTTAAAATTGAACTGTGATTTTTTTTTGGCTGTCGAATGCTGGGTTATATAAATGAATAACCATACCTATAGAAACATAATTGTTATAATTCGACGTTTGTTTAATAAAATTTTGTTCATTTAAAAAAAATGCAGCTGTACTTTAAAAAAACATTTTATTTATAAGATAAATTATTTACTAGAAAAAAACCATCCCATCCCGTCCAAATAGAAACCGAACACACGACCTATGGGTAGCCGCTCCACTGCCCACATTTTATTTGCTTACATATTGGTCATACGGACCCAATAAATATCTATAAAAATATAAATGATTCGTAACCAAAGGTATCTGCTTCTGTATAAATATTGGATAAGTGGTATCGCCAGTAATTGGTATTTATATTTTTTGCACACAACAATAATAAATGAGTTATCGTTGACCTAGGTACGTTTCTTATCCGTGTTATCGTGATAAATGCGGGTTCTGGTGTAGCCAAGTCAATAAAATGCATATTTGAGTAATTAGGTACTATTGCCTGGGTGGGTTTTTCAAATGATATGGAAACGCGATTACGTAGAAATCGTATTTTTTGTGTTATCTATTATGACAACTTTGTTTTTAACCATTCTTACATAAAGCGGCGATAGCCCAGTGGCGAGACCCCTTGCCTTTAAATTCCGAGGGTATCGGGTTCAAACCCTGGTGGTGACCTATGACTTTTCGAAGTTATGTGCGTAATAATAGCTTGCTTCGTGCCTCGGTAAGCACGTTAAGCCGTTGGTCCCGGCTGTCGACTGACAGCTGGTTTAACCACAGAATGATGTTTCCCTCTGGGTCGCGGAGGTCAGACGGCAGTTGCTCCACGTAATAACTGAAATTCAGTCAAAATCTGGTGAAAAAGTGAGCAGACCCTGGGCCCTAAGCTTAAGTCTAGGGCAACCGGGATAATGCTAGGATATGATGATGTTTTTAACCATTCTCTTAAAACTTCAATTACAAAAAAAAAAACAAATATTTAAGTATAAATTTATCCGTTGTTTAGTATCCATAACACAAGTTCTTAATGATACTTATCTTGGAACTAAATAATTGGTGTAATTGTCAGAAAATATTTGTTTAATTACGGTTTTTACATATAAACACGATACGGCGGGTTGTGGAAATATATACAAAGCTTCATTTAAATTTAAGTGGATTTATATTATTTAGTTTAGCGTTCTTCCTTTCATAATAATATGGTTTATCTACATAGAATGCTGAAGACCGTGCGTAGTGTAGGCAAAAGAGTAAGAAAGCGGACCCTGGTTCCGTAAGGTGATGACTGTGATGATGTAGCCCTTCAGTGCTCTAAAATTGACCCATACTAATGATCAATCATCGGGTGACTGACATCTGTAAATTCTGCTTACTTTGTTTGGTTATAGTTTCTGACAACATGGTATCAAAAGCAACTTTTGTATTTAAGTAGGGCTATAATATATGGATAAGCCACTTCAGCAATTTCATCCAATAAATATCCGACTTTGATCTTGCTTTTTGATCATTTTCCTACTAAAATATGAAATGGTATTGGTCACGCACAGTATTCCTGTTCTCGTTCTCAGATCTACATTTTATTAGTGTACATACATTCACGCCTGTTTCCCCGAAGAGGTAGGCAGAGGCATATTATACGCCCACACTTCGCCAAATATATAGTTGGTCCCACGTAATAGGTGGCGAGCCTATCGCCGCTTATCGGACACTGTTATATTCGCCAGAGCCTCGTCCGTTGATCGGCAGGTGCACCACTTGCAGGTGAGATTGGCTTGGGCTCCTTGTAGGAACCAGGTCCAGGTCTTGGTAGGAACCCTATGCACCTATTTTATTAGTGTGTAAAATATGTAATCTTTTTCTTCTTTATCTATTCGTTATCCCGGTTGCTACCTTACGGGATTGGGTTTCATCTTCTCCTTCACTTTGAACGGTCTTCGGCATCCTTGGTTGGTACGTTATTGGCACGCAAGTCATCCATCACGACGTCACCCCAGCCCTCTCTGGGCCGGGTAGAGGTGCCATGGCCAACTTTTGTCCCCACGTAGGAGTGTATGTGATCACTAGATTATTGCTTTGTTATGCGATATTATGATCGACATATGTATTATAAATGGTCTTATTTTTTATCCGTTAATTTGTGATATGAATTCTTTTAGCTATATTTCTTATTTTTTGAGATATTTGCTCTTTCATTCAAAACCACATGGCATAATTTATAATATGGCGCAACCATAAAATATATAATTTCTGTGTTATACGGTACGCGGTTAAACTGCATGTTTTATAGTTTATCCATCCTTAAATTACCACATATTTTAAAAGATAAATAATGTTATTGACCTTTAAAATAATTTTCATCAAAATACGCAAATCATAATATGTAAGAAATATTTGATGATTAAAAGTATTTAGAAGAAAACTACGACCTAATGTTAGTAATAAGGCTTTAACCTCAGACTACAAATAAACATAAAACCTTATCATAGCACCACGATATATCATGACTGTCTGTTAGCACGACTGATTCACGGCTCCTTGCTATTAGTACATACTTCAATTTTATTATCAAGGTGGTGACGCTATGCAAATAGTAACAAGTGAATCACTAATAAGTACAGTACACTCATTTGTATTCTTTATTACATGACAAGCGGCCGCCCGCGACTTCGTCCGCGTGATCTACATATACACCTTCCTCTTGAATCACACTATCAATGAAAAAAAACCTCATCAAAATCTATGGCGTAGTTTCAAGGATCTAAGCATTTATAGGGACAGACAGTGGAAAGCAATTTTGTTTTATCATACTACGAGTATGTAGTGATATTGTTAGACAATAATATTACCTACTTCTAAAAATTTACGATTTGATTATACTGATATATTACACTTGTAGCTTAGCGATGCTAGGTGGTCAAAATTACCAAAGTCAGTCCTTGGATGGGTGACCGTTTTGTAGCGTTTGATATCTAGCACTATCGTGCTTTGTAAGGCACGACAAGCCATTGTTCTCGGTTATCCGTTTGGTTGATGGTTGACGTTAAGCCATTATTTAGCGGCTTGAAAAAATATAACAGCAAGACGCCACTCACCTGGAATAAATAATAAAGACAGGTCAGATCTCTTGTGTAATTTAAAAGGCATTTACAAAGCTGGGTTATCACTGTAAAAGTAATTGTCGATAAGTTAATCTATGGATAAGGTCCTTCTATAGGAATAGAGAGGTTAAAAAATCTAACGTCAGATAACTAGAGAGCGACATATTTGGAGCCAATTCGCACTATGTCCGCGTGGTTGAGTCTTGATTCGGTCTAACCTTGGTTTACGGTAAAAACCCAGTATTGGGACACTAATGCACTGATACAATGAAATAACTATTTAATATTCGATAGTAGTTGGTCATGTCCTAGTTTAAAGATGTTTTGTAGACAAAATTTGACAAATTTGACAAAAAGACAAATGAAATGACAATACACAGTTCTTATTTCTTACAATCATCCAGTGATCCATTATTTAAACTATATTTTCACTCTTAACCCATTTTTGGAAAGCATAAAACGCATTTTTATTTTTTACATAGTAACCAAGATTTTGCGAATACATTTTAATTATTTTCTGCGGCTTTAATATAACTGGTATTATGACAAAAGACCATAAAAATATCAGTAGTAATTTGAGCTTTGTGTAGTAATTGTAATAGTTTGTACGTTCAAAAATATCAAACAAAGTTCTCAACATAAACAAACTATAAATTCCACGGTACAGTTTCCTTTCCCGTTAATAAAGCAATTCATTAGTTAATTAACATATACGCGTATAATTAATTCAATAGCAAAATGTAATAAACCTTTGTTATCAGAAATTCGTATGTCATTTCTAACGACGTAATGAGTCAGATAGGTTTATTTATAGAGCTCTGATTACACGGCGAGCGTGAGCGAACGGAACGCCGACAGTAGTAAAGTTCTGAACAATATGGCAGTATTCAGACTGCAATGTACCCGTCCTAACGGGTCGCTTGCCATAAACGGCTTCAATAATTAACATTAAAACTATGTCATAATAGGAATTATATATTTATAGGTATACCTTTTTTTATCCCACAGCTCATTAGGATCTCACCCAAAATCTTCCTGTGCATATTATCTATCGTCAAATACTAGAAACTTTTGGGTTTCATCATATTTTACTTCGCGTCTCTTCGGGCTTACCATTAAGTTCTCATAATTTTTTTATTGTCTAAATATAACATAAGCTTTAAATACTGGTGTCTATACTACTGCACTCAGTCGCATATTTTATTCGAAACTTATCGCCCGCTGTGTGCCTTACATGCAATCCCCGTGTAGAGTAGTCCACGTCGCAGCGCGCTCGATGTGTGTTGATCGCTTTATGATTGGGTAGTGCCGTTCATTTTGAAAACCAGTTCTCAGAAACGTAATGGAGAACATTGATAAATTGTTCCCGCACCGTGTATGATAATTTTTAGTTGGAAAAGGTAATGATAAGGAATGAAGCGGATTTAACTGTGATATATGTGAATCATGAGCGGAAATATCAAATCGTTTCACTTTATTGGAGACTTTTGGTCTTGAATTATATTTTCCCGTAGAACTAAGGTCTATGTTTTTCTTTAAATTTAAAATATTTAAATCATACGGTTTACTTCAAACGGCTATAGCTGACCTTTATATAGTTAAAAAACAGGTAACAGTAACAGCAGGATTCGTATCATTCATAAAGGAAGCTAAAAAAAAACGAATTATTAGGACATTGTTGATAACAATACTAATTATTTTTAAAAAAATCAAGCAAGTCACGGCTCATTTTACAGTTTATGTAACTTTACAATAATTCATAAAGGTACATTTTAAATAAATAAAATACCTCAGCACGCAAATCATCCCTGCACCACGTCAACAGATGGTTTTGCAGCAGTTCCGGGAATGTTCGAAAGGGTTTTCGCGGCCCCGGGACATACTAGGCTCAAAAAGCAACATGTATGGTTTTTAGTCAGTAAAAGACTGACAAAAAGATGAGAAAACGATATTTGCAGCAACGGTTATCGTATTGACAGTCCATCCTACTCGTTATCCTAATCAGGTTTATAAAATACAAGCTTTAGAAAAGCCACTGATGGTCACGCAAGCAATGCCGCGGCTAACCGCTAGTGAATTGTAGTGTATATGATTATTAACTACCGGCTGCGTAATTGGATATCGTGGTACCACGTGACTAGACGCCGAACGTGCCTGTCCGTTTCGTCTGCTCGATAACTCGACTCCAATGTCACAGTGACGAAACCAGATACAGCTCACACAGGTGTACCGAAGTATTTTTATCGAAAACCCCTATAAGGCGCGTGCAAATTCTTCGCCGAAGTAGCCATCATACTGTTTCGTATGCATGTCTAATTAAATTTTAGTGTGTTTTATCGTAATTAGCTTGAGTATTGCGGGTTTTCCTTGTTCTCGGTACTTGGCTAATATTTTGTTGAGCAATGTACAAAAATAAACCAATTTTTTTCAGAATATAATTATGACGAAGAAAGCTGATGACATTCATGTTAGTATTTCTTTAACAATTATACTTATTGTTTTTTTAAAATTATGCTTGTCTTGTTTGTTGAGAGTTCCAAGTAATTTGACAAATAAAGTTATTTGCTGCATTCAATAATAAAAATTGTCAACATTTTTCAAATTTACACCAGTTGCAAAAAACTAAACTGTGTTCTTTTCAGCATTAGTGCCAAAACTCCTTGCTTTTGTTACAATAGTTCATGTTTAAAAAAGAATACATGGGTAAACAACCTATGTACGTATTATTAATATATTATAAGGCTAAATGTATTGTAAATATAAATCAGAGCAATGACGTACCGTTGTAATATTACATCAATTTGCTACCCGGTGTGGCTCGTGATCACCTTAGTCATAGTTTTTTGTGACCTCACCAATTGCGTTCCGGTTACTGACATTAAATAATGTAACATTAGATATAGTCGACCACAACGCAGCCTTTACATGTCAGATTAAAATTGAGTCTTATTACTAAGTGTGTAGGAACGTGACAGTGTTTACTCTGATCTATGACAGACTGTACACAAGAATGTGCGCACAAAAAACCTTTCTGAATTGACATCATCTCGTTCGTTGGATGCTTTCTAAGAAATTATACTTGTATGGACTCTTGATATGAAAATTGGAAAGGTTTTAGAAGAAATATGCAAAGAGGATGTTGCTTTGTTGCCACCCCAGCTATCGCTCGCAATTTTTTATTTATATTAGGAAAGCTTGCGACCTTGCTTTTAAAATGAAAACATAAAGTTTTCGTATTTTTTTATTCTGTTTTTTTCTTTTCATAGAACCTTTTATGTGGTAGATATCTTAATGCTCGTGTTTTAATTGCTTTTTTATCACTATATGTTCTCAGATAGACATATAATAAATAATTCTAGTGTTTATTCATTAAAAAGCTATTACTTCTGCATATTTCTTATATATATATTTGTAAAAATGAGGTAAAATGGATAAGGGTAATTGAATGATTTTTACAGTATGACCCATGCGTCTCGTTTCTCAAAAAAATATAAAACAACAAAACTGTCAAGTATCATCTATTCTTATCAAAATTATTTACATTGTGATACTACCTAATGCCCAAGTCCTGGCCACGTGGTTAGAACATTGCTAAACTAATTTATCAGATATGTACATAGATCGTTATCGTAATTTTAAAATCAACATTTTCCTGGTACATGTCTACTCAATCAACCGAGCCCATCATGTAAATAACATTCCACGAATGATTTAGTTGCCATCGTTTGTTCCGAGCGCTTCATTCAACAATTATGACAAATTGTCACTACGGGTGCTGACAGTACGTGCTGTTAATAGGTCAGAGTTACTGACACACTGACAATGAAATTGCTCTTGAATCAAGTGTCAAGTTTGATGGGCCCTTGGCTGTAATCAAAGAATAATTTTGTTGATTGTTAGAAAGTATGACTATATTTTGTTACTTGCACTGTCAAGTTCGATACCTAGTTAAATGATTTTTCGTTTTGTTGATGTGGTAGTGAATGACATGATATATAAATAAATATAAGCAGCCCATAATATATGTATTGGTGTTTTAACCCATGAATATTTATTGATGCTCCGTGAGACTTAGTGGTTGGCAAATAATTACCGAAGTTAAGCAGACTTCACGGAGGTCAGTCCTTGGATGGGTGATCATTTGTGCGCTAATTAATATCAAACGCTTTCGTGATTCGAAAGGTTGGTAATCTGTAAGCTGATTTAAGGTCGTATTGTTCTATTTCTGCGATCATACAATAAAACATGCGTCCCTTGATATATTCATATATGATGCTCAAAATGTTTAAAAACTGGCCTTTTTTTGAAATATTCGGAAACAAATGTAAAAAATCCTACAAATGTAAAATTTCCTACGTGATGTAAACAACACTAGTTTTGTACTTTATATTTGCTTGTAAGCAAAAGTATGATTTCAACACTAGAGTTTTTTTTTTCTTCTTAATCGAAGGATTTGTACTTTTTTATTACAAATAGTAAAACTGTAAGATATTTTAAATTATAAAAAATTTAATTTAACTGTTTACAGAGAAATTTTGTAGAAATAGTTCTGAACTCTTGTTAGCCTACGGTTCGTCTCATGTTTGTTATTTTTAATTCTGAAATGAAATTTGTCTTTTAATATTTATTTCTGTACACCCTAATCACATTATTTTATTTGTAATAAACAGGTACTTTAGTTGCATATATTTGATTTATTTACTTAATAAGTTTTTTCTTTTGTTACAGGTATGAATACTTCAAAATAATGTATAAGGGTTAATATTTATCAGTCATAAAATTACTTCATTGAAGTTAAAGGTTAGTAATAAAATATCCATAGTGTTCAGATGGTCGTTGTTACCCAATATTTATATAGCTATCAGTGTTTTGTACTGCGTAAGAAAAAAAAACAGAATACAATTGACAAAAAAAAACAATACCAGACGCCTTGCAATACCAGACGCGTCCGAAGCACAGGAACACTTGATATCAAAACCATACAAACGCTCACCCATCCAAAAACTGACCACTGCTTAACTTTGTTAATCGGTCACGCCCTCTTAGTATCGTAGACCTATGAGTATTTATTTATTAAAATCATTATTAACTAACCACATTATCTCATTAATTGACCAAAATTTTAAATTTTTAGGCAATTAAAAAAAAAATTCTTCGCTCCTGTCGGTAGCAATTAATAGACGCTTCACACAGCAGGTGTACAACCTGCAATTTGCTGGAAACAGGTGTGCAGAAAAGACTTGTATTTTAATGAGCTAAGCATTTACTTCAACCAATGAAATATACCTCTTTGCGATACGCTGACGCTGAGAAGTTCTGTTTATCGTTAAATCATCGATTTCTCTTATTAGTGAAGACGTAGATTAATTTAATTCATTTGTATCCAATTTTATTAAGATATTTCTCATAATATTATTCTTCAAAAACAAAATGTTTTTACTTGAAAAAGTAAAGTTTATAAAACCAACTAAAATAAAAAACGACTTATACAATTTGTTTAGTCACACAAAATAAGAAACTTGGTAAGTAGTAGAACCCCCACATTTCGAGAATAAACAGGTAAGTAAGTTAATCACCAGAAAGTTCTCTACAACTAAATTCTCCGAACTTAAAGCTCAATTTATCATCATCTCAGCCCATTGACGTCTCACAACTGTGTATTGTATATGTTACTAGTAATAAACTGTATTGGGTCATACGCCACCACGCTGAACCAGTGTCAGGGGCCGGTGTATGGGCTGTGTGGCGTTGTTAGAATTTTTCAAACCGCTACATATTGTATTATACCAGTAACCAACGAGACAACGAGTCTTCCAGTTCACGGTTGCGCTCGATATAAAATGTCGCGCAAACTTTCTAGGACAGACTTTAGTGAACTCTGCTTTACTTCGGTGATCGTTTCCGATCACGTACCGCGGAGCTACGAGCGGATTATTCAATAATATAATATAATATAATATTCTTATATAAGCAATAATTAACAATTTAAAGTCCACTGCTGAACATAGGCCTCTCTAATTATCTTATGAGTCAACGAATAATAAACTTCCAGAAGCCCTTATAGAAGAACCAAGTTATACAAAATTTATAAATAAGTTAAAACAAATACTAATAAACAAAACTTATTATAGTATTAAAGAATACCTAGATGTGAAGACCTAAAACAAAAACAAAAATAATATATATTGAACTAAACATAACACAAATTATTATATAATAATTACATATTTAATACAATAGCACTATTATGTATTATTTAATAGCATTGTTATTATGCATTATTATATAACATATTTACCATTTATAATACAATATAATATACATTTAATTTAATAGGTATAGAATTGATTTAATTTTCAATATAATTATTACTGTATAATAATCCGAATAGAATAATCTAAATTTAAACTAATCTAAATATAAAAAGCCAGCATCCTCCTCTCTTCTAAGTTGCCATACCCTACAGGGTCCATATTGTATCTGTGATATTATAAATAACATCTTTGTAACATATGGAGTGCAATAAAGACATTGAGTATTGAGAGAAATCTAACGGGATAATGGGAGGCAGCGTCATCCTACGTACTAGTTGAAACTGCAGTAACCAACCCGCCTGCCGAGCGTGGTGATTATGAGCAAATGTCCCTAATGTAAATAACTGTTTACGTTCAAAACATTATTCTATTTTCGTCTCATGAAAACAGAACACAACAATATATTTCCTTTTTTCGTCTTATGAAAACAGAACACAACATAGAAAGACGTAATGTAGCATGTGCAATGTGGCACAACACGAAGCGCCAACACTAACACAATTACTACTAATGGAGCTATTTGTTTGTTTGTTCTCTCAAACACCAAAACGTACCGTTTAAAACTTTAATTCAACGCCAACGCACCTGCGCCTTTAACCGGCATTATATAAAGGCTACAGTTGTGTGCACAACTAATCGTTGCTTACCTCGAATAGATAATGAGTGTAAGAATACTTGCATAATAGATATTCGAGGTAAGTATATTTTTGTTACTTAAGCTGTTATTTCGAAAATAAATCATTTTCTTTTGTTTGTTACTACAGGGATTGAAATTTTATATTAAAAATTATTGTGTTGGGAATTGTTATAACAACGCAATAACAGAAGTAGTAGTAAGACATAAGCAGAGGTCGGAATTAGGTAGAGTTATTTATGTACTTGCATCGAAATGTTGATATTAATGTGGACCTTCCCGGGATTTCAAATGGATTTCAAATGGGAGTGCTCCGCATTTTCGCTATTGTATTCTTTTGTTCTCACAAGCTATGTAGTGCGAACAATAAACGTGGCAACATCGCGCGTGTGCGTATTGGATTTTTGCAACTTCGGTCATCCAATATCATTGATGTAAGTTTGGCAACGTCGCGCGTGCAGTAGTCTAAATTAAAAAAGTAAAAGTAAATAACTTTTTATTAAAAAGTAACGGGATTTTTTCTATTCTTTAAAATTAATCCCGGGATTTGAGGCATATCCACTATATTCTTTCGCTGTGTGAAATCAGTGTAAGTACATGAATAACTCTACCTAATTCCGACCTCTGGACATAAGAAACTGCTTTTTTTAATTGATTAATTGAACCTGTGCAGCTTTTTATAATATCTTATATGAGATTTTGATAACATAGTCTTAAGACTATTCAGATTAAACTAAATTTATGAGTAGACTTAAGAGTTAAAGTCATCTTAGTATATTTATACAAAATATGGTAGCCAACAGATTGCAGAAAGGGCCATTTCACTAAACGACTAGGCAAATAATTAAAGTTGGAAAAACATGTTTGTTAATGTGGCAAACAATGCAACGCAACGCAATTATGACGTATAACTTAGAATAGCATATTTTAAAATGGCTGCGATATATTGTTATTTAGCTTGAAGCACAATGTTACATGACCGAAATACAATATAACTAACTATGTATAAAATTTGCATTTAACGGATCTCAATTCGTGGGAATAAATTTTATTGTGTAATATCATAAACGTCAAAACGGTTAAAATTTTACTATTGTTACAACTCCTCGATAATATTTATAAAATCAATATGTTGAACTAAATGTACTAAACGTTTAAAATTATTTACAGATAATGGCTTTTGATATTTTACTGCTCTAGTGGCATGTTCAGATTGAAAACGGTACCTGAGTAGTAAACTGCCTCATAAATGTTACCCTTGTAACATTTCACGCGTAAGTGTGCATTAATAATAATTCTTACTGCGGGTAGGCGACAGGGCGGGAGTTCGGAAGGTATTTTAGTTTTTATATATTCCGGCCGCATTATCGCTTTTTGACCTAAGTTGGTATTTAAATATTAAATATAAACAAATCAATAAATATTCTCTTACAATCACACCAATTATTTAGTTCCAAGATAAGTATCATTAAGAACTTGTGTTTTGGATACTAAATAACGGATAAACATACATAAATTTTTTTTTTTTTTTGGAAATACATACTTAAGATACATAGGAGAACACCCAGACCAGAACTAATATTCATGTTCATGCACACAAAGATTTGTCCTGTGTGGGAATCGAACCCACGGCCTCTCGAGTGAAGTGCAGGTATACTGACCTCCACGCCATATCGGTCGTCAAATATTACTTTGATACAAGACGAAAGTATTATTTTTCAAATTCTTTAGGTCTTATTACAAAACGTGATCTAAAGAAAGACTCCGTTTAAAACTAGTGCTGTCACTTTCATTTGACGAGATGAAGACAGTGACAGCACTAGTATTAAACCTTGTCTAACTTTAGATATCGTTTTGTAATAAGTCCCTTTATGTTTTAATTCCTTCCACTGACCTTTGTTAGGAGAATTGTCGTAAACTTTATTCTAAAATTGTTATTGCACTTTCAAACAAAAAAAAAGTCGCACAAATTGCTATCTACGATGGCACAAACACACCGACACTTTTAATTTATTATCCCTTTTTATTGCGTCGGGGGATCAAAATAGGAAGAATAAGAAGTTAGACGACCGATAAGGCGTGGTGGCGAGTATATCTGCACTCCGCTCCTAAGGTCGTGGGTTTGAATCCAACATAGGACAAATCTTTGTATTGCATGAACATGAATGTTTGGTCTGGGTGTCTTTCTATGTATACTAAGTATGTGTTCACAACAAAAAAAAATGTATGATATTTATCTTAATGATACTTATCTTAGAACTAAGTGATTGGAGTAATTGTCAAAAAAAACGTAGTTGTAACTATAGAAATCTACATAATAAGACACTAGAAATGGTTTATGCCGCTTCAAACTATCATAACCAGAGGTCGGAATTAGGTAGAGTTATTCATGTACTTACACTGATTTCACACAGCGAAAGAATATAGTGGATATGCCTCAAATCCCGGGATTAATTTTAAAGAATAGAAAAAATCCCGTTACTTTTTAATAAAAAGTTATTTACTTTTACTTTTTTAATTTAGACTACTGCACGCGCGACGTTGCCAAACTTACATCAATGATATTGGATGACCGAAGTTGCAAAAATCCAATACGCACACGCGCGATGTTGCCACGTTTATTGTTCGCACTACATAGCTTGTGAGAACAAAAGAATACAATAGCGAAAATGCGGAGCACTCCCATTTGAAATCCATTTGAAATCCCGGGAAGGTCCACATTAATATCAACATTTCGATGCAAGTACATAAATAACTCTACCTAATTCCGACCTCTGATCATAACACATCGCAAATTTTAGAAAATGTATCACTCACTTTTTTTTTTTACCCATACAATATACTTACTTTTCTTTTTGAAAGGAGGTATCTTATATACACTACAATCTAGCCTATCTTAAGACTAATTAGTAACTTTATTTTATTATAAACTACTACATATTTCAAAAGTAAGAATTTGTCCAATAACACTATTCTTATTGTTTCTATTAAGGCGAATGCACTTTAGTAATGTGTTAGTCACAGTATTACACTTCACTGACACTACACTAAACTAACTCAAAAGGTTTTGTCCTTCTCAGTCTTCTCACTAGGTCTGTGTTATCGAGTAGCTGGATAGCTTCAACATTTACATGGTGATGAAGTCTTCTTTCATGAGCTTCTGTACATTTCCTTATTATTCTAACAACCAGATCCACTTTAAGGTCCCGATGTAGATCGTCAGTTCTGATGTGTCACTCACTTACGTACATCTGACTGTACATCTTAGAGTTCGAGAATGACGTTGTCAGTTACTATGGATTTCAAGTTATTCTTGAACACGGTACATTGATTTTTTGCAGGGTCGTACAACGGTTATACCCAACGCAAGCGGCAATGTATTTAAAATTTCTGCTTCAAGATCCGTGAGCGACTAAACGGCATATTATGCACTGGTGTCATATGGTTCATCAGAGAGCTAGCGATTTTATGCCCACACAGCACTTATATTGTTAAGGTTTCTATAGATATGACACACCCTCAAAATCAATTGAAAAGTGTGAGATAAACCTAAAACGCTGATATACAAGTTCTTAATTCTCCACACAAATTCGTCAACAGTTCTATCTCGAACTGAACTGTAAACTTTTCTTTTACAATCTAGCCTTACGACCATACGTTGAAAACACAAAGAAAAACGTTAAAAGATGTCTATTTATTAATAAGAACACAATGCCGAGATTAGTCCCGTACGCTCCTTTCAAACGAGAGGGCCTGTAACATAAAACCTGTCTAGAGCAGTCGATTCAACAGTGCGATGAGGTTGCTTTATCTCTTGTAATATCAGGCTTCAGGGCAAACTACACTGGTATACATTGGCTTAATGGGAACTTAGATGGAACAAAATGTCTTGAATCATAATGGTTTAGAACGGAAGAAGTATTTAATGCTTTTCTGTTTGTTTCTATAAGTTCTTTAATGGAAAGTTTGTAGAGCTAACAGAAATGATTAAGGAAAATATAGGCTTCTGTTTTTATTAACATCAGAAGTTGACCCTCAAGCATACTAGATGAAAGGTGGTCACCACAGCCTTTGAACTCTTGCAGTACCAGAGGTGCGTTGCAGACCAGACTTTGAGAGAATTTCTTCCTTTTTAGAGACAGTTAAAACCAGTCTTGAGCACTGTATTGTGATGAGGTTGCTTTATCTCTAGTATTATCAGGATTTAGGGCAAACTGCACGGGTATAAATTGGTTTAATGGCAACTTAGATGCAACAATTTGGATTATGATGGTTTCCGCGAGTTAAGAAAGGAAATGAATATTTAACACTTTTCTGTATTTACGTCAGACAAATATTCATAGTATCACGCTTGTTTCCTCGAAGGGGTAGGCAGAGGTATATTTTACGCCCACATTTCGCCAAATATATTGTTGGTCCCACGCAATAGGGTGCGAGCGTATTGCCGCTTACCGGAAACTTTTCTGTTTGTCAGAGCCTCGTATGTTGTTCCACAGGTGCACCACTTGCAGGTGAGGTAGGCTCTGGCTTCTCAGATCCTGGCAGGATTTGTATTTAACTTACTTAACACGTTTGTAGTGCTGAGTGGAGTTTGAAAAAAATAAAAAAAATATTATTTTTATCTCAAACAAGCACAATAAGCATATTCCAGATTTGCCTTTTGAAAAGTTATATCAAACTGGTACGCGGTTAATGATTATGTTAATGACAAAAACGCTTGGTTTTAACATTTACAATGATAAAAAGTTGTGTTTAATTACCCTCTTACATACATTGTCTATGTTATTTTTATAATTTAATTTTAAATATTACTGTTTGTAGACGATTTATTTCAATTTTTTTGATGGCTGCATAGCTTAATTGATACCATAATATGGTATACTACTGCACAGTAAACATATTGCAGCATATTTCACTAATTTTTGTAATAATTATGTTATTTTTATTCTTTTATCCTGTCGCTATACTCGAGTATGTCATGCTCACTTAAATGTTTATACGGTGGTGGCGTCATGTGTCAGGTTCGTTCCCTAAAATATGGTTGAGCGAAACGATTGCTTGTTCATGCGTCATCCTCGTGTACGGGTGCCACCAGTGGGGACTGGTCTGCTCATGTCTACTATGTTTATCTATAGTTATGTTTATATTGCTAAAAAGAGTTTTGTCTTCTTTCCTTTAAAATCTTGTGACTGCCGAAGACAAGTTTTTGTTGTTTTAATATTAAGTATTTTTATTGTAAGAGCCCCATCGAGCCAAACATGAATAAATTATTTTTGATTTTGATAGCCAAGTCGTCACTTAAACCTATGAACTTTTGGACTAGCAACTGCAGACACTTTAAAAACTTTTTTGATGTTTTCGGAAAATATAGCTCCAACTTCTTTTTTGTTACAATGTTTATGTAATATATATCTTGTCCTAGTCAAATGCAGTTACTTTTAAAAATAGTGTTATTAAAGGGTTAAGAAGTAACGTTGTGTAAGCTTTTGTATAACCAAGTACCAGCGGTCACGCGGGCGAATAAATATTTAAATAATATTCTAAAGGTGCAAAAAACCAATAGTAGTGTTTACGAGATATGTATCGAAGGCTAGTCGCGATCGTCCGCGTTTTCAAGTTCATTGGCTCTGTCAGCTCATACCAATGGTTCGCATCTTTATCTCAAGTGATATTTGGATCGAGTTTTTAAAAAGCCTCTTATATTTTAACTTTTCCTTTACAAGTAGGTACGTATTACAGGTTTTTAAGTCTCCCAATAGACTTTTTAACATGGCTCAACGAATGGTTATAACCATATGGAAAGGTTATAACTGGGACCAACCGTTTGTGAAGCACGGAAGTTCTCTGTATTATATGCCATACAAACGGTCAGCTGTTTAAGGTGAACCTTGGTGAAGTCTGCCCTACTTTAGTGATAGTTTCCGAACACCTAGTGCCGCGGAACTACTAGCGCTAATAATACACTGACAAGTACCGTACGGTCTGGGTTTATTACTTACATTCTATGGAAACTACGCCCGCGATATATAATTCGCTTTTCGACCACCCATCGATCTATCATTTCACAGGTAATTTACAAAAAAGACAATCGTAGCTTAGTAATAGTTTAAACAATATATAAGTATGTAATTTGTCTAGAAGCTTAAGAATCAACAAGATCAATTTTACTGCACGAAATAGACTTATTATATATGTAGATTAAATGGAAACGACGCCTAGGATTTATTAATTCGCTTTTCGCCACACTTCGATTTCTCCATTTACAGGTAATTTCCTAAAAAAACCTTTTGTAGTTCTCTAAGTATTTATTAAAAGGTTTAATATGGTATACGTTTGTAATTTGTCTTTTAAAGCTCAGTTCTAGAAGCTTTAACATCCACATGAGCAATTTTACTGCAAGAAGCTGATTTATTACTCAGATTTAATGGGAACGACGCCCGGGACATATAATTCGCTTTTCGCCACCCTTCGATCTTTCCTATCACAGGTAATTTTATAAAAAAAACATTTCATGGCTCCCCAAGTATTTAATCCCATTTGGTGGGCGATATCAGGGAATAATTCAATTCCAGGCTGATAATTGCAACTGGCACGCTGTGTTCGGGCCCCGAAAGGGGCGGGAGAGATCGCTCGATTTACTGCGCTAAAAACAAGTTGATTTAAACTAGATTCCGCATACGAATGCTTGTGTTTGATTTGGAATTTGGCAGAAAAAATTTTAGGGGTAACTTTAAATACAAGAATAATGTGACTCTAAGGAGGTGAATAAATGTTAAGACCGTTATGCTGTGTCCATGCCAGACGAACTAGAGACAGGCTAGGAGAATGATGATCACTATGTTATACATATATGTATATAAAAAGTACAACATTAACAATTCTCTTGTAATATAAACCATTAGTATCTAATTGTAATTATTATATGTCACAAAACAAACTTCCGACCCAAGACTTTTTGATAATAATTTTTTCTCTGCGAATAACTTTTTACAGATGGTAATAATTTATAATTACACAGGGTGTAAAGAGACTTGATATTAACGGATACGCTTGCCCATAATTAGGTAAGTGCCTTTTAAGGAAAATCCCCATTAGCACTGCCCTACGTCATCCGGAGATATCAGTTGTTAATTTACATTATGCCCAGAACTTAACAAGATATAAAACCCTTAAAACCAGAGCATTGTGTCTGTTGGAGTTACTATCAGATATTCTGTTCTTGCGCAGTTAAATATTTGTTAGTTTGTCGTATTTTGTAGCATTGAGAACTATGTAAAATTACTGAGTTTAACACACACACCTTAACTAATTCCTTGATTAATTCGTTCTCGGCTCTTTTATTAAACTTAAATAAAATATATGAACTTTATCTCCTTTTTACTATTTATCATATATTATAAAAATCTTAAATATGAAGTATATTCTTTAATCATAAAATAAGCTGACAGATCAAAATCAATAATGACTGGGATAAATAAACGTTACTATGCTTTTTTCGCAAAATATTTCTTAATTGCTGTGGAAAAACTTAATAAAAAAAATAAAATTTTTAAAACTTATTTCCAGATTACAATTAAATTTGAATACATTCCGCCAAACTGCATAGCAGTTTGTTGGCAGATATGCACAGATATGCACAGGTATGCACAGATATGCATAATATGCACAGACCAGAGCATAAAACTTAATTAATAAAGTTTATTGCAATATTTTTATTGAAAACAAATGTTACGCTTCACACGTAACAAATGATTGATGGAATTTTGGAGCCTCAAAATATAATACAACATTTTGGGGTATTTATCAGATTAATCGTTCTAATCTCCAATCTCTCTCGATTTTTTTCCCCATCTCTCGGTCAAAGTAATTAATTTTGTTATTTGAAATTATAGGAATTTGGGAGAGGCGTTTTCGAGCTACGCTAATTTGTTGGAAGTATCTTGAAAAAGTTTTGATAATTCACTCAAAACTCGATAACTTCAGAAGATCAACTAGACTAAGTGGCGAACTTTATCAAACTAAAAAGTTAAAAAGTATAAAGAGAAAGAATTTTTATTTTTTTTAATATGCTATTGACTTATATAGGGATCCTACCAACATTTTAGGAGCCCAAGCGGACCCTACCTGGTGCTCCTGCTGATTAACAGATAAGGCTCTGGCAAATGTAACAAAATTCGGTAAAGGGCAATAGGCGCGCCTATTACGTGGCGAGTAATAACTTAATTGGCGAAGTTTGAGCATAATTAATATGTCTCTGCATATGTATAACTTAAAAAACTTACGTAGTCGAGTCGCTATAGAAATCACGTGTTCGAAAGGAAATGGTTGAAATTAAAGAAAGGCTAAAACCGCTTCTAGAATACTCGTATATTTCTAGTAAACGAGTAATTAATACAGCTACGTTATTAATGGCTATCTCTACGGAATGCTCAATTAAGGGTAAAGCAATTTGAGGGTGCGGTGAAAAGAGTTGGTATATAAGATGTGTTGACTCAGCAAACAGCAGATGTGGGTAGAAATGAAACGGTCGGGCTAGGGTAGGGAAAACTCGAGACAAATAACTTTTTAAACAACACGATTCTGGTTTTCGGGAAAACTGTAAACTAAGATCCAAAGTTCTATTAGAGTGGTCTTTATTTACATAATTAAATAGACTCAGTACCTTATGACTTGTTTCTTATAGAATCCCTTGTGTTTATTTCTTAAATTGGGATTCGATTCGTAAACCATAACTGAAGTGCGGCAATGAGTTTTAGGGAAATTGTGAACTAGATCCTAAGTTCCAAAGAGCTTTATTTACATAAATCATTAAAAAGACTTAGTGCGAAGGAATTACTCCTTATGAGTCAACGTTAAACGTTTAATAAGGCCCTCTTGGTATTGCCTTATAACATTATATAGTCCCTCATTATCTGGGTCCATTTGGGAATCACGTGACCTACGGCGAGAACAGTGAATATGAATTTGCATTTGAAGATTGTATTTCAAGTAATATAACAGAAAATTTAGAAGGGCACAGGCTATAAGTTTCTTGCCAGTTCTTCTCACAGAGCCATGGCTCGGAACTGGTCTAAGTGTCACTCACTTATACTTATTTTTTCTTTTACTTGTAAGTGAGTCTAAGCTGCGTGATTTCAGTGTAGTCATATTAGGAAGAATGGATATGAATATCATAGTATGACGGTACGAATTAAGCGTGTGAAATATCATACAGATATGGCGAACTTATGAATAAGAACTTGTAAGAAGTGAGTCTGTCCAGCCCTAACGGGGCGGCTAAGTGTGCCTGTAGGCAGCGGCTGTTGGCGACCCTGTCAATGTTTACCTTCTATTATCTTTAGAGACCTCGCTAGAACCATGGAGAGAATCTTGAGTGCAATGTCATTATTGCGTTTGGGGATAGGTTTCTTAATGTACATGCGACCTATTTTTATATTAACAATTTCTTAAAGTCAACTTACCTAACATAAAAAGCTTGATTATATTAAACATAGTCTGTGGCGATCTTCGGCTCCTTGGACCTAGAACTTGAGGTTTTTTTATTTCCTTTTTTTAACAAAGGTCTTTAACCAAATTTAATCCCATACCTACAAATTAATATACAACTTCTAGGGATGGCTGGTAGAGATCTCTTCTCCAGTCCACCTTTGTACTTTTAGTTTTTCAATACCTTTTGTAATCTATTTATGTTTTATGTGCAATAAAGGATTATAATAAGTTTGGTACCTGATTGATGCTGTGTGCAGATTAATATATATATATTATTTTATTGCTATCGATACGAGTGTATGGGGTTGATATCTATTTATAAATAAATAAAGAATCGGGTTGGTGCTGGGGATACTAGGCAAGAACTTTAGTAATAATTCGATAACGCAACATTTTTAAATGTATCGATGTATAATGTAGCGGTTCCCAATCCAAGGTCTGGCCCTTATGAACCATCCTTAACTTTGTCTCACCTAATACTCAGTAGTTACAATTGCCTTATTACCTTAAAGTTGTAATATGAAACTGCCCTGGCCCTAGCTTAGAATTATATTATACCCCTTATATCATATTAAGAGTATTTCAAGTATATCACGACCATTTAAATATTAAAAGTATGTTTTAAGAAATAGCACTGATATCATATGACAGTATGATACAGTACGAGTATTTTTTATAAGGGGTTTGCTTCGAGTCATAGCTGACTGTACTTAATTAGGAATTAATTAGTTGTTAGAACGAATTTATTTCTTGCCTTGGAGGAAAAGGTAATCTGTACAATCAAAGAGTATTTAATATACTCAAGAGCCGAGTAGCCTGCGGGTAGGTTAGAGTTTAACTATTAATATTACCGTTGTTGTCATGTGAATGGGATAGTTTTAATGAGAATGAATAAATCAATCACTATATAGGGGTTCAATTTTGAGCGAGCTCTGAACGTTTATTTGTATTAGATTTTAAACTAACTATACTTTATCTAAGAAAGAACAAGAAAGTTAAAGCCGTAGTAATTTATTTATTTGTGTACTTTATATTGAGTGTTTCAGAAGTTATATTTAAGTCATCAATCTCTATATCCAACCCGCCTTGCCAAACCCTGTATAGCGCCAATTTAAGCAAATCCGGTATAATTGTAACAAGAAATAAACATCTTTTGTACTTTTCATACTTAAAAATTTTGCATTTACAATTTTTATTTCTCAAAAAGTAGTTAAAAAAAGAGGTCGAAATCTCAACGAACGTCCGTAGTTGTGCTCCTATCTTAGTGGATTGGTTGCGCATAGGCCTTGCTCGGGCAATCTCTTTAAGTGGCCTCTCATGGGAAGGCCTTATCGCTCTTATTAGTTATTTATTCCAGCTCTCGCGTGTCCTTCGGGGAAATTACATTGTTTTGTCCTGTTCCCGTTCTATTGTTCAATATGTTTATATGTTTTTTTCTAGGTTTAGGAAATAAGTATTTTGCTTTACTTATCTATAGGTGTATTATTAAGAAGTTAGATTCTTATTATGACTTCAAGTCCTATTAAAAAGTAATCTATATATATGTAAGGTAGTAGTTAAAATGATCAACATAAGGAAAACATGAAATGAAGAACGGAGTATGAAGTTTGTTGTGTTAAGGTAATAGTTTTTGGAGTATTTGTTAGTCAGTAAAGTCTAATAAGAGTGATTTCTTTCCTCCCTCCGCTTTTAAGCCAATAAAGTATGCACAAATATGCAAAAAAAAATGTAATGAAAGATGCTTTTATGTAATTAAAAGTTTACAAAAAGGTATTTTTGTTCTTGATTCGCTTTGCACACATATACAACTATTTTTGCAAAGATGGAATCATAACATGTGTAAATTTTCAATTTGCGGTTATTCTGTAAAAGTCGATTTATAAAACAAGATAATAAAAAAAAAAACATAATTTTTTTAACAATATTCAATAAAATGTACATAATAAATCAATCGAAAACTCTAAAAAGTAACTAGTTAAAGATCTTTGGGACTAGACATATCAAATCGGGTTTCCAACGCTAAAATTATTTTCAAAAACCCAACCTCAAAAGGAGTGTAAACCTGCTTAAAGCAACTTAAAGACGTAGTAGCGGAAACTTAGCATAGCGTTATATTTAAGGAGCTTTCAAGTCCCTTTATTCCTACAGACGTCCATAGTTATTAGCCGACAAGTATCGCGTAAACTCGTTTAATATGAATGTAGGAACGTAATGCGTTTCTAAGACTACCAAGTGGGCGTGTTATCGCGGGTGTCAGTCGCTACCGAGTCGCCAACGCGTCGTCTGTCGCTCGTCAACCAGATAAGCACCAGCCAAACCGAACCATTAAATACAGGTCTGTTAAAGATCGCTACGGATATTTAACGATAATTGTCTAAAAGCCTATACAATTAATGTCGTATTAGTAGCTTAAGCTTGGCTTTTAAATTCTGACGTGAGTTCAGAAACTTGTTGCAATTGTTTTACTGAACTCATTTTACGGATTTCAATCGAGGCTTTTGGACAAAGCTTTGAACAGTTCATGGGAATCCATATTTAAATTAGGTCCCTACTTTAGTATGTTCAAAACGATAGTAATTTTTTTTTTCTGATTTTTATTTTAGATATTAATTCGAAAAAGTTTTATAAAAAACTCGTTGTTTACACGTAGTGGAAGTTCCTTAAAAGTAAATTTTTGTAGCTTATCTCTTCAGAAGGTACTAAGTCGCCCCCTAAAAAATTTTTATATGTCAACTTGATATAGATCACCTTTCTAGTTAGAATGGTACAGTTCTAAATAATAGCTACTTCAGAGGCCAATTTTACCATAAGGGTTACTATCACCAAATTTTATATCAGTTCAGTTAAAAAATGACACATAATATTAGACAATAAAATACATACGAACGTAAAAGTGTTACTCTTGACCCATAGCTTATTGTACATTCAGACAATATCACAGTTTATACAAAAGCAAAATCATACAACCTCCTCACAAATAAAAGTATTCCCAAAGAAACTACATTGTTACATTCTAAGATATTTATTATTTATGATACAATCATCGGCAAATAGTGATAAAATACATTGTTCGATGGTGTGTTAGCCTCAAAGTGTGGATGATTACGAAAGGACATCATTTTAGAAATAACGAGGCTTATTTGTTACCGTCCTACGCTATTCAGGCGTCGTACACGAATAAATACAACTCAGAAAACAAGTGGAACCGCCATTCACTATTGACAGCGTTCGTTTTATTTGACAGTGGCGTAATAACAGGCCATCTAGTATGAGGTTTGCTTTTTTATATCTCTATATTTTAGTCAATAAATCCTATTCTAATAATAAATGTAAAGGTTGTTCCCGAATTACGCAAATAATGACTTCATGTATTTAAATATAAGGTGCATTGTTACTTTCTAAATTAGATAACCATATAACAATTTCAACGATATTAAATGATAACCTACCTACAGATATATACCTTTTTTTTTCTTCTCTATTTATAATTGTATTGCATGTTTTTTAAAAGGTATGTAACGTCTAAGCTCTGTCATCTATGAACAAAACGTACAGTTTAGTTTTATATGACCGACGATTTTGACGACCGATATGGCGTGGAGGTGATGCTTCACTATGCTTCTGAGGTCGTGGGTTTAGGACAAATCTTTGTGTATACAAACATGAATATTTGTCTGGTCTGGGTGTTTTCCTATGTATATTAAGTATGTACTAACAAATAAAAGTAGGTATATAAAACATGGACCCATTAATAGATAGATCAGGTTTGAGTCACGTACTTATACAGTCTTTCTATTTGTTACTGAGATCGAATCAATGTTAATCAAACGTTGAAAGCACAAGCCGAATTACTCATTAATAAATCAGTATTAATTAAAATTAAGATCTTCTTTTGTTGTTTACCAATAATCGTCTTTTTTGAGTTATGTCTATATTCCATCGAGCATGCGATATGTTTATCCGTTATTTAGTATCCACAACACAAGTTCTTAATGATACTTATCTTGCAACTAAATATTTGGTGTAATTGTCAGAAAATATTTATTTATCTATACTAAAGAAAAATTACAACTAGTACAGGAAAAACGTGAAATGAAAATTTGTCATTTAAAAAAAAAAAATTACAAACTTTAACTAGAATTCGCATTCAGAAAGTGTCATTTTGCACATATGAATGGATTACGGGAGTCGATAAAATATTTCATATTAGATAGTTATGTGACTGTGCGAAAGCAAATTTACATATTAGTGATGAAAATGTTACCACCGAACTTGTGTGATGATGTAGCCGGAAGGTAGGTGCCGGAACTTTGTAATGAGACAATGCTGGTATACATTGCTGGGTTTAAGCTTAGGAATTGTGCTAGAGCTACAGTTAATTTTCAATATATAAAAAATACTGATATTTTTACACTTAATATATACATACATTTACGCCTGTTTCCCCGAAGGGGTAGGCAGAGGCATATTGCATGCCCACATTTTGCCAATTGCTTTATTTCTCCCACGTAATAGGTGGCGAGCCTATTGCCGCATTTCGGGATCTTTTTTATCCGGGTGGTGCACCACTTGCAGGTGAGGTTGGTTCGGGCTCCTGAGATCTACGTAGGATTCCTATACACTTAATATCTACATTAATGTAATCAAAAAAAAATTATGGACTTAAAAAAAAAAATGTTCCTTTTATATAATATAGCCAAAAGGTAAGTTTAAATTTAATATTTTTATTACTTAAGATGTATCCACTGTAGTACATATTTACATAATTATTCTTAGTACTATTGACACTAAAAGTCACATTACCACACAAAATAACAGTTACAAGTAGGCCTAAAAACAGAAAAAAGGGCTAAATTAAAACTTTTATTGGCTGAGCGATGCGAGAACACCAACAATTATTATAGTAAGTGCGACTCCGATTAGTTTGGAGAAAAATGGCTGGATATATAAGATAAGGTATCATTTTGGATGATTATGTGTATGACTTCAAATAACTTTTTTCCGAATATTATGGGGAATTTTTATCTCAACTATATAAGCTTATCTTTAGGTAATAAGTATGTACGAGTTATATACTTTCCCAGAATCAGAAAACTAAATATGTGTACCGCGAAAATTGTTTTATAATGAGTTTTGTAGTTTGCCACGACTATCAATTTTGCACACAAACTTTCCAAATGTTTTCATACATCAAGCGATGAAGCTTGGTACGTTGGATTATCCTTGGAATAATATTTGTTTTATATTACCTGACGTGGTTTTTGGGTTGGCTTGGCATAGCTTTTTATGTTGTGGTTTTAGTCGCAGATGCTTTGGTATAAGATTATTGAAAGCGCCGATTTAGATATCGACTAGGAAAATGTCAAAGTGTAGTGAATATTTTTTTATATTAAGAAGAATTCTTGAACGGAAATCATGTGCGTCCTAAAGTAATTTGTAGGTTTCTTAGGTTCGTTGTAAAATTTTTGCAACAGCCTCCGAATCTAGGTGTTTTAATTAATTGCATCGTGTGCTATATTAACACAAATGATTTTTATAAAACGACATTTTGTCTAATCGTTTTCTTAAACACGTCTTAAGGGACTTCGATTTCGAAATGTTATTTTAATTTAAGGATTTTGCATGCGTTATAGTACAATGTAAACGGATACATATTAGGTCGGGGAAAAAGTCTTTTCTGCTATCTATAATGCTGGTCCCACGTAATAGGTGGCGAGCCTACTGCCGCCTTTCGGGCACTTTTATGTTCGCCAGAGCCTCGTCCGTTGATCGGCGGGTGCACCACTTGCAGGTGAGGTTGGCTTGGACTCCTCAGATCTTGGTAAGAGCTCTTTACAAAATAGTAAAGACGCCATTATCTCTTAATCACTTATGCACGCGCATTCTTGTCATCATGTCCTAGCAATATCCAGATTGCCCTAGACTTAAGCTTAGTGCGCAGGGCCTGCATAGTGGTCTTACCCGATTTAACTGAATTTTAGTTAATACATGGAACGATTGCCGTCTGACGTCCGCAACCCAGAGGAAAACATTATTTAGGTTAAACTAGGCGAAATCGTGTACTGTAATGAATGATAAAGTTTTTCTTAAAATTAGAAGGTTTTTTAACCACACGTTAGAACTGAACTAAAAAAAAATAACATTTGTTATTTCTACGAGAAATCACGACCACGATATTAATTATTGAACTTAGGAAGGTTAATGTAATTTATAAAGACTTTGGGAGTAGCTTCACAATAGATATAACATGAAACTATTTTCCCATATGATGAAACTTTGACTTCAACAATAATATTTTTACGGCGAAACATCTCTGAAGAATTTTGTTTTGAATGGGGCTTACATATTATATAGAACCTCTTTTACGGGCGGGAGGGCAAGAGTTGACGAGATTCTTTCTGTAGCTTGAGTAGAAAAGCTGCACGCAGTGAATGGACGCGTTATTTTTAAGTTGACATTCATAAACAAAATAAAAATTAACTTTGACATTCTTATTATCTTATTCATAGAATAGATGTGAAATTATTTATTTGCACAAAATGTACCTACAGCTTAGCTGTTACAGGAATGTAATAGGTTGGGGAAAAAGTCTTTTCGTATTTTTGTATGAAAAGTCAAGACATTTTTTTCAAAGTTTATTTACATTTATTTACAATATATATGTACCGTTTTGTTGAATAACTTTCTGCCATTTTGTGGGCAGAGACATTATCCCGTTACTGTAGAAACTTTGGGACTTCTGATCAAAAAAACGGGACAAATAGTTTTAGCAGTCCTCTTTTGAGGTCAACCTTACAGAACCTAAAGAATTCTGCAGAGACCGAAACAGGTGAAAATCTGAAGGCGCAAGGTCAGGGCTATATGGTGGATGCACTAGGACCTCCCAGTTGAACTCTCTTTATTTTTGCTGAGTGGCTAAAGATGTGTGTGGTCTAGCGTTATCGTGATGAAAGACCACACCCTTCCTGTTGATCAATTCCGGCCGTTTTCTCTCGACTGCTTCCTTTAATCTCATCAGTTGCTGGCAGTAAAGATCAGAATCGATGGGTTTGCCGGGCGGTAAAAGCTCATAATAAACAATGCCCTTCCAATCCCACCATACACACAGCATCACCTTATTTCGTGTTAGGCCAGGTTTGGCCACAGTCTGTGAAGCCTGGCCAACTTTCGACCACGACCTTTTTCGCACGTTCTTGTCGTACGTGATCCACTTTTCATCGCCAGTTATCAATCTCTTCAAAAACGGCTCGGTTTCATTACGTCTCAATAATGAATCGCAAATGAGTACACGGTTCATTAAGTTTCTTTGAGTGAGCTCGTGTGGCACCCAAATATCGAGCTTTTTTGTATAACCAGCTTTCTTCAAATGGGTCAAAACTGTTTTGTGTTCAATTCCCAGTTCTTCAGCTACATCGTAACTACTAATATGCCGATCTTGCTCCACTCTTTCAAAAATGGCGTCCATTTTATTCGTAACAGGGCGACCAGAGCGAGGTGCATCTTTAACATCAAAATTTCCGGACTGAAAACGTTTGAACCAAATTTGTGCTACTCTTACTGACACTGCATCAGGTCCATAAACATCACAAATTTTTTTCACTGCTTGAGTTGCATTTTGCCTTTTTTATAATAAAATTTTAAAATGAATCGAATTTCTTCATTAGATTCGCTCATTTTTACGGAGAGAAAAACAAATGAAAAATAGCGGGAAACAACTTTTTTTATTTTTTTCTTTTCTTTATAATGGAACCTTTTTAATGTTACCAAAACCAGCCAGACACAAATAGTACAGTCAAAAAAATTTTATAATAAGTTTATACCTACGTTATGCGAAAAGACTTTTTCCACGACCTATTAAATGGCGAAGTGTGGGCGTATAGTATGCCTCTGCCTACCCCTTTGGGGAAACAGGCGTGACTGTTTGTATGTATGTTTGTGTACTATTTTGTCTTAAATAAATGTTAGGAAGTTCCTATTTTAAGATCCTATATCAAATTTTTCAAGAGTCGTTTTAGTGGTTTAGGCATAAACAAACTAACTTTTAATTGTTGTAATATTAAGTATGGGAATGGTGTAAGGACTGATAAAAACTAAAAAAAAATAAACTTCAATATTAACAAATTTCACGAAAGTCGGTCCATTAAGCATGACAAATTAGCATTATTTTTACTTAAAAATGCTATTTATATGCTAATTTAGCATAATTTAGTTAGCAGCAAGGACTGGATTACATCTCTAAAGCATATTTCATTCAGTGCCTAAGCCCTTAGACATGAACAAACTAACATGCGCATTTAATTTTAAGGAAGGAAATAATAATAGGATTTTTTACTGGATATAATCCTAATTTTGTTATATAAACGAAAACACTTAACGAAATTAATCACAAAGGCTCTTCCTCTAAACCCTGCCGACCTTACAAATATTTGTCCTTTACCATATTATAGCGTTATCATACAAAACTCTTTGTGAGCTCACGCACGTCCCAAACTTGTGACGTCACTAAACCCAGCAGGAATCCCCGTGAACCTTATAAAACAAATTGTTTCAACATTGCGAATACCAACGGAAGTTGCCAACTTCAACACGGCCTTTTTTTTTCTTTTTTGCTGCTTGCTCAACATTTTTTCCCTTATTTTTAGACACGGAATGTTCATTTTTGCCGCTGTTACTTTGTTCTAATTTTTACGTTGAAGTTGTATTATTAGAATTGTGTCCAAATATTTTAAGAAACAGAAGTCGTTTGAGATTGGTCCGCGATAGTGATGCCTTTGATAATGCAAGAAAAGTTCATAGGATGTGTTGGTTCCATCAGATTGGCAGAATTCTTGAGTGCCACATCGTAGTATTTTAAGGAACACGGACAGATTACAAGAGGTGATCAACGGACGAGGCTCTGGCAAACATAAAAGTGCCCGGAAAGCGGCAATAAGCTCGCCGCCCATTACGGGGGACCAACACTATAAACGGCAAAGTTTGGGCTTATAATATGCCTCTGCCCACCCCTTCGGGGAAACAGGCGTGATATTATGTATGTGTTATACGTGGTCAAGGACAAGCATGTCAAACAAGGATTTGTAACGCACTGTCATTTATTCGGGGTAATCACTCGCCGGTAACCGGGGAGCGCGGGCGCATCGACGCAGCTTTCTTTATTTTAAATAATGGCTTCGTGCGTCTAGCACATTTAGCCAGTGACAAGTAAGTGATATATTAGTAATATATAATTCATAGTAAATGAGAATGAGTGGTGATAAAGATGATAAATGGTAAATGAGATTCCATCCCCTAAGCCCCTTTAGTCCTCAGTAAAGATCTGGGACTATACTGAGATCTCACATGGACTCCTTGAGAGAAAATTTGAAAAGTGATGTTGCACTGTTTTGTTTGATTTACCAACACTCATGTATGTTCACCAACACTTAACGGTTAGTAATCCACCGTTATTACACATTAATGTTAGAAATATCAGAAATTTTAGAAAATAAAACAAAACTGCAGACATGACGCTTCACTTTCCCGCCAAGAAGTCTCATCGACGCAGCTATTCATTACATACTTAACAGTATGTATGTATGTGTTTTATTCCACATATTCAACAAACGTCATCATATTATTATATAAGCTTATGACCACCGATATGGCGCGGAAGTCAGTATACTAGGGGTTTAGCTATCACACAGGTCAAATATTTATGTCGTACATACGATTTTTGTTTTGGTCTAAGTGTTTCCTTATAAGTATGCATTTACAACATAAAAGGTGTATGGTGTATGAGGATCCTATCTAGACCTTTGCAGCCCATGTCAACCTCACTTGTTAGTTGTGCACCTGTCGATCAACGGACGAGGCTTTGGCAAACACGAATGTTCCCGGTAAGCGGCAACAGGCTACCACGTAATAGGGACAACATTGTAACTGGCGAAATTTGGGCGTTTAATATGCCCCTGCCTACCCGTCGGGGAAAAAGGCGTGATTTTATGTATTTATACGTTACTAGAACTAGAACAAGCTTACTCATAGAACAAGCTCTGCTTTGCTTGTGACTAGAAGCGATGTTTAAAATTACTTACTTATGTATTTACGGCTATCACCATCTTTGGAGCCCTGACTAACCTCACACGGACGAGGCTCTGGCAAACATAGAAGTTCCCGTTAAGCGGCCATAGGCTCGCCCCCTATTATGTGGGACGAAAAATACAACTGTGCGAATTGTGGGCGTATGTTATGCCTCTGCCTACCCCTTCTGGGAAAGGGCGTGTTTGTATGTATGTATGTTAAATAATTGCATATGTAAATCAACGTTTCTCATTAATCACTTCATTCTTTGGTAAAACCCGCATGAAAATCTATTTTGTAGTTTCCAAATGTATCGCGTTCAGACAGACAGATGCAGTGGATAGTTTTATGCAATGTTGTGAAAAGAAATTTCGACCTTCGACGACTTTATTTATCGGCGTGATTCACAAAAACTGCATAAAATTGTAATTTACAAACAGCCTAATTCCAATATCATCCGTTGTTGAATATTTTAAATTATTTTTTATCTCAATTTTTTTTGACAAAATCACACATGGTTCTCGTATCAGCTAGGTAAAGTCCACTGCTGAACATTGGCCTCTCTAATAGATTACATTCTATTGGGGGTATTTGCCAATAATCAACACGCGCATTGGTGATCGCATTTCAAGCCAGTACGCAGGATGACGCTACTGCCCATTATACGATACTGCCTATCATCCGGTGCCTACTTTAAGTCTATTTTTTAAACCAACATTTTAATTACATTACTTGGACAGATGTAACGAGAATAGGTAGTAGAGGATAAGGTTATAGGTAGGGTAGGATATGTATATACACGTAAGTTATAAGGTCTCCACGGAAGACCAGCGCTGTTGTGGCCCTCCACTGCAGCACATGCTGAGTGGAGTCCTTTTTAGGCATACTATATGTAAACTTATGTGTAAAAATTGTTTACTGATTTAAGTACTGTTTTTTGTTTATGTGTATTTATGTCTGAATAATATTTTATTTCATTTCATTTCATATAAAGAATGCTTAAAAGTAATTAAAATTGAGACGGAAACACTTATCAATAGTTAAGCCAAAAGCCTTAGAAAAGTACATTATTGCAGACTACTAATGCTGGATTAAGTACAAAACACTAAGAATGCAATAAAAAAACATATAACTAGGCCAATAAACAGTCATACAGCCTAAACAAACATAATATATATGTGTACACATTGTTATAACAATGAATAATAAGTCTTAAAAGCCTTGAGGTAATCAAGAGTGATATTTCACAATTAACTCCGCAAAGTGATTGTCATTTAAAAATACTATACTCACTGTTAACTATGACATAAGTAATGAATGATATCGCAATTTGAGATAATGATTCCCTTTAAAAACTAACTAAGATTGATGGAGGTAATTAGAAATATTTTATTATGCGTCATATATATTTTGTTGTTTTTTAGCGTTGAAGTGGATAGCGCGTTTGGGCAAACGTAATGTAGGAACACCTAAGGCAAGGTGGACTGACGACACGAGTCAGGTGGCCGGTAGCGGATGGATGCATTCTGTAGAGGATCGGGAATAGTGACGCTCTTTGGGGGAAGCCTATGTTCAACAGTGGACGGCAATTGGCTGACTGACAACCGATATAGCGTTGAGGCGAGTGTACCCGCATTCCGCTCCTGAGGTCGTGGGTTCGATTTCCAAAATGAATATTTGTTCTGGTTTGGGAGTTTTCCTATGTACATTAAGTATGTGTTTACAAAAAAAATATTTATGTACATTTATCCGTTATTTAGTATCAATAAAACAAGTTCTTCATGATACTTATCTTGGAACAAAATAATTGGTGTGATTGAAGCTTTTGATTTTACTTGGAAAATGATAATAACCTGAACATATCCAAATAAATAATAATAAAATTTTAATAATTCATGACTTTAGAGCACTAAACTTCTATTAAACAGCAACGATTGATAGATGATCTTATTATTCTTTTATCTATGACAAAAACCATGACCACACGTAGCTTATGGTTCAGGTTGGTAACGTAGTGTGGGCGATTAATGTAGCATATACTCCATATTTGTACAAACAGTTTTAAAGGCTCGTAAGCATGTTTATCAAACAGTCAAGTGCGTGTTAGGTCACAAACAGTGTAGGGTTCCGTAGCTGTGCGTTACATTTGTTATTAAATATGTTGTCTCAGAAGGGGGCCTTATTTTATTGTGCTGATTACACAATAACTAACTAAAAACGGGCACATGTATTTTTGTACGAATTTTTGCTTTTGTACTTGTAATGCATAATGTAGGTTCTTTTTTAACTTCTTTGCATATTAGTTCTCTAATGATATAAGCATAAACAGGTGTGCTAGGGTAACTGTTCTTAACTTTACTTCACAAGTAAAGATATCCAAAATCGACAAAATTATATCTGCCAAAGTTTGAAGAAATTTCTTACTTTTGCTCTTAACTCTTTGCCCTGTCTAAGGTCGCGATCAATAGTATAACAATAAGTTTATTATAAATATTATTGCAATATTAACCCGTGCCATCATCCTCTAATAGTCGACTAACTTGATAATTTCGCACTTTTGGCCTATTTCTCGGTAGGTGGGCCTGTATACAAATACAAGTACTTATTAGAAATAACGCAGAGCTACTACGTTGTTCACCCCAAGAATCAGATGGTGACCACCACCCACGTACCACGTTCTCATTATTTATCCAAATTTAAGGTTCGTCGTCGATGATTGCAATAATTATCTACCCCCTCCTTTATCCTTGGTACAGGTTAGAACCCCTTTTATTGCTCAGCAATGTCGTTTATTTAGCATTTTTATCCAATTACGCGTAAGGGGGCATTACGTATACATATAAATATACATGACCTGTACCGTGTAAATATTAATATATTATATTTATGCAGTCTTACTAGAGATACAGCAGAAAAAATATTTTTTTCCCAAAAAACCAGTAGGTAGGTAACCACCACCCACGTACCACGTTCGTGTTATTAGTACTCATTGAAGGTTGCTATCGCTTATCATAACTCGGCACACGTCTAACGAGACGTTCTGAGCCTTTGATGTAACAACATTGCGTCTCATCTCATCTCCTGAGAGCAAACCGAGTTTCACCAACGTTTCTATATTACGTTAATACATTTTATGGAAACTGCCTATGTGAAGACTTCAAAGGGGCTTTAATACCTACTTAATTTATCAGAATGCCGATTGTGAAGTATACAGAAATAAATAAATAATAAATAATTATTCTCTTACAATCACACCTATTATTTAGTTCCAAGATAAGTATCATTAAGAACTTGTGTTATGGATACTAAAGAACAAAAACGAAAAGAAATAATACCTCGAACCTAATCATTTTTTGATCATTACGCCAAATAACAATAAATATATATACAAACAATTAGCCTAACAACTTTATGCATACGAATGTTATGAATTAAAACATATTTATGCATAATAAAACAGTATGCAATTATGGCACATTATTATTAAGCCAACTAAAAATATGCCACACTCATTACGACAAATTAATTATGACAAAAAAATTAAGACGCATAAAAGGGATCCCGCCAAGAATACTAGTATGTATATTTATTTTTAACACAACCCACTATGTATGTTAAATTATCAGATGCTTTATACAAAACGAGTTTAATTAAGAAATTATACACAATCATTATATTTTTGGTCCCACGTAGGTGGCGAGCCTATTGCTGTTCATTTACACGTATGATTTTGCGGGAACAACATGTACCAACATAATAGTCGGATATATCCAAATAATGCTTAATGTTTTAATAATAAAAAGTTTGGCTCCATAAATCTAATCAGAAAATCAACTTAAACCTAAACTATAGCTGACTAAATTTAGTCCCTATAACAAAGTATAACATTATTTTAACTTGATACGTTCGAAATCCTATACCTTTTACCCACTTTTTTATAAACATTGCAAATCACGTGTCGTATCCGAGGGGTATTCCTTTCCAAGTCGATATGATGACAACATGTAATGTCATTGACAGCGAAATGTTCCCACGGATGCGCTCGTTCTCTGGAAAAATGCTTTGTTATGTAGAGCGCTCGGCGGTAAAGCTGTTATTGTGGTATCGCTCGATTGTTTTAAAATGTAATATTAATATAAAAAGTAGCTTATAAGGAAAGTATTATCGTGTTTATTATTTATTGAAAGAAAGTATTACTTTTAAATTGAAAATAAAAAAAACACGGTCTGAGAAATAAAATAAAATTATGCACTAGTATCTTATAATTCGTAGCAAAACATTTCTTAATGTTTTTTTATTAATATTAATTCATTAAGTAATTAAAACCAGTAGCAATGCTATCATGGTTTAGTAACGAAGAATTTATCAATATGTTCAGGACTCATATGAAATGAGTATACCTTTTTATATACCATTTTTTCACATATATTTATTACTAAGAACAAAAGCAATGGAATAATATTGTTTTATAACCTAAAAATAAGTAAATAACGCCTTTTTCACCAGATAAAAGAAAAAGGATATTTATTTTACATGAGTCTTCTTTCTTCATTGCACACTTATACACATGATACACACTAAAGCTTCATCGTTACAAAACAATATAGTTATATCTTAAAGTTCTCGCATAGGTATGTGATATCATTACGCAGCGTACACGTCCATAGAATAGCGCCAAGCATCACGCCCGGCTGTTTATCGGAAAATGGCTTCCACAATACCTGTAACATAAAAATACTTTGATACTTTTAAACTTTGCATAATGTGTATGCAATGCTTAAAAGTATCTTAATATGAAAATATTTCACTATTAATTACCTAAATGTGTTTAATAGAAATATAGTTAAATCTGGTTAGACCAGTGAGCAGACCCTGGGCTTTAAGCGTAAGTCTTGGGCACAATTGTAATAATGTTAGCACGATGAACTAAAAGTATTTTTTCAAAGTCTTTCTTATAGATATCAGTAAAGCAAACGGAACTGATAGCTCAATCATTACTAAGCCATGCTGTCATCTCTACCGGTTCTCGCATATCTCCCTGATATCATTACGCAGCGCACACGTCCTTAACAAGGCGCCTAGCGTCACGCCCGGCTCTTTATCGGAGAATGGCTTCCACATAATGCCTGTCACATAGAAACACTTTGAAATTTTACCTTCTTGATACTTATTGCTGTGTATGGTTCGTAATCTTCATCATCGGCGGCTTCCTTTCGCAAACCACGGTGAATGAGGTTGTTTATTTAATCTGGCAGAATCAGTGCGTTCTGTTATTAGGAAAATTTCATCATCTTTTTTTTTGTTTTAAATAATGGCTTCGTGCATTTAGCACATTAAGCCAGTGTCAAGTTAAAGATTCATTTATAATATATAAATCATAGTAAATGAGAGTGAGTGGTGTTAAAGGTTATAAATGGTAAATGAGGTGCCCTCCCCCTAAGCCCCTTGAATCCTCAGTAAAGATGTGGTAGTCCCACGACTATACTGAGATCTCACATGGACTTCTTGAGAGAATTTGAAAAGTTATGTTGCACTGTTTTGTTTCATTTACCAACACCTATGTACGTTTACAAACACTTAACGGTTAATAATCCACGGTTATAACATATTAACGTTCGAAATATCACTGATTTTAGAAAATTAAACAAACTGCAGACGACGCTTTACTTTCCCGCCAATAAGTCCTATCATCATCTTGGTCCATTAATATATCACTACTGGACACCGGCCTCCTTTCTTGCAATTGTCTTACATATGTCCTAGACCAACGGATTGCCTTCTGAAGTACGAAGAGGTCCATATGATATGCCACACTGTCCACTCATATGATATCTGCCTATCTTCTAAAGGAACTTAGATAGGCAAATGAATACTTTATTAACTACATTGTTCTTAGCTCTTGGCAGCAGTGGTAACGCTTGCTTTAATATATAAAATATCTTGTACGTAAAAAAAAGTACGTAAAAATTTTACATACCAATAATTATCATCATATTTTCTTGCTATTGTGTATGGAATTTAATGATAATAAATATATATATATATATATATATATATAACTGCACCATAAATACCACTGCACCATTATATATATATATATATATATATAATGTAAGACTTATACAACAATAGCTTAAATTCTGCTTAGTTCCAAGTTTCATAGCGAGCTATGTGCTGTCCTAGGACACTATTTATTAATTATCACGCGAAATTATGGTATAAGAATATTGACAAGTTTTGTAAAATCAATTTGTTTTGTCATAAGTGCCAATCTTTTAATATTATTGTCTATATCAAATATACGCGGCGGTATACTAAAATAATATTTACGTTTACTGGTATCTCATTTCACGTTGAATTCCCGAAAGTAGATATCGTAATCATGTGAACATCTTGCATAATCCATTACTTATGGAGGAAAATACCGACTTATTTTCGTCAACTTATCATAATTTAAGAGCATGAATATAAACATTTACGTGACCAATTTCAGTCTATTGCGTCAGTGAGCCTCGGGCAAATTTCTTTTACAAACATGTTAAAGTTCAAACGGCTGTCTTGAATTTTGATTAGAATGGTGCAGTTATATCCATGTTTTGTTGTAGAGGACAATTTCAAAAATAATTGTTGTCTATTCTAGAAAAACAAAATATTTCGCTTTATTGAAATCATTACGCGATGGACAGACGGACAGCCAGTTTTGTCATGACAAAATACATTAATTCAATAAATATCTTTAGACATCGCCATTTTGAAGAGCGATTTGGTGCTTGGGTCGTTATACTAGTTTCACAAGATTATGGGGTTTTTTGGAACTAACAATTGGTGCGTGCGTGTGCTTCAATTGTGTTCTTGTTCTGGGTGTTTATTTTATATCATAAAAACGCAATAAATCATGTATGTCTGTATATTCCTTCTATAGTATCTATAGTACAGGCTCTGCTTACAAGTGCTATGTGAAATGGCCAAGAACTCTCATTTTATACTAGGAAACTGACCCGGCAAACTTCGTAACGTTACTGTTTTTCTGACTTTCAATTTTCTTCTGATAGTTTGTTCGAGACTTAAACAAATATAATAAATTTAAAAAAAAACTGTTGCAGTCGTTGAAAATAATACTGAGACGATTAATTTTCATTTTTAGTTTGATTTCTGTCTAGACTATTGGCACATAAAAAAGTCCAAGTGATTAAACCCACCGTTCTGAGAATCACTAAGCCTCAAATAACGCGCTGCTATTGATGTTGTAATCACGCCGGATTTACTTTAATAATGGTGTTAATAAAGCAAAAAAGTTCCTTGTCAGATTCAGATGTCATCTTTTCCTAAATTGGGTCATGTCCCAAAAAAGATATGGTAATTGTGCTTGTCATCCAAATTATGATAAATTGCAAATTATATAACGGACATTTCAGTACGTGATCTGTTGATAACAAAAGCTTGAGCTTTGGGGAAGGACAAGAAGTATGGACAATTTTGAAAATTACCTCTTTTTGAGTCATCCTTTTATATGGTTTAAAAATTTTTTTATACACATGTCTTGCACGAGCACACTTATATTTGTCGTGAGTGGGAAGTGTTGACGTCACGGTTCTAGGAGGATTCTTTATCTTATCAGCCGTTATGCCTGCTGATCTGCCCATAATCACCACGCTGGGCAGGCGGGGTGGTGATCGATTTAAGCACGTGCGTGGGATGATGCTGCCGCCCATCATCCGCTGGATTTCTCTTCGACGGCTCTTACGACTCCCCGTGAGATGAGAGGGGGGTCACTATTTTAGGCCGGTACCACACGGCAAATGATGATACGTACCAACACTAAAATTCTAAATTCGAATTAGTATTTTATAATTAACTAGCGGCCGTCAGCGACTACATCCAAGTGACCTGTATGTACTTTTTTAAAACTAAAAGTAGCTTGTAACTTCAGCTATTTTGATGGAATTCCCGCTTACGTTTTGTTATGCCATTACAGTTGCATTATGTTAAACCACGTTTTATGCCACGTCCCACGGAACGGGGTAAAAATGTCTCAACGACTACGTACTATGTCTGTCCCTAGTTCTAACCGACCTTCCCACCAATTTTCAGCCAAATCGGTTTTCTTAATAGAGTTTTCTTTTAAATATGCCGATTAGTTTTATCTATATTTTTAAAAAGTATTAGAATACGCCAAATAATAAATCAATCGGTGTTGTAAATGGGCAATTAACAGCTATTTTGTACAGCAAAAGCCATATCCTAATTGACAAAAGGGCTGCTGATCATCAAACGCCTGAAGAGATCTTCGACAAATGAAGTCTAGGAACCGTCTTGATCATGATATAAATAAATAAAATTGTATTAAAATCATAGTTTTACGTCGGGGGGAAATCGAAATTAAAACAAGAGTTCTCGAATTCATGAATTCAGACTTTATTTATTTGTGTTATTCGTTAATAAAGGCACTACGAGACTATTATCCTCAATACTCTTTGTTGGCGAAAATATTCGTTATCAATTTGTAAAATATTTCAAACATTCTCAATTGTTTCAGGAAGAAGAAGTAAAACAGTTGCCGATAGTGCCGAAATGTTGCGCCAGCGGGCAGAACCTTAGCGTGACCTTCGAAGACGGCAAGGTGAAGTCTGTCTGCTCGCGCTCCAGCCTCAGTTTCCAGCCGATCTTCCACCAGGCCAACGAGACCCACATGTGGAGTTACGACAGCAACGTCTACGAGACCATCGTCGGCAACCCCTGCTCCTACGACAGGTCCTTGTGACATGTAACTGCCTTTGTCAGAATTTGCTTTGGAGTTCGTAACGTTTACTTGCTTCTGGACATTTTCTTTCAATTCCTTAGTTTGATATCCACGACTATCAGAATCTTAACTTCATGCAGTATATAAAACATATTTTACGGATTTAAATCAAAGTCAAAAAAGCTATTTCAATTAGTCTGTAACCACGAATGACTATATAATATTTGAAACGTTGGGATAAAAATAGCTTAGTAAATCACAATTCAAATACGTGCAATGTGTTTTATTTACTATGTGTAATCGCCTAAATAGAAGACAACAATATTCATGCAAGAATTGTTTGGATAAACTTAAAAAAACATATTGATTTATTCTTTTTCTTAGATCTTTTGTTTTGTTGTTACGATGATATTTTGAGTCAGCTTCAACATTGACTATTATCAATTACTTACTGGGGATGTTTATTTTATATACGATCCATGTTTTGAGAAAAATAGAACATTACATTATTTTCAATAAATGTTAACAACAATTTCAAAAAAAATTATATGTCTTGTTGATCTAAAGTACTCTGAATATAAAAGTAGTAATAACTTATTGTAATGAACTCATTGGTCTTAATTTTGTACAACATTCCACAATATCGCATAATTCCTTTTTACAGATACAAATTAGAACCAGACAAAGTCAGCACAGATGAGTTTTATTTATTAGTAAATGGTTCTTTATTCATTCCATTTAATAATCCACCAATATTGGGAATGAGAGATTTTTGTATGGAAACATTTTGGAACGAATCGAGCCCAGCTGGTATCACATTGCCATTGGTCTGTTTCTCGACTCCTATCGAAGAAGCGCAATCCTCTTCTACGCTAGTAGCATACGCCATTGGTAAGTAACATATATTTTTTTTATCTTATATCTTATTGATGGAATCCTCTAGACCAATACTTGGCAAATTTAATATTCATTAATTAATTAGGCATGATTGCTTGTATTGTTTTGTCCAAACTTTCCATAAAATTATTGGACCATAAAGAAAACAATCTCACACTTGGGATTTCTCTATGATAGTGATGGTGGTAATTAAATTGCTTAATTTGATTGCTTTTTCAGAACTTACATATTATTATATGAATATGGTTTTTGTTATCATAACATTAAAGAAATAATTAGTTTTAAACACAATTTTGGTATAACTATATATTCATTCACACGTAATGTTCAAAATGTTTTTTTTGATATAATTTATTTTATTTCAGGGCTCATCATATCAGTGCCATTTCTCTTAATAACAGCAGCAGTTTATATCGGCATTACGGAGTTAAGGGACACGCACGGTAAAGCGCTGGCCTGCCAAACAATTTGCCTGGCAATTGCGTTCTCGTGTTTGGCAGCCACTCAACTTGCGGGCCATGCTTTCCCCACAGCTGTGTGTACTGTTATGGGTAAGATTATCTTTTCAATACATTTAGCATTTGAATTGACTTTCACAAATAAGTCATTTATCGTAGTAGAGATCGATAGCTATCGGTTCCGATATATTATATTACATCCACCTAAAATTATTTTACATCAGTTCTCTACGGATAAAATAAAGATGGCTTGCACAAGCTGCTGTTTAAGGTTAGATAAAATTAAAATCACAACTTTGTCTATGGTTTCGTACAAATCTGCCAAATTTATTTCATTAAAGGCCAAACATTGAACTTGTTCAGCTCATTTTAAATCAAATTGAGAACTGTTGTGTACGCCGCTCTGAGTCTATATTATAACTTATCTATAACTTGTCTCAATCCTAATTGTCTTTTCAGCTTACCTCATTCAATTCTCGTTTGTGTCATGTTTCTTCTGGTTGAACGTTATGTGCTTCGATACTTTTTTAAATGTCAGGTGAGTTGCTTTCGTTTTTTATTATAACAAAGTAATTATGTTTTCTATTATAATCATAAATCCGTGAAGCATTTTTTATCTAAAACTATGAAGTAGGAATCATTTATGTTCAGGAGATTGTAAACAAAAAAAGCTTTACTTTCTATAGCGAAATATCCAAAGTTTATGCAATGGTTTTGAAAAGTACTAGAGTAAAAACAACTTCAAAGACACGTACTTTTTGTAAATACCAAAACTTAATGTTAATTTATTGATTCAGGCCTTATTTTGTGGAATTCCATGGTAAGCAAGTGATGGATTTCTCTCCTATCGCCGTTGGTCGTGAAGACATTGTTGGTCTGAAGACATCGTTTTTCTGAAGCCCATATCTTACCTAAAGATGCCCTGTGTAAGGCCGAAACACGTGTCGCGTTAAATTGTTAATTATAGTTGCGCGGGAATTGCACAAAGATATTTATTAACCATCACTTGCTTAAGTTTAATTTTGATAATGCAGAATAAAATAGGTATTAGATCTTTTTTTAATAACTGATCCTCTAAAAATGTCTTGTTTGCAAATCAAAAATACTGATTGACCACCTAATAAAGACGGCTGAGTTAGTATTGCTGGTAGTATTTTTACGTACAAGGTGCAATAGACTTACTAAAATATGTATTCTTCTTCAACAGGAGGTATATTAATTCATCAGTAAGTAGAAGAAGTATGCGAAGACGATTCGCGTGGTATTGCGCGTACGCAGTTCTACTGCCTGTTGTATTGTTAGTGGTCACTATAGTCATGGAGCTGTCGCCGGCCGTGCCTAGCACGTATCTGAAGCCCAACTTTGGTGTCAAGGGCTGCTGGTTCAAAAGTAAGATAGATTAATATCTTTAGACAACTATTATTTTTAAGTTTTGTTTGTTGAAATTCATATCATCATCTCAGCCCATTAACGTCCCACTACTGAGCACGAGCCTACTCTCACATATCAAAGTGCGAGGGTAATGGGTCATACTCCACCACGCAGACCCAGTGTGGATTGGCGGAGGCAGGTGTATGGCGTCCTGCTGTTAGAGTTCATCAAGCCGCCCATTAGGCCTCTAACATGGCTTAACGACTATCACATTTAGTGATAACCGGGACCAACGGCTTAATGTGCCTTCCGAACCACGGAAGCGCTCGATATCAAATACCACACAAACGGTCACCCATCCAAGGACTGATCTCTGTAAACTCTGCTGTACTTCGGTGATCGTTTCCGACCACCTAGCACCGCAGAGCTACGAGCGCTTCGAAATTCATATAATGATACTTAATACATACATTCACGCCTGTTTCCCCGAAGGGGTAGGCAGAGGCATATTATACGCCCACTATGTGGCGAACTTATTGCCACTTACCGGGCACTGTTATGTTCGCCAGAGCCTCGTCCGTTGATCGGCAGGTGCACCACTTGCAGGTGATGTTGGCTTGGGCTCCTAAGGTCTTGGTAGGATCCCCATACATCTATACAAAATAATTATGATGTAGGAAAATGATTAAATATAGATTTTACTTTACAGCGGACCAAGCAGCGCTGCCTTACTTCTACGGACCAGTGGCAGTAATATTAATCACGAATCTAGTTATATTCTTCTTCACGGCAAGAGCGTTTTCATCGCATTATGAGAAATTAAAAGACATAACACGTGAGTATTTGCGACTTATTGATTGATTGGTAGATTGATTGGACTTACCTAGTTTGGACATCTGTGTCCCACAGAATATAAAATTTTGGCGCAATTGTACACCTTTTATTGTAAATGTCTTTTAATAATGTTATGTAGCTTTAAGTTACTTTTTTATATGGGAGAAAATAAATAAATATTATAATGAATAGCGGCCGCCCGTGACTTAGTCTGTGAACTATATATAAACCTTTTTCTTGAAACACTCTATCTATTAAAAAAGTATCAAAATCCGTGGCGTAGTTTTGAAAATCTAAGCATTGACAGACAGCGGAAAGCTACTTTGTTTTGTAGTGATTCCTAAGTTTAATTTTTATTATTTTTTAATTTATTTATTGAACATGATAACATTTTCACATGGTTTTTAAACACACAATAAATCACAGAGATTTGTCTAGTGTGTTCGATATGAAGTTCATAATTAGTTAAATGAGGTATACTTATAAACTAGTGACAACAATTGTACCTAAATTCACAAATTCAACATTAAATAATAATAATCCTTTATTGCACATAAAACATAAATAGTTTACAAAAGGTATTTAAAAACTTAAAGTACAAAGGTGGATTTATCTCTAGAAGAGATCTCTACCAGCCAACCCTAGAAGTTGTGTATAAATTTGTTGATTTGTAGGTACGGGATTAAATTTGGTTAAAGATCTTTGTTAAAAAAGGAAATAAAAAAAAACTTATATATTTACCATACATACTTACATACATATATATCAATATTATACATACATTAATATCAATATTATGATTAATATATAAATATATAAAACAACGAAAGCGCACAACATAACATTCGAAGCAATCACCTGGCAGGCGCATATTAAAATACCTTTGACCTTGGTTTGAGGGAGGCGGTGCGAGCTCTAAAACTAAATCAACATCTTAACTCATTTACTACTGAGCACGGGCTTCTTCTCACAAACCAAGAAATAGAGATTCAAGTCTTACCTATCCCGCGGACCCAGTGCGGAATGGTGAAGACTCCGCCATTGAGAAAACCACATACTTAGTCTAATTTACGTTATACATACTGCACACAATATAAACAAATTGCGAAATTCTTGTGAATTGCGACAATCAATATTATGTTATAGTGTGCGCTGAAGTGCTATAACTCCCTGAGATATGCGGGGAGGTTGTGATTGACAAGACGCACATGAGATATACAAGGACAGATAAACATCAGGATATCGTGTTAGAAACTGTCTTCATTAATGTAAAGGAAAATACAGTCACATTTTCCTAGTTAAACAAAAAGAATCATCGCTCATTCAAAAGTGTTTACTAAATTTATTTAGTAGGTAGAGGCATATAATACGCCCACACCTTACCATCCCACGTAATAGGTGGCAAGCCTATTGCCGCTTACCAGGAACTGATAAGTTTGCCACAGCTACGTCCTTTGATCGGCAAGTGCACCATTTGCAGGTGAGTTTGGCTTGGGCCTTCAATGATGATGGTAGGATCCCACACACCCTGGTTCCTGTACCGGGAATCGAACCCGAGCCTCATTAACATTTTATATTTCAGTTATCATTTTTATTGTATTCTATTGTCTTCAAATTCCATATCTTACTCAGAATCTGACGCATACTATCTATGTACTATCATACTGAGACCCAAACTTACTTTCAGCACTAGATATGACTCACTCAGACTTCAGCGCGTCTGACGTCTGGGTCAGGCTAAACACGGTGTTGGGCGAACCACTGCCGGTGCAAGAGCGAGCTTCGTCACCGCCCAGAGAAAACCACGACAACTTCACTTATCGACTCAAGAAGTACAAAAAAGTGTAAGTGCACTTACGTATTAACGGCTACTCAAGTTTACCGGCTCGTTAGGTCTCAGCTTGTGAGCGGTGTAAATTCAAAATTGACCATCATATCAAGGCATGCAAGTTCGATCGTTTCCGACCACCTAGAGGTTATCAGAGTTGACAGTCAAAAGTACAGTCAATCCTAGGATAGTCCTAAAGAGAACATTACTGAGCTTAAATTAATCAACTTGATCAGTTCCTGAGTATCCTTCACGCACTGAAATTACTTTGTTATGGTTTAAAATTTACCTTAGCTAGAGTGTAGCCCTCTCCTTAAACCGGAACATTATATAAAGTGAGGCCAACTTTTCAGCGGCCTAATCCTCCTGTCCTTTGTAACAATGTTAGTAACTACCTGGTAGTGAAATTGATAATATGAAAGCAGAGATTATTTCACTGAATTTATTGTTTGACATATTATAATGTCAGCTCATTAATGTTCCACTACTGAACACGGGCAGTGGAGTATGGCCTGAATCTCTTTTACAAACCAATGTGAGAGGGCTTCGGAAAGCACGTTAAGCCGTTGGTCCCGGCTGTCACGAAAATCTATGGCAGTCGTTATTAGGAAGTCACTGCCTTCTAACGGACTGACAGCTGGTTTAACCATAGAATGATGTTTCCCTCTGCGGAGGTCAGACGGCAGTCGCTTTACGTAATAACTGAAATTCAGTCAAATCTGGTTGAACCAGTGAGCAGACCCTTTCAACAGCGGTGGGCGTCGTCGGAAGCTTTTTAGTAGGTAAGAATGCGGCGGTCGCGTCTGCCGCAAAGAGACACCCTCTCCCGGTCTCCCCCTATGGCCGGGAGACAGTGCGTAAATGCATTTTGTTAATGACGTAAATCAAAAAAAGAGTGAGCAGATCCTGGGCAAGTCTAGAACAACCGGGATAATGCTAGTATATAGTAGTATATAATGATTGTGAGAGAAATTTAGGTCATGCTCCACCACGCTTACCTAGTGCGGATTGGCGGAGGAGGTAATAACATACTAGTAAATACCATATTGCTATGCTATTACTTTAACAAGCATGGATATAAATTAACATACACATTTATATTTTTTTGGAACAGTTTTCGAACATGCTGCATATTGTCCATCATCATGGGCTTGTCCTGGGTTTTGGAGGTGGTCTCATGGGCGGCGGGTGCCGGCACCGCAGCCGTTTCTGTCTGGTCAATATTCGATCTCATCAACGCGCTGCAAGGCGTCGTCATCTTCATCATCTTCGTCATGCAGCAGCCTGTCAGATCGAAGGTCAAGGTCAGTATCAGGTTGTTGGATGTGGTAGACAACATGCTCAGCATTTCAGCTCTTAGTTAGTCACTAATAGTTTTATTCCAACCATGAAGAAGAGTAATGAATAAGTATGTTATCGGGTAGAGAAAAAGGGGACAGGCAAAAGGGAAGGCGTACATAATGATATGATCGAGAAAGGGAAAGGGGAAGACTCAAGGACGCTTAACTGAGGTGACTGAAAGGAAAAATAGTGGTGTGCCCACCCCAGATAAACAGTGATAACGATTTTGAACTGGAAAACACTACAAAATCAGCGATAATGATTCCGAATCTGCTGTGTGGCACCGGCCAAGTCTGCCACCCCCTCTCATCTCGCTAGGAGTCGTATGAGTCGAGTCGAGAAATTCTACCGGATGATGGGCAGCAGCGTCATCCTGCGTACTGGCTTGAACTGCGATTGCCAACCCACCTGCCTAGCGTGGTGATTATGGGCTACCTCTATTAGGGAGGCTTATGTTCAGCAGTCTATTTAGGGCTGTTATGATGAAACAAACAGTGATGATTATTCTGAATTAGTAAACACTAGATTTTTTTATGGATTATTTTAAAAAAAGTTGTCTATATAGTATCCAAAACATGCGGCAATGTAAAATAACAATTTCCGTCTAAAGAAGTTTTATGTAAAAATACCGTAAAACCTTTTTTAAAATAACAAAGACAGCAATGCAAATGCTATTTCACTTTCAGAACGTGAAATAATTTTCATACGTTAGGCAAACGTTTCTAGAAAACTTCCGGAGCAACTCCAGTGTTTCCAATGAAGAATTGATTCGTGCGCTGCATAACATAGTTTCGGATTTTATTGTGGATAAATGGAAACATTAAGGGTCTTATTACAAGACGATGTCTAAAGTTAGACTTCACGAAAAGCGTGTAGAAATGTATGAAACTGGTTGAATTCTGAGTTAATAAAAAACTTGTAGAGTTTAATAACAGTTCTTTTAATTATTGCCATTAAATTTTGTTTAGAAAATTCTTTAAATATTTGCCCTATTTTGGTTTAAAATTTTTAATAATATAAGACATAATATAGTAAAATGATATTTATATAACTAAGTACTCACTGTAAAAAAACAGTCTATATTTAAATTATATTTTTTGACAAACTTTAATGGAATAATATATTATATTTTAAGAATCACTACTTCGACGAGTAAGCTCAGTTAACAATCAATAATATGACATTTTATTAAAGTATTTACTCTTAATTATCATTAATTCACTGTAAAGAGTATTTTTCTCCTTTTTCTTAAATTATTATTTAGTTTTCATAAAATAAATCTCTTCATCGTGTAATTTAATAAATGTTTTAAATTTTTACACAGTCATCAAAATTCTTCAGTATGTGCAGAAGAAAAACAAATGGCTCGGAAATGTCAGTGGTTAGTGACAGAAACACAATACTTCCTCCAGGAAGAAGGGACTATGTGTAGTGAAAATATACGTAAATAATTGTTAGGGCTAGTTGTTACGTATCATAACTGTATCTCGCAAATTGTATCGCGATTGTTATCTTTTGTATTACATTCCAATCGCGAAAGGCTAAAATCTTAAGGTCTAGTCACACAGCATTGTGGGCGGGATTGCGACAGGTGGTGGCACAATACGAGTGGTTAGACTCGTGCCAACTTGGGTTTCAAAATTAAGTGGAGTCTTAATTTGTCACGTATCTCGCTAGAACAAGAAAAAATACTGTTGTGATTGTATAAGAAAGAAATCACTTACGACTACAGTTGGCGACATGAATGCACATCACACATATTAATATACGCACAGAGTATCGTTTCATGATGTATACTCTAAGTTGCGTAAGTTTCACTGCCAGCAGATCAGTCATAAATGGTTCTAGTTAATCTTCCCCTACATAGAATTAGTTTAAAAACTCCTAATATGATCATCTTCTAGCAAAGCATCCAGTGTCGCAGTCACGCCCCTCTATCTGTGCGAAGATCGCTTTATAATATTATCGGACGAAGTTCGAGACTGAAAGGACCAGTATTATCTCTTACGAGGTCGAGTGCTGATATCGAATGCATTTCAATTGTCTGTCTACAACAAATAAGCCTTGTGTTTTGAGTAGTTTTAGTCTATTGCTATCTTGACACTACTTCATCGCATCGATTTATTTTACAATTATAAACAGAATAATTGTATTATGCACTGCATAGTTAAAAATATGACTACAAATAGATTGTGCTTAGACTTTTGAAATAAAAAATGAAAATGTGTATAAAAAAGATAATATTTTTCTACTTGTAAGCTACTTTAATTTCGTTCAAAGGTGTGTATTAAAAAATAAGGTTAGATTTCATGATTCTTATGCAGAACAATATACCGAGAATGATTTAAAATTTGATTCCTTATAACTTGATTTACGCAACTTGATTAATGCAACCTTTTTATGTCAGTTGTTCATATAACTATATTTTTTTAATTTAGCTATAACCCTACTTCAACTACGAATAAATGCATTTGATATTTGAAGCACTAAAACATCGAAAAGGAATGTATGTTCGTCTTTCATGGTTTACTCCTGTGATAGCGCCTTAATGTAATATTATTCATTCACTTGACATTCCTAATAATTAGTTATATTCAGCTTTGATGTAAATGTAAGCAAGAATTTGTGTTATGAGTAATTAGGTGAAGTTACCAGTTTAAGGGCCAGACACATTAGTCGTTGGCATTCGGCGTTTTGTCTTAACAAATTAAAAAAAATTACACGACGTTAATAGATGCGTACGGCGTTTACTGATAGCGTTTATTGCATAAACAAACTGGCGATCGCCGGCGGTTAATGTGTCTAGAGTCTTATATTATTATGAGAAAGACCGAGGTTGGACATTTATAATAATACTTCAGACATTTTTCTTAGTTACTTACATGATAATAGCCTTCGTAATTAAAGATTTTCTATTCTATTAAAATTTGTTACATTATCACAAACTATTTCATTCACATCTGTATTGACCAATGTGTACTCTATGTTTTGTTCAGTTAAGAGTGAACAAGCATATAGCAAAGTAAGAATTTAAGTAATTTGTTTACATACATACAATCACGCCTGTTTCCAGGGGTAGGCAGAGGCATATTATACGCCCACACTTCGCCAATTGTATCGTTGGTCCCACGTAATAGGTGGCCTTACCGGGAACTATTATATTGCCAGAGCTTCGTCCGTAGATCGGCAGGTGCACAACTTGCAGGAGAGGTGGGGTTGGCTTTGGCTCTAATGATGATGGTAGAATCCCTGTAATTTGTTTACCCTGTCTGGTATTCGTAAACTATAAGGACAGATTGATTATTATTATTATTTCTATATAAATATATATGTAACATGTCTGGTTAACTAAATGTCTTAACCTCAGTCTTGCTTGTTTTTGCAATGGTTGTTAAAATCTAGTATAAGAGAATAAGATATTTTTATAAATTATAAAGTTAATACGTGTGACCAAATTAGTTGTGTTTGTTTAGAGATTGTGCTACGAGTTCCAATTTGTAAATGAAAAAAGAAATATTAATGTTGATTTGTTTTGCTAACATTTTGAACACAACTTATGGTCAAAAAATAAATTTAATAATTTGCATAATTTCCTTGTACAGTGCCATACATAAATGTATTTAAGTCTAATCATAATAAAAAATTATGTACCCACTACTTGTTGCATTTCCTCTTATTTTTTTAAGAAAAACTAGTCATTTATTGAATGAATGTTAAGTAACTTTTATTTTATATAGTTGAGTTATGTTTGTTTTTAAACTAGTTCTTATTAAAGTTAATTTATTACAACTACTTCATTAGTTTATTTTAAGGCAGTTAAATATGTACGGTGGTTTAAGTTCTTTAATATTGAAACAAAATTCTAAAACAAACTTCTAATTATATTTTTTTAACATCTCTCGGATCTTAGTACGTTTTAATTTCTTAATTTATATTTCTTGCATCTTTGCACAAAGCCCTATAATAATAGTTATGTGGCGTTTTTTTTCTAGACAAAATTAACTCGTTTTGGTAGGAATCGAGCCTACGATCTTTGGATATCCGGTCCATAGCTGTAACCACTGAGCTATCGGAGACTCGGATGGACGTGCTGAATTCTTATAGTACTTTGTGATTTGTGTTTAAATCCCGCTTTATTACTTAGTATGTTATTCAGAAATAGTTTATTACTGAAATAGCTAGTTAAATAAATTAATAATGTAATGTTCCATAGTAAACAATCAAAATTAAATGCGAAATTCCGTAAACGCTTCGCTACTCCAAACCGGTATCAGACGGTTCACTCAAGCGAATGTTCACTGGACTGAATATGTCTTCATTCCATGTTCAAACAACGCAGAGTGAATGAATATTAATTTAAGTCTTTTTCTCGGCTTTATCGTTGAACAAGTTGGTGAGCGATGACGTGAAATGTAATTGCTGAGCCCGTGTAATCGTTCTTGTAATTTTCCTTTCATTCAGTGAGCGAGCACATGGGTAAAGTTTCTTTACTCAATGGCGCAAATTGTAACGCCGAGTACCAAAATATAGAATCGCTGGTTTGGTTTACTGACGGTTGCATTTGTTTAAATTCGAGTAAAAGATGATGAACAATGTTGAGGAGACGTGGTATAATAATAAAGGTTCAATGCGTCTCATTATATTCTAATAAAATGGCTAAACAGATTATTTGCTAGCAAAATTTAATTTAGTTTTGCAATTAAAACATTTTTAAAACGAATAAAAAAATCGGTTTTTTTAGAAAAACAAAGGAATATGAAAAGTTTTTTTTTTGAACAGTTATCACAAAGATTCGAGAGATTTAGTAAGATGGAATACGGTGTGCTTTTAGAATATTTCAGTTTATCAAATATTTTTAGAACGTATACTAATTATTTTAGATAAATTTAGGCCTACACGATCTTTATAAGACTGTTTGTATGATGAGTAAAAACGTCTATATACGTAAGTAATTGTAAAATGGTATAAAAGTTTTTTTTTAAACTGTTTTATTATTGAATGGCCTTTTATTTTACTCAATTGTATAAATAATTATAGTTTATTTATTTTTCTAAATCACTTCAAACAAGCAAATAAATCAAAACTTTTGTAACACATATTTTTTTTAAATAAACTTTAAACAATGAATGTATGAAAATTGAGGTTAAAAAGGCTCTAAAATTTTGCTAATGTGGAAGAAAATTATATATAATGTCATATTTTAACATCTGTGTCCTGAGTTTTATTTTCGATAAACGTGTTTTAATTTTGTTTAATGAATGTGTTTTAGCTTAGCTATTAGCCTAACCGATTACGCAGCTGTCTTCAAACTATTTTAGTCAAAATTTACGACATCACGACAATAATTAGAATTACCATTTCTGTTTGAGAAAATTTGCTTTTGTTATGTCGATCAACCGTATGAAAAATCTCCTACCGAAAATTAAAAAAAAATGCAAATAGTTATTTATACTAAGAATTACTTTCTGTGCGATGTCAATGACCTTTGCATATATTAGATAATTTGAAAGTAAGTGTCAACTGTTCTAAATGTCAATTTAGAAAATAAAAATGAAAAACGAGTAAATAAGTACCTACAACATACGCACAGACAGCAAAAAAACTGTTTTTTATTTCTGTTTTCCTACATAATTTCTGCATTGACATCGCACAAGTTTTTTTCAATAAATAAATAAATAAAATGTATAATTGTTAGCTTGTAAATTGTAATTATTATTTTAAGCTAGTTACAAGTTCGTGTGTAATATGTAATATACTACTGTTAAATGTTGATGCGAAGTTTTTAAGTGAAATGACGATTAAAAATGATGTATATTTGTCTATTTTGCAAAACATGACGTTAAATAAACAAGCTTTATATAAAATGTACTGTTTCTTTTCTGACCTTTTCCCAATATTCCAATTCATTACTAAGTCTAGTTCTTTTTCCGATTGAACGTCTTTGGGTTTACACGATTGTTAACTCAATATGATTTATTAATACAGTCTCGGCTTTTGTAGTATTTGAGTAGCGATAATTTAATGCAAGTTCTGCATATGTATATACGGGCAGAGATTCTGTTTCAACTCTGGAGTACGTAGTGAGCCGGACATATCCGGTAAGTCTCGAGTGAATAATTTAACTATTTAGTAAGGATGGGACGAAAACATAACCGATTTAACAATAGGACTTTCGAACAATAATGTTTAAAAAAATAGCAGAGGTCGGTTCTGACTTTGGGGATGGAATATGCGATGAAATCAACTTTTCCGGGGACTAATAAGATCTGCAATGTTTTTGACTATTCTTAGACGTAAAGTATAATGTAAAAAAAAGAAGAAATAATCTATGTAAACCAAAACACTACCAATTGTACACCAATATTATAAACAAAACTATGTGAAAGAAACAACTATCAAAGAAAAAAATTAACATTTGAAGAAAAATATAAACAATATTTAAGTGTCGGTATACCATACTGGTTGCTATAATTTCAAGTACCTTATACGAGAATGTTTCAGTAGATAAAGCTAGTCGTTTCTACGACACACTATGATTATACCTCTACGGATATAATCTTGCAGAATTTAGCTCAAATGAGATTGGACGCTTGGGTTAACTCGGTCGTTTCAAGAACACCAGTCTTTTGATAGTTTTATTTTGCGATAATCTGAAATTTGTTCAAACAATCCATGAAGAGCTCGTAGGGACCTACAAAAGGCAAGGCTAGGTGATTGGAAGCGATAACTGAAGTTGAACAGAGGTCACATATCTTAGTCCTTAGATAAGTGACCATTTGTGTATCATTTGTTATCTTCTGCTTTCGTACTTGTAAGCGGCGACAGCCCAGTGGCGAGACCCCTTGCCTTTAAATTCAGAGAGTATCGGGTTCAAACCCTGGTGTCGCATCTATGACTTTTCGAAGTTATGTGCGTAATTATCGCTTGCTTCGTGCCTCGGAAAGCACATTAAGCCGTTGGTCCCGGCTGTCATGAACATTTATGGCTGTCGTTATTAGGAAGTTAGTTCCTTCTAACAGACTGACAGCTACTTTGACCATAGACTGATGTTTTCCTCTGGGTTGTGGAGGTCAGATGGCAGTCGCTCCATATAATAACTGAAATTCAGTCAAATTTAGTTTATTTTTTATATTGCATAATAAAAAATTACAAAAAAATTATGGGTATAATATTAACCAGTTAGCAGACCCTGGGCCCTAAGCTTAAGTCTAGGGCAACCGGGATAATGCTAGGATATGATGATCTACTGCTTTCGTATTATGAAAGAAACATTTAGCTTTTGGTCCGAGCTGGTAAGTAAAAGTCGTTATGTGAAGTTACAGGTTAAAAAATATTAGGCAGCTTGAAAAAATCTTGAAAAACAGCAGGACGCTACACTTGCCTCCGCCCGTCCGCAGAGTAACAGCAGGATCGATTATGGTTATACCTTTTTCACCTTTGGTTGATAAGATGATGCCTAAGCCCAATAGGGGACGTTAATAAATAAATATAAACGACGTCCATATAGTTAGTAAAAAAATTGTATGACCCTATACTCTATCGCCTTTGTTTGAGATAGGAGGCTAGTGCCTGTGAAGTTCATGGGCTGATATGATGATGATACAGTTAAAAAAAAGTAACACATTTGTTTGGTAACTATCATAAGTTTATACTAAGGAAGTATATAAAAAAATAAATAAAATAAAATATCTATTTTCGTTTACATGGTTGAACTTAAATACTAAGTGGATGGAGTCTCCATTTAAGCTGAAAAGCCTGTGTTTGGAGACGCCGCTCTTTTCTATTCTATACATATTTTATATTATATGGGACACCTCTCCCAGCGCAAATGTGTTGTGTGTGTGTGTGTGTGTGTGTGTGTGTATGTGTGTGTGTGTGACTTAGTGTTAGCGTGTGTATATATATGTAGTAGACACTTATGAATAATATGAGGGTGTATAGGGATCCCACAAAGGTAACCTCACCTGCAAATGGTGCACCTGCCGATTAACGGACGAGGCTCTGCCGAAAATCAAAGTTCCTGTAAGCGGCAAAAGGCTCACAAAGGTGGGTCTAATAGTATAATTGGCGTAATGTGGGCGTGTGAAATTCCTCTTCTAACCCTTCGGGGAAATAGGTGTGATTACAAATATGTATGATGATGATACAGTTAATAAAATGTACCCCATTTGTGATGAAATCTACAAAGTAAGTTGAAGTATCACAAGTTTTTACATAGAAAGAAAATCTATGTAATAGGTACTCAAAATTAAATATTTTAAAACCTAAAAACAACCGTGAAAAGACTAAGTTAGTGCTCGAAAGTACTAAAGAATTGAAGTATCTGTACAGGCAGTAAGGCTTCAGCAATATTGCCTCTTGAAGTGTCTGGAGCTCGCGTATTCTTGGATTCTTGGGGCGAAATGGCTCATGTGACGCAATATCTGACATAACTCGCGAGTGTGTGACACTGTTGCAAGGTTCCAATAACGACAGAAAATAATCTTGTCAAAATGACTTTAATTAAATATTTGGGTTTCGGACATGAATGTATTCACAGCAAATTAATCTTGAGAATGTACTTAAATATTAAAACTGACGAATTTACTTTAAAAAAAATTGTGACACTTCAATTGCTCTCTCATGCAGAAATATCAAGTAGCCTTCCTGAAAAGGCATACATTTACGGTCTAATCCGATAATGGTCTGCATTATGAAGTGCCTACTTATTAAATCTTCTTATGATCTGAAAGTATTCTTAAAATCTTTTTGCCTCAAAACTTCAAACGAATAATAGTTAAGAGAGATAGGAGGTATAATCAAAATGTGTGTCAAATAGGGATCTTACTAATATCTGAGGAGCCCAAGCCAACCTCACTTGTAAGTGGTTCACGAGCTGAACAACGATAGAGGCTCTGGCGGAAATGAAAGTTCCCGGTAAGCGGCAATAGACTCACAGGCGAGACATTATGTGTATGTAAAACTTATTAGGTACTTCCTTTAGCTTAATTAGGTAACTAATATTAAAAATGAAATCTTTTTGTTTTACATCCTCGCCATAAGGCGACAGACTTAATTAATATTTCATTAATAAAAGTAATCATAAAAAGCCAATAAACTGATAGCGAAACCGTAAGTACTTCTGGCAAAAGTGTTTTTTTAAACCTTGAATATCTTTTATTTAGTGCGACAGTATGTAAAGTTTAAGATGTATGTGTGTGTAAATGTACAAGTAGCAGTCGGAGAGGCTTTTTCAAGCTGCAATATTGTGACTTAAATTGGCTGCCATTTCGCGTATTACCGGGTAAGATTAATTTAAACTTAAAAAGCTATAACTTTTATTGAGTGCGACAATACGTAAAGTTTACTCAGTGTACAAGTAAATGTATACGAGCAGCCGAAGAGGCATTGTTAAGCTGCAATATTGCCACTTGAACGGGCTGGCAGCTTGCGGATTACCGGATTCTTGGGATGGAATGACACATGTGAAGGGACACGCAATATCCGACATAACTTGCAGGGGTCATTTATAAGTGACATTTTTGACACGCTTTAATAATTATTGTTATTGATATTTTAACGTACTCTTAGCCTCATTCTCTCTCTGCAAACATTGGTGTTTCTGTATTGCAATTATAACGATGACTCGCATATAAAAAAAGAGATGGAAGTAACATACATACACAGATAGATATCCAGGAACCTTGCTACAACTATTTCAAAGGGATAATTTACGACCAATATGGCGTGGTGGTCAGTATACCTGCACTTCACTCCAGAGGTCGTGGGTTCGATTCCCACACAGGACAAGTCTTTGTGTGCATGAACATGAATATTTGTTTTGGTCTGGGTGTTTTCCTATGTATATTAAGTAAGTATGTATTTACAGAAAAAAAAGTTTATCCGTTATTTAGTATAAAACAACATATCCATAACACAAGTTCACAAGAAGAAAGAAAAAGGTAGTTAATAAAATTGTATATTGATAATCGCAGTTAGGATAAACAGAGCTTTAGCACAAAATGGCACGATAATTACCAACTTAGACGAGACGTGAAATATTGTGCGCATAGATCCATAAGGTAAGGGGAGAGTGGGTTTAAGGAGTGAACCATTCGCAAATATTTGTTAAATAAATTTATAATAAAGAATAAATAAATACAAGTACTGGAATAAAAATAGCAGCATTCGAGTTTATTTACTAAACACATGTAATTAGATAGATATGACACATATGTGAAAAGTTATAAGACATGTTAGTAGCATGATTGTATAAATAAATATTATTTAATTATTACATTAACGGCTTGTTTTGAGCATATCCAGAAATACAAATTTCAACCTGTTAATACTAAGAATTTTATTTAAAGAAAAGCGAAATAAATTATTTGTGCTAGTATATTATCAATTGCAAATATATTTACAAGAGGGGTTCCAATCATGGCTTCACTATATAGCACCAATACTCCGTAGTAAGCGCTTTGGTCTTTAGAACCGGGTCAAGAATGAATATCATTAAAAAAAAGTGGAGACGATTAGGTTTTGAAGTGTGCTTGGCACCACGAGACTAGACGTTATGATCACTTAGGTTTGCGTTGTCAGAGATTAGTCTTCGAATGGGTGACCGCTGTTTAGCTACTTTAGAAATATAAATCTATCTTTTTTTCAAGGTTTTAACTTTACTTATAAACCAATACACATATTTATAGCCAAGACCAACAGCTAAATGTGCCTTTCGTAGCAGAAAAGCGTAAAATTAAATTAATTATTATTATTTATTTATTGTTTAGCATACATCAATATTACTTATTGAAAATGTTAAATACCTTCAAAAAATAATAATCGTGCGGTTTAAGAATAGCGCGTTTGTCCCGAAGTTCTCTGTTTATAACGCAAAGTGTGATTGATGGGCCCTTATCTGCGGTGCACGGGGACCTCCACCTTGAAATATGGAGCCCCGCTGCATATTCACGGATTATAGCAACAAAAATGCGAGCATTAGGCGTGGTAGGTAGCTTTCTCATACACAAATCCGTGAATAGTCAAGTCGGTACCATTTTTGGGAAACATTATGTTGATATATGACTTTATTATGTAGGCATTTCTGTACCTATTATAGTTGCATTGAAATGCTCATGCAAGAGGGAAGCTTTTATTAGGAAAGTTTCGTTAAAGCACCTATTCTGTTTAGAATTGAGCCCTTTAGTACAATTTACCACAATATTTAATTAATCTATAGCCCCTTTCATATCGTCTATTACCTACAAACTACACAGGTAAGTCTCTGTAAACGGATCAACAATATGTATGAAGTGGAACCCATAGGAATGTTATCCAAGTTTCATCGGAGACCGAATTGCCTGATATACTCGTATATTGATATTTGATATCATTTAAAATTTTTGGTAAAAATGATATACTTTCATTTTGACAGTATATATTTTGGTTCCGACACAACGTACGACTGTTTATTTTAGCAGCTGCATTTTTTACACATTGTAAATATAACAGCTTTATGAATCAATAGTCTTCGGACTAGCACGGGAGGTAAAGAAATTCTGTCTGTATACCCTCAATTATATTTATGTTCATTATTCTTAAAAAAAATGTTTTTTTGTAATTTTTTTTTTGTTTAAAGTTTATAAATGTTAACACAATAATGTTAAAAATAATGCATTTAGCCATACAATTTTTTTTTTGTGTAATGTAATAAAGTTTGGTATACTGTGTACAAAATTTATTCTATTCTATTCTATAGTGGCTGTTTAACCAAAAATAATTGTAAGCCTCTTGAACTACAAACTTGCAAGCATTGATTAATGTCCTTGCAGATATTTGTAATAACAAAGTTAATTCCTCCGTATAAGTCTTAATTACACATATCGTAATATCTTCCCGAAGTACCAAATTATTTATTGAATTAATGAACGAAAGTAATCCGAAGATATAACTAATAATATTAATCTCCCATCCCCTATCTAAACTAAACACTCAAATACTCAATTATATCCGTAATCTCATATTTCTCCGGGATATTTAGCACAGTTAATCATAAGAATGGGAAGTCGGAGCCCGGACGAGATGTTGGTAGATTAATAAATTATGTAGATAGCTCATTCTTCTTGGGCGCCCCTAATCGATGATGTCTGTGCTGGATTAGGTTTCTCTGCTAATTGGTTTTAGATACATCAAACAATGTCCTAAGCTATAAATATTGTTTTATATGCATCTGATATATATTCCCTTTCGATAAACTGTACCACAAATCATAAAGTCTCATTAGTAAGTTGCTCCTACTTGTTTTGGAATTTAAATTTTGTCCACAGATATAGATATACAATGGATAACGCAAGCTGATGCTTAGAGAAATCAAGCGTACATACATACATACAGAGGCATATTATACGCCCTCACTTCGCCAATTATATAGTTGGTCCCACGTAATAGGTGGCGAGCCTACTGCCGCTTTCCGGGCACTGTTATCGTATGGTGCACCATTTGCAGGTGCTTGGAAGATTCATATACAACCTTATTGCCTATCCACTACGGAACATCCACATAAACTTTCATTTACTGAGCATGAACCTACTCTCACGCACCATAGTTATAATCCATCAATAGATCGAGTGGCAAGTGCGCAGCATTTTTCAGCCGTGACTTAATCGCTCAATATGAAATGCAACACACATGCAAACGGTCTCCAACTTATGGACACACCTTATCCGACACTCCAGTGTGAACTGTGTTAAAAACAATGCCAATAAATCTACCACCACCACTCATAAGCGCCTCAAGCTAACCACGAAGATTAATTATGATATTTTGGGCCTGTTTCACAATGTCTAAGGAAGGTCTCCATACAATTTACTTGAAAAAAAGTCTTTACAAAACTGCCTCTTTGACTTTTTACTTCCTCATTAGACATTGTGGAACAGCCCTTTGATATTGATATATACAACATATAAACTATAATACTTAATGAGAAACCCATTGGTAAGAAACTAATATAAAGTGTGTCGCGACACTCGCTTCAAATATTGTTTGTCGCGGAAAACGCGTTTGTTGACTCCAAGAAGTTATTTACTAACACAATTTCATGGAACAAGATAATATCTGGCAAGTTGTAAAACTCGTATTAAGATATGTTTTCATTGGACTGTGAAATTAAACCCAAGTGAACTTTCAGTTTATTTCTACGTTACGTAATAAGATAGTTTGTGACTATTTTTCGCCCGTGACTTCGTATGAGTGGTCTACTGTTTATAGCGTCTCATGAGTTAGAGCGAGCTCTTTCGTGCCGCTCCAGTTATCTTTACTATATATTAATCGTAAAATCAAGTTCAAGGCGGTATAAGGCAGTTTTAATAATTCAAAAAGAGAGACAACTTGTTCTCTTCTTTCAGCTTTGATCGTGAAGACATGCTGTTCTGAGGCTCCTATCTTACCTGAAGATGCCCTGTGCAAGGGCGAAATACGTGTCTTGTTGAATTGTTTCTCGATTTTTCGGGAAATTATAGTTGCGCGGGAATTGTTACAAAGATAGTTTTAAGCCATCTGTATCTAATTCAAAAAGTTTAACGATACATCCTCCGCCAAACTGTACTTTTTTTTAAATATCACACTTTTGATACTTGTAATGCGGCCTATATACGCTTGCATTACCAAGACAGCAGCCTATGGACTGAGTCCACGTGATGGAGTAAGACCCAAATCCCTATCACCCCAGTCTGTGAGCAGAAATCTGTGACTAATAGTCTGACATTATTAGGCTGCGATCATAAGAACCGCTCCAATTGTAACTATATAAAGCTAGCCTATTCCAAAGCATACATTATTTGACGACCGATATGGCGTGGAGGTCAGTATACCTACACTTCACTCCAGAGGTCGTGGGTTCGATTCCCACATAGGACAAATCTTTGTGTGCATGAAAATGAATATTTAATTGTCTGGGTGTTTTCCTATGTTTATTAAGTATGTATTTACAAAAAAAAGTATTTCAGCTTGTTTATCCGTTATTTAGTATCCATAACACAAGTTCTTAATGATACTTATCTTGGAACTAAATAATTGGTGTAAGTGTCAGAAAATATTTATTTATTATATTTATTTATACACCAACTTATCTCTTTTTTCATAAACAAACTTACGATCTCAATTATAATCAGTAAATTATAATAAAACTAATAAAATAGATCCGACTTGATGACGTAAGTTAGGTATCTGTGCACTGGCGACATCCCACATCGATTGGTTTATGCAATGGGAATTGTCTCACCAGGACTTTTCATTTTGTCATACAAAGCTAGCATAATAAATCTGCTTGCTTATCTTGTGTCCATAGATAGCTTTTAGTTTTAAGTTATTTCTTCCATTTATTCCTTGTGCGGTATTTTTGTTTGTTTTTGCTTAAAAAGTGTATATTTCCTTGTATTTTTGTTGTTCTTTTTAAATTATATGGCACTATGTTTGTTTGCTTTTGCTTAAATAATGTATATTTCCTTGTATTTTTGTTGTTCTTTTTCCTTTTTAAAGACATGTAGTGACAGGTAGTGACGACAATTCAGCCAGACTCGTATGATGACTTCATATGTGAATAAAAGGAAAGAAACAAAAGAGAAGCTCTGCTATATGTTAAAAGAAAATAAATTTAAGCTAAGGTAGTTTTGTTGTTAATTTTGGTTTGTTTATAAATTTTTACTTGCCTGTGAGTTTCTTGCCAGTTCTTCTTACAGAGCGGTGGCTCGGAACTGGCACTTAGATTCGCTTGCACTTAAATGTTTTTTGTTTTTTTTAATTATTTGGTTGCAAGTGAATCTAAGCTTCGTGATTTTAGTATAGTTATATTTTATTTGTTTTTGTTATTTTTTTATAATTTTGACGTTTTCAAGTACTATGTAATAGTTTATGAAATAAAGTATTTTTTGACTTTTGACTTTTTTGACTTTTTTGACTTAAAGTTCTATTTATTTTTCTGTGAATTTCGTAGGTTTTATTTCATTGTGTGTTTCAAAATAATTTATAAGAATTTATGAAGTTTCTAGAAACATCTCCAGATTGGCCTATATAAGAACATACTGGGCTAATCTAGGTTAGTCTACTCCAGTTCTCGTGAAGAAGCACCTTAAAGATCTCAAAGGTGATACCGATGAAGCTGCACTCATCCCGTTCCGAGGCTGCTCTTGGGTTCCTGCTTCAAGGCTTCCCTTTGGTCACTACTACCAAGCTGTCCTTCGGTCACTAAGCCGAGGCTGCTCCGAGGCATCTCCTCGGAACCCATACGAGGCTGACCCTTGGGCACCTATCCGAGGCTATCGGACTCCTTAATCTTTCGCTGCGTCACTATTGGGAACTGGTTACTTTTTTAATAATTTTAGTTGGTTTAAACAAACAAAATTTATTGCCGGTGGTTAATTTTCTTTCCTTTTTATTTTTGTAATACATACATACATTCACGCCTGTTTCCACGAAAGGGTAGGCAGAGGCATATTATACGTCCACAGATCGCCAATTATATAGTCCCACGTAATAGGTGGCGAGCCTATTGCCGCTTAACGGGCACTGTTATGTTGGTCGGCAGGTGCACCACTTGCAGGTGAGGTTGACTTGGGCTCTTTGGGTCTTGGTAGAATCCCCATACACCCTTATACACTACATATTTTTGTAATACTACAATTTATTATCCCGAATAACATTAAATCCCAGGCGCTCCAGTGAAACAGAACCTTCAGGAGACATTCAGCTCCCATACACAGCTAATTTTCGCATTTTCTGAGGGGTCTGATGCATTCCGCACCCGAGCGCGCCACCCTCTGCAAATAATAAATTTCTCCCATAAAATAAGGAGGATCGGAAACGGAAAGGGTAGTAATAAATTTTGCCGTAGCTAAATTACTAATGAAATGATGCATGCGACGCATTATATATACTCTAAGGCTATGAATTTAAATCGTTTTCTTAGTATAAATAAATATTTTCTGACAATTACACCATTTATTAATTCCAAGATATGTATCATTAAGGACTTGTATTGTGGATGCTAAAGAACGGATAAATATACATAAACACTTTTATTTTATACATAGATACTTACTTCTTCAGTGGGTGAATTCTCCGGGCATCTGTCCGATAGCCGGCAAAATTCACTTCGGGTACGCGACCCCGGACTACACGAGCTGCAAATGTCACACTTCCCTATCCCTTCCGTGACAGAAGCATCCATATACCCCTCTCCCTCCACTATTGACCACTCCTTATTCGTCTTCCTGATACCAGCTGGAGGCGGTATATCCCAGCTCAACTGACACAGTTAAGCTACCTGGCCGTTGACAGGCAGCAGTGTCAACGGTGCGAGAAGCTGTGTTTCTGCGATTGCCAACCCGCCTGCCCAGCGTGGCGATTATGGGCATTCCCTCCCAATGGTACGCACAAAAAATAAATGGCCCCGTGTTCCCGGTCGCCCTGCTGGTCTTGGCCAAGGCGGCGGTCACGGTGACAGCAGGGCAAGGGGTGCGAAGAATCTCCGGGCTATGGTAGGCCGCCCATCCCAACTGACCCTGGCAACGTTTAACGGACGCAGTCTAAGGCTTGACGAACATCTAGCGCAGTTAGAAGTGGAACTGGAAAAAATAAGGTGGCATGTCCTAGGGTTGTGTGAAGTCCGTAGAGAGGGCGAGGACACTGTAACTCTAGACTCGGGCCACCTTATGTATTACCGCGAAGGCGATAAAACATCCCAGGGTGGCGTAGGGTTTCTCGTTAATAAGTCTCTCATTAACAACGTTCTTGAAATCTCCAGTGTGTCGACCAGGGTAGCGTACCTGATACTACAACTATCCGAACGATATAGTTTGAAGGTCATTCAGGTTTACGCACCGACCTCGGCACACTCGGATGATGAAGTGGAGGAGATGTATGAGGACATATCCAAAGCCTTGCACAACACCCACAAGGCCCACTTCAACGTTGTTATGGGGGACTTTAACGCTAAAGTGGGAGTCCAAAATTGCGGTGAATCACGAGTAGGACCACATGGTTATGGAAGCCGGAATCACAGGGGACAAATGCTCGTCAACTTCCTGGAGAATGAGGGGCTTTTCCTGATGAACTCGTTCTTCAAGAAAAAGCTCCAAAGGAAGTGGACGTGGCAAAGCCCTGACGCTGTGACGATGATGAGATCGACTTCATCATGACGGATAAGAAGCACATATTCAGAGATGTCTCAGTTATCAACAGGTTTAATACCGGATCTGATCACAGACTTGTTCGAGGCTCTCTGAATATCAACCTCAAGCTTGAACGAAACCGTCTGATGAAGTCTACGCTCCGACCCAATCCGCTTCAAATCATGGCAGGCTCCGAGGAGTTCCAGAGGATACTCGGAGAGAGATTTGCCGCATCGGAACCCACGGAGGACGTAGACGAGACCCTACACAATCTGGTGGAAACGCTGAGAGGCGAGGGCATCAAATTTTGTCAAAAGCGGTGTAAAGGCAGGAAATCCCAACTCTCGGAAGAGACCCTAAGACTGATGACAGCAAGGCGAGAAACTACCCAGCTCACTTCGTCAGAAAGGTCAGACCTAAACAAGCGCATTGCGAAGATGATACGGCGAGACCTTCGGAGCTTTAATACTCGCTTCATTGAAGAGGCGATAGAGCGAAACCGAGGGTCCAAAGTATTCACTCAGCAGCTTGGAAGGAGCCATCTGACGAAGCTGACGACGCACGAGGGTAGAACCGCCTTGACGAGGTCGGAGGTCTTTGCCGAGATTGAGGATTTCTACGGCCGGTTATACGCCGCACATGCTCTTTGTCCTCAGCGTGAAAACCATGATTCTCGAGCCACCCTGATACGCCACTACACCGACGAACTGCCAGACATCGACCAAGACGAGATCGTACTGGCTCTGAGACAACTAAGAAATGGAAAAGCCCCTGGTTAGGATGGAATTACTTCAGAGCTTCTGAAGGCTGGAGGAGCTCCGATACTTCTGGAGCTGCAGAACCTCTTCAGCTCTGTCCTTCACTGTGGGAGAACTCCAAAGGCGTGGAGCGGAAGTGTCGTGGTTCTCTTTTTTAAGAAGGGCGATAAAACCCTTCTTAAGAATTATAGACCCATCTCACTCCTGAGCCATGTCTATAAGCTGTTCTCTAGAGTTATAACGAATCGTCTAGCAAGAAGTCTCGACGAGTTTCAGCCACCGGAACAGGCCGGATTTCGCAGAGGATATGGCACCATAGACCACATACACACAGTAAGGCAGATTATACAGAAGACCGAGGAGTATAGTCAGCCTCTGTGTCTGGCATTTGTGGACTATGAGAAGGCCTTTGACTCTGTTGAGATCTGGTCGGTTCTGGAATCCTTGCAGCGGTGCCAAGTAGACTGTCGCTATATCGAAGTGCTGAAATGTCTTTATGAATCCACCACTATGAATGTCCAAGTACAGAACCAGCAGTCTAAGTCTATCCAGTTGCGCAGAGGGGTGAGACAGGGGGATGTAATATCCCCGAAACTGTTCACAAGCGCGCTGGAGGACCTATTCAAGACGCTGGACTGGAAAGGTAAGGGCATTAACATAAACGGTGAATACATCTCGCACTTACGATTCGCTGACGATATAGTCTTGATGGCGGAAACGTTGGAGGAGCTGCAACAGATGCTGAACAGCCTGGCATCAGCCTCGCGACGGATAGGTCTCGGCATGAATTTGGATAAAACCAAAGTCATGATCAATGCCCGCATTGTTCCGAGACCTATTGTCGTGAATGGCCACCTACTTGAAGTTGTTTCCGAATACACCTACCTCGGGCAGATTCTGCAATTAGGCAAAAACAACTTTGAGAAGGAAGCCAAAAGGAGGATCCAACTTGGCTGGGCAGCGTTTGGGAAACTCCGTCGAGTCTTCAAGTCACCTATACCACAATGTTTGAAAACGAAAGTTTTCAATCAGTGCGTCCTACCTGTTATGACCTACGGTGCCGAAACGTGGACACTCACAGTAAGACTGATTCGCCAGTTCAAGGTCGCTCAGCGAGCTATGGAGCGTGCTATGCTCGGAGTCTCTCTGAGAGATAAAATCAGAAATGATGTTATCCGACAGAGGACCAAAGTCACCGACATAGCATACAGGATTAGCAAGCTGAAGTGGCAGTGGGCTGGCCATATCTGTCGAAGGACCGACAACCGATGGGGTAAACGAGTTCTTGAGTGGAGACCGCGACTTGGCAAACGTAGTGTAGGACGTCCACTCGCCAGGTGGGGTGACGATTTGCGAGCGGTCGCTGGCAGATGCTGGATGCGGCAAGCCGAAGACAGGGGAAAATGGCGCGATTTGGGGGAGGCCTATGTCCAGCAGTGGACTAGTATAGGCTGATGATGATGATGATGAGATACTTACTATATATAGGCAACACCCAGACCGAAAAAAATATTCATTTATTTATTTGTATTACTCGTAGTTACACGGGTCTGGCCCAATTACAATAACTATCCCAGAAAGTAATTTTACATGCATATAAAGTTAAAAATATAATTAAAGAGGACATTCATATTCAAAAAAAGAAGACATTTATGCCTGGATTGATTTCCAGCTATCTACGAATATGTAACAGTCAAGGGTACTGACACAGGAAAGCATTGAGGCCGATGTGCATTCGGGCGATCGGGGAGTGATGGTGCGCAGCAGTGCGACACGTACATGTTTATGAACACAAAGATTTGTACAGACATCACTATTAAAAACTATATAATTATAAAATTCCGTGCTCATATGGTAGTATTATGTCCCGTCAGTAATATAATTCATTACGTTATTAAGTTGCGGAACTCTTCAAGGATTACCGCGGCCCTGGGACATAGCAGGCTCAAGAAGGAACATAGATGGTTTTTTACCAATAAAGTCAGTCACACCCTTTCGCTTCACCCACAGCGGGAGAAGGTCATTTGATGACTTTCCATCAAAAAAGAAAGGTAATTAAGTAAGCCCTGTACCTAAAACCTAGTTAGTACCCAGTGAGCGTGACTGTGCATTAAAATGTTTAGATTTTGACGACTGATATGGCGCGGAGGTCAGAATATCTGCAATCCGCTCCTGAGTTCGTTGGTTCGATTCCCATACAGGACAAATCTGTGTGTATTTACACATAAATATTTGTTCTGGTCTGGGTGCTTCCTATGTATAAAACATATTGTACGCTTAATGGAATAGTAACTTAACTCAAAAAAGACGATTTTTGGAACATTACGAAATCAGATCTTCAGATCTTCTAAAGAATACTTGTCCTACTTGTAAGCGCATTAAATTGATACTGTTTCATTAATCAGTAATTCTTCTTGTGTTTTGACCGTTTGATTAACATTGATTCGATCTCAGTATGAATTATAAAGACTGTATAAGTTCGTAACTCAAACCTGACATTCTGATATTAGATATGGGTGGTCCTTTAAGCATGCGATATTTATCTACAACCAAACGGTATTTAAATATGTATGTTTGTTATTAAGGGCAGCTTGCACAACAGTTCTTTTAGTCATTTGTTTAATTCTTAATTGTACAAATATTTAAAAAAATAATAATTATGACATAATTTGCTGTAAACTTCAAGAACAAATAACACTGTCACCGTATTAAAACAAAAAAAATAATTTATTCTGTGACTTAAAAATACAAAATAATCAGCAGATGTGGCACCAAAAAGACAAACAAACGGCATTATTCGTAATTTTTAAATAATCGTAAAATGATTTTTATTTAACATATTTTTGCAACTAAAAAACAGAATTCCATTACATATCCACACCAAAATAACAGTTCCTACACAAAATCAGGAAGAAATAGGTATAGGAGCTGTTTGTGCATAATTTATTATATAAATTAATCCGCTGCTCCAACGTAAGTCACCTCAGCTTGTGGCAGAATATTGATGCTTGGCTCACGACTTATAGCGTGCTAAGCTACACTCCGCGCTACCCATTTGCACCTTCCATTACGATAATGTAACTCGTTTTACTTTTTTGTAACAGTGTATTTAATTACTGGCCTGTTTTACAACAATGTAATAAAAGCTTTGTTAAAATAGGCCAATTACAAAATTTTTGAACCAACTGACTAAATATTACATGTACGATATGCTACGATTGAGGCCTGTGTAAGTTACCTTAATTACCTGTGTAAGTTACCTAGTGTATCAATTTTAAATCTGTTGCATAACATGCCAAAAAGCTTGCGTATTACAAATCAATAAGCTCAATTTCAGTAAGTTCAAACTCTGGTGATCTCTGATGATGTCTGGTGACAGCTTTCAAATGTCCTGCGCCTTGCACCAGCGCAAAATAATAAGTGATCACACTATAGTATAATTCCCGTATTGCCCAAGCAATTTTCAGCAAGTTTAGTTTGATGAATATCAAGCAGTTCATCGTTGTCCAATATTAAACGTAGGCCTTCCTATAAAGAGCACCGGTCTTCCTAAAGAGAACCATCCCGGTCCTGAGCAGACACACCTGCTTAAACCAGCCACCTGTCTCAAGTCCTCGGTACAAGTTTTGTTTGGTTATATTTTTAATCAAATTTTGGCTTACTGCGGTCATATCACCACGAATATATGTTCGATCCAGAGCCTTGAAACGACAGAGAAAAATAAATATTCGAAATGCCGATTCACAGCACAATGCCGTTCATTAAATCCACTTTCGTTTGAACGGATCTCCATAAACGCGACCGCAATATAGTTTTTCACAAAGAAATTTTAAAATGCTGCATCGGAAAATGAATACCGAATGTGTTGTCATTTGCACTCAATAATGTGTAACAATGTTCACAATGGAAATATAGTGCAACCCCAATTTAACTGCATGATTTAAGTATTTCAGATTTATGAGTTGGACCGACCGACTTTTGGTTTTATTTGTGGTATTAATAAACATTAAAATGGGTTTGAACTATATTTCCATTGTGAACATTGTATATAAATAAATACATGTTTTGTGACAATTACACCAATTATTTAGTTACAAGCTAAGTATTATTAAGAACTTGTGTTATGAATAGAAAATAAACATATATCTATTTTTATTTTCTTTTATTTATTTAGAAAGATAAATACTTTTTTTTGTAATTATATACTTAATATACATAGGAAACCCCCCGGATCAGAACAAATATTTATGTTTATGCACACAAAACTTGTTCTGTGGGGGAATCAAACCCAAAACCCCAGGAGCGAAGTGCGCTTACACTTGCCACCAAGCCATATCGGTCATCAAATCTCATATATTTCTTGAATTGCTTCCGAAAAAAGTAGTAATCGATTGGAGAAAGTTTCTCGAAACCAGAAACAGAATATGAAACTGACACGATATTACTGAAAAGGGTCATTCCGTGCGTTTTTGTCACCATATCATCCGGATTTAAATTCGATTGGTATGGGGCGGTATAAGGGGTGAAAGAGCTCGGAAATATATCGTATGTGACTACGGAAAAATTCAATGGGCTTTTGGACAGATCCTCTCATTGTAATTTAAAAATTTATTTATTTATTGAACTTCCAAAAAGAGTTATAATATCACTTAAATTTGACGAATATAAATGATCCTGGTGATCTTAAAGACAATAAAGTATATTTTATTATTTCTTTACATCTATATTATATATTTAACTGTTAAAAAAAAGTATTAAATTTAAGGAAGCCACATCGTTCGAATAATAATAGGAACAATTTAATTGAAGTACTGAACAATCAAAATTGTACGAAAACTAATAATATATACTTAATAGACAAATCAAATACTGATTCATTTAATTTTTAAAATACTATAATAAAGTATATGTAAAATATATTAAGTAGACTGCAAATTTTCCCGTTTATCCCGAAGTTGACGGGACGAGTAGTGGAATATATCAATCTTATCCAAAGTACGAAGCGGTATAAAATTTGTACAAATGCGACAATCGCTTGAACTAAAATAGAGACGAGTACTAATTATTTTTGGCGGTTGGAAGCTGTTAATGTATAAAAATATATATTTGAAATACTAGTAACGCCATCTAGTTTGAAGTCAGAATGCTTTGCCTATTGTCTATTGTCTATAACTTTATGGTGATTAAAGAAAAATAAAGTCAGTTGTCTATAACAGCCAAACCGTGTTTTATTAGGTTATGAGCCCAGTCCTATAATTTGCGAAAAATACAAGTATTTCTTTGTTTTTTCGGACGATTTCTATCAATCAGATTACTCGTAGACATAGTGTGAATAAAGATTTTGCAAGAACTTTCGGATTTAAAAAAGGTGTACCTCGCTTGCGTGATTTTGTAGTTCTTGAAAATGGCCGGCAGTTATCTTGTGAATGTGCCCAAACTTAAAGGCCGGGAAAACTACGACGAGTGGGCATTTGCTGCTGAAAATTTCCTGTTATTGGAAGGCATAGATGTCCACAAGAAGCGCGATGCTGAAGAAGTATCGAGTGACGACAAAAAGTCGAAGGCGAAGTTAGTCATGACAATAGACTCGACTTTGTACGTCCATATCAAATATGAATCAACCGTTCAAGGTGTGTGGGATCGGCTGCGAACACTTTTTGATGACTCAGGATTTCAAAGAAAAATCAGTTTACTGAGACATTTGATTTCGATCCGGCTGGAAAATTGTGATTCTATGACAAATTACGTTACTCAGATAGTAGATACAGCACAGAAATTGCGTGGTACAGGATTTAACATCAATGACGAGTGGGTTGGATGCTTATTGTTGGCTGGATTAACTGAAAAGTTTGCGCCAATGATTATGGCCATTGAACATTCTGGGATGACGGTCAGTACAGACGCCATTAAATCAAAATTGTTAGACATGAGTTCTGAGGTTGGCAGTACTGAAACGGAAACTGCATTTGCGTCAAAGAGTTTTCAACGCAGAAATGTAGGTGGCGGCACTGGCACTGCATCGTATCATGGCGGAAAGAAGAAAATAGCAACTCCATCTCAGTCATCTGTCAAAAAGACAATCACGTGTTACCGATGTAAACAAACGGGACACTTTAAAAATCAGTGTCCGGAGTTAAAAGCAAAGCAAGTCAATTGTTTTAGTGCTGCATTTTTTGAACGGAAAATTCAGTACAGAAGATTGGTACGTCGATTCGGGGGCCAGCGCTCACATGACCCCAAACAAAGACAGTTTAACCAATGTACGAGAAGTTCAGAACAAAAATGAAATTGTTGTGGCGAATAAGATGACTATGCCAGTGAAATATGAAGGCGATATGCGAATTACCACGATAGTGAACAGTTCTCAGTATGACATTCCAGTGAAAAATGTTTTGTATGTTCCTAACCTAGCCACGAACTTACTTTCTGTCAGCCAGTTGACAAGAAATGGAAATCGAATTTCAGTCGGAGAGCGTGAGCTATATATACGTAACCGACAGGGAGAAATTATAGGAGTGGCAGTTGAGGTCAATGGAGTCTACAGACTCAACAAAGCGAAGTCAGAGAAAGTGTTTGCAGGAGCAGTGCAGGCTACAAGTACTGTTTGGCATAGAAGGTTAGGACACATTAATAGCAGAGACCTGCAGAAAATGAAAAATGGTGCTGCTGATGGTGTAGTGTATGATGAGAAAGCTGACATTGATAAGTCTAACTGCATAATTTGTTGTGAAGGTAAGCAATCCCGTCTACCTTTCAAGAAAACAGGCCATAGAAGTAGTGACTTGTTGGGCCTAGTCCATAGTGATGTGTGCGGACCTATGGAGAATGTTACTATAGGTGGTTCACGTTACTTCTTGTTGTTTGTTGATGACCACAGTAGAATGGCTTTTGTTTACTTTATGAAGCACAAAAATGAAACCTTCAAATATTTTAAACAGTTTAAAGCTCAAGTGGAAAACCAAATCAATAAGAAAATAAAGATATTAAGAACTGATAATGGAGGTGAGTTCTGCAATAAAGAAATGGAGATCTATGTAAAGAATGCTGGAATAGTTCACCAAAAAACAAATCCATACACTCCAGAACAGAATGGGCTCTGCGAGCGATTAAATAGAACTATTGTAGAACGAGCCAGGTGTCTATTATTTGATGCGAATATCGAGAAGAAATTTTGGGCTGAGGCAGTGAACACAGCAGTGTACCTCAAAAATCGAACACCAGCTACAGGCCTAGACCAAATGACACCTTATGAAAAATGGACAGGAAAGAAGCCCGATATGAGCCATGTCAGAATATTTGGAAGTCAAGTAATGGTGCATGTTCCGAAGCAACAAAGGCTAAAGTGGGACAAGAAGGCTACCAAGTACATACTAATGGGATACTCAGATAATGTGAAGGGTTACAGATTGTACAACCCAGAGAAGAAATCCATCATAACCAGCAGGGATGTGATCATCATGGAGAACTCAATGGAGAAGACTAAGATGGTTCAAGCAGTAGTGGAAAAAAGGATGGAGAAGGAAGTGCAATCAGTGGATGAATCAGGGACATTAGAGGATCCAACTTATGTTTGCAAAAACTCAGACAACTCAGAAGACACAGCGAGCAGTGATGATGATTTCTTCAATGCACAGGAGATAGAAAATGAAGATATTTCTATGCAGCATGTACCAGAACTACCTGAGAAACGTGAGAGAAAAGCACCAGAACGGTATGGTTATAACATGTATGCAATGAATCTATCGGAAAACTGTGAAGAAATAACCTATGAAGAAGCTGTGAACGGGCTAGAGAAAGAGAAATGGAAGCAAGCTATGGAAGAGGAACTGGAAGCATTTCAAGAAAATCAAGCTTGGGACTTTGTAGAGAAAAAGGAAGCAGACAGAATAGTGAAGTGCAAGTGGGTATTTAAAAGAAAAAGTGATAGTGAAAACAATATAAGATATAGGGCAAGACTGGTAGCTAAGGGATTTTCTCAAAAAGAAGGAATGGACTATAAAGAGACCTTTTCCCCAGTGCTAAAATACTCTACTTTAAAACTGTTATTTGCTATCAGTGTAAATCTGAATTTAAGTATAACTCATCTTGATATAACTACAGCTTTCTTAAACGGCCAACTTGATGAAAATGTGTATATGGAAATTCCTAAAAATCTTGTATGTAAAGAAAATGAAAATAAAGTTCTGAAATTGAATAGGGCCATCTATGGTCTTAAACAGTCAGCAAGGCAGTGGTATAGAAAAGTTGATGACTGTTTACATGAATTAAATTATAAAAAATCTAAATATGAACCATGTTTGTTTGTAAAGTCTTCAGGCAATGTAAAAACTTTTGTAGCTTTATTTGTTGATGATTTTTTCATATTTTCAAATTGTAAAAAAGAAGTAGATAATCTTAAAAAACAGTTGAGTGCCAGATTTAAGTTAAAAGACTTAGGGCAATTAACAAAATGTTTAGGAATTAATGTTAAAATTGAGAAAGACAGAATTTGTCTAGACCAGAAAGATTTTATTGAGAAACTATTGTTTAAATTTAATTTACAAAATTGTAAAAATGTAGAGACACCTATGGAAGTTAATCTTAAACTTGAAAAAGGTCAAAATGCAACTAGTAACTATCCTTACCAGCAATTGCTAGGAAGTTTAATGTACCTTTCAGTATTAACTAGACCAGATATAGCATATTGTGTTAGTTACTTGAGCCAGTTTAACAATTGTAATAGCGAGACACATTGGAAGCATGCAAAGAGAGTTTTAAAATATTTGTCTACTACAAAATCCTTTGGCCTTATGTATGTAAAAAATAATAAAGATATTGTAGGATATGTAGATGCCGATTGGGCGTCAGATGCAGTAGACCGTAGGTCTTATACGGGATATTGTTTTACTTACTCTGGATGTGTAATTTCTCATGAAAGTAGGAAGCAGCAGACAGTAGCCTTGTCTAGTACTGAAGCTGAATATCTGGCTGTGTGTGAAGCCAGTAAAGAGGGCATATTTTTAAGAAATTTGCTTAGTGAGCTTATAGATAGAAATAGTGTACCAATAACATTGTTTAATGACAACCAAAGCGCTCAAAAGCTTACAGAAAATTGTTTGTACCACAAAGGAACAAAGCATATTGATGTTAGATTCCATTTTATTAGAGAGGCAGTTTCTAATATGTTAGTTGAGATTAAATATTTAAAAACATCAGATATGCCAGCTGATATGTTTACTAAAAGTTTAGGTAAAGTGAAACACTGTAACTTTTTGCAAAAAATAGGCATAGTAGAGTTAAAATAATTGTGTTCCTTAAGCTTAAAAATATATATATAGTTTATATATAGTTTATATTTAAATTTGTATGTAATATGGCTTATCAGTATTTGGATTATTTTGATAAGGGAAGGTGTTAATGTATAAAAATATATATTTGAAATACTAGTAACGCCATCTAGTTTGAAGTCAGAATGCTTTGCCTATTGTCTATTGTCTATAACTTTATGGTGATTAAAGAAAAATAAAGTCAGTTGTCTATAACAGCCAAACCGTGTTTTATTAGAAGCGAAGAGCTGAATCCCATAGGGGTAGGCCCACACTTCGCCAATTATATAGTTGGTCCCACGTAATGCGAGCCTATTGCCACCACTTGCAGGTAAGGTTGGCTTGGGCTTCTTAGGTCTTGGAAGGATCCCTTCACACCCAAGCTTAAGCTCCAACATAACGTTACATAAAAACCCAAATCATAGATTGTTGCAATATTTGCTTCGAAACCCGATCTAGACGTAATATGGCATAGTATGTGTATCTCAAAGTTCTGGATGTAAAAATATCTTTTACCAGGAGTATTATTTCCTAAACTAATTCGTGCTAAGCTAGATTATATTCAAGATAGTGTTCAAGCTGTCTGACTAATAATACCTACTCAGTCAGTTTTCGTGAACACCGAGGCATGTAGTCGGTGCAGTGTGGATCCCATAATAGTCCGAGAGATAGTACATATTTTTGAGTTTATATTTGAGGCTGAAAAAAAATGCTATAACTCTCCTATTATACTCTAACACAAAACTGTAGATCTGGCTGGGGAATATAGTAGTAAAGCTTTATTAACAAATTTACATATCAAAATAAAAAGTTTTATATGATAAAAGTATTTTACAGGGAATATGAATCGTTGTACTTTTAAAATGGCATGTGAAAAAAAAATAAGGCATTTCTTTGATAACTTTCCTGAATAAATCGATATTTTTTAGTTTTATTAGCCCCACTATATTGTGGAAACATATTATTAATTAATTAATGAATAACATACATACAATTCAATAAAGTTGATTGGGCCGTTAAAGTCATGTAATAATACACAAAAGTTACCTTTATACTAAAATAAAAAAATGATAGCTTTGACTTACATTAATGACAAACTGTATAGGTCATTAATAATAAGAGAGTTATAGAACAAGAATTCAGCTTCCCTATCTACCCTAAAATTTGTACTATCTCTCCTACTATAAGCGCGTCGTTGTCGATAAGCTCCTTGCGGCACGTCATCCAGCACAAAGCGCTAGCTGATAGCTAGAAGAGCGGCTCGGAGGTAATGCTAGTAGTCAGTGAACCACTATCAGATGTCACTTATGTTTGATAGGATTAAACATCATAGGTACATGCAATGCCTAACTTTGACGAATATTTATATTTTGGAAACGTCATTGTTTATTAAGCAGCACCCTGAGTTCTTTGATGTAAAAACATCGCGCTATAGTGTGCGCAATCAATATGAACACAATATATGCATTCCTCATGTAAAAAATTACTTATACGATAAGAGTGCTTTTTACACCAGTAATAAAGTATTCAATAATTTGCCTCTGGATATTAAAGAATTAAGTCTACCTAAGTTTAAATACAAAATCAACAGCCAGGCTACTAAATAAACAATTTTACAACTTAAATATATACTTTTTTACGAAAAATAATAATATTAAGTTACTATTTGTATGTTATATAAATTGCACACCCGCAACGGGTACAATGTTGTTACTAATGTAATGCATGAGCACCAGCAAAATGTGTGTACATTTTGCTGGTACACATTTTGCTGGTGCAGTCTTAGCAATAAAGCTCTATTCAATTATATTCTATGACTATAAGTTAAATGGAGTCTCTTTGAAGATTTTAACGCGGTGGCCCGACTGAAAATCAAATCCTCGACCTTTGAATAACCGGTCTATTGCTCATGTTGCTGAATTGCTGACCAAAATACTATGTACGTCATGAAAACGATAGTGCATAATATTGAATTTAAAAAAAGTAAAAAAATTGCGCGACGTTATTTTGACCACCGATATGTCGTGGAGGTCTTTAGATATACCTACACTCCGCGTCTGAGGTCGTGGGTTAGATTACCACATAGGACAAATCTCTGTGTTCATGAAGATGACCATTTCTTTTAGTCTGGATGTTTCCCATATAATTATAATTACGAAAAAATTTATTTATGTATGTATATCCGTTTTTTAGCATCCATAACACAAGTTCTTATGGGGCTAAAACGAAATACATTAAATTCGTGACGCCTAACGTCAGACAAGTAAACACCACTATTAAAATAAAGGAAGATGAGTTGACCCTTGTGGATACCACCAAATTTTTGGGTGTTATATTAGATTCTAAGTTACAGTGGGGCCCACATATTGGTGAATTGTCGAATAGACTCAGCTCTGCTGCATATGCGGTAAAGAAAATTCGCCAATTAACAGACGTTGAAACAGCTAGGCTTGTTTATCATTGCTATTTTCATAGTGTTATGTCGTATGGTATTCTTCTGTGGGGTTGTGCCGCAGATATTCAAAATATTTTTGTACTGCAGAAGAGGGCCATACGAGCAATTTATAATCTACCATGTAGACATTCACTAAGGGATAAATTTAAATAAATTGGTATTTTGACAGTGGCGGGTCAGTTTGTTTATGAAAACCTAGTATATGTACATAAAAATATTGGTAAATTGAGTAAGAAAAGTGATATACATAACCTAAACACAAGAAATAAGCATAAACTAGTTGTACCTGCCACTAGGCTCCAAAAAATTAACAAATCTTTTAAAGATCAATGTGTGCGATTCTATAATAAAATCTCAAGCAATATACAGCAATTAAGCCTAAATAAATTTAAATTAACAATAAAACGCAAGCTGTCTTCAAAGGGAATTATTCTATTAAAGACTATATGGCTGATAAAAATGCTTGGGATTAAGCTGCCGTTTCATACAGGCTATTCTAATACGAATGACTTAAAGCATGAATATTGTTATATTATGTTGCATTGTATAGCGTCACAGACAAATGAAGATTGTAACTAACCAATCGATAATTTAAAAGAGCATAGCCTGTGAGTTTCTTGCCAGTTCTTCTTACAGAGCGGTGGCTCGGAACTGGCACTTAGATTCACTTGCACTTAAATATTTTTTGTTTTTTTAAATTGTTTGGTTGCAAGTGAATCTAAGCTTCGTGATTTTAGTATAATTATATTTTATTTGTTTTTGTTATTTTTTTATAATTTTGACGTTTTCAAGTACTATATAATAGTTTATGAAATAAAAAGAATTTTGAATTTTGAATTTTTAAATAGAATTTTGAATTTAATGATACTTATCTTGGAGCTAAATAATTGGTGTAATATGTAACTGGGATTTTTCATGCTTATTCCAGCCGTTATTTTTATAATAACCATAAAATGTAGTGGAGAATGATCTCTCAATAGACACGCCGATGCTGGTCAAGGCGGGGACGGTGGACGGACGAGGCTGAAGATCGATTAATATAGAAAACATTAGTAAAGCCTATGTTTTTCAGGTCTATGTTCAGGTCAAAAGTACCCTAAGCCGACGGGCGTGAATGAGGAGGTTAATGAGTGTGAATGCCTACGTCTACGCCTACGAGAGGCGTGACATTATGTATGTATGTATTTTTTTGTTGTATGAATATCTTGGGGCTGAGATGTATTCATTTAATTACTTCAGAGCATAACATTCAAGGTTTGTACTTGGACATATTATTATGCAGTTATTAAATCATTTATTGGACTTTCAGTTTTAGTAAAATCTAAATTGACTTTTCAAAGATTTACCTTAACGTAGGATGTTGAAATAATATAAATACCTTTAAAGTTATCCACATATTATTATTATTTGATGAAGTGCTACATCAAATGTATTGGCGATTATGTACCGGAAGTAAGTCCACGGGTGGGGGTTACGTCAATTTCCGGAACGGTAATGGCGCCAGAAACTGGAAAAATATTTCGAACTAAAAATAAACTTTGCAGTACCGTATTTTTGTATGTTTTATATGTAGCTGTTAAAGTAGAATTAATTAAGATATGTTATCATCATCCTAGCCATTCTGATACGCCTGAATCCTCTGGCTTCGTGCAGCCTTGACCAGATTTTCAGTTCAGGCTGTCCTCTACTACGTTTGCCGGTTCGCGGACGCCATTGAAAAATCTTCACGCACCCTCGGTCTTCGGTTTGGCCCATTGCCATTTCAGTTTGCGAATTCGCCTCGCAATGTCGGGCACTCCAGTTCTTCTAAGCATTTTCTCATTTCTGATTCTATCACATAGGGACACTTCGAACATAGATAGCATTTAGTGTGTTTTCCCGTGATTCACCGAATACCGTTTATGAATAACGTATTGAATTAGATTGTCCGTTAAAAGAATAAAAGGGCTGAACATAGGCCTCCCCAATTGCTTTCCACGTTGATCGATCCTTTGCCGCCTGCATCCACTAGCTCCCAACACTGACTACAAAATATCTAATTCCTACTGGCAAACAATAATATTAAAAATACCATTATACAATAAAATTACCGATGCCACACGGGCGAAGTTAGTATATACTCGTATCTTATTTGACGAGGCGCAGTGTAAATGTGTGCACGCTGTGTCGCGGGCGATTATGCACTGAAAGTCGGTCCACGGGTAAGGGAGACAACATTCCGAACTATTTTTAATTCCTTTGCAGCCTAAGGCTATACTATCAAACTTTTAGCAACGAGTATATATCGCACGCTGAGAATGAAAATGACCCATTTCAAAATTTAAATTTTTTGGATAGAGACGTTAATGTGTCGGTCTCATCGACGATATGCTTCTTATTCTTCAATCATATTTTATTATGTCAACATTAAGATAAAAAAGTCGTTTGTATAACATTATTGGACTTTTCTACCTTAAATACAGTATATTTTTTTGTGTCATTTTATATATCTAACTCATTTCACCAAAATTTTGAAATCGGTCACTTTTGTTCTTAGCGTGCGATATATGTTAACACATGATAGAACACAATAATATAAATTACACAATAATAATGCTGCGGTCCGACAGTGAGGGCGCCCGCGATGTAAACTGAGAAAACTCACAGCACTATTACAAATACCTTTGCGCCTACATCCCTATGATACCCATAACTCCGTCACACGAACCCAATATAGATTGGCAAATACAGATAACGTAACTTCTTGCAGATTAGGTCTATCAAGACGCTATATACGGCCACTGGAATATTCATCATCATCATCATCATCATTTCAGCCCATTAACGTCCCACTACTGAGCACGAGCCTCCTCTCACATACCAAGGTGTGAGGGTATTGGGTCATACTCCACCACGCTGACCCAGTGCGGATTGGCGGGGGCAGGTGTATGGCATACTGGAATATTACCCTCTTAATAATTATATCTTCACACGTTGAAGCACGTAACAGCTAGTCTATATCATATTTGATGAAGCGCAATGTAAATGTATGCACGGTGTGTCGCGGCCGATTATGCACCGGAAGTCGGTCCGCGGGTGAGGGAGACGTCAATTTCCGGAACGGGCGCCCGCGATGCGAGCTGAGAAAACACACAACACCATTATAAATGCCTTTGCGGCTACGTCACTATGAAACATTTACTTCTATATTTATATATACATTTACGCCTGTTTCCCCGAAGGGATAGGCAGAGGCATATTATACGCCCACACTTCGCCAATTATATAGTTCCACGTAATATATGGCGAGCCTATTGCCGCTTACCGGGCACTGTTATATTGGGGTGTGTAATGTTTGATATAATAACAAATGCTCTAATTTCACTTGAAATAACGTTATGTTATAATTTTCATATGCTATAATAACAAATAACCTATTTTCATATGATTTAATGTTTTATATGATATAATCTTTCTTTGATATAATAACATTTAGTATAAAGTTCATATTATATAATTTTCATTTTAACCTAATTAGTCGACGGTAGCTATATAAAAAAATAATCCGAGTCGGGGTGCCCTAAAGTCCAAAATGAATATTATGTCAAATGTGCATTATAAGAAATGTTCGAAATGGTGAAAATTAGAAATGGTGAAATGAAATTATAACTACAATTCATTATGACAACTGATCGTTATATTAAACAAAATTATATTAAGTGAAATTATGTCAAGTGAACGTTAGATTTTTTGTTATTATATCAACCGTTACACACCCGTTATATTGGTGGGCAGGTGCAACACTTGCAGGTGAGGTTGGCTTGGGCTCCTTAAGTCTTGATAGGATCCCTGTTTTTAACAGAATGGTTGGAACCCCACTTACGCCTCCCTAACTGCTTTCGAAGTTGAACGATATTAATAATATCATCATTATCTCTGCCACTAGCAGTCCATTGCTAAAAATAGAATTCAAAAATAAAGTGTAAAGCTGCTTAACGCTGGTAAGCGCTGCTTATTCATAAATTCCCGCTTCAGTAAAGTTAAAAATCAAAAATCATTTGTTCAATAGAGCTCTAATGAATGTCATTCACTGCGGGCGGGAGCTTGATCGTAAAAGAACGAGCAAGAAAATCGTCTAGATTAGTTTTTCTCCCGCCAGTTACAATAAAAATACTTAATATTAAGCCAGTTAGAGTACAGCCAGTTACAATAAAAACTACTAAGCGCTTGTATTTATTGATTTCAGATAGATCACTCAAAAATTGACTAAAACATTAGTAAGAACCTAGCATAAATAATATTAATCAATTTATTTTACTTCCAAATAATTAATTAAAATCACGAACCTAAGAAATGTTGCATATAATATATTTCTAGGCTGTTTTTGTCGGTCTCTGTATAATACTGAAAGTCCATCAAAATAATCATTGAAGGACAAAAGTAACCATCTCGGACAATTAAATAAAAACAGGTGACCTATAAAATATCCTCGAGTGAATTTCCTTGCTCTGTTACCAAACAAAGCTCAAAAATCTGAACGAACAAGCTTCTAAAATGTAAGTATTTTATCAAGCTTTTACGTCGTCCATTAAAAAACAACAATTGGAGGTTGAAAGATTTTTTTTACGTTGCGGCAATGTTGGAAGTTTGATATTTTTAGCTAACACAGGAAAGGAGGACCACAGCGGTTGATTGATGTACTGGAAATGGAGTAAAAAATATTAAAATCTTCATGTACTTTTACTGTCGGACGGCTGAAAATTTCGTAATGCTTGACGAATTTATTATATTAGAACAAATTGCAGATAGAATTTCGTAGTAAGGAATTCTAAAACTGTTTTTGTAAATAGTTATAGGTTTTCTTATTTTATGTATTTTTTTTAAATGTTATGGGAATGGAGTACATGAGCTGTGGTAAATCAAACAAAGTAGTGCAACATCACTTTTCAAATTCTATCAAGAAGTCCATGTGAGATCTCAAGGGGTTTAGGGGAGGGCATCTTATCTTCCATTTATCATCTTTGTCACCACTCATTTTCATTAACTAATATATCTCTTACTTGACACTGGCTAAAAGTGAAAAGAAGTTCCTAGTTCTTGGCGGGAAAGTGAAGTGTCATGTCTGTAGTTATGTGATATTTGGAACATTATTGTGTAATAACGGTGGATTATTAACCGTTAAGTGTTTGTGAACGTACATGAGTGTTGGTAAATGTTTAAGTTTCAAGCTTTGAAATGCTAGTTATACGAGCATAATTACGAATAAACATAGTAGACATGAGCAGACCAGTCCACACACCCGACGCATGACGCCACCACCGTAAAGATATTTATGTGAGCATGACAGACTCAAGCTACAGAATATTTTATTTAACTACATAACATATTGATGAAATATGCCGCTAACCTAAAATATTTTTGGTCTTATGAGAGATAATAATTCACAGCAATTCCGTCTTAACATCTATATAAATTTGGGCAATACTATGCGTTTCTAATCAAAAACAAATTCCCGCCAGTATAAAATTTACTTCATATTACACACAGTAACGATTTATATGAATGATAGGACTGCAAAAGATGTGTTGTGCAGTTATTAGTTTTTAAAAAAAATCTTTTTTCAGTTAGCTGAACTTTCAATTACCAATAAAATAGTAGACAAGAGCAGACCAAACAAGCACAAGCAGCACTCGTTCAAAGAGCGTAGTTAAAGGTAAGAATACTTTTACTGTCACTATCTGATATTTTACTTCTGTTCATATCCTAGCATTATCCCGGTTGCCCTAGACTTAAGCTAGGGCTAGGGCCCAGGGTCTGCTCACTAGTTCAACCAGATTTTGACTGAATTTTAGTTAGTACGTGGAGCGACTGCCGCTTCGTCCTCCGCAACCCAGAGGGAAACATCATTCTATGGTTAAGCTAGCTGTCAGTCTGTTAGAAGGCATTGACTTCGTAATAACGACTGTCATAGATGTTCATGACAGCCGGGACCAACGGCTTAACGTGCTTTCCGAGGCACGGAGCAAGCGATAATTACGCACATAACTTTGAAAAGTCATAGGTGCGTCACCAGGGTTTGATCCCGAGCCCTTGCATTAAGGCGCATTCCACACCGCCAGCTAGAGGGCGAGGAAACTAGGCGGAAAGGCTATGATATTAAAAAGTATTACAATCGGACAATCAATAATAGTAGTATAATAAGAGTTACTAAGTCATAGATAATTAATAATTTAGATTAATCCTATAAGGGCTAAGAAGGTTGAAAATTGTCATTGGTTTTATCCTCTAACTCTATGTTCAGTGTAATGGTGGCATTACATATACCACTGCCTGTAATAAACTTTAACCTTTCGTTTAGATTTGAATATAAAAATGGTTTTTAATAATAAGAATCTTTAGCGTTTATCCATGAGTTTAATTCTAAAGCAGAAGTTTCAAAATTTCTCAACTTATGACACTTAGTAGCCTGTTGAAGTTTTCTTTGTGTCTCTTGTATCTTTTATCCTTAAAAATTGTATTTTTGTAGCTTAATTATAATATTACTCCAAATATATGACATATTTTATTAAATTTCACAGTATTCTTGCAAAGAGCAGTTGTATCCGAGGAATGCGTTATGTTGTGCCGGCCTAGAATAGTGCCACTCTCTCTCATCTCATGGTAAGTCGAAAGAGTCGATGAAGGGAAGTCCTACCGGATGATGGGCAGCAGCGTCATACTGCGTACTGGCTTTTACTGCGAACATCAACCCGCCTGCCCAGCAGCGTGTTGGTTATGGGCGAATACCCCCAGTATAATGTGTTGGAGAGACCGATGTTCAGCAGTGGACTTTATGTGGTTGTAATGGTGATGATCCATGGGATAATACAAATTGAATTAACATGTAATGGAATTAACATGTAATGGAATTAACATGGAATGGAATTCTAGATAAGCGGTATAGTTAATTCACTATTTATAAAACATATAATTGGACTGTCTGAAGAACAAAAAGTCTATTACCAAATAATTAAAACTCCGCCGTCCTTGCTCCGATTTAGGGAAGGTTTTTATATGAAAATTGTTTATAAAAGCTTGTAAGCTGGCAGATATGGGTCCAAGCGTCGACAGTAAGCTGATTACATAAATTGAGCATACTTGTACTTACATTTTGTTCGTAATCGTGAATAATTAATGAGTTTATCTAGTTCTCTCTACATTGCTATGTTTCTTGTCTCCCGGCAGTCGTTCGCCATCTAAAAGGTGAATACAATCGCTTTGATGACTTGTATTCTTTAATTTTCTGTTATCACCAACAATAAATAATATGTGATTTTAAATTAGTTTGTGCTTCTAAGAGTAGAATTGTGTCTGTGATCCGTATGATTCTAGAGGTTAGAACTTAAATGCAACTTAACCTTAACATATGCACTTAATTCACTTTTTTATAATTACTACTACTAAAACTCTTACAACTATTGGAAAATCAAGATGCGCAAACGTTTCTAAAGTTGTTGTTAAAAGAAATGATACTTTAATCATAATTTTCTGTCGACCCGTGAACGCGTCAAGTAGAAGACTCAAATACTACAAGATTTGTACCATATTAGCATTGAAAACAACTTAGAATCTTAGTTTAGCTGCATTATTAAATTTAGCTTACAGATTTTATACGAAATCCGATAGAATAACAAAAGTACGCGATACCAATACTCGTCTATTACCGAGCAAAATTATTCCTGCTGGGTTTCTAGATAACTTAATAGACTTTAGTTCAATTCGGGCCACTGGGTCAACCGACGTGACTGTTCAGCCAAACAAAATAAAACTAATCCCCACGGTGATCACTGGGACAGAGGCATGTTAATAAACTGGATTTCAAACTTCACTGCATTATCCGGCTTTAAGCGAATTAAGACTCTGTCATGCAATATTTGGAACTGGTATTTGAAACGTGATATCATTGGTAATATTTAGTGATTTATTTGAACTGGTTTTAAGACTATTTTGAGCTTTTTTGGCGTACATTGTTTAGGCAGTTTTGGATTACTGATATGGTAAAGGAATTCTTCCAAGATCTGAGGATTCCAAGCCAACGTCACCTGCAAGTAGTGCACCTGCCAAACAATGGACGAGGCTCTGGCAAATATAAAAAATCCTGATTAGCAGCAAAAGGCTCGCCACCTATTACGTGGAACCAACAATTTAATTGGCAAAATTTGGGTGAATATGGCTCTGCCTACCTCTAAGGGGAAACAGGCGTGACATTATGTATGTATAATAACTACCTACCGTGGACATGCTTTTTTATTTTCTGTATATAAGTATTCATATACCTCAACTAGTTTAGAATATAAACAGTGCAAAGTAATGCCCAATAAATTCGCTATTGAGCGATGTTCCCCAAAGTGAGCTTGAAATAAAAATGAATTTGATGTTAGAAACTTTTTTCAAATAATTGAAATGTTCGCAACAGTAAAGTTAGACAAAAATATTTGAAATTGGTGGTGCAAACTGGTATGTGAGACTGTTCGAACCAATTCCAGCAAATATATTATTAAACATTACAACAACACTACTATGCTTTATATTAAAGTACCAAAGGACTAACTTTTGTGATCGTTAAATTTACTTATATAGTCGTTACCGACTTTCTAGTTCCGCGGCGCCACAAGCGAAAGCTAGTATAATTAAAATAATAATAAGTTCCAGTTACAACTGTTGAAACTAGTTTCATTGCAAGTGATTTAAAATATCAAGTGACATACAACTTAGCCCAGCAGTATTTAGACGGCAAAGGTCCATTTGAAAAGTTGTGAGTAAGGCCGTAAGCCGGCTCAGCTCCGGTCGAGCGCAATAACTCCCAGTACACATTGTGACGGGCGTGTGTTCAATTACATATCGGACAACTGGTATGGTATCACGTTACTGATTAACCTAATACTTCGTAATACTATAAAGTATGAGATTTTTAATCCCAGTTTTAATAGCTGTCCTCATATTAAGATTTTTGGATATTTTTTGAAACGATATAGTTTCTTTGCTCATTAACTTTCTAACCGGAGTATTTAGACGGCAAAGATTCATTTGAAAAGTTATGAGTAAGGCCGTAGGTTAGCTCAGCTACAGTCGAATGCGAGAACTCCCACTACATTTTGTCTTGGGCGTGTTTTCGATTACATAATGGACAATTGCTATCACGTTACTGATCTAACTAATATTTATTAATACTATAGAGAATGAGATTTTAGATCTCAATTTAAAGAGCTTAAGTTTGAAATTTTGTGATAGTGTAAAGAAGAGATAGTTTATGCCTTTCATTAGTTGAATAAATAATGCTAAAGCAATGAAAAAAATACAGAGATATATTATTGATTTGTTCATTAGTGCATTAGTCTATTAATATATCAAGTCATGGGTATCCAAAAAAAAAAAAAAAACATATATCGACAGCCATCCAAGTATTTCACTAATTTAGCTTTTGGCAGGAGGAAGAAGGAATAAGATGCTGTACCAGGGGGTACCCTGGCCACCAGCTGATGGGAAGGGAATGCTGTACTAGGGAGTGCTCTGGCCACCAGCACGAAGGAAAAGGACTGTACCGAGGTGTAGCCCCGGCCGACAGTAGGAGATGCAGAGAGAGAAATGAGACCTAAAACAAACGGTGTCAATCTAGTTATTGCTGATAATTGCTAGGTTTCAGAATTGAATTACATGTTATGTACACATATATTATAAAGGTACAAAGAAGTGTAACGTATGTGTTAAGTGTCGACGCTGCACGTAGATGTTGGAATTTATAATTTCTTTATTGGTTATAAAGATGATACAATTTGGTTAATATTATCTCTAATCCTATACGAGGTTTATCTAGTTCTAGATACTAGGTTAGTTCTCAATAATTTAAAACTACACAAATCTATACCCTCGCACCTTGATATGTGAGAGGAGGCTCGTGCTCAGTAGTGGGACGTTAATGGGCTGAGATGATGATGATGACACAAATCTATAATTATATAAAATAAAACACTCCAAAATCAACAATAAAATATACAAACAATCGACATATATTGTAAACCCTGATGCTAGTTTGCGAAGGGAAAAAGAAACTCCCCTTGACGGAGGACTAACTAGTTGCTTCACCCAGCTTCACTCGTACCGCATCACCTATGTTTGAGACAACTTATACACCTTACAATTATTATGTACCTCGACAGGATCACCCTACGGTTTGAAGCACGGGCTGCCCTTGAGCCCGTCTTTTAACTGCTCTCAACGCGCTGGTGGCCACCCCCGGGACCGACTGACAGGGGAGTTCGCGTGTGAAGTGTTGCCAAGAACAGTTTGAGACAAATGAACTTATGACCCACTACCTGAGAGCCTGACTTTTATATATTAGTTTTATTTTTTTTGTTAAATTAAACGTATGTTATGCATAATTGTTAATTCTCTTTACCTTGTTCTTTTTAAGTGCACTTTTTACCCACCCTTGGGGCTAAAAACGTGACAATGGCTCCTCTCAAGGTGGCTCAAGCTACCGTAGAAAAAATAATTAAAAATGAATTAGTGTCATTCAATTTTAAGCGTTATGTCCAAACACATAGACATTCGCTAGATTCGCTCGGTGAAGCGGGATTCACGATTGCAGTTGTCAACCGGTTATTGCTTTTGTGCTCATGTCGACAAATCACGGATTGCGCTCGTGCAGTCTACGGGGTTATTTTCTATTATTGAAATCGGGGTTATTGTTGAAACTAGGCCTACTTGCCGCTGACCACGCTAGCGCCAAGTCCAATGTACAAGAAGTAGACTTGTACAGAGTCAGTTGACGGACGTTAATAGCCCAGCGATGATAATGAACGTACATAATATTAAACAAATGGGAATACAATAAATAAGGTGGAACCAAAAATTTAAAACACTACAATTTTAATGGGAATGATGTCGATATTCATAATTGTTATCTTTATACATACAGTCACGCCTGTTTCCCCGAAGGGGTAGGCAGAGCCACATCATACGCCCACACTTCGCAAGTAAAATTTTTGTTCCCAAGCAGAGGTGGCGAGCCCATTGCCGCTTACCGGGATCTGTAACGTTTGCCAGAGCCTCGTCTGTTAATAAGCAGGTGCACCACTGTCAGGTGAAGTTGGCTTGGGCTCCTTAGATGTTGGTAGGATCCCTAAACACCTACAAAAACCAACAAGCTAACTTTATAGGTTTAAATTTTGAAAATTGTGAATGTATAGACAATTTAATATCAGTATCGCTAATGAAAATAAATAAACAAAATTAAGTTGCAATGATATAAGTAAGTCGTGTGTCTGTAAAGAGTAACCACCGCATACAAACCTCAGTGGTTTATGTGGCGAAATTTTGAAAATAGTCATAAAAAACAACATGAACTTGTTCTGACAATACAGATTTTTATAGGACGTACGCTTTGCCAGTTAATGCATAAAACAGTAATGCTAATTTAAGTAAAGTTCTAATATGAAATTAGAATATTTTCTCAAACTTCTTCAGTAGGCCGCATACCTGACCTACTTGCAATACGAAGAAGACTATTTAAATAAAATTAGACTGTACAGTAAGCCACGTATTCGTGCTACATGTTTTTATGCAAAATTTTCTCGCTTGCAATTCATGGCGGCTTTGTGAAGTTCGCACGTAACTCCGCCGCACGGAAACTTGGGCAGAGCTAAATTTGCCCACTCGTTGCCAAAACTACCCCATTGTCTTGTGCGCCTTCATCTACATTTGGAAAACATCGGCATTTTGCGAGGTGCGGCTAATTTTACCTCGCATTTGTACGTTGGGAGTTCCGAGACTTGGGGCGTGAGAGTCGGATGGTTTTGTTGACTTTTACCAACTGAAAGTGCTTAGTTGGAGACTGCACAACTAAGACATTTGTTTTAATACGAAATGTAAAAGATGAGAACGCATAAAATGCTTTTCATAATAATAGCTCAAAAAGACTAACCTAGTCGGAAACGCTTATCTTGGATGGGTCAATGTTATTTGTGGCATTTGGCATCGAGCGCTTATTGGGCGACCCGATTGGGCGGTTTCAAAATTATCGATAATCCAGCTGCGTAGAGCGACGTCATACGCAAGACGGCTGGTAGCGTAAACTAGCTAAAGATCGGGCTCAATGGCGTGCTATCGGAGAGGCCTATGTCCAGCAATAGATAAATTTTGACTGATGATAATGTAACGCTGGGTTGCCTATGTTTATATAGAATACCTACTCATTAACCAAGCAATGTATTCCCATGGGATTATAGTTACAGAATAATATGAAAACAATTTTCATTAGAATGGTGTCAAGGACCCCTTTAGTTTATTAATAAATGAACTTTGTACAATACGCGTTCACGAAAACAGTTAACGACTTTAGAACTAACTGCTGAAGGAAGTGGGACGTAGAATATAATTTTACATCTTATTTGCGTAAGCTAACTTCTTAATGTTCATAACAGTATTATTATATTATTATGTAGTCTGTTGAACAGAACGTAGGGTTACTACGGAAAAAATATTGAATACATTTTTTAATGTTGATGTTGGCAGACCTTGTCTATCAGAAAAGTTATTCATAACAGAAATAACAATATGTTCCTAATGGAACAGTGGGCCTTGTGGTATTTTCCATACAAAGAAAAGATGGATAAATCCTAATTTATTCTTCAGAATAAATTGATTACACTATAGATTTGATATGTCGACTATGGGTTCGGGGAAAAAATCTCATTACTAGATATTATAATTTGGCATGTAATTTTATAACTTCTAATAATTATCATGTTGGTGTGTATATGTATAAATCCTCTAAAAATCGGACCTGCGTTCTAAATTAATTATCAGCCGTCAATTGTTGTAAATAGTGAATTCTGAAACGATGTTTTATTAAAGTAACCTAGGTATGTTGAATGTGTAAAATTTTAAATGTGGGCAAGTGACAAAATGCCTGGCTTAGTCATTAAATTAGGTGCTTAGGTATAAATTAGCGAGACAAGTTCCAATCATAGTGTGTCATAATTTGGTATTTTTTTTATAAAGAGCTTGTTAAATTTTCCGTGGCTTAGTTATTATTTTTGAGGTTGGTTGCCGTGTCCAAAAAAAATCTTTGCGGTTTGATTTATATCTCTTCAAATATTACTTACATAGGACATGAATATTTGTTTCTGTCTGTATGTTTGTTAAATATATTAAGTATGTGTGTATCAAAAATGAAGTGTTTATGTATGTTTTTCCGTTATTCAGTTAATAATAATAATCATCTTACAAAGTGTTAATTATTGTAGGAGAATTACTTATTATTATCACATAGATTAATTTCTCTTTCAAGAATGGAAGTCTCCAAGTTCTATCGGACTGATTTTTTTAAAATATATTTTTTATATTTATTTCTGCATGTCTGTCTCTTAAAATATGATTAAGCTTACTTGTGTAATTTAAGAACATTAATGTTTGTTATCTAGCAGTATTTATGTAAACTATATTATATGCAAATATTATACTCAATTTATAATATTCGAACAAATTATCAATTCTTATAATAATTATGATCTTTAAGTATATTTCCATGGTAGCCCTACAGAAGACTTTTGGCGCCATTTATGCCGAAACCGACTTTCTCATTTCCCAAACTACCATTGTCTTCCGACTCCACAATAATTACAAATTCGCTGAACACCAGCTAATTTTGGACCCTAATTTTTGTTTCAGTTGTAATGTTCTAAGTTCGCAGTAAGTAAAGCTATTTGCAATTACCCAGTTCTTTCTGTGCCATATTATCATTACCAATGTTGTAGAAAGAAGATAATTATAGGGATGAATAAACTGTGTGTAAATATTCAAAAATAAACATTTTACAATTATGACGCACTTGGCAACTACGAACCACGAGGTGGGGAAGAGTTGACCAAGATACTTGTCAAGCCAGTACAGATGGATATTTTCGTTATGTTTTATGTTCGTAAAATATTGTAATTAGGCTAGTTATTAAACAGAAATAAATTATTATTATTATATGGTAGCAATAATGTAAGAATTCCTAATTAACTATTTAAATGTAGACTTTTTCATAGTTTTCATTTTTTCAGATCTTGCACACAAATTTCCTATATGGACATTGATCTTCCTGTATTGGAGGTTCCTAATATCGTGTTCTTTTCATATGAGTATTTATTGTAATGAGTAATCATTTATAAAAAGAACTCTTGCGTGCCTGATAAAATCCGCATGCTATTACAAACACCCTAATACCAGAAAAACGGAATAGCAAGTATACCCACAAATATCAAAGATATCACAGTAGGAGCGAAGTATCCAAAATAACTTCAATATCAATGTTTGAAAAGCTCGTAACTATCTAAAATGGAGGGTTTACCGGTCACCGAAGCCTGATCGATAGACAGCCGAGGACAGCCCATTGAAATTGATTTCAGTTTTCAACACTTTACTCCAAACTTACGGGGGGGTTAAACTTTAGTTGTGACATGTTTCTAAAAAGGTACGGTCAGCAAGACGATATTGAAAAGTGTAAACTTTATTTATCAAACAATAAAGGAATATATCCTTACATAGACATAGACATATATATAATATGTCAAGGGTTTGGTACCTTATATCAATATGTAAAACTTCAACTGCCTACATGGCAAAACCGAACGATTAAAAATTACCCAATGAATATCTTGCATTAAGCATAATTATGTTCGTTTACACATTTTGTACACACTTTGCTTGGCTGAAATGATTGATTAAATATTCTGCATCAGGCCCGCTTTGGATCTACTTTAGCATAGTAAATTATATTATTCCAATTCCAATTATATTATTATTCCAATTTATTAAAACATATAAATAATATATATTACTTTGTTAGCTATCGGTACTAGTCATATCTACTTGTAGTGATCTGTGCCGCTCTAGGCGGGATCTTGTCAGAGTTGGTGGACGGGCTAAAACTTCAGCCGGACCAGATTAGCCGCCAATCCGTGCCAATGGGACCGTTCCGAGCCCGTCTTATTGCTCGTCTCACTCGCAAATGGAAACTGAAAGGCATCACGAACTTTGGACATAATAATTGTATTATTGGGAACTGTTTGGTTTTGCCTCTTGAATAAGCTTCCTAAGCTCATAGTGGAATAGTTATATTGAATTGTTTCTTTTGATGTCTTTTTGAATTAGGACAATGTCTATCTTACTAGGCTAGGTTTCCAGAAGGTACGTTCAATAGAAAATAATTATGTCGTAATTAAGAATTTTGGCAACTTTCTTTTACATAAAAATGCTTTAAAATTTCTTTAAAGCTCTTCTTATAAATAATGTAGAGTTACTAGGTGAAATTTCTTGTATGCCAAAAAAATAATATACCATATTTTTATTATAATATTTAAGTTTGGAAATGTAGTAGTATCTACATAATACACAAAGAGCATCAAAGGACTTCAAAGGCCCTGCTGTTATCTTAAAATAGAATAAGAGGAATCCATTATCAACCAAAATATAAGGAAACATATTTCTTTTTATAACTTTTCTATAACAAGCAATGTGTGTCTTGTTTGTTTGGCATTTAATATCAAGCTTCGTGATTATTCGTGTATTCGATGGTAACTATATTAAACTTTACTACCGTATGCGGTGGTAGTCTTTAATCCAAGTAAAAGGGCTTAGACAGAAGTGGAGCATGACTTTCTCACCCAGACAGATCTCCACCTTGAAGTAGCGGGTGGCTGAGTACCTCCCGGTAGGGCACAGGAGACCGCTGAGGAAAAGATAACACCCAGAGGCAGGCGACTCTGGAGAGCCTTTAGTACTGACTACCGGGTAGGGAAGCCAAGAGAGAAATATACAGCACTAGGAGGGTCTTGGGCAGCGGGGCCCCTGATAGTTAACCGAAGATCTTCCGAGAAGACAGCCACTAGTTTTCTGAGACAATATTGATGATAATCTGTAAGACATTAGGATGTGTGTTGCAAGGAAGATTTGAGTGTTAGATATCGTGTCGTTGGCTAAGAGTTATTTGTAAAATCTATGTCGAACACAAAATTGAAAACAATTTCGTTTTAATACTGTCGTATTACTGTATGATGACTCATCAGCCGATCTGGATCGACACTGCAATGTCTGACCACAGTTCAATTAGAACGGTATAATAAAGAGTTCTATCATTATTAATACAATATAACTTTTTCCCACAAAATCGAAAGTAGGAATTTGGTACAAATAGCATAAAGTTTTTACTCCTCTTGACCTATGATCATTGTAGATTTTTACTGCGATTGGTCTCGAGGTGTGGCCTTCATCTCTTTGGATTTCTCGAAGCTTTTCGGGCTTATCAGTTTAGTGCAACGACACGAGGTGGTCCGAAACGATCACCGAAATAAAGTAGAATTCACATAGGTCAGTCCTTGGACGAGTGACCGTTTGTGTGGCATTAAGTATCGAGCGTGTTCGTGCTTCGGTTGGCAAGTTGAGATGTAGTGCCCGAATATAACTATATGTGGTAGACGGTAAAACAAGGCCTTATAAAATACACCTGCCTCCGCCAATCCACACTAGGTCTGAGTGGTACAGTATGACGTGAACCCCTATCATCTTCGTGGTAGGAGGCAGGTGCTCAGCAGTAGGATTAGGTGAGATGAGAGTCGAGCAGTCAGACTTGCATAATATTTAGACAACTAACTACCAATACAACTTATGCACTGTGTCATCGAAAGTAGTGGGTCGTATGAGAGCCAAAAACTCGGCATTATCCGTGACAACGCAACGGTGAAATTGAAACCAATAAAATGCTACATAAAACGTTTTCCGTGTTTTGGCCGGGGAGTGACAGCCCTAGTGTTTGACAAGGGATGTCATAAGACTTCCTTCGCTCGTCCGTCTGACTGACTATGTGTGTGAATCCAAGCGGGTTGACGTGACAACCGCTTGACGTGCGATAGTGGGGCCGATGGGGTGAAAAGCTTTAGAGTTATTATTTGATATTGATTTGCTATTTTTATAGTAGAATGTTGAATAAGGTCTCTTTGATATCTCTAATACAATCACGGTTGTTTTCCTGAAAGGCCTACCCTTCTAGAGGCATATTATACGCCCACATTTTGCCAACTATCTAGTTGGTCCCACGTAATATGTGGCAAGCTTATTGCCGCTTATCTGTAACTTTTATGTTTGCCAGTAATCTCTAATAATTACAACTAGATCCTCATGGAGTACGTTCAATGGCTTTCCATACTCCACATGCCAATGTTTTACACTCCTAACTGAACTCTGACGCTCATTTGCTGCAATGGAAGCGGCACTAAGCTTAAACTAACATACATACATACATTCACACCTGTTTCCCCGAAGGGGTAGGCAGAGGCATATTATACGCCCACACTTTGCCAGTGCCTATTGCCGCTTTCCGGGCACTGTTATGTTCGCCAGAGCCTCGTCCGTTGATAGTCAGGTGCACCTCTTGCAGGTGTGGTTGGCTTGGGCTCCTTAGGTCTTGGTAGGTTTAAAATAACAACGGCTGAATCTCCTTATCCGGTGGACGATCTGCTAAAGAAGCAAAGAAGAAGATCCATTGATGTACAAAACAAGTAGGGGAGGTCTATGTTGGACTTTGGTTGAGGTTATTATGAAACGCACGTGTTACTAAATTAAATTATTTTTCAGATTGTGAATACAATCCATGAAATTGGAACCCATGAAAAAGCTGAAGTTACAATATTTACGACATAATTTTGATTATAAAAGCAAACGTTAAGTTAAGATTCGTCATACTTTTTGCTTCAGCGTAATTTTGAAACAGCAATAAAGTTTATTTTTAATTGGAAACTTTCAAGGTTTCTTTGGGTTTCAACTTCTAAAACAATTTCCAAATCACTCCTCCTCAAGACAAACTCAGTACAACAAAAATCCATTTAATTTAATTTGAGTTCAATAAATAAACGGGTAGACTCTACGGTTAACAAGGCATGCTGAGGGGTAGAAGCAGCTAAACAATCTTCTTAAGGGCCTCTCAGCGTCTCGGGACTGAGTCGAACTACAACGTCGGATATTTATTATTTGAAGATGCAGCTTTATAAAACGGCGACTTAATATTATTATGAGTGTTTATAACATAAAATAATGATTAAATATTATTCTGTATGACGTAATTAATACAAATTTCGACGACCGATATGGCGTGGAGATCAGTATACCTACACTTCACTCCAGAGGTCGAGGGTTCGATTCCCACACAGGACAAATCTTTGTGTCCATGAACTTGATTTTTTTTATCTGGCCTGGGTGTTTTCTACGTATATTTATCAAAAAAAAGTTTATACGTTATTTTGTATCCATATCATAAGTTTTTCGAGATACTTATCTTGGAACTAAATAATTGGTGTGATTAATACCATTTGGGAAAAGAATTGTTATTATTATTAATTGGGCTAATCATGAAAATAATCGTTTTATAAAAATTATTTGTATTTAAATAGAGATTGTCTGCATAATATTATTATATTTTATATCTGCAAATGGGTTCATATTAGAAGTAGGTCCAGAAAGTTCTAGAATGGAGACCTTTTATTAGAAAACGTAGCGTAAGACGTCCATCTGCAAGATGGTCCGAAGTCCTATAAATGTCAGGCCGCCTGCAAACGATCACATTGGAAGCTAATGGGGGAGGCCTATAAGTGCCCCTTTTTCAACAGCGGTGGGCTGGGTTCTTAATTTTTCGTATACAATCTCTTTGAAACGCATGGTAACGGTAAGAGAAAAACTCACTTGCAAATAATCTGTACCAACGTAATATGAAACCTACCGTACTCCTGTATCCATATAAAAGATTAAAATCACTCAAGGAACGTTTACTTAATATTGCCTCGGCGCCTCTCATATCTTTATTGGAAATTTACTCCGCACACGTGGCGTGGCGGTGCTAGTCCTTGAAATTGAACAGGCTCCTATATTCACTGTAATAAATTTACGTACGGCTCGAAATACTAATGTAGCCCTCGCCTCAAGATTTATTTTCGTAGTTCAGAGGGTGCCCACTTAAAATTTGTTACATATGAAAAATATTCGGTTGCTTTATATTGAAATATTATGTTAGTTACCATCGATATGGTGTAGAGGTCGGTGGAATAACTTTTCTTGGCTCCTTCTAAAAGACTGACAGCTGGTTTACCCATATAATGATGTTTCCCTCTGGGTTACGGAGGTCAGACGGCAGTCGCTCCACGTAATAACTGAAATTCACTCAAATCTGGTTGAACCAGTGTGCAGACCCTGGGCGCTAAGCTTAAGTCTAGGGCAACCGGAATAATGCTAGGATATGATGATGATGATCTTACTTTTTCTTACATTATACCTTCTCGAAGACCTGTTCTAGAGTACGAGAGAGTTAAGACAGCTTTTCAAAAAAAGTTGAAAAATAAAAGTCTCGGTTTGTCATAAGGACAAAGTCACAGGTTGTTGTAAGACCTTTAATAAAATGTAAAAAATAACTTGAATCATGGTGCAGAAGGATGGAAGCATCCAACTTAACTAATCATAAATTTTTATTTGCATTGAAGTTTGAATATTTCTTTGCTCAAGTTTGTACCAGTGCGACCATCTTTAAACTTTCTTTCTACTTTTTCATTATCAAAAGAAACTCGGTGTAAAAATGTGGATGTATGGGCTCATAGCGGAACTCACAAACAAAATGTTAAACTAACTAGTGTGTGACTATTTAAATAAAATTGGCATCGTTTTAATTAGTTTTTGTTGTCTATGTTCGTTACAAATGCAAGCACGAATGCTCTCTTTCATTGTTACTTTATTTGTTTTTTAATAATGCTCTGTTTTTAGTTATGTCTTATATATTTGATATAAATGATATTGTAAATTTTATTTCATGCAATATTTAATATGTTACTCTATGGAATTTTCCACCATATGTTCTTGTTCTTACCGAATATATACCCACAACCTTTTATATTTTTCTGTTTTGCTTAAGAGGTTATATTCCTAATGTATGTCAAGTGGTTGTGGAAATGCCTTGTAACCACAAGGCATTTCCAGGTCCAAGAAATTCTACAACATCATGTATTTTCAGACGGAGCCATAGAAAGCGACGTAAGGGAACTGGATCACGTGTTGTATCCAATGGGGTGATGGGGTGATGGGCTAGCCACGGCCATCTTTTGACACGGTTAACCTATAGATCTCTGTATGAACTTAGTTACAATATTATAGATAATTTATTTTCAATAGTTGGAGCTATGTAATCTAGTATCGGTAGTCTATATGGTATTAGTTTATTTAGGTATTTAAAATAAAGTGTTTTAAGTTCTGTTAATGGAAAGGGACAGTCCTGACTTCCGTCATTAAGGTTTTCTAAAGTAGCTTAAATGCAATGTGTTATTTGTCTTTAATTAAGTTTTATGCTTTCAAGTCCTTTAGTATTTAACTCTGTATTTAATCATCCTATTTATTTTATAGAAAAAAGTTTGATAATTACTTGCATGTTTTGTAGATACAATGTACAGGACATTTGAAAAGAATCAAAACCTTAAATTTATTTATGAATACCTATCAAAGAATATTTTTTTCTGTACTGTGCTTAACATTCCATGATTTTTATGAATCTACACTCGCGAGCAACCAAATCGACACAAACGCTATATGTAAACATTGTTTTATGTAATAGTATACAACTGTTGAATAAAAATAGTATGTCACTTGAAAGCTTGAAACTTAGGAGTTAAGCGTTTAAAATTTTCCTAACTTGTAAAAGAATATCGCCAAATACGCTGCCGATCTAGAAAAATACATACAAAAGTAAACACTGCAATATGTTATCAATTCACATAATAATACTTTCCTCACCCAGAATGCGCGATGCAATCTCATTGATCACCGTCAATAAATCAACAAATTTACTTGGCAATTTCCATAATTCACACAATATCAAGTTACTCCCGGGGATAAAGAAAAATCCAATTTTCTTCCTTTCTACGAGGGGTGGGGTCATATAGGGCGATGTCACATTGGAATTGTATGGCGGACTAAGAACTTTAGTAGTTTTTTACTTTATATTTGAGAAAGGGAATGGAAATAACAAATATAATGACATTGTAAAGACCCGAAACTATTCTTAATTATTTCAATGAAATTGTGTGTAAATTTTCATTTATAATCAACTTCATAAATTCAATTTAAAAAATATTATATACACTGAAACAAAGACATTTTCTATATTTAAAAATAAAAAATCTTTTTGAATCAACAATTTACTGCTTGAGTAATGTAATAAAGTCTTCTTAAAATGTCGGAGTTCATTACAAAATTATAAAACCACTTTACTGCAATTCTAATGACATAAGAAAACAAAAAATCTACATCACTTTTTGCAAAACGTACCTTACACGGAACCCATCTAGACAAAGGAATGCCGTCAATAACTAAATTAATTAACTTAAAAGCACTTTCAAAGCTGAGCGTGTCGTTCACGGCTAAAAAAGGCTAATAAAAGTAAAAATTACAAGCGTTAAGGAGAATTGGATTCACTGTGCCTGCGCGTTGTACGAGTAGTTAGTGATCATTAATGTCTTTTTTTTTTAACTTTACCGGCTTAGCTATGTTAAAAATGTGAGAGTTTTTAATTCTCACACGGTTGCTCCTTATTTTAAATTATGTCGTTTCCACTCAATCGTGTAATACGTGCTTTTTTTTTAGACTTTCAGAATCGTTATGAATAATTTCCACTTTATCGTGTTATAGATGCTATGTTTTTTAGGCTTTCAGAATTGATAAGTTACGTAATTGATTGCGATAGTAACTAAAAGGGCAGTTCATATTGTAATTCATTCACGGACAAACATCAGCTATTAATCTCGTCTATTTGCCGTCGGATAAAAAGCGGACAAAACCCAAGAAGCCGGAGGGAATCTTATACCTATTTAACCCTTAATCAGATAAACGGTCCATATTCAATTTACCATTATGTAGTTCAGATGAAGTAAGAAATTGAAAAGCTATATAAAATTTACAAGCTCTATGTTCGTAGGTGTATCTATTTTTGTTAAGGATTACTAACACTTCGATAATCCCATTATTGTTTTGGGTATATATGATAGTCGTGAAACCAAGTAAAGTACCTTTTGTGTGGCTTGCAATAAAATTAACAGCATGAAACCATTTGTTTTTGATTTACGTCGCTAACAAAATGCATATAGGCACTCTCTCCTGGCCAAAGAGGGACCGAGACAGGTGTGTGGGACTCACCACCGGCAGACACGACCGCCAGCAGTAATACCCACTAAAATCTTCCGACGACGACGCCTGCCGCCGGCGGGGGCCAGTACCTGGGTTGCAGCTCTGACAATCCGCCCGCGGCCAGCGTCCCCCGGACCATAACCGGGAGGACCTCCTCAGAGAGACGCAGTGGACGCGCCCCTCCTACCTCCTTGTGCGACCTTAGCGTGTATGGCCGACTTCTCGCAGGTTAGACAGCAGCTGCCCCCTGCCCCCACTGCCTACAACCCTTCTAACGCTGCTTGACGGGCACTCCTGGCCCGCCCGCTGCGCCCTCCATAGGTCCCTTTTAGTTTCCCTCACCACGCCAAAGTGGAGACCTGTTCGGGGGGGAACAGCATGAAACCATTCACCAGCGCCCGCCCGCCAACTGGCACTAGGTCTGCGTGTTTGGTCTATGACCTGAAGATTATAAGACTCTCACTGTGGATTATAAGAGAAGTCCCATTCTCAGTTCTTTCGAGGTCACCTGCCTTTTTTGCTCCATAGGTAACCTACATTACTGTACATGTAAAAGTAAAACTTCTCATAAATAAAAAAAAAAAATTCGTGTTGTAACTTTATACAGCATTGTATAAACAATAATAATAAGATGTTTATTCGTGATCTTCGTGTCTTTTCCACCACATTACAGCTTATAGTGGTTTAAACTTTCCTTATGCTAAAATTGGCTTAAATAAGCATTCGCACCCCTTTGTTTGGTGTGGAAACGGCTCCAGGAAGGTGTTTCGGATATGACCGATTATTCGGGACCCGATAACAATGGGGGTAATAAATTATGATTGATCAGAGGCACCCCACCCCAACGCTATGCACATCTTGAACAATAAAAATGAACTCTATTGTGTAGTTAACTTAAGTGCCTATTGTGGTTATTTTAATTAAATCTAAGTGTGATTTGAAACATAAAGGGGCTTATTATAAAACAAGATTGAAAGTTACAACAGGTTAAAAACTAGTGCTGTCAATGTCTTCATTATATTAAATAAAAGTGGTCCAAAGTCAACATAATTATAGTATAGAAATATTTTTTATTAAGAAATCAATAACGTAATATGGTAATGGACGTATAAAAGGGCCCGCTATATGAGTTGGTACAACTTTTTCTCCTTAAATATTAGGCGATATCTTAGTATTTGAAATTCGAAAAAATATTATCTCAGTACCAATACTTCGTAAGTTTTAAAGTTATACTAAACCATGTCCTAAGACCATAGACTTAGGGCATGTTTTAGTACGACTTTCTGACAATGGCTTTTACTTTTCTCTGATGTCATAGTTATTAGATTTTTAATACTTTTTATGAACATAACACAAATAATTATTATGAAAAATATCCTGACGTCATTATTATGTGACATGTGCTTAATTTTAGATTAGGGAGACGAAAACTTTCCAATTTCAAGTTTTTATTTCCCAAACCAATATTTTATAGTTCGGATTTATTTTATAAACCTTTTTACTGTACACACAAAAGGCTTGTTTAGCTTTCTATGCCAGTTTCAAGTTACTGAGATAGTTGTTAGTCAATGTCATTTGCGGAAAGTAAACAGTTCCTTTCGGGATGGATGCCCCGCGAACAACATTACTCATATGTCAGGTTCCTTCCGATTGGGCTGAATGTAGAGTGAAGTTACAGAATTCTAAGTATTTTCCAAAGAATTTTTGTTTGACTATATTGTAGGGCGCTTCTTATACGCTTTTTATTTATTTCACCATTTCGTCCACTCACAAGTCAAGGTTTAAGGGATTCAGGCTACACCCCAAGAACCTTAATTGGATTGGCGGGGACAGATCACAAGTCATGATGAGAGGTATTTAAGTCTGGTACATCTAGCGAGCCAACTAAAGATAGGCATAATAATGGTAAGGAGTCTTGATTTAAAAAAAAAATCATAGATTATATTCTATTGGGGGTATCTGCATATAAGCACCACACTGGGCTGGCAGGTTGGTGATCGCAGTTCAATCCAGTACCTTAGATAATGCTGCTGCTCGTCATCCGGTAGGATTTGCCGACTCCCCGTGAGATGAGAGAGGGTAGCACTATTATACCGGCAGATACCACACGGCATACCGCACCGTAACGTGATGCTGATATATAATCATAATCCGGACGTAGGATATCATAAATTACAGGTAATAATTAATTACAACTCACTACATTAAAATAGGATTAATAGTACTGCAATGGATGGTGCGCAACAAAGCTTCATTTTCCGGCTATTCAGCTAAGCGTTCATATGAAATTATTTGCATTATTAAAATAACAAATTCATTATACACTTACTTTATTTTAAAAATTTAACTTCATTTTTGAATTTGCATTGTGTACCAAGGACTACTACTAAATTTGCATTGTGTACCAAGGACTACTACTAAATTTGCATTGTGTACCAAGGACTACTTCTAAATTTGCATTGTGTACCAAGGACTACTACTAAATTTGCATTGTGTACCAAGGACTACTTCTAAATTTGCATTGTGTACCAAGGACTACTACTAAATTTGCATTGTGTACCAAGGACTACTTCTAAATTTGCATTGTGTACCAAGGACTACTACTAAATTTGCATTGTGTACCAAGGACTACTTCTAAATTTGCATTATGTACCAAGGACTACTACTAAATTTGCATTGTGTACCAAGGACTACTTCTAAATTTGCATTGTGTACCAAGGACTACTACTAAATTTGCATTGTGTACCAAGGACTACTTCTAAATTTGCATTGTGTACCAAGGACTACTACTAAATTTGCATTGTGTACCAAAGACTACTACTAAATTCTACATACAATGACAATGATGATGAACGATGTGTAATTAAATAAAACGTTAAGCAATTAGTTACTAATAATAATAATAATCATCATTTATATCCATCACAATGACTTACAAGCAAATACAAGTCATTTATGATATAATGTATATAAGGAAGCCAATGTGATTGAGCGAAACCTCGTAGGATACCCTGTGTTACAAGTTTTATCCTGTGTGGGAATTGAACCCACGACCTCAGGATCGGAGTGCGGGTATAATGGCACACACGTCATATCGGTCGTTATTGACCAAATCTATATCAAATTCTACACAAATATTGAAGCATTTTGAACTAACCCATCAAATTTATATTTTAGGCCTACAAAAGTATACTCGCAAGATATTAAGTTTAAAAATTCAGGAAAAAAACCTCCAAAAGCCATTAAGGTAAGTGCCAGCTCGTTTCAAAGGAGTAAATTGTACAAGTACAACAAAAACCTTCAAAAAAGATAAACAGTAAGTGCGTTTATGCTGTTGCCAAAAATTTCTTAAGTAAAATAATAAAACTTTGACCTATATAGCGTAAAATCTAAGAGCAACGCGGTCGTCGACTCTTTATAAAACTAAATAAGAAAAGCACGGAAACCTTTAACTACACTGGACAGCAAATAAACCGGGCCACCCGCTACCTTAAAACTCTGATTCGATTTTCTCAAAAAGTATAAACCTCACAACTATCAAACTTACACCTACAAAAAGTGCGTATATAATACTCTCTGACGTCGATCACTTCCTTGTAGACTCACCCTGGTCTCATCAGTAAAGAGTACATTGCGCCACTGCTCTAACGTCCAATCCCTATGCTTTCGAGCAAATTCAAGTCGTGCTCTACGGTATGCTACGGTTAATTTTGGGCCTGTAGCAGCTCTCTTTGGAGCCAGATTTCGTTCAGCAAGTCTTCTTCTAGCGGTATCTGAACTTATGACCACTTGGCGTTCGTCACGCAGAATTCGTTTGACTTCAACTGCGTTGAGGCGGCGATTTCGCAAAACAGTAAGTTGGATATAACGATGATCTGCTGCTGATGTAGCCCTAGGTCTGCCCGTACATGGTCGGCGATCGAATGCTCCAGTCTCTAAGTATCGTCTGTAAGCCCGTTGTACCGAAGATCTGCTGATTCGAAGTCTCCGAGCAACTTCACGTTGCGAAACGCCTGCTTGAAGTAGTGCTACAGCTTGAGCTGCTTCTTGAGGCGTCGTATCCATTATTGACCATAAAAAATAGCAAAAATACACGCGTCTGAAGCAATTAATGGATGGCAACTAAAGAAATCATAAGAAAAATCCGAATATCCTCAATTTAGAAAAAAAGAACGCTAATCGCAAACTCTAGTTAAAACAGAGCAAATCGTTGGTATTGTGTTTGTTGCTTGATTACAATGTGAATTGAGGGTACTTTGGATAAATTTGTGGTCATTTCTCAAACAACATGAAACGCACTTTTTGTAGGTGTAAGTTTGATAGTTGTGAGGTTTATACTTTTTGAGAAAATCGAATCAGAGTAGCGGGTGGCCCGGTTTATTTGCTGTCCAGTGTATTATTATTAAATAATTTTTAAAGTTTATATGTTATGTGAGTATACTCATATTGGGATGAGCCCAAGCCACCCTCATCTGCAAGTGGTACAACTGCCGAGCAACGGACGAGGCTCTGGCGAATATAACAGTGCCCGGAAAGCGGCAATAGGCTCTCCACCTATTACATGGGACAAACTATATATTTGGCGAAGTGTGGGCGTATAATATGCCTCTGCCTATCCCTTTGGGGAAACAGGCGTGAATGTATGTATGTCGTATTGGGATTGCATACAAGAAATAGTGTATGGCGTGGTTGCTAAAACATACCATCTCCACCTTACCGCCTGCCATTGTAGGCTGTCAATTACGTTGAGGAGGTATTTATTGGACCCATCCCAAGGATGGAAGCAGTACTTATTGCCAATAAGTCTACAAGAAATTGCGGTCTGCAGTTACCAGTTTTGTACATCATCTAAGTATTCCTATTCGTTTCAATAATTATTATAATCATTGCCTTACACAGACGTATGAAGCTGAATAATATTTGTACAATTTCTCCCATTAAGCTCATATGAATGTTAAGGTAACATAATATTTACGCGGCCATTTTAATATTTTTTTAGGAAACTGTGCAAAATTGTTCAAGTCATTTGACCGCGCGTCTTTTAATCGGGTGTCCATGCACCGTGCACAGAAGCCTGATTTTATTGTCGTTTTGCCCTGCAAAAAACCGCCTACAAAACTCTGTTGCAGTTTTTGCGAAATTCAAATTGTATTCTCGCTGAGCGTCAGTGTTGTCACCTCTAAATTTAGAAATTTGCAGTCATTTCAGGTTTTGGCTTTCATACAGACTTTTTCTATAATATATTTTCTAAACAGAAAAAAAATAATTGTTTCCAATAACCAACCGCTATGTCGTATCCTTTATCTTGGCAATAGTTATTAGCAGAGCACAAATATCATGGAATTAATATTATGAAAAAAAGATAAGCTTCATAAAGCATGTGAACAACTTAGTTAGAACAATGCGTGGCACACAATGGATTAACGTGGAAATAAAATAGAATAAATAAATATTTATTTCTCTGGCTCTGGCAAACACAGAAGTTCCCGGCAAGCAGCCACAGGCTCGCCACCTATTACGTAGAACCAACAACAACATTGGCAAAGTGTGGGCGTAAAATATGCCTCTGAAAAAGACGTGATTGTATGTATGTATGTATGTAGTAATTAGAATTCATCATATTCATTCCGTCTCAATACGTAAGGGTAAAGAGTTTCCAGGTCATTGCCACAACTTTTCGTACTGGTGAAGCATGTGTTTGGTTTCGTAGCATTTCTTGGCTCGATCTTTTATGTTCTATAAATTCATAGTTCTAACATAAATACTTGACGTAAATTACAAACTTTACGAGACGATTTTTTTACAGTACAATAGGGTTTAATGACTGTAAATGGCCTACTTTATTTTGTATCATTGTACTTAATAGCTATTTATTTTGTATGTTAATAAATATAGCAAACATCTACACAAATGGGAAACGGGTCTCTAATCCAGATACACGGCACTTATACGAACTCTGCAGCGTTACTAAATGATTGTCATCTACCATCTTTAAGCATCAAGAGAGCGTATATAATACTTAGATATAAGCTTAGGAAAGTTCGTATTTGTAATTTACAGTACAAGAAAAGTACTTGAGTAAATAAGCAAAAGTTCAGCAGTTCAAAAGTTTTATTGTCTTAATAAAAAGCAAGCGTACCGGGGATTATTTTTAGCGACGATATTCAGGTGTCTTCGAGGCGGGAACTAAGTTTGGCAATTAAAAGTTGCGGTCCGCTCCTAGTGATGTGACCCGTGGAGGTAAGAAAAATGTTTTTTATGGATTCATCCAAATTGTTTTTCAACATTAATTAGACTTATATTTTTCTTTTATCTTTGATGTGGGTAGAAGTTCTTAATTGTTTTCGTGTATTTAAAATTAATTTCGTGAAATAAAAATCTTCATAAATTGCTGTCATAATTAGAGCCAGAAAACTTTTATGAGATAATATAACAATAATGTATACACTAAGGAACGAACGTATTGAACATAAAAATGAAAGACTAGGTGGTCGAGAACGATCACCGAAGTAAAGCGGAGTGCACAGAGGTTAATTATTGCGTAGGTGACTGTTACTGAGTTGTGTTGGCGGCTTGTTAAGATATTTGTCCCAGTTTGTGTATGTGTGATATCATATCAGGAGGCCACCCACCTGGCTCCGCTTATCCGCACTGGACCGCTGTGTTGTGGTATGACATTTAAAACTCTAGTCTTGTTTTGAGAGGGGAGACCCGTGCTCAGTAGTGGGACGATGAATAAAACTTGCCGACTAGTAAGAAATGTAATTAAACGATAAAAAAAAAAATATTGGCATTCATTAGAAATAGTGTATATCGTGAAACATCAAATCAAATTTCTGTTATGCAATTTTCAGCGATATATCGGGTGTATAGGGATCCTACTAAGATCTGAGGAGCCCAAGCCAACCTCACCGGCAATTGGTGCACCAGCTGAACAACAAACGTGGCTCTGACGAACATAAAAGTTCCCGGTAAGCGGTAAGCTATTACGCGGGACCAACATTATAATTGGCGTATGATAAGCCTCTGCCTATCCCCTCGGGGTAACAGGCGTGATTATATGTATGTATGTAATTTTCAGCGAGAAAATGTAGATGTGTGTTACAATACAAATAAAAATCTTTTGGGATATCGAAAATTTGTGTTTAAATTCTATGAACAGTTCATTCTGAAAAATCTTTCAAAACGAGGTTTTCATCGACAAAGCAAGTATTTTACTTCCCTAGTTGTTAACGTAGGTGCGAAAATTCTGCGATTCATGTACGTGTTTGTTTACAACAACATATTTGTTGCGTAAAGTGTTTTCCACATCGTTAAAACTTGTTATCCTCATTTCATCATATATATAATCATTAAAATAAATGTTGACAGTCAGTTAATATTTACTTGTGAACAATTGAATATCATACCTACTATATAATGATAATATTTTTTTTTTAAATTTTATTAAATCACAAGGGAAAACATATTATAAGGGTATTAAAGTAACACAAAATGAATTAACAGTAAATAGCACACAATACCAAAACAGTTTTTACAGAAAACATTAACAACTTAAATTGATAATTGCTATAAACTTTTCTTAGGCAAATTAATTACAAACTTTACATATCTAAGCTAAGGAACAATGCAAACAATTTTTGAGATATATGATTATGATTATATATCTGTTTTAATCGTAGTATCGCAGAATTCAAAAGAAAATCAATATGTCATAATTTTTTTATTACTACATTTTACAACATTAATCCTGGCGAATCCTATTCTGTTAGACAAATTTCAGTAAACTAATAAAGTGCTATGATACTTCAATGGTGACCGCAATATATAGCAAATGAAGTAGAGGTCGATCTCCCAGCTCCCAGTCGATGGTCTGATGATCTATTCAACCCGGAGGAAAATGGCTGAACGAAACATCGATCGAGAAATGAGGGAAACTATTCCGAGAGCTTATATTCTACAGCGGTCTTCTTGTGGCTGCGATTATGACGATAATAATTAATAAAAAATATCTACTCCAATCAATAATCATCATCAATCATCTTTGTCAACCCAAAGACATACAATGCTAATCATAGACCATCCTTATAAGCTTTTAAGTTGATCGTTTGCAGGTGACCTGCAGCTACTGTCGTCATCCTTCTTTGGTCATCCGAACTCTGCTGCATTTACATTATTACACAAACATCTAATTTATATGAAATTTAATTCTAAATTATAAAATTTTAAATAAAAAACGCAAACCCATTTCATTCACGGATGACATAAAAACAATCATGCATAACTTTTTTCAACTTTTCGTCAATTTTCATAAGCTAAAATAGCACTTAAACCTTAATGGGTGGTGCCATTAATTTTCCCCGATGCCTTTGTCGTGAAAAAACAACTGCGAGTGAATAGGCAATCCGGACGAAGACGTAGGACGTTGGTTCTTTTAGGAATTTTTCATCGCGATGAAGAGATAATGTCTGTGGGTGTTCAGTAAACATTTCAATGAGATAACAATCTCTCAATTAGCGTTACAAAGGACGCAACTGATGTTTTTTAAGGATAATGGAAGAAGAAGTTTTTCGGAATATTTTATCTACTTGCCTACGTTTTATTGTGACATTTTTCTCAATCACTGTGTACAAATGTACACATAATTTTTGATTATATAATAATGAACTTTTTGTTACGTTAGATTCAATGATTTTCACTATTCTTCTACATTTATAATATCACGCCTGTTGCCCCGAAGGGGTAGGCGTATTATAGTGGCATATTATACGCCAACATTGCGCCATTTATATTGTTGGTCCCACGTAGGTGGCGAGCCTTTTCCGGTTACTTTAATGTTCGCCAGAGCCTCGTCCATTGATCAGCAGGTGCACCATTTGCAGGTGAGGTTGGCTTGGACTCTTGACTTTGTGTCAACTAGGAAAGCTGCTTGAAGAGTAAATTAAAACTATATTTCTTAATAATTTAAAGATGTTTTTAATAAAACTTTTTGAATTGAAAACAGCGTTTTAGTTTACAAGCTTTTTTCATCCATTTAGCTACGAGAGTACAAAAATACCTCCAGTAATCATTTGCTCGCAAGCTCAATAAAATCCTTCCGCGTTTAACAAATACTCTCACGGAAATCATACTGTTGACATTCTCTCAAGGAGCGGGTCCTAAGTATTTTTTTTCCCAACGATACTCGAGTCAATTGAATCGGAAAATTATTCATTAAATCAATTCGAGACGTCTCCAATCGCCAGTCGAGTTCACAGTGACAAAAAAGCTTCAGTAATTGGTCCTCGCGATAAAAGAATAATAGACTCTCTGGCGAGAAATTGTGACGCCGTTTAGAGTGGTTTGGTATGTTCTCGCTTTTACGATAATCCTTTCGAGGCTTTAGTTGATTACATGATCCATTACTGATTAAACTTAATTTTAATACCTCAAGGTAGTACTCAAGCGTACGGTCCACCTGATGAAAAATGGTCACAGCAGCTTATGCCGCTAGCCTGACTTTTAATACCAGGGGAATCACTAAAGCACGCGATTCTTAAAATTTTGTAAACTTCCAATATCTTGGAAAAAGTTTGCAGCAGCAAGTGAAATAAGGTTATTAGAACAACACCGTTTATTTTGTTTCTGTGCTCATAATCTGCACTGTATGGGAATCTATCCTTAGACCAAAATCAAAAAGTCCGTAATATTAATTTCGTTTATTATTAGAACTTAAAAGTAAAGGGCAAGAAACAATTTTATCAATGAAATGAAGTGCCTTTTGTCACATTTAAATATGTAGGTTACACAAAATGCACCCGGTTTGAACTGAAACAATGCACAGGAGCTGCATAAGGCCGAGTGTTCACAATTGCCGAGCGACCTAATTAGAAGTTGGGGCGTCGTCGTTACTGCCCAGTTAAGTCGAGTTCGTTAGCTGAATTCGGTTAGCGCCAGTTACCCGCTGATTGTAGGTGAAAGTGAGTAGAGATACTTACCCAGTTGTCAAAGTGAACTGTTTGATATTTTCGGTAAAAGGAATGAAATTCTCTAAAGGTAGGTAACGTTCTGGCTTTAGTATTTATTAAAATCTTTTAACGCTACATGACATTCAATTTTTGTGTCTGGAACTGATTGCGTTCAATGTGTTAAAAATTTCTGTTTGTATACGCAATTCTGACGCTCAAATACGATTTTTGACTGTAATAATATTATAAATTATATAAAACTTTGTATACATATTTGTTACAAATTACTTAATAACTACTGGGCGTATTTAGATAATTCTTTCACCGTTAGAACACTGCATTATCCCTGAGTACCATAGGCCATATTTTTTACCAGACATGCCTCAAGTTTTTAACAGTAGTATTATATCAATCTTATCAAATTACGTTACTCTGCTTCAAGATTCAATTGTCATGTACCTACGAATACTATGGATACGGATGAGCAGCCTCTTAAAATATATAGTGATACCAGAATAAACGTATTAACATGCCTTTTAAAGGACGGCAGCGCTGTATAATAAATGCTACTCAAACTATTACCCACACAAGAACTAATCTTTGTGTACTCGCCTATACTTGGGTAATCATTTCCAACCACAAACCGTAAAGCTACATACGTTTTAGTAGCGTTTATAGAGGAAATTAATACACAATTTTTGTTGAAAAATTGCTAAATATCTTAAACAATATGATATACCTATGTGGTGTCCTCTACTCCGAAAATATCGATATGATGTTAGTCAAAAACGCAGCAGTGCGTAAAGTTATCGCTTGAGAAAATTTTCGTCGCAAAAAAGGCTACCACAAAGTTTTACATATATATGTGGGTCTAACGCAGAATGTGAACTTCGCAAAATGTGCCCTGGAACAAAACACGTCTATTTATAAAATTGTACGAGAAATAAATGTAAATTATTAAAGCGGAATTGCTTTCACTGGGTCATAAAAAAACCTTATCTACTGGGCTCCTTATAGGGTTTATAGAGCAGGCGACATTTTGCGCACATTCTGCGTCAGACCAATATATAAATAAAGTAAGCTAAAAATTTCCAAAACACTGCCCAACTAATTCATTGTTTTGTAATAAATGTGTTACTTACATATTCCTTTGTTATAAGCCGCCTAATTACTAATTAGTACAATAGACCCACTCGTTCTAACACAACGTGACAAGACACGACATCACGTAATCCCGAAATAACTGTAGTTGACGTAATCAGTTTGTATAATAATTGGGGATTACATTATAAGGCGAGGATTCGAGGATCTCTGAGTGTTATTCGCATACGCGTTAATTGCCAAGCTTCTAACTGTTTCGCTAATTCGGAGACGAGAGTGGCATACAAACGGGCGAGATCTTGAGACAAGGTAACGAATAAAGACATTACTGTCGACAAGGTTAAGTAGCAATAGGTCTGAGGAATTATAGTATAAAAGTTTCCGTTGCGGCTACGTCTACATGAAAAAGCTTAATGCGTGAAAGATCATTATCATTATCATTTTAGCCATATGACGTCAACTGATGAACATAGGCGTTCCCAATAGATTTCAACATTGAGCGATCCTGAGTCGCCTGCATCCATCGGCTTACCGCCGCCTTGACCAGATCATCGGTCTATCGCGTGGGAGGTCCAGTTGCCGGTTCTTCGAGCTATGTGCCCCGCCCACTGCCATTTCAGCTTGCAAACTGGCCTCGCTATGTCGGTCACTCCAGTCCTCCTATGGATTTCCTCATTTCTGATTCGATCACATAGGGAAACTTTGTACATAGCTATCTCCATTGCACGTTGAGTGACTTTGAGCTTTCTTAAAAGGCCCATAGTCAGGCACCAAGTCGCAGTGCCGTATGCCATCACTGGCAACACACGGAAGAAAGAACGTAAGATGCTACAACCTTAACATGTCATACATATGGTATTTACAAGGCGTCTCAACATTACATCTTCCATTCGAATCGATCAACTATAAACCGAATTCTTTAATGTAGAGTCTAACATTGTTATTATTATGTGGGTATTTACATAAATTCACGCCTTCTTCTCTGAAGGTTGGCCTGGGCTCCTTAGGTCCTGGTAGGATCCCTTTACACATATGGGTATTTGTATAGTTTATTTACTCTGTTTCTATCGGTGGGGACATATAATTGGCTCTCTGTTAGTATGTGTTTAAGCTGTTAGTATTCGTGAAATATAATATTAAAAAAAACCTTTTAGTATCAGAACACAGAGAGACAAAAATATATCAGCTCTTTGGACAAAGAGATATTTCTTCCGACCCAAACTAAAGAAATATAAAAACATAAGAAATTACAATCTTCAGAAAATTTTATGCGCAATTATAACTTTTATGCGTAGGAGTTATCATATTATTACGAGTTATAATAAGTTCGAATAATGTTTTTTTTTAACTTTATCTTTAACACCCTATTAGTACTCAGTACTCATTATTTTTTTCAAATAATGTAATTTATATTTCATAAATAAAATATTGCAATTAATTTGCATTTGTAAAACACTTACTCCGTTATCGTAGTCAAATTCCTATGTCTGAAGTTCTGATACTGGTCGCTTACACAGTCCCATTCAGCGTTCCTCACGCGGGTAAGGTAGCTATCAAAAGTTCTTCGAAAGCTAAAGCTACTTCATGATCATATCAGCCCATTAACTTTCCACTACCGAGCTCAAGCCTCCTCCCACAAACAAAGATGAGAGGATATTGGTTCACACTCTACCACGCGGACCCAGTGCTTGTTGGCGGATGCTGGAGGCGTTCTTCTTTTTGCGTTGAAGTGGAAGGGTGTGTCAGACTTTTACTGACTAAAAACCATCCATGTTCCTTTTTGACCCTGTAACACCAAGGCCGCGGTAACCCTTTCGAACAGTCCCGCAACTCACTAATGCTTAGCCCCCTACTCAGTGGCCCCTCAGTGTTCTGAAATCTCTTTTAGGCGCGCGTAGAACACGAACTCGTCGTCGACGCGGCCTGTCGTTTATAGTAGGTGGACAGGCGGCGAGTTTCCCATTACCCAACGCCCTCAAGCCAGCGCCTACGGTGGCCAGGAGTCGTCCTACTCAAAGTCAAAGTCAAAACTACTGTTAGATTATATTAGGCATCTAACATGGCTTTACGACTACCACATATATGTCTGGCTTAATGGAACATAGACCCGTCAGTAGACAGGTCAGACTTAAGTTACGCACAGTCATCTTTTTTTATTTTTCATCGAGATCTCATCAATGTTAATCAAGCGTTTAAAAGACAATGAAACGTGATTAAATAATATATCGCTTTTGTATTTATGCGTCAACAAAAATGACAAGTCCACATAATAAGATCTTCTTTTATGATGTCCCAAAAATCATCTTTTCCAGTTAAGTCAGTATTCCATTTAGCCAGCGATCATCACCCATCCCAGAAATGACTACTGTGAACTTGGCTTTACTTCGGTGATCGTTTCTTACCACCTAGCATTGCGGAGAACTTTATATAACAAAACGCAACTGACATGGAGTAACAAAACGCAACTGACATGGAGTAACAAAACGCAAATGACATGGAGTTACATAACGCAACTGCCATGGAGTATCAAAAAGCAACTGACATGGAGTAACAAAACGCAACGGACATGAGGTAACAAAACGCTACTGACATGGCGCAACTAAACGCAACTGGCATGTAGTTACAAAAAGAAACTGACATGGAGTTACATAACGCAACTGGCATGGAGTATCAAAAAGCAACTGACATGGAGTAACAAAACGCAACGGACATGAGGTAACAAAACGCTACTGACATGGCGCAACTAAACGCAACTGGCATGTAGTTACAAAAAGCAACTGACATGGAGTTACATAACGCAACTGGCATGGAGTATCAAAAAGCAACTGACATGGAGTAAAAAAACGCAACAGACATGGCGTAACCAAACGCAACTGGCATAGAGTAACAAAAAGCAACTGAGATGGAGTTACATAACGCAGCTGGCATGGAGTAACAAAAAGCAACTGACATGGAGTAACAAAAAGCAACTGACATGGAGTTACATAACGCAACTGGCATAAAGTAACAAAAAGCAACTGGGACTGCTACAAGCTAGTTTAAATTTATCCGCGTGACCTCGATTTAAAAAAAAAACATATAAGCCAAGCGGACGAATTCGCGAGCGGCGGCTAGTACATTATAAAATATTCTATTTAAGGTAATTATACATACCAGGTCGAATAGCTGAAAATAATCATGCGGACATGAAATACGAAACAAATGGTTCGACCACACAGTAGCTCATTAGTTTTATTGGAAATGGCGACGCCGCGGTCGAGGTGTAAATTCGAGCAGGAATTAAGTAATTGAGTTGGTACTGAAAATATTTTCCAGTAAATATTATCAACTCAGCTTTTGCGTTCGTAAATAAATTTAAATAGAGTGAAAATGTATTGAAATTTTTATACTTGATTTTATGGATACATATTTAATTGGGTCGATTTTTTGTACCACTAGGTGGCGCTCTAACAAGCGGCCTACCCTACGCTTTCAACACCTGGCAAAAAAAACAAAAAAAACCGTTTCACGCCGTTTTCTAAGAGCCCCATGATTTATCTCTTGGGAAAACCTCGCCAGGGAGCTGATACCACAAAGCAAGAGTACGCAAAAAAAAGTTTCTTTTAAAACGCATCGTAAGCGCACCCGTCATTTCTAATGTGTGATGATGAACTCCCTGCTAATGGCGAGCGAGGCGATTATTACAGGAGGCCATTGACATCATTTCAAAAAGTTCCAGAGAACACACACCATTATACAAGATTTTATATATTCGCAAAAAAATATTGCCGAGTAAACAACCGATGTTCACCCGATGACGGTGAGAGGTCGGTAAATGCAGGCAGTTAAGATCAAAACTCCGTAAAGGAGCGAACCTCATATATGTATGGAGGCTTATATTTAGCAGTGGACTTATTGTGGCAGAGATGATGATGGTGATTCACAATCATATCTTTGTTTACACAAATACATACGTTCACGCCTGTTTCCCTGAAGGGGTAGGCAGAGGCATATTATACGCCCACACTTCGCCAACTATAAAGTCCCACGTAATAGGTGGCGAGCCTATTGCCGCTTATCGGGCACTGTTATATTCGCCAGGGAGAGATAAAAACATACTTGTACATTAATAAAGCTTACACTGATTAAGGTATATGTGAGGCATAAAGTTAAGAAAAGCTAACAACAAATAATGGCTAAATATGCAAAGTTTTCTATTAAAACAACTCGTTTAAGGGGTACCTCAAATAATTGTGTTGTGACAACCCTACTAAAATATATATATATATTTTTAGTTAAACATATATTTAAATAAACTATACAACTCTGATAGTAGTACAAAAATACCTAATAGCCTAATTTAAGTACTTACCCATTAAATTAAGTTACCAATAATGGTTATATTTAGATTTAGGACATTGATGTTGTGAACTATTTTATCTTTATGGAAAATTGTAAAAAAGGACCTAGTATGCTTCCTCTCTCCTAAGTTTGCCGTGCCCAACAGGGTTCATAATTGTAACTTGTGTAGATGTAAGACCTTATGTAAAACATTATGGAGTGCAATAAACATTGAATTGAAGGTTTGTTTTTGTTTTATAAAATACTAGAATACCCTAACAGTTGCTACATTTTCTTTAATCAAACCACGTTTGGAAAAATATAATTGTTTTTACAACTAAAGAGATTAAATATGGAACGAAAATGGTTCAAATGAAAACGGCAAACTCTTACCAAATGTTCTACGAACGGCAGCTGCTGCAACTCAGATACAAGTTTTTCTTAACCAAACAAGGGAAATTGGTCTTTAATAGCCAGCAATAAGCTGAAGTGATTAATCTCTTCCCTAAAAGTCTTAAGACTTTTTAAAGCTGGAGTCGACTTTTTCTGCAGTTACAAATTTAATAATTTTATAGTGGGGTGTATACGGACCTTACCAAGATCTTAGGAGACCAAGAAAACCTCACAAACAAGTGATGCACCAGCCGATCTATGAATCAGGCTCTAGGCAAAAAAATTCTGGTAACCGGAAATAGGCTTTATATAATATACCTCTGTCTTTGTCTTCAAGAACACAAACGTCAATATATGAATGTAATAGTTGTATATTTAAATAGCTAGTCTCATTCGAAAAACAGACATTATCCGGATTTAAACCAACGCTACTGGTCAATGAAGGGTTATTTGAACTTATCACCTAAACTTCAGCGCATTGACAGGTGTATCTTATCATTGTTTCTATTTTGTGTAATAGAAATGGGTTAGATTTGAGCCTTAGATGTACTTTGTATATAAATACATAATTCGCAACGTTACTGTATTTATTACTTAGAATAGAAACAACTATCTTAAGAGCAGATATAAACGACTGCCGAAATGAAATGAGCATGTTTAAGTTGAAAAAGTAATTAAAGGGAGAATTGCTAATGAGAGCATAGACAATGCAATCATTATTTTTTACCCTTTATAATGTGTATTTTTTTATTTTTGTTTTTGATTTTAAGTTATCATTTTGAATTTTATATTAAGTTCTTAATAAGTTAGTGAGAAAGCGAAAAGACCGCTTTCGCCTTTAAACGAAATGTTTAGTGAAGATCTTAATTATAAGAACAACATGTATTTTTTTTAAATTGTACTTTTTGTAAAAATTAAATAAAAGTAAAACTGAATTTACAGAATTTAGTCCATGGATGACCGTTTGTTTGGTATTTAACCTGTAGTAAAATTATATGGTGCCGTGTGGTACGGTTCTAGAATAGTGCCACTATCTTACGGGGAGCCTTAAGAATCGATTGAAGAGAAATCCTACTGGACGATGAGCAGCAGCGTCATTCTGCGTACTGTCTTAAACTGCGAATACCAACCCGCCTGCACCGCGTGGTGATTGTGGGGTAATACCCACAGAAGAATGTAACCTATTAACATGATATACAACTAGTTTGAGTAGAAATTACATTTATCGATAGATTAAATTGTTTCATCATCTCCTCTCTCATCATTGCAATAAACACGAAAATTTATAACCCCCCTATTTGCGTCAGGGATTATAAATATGAACAAAGAAACCATTCTACCACTTCAATGATAGTAATCACATAATTCAGCATTAAAATTTCAAAGAAGCAGTTTGCAAGGTAATTTGAAGCTCTGCAGTTTTAGTCTCAGGTTATAAATGGTGTATCAAGATAGTGAAGAAAAATACTCATAGCTGCGCCATCTGAAGCACCTTTTAAATTTTCTCGGAAAACGTGCTTTTCATAACAGTGATAAAAACTTAAAATCTACTGAAAAGAAATGAGATACCTAGGTTTATCTGTTTAGTGAATATTTTTTATGTAAGGGGAGATAAATTTAATTATAAAACGTTAAAAATAATATAATTATAAATTTATTTATTCAAGTTTCAATGACTCATAATGGTTAGTAACAAAGGAACTTAAGATCTATGTTAGTACACTTATGATCAAATTTTAATTATAAGTTAAAATTTACATACACAAAATAAAACTAGACAACGCGCAAGTATGCGGCTAAATGGAAGCATGTAGATAAACCCAGTGTCGCAAGAAGATTAAGTCTGTCTATATTTTTTCTAAGTTCAATAATATTTTTCGAGTTTGTACATATTCAACGTATCGACACATTTACAAGATCAGTTCCAAGTCACGTTCTAACCTTTGGAGTCGGGAACTGGGTCGGGCGTCTTATCACTTACCAAATTTTACGTAAATTGGGTTCCGTTTAAAATTCAACGCGTGCTGTTTGTTATTGTTCCTTATCTGGCATACACTAGTTCATAGTGCAGTGTGTGTTCGTAAATAAACTTCAACTTTTGTCCAACTAGCTGACCCGGCTATTTTTTCCGGTTTTTTTTACTGAATATTCCATCTGAATTTATTATACACAAACCTTGTCCAAATAATAGGTTGGGGAAAAAGTCTTTTCGTATTTTTGTATGAAAAGTCAAGACATTTTTTTCAAAGTTTATTTACATTTATTTACAATATATATGTACCGTTTTGTTGAATAACTATATATGTTTCGGGATAAGCTACATAAACAGTACTCTAAAACACCTGACAATGAGATCGTTAAGATTACTTATTATAGATATAGAAATTTTTGCACTAAATTATTAAATAAATTAAAACATCATTATGAACGTACGGAAATGCAAAAAGCAGGTCACGACAAGAAACGATTATGGACAGTCATCAAAAACATTACTAATACGGCTAAAACAAAAACATCTGCACGTCTACTTTTGGACAATTCAGCTAATTCATCACGTACTGTTAACTCAATTAATAAATTTTATGTTAATATGGGTAAGCATCTAGCAGAAAAGGCGAAGCTTCACAATCATCAGCACATTCATAACATACACCAATCTAGGCCATCCTTTCATTCTTTTGCCTTATTTGACACGGACGAAGACGAAATAGCAAAGATCATTATGGCCTTGAAAAGTCACTGTGCAATAGGAATTGACAAAATATCATGCCATTTTATAAAAAAGTTTAGGCAGTTTCTAATCCCGCCCCTTACGTATATTTTTAATCAGTGTTTTTCACAAGGGATATTCCCTAAAATCCTTAAGAAAGCTCTTGTTCTACCTATTCACAAAAATGAAGATAAAAGTTCCATGAATAACTATCGCCCCATCGCCATCTTACCATCAATTTCTAAAGTACTTGAAAGACTAATTTATAATAGACTTTCAAATTATTTAGAGATCAACGGACTCTTGGCACCTGGGCAATACGGATTCAGACCAAATAAGTCAACTGATGATGCCGTCCATGAACTAACTGACTATATTGTGAGGAACTTGAACTTAAAAAAGTGCTTAGCTGTGTTTTTAGACCTTTCAAAAGCTTTTGATACGGTTTCGGTTCCGACTCTTCTCCTAAAATTACAATTGTTAGGTGTAAGGGGTCTCCCATAACTTCTGCTAAAAGATTACCTTTCCAATAGAACTCAACGTGTGAAAATAGATAGCTATATAAGTGATGACCTATACGTCGAATACGGGGTTCCTCAAGGAAGTATACTTGGTCCTCTACTTTTTCTCGTGTACGTAAACGATCTTTGCTTACTAACTCTCCACAGTAATAGTAAAATAATATCATACGCTGATGACACCGTTTTGCTCTGCAGCGCTGAGACATGGAACGAAGCGTTTGACTTGGCACAAACTGATTTTAACATAGTTTCTAATTGGCTTAGTCAAAATTTACTAACACTTAACCATGAAAAAACAAAATGTATTACTTTTTCCTTTAATGCACTCACCCAACCAACATTAAACTCATACTCAATCAAATCCCATCAATGCATAAATTCGTCAACATCAAATAACTCCTGCTCCTGCCCCTCAATTTGTACCACTGATACTATTAAATACTTAGGCATAATCATTGATAAGTATTTAAATTTCAAAGCACATATAGAGGCACTTACAGCTAGAGTACGGAAACTAATATATGTATTTAAAAACTTAAGAAACGCTGCAAATAGCCAATTATTGAAAACAGTTTATCTTTCACTCTGTCAATCTTTACTAGTATATTGCATTACATCTTGGGGTGGTACTCATAAAACGACCCTTCTTAATTTAGAAATTGCACAAAGAGCCATATTAAAAGTTAGTAATTTCCTCCCTTTTCGTTTCCCGACCGCTGAACTCCTTGCTGATTGTGACGTCCTCTCTGTACGACAACTCTTCATTTTACTAACAGCCACTAAACAACATTTAATTACTCCTTACAATCCAAAACAAACCAGCAAAAGACGGGCAGATTTAGTATGTTCTGTAGAACTTTACCGTACAGCACACTCCCATAGATTCTTTTGCTTTCTTGGTCCTTTTCTATATAACAGAATAAATCTTTCATTGGGAATCTACCCAATGAACATTTTTGCATGTAAAAATAGTATTAGAGAATGGTTAAAAACCAAAAACTACACAGAAACAGAGTACTTATTATTGGTTGTTAAGTAGTACGATAGTCTTTAAGTAATATAAATAATGCTACATAGAATAAGTAAAATGTTGTTGTTGTTAAAATAAATTGAATTGCGTAAGCACACTCCATTGTTATTTGTAAGGAATTTTGTCAAATAAGCACTAACACGTATTTATTAAGAATACCTAAGACACAAGTAATTAAGTTTACTTAGTTTAGGTAGATAACACTTTAATTAATTGCATTACTAACCCAATTTATGTTCGTAAAATATTGTAATTAGGCTAGTTATCATACAGAAATAAATTATTATTATTATTAACTTTCTGCCATTTTGTGGGCAGAGACATTATCCCGTTACTGTAGAAACTTTGGGACTTCTGATCAAAAAAACGGGACAAATAGTTTTGGCAATCCTCTCTTGAGGTCAACCTTACAGAACCTAAAGAATTCTGCAGAGACCGAAACAGGTGAAAATCTGAAGGCGCAAGGTCAGGGCTATATGGTGGATGCACTAGGACCTCCCAGTCGAACTCTCTTAATTTTTGCTGAGTGGCTAAAGATGTGTGTGGTCTAGCGTTATCGTGATGAAAGACCACACCCTTCCTGTTGATCAATTCCGGCCGTTTTCTCTCGACTGCTTCCTTTAATCTCATCAGTTGCTGGCAGTAAAGATCAGAATCGATGGTTTTGCCGGGCGGTAAAAGCTCATAATAAACAATGCCCTTCCAATCCCACCATACACACGGCATCACCTTATTTCGTGTTAGGCCAGGTTTGGCCACAGTCTGTGAAGCCTGGCCAACTTTCGACCACGACCTTTTTCGCACGTTCTTGTCGTACGTGATCCACTTTTCATCGCCAGTTATCAATCTCTTCAAAAACGGCTCGGTTTCATTACGTCTCAATAATGAATCGCAAATAAGTACACGGTTCATTAAGTTGTTTTTTTTTTTTCTTTATAATGGAACCTTTTTAATGTTACCAAAACCAGCCAGACACAAATAGTACAGTCAAAAAAAATTTATAATAAGTTTATACCTACGTTATGCGAAAAGACTTTTTCCCCGACCTAATATTAACGACCCCAACTAAAGAAAATGCAATCATTTAATAGTTATGCGAGTAAACACATTTCGGCGATTAAAATAAAAAGAATAGAAATAGATGGACTTCTTGGCGGGAAAGTGAAGCGTCATTTGTTTTGTTTTTTTTTATTTTTTATTTTCTTTATTTTAGATAATCAAAAATTGGTAGGATGAATTATTATTATTCTATGGTAAGATATTACTATTCTATGAGACAATAAAACTTGAACGTTTAGGGGTCACAATCCATCATAATCTAGCATTATCCCGGTGGCACTAAACCCAGGGTCTGCTCATTGCTTTTACCAGATTTGACTGAATTTCAGTTATTACATGGAGAGACTGCCGCCTGAGCTCCGGAACTCAGAGAAAAATATAATATATGATTAAACTAGCTGTCAGGATGATAAAAGGCACCGACTTCCTGTTAACGACTGCCACATATGTTCAAGACAACCGGGACAGACGTGCTTTCTGAGGCACAAAGCAAGTGATAATTAAGCACATACCTATAAAAAGTCCAGGATCAGAATTTGAAGTCTAAACCCTCTAAAATCTTTGAAATGTAGGTATCTCGTCACTGGGCTATTGCTGTTTGTGGGTACGATTGTTATTTTATTTTGAGCCTCTGAGTAAAATAAATTTTGTCGAGTTGCTTCACTGTTTTGTTGAATTTACTATGAAATAATAGTTTCATTCGGACTCAGGATATGAAGCAAAAATATGATGCGTACCTACCTACGTACGTACCTACGTGAGCTAGTTAAAGTATGTTTTACAAATCCAGTAAAAGTTAAAAAACGTTTTAATAAATTGCATAATAAAGGAACTTTACACTGTAGATTTATTTCTAAAAATAAATTTATTTCTATTTAAATAAGATTTTTCTATTGCTGTAATTTTTTTTTCTACGTACATGTACTGTTAGCGTCAAATATATGATAGCACCCACAGCGCCACATATTTTGGAACACGCTCTTGACTTACGTTGAACTTTATGCCACTAAAATGTTAACGATGGGTGTATAGGAGCCCCAGCCAACCTCACCTGCAAGTGGTGCACCTGCTGATCAACGAACGAGGCTCTGGCCAACCTAATAGTACCCCGTAAGCGGCAATAGGCTCGCTACCTATTACGTGGGACCAACTATGTAATTGGCAAAATGTGGGCGTATAATATGCTTCTGCCTACCCTTTCGGGGAAACAGGCGCGACTATATATTTGTATGTTAATCTTAACAACTATATGACGCTGCAGTCAGCTTAATTTAGAACTATACAAACCAAGAACATTTTAAGAAAAAAAGAAAGAAAATCGTTTATTCATAACCATGTACAAAATAATAAAAATAAAAAATAATATAAAACTGAAGATATCTTCATCTCATACTGACTTATTGAGCATAACTCAGTCAGTTGTTTACTTCATTTACTTTGTACTTCTACTTTTCGGACATGATTTTGTGCATTAATAATATTATCATTATACGTCTCACACAGAACTTTCTAGTCCCTATCTTATCAAAACTTGGAAATAAAACAACATATTAAAACTGCTAAATACTTGTACATATTTTGTACATACATTTTAAACAAAACTAATACCCATGTTCAAATATTATCAAATAGACACGAAATCACGACCTTAAATAACATAAAATTTACCTGAAACAGATTGATCCTAAACTGAAACGTAACGACTATATTAAAAAGACTCCCACATAGCGTTAACCGAAATAAAACAAAGGCCACAGAAGGAAAAAATACTCCCAAAAATTATTGTAGCTTTCATAAGTACATCCATTTGCGAGGCAGGAAAACAAATGTTTATGACCGAAGTAGGCGTACCAGAACATTCTAAAATCAGAACAATAAATATTCTTTTTAAGCTCATCATAAACAAATTCAGCTATTTCTAACAAGGGTTGGATGCAAGCTTTGGATTATAAATTTGAAATAAGAATAATAAGAGAATATAAGAGAGAGAGAGAGAGAAAGAATAAATTTAATTTGGGTTGATTGTAAAAATTTGCCGAGTACACATTGGCGTTGGCAGGTGTATAATTGCAGGTGTATAAATGCAGGCTTAATATTATTTAGTTATGGCCAGGATCAATGGCTTAGATAATTTATTAATTCAGGCGTTTTCTCTCGTTTCAGCCTTGGTCGTGAAGACATCGTTGTTCTGAGGCTCCTATCTTACCTGAAGATGCCCTGTGTAAGGGCGAAACACGTGTCGTGTTGAATAGTTTCTCGATTTTTTCGGGAAATTATAGTAGCGCGGGAATTGTTACAAAGATATTTTTAATCCATCGCTTGCTTTCAATGGCTTAGTTCTTTTTTTATAGTACGAAGTATACAGTAGACTATTTGTTTTTTTACTTCGCCAACATATAATATAGTTTTATGACAAATTAATCACCCTTTTAAAAAGTAAGTATAACAATAAATATTACACCAATATTATACAAATATTTCCTAACAATTACACCAATTATACACCAAATATTAGCTCCAAGATAAGAATCATTAATAACTTAAGTTATGGATACTAAATAACGGATAAACATTTATAAATACATTGTTTTTTTGTAATATATACCTAATATACACAGGAAAACACCCAGATCAGAACAAGTATTCATGTTCATGCATAAAAAGATTTGTCGTGTGTGGGAATCGAACCCAATACCTTTGAGCCGAGTGCGGCGTGGTGGCTAGTATACCCTCGCCCCCACGCAATATCGGTCGTCACAATTTTACAAATGTTACAATGTTTTTTTACAATAGGTACTAAATTAAATACTTTATTTGTATTTATTGAAAGTCGACTGTGTTCTGCAATTAGTTACACTCTCGAGGTATTAAGCTGTTTTTTGTCCTTTTCCTTTAGTAGTTGAAATCGGTCTGATATCGGAAGAGTAGGTTTACTGTGGGAAAGGTGCCCCTACGCTGCTTAATAGCAGCAATTTAATTTATTACACACAACATTATAAAGGAGTGTAAAAATAACTTATAAAACTCAGGGTACAGCTATATTTTGTCATTCTGAAGATAAGTTTTTATGTCACTTATGACTATAAGTTACATAAAACAAACTTAACAATTAATCCATACAAGCATGCTCTATTTAGTTTTTTTTTTTAAATCTTTAATCTCTGCCTCCTAGGGCAGGCCTCTAACAAGGCTTATGGCGAAATGAAGTGATAACTGGAAACTAACGGAAGCTTGAAGCTTGATAATATATTACACACGGCCACCCATCCAAGGACTGACCTCTGCACATGCTGCGGTATTCCTTTGCGGCTTCCTAGAACCGCCAAGCTATGCACTCTTCAGTAACAGTAATACATTTTAAACTATAATTTGAAAAGAACAAACTGTAAGTTAACAAATGATTGCCAAGGGACACGAAACAGTGGCATTGTTTATATGTCAGCATGTATTGTATGTATCAGCCAATTGTATCACTTTTCTTCTGCAACTGACATTTTGTGTTATTTTATCTTGGTGTAAATAAACTTCTTTCTAGCCATATAAAGAGTATATTATTATTAAAAGTAAAAGTAAAGTAAAGTACTATTATCTATGTCTAAAACCCGTGGCTTAAAAGATAAAGCTCATCGGCTCCCTAATGTTTAACATTTCCATACCCGTGTCAAATAAGTAGACAAATAATATATTCGCGCGTGGTGCGGAGGACCAATTGTAGTACATACAATCATGCCTGTTTACCCGAAGGGGTAGGCAAAGGCATAATATATGCCCAAACTTCGCCAATTGTGTTGTTGGTCCCACGTAATAGGTGGCTTATGGGGCACTTCTATTTTCGCCAGAGCCTCGTCCGTTAATCGGCAGTTGCACCACCAGCAGGTGAGGCTGGCTCCGGAAATGATGGTAGTAGGATCCCCGTACACCAATTGTAGTATAATTTGTTATTTATATCAAAAATTATAAAAGTACTTCTTTTAAATAATTCAACAAATTACGGAAGCTAGCCACCAAAGACATATTAGCTGCTAGCTTTTGTGTGTAGACACAAAAATCCTGTACCTCAATGATGTCAATACGCTCACGCTTTTCGCTTATAAAAATAACAACGAAAAAGTAATCCGTCAATCTAAAAAAGCAATGCTCCATTCATATAGTCAAGTAAACTAGAAACATGATGGAAAATATAACAAGTTACGATAAATCAAAGGAGACTACCCGACCAAATCCGTGTTAAAAGGTTAATCTTCCGAATGTGCCCACTATTTCACGCCCAGCTAAAATATGGATTCCCACATTTACGCCACCCAGAAATCATCCCCTATCTGCGTAAAGTATCGCTACGGGACCTTAAAACATTCGTTGAAGTTTCGATCTTGATTTTATGTCGTTGGGTAATAAAAATATGAGAGAACCCTTACATTTGAGCAAAAAACAGCTACCGTCGGATACGTAAAAAATTGTTAAGAGTGAAACCATTTTTGGTATTGATGTCCTGTATTTTATAACCGACTTCAAAAAAGGAGTTGTTTCTATGTTCACCGATTTTTGAATTTATAAACCGATTTTTATTGTAAAAGTAAAAGTAAAAAAATTATTTATTTCATAAACTATTATACATAGTACTTGAAAACGTCATGATCACAAATGAAAAAAAAAACAATCGAAATAATATTACACTAAATCACGAAGCTTAGATTCACTTACATGCAACAAAACAATTTAAAAATAAAAAATAATTAAGTGTAAGTGAATCTAAGTGCCAGTTCCGAGCCACCGCTCTGTAAGAAGAACTGGCAAGAAACTCACAGGCTATGCTCTTTTAAATATGTCCATTAGTTTGGTACTAGAATTACAATCTTCATTTGTCTGTGAAGCTATACAATGCAATATAACATAACCTTAACAATATTTATGTTTTCAAGTCATTCATATTAGAATAGCCTGTATGAAACGGCAGCTTAATCCCAAGCATTTTTATCTGCCATATAGTCTTTAATAGAATAATATCCCTTTGAAGACAGCTTGTGTTTTATTGTTAATTTAAATTTATTTAGGCTCAATTGCTGTATGTTGCTTGGGATTTTATTGTGCATGACCAATTCTGGATTTGATGACGGGATATCAGGAAAATTGAAAGAACCTGCACCTGCTGAATTGTATTTTTGTTTTGTAATAAAAGTTATATAGAAATACTTGTCTTTATGACAGATTACGAAAAAATATTCTAATGTCAGTAAGTAATAGCTTTTATTACTAAGCACACATATAACAAATAAGCATGTGTTTTATCACGCGGCGGTACCCTAAAAGTAGCAAAAGGGGCTGATTCTGAAATCACTCGCCACGGGGGCGTACGTACAGGATGTTTGCTTTCCGGCCTCGCTAGATAAATGTTTAAGATCCGAGGTGGAAGGGATGCGGTCGAGTTTCGCTTTCCTTTGTACCTATTTCCAACTCGAAATAGTCGTTTCAGTAGATTTACTATGCGCTTCTCGACGTACTTAACTACTGAACTTAGCTAGTGTTATGTCTCACCGCAAGAACTTTATTTAAAGATATCGATGCTTATTTTGTTAAAAAAAAGGTTTATTTATTTGTTACTATATATAATTGAACAATGAATTTTGGGCAAGTCTTATGTACAGTTTTTATTTGTACCAAGGTGATTTCCTAAATATATTATGTTTTTACAAAAAAGTATTTAAGTATGTTTATCCGTTCTTTGTTATATAATAGGTTGGGGAAAAAGTCTTTTCGTATTTTTGTATGAAAAGTCAAGACATTTTTTTCAAAGTTTATTTACATTTATTTACAATATATATGTACCGTTTTGTTGAATAACTTTCTGCCATTTTGTGGGCAGAGACATTATCCCGTTACTGTAGAAACTTTGGGACTTCTGATCAAAAAAACGGGACAAATAGTTTTGGCAGTCCTCTCTTGAGGTCAACCTTACAGAACCTAAAGAATTCTGCAGAGACCGAAACAGGTGAAAATCTGAAGGCGCAAGGTCAGGGCTATATGGTGGATGCGCTAGGACCTCCCAGTCGAACTCTCTTAATTTTTGCTGAGTGGCTAAAGATGTGTGTGGTCTAGCGTTATCGTGATGAAAGACCACACCCTTCCTGTTGATCAATTCCGGCCGTTTTCTCTCGACTGCTTCCTTTAATCTCATCAGTTGCTGGCAGTAAAGATCAGAATCGATGGTTTTGCCGGGCGGTAAAAGCTCATAATAAACAATGCCCTTCCAATCCCACCATACACACAGCATCACCTTATTTCGTGTTAGGCCAGGTTTGGCCACAGTCTGTGAAGCCTGGCCAACTTTCGACCACGACCTTTTTCGCACGTTCTTGTCGTACGTGATCCACTTTTCATCGCCAGTTATCAATCTCTTCAAAAACGGCTCGGTTTCATTACGTCTCTATAATGAATCGCAAATGAGTACACGGTTCATTAAGTTTCTTTGAGTGAGCTCGTGTGGCACCCAAATATCGAGCTTTTTTGTATAACCAGCTTTCTTCAAATGGGTCAAAACTGTTTTGTGGTCAATTCCCAGTTCTTCAGCTACATCGTAACTACTAATATGCCGATCTTGCTCCACTCTTTCAAAAATGGCGTCCATTTTATTCGTAACAGGGCGACCAGAGCGAGGTGCATCTTTAACATCAAAATTTCCGGACTGAAAACGTTTGAACCAAATTTGGGCTACTCTTACTGACACTGCGTCAGGTCCATAAACATCACAAATTTTTTTCACTGCTTGAGTTGCATTTTTGCCTTTTTTATATTAAAATTTTAAAATGTATCGAATTTCTTCATTAGATTCACTCATTTTTACGGAGAGAAAAACAAATGAAAAATAGCGGGAAACAACTTTTTTTTTATATTTTTCTTTTCTTTATAATGGAACCTTTTTAATGTTACCAAAACCAGCCAGACACAAATAGTACAGTCAAAAAAAATTTATAATAAGTTTATACCTACGTTATGCGAAAAGACTTTTTCCCCGACCTAATAAACAAAAGCACAAGTTCTTAATGATACTTATGTTGGAAATAAATAATTGGTGTAATTGTGCGAGAATTCTAATTTAAAAATAATTATATCTCTTGATAAAAAATATAGAAAACAAATAAATCATAACGTCTATAAATTGATTATCTAACATTTCTTTATTGATTAAGTTTTTAAAGTAATTGTTTTAAGTTATATCGTGTTTATTTATTAATTAGCCTTTGTTATAAAACATGTGCCTCAATAGTTAGTTAGTTAGTTTATAAATTTTGTTGATAGTTTATGAGTAAATTTTTTAAATGTGAAGTAAAAAAAAAATTTAAATTTTAATTATTGTTGAGTTTTGAAACATTATTGCACCGTTTTCTTTTGTTGTGACTCGAGCTCTGAAACCAGAAAGCAGCGAGTTCCAATTTTTGGTCTGGGTGGTGATAGTGGTATATTTAAAGAGATATTGAGTTGAATAGCACTTCACGTACATTGTATCGTTCATAGTATTGAAGATTTCACGATTACGCAAATAAATTATATTGGATTTCCTATATAATTTCACTTAACATGAGATAGAAAACATGTCATGCATGTCTGAAAATGGTAAAAAGGCCAGAAATTGGAAGCCGTAATAAATTTGGAAATTTCTAATTTGTTAATTACTTTTATACTGATAATAAATTATCTACAAATGAAAATAATATTTCTATAAATAATGGTCAGAATTACTTCTAATGTAGTCTTATTCATGAAATATTAAAAGCAGTTATTCAATTGAGAGTTAATAATCAACCTAATTACAATTTTACTTTTAAATTCACTCAATTTAGCTTAAGAACTAAATTGTTCATACATATAATTCAGTATTTGCAACACACGTCAAACCAATATCGGTTAGCAGGTAATTATACTTTTTCCTTCCTTCGATTAGCACATTTCCTCCTAAGTTCTAACAGCCGACCCGTTTGCAACATGAGAAATCCATTAGTGACCTGATTAGCAGAACATGCGTTATAGAGAATATCACTGAACAATTATACTAAGACTCGATCCCATTTTCTTTCTATTTTTGTACGGCTAACAAACACTGCTAATTTATTTGCTAAAAGTGTGTCTATTATGCGAATTGAACTTTGGTGCAAACATTTTGGAACGATTATTTAGCTAAAGAGTTTAGAAATTCCCAGGAATTTAGTAGTTCAATATTAAGTCATTGCTTAGTGCTCGACGAAGTTTCATTAGAAAACCATTTGATAGACTAGCCATCCACTTTAGATCTTTTATAGCCAGACCAGATATGGTCCCTCGCTCTTCTTAGCCTAAACTCTCGTTCAGTACAAACGTTCATTTTATTGCTAAAAGGCGTGTTAACCTCTATCCCAGCTACTGATTTCTGTCACCTACCTGCATATTAGTAAAGATTATTATAAATCTTACCATCATATGCGAAGAGTCATTAACTAAATACTAGTCTATGAAACCCATGTGTCAAATTTCAATTGTCAAATTCACTTCCCTTTTTATAGTTATAATAACGATCAAGTATTTTAGGAATTCTGGGTACTTGTATTGGGATCCCATGAAGATTTAAGGAGCCCAAGCTAACCTCACCTGCAAGTGGTGCACCTGCCGATCAACGGATGAGGCTCTGAGGAACTCAAAAGTTCCCGATAAGCGGCAATATGCTCGCCGTCTATTACGTGGGACCAACTATGTAATTGGTGAAGTGTGGGCGTATAATATGCCTCTGCCTACCCCTTCGTGAATTTATGTATGTATGGGTAGTTGTGAAAATATGTGCTCAAAGTATGATCTTTTGTAACATGATAAAATAACTTAAACTAACGTCTTTTGTAACTTCTGGGTTGGTGCTATTATCTTATTAAAATTAAGGATTCTAATAAGATAATAGCACAAACCCAGAAGCAAAAGTCACACTCTCTTTATATAACTTAAGTCATTTTAGTCAAACTAAACTGGAATGTTACAACTTGCTTACATCGAATTACGTACACCAACATTACATACATGTATATGCACAAGTACAACAAACGGTAATATGTAGCAAAGAGGTCTGTCTATATCGCTTAAGCAAATTTCTACTAAAACGAAATGTTAAACAGTGACATATTTTGATTTTGTAAAGTTGGGAAGCTGCTAATTAACTTTCGAGTGCAATTCTAACAATTACAACACACCATGGCAAAATATAGGGACCATCCTGTTGTTGATGTTTTGCCATCTTACAATAATACATTTTAATTTATAATATACGATTAAAGTTAGGTTGTCTAATTTGCTATTATTTCACAGATGCTATTTATCGTTGCACTTGCAACTGTGTGTGGTACTAATTGCTTTCTACAATAAAAATCGGCAGGGAATTAGGATGTTTTTCTTAAGCTATTCTCTATATTTTTTATGATAAGTATTCATTACATAAGTATACAAGTTTGGTATATAAGTTTAGCCGTTCTGACATACCTATTTATTATTGCTTGCGTAGTTTGCCACTAATTGGTGCTGTGTGAGGTTATGAATACATGAAGTATATAATATTGAAGTATTCTCGGCATATTATTTAAAAAATGTATAAATTAAATATTATACGTAACTATTGATATATAAAAATTATAAATAATCTGCTTCTGACATGAAGATCAATACAAGTAAAGCCTAAAATTAAAAATAATCCATATATTTGTCAATGAATATCTCTAAACACGTTCAAAGATATAATTTTCAAAGACTATGAATAATAAAATACAACAAATAAAAACCGACTTACGACCCTTCCCAGTGGTGACAGACAAACTGTCATAAAAATATTCGAGTGTTTTCGTTATTGAACTTTTGCCGTCATATTTTTTGCAACTCTTTTCTCTGTTCATGGTTTAATAAAAATTGCTTCGTCGCACTCATGGCTGTGTGGATCGTAAAGATCGTTTTATGACGTCATAATAATATGGTCCTTATCCCTCAGATTTACGAGGTTTACTCTTTTGATCGTAATATTTATCATATTTTTATAGGCATGTAATACTCAATAGACATTTTTAAGACGCAGAAGAATCTTACCTAAATGATGTTACGTAATTTCTTTGTTTTTAGCAAATAAGTCAGCACTTGTGTTATTATTTTACGTAAAAATATCCTTTTCTTGATATAAACGATAGTTAAGCTGCTTTTTTATTAAACTATTTTACCTCTCGGAGAGTATTGCAAGGGCTGTCTGTAAGAAATGTATTCATAAAAATAAATTTTACCATATAAATAAACATATATTTAAGTTCTTTTATTTCGTTATGAATAATAGGACTTCATTATAAGTTGAAGAAAATATTTATTCCCTTATATTTTTTTATAATAGTTCTGTATACATAGTCGAACTTATCCGTCATGACAGAATAATCGATCTATTGAGTTTTATTAAATTCCATTGCGAAAGTGAGTATGTATCTTTTATTTGTTATAGTACGCATACAATATTTTGAACAAAGAAATCATCATCATCGTATGCCTACATTCGTCTACTGATGGACATATGGACTACTGATGGATGGACATCTCCAATGATCTTTTACGATCAAGCTTCCGCCCGCAGTGAATGGACGAGTAAAATTTTAAGTTTGACCTTCATAAGAGCTCTATTGAGCCAAACTTGAACAAATTATTTAGAATTTAGAATTTTAATTTTAAATGGCGCGCACTTTTCGGAGGGCGAACCATACTTACCAAGACGCGTTCTTAGTGTAGGACAAAAAAATAAAAAAAGCTCTTTAAGCTTGGATCAAAGAAATAAAAAAGGCAAGTAAACCTACAACGCTATTCCAATTATAAATAGACCTGCCCGTTAGATGGAGGTGGTTTGAAATTTACATAGAAAAGAAATCACTACAAAATCAGTGAGTGAATTAACCATTTATTTAAGGATCGCTAACAATAACATGTCCTGTGCCCTCTCGTTATAGGCAACCACAACTAACCTTAAAACTTATGCTGACTACAAAAAGTGAAGACAGAAGACACTAAATACTTTAACAATAGGTAAAAAGAAAATAACATTAAAACAAAAAACCACTTCTTCTTCTCCTCCTCCCCCTTCATCTTTAAAATTAATAAACCCATCCCCAGAAATGTCCAAATCTAACAGTCCGAGGTTAGTTCGGTTTCTAAGTTAACTGAACAGTCCGTAAACACTTAAGCGCGTCATATGTTCGGAGCAGAAATAATTAACTTTATAATATATTAATTAATTGATTCAGGCGTTACTTTGCGAATATCAAATGTAAGCAAGTGATGGTTTCAGCGTTGGTCGTGAAGACATCATTGTTCTAAGGCTGTCTGATATATTACTTTAAGACGCCCTGTGTAAGGTCTAAACACGTGCCGCGTTAAATTGATTCTCGATTTTTCGAGAAATTCCAGTCGCGCGGGCATTGTCACCGAGTAAATAAATAAATAAGATATACTATATTGTCTTTAAGACAAACAGAATAAATAAATATTTTACAAACAATGTGGAAATTCAATATTTATTTAACAACAATGAAAGAGACATGAGCGGTAATCATAATCAAGAAATAAAAGCGAGTTATTTTTTAAAACCACCTCCTGCCTTTAACATACTGCAAAATAATTATAATTTTCTATTGTTTAACATACCTACGTGTCGAAACTATACAGAATTCTCTTTGTTATAGAATAACACAATAGGAACTACTTTATCGCTCGATCGAAGGATCCTGGCGCTTGTTTACCGAACAACAACGATGTTTGCATTCTATTCGCTGCTGGATCGTGCAGAAACCTTAATCTGTAACTCTATTCGATTACTGAGTGAAGTGAAGTGAGTTTTCATGAATGTGATAAGTAGATAAATTTAATTATTCAAAATAAATATCGAGACACGTATTTTATGACTATTTTCACTGACTATAATTTAATAAAGTTACATAAAAACTTAAAAAGTTTATGTATTTGATATGATATGATAGTATTTACAACCTATTTTGCGCACTTATATCTAACATATTTTAAGGTAAGTACTAATTACTTTAACATTTGTTTTTTAACGTTTACCAACATTTGTAACAAAATTCTATTGTGTAGTGTCTCCTGGCAGCCGTCCGCAACCTTATCTACATTTCAACACTAACATAACTACATAATGATTCGTACGTTCTAAACTATCTGAATATACGAAATTAACGATTTGAATATTGGCATTCGAATTATTGTTACAGAATAAGTCACTGTTAGGTTTCGTTGACGAATTGACGTTATAGAAGCAAAATATAGGTAGCCTCTGTTTTCATAAAATTTATTCTGTATTTATAAGCCATTGACGAGTAAATGTTGCATTTTTGTGAACAAACAAATGCCGTCTAGGTAAGCAACGAGTAAACAATCTATTTAATTAATCAACAGCCCTTGTTAGTTCGTCCTTCCTTAAACCTTCCTCTTAAATCATTCTATCTATAAAAACAACAAAATCAAAATCCGTTGCGTAATTTGAAAGATCTAGACACTACAACATAGAGACAAACAAACGAGCATACAAAGATAAAGACAGCGGCAAGCGACTTTATTTTATTGTGTTGTGATGATAGTGTTGCTTAGATATTACTGAGTGTTGTGATGGTAGTGTTGTGATGATAGTGTTGTGATTATAGTGTTATGATGATAGTGTTGCTTACATATTGCTGACTGTGCCGTCTAGGTAAAAAACGAGTAAACAATTTATTTAATTAATCAACAGCCCTTGTTAGTTCGTCCATCGCTGTAACATCCCAAGACGCGCCACCATGGCACATTATTATCAGCTTGGTCTTCTCTATTTTACCACCTAGCGTAAGTTATTGCTTCATCTGACAGTTGAGCTACTCGAAGTTCGCGGTTTATACTCCATAAAATTATAGCCCAGCTGCTGTTAGCTCCTATCCATTAGAATGCTTTTGTTAATTCAAGTTTTCAAATGAAAAAATAGAAGTACAGAGTTGGTGCCTGATGACGGCAAATGATACAGGTAGACTCTGGAAACAATGACACGACATTTTCTCTTTAGTCCCAGATTGGGATTCGTCCAGAATAGATAGGTTTGGAAACAACAGAGGGAGACCATTAATTAACAGTGGGACAACATAGACTAAAATAATAAATCTTTGAACATTTTGTGCTAAATTGTGGAGACATCAATATGATTAAAAGAGCTTAGTCCTTAAAGTGGAGAGTAAGATTACCAACCGCTCTATATTGATTGGAAACGACAGGAGAAGCCCTTTGCCCTGCAATGCGTCAACATAGGCTAATATAATAAACCTTTAAATTGTTTCAAAAGTGCGAAGCTCGATTCAATGACCTCAGGAGTGGAAAGCAGGGATATCGACCGCTGAATATCGGTCGTAAAAAGACAAACAATATAATGACGTTATCGGATATTTTCCGGCGTTCTCTGAATTCTACTCTGAATAATCCAGGAGATGGTTTACCTTCCCATCTATAAATAAATGACGCAAATTAAATGTCAACCAAACAAATTCGGGGTCTGAATGAGATCCCTAGAGGTCGAGAATTTGGGGAATGGCATTGTTTAATACTCGATAATACTTCATTCATATTAAATCAGAGAACAGGTGGCTTTGAGTAATAAAATAGCGGGTCTTATTAATCGAAAAATTAAAGCATTCGTTAATCTGCCCGGAAAAATTAACAAAGCTAAGCAGTGCCTGTGGATGGGAGTTTTTATGATTAATATCAGATTTAAATTTAGAGGGCTATACTCGAAGTGTCCCTACGTGATCGAATTAGAAATGAGGAAATCCGTAGGAGGACTGGAGTGGCCGACATAGCGAAGCGAGTTTGCAGGCTGCAGTGGCAATGTGCGGGGCACATAGCTCGAAGAACCGACGACCGATGGGGCGTTATGGTTCTTTAATGGCGACCGCGAACCGGCAAATGTAGTAAAGGACGGCCTCCCACACGATGGACCGATGATCTGGTCAAGGCGGCGGGAAGCCGATGGATGCAGGCGACTCAGGATCGCTCAATGTGGAAATCTATTGGGGAGGCCTATGTTCAGTAGTGGACGTCAGATAGCTGAGATGATGATCAGATTTAGAGCACTTTTCCAGCACGCACACGAAATGGCTCACTAATCCATCAGTTTTATTTGTTAATATCATTTTAAAGCAATGGAAGTAGTGAAATAAAGGAAATAAGATATTGTTAGATAGCTTATATATTTCTAACTGTAGTATGTATACCACATACTTTTTTTCTCTATCTACTTCAATTAAATATTTTTTTCTGACAATTACACCAATTATTCAGTTCTCTGAATAAAAAATAACGGATACACGTATATAAATAGTTTTTTTTGGTAAATATATACTTAATACACATAGAAAAACACCCAGTGCAGTACAAATATTCATGTTTGTATACACAAAGATTTGTTCTGTATGGGTATCGAACCTACGACCTTAGAAGCGGAGTGCGGATATACTCGCCTTCACGCCGTATTGGTCCTGAAACCTACTAGTTCTATGAGTTATTGAGTTTGTGGAGCTTAGTAAGACGCAGTGGGGTAGTTGTTGTTCTATTATTTAAGTGATGACCACATAGCTGGGATTAGCGTATATTTGTATTAATATCAGATCCATACATGCATACATAAATACATAATTTCACGCCTGTTTTCCCAAAGGGGTAGGCAGAGGCATACTATACGCCCACACTTTGCCATTTATATAGTTGGTACGGGCACTTTTATGTTCGCCAGAGCCTCTTCCCTTGATCGGCAGGTCTCCTCACCACTTGCAGGTGAGGTTGGCTTGGGCTCCTCAGATCTTGTTAGGAGCCCTATACACTCTTAGAAGCCCTATACTCTAGATCCATAGACTTCAAATATGACCGAATGTAGGTTTGCATAACATGATCCTGCGACCTTTATTAAGTAGTACATCCATGTTATGGGTAGCTCCCACACTACGTTTTCTATTAAAAGATTGCAGAACATTTCTACCATACCGGCCGTCAGATCAGCAGTTTGGGTCAACAGCGGGCGAAAACTGGCTCAGTTTTGTTATTCTCTAAGCTATTTTAGTGATGTCATCTATTCTGCGGATCCCCACATATCTTATTCGATATCACAGTGGAACACAAAACCACTGATGTATGCTGTAAACAGAATATCACAGGAAAAAAATGCAATACAGTCTACGCTAACGAATTATGTCTTAACTAAACAATATATAAATATTTCGATTAAAATGAGATGAGGTCCCATAACTTGTGGAACCTGCTTTGTTTTTGATAATGAACTTTTCTCAACTGTGTTTCTAAAATTGAGTGCACTTATACACCACGAGTATACTTTTGAACACTGCAAGGAGTGGTGCCATATATAAATAATTTTCCAAAAAACAAGCGCTATTTATTCAAATCCGCGCCAGATCAGGTGGGCTTTCATCTAAGTTTCGGCGTGTTGAGAAATACAATAATCCGGCTTCCGATAGAAAAAGATCCGGAATCAAAATTCATTCCGTTGACCCGGACCGTCCGTAATTCCCGGGAGCAAAACTATTTCCAACCCGGGGGATATTTTGCAGACCCCTCTGCTCCCTTGACGCGGCCGTAATTTGAAACAAACCTAGTTTAATATAAATAACAGTAGGAATAATAAATAACAAGTACCGAGGAAAATATAACGGAATAGTAAGTAAGACAAAGCCGAGAGGAGTTTTCTTACGTACATAAGTTTTTCAACGTTGAACTGGAAACGATGTATGCACTACTGGCTGTTACAATTGCTATTGCTGTTGAAATATGCTTATTCTTGTCTGTTTTATTAGTGTATATGTAAATGTATGTGTATAAATGTACAAAACATAGTATGTAAGTATATTCGTAGTCTAGAAATCTTAAATATTTGTGATGTAGAAATAAGATTGTGGTGTTTACGTACTAGTTAAAAGTAATTTTGCATTATTTATGGAATCAAATTGGAAGTCAAGCGCTGTTCCCGCCGACCAACTGTTGCACAGTTTGGTGGGTTGACGTAAGTGTAAACTGTTTGTTCCAAATAAATGATTTATTATTATTATTATATTACTTTCAAAAGTGCCAAGCAACTCCTAATTTTAATATGTCAAAAAATTGAAGATAAAAAGCAAAAAAGGAAAAAATATTTGCCGCCTAATATGGGTGCGAAAGTATCAAATGCGCTCCTTAAGTCGTGGAGTAAATTAATACGCCGGCAATAATGATAATTTTTGTAGGCACTATATTAATATTTTTATAGAAGTTTTCCAATGGGTTTGTGATTAACGCATCATCAAAATTAATTCCTTTCCGACATTACCTAACCTTACTGCACTTCAAATGTCCTCATTTCATGCTCAATCAATAATTTTGATGCAAAACAGTCTTATTTTACAGGATCAGTTTAGAATAGTGCTTTAATTTAATATTTTATGCACAATAATAGTTATGTATACTTATCCGTTGTCTATGGTACAATACCCATGGTACAAGCTCTGCTATAAATCTAAAAACACTGTGAAATGTCAAAGATTTATAGTATTTATTCATACTTGTAAATAAAGCGCATAAAGATTTATTGCTTGCCTTATTCAAGGAAATAGCCTATTTTAAAATTAACTATCATTACGGTCATCCCACGGTATATCAAGAAAAGGTTTTATAGAAGATACGCCTTTATCATTTAGATTCATCGTGATCACAGTCCAATTACTGTCCTGTTAAAAGCGGTTGAGCAAAGGAATGGAACTATAAATACAATTCCACACGGCAGAGTTATTACTAAAATGAGATTTATTTTACTGAACATTTAGAAAATATCAATATCCGTCATCATCTTACACGGAACTAAAGTAACAGACATAGCTGGCTAAACAAAATGAGCTGGCAATGTGCTAAGAAAATAGCACGTAGAACTGACAGCTGTTGGGGTAGAAAAGTTCTAGAACCTTTCGACATAAAGTGTGGCGTGAGACGTCTACCCACATGTTGGATGGAGGATCCGATAGAGGTCGCAGGCCGCCTACAATCGGTGACTTTTTAGTCTAGTTTATGGAGAATGCCTGTGTTTAACTGTAGACTTCCTTAAGCTGATGATGACACGGAACGGGCCTATCAACATTCGACACACGGTTGGTATGTCCAGTCCTGTTTAGCAGTGAGACATCGTACTTTTACAAATGTTTCAAATCACCAATATACCTCAATATACCTCAGTCTTCTCTTAACGACTTCTACTAAAGGCCGAACGTGCCTCCTGAAACTTGTTTACTTCTCTGTTGCTTTGTGTTTACTTCAGTATAATAAATATTATACGGCCGTAAATTTTATTTCCATAACGCATCGTCTCTTATCTATCTACAATTATTATCAAAAAAATAATCCAAACTAACATTTCTACTAAAGTTTAGTGACCATTCGTTCCCAAGACAAAAGCGACAAATTCCAAATGCATGAGTTTCAAAACAAAATCAACTCAAGTCACAAACACGCAATAGTAACTAAAGAAACATCAAAGAAGCAATGAAAGTTGAAAGTAATAGAGTTATCGTAATGTCGAAGGGCGCTGTGGTGCGGTAACGAGGAGAGATAAGATCTTGGCTCCGGTGATCTCAGACTGTGGGCAGATTAAATCTCCGCTAGAAATCTCGGAAGTGGCCGCAACATTAACTAATGACACCGAGGGGTTGCGATACCCGTTCCACTTCATTTGAGGGACTGGGGTAATCAGCATTGAAGGGCTCATTACAGATAAAGTAAGTTTGTTACTGCTTGGTTGAAGCTTCAATTTAACTCTGATTTGCGACTATTTCACGTGCATTTGCTGTGAAACTTGGAATGTAAGGCACTGATGTTATTATATCCTTTGATAATGTTTATTTTATTGATTTTGTTATAATTTGGTTAGTTGATTGTGGTAAACTATACGAGGCGTCACAAGATTAAGTAATTGTAACAACTAGTGTTGATTGAAATCAAGAATTTTAACGCTTCGGAATGCAAGTCAAGATGTTTGTCCCCAATATTGCTATATTTTATTGCAACATTTTATGCAATATTTTATTTTTCACTTACTCGCTTCCGCCAATCCACTCTGTAATCATAATCTTAAAATTAATAGGCTTCTATGTAAAATAAAATGATAACATCGAACTGAGTCGTAGAAAATTAATATACTAAGATGATCAAACTTAAACAAACTTCGCGACGATTTGTGTAGAATTCGGCATTTACTGTATAACTTTGATTGTTTAAACGAAACAATAAAACAACAGCAGTTAGAACAAACCAATCAAAATATACTCTTTATTAAAGAACCTTATAATTTACTGGTTTATCGTAATTTCAGTTTCGATTATCGAAAGTCTGACAGCTGTAAGTATTCCCATAACTAATCCCTATCAAAGGAAATTGTCTTAAGCCTGTTTTTAATACTTTATTAGAATGGTCTTGCTTTTGAAGTACGCAGATAATAGATTTGAAGTATTTTTGTACATAGTTTCGAGGCCCACCATTTGTTATTTCTCCTATTTACGGGTCGGTAATTGCACAAAATATGACTTATTAACTGTAGTTACCGGTTCCCACCTGGTAGAAAGCTCGTGTCTGCCTATTGAATGACAAAAAAATTTAAAGATTTATGTACATGTCCAAACGAAAGTGGAAAAGATATTTGAAAAGGCAGACCTTTTTGGAGTTTCCTTCTTGTCTGTACAATAGGGATGCCTATACAAGTAGCCCATTAGAGTTCTGCGAGCACTACTTGAGCAGGCGATGTGTAGGTACCTAAAGGTTGTTTTGTGATTTAAGAGCTTTCGAGTTTGGTGGCATAATAACGTCTTCTCGGAATATTTTCTACATTTTGCATTCAAAGCAGTTCGTCGAATCTATTCAGTATTTTTGAATATTCGGGAAAATCCAAAATGCTTCGCCATCAATAAAATATTAGACTCGGAGATTGATAAGTTCTTACGTTATTTCGCTTACTTAATATTTGTGTGCAAGAACATTGGTACTTTTCTTGAGGAGAGTCCATTATAATGTATGTAAAAAAGAATATTTGAGTATTGAACAAACCTTGGTATTAAATATAAAGGCCAGGAAGGATTTAATCGAAAGTAAGAAAACAACTGCTGGACTTATATAGGTCCGGAAAACACAAAACGCTTGCGCGATCTACATACTTTCAATGACATCTTTTGATATACTTACGAACTAATATTTATATACAGTTTAGAACAGTATTGTAATTCATCATGCACGCCTTATAAAATCAACTGATGAACATGGGCCTCGCTGGGCAGGCGTGTTGGTGATCGCAGTTAAAGCCAGTACGCAGAATGACGCTGCTGCCCATCATCCCGTAGGATTTCTTTTAGTCGTCTCTTACGGTACCCCGTGAGATGAGAGGGGGTGGCGCTATTCTAGGCTGGCAGGACGCAGTATCGGAATTAATGAAATAAAAATTAGTAAAATATTTTCGAAAAATTATTCTATTTTGAAACTGTAAAATGCATATAAGAGATAGGAGTTTCCTTAGCTCTTTTGGTTAGTTTACGTCTATTAGGTTGATTAGTGGTCTATCACATCATCAGTCTTCTAGTTACATATATAAAATCAAAAATACTTCACTTCACATTAAAGGCACGCTTAACCTAAATGCAATATATCTGCAAAGTACTAAAGAAAGCCCTGAGTCTTATTTCTGGTATTGCTTACTTCCTTGAGCTTAACATTCGCTTGTGTCACATCGGCCTGTCATTGCACGCGACCAAAAGCCTCTAAATATTTAGTTATACTCGTTTACTTTGAATTTTAAGCCATTGTTATGCAGCTATTGAGGTTGGTGGTCTAGGTAGTGTGATAGAATTAGACATTAGAAATGCGTAGAGTGCAATTGTTTGTCAAAAAAATAACTTAACTTTATATTAAAGACACGCTTAACCGCAGTATTTCTGTAGAGCACTAAAGAAAGGCCTAATTCCCATGACTGGTATTGTTTGCTTGCTTTTATGTCAAGCTGACGTGCCATAGCCTAAAAGCCCTATTGTCTTGAACAAAGCGAAAACCCTAGGCATTAAAGGGAGTTGCGGAAGATGAAACATTAGGGCGCGATTTACTGGAAAAATGGATTTGTTTACAATGGTTAGTTATCATATTATTATGTAAGTGAATTGCTTTGTAAATCTTTACTTAAAGCAAAATCTGGAACTCATTGAGAATTTGGCAGAGGCTGTATTTTGAATAAAGGTTGAGACTTCAATGGGCTGAAAAATAATAATGATATTATTAGAAATAGTAATTGTCGTTTTAATTGCCGAAGGAACGGTTCTCAGAGGCTCTGTTATCCTCTTTTAGTTGCAGTTACCAACTGTTTTGCCTCTCTATATAACTCATGTATTTTAATACATCGTTAATGGCATAAACAATTTCATTCATAAGTGATAAGTTTTCTCGATACTCAATTTTACAATTTCTGTATTAGGATAGTTCATAAAAGTTAGATAAGCAGTATGTAATTATATCTACAAAGATATTCATCAAATCAACAAAATAGATTGAATATATATCCTAAAACCCAGACGGTATTTGGCGTTAAATACATAGATATATAATCAATCATGTCCAAACCGCTGTATCTACAAACGTGTCGCATACTACAGATTTTGCTAAAGGCTGTCACGCACATAACATGACTCAATTAGTAAGGCTTAACCTTTCTCACCGTTTAATTAATTCCCACACTTCGGGCCGAGTTCTCGGAGCAAAGATCTATCGTTCAGTACCGCTCTCATATTTAATGAGAAATATCCCCACGATTGACGTGCTTTTTGTTTGACACCTGTGTTGATGTTGTATAGGTAATTTGATTTGTTAAATTAAATGCAATCTAACCCCATGACGTCCTCGAAATGTGGTGCTGGAGGAGAATGCTAGGAGTATCATGGACGGAGTTCTGTTCGAACGTCTCCATACTTGAATAACTCGGTATCAAGCAGCGTCTGACCTCCATTGTGCAAGCTTGTATCCTTACCTTCTTTAGGCACGTATCCCGACGTGGCGAGGATTCCATAGAGCGCCTAGTAGTACAGGGCAAAGTTGAAGGCACCCGAGCACGAGGTAGATCACCCATGAGATAGACGGACCAAATCAAAGCAGCCGTGGACAGTGCTCTACACGAGTATACCAAGAAGGCCAATATCAGAGAGGAATAGCGGCGAGTTGTTAGGCGGGTCACTGCAACTGAAGTGACGACCACAACCACTTTGCCAAGAGTGTAACGACGTAATGTATGTAAGAAGACCCTATTTTCGTCCTTCTAAATACATCTCTTACAAACCAATGTAAGAGCTATCAGGTCATTCCTACTGTTGCGGGTCCGTTTGAAAGGGTTATCGCGGCCTCGGAACATAGCAGGCTCAAGAATGAACATGAATGGTTTTTAGTCAGTAAAAGTCTGACACACCCTATGGCTCCAACCACAGCGGGAGATGGTCATATGATGATTTTCCATCCGAAAAAAAAATGTCATACTTCACGAACCGGGCGGGAAAGTGAAGCGTCATGTTTGCAATTTAGTTTTATTTTCTAAAATTTGTGATATTTCAAACATTAATATGTAATAACGGTAATGTGTAAAAAGCGCAACATCACTCTTCAAACTCTCTCAAGAAGTGCATGTGAGATCTCAATATAGTGTCACAACTTTACCAAGGACTCAAGGGGCTTAGGAGAAGGCATCATCTTTATCACCAGTCATTATCGCCACTTGGCACTGGCTTAATGTGCTACCCGCACTAAGCCATTATTAAAAAAAAACTTTACAAAGCGACTCCAGTGCAGTTGTTCCTGCTATTACAATATTTCAAGTAACTCACAGGGCCTCTTAAATGGTTTAATTATCACCGAAGTAAAGCAGCTTTCACAAAAGGGACTTCTTGGATGTGTAAAAGATTATCATAATTATTCAGCCCATTATTGTCCCACTACGAAGCACGGGCCTAACAATAAAAACAATACATGATTACATACACTGTTTTTATTCTTTAAGCGAATATAAATTTTAATAATTCTTACAACTTTTAATTATACTTTTGTAATAAACAAAAAAATAGAAATCGATGTTTCTCTTTTTAATTTATTGAAAAATTATTCAACATGTATAAATTGTTATGAAGTTTTAATGAAATATTTATAGGTCATCCTTATTGATAGAAACGAGCCAATTGAGAAATGAAATCAATAAACTTTCAGTTACATTATAGGTATCAACCTCCTACACATATGGAGGTTCGAAGTACAGTCAACGCCAAAAACATATTAGACTTATTTGTTCATAAATCATATTATTTTATTGTTAATAAATACTTGATGGAGCACTAGAAAACTTGAATAATAACATGGCATGATTATTGTTTAAATTGAATCTCCCAGCGATTATCGCTTTCATACAAAAAGTCAGCAAAACATTGCAACATAAAGCGGCTGTGTCAGTTACAAACAGCATTAGTACAAGAAAGGATTGATAAGGTACGTTTTTATTTTTACTGAAACAAATCAATCAAAGAAATAATGTTCAAAATAGTAAAGTTTAAAAGCACCTTAAAAACTGCAAGTTTCAAATTACCTTTTATATACTTATGAATTTCATTTTTTATAACTTTATCTTACATCTATCACATAGCCGAGCTTGTTTTATGAAAAGGTTAAGCAATCGAAATGTCAGAAATGTAAGAAAATGTCAGTAATATTAAATCATAACAATTGAAATATTACAAATTGGCATATTTATTTTTGACGATAACTGTACATAGCCAGGGGGCTTAATTAGGCATACACTGACATTTAGCGATGCCAAACTGATTTATTTTTCATTGAAGGTATGAACAAGCGCAGTGCCATGCTCACCTCCTTCGAAGTATGTTTTCATTAATATGCATGCGTGGGTTGTTTCTTATGGGAACATTATATTTTGTGCATTAACATATTAAGCCCTAACGCACTAAGTTAGGCATCTTTTCGACAAAAAAGTTCCTACATTGACATGCTTGTTACTGTAGATTACAAATTAGCTACAAGAGTCGTAATTAAAAAAAAAATAGTATGGCGATGTTTGTTAATTTACACTGCAAACCTCTGTAATGTACGAGAACACCAAACAATTATGCGCTTACTCGCATTTCTCTACGGTTATTTTAATATATACTCAACCGTACAGTTTATCAAAGGTGAGTTTCACATGTTCAATAATATTTCATAATCATTGCCCAAAGCCCTTTTGCGCCCAAGTATACACTTCTGAACATAGGTCTCTTTCATAAGCTTCTAATATGACTGTTTATACACGGTCTGTGTCCAGTATGATCCTGCAACCTTTATCTGGTCGCCTGTTCATCTTGAAGGTAGAAGGAAGGTAGAGTCACACGCAACGTTTTATATCAAACGTCTTCTATTGAAGGATTTATGTTAAGACGAACAGCCTTTTTTCTGAAAATAAAAATTGAAACGTTGCTGTTTTTACGAGAAATTTAATTAATTATGTTTAACACGTTTAACCAACTCCCAGGTATGGCCTCAGTCGGAACAAAAATAATACTATATAGAAATTGTAAGAATCCATTGATATATCTGTATTCTTATATCTCTGAAAATTCAAAATGTATCGCCGAAATATATAAACATATATAAGCGCATAATTTCAGAACGACTACAACAACAAAGCACAGTGTGCTGAGGGGACCGTTTCAGTATATAGTATCTTTTATTTAAAATTTTATATTTTTATTTTATAAAATAATAATAGTATGTTATGTTTGTTTTTTGTTTGTGTAATTTTAATCGCTTCTTTTTTTCCTGTGTATTTAATATGTTTATTTGTACGGAATAAATTTATAGTCTTTCTTTTTAAAATGGATAATTCTTTATTTACTGTTTCATTGTTACCAGGACAAGGTTTATATAATAAAAAATAAAAAAACTAATTCTCATAATATAAAAAGTGAGTATGGCTGAAAGATCTTTATTACATTGACAGATTGAAAAAAAATTGCGATATGGCGATGGCTGGACTAGGGGTCAGCTAGTAATAAAAATGGATCGCCAAAACGTATATATGCGCATAATATTCGAACGACAGCATTTAATTGGATAATTTTTGCTAAAATCCCGTGTATAGACCACTAAAAATTAAGAGCTGAGTCGAAAACTTTGGAAAATGTAACTTTTCTTATGTCACTTCTATCAATTCACTTCTGACAAGTTAAAGGTTTCATTGTAACTATGGCGTTTTAAATTGCCAATTAAGGAGGAAAAAAAAAAACATGGCGATGGAATTTTTGTGTCAACGTGAAAAGACACACCGCATCAGTTTTTTATTTTCAAAATCTAGAATAAATTTGAGGTTTTACGTGTAAATATGGTGAAATTTTTAGATATAACTTCTTACAACAAAGGTATAGGAAAGTATTATATTGCAGTGAATTGTGATTTTCAGTGTTGATTCTAAAATTCCATAAAAACCTCTAGTAGTCTCCACTACTTTACTAGGGCTTAGACTTGATGTGACGAACTGTACTTGACATGACTGCGCGCATGGCAGCTTTTTCGTTCTTTAGAGACAGTTAACTAAATGACGAAAACGCTGCACATTGTTGCATATTACGTGAAATATGTAATTACTTACAACTCCAATCGAGAGAACACATATTTAAAAAAAAACCAAAGCGTTTGACATAGCTGTCAGTAGTTTAACAGTTCGCGCAATTGTCAATTGACAGAATGAATTTAAATGGACAGGACAACGATCTGTCTGGTCTGTAAGCATGATCATGTTCTTAAAACCCAGCCGACACTGTCCTGTCATTCTTGTCTCGTGCCGTCAGTTGTCAAATCTCATATTATAATAACAGCAACTGATAAATATTAAAAGTACTTAAAATTTCAGACTCCCCCATGCGCAGAGGAGTGCAAGAATATTTTAACTATTTAGAATATTTTAAACTAACACCACCAAAACATGCCTGAATTAAAAGACTATTTTCCACAATGAACTAACAATGACAGCAACAAAAGGTAATATATGAGAGCTGGTGAAATACGAAAACCCATTTCGTGTAAGTCGGTAAGGGTGCGTCCATGTTGTGACAAGCGATTAAAATTGTTTACACGGCTAATGAAAACGCCATTTTCCAAGCGTGACTTGGCAGAATGACGTCAAGGGACGTATTGAGGGCTTTGCAGTGCAGTTCGATTAAGGACCAAATTAAATTTCTAGGTCTGTCTCTTGGGGTTCTGCTTATTTACCATTGATAAACATTGAAGTTTTAGTACTGTTAATTGGAAACATGGATCGATATCGAAACCCTAAAACATTGTTTTTAAAAGGGTTCTTGATATTATTAAGTGCTTTGGAGCTACGTACGCGAGATCAGGTGATCGGAATTACGTTAACCGAGGCTAAGCAGAGTTCAGTTTTTTGATGAGTGATTATTTATGCGGCATTTGACATCGAGCGCTTAAACATTTGCACAAGTTAAGTATGTGGGTTATAACTATGTGATATAGTTGTTATGCCATATCGGGCGCATCCCATCGACAAACCGCACTGAATCGGCGAGTTGGAGTACGAATCAAATTCCTCTTACAAGCTAATGTGATAAATATGTGATAAATTTAGTATATAATATTATTTATTTTTAAAAATCGTGATGCCTGTCAGTTAAAGGTCAAACAGAGTGCGAGAGAGTGAGGAAGAGAAAGCAATTTTATGGCAGTAGTAAGAATTATTGTTTTATGAAAAACATTGTATTTAAATGACTGAAGCTTATTTATTTCTTAAACTTGTAGATGCTGACCCTCATGGACCTCTTTACTTCATTGGCTCGGATAATATGTCCAAATACCTATCTGATAATTATGAAACAGACCGAATAAGACTTAATCACTTAGAAACTAATTTTAAAACGAACCTATTTAAAATCAAGACCTATTTTATTACACCTAATTCTCTAGCCAACCCCAAATCCGCGCCTGCCATTTTGCGATAGAGTAATTAAAATTCTGAAAACAAACTTAGGGAGTGTCCGCTGGCGGCCAGGGTATGGATAAAAGATTTTTGGTAATTAAAATTCCGCGATAAATCAAATTCTCGGGAAACATTAAAATTATGTAGACAGACCCTTTTGCATGTCGTTGAGGGTTAATATATTGTTATTCCTAATTTGTTCTTCAACTTTTTTTAAGTGCATAGTAATCATTCTACACTCGCGAGCAACCAAATCGACTCAACCGCTAACTCTATTTTCAACAACTTATTTTTACTTAGAACAATGTTTGGATGTACTTAGATAAACTATTATAATGATATGTGTAAATTTTGACATGTTTTTATTTTTATTCTTTGAAACGTTGTTTTTACAATCCTTCACATGGTTAAAAAACTAGAAACTAGAAAAAATCAACTTGCCTGAATGAGATTCGACCACCCACTTTTAAATAACCGGTCGACTGCTATAACCGCTAAGCTATCAGGATACCGTTCTTATTTTCTATTAATGGTAAAGTATTTGTGTCTGTCTGTAACCGTTCATGCTTCATGTTTAAGCCGCTGAACTGATTTAAGAAGATATATTCGATATGGAGATACTTCGAGACCTTTATACCCCGGAAATCATCTCTTTGGGGGAAGAAAAAGGGGGATCGAAGTAACCGATAATTTATCGACTAAGGGATTGGGTACTTCTTATTAGCAGTATATCTAAAAAAAATATCTTTATCTAAAAAAAAATATTTATAAAAACACATAAACCTCCTGCCATTTTGATCAGTTTATGATCTGCCATTAACAATTGGCAGATTGTATCCAATAATTATTGTTATGCACTATAAGACTCACACCTATAAAAGGAGTAGGTCTCATGAAGATCTTATCGACCGTCTCCTTGCACTTTCAATTATCTCTTCAGTTCATCAGATAGAAGGCCCGTCTACGCAAAGTCTCCCAATGGTCGCTATTCAAGAACCTCTCTCCCCTACGGATATCGATTCTTCACGGAACTATATCCCTTGCCAACTTGAAAACCCATGTCGGTGTATATAGTTCACTCGTGGCTCGGATATCCTTGTTCCGGATTGTAGGTGAAACGTAAAGAAATGTTAATGGTGTCCTTCAATATTCTCCTTTGCCATCTCCCGTACAGAAACGGTAGTTTGGAAGCTATCGTGTGACTAATATATTGCTTAGAATCACTAACGTGTCTTTTTAGTATCTAATTACATTACGTACAACTTAATCTTTACGAGAAAATAATTGTATGCATTTGGGCGCTTTCTATATATAAGGTATCTCAGTAAGAGTTGCACTTTTTCATTTTAAAATAAAAACAAGATTTTTTACGACTGTTGCTGCAATAAGTATATTGTTTCATGCGCGGTTGTCACGCTTAACGCTGTGCGTGTGTCTTTGGGGTTTTGTGAAATCACGGTCGTATGCGAATAAACCCGAAACAATTTCTGGTCTCAAATCGGAAATGCAACGCGTCCTCGGTGAGATACAGCCACATCTCTGTGCAAAAGTCATGGAAAATTTCATGAAAAGAGTAATGGCCTGTCATCGGAGTCGTGGTGGTCATTTAACGGATATTTTATTCCACACTTAATCGGAGCATGTCTTCTTTTCAACACAATAAAAATATCTCAATTTTGTCATAAAAGAATTGTTTTTATTTTAAAATGATAAAGTGCACTCGTACTGAGACACTCTTTATTATAAATCCGTTTCTCAACAAAATGTAAAGTATGTTAATCCGTTGTCTAACTCTTATAGTATAAGCTTTTTTTTAGACTGGGACTTGAAGTTCTTCGTGATACATTCCACTTATTACTTTCACACAAAGTCTAAAAAACAATTAAGGAAATAAAAATTGTCTTTTTATTCCTTCAATTGTTTTGTCTTTACTACCAAACGAGCTCCTCTGAGCTCTTAACAGTATTAACGATAATGCTATTTACTATAAGAATTTCAGTAAAGCTTTTATAATTTCCTTTAAACATAGCCTACTTATTTTGAAAGGCATCCCATTTCTTAAGCAGGGGAAGCCTCTCTTACGTTAATTTTAAGGAAATGTAAGTTCAAACCAGACGTGACCCCTCTTAATCAGGCTATTATCATTCGAGCCAGCTTTCGGCACCCCAAGCCATCAGAACAACAATAAGTCCACCCTCCGCGGCACAACGGATAAAGTACATAATTCTCTTATTTTTCAATTTGCTTCCTTATGCCGTTGAATAAAGTATGGACAGATGCATTTTGGTGTTATGGGTACGTTGGTAATCTTTTTTTTAATATTTCGTGTTATTTAATGGTATGAATAGCCGTGACTTTTCTTTTCTCATTAATATTCTATCAAAGATTTTTTACTAGTTGTAAGTTTCAACATATTTACCAGTAATATTTTTAAATAGCAATCTTTAAAAGGTTACCAAACCAATTACCTATTTAATAAAAAAGAAAGTAACGTTTGGGAGTTCAATCACATAACATCTTTATATCTATCAAGGATTATCACGGATACGTGCATATTTTATATATCACGTACATATTTTTATTGCGACACGTCATAATTTTTACCTCCGTATAAATGGTATGTCAACAGGTAGTCAACACAGAAACTACAGCGATCTGTGGAATAGGCTCAAAGAGGATTGACCCTCAACGCATTTCAACCCGTTTCTTTTTGATACCAACATACTTTTGCTTCCTTTACTTTCGTGCACATTAAAAAAGATTAAAAACTCTAAACTGTTTGTTTAAAATTCCAGTCTTAATTTCGAAACGTACCTTTGTTTAGGCATAATTTATATAAATTCTTTTTCCTGTTTACCGAGAACTCGGGCAGCAGATTAAGTATTCATTATGCAAAGCACATATTTCGTATTTGGGTCAGTTAAGCCTTTCTTCGATAATGTAGATAGCGGCTAATGATAATGAGGTGAGCGGGGATTACAAGTAGAGGGTCCAGGGATTTAAAGCGGATCCAACGTGTGTTCGGAGTTAAAATTGTATGATGTGTTTTCATAGCTTTATAAAACTAATAGAAGATTATGATTATTGGTAGATTACCGTGATGTGTTAAAGTGATATGGTTTAGTTATGTTGGGTGTATAAGGATCCTTAGAAGAGCCCAGGAGCCCAAGCCAACCTCGTCTACAAGTGGTGCACCTGCGGGTTAATAGACGAATCTCTGACAAAAATAAAAGTTTCCGGTAAATAACAATAGGCTTACTACCTTAATAACAATAGTTAGCGATTTATGGGCGTATAGTATGCCTGTGCCTACCATTTCGGGTAAACATGCGAAATAGTATATGTGTAAAGTACTACTAAACTGCTAGCTGCTATATTAATAAAGTAAGGTCGTCCACATCTTTTACTTATTGAAAAGTGAGCTTCTCGTGGCAGGTATTAAGTACAATGTAATTTATGGAAAATACAGAGACACTTTACTACCCTATCCCCCTGAGACATCAGATTTTTAATACGTGATCATATTGTGTGAAAAAGTTTACGGCTAGCGGACTAATCGGGATTTCAAAGAAGTGGAGACAATGTGTGCAGGAAAGTATGTTGTTTTAAGGTCTTCGCACATTACAACGACTCGACGCCAACTCCACTCCACCACACTCACAATGTGGCATTGAAATGTAAGCTTTATGTTATGTGACTTACGAGTGAATTCGTCAAATTATAAGTTGAAACGACCGCGTCATACACGCGTCGTAATCTTTCAAGCTACAATTTAATGAATTTACTCTTAGGCGACATAACATAAAACTTACATTTCAATGCCACACTGTGAGTTAAGTTGAAGTTGAGATGACGTCGAGTCGGTGTAATGTGCGAAGACCTTTAGAGAGTCACAGCAGTCACTGGCTTTGCAAAGTCTCGTTGGAGAGGCCGTTCCGGTTCAGCAGAGCCTATCCTTTTTGACAAAAACGTCATCAAAGTTTTTTTTCGAGATAGGGAGTAAAGGCAATGGATTTATTAGAGCGGTAGTTTGCTTCTGCAGCCCCCACAAGATGGTAGTATAAATAATATTGAAATACTCTTCGAACTTTGATATCTTGTTTTCAGTCCCAAAAATCGGATAAACGAATGGCGGCGCATCCGCCATAGTGTAATAGACGTCACAATCACTCTAATGCAACTCCGAGCGTTAGAGTGCAGCGGAGTCAGCGCGGTTGCGCCATTGGGTCGTGACCAACCAGATTTTGACCTGGCGCACGTAACGTGTTCGTTGGAATATTGGCGATTTTGTTTATTGTAAACTTTATTTAATAGAAAGTAAAGCAAGATAATTAATTGCACTGGGCGGCCATATCTTAATTTTTTTTTCCATACCAAGTTTCCGTTATAGAGTTTTCTATTTTGAATCAAGACAGCTCCGATCCTTCACATATGCGAATAAATATTTATTTGTTTACAACAATAATTATAATAATGAATAATTATGATACATAGTGACCATCTAGGTACACCAATATGAATATTCACAAATATTGATCCAGTGTAGGAATCGAACCCACGACCTTAGGAGAGGACTGCAGGCATACTGGCCTCTACTCTTCAAAGAGTGTTAACAATTAGTAAACGATTCGGTGGTCTTGTCTCCGACCGTCTCCAAGTAGAAGAAAAATGTAGTTACAAAGAAAATAATCGGAAGAAAAACAGAATAGAACAAACACGAATGGAAAGATTATAGAACTTATATGTTGTGACCAAAAGTTGTCTTCGTATTTTATGAATAAACAGTACGACTTTTGTATGGTGAGTAAAATAAATAAAGAACTCCAAAACTTCCATTTGCGCAAGCTAGAGTCACTTTTACTTAACTAAGACAACACAGTCGGTAAGACTTGCCTTACCTTGACTTGCACTTGCAAAACTTGCCGAAAAGCAAAGTTTTAACATTACAGCTGCACTCTGCAGGTAAAATTTTATTCCTGGATCTTGAATAGTTTTAATAAAGAAAGACAAATTACTCTAATGCATTTATCATCTTCATAGAAGTTTTTTTACACCACAATCTTTAAAGAAAATGTAATGACTAGGATTGAAAAATGTATGCTAAGATTGTTTGGACATGTTGAGAGGATTAATTATAATCATCGCTGTTGTTAGTTCAGAAGGTGATTTAAGATGGCCAATTAAATGGAAATTATGGCAAGGGCAGACGGCGTCAGCTTTGCAACGACAAAAATTTCAATCAATTCAATTAGGCAGAGATCCTATTCGCATTCGTCTCCAAGCTAAGTTAAAGATTTTTCTAAACGAATACCACACATGCACCACATACAGAAAGAATGTGTTAGTTACTTATTTTAATTAATTTAGAAAAGCATACCATGAGAGTTTCTTGTCAGTTCTTCTCACAGAGCGGTGGCTCGGAACTGGCACTTAGATTCACTTACACTTAATATTGTTACTGACTAAATATTATTGATTCGATTTTTGATTTGCTACTGTTTGAATTTCCAAATCCAATGAGCAGGCTATCATAATATTCATTCAAATCGGTCACCAGTGCTATTTCATCCACTCGAAGTAAAATCTCTGATTTCATAGAAAAATATTAATGTCATTTCGTGCAGAAAGTGACAGGCTCTTAGCTCAATTTACCTCTATAATAAAACGGCTTCCATTTCTGTAAGTGGTGACGTTTGCACTAAAACGCGGCGAATGCGAACTTATTATTTCAATGGAACTTCATAGTCGAAATCTTTCATTCAGAATCACAATCATTTTGTTCTTTATCAATCATGGCATGACTCAGTGTATCGTAGTCGATGGAAAATTTGTTGTGTCCCAAACAGTTAGACGATTATTAAAAAAATATAGCGTATATTGGTTATCCACAACGGGCACATGCAATTTATAACAATAACAGACCTGTTATGTTGTCTATTGCTTTAATAAAATCATCAAAATCAAAAATCATTTATTCAAGTTTGGCTCAGTAGAGCTTTTGTGAATGCCATACTTATAAACTAACGCGCTATTAAAAATAGAATCTAAGATTGTACTGAGGCTTGGTCGGCCATGCGAAAGCAGCCGTGCTTTGTAAACAAAATGTTCTGTATTACTTATTATTACAGATAAATAAATATTTAAAATGAAATAAATTATTTAATCGATGAGAGACACTTTTTTGAGAGTGCAAAGTTTTTGGCAATAGGAATGATAAGAATCAATGTTTTGCTGTCAGGGTTATATTCATTGTGAATAACCTGATAATTATTAGTATAAACAAATACTTGATTGTCTATTCGATTTTGCTAACTTAAATAGTATAGCTCAAGTTTTGTTATAAGCCACCCTCATCTGCTAGTTGTTCACCTGCCGATCAACAGATGAGGTTCTGGCTAACATTCTAGTTCCGGCAAGCGGCAATAGGCTCGCCACCTATTACGTGGGACCAATAATATAACTGGCGAGATCTGGGCGTATAATATGCCTCTGCCTTCTCCCTTCGCTGAAACAGGCGTGTATGTGTTTTATTATGTTTTTATTATATGTGTATAGAGCAAAAAGATCTCAATGTAGTCTCAAAATCAATAAAACACTTTCTGTTTTATTCCATTGGGGTCTTTTATACTCGAAAATATCGGATTTGTAGTTTACCTTTCGTTCTTACGTGAAAGTACCTACAACCAAACACAAAGGGCACTTATCGGCCTACCTATATGCTGTAAATCTTTTCTTTACGTCTCATTGTGTAATATTAAAGGGCAGGAGGCGTTCGAACGGATCCCACGTGAGTAATACAGGGCTAAATTAAATAGAATCCAAAAAGTTGTATAAAATGTATACCTTCGTTCTACTATTGTTGAGATTATAATGAATTAGACATTTTCCTGTATTCTGTATATAAATGATAATCATTGGGGTAAATTGGAATAAAAAACATTTAACGGTTTACTTAACTGATTTGAATATCGAAGTTTTGAATATTTTACTGTAATTTGTGGTCACGGGGAGACTGAGATACAAGGTGTCTCCATAGACAAAGTTACAAATTTAAAACTACTGTCACTAAAACATTAGTTATCACACAATATGAGCTTACTACATCTTGAGATCTTGTATTATGTGATGGACTTCACTAATTGTAATTCTGGGTCCCAAGCTGGTGGTGGTACATGCCAACCATTTTCTCTACTAAAATTAGGATGTTTTATAACAATAGCCTCACGAATCATTTTAGAGAAAGATCGATATAATTTTGTGGTTGGGTTAGTCTAAAGTATGGTCACATAAATGCAGAAGATAACAACATTGGGGTAATATTCAAATTCATTTATTCAAGTTTAGCTTTATTCCGAAACACTTGTGAACGTCATCTAAATCTAGGAGCGGTTGCCCATGCTAGAGGCAGAAGGTTCAATGTAATTCAAACCACATTACAGGATGCAGAGTCAGGACTCTTAAACAGGAGCAGCACATTGAAGACTACAGTGGCGACTGCAGAGGCGACTGCAGAGGCGACTGCAGAAGCACAGAAGACGTCGATACGCCTGCAGCAGGCTGTAGAAAAGGTGGGCAGACGTCGACGTATCGACAGCTAGCTGAAGAAGGTCAGCGACTGCAGTTATATATATACGTCGACAGCAAACTGGTGTTCGTGTGAAAGGGCTCTTAGAGTTTTAGGATGGTTTTTTCCATGCTGATGTTGGCCGCATACCTTGCCAATTTCGTAAAATATTATATGCGACGTACAGTGACGCTGACATACGCGGCAGATTTACGCGCGGCTGTGCAGTGTCCAATAAAACATTGTGTTTATTCCTACGCAGCATAGGTGGAAAAGGTTACTTCGTTGTTAAAATGAGATTATTTGCTTGTAACGATTCCTGATTGTGTTTCGCGTTTAAAGGTCGTGCGGCCTGAAGCCGCTGACAAGTATCTAGTAGGAATTGCAAATGCAAAATCCAGTTTATGAACACAAACTATTAAGAGAACTTAATGCCTAAAACAGTAACAAGAACAACAGTCTACTACTAGACTAGGTACATCAAAAATAATGATGCTAACAAATATTCAAAAAATACTCGTTTTTATGAGGCCATAGTTTGCACTGGCAATTTTCCATTAGACAGGCTGCAAGCTAAAGTGCTACCTTATGGTATAAAAAAAACAAACGAGCGAAACAGCTAGCGGAAGGTAGTTAATAATAATTTGTAAGCATTAATAAAGAAGTATGATTACAAGATAACTAACTTATAGACCATTTATTATTCCTTTGCCTCGATAACATAATTCCAACCGAGCAAAATCGCGAGCTGTACTAAATAAGTAAGTATCGCAATATATCACTTACCGTGTACCAATCTTGGCCGATTTGCATAAGCCCTCATGACTATGTTAACTAGAATCTATGGAGGTTTATTGGTCGCACACAGTCAATAAACGTCAGTTACTGCAATGGTTAGTTAACTAGGGTTCCATTTGGCTTAATTTAAATTGATTTTAACGTTTGCGGTTATAATTCATTACTTTGTTGCTCTCTTAGCTCTGTGGTCGGAAAAGATCACCGAAGTCAAGAAAAGTTACTAAGTTCAGCCCTTGGATGGGTGACCATTTTTGTGGTGTTTAACATCGAGCAATAGGCTCGCTACCATTGTGGGACCAACTATATCGTTGGTGAAGTGTGGGGGTATAATATGCCTCTGCCTACGGAGAAACAGGCTTGCATGTATGTTTATTAATATCGAGCATATAAATAAATAAATATTCTCTCTTACAATCACACCAATTCTTTAGTTCCAAGATAAGTATCACTAAGAACTTGTGTTATGGATACTAAAGAACGGATAAACATACTTAAATACTTTTTTTTTTGTAAATACATACTTAATATACATAGGAAAACACCCAGACCAGAACAAATATTCATGTTCATGCACACAAAGATTTGTCCTGTGTGGGAATCGAACCCACGACCTCTGGAGTGAAGTGCAGGTATACTGACCTCCACGCCAAATCGGTCGTCATTTGTGTTTCTTTTCGTTAATCCCGGTTAACAGTATTATGTAGTGGTTGATAAGCCAAGTACAGGGAATCTAGGAGTCCACGTCAACCTCACCTGCAAGGTGTGCATCTCCCGATCATAGGACGAGGCTCTGGCATACATATCAGTTCCTGGTAAACAATATAGTTGGCGCAATGGGGCTATATTAAGCCTTTACCTACCTCTTTGGGGAAACAGGAGTAGTAATGCATGTATGTTAAGCCACGGTAGACGTAGGCAACTTGAAATAATTAACAGAAGGACGCCACATCCAGGTCCGAACTAGTTTTCACATTACCATCAACCCAATGACGTCCCTAACTACTTGAAACAGGCTTCTTTTCATGCTAGCATCATTAAAAAAGTGTACCTAAATCGGTTTTCTTCAGTTCATAAATCTGCCTCGTTAATAGAGAATTGTACGTTTTCATATTCTCCTAACACTTTATGTTTCGACTCCTTCACGTAACAGAATTAAAGCCCTACTTCACACGTCGGTGACATTTCAATTGACAATGAACTAAACGTGGGCCTCTTCAGAACAATATTAAGTCAAAGTTCAGGACTTGCGGTTCCATATCCATTATTCCGGGTCGGAATTTGTGAGAGCGGCTACCCTTTGGGGCCTGAGAGACCCCTGATTCAATTCACCTGTTAGTCGGCCGCTTTGACAGCCGCTGCTCGGGAAATGGATCGTATTGACAGTTTAGGGTTACTACGTGTACATTGTTGAACCAACATGTTTGTTATATTTTACTTTGTATATATAAAAGACCTTGATCAAAGCCGAGGGCTACGCATTCTACACATCTTTATCTTATTGGGAAACCAATAAGATAAAGAGTTTATTATAACGATTTATATGTCACCGTAAAATTGTAAATAACGTAAAATTATAATCTATCCCGCGATATTGTAATCTGTCGAAAAATTGTGATCCGTAACAAACTGCTCACAATTTAAAGCATTATTTTTCGATAGATTATAATCTATCGAAGACAAACCGTCAGATTGTAAAATGGCATGCGAAAGAACGCACCTCGCGCTCTGATTGGTTAAACTTCATGTTTCCCGCTCAGCCGCCCGTCGTCGCCATCTTCGGTTGTTATTAGTCAAATTCATTTGTTGTGAAATGTAAACAAACAGTGTTTTGGTGATTTAAAACAGATTTCGTGTTAATAATAATAACGCATTGTATTATAATAAGTTGTAGGGAGTGTTAACGGACCTGTGATAACCTAAAGAAGTGCAGTTAAATAATAAATAAGAGAGTGGTTGGCTGGTCTTGATGGCAAGACTAGCCAATCATGGACAGGCTTTAAACAGTTGACAATTTAACGCGCGACAGATTGTGATTTAACGGTTTGTCTTCGATAGATTATAATCTATCGAAAAATAATGCGTTAAATTGTGAGCACTTTGTTTCGGATCACAATTTTTCGACAGATTACAATATCGCGGGATAGATTATAATTTAACGTTATTTACAATTTTACGGTGACATATATAAGCAACAGATCGCGTCTCTCTGTGTGTGGGAATATGACTCAAGCGCGCTAACGCGAGCTAAAGAGGCTTAACACCCTGTAAACTAATTCGAAAAACCACTTTCAAATTTGCCTTGCTAATAAAATTTTAAGTAACTTGCAATAAGTACTTTCATTTATAGAACAAAACTGTGACGTGTCGCTGCCGTTTGTGAAAAATTAACACGTGTACGATTGTGTTACATTGTGTACACAAAATTAAAAAAATATTATGTTATTTTTCATATCAGCTACTTATGTACAGAAAACACTACAGTAAAATTCACTTTCATAACTAAAATATTTACTAAAATTTTTTTTTTGAGTTAAGAGTAGTAATTTCAATTGAAGCATTACGCTACAAATAAAGAACGTAAACTTTAGTGGTGGTGAAAGAAATAAAATTTATTTAATTATTGATATTAGTACAAGATGTATAGAACGTCAATTTTCAAATTAATTTGTTATCTAATAATGTACCATTTAATTTTTATTTGTGATACAGTCTGCATATTATATATCTATAGGTTTAGAATAAGAATAACTTTAATGCATAAATTTTGTACACAGTATACCAACCTTCATTACATTACACAAAAAAAAAGTATTATATGGCTAAATGCATAATTTTTTACATTATTGTGTTAACATTTATAAACTTTAAACATAATTATTACAAAAAACACATTTTTTAAGAACAATGAACAAAATATAATTGAGGGTATACAGACAGAATTTCTTTACCTCCCGTGCTAGTCCGAAGACTGTGTTACGGCAAGGTAAGGTTGTTCTTTAAGTACCCACTGTTATAGATATATAAAATATCATTTATGTCAACATCTAACATAAAATTTGCTACTACACGAATTGTTATAGCAATAAAATTTAAAATGTTCAAACAAATCTAAAAATTGGTTTGAACATGAACCAAATAATAATGGTTGATGTACTGACAGTCAGATCTATTTGAGATTATTTATCTGAAGAGCAGGATTATTTACCTTACAAAGCGTTTTTGGGGCTGAAAATACCAATTTACCAGAAAAAACGCGTTTCCTGATTACTTAAGGAAACTGGGTGAGTTCCAAAGCAATATTCAAAAATGTTTGGTGTAAAAAGAGGGAAATTCAAATACCAATTACAAGATGGCGAATCGTTTGATCTGTCAAAAACTGACAATCGGTTTACAATGATTGTTTGTTCGCGCACCCGAGTCGTGTTCGGAGCAATAAGACAAAGGTATCGAGCATATATTCTATAGAGACAAAATTAAGAATGCTGATGGTTGTGTGTAATATTAAATAAAGGAGAAGTAAAATATAAGTGTTTCCCTTATTTTATACAAATATAGCTTCTAATCTTAAAGACTTCAACTGTTGGAGGGTCCAACGTCATCGTTTATGTGTCTTGCTTCTCTTACGTTTACGTTTCTTGCTTACGTTTGTACTTCTAACGCTAGAAAAAATGATTGTAGTATTTATTTTTGTGTTATTAGGTACCGTTGAAAGCTAAGTACCTATATGATAATTTGTTTAAATTGGCTAGAGTTTAAGACATTTTATCTTTTTTTCTTAAATTATCCCAAATCAAATTAATTCCCTGTGCAATGTGCTCGTTATAAATTTTATAAGTGCAATAGTAAATTGTTGCATTATTGTAATATATATATTGATCCTTACCATCTTAAAGTAGTCATTTTGTAACTGCAAAACTTCCTATATTTTTTTGCAGAAATGGCTCTATAGGGATTCCTTATATGTTCGATGGACAAAGGTAAAACATGGCTCAAACCAATTTCGTATGGGTGCCCAATACCCGCATTGTTTCGGTACAGTCGATGAGTTTAATGAAAAGCAACTTTTGATTGCACCCGTCTGTTCGGTCGCGGGCGCGGGCCCGCGCGAAATATCGGAACTTTTTCTTCGCGGCGTTTTCTGAACTCGGTTTCAAACACAAAACGACTTTTTAATTTTGTTGTCTGAGATTCCATATTTTGTGGTGCTTTTTGTAGCTCGAATTTTTGGGGATGTAATTAATGTATTGTTAATATACATACATACATTCACGCATGTTTTCCCGAAGAGGTATGCAGAGGCATATTATACGCCCACACTTCGCCAATTATTTAGTTGGTCCCACGTAATAGGTGGCGAGCCTATTGCCGCCTACCGGGCTTCGCCAGAGCCTCATCCGTTGATCGGCGGATGCACCACTTGCAGGTGAGGTTACCTTGGGCTCCTTAGGTCTTGGTAGGATTCCTATACATCCAGTGTTAATATAATACTTCCAAAACGCATGAAAACAAAAAAACAATACATAAGTACAACGTTAGCATTAAAATAAAACCCACAGAGAAAGCAACGCTTGATTCTCGTTTCAGCGTTGGTCGTGAAGACATCGTTGTTCTGAGGCTCCTATTTCACCTGAAGATGCCCTGTGTAAGGGCGAAACACGTGTCGTGTTGAATAGTTTCTCGATTTTTCGGGAAATTATAGTAGCGCGGGAATTGTTACAAAGATATTTTTAATCCATCACTTGCTTACAATGGATTTCCGCAAAGTAACGCCTGAATCAATAAATTACCACAGAGAAAGGTTTGTTATAATTCTTATAAGCGTCCATTATTGAAGTTTGTTAAATGCTTCTTCAAAACTTTACTGAAATTATTAAAATAACATACTTCATCATTCATATAACACGCACACGGAGGAAATATCTCAATCTTTTCAAACTACATAGATCCGAAATGAAAATGGTCATTACTCTAAGAATTGTGTTTTACATTCGTACCGCTAGGCGGACATCCGGCTTCTGATTTATGTATTATTTGTGTTTGCCTTGTTTGAGTATCGATGTTTTTGAATTTTCCTTACGAGATGCATTTGCTTTCTATGATACAAGTGCAATATGATAGTAAGCACCTACGTAAATAATGTGCGCTTTGCAAAGTTAGTTCTGGTTCTCCATATGTAAATATTTACAAATTGAGAACCAGTTCAAATTTTTTTAAATTATTGTGTGTGTTTTTCGGGTTCTATCTGTAGGGACTAACAATTTTACGTGCTTTTTAAGCACGGAGCAAGCAATAATTACGCACATAACTTCAAAAAGTTATAGGTGCGCCACCTGGGTTTGAACTCGAGACCCTCTGTTTGATAGCTATGAATCTCGCCACTGGGCTATCAAGTCTCAAGTCGGCTTATACATTTGATTAATTTACTAATACTACTTTAACCTAAACGTATTCTATATAAAGTATTAGTTACAAAATCAATACATGACAAAATCTGTTCAACTGTCGTAAATTTATACATAATCAAAACATTTATTTTGAAGTAAGTTGCAGGAGACCCTCTGATCCCTGTCGATATTTCGGTTCGCAAGTTCCTTAAACTTGCTTGTCTAAACTATAGTCAAATATGAGAAGTAGGACGTTTCCATATTAGTGAACTTATTTTGATATGGCGCAAACTTTCCATATAAATGTTCTTTAGAGAACACAGGTCGAATATTTGTTTCGGTCCGGTTGTGAACTTGTTGTATGGGTAGACCACGGATAATATAACACATATTGGACTATTACAAGGTCTGCTAAGTTTAGCAGTAAGAAAACTTAGTGAGAGATGTACAAAATGTTAGACACAATTTTTTTTTAAAGTAAGTATTATTTTTTCTACCAATTATATAAATACAAAATAAAATGAAGATTCGAAGGTATTTAAGATGATCGGTGGTCGGAAACGATCACTGTAGTACAGCAGAGTTTAAAGAGGTCAGTCCTTGGATAGGTGACCGTTTGTGTGGCATTTGATATCAAGCGTTTCCGTGCTTCGGAAGGCACCTTAAGTCGTTGGTTCCAATGGGCGGTGGAGTATGACCCAATACCCTCACACCTTGGTATGTGAGAGGAGGCTCGTGCTTAGTAGTGGGACGTTAATGGGCTGATATGATGGTGATGATTTAAGATATGCAAGGCGCAAGAAGGAGAAATCTACTGTCATACTGCTCATCATTTTACAGATATTGTCATGCATGACCTAACGGTGACAAGATCAGAAGCTCTTGCTCCAAATCGCTTCTGTTATAGATGTAATATGTATTCAAACCATCAACAAATAATATGGTGCAACCATTATTGTTCACACTGACCCAAAAAAAGAAATCTCAAACTTTAAGGAAAGTATACCCATTGTCAGCTTAACGTTTTAACGCAGAAGTTCCTTGGTATATATGGCATTAAAGCGGCCGGAAAGGCAGTGGTTCCGTTCGGGATCATTATTCGAGCCTTCAAAACTTTCTTCTTACAATTATATTTAGACACTAAAGTTTTTCAGAAAATATACTTATAGAAGTCTAAAGTTATTATGTACGGTGGTCCGCTTGCGGTTGTAAGCCGCCGCTCGCCACTCGTACAGTAAGAGGAAGGAGGGACGAGATGCTGTACCAGGGGGTACCCTGGCCACCAGCGGAGGGGAAAGGAGTGCTGTACCAAGGGGTCGCCCTGGCCACCAGCGGAGGGGAAAGGACTGCTGTACCAGGGGGTAGCCCTGACCACCAGCAGGAAGGGAAGGGAATGCTGTACCAGGGGGTGCCCTGGCCACCAGCAGGAAGGGAAGGAACTGTACCGGGGTGTAGCCCCGGCCGACAGTAGGAGGTGTAGAGAGAGGAATGAGACCCAACACGGACGGTTGAAATCTGATTTATTGCTTATAATTGTATGGTTTATATATTAATTACATGTTGTGTACACATATAAAGATATAAAGATGTGCAACGTCTGTGTAAAGTGCCGACGCTGCACGTGGATGTTGCAACTGGGTCGACTCGCCGCTGACCACGCTGACGCCAAGTCCAATGTACAGGATGTAGACTTGTACATATTAATTTGTGGAAAAATCAACCGCTCATATTTTTAGGGTTATATTTTATTTCAGATAAAACATTTGAACGAAAGTCAAGTTATGTAGAGTCTAATTATTATGTGATGGAATCGTTGTGTAAACATTTTCCGTAATAACGTCCAACTGAATAAACGTCCTGAGAAAAACTGAAAATCTAGTAATGTTGTTTTGAATAAAGACGCATAAGTAACTATTACTAATGGTATCAAAAAAGAAATAAAATCATATTAAATCAAAGAAATGTTGTCTATCAAAATTCCATATTTTCACTTTCAGAAAGCTGAGTCATCCTACTATTGCAACTTCACTATTCTAAAACTTGCTTGCCGATACTTTCAGTTTTGGGACTGGCTCACTGGCTGCCGAAGTTGCCAACAACGTGACACCGCAACTGCCATTTAGCACCGGAAAGAGGAAATCGACAAACTTGCCAACACCAAACTTTCACGATGCCGATACGAAATTGTCCATTCTATTTTGAACTTGGTCTGTGGTAACGCTGATCTTAGGTCTCGGAAAGTGATTTCATCGTAGAAAATATTTTTATTAGGCAAAGTTTGGGTTTGGTTTTGTGCAACGCCAACAGCTTATTTAAAAAGTTATTGCTGAAGTCTGAGTCATTTCTAGCACATTGAAGACTACAAATAGTATATATAAGGCATTAAACATATTATCATCTAACTAAAAAACTATATATATACATACATACATTCACGCCTGATATCCCCGAAGGGGTAGGCAGAAACATATTGTACGCCCACACTTCGGCCAATTATATAGTTGGTCCCACGTAAAGATGACGAGCCTATTGCCGCTTACCGGGCACTGTTATATTGGGCACAGCCTCGTCCGTTAATCGGCAGACCACTTGCAGGTGAGGTTGGCTTGGGCTCCTTTGGGCTTGTAAGGATCCCTATACATCCATATAATATATCCATATCCGTACATAAAAAAACATCTTATTGAAAATATTATCAACAAACTGAAAATATTATCAGCTAACTGAAAAAAAAACCAACTATAAAAATTATCAACGAACACGACTGATATTTCGCGCGACTATACCAATGACGCAAAAATAATTTCCATCATTCCACTTCGATTAAAATAAACACTTTTATGTAATTTATAAGTAGATATAGATAACTTAAAATTCAACCACTGTAATAATATAGGTATTATATATTCAGTTAAATAGTAAGTACATTTGAAGTACAGAAAAAAAATAGGTTCTTTTTTTCACCAAAGACAAAATACCTACATAAATATTCAAATACAGCGTATTTAAAAAATGGCAACTATTTTCACATAAAATATAAATAATATCTTATTTTTAAGAAGAAACTTTCAAAGAATTCGGTCTTCAAAGGGATCAAAAAGTTGTCAACTTCCGCCGTCAGAAAGTTGCGGACAGTCCAAGCTACGACGGGCAAGTTACTTTGCCTGATAAAATCTGTACGCAATATCCACTCTTTCGTTTGTTATAATGTTCTATCTATTCGACTACAGATGGGGTTCGACTTAGGCCCAGGACAAATAATCATGTGTTTGACGCCGTAATATTTTTTTCTTTCATAACTTGGGACTTAAATGCGCTGAATTACAATAAAACGTTTGTTTCTATATTGTTATTCCTACTCTTAATCGTAATTTTACTATAAAAACCATACTTCCGTAAAAGCACGCTTCAATCATTAATTACTTAAACTACCCAAAAATACTATAAACTACACCTAACCTGCCGATATTTTCAATATTAACCGCTACTGTTTATACGGCTCTCAATTATGTTAAAATGTCCATACATTGATGATAACTAATAATAATAAAACATTCCCTCTGCGTTTAACTGGTACAAACAACTTCACGCCAACGAGTCGGAAAATTGGGAAAATAGCTATACCAGAACACAATGACAGCAATATCAATAAAATGACATTGCACTAGTTATGACATACGCATTCGTCACACACTCATAAAATGTTAATTATGAACTGTCCTTTATGACAGAACGCTTTTACGCTAAATTGAAAACAACTCATGGTTTATTCACAACACGCAGGGTACCCCGATTGCCAATGTAAAAAGAACTATTTGACATCTCGAAACTGCTATTGTGGGCTAAGAGATATATTCGACGACAAAGCTCATGTTATGCTTGTCATACACAATACACTGAGTTCTGAATGGCTTTTTATACAGATATGGTGTTTTAATTCATTAGTTTGGTATGGACTATAGTACCCTTATTGCAGTTTATTCGAATTTTATTAAGGGAAGTTTACATGATTCAACAATAGTACTATAGTACCCTTATTGCAGTTTATTCGAATTTTATTAAGGGAAGTTTACATGATTCAACAATAGTACTCACTATAAAAATATGATTTGTACATACAATATAATTAATAAGGTAGACTACGTCAGCTAAAACAAGTTTTCAGAGAGCTCCTAATAAAAAAGCTTTAACATGGTTTTGTAAACAAAGCACAACACTATTACCTCTGAAAGTTTTGATTTAAGTAGCTTCTTAACGTTCAACTCCTTATTTTACCTATGTTTTGTTTTTTTTTTAAACTTTTACAATAATTCTTCCTGAGTTGAAATTGTTTTACTATATGCAAAATGCACTGGTTAAACTTGCACTATGCAAATAAATCAAATTTCAGTCTCTGTTTATATTTTTAAAAATAATATCTATTTATAAAATGCAGATGAAAGTGATACGGTACTTCTGAAAAAAAAATGTTCAAAATGTCTGTCTGTCTGTTTGTTTTTCCAAACTCCGAAAGAACGGTACTGATTTTGACAGGATTGCATTGGCATATAGCTTATTATATATAAGGATTAATTTAGGCTACTTTTTAACGTAGTACTTGAAGGTCATACAAACGAAGTCTCGGGGAAGTCTTCAGTAAAAACTATCATCAAAAATAATTATAAAACAAATTGTGTTTAACTTAAAGTGGTATCGTTATTTGCTAATTTATAGCCGTATCAATATCATGTACAAAATGTGTGACAGAGATTTAGAAAACAACTAGATAAATCTATTTTTGTACAGAAGTAATAACTCAGACTGGCTGAACAGCAATTCTTTTGTATTTGCAGAAAAAACGGAACACCGTATTGTATTCGGGGGCACTTATCCGCGGGTGTTGTATGTAACCGTTTTCAACAACCGATCCTATACAGAAAGGAGTACTTTTCAAAAACAATACACTGCTGGCTACATTTAACCCGGCCAAGTGCCGGCTTCAGTGTAAAACATGGCGATACGGGCTTATTCGGCCAGAATAGAAAATTTATCGCTTTTATACAAAGGCTTGCTTAATCCGATTCCCGTGTGGCTTTCATTTAGTGGACTTATGTGCTGTTCCTGGTACTCAAGATTCTTTAAGGCTTTTAACTTTTAAAACCAACTGGGTTATAAATGCAATTGTTTGTGAGGGAGGATAGATGTTTTTTACTGATTAATTTTTAATATAGTTATTTGGATTGTAATGAAACTTGGACATCTTAACCAAAGGAAAACACTCGATTTTTTTTAAAATTAATTATGCTGTTTACGTACTGCCTCCCGGCCAATGGGGGGACCAAGAGGGGGCGAAAAGGGGCGAGGGGCCAGTGCCTGAGTTTGTAGCGTCTGACAGCCCGCCCGCGGCCAACGTCCCCCGGATCAGAACCGGGAGAACCTCCTCAGAGAAGCGCGATGTGAAGCGCCCCCCCTACCTTGTGTAACGGCCATGGCGTAACTGGCCGACTTCTGGGAAAGTCTATAGCTAGACGGGCCCGCCTGGCCCGCCCGCTGCGCCAACGGCGTAGCCGGAAAGAGAGCGGATCCCGCTCCGCAGCCTCCTTCTGCGAAGTGGTGCTTCGCAGAAGGAGGCCATTGTCTCCCACGCAGTCTCGCTGTTGACCATCTCTTTTCATGATGAAGGTAAATACTTCATAGGTTAACTTTTACCAACCTCCACCAATCTAAGCTGAGTTCGCTTTGTGGGGTATGATCTGAATCTCTTTCACATTTCAATGTAATAGTTGCTAGTAGTGTATTTTATAATTAACTATACTAATTCACTTGACGCAATCTATCCTGCTTTAGACATAAAAGCACTTACGCTTGTTTTAGAAGCAGCTATCGACGTTTTGGCTGCTTTTAGAACGTTTGACCAAATTTTACACTCAAATATAGATACTGTCATTATTTAGTTTAAACACCGATCGTGGCGCCTACGAATTTGTATCGATTTGAACTTGCATGTAATGTATAACGCCAAATGACCGACAAATACTAGGTTTTCTATTATATATGAGACCGAAGGCGTTCAACGCGCTAATAAACATGCAAGTAATTTAATTGCAAGCGCTTACTATTAAATGAAAACAATTTTCCTTCACTCGCAGTGAGAATCGATCAACAAAGAAATGCACCTTATAGACCTTGCCGTAACACTGTCTTTGACTAGTACCGGGAGGAAAGAATTTTTTTCATTGTACCTACTTTTAGTGAATATGAAAAAATAACCTTACCTGTTAACCGTGTTATATCGTATTTTAAATGAAATTTGCTTTATTACCGATATGACTACTTGCTTATATGATTGGATTGCCTTCTGAAACTAATAAGCTAACAGACATTTTGAATTTATTACAATGCTATAGAGATTGTCGCTTATACTTAAGTCGAACAAAAAAAATTATTGTAGGATTTTTTAGTGTTTTTTACATAAATTCAAATATAGTTTAAAAGCAGTTGGTATATACGTGCGTATATAATAATTTCATACTAGTTGTATAGGTGTTCTTTATTATACAAACAAAGTGTACAATCATATTGGTTTGGAATTTTATTTGAGTTTTGAAAACAGAAATTCTTCGCAAAAATTAAATGACACATACGCCGCAGCCATTAACTTTTTATGATGAATTCCTAGGGTTCAAAGAGTATTTTTCGCAATAAATCATCGAGCTTCAATACGGGCAGCTGAGAGTATATGAGCTGACCAATAATCAAGCTGTGTCATTTCCGCATGATAAATTACTAGCGTAGCTACAAAATCATTCGTTTTTATTTAACGATTTGGATGGTTACAACGTTGCAGATTTATGAAGTATATATCTTACATTGATATTTGCCTAAAATGTTTAGCTTTGTGCTCTCGTTATCAAAATACATCTTTTTTTATGTATAATAAGAAACATTTATTTATATCTCTATACTACTAACGGCTATTTACCAAATCTAAAAAAATAGTGAATACATAAAACTTTCAGTATCGTTTTTGTAGTATAAAATTATACTGGTATATGTAAGAAGATTATTACTTCGTGGTACACTTAAATAACTAAATTAAAGTAGGAAATATATTGAAGTATTGAGACCGTTCTAGTAAAACATTTCCGCACATAATATAATGTTCAACTTTGGTTACTTTCAGTACATACGTATTTGTGTATGCTAACGGCTATTTATAAAATCTAAAAGAGTATTTAATGTATGAAACGTCCATTTTCATTTGATTTCTCGATAAAACGTCGGCAATGGACACAAAACCCGTTGATTAACATGTGAACGCACGCGTTTGATAAGGCTGCCAATTGCCCAAAGCGCACGACGCGGATTAAAACGCATTTTAACGGCTCGCCCAAACATGTAAAAAGGGGTTTCTATATCTAGCGCTATTTATGTGTTTCAAGGGTTCTGTGTTTTGTTCATTGAATAATTAACTCATGAAATGTACAAAACAAAACATTGTCAATATTATAAAAATATAATGGGACTTCAAGGGTGCTTGCTTGACATTCATGTCAATATTATTTCAATAATTGAATTTTTCTTGTGTTAGAAATAGGTTATTTGATAGTTTAATTAACATAGCGATATGACTTTTAAATTTTTGGTAGTATAAGAAATACTGGTATGACAACGTGTAAGAAGTACTTGCTTTAAAAAAATTTGATTATGAGAGTTCTAAAAAAATATTTTCGTACAGAATGTCAAAATGTTGAACTAAATTAGACCGTCGTACATAGACGCCAAATTGTATTGTTTGATCGGTAATATTCATAGAGTAAACATTTTTATATTAAAACCTTACTCACTGTCCCCTAAAAGTAGTTTGGAAGCTAGTGATTGGAATCACCATCACGTTCTGTTGACACATCCGCCGCCATGCAGCGCAAATCGCAAATTTTCACAAACTTTGCTTTGTATGCGTGCACAGAGTATATGTTGAGTGCTTTTTAAATTAAAACCAAATCAACCAAACTAGCTCTCAGAGTAGAAGCCAGATTACAATCTAAAATCAGCAGTATCTAATCTAAGCAACATATGATTATATTTCGGTTTACTCATGGTTTTCGCAAACAGTTTCACATTTATTTTGCATAAATTTCAGTATTTTTAAGCTTTTCATTTTCAAAAACGTATGAAATAAAATAATGCTGTTTTTTATAATTGAACTCGCTAATATTGCCACTATTATAATTATTGCCAGTGTCAAATAATTTAATTAAACAAGTAATTTTGATAGAACATAATCGTCTCGCCTTGCCGATGGAAAGCAGCATAATATTCGAACAATATATCTCCGTGTTGTCTCCAGTTGACCGCAGGTCAAGTAGATTCTTCTTCTAAAAATACTATCAACGTAGCTAGTTTTCTTTCTTAATACTATGTTACAAAAGTCTCCTAAAACTTTAAAATAATGTTTCCCACTGGGCTGCGGAGGTCAGACGGCAGTCGCTCTGTGCAATAACTGAAGTTCGGTCCAATTTGCTTAGACCAGTGAGCAGACCCTGGATTGCTAGTGCCAGTCCTTGGCACATTCGGGATAAATGCTACCTAGTATAATGATACAAAATTCTATATATTTAATAAATTCCTTTGAAATATCAATTTTTTTTCTAGCTTCCTTGTCATAATCATAATATTCAGGAGAATATAGATGGAGGATACGGGTTCGCGCTTGATAAAGGTAGCATAAATATCACATCAATCATAACCTGGAGCATAGTGAAAATCACAAGCGTTTCAGTAAGTGCATTCGTTTTACTAATATTTATATGACCCGCATTCTTACTTATACTTTTTTGTTTATTAGAAATTTCTATAAATATATGAAGTGCAGTCTAACTAAACAGCAATCGCAAACTCTTATTAATTTACTCGATTCTATGTTTGCAGAATAAGAATATTGCATAATTTGTCAAATTGAGATTAGTAGGAACGATATACTCTTTAGTGACCACAACTACACATTACAATTCACATTGTATAAAAAAAGTGTGAATCTAGAAGGTCTTATTGCTAAAACCAGTCTCTTCCAGTGAATTCCAGACAACCCGACGCAAAGGAGAAGAGGAGATTATTTATGAACTAGGGTGATCTTATAGTAAATTTCGTATAGATGCGACCTATCAAAAAGACAGTCGATTATACGTTATCAACGAGGGAATACGTGTGTTCGAAACCTTTCCCTTCCCGCACCGCACCATCTACCAACGAAGTCAATCGCTGTTGCCGAAGGGGCGGGGGGCCAGTGCCAAACTTTGAAGCTTCTGACAGTCGGCCCGCGGTCAAGGTCCCCTGGATCAGAACCGGGAGGACCTCCTCAGAGAGGCACAGTGTGTCGCGCCCCTCTACCTCCTTATGCGACCACAAGCGTAACGGGCCCTCCTGGCCTGCCCGCTGCGCCAACGGCGCAGTCGGAGAGAGAGCGGAGTTAGATATGTTAGGTTACAAGTACTTGTCATTGTACAAGGTATATAAGGTTAAATAAATAATTATTGTCCATTAGCTTCAAAATGTACTAATAAATACATACGTATGTATTTACGCCTGTTTCCTCGAAGTAGTAGGCAGGGGAATATTATACGCCCACGTTTCGCCAATTATATTGTTTGTCCAACATATAGACACAACATATAGACACAACATATAATATTTTATTTTTGAATGAGTCTCGTCCGTTGATCGGCAGGTGCACCACTGTCAGGTGCGGTTGGCTTAGAATCATTGGATCTAGACAGGAATGACGATCCTGATGATCATACTTATTAAATGAATAAGATAACATATCTGATAAATCCCAATTGGATATAAAGTGGGTCCTCCCAAAAATATGGATTAGTTAGGAAGATTGTCTACTATAGCGTGTACTATGACGCTCAAATACAGTTTTAGCAGAATAATAAATTCAATACATCATGAATGTATATTGTTCAGGATAAAGTGAAAATCGTTCGTGTGAGTTGAATTAATTTTGATTGTTTAAAAGTATTATTTATTTTGAAGAACCCAATGGCGCCGTGTGGTCCCGGCCAAGAATAGTGTCACCCCTTTTTATCTCACGGGGAGTCGTAAAAGTCGACGAAGAGACATCCTACTGGATGATGGCCAGCAGCGTCATCCTGCGTACTGGCTTGAACTGAACTGCGTACCGACCTGCCTGCCAACCGTGGTGATTATGGGAAAATATCCCCAATAGAATGTAATCACGGGCAAATATTGGCGAGCCCTATGTTCAGCAGTAGACTTTACTAAGCTGATAAAATGTTGACGATTTGGCGTAGAGGTCGATATTACTGCTGTCTGTTCTGAGGTCGTGGGTCCGATTCCCACACAGTACAAATATTAGTTTGCGTTAACTATCATATTTGTCTTGGTGTTTCTCTTAATCTAAAGTTTTGTTAAAAATAGTAATTTTACATAATTTAATTATTAAGTATTTTTTGAAAGTGAGAGTCACATTAAAAGTAAAAGTTAAAAATTATTTATTTCATAAACTATTATACATAGTACTTGAAAACGTCATGATTACAAATTTAAAAAAAAACAATCGAAATAATATTACACTAAAACACGAAGTTTAGATTCACTTACATGCAACAAAACAATTTAAAAACAAAAAATAATTAAGTGTAAGTGAATATAAGTGCCAGTTCCGAGCCACCGCTTTGTAAGAAGAACTGGCAACAAACTCACAGGCTATGCTCTTTTAAATATGTCCATTAGTTTGGTACTAGAATTACAATCTTCATTTGTCTGTGAAGCTATACAATGCAATATAACATAACCTTAACAATATTTATGTTTTCAAGTCATTCATATTAGAATAGCCTGTATGAAACGGCAGTTTAATCCCAAGCATTTTTATCTGCCTATAGTCTTTAATATAATAGTATCCCTTCGAACACAGCTTGTGTTTTATTGTTAATTTAAATTTATTTAGGCTCAAATTAAAATACTAATTAATCTTATCGAGTCTAAGATCAACCAGAATAAGAAAATGTTTTGCTGAACTATTATAAAAAGCAAAAAAATCTAGAATTTCTCATTATCTATGCGGCATGATTCGTACCGCACTAGATACTTACTTTAGCAATATATATTTTTTTACTGTACTTTAATTACTTCCCATTCACCACACTAACAAAAAGCCGAGGCTTCAATATTTTTGGATAGCTCAAAAAAACATTTTTCGTGAACAGCGAAACTGTTTGTTTGAAAAAGGCAATCTGCAACTGTTGCTAATATCCCGAGCGGGACGTGTTGATGGCTGGCCCGAAAAATGTTTTAATCTTTTTGCGCCGTCTCTCGTCACAGACTGACGAAATTGATAAAAGATAGCATGTTAAAGCGCCTTTTCTATCGTTTGATATCTATTTTTTAAAGAAGTATTGCCTTTTCTATCGTTAGATATTTATTGCTTAACGAGTGTTATATGTAAGCTTTTTATTCCAAAAAGTAACAGGACAGCAGCATTTTTTTTAAGTTGGTAACAAAATGCATTTACGCACTGCCTGGGTGTGGGTGCCGGGGTGTGGTACTCAACACTGCTGCCTAAGACCGTCCTGGCGCCGCTTGACGGGCCCTTTCGGCCCGCTCGCTGCGCCCTCCACAGGTCCCTCTTAGTTTCCCCCCCGGTAGTCAGTACTAAGGGCACTCAAAGTCGCCAACCTCTGGGTGTTATATTTTCCCGGCCTCCGGGAGGTACTCAGCCCCCTCACCACGCCTATCCGGAGGGAGCGGCAAGTGGTGCGCACCTGCTGATCAACGGACAAGGCTCGGTGTACATAGAAGCTCCCGGTAAGCGGCAAAAGGCTCACCACCTAATGCGTGGGACCAACACCATAACTGGCGAAAAGTGGGAGTATAATATGCCCCTGCCTATCCCTTCGGGAAAACAGACGTGATAATATGTATGTATGAAAATCCTTGATAATAATTTATATAAATTTTATGGAAAGCTATACATGACTGTTCGAAATTTATCTAAGAATATCTGTTTACAATTTCAAGTTCATGTAGTACGTAATGCATTGATCAGTCAATTGACGCAAGTCTAAATTATAGTTTTATACAAATAAATTTTTACCATAATATATTTTAATTTTTCATATATTTTATTTTTATTTTTTAGGCTGTGGTTACATAGAGCAAAAAATCTGTCGAACACATCTGACGCCAAAAATCTTTGCGAGACACGTACAGCAGTTACGCACTTTCAGGGAATTTTGACATAGTTCATTATTCTCTCGGCTACGCTTATTAAAATATTTGTAAAGACTTGTTTTACTTAAGACTTTGTCACTTTAAATTTATTAAAAATAATATATTAAGAAAATAATATTAAAAAGCTAAAGTCATAGCCTACTATTACATGGTTGATGGATCAATCAATCAATAGCCTTTTTTTATTCAGATCTAGATAAGTATTACAGTTATATGAAAACAATATATAGAAAACTTAAATTTAATATAAATCTTAATCCAGTCTTTTATTTGAATTTTACTTACTTTCTGTAGATCTATTTGCCAGTCCGCAAAGGCCTCCTCCAACCTTTTCCACTTTGTCTTTCCTGAGCCACTCTGTTCCATGTGACGCCTGCTACTTGTCTTATGTCGTCATCCCATCTTTTTGGTGGTCTACCTCTTTTTCTTTTACCTTCTCTAGAATATCATTGTGTCACAATTTTGCTCCATTTGTCTTTTCCTCTTATCGCATATGGTTGATGGATGGATAATAATAATTAATAACACATATTTAATTCTATATAAGTTTATATGTTTTATTGTTTGTACTGCCTCATACTTTACTGCTTACCCAAAGGTTAACTGGTAGAGAATGCCTTGTAGCATTAAGTTCGCCTTTTGTAATATTTTTTTTAATTTGTGCAATAAGGTATAAATAAAACAGATAAATAAATGATGACGATGACAGGAACACAATAGAGCCAATTCAATATTATAAAGTAAGTACTAGCTGACCCGAGGGAACTTCGTACCGACTCAGAAGCAAAAAATTTTGTGTTAACTTATACACTAAATGAAATTCAGGGTTTATTAAGATAAATGCTGATAAAACGTGGCACACGTATGCACAGCTAGCTCAATGGTATGCAAAGAAAAGACTGTGCACCATCGTAAGGCACACAACGCCATTTATAAACATTACCAGAACCAGCATGCAATTTTATGTTAATTTTGGTCCAAGTTGTATTCCTGTCATGTATCAGAGATGGCTTTGTATACAGACTTCAATGTCCATTCAAAATGTATTAGGAAATATCTACAAAAATATAATAAATTATTTTTGCGAATTTTTCCTATATTTTTATAGTTATTTTGTTATTCTAAGCAGAGACAAATCCTAAAAATTAAAGTTCATTAAAATCGGTGCAGTCGTTTTTAAATTCACGAACTAACACGACTCTCTCATTGACCTTTTTCCGCTTCACCCACAGCAGAAGATGGTCAATTGACGACTTCCAACCGAAAGAAAAGAAAAAAAGATACACAACACAAACATAACAATCAAATGAAATCAAATTGTACAAACAATAATCATCATCATCTCAGCCCATTAACGTCACGATCACACAGCAACAGCACGAGCCTCCTCTCACATATCAAGATGTGAGGGTATTGGGTCATACTCCACCACGACCCTGACTGACCCAGTGCGGATTGGCGGCAAACAATAATGGAAATATTTTATGTGTAATTTATAAAAATTCATGTAGTATTTGTGTATAGACCACCCTTGTAACAATACACTGACAAAGTAGGCTTCCAACTGCTATTCAACAGGTCCCACTGCATTGGGCTAATCGCCTTGGACCTGAGTTGATTTGTGAAAGGAACAGTAGCAGTAAAATGTTAGTGAAGATTTCAGATCTTCGCTAGATGTTATCATAGTGGAAACAATGCACAAGACACAAATACTCCAAGCAAAAAACAGACAATGTCCTTAAAATCTATTAACGTTTCAAAGGTGTATTGTAATAAAAGGGAATCTTGAAAATGAGGGTTCTATTGAATTTCCCGTGGACATTGCGGAAGTCGAGAACAATCTGGTTTGATAATACGGTCACATTTGTGCCCTCCGACAACGGGGCCAAGAATCCGGATAGGACCGCTTTTAACAAGATTTGTAGAATCTCTTTTAATCTATCTTATTTATTTTAGACTATTTTACCATAACTTACGATATAGAGACTGCAAGGGGGTGATAGTGAGAAATTTTATGTTCAATAGTATTTTTGATACTACTGTTACTTCGCTACTTGAAACTGAGATCTGAAAATACGAATCATTAACAGACGAGTCTTTGGAGAGGTATGTACAGATGCCCGCTGTCTTGTCTTCATATTTTTATTTATTCGACTTAGTTATCAAGTCACTCTCAAGCAGGCGGCCCATCTGGTGAAAAGTATGATTCTCTATGCAGCCCATGCGATACTAGGGAAATCACTATCATTACCGAAACTTTATAAAACGTTTGACGCAAGAAAGAAACCATTACACCAAGTCGACGTTTACCGTTGCTTAAGTTCTGGGACGTTACAGCCCAAACTGGAAGTATTCTGACTCTTATACTTTTTATTAAATACAGCTATATATTTTGGCGAGAATTTTGAAATAATTTCTTAAATGCAATGACTTCTTACTATCAGATAGGATATGCTTACCATAACAAATCACATAAAAAAGGTGAGTAAAAGCTAGTCAGAGTACTAACAACTAGACCTAAGACAGGATGAGAATCCGCAGCTTCTTATCCCTAGTTTTGAAGCAAGCGCCTCAACCACTATGGGTACAAATCTGAAGACAGATATGGTGTGGAGGTCATTATACCTGAACTCCGCTTGCGAAGTCGTGGGTTCGATTCCCACACAGGTCAAATCTTTGTGCTTGAACATAAATATTTGTTCTGGTCTGGGTGATTCCTATGTATATTAAGAACATATTTACAAAAAAAATTGTATTTTAATGTCTTTACCCGTTTTTTATTATTCATTACAACAAGTTCTTACTGATACCTGTCCTGGAGCTAAATGTCATTGTAAAAAAATATTTATTTATTTACTAATAGAACAAATTTAATATTGATCAAGAAGTAGTCTGTACATATAACAGGAAAATGAAAGACTTTCGAAAGCCTCTACGCTCCCCTAATAACATTTTATTATAGCACTGTATTACAAGCTACACAGCTTATCTATCTCAGGAGATATAAAACCTATTGTACGAGACATTTTAATCAGCAAGAATTCGGATTATGTCAATAAGGGCTTCTTTCGTTTGTCTCCCCTCGTATTGAGCTTCATCTATTAGCATTGCACAAAGCTCCATATATGTGTATTGTATAGATTCCTCCTAGTAATATTATGGATTCTGGTGCTTTATCCATTTAACATAATATTTTTGAGGTTAATGTTCTAAGTTCTATGCATTAACGTATGAAAAGAAAAATGTGGTTGAAGTGTTACTTTGTAGATATTTCTGCAGAGTATCAAAGAAATCTGTAAGATTTTATATATTGTTTAAAGGAGTGCATTTGCGACCAGCAGAAACTGTAAATACTTTTTATTTATTTAATATTTATTACACACACACATAAAAATACAATGTACAAAAGGCGAACTTAATGCCATTAGGCATTCTCTACCAGTCAACCTTGGGGTTAGCAGAGACATTAAAGACGGTGCGAGTAAGAGATTATATTTATAGTTATGATATACTGACATAAAATAGTACGCTGATCTACATATAAATACACACACATACACATATATAAACACAATTACATACAAATTTAAAAATAAATAAATTAATGACATGGGGGGAAATTTCATCGATGATCATTCTTTCAAGAAAAAATTGAAAGTTAAGTTTTTAAAAGCTTATTGTTTTGATACCCTGCAATCATTTTATTCCTGCATCAGTAGTTGACCGGCCGCAAGTAAAACTGAACTGTTTAGTATGGATTACTAATGTTTGACCAAAATATTGTTGACAAATGGTCATTCGACAAACAACGTTTCACCAAATGTCCATTAAGCAAACGAGACATTTGACAAATCATCTCAGCCCATTAACGTCCCACTACTGAGCACGAGCCTCTTCTCACATAACAAGGTGTGAGGGTATTGGATCATACTCCACCACGCTGACCCACTGCGGATTGCCGGGGGCAGGTGTATGGCGCCTTGCTGATAGAATTTATCAAGCGTCATCAATCATTATCAATTAGGCCTCTAACATGGCTTAACGACTACCACATTTAGTGATAACCGGGACAAACGGCTTAACGTACCTTCCGAAGCACGGAAGCGCTCGATATCAAATGCCACACAAACGGTCACCCATCCAAGGACTGATCTTTGCAAACTCTACTGTAATTTGGGGATCGTTTCCGACCACCGAACACCGCAGAGCTACGTGCGCTTTGACAAAGGTATAATTTTACAAAAATTCAATTAGCAAATTATCCATTAGCAAACGCCGCACTTGTTAAATGTGTTACATATTGAAATGACCTTTTTTTATTTCACCAAATAAATTGTTTCGCAAATTAAGCATTTGTCTAAAAAAATTTGTTATAGTATACAACCATAACAGGTCAACAAAAAAAAAACCTTCAATCTAATCTATCATCGATGGTTGCGCCCTGATTGTCATTATGTATTATATTAACCAGATTAAAAGACATTTTGTCAAACGTTTTAGACCAATAGTAGTTTTGTCTGATAATTCAGTTGCTAATTTGACGTTTTCAAGTAGGTACTATGTCTGAAAACTGTCAGAAAATATTTATTATTGTTAATTTATTTACTTACCCAAAAATGCTTAAGCCACATCTTTTTGCTTGTAAGATCTTACAAGAAACAATAAATAATAGGAGGCATAAGTAACTGAAACTAAAGGAGTTCTTTGTGTTAACTGATGCCAACAGTACCAGCCAAAATATTACATTACACACAGATTAAATGAAGACAGTTGATCCATTCGTCTTTATAATATTATAATTAGTCAGCGGGTTTTTTTTTACTTTCTAGTTCCTGGTTACCATTCCAATCATATTCTTAGCCTATTTACGTTCCACAATTGAGCACAAGTCATACTCAGAGTGTGTCATACTTCACCACGCGAGCCTAAGCGGATTGCCAGAGGAAGATTTAGGGCGTCCAGCTGTAAGAGTTTTTCAAGCGTGTTATTAGGCAAAGGTAATGTCGATGCTCTCGTAGCTCCACTTTTCTCGGTGGTCGGAGACGATCGCCGGAGTAAAGCAGAGTTTGCAATGATCAGTCCTTGGATGGGTGACCGTAAATGTGGCATTTGATATCAAGCGCTTTCGTGCTTCGGAGTGCACGTTAAGATGTTGGTCCCGGTTATCACTAAATGTGGTAGTCGTTAAGCCATGTCAGATGCCTAATTGGGTGGCTTGTAAAATTTCTAATAGCAGGACGCCTTATATACATACATACACAATACACCTGCCTCCGCTAATCCGCACTGGGTCCGCGTGATCGAATATGACCCAATACCCTCGCACCATGATATGTGAGAGGAGGTTTTACCCAGATCTTATATTTTGAGTTGGTATAACGAAATATACATAATTCTTTTATTTAAAATTTCAAATAATTTTCGTATGTAGAAATCTAAATAATGACACACCATCTTTTTTAGAATATGTTCTTAAACTATATGAAAATACACAAATATATGCATTTACGCCTGTTTCCCCGAAGGGGGTAGGCAGAAGCATATTATACGTCCACACTTCGCCAATTATATAGTTGGTCCCACGTAATAGGTGGCGAGCCTATTGCCGCTAACCGGGCACTGTTATGTTCGCCAGAGCCCCGGCCGTTGATCGGCAGGTGCACCACTTGCACGTGAGGTTGGCATGGGCTCCTCAGGTCTTGGTAGGATCCTTATACACCCATATATATATTTATATATGGGTAGCTATATATATAGCGATATATATATATACAGCGTCTCAACTAAATGTCACTATCCTGTGGTAATGCAGGCGTCTGCATTATTATCACAGACTCATGAATAAGCTTCTCCAAATCTACTTGTCTTATCAATTTTAAGATTTTCAAGCAGCTCGCTGTTGTTTCTCGCGCCTCGGGCAGTCAGGAAATTTGCTTCCAAAAGTGCTGCATAACACGTTAGGTATTTTCTCCTATAGAAAGCAGCGATTGTATATTAATACCGATACAATAAACAGCATACTGCAGCGTTCCATAGATTGGCGTAAAATAGTAAGATTTTACGTGGGTCTCTATTATTTATATAGGTTTTAGTTGTTCTTCTCAACTGCACTTATATACATATCATATCATAACTATATGACGCTTTTGCTTGCGCTAGAAAAACGGAGCTTTCTGCTTCGAGTGATACAAAAGTATTATATTTTTTTACTGATTAAGAGTATTAAAAACTAACTTGCTTCAAAGTTAATTTATTAAATTGCTCATGTAATGCCCATTTCATTAGTACTTTACTGGCTGATATAGACTGAATATCACTTTAAAAATAAATTTCATCATCTCATCTCATCATCTCAGCACATAAACGTCCCACTATTGAGCACGAGCTGGACGTGGAGAGGAGTCTCACATACCAAGGTGCGAGGGTATTGGGACATACTCCACCACGCGGACCCAGTGCGGATTGGCGGAGGCAGGTGTATGGCGTCCTGCTGTTAGAATTTATCAAGCTACCTATTAGGCCTCTAACATGGCTTAACGACTACCACATTTAGTAATAACCGGGACCAACGTCTTAACGTGCCCTCCGAAGCACGGAAGCGCTCGATATCAAATGCCACAAAAACGGTCACCCATCCAAGGACTGACCTCTGTAAACTCTGCTGTACTTCGGTGATCGTTTCCGACCACCGAGCACCGCAGAGCTACGAGCGCTTCAAAAATAAATTTATTCTACAATAAAAAAAGAACATTTACGTAATTTATTTTTTCTTCAGAACTCTTTCATTATTATAAAATATTTTGAACGATACAAAGTCCAGCTTGATTTACAAAACAATAAGTTAATTTCATCAAGCGGCATGCTTATCAAAATTAGTCCAAAATAATAAACTCCCCCTAAGTTATTATACACGCTGGCATGTTATTAAATCTGTGCTTTAAACGTAACATAACGTGTCATAAAAAATCAACTACAAAACCGTCCAATTATCCCTTAAACTTGTAACACAAGGTTGTAATTTTGTAGGATTGAATATTTCATTTAAACACGTAATCTACGTAAAAGTTATGAGGAAATAATTCTATTGTGTAGCACGAACATTCTTTTCATAAATAGTATATTTTTGTAGTGAAAAATATCGCATGGCTTCCTTATACTAAGTTAGTTATGAATGTTTATTATTCTGTATTATATTTTTTTAAAAATATAGGCACATTGAAGATTGCAACACTTTTGTATATGTGGTTTTGACATGTTACAATATATTTAACTATGGGTTCGCATGTGACTTTGACCGCGCAAAATTTGATCATATCGCGAATCTTAATAAAGTAACTTTAAATATCATTTTTAAATCAGCTAACAAATAAAGGGTGTACAGAGATTTGGAGCCCAAGCTAACCTCAACTGCAAGTGGTGCACCTGCCGATCGACGGACGAGGCTCTGGCGATCATAGAAGTTCCCGATAAACGACAACAGGCTTGTCACCTATTACGTTGGACTATTAATAAAACTGTCGAATTGTGGGCGTAAAATATGCCTCTGCCTACCCCTTCGGGGAAACAGGCGTGAAAGTACGTATGTATATGCAAAATAAATTAACGCTTCTATCTTTAAATACGAGGACTTTCCATACAAACTTTGATTCCCTTTTTCTACCCCTTACAACCTTCGCATTAAAAAGTAGCCTTTCTTTGTCCTTATTAGAAACTAGATACTTAAGTATCTGTGTATAAAATGTCATTTAAATTGGTTCAATAGTTTTGGCGTGAAAGTGAGACAGACATATCGAGTTCCTTTCGCATTTATAAATTAGTATGGATTTTCTATTCAAGTTAAACTAATAAACTTTTTGTTCAGGTAGCGTGTTCTCAGAATTTTTTCTACTAAAGTAGCTTGCTGGAATTCTGAGAATTAAATACAAGAAAGCTTAGATTTTTACAATATGTAACATAAATTATTATTTACATGTATTTCTGAAAACATACTTGACGACCGATATGGCGTGGTGGCGAGTATACCCGCTCTCCGCTCCAAGGTCGTGGGTTCGATCCCCACACAGGACAAATATTTGTGTAATTTAACTTATAACTTAAACTTATTAACTTAACTTAAGTTAACTTTAATTTGATGTAGGTACAAGAAATAAAAATCTATGTATCCATGTAAAGAAAAATTGTATGCAAAATTTTTAATTTCAAATAAAACGCAATAATGTAACACAACCCCAGCCATTGATATAATTTCCGTCGCTTTTTAACGTGAGATAGCTATTAGAATAGATGCCCCTAAAAGGATACGCCTCTTGGCGCCCTTACGTCTATGTCGTAAATTCTGATTATTTACCTAAACGTTTTCGAACACTCGTCTCAGTTCCCGTTTCAAAGAGGGAAATTCAATTCGGCGGCTAATTAAACGTGAGTCTGGGATTGTTTCAACGGAAATATGTTCATTTGTCTGTAGGACTCCGATTTCAAATAATTTTCAGGAAAACAATGGCTCACAGTCGTCGTAGAGAAAGTAACGAGCAGTATGTTTCGTTATCTTACAAATTTCCTAGTTCAATGAAGCCGGCTGATCATCGGCGTTCAACATACCTTTAAAATAAGTTAGTATTATGGATAGACGTGTTCGATATCGTCACAGTCGGCGTGTGCTACTCATAAATCTTACGAAAGTCTTAAAATAATTAATAGAGCGAATAGGGGTGCACAGTGCACAAAAATCAAAGTGTTTCATACACTTTGATTTTTTGGCTTTCATCACCTGCTTGCCATCAGGCAGAATGTAGTCATTATGACGTGTCATAAAAATCTTACCAAGAGGGAGCCCAAGCAATATTCGCCTGAACTTGCACCAGCTGATCAACAGATAAGGTTCAGACAAACAAAAAGTTCCTGTTAAGCGGCAATAGGCAATATGCGGATCTAACAATATAGTTGGCGAAATGTGAGCGTATAATATGCCTCTGCCTTTTCCTTTAAGGAAACAGTAGTATGAATGTATGTAACAAAACATTTAATATAATGACAAATATAAAAGTAAAGCTATAAAAAATTATACAACCACTGGAGCAAATTAACTGTCATTTAATTTCAGACAGCAACTATTAAAACGTTGAAAATGTAAGCTATATTTTACAAATAAAGAAATTCTATTTTAAAGAATTTCCTTGGCAGACTTTTACCTATAAAAAACTCATTTTACTACATGCATGTAAACTATGCCCGCATGAAAGCGTTTTAATTACCTTTTCTTCAGTGCAGATCCGATTCCATTAGACAACAAAAGGGTTCGATTTATTTGCAACGAGTCATTGTTCGAGTAGTAATGAGCCGATTCTGGGCTCATTCTATTTTGATTTCACTGATTTTCTTTGATCTACGGCGTGGAGACAGATTCCTTTGTTTTCGCACTATATACATGTGGGTACTTTGTTAAAGTTAATTCACTAAGTTTAGAGCGAAAGACAAAATGGTTAGTCAAGTTTGGCTCATTAAAGCTTTCCTGTTCCTACCACCTTTATGCAGACGATCTTCAGATTTACAGTCAAGCACCGCTTCCGAAGTTGGCTGAGGCTGTAAATGCTACGAATAACAACCTGTGTCGCATCGCAAAATGGAGCCAAGCTTTTGGCCTTAAGATTAATCCTATAAAAACTCAAGTAATTATAGTAGGTAGCTCCCGATTGCTGTCAAGGGTTGATTTTAATTCACTTCCAAAAGTTAATTTTAGTGGTGTCGATATACCATATTCAAAGACGGTCAAAAATTTGGGGGTAATTATGGACGATACTCTTTGTTGGGGTCCGCAACTTCAGGCTGTCAGCCGTAAGTTATACGCTTCCGCAGCATCATTGAGAAGACTACGTAACTTTTTACCAACTACCACTAAATTAGCGTTAGCGCAGTCTCTGCTACTTCCCGTTCTTGATTACGCCGACGCCTGCTTTCTTGATCTCACGGAGGACCAGCTAAATAAACTTGAGCGTCTTCAAAATTTTTGTATAAGATTCATATTTGGTTTGCGCAAATATGACCATGTATCTCATTACCGTTCTGTACTCAAGTGGCTTCCTATTCGTCTTCGCCGGAATACTCACATTCTATCTCTTCTTTTTAACATTTTGCACAATCCTACTTACCCTCACTATCTTAAAGATAACTTTAACTTCCTTCACTGCTCACATTCGCGTTCTTTGCGGTCATCAGAGAGTCTGAGCCTTGAGATTCCGTCACATGTCACTTCTTTTTACGATTCATCTTTTACTGTACAAGCTGCTCGTCTCTGGAATTCTCTCCCAGTTACTATAAGACAAGCGCAATCACTAAATGTGTTTAAAATTGTAATAAAAAAGCTTTTCCTTTTAGAGAAGTAATGTCCTGCTGCTCAGTGTTCCTATATCATGTACGTATTTATGTATGTACGTTTATTTAATTAAATTAATAGTATTTATTTTTGTTTATGTTTATTAAAAATACAACTATATATTTTTATTATTTTCTACACCTATTTTCTTTTATTCATTTAATTATAATCACTCTCCATCCTAAGGTTGCCTGGAAGAAATCGCTGTAAGCGATAAGGCCGCCAATTGTATCACTTTTCTTTTGCAACTGTTTTTGTTTTATTTTTAATTTGGTGTACAATAAAGAATTTTCTATCTTTCTATCTATCTAAAGCTCTTTTAAACGCGAAATTGCAAACTAACGTCATAGACGTTGGTAAACGCGAAGGAATATATTAGGTCGGGGAAAAAGTCTTTTCGCATAACGTAGGTATAAACTTATTATAAAATTTTTTTGACTGTACTATTTGTGTCTGGCTGGTTTTGGTAACATTAAAAAGGTTCCATTATAAAGAAAAGAAAAAAATAAAAAAAAGTTGTTTCCCGCTATTTTTCATTTGTTTTTCTCTCCGTAAAAATGAGTGAATCTAATGAAGAAATTCGATACATTTTAAAATTTTATTATAAAAAAGGCAAAAATGCAACTCAAGCAGTGAAAAAAATTTGTGATGTTTATGGACCTGATGCAGTGTCAGTAAGAGTAGCACAAATTTGGTTCAAACGTTTTCAGTCCGGAAATTTTGATGTTAAAGATGCACCTCGCTCTGGTCGCCCTGTTACGAATAAAATGGACGCCATTTTTGAAAGAGTGGAGCAAGATCGGCATATTAGTAGTTACGATGCAGCTGAAGAACTGGGAATTGACCACAAAACAGTTTTGACCCATTTGAAGAAAGCTGGTTATACAAAAAAGCTCGATATTTGGGTGCCACACGAGCTCACTCAAAGAAACTTAATGAACCGTGTACTCATTTGCGATTCATTATTGAGACGTAATGAAACCGAGCCGTTTTTGAAGAGATTGATAACTGGCGATGAAAAGTGGATCACGTACGACAAGAACGTGCGAAAAAGGTCGTGGTCGAAAGTTGGCCAGGCTTCACAGACTGTGGCCAAACCTGGCCTAACACGAAATAAGGTGATGCTGTGTGTATGGTGGGATTGGAAGGGCATTGTTTATTATGAGCTTTTACCGCCCGGCAAAACCATCGATTCTGATCTTTACTGCCAGCAACTGATGAGATTAAAGGAAGCAGTCGAGAGAAAACGGCCGGAATTGATCAACAGGAAGGGTGTGGTCTTTCATCACGATAACGCTAGACCACACACATCTTTAGCCACTCAGCAAAAATTAAGAGAGTTCGACTGGGAGGTCCTAGTGCATCCACCATATAGCCCTGACCTTGCGCCTTCAGATTTTCACCTGTTTCGGTCTCTGCAGAATTCTTTAGGTTCTGTAAGGTTGACCTCAAGAGAGGACTGCCAAAACTATTTGTCCCGTTTTTTTGATCAGAAGTCCCAAAGTTTCTACAGTAACGGGATAATGTCTCTGCCCACAAAATGGCAGAAAGTTATTCAACAAAACGGTACATATATATTGTAAATAAATGTAAATAAACTTTGAAAAAAATGTCTTGACTTTTCATACAAAAATACGAAAAGACTTTTTCCCCAACCTATTATATCAATCAACTATAAATAATTAAGACAGGTCAGATGAATACATAAAATATTATAATTAATTTAAGTTCTGTAGTTATAGTTTCGCAAAAATAAATTTTCCTTGTTATTTTTATATTGTGTAGTGGAGCTAAAACTGTGGTAAAAGGTGAAAAAAAACTTACATTATGATATGAAAACTCATTTATACAAGCATTCATATACAAATCAGTGGCGTGCTAAAAAGATTTACTACGCTCAACGCTCCGCAATTTAAAATTAAACCAAATTTCATAATGCAGAGCTCTTGCTCACTTTTAGTTCTTCCATTCGTTGAATGGTATCCAGGGAGAATGCTGAAATAAAACCGCTGAATTACTTTGTCGTACTCGTAATCGTACTATAAAGAGGAAAGATTTCTATTTTTGTATGTTTGTAGCGAATAAAAAAAATGACAAGTCCGAGTCCAATATTATTTCACTATTAAATTGCTGCTTTATTCCTGAGTAGCATAGGTTTTATTAGCTTTAAAAAAATCATTAAGTAATATTAAGAAATAGGAAATTTATTGACGTGAAACCATCCACATTTCTTCTAGAGTCTGCTATGAGCCCGGAGTAACATGTACGGACATCAAATCCGTAGAAAAACTCTAATAATGTAACCAAAGGTGTAAAATCAAGGGGTTCCGTGCTCAAACCCGATAAGTGTTTTTGGGCTTAAAAAAGTACTTAAAAGAATTTATCGGTTAATTAAAAAAAATTAAACTTAAAAGGTTTACTTATTGAATTATGAAGTCCTCAGTTTTCAGTCTTCTCTTCTGAAATCGACTTATCTGATAATATCACAATAAAAAGCGGCAGAAATTATGTATCTGATGTTGTCACTTATCGGGTTTGAGCACGGAACCCTCGAAATATTTAATAAAAAGCTATCGAAGCGAAGCGAGGGCATGCCACTAGTCTTTGATACTTTTGTGTGTGGAACGTGAAACTCAACTATTTATGTGAGAATACTTCATGCATTCGGGTCAGAATTTCGTATAAACAAGGCTATTGCTGGGTTCTTTTTGTTACTAACTTTATTATTACTCATTTGAAGCATATTATATACTTATTGAATTGCGTCTTCGTTTGTCATATGTTACTTTGTCTAAGCACGCCTTAAAATATATTTAGAAAGGTTGTTGTTAACTAACCCACTAGAGCAAAATAAATGATAATCATATGTGTCTTCTTTTGTCAAAACTTACTTTGTCAAAACCTCCATATATTCGACTTCTATAAAATGTAGGAACCTGACACATGCATAAGGAACGTGATAATATTTGCGACGATTTTTGTCATGTCCGTACATTTTGTACTTCAACTTCCTTCGTCAAATGTTACCTAGTCTAAGACCTCAATTACTAAAATATTTATAAAGGTTGTAGTTAACTAACACATTAGGGCGAAATGAACGATCATCATAATTACATGTGTCTTCTTTTGTCAAAAGCTACTTTGTCAAAACCTCCAGATATACGATTTCTATAAAATGTAGGAACCTGACACAAGCATAAGGAACGTGATGATTTTTGCCACCATTTTTGTTATATCTATACATTTTTTTCTTCTACTTCCATTGTCAAGTGTTACTTTGTCTAAACCCCCAGTACTAAGATATTTAGGAATGCTGTTGATATCTAACCCCAAGTAGGGCAGAATAAAATATGTAATATCAAAATAGAACAGAATGCCCGGCAATACAGCATCAATTCGGCATACCAAATTATATGAATACTTTATGAAATCGGCCGCAAACCGATAGGAATCAATAAAGGGGTTGCGACACTTTGACTGACTGCATTATTAACTACCCGCAGTCTGGGATTATCTTCATTATTAAACAGCAATAATTAACATATAATAATTTAACATCATACATTTTCATTATTTATCGGGCAACATTTTCTCGTACCGCGCTGTTATTAAGTTAAATTGATATTCAAAAGTAATAATTAATCTTATGCATTAAACATTTGACACAGCTGCATCAAAGCAGAAATGGCTCGGACGTGGTATAACCAAATAAACGTACTGAAATCCATAAAACCTTACAAACTTTGTAAGTTAGAGGATACACAAATTAATTCTATTATGTAGTACAAAGCAGCTAAAGTTCTGTTCAGTGTCGCCTGTTCGTTATTTAAAACAGGTTCATAAAAAAAAGTTTAGATGTGGATATAAACTTTACGTACCGCTTTGTCTAGCTCAAACAAGTTAAGAGAGAATCTGGTGATACTCCACAACGCGGATCCAGTGCGGTTAAGTGGAAGCATGTATATTGTATCTGCTGTTATATACAATACATCATACGACATTGAGCATACCTTTACCTAAAATACATATAAGTCGACGTAAAATAGGTTCAACATAAAAGAAAGAAAAGTTTTAGTGATATTTACACATTAAACAATTTAGCCCCAAAATGTCAGCAATTCCAAAACATTTCCACCCAGGACCGTAGATCAGTTAGAAGGACGGCTACCTTTCTGCAAAATACGGTACGGGTTCTTACTGTACATTTCCCAAGTTCGGATGCGTATATAAACTTTACGAAACGCTTTGTCCAGCCCGACTTTAGCGTAAGCCGACTTGTAAAGTAATGCAGCTATTACACGTTTATTCAGTCCTCTACTTTGAAAGAATAATACCTATGAATAATGAAAATCGTACCGTATTGGAAACGAGAGGGGAAGATATTTTTATGGTGCATTATAACTTAAAATATATATTCGAAATATATAATTACATTCATAACCTTGCAAGAACTATTTAAAAAGAAATATCGAAGTTAAGCACAAATATTTCTAGATACTTTATACAAACATAATATCATGTCTGTTTCCCCGATAGGGTAGGCAGAGGCATATTATACTGTTGGTCCCCCAAAATAGGTGGCGAGCCTATTGCCGCTTTTCGGGAACTTTTTGAACAGATCTTGGTAGGAGCCCTATACACCTACACTACACTCTACACTTGTATGTACTTTATATATTGATATATTTTACATATTTATTTTTATACATATGTTTATAATTGATTTTATAGTTTATTTTCATTGTTCCCTAAACTCAGGAAAAAATTTAAATTCTTGACTTCATCTCTGGCGGTAATATAAAATACGAACAATAGTATGCTATTGTTTATTATATTGTGTAACATTCGTTGGAGTGTATCTTTTTTAATGATTATTTTATAAAAAACTGAAGCTTACTCAAAATTTACTTTCTCACGAAATTCAGTAAAAACGAATAGTGCTTGACTTCAAATTTAGCGTGTACACGTACGAATTTCACTCGCCACTTGTATGATATACGGTTTTTACAAACGAGAATTTGATTTAAAACGAAATGGAGTTCTCATGTACCACTTACACGTCGGATATTGTAGTTGTAATTTATATGGCTCGAATAATCGTAAATCGATTCCATTTCGCTGATGTTTTTTGGAATCAATGGTAATCACTACATAAGTTTTATATTTCATTACTATAGCCCCTTAACGTTACTGAGCACGGGCCATCCATAGATCGAAGTCAGAGGAAGTGTCACACTCCAACCGAAACTGGAGCAGATTGGTGGAGGCAAGTTTATGGCTTCCTGCTATTAGAATTTGTAAATATCTCTACTACTACTTCGGGTCACCACGGGACTAACAACTTAACATGCCTTCAGAAGCACGGAATGTCTCGATATTAACTGTTACACCAACAGTCACCTAAACAAGGGCTGACTTCGGTAAACTCTGCTTTCCTTCTGAAACTTTTCGGATGGTTAGCAGGTTACTGATAGTACCTAGTGTGGGTGTGTAAGGGATCTCTCGAGTGTTGTTCATCCTACTTTGCATTTTAATATAATTTGCATTTTGCTCTCAAGATCGTCACAAGCGTAGCCTAAACTAAACATGCGTGAATGACCTTCAGCAAATCTCGCAGGTTGACGATGAGAGCACACCTATGGCTGCATGTCACTCGATGTCCTGTTTTATCAGTCACCCTTTACGGAACGAAACGATAGAAGATCTAGGGTTGCTCTCTAATCCGCATGGAAATTACCCATTGCAAATTAAATCCTTTTAGTACTTAAAAGTTGCTGAGCCAAGCCGCGGACAGACAAATAGCCGGAAAGGCGGTCCCTTGTTAACTACGGCATCCAAAAAACAAAACACAAATAAGGCTGTTTTTTCACACCAGTAACTGGCCAATAAGAAGTGTTCTCAATGACCATTTATGTATAAGCGAGTTTCTTTATTCCATGCGATGATGAACTTTGAAGAAAACCACTGAAGAACGTTTAATGACGCTAATTATAACGAGACAGTGATATAGATACGGAGTAGTGCACACACTAAACAATAAGTTCTGAATATAGATTTATTTCTATCGGTGCGTTTTTACATCATTACTTCTGCCATTTTAACTTCAAAGCTAAACATACGAGTATATACTTTTCTAATAGTTCTTCATGTTGATTGCGTCCGCTTTTCTATAACAATAAGTGGTAACTTAATGCATAGCGACAATTTAATACAAATTTAATACAAAAAAATAAAAATTACTTACATGTGTTACAAAAACTTAAAAATTAAATAAGTGAAACTACATAAAACATTATAATATTTTTTTATTGTATGTTATCATTTGTTCTGTGGTTGAATGTATGTGTGCGTGTGTAAGTGTGTGTGTGCGTACGTGTGAGTGTGTTTTTATAAACAAATTTGAAATAGAAGATTTTCTATTTCCTCATAGGTTAAGGCTTTGAAATTCAAATTTCACAGTTTAAGTTTAAGTAAAGGGTTTAAGATATTTTTATGCTGTGCCGACGTTGTTTTGTAAATTATGTTATCGTAATATGTTTATGAGAATCTACTTTATTGATACAACATTAAATTAAATGTACATGAAAACAACGACTCTAGCAAATATCTTAATATAGCGCCTAACATTAAACCCATGAATATGTATGGGACAGGATGTTTCGTTTCTCGAACCTTTTATCGCATTCATACTCTACACTCGGAAGCTTTTAACGGTGCGAAAAAATTCAATCAACACTGCATGTTTGTCCCTTTTACGCTTTCAGCACTTTGTATGATTAAGTTAAAAAAGATTTGTTGGAATACTTTAACGCTCATAGCAGACCTACGAAGATAGAAGGCTTATGTCTCGCGTATATACGTTATATATCTTTAAGCTAACAATGTACTATTATGACGACTGATATGGCGTGGAGGTAAGTATACCAGCCCTCCGCTCTTGAGGTCGTGAGTTCGATTCCCATACATGACAAATCTTTGTGTGCATGAACATGAATATTTGTTCTGGTCTGGGTGTTTTTCTATGTAATAATTGTCATCGTCTCAGTACAAGAACTCAACAGTTGAAAGTGACCTCCTCGCTTTCCACGTCAATCGATTTCGCTTTATGGGAACTACGAGTACTACCCTACGAGTAAGAGGCTATCTGTTATGTGTCAATAAGGTATTCTTTTTTCGGTTTACTCTTAATTCGATATGAATTTTATCAGTCTAACTACCTGTCTAAGCACCCAGGGAACTTTGGTATAAGTATTTAGTATAAATAATTGCGCTTAAACAAAACACACTTCGAAATTAATTTACTACGTGGTTTGCTTTAAACCATATTTTTTCTATAATATTCAGTTTTTTTTAAAACAGCATTATTTTCTGACATATTAACCAAGTTTTAGGCCAACCAAAATTAAATAATTACACAAATATAACAAATACCAATAAAAGTATGTATCTTAAACTTCATAATCGGTTTTCAATAATCAAAAAACCTACCAAAACAAAGGAAGTATCAAAAACCTACAGCGACAATAAAACTAGCATTTCTGCCAGTGAATGGCATAATCCATCAAAAACCCCCAACAAACTAATACTAAAATCGAATAAAAGGAAATATGAGAGATGTTTGTCGACTTCCCACTAGTCCCGGTCTAGACGCCCTCCAGTCTGTAATATGGCGTCTGTGAAGGAAATAGGTGCCCTAGCGTATCAATATAACTGAAGATGGAGTGATAACGGCGACCAATCAAAAGCAGCCAGTGATTAGATGACTTTGAGGAAATATCGGTACTGTTTTACACTTCCAATCAAAGAAGTCGTAAAAAATACAAACAATTGTGGATGAAAACATATTTTACGTGCTGTTACTGAAGATGGAGTGAAAACGGCCACCATTTAAAGCACCCAATGATTAGACCATTTGAGGAAATAAAGGTATTATTTTACACTTTACACACTTTTGAAAATATGTTCAATACTTATAATACTCACTTAACCTCACTCAATTTACGCAAGCCAACAACAATTTCATTTATTGCTTAAAAAACATTTTATTTATAATAATATATACAACCTCTTTAGATATATCTTTAGATATATCTCTTTATCCTTACATTTGTTTTATTTACCAGGTACGTCTTTTCATCGCTTTAATAGAAGATAAGAATATTATATAGAATCCGCTATACATCTGATTCAAAAGGTTTAAGATTTTTGCTTTGTTATCTTAGTATCCTATTATCTACGAATAACTGTAAAAGTATAGATACAATTAAATAGTTCAATAAACCTCGATGGAACTTTGTAAAATTTGTTAAATTTAGTATCAATTTAGAAAATTGCATATATGCAAGTGTAGGATATGCAATTTTGTTCTATAGAACTCTGCAGTCTAGACTAAGTTACTCTGAGATAGGTGGTAGACGTCTCAATAACGCCACTGATAACCGCTGTCTCGCCGTCTGAAGTCTGACATTTATAGTTGAATTTCGAAGAATAGGGAATCGGAATTGAATATCTCCCAGTAGGAATTCAGTTGAACTTTAGAATTTGAAGGTACCGAATATTTGAAACTGAAGACCAAGTTTTTAAATAAGTTGTTGATTTTTTTCTGGTGGAATTAAAAGAATCAAAAGGTAGTAACATATTAAACTTACGGTTAATATATTACAAACAACTAAACAACTTATTGTTAACTTTAGTAAGTGTTTTTTTCCTTGATTACTTTACGAAAATAAGAATTCCAACGAAAATAGACTATAATACTACTTAATGTCCAGATCAAGCGAAATAGATATTCATTCAGTTTTGAGTTTTAGGACAGACATCAGCATTATATCTACTTAGAAGGATGGCTATATAGTCATTACTTTTTTAAATATTGTTTGCAAGTATTTCATTTCATATAGACAACCCGCTTTGTACAACACACTGGTCATCATATCCTAGCATTATCCCGGTTGCCCAAGACTTCAGCCTTGAGTCCAGGGTCTGCTTACTGTTCTAACCAGATTTGGCTGAACTTCAGTTATTACATAGAGCGACTACCATCTGACCTCTACAACCCAAAGGGAAACGTCATTCTATGGTTGAACCAGTTGTCAGAATATTAGAAGGCACTGACTTCCTAAATAACGACTGCCATAGATGTTTATTATAGCTGGGTCCAACGGCTTCACGTGCTTTTCGAGGCACAGAGCATGCGATTATTACGCACATAACTTCGAAAAGTCATAAGTGCGCCACCAGGGTTTGAACCCTCATCATCATCATCATCATAACAGCCCATTAACGTCCCACTACTGAGCACGAGCCTCCTCTCACATATCAAGGTTTGAGGGTATTGGGTCATACTCCACCACGCTGACCCAGTGCGGATTGGCGGAGGCAGGTGTGTGGCGTCCTGCTGTTAGAATTTTTCAAGCCGCCCATTAGGCCTCTAACATGGCTTAACGACTACCACATTTAGTGATAACCGGGACCAACGGCTTAACGTGCCTTCCGAAGCACGGAAGCGCTCGATATCAAATGCCACACAAACGGTCACCCATCCAAGGACTGACCTCTGTAAACTCTGCTGAACTTCGGCGATCGTTTCCGACCACCGAGCACCGCAGAGCTACGAGCGCTTCATTGAACCCTAGACCCTCTGAATTAGAAGTCTATGGGTCTCGCCACTGGGCAACAACACACTGGTCAAGATGCTTTTTCCATACGGTAAATCTGCCAATCCCGCGCTATATAACGTAGAGCTGTGCAATCGGCAAACTGCTCTACACCGTATCGTCGCAGGTCCCCGGTCTCATATAATAATATTATTAATATATAAATTGTTCGAGGACTTCTAGTACAACAAAAACTAGTCCACAGTAGAATTGCAATTGTGTCAATAAAAAAGATTCATATTATTTCATTAAAAAGTAGGAATTGGTCAGTCAAAACCAGTCGAAATAGTTTTCTCTCACTGAAGTTTGTTCAGCTTCAAAACAATTATTACCGAAGTGCAGTTCATAGATTTCATCAGGGGCCGACTATTGTTAGTTTTGAATGGGCCTCGTTAGGCCCCGGAATGGGTCTTGGTTCCTCAGCGTATCCCTTTTGTTGGTAAACGAGCCCTTGATCGATTTCATAACAATAGTCCAATTTCGACACTGCTTTGGTTAGCTGCTCAAGTGTTTAAAGATATATACAGATGGCAGTTCTTTTTACGAACGTTCATCACTGTAGTGACGGATGTCCATTGTCAAATTACTTTGCACATGAAACTTAACAACTGATGTTTGAGACACTACTAAGTTGAACGTCTCTTCAGTTTCTAAAATTAAAAAAACTAAATATTTATTTGGGTGTATAGGGATCCTACCAAGACCTAAGGAGCCCAAGCCAACTTCACCTGCAAGTGGTTTACATGCCGATCAACGGACGAGGCTCTGGCAAATATAACAATGCCCGGCAATCGGCAATAGGCTTGCCACCTATTACGTGGGACTATATAATTGGCGAAGTGTGGGCGTATAATATGCCTCTGCCTACCTCTTCGGGGAAACAGGCGTGAATGTATGTATGTATGTAAATATTGATTATGTGTAAAGCTTTGATTTACACATAATCAATATTTACATACATACTGATGATTATGTTATTCTTAGTTTAAAAATGCCCACTGCACTGCAAAACGAATTTATCGTATTGTGTCAGTGACAGTTTGTCATAGAGAGATAGTTAGAGAGAGATAGTTAGAGACAGATAGTTAGATAGAGATAGTTTTGCTTAGAAAGCTACACCTTCATATTATATTTGTGCTACTATAAAACAAAATTCAAAGCCACAGCTGTATCATTTACTAATCACTATAATGACGTGCACCAATGCAAAATGTTGTAATTATTCAATTAATTTCGAGACCACTTTATCGACCTGAAGGGTCTTCAGATCCCTCTCTCGCTCTCCTTTTGCGTTCTTAGCAATTAATGTCAAATGTAAATGGGATTTGGACAACAAATATTACACATAGATTGCATCGTCGTTTGTTAATTTATATAAAACGAAACAAAATTTATTTAAAATAATATATTTTATTATTGATTTAAGATTGTTATTATGCTTTACTTAGCATTTAACAAATCTGATTTCTGTATTTTCAAAAAAACTATTGTTATAGAGATGTAAGTATGTTAATATGGGGTCACTTTTTTTTTTTATGAGAAGCCCAAACTCATTACTGAAACGTTTCAACGCTGAGATGAGCTGAAACCATTACACATTCTTACTAAACACCATGAGCACCTGTTCGACAATAACATGTCAATCACTCAATCCCTTATAAATAAGATAGATTTACCAAGAAACTAATGTAGAACGAACCCAGCTGTGTATTGCAATTCTTTTAGCAGACCGATATCGACAAGACGTCTCTTGACAATGATAAATTATGAGGCGTGCTGGTAATATTTTGTTTCAAGTTGTCGCCTCCATCCATCTTGGACGCCTACCTCGAGTAATTAATTAACCCCTAAACTTGCTTCCTCATCCTTCTCGAATGGTCTATTTCCAACTACCACTCAAATTGTAGGGATATTTAAATGATTTATAATTATTATTGATAAATACTCATCTAAAGTCAAAAGTCAAAAATTATTTATTTATCAAGCTATTTTACATAGTACTTGAAAACGTCATAATTACGTATAAAAAAAAAACAATCGAAATATTTATTACACTGAAATCACGAAGCTTAGATTCACTTACATGCAACAAAACAATTTAAAAACAAAAAATAATTAAGTGTAAATGAATCTAAGTGCCAGTTCCGAGCCACCCAAGAAACTCACAGGCTATGCTCTTTTAAATACATATATCTATATGTCGATATCTCATCTCATCTATGTCGCTTTGCAGAGATGTAGCTTTTTCTAATTAACTATGCTGTGAGAGATGTAGCTCATAATCGTTGGGGCGCAAATAAAATAATAAAAATAATTGAATTTACTTAAAAACTACAGAACTCTCGTATAGCAATATCCGTTGTTGCAGCTAATTTATAATAATTAATTAGACTTGAAATAATCATTACAATTTTTATTACAATCAAGGGGCACGTTTGTGTGACTAATGTAAGTCGATTAGAAATGATAACACAATTTATATATAATTTCAGTTATAGGCAACAAAAGTATTACAAGAATAATAATAATATATTTTAAATTCCAAATTTAATTTTAGGTATATTTTTAGTGTCGAATTTTCGAAACAAATATTATAACTTTATTTAGGACCAAACAAACAATGGCTGTTAGGAACACGTCACAAAATATATTGTGGGGAAGGATGAACTCCAGATAATTATCCGAAGAGAAGATAGAACTATTCTCCTCTGTGGGTGTATCGTAATGTAAACACTTCGCTTCAAATTGAGCCGTGTTACTTCAAGTATGCTCATCTTGAATATTTCGGTAGATATATTATAATATCGCACCTTTGATGCGATACGCACTAGTATCCACGCCCTTTCGCTATTCGAAATATTTTCATATCGTACCTACAGTACTAAAGGAATGCGTAAAAAGTAGGCTTTATTTCAGAAACAGATGAAAGTGTTTTCTGTTAAATGTGCAATACCTTTATTATTAGCATGATCTTATTTTATTTTACTTTTTTTTCGTATTAATGTTAATATGCAAAAAATTATAAAGAAGACAAAAAGTACGTTTGATTTCGTATGGTTCTCTCAATATTTTTTGTCAAGAAAAACTAGTATATTTTATTGATGGAACAAACAAATTTTAATAACGACTGTTATCCCAATAGTGATATAACTGCTTTCCTTGGTGGGTGTATCGTAATGGAAACATTTCGCTTCAAATTGAGCCGTGTTACTTCAAGTATGCTCATATTGAACATTTCAGTAGATATATTATAATATCGCACCATTGATGCGATACGAAGTAAAATGCAAGCCCTTTCCCCATTTAAAATGCTTTCATATCTTTCCTACTAACGGAAAGCGTGAAAAAGTAGGCTTTATTTCAGAAATAAACTAGAGTTTTGGGGTAAATGCTTTATTTTAAGCATTGTCTTATTTAGTTTTACCCTTTTTCGTGTTAATGATTCATATGAAAAAAGTACAGTTGGCTCCTTTTTCGAAAATAATTATTATGAACAGAGACATTGAATACTTTAAGTGTCGAGTTCTAAATACTACTTGAATCAAAAGTAATATATGACACTGGTGATTGTCTCAAACCTGTGTATTTATTTCACAAAAACTTACAACACAAGAAACAGTCAGAATCGCATTACTCTGACAGAATAAATTTAAGTAAAGTTGTAAATAACAACCGCCTTACACAACGTAAATAACTTGCACCTTCAAAAGAATAAACTCAAGAAAAAAAACACGATTATGTAGGTATAATAGCACGCGAAGTGAGCAATTTCTGTCGGAATCAGGCACTCGTTATTTACTCATTAAAACTTGGAATTGAAGGCGTTCCAATAGCGAGGGTAAAATAAACTTTTCAATGATATAGCAAGAAGATGTTTACCTCCCCATTTCAGCGGCAGTTGGAATTTTTAATTCACCTTTGTCAGATTGAGATTAAAAATAACTCCGCACCCAATGTTAAGGGACATTCGGAGCGCTTTGATCTGCTGTTCAATCGTGCTGGTTGAGACGAAATGTATTTTTTAAGATTATCGATAGCGGGAATAGTTACTTCGTGCAATATTTATCGGAGTTTTTATAAGAGAAGAAATATTTATATTTAACTACAAGCCTATATGACTGTGAATATTTTGTCTATTTGTCTGGCAATCACAAATATTCCGAATAAACGGCGATAGGCTCGCCACCTATTACGTGGGACCAACACTATACCTACCTGGCGAAATGTGGGCGTTTAATATGCCTCTGCCTACCCTTTTGGGGTAAAATGGGTGATTGTATGTTTGTATGAATGTATTTTGTCTAATACATGTTTGCATGTTAAACAATCACGCAGCTTAACATTGTTTAACCCTTAAAGGCTTTAACTGCGGAAAAAATTCCAATACTCAAATAAAAATCCCAATTATTTTAATAAAAAAAAATATATATGATGAATTAAATACTGAACAGGCGAAAATAAGTTGATTAAATATAACCTATTGTTAATTAGAAATAAAATATCGTTAAGTCTTAAAACGATAACTTTAATCCAATGATGTAACCTATATTTCACAAATAAATTAATTCTATGCTATTCTAACGCCAAGACCGAGAAACAATAGATTTTCTGTTATGTCTGGGACCGATAGCGTTCAACGTGTTAATAAAGATGTTTAACAATCGTGCTTTTTGTGGGTTCTATTTCCAGTATGACAGTTATTTGCCTTATTCTGGGTATTACCTATGTTACACATCAAATTTGCATTAATTAGTAGCAACGATAGCCCTGTGGCGAATCTATGGGTCTCGCCACAGGGCTATTTATTAAGACTTTTAATTCAGAGGGTCTAGGGTTCAAACCCTGTAACTTTTAAAAGTTATGTGCGTAATTATCGCCTGCTCCGTACCTCGGTAAGCACGTTAAGCCGTTAGTCCCGGCTGTCATGAACACCTATGGCAGTCGTTATAAGGAAGTCAGGCTTCTAATATTCAGAAAACTGGTAGCATATGGTTATGGGTATGGTATAGATCAGTCATTCCCAAAGTGGGCGATTGTGGGTGGTCTCAAGGGGGGCGGCAAGAGACCCAGAAAGAAAATGGGGGCGTTGTGTAGAGGCCTGGGGGCTGATTTGTAATTTTATTTAGCTAGGAGGCCTAGGGAGAGAAAAATATTTATTCTCAAAGTGGGCAGTAGACACAATAAGTTTGGGAACCACTGGGTTGGGTTGTGGAGGTTAGATGGCAGTCGCTCCATATATCCATATAAGTTCAGCCAAATCTGGTTAGACCAGTGAGCAGTCCGTGAGTACAGTTCCTAAGTCTGGGCAACCGGGGTAATGCTAGAATATGATGATGCTGATGACATATAATTATGTTGCATTTATATAAAAAACCCAAGTATTGAAATATATTTATTATCCATTGTAAAAGCTCAGCTACTGTAGAGACCAGAAGTTTTTTAGGTGTTCCAAGTTCACAATATGTACCCAACAACCGTCGTAAGTACTTCAGCTATGTATCTCCTACAACACGCCTATCTTAAGCCCCACAGAAAAATAAACCTAACTCAATTGATACTAAGAAGTAGTCCTGCTCTACTAAGAATCCGGTGTCAAATAACATTTTTGATTCCATTTTCTTTTGTGTGCCCAAACCGGGTCGGAAACTCAATAACGTTATGGTACAAAAGACTGGAGCGGATGTCGTGGCAAGAATTTAATATTTAGGCGAATGTCCGATTCATTTATGTTTGAGACTATTTTTGTTGGAGAAGAATAAAATTCTGATTTTATGCGGCGCGAAATATATTTTAAGGAATTATTATTTAAAGGAAAGAATAAATAAATACATATTTTTCATTTTATCCGTAGTTTATAGCACAAGTTTTTAATTATACTTATCTTGCAATTAAATACTTAAATAGTGTGATTGTAAGATAATTATTTATTTATTTTAATTAGATAAATAAAATATGGCAAAATTTTTAAATATCATAATATCACTTTCTTAGTAGTTGCATCTTAAGGTAATCATTTGGCTTAATTTCGAGCCGTGTTATTTCAAGTATGCTCAATTTCGGTACATAATTTATATTATCGCACCTTTGATGTAATTTGCGATTAATATCGAAGCCCTTTTCCAATTCAAGTTGGTTTCATATCTTTCAAGTGGCTAGAATTAAATATTTAGGCGAAGTCAGATTCTTTTATGATTTAGACCATTTATATTGGAAATGATTATGGATTTAAGCAAGTAGAAGATATTGATATACCTACCTAATTAGCAAGTAAGCGAACCTAATATGAAGAAGTAAGTAATACTTTAATAAAAATGACATGTAATAGAGCATGTAAACAGAGTATGTAGCTTGTACTATACCCTACTAGTACAAGTTACATGCTCTGAACAACAAAAGACAAATATACTTGCACGGTTATTTTTAGTAAACACATAATATTTTACGTTATATACCTACAGCAAAATCTACTACTTTATTATTGAATTAACTAGAATTACTGGGTCTATGATGGTACCGGTAAACAAAAACAATTATCGTAGTAGCTAGTAGTAATTCTATATTGTACACCAATGAATATAAGAAAATATAGGAGAAATATCCTATACATCCTTAGTAATGTAATATTAGTAAGTACCAATAGAATCCACTAGAAACTCGAAAAATCCTCACAGGAGCAGAAACAAAGTGCCTCAATAAACAGAAAACCCAATTATGTCACGTATTAAATTTGGAGAAATCACAGTTGCAATTTACTTTCAACGTTACGCCCCTCTGTAAACGGACTTCCCCAGGGAACCCTGGGGCGTAAGCTTTATTAAAGTAGGGGTCCCGTACTTATTAAAAGCGAAAGTGCAGGATATGCTCAAACACCTCCTGGCGAGGTTATGCCCCATCGGTCACCAGCTGAGTCAGGCTAGCAATGTGAAATGAATTTTAAAGTAGTTTGCTTAGAACTTGTTAGAAACTTTTTGGTTGGTTTAATGTTCGGTGTTAGAAAGCAAATCCGAAACGATTTCTTTATTTGTATACTGTTAAAAAGTTATTTATCAAACGAATTTAAAAAAACAGGAGACTATTATGATGTTAAAGCATATGTTAGAAATTATATTATCTTAGTTATTATTAATGTGGGTGATCAATCAAGCGCTCGTAGCTCTGCGGTGCTCGGTGGTCGGATACGATCACCGAAATAATACAGAGTTTACAGAAGCCAGTCCTTGGATGGGTGACCGTGTGTGTAACATTTAATAGAAAGCGCTTTCGTGCTTCGGAAGGCACGTTAAGCCGTTGGTCCCGGTTGTCACTAAATGTAGTAGTCGTTACGCAAAGTGAAAGGCCTAATTGAGCGGCTTGAAAAATTATAACAGCAGGACGCCATACTCGACCTCCGCCAATCCGCACTGAGTCCGCGTGGTGGAGTGTGACCCAATACCCTCGCACCTTGGTATGTGACAGGAAGCTCGTAGTCAGTAGTGGGACGTTAATGGGCTGTGATGATTGATCAACAATTGATTATATTTTGGTAGCATTGCTCACTTGATTGAGTCAGCAATAACTGACTACATTAGCTTAGTACCTAATATATTTATATAAGTTTTGTTAGCATCAACTAATCTTTCTAACAACGAATCTAGAGACACTATGGAATTAATGAGCTTATGCCACTTAATGTCTCAGTTTTTGGAATGATATGCGCAGTGCAATGCAATAATCAGGATCCCAATCTGACCGTCTTCTTTTCATCTTTCCTTTATATCACCTGAAAGATATAGCCATTAGCAACGTTACTCTCAACTCTACTCTGGGTACTCTGGGTAAATAGACTCTTGATAACTGTAAATTTTGCAAAAGAATTTTTGCATTCCTTGTTATTTCAGATTAAAATAAATAGTTTTAATAAGTGTATCTACTATGATAGTATGAGAATCCTGACATACTTTAAATATTTTTCTTAATACTGGCACACCAAAAGAATGCTGAAAAATTATAATTCAAAAGAAACAATGGCTCCGACGACGTCCAAACCGGATGTGTAAACTGTTCCGACAATATAAAAGCACAGCAGACTGTAAGGGGCTACAAAAAAAAACTTTTTCTCTCCGCTATACAAAGTTCACGGGAATTTGTTAACGCACCCTCTTCTGAATGAATTATTCAAGCCTTGCAGGCTACAGGGCAGAAGCTAAAGAGACACTGCCTTGTCCGTCCGACTGTCAATAACGCCCTTTAATTTGTTTTTAATTCTCCATATTGTTGGGACTATTCGTGTTCAGAGCTGTGACGTTCGTCGTGAGTTTATATAAAAAAGTATTTTAATATTATGATAGAAAATGCTATCTAAAAATGTAGGACAATATTTTTTTAGTACATTTTTTTGTCAATTATAAACCCGACAATTATGCATCAATATTATAAAGTAAATTATGTAATAAGAGATCGTTCGCAAAAGTACGAGCCGATTTCGAGTCCGACGTAATAAAAATCATCATTTATTAATTCGTATTTATGTTATACCAGCATAAATATGCATGCGATAATAATATGTCCAAATTACATTGATTAAATATCCAAACATACATACATTATGTTACGCCTCTTTCACGTAGGGGTGGGCAGAGATCACATCCATCCACTTGCTACGATTTTGACACACTTTAACTTCATTCACGCTCATTAACCTCCTCATACAGGCCCGTCAGTTTAAGGTACTTTTGACCTGCCCATTCCCCAAAATTTTCTGAATTTGGTCATGGAAGGTCTTACGTGATCTTCCCCTCCCAACACTTCCAATTACTTGTCGATCATAAATCACTTTCATTAGTCTAGTTTCATATCTCCTCTCAACATGACCAAACCATCTAAGCATACCTTTCTCAATTCTTGTCACTATATCTTCTTTTACACCAGCTTTGACCCTTATCACTATATTCCTAATCCTATCACTCAATTTCACACATAGAATACTTCTGAGTGCTCTCATCTCTACTGCATTAATCTTACTTTCATGTTTCTTCTGCCATAACCAAGATTCGCTTCCATACTTTAGTGTAGGTTCCAACACACCTCTATGAACTGCAAGACATGCCTCAAATATCCATACATACACACAATCACGCCTTTTTTCCCGAAGGGGTAGGCAGGGGCATATTATACACCGATATTTTGCCAATTATATTTTTAGTCCCGTAATAAGTCGCGAGCCTATCGCCGCTTTTATTTTAATTTTGCCCAAGCTCTATGCTAACCGAAAGTTTTATTGAATTTTTAGCAGCATTATTTCTATATCCAGTGTTCCAGTGTATATTCTATTTCCTGTGCATGTAAATTAAATTAATGTATTTTAAAATTGAAGCAGCAGCTGTCAATTGTCAATCCCTGAGCTATCTTTGAACACTTCAAACGTTTATCGGGAACTTTCATTAGCAGACGCGGTGTTGATGTTCATTTCGACGTTTTAATTAGTCCCTTTGGGCTTTGGGAATAGCTTGATGGGGGATAATATGAAAATTCAATATACTGATGACTATATGTCAAAAGATATTTTTTTTTAAATTTATTTCTCAAAATAACATAATCTATTATTAAATTAAATATAATTATATCCAATTGCGTGGCAGTTTGTTGGCGATATACGCTCCTAATAAATATTATACACATATAACGCTCTTAAATAAAAGTATTTTATTTTGTCCTAAGTATACACCTGTCTTTAATGTAATTTGTATCCTGGCTTGTTTACTTTCTTGATTTGAATACATAGCAAAAAGTATTTATCCAAAAGAACTTCTTGATATAGTAAAGTCCGATCTCACAAAAGCATATGAGATAAACTGCGACTTTTAAGGCTTTTCAACTTCAGCGTCATTTCTATTCCCGTCCCCCACAAAGCGTGAAATGGAAATTATTGGATATTATGATTCGGCATCTTGTCGAGTTTTAATATAACGCACTAGTCCGTCGTAAAGGACGCAAGGTTTGACGCAGTCTGCAGTTTATTGGCACCAATAAGGACCACTGGGGCTGTAATATTATTCCTATGATAGATAAACTGAGAATATAGCCTTTTTATGTAACAGTTTGTCTGTGGGAGGCAACGAAATTTTTTTGTGGGATATTGAAATTGTAGTTCTCTAATTCGGTTGGGACTGTCTAGTGCCAATACTACAAGCTTAGTTCTATAGGCTAATGACTGCATCATAATTTCAACCAATGAATGTCTCACTAATGAGCACGAGCGTATATATTGATGAACCTCCACGAAGGGCATTAAACTCCTTGAGTTGAGACAAATAAGTTTTTATTTCTAACGTCATAATGACTACATCCTACCTGAAGGTAAGCAGCCGATGCAGTCAAAAAAAATATGAGTGCGCTTCATACCGTGAAATAAGAACGGTACAAAGCGCACCCTCTCATGACGGCCTGCTAAATGCCGTTTCACGCCCCGCTTAAAAGACCCAGGATTATAGGAACTAGGAAACACATGAGCCAACAGCGAATTCCAGAGTTTAATTGTCTGATTCAGACACGTCTTACCAAATTTCTTGGTTCGAGTGCTGATAGTCTGCACAGTATGTGAATGATTTCAAGGACCAGCACGTAATGTTCGTAATTATCGAAATTAAGCAGAGTTTACAGATGCTAGTACGTAGATGGAAAAATGATTGACATAGATCGCTTCTGTTATTCAGACGGCACGTTGAACAGTTTGTTCTGGTTATTAGCACATGTGTCCACCACATGTGTTAAAACAAGTTAGAGGTTGTAACAGTAGGATGCCAAACATTTTTCTTTGCCAATCAGAACTGTGCTATAGGAGACCTGAGCCCAATAGTTAAAATGGGCTGAAACATAAAACATTATAATTTCTTCATTATACTTTTGCATTTACAATGCTATTAATTTTGGGAATGTATTTTTCTAAAAGGCCTTGCGAAAGTTTTAATTGGAGAAATTTCTGATCCTTGTATAACCGAGAGTGACACGTCCAGGTGTGACATTGTACCAACAATAAATAAGAATATGGAAAAGGATAGCGATAAATCAAATAACGACAATGGTCTTAATTTGACCACCTCAGTTTTCAGGGGCTAGTGCAATATAATAATAATTTACTCTTTATTGTACACCATAATAAAGATTACATATAAAAAACAAAGAAAATTAAACACATATACAATGTTCGGCCTTATCGCTTAAAGCACTTCCTTTCAGGCAACCTGAAATGGACAGAAAGGTGAAGACCACAGAAAGGTACATTGTGATGTACAATAATAATTTAAAAAACACCTCTTTTAGCTATAATATCATTGCTTAACACATTAACACTGACAAGATCGTGTCAAATGTAGATTCATGCAAACAAATATCTATTGTATGAGGAATCTGATCCATGGCCCTTAAAACGACATGGGGAAAGCGTCATCAGCACTTTTAACAAAGCGATTTTCTAATGGCAATAGAAATTCTTACCCTTATTCGTTCATAATTGGCTCCGCACAGTTCTTGTCACCCCGTCGAGTCGTCAATTAAAACAGTTAATGTTTCCTAATTATTATTTCAAAGTCAGTTAGCCTTAATACAATGTTTTTTTTTATATTACTTTATATTACTGTTTAAAAAATTCATATAAATTAGAGTAATTCAGAGTAATTAGACGACCGATATGGCGTGGTGGCTAGTATAACCGCTCTCCACTCCTGAGGTCGTGGGTTCGATTCCCACCCAGGACAAATATTTGTGTGTATACATATGAATATTTGTTCCGGTCTGGGTGTTTTCCTATGTATATTAAGTATTTATTTACAAAAAAAAAGTATTTATATATGTTTATCCGTTATTTAATATCCATAACACAAATTCTTAATGATTCTTATCGTGGAACTAAATAATTGGTGTAAGTGTCAGAAATATTTATTATTATTATTATTTAATTAGAGTACATACCTTATTAGGAAGCGCTCGTAGCTCTGCGGTGCTCGGTGGTCGGAAACGATCGCCGAAGTACAGCAGAGTTTACAGAGGTCAGTCCTTGGATGGGTGACCGTTTGTGTGGCATTTGATATCGAGCGCTTCCGTGCTTCGGAAGGCACGTTAAGCCGTTGGTCCCGGTTATTACTAAATGTGGTAGTCGTTAAGCCATGTTAGAGGCCTCATGGGCGGCTTGAAAAATTCTAACAGCAGGACGCCACACACCTGCCTCCGCCAATCCGCACTGGGTCAGCGTGGTGGAGTATGACCCAATACCCTCACACCTTGATATGTGAGAGGAGGCTCGTGCTCAGTAGTGGGACGTTAATGGGCTGTGATGATGACATACCTTATTGGTGTACAACATTTATCAGATATCATTGTTCTAAGTCAGAATTTAAGAACCTCATGACGCGTTAAGATGTAATTGTAGAAAATTGTAGCTGATGTAGTTTACGGAGAGGGAGTATTTTGTGAAGTAACCAAGAATAACTCTATAAATTATCTAGTTTGAAAAGTGATCACATTTGCACGAGAGAGTGTATATATGAAATATATATAGCATTGGACATAATTTGTTGACTTGTGAAAATAATGCATACGGAAGCGTGTAAAGCGTAGATTCGTACTACGCTTTACCGGTTAGTTAAACAAACTACTATGTTATATTTCTTTACCAACAACCTTTAATAACAACTCCTAAACAAACAAAGCAGCACCCTAAACTGGGTCAAAACCGGTGCACGGTATAGGAAACAAAAAAGGTATATAATACACACTTTGTGAATAATTCAACGGACTCAAAAAGTGAGAGTGCTCAACGTTGAGACGCCTGCCTGTCCGTCCGTGTGTCACTTACGTATGACAGCCTACCGCTTCGGTGCGTTTACCTGAAAAATTGCGAAAGATGGAAATATACTACGCCAGGCGAGAATATATTGTACTAGGACTGATACATTTAATATGTTTTGTGAGAGGTTGGTGTAATTTATGAGAATTCATCTGAAGATGATATATATTTAGTAATTCGGCCTTACAGCCTCGTATAGTCCACTGCTGAACGTTGGCCTCCCCAATACTATATATTCACTCTGCGTGTACTCAATGCAGTAGCAGGAGAAATAGATTTGTTTTCTTTGAGTGAATTCACAAGGGTCATCTGTAGGGTATTATGTCATAGGTAGTTAAGCTAAGTTAATTTGGAATCTTCTTTTTATTATTTACATTATTGCCTTAGGATAAAGTTTCTGTAATAATAATGTAATTAGGATTTAAATAAATAAAAAAAATAATTATATATATATTGGGGGTATTTTCCCATAATCACCACCAGGGGCAGGCCAGTTGGTGATCGCAGTTCAAGATAGCTCGCAGAAAGACGCGGCTGCCCATCATCCGGTAATATTTCTCTTTATCGACTCCCCATGCGATAAAAGAGGTGGCCCAATTCTGGGCCGGTACCACATGGCATATTCATTAATTATGAGACGATATTTTACTAGAATAAATCAAGGCAGATAGGAAAGAACCTAAGATCTATGGATAACCGGTCTATTGCTCTAACCACTGAGAGACGCGTTCAATATTTTCAGTACTGCCGCGGTCGATTTTGTCTAGTAAAAATTCGCTTAATAATTTTAGAATTATACTTATGTGTTATGGATACTGAATAACGTATTAAATTAGACATAAATACTTATTTTTTGTGAATACATACTTAATATACATAGGACAACGACCAAACTAAAACAACTATTCATGTTAATGCACACAAAGATTTGTCCTTTGTGGGAATCGAACCCTCGACCTCAGGATCGGAGTGCGGGTGTACATGTTATATCGGTCGTCATGTGTATTTGACAACTACAGAATGAGTGATCCTATGTGACAATTACAGTAGAAGTGATCTTACTTGACAAATACCATAACTATCTAAAAAAACTATAGATACTGAGACTAAATTGTTAGTTACTGAGTATAAATTTACCGAGTAAATTTAATACTGACTGAAGACCTGCGCCATTTCATTGGTTGACAGTAATTTGTCGATTTGACGTTTTGTTTTGGATGTAGCATTGATAAATGTCATGTGATTTTGCTTATTCGTTTATCAAACAAAGTTAACAACACCGAGTTCCTAATCCCCAGAGATAAATGGAAAAATGAATCTCTGTATATCCAAGAGTAAATTCAAGGAATAAATTTAATCCAGTGTAAGTTCTTCTCGTATAGATCGTAGTTTTAGTTGTTCTATTAAAAATGGTTTTGATAGGCATAGGCAAGGTAAGAAAATAAATATTTTGAGAATTTTCAATTACTGCTTTTAGACCCAAACGCAGAAGCTATGGGTAACAACGGGTACCCATTTTTACTTTTAGCGATACACGGGAAAACCATGATAAAGCAAATATTTGTATTCGTGCATACAAATATTGTTCAGAGTGGGTTATGTGTTATAAATAGAATCCCCTATAAGATGCGTAATATTGGAGCGACGATAGCCGAGTGGCGTGATCCTAGCCTTCCAAACTCAGAGGGTCTCGGGTTCAAATCCTATGACTTTACGATATACTTGCCTCGGGAGGCACGTTAAGCCGTTGGTCTTTGCTGTCATAAACATCAATAGCAGTCGTTATTTGGAAAATCAGCTGGTTTATTCATAGAGTAATATTTTCACCTGGGTTGCAGAGGTCAGGCGGCAGTCGCTTCATATAATAACTGAAATTCAACCAAATCTTGTCAAACCAGTAAGCATACCCTGGACGCTGAGCCAAGTCTAGGGCAACCGGGATAGTGTTAGGATATGAAGATTAGAAGCGTAATATTGGTATACTGATCTGAACGAATTTGGTCACTCCTAGTCTAATAGACCTACTCCATCATCATCAAAGCATTATTCTTGTTGCCACCATACAAGGCCGGGGTCCTAATAGATCTACTCTAAAATATTTAAATCTCAAAACAAATGCTTGTGCTTGTTACAATATCCATAATAAAACGACATCATTTTGAGTGCGCATTATTCGCGGCCGCACTTCACGATTTTGTTTACACTCCGAGACGTACAAACAACGGAATGTTTCGACAACTTTTAATGGCGATCAAACAATCGTTTCATTTTGTCCGGGGTGGTTGTGGGATTACGTTTTTGGGTTACCCTTTGTAATAATGTTTTATTTGTTTATAATTATATCAAGATTAAACTTTCCTTTATCATCATCTCAGGACATTAACGATCCAAGTGCGGATTGGCAAAGCCAAAACCGGGGGGATCTCCTCTGAGAGGCGCAGTGTACGCGCCCCACCTAGCTTCGTGTGTGACCATAGCATGTGTGGCTGACTTCTCGGAGGGTCTATGGTTAGACAGCAGGGGCCTCCTGCCTCCGCAGCCTAAGACCCTCCTGAAACTGATTGGTGGGCGCTCCTGTCCCGCCCGTTGCCCCCTTCACAGGTCCCTCTTAGTTTTCCCCCAGTAGTCGGTACTGAGGGTTCCCAGAGTCGCCGATTTGAAACAGACCTTTTCTTCGTTCTACCGGGAGTCACTCAGCCCCCCCACCACATTAAGGTGGTGATCAGTCGGAGGGGACTTAACGCTAATTAATCTGACTTAACGCCTACCACATCCATATAATGGTAACCGGGAACAACGGCTTAACTTGACCTTCAAAGTATGGATATGGATATATATATATTCAGCTGCCGCTTTGTTTTAATAAATCATCTATCTACCGTTGCGTTACGAGCGCCAAATAAAAAAATTCTTATTAATAATTAGCGGTATTTTAGATTTACACAGCTGAAAGAATAGATTAAATTGCTTCATAACTCTCTACAAAGTTTACCTCTTCAGTGAAAAAGTATAATTTTCCCAACAGAAAAACCAGAATCTCATACAAAGTAATCAAAAAGATTTAATCTCGTAAAAGTTAATGACTTAAAATTTTCTCCCGAGAAAGATGCTTTAGGGGTAGATAAGCAATGACTTTAAGTAATTCTTAGCATTAATATCTCATCACTTTTCTGTTTTAAAGTCTGTAAGACGAGGCTATGGCGAACATCCCTGGTGCACCTATGTCTTTTTGAATTTATGACAGAGTAATGTCTGTTCTGCCATTGTCAATGGCCGGGTTTTCGAGTCCGATGGGGCGCCGTGATCAAGCCCTGAGCGATCAGCGGCGCGGGCGTCTTGTCCAGTGAGCTTCGTGTCAGAACTGGGTCTCCTGAGGGATGAGGCTGCTGGCGTAGGACCTGGCATCCGGTGGACGCGCATGTAGCGGCGCCAAGCCTCGGATGTGTTCGTGGTCTGACGCATTCGCACGATTGAATTTATGTGCTTGATTATCGCTTACTCCGTGCCTCGGAAAGTACGTTAAGACGTGTTAGTCCCGGCTGTCATGAACATCAAAGGCAGTCGTTATTTGGAAATCAGTGCGTTCCAACATCCTGCTAGCTGGCTTAACCATAGAATGATGTTTCCCTCTGAGTCCTAGAGGTCAGACGGCAGTCGCTGCATTTAATAACTAAAATTCAGCCAAATACTGGTTGGTCCATTGGTGAGCAGACTCTGGGCCCTACTTATATCTAGAGCAACCGCAATGACACTTGAATATGATGATTAAAATTATTTTACAGTAATACGATAAATACTTTTATCCCAGTAAAAAAACGACAACGAAATATTGTAATTAAGGTATTATGTCATCATGTAAGTCATCACAAAATATTGAATTTTTTCCCCATTTCAATTAAATAAAAACAAAGAATTTTTATTTAATATTCAATTAGTCTTTGAACCCCACCCCCCCCCCCCTTTTGCTACCAAGTTTCATCATAAAACCTTTTTCTGAGGTTAATTTTCCTACCTACTCTTGAGTACTAAAAACATGTATTTAAACTAGATTAACTTAACTATAATACCATTACGGCCACGTGGCATACGGAACTTGCCATTCCAGCGAACTACATAAAAAGTAATTTTCAATTAAGTAGCGCATTAGCTTACCGCGTCCATTAATAAGCCTTTACCTCCTTGGAAGAAGGCACATTTTGGCGAAGCTATACGACTATACTTAAACTTTGGTAAGAAATATGTTTTAGGTAATGACCCCTAGAATTCGACCTCGGGCCATTTACCCGCCTCTTTCGTGTTGGACTGCTTAATGGGGTATCTGAAAGCTATACAGCCTCACCTACATGGGTATTTACTACTGAAACGTATAGTTGACTAGTTAATTGATGTGGATTGAGGATAAAAATATCGGAAAAACTTTACCTAAACTTTTTATGTGTTGCGTAAATTAAACCATTAGGGCTTTGAACATTTATCGGTACAAAGAGGTTTTACCTTCAATATGAGCTAAGCATTTGGTTTGAATTTGTACTGTTTCAGTGGGCTCTGAGTTCAAACCTCGCCGAAACACTTCAATCGTGAATCTACTATGGTTTTAAAGGGATATTTTTGTGATTATAGATGTTCAAGACAGCCGGGACCAACCGCTTAACGTGCTTTCTAAGACGCGGACCATGCGATAATTACACATATAACTTTAAAAAGTCATAGGTGCGTCACCAGGGTTTGAACCTGAGACCTATTGAAATTAAACGCTAGGGGTCTCGCCACTTAGCTATCCTCGCTTCAGAAGTAAAATATCTACTTAAAATTTCACTCTATATTTCTCAATATCCATTTTTGTGCGCACTCAAAACGAAATCTCTCAATAAAAATTGAATTAATAATCAATTCATATCAAATCTAGCTTCCTGTCTATTGGATCAGTCTCTCTAACAGTAACGAACACCAGATTCACTCATTGGCAGGGAATTGAAAACTAAAATTGGCACCCGCTCAATTTTCCGCCTCAATAAATGCAGTTTGGTGCGGTACACTCATTTCTGAATCGCTCGAATATTATTGTGTCTTAGAATTTATTGTCTCATTTTTGACATTATAAAATATTCAGGGGTTTAAAACTAGTACTGTCGCTGTCTTCATCTCATCAAATGAAAGTGACAGCAATAGTCTTAAACCTGGTCTTACTTCAGATCTCGTTTTGTAATCAGCCCCAAATTGTTTAATGACTAGCTGTGCTTGCGTTGCGTGAAAGAAATTTGTTACTTCTTTAATTCATTTAAATAACTCGTACATTATAGCTAATTTTCTTTTTATGTGAGGCATAGAAGTTAATAGCAAAATTTGAATCATAAAAGACTAGATTTTAAGAAATAAATTTTTGTTACCACCATCACCAATACCAATAAAATGTAACATTAACTCATTTGTTTTTAACATTAACAGCTTAAACGCCCAGCCGAAAATACTAGTTTGCTCTATGGGCCATGGCAGCCACCATATGTCCGACAACCCTTTTGTTATTTTTCAATAAGCCCATTGATAAAACAAACTGGCAGATAAACGGTGTCTGCCATGGCGTTTAACGTGTTAAGTAATTTGAATCTTATTTAGGATTATTGTGTCTTAGAATTTATTGTCTCATTTTTGACATTATAAAATATTCAGGGGTTTAAAACTAGTACTGTCGCTGTCTTCATCTCATCAAATGAAAGTGACAGCAATAGTCTTAAACCTGGTCTTACTTCAGATCTCGTTTTGTAATCAGCCCCAAATTGTTTAATGACTAGCTGTGCTTGCGTTGCGTGAAAGAAATTTGTTACTTCTTTAATTCATTTAAATAACTCGTACATTATAGCTAATTTTCTTTTTATGTGAGGCATAGAAATTAATAGCAAAATTTGAATCATAAAAGACTAGATTTTAAGAAATAAATTTTTGTTACCACCATCACCAATACCAATAAAATGTAACATTAACTCATTTGTTTTTAACATTAACAGCTTAAACGCCCAGCCGAAAATACTAGTTTGCTCTATAGGCCATGGCAGCCACCATATGTCCGACAACCCTTTTGTTATTTTTCAATAAGCCCATTGATAAAACAAACTGGCAGATAAACGGTGTCTGCCATGGCGTTTAACGTGTTAAGTAATTTGAATCTTATTTAGGACTAGCTGTTACCCGCGACTTCGTCCGCGTGGAATAGTATCTTTGGGTAGCATTTTTATTATTTAATAAGAATCATTAGTAGGTATAGTAGATATCAGCGGCGGCGATGTAGAGAATTCGTTAAAAGGAACTTTAACTTCAAAAGCCAAAATATTTTTTAAACTTGATACACCCAAAATTTTTAAATATCATGTTTCTAGAATAGTTTGGCGTCGTAGTTCCCGTGCCGAATCCGTTCCGTTCCGTTCGAATTTCAAGAATCCCGTTAGTAGAAAAACTCTGCACATCCTAAGAGACCTACGTACCAAGTTTCATGGTTTTATCTTCAAAAATGAAGAACACCTATAAAAACATTCAACCCCTATATACTGGTAAAAATTTCAAAATGCTAGAACAAACGATTTTTTGTTTATTATGTAGTGCCTAAATACAAAATGTTATATTTTTATTTTCAAAAATGACGAACTTCATACAAACTTGCAACCCCTATTTCATCTCTCACAGGACGAAATTTCAAAAACGCTAGAACAAATGTTTAATTATTTCTTATCAAGTGCTTAAATATTAAGTTTCATGGTTTTATCTTTTAAAATTAAGAAATCCCATACAACTTTTCACTCCCTCCCCTTTTTAACCCTTTACAACCCCCTTTTCGAAATAAAAAGTAGCCTATGTTCTTTCTCAGGGTCTAGACCATCTGTATACCAAATTTCATTCAAATCCGTTCAGTAGTTTTGGCGTGAAAGAGTAACAGACAGACAGACAGACAGACAGACAGACAGACAGACAGACAGACAGACAGACAGACAGACAGACTGTCTGTCTGTCTGTCTGTCTTTAGTTACTTTCACATTTATAATATTAGTAAGGATTAGTAAGGATATAGCTGACGATTTTATTTTCTCTTGTTAAATTTCGTCTTATTAAGTAATTTTATTTTTAAATACAAAAAGTAGATTTGCTTGCTGCGTGCACAAAGACACAAAAATATCACAAACATAATTTTAATATGTTCCAGTACATTATTTAACGACCGATGTAGCGTGGTAAGATTGGAGCCTCAGAACAACAATGTCTTCACGATCAACGCAACGCAAAAAAATGAAACGAGAGTGAACTCACTCTTTTTTAAATAGTTTCTCGATTTTTCGGGAAATTATAGTAGCGCGGGAATTGTTACAGAGATATTTTTAATCCATCACTTGCTTACAATGGATTTCCGCAAAGTAACGCCTGAATCAATAAATTATTTAATCAAATGTAGCTAATCTCCGTACCTTAGATATGTAAAAAGGGACATTGATTCTATCGACGCAAATGTTACACCTCTTTGTAGCGTGCAGTGCAATAGTTTTGTTCTTTGAAACTTAGTCGGAGAAAGTATGCCAATTGAAAATGTTTGTTTATTTTCCTTCCTAAGGGAAGTGGACTTTTTCATCCAGTCCATTGCAATTGGACGAATGAGATTGTTTGTAAGGCTGTTTTACTATTTTGTTGTTTTTTTTCGTTGCTTAACTTTCGAGATTTATATTGTTGGCATATTCATGAATCACAGTTGGTCCACCTGTTTCGGAGATTAGCCAGAACAAACAGACATAATAGGTTGGGGAAAAAGTCTTTTCGTATTTTTGTATGAAAAGTCAAGACATTTTTTTCAAAGTTTATTTACATTTATTTACAATATATATGTACCGTTTTGTTGAATAACTTTCTGCCATTTTGTGGGCAGAGACATTATCCCGTTACTGTAGAAACTTTGGGACTTCTGATCAAAAAAACGGGTCAAATAGTTTTGGCAGTCCTCTCTTGAGGTCAACCTTACAGAACCTAAAGAATTCTGCAGAGACCGAAACAGGTGAAAATCTGAAGGCGCAAGGTCAGGGCTATATGGTGGATGCACTAGGACCTCCCAGTCGAACTCTCTTAATTTTTGCTGAGTGGCTAAAGATGTGTGTGGTCAAGCGTTATCGTGATGAAAGACCACACCCTTCCTGTTGATCAATTCCGGCCGTTTTCTCTCGACTGCTTCCTTTAATCTCATCAGTTGCTGGCAGTAAAGATCAGAATCGATGGTTTTGCCGGGCGGTAAAAGCTCATAATAAACAATGCCCTTCCAATCCCACCATACACACAGCATCACCTTATTTCGTGTTAGGCCAGGTTTGGCCACAGTCTGTGAAGCCTGGCCAACTTTCGACCACGACCTTTTTCGCATGTTCTTGTCGTACGTGATCCACTTTTCATCGCCAGTTATCAATCTCTTCAAAAACGGCTCGGTTTCATTACGTCTCAATAATGAATCGCAAATGAGTACACGGTTCATTAAGTTTCTTTGAGTGAGCTCGTGTGGCACCCAAATATCGAGCTTTTTTGTATAACCAGCTTTCTTCAAATGGGTCAAAACTGTTTTGTGGTCAATTCCCAGTTCTTCAGCTACATCGTAACTACTAATATGCCGATCTTGCTCCACTCTTTCAAAAATGGCGTCCATTTTATTCGTAACAGGGCGACCAGAGCGAGGTGCATCTTTAACATCAAAATTTCCGGACTGAAAACGTTTGAACCAAATTTGTGCTACTCTTACTGACACTGCATCAGGTCCATAAACATCACAAATTTTTTTCACTGCTTGAGTTGCATTTTTGCCTTTTTTATAATAAAATTTTAAAATGTATCGAATTTCTTCATTAGATTCACTCATTTTAACGGAGAGAAAAACAAATGAAAAATAGCGGGAAACAACTTTTTTTTATTTTTTTCTTTTCTTTATAATGGAACCTTTTTAATGTTACCAAAACCAGCCAGACACAAATAGTACAGTCAAAAAAAATTTATAATAAGTTTATACCTACGTTATGCGAAAAGACTTTTTCCCCGACCTAATATTTACTATTGTTTTTCTGTATAAGTACCGTAATGAAGTACATTATTTTTGCTTAAAATCAGTATAAGTCATTATGTACCTGAAAGAAAGCATAAACTTTCAAATTCATAAAAATCAAACAAAACATTTTTAAAGTATTTTTTTAACAAAATAGTCTTAAAAACGAAACCTCTTAGTATTTTGAAGTCAAAATGCAAATTAATATTGTAAACCATTCTCTTGAAATTATGTAAGGCACTATAAACTTGAAGGACGATCACTCTCCGCCCTGCCATCTGGCAGTGATTTGAAAAAGAGAGAAACCCTGCTTACCATAGACAGCGATAAGTGGTCATCAATCATAAACTGGCGGCAACTAACGCTTCGGCACATTTGCGACAAAAACACTTGCGAGTTTGTCGCTAACTTTCATTTCACTATTATAAATGCGAAAGTAAGTTTCCTTCTTCGTTTTGTTGTCGTTTTTTATTTTCATATTCTCGATTTGTAAATAATGAATACAAAACATCGTGCCTATTTCCCGAAGGTGAATATAATAAGCCCGCATTTCCCTAAATAGATTGTTGGTTCCACGTATTGGAGCCTATTGCCTTTTTCCAGGAACTGTAATATTTGCCTCGTCCGTTGACCCGCAGGTGCACAACTTGCAGGTGAGATTGTCTTGGGTTCCAAAATGTTGGTAGGATCACTATACACCATTACAATCACATCCTAGCATTATCACGGTTGCCCTAGACTTAAGCTTAGGGACAAGGGTAATTTCGCTGAATTTCAGATATTATATGGAGCTACTGCCGTCTGACCTTTGCAACCTAGAGGGAAACATCATTCTATGGTTAAACGAGCAGTCAGGATGTTAGAAGCCTTTGACTTCCTAATAATGACTGTCATAGATGTTCATGACAGCCGGGACCAACGGCTTAATGAACTTTTCGAGGCACGAAGCAAGCGGTAATTACGCACATAACTACGAAAAGTTACATTTACGTCGTGACAAGACACATAGTATGAATGCCAAAAATAATACTGCATCACCATTAGAAAAAAAGCTAAAAGGAAAGTATAAAAATATTTCACTGCATGAGAATACATATTCATTGCGCAGAGATAAAAGCATTTCAGAACTACAACGTCACCGTAAATTCACTTCCATAAATGCAAGATATAGAGTAAATTTAAACATGTGCACGCCCCCTGCGTTTCTCGCGAAATGAATAATGCATATCGTTTGGCTTTTCATCGTATTCAAATGGTATGAGGTTGTTATTTTTCCTTGGAAGCCTGCCCCAACTGGACATTCGGTATATTTCATGACTAGCGTATATTGCTGTGCGTATAATAAATTGGACATTCTTATATTTATCTGTATCGCATTGTGCAAAGAAAAACTAAAACGCTAGTGTGCACAAAATGTGCAGTAGCATGTTCTATAATATCTTTTATACAGACTAAATAAAGCGCATTTTACGGATTTCAAAAGTAGTTTAGTGTTTTACCAAATTTTAACGTTGTCACTACATAGTAAAAAACAGAGTCGCTATCCGCCACCTGTCTGTCCCTATGTATGCTTAGATCTTTAAATCTACAAACCGGTTTCAATTCGTTTTTTTCAATAAATAGACTTATTCTTAAGGATTCAGACTCATTTTTTGAGATTTCTAATGTGATGTCGTCAACCCACTTTTTTGCGCTTACATTGCAAACGCTGGCCAAATCCTACATGATTGGTCAAAATGATGTACTACAGAATAGTACAACTTACAAAAACCCACAAAAAATCCGCGATGGTATATGTCTATCTCTCAAGAATAACCCACAATAACCACTTTTATCTTTTACTTTTTTCTAGAAATATTGGCTTAATTACGAAGCCATTTTGAGTACCTATATATAAAATTAGTTCTTATCCTAATAAACATGTTAGTAAGCTTGGACATTAAACATAGATTTAATTTGTCGCTTATATCATGTAATTTCGATCAGTACTTTACAAGATATCAAACGTATAAACTTACGCTAAATCGAAAAATTATGGTTGCGGCGGAGGCAGGTGTATGGCGTCCTGCTGTTATAATTTTTTAAGTCGCATAATTAGGCCTCTTACATGTCTTAACGACCACACCACATTTAGTGATAGCCGAGACCACCGGCTTAACGTGCCTTCCGAAGCACGGAAGCGCTGAATGTCAAATGCCACACACACACATCCAAGGATTGACCTCTGTGAACTCCGCTTTACCTTAGTGATCGTTTCCGACCACCCAGCACCGCGAAGCCATGCGGAGCGCTTCACACCTTATACACCTATTAATGTCTCATCCGTCGTCAATTCAACGAGTTATGTGCCCCGACTGTTGCCACTTAAGCCTGCAAATCTGTTACTGCAGTTCTTTTACGGATGTCTCCGCGTCTTATTCTACCACGTAAAGAAACTCGAAGCAAAGCTCTCTTTATTGTTTCTTTACAATCGTATTATTAGGATTATTGTCAGTACTTTTTTGTTTAATGGAACACGTTTGTAATATACACACAAACATTATTATATTGTAACTATACAAATATTAATATTATTCATCATATTAATATTATAGGATATACCAAGACCTGAGGAGCCCAAGCCAACATCACCTGCTAGTGGTGCACCTGCCGATCAACGGACGGGGCTCTGGCGAACATAACAGTGCCCGGTAAGCGGCAATAGGAAACAGGCGTGAATAAATGTATATACGTACGTATATTAAAGAAAATAAATTTGTCACTATACCGAATTCTTATATTAATATGATGTTTCCGTATTGTTTCCATGTATGAAAAAATCGATATAAAAGCTTAAAATTTGTAGCTAACAAAGAGTGTTAAATAATACGTACCTACTTATAAAAATGAACGAAACACTCGCTCGGGTTCGTGTAGTGAACAAATGAGCGCACAACCACTGAACTGGAAGACGATAGTGTAGTCCAAATAAGCCTCGTTTCACTAAATTTTTGTTGCTGCTAAATGTTTTTATAGGAAATTGAATAGCTGTTATTGTCTTTCATTGAAATTCAGGCATTCCTACATTCCCAGGAGAACAGACTAGAAGGTGGTTTTGACTATTACGCTCGTATTTGATATTAGAAAACATATTTTTCAAATATTAAATACGAGCGTTTATACAAAAATGCTTTTATTTGAAATCAAATTTAAACGTCTATTTAAAATAGACATACATACATAACTAATATCACATACTTATCCATCCCGAAGAGGTAAGCAGAGGCATATTACACGCCTACATTTCGCCAATTATATTGCTGATCCTTTGTAATAGGTGGCGAGCCTATTGCCGCTTACCGGGACCTTTTATGTTCACTAGAGCCTCGTCCGTTGTATAACAGGAGTACTATTTGCAAGGCTCCTCAGATTTTGGTGGGTTCCCTATACACCTTAGAATTATTTTTGAAGTGGGTTATTCTTATAAGTTCGTTAATATTTTTGTTCATTGTCCTCATCCTTGTCCGAGGAGGTTATGAAATTTTATGCAGTTCATACTTGTTTAATTTTAGTATTGTTTATGTCAAATGTTAAGATGTGTTAGTTTTTAAGTTGTCGTTTAAAACATAAATTGTTGCTGTGTCAAATTCAATTGTTTTGAATTCGTTAAACTGTTTTTTATTATGAGTAATACATTAACATCATATACATTAAAATGTCTCAACTAGACGAGTTTCTTGAGACCTTCTTCTCAATCTCGTTGCCTTTTAGAGTCACCGACATACTGACTGACAGACGGACAATCCCCTCCCCCCTTTAGAATCACGACAAACTGAATTACAAACACTATGAGAGCCACCGGCAGACTGAAAATCTTGAGAAAAGAACACAACAGACAAATTAACGGACAAAGCTTCACAAATTCTGACAAAGAATCCATTTGCTTTTATTTCTTGATTATGGTACTGCACCTATATCTTTCATTGTTGTTGAAAAAATATTGCATTTTCATTCTGTTTATACAAATTTGACGAATCTAAATGATCCTGTTGATCTGAAACATAATAAAGTATAGTTTATTTTTATTTAAAATATGATTAGCATAAGTATGAACAGAATGTAGGTATGATTTACCCTATTTATCGATACAATATTCTCCCAGGTTATCATAATGCTAACCACAATGTTAATAATTACAGTCACCATTCACTAATACATCGTGCATCAATGATGCACATCATAAACGGTGGTTTGCCGAACTATCATCATTAAGGATCTCATTGTACGAGATCTAATTTAGGGCCTTTGTTACCAACTTGGCAAATACCCACAGAAACTTGGCAGTACCAACTGACCATTCGAAGTAATGTGGCCAGTCCACAACTGTGTGAGTTACGAAATCTTCGGAATTCAAACAATGCTTATTAGGGTACTGTCACATTCAATACAACTTCTGACCGGAATAGGAGAAGACCTTTGCTTATGAAGTTTGTGGTTTCGGCTGTAGGCAAATAGCTATTTTATTCCTAGATCATTAAAATTGACTTTTGACCATTTGATATTAATTAACTTATTTTGCAATAGATTTGGAAATAGAGCAGTTGCACTGGGACATTATCGGGTTATCTGAAGTCCGAAGACAGGGGGAGGATACGGTAATCCTCAAGTCCGGCAATCTGCTCTACCACCGGGAGGGCGACCACCTGTCCCAAGGTGGTGTCGGTTTTATAGTCCGGAAGTCCATCCGTAACAACATCGTGTCTATAAAGAGTGTGTCGACTAGGGTAGCGTACCTAATTCTCAGAATCACCAAACGGTATTCGCTGAAGGTAATTCAGGTCTACGCACCGACCTCGACACACCCTGATGAGAACGTAGAGTTATTGTATGACGACATTTCTGCCGCCATACATACTTCACCAACTCACTACACGGTTGTTATGGGGGATTTCAACGCAAGGCTAGGCCAGCGAAGTGGTGACGAGCAGAAAGTGGGGCAATTTGGAGTAGGGCGAAGGAACCAAAGGGGCCAGCGGCTAGCGGATTTCATGGAGAAAGAGGGACTTTTTATGATGAACTCCTTCTTCAAGAAACCTCCGCAGAGAAAATGGACCTGGATGAGCCCTGATGGTTTCACGAGGAATGAGATAGACTTTATCATGACCACTAAGCGGCAAATATTCAATGATGTCTCTGTAATCGCTAGGGTGAAAACCGGCAGCGATCACCGAATTGTAAGAGGCACATTGAATATAAATGTCAAGCTTGAAAGGTCCCGCCTGATGAAGTCTACGCTCCGACCCTCAGTTGCCCATATTCAAAACCCCAAATACTTTCAGATCGAGCTTCAAAATCGCTTCGCAGGTCTAGAGGACTGCGTGTCCGTCGACGACCTAAGTAGCGGGCTAGTTGAGACTGTCCACGCGATGGGGTCCAAATTTTACAAGACCAGACCCCGAAATAAAACCCAAAAATTATCGACTGAGACTCTTGATCTCATGGAAGCACGACGACATATGCGATTGCAGTCTTCAGCAGATGCATTCTCTTACCGGCGTATCAATAGACAGATCACGAAATCCTTGCGACTTGATATTCGCAGATTCAGTACTACGTGTATTGAAAATGCAATAGAGAGGAACAAGGGTTCGAAAGTGTTCGCACGAGATCTGTCTATTGGCCAGAGTCAGTTAACGCAGCTGAAGACCAACAAGGGCAATCTAGTCACGTCGAAACCTGAGATCATGAGGGAAATCGAAGGGTTTTATGGGCAGTTATATACTAGTACGCAGGATCCCGCTACTTGTTTGGCTAAAGATCCTAGAGCCAAACTAACCAGGCACTACACCGAAGACATCCCGGACGTCAGCCTATACGAGATTAGGATGGCCCTGAAACAGCTGAAGAACAACAAGGCACCGGGTGAAGACGGGATGACAGCAGAGCTTCTGAGAGCGGGTGGTACACCGGTACTAAAGGTACTTCAGAGGCTCTTTAACACCGTCATCCTCGAGGGACGTACGCCACAGGCGTGGGCCAGTGGCGTGGTTGTACTTTTCTTCAAAAAAGGTGACAAATCTCTTTTGAAGAATTATAAGCCAATCACGCTACTGAGCCACGTCTATAAGTTGTTTTCACGGGTTATCACGAACCGTCTCGGTCATAGGTTTGACGACTTCCAGCCTCCCGAACAAGCCGGTTTCCGAAAAGGCTTTTCAACCATGGACCACATACATACGCTGCGGCAGGTTATACAGAAGACCGAGGAGTATAACCAGCCACTTTGCTTAGCGTTTGTGGACTATGAAAAGGCCTTCGATTCGATCGAGACTTGGGCAGTGTTTCAGTCCCTGCAGCGATGCCGCATTGACCATCGGTATATTGAAGTGTTGAGAAGTTTATACAAAAACGCCACCATGTCCGTACGCGTACTAGACCAGCACACGAATCCTATCCTCCTGCGGAAGGGCGTGAGACAGGGAGATGTCATATCTCCGAAACTGTTCACTGCTGCCCTGGAGGATGTTTTCAAAATGCTGGACTGGGGAAACTACGGCATCAACATAAATGGCGAGTATATGTCTCACCTTTGATTTGCCGACGATATAGTGGTCATAGCGGAGTCGCTTGTGGATCTGGGCACAATGCTCGAAGACCTCGACAGAGCTTCCCAAAGGGTAGGTCTCAAAATGAACATGGACAAGACGAAAATTATGTCGAATGTCCATGTTAAGCCTACCCCAATAATTATTGGAGGCTCGGCTCTCGAAGTTGTCGACGAATATGTATACCTGGGACAAAAAGTCCAAATGGGTAGGTCCAACTTCGAGAAAGAGGTCAATCGTCGAATCCAGCTCGGTTGGGCTGCGTTCGGGAAACTGCGCTATATCTTCTCGTCAAAAATACCTCAGTGTCTTAAGACAAAAGTCTTTAACCAGTGTGTGTTGCCAGTGATGACGTACGGTACTGAGACTTGGTGCCTGACTATGGGCCTCATTAGAAAGCTCAAAGTCGCTCAGCGTGCAATGGAGAGAGCTATGCTCGGAGTGTCCCTACGTGATCGAATCAGAAATGAGGAAATCCGTAGGAGGACTGGAGTGCCCGACATAGCGAGGCGAGTTTGCAGGCTGAAGTGGCAATGGGCGGGGCACATAGCTCGAAGAACCGACGACCGATGGGGCGTCAAGGTTCTGCAATGGCGACCGCGAACCGGTAAACGTAGTAGAGGACGGCCTCCCACGCGATGGACCGATGATCTGGTCAAGGCGGCGGGAAGCCGATGGATGCAGGCGACTCAGGATCGCTCAATGTGGAAATCTATTGGGGAGGCCTATGTTCAGCAGTGGACGTCAGATGGCTGAGATGATGATGATGATGAACTTATTTTGTCGCGCAGAAAACTTTTTTCACTCCGTAAAAAAAGTAGTATTTTTGAGTGGAATTTTATATCTCTGAGATAGGAAATTGTTAACATCCCGTACCAACTTCTCCCCTACCTCTTCATATCTAGCGATGATTTTTTCCTATTAAAACTATGCTATACTTTTATCTTTTCCAGGATCACAAACAACTTGTGAAATTTCATATTAATATTTTTTTAATTAGGTATTTAATCAACGACCTTAACTAAATGTATCTACAGATTTGGAAAAACAGTTTAAAGTATACAGTTCATACGTATTAATAGATTCCTGGATGAAGACCGTCCAGGAGCCCGTCGTAATAGAAAAGTTCTTCATGAAAAACCTGAGAAGGTATGTATTCAACATAGACGTTATGCTGCTGAAATGAGAATGATTAAGAGGACGGTGGATGACGCTGACTTTCGGAAGCCTAGCAAGGCGTCTCCACGCCCACGGCAGAGGGATTTTAGACGGGTTTTCTGTATTAATTGCATATAAAACTCATCAAATATAATAAAAAAAGAAATGGTCAAAAACAACCAAACGGTCTCTTCGGTATTTATTCTACTAAAAACCTAGATGAGTCATTAAAATAACTACATTAAATATTAATATCTTAGAAGTAAAATGGCCGAAGAAAAAGACAAGCCGTAAATTTACATATGTAATATCGAGAAACAAAACGGGCTATATTTTTAACCACACTTTCTCATGTGTTATACGATGTAGATCTGTATCCATTTTTTCCTATTTTTTCCGTACAAGGTGACAAAGAGCTATCGAATTGAAAAAGCCCAATTCTTGAACGATACCACATAACTCCCCACGTTAAATAAGTAATTGAATATTAACATATCTACGTCTACCTACTATACTTCCAGTAGTACAGTTCTAGAAAAATAGTTTAGTAATAATAGATCCTATTATTCGAAATTCGAATTCAATAAAACCGTCGTAGCCGAAAGGTTCTTCATTCAAAGTCAAAATTACTCGCACTGACGCACCCATTCACTGCGGACGGGAGTAACAGCATTGGCAACATGATTTAAACTAGTAACGTTTATAACTAAAATTCTGGAAAAACATTATGTAGTTTAATATCTTAGTAGATTCTAGAATCCGTACTCAATCAAACCATCGTAAAGGAAAGGTTCTTTTTTGGTATCCTCACGACCGGACGATATCGCAGCTTGGGCAGACCCCTCAGAAGGATAGCTGATGTTTTGACATTAAAGGGCTTTGGGCTGCTCGACGCGGCATCGATAATTGTGGGGAAATTTGAGTTGAGTTCCAGCTGAGGGCGTTATCTGGCTGAAACAATAATGATTTAATAAGCAATTAAATATGAAAGATACTGTACTTGTACTTCCAGTAGTACAGTTTCTGGATTCTGGGCTGCTCGACGCGGCATCGATAATTGTGAAAAAAATCTGAGAGGCATAATATATCCAGCTGAGGGCGTAATTCGGCTGAAATTATAATGATGAAATAAATAATTGAAAAAACGATACTGTACTTATACTTCCAGTACTATGTAGTTCTTGAAAAATAGACTTTATTGAGTTTATTTATCGTATTAAAAGTTTCCAAAATCCGTAGGTACTCAACCAAATCGTAACAGAGGATTTTCTTCATTGGTAACCTCATGAGTCACATGACCGAACATCGCAGCGTGGGAAGATCCCTCAGAAAGTCAGCCGTTAACTTGACAAATTTTAAGGGAACTAGGGCCCTTTACGTGGTGTCGTTAATTGGGGGAATCTGAGGAGGCATGTATCCAGCAGTAGACGGTATTAAGCGACCTCAAGAGTAGAGTGAAGAAACCCTGACGTCATCCATCCTGCGCCAACGGCGTAGCCGGAGAGACAGCGTATCCCTCTCCCTCTCCACGGCATCCTTCTGCGACATCACCACTTCTCAGAAGGAGGCCGAAACCACGAAATTGTGTCTATGTTAGAATACAATTTTTATTCTATGTAAATTTCTCATATATACACATATATGACAGAATAATAACACAAAGGTTCTAAAGGTATGCTTATAGTAAAACATAAAATCAAAAAACCATCTCGATGTGCGTTAAATTATTTTGTATGTATGATTTTATTATATTATTACTAACGAGCTTCTGCCCGCGTGATCCACAGTAATCTCGTCGGAACCATGTTTTTTTTTAAACGTAAAGTAGCCATAGAACCTACCATACTATGTCTTTTGCTAATTTATCTGAACCAACTTTTGTAATGTTTATGTTATTAGAAAAATGTTCCACTTTTATCCTTGATATTTTTAGATTCCGCATTTTCCGCTTTTTCTCTGACAAAGAGATATTAATTTCCTGCCATCATAAAAATAGATGGGATCTAAAACCCTTCGCTTTGTATCACTTTTACCTCAAAATAAACAATATCTTTGCCATATATTTGGAATATTTTTATTTACTCAAGATCTTTTTTTAAAACTGATAGGAATTATCTCTCACATCGTATTGAAAGTTTCATGTAGGTAGTTGTAAGCTCAAGATTGTGTTAATTCTTATTTTTTAAAGTCCTGTGATACCACAGAGCGCAGAGTTTCGTAGCATAATTTATCTCAAATAAATGTGATTATTGAAATTAATATACATATTATTTATTTATTTTGTGGGTATCAAAACTAACGTCGAGAGCGAAGTGTAGGTATATGGACCTCGCGCCATATTGGTCGATTTGTACAATGCATTGGTTTTTTTTCATACTAAATGTTGCACATAAATAAACCTTATCTTAATGTAAAAGACTAACGGTAACCAGAATGCTATATAATTTCAATTCTATTTGAGAAATTTGGGTAAAATAGAAATTGCAGTCAAGGTCGCGGGGGTTTGCTAGTCCACATCAAAGTTCTGAGCACTGGCCTCCTTTTGCAAACGTAGTTTCGTTCAGTTCAGTTAAGATCATACTCGACCAAAGCGTATCGAGTGCGGATTGGCTGAGACAAGTGTCTGACATAATATTTATAAAATCTATTTATTTGTCTTCTTATTAAAAATAAAAAAATATTGCCTAGCAATAACATCAACTATTTAGTTCAATGATAAGTAACATTACGAACTTGTGTTATGGATACTAAATAACGGATGAACATGTCGTCGGGGATAGTGCAAATCCGCGAAAATATTTACGTAATAATTTATACATAAAGTCCGCATATCTGCAATAGATCTATTTTTATAGGAGAAGGTAAAAAAACTTATTAAGTTTCTTATTTCAACTAATTTTGGGCTCATTTCCACACAATATATAATTAATTGTATGCTCTATCTCTTTTTATAATAAGATTTTTCTGAAAGTACATAAGTAAGGCCCTGCGACAATTACGCGCATTAAGTTAAATTAGCAAATTTTGCCAGATACGCGAAATTATCCAATGCTAGTTACGCGGATTTGCACTATCCCGATATTTTTGTAAATATATACATAATTTATAAAGGAAAACCCCCAGACCAAGAATTGTCCTGTATGGGAATCATAACCACGACCACATTAGGAGCGGAGTGCGGGTAAAACTAAGCTGAATTAAAAGTATTATGAAAACAACACAATTATGATTAATAAAATATTTACACGATTGAAAATGAAAATTATATTGTAGATTGAAGTTTTCAAGTGCCCGACAGGGCCTCTAGCATGACAACTAAAAACCTATAGAGTATGATTAACATCCTAACGTGCCGTTTGAAACATGGGAGTGGTTGATATTAAATCCCACACAAACGGGCATCTAGGTGACCTGGCTACCCACCTAGGTGGTCACCTCTGTGGACTTGTGATTGGACCTTCGGTGATCGTTTACAACTTCTGAGCGGGGATAACCCAGTGGCGAGACACATAGCCTTCAAATTAAATGGTCTTTTTCAAACCCTGGTGACAAACCTATGACTTTTCAAAGTTATGAGCGTGACTGTCACCCGTCCCGGCTGTCAAGAATATTTATACATATATACATACGAGTATACATATTATCACGCCTGTTTCCCCGAAAGAGTAGGCAGAGGCATACTATACGCCACGTTATAGGTGGCACCTATTGCCGCTTATCGGGCACTTTTATGTTCACCAAAGCCTCGTCCGTTGATCGGCAGGTGCACTACTTGCAAGTGAGGTTGGCTTGGGCTCCTCAGACCTTGGTAGGAGTCCTATATACCCTATATTTAAAGCTGGTCAAATCAGTAAGCAATCCCTGGTTCCTAAGATTAAGTCTGAGGCGTTCGGAATAGTGGTAGGATTAATAATCGTTTACGACCTTTGTACTGCTTCCCGTTAAGATTTTCGAGCATAATATTCCATTTTATGACTTTCTGCGATTGGCAGCGCAGAGTGACATTTTATCGTTATAGTTAGCCACATGTGGCTTTACTAATGTTATTTTATAATTTTTCCCCAACTATATAAGTAGATAACATTTATTGCTACCTCTGGCTATGTCATAAAAACTACCTGTGGAATGGTTTCTGAACGCCATTATACCAAATTTAGTACACGTAAGGGTGTTAATGGCTTCTCAGTCTCTTTGCAGGATTAGAGTACTTTTTGATGGTCTATTAACCTTACTTTTATTTGGCAATTGAAGGTAGTGTGAGAGTTTTGTAAGGTAAGGTGTGGCATTGTAAAGGTCTTAATAGGGCAATTTTATGTGTTCACTAGACACTTAAATATATGCTAGTTCCAAACAATTGGGAATTCTTTCGTCCGTTAGCAAATGCGTGCATCTGATACTTCAGAATATGTTATAAAAACTATTACAAAAAAAAAACTTAAAGACAGTAATGTCTATCTCGGATTGTTTACTAACGTAACGTAACTACTGATCTTGGCTTACAAAACAGAGTAAGTGGTCATGCTGCACCATGCGACCAGTGCGAATTGGTGCAGCAAAGGCGTTATGCTGTTAGATCTTTCAAGTTGCTATTGTGCAGGGCGTCTCTAACTTGGCTTTAATAATAACTAGAACTAAATACATAACGTGCCTTCCGAAACGAAAAAGCGCTCGAATACAAGTGTCAAAATAAATATCACCCATCCAGAGTATGATATTTTTTCAATCACTAATACTCGTGAAGCTACAGGGCCTTAGGAAATTAATTAAAATCAAACGAAGCCTTGCCTTTGCTATAATTATACCTATTTTCAGAAGCTTTTTTATGCTGTTTGCAAGAAACATAATATGGTACGTACCAGAATTATATTAAAAAGATTAAAGACCTAATTAGCGGGACGAATCGTGAGCAAAAATTAATTAACAATTTATTAACAGCCTCTATTTTCCTCCTTTCTTTTACGAAATGATTCCAAGTTGGAAATTAAATCAGGCTAATTATATACGGCAGCTGAACCTACGGGTCACCACATATCAGGACGCGGCAGCCGCCCCATGCATATTTAAATACGCTCAACGCATTATGTCTCGGGAAACTCCGTCAAATTGTGGTGATTATTAATATATAATCATATATTTTAATTTATGGAAATATTCATTCAGACGTTAGTTTAACTTCCCGCAGTTGAATTTGTAGATTTAATCATATATTTTGGTAGAAAACATTCTATGGCGTATGCAATTCAATATCGTGCATTGAACAGCATACATTCTATGAATTATCGGCTATATTTCGGAAGCTTATTAGCATACCAGTGATATCGTTGCATAATATGAAGTCCAAACACACTACGGAGGGTTGAGTCGAGTTTAAAATGACATAGTTATCAATATCAAAAATTTTCTGTTCAATGTTCGAGTCCCTTATTTATGCTTGCAATTGTATCGGTTAAATTCGACAACTGATTTGGCCTGGAGGCGAGTATACCCTTACTTCGCTCCTGAGGAGAAGGCTTCGATTCCCATATAGAACAAATCTTTACGTGCACAAACATGAATATTTGTTCCGGTTTGGGTGTTTCCTATGGGTATTACATACATACTAGTGATGTGCCGGATCGTTAAAAATGTATATCCGCGGACACGGATCTGAATACGGATATTTAGTGACAAGATCCACGGATACGGATCTTTATTTTCTTATTCGATTGGTGTCAACGCCCGATTGACATAAAAGTGATCATGATTTAATAACTTGCTATAATATTCCTGTAATTATATAAAAAAGAAGATTTCAGTTTTGGTTTTTTCATTTAGCGGGCGGGCCCGGGGATCTTAGGCAGCGGGGGCAGGGGGCCCCTTCCGTCTAGCTATAGACCCCCCACAAGTCGGTCAGTCACGTCATGGCCGCACAAGTAGGTAGGGGGGGCGCGACACACTGCGCCTATCTGAGGAGGTCCTCCCGGTTCTGATCCCTTCCCTAAACCTATGTTTTAACAAAACAAAGAAGATATTTATGTTTGTTTATAACACAAGTTCTTAATGATACTTATCTTGGAACTAAATAATTGGTGTAACTTTAAAAAATATTTGTCAATTATTATTGGTTGTCGCGCGTCGCCAACCCTAAAAAAATTCACGCCGCTTTGGAACATCTGCACTAAATTATTATAAAGAGAAAAGATTTGTATTTTTGTATGTAACGAATAAACTCAAAAAGTACTGGACCGGTTTTAATATAATTTTTTCATTAGAAAGCTATATTGTCACTGAATAACATAGGCTAAATATTTTTTGGACACAAAGTGTAAAATATCAAACAGAACAGTTACTCATTTTGCGTACGCTGCCTAAACTATAAAAAATAGAACCACAAAATGTACAAATTAATTGTAGATCTTACAAATATCTACTAAAAAGTCCGCGACACACTGTACCTATCTATGTCGAGTGAGGCACAACAACCTACACTTTACAACAACTTTTATAGACTACATTTAAACGCATTCATTTTACTTATGCTATTAATCCTTATCAAAATAAATTATTTCATCACTAAGTGCAGTTCATGTAGATAATATTTGGTTTGGGAATGATCAACATTGAACGTTTGGTTTTGAAGTTATGACGAAATTAAATTATTACGATTCCTGCTGCACGGCGCCCTATCACGGGTCGGGGCTCCCGACCATCAGTTTATTTTGTTACTTGAAAATAATTTAACGTCACATGTTGTTTATAGAGAAGCTCTACAATAATCGCTTCAGTTACGTATCCCAAAACAATGGGGTGCTCTCCGGGACTGCCGGTAGGAGTGAAAACTTAGTGTTAATTATATTTAAATATTTTCATCATTAACGACTTTAACATCCAAAGACAATCTATGCAGCCTGCGGATAATGACTGCGTCGTCGATGTTAGTGTTAGTGTCTGTGGGAATCATATTGCTGACCGTGTCTTTCCAGGGTAGGCATTTTGCAGCGGTAACCGACATCCACGCGGACCGAGCCGCGGGCGACCGCTATTAATAAATATAGATATATATTTCAAAAGGGAAATACCATCGAGTATTTGATAAATATGGGAGCAGTATGAATTTAATTTATATATATATATGACAATACCATAATCATACGTGAATAATGAATATCCATTTAATTATTTTAACTCCGGTACACTGAATAAAATAACGCATCGCTACTTCATTTGTGATGTCGGACGTTGGAATCAATAGCAGGAGGCCTTTTATGAGAATACAATGGTACAGGTCCGTTTCACTAACAGATCATGATAAATTACTTAATAAATTATCTCTTGTTGTTATTTTTTGTCAGTAGAATCTTTACATAGCTTTGATTTTACTGAAATCGGTCGGACCTGGGATTTAAATATTGTTATATCATTTCCGATATTTTTTTTCGTCTTAACATCACTGCATAACCTATATAAGTAATGTCTCAATGAGGTTGTTAGACATTTATTGAAAAAACAACATATTATCTGAATGTTGCTAAATGCTTCTATATATTTTTTACCAGAAAACCAAATGTCATCGATCATAGCTCTCAAATCAAAAACGAAAATATTTCTCGAGTGTCTTTCGTCAGGGATCTTGGGGTCACACTTGATCAGAAACTTATATTTGACAAGCATATAGACAGCGCTGTCGCTAAGGCTTTAGGGTTCGTTTTGCGTACAGCTTCAGTCTTCAAATCTGTGAAGACAATCAAAATTATGTACTGTGTTTATGTTAGACCTCACTCGCGTTCTAGGTATGGAAACCGCAAAATAATGTTTATATATCTCGTATTGATAACGTTCAAATAAGTTCCTTCGGTACCTTGACTATAAGTGTCATGTAAGATCAGAATGCCATGAACATCGTTGTCGGTTTTACCACTTTTTACCCTTAACGTATAGGCGTGATGTCAGTGATGTGTGCACCCTGTTGTATAACTAACGGTTCCGTGGATTGTCCAGAGCTTCTGTAAGAAATCAATTGAAAGTGCCAAGCAGAAAGTTATTAGGAAATTTCGTTTCCATTAACGTGTCAAGCGCAAATACTAAGTACAGACGTAACGCACATCTATTGAACTATTTAGCGCGACCATAAATTAGTACGGCGATTTTCGGCCAAGCAATTTTTTTATACCTTTTAAAAATAGCATAAGTATTGTTACTTTTATATTAAGTCTCTTATACGTGAAAATTTGTAATTGAAGTTGTGTTATTCTGTGTATTACAGATAAAATAAGCTGTAAATTTTCCTAAAATAAATAAATAAATATGAAATCGTCAATCGTCTAAACGTTCTTTTAACATTCCTAACAGATTGCGCGGACACTCAGATATTATCTTTATTACTGCAGATCATAAGCTTCCCATTAATAGACATTGGCTGCCTCACACAAGCTAGATTAGGTCATATTCTACCTCGCGCCAAAGGTTTAGATACAGTACCTAAATACTGCAGTTAATCAAATGATAATAACACAGCCAGTTAATCTATTAGGTGTCAGACGATTGTCAGGGTTTCTAAAACAACAGGATATTAATTTTGTCTTGAAACCGGATGTTTCACACGTTGTAGAGGCGGCCTCGACATGCGTCACATGTACTGACATGAACTGTCAATACATTACTGACATATCTCAGGTATTTGCTAGTCTCAAGTAATATTATTTATCAGGTGATTTGCATTAATGCATCAATTTTATTATTTCATACTTTCAAAGTCAAGTTAAGTCCGTTATAGTCGAGTCAAGTCAGAGTCATACATAAAATAGTGGAGACTTTGCTAAAGGCTTCTAGGGAGTTATGGAATAAACGCGGAAAATTGCAATTCACTGCTATCGCTTTCCAACATTTGTGTCCAACTAAGTTATGTCTAAAAGTCTATAATCTATATCATAAATATGAAAATGTTATGTTGGTTTGTGTACGCTTCAAAAACTCAAAAAGTTCGGCACCGATCGAGCTGAAATTTTGGAATGATATATAATCCGCATCAAGGATTGTTTTTATCTAATTTTTCTGCCGGAAGCGAGAATAACACTCCACAAGTATTGCAAAATTAAACTTATATGGCACGTATTCTTTGTTTTGTATCTCATTTGGTAACCAATTCATTCAATCACAATGTGCCGCAGCGAAGCGTGGCAGGGTACAGCTAGTTTACACATTAAAACTCGAATTGACACTAGTTAAGAAAAATAAAATAATGCCGCGATGTGTCTTTTTGCGCGTTGGCGCCAAAACTCGAAATTCATTTTTAACATTTCAATTCAAAACTAACAGTATATGTATTCCGCTTGAACTGTAGTCTCAAATAAGGGGGAGACGGTTCAGTAGAGTAAAAACCGATATCATCATCAGCCCAAGGACGACTAAAAATACACCTCCCCCAGAAACTCCCAATTAGAGGCAGCCTGAGTCCAGGGTGATCGTCTGTCAACTTTTCTCCCAAAGGTTCTCCATTCCAGAACCAGAAAGATAGTTGTTAGTAGTATTGAAATATCATATAACGTAAGAGAGAGAATATAGCGACCAATTAATAAGCCAATTGTAACTTAAACCGTGTGTTACCTAATTTTGTGTGTGACCCGTGTGGTACCGGCCTAGAATAGTGCCACCCCCTCTCATCTCACGGGGAGCCGTAAGAGGCTACGAAGAGGAATCCTAACGGATGATGGGCAGCAGCGTCATCCTGCATACTGGCTTGAACTGCGATCACCACCCAGCGTGATGATTATGCGCAAATATATGACCGAATGGGGAAGCCAGTGCTTAGCAGTGGACTCATGATGAACAGCTAATTTTGGTGTAGTCGACGCTATCCACGACTTGCTGTTCTAGAACATTGTGGAAATTGAATTTAGCCACGTAAGCACTCTAACCCTTTAACGGGCAGAACACGTTGAAATTTTTCATTGATTTTTCACCTTGATTGAACTATATAAGGTTCAATTTATGGTGGGAATATGTTTACCACTGCCTTTCAAAGGGCTAAAGACACACAATAATCAATAGTTGTTTTCCAACACAGTGCCTCTATAATTAAACTGTCGAAAGTTATGTATTAATTATTATAACATTTTGATATATTGAATTTGGAGATAAGGGATGTCACGATGAATTGATTATCGCTTAAATGCAGATCAACAACGATTCGAGTTCATCGAGGTGAATTTGTTAATACACAAAATGGTACATACATCGTTATACGGATATGTGAATAAACTAAATATTTTCTGACTATTACACCAATTATGTACTTCCAAGATACGTATCATTCAGAACTTGTGTTATGGATACTAAATAATAAACACAGTTTTTTTGTAAATACATACTTAATATACATAGGAAAACACACAGACCAGAACAAATATTCACGTTTATTTATGCACACAAAGATTTGTCCTGTGTCCCACACAGGACAAATCTTTGTCGGTCGATTTCACGACCTCAGGAGTGGACTGCTCATACCTTTTTCTAATTGTTTAATTAATTAAATGACAATTTAAATTACCAGTAACTTAAATAGAACAAATCCAAGGACGCGATTTGTAAGACGATAAATATTCAATGATTCATCTTGATAGAAGTCAGTGCGACAGTTTAGCTCGTTGAACGGGACAGGCTGGATCCAGGCCAAAACATTCAAATTGAAGTGGCCATATGTAGTAGTAGCTATTCAGATTCTATGGCTCAGTACAGTTACAAAATAGTTTGTTAATACTAGCATCCACCGGATCAAGACGGTTTACTGTGTAACTTAATAAAAAGAAGTAGATCATCAACACACACGAAAGTGGGTTGCAAGGCTTCTTGTTATGTTATGACAACCGATATGGCGTAGAGGTCAGTATATCTACACTTCACTCCAGAGGTCGTGTGTTCGATTCCCACACAGGACAAATCTTTGTGTGCATGAACATGAATATTTGTTCTGGTCTGGGTGTTTTCTTGTATGTACAAAAAAAAGTGTTTAAGTATGTTTATCCGTTGTTTAGTATCCATAACACAAGTTCTTAATGATACTTATCTTGGAACTAAATAATTGTTGTAATTGTCAGAAAATATTATATATTATCACAATCTAACTAATTTTCTAATTAATTTATTTTTGTAAGTTAGTGCCAATAGAAGTTTGTTAAAAGTGAGGTAACAAGACTGTCTAATTATATATACATATAAGATATATAAGTTAATGCATTATTATATACTTTTCAACACTACTGAAATGATAAAATCATAACTTGCACATAACTATTACTCACTTTTATATATTTCTACAGTTTTCATATTCATCTAAAACTGTAGACACATTCATTTCTCTAGCAGCCAGATAGACAAGCACGCGTCCTAGTAACGGCAGATATCTGCTCCAAATTGGTTTTGTGTCACGTCTATCGAATATTTGAATTGGTTTTAACCTCAATATGAAATAGCATTCCATATGGAAGCGCTTATTTTCACTCTCCTTCCATTGTCAAAATTTTCCATTCATACAGTGGCTTCTGAGGAATTTATTTGGCTCGTGATTTCTTTAACGGGCGGTTACTAGGGGGACTTTTCCAATCAATCTATACAAAATGAAAATTCAATCATCATCCAATACTTACTGGGCAGACAATGCCGCTAAAAGAACATTTTTGCACATAGAAAAACGCCAAAGCTTTCTACCATGAAAAACGAATACAACTATTTTGTTAAAATTTAGTATTAAGTGAGATTATTCCCAACATCCCTAAATAAATGATGCAAAGGGTTACTACTAAGACCTTAGAAGTCCAAGCCAACCCTTACCTGCAAATACTGCACCTGCCGACCAACGGAAGAGGCTCTGGCATACTTATAAGTTCCCGGTAACGGCAATAGGCTCGCCACCTACGTGGTACCAATAATATAATTGGCGAAAGGGGGGCGTTTAATATACCTCTGCCTACCTCTTCAAGAAAACAGGCGCGTATTCATAGATCACACGCAAGCTAGAAGAAATATTTGAGGCCATAAACACAAACATATATTCTATGCGGTTATCTAACCTGGAAACTATGTACATAAGAATACTGATCAATTTAGTAAGAAAAGCTGTATACATAACCTAAGAGTAGGGTGTTATTGGGGATTCTGGAATCATTTGTTCTCGCTTCGCTCGAACTGCATGATTCCAGAATCCCCAATTGTTTTTATCGAGCGATGACTAATGAGGCTTCCGACGATATGATTTATAACATAGGTATTGTGTTTTTCATTACGCGCCGAGCGATGCTCGAGCTGCGTGATGCAGAGCGCCCCAATTCTTTTCCCTACTTAAATGCCGGTCTATCGACTGCATATCGTATTCAATCACAAAGGCGTATAGGATCATTCGATTCGTAACTGTTATGTGTTGGGAATCCGATCCGCTAAAGCGATGTGCGAGCTGTAATTAGCTATTGCACATCTGTTTAGAATAATTGACAGAAAATGAATTATGAGCTGCTTTTTAAATATTCTAGAATTAAGGAGATTTCCTCTTTGTAAATAAAACAAAAAATATTTATTTGAAAATTTATTATATAATCTTTACACATTTAAATTATAGTCTTTACACCATTTTTTTAAACAGATAACGTTTTTTAAAGCACATATTGAATCATGATAAATACAGGTGTACAGATCTTGAGAGTGTTCATATTGCTTGTACAGGTTTATTAAACTAGGACATCCCTTATCTTCTAAGTTGTTAATATTATTATTAATTACAATATCTTTTAACCACAACACTTTTTCAGAACCTTTAGTATAAACACATTTATCTCTTAAAATATTTATAATCAAATTCTGATAATTCGAGTAAGGTACAACACCTTCATTCCAGTATATTTTTCTATTGCGTTCAATCCAACTTATTTGTCGTCGTTCTCCTTTAGTCAAATCGTAAAATGGGAATGGGGCTTTTATAAGAAAAACCTGAATTTTTTTATCACATAGTATAGCAATTTCTTTTATTATGAATTCGTTTGCTTCTGTTTTGAAGCCTTGTACATCTACAATAGCACTCATGATAACCGCCGCACTATGTTACTTAAAGGTTTGTATTCCACTAGTCGATCGTTTATGATCAAACAATACGCAGTTGTGTTATCTGGTATCAATGTTGAACACTCAAACTCCAATCTTACGTCTACTGGACCCGTTTTTAAACTATCGTTTTGTCTTGAACAATCTATGATGAAAAGTGGAGCATTTTCTTTAAAAATTTTCAGATCGAGTAAAGGATCAGCTGGACTGTTGTATACGACTGACGAAATTTCACATACATTTCATATAATATACCATACTTGTTCTCAGAAAACTTTAAGCCTTATGGTTCATACGGATAATATTGAGAGTTCAAAAAGAGCATAATATTTGTTACTTCACAATGATCGAAGAGAGAACTATCTTTTAGTTTATTACTTTTTTTATTTGTTTGTAAACAGAAAATAACATATCTAGGTTTTTCCAATTGTGATGCAGTTTTAACTGACCACGAATGCTTTGTTGTTTTAGGTAATAAAGGGTATTCATACAAATCCCAATTTCTAAATGCCATTTGAATAGGCCTATCTTTTTCTAAATGTTTTAAAAGTGTTAGTCGTTCTCGATCTGACACTTTTATGTGTGGAACTCTCCACTGTACTCTATCAAGATTTATTTGGAAGTGGGTAATATCATCTGTCAATATAACGCTGTTTAAATTAGAGTTACTTCTGGTCAATATAAGTTCATGTTTACAATTTATCACAATTTTATTATAATCCTCTGCAAAGCCCAATATCTTATTTAACGGTATAACAGCACTAAAATGAGCATCATTTTGAAATCCGTTTAAGTTCCAACCCCATAAGGCAGCAACTTTATTTTCGGCTTCGTTCAATGAAACGTATGACTTTATTGTTGACGTTATACCCGAATTTTTGATGCGATCTATTTCAATACCATTTATTTCGTATCTGATGTCTTGAAACAGAAACAGAACAGGGTTATTAGTAAATTTAACAGCTTTCTCAATCGGTTTTCCATCTTTTCCATACAACTTTGTATGACCTTCGATGTAAACTGAATTGGCTGATGGTAACACGTATATATCTTGCTGGTGGATGGGTATTCTGATTTCATCGTTTTCTCTAAAGCAGTTGTTGTAAGGATTGTAAGAATGAATCTCAAAACCTTCGATAGAAGTATCGAAGCTCGGTGAATTATTAATTTGTAGTATATTCATACTTTAAAACCCAGTGCTTTTAGAAAGTCTTTATTTGTTTTAGTCAATTTTTTCACTTTTTTCTTACGTCTATGCACCTTACTGGTTGTAGAAGAAGTACGGTGTTTTATTTTAAGGGCTGGCTTTATATTGTATACTATCATTTTGCTTTTCTTAAATGAAGACGTAGTTGAATATGTTCTATAAAAGGGATGCTGTAGCCGAACTCATCAACAACCTTAATAGATATAGATGTAATTATATTTTTATTCACTGGGAAGTAAATAACGTTCCGAGGCGTTTCTAGATAATGATGTCCTGCATTAGTACTATTAGACACAAATTCATGAATAATATGGGCTGGTATACCGTTACTGTAAGAACCATATATTAAATCACATTCAATTCTGATTACAGACGGAGTATTATTAGAAAGCACATTAATTGGTGCAGAGCTTAATACTGAATAGTACAACAAGCCGCACTCATATTTTTCAGATAAACTAAGAGGTGGTTGAAAATACGATTCTAATTCTGATTTATTCCCAGAGATAGTCACAGTTATAGACATAGTTGCATACTGATCACTTTCAATAATTTTGTTTATTATATTCTATGCCTACTCCAAAAGTTTGTTAAAAAATGTAAGCAAAGATGCCCGCAATTGTAAGGGTGATCACCCTGTATATTTTCATAGTTATAGTGGATTTTCGAGCCTAAGTATTTTATCAATTCCTTGAAGGGTTTTAGATTTCCATAACTGTCAAAATATTCAATATAATCACCACATTTTGCATAGGCTACCCAATGAGAACCAGGATTGTTAGAACTATCTAAATTAACAACTCCACATTCATTTTTTTAGGACATTTAGGAAGTTCATTTCTCATAAAGACACCTCTTAAGTAGGGAATACTATTTCCATATTTTAAAATGTCAAAGTTAGTTAGAGCTCGTTTGGGTAGCCGATGTATTAGTTTTTTTCTTTTGATACATAAATTCCAAGTCCACCTTTGTGCGGTTTAAGATGTAGTCCTTTTCCAATGCAGAGAGCCTCCATTTTTTCATTATGTCTCTTCGACTCATCATACAGTTTTTTAGCCATCTTGAATTCATTTATAGTTTTAGCAATACCAGCTGCTCCACCTGCTATAGCTCCCACAGCTGATAATCCAGCAAAAATAGGAATCAGAGGTAATACTCCACCAGTTTTTGGTATCGGAATAACGCGAGGAAGTTTAATGGATGAATCATTAGCTAATTCTCTGACAGCGGTCATAGCTAATGCTATCGCAGTTTTTTTGCATTTTGGTTTTAATTTTTTTATATGTTTTTTCGTCATAGATATTACAGTTTTCAATTTCTTTTTAAGACCTTTTCCACTAGTAGTTTTTGGTGAAGAGTTTTGGCGACGAGTTTTTTTTAAGCCAGTACCGGTTTTAATTTTCGTTAACATAGCATTTTTTACTAGACGTGCTGCGAATTTTTCTCCTGTACTCGCATCAGGAGCAACTGATCGTTTTTTTGCCATTTTTAATAGAACTAGATCAGCGTTGTGACGATCCTCTAAGTTTGACGACTTGTAGTATGCAATATCGTGGTCTTTGCAATATTCATCCAATTTATTAATGCCTTGGTCTCCGCGCGTAAGCCGCGCAATTAATTTTGTACCAGGACCACAATAATTATATCCGCGCAAATGTAATTCAAAAGGTAGGTGGTTTATTAGCCAATTAAGAAGACTATTCTCTCCAATACACATCATAAGACTGGCCAATCAAGGACTTAACACTTTATAATATATTAAGGAGTTTGGTAATTCAACTAGGTTTATTTATATCTCAAAGCACGTTTGTCTTATCTATCCAGCTATTTTCGTTAGAAGGCAAACCAAGCCATTTTACGAAAACTTTATTCCCTTTCCTTTTAATAACTTTCTCAACTAAATATATATCAGGGTGTTTTGTCTTCTGAAGTTCTTGTTCATAAAATGCTCCTAGGATAGGCCGTCCTCTGCTGGTATCTTCAATTAAGTAAGTGATAGGAGTAGTATTCTGCTTATATCTTATTTTAAATATTTCTGTCGACCAATTGGGAGTATAACCTTTTTCAAATGTTCCTTTGTACTTACTGATACGAACGTAATCACCCACTTTAAACTTACATTTTATACTTTTTTGCTTTTTCACTAAACTATTAAATCTTTTTAATATTTTTTTCTTATTTACATTGCTGACATTTGCTGGTACTTCATTAATCGTTCGATGATAGGTATGATTGTATTTATGAACAACATCGTCCAATGTATTTTTTATCCAATTATAATTACCTTTTAAACTAAACTCTTTATACAGTTTAGATTTTAATGTTCTTATAAATCTCTCCACAATTGAAGCTTTTTTAGATGAAAATGTTGAATAATGATTAATATTATACGACTGCATAAGACATTTAAATTTGTTATTGTAAAATTCTGTACCATTATCTGTTTGCAAATTTTTAGGTATGCGATTACATCCATCTCTGCGATGATTAAAATTTAAAAAATGTGTCGAAATTCTTTCTGTACCTCCCATTATTTAATGTAGACTCTTTGTTAATAAGTAAAAAATTGAAAGGATTACTCCAAACTGTTTTACAGATTTCTTTGAACTGGTTCCAGTGTAAATCAGGACTGACATGTTCCTCATAAATATGTTTTAAGTTCACATCATCTTGTCTAAATACTATAAGAAAATTAGCATTGTCACGCAACAATTGTTTCGGAATCTTTGAATAGGTCTGAGATAAATAAAAACAATCGATTTGCTTATGCCTCCCCATGCAAAAATAATTGCGAATATTCGTTTGATTTTCTGTTACAACATCATCAAAAATAAATATAGAATTTGGTAATGCTTCACTGGGTGATATAACATCTTTATTGTCGCTAAACTCATAGAATTTAATTTGAGGTACTCTTCTTAACACTTCACTTAAGAAACGATATTTTGGTTGGAAGTTCGTTTTTGAGTAAAGATAGAGATTTTCAAATTTAATTTACCATTTTCATGTAATAATAAACTGATCATAACGTTTGTTTTACCACAATTTGAGGGCCCACATATTATACAACGAATCGTATTAGGCAATAAAGCGCTGTGTCGGATCTGGCACCTAGAGTCATTAAAATTAATATTATTTACATTTAGAGATATGGGTTGTTTGATCAACTTCATCTTTACTAATGATGGTATTATAACCATCCTTTCATAAATATATTATACCTAAAATAAGACTATTACTGTTGATTAAAATGAGAAGACGTGTCATTGAACTGTATTAAGAACATTATATATCATATTTCAAGAATGTGTAATCCAACCATCCAGTTTAGCAGTAATAAAATAGTTCGCTGAGGACGATCATCACGAGCAGTCACTTTGTTAGCGTCTTCTATTTGCGATTTACAGATAAAATGTCTCAATCACCATCATACAGTCCTAGTATTGTGTTCAATGATAATGTGCATTCTGATAGACGCGAAGCATCTGGATTATGTGAGGTACGTAACTTCAAGCTCTATTTAGTGTGTGTGTGTATACAAAATGTCTTATAATTATCAGATTTGTATTTTGTTATAAATGTTTTAGTTTTCTGCCTCCGTAGTACAGCTGTATATTGTTATAATGTGAATGCGACACAGAGGGCTCGGGTTTGATTCCCGAGTCGGATAAAGTATCGAGTTTTTCTGATAGGGATTCTTAGTATCGGTTGGGTGTTTTGGTTTGTGTCCCACTAAATGGCAATAGGCTCACCGCCTTTTTGGTAAACGGTGTGATGTTATCTATTAGTTTTCAAAATGTTAATTTCTTTACAGAGGGGGTTAGCGGATCTAAACGATGAAGATTTCATAACTAGCCCATATTTTTATTCTTCTCAAGGCAATTACAAATCTTATTTTGATAAAATAGAAAAAAATGAAAAGCTGTGTAATCAAAAGAGAGCATTAAATGAACAGCGTCAAACCAAGACAAAGTTGAAAAGAAAGAGGGAGTGTTCATTAAAATCTTCATCATCGACATCATATATTGTTCGACGAGGCAGAAGCGGTGCTAAAGGACGATATTTAATTAAAATTAACATCCATGAACTTACAGACCGTGAGGATGACTGTAGCGACAGTGATGATGCTAGTGTAAGTGTACAATATATTGTGCATGAACCTTTTGATGAAATTATGGATGCTACTCAAGGTCTAGTGCGAAAAATTTGTAACAAATTAGAGTAACATGTATCTATAAATTACCTTTAAATTAACTTTATATAGAATTAAATTTAAATGTTATTATGGATATGTTATTGATTCATTTATTCATATAAATAAATATAAAGAATATTACCTCAGTATCTTGTTTTATTTTTATGTATAAGCCTGTTTAGTAAAATGGGGTTGTTTAGTAAATAAAAGTACAGTTATTTCATATTTGAATCGAACCCAGGACCTCTCGGTCAGCGATCGCTCTCACGACCACTGGACCAACGAGGCAGTCAGGCAGTGTGTATTAATAACAACATAAATCAAACACAAATCAGTTGAATGCAAGAAATTATATTTATTTCATTTCAAAAATAAAAAATACAGAATGTCTTAATTTTATTACAAATATAATAATATAAAATCAAACACAAATCAGTTGAATACAAGGTATTATATTTATTACATTTTTAAAATAAAAAATACATTAGTAATGTCTTAATTTCATTACAAATATAATAATATAATTATCCTGTTAAGGAAAATAGTATTAAATATCTGCTTCAGATTAGAATAGAGAACTATAATGACCCCATGGTAAAGTTAAAGCATTTTTTATTTTTATTTGACGTTTGTCATCATTTCCATCAAGCACCACTTTATTGATTCTTTGTGTGTAGAGTTTATGATTTTTAGATCTTATAACAAACATAGGGTATCTAAAATTAATGTTACAATTTAATGCATTTTTATATTTGTTTATGGTAATTTTTTTTGAAACAGATTTTTTTACCCCTTTGGCTTTTTTAACTATATCACTCAGCGTATTAATACAATACAGCTTAGCTCTTAAACCAATAAACTCTGATATGACATCTCCACCCATTTCATCCTTAAAGAAACCAGGTATCTGTTTATTGCAATGTGGTATTCCATAAATATTGTTAATTTTAAAATTACTTGTATCAAAGTATTGAATATTATTTCTCATGTCTTCATAGAAATCTTTGGTACGTATTAAATATAAGAGACTATCGGTATCGGTATAACATAGTTGAATGTTATTTTGGTATATTTTTTTCATTATGGAATAATGAAAATGATATAGGTGACTCTTTGCTAGTTCCAATATCGTAAAGCCCATATATATTGGTCGGTCTAAAACTACTTTTGACGGTTGTAATTGAATAGCAACAAGATTTTCAGAAATTATAGCAAGGTTTTTGAAATTAGGAGCCCCTATATACTTTTCAGCACCATTAACTTTGTTAGTTTTATTGAAGTCATCTTTCCATACGTTAACTAACTTAACATCAACTTGTTTTCTTTTATTTTCAATAGTTTTCCCAAATATTGAATTGTTTTGCTTTTTAAAAAAATCCCTTTCAAAATCTGAAGTAGCTTTCTGTCTGAGTCGAGTATTTAAAGTTATATATGGTTCTAAGATCTTTTTTTGTGTAAATGAAAGTATTCTATGAATTTTTAACACTACAAGACCATTTTTTAGGCACTCTTGCAAATGAATATAATGTATAACATATTTATATTTATCATAAAGATTAGCTATTAATTTACTTGTTTTACTGGAGCATGGTATAGGAGGAATTATTTTTTCTGCTGCAAATGGTAGATCAGAATGTTCGTCGTGTATTGCAAAAGGATAATGAATATCTACTTCAAGTATATAACCTTCATCACTGTCAGATGAAATAGAGTTAATATTGAATTTGATAATTTCACTATCCGTAAGGAATCTAAAATTTCCGACCGGTAATCTATGCATCATGGCATAACCATATAAATTAACACAATCTAAGTAAGCTAGGAAAGTATTAGGTTCTTGTTCATTATAATTTGACAGGTATTTGTTATTAGCTTTTGCATACCTTAACGAGCACTGGGCTAACCCTCCTCTGATGCCATTTTCTAGCATTTCATACATTTCTATATCAGATAATAAGTCCAATTCAACTTTAGTAACTAATAACATAGCATCCCAACTTAATGACGGTGATGAAACATAATGACAGGGATCTAGCCCATAGTGTTTTAAACTCATAGATCTAAATTTTTCAAAAATATCACATAATAATAGCACATCACATTTTAGGTATAAATCAGTGTATTCTCCTATATTATTTATGCGAAATTTATTCCATACAGTTAATGCATGATTATAATCTTCTTCTGATACAGTTTCGGATGTGAGTCTACTATAGAATTTATTTCGATCAGGTAATTGTGTCTCTTCATATTTTTCCCAAGAGTTTATATATTCATAGCAATATATACCCTTTTTTTGACACAATCTCAGTAAATCTTCATCAATGAAAAATGATTTTAAATGCCTGAAATCTGCCACATTTAGAGTTTTCGCTAAATTATCCAAACTAGAACTTAAAAAATTAAAAGAGTCAATAAATTTTAGTTGGACTGTGTTTTTAGAATCCAGTGGCACAAATTTACTAAAAGAAATATATTTTTCTTTATTTTTTGGAATTAAATTTATGTAACCACATACTGAAGAAATTTCATTGATAAATAGATGGCTGTCATATCCAGAAAGGTTATGAAATATAACTGGAATAAAATTACATGTTTTAGAATTTAGATTACATTTATTATGAGCCGGCCCACGATATTTACCAGTGAAATGATCATGATCATGAACAACATGATCATCAGATGTAAATTTTGTTTTACAGATATGACATTTCACAGCAGTTTTAAAGGAATGGTATTCTTCATTCGTCAAAGGTAACATTTGTCTATGCATTGACAAAATCTGATACAATCTTTGCGAGTCGCTGATAATTGACTCAACAAATTTTTTTGAACAATTTGGGCCACGATATGATACTAAATTATTTAATTCAGGGTTAGACTCACAGCATATGTAATAAGCAAAACAAGTGGCTTCATGAATTTGAATGTTTTCAATATATTGGCTTTTACTTTTATCTGAATATTCGCGTAATAAGCTTTCAAAATCTCCATAAATGACGATTGGAACTCTTTGAGTTTTTTGATAATTTGAAAATCTAAGTTTACTATTTTCTTCAGGAAGAACGGTTTGCAATCTACCACAATTATGATTATTTAGTTTTTCAGACGTTATAAAATATAAAAAACATTCTTCACATAGATGAATCTTAGATTTATGTTTTGTAAGTTGACTGCGAACAATTTTTTCAAGGTTTTTAATTAAGCAGAAATGATTTTTACCATTCTTGTTAATAAATAATAAGTTTACATGATTTAACTTTCGTAGCTTAGTTTTGTATAACGGACCCGTTATAGTATTGTTTTTTTCCAAACCATAAATATTGACACTTATATTAAAATTATGTTTTTCAAACCATTTTATATCTTCAAATGTTGGGGGAAAAGACATTCCGATAGTATTTAATATCTTAGAATAATGCGGATAAGATGAAACTCTGTTAGGATTATTTTTAGCTGGATACATATGAGCAATGATACACCAAAGAAAACAATGATTATCCATATTCTGAATATTAACACATGCCTTTATTTTGTTAATTCTCGAAGGTAAAGCAATGTAACTTCCTGCTATCAAAGGATTATATTTTGCAATATTCATTTCTAAATGACTTATTTTCTCTATAGTCCAACCAGATTCTGATAATTCAAACTCGAAGCATTTACATATTAATCGTTGTATGCAATCTTTGTATAAAGATAAGATATCTGTACTCTGATTCACTATGGAATATTTAGTATTAAAAGACTTTAGAGATAGTTCTTCATTTTTGGGAAGTAAATATAGTACAAAAAGTTCAAAGTTTATCTTAAGTGATTTATGTTTTTGTAATAATGGTTGTAATAAGTTAAAAATGGTGTTGAATACATTAGATAAAAATAATTCAGGTGTTATTATTTCAGTGGTTTGAGGATTTATTTTGTAGCTAGCTATTCTGTCTTTGAAAGCACTGGCTATCAGCTGAACATTTTCGTATTCAGTACGAAGTAAACAATTTGCTTTATGTTTGTTACTTTTCTTATGTGATGAATACTTTGACTTTGAGACATGTAACTGACAACTATGACAGAATTTCATTTTTGTAAAGAATAGAGCAAGATAATCAATACTTGTCAACTTTCGATAACTAGACTTTTATATTACTTTGAGCTTTTATTTTTAAATTATACTGTATAAATAATGTATAGGTATTTGAATTTCAGAGTTTCATAAATTCTGAGCAATATTGGAATATCAGAGTTTTAGTAAATTTTTGGTTTAGATCTGTAAGAAAGTTAAACAACGTAAAAGTAAATTATTATGATGAATATTTAATATTCTAGATATTTGAATTTCAGAGTTTCATAAATTTTGAGCAATATTGGAATATCAGTTTTTGTAAATTTTTTGGTTTAGATCTGTAAGAAAGTTAAACAACGTAAAAGTAAATTATTATGATGAATATTTAATATTCTAGATTTCTAGATATTTGAATTTCAGAGTTTCATAAATTCTGAGCAATATTGAAATATATCAGAGATTCAGAGTTTAATAAAATGTTTGGCTGAGACCTGTGAAGTAGCACAATGCATTATATTGTAATATCATACCGAAAAAGGGTCAATACTAAATTCTAAATCTGAAGCAGATAAGTGCTACAAACAAATGTATAATAAAAATAAGATAATCGTTTCTACAAAATATAGCATAACATGTTACAGTTATTAAAAAAATGTTTGATGGTTATAATATACCGAGACTTTATATTTGGATACAGGATTAACTAATCCGGTAATACCTACTCAATTCCTATATGAAGCAAGAGTAAACAAAAATAACTGTATAGTGTAATTTAGAAAACATTTGATGGATATAATATAGGTTTTATGTTTGCATACTCTTGCTTAGCAGCGCTAACTAAACCAGTAAGAGCTTTCCATACCGGACCGCCATCGTCATGTGATGAGCGAAGTGTGAAAAGCGCTCGCTTCCAACGATTAGCGGCAAGCGTCTCTGCTTCCTTGCTGTTGTAGACCCGCAGCTCTACGTAAAACTGGCCGATGCGAGTTGGATCACGCTGTAGGGTGTACCCGGAACCCACGCGCCGTGCCAGATAACTTCTTAGAGCAGCAGCTCTAACAGGCTCCGCTCCGTCGTCCTGAAAATATAATAAAATCATTATTAATTTAATTAAACAGCATAGCAACAAACCCATAAAAAAGTTTACTGTTAGGCTACTAAATTCACTCTATAAATTTATACTATTCTCATTAATTATAAAAAGAGACCGAGTTGTTGTTGTTGTTAGTATACATATAACTCTCAGAAACTATAGCAACAATTTAACATCCTCTTAGTTTGAGAACCACTAACTGCATGAAAACGGTGCAAATAAAGTAGATGTAAACAGATAGTAGGCACCTACTTCATGTTCGAGTAAGATATTTCATTTAAACACATTTTATCATGATGACGAAAACAACAGGTAAAAAATTAAATATTAAACTATTGTTAACTGTAAAAGTATTAGATGATTATTATGCTTACCTCAGAGTCTGAAAATATTGAGGATTGTTTTCGAACAGTAGCTGATACTGGCTCGGCTTCAGAGTCTTCGGATAAATCACGAGGAGGCGCAGTTTTCTTGTTATGTTTAACTTTGTTGCTGCTGGTTTTCCTTTTCCTCGATTTTTGAGGCTTTTCACCGCTCGTACTTGCTTGCAAAGTAATCTCTGTATCAGAGTCAAAAGGATTCCGAGATGCCCTAAAATGATATAATGATTCATTAGAATGTATTTGTTATTTGTAATTAAAAGTATTTATTCATTGAACATAGTACGTTCTGCCTATTGAAAACTCTGTAAAATTCAAGACTAGATATTATAATTAAAAATTAATAGGTACATACATATTTATTGTCGCCGATCTTGTCACTCAACACAATACAATAATTCACGCTACACAGACAATGCACACCGATATCACAAAATTTCTGGATGCGCTCCTCAGTGATAGCTTTTTATACTACTATAAAATAAGGTAGCGATTATATTAAATATTGCAAAGCTAGATATCAATATATCGTCAACGATATATTGGTATTTCAATCATATGTACTAGTCAAATACAGTCGATAATTAATTAATCATGTTTACTCACTAAGCTCACTGCCTTACATTCCCTAATTTGGCAGTGGGCGCCACGATGTCGCGGATACCTGAGACGAAATTCTAAAAAGGAAATTCTATGTACTTTACTGTTCTAGTGCTGATCTTTATGAGTATCACATTTAAATAGTTATTACAATTTTTTCAAAAGCGATAACCAATATAATTTGAACTTTATATTTTTTATGTTATAAAACCTATAAATATCTCAATACTTAGGAATATAAATACTAACATAGTAATGTACTACTAATAAAAATCTTTTAAATTCAAAAGTAAACAAATCATTATTATAATTTATGTAACGAATTTAATCTAGTTGATTGCAAATTATTGATATGACTGAATTAGAAACATTATCCAGTAGGTATTGTTTAAAATACGTTTATTATACAATATTACTTTATGTATTATCAGTGAATTATACAAACAATTTACAGATAGCAAGAACAGTTAAAATCATCGCATTTTATTATTTTATTTTAGGAAATTTTGCGCAATGCGCTGTTAAGTTATAATAATATATTTTAGGACCTACTTATTTAGAATATCGTTTCGTGTTACAATACTTATAAATTATTAGCATGTAAAGTGTTGTGGGGGGGTTTTTAGAAATTCTCAACAGCAGCACGGAGTCTGGTATTGTGTCCGGTGGATGGCAATAGGCTCGCCCCTATTACATGGAAACCAAAACTCATAACATAACTGGCGAAGAGTGGGTGTTGTAGTACACCTCTGCCTACCCCTATGGGGAAATACATGCGTGATGTTATGTTGTGTGTGTTATTTTATAAATGAAACGTTTAGATTACTACCTATACATATTTATTTGGTAGTAGATAATTAAATTTCACTGAAGCATGCATTTTTTCCTTATGACCAAATATTCTCTTTTCTATCTGTATCGCCACATCGTTTTTCTGATGAACCAGGGTCCAACCATATCCGACTAGTTGGTATATGCTGAATAAATATAATATGGCGGCTAGCATTCTTGAAAATAATTTTACAAAATGCCTTCTAATTCAGAGTTAACCAAAATAAACCTTAAGATAAAATATCAGCTTATTAAATTTAGTGATGATACTTAATTAATTATGTTTTGTTACTCAATCATACAGAAACAGCTTGGATTGCATAAATCCTATTAATATTATAAATGCGAAAGTAATTCTGTCTGTATGTTACTCAATCACGCCTAAACTACATAGGTAGTACTTGGTACAGGGATACTCTAGAGCCTGAGAAAGTACATAGGCTACTTTTTACGTGATAACCGACACCCACGTTGGTGGAGCCGGAAAAAAAAATCTAGTAACAAATAAAATACCTGATGCTGTGAATGCTGTATGCCATATAATTTCTAGTTAACAGCAACATAAAAAGATGAGTTATAAACTGATAACGCAATTGAGTTGGCTGTTTAATATTCTTATTTATTATTGCTCGCTGTATCGGTCGGCGCGTAATGAAACACACTACCTATGTTATAAATCATATCATCGGAAGCCACATTAGTCATCGCTCGATAAAAACAATTGGGGATTCTGGGATCATGCAGTTCGAGCGAAGCGAGAGCAATTGATTTGGCTGTTTAATATTCTTATTTATTATTGCTCGCTGTATCGGTCGGCGCGTAATGAAACACAATACCAATGTTATAAATCATATCGTCGGAAGCCTCATTAGTCATCGCTCGATAAAAACAATTGGGGATTCTGGAATCATGCAGTTCGAGCGAAGCGAGAACAAATGATTCCAGAATCCCCAATAACACCCTACTCCTAAGCACAAGGAATAAAAATCAATTAGTTGTACCTGCCACTAAGCTCCAAAAGATAAACAAATCAATTAAAGGTCAATGTGTGCGATTCTACAATAAAATCCCAAGCAATATACAGCAAGTAAGCCTACATAAATTTAAATAAACAATAAAACACAAGCTGTCTTCAAAGCTTATAGCAGATAAAAATTCTTGGGACTAAACTGCCGTCTCATACAGGCTATTCTAATATGAATGAATTAGAACATGAATATTGTTAATGTTATTTTATATTGCATTGTATAGCTTCACAGACAAGTGAAGATTGTAATTCAAGTACCAAACCAATGGATAAATTTAAAAGAACATAGCCTGTGAGTTTCTTGCCAGTTCTTCCTACAGAACGGTGGCTCGGATCTGGCACTTAGATTCACTTACACTTAAATATTTTTGATTTTTAATTGTTTTGTTGCATATAAGTGCATCTAAGCTTCGTGATTTCAGTGTAATAATAATAGGTTGGGGAAAAAGTCTTTTCATATTTTTGTATGAAAAGTCAAGACATTTTTTTCAAAGTTTATTTACATTTATTTACAATATATATGTACCGTTTTGTTGAATAACTTTCTGCCATTTTGTGGGCAGAGACATTATCCCGTTACTGTAGAAACTTTGGGACTTCTGATCAAAAAAACGGGACAAATAGTTTTGGCAGTCCTCTCTTGAGGTCAACCTTACAGAACCTAAAGAATTCTGCAGAGACCGAAACAGGTGAAAATCTGAAGGCGCAAGGTCAGAGCTATATGGTGGATGCACTAGGACCTCCCAGTCGAACTCTCTTAATTTTTGCTGAGTGGCTAAAGATGTGTGTGGTCTAGCGTTATCGTGATGAAAGACCACACCCTTCCTGTTGATCAATTCCGGCCGTTTTCTCTCGACTGCTTCCTTTAATCTCATCAGTTGCTGGCAGTAAAGATCAGAATCGATGGTTTTGCCGGGCGGTAAAAGCTCATAATAAACAATGCCCTTCCAATCCCACCATACACACAGCATCACCTTATTTCGTGTTAGGCCAGGTTTGGCCACAGTCTGTGAAGCCTGGCCAACTTTCGACCACGACCTTTTTCGCACGTTCTTGTCGTACGTGATCCACTTTTCATCGCCAGTTATCAATCTCTTCAAAAACGGCTCGGTTTCATTACGTCTCAATAATGAATCGCAAATGAGTACACGGTTCATTAAGTTTCTTTGAGTGAGCTCGTGTGGCACCCAAATATCGAGCTTTTTTGTATAACCAGCTTTCTTCAAATGGGTCAAAACTGTTTTGTGGTCAATTCCCAGTTCTTCAGCTACATCGTAACTACTAATATGCCGATCTTGCTCCACTCTTTCAAAAATGGCGTCCATTTTATTCGTAACAGGGCGACCAGAGCGAGGTGCATCTTTAACATCAAAATTTCCGGACTGAAAACGTTTGAACCAAATTTGTGCTACTCTTACTGACACTGCATCAGGTCCATAAACATCACAAATTTTTTTCACTGCTTGAGTTGCATTTTTGCCTTTTTTATAATAAAATTTTAAAATGTATCGAATTTCTTCATTAGATTCACTCATTTTTACGGAGAGAAAAACAAGTGAAAAATAGCGGGAAACAACTTTTTTTTATTTTTTTATTTTCTTTATAATGGAACCTTTTTATGTTACCAAAACCAGCCAGACACAAATAGTACAGTCAAAAAAATTTTATAATAAGTTTATACCTACGTTATGCGAAAAGACTTTTTCCCCGACCTAATATTTAGATTGTTCTTAATATTTATATTTAATTTTGATGTTTATGAAATCAATAAGTTTTGATTGATTGATTGGCGTGTGTTCTTAGCGGATTACAGTTATACCGACTCCCGCACAATGTCAGTCGCCACATATAGGTATGTTTTATTCCCAAATTTACTAGCACATTATACTTAAAAGTCCTAATTTCCGTTGTATATTATTTCCTACGAATACCTTTCGTATATCGTGCAGTTAATCGTAGCTTTTTAATTTTTAATTAAACCACCGAGTCAGTAACTGCGGCAAAGTAATTCACGTAGTTTAGTTCCCTTTGAAATTTCCCTATAATTTGAGAGTAATTTGGTTGATTGCCTGTTATAATAACGCTTTCATTTCTACTATACCATAAATAATAATATACACCATATGGACGCAGTAGGGATAGTAGGATTAGTAGGCAATTGTGTATAATATGTTCTTTTCAGTTGTTTTGAGCTAGCCAGATGGTGTTTTATTCATGTGAGTGATATACATGTCATCGTTTGATCGTTAAGCCGCAGCAGGTGTGGCAGCAGCAGACATTTCATGTATGTCTTTAAATGAAACATCGTTAATACACTCCATTGTGTTTCTTTTATTATTTTTTTGAAAAGAGGACCTCTTTGTGTGTTCTTTTTTCTGGAGGTAAACAAAAAAATCTGTAAAATAGGTCATCACTAAATTTGCTCGACTAAATAGATATATAACGTAACAAACGACAAAAAAAATAAAAAATACCACGCAAGTGATCTGATAGTTACATAATCGTTTTACAGATATTTTTTTCAAATGATCAAGTAACGAAAAAAATAATACTATAAATTAGGCTTGTATTTAACGTGTTATCAGAATTAATAAATTGCCAACCCAACCTAACCTTTTTGTGCATCAAAAATACTGATTGCACACCTAATCACCTCATTAGGTGCTCACTCAGTATTTTTGATGATCAAAAAGTATTTTTTAGAGGTTCAGTTTATTATATTCCTATAAATTATAGTAACAGAGATTCATTAAATAGTTGAATTATGAATGGATGGGTTAAAAGTTATTAAAATTAGGTCCGATTGTAATGTGATCCTGCGACTTTTCAGGTCGTCCAAATATCTTCCGATTTGACTAACAATTTCTGTCAAACCACTGCAGTTTTATTCAAATAAAAATTTTCCCTGCTCCTATAGTGCCGAATTTTTTAAGCAGGTGTTAAACGGCATTTATGAACGTCGTCATGAGGGGGTGCGCTTGTTAGCGTGCTTATTTCATTATATGAAGCGCTCTCGTTTCTTTTGACTTTTTTTTAGTTAAAACAAACGTAAACGTCGGTAACAAAATGCATTTACTCACTGCCTTTCGGCCAAAGAGGGACCGTAAGGGGGTGTGGGACTCACCACCGGCAGACACGACTGCCAGCAGTAATACCCACTAAAATCTTCCCACGTCGCCCGCCGCTTGTTGAGAAAGAGGCGGGGGCCAGTACCTAGGTTGCAGCTTCTGACACCCCGCCTGCGGCCAACGTCCCCCGGACCAAAACCGGGAGGACCTTCTCAGAGAGGCGCAGTGGACGCGCCCCTCCTACCTCCCCGTGCGACCTAAGCGTGTGTGGCCGACTTCCCGGAGGGTCCATGGTTAGACAGCAGGGGCCCCCTGCCCCCGTTGCCTAAGACCCTCCTGGCGCTGCTTGACGGGCCCTCCTGGCACGCCCGCTGCGCCCTCCACAGGTCTCACTTAGTTTCCCCTCCGGTAGTCAGTACCCAGGGACCCAGAGTCGCCAATCTCTGGGTGTTACCTTTTCCCTAGCGCCCTCTGCACCCTACCGGTACTCAGCCCCCCCTTCTTTGGACTGCATCGACTGGTTACCAACTGGCAGGAAGTGGTCACTATGACGAGTCACCTTACAAAAAACTATACACCACTGTTTTCGAATTCGTTTATATCGAAACTGTTTACTTTAGTTTTATTGAGCTTCAGGTCTGTTTGACTGTGTATCCAAATCTTGTAGGCATACATTGCAAGAAGTTAGCCTACCGTACTTATTTATATACTATGCTTGTGGTAGTAAAATATTCAGTACCGAAGTAAGTAAGTAAAATTCGAAGGTAAATGCGTGAGAGCTAAATAAATTATTAGGATAGTTTTATTTATTATCGTGTTCAATATTGTTTAAAAATTCAGTGATCGCCTGCGTATGTTTAAGGTAAGCAAATAGCTAGACATCAATTTAATTCAATGCTAGATTTTGTGTTACAAAATAAATATAAATAGATGTGATACTAGGTAGTCTGAAACGATACCTGGAATAAGGCACAATTTACAGAAATAAGTTCTTTTATAGGTGTCCGCTAGTATGACATTTGATAAGAGCGATGTTATGCTTCAAAAGGCACGTCAAAGCCGTTAGACCATTATCACTAATGTGGTAGTCGTTTGAAATCAGTCAATTAATTTTTAATTACTCAATTAATATCGCTTAATTAGTGTACCCTTACTCGAAGACCAAATTCTTTCACAGGTCTTATTCCGCCTTGTCAGACTTTTACTGACTAAAAACTATCCACGTTCGTTCACGAGTCTGCTATGTCCCGGGTCGCGGTTGTCCTTTCGGACGTAGGCCACTAAGTGTGCTGACATCTCTGTGAGGCTCATCGCTCCAAAGAACGCGATCACTACGGGGCCCCGTAAATGGATCCCAACTGTGGCGCGTTCCGAAGGCTATGAAAATATATGGCCTCGGATTTGTGCAAGGCCACCACGAGACCCAGCTGTCAGATTTTGTCCACGACTATCGCAACCCCGCGTGTCTTTAATTCGCCCGCCGCTTAGTGCGATCTCCCCTGTGCCAGGACAAGCGTTTCATCAACATAGCATACTAGGCCTAGGGAGGTCAGCGCTTTATCAACGACCTCTTATTAGATTTAGGCCTATATTTGGTTCTTCTGGCAAACTGGCGCAAATTGGACCTAAATCCCTTTTACCCTGTAAACATTTTATAAAGTAGATAAAACATTTTATGTAGTTATTTAACATCAAAATATGATTCCTGTATATAAAATATAATTATAAAGCACAGCGACACATATTCCATTTTAATATTTCCCCTCGGCATTTACGCATGGAGTGGTCTGAAAAGAAAACCAGTGAAAAGCGTACGCACTGAGCACAGTCAACAAGAAGTCAGAAAAATAATATAGATGGTTTAATATTTTTAAAAGCATATTGTTTGTTATAGGGGGAAACAATCATTTATTTTATTGAATAGTTACCTATTTAGTCGGCGATAGCCCAGTGGTGAGACCACTGCCTTCAAATTCAGAGGGTCTCGGGTTCAAACCCTGGCGCACCTATGACTTTTCGAAGTTATGTGCGTACTTATCGCTTGTTTCGTGCCTCGGAAAGCACGTTAAGTCGCTGGTCCCGGTTGTCATGAACATCAATGGCAGTCGTTATTAGGAAATCAGTGCCTTCTGACATCCTGGCAGCTGGTTTAACCATAGAAAGATATTTCCCTCTGGGTCGCGGAGGTCAGACGGCAGTCGCTCCATGTAATAACTGAAATTCAGCCAAATCTGGTTAGACCAGTGAGCAGACCCTGGGCCTTAAGCTTTAAATTAGGGCAACCGGGATATTCATTTCATCATCATCATTTCAGCCATTCGAAGTCCACTGCTGAACATAGGCCTCCCCAATTGCTTTCCACGTAGATCGATTCTTTGCCGCTTGCATCCACCGGCTCCCCGCCGCCCTGACCAGATCGTCGGTCCATCGCGTTGGGGGCCGCCCTCTACTACGTTTGCTGATTCGTGGTCGCCATTCAAGAACCTTAACGCCCCATCGGTCGTCGGTTCTTCGAGCTATGTGCCCCGCCCATTGCCACTTCAGCCTGCAAACGCGCTTCGCTATGTCGGTCACTCTGGTTCTCCTACGGATTTCCTCATTTCTGATTCTATCACGTAGGGACACTCCGAGCATAGCTCTCTCCATTGCACGCTGAGCGACTTTGAGCTTCCTTATGAGGCCCATAGTCAGGCACCACGTCTCAGTCCCATACGTCATCGCTGGCAACACACACTGGTCGAAGACTTTCGTCTTGAGACACTGAGGTACTTTGGACGAGAAGATTTTGCGTAGTTTCCCGAACGCAGCCCAACCGAGCTGGATTCGACGATTAACCTCTTTCTCGAAGTTGGACTTACCTAATTGGACTTTTTGTCCCAGGTATACGTACTCGTCGACAACTTCGAGGGCCGAGCTTCCCACTATTACTGGGGTAGGCACAACATGGATATTTGACATGATTTTGGTCTTATCCATGTTCATTTTAAGACCTACCCTTCGGGAAGCTCTGTCGAGGTCTCCGAGCATTGTGCCCAGATCCACAAGCGACTCCGCTATGACCACTATGTCGTCGGCAAATCGAAGGTGAGTCATATACTCGCCATTAATGTTGATGCCGTAGTTTTCCCAGTCCAGTAGCTTGAAAACATCCTCCAGAGCAGCAGTGAACAGTTTCGGTGAAATGACATCACCCTGTCTCACGCCTTTCTGCAAGAGGATAGGATTCGTGCACTGGTCCAGTACTCGTACGGACATGGTGGCGTTTCTGTATAAACTCCTCAGAACTTCGATATACCGATGATCAATGCGGCATCGCTGCAGGGACTGAAACACTGCCCAGCTCTCGATCGAATCAAAGGCTTTCTCATAGTCCACAAACGCTAAGCAAAGTGGCTGGTTATACTCCTCGGTCTTCTGTATAACCTGCCGCAGCGTGTGAATGTGGTCTATGGTTGAAAAGCCTTTTCGGAAACCGGCTTGTTCGGGAGGCTGGAAGTCGTCAAATCTTTGACCGAGACGGTTCGTGATGACCCGTGAAAACAACTTATAGACGTGGCTCAGTAGCGTGATTGGCCTATAATTCTTCAAAAGGATATTGATGATACCGGGATATTGCTAGGATATAATGATTTCTTTCTTTCTTTCTAGTTGGTCTCTCGAGTTCCTTGTTTTTTGAGCTAAAAAGGAACGGGCCAGCCTTTAGTTCATATGATAAATCATACTCAAATGTAATTCTGACTACCGATATGGTGTGAGCGTCAATAGGCGTAGCGTGTGCGCCAGTAACGCATTCTGCTTCTAAGGTCTTAGGTTTGATTTCCACACAAAACAAATCTTTGCACACACAAAAAAATTTCGGTTCTAGGTATTTCTATTGTATAATAAGTATGTTTTAAAAAAACATGAAAAAAGTAAAAAAAAAAAAAAGTAAAAAGTTCTTTATATCATAAACTATTACATAGCTAGCACTTGAAAACGTCAAAACAAAATATACATGAAAAAAAAAAATTATATCAACCCTGAAATCACGAAGCTTAGATTCACTTACATGCAAATAAATAAAAATTAGGTGTAAGTGAATCTAAGTGCCAGTTCCGAGCCTCCGCTCTGTGAGAAGAACTGACAAGAAACTCACAGGCTATGCTCTTTTAAATTATTTTTATTACATGACACACACAGTGTAAATTTGATGATACTGAAAGGGTCCCCCGAAGCTGTAACCAATAAAGTAGCACTAAGGGAACCTTCCATCACAATCAAGTAAGTATGTATTGTGAAACTGAGCTGAGCCTGTACAATAAGGGATGGTCACGACAATGATCTGGTTGACTTTTTATTCTAATATACACATACAAGTTGAAAATGTTAAGCCCAAGCTTGTTTATCCGATAAGTAATCATTACAGCATAATACCCCTTTTGAAGAAACTGCTTTTTAACTACAGTTTTAAAAGTTGCCAATGGTAGATCAATTATTTCCTGCGGAATTTTATTAAAAAATCTGATACTATTACCCAAAAATGAATTTTTTGTTTTGTGAAGTCGACAATTTGGCAGAGAGAGCTTATTTCTATTCCTAGTATTAAAATTATGTACTTTTGAATTTTTATCAAATGTATTAATGTTTTTGCGAACATACATTATATTATCGAATATATACTGAGATGCAACCGTTAATATGTTAATTCTTTTAAACATCTCTCTAAGAGAATCTCTGGACTTAAGATTATAGATAGCTCTTATGACGGGCTTTTGTAGTACAAATATATATGTAAAACATTTATGTTTATTCGTTATTTTGTCTCCAATAACAAGTTCTTTCAAGTTCCAATAATTAGCGTGATTGTAAAAGATTTATTTATTTTTAATTTTTAATATTTCACCTTATAATGAAAAAAACATCTAAAGCATTTCTAATAGTGAATAGTACTGAGTGCATATACACTACGCTCGTTGTTGCGTCTAAACCAGTGACCTAGAGGGGTTGAAGTGTGGGAGTGAAAACGTAGACACTCATAAATATTGAGGAAACTCCACAATGTGACATACAGAAGTTTGCTCTGAAATAGCGTAGCACAAAACTTTAATAACATTCATATTGATAACGTTTTCGTTGATATATAATTCAACAATCAAAAACACAATAAGGACAAACTTATAAATAATATCACAAATATCCTTAAACATTTTACAGCGTTATAGCTTACAAACTAAGAAAAGGTTGTACTATGGATTCTAGTACTATTAACCTGGGTATACAGGAATCCTAATAAGACCTAAGGAGTCCAAGCCAACCTCACCTGCAAGTGTACACCTGCCGATCAACGAGGCTCTGGCGAACATAACAATGCCCGACAAGCGGCAATAGGCTCGCCACCTATTACTTGGGACCAACTATATAATTGGCGAAGTGTGGGCGTATAATATGCCTCTACCTAACCCTTCCGGGAAACAGACGTGAATGTATATATGTATGTACTATTAACCTATTTTTGGTCTAGATGCGATAGCTCTTGACCTGAAATTAGATTTTGATACAGAAAGCTTCAATTAATATTTCGTTTTTACGTCAAGGAACGACTTTTACTATATTTACCTATTTTTAAAATAAGTCTTTGTCTCCTGTAATAGTGTTATAGCTCGTCTAGAGTTGTCACATCTAGACCGACGATATTTACTTGCATAATTTTGTTGTAAATGTGATCTTAGAGATCAGTAATTTATTTACTGGTTGGAGGACTTGACTCGGCGTTTTTTGTAAATTGTTCTCTAATCAAGCAGGTTAGATCGGTCCTCGTAACTAATATATTTTGTTATATTAAAACCATACAAAATGAAAAGAAGTTAATTTAAACTGCCAGAAATCCTATCACTGAAATTTTTCGTAAAAAAATAAACAGAAAAAGCAATGAATAATATAAAAATTAGGACTCAATTTATTCATAACGCCTCTTTATTCAGTCGTCAAACATTCATTCATTCATGCATTCATTCGCACACCATCTCAAACCTCATAACATAAAAACGGGAAGGGTTTAAAAGCAATTAGTTTCGCGTCACTCTGTACTGTGTTTAATTATTGCTCGCATTTATTTACACATTAGGGTAATGGCAAAAACAGGTCCCTCATTCGGGATAAACTGTCTGTATCCCTTAGGTTGGACCCGGGACTCGTCGGGAATCATTTGTTATTTGTATCGGTAGGCTACTCGCTTTAGTCCTTAGGATGTTATCAGCACGCGAGGGTTAAGTACTATTGTGTACATTGTACGAAAGGTTCTTGTTCAAAATTACTTTAACAAACCTCAATTTTTTTTAGAGGTACCTTCTACCTATGACTTAGTTTATTGTGTTGTATGTAATTTGATTGTTGGGATCTTATTTGGAAAATTATTGACATAATTATTGACTTTTTATTAATTTCATTTATTTCTTAATTCAATAATAATTGTAATTGACATTTTTTATTTTGAAATTATTAATTACTAATCATATTGCAATACAATTGAGCCTTGATAATTATTATAATAATGTAGGAATCGTTTTCTTTTCTGTGACGTGTAATGTTTTTTACCAATAAATGAGTATTTAAGTATGTGACATCTGCTTTTTAGCTTTATTACCCGAAGGTTCCTATTAATTTCTTCCCAACAACATACTTATATTAATTGTCAAGTTATAGTTAAAAAAAATACATGATATATTCATCTTCCTCATGGCAGTTTGAGGGCAACTTAAAAATTAAGAGCGATTGCGGAATCTTAAAAAATATGTTCTTGGTGTTCTGTTCATTGTTTTACAACGTAACACTCTCTCAAATAAAAACGACAATACGACCATTTCCCGTTTTCGCAATTAGCCAAAACAATTTTTCGTCCGCCGTTTATAGTGACCGAATCACGGTGTACGATAAACTTAATATAAAATATCCTTATTATCATGTTTATATCTCCTTCTTATTGCACTATTCATTATTGCAGCAAAATAAAAAGTATCACAGGGTTTGCGAAAATTCAAGTAACATGTTTCTTGGTGTTCTGTAATGACAATTGTTTCGGAACGTACGAACGAACTCTCTGACCATAAATAAAAACGACAATAGACCTTTGCCCGTTTTCGCAATCAGTCAAAACAATTTTTCATTCGCCATGTTGTTTGACCGTGTGCGATGAGAGAGATAATTAATCGTACGGACGCGTCCCAACGTTGTAGCTTGTACATCAGATTTGCGACAAAAAATATAAGTATCGTATCGTACAATTCAGTAGGGTGCCATTTCTAAAATTGATGTGTAAAACCGCACCGAGTGGAATATTCCATTTATTAAAATTTCTTTTTTTTTTTACACGATTATTACAAATGTATGTAATAAATATAAAAAAATCCGATATTTTGTGTTACTTTTAGATGAAAAAATTCAAAAATATGCTTGGCCATCTTAGAGCTCCTAACTTTGGTTGTCTATGCTCCAAATTTAAGTTTGACTAATGTAGTTATCGGTGCTCGCAGCTAAGGTATTGTTTATATAATATTCCTACCCCTTTTCCTATTAAGGATTTGTGTAATATGATATTTGAAAGCTTAAAAAAGGTTTTCATCTCTCTTTCCATGCAATAGAATTACTGCATGTTACCGTTTCAGTGAGCCGGTTTGATGCGTTGTCTATGACAGATACTTTTAATAAGTTTGTTGATATGAAATACGCATTACATACATTATATTTCGCATGACATCTTAGCCATTAAAAAAATACATTAAGGGAAATTTACAACTAAAATTTATAAAACAAAGTTATCTAGGTAAGTTTGAAAAAAGTTGCAGAATAGTTTAAAAATAATATAAAATTTAGACTCAATAAACGATAAAAAACTTACCACATTACCTACAATGTTCTAGAGATACTTCAATCTGTGTTAATGTATGACTCGTTTTCTCACAGAGGATTACTGGTGCGAATTTAATCAACCGGCAAAGATATTGACGTTGGAATAGGAGAGAGAGTAAAGTCCCAGTGAAGGAACTTCCGTTTATGTATAAACTTTATCATCACAGCCATTTAAAGTCCGCTGCGAAATGTAGGCCTCCGCAATTGTTATCCTCGTCGAACGATCTCATTCTAAGTCTGCATTCACCGGCTTCGTAATAAACTAGCGTTGATAAACCTGAAATAACTATTATATTAATGACTATTATATGTTAAAGTAAATAGTATAAATATAACGGAAAAATAATAATAGAGGTATATACGAGTATAATAATTAAAAAATAAATAATATAATTAAATAGTATGTAAGTAATTTTATATCACAATTGTGTTGCTGCGCCCTAACAGGGTATCATGTATGTACTTTTACTTTGTATAACAGCCTTTGTGTCTACTCATGATCGCTATTATTTTGAAGTATTGGAATGTCATAAATTTAAAAAGATTAGTTTCGACTACCGATATCGCGTGGTGGCGAGTATACTTAAAAAAAAGGTCACCTTTTTTGTAAGTTACGGAGTAAGTTTTCTTGTCATACATTAATTTTCTTTTTGGCTTACTATCTAGCAAATTCTGCTTAGCATCATACTGTGCTCGCTGTACACGATATTTCGTTTCTTTCGGGTAATCATTATAATTATACAAAGGTTCAACTGAAATTCCAAAGTCTGAGGGTAATTTACAACATTTTCCAAACACTAATTCAAATGGTGTGTATTTTGTTTCTGAGTACACTGTAGTGTTGTAAGAAAATGACCAAAAGGGTAGCCAATCACTCCAATCAGCATTTCTATCACAATGGATTTAAAGGTATGATCCTAAATGTTTATGACTGTTTTCTAATGAACCTATCGTTTCGTGATGATATGGCGTGGAATTTAATTGATTAATTTTTAATATTTTACACACATTTTCCATAATAATGGACATAAATTCTGTACCTTTGTCTGTAATTATTTCGTCAGGCACTCCGTATCGTAATATAAAATTAGAAACAAATATTCTTGCTTCGGATTCGGAATCCTTACTCGGCATGGCATATGCCTCTACAAATTTAGATAAATCGCATTGTAAAGTTAAAATGTATTTATTATTGTTAATATCAGGTGGTAATGGACCCATGATATCTAATGCGACACGTTTAAATGCTGAGTTTGCAGTACTTGTTATAACCATTGGCTCTCTTACGAGACGGTTAGCAAATTTATTATATTGACATTGTTGACATTTTTCAACATAATTAATAACATCATTAGTCATGCCTGGCCAGTAGTAATATTTTTTCAAATTGCTTATCATTCTGTTTATTCCTGCGTGACCGCTTGTGGGTAACAAATGAAAGTCATTTAATATAATTCTTTTATCCTCGTGATTAGAAATTCTTATTATATCTTTTGTAACTAAAACTCTAGGTACCTTTAATTGAAACCTTTCTATAAAACTTGCAAGTATCTTCATGTTTGTTGCATTTTCTTTATTTTTTATAATTAATATGTCACTTATATTTTCTCTTTCGCACAACGATCCTAAATCTCTCGCTAACTCCGTCGGGGTAGATAACGATCGAGTATTTAGGTAAATAGTACAATTCAAAGGTACATACGTTCAACAATTATTCAGACGATATCAAATCTATCTTATTATTGATTTTACAGAATTAAGTCTAGCGGGCAGAATATACATGGAATAATTATTACGAACCTTCACATTTTGCGTTACATATTAACATATTATATACGCCTCTTACGCTATGAGATTCTCAAACAAATTAACGGATGTTCCCGTTCATATTTTTGTAAAGGCAATCTCTACGTACACGAACATAAAATTATCCTCACGTTTATAATTACTTCACGTTATTAACATAATTAAGCCAATTAAGCCCGGCGTTTCGAGCTCAAACGAAAACACTTTGTTGGCAGTAGGTAGCTAATTAATAAATTAAAAACTGTTTTACAGAGGCGCTTTACCAGAATTACTCTACCTTTTGTAACACAAATCTTGGCAGTCTATTACTAGAAACACACTAAAGGTGTATGTACTCAATAGTCTTATGACTTAAATTTGTAAGTAACTTTGAAACAAATTATCGCTTGCTCCGTGCCTCGGAAAGCACGTTAATCCGTTGGTCCCGGCTGTCATAAAAATCTATGGCAGTCGTTATTAGGAAGTCAGTGCCTTCTAACAGACTGACAGCTGGTTTAAACATAGAATGATGTTTCCCTCTGGGTGGCGGAGACGGTCGCTCCACGTGATAACTGAAATTCAATCAAATCTGGTTGAACCAGTGAGCAGATCCTGGGCTCTAAGCTTAAGTCTAGGGCAACCGGGATAATGCAAGGATATGATGATGAAATAACTTTGTGACAACAGCATTTTATTTTACCGTCCGGTAGCACTCAAGAATACAGGTCACCTTATGTAAAATAGACGCTTCATCATCTCAGACCATGAATGTCCCACTACTGAGCACGAGCCTCCTCTTACATACCAAGGTGCGAGGGTATGAGGTCATACTCCACCACGCTGACCCAGTGCGGATTGGCAGAGGCAGGTGTATAGCGTCCTGCTGTTAGAATTTTTCAAGCCGCCTAATTAGGCCTCTAGCTTGGCTTAACGACTACCACATTTTAGTGATAACCGGGACCAACGGTTTATTGTGCCTTCCGAAGCACGGAAGCGCTCGATATTAAATGCTATACAAACGGTCACCCATCCAAGGAATGACCTCTGTAAGCTATGCTTTACTTCATTGGACGCTTAGCCAAAGAATATTTGCAATGTGAACATTAGGCCGTGTGTTACCGGCCTAGAATAGTATCAACCCCTTTCATCTCATGGGGAGTCGTAAGAGTCGACGAACAGAAATCCTACCAGGTGATGGGCAGCAGCGTCATCCTACGTACTGGCTGAGACTGCGATCACCAGTCCGCCTGCCCAGAAGTGTTCTCCTTATATTATAATTTCGGGGAATCCAACGTTCAGTAGAGGACTTGTCTATAGCTGTAAAGATAAACATATGGCAACTAAAATAATTTGAAGAAACTCGTGAAAATTACATCAGACATCTACAGTAAATTTGCGAATTGCATGTATTCCGCTATCATTTAGGCTTAAATTAATTAGAATAGTTCTAAATATCTAGCTACGATTCTACAGCTACGTATAAGTATGTAGCTAAAACTAAAAGAAGTAATAAACACATTCATTAACCGTATCAGTGATTTAAAAAAGGGAAATTCATTTTTACCGCTGGGTAATAATAGGTTGGGGAAAAAGTCTTTTCGTATTTTTGTATGAAAAGTCAAGACATTTTTTTCAAAGTTTATTTACATTTATTTACAATATATATGTACCGTTTTGTTGAATAACTTTCTGCCATTTTGTGGGCAGAGACATTATCCCGTTACTGTAGAAACTTTGGGACTTCTGATCAAAAAAACGGGACAAATAGTTTTGGCAGTCCTCTCTTGAGGTCAACCATACAGAACCTATAGAATTCTGCAGAGACCGAAACAGGTGAAAATCTGAAGGCGCAAGGTCAGGGCTATATGGTGGATGCACTAGGACCTCCCAGTCGAACTCTCTTAATTTTTGCTGAGTGGCTAAAGATGAGTGTGGACTAGCGTTATCGTGATGAAAGACCACACCCTTCCTGTTGATCAATTCCGGCCGTTTTCTCTTGACTGCTTCCTTTAATCTCATCAGTTGCTGGCAGTAAAGATCAGAATCGATGGTTTTGCCGGGCGGTAAAAGCTCATAATAAACAATGCCCTTCCAATCCCACCATACACACAGCATCACCTTATTTCGTGTTAGGTCAGGTTTGGCCACAGTCTGTGAAGCCTGGCCAACTTTCGACCACGACCTTTTTCGCACGTTCTTGTCGTACGTGATCCACTTTTCATCGCCAGTTATCAATCTCTTCAAAAACGGCTCGGTTTCATTACGTCTCAATAATGAATCGCAAATGAGTACACGGTTCATCAAGTTTCTTTGAGTGAGCTCGTGTGGCACCCAAATATCGAGCTTTTTTGTATAACCATCTTTTTTCAAATGGGTCAAAACTGTTTTGTGGTCAATTCCCAGTTCTTCAGCTACATCGTAACTACTAATATGCCGATCTTGCTCCACTCTTTCAAAATGGCGTCCATTTTATTCGTAACAGGGCGACCAGAGCGAGGTGCATCTTTAACATCAAAATTTCCGGACTGAAAACGTTTGAACCAAATTTGTGCTACTCTTACTGACACTGCATCAGGTCCATGAACATCACAAATTTTTTTCACTGCTTGAGTTGCATTTTTGCCTTTTTTATAATAAAATTTTAAAATGTATCGAATTTCTTCATTAGATTCACTCATTTTAACGGAGAGAAAAACAAATGAAAAATAGCGGGAAACACCTTTTTTTTATTTTTTTCTTTTCTTTATAATGGAACCTTTTTAATGTTACCAAAACCAGCCAGACACAAATAGTACAGTCAAAAAAAATTTATAATAAGTTTATACCTACGTTATGCGAAAAGACTTTTTCCCCGACCTAATATATAAACTTAATAAATGAAGAAGTAAAATTATATGAAACAAAACTTAAACGGAACCAGTAAGCCAATTTTTAATGTTAACAGCAGACGAAAACAAGAAATCTTTTAAATCTCAAAAGCCTTTTTCAAAGAAATATGACGGCCATTCACGCGCCATAGTGTGTATGTTCACTTCAAGTAGCCTTGTTCATTATGCGTAGTGTAGTTTGCCAAGTGTCCGGCAGTTAGAGTAGTGTAATGTGCCTCTCAGACAAGTTACGGCGTCCGGTTTGTCGGCTCGGATATTAGCGACTGTTATTTGTGGCTAAATATGAATAAATGAGTTATTTTACAGCTCGAATAGCCTTAGTGATGAATAAAAACTTTTAGTTATATGTTTGCATATGAAAATCAATATTAAACTCATACTCTAGCATGCGGACTCGTTGAGGTGAAGAAGATATGTAGGGCATCATGCACTTTGTAAATTTCAATAACAGGTTTTTTAATTACTTAATGCATAGGTCTATAAGATTCCTACCAAGATCTGAGGAACCTGAGCCGACCTCATCTGCAAGTGGTGCACATGCTGATCATCCGACGAGGCTCTGGCAAATACTAAAATTTTCCGGTAAGCGACAATAGGCTCGCCAGTGGACCAAATATATAATTGGCGAAATGTGGGCGCATATTATGACAACCGATATGGCGTGGAGGTCAGTATACCTACACTTCACTCAAGAGGTCGTGGGTTCGATTCCCACACAGGACAAATCTTTGTGTGCATGAACATGAATATTTGTTCTGGTTTGGGTGTTCTCCTATTTATATTAAGAATGTATTTACAAAAAAAAGTGTATAAGTATGTTTACCCGTCGTTTAGTATTCATAACACAAGTTCTTAATGAAAGTATCATTATCTTGGAACTAAATAATTGGTGTAATTGTCAGAAAATATTATTATCGTTATATTATGCCTCTACTTACCCCTTCGGGGATACAAGTGTGATTGTATGAATTAATTACTTAAAAAACAATCCAGGTCATACTATATCAGCCTTCTACTATAACTATATGAGTATATAGTATTGAACAGACTAAATGTGGTAGAAATACAGGGTCCTCCTGTTAAAAAATATCTATTAGTTTTTACCAAGCAAGAAAGTTGGCTAAAAAATAGACTGTGATGCTGTGTTTTTAGTGTCACATGCAACTTAAAAATTAACATAAATTCAGGACTTATAAATTGTTATTGTTTAATAATTATTAGGTGATTCTCGAGGCTACCATCTTTAGAGTCACCGACAGACTGACTGACTAGTTGACTGACAATCCCCTCCCTCCTTTAGAACCGCGACAGGCTAACTGACAGATAACGGGGGGGGGTTAATAGTCACCGACAAACAAATCTTGAGAAAAACCACAACAGACAGATAAACTGACAAATCTTGACAAATTCTGACAAAGAACCCATTTGCTTTTATTTCTTTATTATGGCACCGCTTATATTTTCAATGTTCTTCAATGTTGTTAAAAAAAATATTTTGCTTGCGAAAAGATCGAAGTTTTAATAAATAAAAATAAATGGATTACTTTTGCCATCTCGTTCAATATTGTGCTAATTAAGTTTAAAAAATTACCCACTTAAACTTACTTGTCTTTAATAGATTAAATATATACTTTTTCCGAAGGAACTTGGAATTCCTGTGGCAGAGACCGTAAAAGATAAGGACGACAATATGAATAACAATGTATTCAAGCAGGCTAGGCTAGGTACTGCTGCCAAATTTCAACCGGTAACGGCCGGACAAATTACGACCTCCGGAATACAACAATATCCTAGATTAACACGGCACTTACACGTTCGCACCTGTATGCCCCGCAACACGGAAATTCGTGCCAAATTTTGCATGTATAACATTTACCTCAGCTTTCAGTTGCCGTGATTACTTAACAAAAATGTTAACGTGCATGAAACCTGTTTTAAAAGTTGCATAATCGGTAGCCCGGATGTTAGGTTTAGAAGTTGAAGTTCCGTATTTTGTTGGCATGCTGGCAAAGCTTCAGTTTTAGATTGGTTATACGATCAATGCTTAAAAACATTTGCGAATTGAAATTGTATAGTTAAATATTCTCTTACAATTACACCAATTATTTAGTTTGTATTATATTCTCTTACAATTACACCAATTATTTAGTTTCAAGATAAATATCATTAGAACTTGTGTTATGGATACTACACAACGTATAAACATATTTAAATACCTTTCTTTTTTTTTGTAAAAACATACTTAATATACATAGGAAAACACCCAGAACAGAACAAATATTCATGTTCTTGCGCACAAAGATTGGTCCTGTGTGGGAATCGAATCCACGACCTCTAGAGTGAAGTGCCGGTATACTGACCTCCACGCTATATCGGTCATCAATAGTAAAAAGATTTCTTATTAAAAGTTAAATTAAGAGTTATTAGGAAATCAGTGCCTTCTACATTCTGACAGCTGGCTTAACTATAGAATGATGTTTCCATCTGGTATGCGGAGGTCCGACAGCAGTCGCTCCATGAAATAATTGAGATTCAGTCAAAATCTGGTTAGACCACTGAGCAGACCCTGGGCCCTTAGCTTAAATCTAGGGCAACCGCGACAATGCTAGGATGTGATGATGAAGATGAATGGAATGAGTTAAAAAAAATTACTGTATTCCAAACTTTTCGTTACTATTTTTTTATGAGTAATACTCAATTCATATAAAATAATACAGTTACTTTCTTATCTTTTTTAGAATTACAAAAAGTCATTCTTGGTGAGTCCGTCTTTAATCTTTGTATAGTCAAAATAAATAATTTGTGCAAAATGTTCTATATTATTGTCTAAATAACTACAGTGATATTGTTACCACGTGAAAATGCAAGCGAAAGCAAGGGATTTTTTTTTCCCTTAAATAATGGCTCCGTGCGTTTAGCACATGAAGCCAGTGTCAAGTTATACATACATTAATTATATTTATTATATATAGTACATGAGAATAAGTGGTGATAAAGATGATAAATTAGATGCCCTCCCCTAAACCTGAGTAAAGAAGTGAGCTTATACTGAGATCTCACATGGACTTCATGAGAGAATTTGAAAAGTTAAGTTGCACTGTTTTGTTTCATTTACCAACACTCATATACGTTCACAAACACTTATCGGTTAATAATCCACCGTTATTACACATACATTTTCGGAATATTACAAATTTTTGAAAATTAAACAGAACTGCAGACATGACGCTTCACTTTCCCTCTAAGAATGTTTTTATTCCGCTCTTTTTTATATTAAAAACCTTGTTTTTAAACCAGCGTCACAAAGGGTAGCCAGTACAAATATACGCTCAATTTACTTTGTTAATCTCGTACCCAGTGAGTTCAAAATTAATGGAAAATAGCAATCATGTTGTTAAATGAAGCGATAAAATGATTTTGTCTGTTCTGTCCGTATTTCCCATAATGACGAACAAATACATATTAAATGTGCTTAGTGTTAAACTGTGCAAGATTCTGTAGTTATATATTTTACCATTTTTTAGCAAGTCATGTCTATCTTATAATTTAATCTTATTTTTCTCTGTATACGTCTTGATTTTTGATGCAAGATAAATTTTATTTAAAATTATCTAACCAAAATGTTTAAATAACTAGTGACATATAACCACTCCTCTTGAAACATTCTATCTATCAAAAAAAATCGCATCAAAATTCGTTGCGTTGTTTTATAGGTCTAAGCATATATAGACTGGACAGACAGCGGAATGCAACTATATAGAAGTCGTAACGTATAAGTGTACAGTAAATGCAGTTACATATACATAGTTATGCAAAGTTTTTGTGAGCTCACTTAATAAAAGCGAGAATATTAACAATAATAACAACAGGGTATCAACAAAGTTGTAAATAAAAATGCAAAAATTCTTCCAATGTCATTCTGTGCTTTTGTCTCACACAGTGCCCAATGGCGAAAGCTATGAACGGCTCATTCCTACTACATATAACAAAATTGTCTATTGATGTCCAAAAAGGAATCTGTGCCAATAACTCGTGCCTATGGCCAGAATTTCGGTTGTTGATAGAACAGAGTGCAGGCAAAAGCGATTTTGCTTTAGGCATATAGGCTATAGAAATGAAGTTGGTTTCAGCATCTTAGCCTGTCATCAAATTCTATATAGCTAATATATAACTCTCTTACAATCATTTATTAGTTTTCACTTAATTCCAAGATATAAATCAATAAGATCTTATACTACCCATACTAAATAGGATACGAAAAGACATCTTTAATACTTTTGTTTGTTTTGCACATATATAAGTACTGTGTACAAGTCTACATGTTGTTCATAAGGCTTAGCTTCTGCATAAAAATAAACAGCGAGGCTGTCCGGAATCACCGTCATCAAGCACTATCTGCAGTTACGCCGCTATCATTAGCCTGCCATTTTACAAGACGTAAACTTGTACATACAGTCGCCTCATACTAATATTGTGCTTTAACAGACAAACTATACAGAGTGTTCAGGGATCCTACCATCATCTAAGGAGCCCGAACCAACCTCACCTGCAAGTGATGCACCTGCCGATAACGGACGAGGTTTTGGCAAACATAACAGTTCCTGGTAAGCGGCAATAAGCACGCCATCTATTACGTGGGACTAACATAACAATTGACGAAATGTGGGCGTATAATATGCCTTTGCCTACCTCTTCAGGGAAGTAGGCGTGTTTGTATGTATGTGTATACCTTTGTTGGACATTATTTAACATTCTAAGCGACTATCTTTTTAAAAATAAATCAATAAAAAAACTAAGAACATAATCATAGAAAATATCTATGCATACACCGAATGATTTAACTTGTAAAGGAATCGAATCTGCAACCTCTAGAACAGGTGTAATTTTACAGAAGCTTGTTCATTTAAGCATGGGTAGTTCATAGTTCTTTATTTGCGGCATGTTGTATGTAAAGATTTTACTGTTACATATAATGGCATGTAAATTAACTTTAATACTCAAGTAAACATCACGCCCCCTTCCATAATACATCATTTAAATTAACACCTTCGCGAGATTGTTGATCTGCTTGATAACAACTTTGCGGGTTAATATTAAATTATAGCACTTGGGGAAAGTTGGAAAGATAAAGGGTATATTTTCATTACTTTCGAGATTTTAATACTTTTAAGTCAGTAGTAAGGGGCTGGCGCTTACCACAGTTGAAAGTTATAATTATAAGACGACAAGTCCTATTAAAAAAAATAAATGTAATATCTTTAAATAAAATATATTTTAATATATTTTCAATTAATAGGCCAAGTAGGTCATATCCTAGCATTCACAGTAGTCCACGACTTAAACTTTGAGTCTAGGGTCTGCTCACTGATATAACCAGATTTGACTGAATTTCAGTTATTACATGAAGCGACTGCGGTCTGAACTCCGCAACCCAGAGGGAAACATCATAGAGAAATATAATAACTAGGTAATAGAGAGCCATCTCCCGGTTTTTTTTTGCAAATCGGTTTGAACCTAGTGCCCTCTGGAAGTGTTGTTCCGCAACTTTTGACAAATATACATACCTATGCATTCTATAGATAGGTATCAGCTTACTTAAATTTTAAGCATGCAAAACATTGGAATCAGAGTGATTTGAGCATGCACAAAATTTATGAAATCAAATCACTCTGATTTCAATGTTTTGCATGCTTAAAAATTAAGCAAGTATAATTTACGACAATATTTTCTAAGTGCGTACGAGTAGACAACAAGCGGCCATATGCAATGAAAAATGACAATGACATGACAGGTCCAAAGATCGATTAAAATCGAGTTAATCGAGTAGGTAATGAACATGAGTTTAGAATAAATAAAGAATTATATGGTAAAATAATATCACGTAAATTTCTAAAGTTAAATATGTTTATAAATTGTACCAAGCAACAAGTTTTAAGTTCTACTTATAACGTTTAGCTAAAATTTAATTTAATCGATTATTAATCTCTGCTGCTTTTGGAGAAAGCGCCATCTAGCGAGAGTCTTTAAAAATATTTTTACGCAATAGTGAGGAAAAACGTTAAAAGGTGGCGCCACTCAAACAATGTCATTGCTCTGACTATAGGACTTTCCTACCCCTGGGAAACATCATTCTATAGTTAGACCAACTGTCAAGGTGACAGGTGGCATTGACTTCCTAATAACGACTGCTATAGATGTTCATGACAGACGGGACCAACGACTGGACGTGTTTTCCGAGGCACTGAACAAGTGATAAAGTACATAGGTACTGCCAAACAAAGTTCTAATAGTTTAGTCAAGTTTTGGTTTATTAAAGCTTTTATAAAAGGCACGCTTATACGCACGGCTGGAGACAGAACCTTGACGAGGTTCTTGTCTATTTCATCTCGTAGCACGCTAAGAATAATGTTCAATATAAAATTTTACGGTCGGAGAATAAAAGTACACTAGCTGTTTATTTCTGCATTTCGTTTTGTGCCTGCATTATTCGATGTTTAAATATATACTTAAAGTTCATTAAATCTAAAATTATGAAAATAGTTTCTATCTGTTTGTTGCGATTGTAATTTAATATGAATATTGAAATACAATACATTATGCTCTCTCGCTCTCTATGGAAAAAAGTTCACTTTCAAGTGTACTTTTATCCATAGCTAGTATTTTTCTCCAACTAATACTAACACAATTGGGCATTAACGTAGAAAAAAAATTGTGGCTACTTAATATTATCGACTCAAATTATTCGACTTACATAAGTAGAAATTGCAAGAGCTATGTTATTGTGTAATTACATTACTGTTCAATACTGCCTGTCTTTTATTAACAATTTAATAAGAGGTTTGGATCTATGGAGGATATTTCTTCGGAACTACACATCTAATTCTGAGAATTCTTTTATCAGTAGAAAGCGACTCTTTCCTTATAAGATACTTAAGCAAGTATAATTTTAATTAACAAATCTTATAAAGGCTTTATAAAATTTATTTGATTCTACAATAAAATCCCAAGCAATATACAGCAATTAACAATTAAACGGAAGCTGTCTTCAAAGGGATACTTTTCTATCAAAGACTATATAGCAGATAAAAATGATTTGGATTAAACTATAGGCTTTACTTAGCATATAAACATTGTTAATGTTATATTTAACTGCATTGTATAGCTTCTTAAAGTACCTGACCAACTGATAATTTAAAAGAGTAATTAGTAAGTAATTTAACCTGAGTTTCTTTCTAGTTCTTCTAACAGAGCGGTGGCTCAGAACTGGCACTTAGATTCACTTATACTTATATTTTTTGTTTTGTTGCACGTAAGTGAATCTAAGCTTAGTGATTTCAGTGTAATCATATTTCGATTGTTTTTTTTATTCATATTTAATTTTGACGATTTCAAGTAAAGGTTGTCTCAGTAAGAGTGCACTTTTTAATTTTAAAATAAAACAAGTATTTTATAACAGAGTTTTGATAATTTTATTGTGTTGTAAAGTAGACATATTCCAATTGAGTATGGAATAAAATATCCCTTGGATTGGACCTTACTTTATCGAAAATGAGGACGAAATTGCAGTGAAAATTATTTTGTGAACGACAAGGCTGCCTGGATATGGCACGAATTGCTTCTTTTTTTCTTAAGTTGTTACATATTGATAGTTTTAAGAACAACTGAGCGGTAATCTTAATAATATTTTATTTTTTTAATTGTATCAGATTATAAGACATAATTTGAAAAAAGCCTTAAATCTATACATACATCAAATAAATACATAAGTAATCCTTAAATCTTACAAGTCTTCTGACACCTTATGTAAAATTGAAGATACGGTGCACTATACCCAAGAATTTTTAAGTTCTTCTAACCAGACTGGCTTGCCTCTTCATGAACTAAACATACTCGAATTATGCTATTGATCAATATAAGTCCTTCAATATGTGTGGCACAAGCTAATAGCTGGCTATTGATAAAGGAATTACAAGAAAATGTGATTGACAAGACAGCTCGCTTATATAGCGCGAATACCAATGATACCGACGGAGTTGCCTATATCAAATTGTAAAGATATCACTAGTATAATAATTGTATTTCTTGTAAAGATAGCACAAGTATAATAATTGTATTTCTTGTAAAGACATCATCTGGCCTTACTAGTAATTAATCCTGAGGACAAACTCTCTCTATGGTTAGCATTGACACAAAAGAGTGCTTATCTTTTGAGCAATTATAATTACTACCCTCAAACAAAAAACATTTCCACAAGATTTTCAATTCAAGACAATAATCAGCTGGACTTCGTTTATCACAGAATGTTTAAAAAAAAACCACCCGTGCGAAGCCGGGACGGGCCGCTAGTATTACATAAAGTGGTCGCACACATTGCACTGCTGGAGAGCAGTAACTCTTTGTGATGGATTGGCGCTTTTCCGGCTTTCGGCGGTCCACTAAATGGCCACCGGGGCTATATTAGTGGCCAAAGTCCTGTGTGCCGTGATTTCAAAAACAACCCTACTTTATTGACTTAGATTTGCTTGGTTTATTTACTTTTACACAAGGGTAACCGGCAAATGGCTTAGTCGATGTACTTTAAAAGCTCGATATATTTTTCTTTGCTGACATTGCATAGGTAGTGTAAAATGGACCGATTTAAGCAAAAATGATTCAGTCCACACTAACCTCATTTCGAGATAATAGAGTTTAAAGTTTATTTCGGTATTTCTCTGGCTTTGTAGTTCTAAATGTTATGTTTTTAATTTTATGTTATTCTAAGTGTTCTAAACTAATTTACATGCATGTATTTAGTAAATAAATTTTAATAGTTTCGTAGATATTCAAGAAAACTTGCGCGTGGATCATTATTACATAATACATTTTGTATGGAATTAGCTGTGTAGGCTGGGGAAAGAAAAATGCAAAAACGTTCCAAACTATGACAAAAATAAAAGCTTAAAAATGTTTATTATTTTTATTTTATTTAAAAAAACACAAATGTTACCCTACTCCTCATCCAAATCAAAGTCGGGTTCATCACAATAACCATCTATATCGTCTATTATTGCATCGTCTCCCTTCAGTTTTTTATAATAACCAATGCAATCATTTGGTATGAGATGGAATAACGATTTCAAATCGTTTAACTTCTTTTTGTTAATCAGTTTTCCTGAAGGCCATAATTCTTGCAAATCTTCTTCTATGACACCCATATCAACACCTTTTAATTTCTTTTTAATATTCAGTTCTTTGTAGTCCTCATTAAAGGAAGTTCTCATGAACAAAGAATGTTGAGTCTTTTTTGTGATCAAAATTTCTTTTGTTTTGAGCCAGTTGACTTTGCTCTTATCATTAAATATTTTTCTATTAACTATTTTCTTTTCTAGAATTTGAGATCCAACAAAATCACAACTTTCCATTTTATGGACCTGTAAAGGATTTTTGTTTTTGCATTGTTTCATAATGGCAATATAATCATCCACGGAGTATATCCTTTCATATTGCTTGAGTCGAGTCTCAATTTTAGCGAAGTCGTTGTCATTTGGTAGGAAAGTGTGTCCTGATTCTAGGTAACGGAAGCTGATTGTCTCGAGAGTGGGGTGTCTATTTAATAAAGCCTTTAAAATCAAAACGATTTTGATATTCCTGTTTTGCCCTCCGCAACAGTCACTCCACAAAATCAATTTTTTTACTGTAGGAGGTAGCACGCACTTAATATATTTCCTCAAACATGAACCCACTTCTTGGGCCCCTCTGCCTGCCTCGCCTTCAGCCCAAACAAAACAATTCCCAACACCGTTGGAAGCCGAGTGTATACCGCAGTTGTATACCCATAACTGCCTTTTGTAGAAAACTATATTGGTCGGTATTCTAGGTAAAGGCAAGGTTTTCTCCAAATCGTAAGTCAGACATTCAGTTTCTTCACAAGTTTTAGCCTGTTCAAAATCTTCCTTCAGCTTCTTCCTTAAATCTTCGGCAATTTTTTGGTGTTCTTCTTTTTCTCTTTGGGCATTTGCTCTTTCAGCTGAGGTAGTAGAATTTTTCAATGTCATTTCATAAAGATCACATTTGTTACACGTGTCTTTCTTAAGGCTCTTGCACCTCAAATTGAATTTTTGTACAAAAATATGTCTAACAACATTGAAGGATGGACATTTTTCATCTTTTCCAAATTCTTTTTCGAATTCTATTTTGAACAATTCGTAGATTTTTGGTACCGTCATTCCTGGCTGCAGATATAAAGCATCGCTGTTCTTTTCTCTACGATAATGTGACTCGTATTTTGGCAACCTTGAATCTTTTTTGCAAAACTTTAGCGCATTTGAAATGGTTGGTTTAGAAATATGCAAAAATGATCTTCAATAAGTTTGTCTACATGACCACATTATTCTAAAAAAATAGAATAAATTTCATGCAAAACATACAATTTTATTGCAGGTACAAAAAAATGCAATAAAAGATAGAAGGTTTAAATAGTTATATACGTATTTCATTAAAGTTTTCGGTATAAAAATAATATTTTGTTTACTTTTTAGCCGAGATATTAATGATAATTTTATATTTAACCGTGAATCGTTTTTTAAGAATTGAATTTTTCGTTTTTCTTTAATTAAATAGAATAGTCATGTGGTCTGAATCAGTATACTTCTGTAGTCGAATGTTATTTGGAATTGAGTTAAAATGATTCAAGGTTATTGGAACATTTAAGCAGAATGATTTTTATAATATTTTCCATATTGTATAAAAAGCATTATTGTTCCAAGTAGTTTGAATCATTATAGCAAAAAACAAAAAACCTATATCAGGGCAACCAAGAAAATGCAAAAATGATTCTAATAGCTTGAAACATTTATGCATTATGAAAAAATGATGTTCGCTATGACAGTTGTGGTTTGGACCAAACGGATTTTCGTCAATTATTAACATAGAGTTCCGAGTCTTTGATATGTTAAAATATACCTTATTTAGAGTACATAAGTCACAAAAACTCGAAATTGTCGAGATTGTGGGTTGGATCATTTTTGCATAAATCGGTCCAAATATAATACTCTAAAAAAAAAGTAATATCCTAGCAATTTTGCTTAAAGAAAAAGATCCTCGAGTATTATATTATGTAACATTTTAATATTTTCATTAAAGTAAATAGTAAATAGTAAAAATTTTATTCGCATAAGAACATGGTATTAAAGGATGTTACAGTTTAGTGAGCACATGTCTTGCCAAAGTTTTAGCATGCAAACATTGATAAGTACCTAACTATATCTAAAATAATTACAATCATATTAATTTGATAACATTCATACAAACAATATGTCAAACAAAAAAATAATAATAATAAAATCGAAACAAATTAACATAATATACTTACTAAAATAGGTAATGTCATGTTGATTAATTAGTTTCATTAAAATTACGGTCCATGAATACTTTTATGTCATAAATCTTTTTCTCAATAAGCCATTTATACAGTTTAGATTTAAAAAGATTAAAGTTCAGATTTCTTATGTCATTAGGTATTTTATTGTATATCCAAACACACATGGTTACACAATTCTTTTTATATTTGTCTGATTTTGGGATGACACTTAGGACGAGTCTATCAGGGTCTCTTTTAAGTCTAGTATTTGTATCTCTAGCCTTCATAAATAAATAATTATGTTTCTTTACAAAGCAACAAATCTCGAATATATACAAAGCAGGTAGAGGTAGCAAGCCAAGGCTCACAAAAGCTTCTTTACAAGATTCACGAGGCGGGATCCCCAACATAGCTCGGATACATTTTTTCTGGGCTATAAATATTCTGTGCCTATCAGTACTGTTCCCCCATAGTACAATCCCATAACGTAATAGAGATGCCACATACGCGTGATAAGTAGTAACAACGGCTTGTCTGTTAGTAACTTTCCTCATTTTGCCGAGAGCGTAGACGAAACTATTGACCCTGCTGCACAAGTTGAAACAAAAATAATGAAACGCCCTTTAGAATTTATTTTGTTTAATCATAGTTATCGTAATATGATCACAAACAAGACAAAAAGTCAGAAACACACACATACTAACAAGATCAGTTACATTAGGCAGTTTTAACATACAGCATAGAAATACAAAAAATAATGTTAACAACAATTCAAGAGATAATATGGTTCCCATAATTAAGAAAGAGAAAGAGAGAGATATAAAAGCAAAATGAATAAATGTTTGTCAGAATTTGTCAACCTTTATCAGTTAATCTGTCTGTAGTGATTTTTTTCTCAATATTGTCTGTCAGTCGGTGACTCTAACAGGATGTCAGTCAGCCCGTTGTGATTCTAAGGAGGGGAGGGGATTTTCCGTCAGTTAGTCTGTCGGTAATTCTATCGAGGCTTCCAGAAGGCTAACGATATTGAGAAGAAAACTTCAATATCGGCTTTTTTCAAATTATATCTTATAATATACATAGAAAACACTGAACACCACAAGACAAATATTCAATTTATGCATACACATATTTTTGTGAGAATCGAACCCGCGGCAGCCGTACCTAAAAAGGGTATAAAGAAACATGAAGTAAGAGTGATATAAGTCAGTTATTGCTACTTTTTATCATGGTATGAGTATCTAAATGCTTAGTATCTAGAATATAAAAGGGAGAGCAATTCATCATTGAGATTTACGGGCCCTCTGTCTCGTAAGTGGGGGCAGGGCGTCACCGAGACGACTCGCCTTTCATCGCCCGCAAAGTACTTACCCAATTTATATGATATTAAGTAACATAGTACCTACTAATATTAATATCTGAACCTTCCAATAGGAAACGACCTATGTTAAAAAGCTTCAATAACTGCACGTTTCGCGCTCCAAAAATTTAATAATTTAATAATACACATATAATATAAGAAGCACATTAAGCCGTGATACTCAGAAACAATCACCGAAGTTTAGCATACTTCATAGAAATAACTTCTGTTTCGCAAGACATTTTATATAACCAGCATTATAGCTATAAGTTGGAAGCTGATCAAAAATTCGGACACCACACTCTTGCCGCCGCCAATTCTCACTTGGTCCTCGTAGTGGATTAAAGTCTAAATACCTCTCTGGTGCGCTGAGATTCAAAGGGATGTTTTTCCCTTTTATTTTTAATTCAGAAACAACCAATCATTTCTGTATAATCTGTATTTTCTTTCAAAAAATTGCCTCTCCCCGAATCAAAGTTCCAAACTTTTTTATTTTCATTAAAGGCATTATATTTCTCTCTGGATGGACAGTGGACACTGTCTGCGTATTTAACAAAAAGCACTCCCGTCTGTCCGCGTGTAAAAGAATAAATTTTCCGCTCAGAAAACTTTATTTTCTTGTCGAATGGAAAAAGTCCTTAATTGTTGGTCGGCAACCGAGTTTAGTTGAGAGGCAAAAAGTGGCAAGAAAACTCGTCCCACGCTGTTTACTCGGACGGAAGAATTAAGTGGAAGTGGGGTACTGGTGTTTACTGGCCCGCTTGTAAACAGCCGAATTGTTTCCAGACCCTTAGTAAGTTATTGGGTGATGAATAAAAGAACTATATAGAATAGGGTTTTTCTGGGATACGAGTATAAGTAAAATATTTTTTGTGCCGCCCAAATAAGTAAACAGTTACCTAAAAAGTATTGAAATAAAATGAAATGAATTGAAATAGATTTATTCGCTTTGATATTGCGTGCTTACATAGAGGTCTTATACAGGTTAGTTGTATCGTCAAAATCTACTTGCATTTAAGTGTGCAAATGTTAAAATATATTTTGGTTTAATTTAAAGATACAATTATTCAATAAATTAAAATGTCACTATCTGATTTATATTACATAAAATTATCATTTCTACATCCTAAAAAATAAAGATTGACACGCAACTTAATTAAATTAACTTCTTAAAGTTTATAGGATTATAATCGTATTGCGACCAATAATCATAAGCATATCCGTAATTAATCATTATCATTTGCTAAGCCCTACTAAAACATAAAAATAACATTATAATAGTAATGTCTCATTGCAAATCTTTTCTTGTCTTATTCCACAAATAAAGTATATAAAAGCATTTAATCGCTAACAAGAAATGAAGCTAGGTATAACATGTCGAATAAATAGTTTAAATTTGTATATTTTTCATCGTGTATAGTTTTATACAAATATTTTACCAAGGACCAGAAATGAAGCTACATTAATAAACTAGAACAAGCAGACTACTTAATGTAAATGTTATCACTGTCGCCGATAGTTTGCCAAAACAAATGATGGCATTAAGGACTGTGCTATACATTTGGAGTGAAATTTAAAGATTGCTGCACTTAATCTTGATACCGAACTTGTCTCCATTTAAAGAGAGTTATTACGGAAATTTGTACGCTGTGCAATGCTGGAGTTGATTTCAGTTGCACTAAAATAAAAGTCTAGAAATGTTAGCCAAATAACTATCAGATACCAGATTATAGCCAAATGAATTACATCGTCGAGCACTATGAAAGAAATCTATTTTAATTATGCAGATTACCAGAAATGTTGTTATTTAACAATCTGTTCAGCAAGGCCTCGCCCTATTGAAGTGGCGTACATTTAAGCGACGTTCACAAGTTCTTCTGAATAAAACCAAGCTTGAATTTAATATAAATTCTAATTATATATTTACTTTGTGACTTTCAATATGTAGCTCTGCGGTACTAGGTGGTCGGAAACTATCACCGAAGTAAAGCATAGTTCACAGGAGTTAGTGCTTGCATGGGTGACCGGTTGTGTGTCGTAAAATGGAGCGCTACAGTGCCTGTTTATGGTACTTTAAGATGTTGGTCCCGGTTGTCAATTTATGTGGTAACATCCTTTACTGACGGCTTCACGTGTTAGCACTTGATATTAAATATCATATCCTCTTCCATCCCTCTAATCTCCTCCAAAATCTCTGTTTCTATAGAACTAAATTACACATCGGCGTTAAATTCAGATTAATTTAGATATAGACTTACTCGTATAGGGTATATGCAAGTGTCCAGTAATAAAAAAAGTAAAGTAAAGTCTGGTAAAGTGGAGACTTTACTAGAGGGAACACGGAAAATTACAATTTACTGCAATATACCATTTTCCAACACATCGCATGCTTAAAGGAACATCGACCCATTAATAGATAGGTCAGGTTTGAGTTACGTACTTATACAGTCTTTCTATTTCTTACTAAGATCGAATCAATGTGAATTTAAGCAGAATTACTAATCAATAAATCAGTATCAATTTAATGCGCTTACAAATAGGACAAGTATTCTTTACAAGATCTTCTTTTGTGATGTCCCGAAAGTTTTGAGTTAAGTCACTATTCCATTAAGCATGCGACATGTATACGTTGCCGAAGAAGTTATGTCTGAAAATCCACTATGTTTCCACATAGAAACTCGAATTTTATGTGGAACTAGTTTTGGATAATGGAACACTGCCGCGATGTGACGATAAATCGCCAAACACTTCTAAATTATTAAGAATACGTTCAGACTAAATCAATTGTCTCGTTTCTACACAAAATCAAGAACAGTGCACGAATTTTCTAATAAAGCTGTTAGGGAAAATAAATCAGAACTTCTTGGAACGGCTTCAACTGATCACCATTCAATCCACGCAAACAGGCGGGATAACTTTATCTTTTTTTTTTCTTTGTAAAAATTAAACTTCTCCAAAGAGGCTTGGGCCTATAATTTTGTATTCTCTACGGGTGGATCAGTTTTATTTATTCCTTCTTTCTTCACTTGTTAAGTTTGGCCTCCTTTTTAAATTTGTAATGTCCGGTTCTGTCTTTTTTTTGTATACTTTATACCCTAAGGAAAATATTTATGAAACTATGCTATTTATTACTGTAACAATCAGCCTCTACTACTGATGAGATTAGACCTTAAACCCCTTAAATTACACACAAACAACAATTGTGTATGATGTTTATACTCACCTTTTTGATATCATGCAACCTGTACGTGTCCTATGTATTGTTTTATTTCTTTATTATGTTGTGTGATGTTGAAATAAATAATTTTTCATTTCATTTCACAAGTCGTAGACATCTGACATAAATTTTCCAACATTATGTTTAAATTTTTATTTGTCTGATAAAGATCTCAAATCTACGAGTTGGCCGACTGTACTGTACAAAAAACATTATGCTTTATCTCACAAGTTGTCATCATAACGATCTCATCTGCTACTACTAAGCACGTGCCTCCTTTCACGTGCTCAGAGGTTATTGAAGAATACCCATACTCCACCTCGGACCCAGATATTACCCCTATTGTCAGATAAGTCGGAGAGTATTTGCGCAAATTTAATCACGATAGCGATAACATTGCACTATCTCAACTTTCTTTAAAAATAGAAACATAACAAACACCCGTCCTGTGAAATAAAGTTTATAAAAATGTCAAAGACTGTCTTATATTTGAGTAACATTATACCGCCGGGCACTAACAAAGTATGGAAGTGTCAGAACTATAGTACGAAATTGTTTTGCTACATTGTCCCAACGGAACGCCATTTCATAATGTTCCATAAACTTGAACGTTAAAGTTGAAACGTTTTTAAGCATAAGCGAAGGGCGTGAGTTTTTTTTTTATTGGATAATTATATATTATATAGCAACTTTTATTGAGTAAACGCAACAATTAATATAGCTTTTCAAAACTAAATTCCCGCGCAACATTTTATATAGATAACATAGCAAAAATGGCGTCAAACGTAAAAACCTTTTCAATGAATCGTTTTTTTGAAAGTCTAAAAATGTGGTTTTAATTTTAGCATCTCTAGAGCAGTTATCAAGTTAAAGAAATAACTGTTTTATATATGTTCCTATGATTGTATTGCTCTATGATATCACGCAAAAAAGTATTACCCCATTCTCATGTGTTGGATCGCGTCATATGCTCGAAATCATCATCATGTGATCAGAAATCCTATTGTTTGTCGGCCTTTAAAAGAATTATTGTTGTTTATTAATTATTATTGGCTTTTAAAGAATTATCCTCCCAGTACTGGGGGACTACCGCCGAACTTGCTGTTACTCGATTATTAGGCAAAATCGATTTCGAATTGTCGTACCGCCGAACACATGGAACTCGATACAAGATAGCGTTCTCCATTTAGACATGAATTTTGAAGGATTGACGTAATATTTAACAGTCTCTATCTGTGTTTTTTTTAAATTATATTACAAATTATTAATATTTAGGTAAAAGTGTGTCATCGAACGGCAAGTAATAATAATTTACATAATAAGTCACTGCAGTAGTCTGCCAAGGTCATGAATAATAATCTATTGCTTTCGGCAGCTTCCCCAGTACGGTTTGATGAACCTCCGAAAATTTTGATCTAGATGAAATAACTGAAATTCATCGAATTCGGCGGTAGGGCCCCTGAGCAGGTGCCTCTTTTCACAAACCAAGGTGAGCTGATACAGTAAATGAAGAATAACAAGTCGCTTCTCCTGACAACCTGGACCATGTTTGGCGTGTGCCGGTCGTCACGTGCCCTCGAAGTGCCGGCAACAGGGCATGCAATTAGGCGACGTTTTGTGCAAATAATTACGTCGCCGGAATCCGGCCCGCCCACGGTTTGCACCTCTTAATTCACGGACAGGTACACGATTTGAATGTACTCAGAAGGTCGGAGCCAGATTAAATTGTGAAAGTTTCGGACAAGTGTAAGTACCGACACAACCGCGACGGACTCAATTAAAAATGTGTGTTGTGTGTTTATTTCCATTGTGGGTTGATGGTGTGAGAAGGGACTAAATTAATTGTAATTTTAGTAGCAACTACTAAAAGTTGCCCAAATAAGAAATTACATATTGCTAGTAGCCACAGAGTAAATATTATCGTAGTGATATAAGTATTTTGTAAAAGGCATTAATATTTCTGGGTTGTCAATCACCATACCTTGTTGTTTCTTAATGCACCTACACTTTGTTAAATTCTCTAATTAAAAAAGAATTAAAAAGTTTATCTGTGGGTAAATTAATTCAAGTAGTCTAAATCCGATTCTTAAGTTCACATTTTTTGCAAGGATGTTGTATGTAGCACGGACAGTTCTACGTGGCTACATCTTATAATCATTATTATGATATTGAACTTTATAAAAATACCCAAAAAAAAACGAAACGACCAAGTTACTGCGAAATCTAAGTAGGTATGTAAAACTTACAGTTTGTATAATATATATTATAGTTATTTCTGCACATAACTTATTTAACATCTAGGCGACAGATTACAACAATTATATTTAATATTTCATTTTTGACAGACGTTATTTTCTTAAAATAATTTGGAGTATTATTCAGTCTTATGCAATTTGAGAAGTCAAGTTATTTGTGACTTTGTCATTTAGTCACAGTCAAAGTCAAATAAATTCCGTCATTTTCCAGATATGTCACAGTTCCTGTAAAGTAGTGGAGACTTTACTAAACATTTCTGTTGAGTTTTGAAATCAACGCACGCGTTTAAGCACATTTAATGGTATCAATTAGACCACTTTCCTAAATTAGTGTACGTTGTCCACTAAGTTGTGTCTATGAATTCACCATATTTACACATAACACAAAAATGTAATTCAGCCTCGATGATACTTTTTCCGCATTCGTCCAAAACTTCAATTAGTGTCACTAAGGAGTTTGATTTTAAACACACAAAACCTCTTTGCATTAACCTAATATTCCGAATATATTTTTTCATTACCCAGTTTTCCTTTTATACCCTTTCCTTGCAACTTTTTACTCTTTTATATCGGAAGGTGACACTATTTCTTGACTAAGAGTCAAGGAACGCTTTGTGAATGATCGATGCCAAAGATTACTTTGTGGTGCTTAATGCGGCTCTCTTTGAGTTAAACACGTTAGCCTGGGGGTAAAGTGTCACGTTATTCAACCTTTGTGGTAGGATTCAAAGGATCTTTGCTTATAGAAACTTTTTAAACTGTTATTTATGGCAGGAAAGGAAAAAACACGATAGGTAATTGTTTACTTTTGTTTATTTATATGATTTTATTCCGTTTTTCTTAGATTTTCATATAAAATAGAATTAATTCTAAATCTGTTTAGTTAAGATTTCTAAAAGGAATTAATATTTCGTTTGTGGCTTAGCGCAATTCCGTTTCGAATTATTAAAATGGTCGTTTGTGTTATAGACCTAAGTTATAGACCTTTTATTCTATAATCACAGGGAAGCACATATAATTTTTGAATATATAATTAACATTTTAAAGCGCTATTTTCCGCGGTGCTAGGTGGTCGATAACGATCACCAAATAAAGCTGAGTTTACAGAGGTCAGCTCTTGGATGGCTGAAAATTTGTGTGGCATTTCATATCAAGCCGTTCCGTGCTTCAAAAGGCACGTTAAAACGTTGTCCCCTGCTATTACTGAATGTAATAGTCGTTAAGCCAAGTAAGTTGTCTTATTAAGCGTTTTCAAAAAACAGAACCCCACAGACCTGCCTTCGCATATCCGCATATTATATATAATGGGTCGGTGTAGTAGAGTATGACCCAAATCTCTCTTACCTTGATTCGCGACAGGTGTCCCGTGCTCTAAATTTGTGACGTTAATGGGCTAATAATAATTGGCAGATAGATAGTACCAGTACTATATTATCCGTGATACTAGTAAGAAATAAAGTAATCGTTGGACATACATTAAGTCTCATCTCTAGACTTGTGACCCATAACGTCGCATTTGTAACATACAGTAAGATATAAACCAGACAAACAGCCATTCAAAGTACTCTTTCGTCGAAACTGCATTCACCTCGGTCAGTGGAAAAAGCGATACCGACCTAAGTATAGTTAAAGTGGTAACATAGTAAAAATAAATAAGTAAGCCAAATCGACCACCAAAGCGAGCGATATTAGCTTAAACACGTAGGGCTGTCGCTTATAGTTTCTCGTTTCATTGTAAGACTATTCGGCCTTGGAATTCTCTGCCGTCGCATATGTTTCCCAGCTCCTTTGCTTTGGGTCCTTTAAGAGGGGCGTGAAACAGCAATTATGCAGGCGGTCACGTTTGGGTGCGCTTGTTACCGTGACTGCATCACGGTATGGATTACTCTCATTTTTGGACTAGAACGACTGCCTACCATCAGCCCGACAGGTGGTCATTATGACGGATCACGAAAAATTACGTCATCAGCATATTTAGCATTACCTTAGTTGCTCTAGAGTAACAGTTTAAAGCCGAGGGTCTTTTGACATGTGAATCCTTGTCTGATCCCGCTTGAGATCAAACTGCCGTTTCATATAGGCTATTCTTTTATATACATTAATACATGATGTTGGTAATGGTATATTCTATTGCATTGTATAGCGTCACGAATATATGCGGACTGTAATTCAATTAATATTATTAGTAATTTAAAAGAGCATAGCCTGTGACTTTCTTGCCAGTTCTTCTTACAAAGCGGTGGCTCGGAAATGGCACTTAGATTCGCTTACACTATATTTCCTTTTTGCACTCACTTTAGAGTCTAAGCTATGTGATTTCAGTGTAGTGATTCATATTTAATTTTGACGTTTTCAAGTACTATGAAATAGTTAATGATATAACGAATTATTAAATGATTGAACCAGATTTTAAATAAAATTTCAGTTATTACATGGAGCGACTGCCATCTGACCTTCACAAACCAAAGGGAAACAACATTATATAGTTCAACCAGCTGTCAGGATGTTCCCCCCCGACTGGTCTCCACCTTGTCGTGGTGGGGGGGCTTAGTACCTCCCGGTAGGGCGCAGGAGGCGCTAGGGAAAAGGTAACACCCAGAGATTAGCGACTCTGGGTGCCCTTAGTACTGGCTACCGGGGGAGAAACTAAGAGGGACCTGTGGAGGGCACAGCGGGCGGGCCAGGAGGGTCCGTCAAGCAGCGCCAGGAGGGTCTTAGGCAGCGGGGGCAGGGGG